>JAVANC010000004.1:70803118-73570232 GCA_033319125.1 Parnassius glacialis | reverse complement strand
ACAACGGAACAAATGATCCAGCAAGCGCACAGTGATAATCCCTTGACTCCTATGGATAAGGGAACGGTGGGGCATGAAATAAGTCTCCAAACCGGAAAGTGTGGCGGAAAGGACGAATCGGAACCAAACATTTTGGATCCGTTTGCCACTTCGCCTAACATTGATGAAGCAACCACGTCCTCGCCAGTGCTTGCAAGATCTGGATCAAGCCTCCTGCGCATCCGTGCACAAATCAGACACGCGAAATCTGTGGAATCCAAGGACGCACTTAGAACTGCGTCAGAAACAGAAGACACCGCGGAGTCAGATGCTGACAGTGGGGATACCAACACCTCCCTTGACGCCTCCACGAGATCGATTGGGGGCAGCCGTATGCTTTTAAATGAACTGCCCAGGCACGCAAACGAAATTCTTCAGCGAGCTAAAACAGATTTAGAGAAATCTGGCAATCTAAAGAGGGAGATTCGGGAGAGTGTCGTATCAGGGTTATACACTCTATACGAGATGATCCTTAAGTTGTCAGACTCAAGAATGCTTCACATGCTTGAGTCAAACAAACAGAAATTGAATGTCTCTCGAGAATCTGAAAGACTTACCCAACGACATGCAAGGTTTATGCATGAAACCTTGGGTCAATACGCGCTAATGAAAGAAAATATAGAAAAGCTTCAAAAAGAAACAGAATCAGCAAGACTTATTCTCTCCTACGACCTCTGCGAGGCGGTTAATGCGACTAAGCGAGAACTTGGTAGTCTCAAAAATGAGATTTCTACAGGTCCGTCTATTATAAGTCAAATGCAATTGCTGAGAGATGAACTGAGGCAGCTCCAAGAAAATATGAGCAACCGTCACGACCCCAATAGACAAAACTGGGATGTTTCTGCCCTAGTTAAAGAAATGCGAGAACTCCGTGGCACATTCGACGAGCTAATATCAAAAAAAAGGGAAATTTATCCACCCCCCGAATATCGAGAAGAGCTCGCAGAAAGTACTAAAACCTCAGAACACCTGCTCCATCAAATTTCAGAAACCAAGACGCAACTAAGCTCTGAAGTGAAAGAGCTGAGACAAAACATTCTAGTTATGTCACAAAATGTACAAGGATTAATGACCAATCACTCCAACTTCTCATTGCCCTCAGTTCAAGCCAGCATTGAAGAGTTACGGAAGGACACAAAAGAACTCAGGGACACAACAGTGGACTCTGCGGCTCCCATTCGAGTGGCAATAGAGGGCCTCAGAAAAGAACTTAAAATAAAGTCACAGATAGAAGAAGCAGAACAGACAAGCTATAACTCCCAACTTACTGAAGACATCTTATTTACTAGCGAACCAAAACAACAACTATTAACGGTCAAACAAAGGAATTCTCCACTTACTTATTCTGAAGTAGTTAGGAAGCCACATTACCCTATAATAGTAGAGTCGATTGACCCCAGATGCACTAGCGACGACATAATAAAGGAGGTAAAGAGTGGGATTGATGTAGTTGCACTTGGAATAGGAATAAGTAACATCAAAAAGGCAAAAAACCAAAAAGTGTTAATCAGCTGTGAATCCGAAGAGGATAGGAATATCCTACAGGATAACCTAAAGAACACAACAGCCAAACTTACCGTCCATAAACTAACGGCAAAGAATCCTCTACTACGCTTAATTGGAGTCATTTTTGATCTAACGGATAAAAAGATAGAGGAAGCCATTATAAAGCAGAATAGCTCTCTCCTTAAAGATATCTCGCCAGCACAGCAATACCTAAGAGTAGTTAGAAGAATGAAGGGACGCACAAGTTCTACTTGTAATATTGTATTAGAGGTAAGTTCACAGATTTGGACTAAATTCAGAAACCAAAAAGTCAGAGTTGGTTTCCAAATAGTCCCAGCAGTCGACCAATCACCTATCATACAATGCTTCAGGTGCCTTGGTTTCTCTCATCGAGCAAGAGAGTGCCAAGCGCAAAGAATAAATTGTGGCTACTGCGCTGAAGCACACGATACGAGAGAATGCCATAACAGAAATAAGGCACCAAAATGCATAAACTGCATTGACAAAAGAGGAAATGACCCAAACTGTAGTCATCCAGCCTATAGTCCTGAGTGTGTGGAATGGAGAAAGTGGGATAGTATCGCGAGATCAACAATATCTTATTGCTAAGAACACCGAAATATCTCCACAAAAGACCACAAACTCAAAAGATGGAACTATTAAAGTAGCCCAAATAAACCTAGGAAGAGGACACGCAGCTCAACAAGAATGCTTGCAAATGGCAGTTGCAAAGGGTGTGTCCATTCTCCTATTACAGGAGCCATATGTTGGTACAAAAGCTCACGTTACTTGTCAACACAAAACAATACAAAAATACACAAACGATAGTCAAAAACCAGTCAAAGCGGCTGTCATTGTCGTCGATCCAACTATAGATTTCACTATAAATTCAGAAACTATCACTGAAAATATTGTAGCATGTAAATTTAGAATCAAAAGTTTAGATGTAGTTATCGTAAACGTATATCTGGAAGAAGGCCAAGACGTTGAAGAAGACTTGCGTAAGATAGCAAATTTCATCAGCATCCTAGAGGGAGAACATGTCCTTCTTGGAGGAGACATCAACGCCAAAAGTCCCTGGTGGGGTTGCGATGTGGAGGACAGAAGGGGAGCAGCTGTGGCAGAAGCATTAGCTCAACTAGAACTCCATGTTTTAAACACAGGGAAAACACCAACATTTTCTGTATATAGACAGCAAAGACATTATACCAGCATCGTCGATGTGACAGCGTGCACTAACAGTCTACTTCGGAAAACATCTGACTGGAACGTGAATCCTGAACTTGTTACACTTTCAGACCACAGGGCGATAACGTTTAAACTGAATTTCACAAACATGACAGGCGAAACAAAAGAAAGGCGATCCACGCGGTTTTATAACACAGCCAAAGCTGACTGGGAAAAATTTTCTAACTATTTAAAAGAATACCTGAGCTCATTTAACATCACCGAGACCCTCATATCAAACGTAGAATCCATAGAATCAATGGAAAACCTTGTAAAACAATACACTGAGTGCATTCAAAGGTCATGTGACAAGGCTATTCCAAAAATTGCCAAAAGAATACCCACGAAAACACCCTGGTGGACTAAAGAACTTAATGAAAAGAAAAAAGAGGTGATCCGAAAAAGAAGGAAGATAAAATTCGCAAACCAAAGCTTGCAGCCATTTTAAAAGCCACAGAAATCATGCTAAGTAGACAATCACTTAAAAAAGCAAACATCTTGAGTGACTCGCGATCAGCGCTAGAATGCCTCACCAACACAAACACTTTACACCCTATAGCAGCTGAGATTTTAGACCGTTTCTCAGAAATAGAAAGGAAGCAGGGAGAAGTGGGATTGTTTTGGATAAAAGCCCATTGCGGCATTCAGGGGAACGAAAGGGCTGACGAACTGGCTAAATCGGCAGCGGAAACATCGAAACAGAAGC
This sequence comes from Parnassius glacialis, assembly GCA_033319125.1. NCBI lineage: Eukaryota > Metazoa > Arthropoda > Insecta > Lepidoptera > Papilionidae > Parnassius > Parnassius glacialis. The sequence continues at coordinate 73,566,754 of JAVANC010000004.1, read as the reverse complement.
CTGTCTACGACTGCTTCCCTCTGTCTTTTGCAAAGCACCATACCAGGGACAATACTTTGCAAACCTGGCAAGAAATATATACTTCATCAGAGACCGGAAGAGTCACGAAAAAGTTTTTCCCAAACGTGATCCAAGCGTACACAACAGTAAAGAAGATTACAATAAATAACTTAAGATGTCAAATTTTTACGGGACACGGAGGCTTCAAAGCATATTTGCACAAATTTAAATTGGCTCAGAGCCCACACTGTGCATGCGACCACGTTACACCACAGACAATAGAACATGTATTAATAGAATGTCCTAAATACGCGACTTTAAGACTTTGTTGCGAACACCGTATGGGCTTTGCGATAAAAGAAGATACTCTGTGCAGGGCGATTAACGACAATGACAGTCGCACTCATTTTCTTGCATACGCCGAAGGGTGTTTGAGAAAAGTGCTACAAGAAAATGGGTCAAAAATATATTAGTCTAAGAAAAGAAAAAAAAAAATGTAGTAGTAATAGATAAACATAGTTATAGAAGCAGTAGGTAGTAGTAATTATAATAAGGCAGGTAGTAATAATTCTAACACTGTAAATTTATAATAAGTAAAGTATTCAATAACTGATAATTTTTCACTAATATAGTTCTTTAGGATATAAGCAAAATAGCAGCACATAACAATATTGTATACCTAGCAGTATTGATCAATGTAGGCTCATTCTGTTTATGTGTATTTTACCTATAATAAGCCAGCAATATTTCTAATATAACAAAATCACAATAAGTAAAATATTTAATAGCTGTTAGCAAGGCGAATATCATAAAATATAAGCAATATAAACAATGTAGTCACCAATACAGCGTATTTGTAAACAAAAAAAAAAAAAAAAAAAAAAAAAAAAAAAAAAGAGCAAACAGCAAATAATAGTATTGTATACCTAGTAATAATGATTAGAGCAGATTCGAGTTCATTCTGTTTATGTGTATCTAAAATATAGCAACTACTTGTAAAGCGCGGCAGAAGCAGAATATTGTATATTATAAAAAAAAAAAAAAAAAAAAAAAAAAAAAAAAAAAAAAAAAAAAATATTGAAGGAAAAAAAAAAAAAAAAAAAAAAAAAAAAAAAAAAGGACGATAGAAAAATAGATATCAAGGGTGCTGTAAAATAAATAACAGCAGATGATATAAGTTTAAAAAAAAAAAAAAAAAAAAAAAAAAAAAAAAAAAAAAAACCTAACCTAACCTAACCTAACCTAACCTAACCTAACCTAACCTAACCTAACCTAACCTAACCTAACCTAACCTAACCTAACCTAACCTAACCTAACCTAACCTAACCTAACCTAACCTAACCTAACCTAACCTAACCTAACCTAACCTAACCTAACCTAACCTAACCTAACCTAACCTAACCTAACCTAACCTAACCTAACCTAACCTAACCTAACCTAACCTAACCTAACCTAACCTAACCTAACCTAACCTAACCTAACCTAACCTAACCTAACCTAACCTAACCTAACCTAACCTAACCTAACCTAACCTAACCTAACCTAACCTAACCTAACCTAACCTAACCTAACCTAACCTAACCTAACCTAACCTAACCTAACCTAACCTAACCTAACCTAACCTAACCTAACCTAACCTAACCTAACCTAACCTAACCTAACCTAACCTAACCTAACCTAACCTAACCTAACCTAACCTAACCTAACCTAACCTAACCTAACCTAACCTAACCTAACCTAACCTAACCTAACCTAACCTAACCTAACCTAACCTAACCTAACCTAACCTAACCTAACCTAACCTAACCTAACCTAACCTAACCTAACCTAACCTAACCTAACCTAACCTAACCTAACCTAACCTAACCTAACCTAACCTAACCTAACCTAACCTAACCTAACTTTATTTATAGAATATATTATTGGAAAAAGACTGACCTAATCTTACAGAGTAAGCTAAGATAAAAGAGACGACTCTTGGTAGAGCTAGAATACTAAAAAATTTTTACTTTTTATTTATTATTATTATTGGAATACAATTTATAGACTTACTCTAGGTAGAGTCATATAAAAACTATTAAATAAAAATTTAACATTAAAAACTATTTTAACATATACATTGTGTGTAAAAAAGAGTGGTATAGTACCTAAACGAAGAAAGAAATTTTGACTAAAAAGGTGACGGGATCTTTATGATTATTTAAATTGAGATAAAATCTGAAACTACTGTAACTCTAACAAAGTTTTTAAATAAATTTATAACTTATACAAACTTTAAAATTTGACAAATATTATCTGTTTTTAATGTTATTTATTGTTCGTTGTACTTTATAACTTATACAAACCTATTTTGTTTATCTTATTTTAAACAAGTGCGTTAATATTATTTGTATAATTACAAATTTAATAGTGGAAATTCTCTTTTAAACTGCTATTATTCATATTGAATTGCTGTATTTTATTTTATTTTACTGTCTTATTGGGCGCATACATATTATTTATTATTTTAAAATTTTTAGAAACTCTTCAAAACTACTAAGTTCCTTATATTTTTGGACTGACAAAACTCTAACAAATAAGACAAAATGTTTAAAACACCCCCACAAAATAAGACTACAGAAATATTGGACAACTCTATAAAAACAACACAAGAAACTGAATCGTCAGCGGGGAGAGCGAAGGAAGGAACATCTCAAGTAAGAAAAAGTGTCGGTGAGCTTGAGTCACGGCTTAGCGCAGCTCCTAAGCCTAAGATAAACACTCAACCCACTAAACACAAATCTCAAAATAAACTCTCCCCAGCATCTGGCAGTAAAGAAAATCAAGTTGACTCAGAAACGACTACATATGCGAATAAGGCACAAGAGGCGAAAGCGTATCTGGTTAAAATAAAACTTTTGTTAAATAGTTCTCGAAACCTTAAGACGGAACTAAAAGACAAAATTATTGAAGCTCTTGACAAATTATACAGGTTGACGAAAGAAGTGGGAGAAGGAAAAGAAATTACTATAATAAATGAATGTATCGCCGCAGAGAAAAAGACAAACATAGAACATGACCTTGTAAAGAAAATAGAAGAACACAGCAAGCTGCTCACGGAGTATAAAATAGAGACCCAAAGATTAAGTGAAGAGATTAAATGTCACAGAGAAAAAATAACCACTTATGCTAGTGTGACAGCAAGTGTTACCAGGAGTCAACATCTGGAGCTTGTCCCGCCCAACCTGAAAAACAACATTCCAGCTCCAATGCATTCAATTATAGTTTCATCGGACAATGAAAACGACACAAGTGGGGAAGTAATCAATAAAATTAGAGTTGCAGTAGATGCAAAACTGAGTGGCTTAAGAGTTGGAAAAGTGAGAAAAGCCAAAGACCAGAAGGTGATCGTGGGATGTGGAACAAAAGAGGAAATAGAGAAAGTAGCAAACCGACTAAAAGCAGGCCATACAGGGCTTTCAGTCGAAGAAGCCAAGAATAAAGACCCACTGGTCATTTTAAGGGACGTGCTGCATATTAATACCGATGAGGATATAATAACCGCTATTAAAAACCAAAATAAGAACCTATTGGAGTCATTAAAAAGTGATGAGGTGCGACTAGCAGTCCGTTACCGGAAAAGGACCAGAAACCCGCATACAAACCACGTGATCCTACAGGTATCCCCATTACTATGGCAACGTCTGACAGAGGTTGGGCGTGTACACGTTGACTTGCAGCGCGTAGTGGTGGCTGATCAGTCACCATTGGTGCAATGTTCTAGGTGTTTGGCATATGGGCACGGCAAAAGACATTGCAAGGAGGCAGAAGACCAATGTTCCCACTGTGGAGGCCCACATGTTAAAACTGAGTGTACAGCGTATACTGCTGGTAAAACGCCTTCTTGCACCAACTGTCTTAGAGCTAAGTTCGATCGGGCAGACCACAATGCGTTTGACAGTGAGTGTCCGGTACGTAGAAAGTGGGATGCTATAGCAAGGTCAAGTGTGGCATACTGCTAAAGTTGTGTCTGAGAATAGGGGCAAGGAGCAAATAAGACAAGTTAGATCAGAAAACAAACCCATCTTCTTCGTGCAAGCAAATCTTCAGAGAAAAGAGCTTGCAACCAACGAATTGATGATTGAGGCTAGCAAGAGTGGGATGAGTATCGCTCTAATCCAAGAACCGTATGTGGGGGGAGTGGGGAATATGAAGAACTACCGAGGTGCTCGTATATACCAATGCGCCCATAGAGTATCAGGAGTGGTGAAGACGGCAATTGCCGTCTTCAACAATAACATCATCGTCACTCAATATCCTGCCCTCACGACGAACAATTTCACGGTCATCAAAATTGGGATGGGTGCCTGGGAGATAGGTGTGATATCCCTGTATTTCGAACCGGACTTACCCATTGAACCTTATATGGCCCACTTAAAACATATAATCACCAAAATAGGAAAAATCGACGTACTTATAGGTGGGGACGGAAACGCGTGGAGTCCATGGTGGGGTGGTGTAAGAGAAGATGGACGAGGGGAAGTCCTAGCGGGTACTCTGAATGAGCTCAACCTCCACGTGTTAAATGAAGGAGATACTCCTACATTTGATACGGTGAGAGGAGGAAAAACATATAAGAGTCATGTTGATATTACAGCATGCTCAGAAAAATTGCTGCAGATGGTGGAAGACTGGAAGGTTGACATTGGCATGACAAGTTCAGATCATAACACCATAATATTCAAAATTAATTCAATAAAGACATCTGGAGTAATAATACATAGAACAACGAGAATATACAATAGCAAAAAAGCCAATTGGAGCCAGTTTCATAAGAAACTGGCTCAATTATTAGCAGATAAAAATATCAATTCAATAGAAATTAAAAAAATAAATAACACGTGCAATTTAGAAAATTTAATTGAAAATTATTTCGAAGTAATTAAAGAAACTTGTGAAACTATAATTCCAAAAAAGAAAAATATAACCAAACTTAACATTCCATGGTGGAGTGATGAACTTGTCATGCTAAAAAAGGACGCCATCACCAAAAAACGACGCATTAGATGTGCAGCACCAGTGCGAAGAGCAGCTGTCATTGCGGAGTACCTAAAAGCAAAAGAAAACTATGAATGTGAAGCAAAAAAGGCTCAGATAAAAAGCTGGAAAGAGTTCTGTGCTAGACAGGATAGAGAAGGGTTGTGGGAAGGCATATACCGAGTTATCGGCAGAACTGCAAAGCGGCATGAAGATCTGCCACTTACAAAAGACGGAGTAGCCCTAAATAATGCCGAATCGGCGAGATATTTGGCCGAGACATTCTACCCGAAGGATGAGGTTGAAGCTGATAACGCAGACCATCGGCGTATAAGAGAACTAGCTGAAAAGATAAATGCGGGGACGCAAGATGACTCTTATGATCCACCATTTACTCTTGCGGAGCTAAGGCATGCTACAATCAGCTTCAACCCAAAAAAGGCACCCGGTAGGGATGGTTTTACGGCCGACATCTGCCGAGAAGTCATCTTTCACAGCCCGGAGATTTATCTGAGCCTTGCTAACAAATGCTTGGAGTTGAGACACTTCCCCACCAAATGGAAGGAGGCAGTAGTGGTTGTTCTGCGGAAACCTGGAAAGGATGACTATACGCACCCCAAAGCCTACAGACCAATAGGCTTACTACCTGTGTTAGGGAAAATCCTGGAGAAAATGATCATCAAACGGATAAGATACCATATCCAACCTGGTTGTAGTACTCGCCAATACGGTTTTACCCCACAAAGGAGCACCGAAGACTCCCTCTATGATATGATGAAATATATACAACTCCAATTGCACAATAAAAAGATCATAGTGATAATATCTCTTGACATAGAGGGAGCCTTCGATAGCGCCTGGTGGCCAGCCATTAGATGCCGATTGGCTGAGGAAAAGTGCCCCAGTAACATAAGAACATTGATGGACAGTTATCTCCAGGATAGGAAAGTGAGAATAAGGTATGCAGGTGTGGAACAAACACAGGAAACCACCAAGGGGTGCGTACAGGGTTCGATAGGAGGACCGGTCCTATGGAATCTCCTTCTCGACCCTCTGCTTAGAGAAATGGAAGGGAGAAGCGATCGGTGTCAAGCGTTCGCCGATGACATCGTCCTACTGTTTGCGGGGGACACGGCCCTTGATATCCAAAGACGTGCGGATACTGCTCTGGAACATGTTATGAGGTGGGGAATTCGTAATAAGCTTAAATTTGCGCCACAAAAGACCCAGGCGATGGTTATAACCAATAAACTAAAATACGATTCCCCACGTCTAAGCATGGGCGGTATGGTGGTGCGTATGTCGGAGGAGATCAAGGTGCTTGGTCTCACCGTAGACAGAAAACTAACGTTCAACACACATGTGAGGAATGTGTGCAAGAAGGCCACATCTCTCTACACACAGCTATCGAGAGCGGCAAAGATAAGCTGGGGCCTTCAACCCGAAATTATTAGGACGATGTACACGGCGGTCGTTGAGCCGGTGATTTTGTACGCAGCGAGCGCGTGGGCGCCAGCCGCTAAAAAGTTGGGAGTCAGAAAGCAACTAAATACTGTGCAGAGAGGATTCGCTCAAAAAATTATTAAATCGTACCGGACTGTATCCCTACACTCGGCGCTAGCATTATCTGGTCTGCTTCCTCTGGACTTAAGGGTCCAAGAAGCAGCATCCCTTTTTGAAGCGAGGAAAGGAAAACTCCAGGCGGTGCTGGCGGACCGAGTGGTGGAAACAAAGGGGAGTTTTACTGAATTGCCTCACCCTGCATCCTATATGGATCTGCAATTCATATGCCTGGTAAACGAGGACGAAACGAGACTCAACAACAACCAGAGTCTCCGAATATTTACCGACGGGAGTAAAATAGAGGGAAAGGTTGGAGCGGCATTATCTTTTTGGAATAATGCTGCCGAGACCCGATCTCTAAAACTCAAACTGTCGGACCATTGCACCGTTTACCAGGCAGAATTACTGGCCATATATAAGGCAACTGAGCGGATTCTGTCTAGCGCGGAGACAACTTTCGGGGTTTACAGTGACTCTAGGTCTGCTCTAGAGACCATTGTGAACCCAGACTCCCAACACCCTTTAGCAGTCAAGACCCGCAAAAACATTCATAACATCATAGGGCAACAAAAAACACTACAACTTTTTTGGATTAAAGCCCATGCGGGTCTAACAGAAAATGAACGGGCTGATGAGCTGGCTAAACACGCGGCGCTGCGAACAAAAAGAAGCCCGGACTATGACCTGTGTCCGGTCTCTTTCGTTAAACGTCTCATTCGATCGGAGACGCTACAAGTATGGAACCAGAGGTATAAAGAGGGAGAGACCGCTAGAACAACCAAAGTCTTTCTGCCGGACATTGAGTCAGCCTATAAGTTGATTAGGGAGACAGCACTGTCTCCGACGATGATTCAGGCAATGACCGGACATGGTGGGTTCTCCGAGTACCTTTACCGGTTTCGGTGCAAGGAGAGCCCATCATGCATCTGTGAGCCTGAAATCGAGGAAACAGTGCTGCACATCCTCTTGCAGTGTCCTCGATTTGACAAAGCCAGATACGATTTCGAGTCGGAAACGGATATACAGATAATAAAAGAAAATTTACACATATTACTGACAGAAAAAAGGACGCGAAATAAGTTCATCAAATTTTGTGAGGGTGTAGTTAAGCAAGTCATCAAAAATAACCAGCATTAAACGAAAAAATTTAAAATAATTTTAAAATAATTTAATATGACGAATATTTTTAATGTGATAAATATGACTATTGATTATTACTGATTATTACTATTGTTATTGTTGAAAAATTGTTGATATAAAATTAATTATTATTGTCATTATAATTTTAGGACTAAATATTTATTTTAGAATTATGAACGGCGCTTCCTTGTGTGTATACTTATATATACAGAGAGAATGCACTGAATCAAAATTAAAAATTCATAGCTATATTCAAATTGTATGTTATAAATATAGAGGTATGTATATGTAAGAGACAAATGTTGTTGCATGCATTAGGCTAAGAGTAGTAGGACTCCCGAACGAAAACCCGGAGTCCTCTACACCCTCTATAAAAATTAAGGACAAATTAAATAAAAACACGAATTCAAAGTCCATGTCAAGCTGACAATGTCTCTGACCTCCATGTCAGAGGGAAGCAGCAAAACATACAAAAAAAAAAAAAAAAAAAAAAAAAAAAAACCTAACCTAACCTAACCTAACCTAACCTAACCTAACCTAACCTAACCTAACCTAACCTAACCTAACCTAACCTAACCTAACCTAACCTAACCTAACCTAACCTAACCTAACCTAACCTAACCTAACCTAACCTAACCTAACCTAACCTAACCTAACCTAACCTAACCTAACCTAACCTAACCTAACCTAACCTAACCTAACCTAACCTAACCTAACCTAACCTAACCTAACCTAACCTAACCTAACCTAACCTAACCTAACCTAACCTAACCTAACCTAACCTAACCTAACCTAACCTAACCTAACCTAACCTAACCTAACCTAACCTAACCTAACCTAACCTAACCTAACCTAACCTAACCTAACCTAACCTAACCTAACCTAACCTAACCTAACCTAACCTAACCTAACCTAACCTAACCTAACCTAACCTAACCTAACCTAACCTAACCTAACCTAACCTAACCTAACCTAACCTAACCTAACCTAACCTAACCTAACCTAACCTAACCTAACCTAACCTAACCTAACCTAACCTAACCTAACCTAACCTAACCTAACCTAACCTAACCTAACCTAACCTAACCTAACCTAACCTAACCTAACCTAACCTAACCTAACCTAACCTAACCTAACCTAACCTAACCTAACCTAACCTAACCTAACCTAACCTAACCTAACCTAACCTAACCTAACCTAACCTAACCTAACCTAACCTAACCTAACCTAACCTAACCTAACCTAACCTAACCTAACCTAACCTAACCTAACCTAACCTAACCTAACCTAACCTAACCTAACCTAACCTAACCTAACCTAACCTAACCTAACCTAACCTAACCTAACCTAACCTAACCTAACCTAACCTAACCTAACCTAACCTAACCTAACCTAACCTAACCTAACCTAACCTAACCTAACCTAACCTAACCTAACCTAACCTAACCTAACCTAACCTAACCTAACCTAACCTAACCCAGTTGCACTCCAAACGCCGTGCCGTACGCAGCATTTTTATATCGCTCCGCGCTCGAAAATTCTAAGTGTCGGGTCAAAGTGCACCAATTTTAAAGTGTGATACATCATTAGACGCGTCTTGTCGAGACGAACAAAGTGATATATTAAACAAGTAATAAAAGTTTTATATTTTAAAAGTTATCGCCAAAAAACTGATTTTTCTAACCTTTAAAATCTTTAAAGTGAAACGCTGCTCGATCTAGATCGAAGACGTATAGTTTTTAAAGTGTAAAAATAAGTGCCCCGACGAGCTTAACAATTTAAGCCATTCATCGGAATTTTTCGACATCAGCGCGCCGAAATATTTTCGGTAAACAAAAACCACGTGGACACGTGTTTTTTGATAGGAGGCCGTGCGGCTGATTTTGACATTGTGGAATTAAAGAAGACATCGAGGCAAATCACCCGACACCTCGTTCATCAAAATCGGACCAGAAACACCGGAGATATCACGCCTTGAAGATACCGATTTTCAGTAGGGACTTTCAAAGGTGAATAACTCTGGTTTTTCAGTGACGGCATATATATTTATAGACTCTAATTAAAAGAGAAACTTTAGTTTTAACTTATTGTGTAAAAATTTTTAAATTTGGAGTGAATTTAGTAATATTAAGGAATTTTTTAAAATTTTGGTCCAAACACGTGGTGGCTGAAGGACCCTCGGGACATTCCTGAAAATATTGTCAGAAATTTTGTTATCATACATACTATATTCCAAAATTTTTTCAAAATTGTCCCGACATAATTACAAGATTTAGAGCCTTTTTGCGGTTGTTGGTTTTCGTAACACAATTTTCAAAATTTAAAAACTCAAAATTTTTTCAGGAACCCAAATTTCAAAATTATATATTATTAAAGAACAATTAATGCTTTATATACACTATTTTTTTCAGAATTTTTGGACAAGTCGTTTTTAAGATATTAATTTATTTGTTTGAGCTGGGAGGTCCTGCAAACCGCACAAAAACTTGTTTTTCAGTTTTCAGGAGAACGGAGCCTCCTAGCTCAATTCTGACAATTTTTTCGGGGGCCCCCCCCCCTAACCCCCCCCCACACTATCCACTAAAGGGATAGTCTTCGGACCCTCCCGGATCATTTAGACAAAGTTTCAACCCCCTACCCCTAAGTTGATATATTGACTTAGTCTCTGGGGGTTGAAAATTTTAAAACTGCTATAGCTCATCAATAACTGCACCGATCCGGACGGGGTTTTTTCCTAAATTATTTATAATTAAAGACCTTTTTGACTACATATAGACTGACTCTACATAGAGTCTATGTATTTTGTTTAGTTATGTATATTAGTCAATAACACTCTCCTTATAATTAAATATTATTATAATGTCTTATAAACGTGTATAGAGTAACTAGAATAGGGGAGACTCTTGGTAGAGCCAAGAAATTTTTGAGTAAAAAATTTTTTATTTATTTTATTTTTATTTTATTATTTCTTATTTTATTAAATCTATTGACAGCAATACTCATAAATAGACTCTACATAGAGTTTATGTGTATTAATTTTATATTAACAAGTTAGACCTTAAGACGTTCTCTATAGTTTAATATTAGAATAAGATTAATTAGCGTTTATAGAGCGACTCAGACAAAGTAGACTTTGGTAGAGCCAACTAGTTTATAGGCAAAAATTTTATTTTTATTTTTATTGTACTTTTATTAATATCCTTAAATTTAGTTATACTCTCGACTTTTTATATATATCAACGACAGTAATTATATACTGACTCTACATAGAGTCACATGGTTTTGTTTAAAATTGTCAATTAAAGATTATTACTAAAATATAGGCTTCGAGTCACACTGTGTTGTGGTGAACAGAACGAAGTAGAGTCGAGACTCTACCAAAAAATTTTTTATTACATTACTTTATTTTCTTAAAAATATTTGCTACTTGTATGGGTAGAAATTTATTGAGGCTTGACCTGGGTTCGCGGTGGTGTGTTAAACTATAGATCAAATTTATTTTACCTTATACACTTTTATTATTTTTATTATTTTATTTATACAATTTTACTGACGGACGCATACCTCCATTATGTTTGGGCTTAGAACTCCAAAGAAACCGAGGGGTGAGGTGTCATCCCCCCCTAAACCAGGAACGTCAGCATCCCCTCCCAATGTTAGGCGAAGCATAAGCGACTGGGAAGGTGCATCCACCAACCCCGCTCCAACAAACTCAAGCGCAACGACGGTCCAGGTGGACAATACTACCTCTAAACCACGACCGGCACTGTCGAAAGACAACAAACCCACGGCCGCGCGTAGACCATCTATTGATGTCCAAACTCCTCATGAGAGTAAATACGAAAATCGAACGTCGGAAGCAAGGGCCTGCCTGAACAAAGGTAAATTACATCTGAGCGCCTCTCGAAATATAAAAACCGAGATTAAAAATGGATTGGTTGAGGCACTTGATCGACTCTACCAGATTGTTAGGGAAGCGGAAAAGGAGTTAAAAATAGAAAAGTCTAAAGGTGTTGGTGTTGGTGATGGGATTGTGAGGGGGGAGCCGGTGCAAACCAGTACCGACTCTACATTCATAGTCAGGACACCGGAACCAACAAGTAGCACCCAGTGCGACCCAAACATAATAGCTCGAATCGAGGAGCATACGAAGCTGTTGATCGAAAGCAACAAAAAGATAGAAGAGCTTAAGGCGTCTATTGACAGACAAAAGGAGACCTTGGAACGGACAACCTACGCGAGTGTAGTATCGAATAAAACCGCAAATATACCAAAAGTACGAAGCACGCTGCACTCGGTAGTGGTCACCTCAAAAGATGAAACGGAATCAGGGGAAGAGGTGCTCGACAAGGTCAGGAAAGCGGTAGATGCAAAAGACGGCTGGATTAAAGTTGAACGGGTAAGGAAAGCGAAGGACAGGAAAATCATCATAGGATTTGATACACCGGAAGAAAGAAGTAAAGCCAAGCACAGACTGGAAACCAAAGGGGTGGACCTCACCGTCGAGGAAGTGAAGAACAAAGACCCATTATTGATCCTCCTAAGTGTATTGTCCATTAACACCGACGAAGACATTATCATAGCACTGAGGAACCAAAACAGGTATGTCTTTCATGACCTCGACGGAGCGGAAGACAGGGTGGAGGTTAAATATAGGAAGAAAACAAGAAACCCCCACACTAACCATGTAGTGATTAGTGTGTCACCTACCATCTGGCGTAGAGCAACAGAAACTGGATACTTCCATATTGACCTCCAGCGTGTCAGAGTGGATGACCACTCCCCCTTGGTCCAGTGTAGCCGCTGTCTGGGATATGGGCATAGTAAAAAATTTTGCAAAGAACCAGTAGACATATGCAGCCATTGCGGCGGCCCTCACCAGGGAGCGGAGTGCGCTGATAGGATTGCTGGTGAACTACCCGCTTGTAAGAACTGCACAAGGGCTAAACTGGATCAGGTAGAGCATAACGCCTTTAGCCGTGATTGCCCAATTCGCCAAAAATGGGATAAGATTGCACGATCATCTGTAGCCTACTGCTAAGGGCGACCAAGCGGAAACCTCCCAGTATAAATTCATTCAAGCAAACCTCCAAAGAAAGAAGTTAGCCACAAACGAGATTCTTCTTGAGGCACAGAAACGTGGCACTGCTGTTGCTCTTCTCCAGGAGCCATACGTGGGAAGGTCCAGGGTAATGCGTGGCTACCAAGGAGTACGGATCATCCAGAGCACAGGACAAGGAGATGGGACTGTTAAAGCGGCTATTGCTGTTTTTGACCACCAACTCAAAGTTAAGCAGTATCCGAAACTCACCACAGACAACATCGTAGTGGTGGGGATTCAAACCAGTGCCTGGGAAATCACAGTAGTCTCGCTTTACTTTGAGCCGGATCAACCCATTGAGCCATACCTGGAGCACCTGAAGAAAATAGAGCAACTAGTAGGACCAAATAAGTGGATTATCGGAGGTGACGCTAATGCTAAAAGCTCGTGGTGGGGTAGCCCAATAATTGATCACAGGGGTGACGAAATGTCCGGCGCTCTTGAGGAAATGGGCCTCAATATACTCAACGTAGGGGAAATTCCGACCTTTGACACCATTCGGGGAGGAAAACGGTACCACAGCTATGTCGACATAACAGCCTGCTCGACAAATCTTCTGGCTCTAGTGGACAACTGGAGGATAAACGAAGGCCTGATAAGTTCGGACCACAACGGCATACTGTTTGAGATTCGCCTAGAAAAATCGAAAGGCATAATGATAAACAGGACAACAAGACTTTTTAATACTAAAAAAGCTGATTGGTCCAAGTTTCATGAGCAACTTGGACAATCACTACAAGAAAATAAAATAACAGAAAACGATATAAATAAAATTGACAACATAAACGATTTGGATACAGTTACAAAAAATTTGACAAACTCAATAAAACAAACCTGTTTATCAACGATGCCAACTAAAAAAGCGGAAGAACGCATCAGACTGCCGTGGTGGTCCAAAAAACTTGCAGAGCTTAAAAAGAACGTCGCTACGAAGAAACGCAGAATTAGGTGTGCCGCTCCAATCCGAAAGCAGAAGGTCATAGAAGAGTACCTGAAACAGAAAGAAGAGTATGAGTTAGAGACAGCGAAGGCCCAGACAGAGAGCTGGAAAGAATTTTGTTGCAAGCAGGATAAAGAGGGAGTGTGGGAGGGGATATACAGGGTCATAGGAAGAACGACGCATAGAGAACAGGATCTACCACTGGAGGGCGAGGAGGGGATGTTGGACGAGAGGGGCTCTGTAGAACTGCTGGCCAAAACATTTTATCCAGAGGATGTACCCGACAGAGACAATACTCACCATCGCTACGTAAGACTCGAGGCCGACAGAGTGAACGCCGCAGATCAAGATGGCTCTTGTGACCCCCCGTTCACAATGTTTGAATTAACTCAAGCAAGTGAGTCTTTCAATCCAAAGAAGGCACCGGGATTGGATGGCCTCACGGCCGATATATGTTGCCGTGCCATTAGGGCCCAACCTAGGTTGTTCTTAGCGCTCCTCAATAAATGTCTAGAATACCACCACTTCCCCAAGATATGGAAACAAGCAATAGTCGTCGTCCTAAGAAAACCCGGTAAGGATGACTATACAAAGCCAAAATCCTATAGGCCAATAGGACTGTTGCCTATACTAGGAAAGATTTATGAAAAGATGATCATGGCCCGCCTCAAACACCATCTACTGCCGAGGATTAGTACTCACCAGTATGGATTCATGCCGCAAAAAAGCACCGAGGACTCCCTCTACACGCTAATTCAGTATATCCGTAGAAAGCTTGATGAAAAGAAAATTATAACTCTAGTATCCTTAGACATAGAGGGAGCTTTTGATAGCGCCTGGTGGCCGGCAATAAGAGTCCGACTGGCTGAGGAAAATTGTCCCCTCAATTTGAGGAGGGTCATAGACAGTTATCTTAGAGACAGGGAGGTGGTGGTCAGATACGCCGGTGAGGAGTATAAGAAAGCGACTACCAAAGGATGTGTCCAGGGATCCATAGGGGGACCTATCCTGTGGAACATCCTTCTTGATCCCCTCCTGAAAAAACTTGCGGACAGAGGTGATTACTGTCAGGCGTTTGCTGACGACGTTGTGCTGGTGTTCGATGGCAAAACAGCTCAAGAAGTCCAGGATCGTGCCAATGAAACTCTCGAACGTGTCAGGTCGTGGGGTGTCGAGAATAAGCTTAACTTCGCTCCACACAAAACATGCGCTATGATAATCACCAGAAAGCTTAAACACGACACACCACGACTGAGCATGGGAGGGGTTGCAATTGGCATGTCGAAGGAAATAAAATTGCTGGGTATGACCATCGACGAAAAACTGACCTTTAACACCCACGTCGCAAACGCTTGCAGGAAAGCCATAAACATATATAAGAAACTCTCCGGAGCGGCAAAAGTCAGTTGGGGACTTCACCCGGAGGTGGTCAAAATCATTTACACGGCGACAGTGGAGCCAGTCATCTTGTACGCTGCTGGAGCATGGGGGTCGGCTGCAGAAAAACTAATGGTCATCAAGCAGCTGCAGACAGTACAACGGGGCATCGCCCAAAAGCTCTGTAAGGCCTACCGCACGGTCTCCCTGAACTCGGCACTGGTGCTGGCTGGGATACTCCCCCTAGACCTCCGAGTGCGTGAGGCGTCCTCATTGTACGAAGCCAAGAGGGGATTGCCCCAGTCAGTGCTGGCCGGGGGGGAGGTCGAGCGTATGGCATCAGCACTTGAGACTCCACATCCGGCCGAATGTCTCGAGTTGAATATCGTAAGCTTGGCAAATCAGGACGAAGTGAACAATGCAGTTGCTTGCGATATGCATATTTACACGGATGGGAGCAAAATTGATGGCAAAGTTGGCGCTGCAGTATCTGTATGGACTGGCGGGGTGGAGGCCAAAACCCTCAAGCTTGCTCTGCCGGTATACTGTACCGTCTACCAAGCCGAGTTACTAGCAATAAGCCGAGCTACTCGAGTCATTCGCGCTCACAACGTCTTGACCTACGGGATCTATAGCGATTCTATGGCCGCCCTTCTTACAATTAAGAACCCCCGTTGCCTTCACCCAATCGCAGTAGAAGCCAGAGAAAATCTTAAAGATATTTCTCTCCAGGGCAAGGTAGTCACCTTGTTCTGGATAAAAGCTCACGCAGGTTTTGAAGGCAATGAACGAGCAGACCAACTCGCGAAGGAAGCGGCCAAGAATTCCAAGAAGAAACCGGATTACGACCTTTGTCCGGTTTCATTCGTCAAGCGGTGCATTCGCCAGGCAACACTTGACGAATGGAATCATAGATATAAGACAGGTGAAACGGCCGCAATTACAAAAATGTTTTTCCCGGATGCAGTAACTGCATATAGAATTGTCCGTAAGATTAAAATAGACAGTCACAAAACACAAGTGATGACAGGACACGGTGGATTCTCCGAGTACTTAAACCGTTTTAAGTGCAAGGAGAGTCCATCGTGTATCTGCGACCCTGCGATACCCGAGTCAATCCCTCACATAGTGTTAGAATGCCCCGTCTTTGGCATAGAACGTTTTGAAATTGAGAGTAAGATGAAAACCAAAATAACGGCTGAAACTGTGAAGGATATCATAGAAAGTGATCAAAGAAATGTATTTCTAGATTATTGCGTAAGAATAGCGAGAAAAGTAATTGTAAGAAATAAAAGTAGTTAAGAAAGTATGCTGTATTAATATATTGATGTATATTACTTATAAGCATAATACTGTAATAGATTAAAATATTGTTAGCAAGTAAGCAGTAGAAAGAATAAAATAGATCAGGTTGTGTACATTTACTTCCCTGAAATAATGCCCAGCAGTGGAAAAAGAAGGAAAGAATAGAAATAAGAATGTAGTTAGATTAGATAATAAAGAATAGATAGAAGGGAATCCCACCCTTAGTAGAAAGAAAGACGATGGATGCAAGAAAGAACTAGTATGTAGAATGAAAGTACGAGAAGCATAGAAGCGAGAACTGGTATGAAAAAGAAACAGCTGAAATAGGCTCCGATAATGTTGGAGGTAGTTAATAAAAAAAAAAAAAAAAAAAAAAAAAAAAAAAAAAAAAAAAAAAAAAAAAAAAAAAAAAAAAAAAAAAAAAAAAAAAAAAAAAAAAAAAAAAAAACCTAACCTAACCTAACCTAACCTAACCTAACCTAACCTAACCTAACCTAACCTAACCTAACCTAACCTAACCTAACCTAACCTAACCTAACCTAACCTAACCTAACCTAACCTAACCTAACCTAACCTAACCTAACCTAACCTAACCTAACCTAACCTAACCTAACCTAACCTAACCTAACCTAACCTAACCTAACCTAACCTAACCTAACCTAACCTAACCTAACCTAACCTAACCTAACCTAACCTAACCTAACCTAACCTAACCTAACCTAACCTAACCTAACCTAACCTAACCTAACCTAACCTAACCTAACCTAACCTAACCTAACCTAACCTAACCAGTTGCAATCGATCCGCGCTCGAACAAGCATCATTTTTGCACGTGCTCCGCACTTAAAAATTGAAAAAAGTGGTTTTTTGTGGTCCAATTTGGACAAGTGAGGTGTTGGCAGATTGGGAAACTTGGGACCTATACATCCCAGTTAAGAAAATAACCCGGACATTGCCGGCTGAAGGACAGGACCTGAAAAACCACCATTTTTGGAGGTTAGTTTTCGAAAATAAATCTTTAAACGCATGTGTCAAGTGATTTTGATCAGTGCCCCCTAAATATTTGACTGCCATAAGTAGGGCCCTAAGGATCTGCAACTTTTGTATGTATTAAACAAAGTTTTGGACTACGCATTTTGGACTTATTTGCAAAAAACCCAAAACCACGTGTTGCTGAAAACCAAGAAGGAGAATAGATAGCAGACTGAAAATTTACAATAAGCAAGACATAGACAGGAAAAGACCTTTTCACCTGTTTGCAGATTTTTTAGTTGTATATTTTAAGAATAATTAAATCTTCAATATTGAATTTTCAAATACAATTTTCTCTGTTTGGGTAGCGTTCGCGAAAATTTTGAAACTGCTAGAATTTGCGCGCTTCCATTGTTTACCTATAAAAAATTTTAAATTTCAAATTCGTTTGGAAAATTACTAAATACAATTAATTTTGTTAAAAAATTATATTTTTATGTTTTTTATATAAAAAAGTAACTTATTTAAAAAGTTTTGTTCCGATATAATTTAAGCTTGATTTAGTCATAATTATCAAAATTTTTTCAGATTTTTACGAATTCAGGTTTTGAAGATATAGAATTTTTAACATTTTTTCTTAAATAATAGTAAAATAATAGAAATTAATAAATTTTAACTATAAATATAGTATTTCTGTGCTGGAATCTTTTTATTTAAGCCCAAACTTCACGCGAATATTCTTAAATTTGACGATTTTGGACAAATTCAGCATATTTGGTTTTCGGGTTTCGTTTTTTGTTTGCTTATATCTTCGAAGATCCTGGTCGTAGAAATCTCGGATTTTAAACGCTGGCTTGGGGAGCATATCTTTTACGGTAATATTAACTTTTCAGGCGTTTTGGCCGCCTGAAAATTTTCTCTCCTGAAACCACATTCAGGATACAGTTTAGATCTAGCCAAGCTGTAAATTCCAAACCCGGTTGTCGTACGACGTATAGTTTTAAAGTTACAGGCTTCCGAACATATGATTTGACAGCTCGGCGGCCATTTTGGAATCTTTTAAACTGCTGCAGCTTCGTTTCCAAGCGTCGCAGAAATTTGCGGATTTCAGTATCTGTATCTGGGGATTGAGTTCTATCCGCCTCCTAAGTTTCAGGCGTTTTTGAGGACCATACTTTTTAGTGTCCTGAAAGTGATTTTATCTGAGAGTTTAGATAAAGCTCAGTAATATAGTCGAAGCCCGGGTCTTCTGTGATTATTGGAAGCAGAGTTATCGGTAGTTAAAGTTTGACTTTGACATTTCAGCAGCCATTTTGAAAAACTTTAAAGACACATATCTGCTGAACCAAGAGTCGTAGAGGACTGGGGTTTTGACCGTAGACGTCAACAAGGCCTGTTGTAGTAGGAAACAAAGTTTTCAGGAAATTTCAGAGTATAAAAAATTTGTCTCCTGAAAACGATACCAAGTGATAGCTCTTGTCGAGCCAAGCAAAACGAGCCCAAGCTGTGCACTGTAGGCCTATTCGTTCTTGAGTTACAGCGCTTTAACCACATTTTTGACCGCCATCTTGTTTTGGAACCAGAACTTTAAAGTGCTGTAACTTCGGAACCCGTTGAGCTAGGTGTATCGGGTTTGGGTTTGTTGGAAAGGGCTTGAGGAGGGCTTTCGGATGGTTATGTTATATAAACTCTACGTAGAGCCAAAAACTAATTAGTCAATAACTTGTGTAAAAATTGTCTTTTTATTTATCCTTTTGTGATTATATATTTAAAAATCTGAGCAAGACTTAGTATATGGGGTTTGAGTTTAGTGACTCTACATAATAAAATTTTGAGCGACTTTGAAAAAGCAAATTGTATTGCTATTTTTGTATGACTATCCTTGTTGACTAGGACTCTATATAGAGTGATAATTGTACTCCCTTTATACGTATATCATTTAAGAAAAATATAACATTTCACTTAAATTTTAAGTATTCTTAGTAAATATTGTACCTTAACTTTAGTCTTACTTATATTATAACATCGCTACAAATTATTAGTTTTTAAACAGTTTTATTAAATCTAAAAAGAAAATTTTAAATCTTTTATTTTCTCTTTACTCGAAAGTTAACTAACTGTATAAATAAAAATTTTTTTTGACGGAGTCTGTGACTCTAGATATAGGTATCTTTTATACACTTTTTATACATTTTTATATATTTTGTTTTTGTTTTATTTTTATTTTTCTCTGTTTTACATTTTGGTTGATATATTTATACAACCTTTATACACATTATTTTTTGACGCTACACGGACATACACTCCCAAAATGTTTGGAATTAGAACACCAACAAAACTGACACAATCTGAAAAGTCACCCTCTAAAACAGGAAGTGAAATTTCAAAAGTAAGACGCAGCATAGATGACTGGGAATCTAACATTGATTCAACCCCATCCATGGCTACCACGACAATGCAGGCAGGTACTGCTAAAACAAAACCAACGGTATCAGTGATACAAAACAGTAAAGTGACACAAAAAGTATCTGTTGAAATACACACTCCGCCAAAGCAGCAGTATGAAAACCGAACAATGGAAGCAAAGGCATGTTTAACAAAAGCCAAGCTCCATTTGAATGCCTCTCGGAATACAAAAACAGAGATTAAAAATAGCATCGTGGAAGCACTGGATAGGTTATATCAGCTTGTAAAGGGTGCTGAAATGGAGCTAAAGACAAAAAAGTCAAAAGGGGAAAAGGAAAAGAGTGAAAAGTTAGAGATGGAAACTGCTGCCACTGACTCTACCTTCTCAGTCATGGACTCAGACCTAAAAACAAGGATTGAGGAGCATGCAACATTGTTGCTAGAAACAAACAAAAAGATGGAAGAGTTGAAAGAATCAATGGAAAAGCAAAGAGAAACTCTTGAGCGAGCGACAATGTCAACATACGCAAATGTAACTGCAGACAAAATCATCAAAACTCCCCCACAGCGTAGTACCCTACATTCCGTAGTAGTTACATCAAAAGATGAAACTGAAACGGGGGAAGAGGTGATGAACCGGGTCAGAAAGGCAGCTGATGCAAAAGAAGGGTGGATAAAGGTTGAAAGGGTAAGGAAAGCAAAGGATAGAAAAATCATTATGGGCTTCGAAACAAAAGAGGAAAGGAACAAAATGAAAAACCGGCTTGAAAAGGAAGGAGTAAATCTCACCGTCGAAGAAGTAAAAAACAAGGACCCGCTTTTGATCCTCAGAAATGTCCTTCTCCTTAACACAGACGAAGATGTAATCAAGGCTCTGAGGAATCAAAATCGCGGAGTTTTTCACGGTCTCGACGAAGGTGAGATCAGAATTGAAGTAAAATATAAAAGAAAAACAAGAAATCCCCACACCAGCCACATTGTTGTTAGTGTTTCGCCTATCATCTGGCAAAGAGTTATAGAAATTGGGAGTGTTCATATTGATCTACAACGTGTTAGAGCAGAAGATCAATCCCCACTGGTGCAATGCACACGCTGTTTAGGATATGGTCACGGTAAGAGATTCTGTAAAGAACTATCAGACCTGTGTAGCCACTGTGGTGGCCCCCACCTAAGATCTGAGTGTGGTGAATGGCTTGCTAGTGAACCACCCAAATGCCGAAACTGCTCAAAGGCAAAATTGCTCCAGACGGAACACAATGCCTTTAGCTCAAACTGCCCAACGCGCCGGAAGTGGGATGAATTGGCCCGGTCCGCTATAGCATATTGCTAAAGGTGCGCAAGTTGAACAAGCCCACTATAAAATCATCCAGGCAAACCTCCAGCGCAAAAAATTAGCAACCCATGAACTTTTTATTGAAGCTGAGAAACGTGGAGCTGATATAGCACTACTTCAAGAACCGTACGTAGGAGGTGCTAACACGATGAAAGGTCAAAGAGGCGTGAGGGTTTTCCAAAACTCTAGCCCAGGAGAAGGGACTGTTAAGGCAGCGGTAGCCGTTTTCAACGTTGATTTTAACATAAAACAGTACCCAAAACTCACCACAAACAACATCATTGTGGTGGGAATTCAAACTAGAGCTTGGGAAATAACACTCGTCTCTTATTACTTCGAGCCAGATCAGCCCATAGAGCTGTATATTGATCACCTTAAAAAGATAGAGCGCGAAATTGGATCTACAAAGTGGATTGCTGGAGGTGACGCAAATTCAAAAAGTTCATGGTGGGGAAGCCCGACCGTTGACCACAGAGGAGAAGAAATGGCAGGAGCTCTCGAGGAGCTGGGTCTGAACATACTGAATAGAGGGGATATTCCGACCTTCGATACCATCCGAGGAGGAAAACGATATTCCAGCTACGTCGACATTACAGCCTGCTCGACAGACATCCTGGATTTGGTAGATGACTGGACAGTGGACGAGGGTCTCACGAGCTCGGACCACAACGGCATTATTTTTAATATTCGGCTACAAAAATCAAAAGGTTTAAGAGTAAATAGAACCACTAGACTGTTTAATACGAAGAAGGCAAATTGGTCTAAGTTTCATGAGAAACTTAACCAATTGCTGGCAGAAAATCAATTCAACAAATCAGAAATAGAAAATATTGAAACCATTGAACAAATAGATAAAGCAACAGAAAAATTAACAATATCCATAACAGACACTTGCAAGCAAACAATGCCAACCAAAAAAGCTACAGAAGAGCTTACCTTGCCGTGGTGGTCCGAGAAGCTCGCTAAGATGAAAAAAGAAGTCACTACCAAGAAACGAAGGATCAAATGTGCTGCCCTGGTCCGTAGACAGAAGGTCGTAGATGAGTATCTGGAACAAAAAGAGAGGTATGAGTCAGAAGCGATTAAAGCCCAGATCGAGAGCTGGAAAATCTTTTGCTGCAAGCAGGATAGGGAGGGGGTCTGGGAAGGTATCTATAGGGTAATTGGGAGAACAACGCGTAGGGACGAGGACCAGCCACTGGAAATCAATAAGGTAGTGTTAGACGCAAAAGGCTCCGTAAAGTTATTGGCGGATACGTTCTTTCCGGAAGACTTAACAGATAATGAAAACACTTACCATCGCCACGTAAGAATAAAAGCTGACAAAGTGAACTCTGCTGAGCACGGTGACCTGTGTGATCCCCTGTTCACAATGTTAGAATTGAAACAGGCGTATCAATCCTTCAACCCAAAAAAGGCCCCAGGAGCGGATGGTTTCACTGCTGATATATGTCTACACGCTATAGAAAGCAACCCTGAGTTATTCTTGGCCTTCCTTAATAAATGTTTAACTCTACAACACTTCCCAAAAACCTGGAAAATCGCTACAGTCATAGCACTTAAAAAACCTGGGAAAGTGGATTACACCATTCCGAAAGCGTACAGGCCCATTGGACTGCTACCTATACTGGGAAAGATCTATGAGAAAATGCTGGTGACCCGCCTCAAATTTCACCTTTTGCCAAGGATAAGTACTCGCCAGTACGGGTTCATGCCACAGAGAAGCACTGAAGACGCCCTCTATGTACTAATGCAGTTCATTCACATGAAGCTGGATCAAAAGAAAATCATAGCGCTAGTATCATTGGACATCGAGGGAGCTTTTGATAGCGCCTGGTGGCCAGCCATACGAGTCCGACTGGCTGAGGAAAGGTGTCCGCTAAATTTGAGGAGGGTCATGGATAGTTATCTCAAGGACAGGAAAGTCGTAGTCAGGTACGCTGGTGAGGAATATGCTAAAAGTACAAACAAAGGTTGTGTCCAGGGATCCATTGGAGGCCCAATTCTATGGAATCTTCTGCTGGACCCTCTCTTAAAAAGTCTGGAATGCAGGGGAGACTATTGTCAGGCGTTTGCGGACGACGTCGTCTTAGTCTTCGACGGCGATACAGCACACGAAGTAGAAAGGCGTGCCAATGCCACTCTCGAATATGTCCGAGCGTGGGGTGTTGAAAATAAATTGAAGTTTGCGCCACATAAGACGAACGCAATTATAATAACAAGAAAACTGAAATATGACGCACCACGCCTTAACATGGGAGGTATTGACATTGGCATGTCAAAAGAAATAAAGCTACTTGGGATTACAATTGACGAAAAGCTTACTTTTAACACCCATGCATCGAATGTGTGTAAGAAGGCAATCGGCATCTATAAACAACTATGCAAAGCGGCGAAGGTTAGTTGGGGACTCCATCCGGAAGTGATAAGAATGATATATCTCGCGACCGTAGAGCCTATTATACTTTACGCTGCTAGCGTTTGGGCACAGGCTGCAAAAAAGCTGGGGGTAATAAAACAACTTGCCGTAGTCCAGCGCGGTATCGCGCAAAAATTGTGCAAAGCCTACCGAACGGTCTCTCTGAACTCGGCGCTAGTACTGGCTGGAATACTCCCTCTGGACCTCCGAGTCCGTGAAGCGGCTTTACTATATGAAGCCAAAAGGGGGCTGCCACAGCTAGTGTTGGCGGGAAGAGGGGTCGAGAGAATGGCTTCAGCTTTTGAGGGCCCACACCCTGCGGAGCGCCTGGCATTAGAAATTATTAGTTTGGTAAACGAGGAGCAAGTGAACAAATATAGCGAAATAAACGTCCACATATTTACTGACGGGAGCAAGATTGAGGGCAAGGTTGGTGCCGCCCTTTCCGAATGGAAAAACAAAACCGAAAATAAAGCCCTCAAACTTGCTCTACCAACATACTGCACAGTTTACCAGGCCGAGCTCCTGGCCATTTGCAGGGCGACTGGGCAAATTCTCAAGCACAGGGCGTCCTCCTTTGGAATTTACAGTGACTCAATGGCGGCCCTTCAAACGATCATAAACCCAAACTGCCTTCACCCATTAGCCGTGGAATGTAGAGATAATTTAAGAGCAATATCTCTCCAAAACAAAGTAGTAACTTTGTTTTGGATTAAAGCCCATGCGGGCTTAGAGGGTAATGAACGAGCAGACAGACTAGCAAAAGAGGCCGCAAAAAATTCCAAAGTGAGACCGGATTACGATCTTTGCCCGGTTTCATTCGTCAAGCGAAGCATCCGTATGGCAACGCTAGACGAATGGAACCAAAGATACCAGACTGGCGAAACAGGAAAAATCACAAAACTGTTTTTCCCAGACGCGAAAGTGGCCTACCGAATAATAAGAAAATTTGAAGCAAGAAGCGAGACTACCCAAGTCATGACGGGGCATGTGGATTTTCGGAATACTTACACCGCTTTAAGTGCAAAGAGAATCCATCGTGCATTTGCGACCGCGATGCTAAAGAAACTGTGCCACACATTTTGCTGGAGTGTCCCGCATACGCCGCAGAGCGCCTGAAAATAGAACACGAAATTGAATTAAGGTTAATTAAGGAGAATATAAGTATCATAATGATGAGTAAACACAGAGAAAAATTTATTAGTTATTGTTTGAAAATTGCAAAAAGAGTAATAAATAGGAATAAAACTGTTTAAGTAAGGATGCTGTCATAATATATTGTATTATATTACAGATCAGCATTACAAAATAAATTGAAATATGTACTAATAATAATTTAATAGGACATAAGCAATAACTAACAAATAGTATAAGTCATATAAGTATTAAACATGTTGTAACTACCCCTAGCATTAAGTATTTGGAATTTGTTGTTGCATGCACTAGATTAAGAGTAGTAGGACTCCCGAACGAAAACCCGGAGTCCTCTACACCCTTTATAATATCAAGGACTAAATAAATAAAAGAACATGAATTCAAAGTCCGTGTCGAGCTGACAATGTCTCTGACCCCATGTCAGAGGGAAACAGCAAAGCATACAAAAAAAAAAAAAAAAAAAAAACCTAACCTAACCTAACCTAACCTAACCTAACCTAACCTAACCTAACCTAACCTAACCTAACCTAACCTAACCTAACCTAACCTAACCTAACCTAACCTAACCTAACCTAACCTAACCTAACCTAACCTAACCTAACCTAACCTAACCTAACCTAACCTAACCTAACCTAACCTAACCTAACCTAACCTAACCTAACCTAACCTAACCTAACCTAACCTAACCTAACCTAACCTAACCTAACCTAACCTAACCTAACCTAACCTAACCTAACCTAACCTAACCTAACCTAACCTAACCTAACCTAACCTAACCTAACCTAACCTAACCTAACCTAACCTAACCTAACCTAACCTAACCTAACCTAACCTAACCTAACCTAACCTAACCTAACCTAACCTAACCTAACCTAACCTAACCAAAATTTTTCAAAAAATTTTTTTTTGAAAAAGGATTTTATAACTTTTACAAACCTAAAAATTTATTATAATTTGACTTTATTATTTGTTGTTGTGTATTGTGCCTGTCTTATTTTATTTTATTTTATTTCACTTTATTTTATTTTATTTGCTTTATTTTTATTTTATTTTTTGACCTGTTTTTATTGGTTGTTGAGACCCGAGACGCGTTCCCCTGAAAATGTTCGGCATTCGTACGCCCGTTAAAAAGACTGAGGATAGTGCCAGGGACACGAGTCCTCCGAAATCTCCAAGTAGGAGAGAGAAGGCTGGGCCTTCTCCTAAAAGCGATAGTGCGTTGCAAGTCCCTAGCGTGAGGAAAAGCATTGGTGAGTGGGAAATGGGAAAAATAGATGACCAAACTACAGCACAAATCTCACCAAAAAAGGTAGCCCCGGTGGCTCGACCAAAACAGAAGATTGTTCCATCTCAGGAGACTAGAACAACAGCGCGTAAACCAGCAGCTGAGAACACAGACAGCTCTCCAAAAACCGTAGCTACAAAATTTACGGACCGGATATCGGAGGCTAGAGCTTGTCTTCATAAGGCTAAGTTACATTTGAGTAACTCTCGAAACCTGAGGACCGATATAAAAACGGAGGTTACTCAGGCAATAGAGAGGCTCTATCAATTAGTGAAAGAGGCGGAAACAGATAAGAACATTGAGAAAGAACAAAAGCCCAAAGACCAGGAGAAAAAAGGATTAGAAGATGAAAACAGGAAAAGAAAGGAAGAAGAACATGCCTTAATGAAGAAATTGGAAGAACATGGTAAACTATTAGAAGAAAGCAAAATTGAAATGGAACAACTAAGAGAAGAAATGAAAAAGCAGGAAATGAAAGAAAATAGAGGAACATACGCAAGTATAGTTGCAGGGCCACTAAGGGGCCAATCCTCACCCCTTGCCTTCACAAAACATGGCCATGCATTCAGTGATTATCACGTCGAATGATGAAAAAGAAACAGGAGAACAGGTCATGGATAAGATAAGGAACGCAATAAATGCCAAGGAAGAAGGGTTGAAGATAGATAAAATTAGGAAGGCAAGGGATAGAAAAGTAATACTGGGATGCCGAACGGAGGAGGAGATAAATAGAGTCAAGGAGAGATTAAAACAGGCAGGGAAAGATCTAAATGTAAATGATATAAAAAACAAGGATCCACTTGTAATCTTGAGAGACGTTATGCAGTATAATAAGGATGAAGAGGTAATAAAGGCAATAAGAACGCAAAATAAAAACCTCTTCAGGGAAATAACAGAAAAAGAGGATCGAATGGAAATTAAGTACCGGAAAAGAACAAGAAACCCGCATACGTCCCACATTGTGATGAGAGTTTCGCCTCAGATTTGGAACCGTCTCATCGAGGCTGAGGTCATTCACATTGACTTACAACGAGTAAGAGTGATGGACCAGTCCCCCCTAGTTCAATGTTCGCGTTGTCTAGAGTATGGACATAGTAAACGAATATGCACAGAAACAACTGACGTTTGCAGCCATTGCGGGGGCCCACACCTCAAAACAGAATGTGCTGATTGGCTGTCTGGAGCAATACCAGAATGCAGAAATTGCAACAAAGCGAACCATGACAGAAAAGATCACAACGCTTTTAGCTCAGACTGTCCGGTTAGAAGAAAATGGGAAGTACTCGCCAGGTCGACCGTAGCATACTGCTAAAGTTGACTCAAACTCGACCATGGAACCTAACATCTGTACCCACCGATATCACGCGATCCAGACTAATCTTCAGAGGTGTGAACTAGCCACGGCCGAATTAATAACAGAGGCGACCAAGCGAGGGATATCCTTCGCTTTGGTTCAAGAGCCCTATATAGGTCGAATTGGTCAAATGAAGAGCTACTCGGGGACGAGAATAGCACAAAGCGACAAAAGCCGGAACACTGAAAAAGTGGTTAAGGCAGCTATTGTGCTATTCAATGACGCCATCGACATGACCCAATGCCCCGGCCTAACAACAGAGAATATCGCAGTCGCTAAGCTCAGCACCGGGGCATGGGACTTGGGGGTGGTGTCCGTCTACCTAGAGGGCGATTCACCAATCGACCCTTATTTAGATATGATCGATGCGGCCGTGGTGGGTCTACGGACAAGACACGTGATACTCGGTGGGGACGTAAATGCATGGAACACCTGGTGGGGAAGCCGGAAAACAAACAGCAGAGGAATAGAGGTCGCCGCAAAGCTTGATCAATTAGAACTTCATATTCTGAACAGGGGGACTGAGCCCACTTTTGACACCTATAGAGGTGGGAAGAGGTTCTCCAGCTGTGTGGATTTAACTACTTGCTCGACTAGCCTACTCGGCAGGATGGACAACTGGAGACTATCCGACGAAATAACCAGTTCGGACCACAGGGCAATCCTATTTGACATCAATTTAGGCAAATCAATAGGCACCAATATAAAAAGAAGTACTAGGCAATACAACACAAAAAAGGCGAATTGGGGCGAGTTTCGTGAGAAACTCGCCCAAATTTGGAATGAGGAAAGAATAAATAAAGAAGAAATAGATAAAATAGCAACAACCGACGAACTAGAAATCAAAATAGAACAATACACAAATTCAGTTTCAGAAGCATGTAAAAACAGTATCCCAAAATTAAAAACTAAAAAACAAATGGGATTGCCCTGGTGGACTCCCGAGCTAACACAGCGTAAAAAGGAGGTCTCCAGGTTGAAGCGGCGTATTTCGTATGCAGCGCCAGTCCGTCGCGGGTGGGTGGTCGAGCAATACATAAGAGCGAAAGAAGAATACAAGCAAGAAGTAAAAAGAGCTCAGACCGCCAGCTGGAAGGACTTCTGTTGTAGGCAAGACCGAGAAACAATGTGGGACGGTATATATAGGGTTATTAGTCGCACATTGACACGGCAAGAAGATGTTCCACTTGCTCAGGACGGGAGGACGCTAGACGGTGAGGAATCGGCTAGGGTACTGGCGGAAACCTTTTACCCACACGATAGCACTGAAGACGACGACACGGAACACGCGCAAACAAGAGCTACAGCGGAAACTGTAAACGAAGGGTCACATGATAGTCCATGTGACCCACCATTTACAACAGAAGAGCTTATGTGGGCCGTGTCTAGCTTCAGTGCAAAAAAGGCACCCGGTGACGATGGTCTAACAGCAGACATTTGTGAAGTGGCCGTCACCCTGGATTTAGCATTGTTCCTGGCACTAGTAAACAGATGCCTCAGTCTTGCATACTTCCCCGTCAAGTGGAAGAGGGCAGCAGTTATAGTATTGAGAAAGCCTGGCAAAGAAAATTACGCACACCCTAAATCTTACAGGCCGATTGGGCTATTGCCTGTACTGGGGAAAATTTATGAAAAAATGTTAATCCGCAGAATAAAGTGGCACATCGTTCCGAAGATAAGCCGGAACCAGTACGGATTTATGCCGCAGCGCAGCACGGAGGACTCCCTCTATGACATGATGCAGTTTATTAAGACCAAACTGAAAGACAGAAAATTGATTCTGCTTATATCATTGGACATAGAGGGAGCCTTCGATAATGCGTGGTGGCCGGCGATACGGTGTAGGCTCGCGGAGATTGGGTGTCCGGTAAATCTGAGGCGGGTAGTAGATAGCTATCTTACAGATAGAACGGTATGCCTCAGATATGCCGGGGCCGAATATTTAAGGAAGACCAATAAAGGGTGTGTGCAAGGCTCGATCGGGGGTCCAATTTTTTGGAACATTCTTCTGGATCCACTCCTGAGGGAGTTGAGTGCAAAGGGGTCCCATTGCCAGGCTTTCGCAGATGATGTGATCCTGATGTTCTCCGGGGATACGGCACAACAGGTTCAGGAGCAGGCCAATGAAATTCTCGAACATGTCCGGAAGTGGGGAGTCGGAAATAAGCTTAATTTTGCGCCACACAAAACCAAAGCCATGGTCATAACAAATAAGCTCAAGCATGACTCACCACTTCTGGAGATGGGCGGGAAGGACATTGAACTCTCCAAAGAAATCAAAATACTCGGCCTCACAGTTGACGATAAGCTTACCTTTAATACGCACATTAATAGAACATGTTGTAAAGTTCAGAATATATATCGTCAACTGTCGAGAGCTGCAAAGATACATTGGGGCCTGAACCCGGAGATCATTAGGACCATCTATATTGCAGTAGTTGAGCCGATAGTCATGTATGCGGCCAGTGCATGGGCATCAGCAACCTATAAACATAAGGTAAGGAAACAACTTGATATGGTGCAGCGCGGGTTTGTGCAAAAAGTTATAAAATCCTATAGGACAGTTTCTCTACACTCGGCCCTACTACTCGCCGGGTTACTTCCGTTGGACTTAAGGGTCCAGGAAGCAGCCCTCCTTTATGAAATAAAGAAGGGCTTCTCCCGGCGGATAGTGGGTGACCGAGATGTGGAAACCAAAATTGAATTCTCCAAGACCACACATCCCGCGAAACAGCCCGGATTGAAATTCACATGCCTGGAGGACGGTGCACAAATGGACCAATATGACAACAAGGGTCTTAAGATATTTACAGACGGGAGCAGGATAGAGGGGAAAGTCGGCGCGGCGTTATCCATATGGAATAACGCTGCGGAGACAAATACCCGAAAACTGAAATTGGAAAATTTTTGCACCGTCTACCAGGCAGAGATGCTTGCAATCCTGGAAGCAACAAGATATGCACTAATGGCACCGGCACAAAACTGCAGCATATACAGTGACTCAAGGTCTGCTCTGCAAACAATTGTCCAAGACGTTTCCCTCCATCCCCTGGCAGTGGAGATAAGAAACAACATCTCTGAGTTAAACAAACATGGTAAAGTACTAAATATATACTGGATTAAAGCCCACGCAGGATTGGAGGGAAACGAGAGAGCAGACCATCTAGCCAAAGAAGCTGCCCTTAAGAGTAAAACAAAACCGGTATACGAAAAATGTCCGATATCATTCATCAAGCGATACATTCGAATGGAATCGCTTGATGAATGGAACCGGCGTTATAAAAATGGAGAAACTGCTTCAACAACAAAAATATTTTTCCCAGATGTAATTGAAGCATATAAAGTTGTTAGAAAAATGGAAATGGATCCGACTCTAGTTCAAATCATGACAGGGCATGGCGGGTTCTCTGAATATTTGTTTCGATTTAAATGTAAGGAGAGCCCGGCATGTGCCTGCGACCCTGTAAATAATGAAAACATAATGCACTTATTAACAAAATGCCCAATGTATGGTAGAGAGAGAAATGAATTAGAAATAGAATTAGGAATAAAAATAAGTGAAGAAAATGTAAATAGAATAATTAGCAATAAGTATATTAGAGATAGGTTCATAAGATATTGTAAGCAAATAACAAGAAGTGTAGTAAATAGAAATAAATAGTACCTAAGAAAGCGGATGCTGTAACAAAATATAATTTATAAGTATATGATGTAAACAGCTCCATAAAAATTAGTAGAAATAAGAACATAACTAAGACTAGAAATAATGAATGAAAGCATTAATGTAAAAATAAATATAAGAAAGAAAGAAAAGAAAACAACAAGGTGAAAAAAAGATACGCCTGAAAGATGAAAAAAGTCCCTGACCTCCACATATCAGGGGAACTAGAAAAAAAAAAAAAAAAAAAAAAAAAAAAAAAAAAAAAAAAAAAAAAAAAAAAAAAAAACCTAACCTAACCTAACCTAACCTAACCTAACCTAACCTAACCTAACCTAACCTAACCTAACCTAACCTAACCTAACCTAACCTAACCTAACCTAACCTAACCTAACCTAACCTAACCTAACCTAACCTAACCTAACCTAACCTAACCTAACCTAACCTAACCTAACCTAACCTAACCTAACCTAACCTAACCTAACCTAACCTAACCTAACCTAACCTAACCTAACCTAACCTAACCTAACCTAACCTAACCTAACCTAACCTAACCTAACCTAACCTAACCTAACCTAACCTAACCTAACCTAACCTAACCTAACCTAACCTAACCTAACCTAACCTAACCTAACCTAACCTAACCTAACCTAACCTAACCTAACCTAACCTAACCTAACCTAACCTAACCTAACCTAACCTAACCTAACCTAACCTAACCTAACCTAACCTAACCTAACCTAACCTAACCCAGTCCGGTGTCAATTGCCGTCCCGAACGCCACGTTTTTAAGTCGCTCCGCAGTTAAAAATTCCGAAAAATAGGTTTTTCGCATCCGATTTTGGTGTTTTATATATCAAAAGTTGCGCGTTGACGAGCGGTTTAATATTGTGTAAACCGCATGAAAATCGGAGTTTTGTTGAAAAAGTTATTGCAAAAATAGTGATTTTTAAAAAAGTGAAAAACTTCAAAGTGCAACGCTGCGCGATTAAGCGCTTTTACCCCAACTTTTTAAAGTGTGGTTTAGAAGGCATCAGTGACCTCTATAAATGTGCAAAATTTTAGATTTTTCTGTGTGGTAGTTTTCGAGAAAAAAGCAAAAAAACAAGTGCCACGTGGGCACGTGTTTTGTGACGCAGTGTCGTGCGGCTTTTTTTGAAGTCGCATTCGGGTCGCAAGCGCATAGAGGAGCCTGGAGCAATTTTCGGATTTTTCAAAAGTTAAGTGGTTCAAAAGTTATTGAACTTTTAAATTTTTACAATATTTCAAAATTAAATTTTTCAAAAACTAAAGTGAGGACCCCTAGTTTTTACAGTTCGGCTTTAAAGCTATTAGTGGTCCCTACATAAGTGCAAAGTTTTAGATTTTTATCAATTATACTTTCCGAGAAAATTGCAAAAAAACAAGTACCATGTGGGCACGTGTTCTGTGATACAGAATCGTGCGGCTACTTCTGAAGGCACATTCTGCTAGAAGACGTGGAGAGGAGACGGGAGCAGTTTTTGGAACAATTATAAGTTAAGTGGTCGCAGAAATATTGGACCTTTAAATTTTGGAAATATTTGTTAAATTAATTACTTAAAAAGTAAATTGAAATTTTTAGTTTTTATAAGAAAATAGTATTAAGAGGATTATATTTAAGGTATATATAAAAATTTAGATTTTTCGGACAAGTAGTTTTTAAGTAAGGATTTTTTAAATTATTTAGATTTACATATGTCACCTATTACTAAGTGTTAACAAGTGAAAAATATATATTCGGATTAAGGATATTAACAATAGCATATAGGAATTTTCGTAGATTTTTAAAACTAAATTTGACCGAAAAAATCAAAAATTTTCTGAAAAATTATATGTTTTTTGTTTAAATTATTATTAAAAGGGGCTTTAATCGCCAAAATATTTACAAATCTTTAAGCTTGACACCGAGACTTTTCAAATGAGCCCAAACACGGGCCAAATCGGTTAAAAGACGCCCGAAATAGCCGTTTGCTGTCTGGACCGGCGGCCATTTTGAAAAAACTAAAATCGGAATAACTCCTGTTCTAGGAGTCGTAAAGGACTGGGGTTTGGACCCTAGACGTTGGCAAATAGTGCCGGAACAGATAATCCAGTTTTCAGGGAATTTCAGCACCCAAAATTTTGATCCCTGAAAACCACACAAAATTATAGCCCTAGTTGAGCCCAATAAGACGAGCCCAAGCACGGAGCTGTAGGCCTGTTCGTTCGGAAGTTACAGCGTGGAAACCGTAATTTGGCAGCCATCTTGTTTTTCAACCAGAACTTGAAAACGCGGTAACTTTCGAACCCATTGGGCTAGGTATACCGAGTTTGGGTTCCTCGAATAGGGTTCGACGAGCGCTTTTGGCCGGTTACGAAATACAGACTCTACATAGAGTCAAATACCTATTAGTTTATAACTTTACGCGTATATAGTATTTTTAAGAAATTTTTAATATTTAAGACAGATCTCGTTGAAGCCTTAGTATAGAACCGACAGAATAGACGGAGACTGACTCTATATAGAGCATTATAAAGAAATAGTTATAAATAAATATAGATATTTGACTGACTCTAGGTAGAGTCCCAATTGGGTTAATTAAATTATTACTACTTTTAAGCCTATATTATAAACATATGTATCGTGGGAATTAAGAGTGACAAAATTGAACAGGTAGAGTCACGACTCTACATAGAGAAGAAATTTGACAAAAAAGGGTGACGCGATCTTTATGGTCCTTTAAAGTGAGAAAATAATCTGAAATTACTGTAATTAACAAAATTTTAAATAATTTATAACTTATACAAACTTTAAAACTTTTAAAAATTTGACAAAGATTACTTATTATTTATTATTTGTTGTTATTTTTGCGGTACTTTATAACTTATACAAACCCATTTTATTTTATTGAATTGCTATATTTTAATTTAATTTATTGCCTTATTGCTGTATTTTAATTTAGTTTATCGCCTTATTGGGCGCATACATATTATTTATTATTTTAAAGATTTTAAAACTTTTTAAACTCTTAAGTTTCTCAATTTTGGACTGACAAAACTTTCTCAAATTAGACAAAATGTTTAAAACACCCCCACAAAATAAGACTACAGAATCGTCGGAGAACTCTATAAAAAGAACTGAGGAAAGAGAATCGTCAGCGGGGAGAGCGAAAGAAGGAACATCTCAAGTAAGAAGGAGTATCGGCGAGCTTGAGTCGCGGCTTAGTGTCGCTTCCAAAGCTAGGATAAACACTCAACCGACGAAAACTAAATCTCAAAATAAACTCTCCCCTGCAGCTGGCAGTGAAGAAAATCACGTTGACTCTGAAACGATAATCTATGTAAATAGGGCAAAAGAGGCGAAAGCGTATCTAGTCAAAATAAAACTTTTGTTAAATAGCTCACGAAATCTAAAGACGGAATTGAAAGACAAAATTATAGAAGCTGTCGACAAATTATATAGAATGACGAAAGAAGTGGAAGAAGGAAAGGAAATCAGTACAGTAAATGAAGGTATCGCTGCAGAGAAAAAGACAGATGTGGAACACAAGCTAATAAAGACATTGGAAGAACACGGTAAGCTGCTCACAGAGTATAAAATAGAGACCCAACGATTAAGTGAAGAGATTAAATGCCACAGAGAGAAGATGACCACCTATGCGAGTGTTACAGCAAATGGCACCAGGAGTCAACATCTGGAACTTGCCCCGCCCAACTTTAAGAATAACATACCGGCACCGATGCATTCACTTATAGTCTCATCGGGCAATGAAAACGACACGAGTGGTGAAATAATAAATAAAATAAGAGTTGCGGTGGACGCAAAACAGAGTGGGCTGAGAGTCGGAAAAGTGAGAAAGGCCAAAGACCAGAAGGTGATCGTGGGATGCGGTACTAAAGAGGAAATGGAAAAAGTAGCAAACCGACTGAAAGCAGACCATACAGGTCTCTCAGTCGAAGAAGCTAAGAACAAAGACCCACTGGTCATTTTGAGGGACGTGCTACTGGTCATTACCGATGAAGATATAATTACCTCTATTAGGAACCAAAACAAGAACTTATTGGAATCACTAAAAAGTGATGAGGTGCGACTAGTAGTACGATACCGGAAAAAGACCAGAAACCCGCATACCAACCACGTGATCCTTCAGGTCTCCCCATCGCTTTGGCAGCGTCTGGTGGAGGTGGGACGAGTGCACGTTGACTTGCAGCGCGTGGTGGTGGCTGACCAGTCACCATTAGTGCAATGCTCTAGGTGTCTTGCATATGGGCACGGAAAAAGACACTGCAAGGAGGCGGAAGACCTATGTTCCCATTGTGGAGGACCACATATTAAAACGGAATGTACAGCGTATACGGCTGGGAAAATACCCTCTTGCAGTAACTGTCTTAGGGCAAATTTGGCAAGGGCAGACCACAACGCGTTCGACAATGAATGTCCGGTACGTAAGAGGTGGGACGCTATAGCAAGATCTAGTGTGGCATACTGTTAAAGTTGTGGTCAAGAACAGTGGCAATAAACAAACAAGACGAGTAAGCGCTGAAAACAAACCCATCTTCTTTGTGCAAGCAAATGTTCAAAGAAAAGAGCTTGCAACAAACGAATTAATGATCGAGGCTAGTAATAGAGGAATAAGTATCGCCCTAATACAGGAACCATATGTGGGGGGAGTGGGGTACATGAAGGAATACCGAGGTGCTCGAATATATCAATGCGCTCAAAGACCATCCGGAGTGGTGAAGACGGCAATTGCCGTCTTCAACAGTAATATCAGCGTCACACAGTATCCTAATCTCACCACAAACAATCTCACGGTGGTTAAAATTGGAATGGGTGTCCGGGAGGTGGGAGTAATATCCCTGTATCTCGAACCGGACATACCCATTGAACCATACATGGATCATCTAAGACATGTACTTACAAAAATTGGAAAAATTGAAGTACTCATAGGAGGGGACGTAAACGCGTGGAGCCCATGGTGGGGAAGTGTGAGAGAAGATGGACGAGGGGAAGTGATAGCGGGTACTCTGAACGAGCTGAGCCTCCACATATTAAATGAAGGAGACATTCCGACATTTGATACGGTAAGAGGAGGAAAAATATATAGGAGTCACGTCGACATAACGGCATGCTCCGAAAATTTGTTGAAGGTGGTGGAGGACTGGACAGTGGATACCGGCATGACAAGTTCAGATCACAATACAATTAAATTCAAAATTAACTCAATAAAAACATTAGGTGTAACGATACAAAGGACAACGAGAATATATAACAGTAAAAAAGCAAATTGGAGTCAATTTCGTAAGAAATTGACTCAATTTCTGGTAGATAAAAATATCAATACGGTAGAAATTAAAAAAATAAAAAATACATTGAACTTAGAAAATCATATAGAAAATTATTTAGAAATAATTAAGGAAACATGTGAAAATACAATTCCAAAAAAGAAAAATGTAAGTAAATTAAATTTACCATGGTGGAGTGACGAACTTGTCAGGCTAAAGAAGGACTACATCACCAAAAAACGACGTATTAGATGTGCAGCTCCAGTGCGAAGAGAGGTTGTCGTCGCGGAGTACCTGCAAGCAAAAGAAACATATGAATATGAAGCTAAACAGGCTCAGATAAAAAGCTGGAAAGAGTTCTGTGGTAGACAAGATAGAGAAGGGTTGTGGGAAGGCATTTACAGAGTTATCGGCAGAACTGCTAAACGGCACGAAGACCGGCCACTTACAAAAAATGGAGTAGCCCTAGATAATGCCGAATCGGCGAGATATCTGGCCGAGACATTCTACCCGAAGGATGAGGTTGAAGCTGATAACGCAGAACACCGGCGTATAAGAAATCTAGCTAATAAGATGAATGCAGGGACGCAAGATGGTTCTTGTGACCCACCATTTACTCTTGCGGAGCTAAGGCATGCTACAAGCAGCTTCAACCCTAAAAAGGCACCCGGTGGGGATGGATTTACGGCCGATATCTGCCGAGAAGCCATCTTTCACAGCCCGGAGATTTATCTGAGCCTGGCTAACAAATGCCTGGAGTTAGGACACTTCCCCACCAAATGGAAGGAGGCAGTGGTGGTTGTTCTGCGGAAACCTGGGAAGGATGATTATACGCACCCCAAAGCCTACAGACCAATAGGCTTACTACCTGTTTTTGGAAAAATCCTGGAGAAAATGATCATCAAACGGATCAGATACCATATTCAACCCGGTAGTAGTACTCGCCAATACGGTTTTACCCCACAAAGGAGCACCGAGGACTCCCTCTATGATATGATGGAATATATAAAATTACAGTTGTGCAAAAAAAAGATTATCACGATAATATCTCTTGACATAGAGGGAGCCTTCGATAGCGCCTGGTGGCCAGCTATAAGATGCCGATTGGCTGAGGAAAAGTGCCCCATTAACATAAGAAGTTTGATCGATAGCTATCTCCAGGATAGGAAAGTGAGAGTAAGGTACGCAGGTGTGGAACAACCACAGGCAACCACAAAGGGGTGCGTACAAGGCTCAATAGGAGGACCGCTCCTATGGAATCTACTTCTCGACCCTCTGTTAAGAGAAATGGAAGGGAGAAGCGACCGGTGTCAAGCGTTCGCCGATGACATCGTTCTACTGTTTGCGGGGGACACGGCTCTTGATGTCCAAAGACGTGCGAATGCTGCTCTGGAACATGTTATGAGGTGGGGAATTTGTAATAAACTTAAATTTGCGCCACATAAGACCCAGGCGATGGTAATAACCAATAAATTAAAATACAATTCCCCACGTCTGAGCATGGGCGGTATGGAAGTTCGCATGTCAGAGGAGATCAAGCTGCTTGGTCTCACCGTAGACAGAAAACTTACGTTTAACACACACGTGAGGAATGTGTGCAAGAAGGCCACATCTCTTTATTCACAATTATCGAGAGCGGCAAAGATCAGTTGGGGCCTTCAACCAGAAATAATTAGGACGATGTACACGGCGGTCGTTGAGCCTGTGGTTTTGTATGCGGCAAGCGTGTGGGCGCCAGCAGCTAAAAAGTTGGGAGTCAGGAAGCAACTGAATACTGTGCAGAGAGGATTCGCTCAAAAAATCATTAAAGCTTACCGGACCGTATCCCTACACTCGGCACTAGCATTGTCTGGCTTGCTTCCTCTGGACTTGAGGGTCCAAGAAGCAGCAGCCCTTTTTGAGGCAAGAAGAGGAAACCTTCAGTCAGTGTTGGCAGACCGAGTGGTGGAAACAAAAGCAAGTTTTACGGATTTGCCTCACCCAGCATCCTATATGGACCTGCAATTCATATGCCTGGTAAACGAGGACGAAACGAGACTCAACAACACCCAGAGTCTCCGAATATTTACCGACGGGAGTAAAATAGAGGGAAAGGTTGGAGCGGCACTATCATTTTGGAATAGTGCTGCCGAGACCCGAACTCTAAAGCTCAAACTGTCGGACCACTGTACCGTTTACCAGGCGGAACTGCTGGCCATATACATGGCAACTGAGCGGATCCTTTCTAGCGCGGAGACAACTTTCGGGGTTTATAGTGACTCAAGGTCAGCTCTTGAGACCATTGTAAACCAAGACTCCCAACATCACTTAGCAGTCAAGACCCGCAAAAACATCCAGAAGATCATAGGGCAACAAAAAACAATCCAACTTTTTTGGATAAAAGCCCATGCGGGTCTTGCAGAAAATGAAAGAGCTGACGAGCTGGCGAAACACGCTGCGCTGCGAATTAAAAGAAGCCCAGACTATGACCTATGTCCGATCTCTTTTGTAAAGCGTCTCATTAGATCTGAGACGCTAATAGAATGGAACTGGAGATATACAGAGGGAGAGACCGCCAGAACAACCAAAGCCTTCCTGCCGGACGCTGAGTCAGCTCATAAGGTGGTTAAGGAAACAGCGCTGTCTCCGACGATGATTCAGGCAATGACCGGACATGGTGGGTTCTCTGAGTACCTGTACAGGTTTCGGTGCAAAGATAACCCATCATGTGTCTGTGAGCCCGAAATCGAGGAGACAGTGATGCACATACTTCTGCAGTGCCCTCGGTTCGCAAAAGCAAGGTATAACTTTGAATCCGAAATAAATATAAAAGTTACAAAAGAAAACATACATAAATTATTGATTGAGAAAAGTACGCGAAACAGGTTCATAAAATTTTGTGAGGGTATAGTCCAGAAAGTTGTAAAAAATAACCAAAAATGATAAATTGAGTGGAATAGTTTTAAAATTTGAACATATTATTATGGAGGAAAGCTTTCAATGTGATCGCTATTATTATCGAATTTATTAATTAATGTTATTGTTATTATTGATTATTTATTAACATAGTAATTATAAATTTAGGACTTAAGATTAAATTTAGAAACATAATCGGTGCTTCCTTGTGTTTATACTTATATATACAGAGAGAATGCACTGAATCCAAATTCAAAATTTATAGTTATACAAATTGTATGTTTTAAATATAGAGGTATGTATATGTAAGAGACAAATGTTGTTGCATGCATTAGGCTAAGAGTAGTAGGACTCCCGAACGAAAACCCGGAGTCCTCTACACCCTCTATAAAAATTAAGGACAAAGTAAATAAAAACACGCATTCAAAGTCCATGTCACGCTGACAATGTCTCTGACCTCCATGTCAGAGGGAAGCAGCAAAACATACAAATAAAAAAAAAAAAAAAAAAAAAAAACCTAACCTAACCTAACCTAACCTAACCTAACCTAACCTAACCTAACCTAACCTAACCTAACCTAACCTAACCTAACCTAACCTAACCTAACCTAACCTAACCTAACCTAACCTAACCTAACCTAACCTAACCTAACCTAACCTAACCTAACCTAACCTAACCTAACCTAACCTAACCTAACCTAACCTAACCTAACCTAACCTAACCTAACCTAACCTAACCTAACCTAACCTAACCTAACCTAACCTAACCTAACCTAACCTAACCTAACCTAACCTAACCTAACCTAACCTAACCTAACCTAACCTAACCTAACCTAACCTAACCTAACCTAACCTAACCTAACCTAACCTAACCTAACCTAACCTAACCTAACCTAACCTAACCTAACCTAACCTAACCTAACCTAACCTAACCTAACCTAACCTAACCTAACCTAACCTAACCTAACCTAACCTAACCTAACCTAACCTAACCTAACCTAACCTAACCTAACCTAACCTAACCTAACCTAACCTAACCTAACCTAACCTAACCTAACCTAACCTAACCTAACCTAACCTAACCTAACCTAACCTAACCTAACCTAACCTAACCTAACCTAACCTAACCTAACCTAACCTAACCTAACCTAACCTAACCTAACCTAACCTAACCTAACCTAACCTAACCTAACCAGTTGCACTCCAAACGCCGTGCCGTACGCAGCATTTTTACATCGCTCCGCGCTCGAAAATTCAAAGTGTCGGGTCAAAGTGCACCAATTTTAAAGAGTGATACATCATTAGACGCGTCTCGTCGAGACGAACAAAATTATATAATAAAAAAGTGATAAAAGTTTTATAGTTTAAAAGTTATCGCCAAAAAACTGATTTTTCTAACCTGCAAAACTTTTAAAGTGAAACGCTGCTCGATCTAGATCGAAGACGTATAGTTTTTAAAGTGCAAAAATAAGTGCCCCGACGAGCTTAACAAATTAAGCCATTCATCGGAATTTTTGGACATCAGCGCGCCGAAATATTTCCATTAAACAAAAACCACGTGGACACGTGTTTTTTGATAGGAGGCCGTGCGGCTGATTTTGACATCGCAGAATTAAAGAGGACATCGAGGCAAAACATCTGACACCTCGATCATCAAAATCGGACCAGAAACACCGGAGATATCACGCCTTGAAGATACCGATTTTCAGGAGGGACTTTCAAAGGTGAATAACTCTGGTTTTTCAGTGATAACATATACATTTATAGACCTTATTTAAAAGAGGAACTTGAGTTTTAGTTAATTGTGTAAAAATTTTTTAATTTGGAGTGTAATTAGTAATATTAAGTAAATTTTTAAATAATTGGTACAAACACGTGGTGGCTGAAGGACCCTCGGGACATTCCTGAAAATATTGTCAGAATTTTTGTTATCATACATAGTATATTCCAAAATTTTTTCAAAATTGTCCCGACAAAATTACAACATTTAGAGCCTTTTTGCGGTTGTTGGTTTTCGTAACACAATTTTCAAAATTTTAAAACTCAACATTTTTTCAGGAATCAAAATTCATTAATTACAATTTTTAATACAGCAACTAATACACTATCTACCAAAATTTTTTTCATAATTTTCGCATAAGTAGTTTTTAAGTTATTAATTTTTTTGTGTGAGCTGGGAGGTCCTGCAAACCGCACAAAAACTTGTTTTTCAGTTTTCAGGAGAACGGAGCCTCCTAGCTCAATTCTGACAATTTTTTCGGGGGCCCCCCCCCCCTAACCCCCCCCCCACACTATCCACTAAAGGGATAGTCTTCGGACCCTCCCGGATCATTTAGACAAAGTTTCAACCCCCTACCCCTAAGTTGATATATTGACTTAGTCTCTGGGGGATGAAAAACTTAAAATCGATATAAATAATTAACCAGTGATCCGATCCGGACGGGGTTTTTTGTATAAAATAATATATTTAAAGTACTAACAAATTAGAGGGGGACGGACTCTACATAGAGCATTTAAAATATTTTTGTGTGTTTTTGTTTTTTATATTTTATTTTATTGATTATTTAGAATTAAGTAACCTTATCTGTTAAGTGTGTAGTTCATAGAATAAGATAGAGTTAGAGACGACTCTACGTAGAGCAAGGAAATTTTTAGGGAAAAATATTTTTAAAAATTTTTTTAACATTGAAATAGAGATAATTAGAAGTAGAAAATAAGACCAGACTCTTGGTAGAGCCAACAGTTTGTCGAGCAAAAAATTTTTTATTTTATTTGTATTAATTTAAATTTATTCTTACTTTATTTGTATAGTATTATAATTTCCTTAATATACTGACCTTAATACTTACAACAGACTCTACATAGAGCCATCCGGATATTTACAATTTTTGGATAGATTTAGAATTTAATTTAAATATAGACGTAGAGCCACCCTGTAGAGTGGTGTTAATATACAACGACGTAGAGTCGGGACTCTACAAATAGAAATTTACATATTTTTATTTTGAATTTATTTTAGTTTTATTTTTATTCTATTGTGTTACATTGTTTATTTTATCTGTGTTCTATGAAGCCTGACTAAGGTTCGTGGTGGTTGTGTCGAACTGCATATTAATTCAATTTTATTTTCTTTATTTCTCTTAAAAATTTAATTAATACAACTTACTTTTTCTGCCGGAAGGAAATTATTTGAAATAGAGTGTGTTATTTAATATATATCTAAATAGACTGAAGATAGTAGAGTAACTCTACATAGAGACTCTACATTAAATAATTAAAAATCTATCGCAGTAGTCGGATAATTTAGATACCACTGTACGAACCCACTATAGCCGTATCGAACTAAATAATTTATATAACTTTTACAAACTTTTTTAATTTTATAACTTTACAAAATTTTATTTTGTAAAAAATTTTTTATTTTTTATTTTTAAATTATATTTACGTAACGAGGACGCGTTCCCCTGACAATGTTTGGCTTCCGCACTCCTTCCAAAAAGACAGAGGACAGTATGCAAGGTTCTCCAGTGGGGACAGAGGGGACTGAATCATCTCCTAAATTAAACAAAACCATTACAGTCTCTAGCGTTAGGAGAAGTATCGGAGAGTGGGAGGCAGCAAAAGCAGATATAGAAGTTGGAAAACAAACCTCCCCTAAAAAGGCAGTCCCGGCGACGCGCCAGAAACATAGAATTGTACCACCATCACAAGAAGCAAGAGGAGCAACACGAAAAATTTTGGTAGAGGCTACAGAACAATCGCCGAAAACGGAGGCGACAAAATATATAGATCGCCTGACGGAGGCAAGGGCTTGCCTGACCAAGGCGAAATTACATTTAAATAATTCGCGTAACCTCAGGACAGACATAAAAACTGAGGTTACCCAGGCGATTGACAGACTCTACCAGCTGGTAAAGGAAGCAGAGGCAGGCAAAAACACAGGGAAAGATAGAAAAACAAAAGAACAAGAGAAAAAAGATGACAAATCGGTGGATAATCATGAAAACAGAGAATTAGAAGAACATAGTAAATTAATAAAGAAGCTGGAAGAACATGGCAAACTCCTGGAAGAAAATAAGAATGAAATGGAAAAACTTAGAGTAGAATTACAAAAGCAAGAAAATAAAGAAGAGAAAGGTACGTACGCAAGTATCTTGGCAGGACCACCGAGGAGGCAGCCTCTGCAAAATACGACTATGCACTCGGTTGCAATAACATCAACGGATGAACAGGAAACGGGAGAACAAGTGATGGACCGGATAAGAACAGCAATAAATGCCAAAGAAGAAGGGCTAAAAATAGACAAGATCAGAAAAGCAAGAGATAGGAAGGTGATAGTGGGATGTAGCACCCAGGAGGAATTAAACAGGGTAAAGGAGAGGATAAAGAACGCTAGTAAGAGCCTAAATGTCGATGAAATAAAGAATAAGGATCCCCTGGTTATACTGAAAGATGTGCTTCAGTATAACACAGATGAGGAAATTATAAAGGCAATAAAGGTTCAGAACAAACAGCTGTTCAGGAACATCGAAGGAAATGAGAATAGACTGGAGGTCAAATATAGGAGAAAATCCAGGAACCCACACACGATGCATATCGTGGTGAGAGTGTCACCTCAACTATGGAATAACTTAATAGAGGTTGGGTTCATCCATATTGACCTCCAGAGAGTAAGAGTGGAGGATCAGTCCCCTCTGATACAGTGCTCGCGGTGCCTGGGGTACGGGCATACCAAGCGTTTGTGTAGTGACACTACGGATGTTTGCAGTCACTGTGGGGGCCCACACCTTAAGGCAGAATGTGCAGACTGGCTCTCGGGCGAAATGCCCTCATGCAGGAACTGCCTTAAGGCAAAAATGGAAAGAAAAGACCACAATGCCTTCAGTGTAGACTGCCCCATAAGAAGGAAATGGGAGACATTGGCAAGGTCCACTGTGGCGTATTGCTGAGGTGGGCTCCAGACCGAACAGGGACTCAAACCCAAGTAACCACCGATATCACGTTATCCAGGCAAACCTCCAAAGGAGCGAGTTAGCTACGGCCGAACTAATCATTGAGGCAACCAAAAACAGGACAACGTTTGCCCTAATCCAGGAACCATACATCGGAAGTATCGGCGAAATGAAGACCCATCCAGGGACAAGAGTAGTACAATGTAGCAGAAGCCTAAACACGGATAAAGTGATAAAGGCAGCCATTGTGCTATTCGACGACACCATTGGCATAACCCAGTGCCCTGACCTCACAACAGAAAATGTAGCAGTCGCTAAATTGAGGACAGGGGCCTGGGAGATGGGAGTGGTGTCCGTCTACCTGGAGGGGGACAAATTAGTCGATCCTTACCTGGACACGATAGAGAAAGCCGTAGCTGGCCTAGGAACTGGGAACGTGATACTCGGTGGAGAC
Source organism: Parnassius glacialis (assembly GCA_033319125.1). Lineage (NCBI taxonomy): Eukaryota > Metazoa > Arthropoda > Insecta > Lepidoptera > Papilionidae > Parnassius > Parnassius glacialis. Next base: position 73,522,144 of record JAVANC010000004.1, on the reverse strand, counting down.
ATAAACGCTTGGAGTACTTGGTGGGGAAGCCGGGAGACCGATAAGAGGGGAATGGAAATAGCTGCCAAATTAGATCAACTAGAGCTCCACATACTAAACAGAGGTACAGAGCCCACGTTCGACACGATCAGAGGCGGTAAGAGATTCTCCAGCTGTGTGGATGTGACAACCTGCTCGACGAGCCTGCTCGGGAGGATAGACAACTGGAGACTTTCAGAAGAAGTAACCAGTTCGGACCACAGGGCAATCCTTTTCGAGATAAATTTAGAAAAATCGATAAGTATAGACATAAAAAGAACCACCAGAAAATTTAATACAAAAAAGACAAAATGGAGTGAGTTTCGTGAGAAACTCACCCAGGTTTGGCAAAGAAAACAAATAAATAATATAAAAATAAATAAAATAGAAAATAGCGAAAAACTTGAAATGACAATAGTACAATATGTAGAATCAATAGTGGAAGTTTGCGAAAGTAGTATGCCCAAAATTAAAAACACAAAACGAATGGGATTGCCTTGGTGGACCGAAGAGCTGACTCAGAAGAAAAAGGAAGTCTCCAGGATGAAACGCAGAATATCGTGCGCAGCACCAGTACGCCGAGAATGGGTCGTCGAGCAGTATATCAAAACAAAAGAGGAATACCAACAACAGGTAAAGAACGCACAGACCGCCGGCTGGAAGGATTTCTGTAGCAAACAAGATCGCGAATCTATGTGGGACGGGATTTACAGGGTAATAGGCCGCACAACTCAGAGACAGGAAGACATCCCTCTTGAAAGAGAGGGGAAGACTCTGAACAACGTAGAGTCAGCAAGATTCTTGGCGGAGACCTTCTACCCGGACGACAACATCCAGGAGGATGACGCGGAACACAGGCTTATCAGAAAGGAAGCTGAATCAGTAAACGTAGGGTCACTTGATGACTCAAGTGACCCACCTTTTACGGTAGAGGAGCTTATGTGGGCCGCGTCCAGCTTTAATCCCAAAAAAGCTCCAGGGAATGATGGTCTCACAGCCGATATCTGCGCAGCGGCCATTGCCCTGGACCCGCCACTGTTTTTGGCACTAGCCAATAAGTGTCTGGAGCTGGCTCATTTCCCTAATAAATGGAAGGAGGCGACAGTAGTAGTGTTGCGAAAGCCTGGTAAAGAGGACTACACGCACCCCAAGTCCTACAGGCCGATTGGGCTACTGCCTGTTCTAGGGAAAGTCCTAGAGAAAATGATGGTGCGGAGAATCAAGTGGCACATCGTACCCAAATTAAGCAAAAAGCAATATGGCTTTATGCCACAGCGCGGCACCGAGGACTCCCTCTATGACATGATACAGCTTATAAAAGCTAACATCAATGATAAAAAATTGATCGTATTAGTATCACTTGACATAGAGGGAGCCTTCGATAACGCCTGGTGGCCAGCTGTACGATGTGCACTTGCAAGATCCGGATGCCCCATAAACATGAGGCGACTAGTCGATAGCTACCTCGACGACAGATCGGTTTGTATTAGATACTCAGGGGCAGAATGGGGAAAGAAGACCACGAAGGGGTGCGTGCAGGGATCAATAGGCGGTCCACTGTTTTGGAATTTGTTGTTGGACCCACTCCTGAAGGAGCTAACAGATAGAGGGGACTACTGCCAGGCTTTCGCAGACGACGTGGTCCTAATATTCTCCGGAGATAGGGTATCGGAAGTACAGGAGAGAGCTAATGCAGCCCTCGCACATGTTCGGAAGTGGGGAGTCAGAAACAAATTAAAATTTGCACCTCAGAAAACCAAGGCAATGGTTATAACAAATAAAATCAAATATGACTCGCCGCTTCTGAAGATGGGTGGGGAAAGCATTGGAATATCAAAATCAATCAAAATACTCGGCCTCACAGTGGACAACAAACTAACTTTCAATATGCACGTAAAAAATGTGTGCTGTAAAGCACAAAACATTTATCGTCAGCTGTGTAGAGCCGCAAAGGTTCATTGGGGCCTGAACTCCGAGATTATTAGGACCATCTACATCGCGGTAGTGGAGCCAATCATTATGTACGCGGCAAGTGCCTGGTCACCGGCAACAAATAAAAAACTAATTAAAAAGCAGTTCGATGCGGTACAACGCGGGTTCGTACAGAAAATTGTCAAGTCATACAAAACTGTGTCTTTGCACTCGGCCCTACTACTCGCCGGGCTGCTTCCCTTGGACCTGAGGATCCGGGAAGCAGCCTTGCTTTATGAGGTAAAGAAAGGTTACTCCCGGCGAGTGGTGGGGGACAGAGAAATGGAGAAAAAAGTAGAGTTTGGTAGGACGCCACACCCCGCGGACCAGCATGGCCTCCAATTCACATGTCTGGAGGACGGTGCACAAATCGACCAACAAGACAACAAAGGCCTCAAAATTTACACCGACGGCAGTAGGATTGACGGTAAAGTCGGCGCTGCGTTATCCATATGGGATAACGCAGTGGAGACTAGTCACCGAAAATTAAAGTTGGGAAATTTCTGCACCGTCTTCCAGGCTGAGTTGCTGGCCATATTGGAAGCAAGTAGGCACGCTCTCAAAGACCCGGCAGAGAGCTGCAATATATATAGCGACTCTAGATCTGCCCTCCAGACAGTCGTCCAAAATGTTTCCCTCCATCCTATAGCGGTAGAAACAAGAGAGAACATCAATAAATTATGTAAACAAGGGAAATCCCTTAACCTTTATTGGGTTAAAGCACACGCAGGATTGGAGGGGAACGAGAGGGCAGATCTATTAGCCAAAGAAGCCGCAACAAAAATTAAATGTAGGCCACACTACGAAAAGTGTCCGGTTTCGTTCGTCAAGCGACAGATTCGTCTGGAATCGCTTGACGAATGGAATCGACGATATATGGAAGGAGAAACGGCTTCCACCACAAAGGTGTTTTTCCCGGATGCCGTGAGTGCATACCCTATTGTACGAAAAATAGAAATGGATCCAATTATTGTACAAGTGATGACAGGACATGGCGGGTTCTCTGAATACCTATACAGGTTCAAATGCAAGGAGAGCCCGTCATGTACCTGCGATCCAGAGAAGGAGGAATCCATTATCCACCTCATAACGGAGTGCCCTATATACTGTAAAGAGCGAACAAATATAGAAATAGAGATAGGAATTAAGATAGATAAGGAAAATGTATATAAAATTATAAGTAATAAATATGTTAGAAATAGGTTCTTAAGTTACTGTAAGAATATAGCAAATAAAGTTGTAAATCAGAATAAATAAGAGTAGAAATAAGGGAATCTGTACATAATATATATGAAAATATATAATGTTAACAGCCCTTAATAAGTAGAATAAGAAATAGTAAGTTAAGTAATTAAGAAATAATGTACTTAGAAATAATAAGATAAGAAAAATGAAAAAACCTAAAAAAGAAATAAAGAAACCAGTAAAAATGAATAAAAAAGAATAAAAAATAATACAAAAAATAACAAGGACATAACAAAAAATAATAGCAAAAATATAACAAAAAAGATGAATAACGTCCTTGATTCCACATGTCAGGGGAATCAGTAAAAAAAAAAAAAAAAAAAAAAAAAAAAAAAAAAACAAAAAAAAAAAAAAAAAAAAAAAAAAACCTAACCTAACCTAACCTAACCTAACCTAACCTAACCTAACCTAACCTAACCTAACCTAACCTAACCTAACCTAACCTAACCTAACCTAACCTAACCTAACCTAACCTAACCTAACCTAACCTAACCTAACCTAACCTAACCTAACCTAACCTAACCTAACCTAACCTAACCTTTTTTTTTTTTTTTTTACATGGGGAAATGCCTACGCATACCCGCCTCGCGGGGGCAAGGACGGGTTATGTCGGACTCGCACCGACTAAAACCCCATGGTGTTCCACCCTAGTCGCATATTGGCAGGGCCACGGGAACGCTTTCGCACACTTCCGCGGCCCCACCTGCGCTGGCCGCCCCATGGCGGCCCCTCCTCGGGAGAGGAACACTCCTCCCCCATCTCCTTCTCCGGTAAGGCGCACCAGAACACATGGCGCGCCCTCCTCCTCGGCCTCCAATTTCACATGCGCAACGGACGCCCCCGTGTCCGATGCGCGAAGGCCATGGGGCCAGGAAAATCTAGCACTCAGGAGCACCAGCCTTCCTGACCCCAGCGGCGGATCTGGTCTATGGCTCCGCCGCCAATCAAAATTCGGCTGCGGAGGGTAGGGAGAGCGGCGCCTCGCAATACCGGCACTCCTCTCCCCCCGCAGCCCCACCACCACCGCATCAACGGTGCGGCCCCGTTTGAGTCGCGGAGGATAGGGCGAGTGGCGCATCGCCATACCAACACTCCTCTTCCTCCGCGACTCCGCCCCGGCTGCAGAGGTAGGGGTGGGGAGGACACCCCTCTCGCAGCAGCCCACCGACACACATCCGAAGTGGGCTCGTCAAGCCCACTCGGAGTGGCCACCTCGGGCCGGCCCTACACCACGGGCCAGCCAAGGGGTTCCTCTTTGTTCACCGTGGTTGACCAAGCCACGGCTACTAAGCCCCCCCGCCACGACAAGGCGGGAACCCGTTCGGGGGGGAACCTAACCTAACCTAACCTAACCTAACCTAACCTAACCTAACCTAACCTAACCTAACCTAACCTAACCTAACCTAACCTAACCTTTTTTTTTTTTTTTTTTTTTCGTGGGGAAATCCTCATGGATACCTCCGGCTGCGGGGACAACCGGAAGGTTATGCCGGACTCCTACCGGCTAAAACCCCACGGTGCCTCCTCGCACGTGCGCGCGGGGCCGCGGGAATCCAAATTCTTCCGCAGCCCCACACTAGTGCTGGCCCTGTCTGTCCGGGCCTCGTCTCCTGCACGGGATAGCGAGGTGGTCAGCTACCCCCCTCCACGGCCTCCAACTCCAGCTGCGTATCGGACCTCCCCGAGTCCGACACGCGGAGGCCATGGGGCCAGGAAAAACTAGCACTCACAAGCACCAGCCTTCCTGACCCCAGCGGCGGATCTGGTCTATGGCTCCGCCGCCAACCAAGATTCGGCTGCGGAGGGTAGGGAGAGCGGCGTCTCGCAATACCGGCACTCCTCTCCCCCCGCAGCCCCACCACCACCGCATCAATGAACGGTGCGGCCCCGTCTGAGTCGCGGAGGATAGGGCGAGTGGCGCATCGCCATACCAGAACTCCTCTTCCTCCGCGACTCCACCTCGGCTGCAGCGGTAGAGGGAGCACTCACCCCTCTCACCGCAGCCCACCAACACACATCCGAAGTGGACTTCCCAAGCCCACTCGGAGTGGCCACCTCGGGCCGGCCCTACACCTCGGGCCAGCCAAGGGGTTCCTCTTCGTTCACCGCGGTTGACCAAGCCACGGCTACTAAGCCCCCCCGCCACGACAAGGCGGGAACCCGTTCGGGGGGGAACCTAACCTAACCTAACCTAACCTAACCTAACCTAACCTAACTTAACCTAACCTAACCTAACCTAACCTAACCTAACCTAACCTAACCTAACCTAACCTAACCTAACCTAACCTAACCTAACCTAACCGCTATTTGGATCTTCCACACCCCTCGAAACTCATAACAACAGAGTACGAGCTCCTAGAGGGCGCGGATTTTGAATCTTTGGACTCCCACCGGATTACTGGCCCCCAAATTTATACAGACGGCAGTAATATAGAGGAAAAAGTTGGAGCTGCTCTAACTTGGTGGGAGGAAGGTAATGAAATCCATTGCTCTACTTTCAGCTTGGCCCCTTCGTGCACCGTGTTTCAATCAGAACTATATGCATTTTACAGGGCGGTTCAATTGGCAAAAAAATAGCAGGGAAAAAACAATAAACATTATGAGTGATTCTAGGTCCTCACTCGACCTGTTGGGAAACCCTAAACTGATCCATCCTCTGACGAAGCATATAAAAGAGTGCATAGAAGACATCCAGTCACAGGGGAGACGAGTGCGGTTTTTCTGGCTACGAGCGCACGTGGGGACTGCCGGAAACGAACGCGCTGATGAGCTAGCAAAGACCGCGGCCCAACAAGCAACAACTGTCCCAGACTATGCAGAAGTCCCGTTGTCTTATGTAAAAAGAAAGATCAGAGAAGAGTCTGTACGGAAATGGCAAGATAGGTACAACACCTCCAGTACAGGGCAAGTCACCAAAACGTTTTTCCCCGATGTAGATAAAGCTTATCGCATCGTGAGGAAAGCAAAACTGACACCCTACCAAGTCCAAATCATTACAGGACACGGCGGAATAGCTGAGTACTTACATCGGTTCAAGTTGAAAAACAGTCCCGGCTGTGAGTGCAACCCAAACATCAGTGAGTCTGTGTGGCACATCATCCTGGACTGCCCACGATTCCAGATGGGCAGAATGGACCTGGAATTTAGGGTAGGCACAAAAATAAATAAAGAAGTGTTACATAATATCTTGGACGACGCTGATAAAAGACCGCACTTCTTAAAGTTTGCAGAACATACAATTCGTATAGCTGCTAAAAGGAACAGTACTCTTCCTCCAGTTACAACTCAGCCAACTGTGAATTTAAGTAATGTAACAACACAGAGCACAGACATAGAACACAGAAGAACAATTAATAAGCCTGCAAAGAAACTACTGGAGTATGCTGAACTAGGCAACCCAGGTCTTAGATTTAAAACAGTAGCCCTGTTCATGGACGACTCCTCTGAAAGGCTGGGTATTTGCTTCTGCAACGCGATGGCTCCAAATAGAATTATCATCTCACCCGGCCTCGCCTTACTTCTAAAAGGCAGCACCTTCAAAACGAGCATAAAACGTAAGAAGTATGAGGCGCTACAGAAGATAAAAGTAGCAAACAATCACTGCCGAATAGTCCGTACGCGGAACAAAACCATCGCACTATTCGAAAAAGGCGACGACATCACCGAGTTCGCCCAGGCATGCTCAGTGCTAGCTGTGCTTACGGAGGCAGGTGAGGCTAAAGAAGTACCAGCAAAAATATTAAGCGTAGATGCTATGGTGGTGGAATATGAGAAAGGGAAGGTAGAAGACTACATGGGAGTATTAAAAGCCTCGGAACATCATGAGGTGGTGGTATACGAAGACAGAGGTAAAAACCTCAGTTTTATGAAACCATTTAGACCCATCGAACCTTCATGCTCGTACCCTACTGACAGCAGCGAATATCCCATAGTAAACGCAGAAGAAGTATTAAGCGGATCCGACCTCTTGCAACAAAATATGGACGCCGAAAGGAGAAAAGTTAAGCGGCCACGAATAATCCCAGCCGAAACAATAGATAAAGTAGCAGCAGTTGCTAGCACCTTCGGTCAAGTCATCGCTGCAATCCCCGCAGTAATCCCGAAGAAAAAAGAATATCTGAGGTCAACAGAGAAGATGGTAGCCGCTGTTAGGAGCGTTGCAAAGCACTTCCCAAAAGGCCAAACAAGAAAATCCCCATGTACATGGACGAAAGCAGACATGGGACAAGTCACTCTGCCGAGTCTCAGGGAGGCATCGGAGCCCCAGGACCACTGGATAAACGCATTCCTAGAGTTTAAAGCTATCGTAAAAGCTACCAGAGAGGTTAATATCATAACCTGTAAGATCATTTTGGAAACCTTTCACCGAGGTTACGAAGATCAGCTTGTGGTGAAGCTCGAGGAAGCCGAAGCCGCAGTGTACAACAACGACACAGCTGAAGTAATTAAAGGGAGTGCGTCGGGATTGTACATGGCGGCATACAACGCAACGGGTGGTTTTGTGGCTTTGGACAGGACTGAGACAAAGCGGTTGGGTCAACTTGTCTTTCGAACTCCTCCTCACGACCCCATAGTGGTAACAGCAAAGTGTACGAGAGTTATGCTTGAGGACGAGATCCTGGACAGGCTTAAGGCTGTGTCCATAACCTTGGAGGAAGGCGGCACTCTTGGGCATTGGCAATTACCAAAAATAACATGGGTCAATGGCGTACCCGGGTGTGGAAAAACATCTTGGGTTATTAACAATTTTGAGGCGGAAAAAGATATCATCATAACAACAACAACTGTAGCTGCAAGCGACCTGAGGGAGAGGCTAGCATCACGTGTAGGAGCCGACGCCGCAAGAAAGGTGCGGACTATGGCCTCAATCTTGGTAAATGGCATAACGGCGTCTGAGAAATACACCCGTCTCTTAATTGATGAAGCGCTTATGAACCATTTTGGGGCCATAGTAATGGCAGTACAAATCACTGGTGCAAGTGAAATTTTTCTTATAGGCGACAACAACCAGCTGCCGTATATCGAGAGGCACAATCTGTTTCGACTGCACTATACTCGTCCAAATCTAGTGGCTAATATCAACCACGAATGGCTCTGCACGCACAGAAACCCACTGGATGTAGCGTATGCACTAAATGAGATCTACGAGGGCATCTACTCATCCAATACTAGGCTGCGATCCCTAGAGCTGAAGAGGTACACGGGTTCACAGATTCCAAAGTCCCTTGAAAACACGTTATATCTGGGACACACCCAGGCTGAAAAGGAAAGTCTCATCAGCCAGGGCTACGGAAAAGGGAAGGGTTCGCGAACTCTTACCATACATGAAGCTCAGGGGCTCGTGAGCGAGACAGTGGTAATTGTGCGTTCAACCAGAGAAAAACAACGCCTATACAACAGTGTTCCCCATGCAGTGGTTGCAATCTCGCGTCATACTAGCCATTGTATCTACTTTACAGATTGGTGTGAGGAAGATGCAGTTGCTCGTTTCATTTTGCGAGCCGAGTCTGCCACCACAAGCAGAATTAGGGATTACAACGTCAAAATGGCAATACATCATCGAGACTTAAAGGTTGCGAACAACATTATGAACGTGGTCCGAGACGAAGTGGCGTAAACGATTTTCAGGTTAAAGTGACGTTAAAGCTAAAGGACGTTAAAGTGACATGTTCGCAACAATGCTTTGTGTTTTACTTTACATTACTTTCAATTATTTTAAAAATAAGGCTGTTTTGTGAAATGTTGTTACAAAATTAGTAATAAATATGTATAGATTAAGATTTTAATACATAGTTAAGGAAAAAAAAAAGAAAAAAAAAGAGAGAAAAAAAAAAGAAAACAAAAAAAAACAAAGAACAAAACAAAAAAATATATAACAAAAATAATATCTACTTAGTAAAAAAAGGAAAGATACAAAAAAAAAAAAGAAAAAAGAACAAAAAAAAAAGAAAAAGATGTTAAATGTTTCGAATAATAAAAAAAAAAAATACTAACTATTTAGATGTAAGGTACAATATAATACTCATAAATTGTAAAAGAAAACGTACATTTAAATATACGCGGAGAGATGTAATAGTTAAGAAATTCAATATGTAATATAATAATAATTCAAAAATGTAATAAAGGGTACGGACCGCGAGTCTGTAGAGTAAGCGATTAAAAAAAAAAAAACCTAACCTAACCTAACCTAACCTTTTTTTTTTTTTTTTTTTTTTCGTGGGGAAATCCTCATGGATACCTCCGGCTGCGGGGGCAACCGGAAGGTTATGCCGGACTCTTACCGGCTAAAACCCCACGGTGCCTCCACGCACATGCGCGCGGGGCCGCGGGAATCAAAATTCTTCCGCAGCCCCGCACTAGTGCTGGCCCGATCTGTCCGGGCCTCGTCTCCTGCACGGGGTAGCGAGGTGTTAAGCTACCCCCCTCTACAGCCTCCAACTCCACCTGCGTATCGGACCCCCCCGAGTCCGATACGCGGAGGCCATGGGGCCAGGAAAATCGAGCGCTATGTAGCGTCCGCTTTCCCGACCCCAGCGGCGGATCTGGTCTCGGGCTCCGCCGCCAACCAAAATTCGGCTGCGGAGGGTAGGGAGAGCGGCGCCTCGCAATACCGGCACTCCTCTCCCCCCGCAGCCCCACCACCACCGCATCATTAAACGGTGCGGCCCCGTCTGAGTCGCGGAGGATAGGGCGAGTGGCGCATCGCCATACCAGCACTCCTCTTCCTCCGCGACTCCACCTCGGCTGCAGCGGTAGAGGGTGCGGACTCCCCTCTCACCGCAGCCCCCCGACACACATCCGAAGTGGGCTTCCCAAGCCCACACGGAGTGGCCACCTCGGGCCGGCCCTACACCTCGGGCCAGCCAAGGGGTTCCTCTTCGTTCACCACGGTTGACCAAGCCACGGCTACTAAGCCCCCCCGCCACGACAAGGCGGGAACCCGTTCGGGGGGGAACCTAACCTAACCTAACCTAACCTTTTTTTTTTTTTTTTTTTCGTGGGGAAATCCTCATGGATACCTCCGGCTGCGGGGGCAACCGGAAGGTTATGCCGGACTCTTACCGGCTAAAACCCCACGGTGCCTCCTCGCACATGCGCGCGGGGCCGCGGGAATCCAAATTCTTCCGCAGCCCCGCACTAGTGCTGGCCCGGTCTGTCCGGGCCTCGTCCCCTGCACGGGGTAGCGAGGTGTTAAGCTACCCCCCTCCACAGCCTCCAACTCCACCTGCGTATCGGACCCCCCGAGTCCGATACGCGGAGGCCATGGGGCCAGGAAAATCGAGCGCTATGTAGCGTCCGCTTTCCCGACCCCAGCGGCGGATCTGGTCTCGGGCTCCGCCGCCAACCAAGATTCGGCTGCGGAGGGTAGGGAGAGCGGCGCCTCGCAATACCGGCACTCCTCTCCCCCCGCAGCCCCACCACCACCGCATCATTTAACGGTGCGGCCCCGTCTGAGTCGCGGAGGATAGGGCGAGTGGCGCATCGCCATACCAGCACTCCTCTTCCTCCGCGACTCCACCTCGGCTGCAGCGGTAGAGGGTGCGGACTCCCCTCTCACCGCAGCCCCCCGACACACATCCGAAGTGGGCTTCCCAAGCCCACTCGGAGTGGCCACCTCGGGCCGGCCCTACACCTCGGGCCAGCCAAGGGGTTCCTCTTCGTTCACCGCGGTTGACCAAGCCACGGCTACTAAGCCCCCCCGCCACGACAAGGCGGGAACCCGTTCGGGGGGGAACCTAACCTAACCTTTTTTTTTTTTTTTTTTTTTTTATCTTCATGGATACCTCCGGCTGCGGGGGCAACCGGAAGGTTATGCCGGACTCCTACCGGCTAAAACCCCACGGTACCTCCTCGCACGTGTGCGCGGGGCCGCGGGAATCCAAATTCTTCCGCAGCCCCGCACTAGTGCTGGCCCGGTCTGTCCGGGCCTCGTCTCCTGCACGGGGTAGCGAGGTGTTCAGCTACCCCCCTCCACAGCCTCCAATTCCACCTGCGTATCGGACCCCCCCGAATCCGATACGCGGAGGCCATGGGGCCAGGAAAATCGAGCGCTTAATAGTGCCCGCTTTCCCGACCCCAGCGGCGGATCTGGTCTATGGCTCCGCCGCCAACCAAGATTCGGCTGCGGAGGGTAGGGAGAGCGGCGCCTCGCAATACCGACACTCCTCTCCCCCCGCAGCCCCACCACCACCGCATCACTCAACGGTGCGGCCCCGTCCGAGTCGCGGAGGATAGGGCGAGTGGCGCATCGCCATACCAGCACTCCTCTTCCTCCGCGACTCCACCTCGGCTGCAGCGGTAGAGGGTGCGGACTCCCCTCTCACCGCAGCCCCCCGACACACATCCGAAGTGGGCTTCCCAAGCCCATTCGGAGTGGCCACCTCGGGCCGGCCCTACACCTCGGGTCAGCCAAGGGGTTCCTCTTCGTTCACCGCGGTTGACCAAGCCACGGCTACTAAGCCCCCCCGCCACGACAAGGCGGGAACCCGTTCGGGGGGGAACCTAACCTAACCTAACCTAACCTAACCTAACCTTTTTTTTTTTTTTTCGTGGGGAAATCCTCATGTATACCTCCGGCTGCGGGGGCAACCGGAAGGTTATGCCGGACTCCTACCGGCTAAAACCCCACGTTGCCTCCTCGCACATGCGCGCGGGGCCGCGGGAATCCAAATTCTTCCGCAGCCCCACACTAGTGCTGGCCCGGTCTGTCCGGGCCTCGTCTCCTGCACGGGGTAGCAAGGTGTTCAGCTACCCCCCTCCACAGCCTCCAACTCCACCTGCGTATCGGACCCCCCCGAGTCCGATACGCGGAGGCCATGGGGCCAGGAAAAATCGAGCGCTTAGTAGCGCCCGCTTTCCCGACCCCAGCGGCGGATCTGGTCTATGGCTCCGCCGCGAACCAAGTTTCGGCCGCGGAGGGTAGGGAGAGCGACGCCTCGCAATACCGACACTCCTCTCCCCCCGCGGCCCCACCACCACCACATCAATCAACGGTGCGGCCCCGTCTGAGTCGCGGAGGATAGGGCGAGTGGCGCATCGCCATACCAGCACTCCTCTTCCTCCGCGACTCTACCTCGGCCGCAGCGGTAGAGGGTGCGGACTACCCTCTCACCGCAGCCCCCCGACACACATCCGAAGTGGGCTTCCCAAGCCCACTCGGAGTGGCCACCTCGGGCCGGCCCTACACCTCGGGCCAGCCAAGGGGTTCCTCTTCGTTCACCGCGGTTGACCAAGCCACGGCTACTAAGCCCCCCCGCCACGACAAGACGGGAACCCGTTCGGGGGGGAACCTAACCTAACCTAACCTAACCTAACCTTTTTTTTTTTTTTTTTTTTTTTTTTTCGTGGGGAAATCCTCATGGATACCTCCGGCTGCGGGGGCAACCGGAAGGTTATGCCGGACTCCTACCGGCTAAAACCCCACGTTGCCTCCTCGCACGTGCGCGCGGGGCCGCGGGAATCCAAATTCTTCCGCAGCCCCACACTAGTGCTGGCCCGGTCTGGCCGGGCCTCGTCTCCTGCACGGGGTAGCAAGGTGTTCAGCTACCCCCCTCCACAGCCTCCAACTCCACCTGCGTATCGGACCCCCCCGAGTCCGATACGCGGAGGCCATGGGGCCAGGAAAATCGAGCGCTTATTAGCGCCCGCTTTCCCGACCCCAGCGGCGGATCTGGTCTATGGCTCCGCCGCGAACCAAGATTCGGCTGCGGAGGGTAGGGAGAGCGGCGCCTCGCAATACCGACACTCCTCTCCCCCCGCAGCCCCACCACCACCGCATCATTAAACGGTGCGGCCCCGTCTGAGTCGCGGAGGATAGGGCGAGTGGCGCATCGCCATACCAGCACTCCTCTTCCTCCGCGACTCCACCTCGGCTGCAGCGGTAGAGGGTGCGGACTCCCCTCTCACCGCAGCCCCCCGACACACATCCGAAGTGGGCTTCCCAAGCCCACTCGGAGTGGCCACCTCGGGCCGGCCCTACACCACGGGCCAGCCAAGGGGTTCCTCTTCGTTCACCGCGGTTGACCAAGCCACGGCTACTAAGCCCCCCCGCCACGACAAGGCGGGAACCCGTTCGGGGGGTACCTAACCTAACCTAACCTAACCTAACCTAATGAGCACATAAGAAAGGTATGTAGGAAGGCCCAGATAATTTATGGCCAACTCTCGAGAGCCGCGAAAATTAACAGGGGTCTGAATTCGGAGATAGTGAGGACCATATACTTGGCGGTGGTAGAGCCGATAGTTCTCTATGCAGCAAGCGTTTGGGCACCGGCGACCAAAAAGGTGGAAACGAGAAAATTACTAAACTCCGTGCAACGCGGCTTCGTGCAGAAGATTGTCAAAGCTTATAAAACTGTCTCACTGAACTCGGCCCTCCTCCTCGCTGGGTTGCTCCCCCTGGATCTCAGGATCCGGGAGGCGGCACTTATATATGAAATCAAAAAAGGCCATTCGAGGGAGGTAGTAGGTGACCGGTATCTGGAGGGAATGGAGGCTTATACAGATTTGCCGCATCCTGTGGACCAGGTGGGGCCGGAGTTTACGTCTGGCCGACGGTGCACAAGTGGATCAAACAAATAACGCCGAGCTCACCATCTTTACTGATGGGAGCAAAATTGAGGGGAAAGTGGGTGCGGCGTTGTCCATTTGGGACAACACGGCCGAAACGAGTACCAAAAAGTTTAAGCTAGATTTTTGCACCGTCTACCAGGCGGAGCTGTTGGCCCTGCTTGAGGCCACCCAATTTGCAATTCAATCTTCTGCACGTAGTCGTAATATATACAGCGACTCCAGATCAGCCCTGGAGACGATCACACGGTGCGATTCCCTTCACCCCTTGGCGGTGAGGGCAAGGGAAAATATAACCCGGATTAAAGACCTTGGAAAGTCACTTGCTCTGCACTGGGTCAAAGCACATGCGGGGGTGGAGGGAAATGAAAGGGCTGACATCTTGGCAAAAGAAGCCGCTTTGAGGATTAAAACTAAAACATTTTATGATAAATGTCCAATTTCATTCGTCAAGCGACAAATTAGGATGAACTCGCTTGACGAGTGGAATAAGAGATATAGAGAAGAGAATACGGCTGCCACTACCAAGGTTTTCTTTCCGGACGCTCTCAGTGCTCACCCCATTCTTAGGAAAATTGAACTGGACCCACTGTTGACACAGGTGCTAACGGGGCATGGGGGGTTTTCCGAGTATTTGCATCGTTTCAAATGCAAAGAGAGCCCCTCATGCACTTGTGATAGGGAACAGGCAGAGACTATAATACATCTTATTGCGGAGTGTCCAAGAAACTATAGAATAAGAAAAGAGTTAGAATTGAAATTTAAAATAAAAATAAATAGAGAGGAAATACACGTAATAATGAAAGACAAAGAAATTAGAGGCAAATTTATAGAATACTGTAAGCGTATCGCGAAAATAGCTGTAGATAGAAATAAGTAGATATAAAAAGGGAACTTGAATATGTATGTAAGAATATATAATACAAGTCCCAAAATAAATAGAAATTAATAAATAAAAGCAGATGTAATTAGTAAATAATATAATAGAAATAAGAAAAAGAAATTGAAAATATATGTATATAGTTCATATAGATCAATTCTAAAATAACGTGTAATAAGTAATAAGAAATAAACAAAATAATGTGGTTGATATAAGTTAGCGGTGCGATAAGTAAATAAGTTAAAGAATTATATAGAGTAGAGAAGATAAGTAGAAAGTTAGAAAATAAGATATATTATATAGATTATTAACATAAGATATAAAGAGGTAGGACACTGTAATAAGAAAGTAAAAAGAAAAAGTAATGTACTGTATATTAGAAAATAAGGATGTAAAGTAATAAAATAGTAAGGAAAAATAGAGATAAGTGATAAAAAATGTAAACAATACAAAAATATATAAAAAAGTCAAAAAGAACACTGACAAATAAATGAAAAGAGCGCAAGGTCCCTGATCTCCCATGTCAGGGGAAATAGAAAAAAAAAAAAAAAAAAAAACCTAACCTAACCTAACCTTTTTTTTTTTTTTTTTTTTTTACATGGGGAAATGCCTACGCATACCCGCCTCGCGGGGGCAAGGACGGGTTATGTCGGACTCGCACCGACTAAAACCCCATGGTGTTCCACCCTAGTCGCATATTGGCAGGGCCACGGGAACGCTTTCGCACACTTCCGCGGCCCCACCTGCGCTGGCCGCCCCATGGCGGCCCCTCCTCGGGAGAGGAACACTCCTCCCCCATCTCCTTCTCCGGTAAGGCGCACCAGAACACATGGCGCGCCCTCCTCCTCGGCCTCCAATTTCACATGCGCAACGGACGCCCCCGTGTCCGATGCGCGAAGGCCATGGGGCCAGGAAAAACTAGCACTCAGGAGCACCAGCCTTCCTGACCCCAGCGGCGGATCTGGTCTCGGGCTCCGCCGCCAACCAAGATTCGGCTGCGGAGGGTAGGGAGAGCGGCGCCTCGCAATACCGGCACTCCTCTCCCCCCGCAGCCCCACCACCACCGCATCAATTAACGGTGCGGCCCCGTCTGAGTCGCGGAGGATAGGGCGAGTGGCGCATCGCCATACCAGCACTCCTCTTCCTCCGCGACTCCACCTCGGCTGCAGCGGTAGAGGGTGCGGACTCCCCTCTCACCGCAGCCCCCCGACACACATCCGAAGTGGGCTTCCCAAGCCCACTCGGAGTGGCCACCTCGGGCCGGCCCTACACCTCGGGCCAGCCAAGGGGTTCCTCTTCGTTCACCGCGGTTGACCAAGCCGCGGCTACTAAGCCCCCCCGCCACGATAAGGCGGGAACCCGTTCGGGGGGGAACCTAACCTAACCTAACCTAACCTTTTTTTTTTTTTTTTTCGTGGGGAAATCCTCATGGATACCTCCGGCTGCGGGGACAACCGGAAGGTTATGCCGGACTCCTACCGGCTAAAACCCCACGGTACCTCCTCGCACGTGCGCGCGGGGCCGCGGGAATCCAAATTCTTCCGCAGCCCCACACTAGTGCTGGCCCGGTCTGTCCGGGCCTCGTCTCCTGCACGGGGTAGCGAGGTGGTCAGCTACCCCCCTCCACGGCCTCCAACTCCACCTGCGTATCGGACCTCCCCGAGTCCGATACGCGGAGGCCAAGCACTCACAAGCACCAGCCTTCCTGACCCCAGCGGCGGATCTGGTCTATGGCTCCGCCGCCAACCAAGATTCGGCTGCGGAGGGTAGGGAGAGCGGCGCCTCGCAATACCGGCACTCCTCTCCCCCTGCAGCCCCACCACCACCGCATCAATCAACGGTGCGGCCCCGTCTGAGTCGCGGAGGATAGGGCGAGTGGCGCATCGCCATACCAGCACTCCTCTTCCTCCGCGACTCCACCTCGGCTGCAGCGGTAGAGGGTGCGGACTCCCCTCTCCCCGCAGCCCCCCGACACACATCCGAAGTGGGCTTCCCAAGCCCACTCGGAGCGGCCACCTCGGGCCGGCCCTACACCACGGGCCAGCCAAGGGGTTCCTCTTCGTTCACCGCGGTTGACCAAGCCACGGCTACTAAGCCCCCCCGCCACGACAAGGCGGGAACCCGTTCGGGGGGGAACCTAACCTAACCTAACCAAACCTAACCTAACCTAACCTTTTTTTTTTTTTTTTTTTCGTGGGGAAATCCTCATGGATACCTCCGGCTGCGGGGGCAACCGGAAGGTTATGCCGGACTCCTACCGGCTAAAACCCCACGTTGCCTCCTCGCACGTGCGCGCGGGGCCGCGGGAATCCAAATTCTTCCGCAGCCCCACACTAGTGCTGGCCCGGTCTGGCCGGGCCTCGTCTCCTGCACGGGGTAGCAAGGTGTTCAGCTACCCCCCTCCACAGCCTCCAACTCCACCTGCGTATCGGACCCCCCCGAGTCCGATACGCGGAGGCCATGGGGCCAGGAAAATCGAGCGCTTATTAGCGCCCGCTTTCCCGACCCCAGCGGCGGATCTGGTCTATGGCTCCGCCGCGAACCAAGATTCGGCTGCGGAGGGTAGGGAGAGCGGCGCCTCGCAATACCGACACTCCTCTCCCCCCGCAGCCCCACCACCACCGCATCATTAAACGGTGCGGCCCCGTCTGAGTCGCGGAGGATAGGGCGAGTGGCGCATCGCCATACCAGCACTCCTCTTCCTCCGCGACTCCACCTCGGCTGCAGCGGTAGAGGGTGCGGACTCCCCTCTCACCGCAGCCCCCCGACACACATCCGAAGTGGGCTTCCCAAGCCCACTCGGAGTGGCCACCTCGGGCCGGCCCTACACCACGGGCCAGCCAAGGGGTTCCTCTTCGTTCACCGCGGTTGACCAAGCCACGGCTACTAAGCCCCCCCGCCACGACAAGGCGGGAACCCGTTCGGGGGGGAACCTAACCTAACCTAACCTAACTTAACCTAACCTAACCCAGTTGCACTCCAAACGCCGTGCCGTAAGCAGCATTTTTATATCGCTCCGCGCTCGAAAATTCAAAGTGTCGGGTCAAAGTGCACCAATTTTAAAGTGTGATACACCATTAGACGCGTCTCGTCGAGACGAACAAAGTGATACAATAAAAAAGTGATAAAAGTTTAATAGTTAAAAAGTTATCGCCAAAAAACTGATTTTTCTAACCTTTAAAATCTTTAAAGTGAAACGCTGCTGGATCTAGAGCAAAAACATATAGTTTTTAAAGTGTAAAAATAAGTGCCCCGACGAGCTTAACAATTTAAGCCATTCATCGGAATTTTTCGACATCAGCGCGCCGAAATATTTTCGGTAAACAAAAACCACGTGGACACGTGTTTTTTGATAGGAGGCCGTGCGGCTGATTTTGACATCGCGGAATTAAAGAAGACATCAAGGCAAAGCATCCGACACCTCGTTCATCAAAATCGGACCAGAAACACCGGAGATATCACGCCTTGAAGATACCGATTTTCAGGAGGGACTTTCAAAGGTGAATAACTCTGGTTTTTCAGTGACGGCATATATATTTATAGACTCTAATTAAAAGAGGAACTTTAGTTTTAACTTATTGTATAAAAATTTTTAAATTTGGAGTGAATTTAGTAATATTAAGAAATTTTTTAAAATTTTGGTCCAAACACGTGGTGGCTGAAGGACCCTCGGGACATTCCTGAAAATATTGTCAGAAATTTTGTTATCATACATACTATATTCCAAAATTTTTTCAAAATTGTCCCGACATAATTACAAGATTTAGAGCCTTTTTGCGGTTGTTGGTTTTCGTAATACAATTTTCAAAATTTAAAAACCAAAAATTTTTTCAGGACCCAAAATTTCTAAATTATATATTATTAAAGAACAATTAATGCTCTATATACGCTATTTTTTTCAGAATTTTTGGACAAGCCGTTTTTAAGTTATTAATTTATTTGTGTGAGCTGGGAGGTCCTGCAAACCGCACAAAAACTTGTTTTTCAGTTTTCAGGAGAACGGAGCCTCTGTTTTGGAATTTGTTTCTGTTTTATTGTATGTTCATACTTATAAACAGACTCTACATAGAGTCTAACGGACATTGAAAAAATTCGACAAGCACAGAATTTATTTTAGATATAGACGTTGAGCCACTCTGTGGAGTGGTATAAAAATATAACGACGTAGAGTCAAGACTCTACAAGAGTTTACACATTTTTTTTTTATTTTTTTTTTGTTTTATTTTACTTTACTTGATACTTATATGGTTATAAATTTGATTGAGGCTTGATCTGGGTTCGCGGTGGTGTGTTAAACTGCATATAGATTAATATTTTTTTCACTTTTAAAAATCTTAAATTGTACAAATTAATTTTCCTGCTGGTAAGGAAATTACATAAAATAGAGTGTAGCATTTTTATATATAAATAAGATAGGAGAAGGTAGAGTAACTCTACATAGAGTTCTACACTGAATATTTTGGAAAAATTACCGCGATAATCGGACTGTCTTGTTACCGCTGTACGAACTCATCATAGCCGTATCGAACTGTACAAATTATATATAACTTATACAAACTTTTTAATTTTATAACTTTACAAAAATCTTTTATTACTTACATTTTATTTATACAATTTTACTGACGGACGCATACCTCCATTATGTTTGGGTTTAGAACTCCAATGAAACCGAGTGGTGAGGAGTCATCCCCCCCTAAACCAGGAACGTCAGCTTCCCCTCCCAATGTTAGGCGAAGCATAAGCGACTGGGAAGGTGCATCCACCAACCCCGCTCCAACAAACTCAAGCGCAACGACGGTCCAGGTGGACAATACTACCTCTAAACCACGACCGGTACTGTCGAAAAACAACAAACCCACGGCCGCGCGTAGACCATCTATTGATGTCCGAACTCCTCAGGAGAGTAAATACGAAAATCGAACGTTAAAGAACGAAGCAAGGGCCTGCCTGAAGAAAGGTAAATTACATCTGAGCGCCTCTCGAAATTTAAAAAAAAAAAAAAAACCGAGATTAAAAATGGATTGGCTGAGGCACTTGATCGACTCTACCAGATTGTTAGGGAAGCTGAAAAGGAGTTAAAAATAGAAAAGTCTAAAGGTGTTGGTGTTGGTGATGGGATTGTGGGGGGGGAGCCGGTGCAAACCAGTACCGACTCTACATTCATAGTCAAGACACCGGAACCAACAAGTAGCACCCAGTGCGACCCAAACATAATAGCTCGAATCGAGGAGCATACGAAGCTATTGATCGAAAGCAACAAAAAGATAGAAGAGCTTAAGGCGTCTATTGACAGACAAAAGGAGACCTTGGAACGGACAACCTACGCGAGTGTAGTATCGAATAAAACCGCAAATATACCAAAAGTACGAAGCACGCTGCACTCGGTAGTGGTCACCTCAAAAGATGAAACTGAATCAGGGGAAGAGGTGCTCGACAAGGTCAGGAAAGCGGTAGATGCAAAAGACGGCTGGATTAAAGTTGAACGGGTAAGGAAAGCGAAGGACAGGAAAATCATCATAGGATTTGATACACCGGAAGAAAGAAGTAAAGCCAAGCACAGACTGGAAACCAAAGGGGTGGACCTCACCGTCGAGGAAGTGAAGAACAAAGACCCATTATTGATCCTCTTAAGTGTATTGTCCATTAACACCGATGAAGACATTATCATAGCACTGAGGAACCAAAACAGGTATGTCTTTCATGACCTCGACGGAGCGGAAGACAGGGTGGAGGTTAAATATAGGAAGAAAACAAGAAACCCCCACACTAACCATGTAGTGATTAGTGTGTCACCTACCATCTGGCGTAGAGCAACAGAAACTGGATACTTCCATATTGACCTCCAGCGTGTCAGAGTGGATGACCACTCCCCCTTGGTCCAGTGTAGCCGCTGTCTGGGATATGGGCATAGTAAAAAATTTTGCAAAGAACCAGTAGACATATGCAGCCATTGCGGAGGCCCTCACCAGGGAGCGGAGTGTGCTGATAGGATTGCTGGTGAACCACCCGCTTGTAAGAACTGCACAAGGGCTAAACTGGATCAGACAGTGCATAACGCCTTTAGCCGTGATTGCCCTATTCGCCAAAAATGGGATAAGATAGCACGATCATCTGTAGCCTACTGCTAAGGGCGACCAAGCGGAAACCTCCCAGTATAAATTCATTCAAGCAAACCTCCAAAGAAAGAAGTTAGCCACAAACGAGATTCTTCTTGAGGCACAGAAACGGGGCACTGCTGTTGCTCTTCTCCAGGAGCCATACGTGGGAAGGTCCAAGGTAATGCGTGGCTACCAAGGAGTACGGATCATCCAGAGCACAGGACAAGGAGATGGGACTGTTAAAGCGGCTATTGCTGTTTTCGACCACCAACTCAATGTTAAGCAGTATCCGAAACTCACCACAGACAACATCGTAGTGGTGGGGATTCAAACCAGTGCCTGGGAAATCACAGTAGTCTCGCTTTACTTTGAGCCGGATCAACCCATTGAGCCATACCTGGAGCACCTGAAGAAAATAGAACAACTAGTAGGACCAAACAAGTGGATTATCGGAGGTGACGCTAATGCAAAAAGCTCGTGGTGGGGTAGCCCAATAATTGATCACAGGGGTGACGAAATGTCCGGCGCTCTTGAGGAAATGGGCCTCAATATACTCAACGTAGGGGAAATTCCGACCTTTGACACCATTCGGGGAGGAAAACGGTACCACAGTTATGTCGACATAACAGCCTGCTCGACAAATCTTCTGGCTCTAGTGGACAACTGGAGGATAAACGAAGGCCTGATGAGTTCGGACCACAACGGCATACTGTTTGAGATTCGCCTAGAAAAATCGAAAGGCATAATGATAAACAGGACAACAAGACTTTTTAATACTAAAAAAGCTGATTGGTCCAAGTTTCATGAGCAACTTGGACAATCACTACAAGAAAATAGAATAACAGAAAATGATATAAATAAAATTGACAACATAAACGATTTGGATACAGTTACAAAAAATTTGACAAACTCAATAAAACAAACCTGTCTATCAACGATGCCAACTAAAAAAGCGGAAGAACGCATCAGACTGCCGTGGTGGTCCAAAAAACTCGCAGAGCTTAAAAAGAACGTCGCTACGAAGAAACGCAGAATTAGGTGTGCCGCTCCAATCCGAAAGCAGAAGGCCATAGAAGAGTACCTGAAACAGAAAGAGGAGTATGAGTCAGAGACAGCGAAGGCCCAGACAGAGAGCTGGAAAGAGTTTTGTTGCAAGCAGGATAAAGAGGGAGTGTGGGAGGGGATATACAGAGTCATAGGAAGAACGACGCATAGGGAACAGGATCTACCACTGGAGGGCGAGGAGGGGATGTTGGACGAGAGGGGCTCTGTAGAACTGCTGGCCAAAACATTCTATCCAGAGGATGTACCCGACAGAGACAACACTCACCATCGCTACGTAAGACTCGAGGCCGACAGAGTGAACGCCGCAGATCAAGATGGCTCTTGTGACCCCCCGTTCACAATGTTTGAATTAACTCAAGCAAGTGAGTCTTTCAACCCAAAGAAGGCACCGGGATTGGATGGCTTCACGGCCGATATATGTTGCCGTGCCATTAGGGCCCAACCTAGGTTATTCTTAGCGCTCCTCAATAAATGTCTAGAATACCACCACTTCCCCAAGATATGGAAACAAGCAATAGTCGTCGTCCTAAGAAAACCCGGTAAGGATGACTACACAAAGCCAAAATCCTATAGGCCAATAGGACTGTTGACTATACTAGGAAAGATCTACGAAAAGATGATCATGGCCCGCCTCAAACACCATCTACTGCCGAGGATTAGTACTCACCAGTATGGATTCATGCCGCAAAAAAGCACCGAGGACTCCCTCTTTACGCTAATTCAGTATATCCGCAGAAAGCTAGATGAAAAGAAGATCATAACTCTAGTATCCTTAGACATAGAAGGAGCATTCGATAGCGCCTGGTGGCCGGCAATAAGAGTCCGACTGGCTGAGGAAAATTGTCCCCTCAATTTGAGGAGGGTCATAGACAGTTATCTTAGAGACAGGGAGGTGGTGGTGAGATACGCCGGTGAGGAGTATAAGAAAGCGACTACCAAAGGATGTGTCCAGGGATCCATAGGGGGACCTATCCTGTGGAACATCCTTCTTGATCCCCTCCTGAAAAAACTTGCGGACAGAGGTGATTACTGTCAGGCGTTTGCTGACGATGTCGTGCTGGTGTTCGATGGCAAAACAGCTCAAGAAGTCCAGGATCGTGCCAATGAAACTCTCGAACGTGTCAGGTCGTGGGGTGTCGAGAATAAGCTTAACTTCGCTCCACACAAAACATGCGCTATGATAATCACCAGAAAGCTTAAACACGACACACCACGACTGAGCATGGGAGGGGTTGCAATTGGCATGTCGAAGGAAATAAAATTGCTGGGTATGACCATCGACGATAAACTGACCTTTAACACCCACGTCGCAAACGCTTGCAGGGAAGCCATAAACATATACAAGAAACTCTCCGGAGCGGCAAAAGTCAGTTGGGGCCTTCACCCGGAGGTGGTCAAAATCATTTACACGGCGACAGTGGAGCCAGTCATCTTGTACGCTGTTGGAGCATGGGGGTCGGCTGCAGAAAAACTAATGGTCACCAAGCAGCTGCAGACAGTACAACGGGGCATCGCCCAAAAGCTCTGTAAGGCCTACCGCACGGTCTCCCTGAACTCGGCACTGGTGCTGGCTGGGATACTCCCCCTAGACCTCCGAGTTGGTGAGGCGTCCTCATTGTACGAAGCCAAGAGGGGGTTGCCCCAGTCAGTGCTGGCCGGAGGGGAGGTCGAGCGTATGGCATCAGCACTTGAGACTCCACATCCGGCCGAATGTCTCGAATTGAATATCGTAAGCTTGGCAAATCAGGACGAAGTGAACAATGCAGTTGCTTGCGATATGCATATTTACACGGATGGGAGCAAAATTGATGGCAAAGTTGGCGCTGCATTATCTGTATGGACTGGCGGGGTGGAGGCCAAAACCCTCAAGCTCGCTCTGCCGGAATACTGTACCGTCTACCAAGCCGAGTTACTAGCAATAAGCCGAGCTACTCGAGTCATTCGCGCACACAACGTCTTGACATATCTATAGCGATTCTATGGCCGCCCTTCTTACAATTAAGAACCCCCGTTGCCTTCACCCAATCGCAGTAGAAGCCAGAGAAAATCTTAAAGATATATCTCTCCAGGGCAAGGTAGTCACCTTGTTCTGGATAAAAGCTCACGCAGGTTTTGAAGGCAATGAACGAGCAGACCAACTCGCGAAGGAAGCGGCCAAGAATTCCAAGAAGAAACCGGATTACGACCTTTGTCCGGTTTCATTCGTCAAGCGGTGCATTCGCCAAGCAACACTTGACGAATGGAATCATAGATATAAGACAGGTGAAACGGCCGCAATTACAAAAATGTTTTTCCCGGATGCAGTAACTGCATATAGAATTGTCCGTAAGATTAAAATAGACAGTCACAAAACACAAGTGATGACAGGACACGGTGGATTCTCCGAGTACTTAAACCGTTTTAAGTGCAAGGAGAGTCCATCGTGTATCTGCGACCCTGCGATACCCGAGTCAATCCCTCACATAGTGTTAGAATGCCCCGTCTTTGGCATAGAACGTTTTGAAATTGAGAGTAAGATGAAAACCAAAATAACGGCTGAAACTGTGAAAGATATCATGGAGAGTGATCAAAGAAATGTATTTCTAGATTATTGCGTAAGAATAGCGAGAAAAGTAATTGTAAGAAATAAAAGTAGTTAAGAAAGTATGCTGTATTAATATATTGATGTATATTACTTATAAGCATAATACTGTAGTAGATTAAAATATTGTTAGCAAGTAAGCAGTAGAAAGAATAAAATAGATCAGGCTGTGTACATTTACTTCCCCGAAATAATGCCCAGCAGTGGAAAAAGAAGGAAAGAATAGAAATAAGAAGGTAGTTAGATTAGATAATAAAGAATAGATAGAAGGGAATCCCACCCTTAGTAGAAAGAAAGACGATGGATGCAAGAAAGAACTAGTATGTAGAATGAAAGTACGAGAAGCATAGAAGCGAGAACTGGTATGAAAGAGAAACAGCTGAAATAGGTTCCGATAATGTTGGAGGTAGAAGTATTGAAAAAAAAAATAAAAAAAAAAAAAACCTAACCTAACCTAACCTAACCTTTTTTTTTTTTTTTTTTTACATGGGGAAATGCCTACGCATACCCGCCTCGCGGGGGCAAGGACGGGTTATGTCGGACTCGCACCGACTAAAACCCCATGGTGTTCCACCCTAGTCGCATATTGGCAGGGCCACGGGAACGCTTTCGCACACTTCCGCGGCCCCACCTGCGCTGGCCGCCCCACGGCGGCCCCTCCTCGGGAGAGGAACACTCCTCCCCCATCTCCTTCTCCGGTAAGGCGCACCAGAACACATGGCGCGCCCTCCTCCTCGGCCTCCAATTTCACATGCGCAACGGACGCCCCCGTGTCCGATGCGCGAAGGCCATGGGGCCAGGAAAAACTAGCACTCAGGAGCACCAGCCTTCCTGACCCCAGCGGCGGATCTGGTCTATGGCTCCGCCGCCAACCAAAATTCGGCTGCGGAGGGTAGGGAGAGCGGCGCCTCGCAATACCGGCACTCCTCTCCCCCCGCAGCCCCACCACCACCGCATCAATGGTGCGGCCCCGTTTGAGTCGCGGAGGATAGGGCGAGTGGCGCATCGCCATACCAACACTCCTCTTCCTCCGCGACTCCACCCCGGCTGCAGAGGTAGGGGTGGGGAGGACACCCCTCTCGCAGCAGCCCACCGACACACATCCGAAGTGGGCTCGTCAAGCCCACTCGGAGTGGCCACCTCGGGCCGGCCCTACACCACGGGCCAGCCAAGGGGTTCCTCTTTGTTCACCGTGGGTGACCAATCCACGGCTACTAAGCCCCCCCGCCACGACAAGGCGGGAACCCGTTCGGGGGGGAACCTAACCTAACCTAACCTTTTTTTTTTTTTTAACATGGGGAAATGCCTACGCATACCCGCCTCGCGGGGGCAAGGACGGGTTATGTCGGACTCGCACCGACTAAAACCCCATGGTGTTCCACCCTAGTCGCATATTGGCAGGGCCACGGGAACGCTTTCGCACACTTCCGCGGCCCCACCTGCGCTGACCGCCCCACGGCGGCCCCTTCTCGGGAGAGGAACACTCCTCCCCCATCTCCTTCTCCGGTAAGGCGCACCAGAACACATGGCGCGCCCTCCTCCTCGGCCTCCAATTTCACATGCGCAACGGACGCCCCCGTGTCCGATGCGCGAAGGCCATGGGGCCAGGAAAAACTAGCACTCAGGAGCACCAGCCTTCCTGACCCCAGCGGCGGATCTGGTCTATGGCTCCGCCGCCAACCAAAATTCGGCTGCGGAGGGTAGGGAGAGCGGCGCCTCGCAATACCGGCACTCCTCTCCCCCCGCAGCCCCACCACCACCGCATGAATTAACGGTGCGGCCCCGTCTGAGTCGCGGAGGATAGGGCGAGTGGCGCATCGCCATACCAGCACTCCTCTTCCTCCGCGACTCCACCCCGGCTGCAGCGGTAGAGGGAGCACTCATCCCTCTCACCGCAGCCCACCGACACACATCCGTAGTGGGCTCGTGAAGCCCACTCGGAGTGGCCACCTCGGGCCGGCCCTACACCTCGGGCCAGCCAATGGGTTCCTCTTTGTTCACCGCGGTTGACCAAGCCACGGCTACTAAGCCCCCCCGCCACGACAAGGCGGGAACCCGTTCGGGGGGGAACCTAACCTAACCTAACCTAACCTAACCTTTTTTTTTTTTTTTTTTTCGTGGGGAAATCCTCATGGATAACTCCGGCTGCGGGGGCAACCGGAAGGTTATGCCGGACTCCTACCGGCTAAAACCCCACGGTACCTCCTCGCACGTGTGCGCGGGGCCGCGGGAATCCAAATTCTTCCGCAGCCCCGCACTAGTGCTGGCCCGGTCTGTCCGGGCCTCGTCTCCTGCACGGAGTAGTGAGATGTTGTACTACCCCCCTCCACGGCCTCCAACTCCACCTGCGCATCGGACCCCCCCGAGTTCGATGCGCGAAGGCCATGGGGCCAGGAAAAACTAGCACTCAGAAGCACCAGCCTTCCCGACCCCAGCGGCGGATCTGGTCTATGGCTCCGCCGCCAACCAAGATTCGGCTGCGGAGGGTAGGGAGAGCGGCGCCTCGCAATACCGACACTCCTCTCCCCCGAAGCCCCACCACCACCGCATCAATTGACGGTGCGGTCCCGTCAGAGTCGCGGAGGATAGGGCGAGTGGCGCATCGCCATACCAGCACTCCTCTTCCTCCGCGACTCCACCTCGGCTGCAGCGGTAGAGGGAGCACTCATCCCTCTCACCGCAGCCCACCAACACACATCCGAAGTGGACTTCCCAAGCCCACTCGGAGTGGCCACCTCGGGCCGGCCCTACACCTCGGGCCAGCCAAGGGGTTCCTCTTTGTTCACCGCGGTTGACCAAACCACGGCTACTAAGCCCCCCCGCCACGACAAGGCGGGAACCCGTTCGGGGGGGAACCTAACCTAACCTAACCTTTTTTTTTTTTTTTTTTTTTTTTTTTTTCGTGGGGAAATCCTCATGGATACCTCCGGCTGCGGGGGCAACCGGAAGGTTATGCCGGACTCCTACCGGCTAAAACCCCACGTTGCCTCCTCGCACGTGCGCGCGGGGCCGCGGGAATCCAAATTCTTCCGCAGCCCCACACTAGTGCTGGCCCGGTCTGTCCGGGCCTCGTCTCCTGCAACGGGGTAGCAAGGTGTTCAGCTACCTCCCTCCACAGCCTCCAACTCCACCTGCGTATCGGACCCCCCCGAGTCCGATACGCGGAGGCCATGGGGCCAGGAAAATCGAGCGCTTATTAGCGCCCGCTTTCCCGACCCCAGCGGCGCTTCTGGTCTATGGTTCCGCCGCCAACCAAGATTCGGCTGCGGAGGGTAGGGAGAGCGGCGCCTCGCAATACCGACACTCCTCTCCCCCCGCAGCCCCACCACCACCGCATCATTTAACGGTGCGGCCCCGTCTGAGTCGCGGAGGATAGGGCGAGTGGCGCATCGCCATACCAGCACTCCTCTTCCTCCGCGACTCTACCTCGGCTGCAGCGGTAGAGGGTGCGGACTCCCCTCTCACCGCAGCCCACCAACACACATCCGAAGTGGGCTTCCCAAGCCCACTCGGAGTGGCCACCTCGGGCCGGCCCTACACCACGGGCCAGCCAAGGGGTTCCTCTTCGTTCACCGCGGCTGACCAAGCCACGGCTACTAAGCCCCCCCGCCACGACAAGGCGGGAACCCGTTCGGGGGGGAACCTAACCTAACCTAACCTAACCTTTTTTTTTTTTTTTTTTTACATGGGGAAATGCCTACGCATACCCGCCTCGCGGGGGCAAGGACGGGTTATGTCGGACTCGCACCGACTAAAACCCCATGGTGTTCCACCCTAGTCGCATATTGGCAGGGCCACGGGAACGCTTTCGCACACTTCCGCGGCCCTACCTGCGCTGGCCGCCCCATGGCGGCCCCTCCTCGGGAGAGGAACACTCCTCCCCCATCTCCTTCTCCGGTAAGGCGCACCAGAACACATGGCGCGCCCTCCTCCTCGGCCTCCAATTTCACATGCGCAACGGACGCCCCCGTGTCCGATGCGCGAAGGCCATGGGGCCAGGAAAAACTAGCACTCAGGAGCACCAGCCTTCCTGACCCCAGCGGCGGATCTGGTCTATGGCTCCGCCGCCAACCAAAATTCGGCTGCGGAGGGTAGGGAGAGCGGCGCCTCGCAATACCGGCACTCGTCTCCCCCCGCAGCCCCACCACCACCGCATCAACGGTGCGGCCCCGTTTGAGTCGCGGAGGATAGGGCGAGTGGCGCATCGCCATACCAACACTCCTCTTCCTCCGCGACTCCACCCTGGCTGCAGAGGTAGGGGTGGGGAGGACACCCCTCTCGCAGCAGCCCACCGACACACATCCGAAGTGGGCTCGTCAAGCCCACTCGGAGTGGCCACCTCGGGCCGGCCCTACACCACGGGCCAGCCAAGGGGTTCCTCTTTGTTCACCGTGGGTGACCAAGCCACGGCTACTAAGCCCCCCCGCCACGACAAGGCGGGAACCCGTTCGGAGGGGAACCTAACCTAACCTAACCTAACCCCACTTGCACTCCAAACGCCGTCCCGTACGCAGCATTTTTGTATCGCTCCGCGTTCGAAAAATCAAAGTGTCGGATCAAAGTGTACGAAATCATAAGTGTTACATATTAGATGCGTCTCATTGAGACAAACACAGTGGTGAAAGCAGAAGTGAAAAAAGTGTAAAAACAAAAAAGTTATTACAGAAAAACTGGTTTTTATAACCCCAAAAAACTTCTAAGTGAAACGTAGCTCGAAAACGATCGACGACATATAGTTTTTATTGTGTTAAAAGAAGCGCCCTGACGAGCCTAAACGTCTTGGCTCATCACCGGATTTTTTCGACGTCTGCGCACCGAAATATTTTCGGAAATCCAAAACCACGTGGCCACGTGTTTTTGGATTGGATGCTGCGCGGCTAATTTTGACATCATCTATCGGAAGAGGACATCGAGGCAAAGCGTCCGACACCTCGATCACAAAAATTGGACAACAAACAACGGAGATATCACGCTTTGAAGATACCGTTTTTCAGCCGGGAGACTCAAAGGTGAATAACTTGAAATTTTCAGTGATGACCTATGTAGTTATAGACCTTATGTGAAAGTAGAATTTGAGACATAACAATAGACATAAAAAACTTTAAAATCGGAGTGTAATTAGTAATTTTAAGTAAATTTTTAATAATTTGGTATAAACACGTGGTGGCTAAAGGACCCTCGGGACATTCCTGAAAGTATTGTCAAAAATTTTGTTAGCATACATAGTATATTCTCAAATTTTTTCAAAATTGTCCCGACAAAATTACAAGATTTAGAGCCTTTTTGCGGTTGTTGGTTTTGGTAAACATAATTTCAAAATTTAAAAACCAAAAATTTTTTCAGGACACAAAATTTCTAAATAATATATTATTAAAGAGCAATTAACGCTCTATACACACAATTTTTTTCAAAATTTTCGGACTAGCCGTTCTTAAGATATAAATTTATTTGTGTGAGCTAGGAGGTCCTGCAAACCGCACAAAAACTTGTTTTTCAGTTTTAAGGAGAACGGAGCCTCCTAGCTCAATTCTGACAAAATTTTCCTTCGCCCCCCCCCCCCCCACGTCACCCCCCACACACTATCCAGAAGCCGAATAGTCTTCGAACCCCAACGGATCATTTGGACCTATTTTCAACCCCCTACCCCTAAGTTGACTTTTCGACTTAGATGAAAACCTTTATACACCTATAACAAATCAACCGGTGGGCCAATTCGAACGGGGTTTTGTGTAAAAATATCTGGACTTGTAGACCTTTAAAATTATATGTATATAGACTCTACATAGAGACACCAAAAATTTTTTTTCAAAAATTTTTTACTTTATTTTTATTTTGAATTTATTTTTTGTTTTGTATATAATTTTATTTTATATCTTTATTCAGTGTAAATAATTAGAAATTAAGTGTGACCAGCTGTGGTGCAAAATAATTGTCATTTTTAAGTTAGACTATAGAGACAACTCTAGGTAGAGAACTGAATTTGGATAACCAAATTTATTTAAATTAAAGGCAGACATACCGACTCTACATAGAGTCAAATAGACTCATAGGAATAAATATAATATTCCTAAAAAATCATAAATAAATAGATGAAACAGAGTGTGACAATTAAGTACAGGGTACAAGCGGTAAAAATAGAGCGAAACTCTACATAGAGAAACATAGAGCCGCGTGAAAATTGGATCTTTTAAAACCGATACTAGGTACGAGCCTACCATAGCCGCGTCAAGCTGTTCAAAAAACATTTTATAACTTTTACAAACCTTTTTAAATTTTAATTTTAATTTTATTAACTATAAAAAAAAATTTAAAATTTTTTATTTTTATTTTAACTTTTTATTTTATTTTTATTTTTATCTTATTTTACCGTGTGACCTAAGGACGCGTTCCCCTGAATATGTTTGGCTACCGCACTCCTACCAAAAAGACCGAGGTCAGTTCTAAGGACATGGGCCCCCAAGGCTCTCCAACTGAGACAGAGGAGAAAGAGCTTTCTCCCAAAAATCCCAAAACGACGCAGACCTCCAGTGTGAGGAGAAGCATTGGGGAGTGGGAGGCAGGTAAAGTAGACGCTGAAGCAGGAATTCAGCCTTCCCCCAAAAAGGTGGTCCCGGTGGCACGCCAAAAACCAAAGATAGCACCATCTCAGGAGTCAAAAGGGGCAACCCGTAGAGTTCTGGTAGAACCTACGGAAAACTCGCCTAAAATGGACACGACTAAATATGTGGACCGAATATCGGAAGCTAGAGCCTGTCTTAACAAAGCGAAATTGCACCTCAGCAACTCGCGCAATTTGAGGACGGACATAAAGACCGAAGTCACGCAAGCAATAGACAGACTGTATCAACTGGTCAAAGAGGCAGAGACAGGCAAAGGCACAAAAAAAGAAAGAAAAACAAAAGAGCAGGAGAAAAAAGTAGACAAACTAGAAGAAGATTTTGAGAAGAGAAGATTAGAAGAACACAACAAACTAATCAAGAAATTGGAGGAGCACGGAAAACTCTTAGAAGAAAATAAAAATGAGATGGAGAAATTAAGAGAAGAAATGAAAAAGAAAGAAATCAATGAAGAGAAAGGGACATATGCGAGTGTATTGGCCGGACCACCAAAGACATTACCACAACAAAATATGGCAATGCACTCTG
The DNA here is from genome assembly GCA_033319125.1 of Parnassius glacialis. NCBI lineage: Eukaryota > Metazoa > Arthropoda > Insecta > Lepidoptera > Papilionidae > Parnassius > Parnassius glacialis. The sequence continues at coordinate 73,490,572 of JAVANC010000004.1, read as the reverse complement.
TAGTCATCACATCAATTGATGGGAAAGACACAGGAGAGGAAGTCATGGACAGAGTAAGAATGGCAATAAACGCCAAAGAGGAAGGCCTAAAAATAGATAAAATTCGGAAAGCAAGGGACAGAAAAGTAATATTGGGATGTAGCACACAGGAAGAGATAAATAGGGTGAAAGAAAGAATAAAAAATACGAGTCAAAATTTAAATGTAGATGACATTAAAAACAAAGACCCGTTGGTTATATTAAAGGATGTACTACAATATAATTCGGACGAAGAAGTACTTGAGGCAGTAAGAACGCAAAATAAACAGCTCTTTCAAAACATCAACGAGAAGGACAATAGGATGGAAATAAAGTACAGGAAAAAGTCAAGAAACCCACACACCGCCCACATTGTTATCAGAGTCTCGCCCCAGGTATGGAACTACCTCACAAATGTAGGGTGGATCCATGTGGATCTCCAGCGAATAAGGGTAGAAGATCAGTCCCCTCTTGTGCAGTGTTCGCGGTGTCTGGCCTATGGTCACAGCAAGCGCCTGTGCAGTGATGTGACAGAGGTCTGTAGCCACTGCGGAGGCCCACACATGAAATCGCAATGTGCTGACTGGCTTTCAGGAGAAATGCCGTCATGCAGAAATTGCCTCAAGGCGAAAATAGAAAAGAAAGAGCACAATGCCTTCAGTGCGGACTGCCCCGTTAGAAGAAGGTGGGAGATTCTAGCGAGGTCCACAGTCGCGTACTGTTAAGATTGTCTCTAAGCTAAACAGTAACATAACCTCAAGCAACCACCGTTATCACGTAATCCAGGCTAACCTGCAAAGGAGTGAGCTGGCCACGGCCGAACTAATTATAGAGGCAACTAAAACCAAGGCATCATTTGCATTGGTCCAGGAACCCTATATCGGACGAATCGGGGAAATGAAGCGCCATCCAGGGACAAGAATAGTACAATGTAGCCGCAGCTTAAACACCGAAAAAGTGATAAAGGCGGCCATTGTGCTATTTGACGACACCATTGCCATAACCCAGTGCCCGGACCTTACAACTGAGAACATCGCAGTTGCCAAACTAAGGACAGGGACCTGGGAGTTGGGGGTGGTGTCTGTCTACCTGGAGGGCGACAAATTATTAGAACCATACCTGGACAAGATTGGGACGGCCGTGGCAGGCCTAAAAACCAGGAACGTGATAATCGGTGGCGACTTCAACGCTTGGAATACGTGGTGGGGAAGCCGGGAGGTTGACAAGAGGGGCATTGAGGTAGCTGCCAAGTTCGACGAGATCGAGTTCCACATTCTGAACACAGGAACTGAGCCCACATTTGACACCATCAGGGGTGGTAAGAGATTCTCCAGCTGTGTGGACATAACAACTTGCTCGACGAACCTGCTTGGACGAGTGGACAACTGGAGAACATCCGATGAAGTAACTAGTTCGGACCACAGGGCAATCTTGTTTGATATAAATTTAGAAAAATCCACAACCACAGATATAAATAGAACTACTCGAATATTCAACACTAGGAAAGCAAATTGGAGTGAGTTTCATAAGAAACTCACCCATATTTGGCAAGAAAACCAAATAAATAATATAGAAATCAATAAAATAGAAAATAAAGAACAGTTAGAAGCAAAAATAATACAAATTACACAAACTATAATAGAAGTCAGTGAAAATACCATACCCAAAATTAAAAATAAAAAACAAACGAGATTGCCTTGGTGGACCGACGAGTTGACTGAAAGAAAAAAGGAGGTCTCCAAGTTGAAGCGCCGGATTTCCTATGCAGCGCCGGTTCGTCGCGAGTGGGTCGTCGAGCAATATATGAGAGCCAAAGAGGATTACAAGCAATTAGTTAAAAATACACAGACCGCCAGCTGGAAGAGTTTCTGCAGCAAACAGGAAAAGGAAACAATGTGGGACGGAATATATAGGGTGATAGGCCGAACAACCCAGAGACAAGAGGACGTCCCCATCGTGTGGGATGGAAAGACCTTGGGGAACGTAGATTCAGCAAGAGTACTAGCGGAGACCTTCTTTCCAGAGGATAAAGACGAGGATGAAGACGCGGAACACAGGGCAATAAGAAAAACAGCAGAAGTAGTGAATGAAGGGTCACTTGATGATTCAAGTGACCCACCCTTTACAGAGGAAGAGCTTTTGTGGGCCGCGTCCAGCTTCAATCCTAAGAAAGCTCCTGGAAACGACGGTCTCACAGTTGATATCTGCGCGGCTGCCATAAAACTGAACCCGACACTGTTCTTGGCAGTAGCTAACAAATGTCTGGAACTCGCACATTTCCCCGGCAAATGGAAGGAGGCGGCGGTAGTGGTGCTACGAAAACCGGGCAAAGAGGACTACACGCACCCTAAATCTTACAGGCCGATTGGGCTTTTGCCTGTATTAGGGAAGATATTCGAAAAAATGACCATTCGACGAATCAAGTGGCACATCGTACCAAAGATCTGCAAAAACCAATACGGCTTCATGCCGCAGCGAAGCACAGAGGACTCCCTCTATGAAATGATGCAGCATATAAAAGCTAAAATCAAAAGTAAAAAATTGGTTTTACTTATATCACTTGACATAGAGGGAGCCTTTGACAACGCTTGGTGGCCAGCTGTACGATGTGCACTTGCAAAGACTGGATGCCCGATAAACTTGAGGCGGCTGATTGACAGCTATCTTAAGGATAGGTCAGTCTGCGTCAAGTATTCTGGGGCAGAATGGGTCAAGAAGACCTCAAAAGGGTGCGTGCAGGGCTCAATAGGTGGTCCAATTTTCTGGAACCTATTACTAGATCCACTACTGCAAGAGTTGAACGATAAAGGGGAACATTGTCAGGCCTTCGCAGATGATGTGGTCCTGATCTTCTCGGGAGATAAAGCACTGAACGTGCAGGAACGGGCCAATGCGGCCCTCGCACATGTTCGGAGGTGGGGAATCAAAATCAAGCTTAAATTTGCTCCACAGAAAACAAAAGCCATGATCATCACCAACAAGATCAAATATGACTCACCACTTCTGAAGATGGGCGGGGAAAGCATAGGCCTGTCTAAAGAAATAAAAATACTCGGCCTCACAGTTGACGATGGGCTGACCTTCAACGCGCATGTCAAAAATGTGTGTTGTAAGGTACAGAACCTGTATCGTCAGCTGTGTAGGGCCGTAAAGATTCATTGGGGTTTGAATTCCGAGATTGTCAGGACCATATACATAGCGGTAATAGAGCCTATTATTTTGTATGCGGCAAGCGTATGGGCACCAGCATCGAACAAGTTAATGACCAAAAAACAGCTTGATATAGTGCAACGTGGGTTCGTACAAAAAATAGTCAAAGCGTACAAAACCGTTTCCCTACATTCGGCTCTGCTACTGGCCGGGCTGCTTCCTTTGGACTTGAGGGTCCGGGAAGCAGCCTCGCTTTATGAGGTAAAGAAAGGCTTTTCCCGGCGAGTAGTAGAGGATCGAGACATGGAGAAAAAGGCGGAATACGCAATGATGCCACACCCAGCAGACGAATATGGCCTGCAATATATATGTCTGGAGGACGGTGCAAAAGTGGACCAACATGACAATAAAGGCCTTAAGATATACACCGACGGCAGCAAAATTGAGGGGAAAGTCGGCGCTGCATTATCCATTTGGAATGATGCAGCGGAGACAAGTACCCGAAAATTAAAGTTGGGAAACTTCTGCACCGTCTTCCAGGCGGAGTTGCTTGCTATTCGAGAAGCATCCACGTATGCGCTAACACATCCTGCGCTTAATTGTCACATTTATAGCGACTCCATGTCTGCACTCCAGACAATAGCACAAAGCGTTCCCCTCCATCCCCTAGCGGCAGAGACCAGGAAAATCATACGCGAAATAAAACAGCAGGGGAAAACCCTTAAACTCTTTTGGGTTAAGGCTCATGCAGGATTGGAGGGGAACGAGAGAGCAGACAAACTAGCTAAAGAGGCCGCATTAAAAATAAAAACAAGACCGATGTATGACAAATGCCCGGTTTCATTCGGTAAGCGACAGATTTGTCTGAGCTCGCTTGACGAATGGAACCAAAGATACAAGGAAGGTGAAACAGCCTCCAATACTAAAATGTTTTTTCCCGACGCCATAGAGGCCTATCATATAATCAGAAAATTGGACATAGATCCTGAAATGGTACAAGTGATAACAGGACATGGCGGGTTCTCTGAATATTTATACCGATTTAAGTGTAAGGAGAGCCCGGCATGCGCCTGCGATCCAGATAGAGAGGAGACGATCATGCATCTTATAACCGAATGCCCTATTTATAGCAGACAAAGAATTGACTTAGAATTAGAGATAGGAATTAAAATAAGCAAAGACAATGTACATAAAATAATTAGTAATAAACATGTTAGTAATAAGTTTCTAAAATATTGTAAGAAGATAGCACATAAGGTGAAAAACAAGAATAAATCGTAGTAGCAATAAGGAACTGTAACATAATATATACAAATATATAATGTAAACAGCCTAAATAATAAGTAGAAATAAGAAATAGCAATAGAAACTATTGTAACTAGAATTAATAAGATAAGGAAAAAAGGAAAAGAAAAATATCCATAAAGAAATAAAGAAAACAGAAATAAAAATAAAAAAGAATAAAAACTACAAAAAAGAATAAGAATGTAAAAATAAAAAAGAAAGAACATATGTATAAAAAGATGAAAAAAGTCCCTGATTTCCTCATGTCAGGGTAACTAGTAAAAAAAAAAAAACCTAACCTAACCTAACCCAGTTGCACTCCAAACGCCGTCCCGTACGCAGCATTTTTGTATCGCTCCGCGTTCGAAAAATCAAAGTGTCGGATCAAAGTGTACGAAATTATAAGTGTTATATATCGTTAGATGCGTCTCATTGAGACAATCACAGTGGTGAAAGCAGAAGTGAAAAAAGTGGAAAAACAAAAAGTTATAACAGAAAAACTGGTTTTTATAACCCCAAAAAACTTATAAGTGAAACGTAGCTCGAAAACGATCGACGACATATGGTTTTTATTATGTTAAAAGAAGCGCCTTGACGAGCTTAAACACCTTGGCTTATCATCGGATTTTTTCGACGTCTGCGCACCGAAATATTTTCGGAAATCCAAAACCACGTGGCCACGTGTTTTTGGATTGGATGCTGTGCGGCTAATTTTGACAACACCTATTGGAAGAAGACATCGAGGCAAAGCGTTCGACACCTCGATCACAAAAGTGGACAACAAACAACGGAGATATCACGCTTTGAAAATACCGTTTTTCAGCCGGGAGTTTCAAAGGTGAATAACTTTAAATTTTCAGTGACGACCTATATAGCTATAAACATTGTGTGAAAGTAGAACTTGAGACCTAACAATAAACATAAAAAACATTAAAATCGGAGTGTATTTAGTAATATTAAGAAATTTTTTAAAATTTTGGTATAAACACGTGGTGGCTGAAGGACCCTCGGGACATTCCTGAAAATATTGTCAGAATTTTTGTAAGCATACGTATTATATTCCCAAATTTTTTCAAAATTGTCCCGACATAATTACAAGATTTAGAGCCTTTTTGCGGTTGTTGGTTTTAGTAATCATAATTTCAAAATTTAAAAACCAAAAATTTTTTCAGGACACCAAATTTCTAAATTATATATTATTAAAGAGCAATTAACGCTCTATATACACTATTTTTTTCAAAATTTTCGGACTAGCCGTTTATAAGATATAAATTTATTTGTGTGAGCTGGGAGGTCCTGCAAACCGCACAAAAACTTGTTTTTTAGTTTTCAGGAGAACGGAGCCTCCTAGCTCAATTCTGACAAAATTTTGGGGGGCCCACCCCCCTAACCCTCCCCTCCCACCATTCATTAAAGGGATAGTCTTCGGACCCTCCCGGATCATTCTGACAAAGTTTCATCCCCCTACCCCAAAGTTGACATATTGACTTTAAACACTTATAACACAAAAACCGGTGGGCCTAGTCGAACGGGGTTTTTTGTAAAAATATCTAGATTAGTAGACCTTTAAAAATAGATGCATATAGACTCTACATAGAGACACTAAAAATTTTTTTATTTTTTATTCAATTTTATTTTTATATTAAATTTATTTTATTTTGTATATAATTTTATTTTATAATTTCTCTTAGTGTAAATAATTAGAATTTAAGTGTGACCAGCTGTGGTGTAAAATAATTGTTACTTTTAAGTTAGAATATAGAGACAACTCTAGGTAGAGAACTGAATTTGGACAACCAAATTTAAATTAAATTAAAAGGCAGACATACCGACTCCACATAGAGTCAAATAGACTCATAGGAATAAATAAAATATTCCTAAAAAATCATATATAAATAGGTGTAACAGAGTGTGACAATTAAGTACAGGGTATAAACGGTAAAAATAGAGCTAAACTCTACATAGAGAAACATAGAGCCGCGTGAAAATTGGATCTTTTAAAACCGATACTAGGTACGAGCCCACCATAGCCGTGTCAGGCTGCATTAAAATTATTTATAACTTTTACAAACCTTTTTAAATTTTTTTAAAATTTTTTATTTTTATTTTTTAATTTTATTTTTATTTTATTTTATTTTACTGTGTGACCTAAGGACGCGTTCCCCTGATATGTTCGGCTTCCGCACTCCTACCAAAAAGACCGAGGATAGTTCTGTAGTGTAGTATAGCCCACACGACTATATATATTAGTGTTAAGATAGAATAAGAACATATAATTAAAGTTATAGAAGCAGCAACACGTCTCTATTTCATAAACACACATCCTATATTACATGGCGACCCTGCCAGGCGGTGCGCTGCGGCAATGCAAGCGCACCGCCGGGCCTATTTAAAATAAAAATAAATGGGAATAAATATTGCTCCATATTATATTATATTAAGAAGACCTGAGTAAAATGATTGACAATAAAGTGATATTACAACGCAATGAATATAACACCGGATGGGACGAAACATAAATAAATATGAATTCGAGAAGAAGCCACAATAACACAATAATAATTTTGCAGAAACTAAAAATTAAAAAGTACGTATAGTATCTGAAGACAACAGACAACAGCTACAAAGTGTGAGGAAAATAAATTATGGATTTTTTTATATAATGACCAAATACTAAAATTATTCAAGAAGCGGTTGTAATCTTGAAAGCTTCATTCAGAACGAGAAGAATGTCAAAATTGAGCCAAGAAGAACAAAGAGGAAAATTTGAGGTAACATCGAATCAGCGTATTTTTTTTGTCTTTTCTTTTTAAGATTTCTTTAAAATGTTTTAACTATTATAAAAAAAAAATGTAATGTTTTTAACATCTTGTATTTAATATAATATGGATTTAATTGATATTTTAATATGTTTCTTAGTGTATCTAACAAAAAATCATAATGCAATATTAAAAATTAAGTTACCATTTTAAGCACTCATGTATGTATTAAGGCACGAGACGATTTTATATTAAATTTAATTCAGTTATTTTTTCTGCTTTATATTATTTTTATTACTGTGTCATGCAAAAATGATTGAAATGATATAGTGGATTCCATTTTTACATAATTAAATTTACCATGTCAATGAATTTTTCATATTTTGTAGTTGTAACCATTGACTTAGTTGTAACACATCAGTAATAGATTCCATTGTTTTTTTTTGGTAGCAAATTTCATTTAAATGTATACAAGTATGACAAAGTTTATAAAGAATTAGCTATTATTATAAGTTTTTTTAACGTTTCTAAGAACAATAAATCTTAAAGTTGTATATTAACCCTAATTAAAAATCAAAATTGTTTTTTTTTTCATGTGCAATTAAATTAATGTTTTGTTATATAAACTTGATAGAAGTTGTAGTGATTTTTCAATAATGTTGTCTATACAATAAAATAAACACCATATTTTTAGAAAAAGTAATTAAGAAATAAAAATAATGCATTTTTCGATGTGAAACTAATAAAAGTATTCACGATGCAAGTATCTTAACTTCTGTATAAATTTAAAAATATTTAAAACTATCACTTTAAGGTACACTTTATTTTACTTGCATTCATATTATCTATAACATATTATAGAAGTTATCTTAAAATTAGGTGTGAATCACACCATGTGATCATAGTTCGATGCATTCGAAAACGTTTCCATATACGTAAAGGTGTCTCAAATTGCTTGCGTTGCTAATATTACAGTTTGTATTTTGATCAATTTTTTGTTATGTGATTATATTATTGTTATTGAAAATGATTACGTTGCTTAACATTGACTTCTTTGTTCTGTTCATCTTAATATGAAATGTAATAATTTGTTTTCGGTTTTATGTTGTTTGAACTTTTAAATAGTAAGCTTTTAACTATTATAATTTATTATTTTCTCTGAAAATAGTACGTACTTGTGTGGATCATGAAAATATTTACTTCGCTTAATACGATTTTGAAACTCATTATGTTATGTAGACAATTAAGTAATTAATTTGAAATTTGTTGTACCTATATTGTGAGCCTCAATCCCTGACTGACAATGATGTAACTAAATATTATACGAGACAATATGACATAATGTATAAAAGACGTAAGTAAATGTATGGATAAGTTACGGAAATTATCATTATGAATGAAAAATATTGATAGAAAAATAGGGAGAAAGTGTGGCATAGGTAAAGAAAGTTGTCGGTGGTTAGCATATCCACATACAATCAGCCTGATCAGCTGAGAGTTTGGAAAAACTAATAACCGATTAATTTTTAAGGTTGTTCGGAAAATATTAAATGTAGAATAACTTTTAATGTATTATCAATGAGGGAAATGAGAATTTATTATGAATTGTGTAGGAATATTGTCCATAATCTTGGGTAATATTAAATAATGAGGTATAGGTAAGTACCATAAAAGTAAAGAAATAAATAGAAATAAAACGAAAGTTGACCTGCATAAAACAAGAAATGGAGAGATACGGGAACGTCCATCACTGGTAAAGCATATACTCCTCGAGCAGGGTCCATCCATGATTGGATGATAAAATCGGGAGTAACGGGTACTAGGGAACAATACCTTCAGTACAAGTGAGATGTGAACGAGTTTACTCATATTAGTACTGTTGGGGACCAGAGAAGTCTTAAATTTGTTACCCTTAATAATGGTACATAGAGGTCATATCCTTCATTGGATCATAGTGTGAACTTAGTTTCCTCCGTGACAATTGTTGGAGTCCTTTTAAAATGACTTAAACGTAGACCTCAAGGTTGTGCATAACCCAAGGTACATTACCTTGATATAGTATGATAAAAAATATTTATGTACCAATAAAATGAAATAAATGCAGTGAAAATGCGATATAATACCCAAGTAAATGGGGGGCCCATATTTATAAAGTACCCGCGTGATAAATATCACGAAATAAAATATAAATGAAGTGAATTAATACTCCGATTCCCGGTATCTAAATAATAAATAAATATGTAAGTGAATAGAGAGAAATAAAGCTAGCTAAAGGTCAGAATATTGAGAAAAAAAAAGTACGTACAAGAATTATGAAAAAAGAAGATAGTAAAAAGGCTTATCAATCAAAAATAAGGAAGGAGATGAAAAAGTATGAATAAATATATAAGAGCAGAGTATTTTAAAATATAAATGAATGTACAACTATACTAGAACTTCGCGAATTACCTAAATATGTCAAATAAGTATGTTGTATGTATGCATGATACATCATACCAATTCTATTATGACCTTGAAATTACTACGGGGTAGAGGGATCTGGCCACCCGAATTACCCATAGAATATACCTATATTTTATTTTTGTAATTTTTATTAATAATAAACATATTTTATATTTACTTTTATAAGTTTAAAAAAAAAACAAATGTATTCATTTATTTTTTATTTTTTTGTCGGTGGGAGGTGTAGTGTAGTATAGCCCCCACGACTATATATATTAGTGTTAAGATAGAATAAGAACATATAATTAAAGTTATAGAAGCAGCAACACGTCTCTATTTCATAAACACACATCCTATATTACAGTTCTAAGGACATGGGCCCCCAAGGCTCTCCAACTGAGACAGAGGAGAAAGAGCTTTCTCCCAAAAATCCCAAAACGACGCAGACCTCCAGTGTGAGGAGAAGCATTGGGGAGTGGGAGGCAGGTAAAGTAGACGCTGAAGCAGGAATTCAGCCTTCCCCCAAAAAGGTGGTCCCGGTGGCACGCCAAAAACCAAAGATAGCACCATCTCAGGAGTCAAAAGGGGCAACCCGTAGAGTTCTGGTAGAACCTACGGAAAACTCGCCTAAAATGGACACGACTAAATATGTGGATCGAATATCGGAAGCTAGAGCCTGTCTTAACAAAGCGAAATTGCACCTCAGCAACTCGCGCAATTTGAGGACGGACATAAAGACCGAAGTCACGCAAGCAATAGACAGACTGTATCAACTGGTCAAAGAGGCAGAGACAGGCAAAGGCACAGAAAAAGAAAGAAAAACAAAAGAGCAGGAGAAAAAAGTAGACAAACTGGAAGAAGATTTTGAGAAGAGAAGATTAGAAGAACACAACAAACTAATCAAGAAATTGGAGGAGCACGGAAAACTCCTAGAAGAAAATAAAAATGAGATGGAGAAATTAAGAGAAGAAATGAAAAAGAAAGAAATCAATGAAGAGAAAGGGACATATGCGAGTGTATTGGCCGGACCACCAAAGAGATTACCACAACAAAATACGGCAATGCACTCTGTAGTCATCACATCAACTGATGAGAAAGACACAGGAGAGGAAGTCATGGACAGAGTAAGAATGGCAATAAACGCCAAAGAGGAAGGCCTAAAAATAGATAAAATTCGGAAAGCAAGGGACAGAAAAGTAATATTGGGATGTAGCACACAGGAAGAGATAAATAGGGTGAAAGAAAGAATAAAAAATACGAGTCAAAATTTAAATGTAGATGATATTAAAAACAAAGACCCATTGGTTATATTAAAGGATGTATTACAATATAATTCGGACGAAGAAGTAATCAAGGCAGTAAGAACACAAAATAAACAGCTCTTTCAAAACATCAACGAGAAGGACAATAGGATGGAAATAAAGTATAGGAAAAAGTCTAGAAACCCACACACCGCCCACATTGTTATCAGAGTCTCGCCCCAGATATGGAACTACTTCACAAATGTAGGGTGGATCCATGTGGATATCCAGCGAATAAGGGTAGAAGATCAGTCCCCTCTTGTGCAATGTTCGCGGTGTCTGGCCTATGGTCACAGCAAGCGCCTGTGCAGTGATGTGACAGAGGTCTGTAGCCACTGCGGAGGCCCACACATGAAATCGCAATGTGCTGACTGGCTTTCAGGAGAAATGCCGTCATGCAGAAATTGCCTCAAGGCGAAAATAGAAAAGAAAGAGCACAATGCCTTCAGTGCGGACTGCCCCGTTAGAAGAAGGTGGGAGATTCTAACGAGGTCCACAGTCGCGTACTGTTAAGATTGTCTCCAAGCCAAACAGTAACATAACCCCAAGCAACCACCGTTATCACGTGATCCAGGCTAACCTGCAAAGGAGTGAGCTGGCCACGGCCGAACTATTTATAGAGGCAACTAAAACCAAGGCATCATTTGCATTGGTCCAGGAACCCTATATCGGACGAATCGGGGAAATGAAGCGCCATCCAGGGACAAGAATAGTACAATGTAGCCGCAGCTTAAACACCGAAAAAGTGATAAAGGCGGCCATTGTGCTATTTGACGACACCATTGCCATAACCCAGTGCCCGGACCTTACAACTGAGAACATCGCAGTTGCCAAACTAAGGACAGGAGCCTGGGAGTTGGGGGTGGTGTCTGTCTACCTGGAGGGCGACAAATTATTAGAACCATACCTGGACAAGATTGGGACGGCCGTGGCAGGCCTAAAACCCAGGAACGTGATAATCGGTGGCGACTTCAACGCTTGGAATACGTGGTGGGGAAGCCGGGAGGTTGACAAGAGGGGCATTGAGGTAGCTGCCAAGTTCGACGAGATCGAGTTCCACATTCTGAACACAGGAACTGAGCCCACATTTGACACCATCAGGGGTGGTAAGAGATTCTCCAGCTGTGTGGACATAACAACTTGCTCGACGAACCTGCTTGGACGAGTGGACAACTGGAGAACATCCGATGAAGTAACTAGTTCGGACCACAGGGCAATCTTGTTTGATATAAATTTAGAAAAATCCACAACCACAGATATAAATAGAACTACTCGAATATTCAACACTAGGAAAGCAAATTGGAGTGAGTTTCATAAGAAACTCACCCATATTTGGCAAGAAAACCAAATAAATAATATAGAAATCAATAAAATAGAAAATAAAGAACAGTTAGAAGCAAAAATAATACAGATTACACAAACTATAATAGAAGTCAGTGAAAATACTATACCCAAAATTAAAAATAAAAAACAAACGAGATTGCCTTGGTGGACCGACGAGTTGACTGAAAGAAAAAAGGAGGTCTCCAAGTTGAAGCGCCGGATTTCCTATGCAGCGCCTGTTCTTCGCGAGTGGGTCGACGAGCAATATATGAGAGCCAAAGAGGATTACAAGCAATTAGTTAAAAATACACAGACTGCCAGCTGGAAGAATTTCTGCAGCAAACAGGAAAAGGAAACAATGTGGGACGGAATATATAGGGTGATAGGCCGAACAACCCAGAGACAAGAGGACGTCCCCATCGTGTGGGATGGAAAGACCTTGGGGAACGTAGATTCAGCAAGAGTACTAGCGGAGACCTTCTTTCCAGAGGATAAAGACGAGGATGACGACGCGGAACACAGGGCAATAAGAAAAACAGCAGAAGTAGTGAATGAAGGGTCACTTGATGATTCAAGTGACCCACCCTTTACAGAGGAAGAGCTTCTGTGGGCCGCGTCCAGCTTTAATCCTAAGAAAGCCCCTGGAAACGACGGTCTCACAGCTGATATCTGCGCGGCTGCCATAAAATTGAACCCGACACTGTTCTTGGCAGTAGCCAACAAATGTCTGGAACTCGCACATTTCCCCGGCAAATGGAAGGAGGCGGCGGTAGTGGTGCTACGAAAACCGGGCAAAGAGGACTACACGCACCCTAAATCTTACAGGCCGATTGGGCTTTTGCCTGTATTAGGGAAGATATTTGAAAAAATGACCATTAGACGGATCAAGTGGCACATCGTACCAAAGATCAGCAAAAACCAATACGGCTTCATGCCGCAGCGAAGCACAGAGGACTCCCTCTATGAAATGATGCAGCATATAAAAGCTAAAATCAAAAGTAAAAAATTGGTTTTACTTGTATCACTTGACATAGAGGGAGCCTTTGACAACGCTTGGTGGCCAGCTGTACGATGTGCACTTGCAAAGACCGGATGCCCGATAAACTTGAGGCGGCTGATTGACAGCTATCTTAAGGATAGGTCAGTCTGCGTCAAGTATTCTGGGGCAGAATGGGTCAAGAAGACCTCAAAAGGGTGCGTGCAGGGCTCAATAGGTGGTCCAATTTTCTGGAACCTATTACTAGATCCACTACTGCAAGAGTTGAACGATAAAGGGGAACATTGTCAGGCCTTCGCAGATGATGTGGTCCTGATCTTCTCGGGAGATAAAGCACTGGACGTGCAGGAACGGGCCAATGCGGCCCTCGCACATGTTCGGAGGTGGGGAGTCAAAAACAAGCTTAAATTTGCTCCACAGAAAACAAAAGCCATGATCATCACCAACAAGATCAAATATGACTCACCACTTCTGAAGATGGGCGGGGAAAGCATAGGCCTGTCTAAAGAAATAAAAATACTCGGCCTCACAGTGGACGATGGGCTGACCTTCAACGCGCATGTCAAAAATGTGTGTCGTAAGGTACAGAACCTGTATCGTCAACTGTGTAGGGCCGCAAAGATTCATTGGGGCTTGAATTCCGAGATTGTCAGGACCATATACATAGCGGTAATAGAGCCTATTATTTTGTATGCGGCAAGCGCATGGGCACCAGCATCGAACAAGTTAATGACCAAAAAACAGCTTGATATAGTGCAACGTGGGTTCGTACAAAAAATAGTCAAAGCGTACAAAACCGTTTCCCTACACTCTGCTCTGCTACTGGCCGGGCTGCTTCCTTTGGACTTGAGGGTCCGGGAAGCAGCCTCGCTTTATGAAGTAAAGAAAGGCTTTTCCCGGCGAGTAGTAGAGGATCGAGACATGGAGAAAAAGGTGGAATACGCAATGATGCCACACCCAGGAGACGAATATGGCCTGCACTATATATGTCTGGAGGACGGTGCACAAGTGGACCAACATGACAATAAATGCCTTAAGATATACACCGACGGCAGCAAAATTGAGGGGAAAGTCGGCGCTGCATTATCCATTTGGAATGATGCAGCGGAGACAAGTACCCGAAAATTAAAGTTGGGAAACTTCTGCACCGTCTTCCAGGCGGAGTTGCTTGCTATTCGAGAAGCATCCACGTATGCGCTAACACATCCTGCGCTTAATTGTCACATTTATAGCGACTCCATGTCTGCACTTCAGACAATAGCACAAAGCGTTCCCCTCCATCCCCTAGCGGCAGAGACCAGGAAAATCATACGCGAAATAAAACAGCAAGGGAAAACCCTTAAACTCTTTTGGGTTAAGGCTCACGCAGGATTGGAGGGGAACGAGAGAGCAGACAAACTAGCTAAAGAGGCCGCACTAAAAATAAAAACAAGACCGATTTATGACAAATGCCCGGTTTCATTCGTTAAGCGACAGATTCGTCTGAGCTCGCTTGACGAATGGAACCAAAGATACAAGGAAGGTGAAACAGCCTCCAATACTAAAATATTTTTCCCCGACGCCATAGAGGCCTACCATATAATTAGAAAATTGGACATAGATCCTGAAACGGTGCAAGTGGTAACAGGACATGGCGGGTTCTCCGAATATTTATACCGATTTAAGTGTAAGGAGAGCCCGGCATGCGCCTGTGATCCAGAGAGAGAGGAGACGATCATGCATCTTATAACCGAATGCCCTATTTATAGCAGACAAAGAATTGACTTAGAATTAGAGATAGGAATTAAAATAAGTAAAGATAATGTACATAAAATAATTAGTAATAAACATGTTAGTAATAAGTTTCTAAAATATTGTAAGAAGATAGCACATAAGGTAAAAAATAAGAATAAATCGTAGTAGCAATAAGGAACTGTAACATAATATATACAAATATATAATGTAAACAGCCTAAATAATAAGTGGACATAAGAAATAGCAATAGAAACCATTGTAACTAGTATTAATAAGATAAGGTTAAAAGGAAAAGAAAAATATCCATAAAGAAATAAAGAAAACAGAAATAAAAATAAAAAAGAATAAAAACCACAAAAAAGAATAAGAATGTAAAAATAAAAAAGAAAGAACATATATATAAAAAGATGAAAAAAGTCCCTGATTTCCTCGTGTCAGGGGAACTAGAAAAAAAAAAAAACCTAACCTAACCTAACCTAACCTTTTTTTTTTTTTTACGTGGGGAAATCCTCATGGATACCTCCGGCTGCGGGGGCAACCGGAAGGTTATGCCGGACTCCTACCGGCTAAAACCCCACGGTACCTCCTCGCACTTAAGTGCGGGGCCGCGGGAATCCAAATTCTTCCGCAGCCCCACACTAGTGCTGGCCCAGTCTGTCCAGGCCTCGTCTCATGCACGGGGTAGTGAGATGTTGTACTACCCCCCTCAACGGCCTCCAACTCCACCTGCGCATCGGACCCCCCCGAGTTCGATGCGCGAAGGCCATGGGGCCAGGAAAAACTAGCACTCAGAAGCACCAGCCTTCCTGACCCCAGCGGCGGATCTGGTCTATGGCTCCGCCGCTAACCACTATTCGGCTGCGGAGGGTAGGGAGAGCGGCGCCTCGCAATACCGGCACTCCTGTCCCTCCGCAGCCCCACCACCACCGCATCAATTAACGGTGCGGCCCCGTCTGAGTCGCGGAGGATAGGGCGAGTGGCGCATCGCCATACCAGCACTCCTCTTCCTCCGCGACTCCACCTCGGCTGCAGCGGTAGAGGGTGCGGACTCCCCTCGCACCGCAGCCCCCCGACAAACATCCGAAGTGGGCTTCCCAAGCCCACTCGGAGTGGCCACCTCGGGCCGGCCCTACACCTCGGGCCAGCCAAGGGGTTCCTCTTCGTTCACCGCGGTTGACCAAGCCACGGCTACTAAGCCCCCCCGCCACGACAAGGCGGGAACCCGTTCGGGGGGGAACCTTTTTTTTTTTTTTTTTTTCGTGGGGAAATCCTCATGGATACATCCGGCTGCAGGGACAACCGGAAGGTTATGCCGGACTCCTACCGGCTAAAACACCACGGTGCCTCCTCGCACGTGCGCGCGGGGCGCGGGAATCCAAACTCTTCCGCAGCCCCACACTAGTGCTGGCCCGGTCTGTCCGGGCCACGTCTCCTGCACGGGGTAGCGAGGTGGTCAGCTACCCCCCTCCACAGCCTCCAACTCCACCTGCGTATCGGACCCCCCCGAACCCGACACGCGGAGGCCATGGGGCCAAGAAAATCGAGCACTTAGTAGTGCCCGCTTTCCCGACCCCAGCGGCGGATCTGGTCTCGGGCTCCGCCGCCTACCAAGTTTCGGCCGCGGAGGGTAGGGAGAGCGGCGCCTCGCAATACCGACACTCCTCTCCCCCCGCGGCCCCACCACCACCGCATCAACGGTGCGGCCCCGTCTGAGTCGCGGAGGATAGGGCGAGTGGCGCATCGCCATACCAGCACTCCTCTTCCTCCGCGACTCCACCTCGGCTGCAGCGGTAAAGGGAGCACTCATCGCTCTCACTGCAGCCCACCAACACACATCCGAAGTGGACTTCCCAAGCCCACTCGGAGTGGCCACCTCGGGCCGGCCCTACACCTCGGGCCAGCCCAGGGGTTCCTCTTCGTTCACCGCGGTTGACCAAGCCACGGCTACTAAGCCCCCCCGCCACGACAAGGCGGGAACCCGTTCGGGGGGGAACCTTTTTTTTTTTTTTTTCGTGGGGAAATCCTCATGGATACCTCCGGCTGCGGGGGCAACCGGAAGGTTATGCCGGACTCCTACCGGCTAAAACCCCACGGTACCTCCTCGCACGTGTGCACGGGGCCGCGGGAATCCAAATTCTTCCGCAGCCCCGCACTAGTGCTGGCCCGGTCTGTCCGGGCCTCGTCTCCTGCACGGGGTAGCGAGGTGTTCAGCTACCCCCCTCCACAGCCTCCAACTCTACCTAACGTATAGGGCCCCCCCGAGTCCGATACGCGGAGGCCATGGGGCCAGGAAAATCGAGCGCTATGTAGCGTCCGCTTTCCCGACCCCAGCGGCGGATCTGGTCTCGGGCTCCGCCGCCAACCAAGATTCGGCTGCGGAGGGTAGGGAGAGCGGCGCCTCGCAATACCGGCAATCCTCTCCCCCCGGAGCCCCACCACCACCGCATCAATTAACGGTGCTGCCCCGTCTGAGTCGCGGAGGATAGGGCGAGTGGCGCATCGCCATACTAGCACTCCTCTTCCTCCGCGACTCCACCTCGGCTGCTGCGGTAGAGGGTGCGGACTCCCCTCTCACCGCAGCCCCCCGACACACATCCGAAGTGGGCTTCCCAAGCCCACTCGGAGTGGCCACCTCGGGCCGGCCCTACACCACGGGCCAGCCAAGGGGTTCCTCTTTGTTCACCGTGGGTGACCAAACCACGGCTACTAAGCCCCCCCGCCACGACAAGGCGAGAACCCGTTCGGGGGGGAACCTAACCTAACCTAACCTAACCTTTTTTTTTTTTTACGGGGGGAAATCTTCATGGACTACCTCCGCCTGGGGAAAGGCGGAGGGGCGGGCTCTAACCGGCTAAAACCACCCCGGTGTCTCCTCGCACGTGCGCGTGGAGCCGCGGGAATCCAACTTCTTCCGCAGCCCCACACTAGTGCTGGCCCGGTCTGTCCGGGCCTCGTCTCCTGCACGGGGTAGTGAGGTGTTTAACTACCCCGTGTATCGCCTCAGGGGCGCGCGCCGACACCCACGCGCGCCTCCGCCTCGGGTCCATCGAATAGGGGTGGCGGGGGCTTCTCCAAGTCCCTCGCCCCTGGATCCATTTATGGGGGCCGGAAAAG
Source organism: Parnassius glacialis (assembly GCA_033319125.1). NCBI lineage: Eukaryota > Metazoa > Arthropoda > Insecta > Lepidoptera > Papilionidae > Parnassius > Parnassius glacialis. Next base: position 73,472,450 of record JAVANC010000004.1, on the reverse strand, counting down.
GGCGTTGTCCGCCCTTCTCCTGCGCCCGGTGCGCCTTCTGCGGCCGGGGAAGGGAGTCGAGATCTCCCTTTCCCGTTCCGCAGTTTCCTTCTGCGACATCACGCAGAAGGACACCACCGCGTCCCACGACTCTGCGCTACCGACCATCTTCCGCACTAAGGCCGGCAGCGACAGATCGCCTCCTACTTTATTTATGAGGACACGGCGCTGCTCCTCCCAAGCTACGCACTCAGCGAGCGTGTGTTGCGCCGTGTCCTCCCCGCAATGGACGCAGTGGTGGCACCGAGCGTCCGGCTCCCTGTCTATGCGGCACAGGTACTTGCCGAAGCAGCCATGCCCCGACAGCACCTGCGTCACCCTAAACGACAGGGAGCCGTGCCTTCTCCCGAGCCAGTCGTCGAGTACTGGCCGGATCGCCTCGACGGTAGCGAGGCCGGCGGTAGGGCGCAGAAGCCTTTGCCGCCATTCCGCCACCAAGACCTGACGGAGCTCCTCTCGGCGCAGCGCGATCTGCCGCTGCACCGGCCTCGAGCCCCGTGCCCGCTCTTCCTCGCGCCATCGATATAATGACGCGAGTACTTTCGCCTCTAGGTCCCAGGGCGGGGATCCGGCCAGGACGCAAGCCGCCTCGTAGGAAATCGTGCGATACCCGCGGACGACTCTGACGGCCATCGCCCTCTGCGGTTTGCGCAGAATGGCGATAGTGCTGGTCGTCATGTCCATCGCCCACACAGGTGCCCCATACAGGGCCATGGACCGCACGATTCCCACGTACAACCGCCTACAGGCGGCGCTCGGGCCCCCCAAGTTGGGAAGCAACGTTGATAGCGCGCCCGCTGCACCCATCAGCTTGGGCGCCAGCCGCCGGAAGTGGGGTCCGAATTCCCATCGGCTGTCGAGCACCAATCCTAGATACTTCATGGTGGACTCGACAGCTATCCGGGCCCCGCTGACCACGATGTGTGATCCCGACGGCGGGGCGCGTCGAGGGCCATGGAACACCATGGCCTCTGACTTGTTTAGGGCCACCTTCAGGCCCAGGTGCCGGATGCGGTTCACCACTCGTGACACCGCAGCCGTGGCAATCAACGCTGCTTCCCTGTGCGAGCTCCCCCGGGCAGTGACGAGCGTGTCGTCCGCATAACACGTCAAGTCGGCGCCCGACGGGAGTTCACCTCTCAGCACCCAGTCATAGCCGATGTTCCACAGAAGAGGTCCCAAGACCGATCCCTGTGGAACACCGCACGACATGACGCGCCGACCTGCGCCGTCACGTCCCCGATACGTAACGCATCTCTCCTCAAGGTAAGCCCCTATTGTGCGGCGGAGGTAGGGAGGCACGCGATGGTAATTCAGCGCCTCCCGGATACAACTCCAGGGTAGGGTGTTGAAGGCGTTGGATATGTCTAAAGACACCGCCAGCACCACCCCACCCCGGAACACTGTCTCCTCCGCCAGGGCCCTCACGCGCGTAATAGCGTCTATGGTGGAACGCCCGCGACGAAAACCAAACTGGTTCTCGTCCAAGTCCGGCCCCTCTCTGCACAAGTGGCTGACGAGGCGATCTGCGATGATACGCTCAAAAAGTTTGCCCGCCTCGTCGAGCAGCACTATGGGCCGGTACGCAGACGGTGAGTCCGCGGGGCGCCCCTCCTTCCTGAGCAGGACCAGCCTCCCCTTCTTCCACACACTGGGAAACTGACCCTGCTCGAGACATGCCGTGAAGAGCCCCCTCAGCTGGGGCTCTAGCTCCTTCAGAGCCAGGACGAGAGCTCGACCAGGAACTCCGTCGGGTCCGGGCGCTGTGTTCTTAGCCCGGAGTCGCGACACGGCCGCTCTCGTCTCTGCTTGCGTTACCTCGGGGACTTCGGTGCTCTCCTCTTCTGGAGAGTCTGTGGCTGAGGGCGAAGCCATCGCCGGGGGAACGTGTCCCACTCGCTCAGGGAAGAGAGCCGATACTACCGCCTCTAGCAACTGGGGTTGCATCGCTTGTGTTAGTGGAGGCGCCCAGGGACGCAACTTGCCCCGTACCCAACGGTAGGGGCACCCCCACGGATCCCGATCTAGGGACCCCAGCAGCTCTTCCCTGGCACGTGACTTTGAGTCGCCGATGGCCAGCCACAGAGTCTCCTTAGACGCGCGGTACACCTCATACAGCGCGTCCTCCTCGGCCGAATCCCGTCGACGCCGCCTCCGGTATCGGGTGTACCGGCGACGAGCCGCAACGCACGCTATGCGCAATTGTGCGATCTCGGCGGTCCACCAGTACACCTGGCGCTTTGCGGACCGTTGGCGGACACGGGGCATGGACGCGTCGCAGATCTGCGTCATCGCCCCGCGAAACCATTGCGCCACCGCTTCGACGTCGACGGGGCCGTCCGTCGTCGACTCCCAGATCCAGGACTGGACTAAGGCAACTTCCTCGAGTAGTTCCCTGTCGATGCGTTTAAGCGCCCAACGCGGGCCGTCGTTAATCGGGGTTGTTGGATGGCGGCCGCTCGCAGTCTGGGCAGAGACGTCGAACCGGATATATCGATGGTCCGACAGCGTCTCCACCTCTGCGGCGACTCGCCAGTCGCGGACTCGGCTGGCGACAGAGGGGCTAGCAAACGAGACGTCCACTATCGACCCACCCCGCTGCCGCACGCACGTGTATTCCGAACCCCGATTCAGGACGACCAGACCAGTCGTCACCGTCCACTCTTCTAGCACCTCTCCCCGAGGGTCAGTGACCGGAGATCCCCACGCCGATGACTTGGCGTTGAGATCCCCGAGCATCAGAACGGGACGAGGGTGATAGCGGCCTACGACGGCGCCCAACTCGACAAGGAAACCCTCAAAGTCGGCGAGACTCTTGTTGGGGGAGAAATACGCCCCTACAATTACGATGCCGCCCGAGACCGCAGCAACCCAGCCGCGGCCCCGAGACGGGTCGATCAGAGTCTCGCCAATAATGGCAACCAAACCGTCAGCGCATCCCAACCAGTTGTCACGGGCGGGAATGAAGTACGGTTCGGCGACCACAGCCACGTGAATCGACCACTCTGCCATGCTCTGGAGTAGGAGATCCTGAGCTCTGGCACAGTGGTTATGTTGCCCTGGAGAAAATGGAGAGAATGGAATTGTGCCATTATTGAATTTCCATCCCCTCGGCAACGGTCCTGGGCCGGGAGTCGGCCGCGGAGCTGCTAGCCTGCGGGGGCAGCGAGGTTAACCCGGCAGGCTTAGTGCTCCTCTTCTTTTCCTTTTTCTTGCTGGCAGGCGCCCCACAGGCCCCTCCGCCTACTCTGTGTTCCGCTGGCCTTCCCGCAGCAGAACAAAGGCTGCAGTTGAACGCAGCGGTGCACAGGGCCGCCTTGTGGCCAGACTGGCCGCAGCGATAACAGGGGTCACTACGGTCAACCTCGGCGGTGCACTTCGCCCGGACGTGCCCTTTTTCGAGGCACCGGAAGCACTGCAAAGCCCGGGGCTGAAGAAGCTTGGTCCTTGCCGCCACCCAGCCTACCAGCAATCTGCCGCTGTCGGCGATCTTCTTTGCCGACGCCACAGGGCACCGAACCCAGACCGCGCCGAGTCCGGTGGCGTCGGTGCGTATATCGCCAGCCCGCACCTTGTCTGGCGGACACTCTCCGCTTCTAGCAACGGCCGCCACCACCTCCTCAGAGGTCACGGAGTCGTCCAGGCCAGTAATCCGCACCTCTGCGGTTTTCATTGGTCTGGAGACCCGGACGTCCGCAGGGTTGAGGACCTCCCTCATCTTGGCGGCCAGTGAACCTAACCTAACCTAACCTAACCTTTTTTTTTTTTTTTTTTTTCGTAGGGAAATCCTCATGGATACCTCCGGCTGCGGGGGCAACCGGAAGGTTATGCCGGACTCCTACCGGCTAAAACCCCACGGTGCATCCTCGCACGTGTGCGCGGGGCCGCGGGAATCCAAATTCTTCCGCAGCCCCGCACTAGTGCTGGCCCGGTCTGTCCGGGCCTCGTCTCTTGCACGGGGTAGCGAGGTGTTCAGCTACCCCCCTCCTCAGCCTCCAATTCCACCTGCGTATCGGACCCCCCCGAATCCGATACGCGGAGGCCATGGGGCCAGGAAAATCAAGCGCTTAGTAGTGCCCGCTTTCCCGACCCCAGCGTCGGATCTGGTCTATGGCCCCGCCGCCAACCAAGGTTCGGCTGCGGAGGGTAGGGAGAGCGGCGCCTCGCAATACCGACACTCCTCTCCCCCCGCAGCCCCACCACCACCGCATCTATTAACGGTGCGGCCCCGTCTGAGTCGCGGAGGATAGGGCTAGTGGCGCATCGCCATACCAGCACTCCTCTTCCTCCGCGACTCCACCTCGGCTGCAGCGGTAGAGGGGGCACTCACCCCTCTCACCGCAGCCCACCAACACACATCCGAAGTGGACTTCCCAAGCCCACTCGGAGTGGCCACCTCGGGCCGGCCCTACACCTCGGGCCAGCCAAGGGGTTCCTCTTCGTTCACCGCGGTTGACCAAGCCACGGCTACTAAGCCCCCCCGCCACGACAAGGCGGGAACCCGTTCGGGGGGGAACCTAACCTAACCTAACCTAACCTAACCTTTTTTCTTTTTTTTTTTTTTCGTGGGGAAATCCTCATGGATACCTCCGGCTGCGGAGACAACCGGAAGGTTATGCCGGACTCCTACCGGCTAAAACCCCACGGTGCCTCCTCGCACGTGCGCGCGGGGCCGCGGGAATCCAAACTCTTCCGCAGCCCCACACTAGTGCTGGCCCGGTCTGTCCGGGCCACGTCTCCTGCACGGGGTAGCGAGGTGGTCAGCTACCCCCCTCCACGGCCTCCAACTCCACCTGCGTATCGGACCTCCCCGAGTCCAATACGCGGAGGCCATGGGGCCAGGAAAAACTAGCACTCAGAAGCACCAGCCTTCCTGACCCCAGCGGCGGATCTGGTCTATGGCTCCGCCGCTAACCAAGATTCGGCTGCAGGGGGTAGGGAGAGCGGCGCCTCGCAATACCGGCACTCCTCTCCCCCCGCAGCCCCACCACCACCGCATCAATCAACGGTGCGGCCCCGTCTGAGTCGCGGAGGATAGGGCAAGTGGCGCATCGCCATACCAGCACTCCTCTTCCTCCGCGACTCCACCTCGGCTGCAGCGGTAGAGGGTGCGGACTCCCCTCTCACCGCAGCCCCCCGACACACATCCGAAGTGGGCTTCCCAAGCCCACTCGGAGTGGCCACCACGGGCCAGCCAAGGGGTTCCTCTTCGTTCACCGCGGCTGACCAAGCCACGGCTACTAAGCCCCCCCGCCACGACAAGGCGGGAACCCGTTCGGGGGGGAACCTAACCTAACCTTTTTTTTTTTTTTTTTTTCGTGGGGAAATCCTCATGGATACCTCCGGCTGCGGGGACAACCAGAAGGTTATGCCGGACTCCTACCGGCTAAAACCCCACGGTGACTCCTCGCACGTGCTCGCGGGGCCGCGGGAATCCAAATTCTTCCGCAGCCCCGCACTAGTGCTGGCCCGGTCTGTCCGGTCTTCCTTACCGGGCCATCAGAGATAGTCTAGTTTGGACTTGTTTTTTTTGCCTTGACGTGGGGAATCCGATTTCGTGGAAAACTTTCTAAAAATTTGGAACCCTACAAATAGCCCACGGGTGGGAAGCCACTATTTGCCCTATTTAAGGGAATCCAAACACGGCTATTTTAGGACCATAAGCGGAGGAGTTATTCATATTCAAATATTTCGATCCGCCATATTGAATTTCTTTCAATCGTGATTTCTTGGGAACCATTCAAGATAAAACTACCGTGCTTGGGCTTAAACTTATCGGCTGAACTCGGGAAACCTCTTTCCGCTGAAATTTTTGCAAAACAGCAGTGGCTCGTAAAAAGTCGAAATTCAGACAGCCGGCACCTCCCTCAACGAGAAGAACCCAAACAACAATACTTTTGGACATTAAATGGCTGAGCTATTTAGGCTTTAATTCCACCGAGCCGCCATATTTGATTTTTCATACCTAATTTTTTCAATAACTACTGTACATAAAACCATCGTGTTTGGGCTTATTCTTGTCAGCAAATTGAGCAGAACTGGATTAGGAGGCAAACTGTGCAGAAATCCAGATTTTTAAATTTAGCTGATCCGTAATTTTCAAATTTAAATCAATTTTTGGTAACCGCTATATATAAGACCATCGTGTTTGGGCTTAATCTTCTCAGAGAGTCATAAGGACTACGGAATCCCGACAAACACCAACTTTTAAGAGTCACCTGTCGATACACGCTGAATCAAACATGGCGAGTAAGCCAGGCACCTCAAGCACCAGCCAAGCGAAGGCTAAGTTGACAACTAAGACAACCAAAAGAGTCAGCCCTGCAACAAGTAAGGTATTACGAAAAAAAGTCCTTCTACAAAACGCAGCCTCCTCGGGTAAAACGATGGAAGAAGAAGAGAATCACGACACATTACCCATTTCGGATGAAATGAATCGTTCGGCTGACACAGTTATACACATGGTTGATCCTGAGGAACTGGCAGCAGAAGACCTTGATAACATCTTAATTGAAATGGGACAGGAAGCGCCCTCTGAGAATCAAAGCTCAATAACTTTTGACACGGAAGCCGAATTGGCTGTTTTAGGTAAATGCAAACCGTCCCATGTACCGACGACGAGTGGTCTGACGCAGATAGTGCAACCAGCCTTAACAGCAGGAGGTCCAGTATACTGCCGCCCGCATATAAGCGGGCTGGCATATCTATGGACCTCGCTACTCAACGAGCAAATGACTTCCTGCTCTCAGGCAAGGAAGTACTCGAAAAAGCCGGAAATATGAAACGCGACTGCAAGTTAGAGGTACACAACCGCTTGCAGGGATTGTACGAAACCGTGCTCTCCTTATCTGATTCCCGATCACGGCATCGCCTTGGATTAGAGCAGGAACGATGCCGATCTGCTAAGGAATTGGTAAGAATTGAGCGAGCTCACAACAAGCAGCTGACAGAAATTCACTCAACGGTATTAAACAAGCTAACAGAATCCTTCGAAGCAATTCGCAATACAAGCAAGTCTGTTGAAGCTATACGCAGCTGGTTGAGTTACGAGATGGACGAGCCAATAAAGGCCATAAGCAAAATTCATCTAGAAGTACAGGGACTGGTCACAAGGGCACAACCACATCCAGCGCCACCGGCATTAATCCCATTACCAGCGCAGATTCAATCAGAGTTAGGTACAAAATTGTCAGCACAGGTAAACGAAATGACACAACAGATCAGTCTTTTAACTGAGATGATCGAACAATTTATTAGTATTTCTAAAGAGACAGAAAAGAAAACAATAGTCCCTGAGGTCATACAAACAGATACTGACACAGTCATCACGGAGATACAGGAGTTAAAACAAATGATCTCAGACATCAAAACAACACCTCCCAGTATCACTACAACAATAAATGACAAAAGTGAGGACATTAAAAAAGTTTTAGACCCAATCATCAGCACCATAAAATCTATGAGAAACGACATAAGTGAAATAAAAGAATTTAATACAAGCCAATTAGCTTTCCAAGGCAATTCAGGATTGGGAGCAGAGTTGGCAATTGCGGAAATGAAAGAGAAGATAGATGAACTAAAGAACTGCCTCAGTGCTCCACCAGTGGAAAGTGAAGCTATCGAACGGGAGGCCCGAGCATCGTATAAGCCACCTCAAAGGACTTATGCCGATGCTCTGAGCACACCCCGATTTCCCATGATTCTAGAATCCATTGATCCTCGTTTTACCAGCGAAGACATTGTAGAACAGGTGAAAAGGGAGATTGATCCAGTGGAACTAGGAATTGGTGTAAACAAGATAACAAAACTGAAAAACCAAAGAGTAGTTATCAGCTGCGACACTCAAGAAGGTAGACAAACTTTAAGAACTGCAATTCGCGATTCGTGCACTAAATTATCAGTGTCTACACCATCGAATAAAAATCCCCACTTGAGATTAATAGGTGTCATATCCGATCTCAGTGACGAGAAACTGATCAAAGCATTGGTGACACAAAATAGTAACCTGGTATCGGGTATAACAGAACCCCAAAAAGCAGCCAAAGTACTCCGCAGAACAAAAGGAAGGGTCCGTGAACTAGTCAACATCATTCTAGAAGTAACACCACAAATGTGGATAAAATTAAAAGATCAAAGGCTACGTATAGGTTATCAAGTAGTTCCATGCGTTGACCACTCTCCCTTGACACAATGTTATAAGTGTCTTGGATTTAACCATCTAGCTAGAGATTGCCTTAACGAACTAGTTTGCGGATACTGTTCCGAGGAGCATGATACTAGACTGTGCACGAATAGAAATCAAACACCAATTTGCAAAAATTGTAAAAAGGTAGAAAAAGAATACATAAGCCATCCGGCTTACAGCCCTGAATGTCCTGAGTGGGCAAAATGGGACAAGATAGCAAGATCATCTGTATCTTACTGTTAAGAGATACTTGATGAATCAACAACCTCAGTCGAAAACAAAATAAAAATAGTCCAATACAACCTGGATCGTGGGCGTGCGGCAACACAAGAGTGTTTACGCGCAGCCACCATGCAGGGAGTCTCAATAGTACTTATGCAGGAACCATACGTTGGGGCGAAAGCTCAAGTTACCCTAGGCTCGACTTATCGTGTTGTCCAAAAAGTTAGTCACGACAAAAATAAACCAGTCAGATCGGCAATCGTTGTTTTAAATCCAAACATTCAGTACACTGTAAATCCAGACCTTATTACAGAAGATATTGTCACAATCACAATCAAAGTAGATTATAAGAAAATAGGTATAATTTTTATTTTTTTATTTTTTTTTTATTTACACACACACACTTAACAACTATCCTTACAGGCTAAACAAACCCAATACGATAGTGTCACTAATTTACTTAAATATACTATGTATTACAACTAACTTACATAACTAACTATGTATAAAACTACCTTAGCGAGTTCACTCAGATTACTCGAAAATATGTCAATCCTCTCATGAACTTTATTCACTACAAGGATTGTTCGGACTATAGGTGAGTTACTAAGCAACTTGGTCCTGGCCACGGGCACCGCGAGCAGTGGCGGGCGGCGTCGCCTCCACACGTACCGGTCCGGTGCGCACAGCTGCAGGTGGCGCAGCACCCCCGGGTTGCATGTGGCGCCACGAAGCAACTTCACTACTTGTGCAGCCAGGGCAAACTCCCGTCTTACTCTGAGCTGGTTGTACCCGACCATCCCGAGCACGAACAATGTGGGGTACCTCAAAGGGTAAAACGGATATACGCCATACAGTTTGAAGTATATGTGCCTCATAAATTTGTTTTGCACACGTTCCAGCATTAGGCTGTACTTTTCTTCATGCGGAGCCCATATAACAGCACCGTACTCCAAGTGACTCCTGACTAGAGCATCGTATAGTACTTTCAGTGTGGTAATATTTTTAATATCTCTTGACTGTCTCAGGACAAAACCCAGGTTTCTATACGCCCTTTGACAAGTTTTAATAATATGTTCGCGAAACGTTAGATCGGAGGTGAGATGGATTCCGAGATCTCGTACCCGAGACACACGGGTCATCGGTGTCGCTTCCATCTTGTATTCGAAGTGCATCGGCTTACGCGCACGGGTGAAAGACAACACCGAACATTTGGATACATTAAAATACAATTTATTTTCGTGGCTCCACTTCACCACTCTGTTTATATCCTCCTGTAGACATTCACAATCAGATGTAACCCTAGCTGGAAGCAGCAATTTAAGGTCATCTGCAAATAATAAACAAGTACTATCTCTGACGACTTCTGGTAAGTCATTTATCATTATTAAAAATTCAAGAGGCCCCAAATTGCTGCCCTGGCTCACACCGGATCGTGTATAGTATAGTCTTGATTCATACCCATTGTATTCCACGTACTGCTGTCGATCTTTCATGTAGCTGACGAAGAACTGGAGCATATACGAAGTACATCCGACTTGAGCCAACTTTTTTAATAAAATATCATGATCCACCGTATCAAACGCCTTTTTAAAATCAAAGTAGGCTATGTCTACTTGAACTCCAGCATCAACTGCCGGTACTACATGCGCCATAAAGTTCTGCAAATTGGTGGCTGTACTGCGGTCCGGCCTAAACCCGTGCTGCGCGTCGGAGAGATGAGCGCTTATTTGTGACTGCATCCGTCGGTGGATAGCTGACTCGAACACTTTCGCTGCCGTCGACAGTACAGCCACAGGTCTATAACTGCTCACATCAGAACCTAACTTACCTTTCGGAACCGGAATGACTCTCGTGATCTTCCATCTCGCTGGGAATGTTGCATGTTTTAAGCACATGTTAAAAATATGATGTAGCGGTTCTGCTAGTATTCTCCTGCAATCCCTAAAAAGAAAAGCTGGTATACCATCCGGACCCGACGAGCGTTTTGGCTTGAGATGAACGAGTGCCTCTCTTACTTCCTGAAGACTCAGAGTATCTATGTGGACAGTCGCCGAGGTGGTATCGGCTAACGCCGCCGCCGCGCGTATGTCCAATCGCGGCAGATCCTTGTTGTATACCGATTCAAAAAAATCTGCAAATTCCTTAACAGCTTCATCATCCCTTAGGTATTCACCATCTTTTATGATATTCTGCTTATCTAAATTATTTTTTTTGGATTTAAAATATTGCCAAAACGATTTTGGGTCTTTTGCAAATTGAAGTTCAATTTTATTTTTATATTCCTTATGTGCAATTTCTATGGCTTTTTTAATACGTTTTCTACACTTAGCGAATTCACTGTAATCACTGTCAAGCTTTGTGTTTTTAAATTTTTTGTGAAGTATTGCTTTATTTTTGATTTCATTAATAATTTCGCGCGTGTACCATACTGGGTATACACACTGTGATTGTTTTTTATTTGTATTTTTTCTAGGTATACATTTATCTAAAATATTATTAAGTGTATCATAAAAGTAATCTAAAATGTCTTCTACGTCACTTATTTCATATATCTTACTCCAATCGTTGGAAGCTAGCATTGAATATAATGATGGATAGTCAGCTTTATAAAAATTCCATTTCGGTGTAATATTGGAAACACTCGCCTCAAAGGGTGTGTGCGGCGATGTGGGAGGTGGAGGGGTCGCGGACCCGACGTGCACGCTGACTGCGAGCGGCGGATGGTACGGGTCCACTAGCAGGAGCTCCTCGTCCGCCGCCTCCACCAACACCGACCCCGACCCATTAAAGCCCGTGCCCAGTACCAAGTCCAACTGACGATTTAAACAGTTAGGTATTTTATTATACTGAGTGAACTCGCAATAGGACATGAAGCACTCAAAATAATTACTAATATTTACAGAACTTGAGTACAAATTAAAATCTCCTATTACAATAACCTGCTTATATCTATCACAAAATTTTTCTATTATTCTAAACAAAGTCACATAATCATTTTCTGAACTGCCCGATGGTATATAAATCACACAGCACATAAACAAAAATCTATTATTTAAATGAACTGTCGCACTAACCATTTCAAATGCATAGGTGTCTATAGAAGCGTCTGCAACAAGTACATGCCGTAGCTCGAACCGGTGTGTGGCCACGAGAAGTGCACCGCCCTGCTTCCGACCGTCTGTTCGATCACAACGCAATATTTTGTGTCCTTGTGGTACGATCTCTGCATCTTGTATCGATTCATTACAACCTGTTTCCGTGATCGCGTATAAGTCCGCATTAGAAGACACAATATTACTCCTAAAAATATCCAATTTAGTTCTTAGACCCCTTACATTTTGATAAAATATGTCTATTTTATTATTATTTACCAAAACTTTTCTTGGGGAATCTACGAAACCAAATCTATTCATTAAATTCAGCGTTTAATGGCCATACTTCAGCTTTATTCAGATTTTCATAAAACTGTTCAGGTACACCTATTATAAAAGATGAATAATCTCGCTCTGTTTTATGTTTGATTTTTTCAATTTTTATATTCAATTCCGAGCCACATATGCTCTTAATATGGTCAGTAATCGCTTCTGGGGTGGTTTTCGGGTGTAAACGCCATACGTGCAGATATTTTTTTCTTTCCGTAGCCTGTATCGCCTTTATATCTGTATTTTTTCCTATTTTCACATCTTTATGTAATCTATTAGTCTTCTTATATTGTACCGTCTTCCAACCAGCTTGTTGATGATCCTCTTTGTTAATCGAATCCGTACTTATTGACTCAGTAATCATCGGTGTGCTTATTAGTTTCACCTGGGCCGTATGTTGAGTCGGTTTCGTGGCTTTATCGCTGTTCATACTTTGCGTATAAGAAATATGGCGACTATTTGTTCTCTTTTTCAATAGTGTATTGGTACTGGTGGCTTGGCTGACTATTTTAGCAAGCGTACACGGAGGGTCAATACTATCTTTATTTATAATTTGTGGCGAACTATTTTGGGATAATTTCGACTCTACTTTTTCCTCTACTACCGTCATTAATTTTATTAAATGATTAAGGTCAGCCTTGGTTTGGGAGAATTGATCTTGTAGATGTTTTATTGCATTTGCTTGACTTTCCAAACGAGATGTCATTTCGGAGCGAAATTGCCTCAGTTCATTCAACAATACAAAATCAAAATCTGCATCCATCTCTACCGGCGAGAACCTTCGTTGAGTCCCGCGCTGGGTGTTCACATAACTCATTGGCGTAACATTTCCACATTCTACAGTTGGATACTCATTTATACAAGTACTAACTTCACTTGTCATTTCTTCATACGTTTATGAACTGGGTAATGTCTGCTAAAAATATTACCACTATTTTAAAGATGGTAAAACACTGATTTCAAAAATGTATAATACTTGAATAACTAACAAATTTGAACACCGTTTTTGGATTAAAATATACAAAGCAAAAAATAACGCGTCTACTGACAATGACACCTGTCATTAAATTTACTTAGTTTACTTTACTTAGTTTAGTTTAGTTTTTTAGTTACTTTATTTAATTTAGTATTTACTTGCACGAAAAAGGAAACATCGATGAAGATCTCGCCAAAATTAACCAATTCACGAGGGTTGTGGACACAAGTGACTACATAATTGCAGGAGACGTTAATGCAAAAGTGTCTGGTGGGGATGTGATGCTGATGATAAAAGAGGTACTCATATAATGGAGACAATAGCTGAACTAAATCTAGAAATCCTCAATACTGGCAGAAACCCAACATCGCAGCTTATAGAATGGGCAAGCTTTGCTCTAGCATTATAGATGTAACAGCGTGTTCAGTTTCTTTAAAAATAAAATCAAGAACTGGAGAGTTGACGAAATATTTAGCACTTTGTCAAACCACAAACCAATATTATATGAGCTTGTTCTAGAGAATTCTATACCAGAAAAGACAATTACCAGCACACGAAAGTTTGATACTAGGAAGGCTAACTGGGAAGCATTCAAACAAGAACTCACGATAGAACTAAGTGGCAAACAAGTAAACAAGGAAATAATAGAACAAATTAAGACAACACAAGATATGGACATTATGATTGATAAATATACGCAATGCATTTCATCGGCATGTATTAAAGTAATCCCCACAATAAAGTCCAAGAAAACAAAGAAAGCAGCAATTTGGTGGACTAAAGAGCTCAAACTTAAGAAAGAGGAAATGGTTAGGACAAGACGAAGAATTCGTAATGCGCACCCTAAAAGACGTAAGTTTGTTATAGATCTCTATCTAAAAGCAAGAGATGAATACATCTACAGCATAGAAACAGCTGCAACACAAAGTTGGAAAGATCTATGCAGTACCGAAGAGAAGGAAAACGTATGGCAACGGACCTACAGAATCCTCAAAGTTTGTTCGAACCACGAAGAAGAGAAGCTCCTACGCAATATAGACGGCACTATTCTCAGCGAAAGGGAATCGGCCAATTTATTGGCCGAAACCTTTTTCCCGTGGGACAGCGTTGGCACCGATACTGAAGAGCAAGCTAATCTAAGGAAAAGTGTACAGGAATTAACAAGAAAACTAGAAAATAACACAATAAAAACAGTACAGCTTTTTACAACAGCAGAAATCGAACATGTCTTCCATAACATGAACCCAAAAAAGGCACCGGGCGGAGACAGCTTAACTTCAGACATCTTTTTTTTTTTTTTTTTTTTGCGGATGGAAAATCATCAAATGACGCCTTTCGCTCTGGGTGGAGCGGAAGGGAGTGTCAGACTTTTACTGACTAAAAACCATCCGTGTTCCTTCAGTGCCCTTACGTTCCGGAGCCGCGGTATCTCTTTCGAACAGCCCGCAGCCCCGGCAGGCGTAACTTCAGACATCTGCCAAGAGGCTTATGAAAACGACCCAGAAATTGCCTTGAGTCTAATGAATCAATGTCTAAAGCTTGGCTATTTCTCAACAAAGTGGAAAATAGCAACCATCAAAATTATACCCAAGCCAAATAAAGAAGATTATTCTATTCCCAAATCATATAGACCTATAGGCTTACTACCGATACTAGGAAAATTATTGGAGAAACTATTTGTAAACAGACTACAATGGCAACTCGGACACGATAATAAGATGAACAATAGGCAATATGGGTTCACGCCACAACGGAGTACTGAAGATGCCCTTTACGACACCACCACTGCAATCAAAACCGGACTTCGAAAAAGGAAATTGTCGCACTAGTGTCACTTGATATTGAAGGCGCATTTGATAATGCATGGTGGCCAGCAATCATCTACCAACTACAAGCCAAACAAGCAGAAACTTCCATTCTCAGACTAATAACAAGCTACCTATCCAACAGAGTAATCGATTTAGGATATGCTGGAGAAATCGTAACGCGACCTACAAATAAGGGATGCATTCAGGGCTCTACTTGTGGTCCAATATTATTGAATATTTTATTAGATTCCCTTTTACAAGCAACAGAAGACCTAAGCACTCATGTCCAAGCTTTCGCGGACGACATACTTTTGATAGGCACCAACAACAATGGAGAACAACTAGAGAAAGATCTAAACCACACCCTAAAACATAAGACTGGGGAAAACAGTACAATTTAAAATTTGCACCGCATAAAACCCAAGCAATAATTATAACGAAAAAGCTGAAATTCCACAATCCTAAATTGTACATGGAAGGAATAGAGCTGACTTACACAGAACATCTGACAATATTAGGCCTTACGATCGATAAGAATTTTAACTTTAAACCACACTTAGACAATATTAGTCGCAAAGCAGTAAATCTTTATAAAATGGTGTCCAAAGCGGCAAGAGCACAATGGGGACTCAACTCAGACATAGTCCGCACAATATATACTGCTGTAGTAGAACCAACGGTGCTGTATGCGGCGAGCTGCTGGGCTCATACTACCGAAAAAAGATACGTAGATCGGTTGTTAAACAGACTTACAAGACTTTTCAGCATAAGAATCTGCAAAGGCCATAAAACTAACTCTCTAGTATCGAGCACATTATTGGCTAAAATAATACCTTTAGCACTCAGAGCCAGAGAAAATGCTATCATTTATGAAATAAAACGTGGGAAACCTATCGAATCATTACCGGGCAGACTACTAGAAAAAAGAATAAGCCCATTCGACTTACCACATCCCTCCGAAAGGAAGAAATACAAATTCGAATACATACATTCTCAGGAAGATAGCGACGAAAAAACTAATAACTGGTTAAAAGTATATACTGACGGAAGCAAACTTAATAACAAAGTGGGAGCCGCCGTCACCATCTGGGACAAGAACACCCAAACAAAAAGTATTAACTTCAGACTTGAAAACTATTGCAGCGTCTACCAAGCCGAACTCGTGGCAATTTTGAGTGCTTTAGAATACTTGATAGCGAAAAACCAACTAGAAGCAAATATTTTTAGCGACTCTAGATCTGCAATAATGAGTATCAGTAATCCATCATCTCTGCACCCGATTTCTGCTGAAATTAGAAATAATATTAAAACAATTGAAAGAAAAGGAGGCACTATAAAACTATACTGGATAAAAGCGCATACTGGAATAAGCGGTAACGAAAGAGCTGACGAATTGGCTAAGTATGCAGCTGTCAAAAACAAACAAAAAGCCAGATATGATAGAGTTCCTTTGTCGTACGCAAACAAAATACTTTGCAAATGTGGCAGGCAAAATATGATGACTCTACGGGCAGCGAAGTAACGAAGACTTTCTTCCCTAATATAGAAAAGGCTTATAAAATATTAAAAGACATCAAAATGACTAATATGTTAACTCAACTTTTCACAGGTCACGGTGGCAACAAAGCATACTTATATAGATTCAAACTATCACCATCTCCATACTAGTGTTGAGTAGGACATACAAGAGGCGTTACATTTGTCCCGGACATGACGTCAAAATGTAAGAGCGGCTCGGCATTTTTTAATGTACTACTTCAAATTTTATGTCGCGGCAGTCGCGAAGTCGCCTTACTCACTCTCCGTCTGCGTAAAACTATGAGGAAAGAGAGGGAGCGAAATGCATGCTACAAATTAGAATAGTACGTCATTCTAAAATGAACATTACGTGACAGCGTTTCGAATCTCGAGCGAGAGGGAAATATGTTGCTGACATTGATATTAATAAATACTGTGAGGCGCACATTGCAACGAACTCTTTCCATTTATATGTGTTTTGAATATCGTAACGTACTTGAGTCAGTGACCAGTGCAAAAGTTTTTAATTTGATACTTCGTTTGTGTAGTTTAAGTGAATAGATATTTTTATTTAGGTATATATTCAGGTATGTAAGTCTTTGTATTAATTCATGATTTATGAATGACTTTCAATTCTTATTTATTTTGCTTGTATGGCTACTTTGTGTTAGTGTTTTAATTTTGTTATGGTTTTAATATGTTTATTCGTCTGAGTTGATACTTTTGTTTATGACTACATTTGAATAAAAGATACCTATAAACTTTGTATAGTTATAGGTGTTAGTAAAGTATTTAAGTAAAAGACATTTTAGCGAATGTCGATTGTCCGTTGGCCAAGACACCTCAGCGGTGCGAGCGGCAGCGGCAGGGTTTATGTCAACAAACAAAGTTTATGTCTTGTACATACAACTTTATAATTTGTGTAGGTATGTCAAATCAAAATAGATACCCTATTTAAGGGTTACCAGGCTACATAAATAAAATATCCCCTGCTAATAACGGTTTTCAGATGTTTACTTTATTTGACATTTTTTCTGTTTGCTTTTTGCATGCGCAGTATGTCTGGTGATGGTGATAGAAAATCCTCAAAAGCTTGGCAGTTTTTAAAGACTTCAAAAATGATAAAGCCAAATGCAATTTTTGTCAGAAAGAATTTTCATACAAAGGCGGTGGTGCTTACAACCTAATCAGACACACAAAAAGCAAGCATCCACAAGTGTTTGTCGCTATACGTGAATGTCCGATTGAAAATATAGCTTCTTCTGCAACAGAAATCCATAATTTGACAACACATTCCACTGATTCGAAGGCACCAGAACTTGAGATGCCTACTGCTTCCACATCTACTGCTTCAACTTATGTCATGCCTGAAACATCCGATTTCTTACCAGCCACCACTAAAAACACCAACCTATATAAAAAAGCTCCAGCCACTAACACGAAACTAACACAGTACTTTTATAAACCGCTTTCTGCTAAAAAAACTGAACATCTAAACAAAATGCTGGTAAAATTATTCACAAAAAATTACTTAGCCTTCCATCTCATTGAATCCCCTGAACTCAAAGATTTTATTAAAGAATTAAATCCAGCCTACCAGTTACCTAGTCGTAAGACGTTATCTAATGCATTGATGACTAATGTCTATAATCAAACAAAAGAAAAGGTTAAGTCAGAACTCTGTCAAGCAGAACATGTGTGCATTACAACCGATGGGTGGACATCAGCCCCCAATGATAATTACTTAGCCGTGACAATACATTTTTTCAATCAGCAAGCAGAATTAAAATCTTTTTTGTTGGAATGTATACAGTTTCCAGATAGAAATACTTCAGAAAACCTAGCACTAGAACTAAAAAGAATTACAGATAATTGGGAAATTACTGACAAAATTGTAGCAGCAATCAGTGATAACGCTTATAATATCAAAGCTGCTATAAGACTTAATAATTGGAAGCACATACCTTGTTTCGCTCATACTCTTAACCTTATAGTCCAATCTGCATTAAAAGAAATAAAAGATATTACTACAAAAATTAAACAAATTGTCGAATTATTTTGTAGAAGTCTACTTGCATCTGAAAGATTAAAAAATATGCAAAAGAAGCTAGATGAACCCCTATTGAAGATAAAACAAGACGTTTCCACACGCTGGAACTCCACGTATGATATGTTCGAAAGGGTGTTAAAAATTAAAAACAGTGTTATGTCCACAATTGCTATCGATTATCCCGATACTATAAATATGACTTCTGAAGACATTGAGGTTTTGGATTCGGCAATAGAAATTCTTTCATTTTTCAAAGATGTAACTGAGGAGATGAGTTCAGAAAAGAATGTTACAATATCAGAGGTGAAGTAATAGATAACGCATTTATTTTGTATTTTCAATTTTAACATTCTTTTTTCATGTATGAGGTGTTTTATAAATTTCAGGTTATACTTATATCAAACGCCCTCAAAAAGAAATGCCAAAAATTTTTATCTACGCCACATCCGGACTGTGTTTTACGAATGACCCAAGTGCTTTTAAATGAAATTAGCACAAGGTTTTCGTGCATTGAGGAGAATAATATTTTTGCTGAAAGCACTATATTAGATCCAAGATTCAAAAAATATGGGTTTGAGAATGAGTACGCTTACAGTAAAGCATGTACAAATATCAAAGCCATGGCCGGGCGAATTCAAATACAAAGCACATGTACATCAGAGCCGCCATCTTCGTCGCCATCCCGTAAGCGTAAACATAGCATATGGAATGAGTTTGATGAGCAAGTGGATATGATAATAAAAAATATTAATCCGACTGCAGGGGGTATTATCGAAGTTGATAAATACCTCGAGGAACCCCTACTGCCAAGGTCCCAAGATCCTGCCAAGTGGTGGTTCGTTAAAAAGGACGCCTATCCTAGGCTTTATAAGTTATTTTTAAAACGGCTTTGTATTGTTGCCACTTCAGTGCCTTCCGAGCGCACTTTCAGTAAAGCAGGCCAGGTCCTTACGGAGAGAAGGAACCGGCTTAGTGGCAACAAAGTCGCGCAAATATTATTTTTACATTCTAATTTATAATTTTATTTGCAAGCTTTTTTATTATATTCTTTAAAATATATTTCTTTATCTTTTTATTTACCTAATTACAAACAATATAATCGTGTATGTATCGTTTCATAGTCAATGTCTTCAATCAGAGTACAGATTGTAACTGTACGGCAATAACGTCAAATGTCATATTTATACTCGTAACTTCAAACGTTTCGTCGGGCTTCAGCACGCCTCGCCCAAATACCAAACCTCGTTAGCCTCACCTCATTTGAAGTGGGACATTGTACTGGCTCAGTACAAAAAAGAGGCTACTCTTACAAACTCTACTTTATGTCGTGTCCTACCCAACACTACTCCATACTGCTATTGCGATAATGAAAGTCAACAATCAATCGAACATATATTAATATACTGCCCACGGTTTTCACTTAAAAGATTCGAATGCGAGAGCAGAATGGGGTTGGTCATAAATAACGAATCATTATCGTTAATAGTTGATGACAACAATTGCCGAACTGTATTTTTGGAATTCGCATTAAGAGTGCTACAAACAATCAATAAAGAAAACGGTAGTAAGATAATAGATTAGTGATCGTTAACCTAAAGTAGGGAAGTTGTTACTTAAATAATATCTTTGAAATAATAATATTATTATATTCCTAAAAATATTAATATTAGATTTGTATAGTTTAATAATAAGATGTAGATGAGAATAACATGTAGACAGAAAAACGATAAAAGCAAGTTCAAACAACATTATCTAAAGAATTGTCATAAAAATTAGGACTAGAACTAGTATAAATTATTTATATAAGATAACAATGTAACAAACATAAAGTCATCATCATAGTATGCATAAAACAAATTCTAAATTTAATGATAGCATTACATTAATAATTGTTATTTAAATTAGGACTAGAATGAAATAATAATAGTATGACATTTGTATAATATTAATAAGAGCAGATTAAAATAATGTAAAAATAAATTCGTAGTAAAATTGTAAAAGACAGTCTAAACGTAGCACTATGTAACTAGAACAAATGTAGATTATTTATACAATTCACCTTTAAGATAATAATTTACTTACTGTAAAAGTTTTTGAAATAGTATGCCGAAACTAACTGTAAGCAGTACGGAACTATAAAAAAAAAAAAACAGAAGACACTCACAAAAGATATAATTATTACAGAAAGAAGGGTACTGCAGAATAGTAGTAGTATAGTAAGTTTATATATAAAAAAAAAAACCTAACCTAACCTAACCTATTCTAACCAGTTGCACTCCAAACGCCGTGCCGTACGCAGCATTTTTCTATCGCTCCGCGCTCGAAAATTCAAAGTGTCGGGTCAAAGTGCACCAATTTTAGTGTTATACACCGTTAGACGCGTCTCGTCGAGACGAAGACAGTGATATAATAAAAAGTAATAAAAGTTTTATAGTTTTAAAGTTATCACCAAAAAACTGGTTTTTATAACCTTTAAAATCTTTAAAGTGAAACGCTGCTCGATCTAGATCGAAGACATATAGTTTTTAAAGTGCTAAAAGAAGTGCCTCGACGAGCTTAACAGTTTAAGCCATTCATCGGAATTTTTGGACATCAGCGCGCCGAAATAATTTCGGTAAACAAAAACCACGTGGACACGTGTTTTTTGATAGGAGGCCGCGCGGCTGATTTTGACATCGCAGAATCAAAGAGGACATCGAGGCAAAGCATCTGACACCTCGATCATCAAAATCAGACCAGAAACACCGGAGATATCACGCCTTGAAGATACCGACTTTCAGGAGGGACTTTCAAAGGTGAATAACTCTGGTTTTTCAGTGACGACATATATATTTATAGACATTATTTAAAAGAGGAACTTGAGTTTTAGTTAATTGTATAATTTTTTTTAATTTTGGAGTGTAATTAGTAATATTAAGTAATTTTTTAAAATTTTGGCACAAACACGTGGTGGCTGAAGGATCCTCGGGACAATCCTGAAAATAGTGTCAAAAATTTTGTTAGCATACATATTATATTCCCAATTTTTTTTTAAATTGTCCCGACCAAATTACACTTTTTAGAGCCTTTTTGCGGTTGTTGGTTTTGGTAATCATAATTTCAAAATTTTAAAACTCAGAATTTTTTTTTTCAGGAATCAAAATTTATTAATTACAAATTATAATACAGCAACTAATACACTATCTACCAAAAATTTTTTCAGAATTTTAGGATAAGTAGTTTTTAAGTTATAAATTTATTTGTGTGAGCTGGGAGGTCCTGCAAACCGCACAAAAACTTGTTTTTCAGTTTTCAGGAGAACGGAGCCTCCTAGCTCAATTTTGACAATTTTTTCGGGCCCCACCCTAAAACCTCCCCCACACTATCCACTAAAGGGATAGTCTTTGACCCCCAGCGGATCATTTTGACCAAGTTTCATCCCCCTACCCCAAAGTTGACATATTGACTTAGTCTCTGGGGGATGAAAAACTTAAAATCGTTATAATAAATTAACTAGTGATCCGATCCGGACGGGGTTTTATGTAAAAAATAATATAATTAAAGAAGTAACAAATTAGAGGGAGACTTTATATAGAGCATTTAAAATATTTTTTGTGTGTTTTGTTTTTATATTTTATTTTATTATTAATTTAGAAATTAAGTAATCTTTTTTGCATTAGCTGTGTAGTCATAGAGTAAGACGAGATAGAGACAACTCTACGTAGAGCAAGTAAAATTTTTAAGGAAATTATTTTAAAACATTTTTTAATATTGAAATAGAGATAATTAGAAGTAGAAAATGAGACCAGACTCTTGGTAGAGCCAATAGTTTGCCTAGCAAAAAATTTATTATTTTATTTGTATTAACTTAAATTTATTCTTACTTATTTTATTGTATTATATTTTCCTTATTATATTGACCTTAATACTTACAACAGACTCTACATAGAGCCAAACGGATATTCACAAAATTGGACAGGTATAGAATTTAACTTAAATATAGACTTTGAGCCAACCTGTAGAGTGGTGTTAATATACAACGACGTAGAGTCGGGACTCTACAAAAAATTTACACATTTTTATTTTATTTTATTTTATTTTTGTGTTATTTGTTTTAATTTTATTTTATTCTATGAGGCTTGAATAGGGTTCGTGGTGGTTGTGTCGAAGTGTATATTAATTCAATTTTATTTTTCTAAAAATTTTTCTTAAAATTTTTCTTAAAATTTTTTTAACTTATACAAATTACTTTTTCTGCTGGTAGGAAATTAATTGAAATAGAGTGTGTTAATTTATATATATTTAAATAAATTTGAAGATAGCAGAGCAACTCTATATAGAGACTCTACATTGAATAATTAAAAATCTATCGCAGTAGTCGGATATTTTAGATACCACTGTACGAACTCACTATAGCCGTATCGAACTGTATAATTTATATAACTTTTACAAACTTTTTTAATTTTATAACTTTACAAAATTTTATTTTGTAAAAAATTTTTTTTTTAAATTATATTACGTAACGAGGACGCGTTCCCCTGACAATGTTTGGCTTCCGCACTCCTTCCAAAAAGACAGAGGACAGCACGCAAGGCTCTCCAAAAGAGACGGAGGGGACTGAAACATCCCCCAAATTAAATAAAACGATAACAGTCAGTAGTGTTAGGAGACGCATCGGAGAGTGGGAGGCAGCAAAAGCAGACGTGGAAGTTGGAAAGCAAACCTCACCCAAAAAGGCAGTCCCGGTGACGCGCCAGAAACATAAAATCGTACCATCACAACCTCAAGAAGCAAGAGGGGTAACACGTAGAGTCTTGGTAGAGTCTACAGAGCAATCACCGAAAATGGAAACAAAATACATAGATCGCCTGACGGAAGCGAGGGCTTGCCTGAACAAGGCAAAATTGCATCTAAACAACTCGCGTAACCTCACGACAGACATAAAAACTGAGGTTACCCAGGCGATTGATAGACTCTACCAGTTGGTAAAGGAAGCAGAGGCAGGTAAAAACATAGGGACAGAAAAGAAAACAAAAGAACAAGAGAAGAAAGACGACAAACCGGTGGATAATCATGATAATAGAGAGCCGGAAGAACATAATAAATTAATAAAGAAGCTGGAAGAACACGGCAAACTTTTGGAAGAAAACAAGAATGAAATGGAAAAACTTAGAGAAGAATTACAAAAGCATGAAAGTAAAGAAGAGAAAGGTACGTACGCAAGTATACTGGCAGAACCACCGAGGAGACAGCTACCGCACAATTCGACCATGCATTCGGTAGCGATCACATCGACGGATGAGAAGGAAACGGGTGAGCAAGTGATGGATCGGATCAGAACAGTAATAAATGCCAAGGAAGAAGGGATAAAAATAGACAGGATCAGAAAAGCAAGAGATAGGAAGGTGATAGTGAGATGTTGCACCCAGGAGGAATTAAATAGGGTAAAGGAGGGAATAAAGAACGTTAGTAAGAGCTTGAATGTTGACGAAATAAAGAACAAGGATCCACTGGTTATACTGAAGGACGTGCTTCAGTATAACACAGATGAGGAAATTATAAAAGCCATAAAGGTTCAAAACAAACAGCTCTTCAAAAACATAGAAGGAAATGGGAACAGACTGGAGGTCAAATATAGGAGAAAATCTAGAAACCCACACACAACGCATATCGTGGTGAGAGTGTCACCTCAGCTATGGAATAACCTAATGGAGGTGGGGTTAATCCATATTGACCTCCAGAGGGTAAGAGTGGAGGATCAGTCCCCTCTGATACAGTGCTCGCGGTGCCTGGGGTACGGGCATACCAAGTGTTTGTGCAGTGACACAACGGATGTTTGCAGTCACTGTGGGGGCCCACACCTTAAGGCAGAATGTGCAGACTGGCTTTCGGGCGAAATGCCCTCATGCAGGAACTGCCTTAAGGCAAAAATGGAGAGGAAAGATCACAATGCGTTCAGTGTAGACTGCCCCATAAGAAGGAAATGGGAGACATTGGCAAGATCCACTGTGGCGTATTGTTGAGGTGGGCTCCAGACCGAACAGGGACTCAAACCCAAGTAACCACCGTTATCACGTTATCCAGGCAAACCTCCAGAGGAGCGAGCTAGCTACGGCCAAACTAATCATCGAGGCAACCAAAAACAGATATCGTTTGCCCTAATTCAAGAACCATATGTCGGAAGTATCGGCGCAATGAAGAGCCATCCAGGGACAAGAGTAGTACAATGTAGCAGAAGCCTAAACACGGACAAAGTGATAAAGGCAGCCATTGTGCTATTCGACGACACCATTGGCATAACCCAGTGCCCTGACCTTACAACAGAAAATATAGCAGTTGCTAAATTGAGGACAGGGGCCTGGGAAATGGGAGTGGTGTCCGTCTACCTGGAGGGAGACAAAGTAGTCGATCCTTACCTGGACACGATAGAGAAAGCCGCAGCTGGCCTAGGAACTGGGAACGTGATACTCGGTGGAGACATAAACGCTTGGAGTACTTGGTGGGGAAGCCGGGAGACAGATAAGCGGGGGTCGAAGTAGCTGCCAAACTAGACCAATTAGAGCTCCACATCTTGAACAGAGGTACAGAGCCCACATTTGATACGATCAGAGGCGGGAAGAGATTCTCCAGCTGTGTGGATGTGACAACCTGCTCGACGAGCCTACTCGGGAGGATTGACAACTGGAGACTTTCAGAAGAAGTAACTAGTTCGGATCACAGGGCAATCCTGTTCGAAATAAATTTAGAAAAATCAATTAGTACAGATATAAAGAGAACTATTAGAAAATTCAACACGAAAAAGACAAACTGGAGTGAGTTTCGTGAGAAACTCACCCAGATTTGGCAAACAAAACAAATAAATAACATACAGATAGAAAAAAATAGAAAATAGAGAAGAACTTGAAACGAAAATAATAGAATACACTGAATCAATATTAGAAACTTGCGAAAGCAGTATATCCAAAATTAAAAACATAAAACGAATGGGATTGCCTTGGTGGACCGAAGAGTTGACTCAGAGAAAAAAGGAAGTCTCCAGGATGAAACGCAGAATTTCGTGTGCAGCACCAGTACGCCGAGAATGGGTCGTCGAGCAGTATATCAAAACAAAAGAGGAGTACCAACAAAAAGTAAAGAACGCACAGACCGCCAGCTGGAAGGATTTCTGTAGCAAACAAGATCGCTAATCTATGTGGGACGGGATCTACAGGGTAATAGGCCTCACAACTCAGAGACACGAAGATATCCCTCTTGTAAGAGAGGGGAAGACTCTGGACAATGCAGAATCAGCTAGATTCTTGGCGGAGACCTTCTATCCGGACGACAACACCCAGGAGGATGACGCGGAACACAAGCTTATTAGGGAAGCAGCTGAATTAGTAAACGTAGGGTCACTTGATGATTTAAGTGACCCACCTTTTACAGTAGAGGAGCTTATGTGGGCCGCGTCCAGCTTTAACCCTAAAAAAGCTCCAGGAAATGATGGTCTCACAGCCGATATCTGCGCAGCGGCCATTGCCCTGGATCCGCCACTGTTCTTGGCACTAGCCAACAAGTGTTTGGAGCTGGCACATTTCCCCAAAAAATGGAAGGAGGCGACGGTAGTGGTTCTGCGAAAGCCTGGGAAAGAGGACTACATGCACCCCATGTCATACAGGCCGATTGGGCTACTGCCTGTGCTAGGAAAAATCTTAGAAAAAATGTTAGTACGGAGAATCAAGTGGCACATCGTACCCAAACTAAGCAAAAAACAATATGGTTTTATGCCACAGCGCAGCACCGAGGACTCCCTCTATGACATGATACAGCTTATTAAAGATAACATCAATGATAAAAAATTGATTGTATTAGTATCGTTGGACATAGAGGGAGCCTTCGATAACGCCTGGTGGCCTGCGGTACGATGTGCACTTGCAGAAACCGGAAGCCCCATAAACATCAGGCGACTAGTAGATAGTTACCTTAATGATAGATCTGTATCCATCAAATATTCAGGGGCGGAATGGATTAAAAAGACCACGAAGGGGTGCGTGCAGGGATCGATAGGTGGTCCACTGTTCTGGAACCTACTGTTGGATCCACTCCTGAAAGAGTTAACTAATAGAGGGGAGTACTGCCAGGCTTTCGCAGACGACGTGGTCCTAGTATTCTCGGGAGACAAGGCTTTGGAAGTGCAGGAGAGAGCCAATGCAGCCCTCGCACATGTTCAGAAGTGGGGAGTCAAAAATAAGTTAAAATTCGCACCTCAAAAAACTAAATCAATGGTTATTACAAACAAGACCAAATATGACTCGCCACTTCTGAAGATGGGTGGGGAAAGCATTGTAATGTCAAAGGAGATAAAAATACTCGGCCTCACGGTTGACATTAAGCTAACTTTCAACACACACGTGAAGAATGTGTGTTGTAAGGCACAAAACGTGTACCGTCAGCTGTGCAGAGCCGCAAAGGTACATTGGGGCCTAAACTCCGAGATTATTAGGACCATCTACATCTCGGTAGTGGAGCCAATCATCATGTATGCGGCAAGCGCCTGGTCACCGGCAACAAATAAACGGCTAATTAAAAAACAGTTCGATGCGGTACAACGCGGGTTCGTACAGAAAATCGTCAAGTCATATAAAACTGTGTCTCTGCACTCGGCCCTACTACTCGCCGGGCTGCTTCCTCTGGACCTGAGAGTCCGGGAAGCGGCCTTGCTTTATGAGATAAAGAAAGGTTACTCCCGGCGAGTGGTAGGAGACAGAGAAATAGAAAGAAAAGTAGAATTTGACAGGACACCACACCCCGCGGACCAGCATGGCCTCCAATTCATATGTCTGGAGGACGGTGCACAAATGGACCAACACGACAACAAAGGCCTAAAAATTTATACTGACGGCAGTAGGATTGACGGTAAAGTCGGCGCTGCGTTATCCATATGGAATAACGCGGCGGAGACAAGTCACCGGAAACTAAAGTTAGAAAATTTTTGCACCGTCTTCCAGGCTGAGTTGCTGGCCATATTGGAAGCAAACAGGCATGCTCTCAAGGACCCGGCAGAGAGCTGTAATGTATATAGCGATTCTAGATCTGCTCTTCAGACAGTCGTCCAAAACGTTTCCCTCCATCCTATAGCGGTAGAAATAAGAGAAAATATCAACAAACTAGACAAACAAGGGAAATCCCTTAAACTTTACTGGGTCAAAGCACACGCAGGGTTGGAGGGAAACGAGAGAGCGGATCTACTAGCTAAAGAAGCCGCAATTAAAAGTAAATGTAGGCCTCACTACGGGAAATGTCCGGTATCATTCGTCAAGAGACAGATACGTCTGGAATCGCTTGACGAATGGAATCGTACATATATAGAAGGAAGAACGGCTTCCACCACCAAGGTATTTTTCCCGGATGCCTTGAGTGCATACCCTATCGTACAGAAAATAGAAATTGATCCAATTACTGTACAAGTGATGACAGGACACGGCGGGTTCTCTGAATATCTGTATAGGTTCAAATGTAAAGAGAGCCCGTCGTGTATCTGCGATCCAGAGAAGGAGGAATCAATTATTCACCTTATAACGGAGTGCCCTATTTATGGTAAAGAGCGAATAGATATAGAATTAGAGATAGAAAGTAAGATAAATAAAGAAAATGTACATAAAATTATAAGTAATAAGCATGTCAGAAATAGGTTTTAAGTTACTGTAAGAAAATAGCAAACAAAGTTGTAAATAAGAATAAACAAGAGTAGAAATAAGGGAAATTGTACATAATATATATAAAAATATATAATGTAACAGCCCATAATAAATAGAAATAAGAACAGTTAGTTAGTAATAAGCAGTAGCAAGTAATAAATGTACCTAGAATTAATAAGATAAGAAAAAAAAGGAAAAAACATAAAAAAGAAATAAAGAAACCAGTAAAAAATGAATAAAAAAGCATAAAAAATAATACAAAAAATAATAAGGATAAAATAAAACAAAAAAAGCAAAAATATAACAAAAAAGAAGGAAAAAGTCCTTGATTTCCACGTCAGGGGAATCAGTATAAAAAAAAAAACCTAACCTAACCTAACCTTTTTTTTTTTACATGGGGAAATGCCTACGCATACCCGCCTCGCGGGGGCAAGGACGGGTTATGTCGGACTCGCACCGACTAAAACCCCATGGTGTTCCACCCTCGTCGCATATTGGCAGGGCCACGGGAACGCTTTCGCACACTTCCGCGGCCCCACCTGCGCTGGCCGCCCCATGGCGGCCCCTCCTCGGGAGAGGACTACTCCTCCTCCATCTTCCTCTCAGGTAAGGCGCACCAGAACACATGGCGCGCCCTCCTCCTCGGCCTCCAATTTCATGTGCGCAACGGACGCCCCCGTGTCCGATGCGCGAAGGCCATGGGGCCAGGAAAAACTAGCACTCAGAAGCACCAGCCTTCCTGACCCCAGCGGCGGATCTGGTCTATGGCTCCGCCGCCAACCAAGATTCGGCTGCGGAGGGTAGGGAGAGCGGGGCCTCGCAATACCGACACTCCTCTCCCCCCGCAGCCCCACCACACCGCATCAACGGTGCGGCCCCGTTTGAGTCGCGGAGGATAGGGCGAGTGGCGCATCGCCATACCAACACTCCTCTTCCTCCGCGACTCCACCTCGGCTGCAGCGGTAGAGGGAGCGGACACCCCTCCCACCGCAGCCCACCGACACACATCCGAAGTGGGCTCGCCAAGCCCACTCGGAGTGGCCACCTCGGGCCGGCCCTACACCACGGGCCAGTCAAGGGGTTCCTCTTTGTTCACCGTGGGTGACCAAGCCACGGCTACTAAGCCCCCCCGCCACGACAAGGCGGGAACCCGTTCGGGGGGGAACCTAACCTAACCTAACCCCAGTACGGTGTCAACTGTCGTCCCGAACGTCACGTTTCTAAGTTGCTCCGCGCTTAAAAATTCGCAAAAATAGGTTTTTCGTATCCGATTTTGGTGTTCTATACATCAAAAGTTGCGCGTTGACGAGCGGTTTAATAAAGTGGAAACCGCATGAAAATCGGAGTTTTGGTGTAAAAGTTATAGTGAAAATAGTGATTTTTGAAAAAGTGAAAAACTTCGAAGTGAAACGCTGCGTGATGAAGCGCTTTTACCCATACTTTTTAAAGTGCGGCCTTCAAGCTGTTAACGGCCCCTACACATGTGCAAAAGTTGAGATTTTTCTGAGCCATAGTCTCGGAGAAAATCGCAAAAAAACAAGTGCCACGTGGGCACGTGTTCTGAGAAGCAGAGTCGTGCGGCTATTTTTGAAGCCGCACCCTGGTAGTACGTGCGGAGAGGAGCCGGGAGCAAATTCCAGAACTATTTTAAGTTAAGTGGTTCAAGAGATATTGACTTTTTAAAATTTAGCAAAAATTGACATTACTATAAATTAAAAACTAAACTGAATACCCCTAGTTATTATTTAAAAGTAGTGTTAAGGATAGTTTAAGGAACGTGTGTAAAAAATTTTAGATTTTTCTAGTTAGTAGTTTTTTAGTTATAAATTTTTTAATATATTCGGTTAACACGTGTTACCCCTATATTAGGGGTTGGCAAATTGTAAATTTATATTTCATGAAAGTGCACTATCAATAGCTTAATTAAATTTTTGTAGAATTTTAATACGTAAATTTAGCTGTAAAATTCATATTTTTCTAAAAAATTATAACAAATTGTGAAAAATCTAATTATAGGGGGCTTAAAAAGTTAAAAGAGTCATATAAGTGTAAGCTTGACACCGGGACCCCATTAAATGAGCCCAAACACGGGCCAAATCGATTAAGAGACGGCAAAGATAGACATTAGTTGTCCGGACCGGCGGCCATTTTGGAAATTTTAAAAACTTAATAGCTCTGTTTGTGGAAGTCGTAGTGAGTTGCGGTTTTGGATTGTACTAGTATTAGATCGATTTCTACCCACCTACAAAGACTCGGGCTTTTTTGAGCTCTAGTTTTTCAGGGTCCTGAAATCGATCCTATCTGAAAGACCGAGAGAAGGGAAGTAGTACAGTCCAAGCGCTGGTCTCCTGCGATTTTTGGAAGCAGAGTTATTGGCATTCAAACATCTATTTTGACATTTCGGCAGCCATCTTGGAAATCTAAAATAGGCCATAGCTGCCGAACTAGGAGTCGTAACGGACTGGGGTTTGGACCCTAGACGTCGGCAAGTAGTGCCGGAACAGATAATCCAGCTTTCAGGGTATTTCAGCGCCCAAAATTTTTGAGCCTGAAAACCACTTGACATTATAGCCCTGGTCGAGCCCATTAAGACGAGCCCAAGCACGGATCTGTAAGCCTGTTCGTTCGGAAGTTACAGCGTTGAAACCGAAATTTTGGCAGCCATCTTGTTTTTTAACCATAACTTGAAAACGCGGTAACTTTCGAACCCATTGGGCTAGGAATACCGAGTTTGGGTTCTTTAAATAGGGTTCGAGAAGCGCCTTAAGCTGGATATAAAACATTGACTCTACGTAGAGTCCGAAACCTGTTAGCCTATAACTTTCCATGTACATAATATTTTTAAGAAATTTTTAATAGAAAAGACACATCTTGTTGATACCTACATAATAGAGCTGACATATATAGTCATACGTAGACCGACTCTCTATAGAGCTTTATAAAAAATAAGTTGTTTTGTTTTATTTTATATTATTTTTTTTTGTTTTGTTTATAGATTGGACCGTAATAATTTTATTTATAGAATATATTATTGGATTAAGACTGACCTAATCTTGTAGAGTAAGCTAAGATAAAAGAGACGACTCTTGGTAGAGCTAGAATACTTAAAATTTTACTTTTTATTTATTATTTATTATTATTATTGGAATACAATTTATAGACTGACTCTAGGTAGAGTCATATAAAAACTATTAAATAAAAATTAAACATTAAAAACTATTATAACATATACATTGTGTGTAAAAAGAGTGGTATAGTACTAAAACGAAGGTAGAGTTACGACTCTACATAGAGAAAAATTTTGACTGAAAAGGTGACGGGATTTCTGTGTTCCTTTAAATTGAGATAAAATCTGAAACTACTGTAACTCTAATAAAGTTTTTAAATAAATTTATAACTTATACAAACCTTAAAATTTTTTAAAAATTTGACATATACTATCTGTTTTTAATGTTATTTATTGTTCGTTGTACTTTATAACTTATACAAACCTATTTTGCTTACCTTATTTTAAACAAGTGCGTTAATATTATTTGTATAATTACAAATAATAGTGGAAATTCTTTTTAAACTGCTATTATTCATATTGAATTGCTGTATTTTATTTTATTTTACTGTCTTATTGGGCGCATACATATTATTTATTATTTTAAAATTTTTAAAACGCTCAAGTTCAAAACTACTAAGTTCCTTATTTTTGGACTGACAAGGCTTTATCAAATAAGACAAAATGTTTAAAACACCTCCACAAAATAAGACTACAGAAATATTGGAGAACTCTATAAAAACAACTCAAGAAACTGAATCGTCAGCGGGGAGAGCGAAGGAAGGAACATCCCAAGTAAGAAAAAGTGTCGGTGAGCTTGAGTCACGGCTTAGCGCAGCTCCTAAGCCTAAGATAAACACTCAACCCACTAAACACAAATCTCAAAATAAACTCTCCCCAGCATCTGGCAGTAAAGAAAACCAAGTTGACTCAGAAACGACTGCATACGCGAATAAGGCACAAGAGGCGAAAGCGTATCTGGTTAAAATAAAACTTTTGTTAAATAGTTCTCGAAACCTTAAGACGGAACTAAAAGACAAAATTATTGAAGCTCTTGACAAATTATACAGGTTGACGAAAGAAGTGGGAGAAGGAAAAGAAATTACTATAATAAATGAATGTATCGCCGCAGAGAAAAAAAAACATAGAACATGACCTTGTAAAGAAAATAGAAGAACACAGCAAGCTGCTCACGGAGTATAAAATAGAGACCCAAAGATTAAGTGAGGAGATTAAATGTCACAGAGAAAAGATAACCACTTATGCTAGTGTGACAGCAAGTGTCAACATCTGGAGCTTGTCCCGCCCAACCTGAAAAACAACATTCCAGCTCCAATGCATTCAATTATAGTTTCATCGGACAATGAAAAGGACACAAGTGGGGAAGTAATTAATAAAATTAGAGTTGCAGTAGATGCAAAACTGAGTGGCTTCAGAGTTGGAAAAGTGAGAAAGGCCAAAGACCAGAAGGTGATCGTGGGATGTGGAACTAGAGAGGAATTGGAGAAAGTAGCAAACCGCTTAAAAGCAGGTCATACAGGGCTATCAGTCGAAGAAGCCAAGAACAAAGATCCACTGGTCGTTTTAAGGGACGTGCTGCAGATTAATACCGATGAGGATATAATAACTGCTATAAAGAACCAAAATAAGAACGTGTTGGAGTCATTAAAAAGCGATGAGGTGCGATTAGCAGTACGTTACCGAAAAAGGACCAGAAACCCGCATACAAACTACGTGATCCTACAGGTATCCCCATTACTATGGCAACGTTTGACAGAAGTTGGGGGTGTACACGTTGACTTGCAGCGCATAGTGGTGGCTGATCAGTCACCACTGGTGCAATGTTCTAGGTGTCTAGCATATGGGCACGGCAAAAGACATTGCAAGGAGGCAGAAGACCAATGTTCCCACTGCGGAGGCCCACACGTTAAAACCGAGTGTACAGAGTATACTGCTGGGAAAACACCTTCTTGCACCAACTGTCTTAGAGCTAAGTTGGATCGAGCAGACCACAACGCGTTTGACAGTGAGTGTCCGGTACGTAGGAAGTGGGATGCTATAGCAAGGTCAAGCGTGGCATACTGCTAAAGTTGTGGCTAAGAACAGGGGTAATGAGCAAGAAATAAACACTAGAACAGAAAACAAACCCATCTTCTTTGTGCAAGCGAATCTCCAAAGAAAAGAGCTTGCAACCAACGAACTGATGATCGAGGCCAGCAAGAGGGAGATGAGTATCGCTCTAATTCAAGAACCATATGTGGGGGGAGTGGGAAATATGAAGAACTACCGAGGTGCTCAAATATATCAATGCGACCAAAGAGCATCAGGAGTGGTGAAGACGGCAATTGCCATCTTCAATAGTAACATCAATGTCACTCAATACCCAACTCTCACCACAAACAATTTCACTGTGGTCAAAATTTCGATGGGCACCTGGGAGATGGGAGTGATATCCCTGTATCTCGAACCGGACTTACGCATTGAACCATACATGGACCACATAAGACATATTCTTACTAAACTAGGAAAAATTGACGTACTCATAGGAGGGGACGGAAACGCGTGGAGTCCATGGTGGGGTAGTGTAAGAGAAGATGGACGAGGGGAAGTGCTAGCGGGTACTCTGAACGAGCTCAACCTCCAAGTATTAAATGAAGGAGATACTCCAACATTTGATACGATAAGAGGAGGAAAAATTTATAAGAGTCATGTAGACATTACAGCATGCTCAGAAAATTTGCTGAAGATGGTGGAAGACTGGAAGGTCGACATTGGCATGACAAGTTCAGATCATAACACTATTACATTCAAAATTAATTCACTAAAAACATCTGGAATAATAATACAAAGAACAACAAGAATATACAATAGCAAAAAAGCCAATTGGAGTCAGTTTCATAAGAAACTGGATCAATTATTATCAGATAAAAATGTCAGTATAATAGAAATTAGAAAAATAAATAATACGTGCAAATTAGAAAACGTGATTGAAAATTATTTAGAAGTAATTAAAGAAACCTGCGAACACACAATCCCGAAAAAGAAAAACATTAACAAACTGAAACTACCATGATGGAATGACGAACTTTTATACGTGGTAGAGCCATGCTGCAGCTATATTAGTAGTATAGTTGTAGCACGAATGGATCGGCTCGACCGGGGAAGGACCACGCTCTCACAGAATACCAGCGTAAAATAGCAACTTAAAACTGCTGTGTTTCGTATGGTGAGTGTAGAGAACCGGAGACCCATTTTACTGGA
Organism: Parnassius glacialis; assembly: GCA_033319125.1. Taxonomy (NCBI): domain Eukaryota; kingdom Metazoa; phylum Arthropoda; class Insecta; order Lepidoptera; family Papilionidae; genus Parnassius; species Parnassius glacialis. The sequence continues at coordinate 73,438,264 of JAVANC010000004.1, read as the reverse complement.
AAAGAGACATTCCATCTTAGTCCTCACGGGTGACAACGCATCTGCATTTTGATTCGCAAGCGATGATAGATGTAGATGTCTATGGGCCACAGCAACCACTCATCATCAGGTGGACTGCGTGCTCGTTTGTCACCCTATCCTATATAAAAAAAAACTTGTCATGCTAAAAAAGGACATCACCACCAAAAAACGACGCATTAAGTGTGCAGCCCCAGTGCGAAGAGCAGCTGTCATTGCGGAGTACCTAATAGCAAAAGAAAATTATGAATGTGAAGCAAAAAAGGCTCAGATAAAAAGCTGGAAAGAATTTTGTGCTAGACAGGATAGAGAAGGGTTGTGGGAAGGCATATACCGAGTTATCGGTAGAACTGCTAAACGGCACGAAGATCTGCCACTGACAAAGGATGGAGTAACCCTAAATAATGCCGAATCGGCGAGATATTTGGCCGAGACATTCTACCCGAAGGATGAGGTTGAAGCTGATAACGCAGACCACCGGCGTATAAGAGAGCTAGCTGAAAACATAAATGCGGGGACGCAAGATGATTCTTGTGACCCACCATTTACTCTTGCGGAGCTAAGGCATGCTACAATCAGCTTCAACCCAAAAAAGGCACCCGGTGGGGACGGTTTTACGGCCGACATCTGCCGAGAAGTTATCTTTCACAGCCCAGAGATTTATCTGAGCCTGGCTAACAAATGCCTGGAGTTGGGACACTTCCCCACCAAATGGAAGGAGGCAGTGGTGGTTGTTCTGCGGAAACCTGGAAAGGACGACTATACGCACCCCAAAGCCTACAGACCAATAGGCTTACTACCTGTGTTAGGGAAAATCCTGGAGAAAATGATCATCAAACGGATTAGATACCATATCCAACCTGGTTGTAGTACTCGCCAATACGGTTTTACCCCACAAAGGAGCACCGAAGACTCCCTCTATGATATGATGAAATATATACAACTACAATTGCGCAATAAAAAGATCATCGTGGTAATATCTCTAGACATAGAGGGAGCCTTCGACAGCGCCTGGTGGCCAGCTATAAGATGCCGATTGGCTGAGGAAAAGTGCCCCAGTAATATAAGATCATTGATTGATGGTTATCTCCGGGATAGGAAAGTGAGACTAAGGTATGCAGGTGTGGAACAAATGCAGGCAACCACCAAGGGGTGCGTACAGGGTTCGATAGGAGGACCAGTCCTATGGAATCTCCTTCTCGACCCTCTGCTTAGAGAAATGGAAGGGAAAAGCGACCGGTGTCAAGCGTTCGCCAATGACATCGTCCTACTGTTTGCGGGGGACACGGCCCTTGATGTCCAAAGACGTGCGGGTACTGCTTTGGAACATGTTATGAGGTGGGGAATTCGTAATAAGCTTAAATTTGCGCCACATAAGACCCAGGAAATGGTAATAACCAATAAACTAAAATACGATTCCCCACGTCTAAGCATGGGCGGTATGGTGGTGCGTATGTCAGAGGAGATCAAGGTGCTTGGTCTCACCGTAGACAGAAAACTAACGTTCAAAACACATGTAAGGAATGTATGCAAGAAGGCCACATCTCTTTACACACAGCTGTCGAGAGCGGCAAAGATCAGCTGGGGCCTTCAACCAGAAATTATTGGGACGATGTACACGGCGGTCGTTGATTCAGTGATTTTGTACGCAGCAAGCGCGTGGGCGCCAGCCGCTAAAAAGTTGGGAGTCAGGAAGCAACTAAATACTGTGCAGAGAGGATTCGCTCAAAAAATTATTAAAGCATACCGGACTGTATCCCTACACTCGGCGCTAGCATTGTCTGGTCTGCTTCCTCTGGACTTAAGAGTCTAAGAAGCAGCATCCCTTTTTGAAGCGAGGAGAGGAAAACTCCAGTCAGTGCTGGCAGACCGAGTGGTGGAGACAAAGGAGAGTTTTACGGAATTGCCTCACCCTGCATCCTATATGGATCTGCAATTCATATGCCTGGTAAACGAGGACGAAACGAAACTCAAAAACAACCAGAGTCTCCGTATTTTTACCGACGGGAGTAAAATAGAGGGAAAGGTCGGAGCGGCATTATCCTTTTGGAATGATGCTGCCGAGACCCGAACTCTAAAACTCAAACTGTCGGACCACTGCACCGTTTACCAGGCAGAATTACTGGCCATATACATGGCAACTGAGCGGATTCTCTCTAGCGCGGAGACAACTTTCGGGGTTTACAGTGACTCTAGGTCTGCTCTAGAGACCATTGTAAACCAAGACTCGCAACATCCTTTAGCAGTCAAGACCCGCAAAAATATTCACAACATCATAGGGCAACAAAAAACACTACAACTATTTTGGATTAAAGCCCATGCGGGTCTAGCAGAAAACGAACGGGCTGATGAGCTGGCTAAACACGCGGCGCTGCGAACAAAAAGAAGCCCGGACTATGACCTGTGTCCGGTCTCTTTTGTTAAGCGTCTCATTCGATCGGAGACACTAAAAGAATGGAACCGGAGGTATAAAGAGGGAGAGACCGCTAGAACAACTAAAGCCTTTCTGCCGGACGTTGAGTCAGCCCACAAGCTGATTAGGGAAACAGCGCTGTCTCCGACGATGATTCAGGCAATGACCGGACATGGCGGGTTCTCCGAGTACCTATACCGGTTCCGGTGCAAGGATAGCCCATCATGCATCTGTGAGCCTGAAATCAAGGAGACTGTGCTGCACATCCTCTTGCAGTGTCCTCGATATGATAAAGCCAGATACGATTTCGAGTCGGAAACCGGTATACAGATTATAAAAGAAAATTTACACACATTACTGACAGAAAAAATTACTCGAAATAAGTTTATCAAATTTTGTGAGGGTGTTGTTAAACAAGTCATTAGAAGTAATCAAAGTTCAACAATATAAGTTTTAAAATGATTTAATATGACGAATATTTTTAATGTGAAAAATATGACTATTAATTGTTACTGATTCTTATAAATGTTGAAAAAATGTTGTTAATTGGACTAGTTGTTATTGTAATTATAATTTTAGGACTAAATACTTTTGTCAAAAATACAATCTGTGCTTCCTTGTGTTTATACTTATATATACTGAGAGAATGCACTGAATCAAAATTCAAAATTTATAGCTATATAGAAATTGTATGTTTTAAATATAGAGGTATGTATATGTAAGAGACAAATGTTGTTGCATGCATTAGGCTAAGAGTAGTAGGACTCCCGAACGAAAACCCGGAGTCCTCTACAACCTCTATAAAAATTAAGGACAAAGTAAATAAAAACACACATTCAAAGTCCATGTCAAAGCTGACAATGTCTCTGACCTCCATGTCAGAGGGAAACAGCAAAACATACATAAAAAAAAACCTAACCTAACCTTTTTTTTTTACATGGGGAAATACCTACGCATACCCGCCTCGCGGGGGCAAGGACGGGTTATGTCGGACTCGCACCGACTAAAACCCCATGGTGTTCCACCCTCGTCGCATATTGGCAGGGCCACGGGTACGCTTTCGCACACTTCCACGGCCCCACCTGCGCTGGCCACCCCATGGCGGCCCCTCCTCGGGAGAGGACTACTCCTCCTCCATCTCCCTCTCAGGTAAGGCGCACCAGAACACATGGCGCGCCCTCCTCCTCGGCCCCCAATTTTATGTGCGTAACGGACGCCCCCGTGTCCGATGCGCGAAGGCCATGGGGCCAGGAAAAACTAGCACTCAGAAGCACCAGCCTTCCTGACCCCAGCGGCGGATCTGGTCTATGGCTCCGCCGCCAACCAAGATTCGGCTGCGGAGGGTAGGGAGAGCGGCGCCTCGCAATACCGACACTCCTCTCCCCCCGCAGCCCCACCACCACCGCATCAACGGTGCGGCCCCGTTTGAGTCGCGGACGATAGGGCGAGTGGCGCATCGCCATACCAACACTCCTCTTCCTCCGCGACCCCACCTCGGCTGCAGCGGTAGAGGGAGCACTCATCCCTCCCACCGCAGCCCATCGACACACATCCGAAGTGGGCTCGCCAAGCCCACTCGGAGTGGCCACCTCGGGCCGGCCCTACACCACGGGCCAGCCAAGGGGTTCCTCTTTGTTCACCGTGGGTGACCAAGCCACGGCTACTAAGCCCCCCCGCCACGACAAGGCGGGAACCCGTTCGGGGGGGAACCTAACCTAACCTAACTTTTTTTTTTTTTTTACATGGGGAAATGCCTACGCATACCCGCCTCGCGGGGGCAAGACGGGTTATGTCGGACTCGCACCGACTAAAACCCCATGGTGTTCCACCCTACCCGCATACTGGCAGGGCCACGGGAACGCTTTCGCACACTTCCGCGACCCCACCTGCGCTGGCCGCCCCATGGCGGCCCCTCTTCGGGAGAGGACCACACCTCCCCCATCTCCCTCTCAGGTAAGGCGCACCAGAACACATGGCGCGCCCTCCTCCTCGGTCTCCAATTTCACATGCGCAACGGACGCCCCCGCGTCCGATGCGCGAAGGCCATGGGGCCAGGAAAAACAAGCACTCAGAAGCACCAGCCTTCCCGACCCCAGCGGCGGATCTGGTCTATGGCTCCGCCGCCAACCAAGATTCGGCTGCGGAGGGTAGGGAGAGCGGCGCCTCGCAATACCGACACTCCTCTCCCCCCGCAGCCCCACCACCACCGTATCAACGGTGCGGCCCCGTTTGAGTCGCGAAGGATAGGGCGAGTGGCGCATCGCCATACCAACACTCCTCTTCCTCCGCGACTCCACCTCAGCTGCAGCGGTAGAGTGTGCGGACTCCTCTCTCACCGCAGCCCCCCGACACACATCCGAAGTGGGCTCGCCAAGCCCACTCGGAGTGGTCACCTCGGGCCGGCCCTACACCTCGGGTCAGCCAAGGGGTTCCTCTTTGTTCACCGTGGTTGACCAAGCCACGGCTACTAAGCCCTCCCGCCACAACAAGGCGGGAACCCGTTCGGGAGGGAACCTAACCTAACTTTTTTTTTTTCGTGGGGAAATCCTCATGGATACCTCCGGCTGCGGGGGCAACCGGAAGGTTATGCCGAACTCCTACCGGCTAAAACCCCACGGTACCTTCTCGCACGTGTGCGCGGGGCCGCGGGAATCCAAATTCTTCCGCAGCCCCGCACTAGTGCTGGCCCGGTCTGTCCGGGCCTCGTCTCCTGCACGGGGTAGCGAGGTGTTAAGCTAGCCCCCTCCACAGCCTCCAATTCCACCTGCGTATCGGATCCCCCCGATTCCGATACGCGGAGGCCATGGGGCCAGGAAAATCGAGCGCTTAGTAGTGCCCGCTTTCCCGACCCCAGCGGCGGATCTGGTCTCGGGCTCCGCCGCCTACCAAGTTTCGGCCGCGGAGGGTAGGGAGAGCGGCGCCTAGCAATACCGACACTCCTCTCCCCCCGCGGCCCCACCACCACCGCATCAACGGTGCGGCCCCGTCTGAGTCGCGGAGGATAGGGCGAGTGGCGCATCGCCATACCAGCACTCCTCTTCCTCCGCGACTCCACCTCGGCTGCAGCGGTAGAGGGAGCACTCATCCCTCTCACCGCAGCCCACCAGCACACATCCGAAGTGGACTTCCCAAGCCCACTCGGAGTGGCCACCTCGGGCCGGCCCTACACCTCGGGCCAGCCAAGGGGTTCCTCTTTGTTCACCGCGGTTGACCAAGCCACGGCTACTAAGCCCCCCCGCCACGACAAGGCGGGAACCCGTTCGGGGGGGTAAGCTAACCTAACCTAACCTAACCTAACCTTTTTTTTTTTCGTGGGGAAATCCTCATGGATACCTCCGGCTGCGGGGACAACCGGAAGGTTATGCCGGACTCCTAACGGCTAAAACCCCACGGTGCCTCCTCGCACGTGCGCGCGGGGCCGCGGGAATCCAAATTCTTCCGCAGCCCCACACTAGTGCTGGCCCGATCTGTCCGGGCCTCGTCTCCTGCACGGGGTAGCGAGGTGGTCAGCTACCCCCCTCCACGGCCTCCAACTCTACCTGCGTATCGGACCTCCCCGAGTCCGATACGCGGAGGCCATGGGGCCAGGAAAAACTAGCACTCAGAAGCACCAGCCTTCCTGACCCCAGCGGCGGATCTGGTCTATGGCTCCGCCGCCAACCAAGATTCGGCTGCGGAGGGTAGGGAGAGCAGCGCCTCGCAATACCGGCACTCCTTTCCCCCCGCAGCCCCACCACCACCGCATCAATGAACGGTGCGGCCCCGTCTGAGTCGCGGAGGATAGGGCGAGTGGCGCATCGCCATACCAGCACTCCTCTTCCTCCGCGACTCCACCTCGGCTGCAGCGGTAAAGGGTGCGGACTCCCCTCTCACCGCAGCCTCCCGACACACATCCGAAGTGGGCTTCCCAAGCCCACTCGGAGTGGCCACCTCGGGCTGGCCCTACACCACGGGCCAGCCAAGGGGTTCCTCTTTGTTCACCGCGGTTGACCAAGCCATGGCTACTAAGCCCCCCCGCCACGACAAGGCGGGAACCCGTTCGGGGGGGAACCTAACCTAACCTAACCGGCATACAACGCAACGGGTGGTTTTGTGGCTTTGGACAGGACTGAGACAAAGCGGTTGGGTCAACTTGTCTTTCGAACTCCTCCTCACGACCCCATAGTGGTAACAGCAAAGTGTACGAGAGTTATGCTTGAGGACGAGATCCTGGACAGGCTTAAGGCTGTGTCCATAACCTTGGAGGAAGGCGGCAATCTTGGGCATTGGCAGTTACCAAAAATAACATGGGTCAATGGCGTACCCGGGTGTGGAAAAACATCTTGGGTTATTAACAATTTTGAGGCGGAAAAAAATATCATCATAACAACAACTGTAGCTGCAAGCGACCTGAGGCAGAGGCTAGCATCACGTGTAGGAGCCGACGCCGCAAGAAAGGTGCGGACTATGGCCTCAATCTTGGTAAATGGCATAACGGCGTCTGAGAAATACACCCGTCTCTTAATTGATGAAGCGCTTATGAACCATTTTGGGGCCATAGTAATGGCAGTACAAATCACTGGTGCAAGTGAAATTTTTCTTATAGGCGACAACAACCAGCTGCCGTATATCGAGAGGCACAATCTGTTTCGACTGCACTATACTCGTCCAAATCTAGTGGCTAATATCAACCACGAATGGCTCTGCACGCACAGAAACCCACTGGATGTAGCGTATGCACTAAATGAGATCTACGAGGGCATCTACTCATCCAATACTAGGCTGCGATCCCTAGAGCTGAAGAGGTACACGGGTTCACAGATTCCAAAGTCCCTTGAAAACACGTTATATCTGGGACACACCCAGGCTGAAAAGGAAAGTCTCGTTTGCCAGGGCTACGGAAAAGGGAAGGCTTCGCGAACTCTTACCATACATGAAGCTCAGGGGCTCGTGAGCGAGACGGTGGTAATTGTGCGTTCAACCAGAGAAAAACAACGCCTATACAACAGTGTTCCCCATGCAGTGGTTGCAATCTCGCGTCATACGAGCCATTGTATCTACTTTACAGATTGGTGTGAGGAAGATGCAGTTGCCCGTTTCATTTTTGCGAGCCGAGTCTGCCACCACAAGCAGAATTAGGGATTACAACGTCAAAATGGCAATACATCATCGAGACTTAAAGGTTGCGAACAACATTATGAACGTGGTCCGAGACGAAGTGGCGTAAACGATATTCAGGTTAAAGTGACGTTAAAGCTAAAGGACGTTAAAGTGACATGTTCGCAACAATGCTTTGTGTTTTACTTTAAATTATTTTAAAAATAAGGCTGTTTAGTGAATTGTTGTTACAAAATTAGTAATAAATATGTATAGATTAAGATTTTTAATACATAGTTAAGGAAAAAAAAGAAAAAGAAGAGAAAAAAAAACAAAGAACAAAACAATAAAAAATATAACAAAAATAATATATACTTAGTAAAAAAAGGAAGGAAGCAAAAAAAGGAAAAAAAAAAGAAAAAGAAAAAAGAACAAAAAAAAAGATGTTAAATGCTTCGAATAACAAAAAAAAATACTAACTATTTAGCTGTAAGGTATAATATAATACTCATAAATTGTAAAAGAAAACGTACATTTAAATATACGCGGAGAGATGTAATAGTTAAGAAATTCAATATGTAATATAATAATAATTCAAAAATGTAATAAAGGGTACGGACCGCGAGTCTGTAGAGTAAGCGATTAATAATTAAAAAAAAAACCTAACCTAACCTTTTTTTTTTTTTCGTGGGGAAATCCTCATGGATACCTCCGGCTGCGGGGGCAACCGGAAGGTTATGCCGGACTCCTACCGGCTAAAACCCCACGGTACCTCCTCGCACGTGTGCGCGGGGCCGCGGGAATCCAAATTCTTCCGCAGCCCCGCACTAGTGCTGGCCCGGTCTGTCCGGGCCTCGTCTCCTGCACGGGGTAGCGAGGTGTTCAGCTACCCCCCTCCACAGCCTCCAACTCCACCTGCGTATCGGACCCCCCCGAACCCGACACGCGGAGGCCATGGGGACAAGACAATCGAGCGCTTATTAGTGCCCGCTTTCCCGACCCCAGCGGCGGATCTGGTCTCGGGCTCCGCCGCATACCAAGTTTCGGCCGCGGAGGGTAGGGAGAGTGGCGCCTCGCAATACCGACACTCCTCTCCCCCCGCGGCCCCACCACCACCGCATCAACGGTGCGGCTCCGTGTGAGTCGCGGAGGATAGGGCGAGTGGCGCATCGCCATACCAGCACTCCTCTTCCTCCGCGACTCCACCTCGGCTGCAGCGGTAGAGGGAGCACTCACCCTTCTCACCGCAGCCCACCGACACACATCCGAAGTGGACTTCTCAAGCCCACTCGGAGTGGCCACCTCGGGCCGGCCCTACACCTCGGGCCAGCCAAGGGGTTCCTCTTTGTTCACCGCGGTTGACCAAGCCACGGCTACTAAGCCCCCCCGTCACGACAAGGCGGGAACCCGTTCGGGGGGGAACCTAACCGGTCGCGCCTAATACGCCGAAGCGTAAGCATCGTTTAAAGTGAGCTCCGCGTTCGAAAAATCCGGAAAAATAGTAAATTTAGTGCTATTGTGAAGTGTCATACATCAAATTGTGTGTAAAGTTGTCAGCTTTACGGTGGTGGTAGTGGTACCAAGTACACGATTTCGCTTGAGTGGGTTTTTGGCGAAAAACCTCCGATTTTCAACAAATTAAGGTAAATTTTTATCTTATTCTTGAAACGCTGCGAAATCTAAAGCTGCAACATATTATTTTTAATACACCAAAATTTGACTCTTTGCATGCTGCACATTTTGATACTTGTTCTGGATTTTTCCGATAAAAATTACGGAAGTTATATTGATTTTTCTTGAAACCACGTGGCCACGTGTTTTAAGAACCAGAATAGTGCGGCTATATCTAAGAGTGTATTTCATAAGTGCTTATAACGCGCTCTTAAAAAACGTTTAGAGCACACAAATTGATTCACTCTACAAGATTTTATAGCCTAAAAACCAACATTTTCATAAAATTAAAATTTTTTAACGCTCTATAATTCGAGAACCAAATCGAGGACATATACTTTTTATTTCTTTATTTGTGGTCTTTTAATACAAAATCCGAATAAAAAAAAGAAAAAAAATTTCAGAATTTTTCGTCACGAAATTTTCATAATATTAGATTTTTCAGAAAAAGTGTGTGACACGTGGCAATATCACAGTCTTTTAAAGGTCGTAGGAGGAAGTGTGACATAATATCATTTCAATTTGCCTTTTTTTGAAAAAAATCGGACAAAAACTTCAGGAGATATTGAATTTTTTGCAAGTTTTGGAATTTATTTTAATAAATATAAATAAAATTCATAAACAAATAATTTAATCGCACAAAGTAACAATAAAAAACTCCTCCGAAAAACAAATAAAAAAAGTGACTGACATAAAAACGTCTGTTATGACTTACCGAGCATATGCCGAGTCTATACTCCGTTATGGACTGGTCATGTGGGGAAATAGTCCGGATTGGAATCGGGCATTTATTGCGCAGAAAAAGTGCATTGGGGCAATCTGCGGAGTACGACCCGATGAATCGTGTCAGCCTCTATTTAAAGGTCTTGGAATACTGCCACTACCAACGATGTATATTTTAGAAGTTTGTGTTTTTGTGCAGAGACACAAACAATTATTCGAAAAAGCTTGTGAGGTACAGACTACTCGCTCACGTAGGGACCCACACAAGCTCGTACTTAAGGATATACCTAAATCACAAAAATATGGCAAAAGTTGCCTTACCATGTGTGTCCGAATATATAACAAACTCCCGGACGAACTTAAAACCCTAAATATTACATTGTTCAAAAAGAAATTGTACAAATGGCTCAATGAAAATAATTTCTATAGTGTAAAACAATTCTTGGAAAAAAAATTGATTATGTACTAGATAATATTTATTAAAAAAATTCATTTCATTTTTGTAAAAATATAAAATAATAAAATATAGTATTGTAACAATATCTCTTTGACTAAACTGTGCGACTATTACTAGATATTGAAATTGACATGTAATTAATTATTATAATATTATTTCTCTTTGTTAACTAAATTAGGTGACTAATGTATTTCTAATAGTTAAAGAAAATTTGACATTGTTTAAAAATATTTGCATGCTATGTAAAGTAAGCAAAACATGAGCGCTCGATTTTTACCTGTGAACAACATATATACCATGTTTTACGCAAATAAAGATTATTATTATTATTATTATTAAAGCTCCCTGAGACCTTTTCGACGATACCAAGGTCGACAGGTCTATCTCTTACCGTTGCTGAGTTACAACAAAATTTGTATATTGGACGCCATATTGAAAAAGCCACCAAAATTTCAACTGGCGATATCTCAGCAACCATTGGTCGTATTACACTGAGGTTTTCAATATAATTATAGTTGGGACATTCTTAATATTAAGAAATACAGAAATCGCCCACTTCTTCAAACATCATAACGGTGTCCATTTCTGGATAGCTGACTACGAGCTGAGCAGATTAAGCCCAAACTCGACCATTTTAGGTCAAGTAGAACGGCAGAAAAACAAGTTTTAGTTAACATCAGCCATCTTGTTCCGCCATCTTGCTAAGTTTTAAATTGCAATAACTTCGGAACCGTTGGTCGTAGAAAGTCGCGGTTTTCACTAAATTTAAGAGCAAATTTTATTCTATCAATACATTCATATAGCAGTACTAAAATTCTTGTCGGCCATTTTGAAAACTTCAATCGTTGATATCTCTGCAACCGTTCAACATATAGTATTCGGGATTGGACTCATTCATTGCAGCTCAGTCAGTAAATAATAAAAAGGGATACTTAGTAGATAATCATTAAAATTAAATTAAATAAAAATGTCCGGAAAATCAGTCGCCTCTGGTACCGCATTTACCAAGCCTAAGCTTGCTGCAAAGACCAGTAAAGGAGTGAGCCCCGCTACTAGCGCGGCCCTTCGAAAGAAGGTTTTATTACAAAACGCGGCTTCTTCCAGCAAAGCAGCCGAAGATGAAAGTAAAGGCACGGTTTTAGAGGCAAATATGATGCCAATCATTGAACCAACCAATCCTAACGCATGTCATAATCACACGGAAGAATCTTATGAGACAGCCAGCGTACACAAAAGACAGGAAAACCCATCTCTAACAGAGTTTGATTCAGACGAAAACAGTTCGGTGGCACAAGATATGGAGACGGAGCTAGAAATCCTGGGTAAATGCAAGCATGCACGCACAGACGGCGAATGGTCTGATGCTGACAGTATACTCAGCGACAACAGCAAGCGATCCAGTATACTACCGCCAGCGTATAAACGAGCCGGTATATCCATGGATCTTGTTATCCAGAGGGCCAACGAATTCCTACTTTCTGGTAAGGAAGCCTTAGAAAAGGCTGGTAATATGAAAAGGGAATGTAAGACTGAGGTACACGAGTGCCTCCAAGGGCTAAATGAAATTGCACTATCTTTATCCGATTCCCGTTCGCGTCACCGTTTGGCTTTGGAACAAGAACGATGTCGTGCCGCCAAAGAAATAGTGAGGATAGAACGGGCACATAAACAGTTAGTTGAGATACAAGACACCTACGCTAATAAATTGGCAGAAACCTTCGAAATTGTCCAAAACACCTCCAAGACGGCTGAAGCAATACGTAGCTGGCTCAGCTATGAAATGGACGAACCCATAAAAGCTATTAGCCGAATTCTACTTGAGGTTCATGGATTATTAACGAAGGCACTACCAAAATCAAGCACTGTGGCTTCAATTCCCCACCCCGTTAATTGTTCAGAAGATCTAACACATGTGAAAGAATTAATCACCGAAGTGGCACATGAATTGCAATCTGTACACGTCGCAATTGAAAAACTAGTCGACTCCTTAAATGAGATAAAAGAGAAATCACTCCTCAATGATACAATGCAGACATCCTATAACACCCGTATTGAATCTGTAACAACTCGTATCCAAGAACTGCAAGATATGATACGAGACCAACAGACCAGACCGCAGTGCCAGGAGGAGACTATAAATATTGAAACAGAAATTCAAAAGGTAATTAATCCTGTTGTTGAGATGATCAAAAACCTCCGAGAAGAGACAATCGAAACAAGAGATTGTTATACAACTCACATGGCATTTCAGGGCAATACAGGGTTAAGCACGGAATTAGCAATAGCCGAGATCAGAGACAAAATCAACGACATCAGAAATCACCAATGTGCTAGTCCGTCACAAAGACTAAAGGGCAAAGACGAAAATAGCGCAGAAGTTACTACGCATACCAGCGAAACAGCACAATTCGTCCAACTACGTAGACGAACCTATGCGGAGACCGCTAGTATGCCCCGATATGCTATGATACTCGAGTCTGTTGACCCGCGTCTCTCGAGTGAGGATATCATAAGTCAGGTAAGGAAGGATGTAGATCCGATCGAGTTGGGAGTCCGTGTAAATAAAATAACTAAACTTAAAAACCAAAGAATTGTTATTAACTGTGACTCTCAACAAGATCAACAAACACTAAAAACCGCGATCCGAGACACCTGTAATAAGTTAACTGTGTCAACACCTTCAATGAAAAAACCACAGCTACGGCTCATAGGTGTAACCACAGATTTGACTGACGAAAAACTAGTAAAGGCTATATCAAGCCAAAATAGCAAACTCACGTCAGACCTCACAGAAGAACAAAAAGTAGCGAAAGTCCTCCGTCGTACAAAAGGCAGAATCCGAGAACTGGCAAACGTCATTCTCGAGGTAACACCTCAAATGTGGTCAAAACTGAAGGATCAGAAATTGCGCTTTGGATACCAGATAGTGTCTTGTATTGACCAATCTCCACTAACACAGTGTTACAGATGTCTAAGTTTTAATCATAAGGCGATAAACTGTAACTATAAACTGTGTTGTGGATATTGTTCAGAAGAACATGACACTAGGGAATGCACCAAGCAAAACACTGTCCCTATGTGCTGGAATTGCAAAAACTCGCAAAGGGAAAATACCGCCCACCCAGCATATAGCTCCCAATGCCCAGAATGGATAAAATGGGATAAAATTGCGAGATCCTCTGTCTCGTATTGCTGAGAGTCAGGTGACACAACATCCTTCACAGTAGTTAAAAACTATCTAGCTTCAAACACAGACATTAAAATAGTACAGTATAACCTGGATCGTGGGCGCGCGGCCACTCAAGAGTGTTTACGTGCAGCCACGATGCAGGGATACTCAATCATTTTGATGCAAGAACCATACGTAGGATCAAAAGCACATGTTACTGTAGGGTCTCAGTACCGAGTTATTCAGAAAGTAACAAGCAACAGTTCAAAACCAGTAAGATCGGCAATCATTGTCACTAACCCAAAAATCCAATGTACTACTAATCCAGATTTGTTAACAGAAGATATAGTAGGAATAACACTTAAATTAAGCCATATTAAGATTGGATTGATCAGCATCTACCTACACGAAAAGGGAGACATCGAGGAAGAAATGTCAACGATCAAGCAAGTCATAACATCAATGGACGCCAACGAATACTTAATAGGATGAGATACAAATGCTAGCAGCATCTGGTGGGGATGCAATGCAGACGACAAAAGAGGAACTTGTATAACAGAGACATTGGCTGAACTAAACTTAGAAATACTATATATAGGTACGACTCCAACGTTTAGTGCTTACAGAATGGGTATACTTTGTTCCAGCATTATCGATATCACTGCTTGTTCATCTGCCCTAATACATCACATCAAAAACTGGAGAGTAGACGATACATTTTGTACGCTTTCTAATCATAAGCCTATCCTCTACCAGATAGAATTCAAGAACATAAAATTAGATAAAGTAATCAGCGTCACAAGAAAATATAACACTAAGAAAGTTAATTGGGTTCACTTCAAAACAGAATTGACAAAAGAATTAGAAGAAAAAGGTATTAATAGAGATAAAATTAAAGAAATAAACACAGATCAAGAATTGGATAATATAGTTGACAACTACATGCAGGCTATAATATCTACAAGCGACAAAATAATACCACATCTACAGGAAAAAAGAATAAGTAAAGCACCAGTCTGGTAGACCAAACACCTAAATGAACTAAAAGTAGAAACGATTAGAAAAAGACGCAGAATAAGGAACGCACACCCGAAAAGAAGGGATTACGTCATAGAACAATATTTAAAAACAAAAGAACTATACGTACAAAGCATTGAAGAGGAAGCAACAAAGAGCTGGAAAAACCTATGCTCAACGGAAGAGAAAGAAAGCGTGTGGCAAAGAACTTACCGCATTCTGAAAGTATGCTCAAACAAAGAAGATGATAAACTGCTCCGAAATTCAAGCGGCAAAATATTATCTGAAAGAGAATCAGCAGAACTTCTAGCAGAAACGCTTTTTCCGTCAGATATCATTGTAACTGACACCGAAGATCATATCGTACTAAGGACTACCACTCGGGAACAAATATTAAAACTAAAAAACTCTAACATAGACATAAGACCATTCACTACGCATGAAATAGAAAGCATATTCCGAAACATGAGCCCGAAAAAAGCCCCAGGAGGAGACGGATTAACCTCAGATATTTGCCAAGCAGCATATGAAAGCAAACCAGATACTCTACTAGCATTGTTTAACCAATGCCTTCACCTCGGATATTTTCCAAAGAAGTTTAAGATAGCTACAATAAAAATCTTACCGAAACCTCATAAGGAAGACTATTATGTTCCTAAATCCTACCGGCCAATAGGGCTTCTACCAGTGCTAGGAAAGGTATTAGAAAAGCTGTTCGTTAACAGAATACAGTGGCAAATTGGAAATGAAAGGAAACTGAACAACAGACAATATGGTTTCACACCACAAAGAGGAACTGAAGATGCGCTTTATGACGCTATTACACTTATCAAAAATGGGCTAGATAAGAAAGATATAGTAGTAGTGGTATCACTGGACATCGAAGGCGCATTTGACAACGCTTGGTGGCCAGTGATAATTAACGAACTTCAAGCTAAACAGGTCGAACCATCAATGCTCAGGCTTATAACCAGCTACTTAAGCGACAGGGAAATACAGCTAAGATATGCGGGAGAGGAAGTCAGACGATCGTCTAACAAAGGTTGTATACAGGGATCAACGTGCGGACCAATCATGTGGAACATCCAACTGGATCCCTTGCTACAAAAAACACAAAGCATTAACACCCACGTTCAAGCATTTGCAGATGATATACTAATTATAGCGAAAAACAAAAATGGTGAGACTCTAGAAAAGGACGTAAATGAAACATTAAAGATAATTGCAGAATGGGGTAAGAGGAACAAAATGAAATTTGCACCACATAAAACGCAGACAATATTAATAACCAGGAAACTAAAGTATCATCATCCTGTAATCAAAATGGAAGGAGTCGAACTGAAATTCTCTAATCAACTTAAAATATTGGGATTAATTATAGATCGCAACCTAAATTTCAAACCGCATATTGATGAAGTCAGCCGGAAAGCTATAAATCTATATAAAGCAATATCCAGAGCAGCAAGAGCACAATGGGGTCTGAATTCAGAAATAATAAGATGGCAGTTGTGGAGCCGACTGTACTATATGCTGCCAACTGCTGGGCAGAAACAACTAACAGAAGATACATCGAACGCACCTTAAACAGATTAACTCGGATGTTCAGCATACGTATCAGCAAAGGCCACAAAACAAATTCACTGATTTCAAGCACACTACTGGCACAAATTATCCCCTTAGCACTAAGAGCCATAGAAAATGCTCATTTATATGAGGTAAAGAGAGGTAAGACGATAGACCAGTTACCTGGTAGGCAACTTGAAATAAAAATAAGTCCGTTTGACCCACCACATCCCTCAGAAAGAGAAATATTAAAATATCAGCTCATTAATACGCAAGAGGATACAGAATCAATTGATAACGAATGGCCCAAAATCTACACGGACGGTAGCAAAATCAACAACAAAGTGGGAGCTGCAATAACAGTATGGAAAAATGGAACAGAAATATACAAAAAAATGTTTAGGCCAGAAAGTTATTGCACTGTATTTCAGGCGGAATTGGCAGCCATATTGAGAGCAATAAAATACGCAATAGCAAAAAATCATCGCGAAGTTAATATTATAAGCGACTCAAGATCAGCTTTAGAGTGTATCTGCAATCCCACCTCAAAACACCCAATAGCTGCCGAAATCCGAAATGAAATAAGAGAGAATAGGAAACTAGACGGTAATATCCAACTATTCTGGATTAAAGCACACAGTGGAATTGCCGGTAATGAGAGAGCCGACGAATTGGCTAAACATGCAGCTTTCAACAACAAGCAAAGACCAGAGTATGATCTTTTCCCATTGTCTTATGCAAAGCATCTCACCAGGCAATCTACTCTACAAGTATGGCAACGGAAATACGAAGAAACCCCAACTAGCAACATCACAGACGTTTTTCCCTAATATTATCATAGCTTATAAGGTACTTAAGTCGATCAAAATAACAAATTTAATTTGTCAATTATTTACTGGGCATGGAGGAAACAAAGCATACTTGTACCGTTTTAAGTTGACGTCATCCCCATGCTGCACTTGCGACGAAACGACAGAACAATCGATCGAACACTTAATAATAGATTTCCCGCGATTCGGAAGAAAGCGATACGAATGCGAGTGCAAAATGGGAATGACTGTAAGCAAAAACAGCCTGTCTAGCATAATTGAAGACAATGACTGCCGATCGAATTTTATGGAATTTGCGCTATCCGTGTTAAAAATCGTAAATGTATAAAATGGTAGTAAAATAACTAATTAATTAGACAAAAAAAAAACTAGGTAGTATTAAGTAAACTTGAAATTAAGATGTAAATAAGTTAATAACATGTGTGTAATTTTAGATTTAGTATAAACTCTCTATATTGTCAACGTTGAATGTAAAAAGATAAGATAATTGTTGTAAATGCGTCGTAAAAAAAAAAATTTAGTGAACTAGAAATTAATATTTAAATAAGCTAATTAACATAATGTTATTTTAGATTAACAATATGTTAGGGAAACAGGCGGGAGATGGGCAGCAGCATCTTCCTGATAATAGCCGAAAGTACAATAAAAAAACTGCGGTTGCCAACCCGCTCGCCAAGCGTGGCAACTATGGCAAATACCCCCCAATGATGAAAACAACAAACAGACGGCCCCTAGTCCCCGGCGGCCCCGCTATTCCTGGCTACGGTGGCGACCATGGTAACGGCGGGGCAGGGGGTGCTAAGAATCTCCGGTGGAGGTTCGGTTGCCACCTACGACGACTCGACCTGGCAACGTACAACGCACGCACCCTGAGGACTGACGAGAAGATCGTGGAGCTGGAAGAAGAGATAGACAAGTTGCGCTGGCATATTATAGGATTATCCGAAGTCCGAAGAGAGGGGGAGGACACGGTAATCCTCGAATCCGGCAACTTGCTCTATCACCGGGAGGGCGACCATCTGTCCCAAGGAGGTGTCGGATTTATCGTCCACAAGTCTCTCGTTAACAACGTTGTAAAGATCGGGAGTGTGTCGACGAGGGTTGCGTACCTTATACTCAGAATCACCAAACGGTATTCGCTGAAGGTCATACAGGTTTACGCACCAACCTCGGCACACCCCGATGAGGAGGTGGAGGAAATGTATGAGGATATCTCTAGAGCCATGCATTCCTCCAAAACCCAATATACGGTGTTAATGGGAGACTTCAATGCAAAACTAGGCACAAGAGAGAACGGTGAGCTGAAAGTAGGGAAATTTGAAATAGGGCAACGGAACCCAAGGGGCCAGCAGCTGGCCGACTTCATGGAGAAAGAGGGACTCTTTATGATGAGCTCTTTCTTCAAGAAGCGGCCCCACAGGAAGTGGACCTGGTCGAGCCCCGACGGTTCGACAAAAAATGAGATTGACTTCATTATGACGACCAGACGACAACTGTTCAGTGATGTCTCAGTGATCGCGAGGGTGAAAACCGGCAGCGATCACCGAATGGTTAGAGGCACACTGAACTTAAATGTTAAGTTGGAGAGGTCTCGTCTGATGAAGTCAACGCTCCGTCCCCCTCGTGCTCTAATCCAAAGTCCCGAAACCTTTCAGCTCGAGTTACAAAACCGTTTTCAGTGCCTAGTAGACTGCAATGAAGTGGACGATATGAATGACAAGCTCGTGGAAACTGTCCATGCGGTCGGAGCTAAGTTCTGCAAGACCCGCCGCAGAAGAACACAAAAACTCTCCGATCACACTCTTAATCTCATGGCTGTTAGACGGGAGATGAGGCTACATTCTTCAACAGATTTGACAGCATACAGGCAACTGAACAGACAGATCTCTAAATGCATGCGGCGAGACTTACGCAACTTCAATACAGCTCGTATTGAAGAAGCGATCGAGCGGAACCAAGGCTCCAAAGTCTTTGCCAGAGATCTGTCTGCCAGAAAGAGCCAACTGCCAAGGCTGAAGACCGAATGTGGCAGCATCGTTTCCGGGGCACCTGAGATTTTGAGTGAGATTGAGAGGTTCTATGGGCAGCTGTACACGTCATCGTTGGAGCCACGCGCAAGTGTGAGTAACGATCCAAGAGCGAGTCTTATTCGACACTATTCCGAAGATATCCCGGACGTCAGTCTGAGCGAGATTAGAATGGCTCTCCAGGACCTTAAAAACGGCAAGGCCCCAGGCGAGGATGGAATTACAGCGGAGCTTCTGAAAGCGGGTGGAAGACCGGTACTTGAAGTCCTTCAGAGGCTCTTTAATTCCGTTCTCCATGGTGGCATTACACCGGAGGCGTGGAGCAGAAGTGCGGTGGTCTTGTTCTTCAAGAAAGGTGACAACGTTCTCTTGAAGAACTACAGACCGATTTCCCTTCTGAGCCGCGTCTACGTGCTGTTTTCGAGAGTCATTACGAATCGTCTCGCGCGCAGACTTGACGACTTCCAGCCTCCCGAACAAGCCGGTTTCCGAAAGGGCTTTAGCACCATAGACCACATACATACCCTACGGCAAATTGTACAGAAGTCCGAAGAGTACAATTTGCCACTATGTCTGGCGTATGTGGACTATGAGAAAGCCTTTGATTCCGTCGAAATTTGGGCGGTGCTGCAGTCCCTTCAGCGGTGCCAAGTTGACTGTCGGTATATCGAAGTGCTGAAGTGTTTGTACAGTAGAGCTACGATGGCTATCCGAGTACAGAACCAGAGTACGAAACCTATCCAATTGCAGAGAGGTGTAAGACAGGGTGACGTTATATCCCCGAAACTCTTCACCGCTGCATTGGAAGGCGTTTTCAAGCTTCTGGACTGGAAAGGATACGGAATTAACATCAATGGCGAGTACATCACTCACCTTCGATTTGCCGACGATATAGTCCTCATGGCAGAATCGCTGGAGGAACTTAGCACTATGCTCAATGACCTCAATAGTGTCTCCCAACGGATAGGTCTTAAGATGAACATGGACAAAACAAAGATTATGTTTAATGTCCATGTCACACCTATGCCGGTAGTTGTTGGGAGCACTAAGCTCGAAGTTGTTGACGAGTATGTTTACCTGGGACAAATAGTCCGACTAGGTAAGTCCAACTTCGACCGAGAGGTCAATCGACGGATTCAACTCGGCTGGGCAGCGTTCGGGAAGCTACGACACATCTTCTCGTCAGAAATACCTCAAAACCTTAAAACAAAATTGTACAACCAGTGCGTGTTGCCAGTGATGACTTACGGAACTGAGACGTGGTCCTTCACTGCTGGCCGTATGAGGAAGCTCAAGGTCGCTCAGCGAGCTATGGAGAGGGCTATGCTCGGAGTTTCACTGCGTGATAAACTTAGGAATGAGGATATCCGCAGTAGAACCAGAGTAACCGACATAGCCCAACGGATTAGTAAGCTGAAGTGGCAGTGGGCCGGCCATATAGCTCGAAGAACCGACAACCGATGGGGAAGAAAGGTTCTCGAGTGGCAGCCTCGTACCGGTAGGCGAAGTGTAGGGCGTCCCCCCACAAGATGGAGTGACGACCTGGTAAGACATGCAGGAAGTCGATGGATGCAGGTGGCTCAGGACCGTGCTTTGTGGCATTCTTTGGGGGAGGCCTATGTTCAGCAGTGGACTTGTGAAGGGCTGTAATGATGATGATGATGATATTTTAGATTAATTGTTAACTGTTTGTAATGTCATAGTACAGTTCACCGTAAAAGATAAGATAATTGTTGTAAACGCAACGAATGAACAAACAAATAAGAAAAGGACAAAAAAAAGATATAAGGAAAAAATAAGAGAAATAAAAAGACCTTATACAAAAAAAAACAAAACAAAAAGAAAAAAAAAGTTTAAACATAAAATAAAAATGATAAAAATAGTAGCATGTAAGATTAATTTCGCAAAGTAATTGTTATTAAGGTAGTAGAAATTTAAGCATAAACTGTCATTGTATTGTATTCGAAAAAGACAGTTATATAAATTTAGCGTGTATATGTTATAAAGTAAAATAATGTTTCCTAGCCGGCAGTTAAAAAACTGTCCGAAATGTAAGACGTGCGACAAAAAAAAATCAAGTTCATTATAATACGAGTAGATAGTATTTCATTACAGTAAGAAGGGTACTGCAGAATAGCAGTAGTATAAATAATTTAAAAAAAATACCTAACCTAACCTAACCTACCTTTTTTTTTTTTCATTTTCGTGGGGAAATCCTCATGGATACCTCCGGCTGCGGGGGCAACCGGAAGGTTATGCCGGACTCCTACCGGCTAAAACCCCACGGTACCTCCTCGCACGTGTGCGCGGGGCCGCGGGAATCCAAATTCTTCCGCAGCCCCGCACTAGTGCTGGCCCGGTCTGTCCGGGCCTCGTCTCGTCGCCACGACAAGGCGGGAACCCGTTCGGGGGGGAACCTAACCTTTTTTTTTTACATGGGGAAATGCCTACGCATACCCGCCTCGCGGGGGCAATGACGGGTTATGTCGGACTCGCACCGACTAAAACCCCATGGTGTTCCATCCTCGGCGCATACTGGCAGGGCCACGGGAACGCTTTCGCACACTTCCGCGACCCCACCTGCGCTGGCCGCCCCATGGCGGCCCCTCCTCGGGAGAGGACCACTCTTCCCCCATCTCCTTCTCAAGTAAGGCGCACCAGACACATGGCGCGCCCTCCTTCTCGGCCGCCAGTTTCCAATGCGCAACAGACGCCCCCGTGTCCGATGCGCAAAGGCCATGGCGCCAGGAAAAACAAGCACTCTGAAGCACTGGCTTTCCCGGCCCCAGCGCCGGATCTGGTCTATGGCTCCGCCGCCAACCACGATTCGGCTGCGGAGGGTAGGGAGAGCGGCGCCTCGCAAACCGACACTCCTCTCCCCCCGCAGCCCCACCACCACCGCATCATTAACGGTGCGGCCCCGTCAGAGTCGCGGAGGATAGGGCGAGTGGCGCATCGCCATACCAACACTCCTCTTCCTCCGCGACTCTTACTTACATGGGGAAATGCCTACGCATACCCGCCTCGTGGGGGCAAGGACGGGTTATGTCGGACTCGCACCGACTAAAACCCCATGGTGTTCCACCCTCGTCGCATATTGGCAGGGCCACGGGAACGCTTTCGCACACTACCGCGGCCCCACCTGCGCTGGCCGCCCCATGGCGGCCCCTCCTCGGGAGAGGACTACTCCTCCTCCATCTCCCTCTCAGGTAAGGCGCACCAGAACACATGGCGCGCCCTCCTCCTCGGCCTCCAACTTCATGTTCGCAACGGACGCCCCCGTGTCCGATGCGCGAAGGCCATAGGGCCAGGAAAAACTAGCACTCAGAAGCACCAGCCTTCCTGACCCCAGCGGCGGATCTGGTCTATGGCTCCGCCGCCAACCAAGATTCGGCTGCGGAGGGTAGGGAGAGCGGCGCCTCGCAATACCGACACTCCTCTCCCCCCGCAGCCCCACCAACACCGCATCAACGGTGCGGCCCCGTGCGAGTCGCGGAGGATAGGGCGAGTGGCGCATCGCCATACCAACACTCCTCTTCCTCCGCGACTCCACCTCGGCTGCAACGGTAGAAGGTGCGGACTCCCCTCTCACCGCAGCCCCCCGACGCACATCCGAAGTGGGCTCGCCAAGCCCACTCGGAGTGGCCACCTCGGGCCGGCCCCACACCTTGGGCCAGCCAAGGGGTTCCTCTTTGTTCACCGTGGTTGACCAAGCCACGGCTACTAAGCCCCCCCGCCACGACAAGGCGGGAACCCGTTCGGGGGGGAACCTAACCTAACCTTTTTTTTTTTACATGGGGAAATGCCCACGCATACCCGCCTCGCGGGGGCAAGGACGGGTTATGTCGGACTCGCACCGACTAAAACCCTATGGTGTTCCACCCTAGTCGCATATTGGCAGGGCCACGGGAACGCTTTCGTACACTTCCGCGACCCCACCTGCGCTGGCCGCCCCATGGCGGCCCCTCCTCGGGAGAGTAACACTCCTCCCCCATCTCCTTCTCCGGTAAGGCGCACCAGAACACATGGCGCGCCCTCCTCCTCGGCCTCCAATTTCACATGCGCAACGGACGCCCCCGTGTCCGATGCGCGAAGGCCAAGGGGCCAGGAAAAACTAGCACTCAGGAGCACCAGCCTTCCTGACCCCCGCGGCGGATCTGGTCTATGGCTCCGCCGCCAACCAAGATTCGGCTGCGGAGGGTAGGGAGAGCGGCGCCTCGCAATACCGGCACTCCTCTCCCCCCGCAGCCCCACCACCACCGCAACTACGGTGAGGCCCCGTTTGAGTCGCGGAGGATAGGGCGAGTGGCGCATCGCCATACCAACACTCCTCTTCCTCCGCGACTCCACCCCGGCTGCAGAGGTAGTGGTGGGGAGGACACCCCTCTCGCAGCAGCCCACCGACACACATCCGAAGTGGGTTCGTCAAGCCCACTCGGAGTGGCCACCTCGGGCCGACCCTACACCACGGGCCAGCCAAGGGGTTCCTCTTTGTTCACCGTGGGTGACCAAGCCACGGCTACTAAGCCCCCCCGCCACGACAAGGCGGGAACCCGTTCGGGGGGGAACCTAACCTAACCTAACCTTTTTTTTTTTACATGGGGAAATGCCTACGCATACCCGCCTCGCGGGGGCAAGGACGGGTTATGTCGGACTCGCACCGACTAAAACCGCATGGTGTTCCACCCTCGGCGCATATTTGCAGGGCCACGGGAACGCTATCGCACACTTCCGCGGCCCCACCTGCGCTGGCCACCCCATGGCGGCCCCTCCTCGGGAGAAGACTACTCATCCTCCATCTCCCTCTCAGGTAAGGCGCACCAGAACACATGGCGCGCCCTCCTCCTCGGCCTCCAATTTCATGTGCGCAACGGACGCCCCCGTGTCCGATGCGCGAAGGCCATGGGGCCAGGAAAAACTAGCACTCAGAAGCACCAGCCTTCCTGAATCCAGCGGCGGATCTGGTCTATGGCTCCGCCGCCAACCAAGATTCGGCTGCGGAGGGTAGTGAGAGCGGCGCCTCGCAATACCGACACTCCTCTCCCCCCGCAGCCCCACCACCACCGCATTAACGGTGCGGCCCCGTTTGAGTCGCGGAGGATAGGGCGAGTGACGCATCGCCATACCAGCACTCCTCTTCCTCCGCGACTCCACCTCGGCTGCAGCGGTAGAGGGAGCAGACACCCCTCTCACCGCAGCCCACCAACACACATCCGAAGTGGTCTCGTCAAGCCCACTCGGAGCGGCCACCTCGGGCCAGCCAAGGGGTTCCTCTTTGTTCACCGTGGGAGACCAAGCCACGGCTTCTAAGCCCCCCTCGCCACGACAAAGTGGGCACCCGTTCGGGGGGGAACCTAACCTAACCTAACCAGTTGCATTCCAAACGCCGTGCCGTACGCAGCATTTTTATATCGCTCCGCGCTCGAAAATCCAAAGTTTCGGGTCAAAGTGCACCAATCTCAAAGAGTTATACACTGTTGGACGCGTCTCGTCGAGACGAAAACAGTGGTATAATAATAAAGTGTTCAAAGTTATCACCAAAAAACTGGTTTTTATAACCTTTAAAATCTTTGATGTTAAACGCTGCTCGATCTAGATCAAAGACATATGGTTTTTAAAGTGCTAAAAGAAGCGCCTTGACGAGCTTAACAATTTAAGCTTTTCATCGGAATTTTTGGACATCAGCGAGCCGAAATATTTTCGGTAAACAAAAACCACGTGGACACGTGTTTTTTTGATTGGAGGCCGTGCGGCTAATTTTGACAAACATTTTTAACAGAATCAAAGAGGACATCGAGGCAAAGCATCCGACACCTCGATCATCAAAATCGGACCAGAAACACCGGAGATACCACGCCTTGAAGACACCGACTTTCAGGAGGGACTTTCAAAGGTGAATTACTCTGGTTTTTCAGTGACGACATATATATATATATATATATATATATATATATATATATATATATATATATATATATATATATATATATATATATATATATATATATATATTGACTTTAATTAAAAGAGGAACTTGAATCTTAAGTAACTGTATAAAAATTTTTAAATTTGGAGTGTAATTAGTAATTTTAAGAAAAATTTTAAAAATTGACAAAAACACGTGGGGCCTGAAAAACACTCCTGAAAATTCTGAAAAAGTTAAGGAATATTTCTTAACCTATATATATCATCCCAGAATTATTTCAAAATTTTCACTTCAATAGTTCACAAATTATAGCCTTTTTGCGGTTGTTGGTTTTCGTAACACAATTTTCAAAATTTTAAAACTCAAAAATTTTTCAGGAATAAAAATTTATTAATTACAAATTATAATACAGCAACTAATACTCTATCCACATTAATTTTCTCAGAATTGTCGGATAAGTAGTTTTAAAGTTATAAATTTATTTGTGTGAGCTGGGAGGTCCTGAAAACCGAACGAAAACTTGTTTTTCAGTTTTCAGGAGAACGGAGCCTCCTAGCTCAATTTTGACAATTTTTTCGGGCCCCCCCCTAACCCCTTCATACATTATCCACTAAAGGGATAGTCTTCGGCCCCCACAGGATCATTTTGGCACAGTTTCAACCCCCTACCCCTAAGTCGACATATTGACTTAGTCTCTGGGGGATGAAAAATTTAAAATCGCTATAATAAATTAACGAGTGATCCGATTCGGACCGAATTTTTTGTAAAAAATAATATATTTAGAGAACTAACAAATTAGAGGGGGACGGACTCTACATAGAGTTTTTTAAATATTTTTGTGTCTTTGTTTTTATATTTTATTTTATTATTAATTTAGAAATTAAGTAACCTTTTTTGCATTAACTGGGTAGTCATAGAGTAAGACGACTCTACGTAGAGCAAGTACATTTTTCGGGAAATTATTTTAAAACATTTTTTAATATTGAAATAGAGATAATTAGAAGTAGAAATAAGACCAGACTCTTGGTAGAGCCAATAGTTGCCTAGCAAAACATTTTTTATTTTACTTGTATTAACTTAAATTTATTCTTACTTTATTATTGTATTATTGTTTCTTTATTATATTGACTTTAATACTTACAACAGACTCTACATAGAGCCATACGGATATTTACAAAATTGGACAGGTATAGAATTTAATTTAAAATAGACGTTGAGCCACTTGTAGAGTGGTGTTAATACACAGCGACGTAGAGTCGAGAGTCCACAAAAAATTTTATTTTTATCTTTATTTTATTTTATTTTATTTGTGTTATTCTATTTTATTTAATTTATTTTTATTTAGGAGGCCTGACTAGGGTTCGTGGTGGTTGTGTCAAACTGCATATTAATTCAAAATTTTAATTTGTACAACTTACTTTTCTGCTGGAAGGAAATTATTTGAAATAGAGTGTGTCAGTCTGTATATATTTGAATAATTTAGGAGATAGTAGAGCAACTCTACATAGAGACTCTACATTGAATAATTAAAATCTATTGCAGTAGCCGGATATTTTAAATACCACTGTACGAACTCACTATAGCCGTATCGAACGGTATAATCTATATAACTTTTACAAACTTTTTAAATTTATAACTCTACAAAAATTTATTTTGTAAAAAAATTTTAAAATTATATTACGTAACGAGGACGCGTTCCCCTGACAATGTTTGGCTTCCGCACTCCTTCCAAAAAGACAGAGGACAGTATGCAAGGCTCTCCAAAAGGGACAGAGGGGACTGAAACATCCCCTAAATTAAATGAAACGATCACAGTCTCTAGTGTTAGGAGAAGCATCGGAGAGTGGGAGGCAACAAAAGTAGACGTGGAAAGTGGAAAACAAACTTCACCCAAAAAGGCGGTCCCGGTGACGCGCCAGAAACATAAAATTGCACCATCACAACCACAAGAAGCAAGAGGGGCAACACGTAGAGTCTTGGTAGAGTCTACAGAGCAATCACCAAAAATGGAAACATCAAAATACATAGATCGCCTGACGGAAGCAAGGGCTTGCCTGAACAAGGCAAAATTGCATCTGAACAACTCGCGTAACCTCAGGACAGACATAAAAACTGAGGTTACCCAGGCGATTGATAGACTCTACCAGTTGGTAAAGGAAGCAGAGGCAGGTAAAAACACAGGGAAAGAAAAGAAAACAAAAGAACAAGAGAAGAAAGACGACAAACCAGTGGATAACCATGAAAATAGAGAGTCAGAAGAACATAATAAATTAATAAAGAAGCTGGAAGAACACGGCAAACTTTTGGAAGAAAACAAGAATGAAATGGAAAAACTTAGAGAAGAATTACAAAAGCATGAAAGTAAGGAAGAGAAAGGTACGTACGCAAGTATACTGGCAGGACCACCGAGGAGACAGCTACCGCACAATACAACCATGCACTCGGTAGCGATAACATCGACGGATGAGAAGGAAACGGGTGAGCAAGTGATGGATCGGATCAGAACAGTAATAAATGCCAAGGAAGAAGGGATAAAAATAGACAGGATCAGAAAAGCAAGAGATAGGAAGGTGATAGTGGGATGTTGCACCCAGGAGGAATTAAATAGGGTAAAGGAGAGGATAAAGAACGTTAGTAAGAGCCTAAATGTCGACGAAATAAAAAATAAGGATCCACTGGTTATACTGAAGGACGTGCTTCAGTATAACACAGATGAGGAAATTATAAAAGCCATAAAGGTACAAAACAAACAGTTGTTCAAAAACATAGAGGGAAATGAGAACAGAATGGAGGTCAAGTATAGGCGAAAATCTAGGAACCCGCACACAACGCATATCGTGATGAGAGTGTCACCTCAGTTATGGAACAACTTAATAGAGGTCGGGTTAATCCATATTGACCTCCAGAGAGTAAGAGTGGAGGATCAGTCCCCTCTTATACAGTGCTCGCGGTGCCTGGGGTACGGGCATACCAAGCGTTTATGCAGTGACACAACGGATGTTTGTAGTCACTGTGGGGGCCCACACCTTAAGGCAGAATGTGCAGACTGGCTTTCGGGAGAAATGCCGTCATGTAGAAACTGTCTTAAGGCAAAAATGGAGAGGAAAGATCACAATGCGATCAGTGTAGACTGCCCCATAAGAAGAAAATGGGAGACATTGGCAAGGTCCACCGTGGCGTATTGTTGAGGTGGGCTCCAGACCGAACAGGAACTCAAACCCAAGTAACCACCGATATCACGTGATCCAGGCAAACCTACAAAGGAGTGAATTAGCTACGGCTGAATTAATCATAGAGGCAGCCAAAAATAAGACATCGTTTGCCCTAATCCAGGAACCATACATCGGAAGGATCGGCGAAATGAAGAGCCATCCAGGGACAAGAGTAGTACAATGTAGCAGAAGCCTAAACTCGGACAAAGTGATAAAGGCAGCCATTGTGCTATTCGACGACACCATTGACATAACCCAGTGCCCTGACCTTACAACAGAAAACGTAGTAGTCGAAAAACTGAGGACAGGGGCCTGGGAAGTGGGAGTGGTGTCCGTCTACCTGGAGGGGGACAAACTAGTCGATCCTTACCTGGATACGATTGAGAAAGCTGTGGCTGGCCTAGGAACTGGGAACGTGATACTCGGTGGGGACATAAACGCTTGGAGTACTTGGTGGGGAAGCCGGGAGACAGATAAGCGGGGGATTGAAGTAGCTGCCAAACTAGACCAATTAGAGCTCCACATCTTGAACAGAGGCACAGAGCCCACATTTGATACGATCAGAGGCGGGAAGAGATTCTCCAGCTGTGTGGATGTGACAACCTGCTCGACGAGCCTGCTCGGGAGGATCGACAACTGGAGACTTTCAGAAGAAGTAACTAGTTCGGATCACAGGGCAATCCTGTTCGAGATAAATTTAGAAAAATCAATTAGTACAGATATAAAGAGAACTACTAGGAAATTCAACACGAGAAAGACAAACTGGAGTGAGTTTCGTGAGAAACTCACCCAGATTTAGCAATCAAAATCAATAAATAATATACAAATAGAAAAAATAGAAAATAGAGAAGAACTTGAATCGCAAATAATAGAATACACTGAATCTATATTAGAAATTTGCGAAAGTAGTATACCCAAAATTAAAAACATAAAACGAATGGGATTGCCTTGGTGGACTGAAGAGTTGACTCAGAGAAAAAAGGAAGTCTCGAGGATGAAACGCAGAGTATCGTGTGCAGCACCAGTACGCCGAGAATGGGTCGTCGAGCAGTATATCAAAACAAAAGAGGAGTATCAACAACAAGTTAAGAACGCACAGACCGCCAGCTGGAAGGATTTCTGCAGCAAACAAGATCGTGAATCTATGTGGGACGGGATTTACAGGGTAATAGGCCGCACAACTCAGAGACACGAAGATATCCCTCTTGTAAGAGATGGGAAGACTCTGGACAATGCAGAATCAGCAAGATTCTTGGCGGAGACCTTCTATCCGGACGATAAAATCCAGGAGGACGACGCGGAACACAAGCTTATTAGGGAAGCAGCTGAATTAGTAAACGTAGGGTCACTTGATGAGTCAAGTGACCCACCTTTTACGGTAGAGGAGCTTATGTGGGCCGCGTCCTGCATTAATCCCAAAAAAGCTCCAGGAAATGATGGTCTCACAGCCGACATCTGCGCAGCGGCCATTGCCCTGGACCCGCCACTGTTCTTGGCACTAGCCAACAAGTGCTTGGAGCTAGCACATTTCCCCAAAAAATGGAAGGAGGCGACAGTAGTAGTGCTGCGAAAGCCTGGGAAAGAGGACTACACGCACCCCAAGTCCTACAGGCCGATTGGGCTACTGCCTGTTTTAGGGAAAATTCTAGAAAAAATGCTAGTACGGAGAATTAAGTGGCACATCGTACCCAAACTTAGCAAAAAACAATATGGCTTTATGCCACAGCGCAGCACCGAGGACTCCCTCTATGACATGATACAGCTTATTAAAGATAACATCAATGATAAAAAATTGATTGTATTAGTATCGTTGGACATAGAGGGAGCCTTCGATAACGCCTGGTGGCCTGCGGTACGATGTGCACTTGCAGAAACCGAAAGCCCCAAAAACATAAGGAGACTGGTAGATAGCTACCTTAATGACAGATCCATTTGTATCAAATATTTAGGGGAGGAATGGGTCAAAAAAACCACGAAGGGGTGCGTGCAGGGCTCGATAGGCGGTCCGCTGTTTTGGAACCTTCTGTTGGATCCACTCCTGAAACAGCTAACTGATAGAGGGGAGTATTGCCAGGCTTTCGCAGACGACGTGGTTCTAATATTCTCCGGAGACAAGGTTTTGGAAGTGCAGGAGAGAGCCAATGCAGCCCTCGCACATGTTCAGAAGTGGGGAGTCAAAAACAAGTTAAAATTTGCACCGCAGAAAACCAAAGCAATGGTTATTACAAGGAAGACCAAATATGACTCGCCACTTCTGAAGATGGGTGGGGAAATCATTGTTATATCAAAGGAAATAAAAATACTCGGCCTCACAGTCGATGACAGGTTGACTTTCAACACGCACGTGAAGAACGTGTGCTGTAAGGCACAAAACATATACCGTCAGCTGTGTAGAGCCGCAAAGGTACATTGGGGCCTAAACTCCGAGATTATTAGGACCATCTACATCGCGGTAGTGGAGCCAATCATTATGTATGCGGCAAGCGCCTGGTCACCGGCAACAAATAAACAGCTAATTAAAAAAACAGTTCGATGCGGTACAACGCGGGTTCGTACAGAAAATCGTCAAGTCATATAAAACTGTGTCTCTGCACTCGGCCCTACTACTCGCCGGGCTGCTTCCTCTGGACCTGAGAGTCCGGGAAGCGGCCTTGCTTTATGAGATAAAGAAAGGTTACTCCCGGCGAGTGGTAGGGGACAGAGAAATAGAGAGAAAAGTAGAATTTGACAGGACACCACACCCTGCGGACCAGCATGGCGTCCAATTCACATGTCTGGAGGACGGTGCACAAATGGACCAACACGACAACAAAGGCCTAAAAATTTATACTGACGGCAGTAGGATTGACGGTAAAGTCGGCGCTGCGTTATCCATATGGAATAACGCGGCGGAGACAAGTTACCGGAAACTAAAGTTAGAAAATTTTTGCACCGTCTTCCAGGCTGAGTTGCTGGCCATATTGGAAGCAAGCAGGTATGCTCTCAAGGACCCGGCAGAGAGCTGTAATGTATATAGCGACTCTAGATCTGCTCTTCAGACAGTCGTCCAAAACGTTTCCCTCCATCCTATAGCGGTAGAAATAAGAGAAAATATCAGCAAATTAGACAAACAAGGGAAATCCCTTAAACTTTACTGGGTCAAAGCACACGCAGGGTTGGAGGGAAACGAGAGAGCAGATCTACTAGCTAAAGAAGCCGCAATTAAAAGCAAGTGTAGGCCTCACTACGGAAAATGTCCGGTATCATTCGTCAAGCGACAGATACGTCTGGAATCGCTTGACGAATGGAATCGTACATATATAGAAGGAAGAACGGCTTCCATCACCAAGGTATTTTTCCCGGATGCCTTGAGTGCATACCCTATGGTACGGAAAATAGAAATTGATCCAATTACTGTACAAGTGATGACAGGACACGGCGGGTTCTCTGAATATCTGTATAGGTTCAAATGTAAAGAGAGCCCGTCGAGTATCTGCGATCCAGAGAAGGAGGAATCAATTATTCACCTTATAACGGAGTGCCCTATTTATGGTAAAGAGCGAATAGATATAGAATTAGAGATAGAAAGTAAGATAAATAAAGAAAATGTACATAAAATTATAAGTAATAAGCATGTCAGAAATAGGGTTTAAGTTACTGTAAGAAAATAGCAAACAAAGTTGTAAATAAGAATAAATAAGAGTAGAAATAAGGGAAATTGTACATAATATATATAAAAATATATAATGCAACAGCCCATAATAAATAGAAATAAGAATAGTTAGTTAGTAATAAGCAGTAGCAAACAATAAATGTACCTAGAATTAATAAGATAAGAAAAAAGGAAAAAACATAAAAAAGAAATAAAGAAACCAGTAAAAAATGAATAAAAAAGCATAAAAAATAATACAAAAAAAATAATAAGGACAAAATAAAACAAAAAAGCAAAAATATAACAAAAAAGAAAGATAAAGTCCTTGATTTCCACGTCAGGGGAATCAGAATAAAAAAAAACCCTAACCTAACCTAACATAACCTCTTTTTTTTACATGGGGAAATGCCTACGCATACCTGCCTCGCGGGGGCAAAGACGGGTTATGTCGGACTCGCACCGACTAAAACCCCATGGTGTTCCACCCTCGTCGCATACTGGCAGGGCCACTTCCGCGACCCCACCTGCGCTGGCCGCCCCATGGCGGCCCCTCCTCGGGAGAGGACCACTCCCCCCCATCTCCCTCTCAGGTAAGGCGCACCAGAACACATGGCGCGCCCTCCTCCTCGGCCTCCAATTTCACATGCGCAACGGACGCCCCCGCGTCTCCTCTTCCTCCACGACTCCACCCCGGCTGCAGAGGTAGGGGTGGGGAGGACACCCCTCTCGCAGCAGCCCACCGACACACATCCGAAGTGGGCTCGTCAAGCCCACTGGGAGTGGCCACCTCGGGCCGGCCCTATCCCACAGGCCAGCCAAGGGGTTCCTATTTGTTCACCGTGGGTGACCAAGCCACGGCTACTAAGCCCCCCCCGCCACGACAAGGCGGGAACCCGTTCGGGGGGGAACCTAACCTAACCTAACTTTTTTTTTCGTGGGGAAATCCTTACGGATACTTTCGTCTGCGGGGGCAACCGGAAGGTTATGCCGGACTCCTACCGGCTAAAACCCCACGGTGCTTCCTCACACGTGCGCGCGGGGCCGCGGGAATCCAAATTCTTCCGCAGCCCCGCACTAGTGCTGGCCCGGTCTGTCCGGGCCTCATCTCCAGCACGGGGTAGTGAGGTGTTAAGCTACCCCGTGTATCGCCTCAGGGGCGCGCGCCGACACCCACGCGCGCCTCCGCCTCGGGTCGATCGAAAAGGGGTGGCGGGGGCTTCCCCAAGTCCCTCGCCCCTGGACCCATACATGGGGGCCGGAAAAGAGCGTTGTCCGCCCTTCTCCTGCGCCCGGTGCGCCTTCTGCGGCTGGGGAAGGGAGTCGAGATCTCCCTTTCCCGTCCCGCAGTTTCCTTCTGCGACATCACGTCCTCGCAGAAGGACACCACCGCGTCCCACGACTCTGCGCTACCGACCATCTTGCGCACTAAGGCCGGCAGCGACAGATCGCCTCCTACTTTATTTTTTAGGACACGGCGCTGCTCCTCCCAAGCTACACACTCAGCGAGCGTGTGTTGCGCCGTGTCCTCCCCGCAAACCTTTTTTTTTTTTTTTTTTTTTTTTCGTGGGGAAATCCTCATGGATACCTCCGGCTGCGGGGACAACCGGAAGGTTATGCCGGACTCCTACCGGCTAAAACCCCACGGTGCCTCCTCGCACGTGCGCGCGGGGCCGCGGGAATCCAAATTCTTCCGCAGCCCCACACTAGTGCTGGCCCGGTCTGTCCGGGCCTCGTCTCCTGCACGGGGTAGCGAGGTGGTCAGCTACCCCCCTCCACGGCCTCCAACTCCACCTGCGTATCGGACCCCCCCGAGTCCGATACGCGGAGGCCATGGGGCCAGGAAAAACTAGCACTCAGGAGCACCAGCCTTCCTGACCCCAGCGGCGGATCTGGTCTATGGCTCCGCCGCCAACCAAGATTCGGCTGCGGAGGGTAGGGAGAGCGGCGCCTCGCAATACCGACACTCCTCTCCCCCCGCAGCCCCACCACCACCGCATCAATGAACGGTGCGGCCCCGTCTGAGTCGCGGAGGATAGGGCGAGTGGCGCATCGCCATACCAGCACTCCTCTTCCTCCGCGACTCCACCTCGGCTGCAGCGGTAGAGGGTGCGGACTCCCCTCTCACCGCAGCCCCCCGACACACATCCGAAGTGGGCTTCCCAAGCCCACTCGGAGTGGCCACCTCGGGCCGGCCCTACACCACGGGCCAGCCAAGGGGTTCCTCTTTGTTCACCGTGGGTGACCAAGCCACGGCTACTAAGCCCCCCCGCCACGACAAGGCGGGAACCCGTTCGGGGGGGCTCCCCCGCAAACCTAACCTAACCTAACCAGTCTGCTTCCAACCTCCGTCGCGGTAGGCAGCATTTTTAATTCGCTGGTGACATGTCACCGGTTTTGGTGACGAGTAACCAACTTTGGTGACGTGTAACCGATTTTGGTGGCGTGTAACCAACTTTGGTGGCGCGTAACCGATTTTGGTGGCGTGTAACCAACTTTTGTGGCGCGTAACCGATTTTGGTGGCAAGTAACCGATTTTAGTGGCATGTAGCCAATTCGGGTGGCGTGCAATCGACTTTGGTGACGTGAATAATAGACTTTAATAAAATTGCGTCACACAGTGAAGTCACAAGTATAGGCACGGAAACAGTTTCAGTGAAGTGCAATTGTTTATGTGAAGTGCAACTGTGTATAGACTTCCAACCAATTTTTGGCGACGTGCAACCAACTTTGGTGGCGTGCAACTGATTTTGGTGGCATGTAACCAACTCTGGTGACATGTAGCCAACTTTGGTGGCATGTAACCAATCTTGGCGGCGTGTAACCAACTTTGGTGACGAGTAACCAACTTTGGTAACGCGTAACCGATTCTAGTGACATGTAACCAACTTAGGTGGCGTGTAACCAACTTTGGTGACATTTAACCAATTTTGGTGGCATGTAGCCGGTTTTGGTGGCATGTAAACCGACTTTGGTAGCGTACAACCGACTCTGACACGGAAATAGCTTCAGTGAATTGTATTTGTTTTGGTGATGTTTAACCGACTTTGGCGACATGTTACCGGCTCTGGCACGGAAATAGTTTAGTGATACATAGCGCAGTGACTCAGCGACACAGGAAATTCTAGTGATAGCTGCGTCACAATAAACTAATTAAAAATCGTGGAAACAGTAATACTAACGTGCATTAATCTAGATGAAGTGGAATTATTCTGGTAAAGTGTAACCGTTTTAGCTTATAAGTGAAATCAATACCATATCAATATTTCATAGCATATGAATTGGTGATGTGTAATAGTTTTAGTGATGTGCGACTGACTTTGGCGACGTGCAACTAACTGGTGACGGCAATCACAGAATCCACGGAACACTATCAAAATGAACAACAATAACTGCCTGTGCTGCATTGAACTCAAGAAAATAACAGAAAAAATCACTGAAGAAAATAACACATTAAAACATTATTAATCAAAGCCAACACAACAAACGAACAACTGTCACGAAGCTTAGTAAACTCCTCGGACATCATGCGCAATATACCACGAACCTCAAAATCAAAAACCAGAACACACGCAGAACCAACAATCAGGAGCAAACAATTCCTAGTAACAACAATTATCCTAACAATCCCGAAATACCGAAATACCTAATATCACAGAAGAAATAAACATCTTTGAGAAACCCACTAGGCTGCCTACTCTGAATCATAGCCCCAACACCAGTGACACCGGCCACACAAGAAATATGGCAACAAACAGCAGTAACAACCAAAACAATGAAAAACAAATAACTAGGAATAATAATAACAATGAGATCCGGCAAGCCCTAGCTCAAATCAGAAGTGAAACAAGTGCCAGAACAACATATAACTCTACAGAATCAGCAGGCACATCTGCCTCATATGAAAACAGAGGTCCAGTGCATCCTTTGTAAAGCGCTCTACACCAGCTGCAACATAACAAGACACTCCAAGACAAAACATGGAAATTATTTGGAAGTCTTTAAACAAACACCCAACATATCCCAAGGCATTCAACTTCAAAAATCGCACCAAAAGCAAGATGTCTAAATGAGTCAATCCCCCCCCCCCCCACACACACACAAAATATAGTAATACAGCCCCTTAGGGAAAACAGTAACGGGGAAGATGAAGACGAAGAATAAGAAACAGACACTTCATCAGAACAGGATTAATAAACAACATAAGACTATTATACTATAATATAACATAACATAATTGATTAACAGAACACTTATATAGTAACATTTAAGAACTCAGCTTATAATACTGTGAAATAATAACTTGAATATAATTGAACAAATAATTTGGTAATACTTAAGTCAGTCTCTTAAATCTGAACATTTAGCACATCATCATCATCATCATTACAGCCCTTCACAAGTCCACTGCTGAACATAGGCCTCCCCCAAAGAATGCCACAAAGCACGGTCCTGAGCCACCTGCATCCATCGACTTCCTGCATATCTTACCAGGTCGTCACTCCATCTAGTGGGGGGACGCCCTACACTTCGCTTGCCGGTACGAGGCTGCCACTCGAGAACCTTTCTTCCCCATCGGTTGTCGGTTCTTCGAGCTATATGGCCGGCCCATTGCCACTTCAGCTTACTAATCCGTTGGGCTATGTCGGTCACTCTGGTTCTACTGCGGATATCCTCATTTCTGAGTTTATCACGCAGAGAAACTCCGAGCATAGCCCTCTCCATAGCTCGCTGAGCGACCTTGAGCTTCCTCATACGGCCAGCAGTGAAGGACCACGTCTCAGTTCCGTAAGTCATCACTGGCAACACGCACTGGTTGTACAATTTCGTTTTAAGGTTTTGAGGTATGTCTGACGAGAAGATGTGTCGTAGCTTCCCGAACGCTGCCCAGCCGAGTTGAATCCGTCGATTGACCTCTCGGTCGAAGTTGGACTTACCTAGTTTAGCACATAATATTATATAATATAAACCATGAATAAATTTAGCAACATATTTCAGATAATGTAATTAATGTAATTGATAAATAATACTAGGCAAATTAATGTAAACAACACATTTAACACATAATACTAGTAATAATAATAATAAGTAATATACCTAACAATGTATAATTATTGATAAATTGAATAAAAACTGATAATAATATTAAAAAAAAACAACAACCATATATATATATATACATATACATACATAATAAATACCCATCTTACAAAAAAAAACTATCTTGTAACATAGTAGCAATGTAAGTTAATTGAATTCAACATTTAATAGTTCTAGAGAGACCCGAAGGATAGAGGTTGACCACGAGCGTAATCAAGTGTTACGCATGTTTGCAGACATTGCGCAAGCGTGGTTTGACCACTATCGGAGTAAAGACAACACGGAGCAATAAGAGATACAAAAACTCCGACTCCAAGCTACTATGCTTGGAGTCGGAGTTTGTGTATCTCTTAGAAGAAATTTCTAATGGAAAAACCCAATAACACTGCCCAACCCGGGGATCAAATCCGAGACCTCATGGTTAGATATCCGCTACTATTGAAATTCGTCCATAAAAACTAGTTTAAGATAATGTTAGAAATACTTGAATTTCAACAGCTTTAAAGACATTTAAATTTAGTACTAATAAGATTTATTTTTAGTACTGATAGTATTTTTCGTTTATTTAAAGTTTAATATTGTATTTAATAAATAGATAGTTCAGTGTGTGTACCTAGATAGTTATTATTCAAGTAGTTCTAATAAAATAAAAGAGTTGGCTATATATATTTTCTATTTCCCGTGTTGGTTTCACTTTTTTATTTCATCTGGTGTTAGTTTATTTTGTAATGGTTGGTTTTATGCATATTTTTAATTGTTTTATTTTGTCTTTAATGTTTTTAGTCTTTTTTTTTGTATTTGCAATTTATTATCACATTTAATTACCTTGTAACTAGTTTAGTTATTAAGTATAAGTCAGGTAAATGGGGAGCCTGCAACTTTGGACACAACACCTGAGGGAGGAGGGGGCGGCTGAAAAACAGTTCTGTACCAGATCTGTATCTCGTTACAGACAAAGCTGAGCCTATTTTGTAATGGTTGTTATGCATATTTTTAATTGTTTTATTTTGTCTTTAATGTTTTTAGTCTTTTTTTTGTATTTGCAATTTATTGTCACATTTAATTACCCTGTAACTAGTTTAGTTTTTAAGTATAAGTCAGGTAAATGGGGAGCCTGCAACTTTGGATTCCCGCACACCTCAGGGAGGAGGGAGCGGCTGAAAAACAGCTCTATACCAGATCTGTATCTCGTTACAGACAAAGCTGAGCCTATTTTGTAATGGTTGTTTTTATGCATATTTTTGTTTTATTTTGTCTTTAATGTTTTTAGTCTTTTTTTTTGTATTTGCAATTTATTATCACATTTAATTACCTTGTTCGTAGTTTACTTTTTAAGTATAAGTCAGGTAAATGGGGAGCCTGCAACTTTGGACTCCCGGAAAACACCTCAGGGAGGAGGGAGCGGCTGAAAAACAGCTCTGTACCAGATTTGTATCTCGTTACAGACAAAGCTGAGCCGTCTCCTTTTGTCTTCAATAATTATAATCTTCTTTCGTTTTAACCTTATGTAACTGTGTGTTTTTAGGGGCAATAAACAATTATTATTATTATAACACTTGTTTTGACTATTTTTTTATTTTAATAACACATCCAGAATGGGGTGCGAGTGTAGATACTAAGATGATGGCTGAAAGAGTATCAAAGGAAAGTACCACAAACGTTCGTAACGTTCTTTCGATAAAAAACAACTTCTTGACTATGGTTTCGAAATGAAACGTAAAATTCAAGGCGCGCTAAATATAAACAAACCAGTTCTTATTAGGTTGTGAAACAAACTGTACTTGTTAAGTGTTAACGTTAGATTAAAGTATGCTCGGTGAAAGAAAAGTTATTGTCGTTTTGAATTAACTAGTTAAGTAAAGAATTCAAAGGTAAGTTTCTGAACTTCGTAAAATTATTGTGAGTGCCAAAATTACACAAGTTTTCTGGATATCAACGATTGTGAGTATATTACACATTTATAACGATACACAAGCGGGAACTGACAAGCTTTTTTCCGTTTTTAAGGACAAATACAATGGATCCACGAGTGCGAGCCAGTGGTCAACAATTTTCGACCCTTTTGGAGTTCATAGAAAGGTTAAGAAGTATTCATCTAAACCATGAACTTAATTAAATTCAAATGACTTGAGTATGCTCAATGTAAACAATGACGTGATGTTAACAATCCGTTGCTTATTGCCCTATTGTTTGTTCAATTGCAGTCACGGCGATCTATCCAATCCCCGATGTGGGCATCAAGGGCGCTTGAAATCCGAGCGGCTGTGGTGCGAGTTGTCGGTAATATTAAACTCCATCGGTGATGGAGTAACTAAATCGGCAGACAAATGGAAAAAGGTAACAAATTCAACAGCTATATATGGTAATAATCACTTTATGCTTTTCTTTATTTATATTAACCATTTACTATTAATATACACTATTATTACTTATTACCTAACTTTCCTACATATTGCTTAATTAATTTCGAAGGTATGGGCCGACTGGAAGTCTAAAACAAAAAAAAGCATCACTAATAAGGCGTCATGCAAGTGGTACTGGTGGTGGGCCGAGTATTCGCTAAACCCTCACGACTTTTGAGAACGGGGTGTTGGCCATCATGGGGAATTTGACAGTGGATGGTCTGCCAAGCATTCAGCAACAAGGCTTTGTAAGTATTGCACTTCTTCATTTAAAACTCAGGGTTAACTGATCACTTGAATATTTAAAACATGTATTTAATTAATATAAAATAACATATAATTAATTAAAATTAATCAAATGCCTAGTACCTAGTTTAATGAAATGAGTAATGTCACAAGAGGTTTTTATTTATGTTATGGTTAGGTATAAGTTAAATTAAGATTTCAAGTCATTTTTTTGCAGGGACTATCACAAGTCATCTCCTCGCCAACTCTGGCCCTGAGTCCACCACCAGCCACGCACCAACAAGACACAATTAATTGTGAAATCACAACAGCCGATCGTATGTCTAGCTACATACTACTAAATATTTTAATATTATTTTATAAATACTTTATTAAGTAGGTATTTCAATTCAAGTTCATTTTGTTTACAGAGTCTGTGGCAATATCACCACCCGCGCCCACTACTCCTACACCATCTTGCAGCTGGCAGCCACCGCACACCCTCACACAGTCAACATCGCAAGACCAATCCATAAGGGGTTCAAGAGTGTAACCTGCACCTTCTACCCCTCCGCCGACTTGCAGGCGACGATTACCACCAACCCCGAGGTCTCGGATAACTGCTTCCCCCACACAAACGTCTCTAAGGGCTTGCCGGAGGCGTACACTAACACCATTCGATAGAGCGACGAGTGAGTTCGTTGCTATCGAACATTTACGTCTTAGGCAGGAGGAAACACGAGACAAGCAGCTGTATGAGCTGGAGACCCGAAGGATAAAGGTTGACCACGAGCGTAATCAAGTGTTACGCATGTTTGCAGACATTGCGCAAGCGAAGTTTGACCACTATCGGAGTAAAGACAACACGGAGCAATAAGAGATAAACAAACTCCGACTCCAAGCTACTATGCTTCGAGTCGGAGTTTGTGTATCTCTTAGAAGAAATTTCTAATGGAAAAACCCAATAACACTGCCCAACCCGGGGATCAAATCCGAGACCTCATGGTTAGATATCCGCTACTATTGAAATTCTTCCATAAAAACTAGTTTAAGATAATTATAGAAATACTTGAATTTCAACAGCTTTAAAGACTTTTAAATTTAGTACTAATAAGATTTATTTTTAGTACTGATAGTATTTTTCGTTTATTTAAAGTTTAATATTGTATTTAATAAATAGATAGTTCAGTGTGTGTACCTAGATAGTTATAATTCAAGTAGTTCTAATAAAATAAAAGAGTTGGCTATATATATTTTCTATTTCCCGTGTTGGTTTCACTTTTTCATTTCATCTGGTGTTAGTTTATTTTGTAATGCTTGGCTTTATGCATATTTTTAATTGTTTTATTTTTTCTTTAATATTTTTAGTCTTTTTCTTGTATTTGCAATTTATTATCACATTTAATTATCTTGTAACTAGTTTAGTTTTTAAGTATAAGTCAGGTAAATGGGGAGCCTGCAACTTTGGACTCCCGGAAAACACCTCAGGGAGAAGGGAGCGGCTGAAAAACAGCTCTGTACCAGATTTGTATCTCGTTACAGACAAAGCTGAGCCGTCTCCTTTTGTCTCCAATAATTATAATCTTCTTTTGTTTTAACCTTATGTAACTGTGTGTTTTTAGAGGCAATAAACAATTATTATTATTATAACACTTGTTTTGACTATTTTTTATTTTAATAACACATCCAGAATGGGGTGCGAGTGTAGATACTAAGATGATGGCTGAAAGAGTATGAAAGGAAAGTACCACAAACGCCGCTGACCTCAAGTTAAGACAAGCACATGTGAATGGTGAAACACAATAAAAAAATTAAAACGTCATCTCTATAATTATGTAGACTGTTTTATTAATCAATGTTTTATAAACAATCTCACCAAAAACATAACAAAAAGTTGTGAGATCTAACATACAAACATTGCAAGGTAGAAGGTAGTAAAAAACTTGTAAAATGAATAGGCACACCACATTACTCTACTTTTCCAACCAAGCAACAAATGAAACATTTAGTCAAATTTTATACATTATTATTTGTGTATACAACTAACAATACTTAATATTCGATTTCGTCTTAGCGATATCGAACGACAAGTGGTAGACAAAGTGACATCGGCAAACCTAACGCTAAGTCGAAACGTTCTTTCGATAAAAAACAACTTCTTGACTATGGTTTCGAAATGAAACGTAAAATTCAAGGCGCGCTAAATATAAACAAACCACTTCTTATTAGGTTGTGAAACAAACTGTACTTGTTAAGTGTTAACGTTAGATTAAAGTATGCTCGGTGAAAGAAAAGTTATTGTCGTTTTGAATTAACTAGTTAAGTAAAGAATTCAAAGGTAAGTTTCTTAACTTCGTAAAATTATTGTGAGTGCCAAAATTACAGAAGTTTTCTGGATATCAATGATTGTGAGTATATTACACATTTATAACGATAAACAAGCGGGAACTGACAAGCTTTTTTCCGTTTTTAAGGACAAATACAATGGATCCACGAGTGCGAGCCAGTGGTCAACAATTTTCGACCCTTTTGGAGTTCATAGAAAGGTTAAGAAGTATTCATCTAAACCATGAACTTAATTAAATTCAAATGACTTGAGTATGCTCAATGTAAACAATGACGTGATGTTAACAACCCGTTGCTGATTGCCCTATTGTTTGTTCAATTGCAGTCACGGCGATCTATCCAATCCCCAATGTGGGCCTCAAGGGCGCTTGAAATCCGAGCGGCTGTGGTGCGAGTTGTTGGTAATATTAAACTCCATCGGTGGTGGAGTAACTAAATCGGCAGACAAATGGAAAAAGGTAACAAATTCAACAGCTATATATGGTAATAATCACTTTATGCTTTTCTTTATTTATATTAACCATTTACTATTAATATACACTATTATTACTTATTACCTAACTTTCCTACATATTGCTTAATTAATTTCGAAGGTATGGGCCGACTGGAAGTCTAAAACAAAAAAAAAAGCATCACTAATAAGGCGTCATGCAAGTGGTACTGGTGGTGGGCCGAGTATTCGCCAAAACCTCACGACTTTTGAGGAGGGGGTGTTGGCCATCATGGGGAATTTGACTGTGGATGGTCTGCCAAGCATTCAGCAACAAGGCTTTGTAAGTATTGCACCACACCTCAGGGAGGAGGGAGCGGCTGAAAAACAGCTCTGTACCAGATCTGTATCTCGTTACAGACA
This sequence comes from Parnassius glacialis, assembly GCA_033319125.1. NCBI lineage: Eukaryota > Metazoa > Arthropoda > Insecta > Lepidoptera > Papilionidae > Parnassius > Parnassius glacialis. The sequence goes on along the minus strand of JAVANC010000004.1, from coordinate 73,395,608 downwards.
AAGCTGAGCCTATTTTGTAATGGTTCTTATTATGCATATTTTAATTGTTTTATTTTGTCTTTAATGTTTTTAGTCTTTTTTTTTGTATTTGCAATTTATTATCCCATTTAATTACCTTGTTCGTAGTTTACTTTTAAGTATAAGTCAGGTAAATGGGGAGCCTGCAACTTTGGACTCCCGGAAAACACCTCAGGGAGAAGGGAGCGGCTGAAAAACAGCTCTGTACCAGATTTGTATCACGTTACAGACAAAGCTGAGCCGTCTCCTTTTGTCTCCAATAATTATAATCTTCTTTTGTTTTAACCTTATGTAACTGTGTGTTTTTAGGGGCAATAAACAATTATTATTATTATAACACTTGTTTTGACTATTTTTTTATTTTAATAACACATCCAGAATGGGGTGCGAGTGTAGATACTAAGATGATGGCTGAAAGAGTATGAAAGGAAAGTACCACAAACGCCGCTGACCTCAAGTTAAGACAAGCACATGTGAATGGTGAAACACAATAAAAAAATTAAAACGTCATCTCTATAATTATGTAGACTGTTTTATTAATCAATGTTTTATAAACAATCTCACCAAAAACATAACAAAAAGTTGTGAGATCTAACATACAAACATTGCAAGGTAGAAGGTAGTAAAAAACTTGTAAAATGAATAGGCACATCACATTACTCTACTTTTCCAACCAAGCAAGAAATGAAACATTTAGTCAAATTTTATACATTATTATTTGTCTATACAACTAACAATACTTAATATTCGATTTCGTCTTAGCGATATCGAACGACAAGTGGTAGACAAAGTGACATCGGCAAACCTAACGCTAAGTCGAAACGTTCTTTCGATAAAAAACAACTTCTTGACTATGGTTTCGAAATGAAACGTAAAATTCAAGGCGCGCTAAATATAAACAAACTACTTCTTATTAGGTTGTGAAACAAACTGTACTTGTTAAGTGTTAACGTTAGATTAAAGTTTGCTCGCTGAAAGAAAAGTTATTGTCGTTTTGAATTAACTAGTTAAGTAAAGAATTCAAAGGTAAGTTTCTTAACTTCGTAAAATTATGTGAGTGCCAAAATTACACAAATTTTCTGGATATCAATGATTGTGATTATATTACACATTTATAACGATAAACAAGCGGGAACTGACAAGCTTTTTTCCGTTTTTAAGGACAAATACAATGGATCTACGAGTGCGAGCCAGTGGTCAACAATTTTCGACCCTTTTGGAGTTCATAGAAAGGTTAAGAAGTATTCATCTAAACCATGAACTTAATTAAATTCAAATGACTTGAGTATGCTCAATGTAAACAATGACGTGATGTTAACAACCCGTTGCTTATTGCCCTATTGTTTGTTCAATTGCAGTCACGGCGATCTATCCAATCCCCAATGTGGGCCTCAAGGGCGCTTGAAATCCGAGCGGCTGTGGTGCGAGTTGTCGGTAATATTAAACTCCATCGGTGATGGAGTAACTAAATCGGCAGACAAATGGAAAAAGGTAACAAATTCAACAGCTATATATGGTAATAATCACTTTATGCTTTTCTTTATTTATATTAACCATTTACTATTAATATACACTATTATTACTTATTACCTAACTTTCCTACATATTGCTTAATTAATTTCGAAGGTATGGGCCGACTGGAAGTCTAAAACAAAAAAAAGCATCACTAATAAGGCGTCATGCAAGTGGTACTGGTGGTGGGCCGAGTATTCGCTAAACCCTCACGACTTTTGAGAACGGGGTGTTGGCCATCATGGGGAATTTGACTGTGGATGGTCTGCCAAGCATTCAGCAACAAGGCTTTGTAAGTATTGCACTTCTTCATTTAAAACTCAGGGTTAACTGATCACTTGAATATTTAAAACATGTATTTAATTAATATAAAATAACATATAATTAATTAAAATTAATCAAATGCCTAGTACCTAGTTTAATGAAATGAGTAATGTCACAAGAGGTTTTTATTTATGTTATGGTTAGGTATAAGTTAAATTAAGATTTCAAGTCATTTTTTTGCAGGGACTATCACAAGTCATCTCCTCGCCAACTCTGGCCCTGAGTCCACCACCAGCCACGCACCAACAAGACACAATTAATTGTGAAATCACAACAGCCGATCATATGTCTAGCTACATACTACTAAATATTTTAATATTATTTTATAAATACTTTATTAAGTAGGTATTTCAATTCAAGTTCATTTTGTTTACAGAGTCTGTGGCAATATCACCACCCGCGCCCACTACTCCTACACCATCTTGCAGCTGGCAGCCACCGCACACCCTCACACAGTCAACATCGCAAGACCAATCCATAAGGGGTTCAAGAGTGCAACCTGCACCTTCTACCCCTCCGCCGACTTGCAGGCGACGATTACCACCAACCCCGAGGTCTCGGATAACTGCTTCCCCCACACAAACGTCTCTAAGGGCTTGCCGGAGGCGTACACTAACACCATTCGATAGAGCGACGAGTGAGTTCGTTGCTATCGAACATTTACGTCTTCGGCAGGAGGAAACACGAGACAGGCAGCTGTATGAGCTGGAGACCCGAAGGATAGAGGTTGACCACGAGCGTAATCAAGTGTTACGCATGTTTGCAGACATTGCGCAAGCGTGGTTTGACCACTATCGGAGTAAAGACAACACGGAGCAATAAGAGATACAAAAACTCCGACTCCAAGCTACTATGCTTCGAGTCGGAGTTTGTGTATCTCTTAGAAGAAATTTCTAATGGAAAAACCCAATAACACTGCCCAACCCGGGGATCAAATCCGAGACCTCATGGTTAGATATCCGCTACTATTGAAATTCGTCCATAAAACTAGTTTAAGATAATGTTAGAAATACTTGAATTTCAACAGCTTTAAAGACATTTAAATTTAGTACTAATAAGATTTATTTTTAGTACTGATAGTATTTTTCGTTTATTTAAAGTTTAATATTGTATTTAATAAATAGATAGTTCAGTGTGTGTACCTAGATAGTTATTATTCAAGTAGTTCTAATAAAATAAAAGAGTTGGCTATATATATTTTCTATTTCCCGTGTTGGTTTCACTTTTTTATTTCATCTGGTGTTAGTTTATTTTGTAATGGTTGGTTTTATGCATATTTTTAATTGTTTTATTTTGTCTTTAATGTTTTTAGTCTTTTTTTTTTTTGTATTTGCAATTTATTATCACATTTAATTACCTTGTAACTAGTTTAGTTTTTAAGTATAAGTCAGGTAAATGGGGAGCCTGCAACTTTGGATTCCCGCACAACACCTCAGGGAGGAGGGAGCGGCTGAAAAACAGCTCTGTACCAGATCTGTATCTCGTTACAGACAAAGCTGAGCCTATTTTGTAATGGTTGTTATTATGCATATTTTAATTGTTTTATTTTGTCTTTAATGTTTTTAGTCTTTTTTTTGTATTTGCAATTTATTGTCACATTTAATAACGCTGTAACTAGTTTAGTTTTTAAGTATAAGTCAGGTAAATGGGGTGCCTGCAACTTTGGATATAATAATAAAAAATTACTTACTATTCAGATGTAAGGAACAATATAATACTCATAAATTGTAAAAGAAAACGTACATTTAAATATACGCGGAGAGATGTAATAGTTAAGAAATTCAATATGTAATATAATAAAAATTCAAAAATGTAATAAAGGGTACGGACCGCGAGTCTGTAGAGTAAGCGATTAATAATAATAAAAAAAAACCTAACCTAACCTATCCTTTTTTTTACGGGGGGAAATCCTAATGGACAACCTCCGCTTGGGGAAAGGCGGAGGGGCGTGCCGGACTCTTACCGGCTAAAACCACCCCGGTGTCTCCTCGCACGTGCGCGTGGGGCCGCGGGAATCCAAATTCTTCCGCAGCCCCACACTAGTGCTGGCCCGGTCAGTTTGGGCCTCGTTTCCTGCACAGGGTAGTGAGGTGTTCAACTACCCCGTGTATCGCCTCAGGAGCGCGCGCCGACACCCACGCGCGCCTCCGCCTCGGGTCCATCGAAAAGGGGTGGCGGGGGCTTCCCCAAGCCCCTCGCCCCAGGACCCATTCATGGGGGCCGGAAAAGGGCGTTGTCCGCACTTCTCCAGTGCCCGGTGCGCCTTCTGCGGCCGGGGAAGGGAGTCGAGATCTCCCTTTCCCGTTCCGCAGTTTCTTTCTGCGACATCACGTCCTCGCAGAAGGACACCACCGCATCCCACGACTCTGCACTACCGACCATCTTCCGCACTAAGGCCGGCAGCGACAGATCGCCTCCTACTTTATTTTTGAGGACACAGCGCTGCCACTCCCAAGCTACACACTCAGCGAGCGTATGTTGCGCTGTGTTCTCCCCGCAATGGACGCAGTGGTGGCACCGAGCGTCCGGCTCCCTGTCTATGCGGCACAGGCACTTGCCGAAGCAGCCATGCCCCGACAGCACCTGCGTCACCCTAAACGACAGGGAGCCGTGCCTTCTCCCGAGCCAGTCGTCGAGTACTGGCCGGATCGCCTCTACGGTAGCGAGGCCGGCGGTAGGGCGCAGAAGCCTATGCCGCCATTCCGCCACCAAGACCTGACGGAGCTCCTCTCCGCGCAGCGCGATCTGCCGCTGCACCGGCCTTGAGCCCCGTGCCCGCTCTTCCTCGCGCCATCGATATAATGACGCGAGTACTTTCGCCTCTAAGTCCCAGGGCGGGGATCCGGCCAGGACGCAAGCCGCCTCGTAGGAAATCGTGCGATACTCGCGGACGACTCTGACGGCCATCGCCCTCTGCGGTTTGCGCAGAATGGCGAGAGTGCTGGCCGTCATGTCCATCGCTCACACAGGGGCCCAATACAGGGCCATAGACCGCACGATTCCCACGTACAACCGCATACAGGCGGCGCTCGGGCCCCCCAAGTTGGGAAGCAACGTTGATAGCGCGCCCGCTGCACCCATCAGCTTGGGCGCCAGCCGCCGGAAGTGGGGTCCGAATTCCCATCGGCTGTCGAGCACCAATCCCAGATACTTCATGGTGGACTCGACAGCTATCCGGGCCCCGCTGACCACGATGTGTGATCCCGGCGGCGGCGCGCGTCGAGGGCCATGGAACACCATGGCCTCCGACTTGTTTAGGGCCAGCTTTAGGCCCAGGTGCCGGATGCGGTTCACCACTTGTGACACCGCAGCCGTGGCAACCAACGCTGCTTCCCTGTGCGAGCTCCCCCGGGCAGTGACGAGCGTGTCGTCCGCATAACACGTCAAGTCGACGCCCGACGGGAGTTCACCTCTCAGCACCCAGTCGTAGCCGATGTTCCACAGAAGCGGTCCCAAGACTGATCCCTGCGGAATACCGCACGACATGACGGGCCGACCTGCGCCTTCACGTCCCCGATACGTAACGCATCTCTCCTCAAGGTAAGCCCCTATTGTGCGGCGGAGGTAGGGAGGCACGCGATGGTAATTCAGCGGCTCCCGGATACAACTCCAGGGTAGGGTGTTGAAGGCGTTGGAGATGTCTAAAGACACCGCCAGCACCACCCCACCCCGGGACACTGTCTCCTCCGCCAGGGCCCCAACGTGCGTAATAGCGTCTATGGAGGAGCGCCCGCGACGAAAACCAAACTGGTTCTCGTCCAGGTCCGGCCCCTCTCTGCACAAGTGGCTGACGAGGCGATCTGCGATGATACGCTCAAAAAGTTTGCCCGCCTCGTCGCGCAGCACTATGGGCCGGTACGCGGACGGGGCGCCCCTCCTTTCTGAGAACCTAACCTAACCTAACCTAACCTTTTTTTTTTCGTGGGGAAATCCTTATGGATACCTTCGGCTGCGGGGGCAACTGGGAGGTTATGCCGGACTCCTACCAGCTAAAACCCCACGGTGTCTCCTCGCACGTGCGCGCGAGGCCGCGGGAATCCAAATTCTTCCGCAGCCCCACACTAGTGCTGGCCCGGTGTCCGGACCTCGTCTCCTGCACGGGGTAGCGAGGTGTTCAGCTACCCCCCTCCACAGCCTCCAACTCCACCTGCGTATCGAAACCCCCCCCCCCCCCGAGTCCGATACGCGGAAGCCATGGGGCGAGGAAAATCGAGCGCTTTGTAGCGTCCGCTTTCCCGACCCTAGCGGCGGATCTGGTCTCGGGCTCCGCTGCCAACCAAGTTTCGGCCGCGGAGGGTATGGAGAGCAGCGCCTCACAATACCGACACTCCTCTCCCCCCGCAGCCCCGCCACCACCGCATCAACGGTGCGGCCCCGTCTGAGTCGCGGAGGATAGGGCGAGTGGCGCATCGCCATACTAGCACTCCTCTTCCTCCGCGACTCCACCTCGGCTGCAGCGGTAGAGGGAGCGGACACCCGTCTAACCGCAGCCCACCAACACACATCCGTAGTGGGCTCGTCAAGCCCACTCGGAGCGGCCACCTCGGGCCGGCCCTACACCTCGGGCCAGCCAAGGGGTTCCTCTTTGTTCACCGCGGTTGACCAAGCCACGGCTACTAAGCCCCCCCGCCACGACAAGGCGGGAACCCGTTCGGGGGGGAACCTAACTTAACCTAACCGACGACACCATTGGCATGACTCAGTGCCCTGAACTTACGACAGAAAACATAGCAGTCGCTAAACTGAGGACAGGGGCCTGGGAAATGGGAGTGGTGCCCGTCTACCTGGAGGGAGACAAACTAGTCACACAAACTAGTCCTGACCACTTACCCCACCCAAAAACTTTAGCCTCCTAAACCCCCGCCCATTTTTATAAATACCATATATACGCTTACCACAACACCCCCCCCCCCCCCCCCCCCTATCAAGGTTTACCTCACCCCCGCGAGATATAACTCAGTAACCGGAAGAGCTAGACCCCCCGTGTAAGGGCTCATTTAAATCAAGAAAAGAAGCTCTAACTTTTGGACACTACAAAATTTCTAAATTGCCTCATAGTTCAATACCATCACGGACAAAAAGACTTCAAGCATACTCCAGGACTTACAGTACACTACACCGGAGATCCTGCAACGGGCTCTTTCTTCGCGTCCAACGTACTCCACACTGCAGTTCAACAACCGAGGAACAGCAGTAAGTTCACAATAAAAAAAAACTATTTATTAGTATAATATATCTAACTATATATAAAGCATTACCTTATTTTTTCTATCTATTAAGGCAACCTTTAGACTCTAGAATTTTGCTTGTTCTCTTCTCTATCTAAAATGATCCATCCACTCCTTCTTATCTCAAGGAGAAATTTCAGTATATTTCCTCAACGCATGATAGAACTCTGCGGTCCTCATATAATAATAAACTAAGTATCCCACTACATTTTACTAATTTTGTTAGTAAATCCTTCACCATTCAGGCTGCACTGCTCTGGAACTCCTTGCCCGATGACGTCAGAAAAACATCTAACAAGACTGCCTTCAAAAGATTGGTACATAAGCACTTTATTGATAGTTAATATGGTCAATTTGGTTACCTTTGTTGTTATTTTATTTATAGGTTTATGTTATATATCTATTTGTATTTATAATATGTATATATTTATGTATCTATGTATTTGTATGTAAATATAATATATTGTCTGTATTATATTTTATAGTATATAAGCTTATTGTATTTATATATATAATATTAGTTTATTTTTAAGTTTATCAGTAGTTTTTTTCCTGGATTTACTCTATTGTTCATTTAATTTGTCACCTATCACTTAATTTCCACACGTCCCGGGTTGACTGGGAGAGAATGCCTAAAGGCATTAAGTCCGCCCTTTGTAATCCTTTTATTAAGGTGCAATAAAGTGTAAATAAATAAATAAAATAAACCTTTATCTATATAACGGATGTTTTTTTTAAGCTAGATAGAACTTTAAATTGTAAAAAGTAACACAAAAAATTAAATTTTGATGAAATATTTTTTTTTATCGTTTCAGTATACTCTGACAAATCATCATGAATAGACTCACGCTTGAACAACGCTACGAAATTATCCAAATTTACTTTGAAAATCAGTCGTCGATTCGCGCAACTTATAGACGACTTCGTCATTTTTATGGCTTACATAATCGTCCATCTGAACAAGCCATTCGTCGAACTGTGGATAGATTTCGTACCACATACTCTCTAGAGGATGCAATAACACCAACACGTCGAAGGAATGTGCGTACTGAAAAGAATATCGCCGCTGTAAACGAAAGTGTGGAAGAAGATCCAAATTTATCGATTCGTCGTCGGTCGCAGGAATTGGGGCTCTGTCCGTCCACTACGTGGAAAATTTTGCGCAAAGATCTCGGCCTACACCCGTATAAGATCCAGCTGGTGCAGGAATTGAAGCCACGAGACCATTATATGCGTCGTTCTTTCGCCGATTGGGCTCTAGAGCAGTTGGCAACTGACCCGTTGTTTTATCGCAAAATTGTGTTCAGCGATGAGGCGCATTTTTGGCTTAACGGGTTTGTTAATAAGCAAAATTGCCGCATATGGAGCGAGACCAATCCACAAGAGACTCAGACTCCATTACATCCAGAAAAATGCACCGTTTGGTGCGGTTTTCACGCTGGTGGCATCATCGGACCTTATTTCTTCAAAAATGAGGCCGGAGCTTGCGTTACGGTCAATGGAGATCGTTACCGCACCATGATCAATGATTTTTTGTTTGAAAATGTGGATGACATTGATCCGGAGGAGATGTGGTTTCAACAGGATGGCGCTACGTGCCATACGGCGAACGCAACCATCGACTTATTGAAATCAAAATTTGGCGATAAGTTGATTTCGAGAAATGGACCTGTCAATTGGCCTCCAAGGTCGTGCGATTTGACACCTCTCGATTATTTCCTATGGGGCTACGTGAAGTCACTGGTTTATGCTGATAAACCAGCAACAATTGACGCCTTGGAGGCCAGCATTGTTCGTGTTATTCGTGACATACGGCCAGCAGTGCTCGAAAAAGTGGCCCAAAATTGGACGTCCAGAATGCGCTTCGTCAAGAACAGCCGCGGTGCCCATATGCTCGAAATCATTTTCAAATGTTAATGTCACGTATTGATCTTTCGAATAAAAAAAAAATGTTGATTACAATTTAATTTTTTGTGTTATTTTTTACAATTTCAAGTTCTATCGGGCTTAAAAAAACACCCCTTATTAAGCACAAATTTGTATAACATACTTGTATATTTAAAATAAAAGAAAAAAAATGTCAGAAAACAAAGTTGTCTAGTCGGGTGTGGAGACCGCTACCTCTAACAAGCCTTCTTAAAGCCACCCTGTTGCGCCGCCTAGAGCTCCACGATCGCTGCGGGAAAAAGTATAAACAAAAACAAACCTAACAAAAACAACTACCAGCGAAAAGTTGCCGCGGCCATTATCTCAGCCTGCAGCAGAAAAACGTTCTGTGGACTCAGCCCCGACAGACACGCACACCACTAGAAAAAAGGCTTCTTCGCACACCGCCACCCTACGAACAAAAATTTCGCAAAGCTCTGTAAAAAGTGACAGCTCGATCCGGTTCTCCATTTGTGACCCGGCGGAGGTGGCTTTTGATAAAGAAGCTAACTGGAAGCAAGAAGAAATTCCCCCACTTCCAGTCCTATCGGACGAATGTCCGATCACATCTGTGCCGGAATCACCATTATCGGAAGCACCGGAAAAAAGTAGAACAAGCCTGCTCATTAACTCCAACAGGCGATTGGGGGTGGAAATGGATATGGCGACAAAAGAAGCGAACGAAATGCTTCTGACAGGGAAAGAGGCATTAGAAATGGCAGGGAGAATATGAAGAGGGAATGCAAGCAAAAAGCTTTAGAAAGTCTGCAGTCCCTCTACGAGATGGTCCTGTCATTGTCCGATTCCCGATCTAGACATAAGCACAATTTAGAAAAGGAACGCTCACGCAACGCTCATGAGCTAATGCGAGTGGAGCGGGCACATAATAAGCTTATGACACAACTTGTGAAAGGAATGGCATCCGAGATAGGCCAAGCCAGGACTGATATAAAGAATATTCTCCAAGAATCTAAGGCGATAAGGGGCTGGCTGGACTTTGTAACCCAAGAGCCATTTCGTAGAACATCAGAAATACTTAGGGCTGTAACGGATTTAGATAGGAGCATAGAGGTAATCCAAAATAACCTGACTCAGCAGAAGCAGAGCGGTGCGGAGAACATCTTACCTCACCTAAGAGTGGAACTCACTGGAGTAAAATCCAGCATTGAAACACTCAGTATGCAATTGGATGACATTTTTTTTATAGGATAAGGGTGACAAACGAGCACACAGTCAACCTGATGGTAAGTGGTTGCTGCGGCCCATAGACATCTACATCTATCCTCTATTACAAAACAAAATGTAGATGCGTTGTCACCCGTGAGGACTAAGATGGAATGCCTCATTTCCAGTAAAAAGGGCCTCCGGCCACCTGCACTCACCAAGCGAAACGCAGAGATGAACCTCTACTTCACGCTGGTATTCTGTGAGGTCGTGGTACCACCCCGGTTCGAGCCGGCCCATCCGTGCGACAGCAAAAGCCGAATTATCGAAAAATCCGATATTAAAACCAAGGAGGTTCTGGAGACTGGCCAGAAAACCTTATTACGCCTTAAATCACCGCCATCCTGCCCCTCACAGGAAACAAACAAAAAGTTGGAGCAGGAGCTGGACGGAATGAAGAGGTCGCTGAAGGAGCTAGATGAAAACATCAGATCTGGACTCTCAGTCTTATCTTTGGCGGACTCTGGCAAAACATTCCAAACCAGCATCAGAAAACAGCTTCAACCCATTGTAGAACATTTAGGTGTTATGTCATCTGAGCTGAGGACGATCAGGGAACAGAAACGGGCTTCATCACCTACAGCCCCGAGTCTAGCAACGGAGCTTGCACAAGCTGGTGAAGCAGCTACAAAACCAAAAACGACTTACGCCAGAGTGGCTGCAAGCCCGCCCTTTCCTAAACCCAATCACAATCTCATAATCACATCAACTGATTCGAAGAATACAGCTGACAACATCATTGAGAGAATCAAGGAGGCCCTAGATACTAAAAAGACTGGAGCCAAAGTGGATAGGGTAAGGATGGCGAGAAACCAAAAAGTCGTCCTCAGTTGTAACACCAAGGAAGATCTTAACCTTGTCCAAAACAGAGTTAAGACAAACAAAATTTAAAAGTAGAAGTTGCCAGGACAAAAAATCCCTTGGCGATGATCAGAGACGTGCTATCGTATCACAGCGATGTCGAAATCGTCGAAAATATACTGGGGCAGAATACACATCTTCTGCATGACGTCGATGAAAAAGAACGAACAATCAGAGTTCGATACAGGAAAAAGGCGAGGAATCCACATGAGTGCCATCCTGTACCGTAGGCCAATAATGGACCACTCTCCCCTAGTGCAATGCACTAAATGTCTTGGTTTTGGCCACACAAAGGCAGTGTGCCATGAAAAGGAGGAACTCTGCAGTCATTGCGGAGAGACTCACTCATGGGACAAATGCCCGACCAGACTGGAGGGGAGACCCCTAAGATGTAAAAATTGCCTAAAAGCGCACGGTGCCGACACGGACCTGGCACACAATGCTTTTAGCTTTGATTGCCGGGAAAAGCAGAAGTGGGATGCCATAGAACGATCTCGCATAACATATTGCTAAGGGCAGCCAAAATAACACCATCTCAAACATTAGTAGGACAGATACACACATTAAAATCATTCAGGTTATCTTGCAACGCTCCAGGGTAGCAACGGCGGAACTACTTCAGGTTGCAACGGATACAGGAGTGTCAATCGCCATAGTACAGGAACCCTATGTGGGAAAAAATGGCGTTATTAAAGAACATCCTGGCACGCGAGTTATTCAATGCAGCCTGAATAGACAAAAACCAGTGAAGGCCGCAGTCCTTGTCTTCGGGGATCAGTTGGAGATCATTCATGACTTTTTTTTATTTATTTATTAATGTATTTATGAAACAGTGGTGTTACTTAATTCTAAACTCGCCAAACTTTTACGTTTGATGGCGAGAGGCGCTCTTTTACAAAACAATGAACCACCTTATGTACTACTAATATTCGACACAATGATACACAATTATATAATATAATAATATATAAACCCATGACATCTTAATGTTATGTTAACTATATGTCTTTATATACATCTAACTTTAATTATATGCATTATATATTATCTAGTACTTATATATTAATCTATTGTAATATCTTAATCTAATACAATGTACTCGTATATAGAGTTCTATTAACAATCCTGTATAATGTTTTTCAATTTTTTCTTAAGTGATCCTTTACCAATTTTTACTTTTTCTCTTAGTAGATCTATTTTGTTAAACACTAGCTACCAAATACTTAGATGTTCTCTTACCATAATAATTCGTTATTTTTGGTAGAACCAGTATGTTTTCTCTAACCCTATGTGTGTTGTACTTATTTTTAACATTCACTTTATATTTCTCATTATAATAATATTCCAGACCTATCAAATATTCTACTTTTTTATCTATTGGTATTATTTTACAAATGGAAAACAACTTATCATAGTCTTTGTTGCAATTATCTTTAACATTTTTACTAACTAAAAACTTCATCAGTCTTATTTGTATGTCTTTGATATCTCTTAGATATGTAATAAAGGTTCGCCCGTATACAAGGAGTCCATAACTCATTAGCGAGTCAGCAACTGCAAAATATACTATTTTTAACGTTTTTTTTGTTCAATACATTTTTTAATTGGTAAAACTTACTTAACACAGATCTTAGCCTATTGCAAATGTCATTTATATGTATTCTCCAGTTAAAGTTCTTATCTATTGTTAGACCTAAATATTTAAATTTATCTACATAATCCAATCTTTTAGAGTTACAGTTAAATTTATTTCTATGCATACATTCGTATGTATGTCCTATCACTGTTAGATCTTCATTTTTTACACATTTGGCATTTCGATTATATGGCGCGTATATATGCCTACATTTAGTTTTTTCAAGATTTAATATAATGCCATTGTCGTGTGCCCATTTGCTAATGTTTTCAAAATCACATTGTATGCACTTTTGTACCTCAGTTATATCTTTGGATGCATAAACAAGACACATATCATCAGCATACATGAACACCTTACAGTTATGCACGACATTTGACCCAGTATTCACATACATTATATACCCCACAGGGCCATACACCGATCCAGTAGGTACACCCGAATCGACATCTGCCTCTTTCCCAACCACTTGGGAGATAATTGTCCTTATTTTTCTATGTATTAGTGAGGTAGTTTTTAAACCAATTATTTGTGGGACCGCGTATTCCGCATTCGTCCATTGCCTGTAATAAGATCTCGTGGTCTAACGTGTCAAACACTTTTTTAAAGTCAATAAAAAGTACTATAATTTGTTTACCAGAATCTAGGCACTCATTAATATAATCTGAAAATTCTATCAAAGAAGAGACCGTGTTGCGCCCTCTCCGAAAACCGTGCTGTGAGTCACACAGTATGTTATATTGTTCTAAGAACGCGCTAATCTGTCCTACAATAACTTTTTCGATTATTTTAGCTATAACAGATAATATTGCAATGGGCCTATAATTACCATATTCTAAATGACTTCCTGATTTGTATATAGGACGTATAATTGCTTTTTTTAACTGATAAATACCATTAGATAAGCACATATTTATTAGTGAAGCTATAACAGGACTTATTTGTTTACTTAAATATATAATGTCTTTCGCCCGTATTCCATCTGAACCGGGTGCTTTCAGACAGGACAATGTCCTTATGACCTTTTCTACGTCTGACGGAGTCACCCTACTGTATCTATAACTTACCTCGCTCGGTTTTACATATTTATTTCTATCTAAAAACTTCAAATTACATACATGCTTAATTCCATTTATTTCATCCGTAAATGTTTCAGAAAATTTTGTACAAATCTGTTTTATGTATATTGCCGTGTAGTGGCGGTCAAGAATATCCACTACCCCATATCCTCCCGTCGGTGTCGTAAAAGTCGACAAAGGGAAACAGGCAGGAGATGGGCAGCAGCATCTTCCTGATAATAACCAAAATTTCAATAAAAAACTGCGGTTGCCAACCCGCTCGCCAAGCGTGGCAACTATGGCAAATACCCCCCCTATGATGAGAGTAACACGGCCCCCAGTCCTCGGTGGCCCGCGTTTTCCTGGCTACGGTGGCGACCATGGTAACGGCGGGGCAGGGGGTGCTAAGAATCTCCGGTGGAGGTTCGGTTGCCACCTTAGACGACTCGACCTGGCAACGTACAACGCACGCACCCTGAGGACTGACGAGAAGATCGTGGAGCTGGAAGAAGAGATAGACAAGTTGCGCTGGCATATTATAGGATTATCCGAAGTCCGAAGAGAGGGGGAGGACACGGTAATCCTGGAATCCGGCAACTTGCTCTATCACCGGGAGGGCGACCATCTGTCCCAAGGAGGTGTCGGATTTATCGTCCACAAGTCTCTCGTTAACAACGTTGTAAAGATCGGGAGTGTGTCGACGAGGGTTGCGTACCTTATACTCAGAATCACCAAACGGTATTCGCTGAAGGTCATACAGGTTTACGCACCAACCTCGGCACACCCCGATGAGGAGGTGGAGGAAATGTATGAGGATATCTCTAGAGCCATGCATTCCTCCAAAACCCAATATACGGTGTTAATGGGAGACTTCAATGCAAAACTAGGCACAAGAGAGAACGGTGAGCTGAAAGTAGGGAAATTTGGAATAGGGCAACGGAACCCTAGGGGCCAGCAGCTGGCCGACTTCATGGAGAAAGAGGGACTCTTTATGATGAACTCTTTCTTCCAGAAGCGGCCCCACAGGAAGTGGACCTGGTCGAGCCCCGACGGTTCGACAAAAAATGAGATTGACTTCATTATGACGACCAGACGACAACTGTTCAGTGATGTCTCCGTGATCGCGAGGGTGAAAACTGGTAGCGATCACCGAATGGTTAGAGGCACACTGAACCTAAACGTAAAGTTGGAGAGGTCTCGTCTAATATAGTCAACGCTCCGTCCTCCTCGTGCTCTGTTCCAAATTCCCGAAACCTTTCAGCTCGAGTTGCAAAACCGTTTTCAGTGCCTAGAAGACTGCAATGACGTGGACGATATGAATGACAAGCTCGTGGAAACTGTCCATGCGGTCGGAGCTAAGTTCTGCAAGACCCGCCGCAGAAGAACACAAAAACTCTCCGATCACGAACGATCGAGACTCTTAATCTCATGGCTGTTAGACGGGACATGAGGCTACATTCTTCAACAGACTTGACAGCATACAGGCAACTGAACAGACAGATCTCCAAATGCATGCGGCGGGACTTACGCAACTTCAATACAGCTCGTATTGAAGAAGCGATCGAGCGGAACCAAGGCTCCAAAGTCTTTGCCAGAGATCTGTCTGCCAGAAAGAGCCAACTGTGAAAGCTGAAGACAGAGTGTGGCAGCATCGCTTCCGGGACACCTGAGATTTTGAGTGAGATTGAGAGGTTCTATGGGCAGCTGTACACGTCATCGTTGGAGCCACACGCAAGTGTGAGTAACAATCCAAGAGCGAGTCTCATCCGACACTATTCCGAAGATATCCCGGACGTCAGTCTGAGCGAGATTAGAATGGCTCTCCAGCACCTTAAAAACGGTAAGGCCCCAGGCGAGGATGGAATTACAGCGGAGCTTCTGAAAGCGGGTGGAAGACCGGTACTTGAAGTTCTTCAGAAGCTCTTTAATTCCGTCCTCCATGGTAGCATTACACCGGAGGCGTGGAGCAGAAGTGCGGTGGTCTTGTTCTTCAAGAAAGGTGACAACGCTCTCTTGAAGAACTACAGACCGATTTCCCTTCTGAGCCGCGTCTACGTGCTGTTTTCGAGTCATTACGAATCGTCTCGCGCGCAGACTTGACGACTTCCAGCCTCCCGAACAAGCCGGTTTCCGAAAGGGCTTTAGCATCATAGACCACATACATACCCTTCGGCAAATTGTACAGAAGTCCGAAGAGTACAATTTGCCACTATGTCTGGCGTATGTGGACTATGAGAAAGCCTTTGATTCCGTCGAAATTTGGGCGGTGCTGCAGTCCCTTCAGCGGTGCCAAGTTGACTGTCGGTATATCGAAGTGCTGAAGTGTTTGTACAGGAGAGCTACGATGGCTATCCGAGTACAGAACCAGAGTACGAAACCTATCCAACTGCAGAGAGGTGTAAGACAGGGTGACGTCATATCCCCGAAACTCTTCACCGCTGCATTGGAAGACGTTTTCAAGCTTCTGGACTGGAAAGGATACGGTATCAACATCAATGGCGAGTACATCACTCACCTTCGATTTGCCGACGATATAGTCCTTATGGCAGAATCGCTGGAGGACCTAAGCACTATGCTCAATGACCTCAATAGTGTTTCCCAACGGATAGGTCTTAAGATGAACATGGACAAAACAAAGATCATGTTTAATGTCCATGTCACACCTATGCCGGTAGTTGTTGGGAACACTAAGCTCGAAGTTGTTGACGAGTATGTTTACCTGGGACAAATAGTCCGATTAGGTAAGTCCAACTTCGACCGAGAGGTCAATCGACGGATTCAACTCGGTTGGGCAGCGTTTGGGAAATTACGGCACATCTTCTCGTCAGGTTTACCTCAAAACTTGAAAACGAAACTGTACACCCAGTGCGTGTTGCCAGTGATGACATATGGAACTGAGACGTGGTCCTTCACTGCTGGCCGGATGAGGAAGCTCAAGGTCGCTCAGCGAGCTATGGAGAGGGCTATGCTCGGAGTTTCTCTGCGTTATAAACTCAGAAATGAGGATATCCGCAGTAGAACCAGAGTGACCGACATAGCCCAACGGATTAGTAAGCTGGAGTGGCAATGGGCCGGCCATATAGCTCGAAGAACCAACAACCGATGGGGAAGAAAGGTTCTCGAGTGGCAGCCTCGTACCGGCAGGCGAAGTGTAGGGCGTCCCCCCACTAGATGGAGTGACGACCTGGTAAGATATGCAGGAAGTCGATGGATGCAGGTGGCTCAGGACCGTGCTTTGTGGCATTCTTTGGGGGAGGCCTATGTTCAGCAGTGGACTTGTGAAGGGCTGTAATGATGATAATGATGATGATGTTTTATACTATCTGTTTTTCCTGAATGCCTTAAAATAATATCATCTAAGCTAGTTTTGTTTCGTCCTAACCACATGTTTATTTATTTACTTAATTTCTAAATTTTGTATAGACTAATCGCTTGTTCATATTCTTTGGATCCGTTTTCCAAACTCTAAATAAATAATCCCTTCTCAGTAACATTGTATATAAATATTTATCTATCCATGGATGTCTTATTACTTTTTTTCTATCTACCTTAAATTTAATTGTACTTTCCTTGTAAATATTATAAAATACACTACACATCGTCTGATACAATAATAATGGACACGTTATTGTAATTAACTGGGCCCAATTATATTCATCCAGCTTTTGTTTAACAGTTTTGTCACTTAACACTTCAAGCATACTATTGTTATTTATATTGCCACTCACACATTGATTTTCGTTTCGACTAACACATAAATTCAACATTAATCCTATTCCATGATGATCGGCGATGTGTGACTCAAGCACATAGGCGCACGCGTCATGCTCGCTCCTTCCCGCTCGCACCCAGATATGATCCAAGCACAATGCCTCTAGCCGGCCCTCCGCGATCGCTTCGCGCGTTGTCTCTTCGCTCGGTATTACACATAACAGACCGCATTCACACAGGGCGTTTTTGTATCTTGTTATAGTAGGATTAACCGTGTCATTTAATATGTTTATATTGGTGTCCCCAATCACTATTACATTGTCAGATGCTGGTACGGATTTAACTAGTGTCTCTAATTGCTGGATAAATATCAATTTATCATTGGCAGGTGGTCTATATATTGCGATTACATGTGTTTTAGTTTTCCCGTGCTTCAATTGCCCATGAAGTGTTTCCACTGCTTCTGTGTTTATTATTTTAGCTTCGAAATTCAATCCATTCTTAGCGTATATTAATATTCCTCCTCCTCTTCTCGTTTCTCTAGTATATACAAATGTATTATATCCCACTATTTGATACAATGGAAGTTCTTCCTTCTTAATATTTATTTCGCTTAAAATTAATATATCTATGTTATACTTATTTTTATCAAGTAGTATTAATAACTCGTTGAAGTGTTTCCGAAGAGATCTTATGTTCAGACGTAATATATGGGTATTCCATATATTTTGTGATAGGTCATTATTTAAAGCCATTATATCATAGTATCTTTTAAAATTAAAATTAAAATTACCGGAGAAGCTATCTATACAATCGAATGTTTCTGTTGGATATCACGTCGTGTGCACTCGCCGCGTTATGTACACGTGTTTATTTACATTCATCGAACTTTTGCAAATCTTCCTCCGATCTAATGTTGTAAATCTTTTTTTCTTCACTATTTTTTTGACCAGGATACTATCATTCTGCACCCAAATATATTGAAAACCTTTCGGCTTGAGTTTATTTCTTACAGTCCAAAGAAGCTGTCGTTTGTATTTTGGTAAATCTTCGTTAATGTATATTCGCTTTTCACTGCCATTATCATAGACTTTATTATTCGTTATTTTGGTTTCTTTCTTTACAAGCATCCAGCTGTTGCGAGCAGATTTCGACCGAAGCGTGACCAACACAGTCTTCGGCTTTGCGTCATCTGGTTTTACATGTCCTACCCTCTTTGCATCTTGAATTTCATTTGGGTCTAGATTTAGTTTCTCTGCCATTTTTTGGACTAATAATATAGTATTTTCGTTTTCATGTTTCTCTAATCCGTGAATTTCAATGTTTTTCTCTTTATCTTTCATTTCCAACTCCTGTACCCGTTCTTCTAATGCCTTGTTACATTTCTTCAAATATACATTTTTTTGTTCTAATGCCTTAATTTTCTTTTGAGATTCTTCTTTAAAATCAAGTAATGTCTGATACATATCAGCATAGAACTCAACACCGTTGGTAAGTTCTTCTATTTTCTTCTCCACGCTATAAATCACCGCTAACTTTTTATTTACCTCAGCCAAAACGTAATCTCTAGACTCTTCACTAGGATTTAATGTGATTTTCGTATCATCTACGGACTGTTTAGGGCTGCTTTTATTTGTCTGGCAGTCGTCGCAGAGCATACTACTTAGGAACTTTTTATTTACACATTTTTTATGGTAAACATTTTCACATTCTCCCTTACATCTCACTATATCCTCTTTAGCCAAAGATAGAAACAGTTTGCATTTCTTACATTGCACCATTTTCACTTATGCTTAGTTAATTATTTACGAAATTGTTATTTGGTCACTGATAACGCACTTAAAGCGATACACACAACCGTGCATTGAGCGCGCGCGCACGGTACTGATGATCCACAGCTGGTTACTGAAACAGAAGCGGCGGTGGTTCTGGTCGCAAGAAACCTAAAATTAGGAGTCGTCTCAGTCTACCTCTAGGTGGAGCAAGATATCAATCCCTACCTTAGACGAATCCAAGCAGCATTTGCAAAACTTCACACAAACAACATCATAGTGGCTGGAGACGTAAATGCTTGGAGTCAATGGTGGGGAAGCAACACAGAAGACGAA
This sequence comes from Parnassius glacialis, assembly GCA_033319125.1. Lineage (NCBI taxonomy): Eukaryota > Metazoa > Arthropoda > Insecta > Lepidoptera > Papilionidae > Parnassius > Parnassius glacialis. The sequence continues at coordinate 73,376,002 of JAVANC010000004.1, read as the reverse complement.
AGAGGCGCGGCATATAACACCTTCCTCAATGAAATGGATCTCCATATCCTCAACATGGGTGACATACCTACCTTCGAAACTTACAGAAGGGGGAGAATCTGCTCGAGCATAGTAGACGTAACACTTGCAGTCCGTCACTTCTCGGCAATGTCGAGGACTGGAGAGTGAAGAGAAGTCTAATTACATCAGACCATAATGCCATAACATTTACATTGCGCACTAAAACGGCCTTAAAACCGTTACGGCCCTGCACTGCAAATACAACACCAGGAAGGCAAAATGGTCAGACTTCTCATCACACTTCAGATCACTACTAGAAGAAAGAGCCATAACTCCCACATTAATCGAGGGGGTGGAAACCCATGAGGAACTAGAATACATCACAATAGGCTACACAAAAGTAATCCAGGAATGTTGCGACGAGACTATTCCGAAAGTGGGCATGAGCAGGGTAAATGCAACGCCTCCATGGTGGTCAAAAACCCTCAACCAACTCAAAAGAGAAGTCCAAAGGAATAAAAGACGCATAAGAAATGCGGCACCAAATCGAATACAACACGTTATAGATGATTACATAAACTGTAAGAAACAGTACACCACAAAAGTTGAGGAGGCGCAAACCGAAAGCTGGAAAGAATTCTGCACGACACAGGACAAGGAGAGCATGTGGTATAAAATTTACGGTGTTATCCGAAAATCCTCAATAAGATATGAGGACATGCTCCTAAGAAACAACCAGGGTGAAACCCTGACGTCCGAAGAGTCAGCAGAACTCTTGGCCCAAACATTTTACCCTGACAACTGTGTGGTAACAGATCAGCCGTTCCACACCAAAGTACGAGAGCTGACGGACTTTAACAAAGACCTAGGTTTGTCAGAAGATGATCCACCTTTTACAGAAGCAGAGCTTGATTCAGTGTTACAAACACTTAACCCAAAAAAAGCCCCTGGACCAGATGGGCTAACATCTGACATCTGCTCCGCCGCAATTCACTGCAACAGGAAGGTATTCCTAGCGATAGCCAAGATAGAAAATGGCATACTTTCCCAAGCAGTGGAAAACTGCACACGTGGTAATCATTCGTAAGCCAGGGAAGGATGACTACACTCATCCAAAGTCATACCGACCCATAGGTCTCCTGTCAGTACTCGGAAAAATAGTCGAGAAATTGATGGTGGGCTGAATCCAGTGGCACGTCCTCCCAACTCTAAATAAAAACCAGTATGGCTTCATGCCTCAACGTGGTACTGAGGACGCCCTATATGATCTATTGGAACATATTAAAAACGAAGTGAGGAATAAAAAGATCGTCCTCGTTATTTCACTAGATATAGAGGGAGCCTTCGACGCTTGGTGGCCAGCATTAAAACTGCAACTAGCCAAGAAGAAATGTCTCAAAAACCTCTACGATATGGTTGGCTCTTACCTTCAAGACCGAAAAATCACAGTCAACTACACCAGAGCAACCAGTGAGAAGGGAACTACAAAGGGCTGTGTTCAAGGATCAATTGGTGGACCAACCTTTTGGAATGTTATCCTAGACTCACTGCTGCACCAACTTACGTACGAAGGAGTATACTGTCAGGCATTTGCGGATGACGTTGTCTTGGTGTTCTCGGGACACTCAACGAGTGCCCTGGAGCAACAAGCCAACGACACTTTAAAGAGGGTAACGAAATGGGGAATCAAGAACAAGTTAAAACAAATGCAATGCTCATAACGAAGAAACTTAAATTCGACTCCCCTAACCTGCATATGTATGGCAGCAGAGTGAACCTCGTAGAGGAAATTAAAGTACTCGGTCTCATCATCGACCGTGGACTCACCTTTAAACCGTATGTAGCAGCCGCATGCAAAAAAGCGGCTGACATATACAAGCAGCTTGCATGCGCGGCCAAGGTGACTTGGGGTCTCAATAGTGAGATTGTAAGGACAATATACGTTGCAGTCGTCGAACCTATAGTGATGTACGCTTCGAGCGCGTGGTCTTCAGCAACAGAACTACAGATGATTAAAGACCAACTTAACACATTGCAAAGGGGCTTCGCGCAGAAGATCTGTAAAGCGTACCGCACGGTGTCGCTCACTTCCGCACTCGCCATCTCGGGTCTGCTTCCACTAGACCTGAGAATACAAGAGGCGTCTAGCCTGTACAAGACCAAGAAACAAGGCTCACTAGACTACTTACCACCACGAAGAGAGCTTGAAAACCGTGTAAATCACCTCATCCCTCTAAACTCATCAAATTGGATTATGAGTTACTGGAAACGGTAGAAAAAACAAATATCCACCAACTAACCGGCCCTCACATATACACTGATGGAAGCAAGATAGAAGGAAGGTGGCAGGGAGACCAGTAGTTCCACCTTTAGACTGGATCCATCCTGCACAGTTTTCCAGTCCGAGCTCTACGCCTTGCTCAGGGCAACCAAGCTAGCAGAATCAAGGACAGAACCCGTTATTAACATAATAAGCGACTCAAGATCTTCGCTCGATCTGCTAGCGAACCCTAAAGCAAGCCATCCCCTATCGAAAGCCAAACAAGAAAGCATAGGGAAGATGAGAAAAGAGGGAAGAAAAATTAGACTATTCTGGTTGAGGGCCCATGTAGGAACGTCCGGAAATGAGAGAGCCGACGAGCTTGCCAAGGTGGCGGCACTCCAGGAAACAGCCACTCTAGACTATGACAAAATTCTCGTGTCCTATGTTAAAAAGAAAATCAGAGAGGAAAATGTTCGGATCTGGCAGGACAGATACGAGACCTCCACCACTGGGCATGTCACCAAAACATTTCTTCCGGATATAGCAAAAGCATACCGGATAGTGAGGAAAACTAAGTTGACACCCACACAGGTACAAGTGTTAACAGGACATGGTGGAATTGCGGAGTACTTGCACCGATTTAAGTTAAAAGACAATCCAGGGTGCGAGTGCGACCCAAATGTTAGTGAGTCTGTGTGGCATGTGATTCTTGAGTGTCCCCGCTATCAAGCGGCACGTCTGGACCTTGAGTTCCGGATAAACGCCAATCTTAATAAATCTGAACTACATAAAATCATTGAAGAAGATGACAAAAGGCACAAATTCCTAACATTCGTGGAGTCCATCTTCCGCGCCGCTGCGAAGCGCAACGCCACAAACAATCCATCCCCCAGACAACAGCAAACTGTTGCGGAGTCTGCAGAAGTTTGCATAAAAGAGAAGAGCATCCTAGCCAATAAAGTAGAACATCAGCTAATTGCATGCGCTGAAAGAGGTAATCCAGGCCTGAGAATTCGAGGAGTAGCTCTCTTCATGGATAACAACACAGAGCGTTTCGGGCTAAGCTTTTGCTCCACAGTGGGACGAAACTATGTCAAAATCTCTCCTGGTCTCGCAAGCTTACTAAACGGCAGTACCTTCAAAACGAGCATGAAGCGCAAAACATACGATGCGCTAATTGAAATAGAAGTCGCCAACCAGCGATGTCGAATAGTAAAGTCGAAAAACAAAACGATCTTGCTATTCACATGGAGCGAACAGAAAACTCCATTCGCCCAGACATGCTCACTGCTAACGAGACTCGGTGAGGTAGAGACAGTGGACATACCTCGCATCATAAGTGTGGATGCCATGGTGGTCTTGTATGAGAAAGGTGAAGTCGTGGACCACATTGGTTGCATAAAAGCCTCAAATAAACATGAGATAGTCGTGTATGAGGATAGGGGCGAAAACCTGAGTTGACAACTGGTGGACAACTAGTGGACAACTAGTGGAGAACTGGTGTACGGGTTGACAACCGGTGTTAAATATTGCGGTTTAAACTCAAAATTACAGATGGCGCTAGAGGTATTTTATCACACGGTATAATCGTCACATTGTAACACTATAAGGGCAAACAAAAAAATTGTTCAATAACTCGGGTTAGTATATATTTTTAACCAAACTAACCAACTAAAACATTTAAAACACAAATTCTGCCCATAGACACAACTGAAACTATTCACTCAAAAGACAGGAAATGGAGGACAACAACTGCGCATCGTGCGAAAAACTTAAATCAGACGTCAACATTCTCCAAGAGGAAAACAGGAGAATTCAAAATGAATTAACAAAATATAAAAAAGAACATCAATCACTTACAAATACGTTGTTAAAAATAATGACACTCGCATCAGGTAATATTCAGGGACAAAAAAAACGCAGAACCACAGAGAGAAAACACAGGGTCACCACTACAACAAGAAAACTACAATCAAAATGAGATAGAAGACATATACAACGTAATAACAAGATTACTATCACCCGTGGAAACAATCCCACACCCATACAAACAATATTAGAAAATCAAAATTACACATACCACAACGCAGCTCAAGTACCCACGTGCACCAGCACAACCCCAGGCACAAGTACAAAACAATAAACAACGCAAGGAGCACAAACAACACAGGCCAGAGGCAAGGGAGGACAACAATGTGTTCTATGCGGCACATACTACACCAGCAAAAACATCCAAAAACACTTTAAAATCAAACATAATAATTACATGAATGGTCGTCTTAGGGACCACCCCTTTTACCCCAAATATTACCACTTTAAAACCGTGGCACCGCGGAGGTAGTGTCCCAAGGAAGTAAGACCCCCCAGAAAATATGTGATGGGAGTATCAGGAATAGACTTAGCCTTTATGAACTACAACGACAACAGCAACCCAAACACGAGCAACAATGAATCAGAGGAGCCATCTGACTAAATCACTAAAAAAATCTAACCAACATAATTATAAATTGCATATTAACCAAACATGGCCAATAACCGATAGATTAGAATAAACATTCTTAACATACAGGGTAACTTTCACCCCATTTCACCACCTATTAACGTATACTGTACATAAACCGTAAACTTTGTATAATGTCAACCTTTCTTTTTTCTTTTCCCTTTTATAAACCTAGATTAGATATTATATAGCTGACAAGTTAGAACTTATCAGCTATATAATATCTAATCTCTATATAATCTAATAAAATGATAAAAAGAGGCTTAAAGTAGACTTTAAGCCTCTTTTTATCACTATTGTTAACACAAATGTTTACATTATTTCCTCATGCCTTTCCTTTCTATATCATTTAATATGAAATGTTACTTTAATAAGAATAAACAGGAATAGATTGATTTGTACAGGTAACATTTAACTGGATTTCTTTTTTTATCTTATTTCATGTCTACCTAGTGTAAATTCTAAATTTGACATAAGATGTCTGCATGTTGTTAAATATATACTAGATTTAGCATAGTTGATAAAGTAAATTTAGAGGCGAGATTCACTTTATATTAATTAGATACCATATAGCTGGTAAATCCTACTTTATGCCTCTCCTTTATCATTATTTAAACGTTTAGATTATTATGTCATGCCTTTCCTTTATTTATTATATAATATATAAAATGTTACAATATCTCAACGTGGCGTCTAGAGACCACTGTAAACAATTAACGCAAAAAGTGTAATTGTAACATAGTAACTTTGTAAATTAATTTTTTTATAGACAGGGTGTCAACTATGGATACGTTATTTTGGTTTCTTATGTTTACCTTTACCTTCTGTGACTTAAGTTCAAGAAGTTTTAGTTACCTATGTTTTAGTTCATCTTTTGTTTTGTTTAATGTTAAGTTTAAGTTGATTTACATATAAGTAAAGTATACATTGCCTGTATCAAATCGCAGGCAATCTGTATCACTTCGCTTGTGATTGCATTTGTTTTTTGCAACGTGAATAAACCAACGTACTCCCAGGCTGCTGCTGCAGTCAGTAGGATCGCGACGACGACGGGAGGACGCGTCAAGAGGCTGTGGAGCTGTTCAAAAAGTGCATCTCATATAGGAACTCGACTTACTCGCCAGTAAGAGTGCAACCTGTCTCCAATAATAAACTCCGTGTGGAGTTTGAGAACGTGAACCAAAGGAATGACACACTCACCAGGCTCGAGAACAGCAAAGAGGTAAGTGCAGAACCCTTGCTCGTTAACCCTACGCATGCTCAAGCCTATGGTTATCCTGAAGGGCATCTCCAAGGATGCTCCTTCGGAGGACCTTGTTAAGCTAATCGCCACTCAAAACCCTGAATTAACCCACCTGATTGACAGCGAAAGTAGTGACAGTGAGAACTTCCGACTCCGCTTTAAACGCGTAAACCGCAACAGCAACTTATACAACGCGGTGTTCCTGGCAGAGGCTAAAGTTTATCGTCAGATTCTCGACTTGGGGAGGGTTTGTGTGGACCACCCATTTTTACAGTGCCACAAGTGTCTTCAGTTTGGGCACATGAGATCCAAATGCACATCGCAGGATAGTCCCTGCTCACATTGCGCGAGCAAGGAACATCAAATCGATAAATGTCCTGTTAAAAATAATCCCAATAGTGCTAAATGCTTTAACTGCTCATCCCACAATGATAAGTTTAAATCGAAAGATGACTGCAAACATACTGCCAATTCTGACAAATGTCCCAGACTGCGAGCCATGAAAGACAGAATTATTCAAAGAGTCGAATATGGATTCACGTCATAAAAATATTAAGTTTTTGCAGTGCAATATTGATCGTTCTAAGAACAGTCTACACGAACTACTAGTATCTTTCAGGGCTGGCAGCCATGACATTGCCTTATTATCAGAACCATATGTTGGATCGGGTCTGGAGCTTAAAGCAATTCGGGTCCAAATCATACAGTTCCCATCACCGGTCAATAGGGTCAAGGCCTGCATTCTCGTAAGGCCCGGTTGCAGCACCATAATAGGGCTTACACAATACTCCACATCTATTCTCTGTGCAGCACGCCTCTCAGCTGGGAATCGTGTTATATACATAGCGTCAGTTTACATAGAACCGGACAAAGATGAGTCAGCCACTCTGGACAAATTAGAAGCCTTTCTTAAGGCTACAGGCGACTCACCCAAAATAATTGGGAGTGACTTCACTGGCTGGCATCCCATCTGGGGCAGCCCTGTCGCCAATGCTAGGGGCGGTGACGTGGTTGACCTAGTGTATGGCAACGAGTTGGTCGTCTGCAACACTGGCGAATCGCCTACGTTCGAGACGATCACTCATGGCCGGCACAGGGGTTCGATCATTGACATATCAAACTGGCAGGTCAATCCCCAAATATGTACCTCATCCCAACACAATGCCATAGAATTTTGTTTTAATAGTCCCAACTCTAAATTTATACACAAATAACAACACATCCACCTTCATTTACAAATTAAAAAAAAGCCTGTTGGCCCTTATTCAATGAAACTCTTCATTTACACATACTACAATCTGACATTTTGGACACCAACACAACTGCCCTGAATTCCTCCGAGTTGGATGATCTAATAGCCAAAGTTGTGGAGATTATCCACATTGCCTGTCGTAAAAGCATGCGAATGGGGGGAAGGGGGGGAAATACAAGCCCCTTTGGTGGTCCGAAGAGCTAGAGGCTCAGAAACTTGAAATTATAAAACTGCATCATCGCATACAGGAAGCCAAGAGACGCGGTCTAGCTATAGAGGACTTAGTTGAGCAAAGCATAACACTTAAAACAGCATACACAAAAAGTTTAAGAGCCGAGTCCACCAAAAACTTTAAGGATTTTTGCAACCTACAAACCAAAGAGAATGTTTGGTCCCTAACTAACAGATTATTAAAAGAGTCCACTGCTAGACGTCCACCAACTACTTTAAAAATAAGTAACAAATTCACTGCTGATAATCATGAAACAGCAAATGCGTTGCTCGACCACTTTTACCCCTCCGACCTACCTAACACCGATCCCCGACATCATGAACTATTAGCCCACCTTGATGATACATTGGACACCAATGACGAGCCCCTTTTCACTCCAGAGGAGGTGCTGGAACACTTGAGCCTTATGAACCCTAACAATGCCCCGGGGCTAGACAACCTAACCTCGGATATTGGTCTTCAGTTTGCTAAGAATTATCCACAGTTATTAACTGACATATTGAACAGGTGCCTTACGCTCCAGCATTTTCCTGACTGCTGGAAGGTGGCTTATGTCAAAATCATTCCCAAACCAAGCAAGAGTGACTACGGAGAATTAAATTCTTTTCGTCCTATTGGACTGCTACCTGTGTTTGGCAAGCTGCTGGAAAGACTTTTCATCAAGCGTGTCACTTACTGGGCCGCTAACAACAACCTCAGCTGTCCACGACAGTTTGGTTTCCGTGAGCAAACAAATTCTATCACGGCCATTGACACTGCGCTTGACGTGATTCGTCGGGCTAAGGACAATGGAGAACTAGTAATTGCACTCTCCTTGGATATCAAAGCGGCTTTCGATAACGCCTGGTGGCCGGCACTGTTCCACAGGCTGAGAATGATTAACTGTCCACGCAACATCTATGGACTTATTCGTAGTTACGTTCGGAACCGCATGGTGACTCTTGACCACGCCGGGGTCAGAGTCACTAAGATGATGACCAACGGGTGCATCCAAGACTCTGCTTGCGGCCCAGTATTGTGGAACATCATCCTTGATGAACTGCTTGGCGCAGAACTTCCGGCAGGTAGCCATATTCAGGCAAATGCGGATGATGTGGTTTTAATCGTTGCGGCCAAAGATGTCCACCGGCTGGAGAGTGCAGCGAACGCTGCGCTCACGAGTATCACTAACTGGGGGTCAAGTGTCAAATTGATGTTTGGTCCATCTAAAACACAAATGATCGCATTTACACCCGGTGCAAAGGCTGCCAAAATCATTATGGACGGACACACTTTAAAATTTTCTCCTGACATCAAATTGCTGGGTGTCATACTGGATGAAAAACTGCTATTCAATAAGCACATTCAGTATGTCATCGGCAAGGCGATTAAAATCTTTAACAAACTTTGCTTATTCACCAGACCTACCTGGGGTGCACACCCGGAGAACATACGCGCCATATACCAGCAGGTAATCGTACCTATTGTTACATATGCTGCTGGTATATGGGGACATTGTAATCTCAACAAGAGGGGTCAGAAAGCGGCTGGAGAGAATGCAGCGAGGATTTGCCATCAAGGCGATTAAGGCATTGCGTACGGTCTCTACGGCGGCTGCTCTGGCCCAAGCTTAATTCACACCAATAGACCTAAAAATCAAGGAGGTTCATGCGGTGGAAAGGACTAGATTGTCTTGCACATCAGACTTTCTACCGCATGACATAACTCTTGAAAAACCAAGTGCACCACACAAACTCCTGCACCCCAGTGAGAGGATCACCTTAGGTTATGACACGATACACAGCCAGCAGGAGGTGGATGCCATCATCAGTCCTGAAGTCTGTATATATACAAATGGCAGTAAGCAGGAGGACGGAGCCGTTGGGGCTGCCTTTGTGCTCTACGTGCCCGCAGGTGATTCGCCTATTACAGTCGTCAAAAAATATAAACTGCACGACTCGTGCTCGGTTTTTCAGGCTGAGCTGTTTGCCATACATAAAGCCTGCAGCTGGGTCCTCAACAACAAATATAATGAAACCATTATACTAACGGACTCATTTTCTTCCATCAAAGCGTTGCAAAATCGAAGCAACACACATCCAATAGTCGTGGAAATACATAATACAATTAGTCTAATCAAAAAATTCGGCAGAATTAAGTTTGCATGGGTGAAAAGTCATGTGGGAATTGTGGGGAACGAGGCGGCTGACAGCGCTGCCAATGCTGGCTGTAAACTTTACAAATCACTGGACTATACACACTTTGCCATCACACATATAAGACACTTAATACGCCAAAAACACCGTGTTCTATGGCAGACCCGTTATGAGAGCGCTGAACAGAGCAGATACACCAAAACACACCTTCCCACACTGGACGACATTACTACGCTATGCAAAATCACTCGACCCGACTTTTACCTAACCCAAGTTCTCACTGGTCACGGCTTTCATAAGTCCTACCTGTGTCGTTTTAAAATAACTCCAAACGACAATTGTCCATGCGATGACAATACGCCTCAAACGATGGAACATCTCTTGGAGAAATGCCCCGCGTTCGGGGTACAGAGATCCACTCATGAAACAATATGTGCCAGTGTGAGAGAGTCACCTTACAGAATAACTGAATTAATGAGAAAAGAGACAAGTTGGAACTCATTTATCATTTACATTAAATATATACTAACAAGGCTTAAACGATTTAATAATAATAATGATGAATAGATTGATTTATACACTTTACACTTTTACTCTCATTTCACGACCATTCTGTCCAAATTGTTTTTATATTTGGCATAAGACCTCTGCATGTTGTTTAATCTATATATTAGATTTACAATAGCTATAAGACATACTTCTTATTAATTATTGTAATCTGTACTTGAAATTACTTCTTTACATGTTAATAATTTCATTCATAAAGTCAATTTAGTAGTAAGCTTCCCTTTATAATATGGTCAATAAATCTCATTAGATATTATATAGATGATAAGTTCTACTTTAAGCCACTTTTTATTACTATTATTAATACAAATGTTTACATTATTTCTGTAGGGTATATTATAATTATTGTCGTTATTGTGTATGTAGGTAGTTGGTACCAATAAAGCTTTAGTTCGCTTTTCAAGTCCGCCTTTCATTGACGTTACATTGGCGACGAGTCCGTAACCACGCGTTGTTTCGTATTATTCAAAACGTTATAAAGTGGTCGTAATTATGCCTATTGGTAAATTAGAGCCGTTCGATTTAGCCAGTAAACAGTGGCCCGCGTATATTCGTCGAGTTCAACAATTTATATTGCTAAACGAAATCAAGTCTGAATTACGTGTTCCTATGTTAATAACCGTGGTCGGCGAGGCGACATATTTGTTGATGTGCGATCTAAGTTCTCCTGCACACCCGGAAGACAAAACTTTCGAAGAATTAGTGAGTTTAGTGTCGAGTCACTTAGAACCACAGCGTTCCGAGATTGCAGAGCGCCACGTGTTCCGCTTGCGCAGGCAACTCGGAGGTGAATCACTTGCCGAATATTTGCAAATTCTGAAACATTTGGCTTTGACCTGCAATTTTGGAGTGACACTTGAAGAGAATTTGCGAGACCAATTTGTATCAGGTCTTGCGAGCGAGGCGATGCGGTCCCATATTTTTGCCGAAAGAAACATTCGGTATAAGGAGGCGGTGGAGTTGGCTTTTGCGCTGGAGGCTGCGGAGAGACACGCGGAGGTGAGTGGTGCCACAGCACCAGCTTCGACCTCAGGTGTTCGGAGCAGCAGTCTAGAAAGAGGCGAAGGTTTACATCAGGCCGGGGAGCGCCGAGAGCGGCGAGACCTACGCTCGGTCTCTAGAGGAGGCACCATGGAGACGCGACGGAGTCAGCGAAGCTCGGGGCTATGTTGGCGATGTGGAAAGCCACATAGGGCGGATAAGTTCCGATTTGCGCAATACAATTGTGATAAGTGTGGTAGGCGCGGAAATCTTAAGGTGATATGCAAAGAAGTGCGCGACGGGAGGCAGTCGAGCGGCCCCCAGCATTATGTCAGTGATGTGAGTTCCGAAGGAGAGGATTTTTTTAATATCCAGCTGAACGCTAAAGGTAACGAGTCTTATAAATTAACTTTGAAAGTAGATGGACAGCCTTTAGTTTTCGAAGTCGATACCGGTAGTCGCATTTCCACAATAAGTGAACAGTTTTATTTGTGTCATTTTCAGGTTTCAAGGTCAGGTTTTATATCGGTCAATGTAGCATTGGGAGAGGTCAGGAAAAAAAAGTGTTAATGAAATTCTAGATGATTCATTCGTGAGCCGACTCATTAGCGAATTCCCAGAAGTGTTTACAGATAAGTTAGGCACTTGTACCGAAGGCGTTCAACTACAGCTCAGTGACGAACAACCTGTGTACGTGCGCGCGCGGCCCGTGCCGTTGGCGCTTCGATCCCGGGTCGAACAGGAGCTGAGGAGGCTTGAGGCCGAGGGTACCATTTTTAAGGTGGACCACTCCGAGTATGGTACTCCTATAGTACCGGTTATAAAAGAAAACGGCGATATACGAATTTGTGGAGATTATAAAATTACAATAAATCCAAAGCTTAAGCGGGAGTTTTATCCGTTACCGCAAATTGAAGAACTTTTTGCCAAATTAAGTAGTGGTGAAGAATTTTCGAAAATTGATCTAAAAAATTCCTATCAACAATTACAGCTAACGGATTCTCGGCGTTACACTGCAATTACTACACATCTAGGCACATTCGTATATCGTCGAACCCCATTTGGGTTGTCGTGTATTCCCGAAAAATTCCAGAAAATTATGGAAGAGACACTCAGCGGTATACCCGGTACGGTAGTTTTTTGGACGACGTTTGTGTCACGGGAGCTACGCGAAATAAACATCTGAGTAATTTACGAGCTGTACTTGAACGGTTACGGACTTTACCGTACCGTTTGGCTTTACCGTTAAATCCGAAAAATGTAAGTTCTTACAAAAAAGTGTAAAGTACCTAGGTTTTATTATTGACAAGCAGGGATTGCATCCCGATCCGAAAAAATGGAAGCCATTTCTAATGGTCCTACACCACTGAATGTTACAATTAAAAAGTTTTCTTGGTCTCCTTAATTACTATGGCAAGTTTATTCCTAATCTCAGTACCATTTTACATCCCTTACATTTCTTATTAAACAAAGGAGTTAATTCGAAATGGATTTCAAAATGCGAGCAGGCCTTCCGAGAAGCTAAAAGAGCTTTGTTGGGCGAAACGGTTTTGGCTCACTATGAGGAAGGGCGGCCACTGGTTCTGTCGGTGGACAGCAGTGCGTATGGGCTGGGCGCAGTACTAGCACACGTGCAGTACTAGCACACGTATACCCCGACGGCACCAAGCGACCGGTCAGCTGTGTATCGCGTACGCTTAATGCTTCAGAAAAAAATTATAGTCAATTAGATAAAGAGGCTCTGGCCATATTTTTTGGAATAACGAAACACCACCAATATGTATTCGGTCGACGCTTTGTTTTACGAACGGATCATCAGCTGTTAAGTTACATTTTTGGGAAAAGAGGCGGGATACCACAAACGGCTCGCTTACAGAGGTGGGCTGCCCGATTGGCCGCCTATGATTTTTCAGTGGAGTTTGTTCGCTCGGCTGCTAACGGCCCGGCCGACGCGCTGTCCCGCTTTCCTCTGCCAACCGAACGTCACCAGTCCGCGGTCACTTCTTACATTAATTTACTGGAAGATACTATTCCGGTAAACTTCAAGGATATTAGTATCGAAACAAAAAAGATACGGCATTGAGCCGAATTATGGACTATGTAATGTTCGGTTGGCTCTTCTCGACCAAATGCGACGACGAGAAGCCGTACTTTGATAGAAAGCAAGAAATGTTGCTTGATCTAGGCTGCTTAATTTATAAATATCGCGTCGTAATCCCTCCCTCACTACGAGAACGAGTTTTAATGGAAATTCATGAGGGTCATTTAGGAATGAATAAAATAAAAAATCTAGCTCGAAATTACATCTATTGGCCTGGTATAGACCAGGACATAGAAAACTTATTTCGTAATTGCCAAGCGTGTTGCTCAGTTTGTGATAGTCCTCCCCGAGCCGTTCTGCATCCATGGGAATTCCCTCTAAATCCGTGGCAACGCTTGCATGCAGATTTTGCCGAATACAAGGGCGAGAAATATCTAATAGTTATAGAAGCCCATTCGAAATGGATAGAGGTAGTACCGATGGGTCGGACGGATGCCAAAGAGACCATAGCCGCATTTAGACGTATGTTCGCAAGATTTGGTTTGCTGTCGCAACTGGTCATGGATAATGGACCGCCTTTTATGTCCATAGATTTTAAAAATTATTGTAAAAAAACGGGACCCGTTTCTTATAGGGTCAGCATGGGGGATGGAATCGAGTGGAAAAGACATATCAACCAAGTGATACCAACCAATCGTAAAATCCGTTATTCCCTTTCAAGGCCTAGCATTAGCGAATTAAAAGAGACCGAGGAGACCCCACATCTAAGGCCTGATAGTGGCATCGATGACTTATTCGAAGATGCAACCGGAGAGGGCAATGACCAGGACGAAAAAGGCAGTTCGAATATTACAGATAATGCAGAGAGAAACTCCTCGTCACCGCCTTCACCGTATGTATCGGCTAGAGCACTGCGTGCTTATATTCGAGCCAAGAAAAAGGAATTATAATTATTTTCTTTTTTCTGTGTAATAGGAAAGAATCGAAATTAATGTACAATAACAGAACATCCTTTTGTTGAATGATATAGTTAGATGTTTTTATTAAATTATATGTCACTTAGTCATTTAAAGGGGGAATGTGTAGGGTATATTATAATTATTGTCGTTATTGTGTTTGTAGGTAGTTGGTACCAATAAAGCTTTAGTTCGCCTTTCATTGACGTTACAATTTCCTCATGCCTTTCCTTTCTATATCATTTAATATGAAATGTTACTTTAATAAGAATAAACAGGAATAGATTGATTTGTACAGTTAACATTTATCTGGATTTCTTTTTTTTATCTTCATTTCATGTCTACCTAGTCAAAATTCTAAATTTGACATAAGATGTCTGCATGTTGTTAAATATATACTACATTTAGCATAGTTGATAAAGTTAATTTAGAGGCAAATTTCACTTTATATTAATTAAATACCATATAGCTGGTAAATTCTACTTTATGCCTCTCCTTTATCATTATTTATGTAAGTATCAATAAATATACATTACATATCCACAAATGTGTATAATATTATAAACAACAAAGATAGTCGATAGGAAAGAACAAATACATATATACATATACATAAGTACAATTAGACGCGGGTAAGTGGAGATGAGCATAATAGTGTAAATACAACATCATAACAAAGAATGAACAGCTGGTGGACAACTAGTATACGGGTTGACAGCTGGTGGACAACTAGTGGACAACTGGTGTACGGGTTGACAACCGGAGTTAAATATTTCGGTTTAAACTCAAAATTACAGATGGCGCTAGAGGTATTTTATCACACGGTATAATCATCACATTGTAACACTATAAGGGCAAACAAAAATAATGTTCAATAACTCGGGTTTGTTTATATTTTTAACCAAACTAACCAACTAAAACATTAAACAAAACACAAATTCTGCCCATAGACACATCTGAAACTACTCACCCAAAAGACATGAAATGGAGTACAACAACTGCGCATCGTGCGAAAAACTCAAATCAGACGTCAACATTCTCCAAGAGGAAAACAGGAGAATTCAAAATGAATTAACAAAATATAAAAAAAGAACATCAATCACTTACAAATACGTTGTTAAAAATAATGACACTCGCATCAGGTAATATTCAGGGACAAGAAAACGCAGAACCACAGAGGGCAAACACAGGGTCACCACAACAACAAGAAAACTACAATCAAAATGAGATAGAAGACATATACAACGTAATAATAAGATTACCATCACCCGTGGAAACAAATAATCCCGCACCCATACAAACAATATTAGAAAATCAAAATTACACATGCCACAACGCAGTTCAAGTACCCACGTGCACCAGCACAACCCCAGGCACAAGTACAAAACAATAAACAACGCAAGGAGCACAAACAACACAGGCCAGAGGCAAGGGAGGACAACAATGTGTTCTATGCGGCACATACTACACCAGCAAAAACATCCTAAAACACTTTAAAACCAAACATAATAATTACATTAATGGTCGTCTTAGGGACCACCCCTTTTACCCCAAATATTACCACTTTAAAACCGTGGCACCGCGGAGGAAGTGTCCCAAGGAAGTAAGACCCCCAGAAAATATGTGATGGGAGTATCAAGAATAGACTTAGCCTTTATGAACTACAACGACAACAGCAACCCAAACACGAGCAACAATGAATCAGAGGAGCCATCTGACTAATTCACTAAAAAAATCTAACCAACATAATTATAAATTGCATATTAACCAAACATGGCCAATAACCGATAGATTAGAATAAACATTCTTAACATACAGGGTAACTTTCACCCCATTTCACAACCTATTAACGTATAATGTACATAAACCGTAAACTTTGTATAATGTCAACCTTTCTTTTTTCTTTTCCCTTTTATATACCTAGATTAGATATTATATAGCTGATAAGTTCTACTTTAAGCCTCTTTTTATCACTATTATTAACACAAATGTTTACATTATTTCCTCATGCCTTTCCTTTCTATATCATTTGATATGAAATGTTACTTTAAGAAGGATAAACAGGAATAGATTGATTTGTACAGTTAACATTTATTTATTTATTTAACAACTTATGTACACACAAAATAATGTTACAATGAAGAAAAAAAAAGATATTTTGTACAAAGGCACTGCTTATTTCATATTGAAATTTCTTCCAGCAGGCCTGATACTGGACAAATTAAAAGAAAAGCTGATCTAGTGTGCACTCTCATAATAAAATTTTATAATATTAATATACTTAACAAAGTAAAGCTAATAAAAACAAATATCCATGTAAACATACATATAATATATAATCATTGGGACGACAAAAAAAGATAGTGCTCTTTGACTCGCCTTTTGAACACGGACACTGTTTGAGCCTCCCGAATTGCAGCAGGAAGAGAATTCCATAACCTAACTGCATGTACATTTATCTGGATTTCTTTTTTTTTATCTTCATTTCATGTCTACCTAGTGTAAATTCTAAATTTGACATAAGATGTCTGCATGTTGTTAAATATATACTAGATTTAGCATAGTTGATAAAGTAAATTTAGAGGCGAGATTCACTTTATATTAATTAGATACCATATAGCTGGTAAATCCTACTTTATGCCTCTCCTTTATCATTATTTAAACGTTTAGATTATTATGTCATGCCTTTCCTTTATTTATTATATAATATATAAAATGTTACAATATCTCAACGTGGCGTCTAGAGACCACTGTAAACAATTAACGCAAAAAGTGTAATTGTAACATAGTAACTTTGTAAATTAAAATTATTATAGACAGGGTGTCAACTATGGATACGTTATTTTGGTTTCTTATGTTTACCTTTACCTTCTGTGACTTAAGTTCAAGAAGTTTTAGTTACCTATGTTTTAGTTCATCTTTTGTTTTGTTTAATGTTAAGTTTAAGTTGATTTACATATAAGTAAAGTATACATTGCCTGTATCAAATCGCAGGCAATCTATATCACGTCGCTTGTGATTGCATTTGTTAAGTAATGTGTCTAGTGTTAAGCAAAAATTGTTTTTTTTTTTTTGAAATTTGATAATACAGTCCTTTTGGAGGTGGTGTAACCACTGGAGGAAATATAAAAAAAAAACGGCCACTCCGAGTGGGCTCGTCAAGCCCACTCGGAGTGGCCACCTCGAGCCGACCCTACACCTCGGGCCAGCCAAGGGGTTCCTCTTTGTTCACCGCGGTTGACCAAGCCACGCCTACTAAGCCCCCCCGCCACGACAAGGCGGGAACCCGTTCGGGGGGGAACCTAACCTAACCTATTTTTTTTTCGTGGGGAAATCCTCATGGATACCTCAAGCTGCGGGGGCAACCGGAAAGTTATGCCGGACTCTTATCGGCTAAAACCCCACGGTGCCTCCTCGCACGTGCGCGCGGGGCCGCGGGAATCCAAATTCTTCCGCAGCCCCACACTAGTGCTGGCCCGGTCTGTCCAGGCCTCGTCTCCTGCACGAGGTAGTGAGATGTTGTATGATGTCCCCCTCCACGGCCTCCAACTCCACCTGCGCATCGGACCCCCCCGAGTTCGATGCGCGAAGGCCATGGGGCCAGGAAAAACTAGCACTCAGAAGCACCAGCCTTCCTGACTTCAGCGGCGGATCTGGTCTATGGCTCCGCCGCCAACCAAGATTCGGCTGCGGAGGGTAGGGAGAGCGGTGCCTCGCAATACCGACACTCCTCTCCCCCCGCAGCCCCATCACCACCGCATCAACGGTGCGGCCCCGTCTGAGTCGCGGAGGTTAGGGCGAGTGGCGCATCGCCATACCAGCACTCCTCTTCCTCCGCGATTCCACCTCGGCTGCAGCGGTAGAGGGAGCGGACACCCCTCTCACCGCAGCCCACCAACACACATCCGAAGTGGGCCCGTTAAGCCCACTCGGAGTGGCCACCTCCGGCCGGCCCTACACCTCGGGCCAGCCAAGGGGTTCCTCTTTGTTCACCGCGGTTGACCAAGCCACGGCTACTAAGCCCCCCGCCACAACAAGGCGGGAACCCGTTCGGGGGGGAACCTAACCTAACCTAACCGACGACACCATTGGCATGACCCAGTGCCCTGACCTTACAACAGAAAACATAGCAGTCGCTAAACTGAGGACAGGGGCCTGGGAAATGGGAGTGGTGTCCGTCTACCTGGAGGGAGATAAACTAGTCGATCCTTACCTGGATACGATTGAGGAAGCCGTAGCTGGCCTAGGAACTGGGAACGTGATTCTCGGTGGAGACATAAACGCTTGGAGTACTTGGTGGGGAAGCCGGGAGACGGATAAGAGGGGAATTGAAGTGGCTGCCTAGCTGGATCAAATATAAATATAAAATACAACAACAATACAATACTATATATATAAAAATATATAATGTAAACAGCCCATAATAAGTAGAAATAAGAATAGTTAGTTAAGTAAGTAAGTAATAAATGTACCTAGAATTAAGAAGATAAGAAAAAGGAAAAAATTAATAAAAAAACGAATAAAAATAAAACAAAAAATAATGACATAATAAAAATAAAGAAAAATACAATAAAAGATGGAAAAAGTCCTTGATTTCCACATGTCAGGGGAATCAGAAAAAAAAACCTAACCTA
Organism: Parnassius glacialis; assembly: GCA_033319125.1. Taxonomy (NCBI): domain Eukaryota; kingdom Metazoa; phylum Arthropoda; class Insecta; order Lepidoptera; family Papilionidae; genus Parnassius; species Parnassius glacialis. Next base: position 73,357,198 of record JAVANC010000004.1, on the reverse strand, counting down.
ACCTAACCGAACTTAATAAACCCACTTTTAACATTATATAAAGTAATACCAATCTTACAGGATAAATTTAAAAGCTCTTCACTTAACCTTGTTCTAACTAAATTTGAGTTAGAGAATGTTAAGAAATATTTGCGACAACAAGAAATTATTCGTCACTATCACGACGGTAAAACCAACCGCCGTGGTATTAATGAGTGTTACTTAGCATTATCTCGCAAACACTATTGGCCAAACATGAAGGACCATATTACAAAATTTATTAACGAGTGTACCATCTGCGGACAGGCCAAATATGATAGAAACCCAGTAAGACCTCAATTTAATGTAGTATCACCTGCAACCAAACCCTTTGAGATAATTCACATGGACCTCTTTACAGTTCAAAGTGAAAAATATGTAACTTTTATAGACGATTTTACAAAATACGGACAAGCTTATTATTTACGCGACGGAACCGCTATTAGTAAATTACAGGCCCTTCTACAATATTGTACCCATCACGGTGTTCCCCTAACAATAATTACTGATAACGGAACAGAGTTCACTAACCAATTATTTTTAGAATTTACTAGACTCCATAAGATAAATGGCAGGCCTAAAAACCGGGAACGTGATAATCGGTGGCAACGTAAACGCTTGGAATACGTCGTGGGGAAGACGGGACGTTGACAAGAGGGGCATCGAGGTAGCTGCCAAGTTCGACGAAATGGAGTTCCACATTCTAAATAGAGGGACTGAGCCCACATTCGACACCATCAGGGGTGGGAAGAGATTCTCCAGCTGTGTGGTCATAAGAACCTGCTCGACGAACCTGCTTGGACGAATAGACAACTGGAGACTATCAGATGAAGTAACTAGTTCGGACCACAGGGCAATCTTGTTTGATATAAATTTAGAAAGATCTATAACCACCGATATAAAGAGAACAACACGAAAATTTAACACCAGAAAAGCAAATTGGAGTGAGTTTCATAAGAAACTCACCCATATTTGGCAAGAAAATCAAATAAATAGTATAGAAATTAATAAAATAGAAAGATTTAGAAGCAAAAATAGTAGAAATCACACAAACAATAATTGACGTCTGTGAACATAGCATTCCAAAAATTCAAAATATAAGAAACAAGTGAGATTGCCTTGGTGGACCGACGAGTTAACTCAAACAAAAAAGGAGGTCTCCAGGCTGAAACACCGAATTTCCTGTGCAGCGCCAGTTCGTCGAGAGTGGGTCGTCGAGCAGTATATTAGATCTAAAGAAGAATATAAACAACAAGTTAAAAACACACAAACCGCCAGCTGGAAGAGTTTCTGCAGTAAACAGGAGAAGGAAAAATGTGGGACGGTATATACAGGGTGATAGGCCGAACAACTCAAAGACAAGAGGACGTCCCCCTTGTGTGGGATGGAAAGACCTTGGGAAACGTAGATTCAGCAAGAGCGGAGACTTTCTATCCGGAGGATAAAGACCAGGATGACGACGCGGAACACAGGCTAATAAGAAAAGCAGCAGAAGCAGTGAACGAAGGGTCACTTGAAGATTCAAGTGATCCACCCTTTACAGAGGAAGAGCTTCTGTGGGCCGCGTCCAGATTCAATCCTAAGAAAGCTCCAGGAAACGATGGTCTCACAGCTGATATCTGCGCAGCGGCCATTAATCTGAACCCGACACTATTATTGGCAGTAACAAACAAATGTCTTGAACTTGCACATTTCCCCGGTAAATGGAAGGAGGCGGCGGTAGTGGTACTACGAAAACCCGGTAAAGAGGACTACACGCACCCTAAATCTTACAGGCCGATTGGGCTTTTGCCTGTACTAGGGAAAATATTTGAAAAAATGACAATAAGACGAATCAAGTGGCACATCGTACCTAAGATAAGCAAAAGCCAGTACGGCTTCATGCCGCAGCGTAGCACCGAGGACTCCCTCTATGACACGATGCAGCATATTAAGGCTAAGATTAAAAGTAAAAAATTGGTTTTACTTGTATCACTTGACATAGCCTTTGACAACGCTTGGTGGCCAGCTGTACGATGTGCGCTTGCAAAGATCGGATGCCCGATAAATTTGAAGCGGCTGATAGACAGCTATCTTGACGATAGGTCAGTTTGCGTCATATATTATGGGGCAGAATGGGTTAAGAAGAACTCAAAAGGGTACGTGCAGGGCTCAATAGGTGGTCCAATTTTTTGGAACCTATTACTTGATCCACTACTGCAAGAGTTGAATGATAAGGGGGAACACTGTCAGGCCTTCGCAGATGATGTGGTCCGGATCTTCTTTGGAGATAAAGCACTGGAAGTGCAGGAACGGGCCAATGCGGCCCTCGCACATGTTAGGAGGTGGGGAGTCAAAAACAAGCTTAAATTTCCTCCACAAAAAACTAAAGCCATGATCATTACGAACAAGATCAAATATGACTCACCTGATTTTGGCGACGACAACTTCAGTCCCAAGCTCAGCGAGCTCCTTGCTCCCCTTGAAGGTGACCCCGCTGGCGACCACCAGTGTGCCATCGGCATACCATACGATATTTACGCCAGCAGGAATGTCAACACGCAGGACCGCATCGTACGCGAGGTTCCACAGTAGCGGACCCAGCACTGAGCCCTGCGGAACCCCACGTTTGATCTCCCTCCGTATATTCCTACCATCTTGCCCCATGTACAGAATGTACCTGTCGCGCAAGTAGTGCCCGATTAAGCCTTACAGGTAGGCAGGCACCTGGTGGTATGCTAATGCCCTCCGTATCCCAGGGTAGAGAGTTAAAGGCGTTGACAGTATCAAGACTTATCGCCATCGCCACACCACCCTGGGATACTACTTGTTCCGACAGGGAGCGGACGCGCATAATGATATCTATGTCTATATCTATGCACATATGGCAGGTGGAACGCTCCCATCGGAATCCAAATTGGCTTTCTGCCAAATCGGGGCCGACGCGCGATAGATGTCCGTTGAGCCGAGTGGCAACTATCCTTTCGAACAATTTGCCAATCTCGTCCAACAGGCATATGGGACGGTACGCAGAGGGAGAATCGGCGGCCCTACCTTCCTTCTTCCACCACCTTGCTTCTTTCCATGCTGTGGGGAACTTGGCACTCCGCAAACAGCCGGTAAACAGCTGTCTTAGCCTGTCCCCCACAAGGCAGCCAGACTCAGCACCAGAGCCTGACCAGGAATTCCGTCAGGCCCCGGTGCAGTGTTCCGGGCTCGCAAGCGGCTAACGGCTCGGTCCAACTCCTCCACGGTCACCTCCATCTCATCATGCCACTCCAATGACGACGGCAGTTGACCTGAGGGACTTGACCGGTCCTCTGGGAAAAGCGTGCCGATCACTCTTTCCAGCAGGTCCGGATCGAGAGTTTCCTTCAAGGGCAGCGACCAATGCCGGAGTTTTCCCAGCACCATCCAGTACGGTCGCCCCCAGGGATCTTCGTTGAGTCCCTCTAGAAGCTCTTTCCAGGACCGAGACCTGGCATTAGATATAGCAATTCGTAACACCTTTGTAGCCGCTCGGTATGCCCCGTAGAGTCCGGCTATCTCCTCAAGTGGAGCTCGCCTTCTTCCTCGGGCTCTTGTGTACTGGCGCCGACTCCGCAAGCAGATCGCACGAAGGTATGCAATTTCTGCGGACCACCAGTACACCACCCTGCGCTTGGGACGACTGGTTCTGGGCATCGAAACGTCGCATATTTGCGCCATCGTAGCCCGGAACCAGTTTGCTTCCATTTCTGGATCGAGCGGAACCTCTTCGGCTTTTTCTGGCCAGGCCGCGACGATAGCGGCGTCTTCGAGCTTGTCTCGGTTGAGCCGCTTGAGACACCAACGTCGCGGTGGGCTGCCTTATGTGGCGGTGGTCTGAGTGTCACCACCTCTGTCGCAACTCGCCATCCCGACAGCATACGCATTGCAGGAGGAGTTGCCCACGTAAGGTCTACAATGGACTCCCCCTGCCACCGCACTTATGTACTCTCAGACCCCCGATTTAATAGTCGAAGGTCAGGCCAGCCGCCCATTCCATTACTGTCTCTCCCTATGGATCGTCCCTAGAGTTGCCCCAAGCCGTGTTATGGGCGTTAAAATCTCCTAGGACGATCAACGGACGGGGTAAGCACCCGCGCACGCAATCCACCACCTCGTCCAGGTACTCCTCGTAGTCGGCAAGGATCCTGTTAGGAGAGACATAGCAGTACACTATAGCCAGGGTGCCCCATTGCACTGCAACAAAGCCCCGCCCCTTTGCAGGAGGACGCAGGGTGGAGCGCCATCACCCCTCCCCCCCCCCAGTAGATGGTTACGGAGCCCGATTCGTCGCCGAACCAGCGAAGATGGTCGGGGATGATATAGGGTTCCGCTGCTACTGCAAGGGCAACCCGCCACTCCACAATGGTCTGCATAAGCAGATGTTGTGCATTGCGGCAGTGGTTCAGGTTACCCTGGAGGACTTTCGAGGGCCGTGAATTCTACGTCTCAGCAACTTCCATTGTCGAGCCGGAACTCGGTGCTGTCTAACCTGACCTAACCTAACCAGTCTGCTTCCACCCTCCGTCACGATATGCAGCATTTTTAATACGCTGGTGACATGTCGCCGGTTTTGGTGACGTGTAACCGATTTTGATGACATGCAACTGTCTCTAGTGATGTGCAACCGCTTGAACTAGATAAACTTGCTACATAGTGACACAGTGAAAAACGTTACATACGCAACCCCGCAATTAGGAATAATAGACCTTAATAAAATTGCGTTATATAGTGAAGTCACAATAATAGGCACGGAAATATTTTCGGTGACCTGTATTTGTTTTAGTGACGTGCAACCGTTCTGGTAACTAATTTTGGTGACGTGTAACTGATCTTGGTGACTTGTAACCGATTTTGGTGACGTATAACCAATTTTGGTGACGTATAACCGATTTTGGTGACATGTAACCGATTTTGGTGACATGTAATCGATTTTGGTGACGTGTAACCAATTTTGGTGACATGTAATCGATTTTGGTGACATGTAACCGATTTCGGTGACGTGTAACCGATTTTGGTGACGTGTAACAAACATGATTACTATATTCGCAACTAAATATACTATTGGTCTCGAAAAAATTCTAGGTTATTTTCATTATTATCGTTATTAGGGTTAATTTCAATATTTTGAGAACTTTGCGATACGCGATATTCTGGTGTTATAAAATGAACTCGCTGGGCATTTTGACCACGAAAAGATCCGCGATTCTGGTATCAGTACTCACCATAATTACCATTTTTCCCGCGGTGTTGTTGATTTCCACGCGAAAACTTTTGGGGTACCGTTTCCCTCCAGTTCACGTTATTTTTTGCTTGGGTATGCAAAGGGTATGTTGGCCGTGGTAAAGTATTGATTGTATACCTACCACGTAAATTTTTACGCGTTCCTGAAGCACCTCGATTCCCGAAATAAATGGATGGTTTGGTGTACTCACTAGGTCGAACACTAGACGCCTCCTCATCCTTTGCAGCTCTAATTGTTTCTGTTAACGTACTATAATTACGTGCTGACAAAATAATACTGAGTTGTCGATTCCGCAAGCCATTTGTGAAACTTTTAATAGCGATCTTTTCATTTATAGGACGTAAAATTTTATGCGCGTTTTGGTCACCATCGGCTTGGGAAATCGTCAAATCTACGAATAATTGTTCGATTTTATTGCCATAATTATCTAGGGAACTACTATTTTGTCTTATTTGCATTAGTTCGTTATGAATGGAAGTGCAAGATTTCTTTATCTTTATGTAATATATTTTTTTTATTATAGTTTTTAATATTGCATATAATAAAATATTGTATATTATATTACTCGTATGTAAATAAATAAATTTAACTTTTAAATTGCAAGAGGGGAAAAGAATTAGTTTATATTATGAATATTTTATTTTATTACTATAACATATTTAGATTTTAGATTTTGACATTGTATAATTTATCTTTTGTTAGTAAATGTTTCCCGTCCTCAGCCATAATTATAAACTTACTTAAACCTCTTATTGTTAAATATAACATTTAAGTTTGTAACCACATTATAAAATAAGATTCCGGATGTAATAAATAACGTAGGTGAGTATAAACTATTTCCATTTATGGATAATTGTAAACCGCATAATGCTGGTGAAAACAAATGCAGGACTCCGAATAGGGTCGTTGTAAGATACTTTATTGCCTTAAGCAGAAATTGTCAATTATATATTAGAGTAAAACAATATCCAGTTATTAGTCTCCACAGAATCAGTAATTCATTTATGGGGCAATGTATACGCTTTTACAACACAATCCCAGAACATATTCAAAGTTTGTCAATAAACAAGTTTAAAAGTTTTTACTTTACAAAAAGGGTTATTATAATATCAAGGAATACATGAATGAAAAAAACCCCTGGGAATAAGGTGATCGCCACCATGCTGGTTCTATGTAAAATCATTTAAAAATTGTATAAATGAAATTATTGTTAAGATAAATATGTTTGAAAAAAAAAGTCCCACTGGGTTTCTTACTGGTTCTTCCCAGGACAGAGGTATTTTCCGAACCAGTGGTAAATAAAAAATGACTTTCAATAAGTATTATGTAATAATCAATGTATGTAATAATCAAAATTATTCTATTCTATCGAAGTTTTATTTGAAAATCGACAACCACATTGTCACATTTTACATTATGGGTGATTTCTGGATCTCAACAATGGATCTAATTGAGAATTTAAACCATCCAGAGTCTCAAACAAAAAAAAATCATCTACACTGTGATATAGCAAACTTTTGACTGACTATTGTTTTTATTATTCGTTATGTTGTAAAGAATTGATTTTAAAAAATAAAAAAAATAACCATAAAAACATGTATTTATTAATGACGTCCTCACAATAAAGTTTTGATTTACTCCATTGCTGGGTTGTACCATAATTTCTTCCTCTACAATAGTTAAAGGATCATCCTCATCAACTACTTCATCCTGCCTTAAAATAGCAATATTGTGGAGTACTGCACATGCCACAATAATAGGTGGAATATTGGTAGTCTTCAGACCTAACCCACAGTGGAGACAGGGAAATCTTCTTTTAAGAATACCAAAGAGCTTTTCTATTGGATTTCTGGTTCTAATTTGTGAACGGTTATATGCTTCTTCAGCTGGTGTCCTTGGATTTAAAATTGGGGTTAACAAATAGAGGCGACATGGATAACCACTATCGCCCAGAAGTACCATAGGGGTAAAATCTCGCTCTAATTGGGCACACAATGGTGAGTCGTTAAAAATTGTACTATCATGTACAGAACCTGGCCATCTTGCAATGATATTTCATATGCGCAATTTCGCATCACATGTCATTTGCACATTCAAGGAGAAGTAACCTTTTCTATTTCGGAAACTTTCAGATTGAGCTCCCCCTGCAAAGATTTAATAACAATGAGTGTATGTATATAACATATTAATAATAGATATGATAATGTAGGTGTATAAGTATAGCTCATGATTAGAATATGTACCTGGAGAATTAATTTTAATGTGCGTACAGTCAATAGCACCCATCACTCTTGGAAATCCAGCAATTGCATAAAAGTCGTTTGCTACTTCTAGTCTTTCCTCAGCAGTTGGCATATATTATATAAAAAGAAATCTCATATTCGCTATTTTTTCTGTAACTCTGTGCACGATTCGATGCACAGACGGTTGCTCGATGTGGAATATATCCCCTATAACTCGTTGCTAACTGCCTGTAGCGTAATACCGAAGGGTTATCAATATTTGATCCACGGGCTGCAAAGATCTATTTCTTTTCGTCAATGGTTTTATCGTGCTGCCGAATATAGAATCCAAATACAACACCGTTTCTTTGGAAACGCGGAACCGCGCACGAAATTCTTTATCGTCATATTTTTCGAAAGCGTTAAGCTTCATATCATTTCTTCGACTTCTTAGAGGCGTTTCGTTGTCCGAAAGAGAAGATAACGACGAAACGGACATATTTAAAACTTGAAAAATACTTTTAACAGATTTGAGAGTCCTCGCTACCACACTCAATAATAACGAGTACTTAAATCAATTTGACATTTGATATGACAGCTAAAACAGGTAGTGTGATGTATCAGTATACCATTTTTTAGTTGAGTAGTGTTTGAGCGCAACTCAATTTGAGACACGCTCAAATTTAAGAGATACTTAAAATTTAAATACGAGAATACGAATATAGTGTTTAGGAGCTGCTCAAATGTTTGACAAGCCGTTAAATATTTGAGGGACGTTTCAGTATTCGGGCATAAGCCATTTATTTTTACGTTAGTGTTCTATTTTTAGAACTCCAGATTAATTAATAATATCAATTAAAAAATTTAATAAATAAACCTAATATAAGCGTAAACTAAACGCATTTATGTTTTTAGAAGTTGCCATATGTAAAATAACACAAATATTAAAATGATAATTAGTTATTTGGAAATAGAAATAACAATATAAGCCGAAAGAACTGACTCGGCTCCTCGCCGTGTGGTAGCGGCGTAAAAAATACCACACCCTACTTTCGCACCATGAGGCATAGAATTAAAGAAATGGCCCCGAGTTCCCGGCGCCCCTTTAATGGGGCAGGGGTGCGAAGAATCTCCGGGAGGAAAACCGGCGACGAGGTTCGCCACCCGTCACGTTCTGTCCCCCGGAGGGGCGAAAAGTGGATTGCGGAAGCCCGTCTGGCTACATTGAATGTATGTGGAGGAATGAATGATAAGATGGATGAAGTATGCGATATGATGCATGATAGAGGAATAGACGTGTTATGTGTAAATGAGACGAAACGGAAGGTAAAGGATGCTACTACACATGGCATGTATACCGCGTACTGGTCTGGTGTAGACGAGACCGAGCGGGCATGCCAGGGAGTCGGTATCATTCTTTCAGAAAGAATGGGTCATTGTGTGAAAGAGTATGAATGTGTAAGCCCAAGACTGCTATGGATACGAATGAAAGTGGGCTTAAAGAAGTTGTTTGTTTTAGGGGTCTACGCCCCAGACATGTCTAAGCCCACTTATATCCGAGAGCAGTTTTGGGAGTTGGTAAGGATGGTGCTAATGAAATGCAAGGTTAATGAAAATATTGTGATATTAGGCGATTTTAATGGAAGGGTTGGGGTGAGGAGGCTTGGTTATGAAAGGATATTGGGAACGTTTGGTGATGAAAGTATAAATGAGAATGGTGAAAGCCTTCTCGCCGTATGCGTGGAAAAGAGTCTTTTTGTGACGAACACTTTCTTTCGTCATAAGAAGATTCACACGTATACATGGGAAAGAGGTGATGATAGAAGTATGATAGATTTCATAATTGTTGATGAAAGAATGAGGAGCGCGGTGGTAGATACAAGGGTTTACCGGGGCTCTAGCGTAGGGACGGATCATTACTTGGTCTTATGCCGAATTAATGGTCTTTTCCGACGTTGGAGGCATCGGACATCTGTGTCTACCACTGCGTTACAGCGTATAAGAACAGAGAGGTTACAAGATGAAGGTGTGAGAGAGAAGTTCAAATATAGATTGAGAGAAAATATAAGTGGTATGGCTGAATTGTGTATGAATGATTTAGACTTGGAGACTGTGTGGTATAATGTCAAGAAAGGTTTAGTGGATGCAGCTACCGAAGTATGTGGTGTAAGTAAGAGAACGAATGAAAGGAAAATTAACACGTTATGGTGGGATGATGAGGTACGGATGGAAGTTGAAGCAAAGAAGAAAGCATGGCTAGATTTACTAGCAACCAAGGCTAGTAATTCTAGCAGTATGAATGATGATATTGAAAGGAAAAAGGCAGTCTTTAGACACCTAAATAAGAGAGTAAAAGAAGTAGTTGAAAGGAAAAAGCAAGAAAGAACGGATATGAATGATAGAAGAATATCGGATAACTTCCAGTCAAACATTAAAATATTCTGGAAACTCGTAAGAACTACCAGGGGACATTCAAAACAGCCTAGAATGAATGCTATACGAGACCAGAATGGCTGTATTCTGAATGACGAAGTTTTGAGTTTAAGGAGATGGAAGGAATACTTTGAAAGCGTGTTTATGAGTGATGAGACGTTTGAATTAAATGAAATAGAAATTCCGGAAGAAGAGGAAATAGATAGAGATATAAGTATAGATGAAATAATGAAAGCAATGAAAAGTATGAAAGCAGGTAAGGCAGCCGGTTATGATAGAGTATCTCTCGAAATGCTAAGGGCTGGAGAAGGAGTGGTGGCAGACCTGCTGTGCACCTTGTTTAATTTATGTTGGGAACTTAAGGGGGTACCGGGAGACTGGTGCAAAGCCGTGATAGTCCCAATATATAAGGGAAAAGGATCACAGCAGGACTGTAAAAACTACCGTGGTATCAGCCTTCTTAGCATTGTGGGAAAACTGTATGCTAAGGTACTAATTGAAAGAGTTATGAAAGAAACTGATGGAAAAATTTGGGATGTGCAAGCGGGATTTAGAAAGGGAATGGGATGTACGGATCAGGTCTTTTCCATGCGCATGATCGCGGAGTTTTTGGCCAAAAACCAAAAAGTTTTTTGTGCGTTCATAGACTTGGAGAAGGCTTATGACAGAGTGGACAGGGATGTGTTATGGCAAACACTGAACTCATTTGGGTTGAGCGCTGGCTTGATACAGGCATTGAAGTCTCTATATAGGGACTCTAGTGCTTGTGTCAGGATCAACGGGGCCTACTCGGACTGGTTTGGCATCCATAAAGGTGTCAGACAGGGCTGTGTGGCTTCCCCGTGGCTGTTCAACCTATTTATGGACAGTTGTTTGGAAAATTTGAAAGCAGAAGAATGCGGGTTAAGAATGGGTGAGTTAACCGTCAAATGCCTTTTGTACGCCGATGATCAAGTCATACTTGCGTCGTCGGCAGCCGAGTTGCAAATGATGGTTACATTAATGAACAGGACATTAAAAGAAAAGGGAATGAAAGTGAACGCAAGTAAGACGAAAGTTATGGTTTTTGAAAGAGAAGAAAGTAAAACGATATGTGAAATAAGAATAGAAGGGGAGTTGGTAGAGCAAGTAGATGAGTTTGTGTATTTGGGATGTGTGTTTAGCAGGGATGGTAGATATGATAAGGATATAGAACGACGAGTGAATGCAGGAAATAGATTGAATGGGGCTCTACACTCTATTGTGAAAAGTCAGAATGTGTCCAAAAAGGCACGTTTGGCAATTCACAATGCTGTGTTAGTGCCTACTTTAATGTATGGTAGTGAAAGTTGGGTGTGGCAGAAGAAGCACGAGAGTAGAATAAATGCTGTAGAAATGCGGTCATTACGTAGTATGCTAGGGCTGAATCTGAATGACAGGGTGAGTAATAGTGTGATAAGTGAAATGTGTGGTTTGCAAGATGATGTTGTGACTAGGATTAAGAAAGGAATGCTTCGGTGGTTTGGTCATGTAGAAAGAATGAATGAGGAAAGAGTGACAAAGCAAATTTATGTTGCAGAGGTGAATGGCAGAGTCGGGAAGGGTCGCCCTAGGCGAAAGTTTATCGACCAAATAGGCGATATATTGAAAATGGGCCAAATTAAGAGTACCTTTAACCGACGAGCGTGTATGCGTAGGTATATGGATGTGGAGGAAGCGAGAGAGGTGTGTCAGGATCGTGCCAAATGGAATTCCATAGTCTCTGCCTACCCCTCTGGGTGACAGGCGTGAGTGTTTATGTATGTATGTATGTATATATATATTTAAACACTTATATATTATACCTAAGAATCCATAATTGTTGCATAAAATCATAATGGTTTACGATTTAATGATAGGAATGATGTTCATCATCAATATTTTTTTGTTCATAATATGACATTTATTTATTGACAGATAAAGATTATCTCTCTATCAGTTTATTTCAGTTCAGTTTTCAGTTCTTTGTTGTTGTTTTGGATTGTGGTTTAACTGCAATTTGCAATTTAGCGAATTATCTGGCCGTTTTTACGTTGAGTTGAGCATCTGCTCCTCCGTTCTCTATCTCTTGATAGTAGTTTCGCGAAAGGACGCTTTATTAACTGTGCTGTGTTTGTGTGTGTGTACGTGATTTAATTAAAATGTCGAGTTTGAAATGTGTTAATTGAAACGTTCGCTTGTCCCGAATAAGAAGGCACGTTTTATCCGATGAGAGTGAAGATGCCGTCAATACTATTCGATCCTAGATATGTAAATAGTTTACGAATACCATTCTGCATATGAGTGGGCTAGTGTCGAACTCTGTGATAAGTTTTACGTGTTGAAAAGTAGCCCTGATCATTTAAACCCACACTAAAATATGAATATAACATACTAAAAACTAACAAACACGGTTATGTGTATGTATAATATACAAATTGTTTTTTAAATGTATCATACTTAGTGTAATAGTATGACCGCTGAAAAGGAGAGAAAAGTATATATTTGTCGGAGCGTCTATAAAATACCCGGTTGGATCGAAGTAGAATTGAGGGTATATCGAGAAACCCCCACTTGTAGGTGCAGTATAAAGTTCACTGTAGGCGCCGTGTGCGAGGGATTCCGCTCCAGTCATTCAACGAGTGTGGTCACTCTACTAGTGGTGCTAAGATAGTGTCGTGGTTCTGTTCGTTGTTGTAATTCTTCTAGTGCAGGCAAGGAGGATTGGTGTTGTCGAGTGGCTGCCCTGTGTTACATTGAGATAAGTAGTATTGCTGTTGGTTTACATATTTTGGTGTTATCATGTAATTACGTACCTCACGTCACACTGGTGTGTGATTGTAGCGGAGACGTGTTACGGTGTGGTCGAACTGTAATTTCACTATGCAGAATGTATAGTGCGTTACGTTGTCTTATTACCGATAATGATCATTTGCGTAAGCAAGAGAGCAAGTTGAACATCCGCTCTCACACTTTTATTATTTTTAACAGTTAACGCTATCCTGATGTATTCCCCAGAACAAAATCGGGATCCTCTGTTGTAATCTATGACATCAGAAGTGGGATCTCCTGTTGTCATCTCCAACATCAGAAGTGGGATAAAATCCCTGTTATCGTCCACATATAACCTTCGGATAGTGTGAGGGTTATTACGTTGGTGAAATACTATGATGCGCCTCGCGTTTTGTTATTGTGTTTAATTCCTTAAAACAAGTTTGTTGTCGTATTTACGACACAATCAAAGTGTAGAGTAAAAGTTTAATGTGAAATGTTTTAAGCCAAAAGTTAAATCTTTTTGTTCGATTTATAATAAAAAGTACCCGCAAGTACTTTCATTATTTCCTAACGTATCCAAATATGATAACAAATGTCGAAAGAAATGTTGGAGGTATCCTAAATGAGTTAGAGTTTGCATTCAGTGGGAGTTCAACTTGTTCAAGTTATGTTATAATTTGATACACGAGGTGTGATTTACATGGGCTAGTTTTGAAGTTCGAAATGTTTAAACGATGTACCGAAAAAAAGAATATGTTTACTTTAACGTGCTATGACTTAAAAACACTAAGTAGTATTTTTGTGTTCTAATGTGATGATAAGTGTTACCGTTTACTCCGAGTATTGCGTAGTCGACAAAATTGGGATTTGATGTTGAGGATTTAGTGGAAGGCGTGGAGCTGTGGCGGTCGCTCTTGAGTGGAAGTATGAGTAAAGAGTGGAAGTATAAGGCTTATGATGCCGTGGACACATTATTTGCCGCTGTTACCGATTACCATTTGATACATGAGGAAAGTGGATTTATCCTAAACATGGTCTTACAAAATATTTTGTAAGAATAAGTGTTCACATTTTTAATTGGTTGGGGCAAATGCCGGAATATCAAAGCATAACTGACAAAATTTAAGTAGAGCAAATTAGTTCTGACATTGAGTTTACATGAGGATCGGACCATACCAGAGGTTGTCGTGTAGCCGCAGCTCAGTATATGGTGCCCTGGAAAGGCGAATGGTGTCCAGACACTTATACTGCCTTTTTTTTAAATTAAGTTCAGACTGAATATTTTTTAATGTTTACTTTTATGTGTTACAGTAGCACGTGTGATGTGAATACATGTGCGCGAGTATGAGTCAAGGGTGTTCCTTGCTGGTTGGAACGGACTTTCGGGTCCAGTTGTAGCATGCCCTGGTTTCGGCAGACGTGTATTCTGCACGCGTGGTGGGCGCCGTCCCGGAGCGCGCGTATGCTATACATGGCGGTGCCTCGGAAGTCGTACACTATGTGTGCGCGGAAGTGTTATATTCTGTATGCGCGGAAGTCGTGTTCTCTGAACATGCATCAGGCTCTGTCCTAGCAGGCGCTGTCCTAATTCACGTCGTTCAAGTAAGTGTGGGAGATATTTTGTATGGAGATGTATCCACAGTTGCCAAAACAAAGTGCTTTATTATAATCCACGGTATGAAACCGTATTTCTGTTAGAGGGCCTCGTATGCGTGATGAATGAGAGGTTAGGCAACTGTGTATGTTGTCCTGATAATTAACAACTTGTTTTTCATGCAGTTCACGACGACGACAACCCCAACGATGCCTGTGAACCCTTAGGTGCTCCTGCTGCTCCCGTTGACGCTTCGAGTGCGTGGTGCGGCGCAGCGTCTCGCTGGCGCTGGTGCGGCGCAACAAATCGGTGTGCGAGTGCGGTACGCCCTGCGCTGTTGTTTTGGCCATGTGAGCTTGTTTCATGGCAGATAACTATGGCGTCTGCTGGTTTGTTTTAATAGCCACGTGCGCTTGCCTTATGCCTGCCGCAACGGCGAGCAGTGAGTGATGTGATATGTTGACGTTTGCTATGTCAGAAATCCCAGCTGTATGTTGATGATATTGGTGAGTAGTACCCATTTTATTATGATCCTGGGCCGAATGCCCTCTCAGCAAAGATTGTGTTGCGCCAAAGATTAATGGCAAAAGAGTGAATAATATTGTAAATTTAACCGGAATGGGTCAATGTTTAATATGCAAAGTAACATATAACCCCATTATCATGTGAGGAAGATCCCCGATCACCGAGTTTCTCGAGAGTCAGATGTCATAGTTGATGACAGTGGTAGTGAGACCAAATTTGATTAAGAATTGTATACTCATACTCGAAATTTTAGACCGCACCTCATGAGTAACATGTGGCGATGGGTCTGTAGAGTCGTTGGTGCGATTCTTGTCTGTGTTGGTGCACAGAGCTACTCATGTGTTGTTGCATATTTGGCGGCGGATATGTGGAGAATCGTTGGTGCGATTCTGGCATATGTGGCGGCAGATATGTAAAGAATCGTTGGTGCGATTCTGGCCTGTGTTGGTGCACAGAGCCCCTCATGTGTTGTAGCATATGTGGCTGTAGATATGTGGAGAATCGTTGGTGCGATTCTGGCATATGTGACAGCAGATACGTAAAGAATCGTTGGTGCTATTCTGGTCTGTGTTGGTGCACAGATTTCAATGAAAGTTTCACGAGTTGAATATGCATTGCTAATGAATTATGGTAAAGAGTAACAAAATTGTTAAAATTACTGTGTTGGAACTTGTTGATCGGACCTTTCACAATGAATCTTGTTGTGCAGGAAGCACTGTGTAAGAAGCCTTAATAACAGGGCATTGTCAATTATGACAGTTAACTTAGACTTAGGAGAAGTAAAGTACCATTTGGAATTGACTTATTTTTATTGGCAGGATAGCCGAGCTAAGTTATTCTCTGAGAATATTTTGTCCCCAGGCACTGTACCCGTGGACGGATGCTAGTCAGGAATGCCCGTGTCGTAGATTGATGGCGCCATAGCGCAACAAGCAGCGCCATCTAACAATTAGTTTGCGAACTAATAACCAAATACCTGCTCGTGTGAGGACGGACGAGCAGACGAATTGGTGACTAATAGTGGTTTAACAGGAACGCATGAAGATACACGCCCGAGGACGGTCGCCACTTTGGATCGAAGTAGACTTGAGGGTATATCCAGAAACCCCCACTTGTAGATGCAGTATAAAGTTCACCGTAGGCGCCGTGCGCGAGGGATTCCGCTCCAGTCATTCAACGAGTGTGTTCACTCTACTAGTGGTGCTAAGATAGTGTCGTGGTTCTGTTCGTTGTTGTAATTCTTCTAGTGCAGGCAAGGAGGATTGGTGTTGTCGAGTGGCTGCCCTGTGTTACATTGAGATAAGTAGTATTGCTGTTGGTTTACATATTTTGGTGTTATCATGTAATTAATAAAAATAAAAATAAAAATAAAAAAATAAATATAACAGTGGTAGAGCCACGCGGCAGCTTTTGCTGTCGCACGGATGGGCCGGCTCGAACCGGGGTGGTACCACGACCTCACAGAAAACCAGCGTGAAGTAGAGGTTCACCTCTGCGTTTCGCTTGGTGAGTGCAGGTGGTCGAAGGCCCTTTTTACTGGAAATGAGGCATTCCATCTTAGTCCTCACGGGTGACAACGCATCTACATTTTGAATTGTAATGGAGGATAGATGTAGATGTCTATGGGCCGCAGCAGCCACATACCATCAGGTGGACTGTGTGCTCGAGTGTCACCCTTATCCTACAAAAAAAAATGACGTACCTCACGTTACACTGGTGTGTGATTGTAGCGGAGACGTGTTACGGTGTGGTCGAACTGTAATTTCACTATGCAGAATGTATAGTGCGTTACGTTGTCTTATTACCGATAATGATCATTTGCGTAAGCAAGAGATCAAGTTGAACATCCGCTCTCACACTTTTATTATTTTTAACAGTTAACGCTATCCTGATGTATTCCCCAGATCAAAATCGGGATCCTCTGTTGTAATCTCCGACATCAGAAGTGGGATCTCCTGTTGTCATTTCCGACATATTATTGAACAGTACTCCACATCACTTCATTATTTCCAGATAACACCTGCTGATCATGTTTGTCATCCATGCTGGCAGCTAGCTACTCATCTACATTCATCTGATAATATACCGAGAAGACGAGTTGGCGATTTGACGAGGTAGACGATCTTACTAAGAATTAGTCGACGCAAGATTTTGATTGGGATGAAGAAACAAAGAACCGCTACAACATCAGATGAAGAGTGGAATCCCGACAGCGCGTTTGTTGGAGCACCAGCAGGTATATATGCGATAATATACTTATAATAACTAGCTTATAAACTCTTGCCATGCAAAGGGCATTACTCTTAAATGCTGCTAACTGGGACACTCATGAGGTTGGCTCTACTAACAACAAAGCGCCCTTCTCCTCTGCTCCAATGAGCAATAAACTTATTCACTCATAGAAACACAACATAGCTATTTGGTACAGATTTTCTGTAAGGTAAAGAAAACTAAATATGGTATCTCAAGAACCATTCTCCAGTTTGGGTTGCTCAAATTCAATCAGGAAACTCCTACCTCTTTTTTATTTGTGTTTCTTTTACATGTTGGGCACAACTTATATATATATTGAACTTGGTATTTAATATGAATTTCATCAATGCTATTTTTATATCTATTGCCATCTCATGAAATTAATTATTTACAGATGTCGTCCGTGAATGAAGTTTGTCGTGTTTGCTGGAACCAAGCCCGAGATTTGAGCTTACATGTTCCAGAAGGATCACAAGAAAGACCCCAGCATATTGTATTGCCTAATATAAGAGCGGCTGAAACACCAAGGCATTGCATTTTCCAAGAATGCATGGAACCAGAGCAAAATATTGTGCTCGAAGAAACCAGACGAGAAATATTAATAAGGTATCAATATTTTATACTATGAGGTACTCGTATTTGTTCTCTGCATAGACAGTAGGCAAATTACGAAAACCTCTATACAGCTGAGTACAGCCTTAATAACTTTACTTCCATACAAATAGAAGAGATAATTTTTATATTAATGAAAGGACTTTGTAATATTTCTTAGGAGAATATTGAAAACTACCCTGATAACCAAGTTCAGTACTTTATAGGCATAAGTAAACATGAACATCAACAAATATTAAAAGCAACGCCTAGGTTTAAGAATATGTATCGTAGTAGTTTTGCATTAACAGCCTTATTAGAGTAAGGTAGTTGAATTGACAGCGAGTAGTACTGTGCTCTTAAAGTAATCGAGTTTAATTGAATTTATTTAAGTATTAAAGCTACGAAAGTGATTTATGTGCTTAATATAACAAAGATTGGAGATACTGAATATAAGTGCGGTGTAATTTAAAAGTAATCAATGGTAAAAGTGTGGATAAGGAAAGAATCAGTGTTAAAGTACCCTGTTTTTGTGTAACAAAGATATTAATTTGTCCGAACTTACAAACTTATTCCATATATTATTATAATTTGAAAAACATTTAATTACCACTGCATCTAACGAAGTGGAATATTATTAATTTACTTATAAAAACTAAGTTTTAACTTTTAGTATATTGATATCAATTGATATAATCCCTTCTGTGCCATCTGGTGGCCACTAGTTTTATAGATTAATATTCTTTATTGATATCAATAATATAGCAAAGTGTGGAGCATGCGGCCGCTACCTATCGGCGACAGATGGCGTTACCTGTTGCAAATGTGATGCCACATATCATCGAGGCTGCCTTAACTTATCTGAAAAGGTAAAGATATCAACTTCCTGGATGTGCCCAGCTTGTAAGAGTAAAGTTCCTCGTGCTGGGGACAATTCTAATACACCGGTAAAGTGTCAGTATGTCGGAGATAGTAGTCCCGTCCAAAAAGACATTGACATAGGCCTAGAAATACGCCTGTTTCGTAATGAGCTCAGTGCAATGCGCAATGAGCTGAAGGAGATCAGGGACAATTTCGCCATGTTAAGGGATACAATGCTCGTGTGTAATAAAAATTTGGAAGAAATTGACTCTAGGGTCACCAAGTTGGAGAACCGAATGGAAGAACGTGAGCACAAATGTAAGTCCATGGATCTTGAGAATACAATAGCTGAATTAAGGATCCAATTAGGCGAGAGGGATCAGGACCTGTTAGCCAATGACTTGGAAATCTCAGGTCTACCGGAACAAAAGGGTGAAGTAGCCATTAACACTGTGATACCATGCGCTAGGAAGTTAGGCCTTGATATTGACCACCGTGAAATTGTCCATGCCGAGCGTGTCGGAATATTACGCAAATCTATTGACAACATTAGTAGCTCTCAAGAAGAAGTTCGTTTGGGACCACGTAGAATTATGGTGCGGATGAGCCGGCGAGTGCTGCGAAATGAATTTTTACATTCCGCGCGTGTTCGGCGGACAGTAACCACTGAGTCACTGGGGTTACCCCGCGAGCCGCGTCGGTTTTACGTGAATGAGCGGTTAACACCTTTGAATAGGAAGTTGTTTGGTAAGACTCGCGAGGCAGCGAAAAAAGCAAAATGGCGTTATACTTGGACGAAGGGTGGACATATTTTTGTGAGAAAGGAAGATGGAAAGCCTGTAACGCGAATTCGGTCCGAAGCAGACCTTCAGCGTGTTTTTTGTTAATCATGCGTTAGCTATTAATTTACCTTTTTTTATATTACTTTTTTATTATCCTACCTCTTATGTTAGAGATAGCTTAATTAGGTTTGTTAAAACAATATTTATATTCTTTTATAAGTTAGTCTCCAAAATATCAATTACATACAGTAAGTGTAATCAACTTAATATAATATGTTGCTTTTCAAAGGGTTTATTGTTAAGTTTTAATTCAACCTTTTTCTGCCGACTTCCAAAAAGGAGACGGTACTCAATTCGAGTGTATGTTTTTTTTTTCTTTTTTTTATGTGTCTTACCTCATAACTTTGTACTGGGCGAACCGATTTCGATGATTCTTTTTTTATATGAAAGCTGATAGTTCTCGTGTGGTCCCATATGAATTTGATCAAGGTCAGACCAATGGTTATTGAGTTATTCTTAAATAACCTGTCTTGAAGTCGCTTATATTGAAGTCGGCTGTACAAAATTTTTAATTTTAAATTATTGGTTTATGTAAATCAGTGTACGTGTTCATTACACATGAAATCTTTAAGTGTAATTTTCATTGTCTCGTTAGTATTTGTGTGTCTGACAAAAGCATTCATACCGTGAGTAATCACATTTTTATTTTACTATATTTTGCCGGGTCATTAGTGGTACATGCAAACAGCTCCTTACGTTTTTTACTCTACTTACATAAACGCAATTTTAATTTTGTATTTATTTATAATCACACACATTTTTATTTTTGTATTTTAAACGTAAATAATTTTAATATTCGGCAAGAATTAACTTTAATATTCAATAATAATGAGTGTAATCTATCAAAATTTTTATATAATTTCTTGTCAATATATAATTTATATGTAACGTGTTGCCAGTTTAGTGTACAAATTAAACATACATCATGTCTTAATAATATTCATTTATTATATGTAAATCCTGAGATGTATAATATTTGTTAAAGTTAGGAAAACCGTATTTGGTATTTTATACTCATTATTACTTCATTACTATCTGTTAACAATGGATAAATCTTATTATTCGGCCAACGTGAGTGGTATTTCAGTTAGCAATGATTAAGTTTAAAGAATTAAAAGTTGGTCTCTTTAATGCGGGTTCATTGGGTACGAAACACGAGGAATTCCTCCAGCCATGAGTCGACATGATGTTGATCTCATGGCGATAAATGAGACCTGGCTACGGGAAGGCGAAGATGGGCGCGCTCCGCTCGTACCTGGTTACTGCCTACGTCACGTGCCGAGACCACAATCTGTGCGCGGTGGCCGTGGAGGGGGTGTAGGCTTCTACGTCAAAAAGGGGATCAACTCTCGAACATTATCTACTCCTCACCACAACTGTGTAGAAGAGATGTGGCTAGCCCTACATATCAACTCAAAAAAAATTGTGATAGGCACGGCTTACCGCCCACCATGGCTTAGCGTTGAATTATTTCTTGATGCTATTACTGACAGCCTTAGCACACTTTCGCACGATTATGTACTGATTTTGGGAGATTTTAATATTAATTTAATTGACACAGAAGATGTGAAGACCAAGCGTTTTATGGAATTTATAAATTATGTTAATATTACACAATTAATAGATAAACTAACACATTTTACTGAAACTAGCCAAACTCTAATTGATGTTATCTGTACTGATGCGCCAACACGAAATGTCACAAACGATCATATAGCTGACTTAGGTAATCATGCCTTTCTTACATGCGAGTTACATTTTAAAATAGACAAAATACTACCTCGGACGTTAGTATATCGCCCCCTAAATGATATCTTACTTGATTATTTTGAACGAGACCTCCAGATAATTCCATGGGATGTGATCAGTTGTACCGATAATGTCAATGAAATGGTGCACTTATTTAATCGCTACATCCTAAATTTATTTGACTTGGATTCACCTATTAAAACAGTTATACTTAAAGATCGCCCTTGCCCCTGGATAACCAAAACCATAAAATTAATGATGAGTTTACGCGATGAAGCACGCAACAAATATCGATGTTCACAGTCACCCAGTCATAAAAATTATTACAAACAATTAAAATATCAAGTAAATGTCACACTATACCATGAGAAAAAAGCATATTACAAAGTGTTCATTAATAATAATATCAGCAATCCAAAGAAGCTATGGTCAAATTTGAAGGCGTACTCGTTACCACCGAAAAACGAATACGACCTACCGCCACATTTATTGGATCCTGATATTATTAATTCACATTTTTCAAACATACCAGGTTCCTATAACGTAACTATATCAGATCTTACATATTTTGAATTTAATAGATTTACTTCTAAAACTTTTTTGCTGAAACCGGTATCTCAAGATATAATTTTGAATATAATTAAAAAAATAAAATCTAATGCACTGGGAGTTGATGGTATTAACTTAGATATGTTATTAATGACCCTTCCACAAAGTCTGGAAACTATCACCGCGTTGATTAACCTATCGATATCTACAAGTACATTCCCTGTCATCTGGAAACTAGCTTTAATACGTCCTCTTCCAAAAAATGCCAATCCTGCTACCGTGACAGACTTACGGCCCATAAGTTTGCTACCCTGTATATCTAAAATATTAGAAAAAGTTGTGTATCAACAATTAATTTCATATCTGGAAAATAATGCTATTCTGCCCGATCTTCAATCGGGTTTCAGAAAGGGACGAAGTTCTGCTACTGCCCTATCTGATGTAGTAGATAATATATTGGAGGCCCAAGATACAGGTCAGGGGACTATACTCGTTCTATTAGATTATTCTAGGGCTTTTGATACCATAAATACGCCTTTAATTTTGTCCAAAATGTCGTTTTACGTATTTGACCCCAGGACTATAAAATGGTTTCATAGTTACCTTAGTGGACGTTCACAGCAAATTACAATTCAATTAAATGGTCAAAACTGTGTGTCTTCTCCGCAGCGGATCACGCGTGGTGTTCCTCAAGGATCGATTTTGGGTCCCGTACTTTTCGCGTTATATACATCAGACATTAGTAACTGTTTCCAATATTGAAAATATCACTTATTTGCAGATGACACACAGATTTATAAGTCTTTTAAGCCTAGTCATACTGTAGAAGCTGTTAATCAACTCAACGAGGATTTGGATAAAGTAGTAAAGTGGTCATAGAGAAACTGTTTAGTGTCGAATCCATCAAAAACAAAGTTTTTAATTTGCGGAACGAAACAACAGATTCAAAAAATTAATAAATTTGTCCCAACACTGTATATAAAAGGCACGGTATTAGAAAGAGTCGATAAAGCACGTAATTTAGGAATCATAATTAGCCCTGATCTCAGATTTCAAGATTATATCAATAACATTGTTAAGAACTGTTTTTATAGGTTAAAAATCCTGTACAGAATGCGTGAACACTTAAGTATAGAATTACGAAAAAGACTATCGGACACCCTAGTACTATCAAAATTTAATTATGCTGATACGGTTTATGGGCCTTGTTTACTGTCAAGTACCGCACACCTTATTCAACGGGTCCAAAATGCTTGTGTGAGGTTTTGCTTCGATGTACCGCCAAGAGGTCACGTAAGCCCATTTCTTGACGACAATAATATTCTTAAAATGGCTGCCAGACGCAAACTTCATTTAGCTTGTGTACTTTTTGGCGTCATAAAGACAAAAAATCCAAAGTATCTTTTTAGTAAGTTAGACTAGTCTCGCGAGCATAGCAAGTATCTCACCCGCGCTTCATCTTATAATAGGCACAGTATTCCGCGACATTCTTCTTCAGCCTTTCGAGGTTGTTATAAGTATGCAGCCTCCCATTGCTGGAATAATTTACCTCCTCCACTGCGTGACCTAAACACAGTAGGCATGTTTAGAAAACACTTAAAATATCTCCTAATAAACGAACAGAAGGGTATAGTTAATAAATAGGAGTATTGTTAAGAGGTTAGACGTTAGCTGATTTTCCGTTTACATAATATTTATTATGCTATTACATATTATTATTTATTAAAAAAAGCCTATTAAACGTATGTATCTATGTATATATGTGTATATATATATATATATATATATATATATATATATATATATTGTTTATATATATATATATATATATATATATATATATATATATATATATATATATATATTGTTTATATATATATATATTTATATATATTGTTTATATGTATGTATGTATGTGTATGTATGTGTGTGTATGTATAACAAATCGTACATTACATTATCTTTATATATTAAAATTACGTGTCACGTTGTTTGTCAGCGATGAACTTCGAAACCACTCACCCCAAATTTGTACACTCTGTGCAGTTTGGTCCAGCTTGAGAGATAGGATAGTTTTTATCCCGATAAGTGACCCTCAATTTTTTTTAATTGCAAATTTAAGGATTTTTATAGTACAAAGGTTCGCCGCTAAGGGCAGAACAACGTCTGCCTAGCCAGCTAGTGATTTTATAATATACACCGTTAAATTAAATTATGACACTTACTAATGTTCCCGTCACATCTAACATAGCGTTCAGTAACTAACATTCAGCACAACTATACAAAACGCATTTTCCATTTTGTTATTGTCATTCATCAGTTGTTATTGTCATATGTATCTACTACGCCCTTAATGTCGACACTTACGGCACGGTCTCCGTAGGACCGTATGGGGCCGACTGAAAATCAGCGTCGCTATCCCGCGGCTTATGCTGAGGCGGTCCCTTCCGCCACTTCATCTGTTTCGATTATTAAGTCATGAATTGTTGTTATATCCTCTATTTTTTTTTGTTTATTCATTTTCTTGTTTTAATTTTTTTATTATTATTTTATTCTTATTCGTATTAATTTTGTTTATTAATTTGTCATTGTAATATGAAGTGTCGGAATAAATGTCTTTATGTCTTATTGTGCAAGTTAAGGACTGCAGATTCAGGAGACAGATTGTCGTGCTTATTTCAAGTACCATGGAGGACCCTAGAAACGTTAATGTCTGTAGCAAGAAATGTCTTGATAACAGACTACGTTCCACAATTTCTTGGATTTTCTGATTTAAGAAGAGAGCAGGTGGCAGCAAAAAACACCTTACCCTACATTGCCAATTACATTTTTGGTGAGCCTGATGCACCAGCTGAACGAAAACCTGCAATTACAATGGCACAAAAAGCAGTAATTACTTGTTCCAAAAGGACACAATTCCCTACATAAATATAGGAATTTATTAAAGCCATTTATCCTCTGTGCCTCTAATGGATATATCATAGAAGTACGCGGACCATATAGTGCCACTACAAATGATGCGACCATAATAAATGACTTATTAAACGAAACAGAATTCAATGATTTTATAGAGAAAATGACGTTTTTATTCGAGATAGAGGTTTTCGTGACTGCGTGGATAGTCTGCATGAGAAAGAATACATAGGACATATGCCTGAAACTAAAGAAGACGGCCAATCACAGCTATCCACTCTTGAAGCCAACAGATCACGTTGTGTAACTATAAACAGGTGGGTAGTAGAAGCTGTGAATGGCCGTTTTAAGAGAGACTTCAAATTATTCCGCCGTGAATATATTAACCGTGGTTGTCGCAATCCTATGACAGATTTTAAAATAACAGTTGCTCTGCTAAATGCGTTAACTCCGCCATTCACAGAAAATATGCATGCAGAGCAATTTGTTTCAATTATATATCAGCGCCTGTTTTTAACCAACACTTTAGTAGAGTTAGTTAGGGAACATAATTTAAACAGGCGCGGTTCCAGGTTTCTACCCACAGATGCGACAACCCTATCTTTTCCGCGGCTATGCATGCGGAAATTGATCCTACGTTACGTACATTCCTCATCTCAATCTACCTTCTTAATGTTAAATAAAACACTACAAAGATAGCGACAAGCAATCTAGAACATTTACTTTATCACCACAATTGTTATATATATATATATATATATATATATATATATATATATATATATGCACATAATTAATGTTCATGGCCCTTCTTACTGGAAATGAGGCATTCCATCTTAGTCCTCACGGGTGACAACGCACTGAATTTTGATTCGCAAACGAGGATAGATGTAGATGTCTATGGGCCGCAGCAACCACTTACCATCAGGTGGACTGTGTGCTCGTTTGTCACCCTTATCCTATAAAAAAAAATGTAACAATCTACACTAGTACATAACTTAGAAAAGTGAAACTGGTTATAACTTTTACGTCCTAAGTTTTAAAAATCGAAGAATTTAAATAGGGTTTGTCTATCCTACTAACTGACAATTAAAACAAAAGATATCACAAAACACGAAATCATTTTAGCGGTACGAAATTTCCATACAAACCTGCCGTTCTCCTTTGTGTTACAAGCTCTGTATATAATCTTATGTGTGTTACGTGAATATGGCACCGTCGCTGGGCGAAACCTCTCCCCTCCCGACCTCGGCCGAAAAGAAAAAAGAAAGGACTCAGACACTTTTGTTCAGGTGTTGAATAAACTCACCAGCTGCACTACCGCGGTCAATGAGGGCAAGAGCGTGACCGCGGCCAACAAGAGATTAATTAGTCTTCTAGGAGGAAATTCGCAGAGTTGGGCATGTTTTTTCTCTTCTTGACCCCGCGCCCAGCACTGGCTCATCAGCCTCCAATAGCGAGCTGAAGGATGAAATCTTAGCATATGTGAGGGAGAAGATCGCAGGCGTTAAAAAGTTGGTCACGGCAAACAAACCGATGTATGCGCAGGCAGGAGCTGTGGCTCGAGGAGCTTCAGCGCCCACTTCTTCAGCGGAAGGGCTTCCCCTCGCACCGCACTACCTACTTCAAAGCCCGCAATTACTGTCACCTCGGTCAAGGAAGTTAAAACGCGCCAGGAGGCAGTAGAATTGTTTAGTAAGAGCATATCCTATAAAAACTCCAATTATGCACCGGTTAGGGTACAACCGGTATCAAACAATAAACTGCGCGTAGAGTTTGATAACGTTTCACGAAGGGACGACACACTCACCAGGCTTGAAAAGTAAAGACGTGAAAGCAGAACCTGTGCGAATGTTTAAGCCCATGGTCGTCCTGAAGGGCATCTCTAAGGATGTTCTTTCGCAGGACCTAGTTAAATTAATTAGTACACAATATTCAGAGCTATTCCATCTGATTGACGGCGATGGCTGCGACGATGAGAGCTTCCGACTCCGCTTCAAACGAGGTAATCGGAATAGTAATCTCTACAACGCGGTGTTCCTGGCTGAGGCCAAGGTCTACCGTAAGATGGGGATGGTTTGTGTGGATCATCAGAGAATAACTGTGGACAGTTTCTCTCCTTTCTTGCAGTGCGACAAGTGCCTGCAGTTCGGACACATGAAGTCCAAATGCACTGCCACTGAAAGTCCTTGCTCGCACTGTGCCAGCTCCAACCATCAGGTGCACAAATGCCCCGTAAGAAATAATCCCAACAGCGTTAAGTGCTCATCTCACAATGTCAGATTTAAATCCAACTAAGACTGCAAACATACAGCCAACTCCGACAAATGCCCCATACTGCGAGCCATGAAGGATAAAATAATTCAAAGAGTCGACTATGGATTTACGTCATAAAAACATTAAAATATTACAGTGCAAAATCGATCGTTCGAAAAGCAGTCTTCACGAACTATATGTATCCTTCATGGCGGGCTGCCGTGACATTGCATTGATTTCAGAAACATATGTTGGATCGGGTCTGAAACTTAAAGCTGTTCACGGTGTTCAAATCATTCAGTTTCCATCGGATAAAAGGGTTAAAGCCTGCATTCTTGTCAGGCCTGGATGTGGATCCATAATGGGGCTCACACGGTATTCTACACCTAATCTCTATGTAGCACGCCTCTCAGCCGGGAACCGCGTTATTTACATAGCATCAGTGTACATTGAACCGGACAGAGATGAGTCAGCCACACTGGACAAA
Source organism: Parnassius glacialis (assembly GCA_033319125.1). Lineage (NCBI taxonomy): Eukaryota > Metazoa > Arthropoda > Insecta > Lepidoptera > Papilionidae > Parnassius > Parnassius glacialis. The sequence continues at coordinate 73,329,882 of JAVANC010000004.1, read as the reverse complement.
CTAGATGCCTTTCTTAAGGCAACTGGTGACTCGCATAAAATAGTAGGGGGAGACTTTAATGAATGACATCCCATTTGGGGCAGCCTAGTTGCTAATGCAAGGGGTGGGGACGTGATTGACCTCTATGGCAACGAGGTGGTCGTCTATAACGTTGGCGAGTCGCCTACGTTAGAGACGATCACTCATTGACGACACCGTGACTCGATCATTGACATCACACTAGCATCCGAATTGATATATCATCTCGTATCAGACTGGTAGGTTAAAGCTAAGATATGTACCTCATCTCAACACCATGCGATTGAATTCTGTCTAAATAGTCCCAATTCCGATATATATACCAGCAATAACACATCCTCCTTCACTTACAAATCTAAAAAGGCCTGCTGGCCTCTGGTTAACGAAAACCTACACTTACACATGACACAATCAGACATTTTAGAAACCGATATATCTGCCCTGCAACCCTCCGAATTGGATGACCTCATAACCAAAGTGGTAGAGATAATCCACATTGCTTGCCACAAAAGCTTGCGGATGGGGGAAAGGAGGGGAAAATACAAGCATCCTTGGTGGTCGGAAGAGCTAGAAGCTCAAAAATGCGAGATCATAAAACTACATCATCGAATACAGGAGACTAAGAGACGCGGTCTAGCCATAGATGATCTTGTTGAACAACACACCATACTCCAAACTTACATGCACAAACTTTAAGAACCGAATTCACAAGAAAGTTTAGGGATTTTTGCAACCTCCAAACTAAGGAGAATGTCTGGTCCCTTACTAATAACCTTACATGTCTGAGAAATATGAAAAAAAATTTTCGAAGACATGTGAAGTTCGCCAATACGCATTGGGGCAGCGCGGCGGACATTTCCTTGCCCTAAAACCCCTCTCAGAAATGAGAGGAGGCCTGTGCTCAGCAGTGGGACGTAAATAGGCTGTAACTTTACTTTTCTACTTTACTTTTACTAATAGATTACTCAAAGAGTCCACTGCTAGACTTCCACCCACTACCTTAATAATAAACAATAAATTCACTGCTGATAACTATGAAACAGCAACTGCGTTGCTTAATCACTTCTATCCCCCCGATCTGCCCGACACTGATACCCAGTAGCTAATGGCCCACCTTGATGATGCTTTAGACACGAAGGACGAGCAACCATTCACTTCAGAATAGGTGCTGGAGCACTTAAGCCTTATGAACCCCAATAAAGCACCCAGGCTAGATAAGCTAACCTCGGACATCTGTCTACAATTTGCTCAAAACTACCCGCGTCTAATAACTGACATAATGAACAGGTGCCTTACTCTCCAGCTTTTCCCTGATAGTTGGAAGGTGGCCTATGTTAAAATCATCCCGAAGCCGAGGAAGAACAACTACGATGAATTGAACTCCTTTCGCCAAATTGGGCTGCTGCCGGTGTTTAGCAAATTGCTGGAAAGGTTGTTCATCAAGCGTGTCACTTACTGGGCTGCTGTCAATAATCACAGCTATCCGCGGCAGTTTGATTTCCGTGAACAAACGAACTCAACCGCGGCTATTGACTCTGCTCTCAGCGTTATTCGTCAGGCTAAAGATAGTGAAGAGCTGGTGATTGAACTCTCACTGGACATCAAAGCGGCTTTCGACAACGCCTGGTGGACGGCACTGTTCCACAGGCTGAGACAGATGAATTGTCCTCACAACATCTATGGACTCATTCGCAGCTATGTTCGAAACCGCATGGTGACTCTTGATCATGCCGGGGTCAGAGTTACCAAGATGATGACCAAGGGGTGCATCCAGGGTTCCGCCTGCGGCCCGATGTTGTGGTACATCATTCTTGATGAGCTCCTTGACATGAAATTTCAGGCGGGTTGTCATATTCAGGCGTTTGCTGATGACGTGTTTTTTATTGTGTCTGCCAAAGACATCCACAGGCTCGAGAGCGCAGCTAACGTCGCACTCTCTCGCATCACGTCATCCAAAACTCAAATGATCGTATTCACACCTGGTGCAAAGGTTGCAAAAATCACTATGAACGGACACACGCTGAAATTTACACCTGAAATCAAATTGTTAGGTGTCATGTTGGATGAAAAACTGATATTCGACAAGCACATCCAATATGTCATCAACAAGGCGACAAAAATATTCGGCAAACTTTGTTTATTTATCAGATCTACCTGGGGTGCACACTCGGAGAATATACGGGCCATATATCGGCAGGTAATTGAACCTATTGTTACGTATGCTGTTTGTATATGGGGACACGTTGCATCCAAAAAAGGGGTCAGAAAACGGTTGGAGAGAATGCAGCGAGGGTTTGCCATTAAGGCGACTAAGGCTTTTCGTACTGTCTCCACGCCAGCTGCTCTGGCCCTTGCACAGTTCACACCAATAGATTTGAAAATCAAGGGGGTTTATGCGGTGGAAAGGAATAGATTGTCTTGCACATCGGACTTTCTACCGTATGACATCACTTACGAGAAACCTGCGACACCACACCAACTCTTGCACCCCAGTGAGAGGATCACCTTAAACTATGACACCATACACAGCCAGCAGGAGATGGATGCCATCATTGGTCCTGAAGTTTGTATATATACAGACGGCAGTAAGCAGGAGGATGGGGCTGTTGAGGCTGCCTTTGGTCTCCTATGTGCCCGCGGTGATTCGCCTATCGCAGTTGTAAAAAATACAAACTGCACGACTTGTGCTCTGTATTTCAGGCTGAGCTGCTTGCCATACATAAGGCTTGCAGCTGGGGCCTTAACAATAACTATAACGAAACCATTATATTTTCAGACTCACTTTCTTCCATCAAAGCGTTGCAAAATATAAGCAACACACACCCAATAGTTGTAGAAATGAATAAAAAAAATCAGTCAGATCAAGAAGTTTGGCAGAATTAAGTTTGTATGGATGAAAAGCCATGTGGGCATTGTTGGGAACGAGGCGGCTGACAGCGCTGCCAATGCTGGCTGCAAGCTTCACAAATCACCAGAATATACACACTTTGCCATCTCACATATAAAACATTTAATACGTGCTATATGGCAGACCCGTTATGAGGGCGCGGAACAGGGCAGATACACCAAAATACACCATCCTACACTGGACGACATTACCTTAGTCTACAAAATTACTTGTCTTGACTTTTACTTAACCCAAGTACTGACTGGTCACGGTTTTCTTAAGTCGTATATCGTTTTAATATCACACCAAACGACAATAATTGTCCATGCGATGACAATACACCTCATACGACAGCACATCTCTTGGAAAAATGCCCCGCGTTCGGGGCTCAAAGTGTCATGAAACATGAAAAACTCATGAAACAATATGTGCCAGTGTGTGAGTGTCACCCTACAAAATCATCGAACTAATGAAAAAAGAGTCTAGCTGGAACTCATTTATTATTTACATTAAATATATATATATATTTAGAAGGCTTAAACGATTTAATAGCCGGACGAGTTTCTTTAGAATCATTTATCATCAAAATAGTGTTTTTTAGTTAAAGGCGCTCTTCTAGTCGCTATAGACCTACATGTTTTTAGTGCTTTAAATGCGGTACCTGTAGATGCTTCAGCCCCCCCCCCCCCCCGAACGGGTTCCCGCCTTGTCGTGGCGGGGGGGCTTAGTAGCCGTGGCTTGGTCACCCACGGTGAACAAAGAGGAACCCCTTGGCTGGCCCGTGGTGTAGGGCCGGCCCGAGGTGGCCACTCCGAGTGGGCTTGACGAGCCCACTTCGGATGTGTGTCGGTGGGCTGCTGCGAGAGGGGTGTCCTCCCCACCCCTACCTCTGCAGCCGGGGTGGAGTCGCGGAGGAAGAGGAGTGTTGGTATGGCGATGCGCCACTCGCCCTATCCTCCGCGACTCAAACGGGGCCGCACCGTTGATGCGGTGGTGGTGGGGCTGCGGGGGGAGAGGAGTGCCGGTATTGCGAGGCGCCGTTCTCCCTACCCTCCGCAGCCGAATTTTGGTTAGGGGCGGAGCCATAGACCAGATCCGCCGCTGGGGTCAGGAAGGCTGGTGCTCCTGAGTGCTAGTTTTTCCTGGCCCCATGGCCTTCGCGCATCGGACACGGGGGCGTCCGTTGCGCATGTGAAATTGGAGGCCGAGGAGGAGGGCGCGCCATGTGTTCTGGTGCGCCTTACCGGAGAAGGAGATTGGGGAGGAGTGTTCCTCTCCCGAGGAGGGGCTGCCATGGGGCGGCCAGCGCAGGTGGGGCCGCGGAAGTGTGCGAAAGCGTTCCCGTGGCCCTGCCAATATGCGACTAGGGTGGAACACCATGGGGTTTTAGTCGGTGCGAGTCCGACATAACCCGTCCTTGCCCCCGCGAGGCGGGTATGCGTAGGCATTTCCCCATGTAAAAAAAAAATAAAAAAAAGATGCTTCAGCCCCCAAATTTTGGAATTTTTGGTGTACAGGTTCAGAAGTTATAAACGAAAAACTAAAAACCACGTGGCATGCTATTTTGGAAACCGGATGCGTCCAGCTGATTTGGAGTACACTGGAAGCTTCCTCATCTTTAGAGGCCTTAGGATACATCACCAGTTGCAGCCGGAAGTTCATATCATGTAAGATAGCCTGCATTTGCAGAAAGTGGCTTTACTCATGTACGTTCGGACCTAAATAACATTTTTTTAAGTGATGACCCCCCCAAATTTTATATGCATCTAGTGAAATAACTAATAAACTGACTTTATTATATATATATAATTTTTAAATTATTCAACTAGATCTTTATTTTTAGTAAATTTTTCAGTGAACTTTGTACATTGACTCAATTCCGTGTTAAGTTGGTTTTCGTAGTAGCTATTTTTAGAATGACCTTTATATCATTGTGTAAGTAGTGAATAATTATATTATAAGACATTGTGTAGCAGAGCGATCCCCCGGCCCTTCCGGCTTCGGCCGAGGAGGTCAAGGACTTGGACTCGTTCATGCTCGTGATGAATAAATCAACCACCTGCGTCAACACTGCCATCAGGGAAGGCAAGTGAGTTACCGCGGTCAATAAAAGGTTTATCAACCTGGCCCTGGAGAAGATAAGATGCTCTACCCGCAACCTTAACACCATTATCACGTCACCAATCCCATCTGCACTAAGAGAAATAAAGGAGGAGTTACTTTCATGTGTGAAAAAAAAGACAGACTTCAAAAAGATGATAACCGTCACACAAGCGCAACCATCTTATGCCCAAACAGCTGCTACCACTAGTGGTGGCAGGACTCCAGTGTTTAATAAGAGCTCTCTATCTTCTACTCCCTTTGTGACCAAACCAGCCATTATTGTCAGCTCAACTGAACAATCGAAAACAACGGAAGAAGTCATTAAGAAATTTAAAACCAGCATCAGCTACAGAGAGACAACTTACGCACCAGCTCGCATCCAACGTGTCTCAAATAATAAGCTACGCATCGAATTCGACAACTAGCACCAACGTGACGATACCCTTTAACGTTTAGAGAAATCTAGTGAGGTTATGGCCGAGCCCGTGCGAAGCCTCAGACCCATGGTGATCCTCAAGGACATGTCTAAGGACGTATCATCTGAAGAACTTGTGAAAATCATACGCCACCAAAACAAAGAGCTTGCGGAGATTGCGAAAGACAACACCGGCATCAACGACGGATATTTATCACTCAGATTGAAGCGTAACAATAGGAACGAGAATTTATATAATGCAGTTCTCCTAGTAGGTCCCAAAATTTACAGAAAGCTGATGTCGATGGGCCGCGTATGCATCAACCTTCAGCGCATTCACCTAGAAAATTTTTCACCCTTTTTTTATAGGAGAGGGGGCAAACGAGCATGCGGCTCACCTGATGGTAAGTGACTACCGCCGCCCATGAACAACTGCAACACCAGGGAGGGAATCGCAGATACGTTGCCGGCCTTTTAAAAAGGAGTAGGCTCTTTTCTTGAAGGTCCCTAAGTCGTATCGGTCCGGAAAAATCGCTGATGGTAATCGATTAATTAATTAATCTTTCTGTAGTATCATAAATGCCTACAATTTGTGTTATGTATGTAAACTGCGACCGCTATTGGAAATAAATCAGTGTGTTACCAGCCACAGAGCGTTTCACTCGTATTCACCGCACACAATATATAACAGTGGCGACGAGCTTACCCTCGTATTAAAAAAAATGTCTTTCGGAAATTTCGGTATTTTGTCTGTTTTCGATCATAGTGTACAGTCTTGGAAAACGTACAAGAACAGACTTACACAGTGGTTCATCGCGAACGACATTAATACAGTTAATGATCCAGCGGGAATCAAGAGGCGAGCGATCTTGCTGAGCGCACTCACCGAGGGCTCATATAAGTTAGCGTCGGACTTGGCCCTTCCAAAAGAGCTACAAACAGTGCCCTATAAAGACATTTTAGGATTGCTGGATGCGCATTTCATCCCCAAACAAGTTGGGTTTGGAGAACGTCATAAGTTTTATGCTGCTACCCAACTACAATGCGAAACACCGTCGCAGTGGGCCGCGAGATTACTTGGACTTACCGCTAACTGTCAGTTTTCGAACGTGGAGGAGGCGCTACGTGATTGTTTTATTATGCGGATGCTGCCGGGAGTAGAAAAGGAACGCCTATACGCACGTCACGTCAAGATTTCACGACATTGACCTTAGTGAATGCGGTTGGTATGGCGGAAAGTATGTGCAACGCGCGCGACGTCGCGAGCAGCGCCGGCGTCGGCGCCGCCGCCAACAGCGTCGCCGCCGAGCAACAGCTCTTCAAGATTAAGAAGAGAGAAGGAGAAAAAGTGAAATGTGCAGTGTGTGGATACTCAAATCTTAAAACGGCCGACTGTCGCTATGCCGACTATACCTGTAAAAAGTGTAAAGTTAAAGGGCATTTACGTAGGATGTGCAAAAAAGTGAATTATGCGTTGGCAGGCGATATAGGCGAGGAGGACGACGGTGAGTTATTTAATATTCGATCGCTTAAAGGTGAACCTATGGAAGAAACTGTATCTGTTAATGGGGTAAAATTAAGGTTCGAAATAGATAGTGGGTCAGCAGTAATGGTAATTTCTGAAAAAACATACAAAACACATTTTAACGACGTGCCATTGTCAGCTACCAATAAAAGGCTAATGAGCTATACCGGTGGCGAGATAGCCTGCGCGGGAGTCGCGACAGTGTTGGTGCAGTTCGGGGGGAGCACGCGCCCGCTGCGCCTGTTCGTAGTAAGTGGCGGGGGGCCGCCGTTATTAGGAAGGGATTTTATTTCTTTGTTAAGATTAAAACTGACAACGGTTAATTACTGTAATCAAATTCAAAATTAAATTGACTCATTACATACAAAGGGTTGGCCAAAGCGGGTTAAAGATACAGAAATTAATCTTTATTATCAATGTAGGTTACAACTAATGTATGAAAACGGGTGTGTACTTCGAGGTCATAAGGTGGTGATCCCCTTTTCTTTGAGGCAACGTGTTGTATCGGAATTACACAATTCAAAACGTAAAGTCTAAACAGTGTTCGCTGATTAAATCTTATGGTGGTAAAATAAAGAAATCGTTTTGAACGGGAGCGTCTGTAATTATATAAAATATATTGTAATAATAATAAGTTTTCATGGGCTAAAGGATCAATTGTGGAAAAAACTAGTAACATGTTGTTTATTGTACAAGATGATGTAACTTTAAACCTAGTTCGAAAACATGTAGATCAAATTATTTAAAAAAACATTCATTTGAGTAGGGCCCTTAAATCAAATTACAATAACAATTACGATTAGCAACCTTGGGATCACAACGATAACAAGAGGAGTCCGAAGACCCGTTTCTTCCGACGACAATGATGAGTTTTATGAGGAAGAGAGTAACCAAGACGAGATTCCGGCACATTGCAGGGTGACTCGTCAGCGTCCCAAAATTAATTATAAAATATTTTATTAGTCTTAAATATTAGGGGAGGAATGTTATGTATGTAAGCTGCGACCGCTATTGGAAATAAATCAGTGTGTTATCAGCCACAGAGCGTTTCACTCGTATTCCCCGCACACAATATATAACAGTTTGGACATTGTACTTTTACTTAGGTTCTTTTTTTTTTAATTGTCGCTCCACGACATTTTGGCGCCCAACGTAAAAGTTCTCTTTCTCTCTTAATTTTTTTTCTCTTTTCTTCACCTTTACTACGCCTTGTCCATTTCCTTCTGTAATTGCTTTCTCTTTCGTTCTTAACTGTTTATTTATTCATCCTTTTCATATCTTCCAAATTCTAAAACAGAACTTCATGTAGTTTTTCAACTTATCTGGATTATATTTAGACCTACATATAACACTTCACTTACATTCATCACTTTAATATTTTTATTCTAGATAACTTAAAGAGGTACAATTTTTAATTAAATTTTTATTTCTTAAACTTAACTTTGCACTTAATTATAACAATGAAAAGGGTTATTAAGTAAGAATTCCTTAACAAGGCCGAACTCGAATACGAAGTGAAGATTAGATGTGAGGAACCAGCTAATACTGTTTTGCTTCTAAAAAAACAGGTTTTGCGTTTAGTTGCGAATTCTCACCCTGAAGATATTCTGACTTCTCCAATTCCGATCGAGGATGACTTGTCTCAAATTGGTTCTACTTTAACCTACCTGGACTGTAAAATTGAAAAATTTTTACAAGGTGAAACCAAATACTTACGACTAATAGAAACTTTTATTAATCATGTTTTTTACAGATTGAAGCGAATAGTCAATATGACTTATGACAATAAGTCAGTATGACTTATATCCAGACTTTAAAGCTATTTTCAATACTTTGAAGATGAAATTTGACGCTATTACTAAACAATTCGAATCCTTGACTCCACCTTCAACTGAAAATGACTCTCTATCACTTGACCCTCCTGTTGACCCGACTGTCATGGAACCGCCTCTTGTTTCTCAAACTTCTGTTAAAATCCATACCCCGTATCCTTCACCACCACCTCAATCTTTTTCTCCAACTAACGCCTTCAAAGATCTGAAAAGACACACCTTCAATGGTAAAAGCTGTCCAAGATCCTTTCTTCAAAAACTTGAAGAATACTGCTTAGCTTGTGGCTTGTCCAAAGACTTGTTGATTTCTCAAGCGTTTGAAATTTTCACCGACAATTGCTCTCATTGGTTCAGATTTAAATATTATCGGAATCCAAACTTAACTTGGAACGAACTTTCCTCTTTATTAATCAAAGACTTTGGTGGTTTTGATTTTGATCATAAACTTCTAGAAGTGATTAGGAATCGAACTCAAGGCCGTGATGAACCTAACGTCATCTATATTTCCACCATGTCTGGAATGTTCTCTCGTCTTTCGAAGAAACTTTCTGAAACAGAACAATTGGAGATTTTTTGAGGAATATTCGCCCATGTTATTCAGTCTTCGTAGCTCTAAAAGACATTGACTCTATCGACTCTCTTCTGGCTACTTGCCAAAACTATGAAAAGTTCCTAGACAGAGACAAACAACTTAAAGAACTAAATGTACAACAAAGTCCTCTTATTTCTGAATTCAACTACAAGCATTCCACTTCAAGTTCAGTTGACTCTCCAAATTCTTCCAATAACTCACGACCTTCTCCTCCCTTCATGAATAAATTCACTTCATCCTACAAATACCCTTCTAGACAAGTTAATAGTCTCTCTCAAACTAAAGCTCCTCAAGAAAGCTCTTTTTGTGTTCGCTGTCGTAAACAAGGTCATACTTTGAACACTTGTACTCACCCACGATTCGTGATTTGTTTCAAATGTGGTCTTAAAGGTTTTAAAACTGCAGATTGCCCTACTTGTTCTCCCAAACCACATACTAGTTCAAAAAACTAACTGCTGACTTGAAAAGTAACTTAAACTTTGATAATGACGATTGGACTAGTCCAATCGTCATTATTAATATATTGGATTAAAACAATTCAAAACTTCTTTTCTTGTTACAAAATCTCTTCTACACTCTACTCCAAAGAACAAAATCTTAATCGTCCATTCGTTAATGTCAAAATTTATGACTTAACTTTATCTGGTTTACTAGATTCTGGCAGCTCAGTAACTATTCTGGGTAATAATTCTTATTTAGAAATTCCTAAACTGGGCTGTAAACTTTTCAAGTCAGATCTTATTACTGTCTCTACTGCTAATAATCAAAAAGTTAATTCCTTGGGTTATTTTCACTTACCTGTTCATTTCAATAATCAAACTCATTTGATTAAAGCTTATGTTTTCCCTGAAATATTTCCTTCGCTAATACTAGGTATTGACTTTTGGAGAAAATTTAATCTTTTACCTAGTGTTTTATCTTCTCTTAACTTTACAGAATCAAAGTTTTACCTTATGAGCATTTAACTCCTAACCAAAAGAACATCGCTAGCGACATCATCCAACGCTTCAAGACAATTTCTTTTGAAGAAAAAGGTATCCTGGGAAGCACACACTTAATCACCCACAAGATTGATACTGGTGATTCTCTTCCAATCAAACAAAGATGTTACAGACTGTCTCCTGAAAAACAAAAGGCGTTAATTAATGAAGTTGACAAGATGCTGGGATGGAAGGTCATTGAACAATGCGAAAGTCCTTGGTTATCTCCAGTTCTCATCACTCCGACGAAGAATGGTGAATGGCGTTTCTGCATAGACAGCAGGAAGCTTAACTCAGTTACACGTCGTGATGCTTATAGTCTCTCACTAATAAGCGAAATTTTGGACAACCTGAAGAATGCCAAATACTTATAAAGCATCGACATTGCGAAAGCATTTTGGGAGATTCTCTTGAATCCTGCTGATAAAGATAAAACTGCATTTTATGTACCTGGAAGAGGTATGTTTAGATTCAAGGTAATGCCTTTTGGTCTCACTAACTCACCTGCAACTCTACAAAGATTAATGGATATGCTTTTTACTCCTGAATTTGAGAACAAGGTATTTAGCTATCTGGATGACATCGTTATTATTAGCGAGACTTTTGATGAACACATATCGCTTCTCATGAAAGTTCATGAAAAACTTACATATGCTAATCTGACTATTAACTTTGAGAAGAGTCAATTCTTCAAGAAAGAACTGAAATACCTTGGTTTTCTAGTGGACGAGTATGGTCTACGTGCTGATCCAGATAAAATAAGAGCTATTTTGGAATATCCTGTACCTACTTGCAGAAAAGAAGTACGAAGATTCATAGGCACATGCAGCTGGTTCAGAAGATTCATTCCAAACTTTAGCACTATTGCCTCTCCACTCAACCAACTAACCTGTTCCGGGAAGAACGCTCCTAAATTTTTACGGAATTCACAAGCTGCAGCTGCTTTTCAGAAACTTAAAGAAGCTTTGGTAACTGCTCCTGTCCTTGCTTGCCCTAACTTCGAACTACCCTTCTCTGTACATTGTGATGCATCAAATTATGGCATAGGAGCAATGCTTACTCAACAAAAAGATGACGAAGAAGTCGTGATTGCTTACATGAGTAAAGCACTAAACAAAAATCAACAGAACTACTCAACTACTGAAAGAGAAACATTGGCTGTAATAACTGCGTTAGAACATTGGCGATGTTACCTAGACAATGGTACAGAATTTACAATATATACTGACCATGCTGCACTTAAATGGTTTCAGAACTTATCGAATCCATCAGGAAGACTTGCACGCTGGACTTTACGCTTATCATGCTTTAACTTTGTCCTGAAACATAAAAAAGGAAAGGATAACGTTGTTCCAGATTTATTATCGAGACATAAGAATCAAGAACGTCCTGATACACGAGAAACTTCACCTCAAGGCGTACATCCTATTTCGATTGAAGAACCACCTGATCGTAAACTCGAGCACTACAACAAGATTTTTCTCGGATGCTCCAACAACCCAGACGCATATCTCAACTACACTATCAGGGATAACAAACTTTACCGCTGCATCCATTCTCCCGATCGTCTAAACGATGACTTTATTTGGAAAGAAGTTCCACTACCTCAAGATAGACATGCACTTATTAAAGTTAACCATGGTTTCCCTTCAGAACTCCATCTTGGTATCTTCAAGACATTCAAGAAAATATCTTTAAAATACTATTGGCCTGGTATGTTTAAGGACATTGCCAAATTAATCTCGACTTGTGAAACCTGCTTAACCTACAAACACCCTAATCATTCTCCCTATGGTCTTATGGGTAAACCCAAACTTTGCTCCAGACCTTTTCAAACTATATCCTTAGATCTTATGGGTCCATTGCCTATGACTCGAAGACGAAATCAGTATATTCTAGTAATTAACTACAATTTTACTAAATATACTATGATTTTTCCCCTTAAACGTGCTACTTCAGCTAATATTATTAATGTTTTGGAAAATTCAGTTTTTCTAGTTCATGGCATTCCACAAACTATTATAATGAACAACACTGTTCAATTTCAGTCGCGAGAATTCCACTCATTCTTAAATACTTATTCTCCTCAGGTTAATCCTACGGAGAAGTTTAATAGTACAATTATTACAGCTCTAGCATCTCTAGTAGGAGACGAACATAGATCCTGGGACAACCAAAGAAAAAGCTGCTAAGATTCAGTACGCAATGAACAGCGCTACAAATGTAGCTACTGGCGTTACTCCAAACTTTTTAGTCTTTGGTAGGGAAACAATACCTTGTGGTTCCTTCTATACTCCAATTCAGAACCTCGAGGAATTGATATTTATGCCTCGTGATATTTACGCGTCTAATGCTGGTCTCCTCTCATCTATCTTTCACAAAGTTCAAACTAAACTTCACATAGCTCACGCTAAAAATAGCGCTCGCTATGATCTTCGCTGGTCTTTTAAAGAATTTAATGTAGGAGACACTGTTTGGCGTAAAAACCATGTTATAAGCAATGCCGGCGCATACTTTAATGCTAAACTTGCCCCTATGTTCATCAAGTGCAAAGTGATAGCTAAACTGTCACCACTAGTCTATGTGCTTGAAGACCCTAATGGAGTTAGAGGCAAGTGGCACATCAAAGATCTAAAATCATAAATTTTCTTAACTTTTATTAACTGTTAATTTGTATATATGTATAAATATCATCATCATTTTCACCTTATTATTTTTATTTTTTTTAATTTGCTTGTTTGTTTGGTGATCCAGTGTTCTTCAACACATCTTGCTTTAGGACCTCGAATTTTGGTTGGATTAATCTTCACTTTTTATTTTTATTTCAGACACATCTCGTTAGTGATGTTGCATAAGTCATAGCGACTAAAGCTTACTTAAGATTAAGTTCTTTATTTTTATCTTCACTTAGGAGCGGCTGACTACTCCCTTAATAATTTTTTTTTTCTCCACGCAGGAGCGGATGACAACTCCTTAAGTAAGCCTGAATGTCCTTTCGAAAACACACTTTTAGAGTGGTAGTCATTGAATGTGAACTCCACCCTTACCTGAATGCAGATGATGAATGTAAGAGATAGTATATCTGATTTTGCCTGTTACCCGAAATTGCAGAGTTACGGAGAACTAAATAAAAGATCGAAAAAGGTAGACTCCATTGACACCGATTTAAAAAGTGATGATAGCGTGAAAATACGAAGTGAAAATGATTTGTTATTGTGTTCTTATGGTCTAAAAACGTTACAGGATCCTATGGAAATAAAGGTGATGCAGAATATCCAGTGAATGCAGAAAATCAAAAACAGAATGGAAAAATAAATTTAAAGTGTAAAATGATATGTAAGTAGCAACAGACATCAGTTTCTGCAAAGCTGTGTTTTTATGTTTTATTTTAGAATGTACATGTCAAAATTGTTGCTTAGTCAAAAATTTTCCAGGGTCGGGGGGAAAATGTAGTGTTAAGGAGTCCGCACACTAATGGGAACGGAAAGGGATCGTAACCGTATCACCTCGAGTCGTTCAGAATGGTTTGTATTTAAACTCCCTACTGCAACGCACACTAATCGGAATCGTACCGTGATCGCCTCCCCTCAGAACAGGCTCCGAACTTGCAATTCCCGCGCTTACGGCTCCTTACGTCTCTCCGTCCCCGCGCTTACGTCTCTCCGTCCCCTGTCCCCTCCTGCGACTTGCGTGCTAAAGAGAAAGACGCCGCCATCCTGCCATTCGCAAGGCGTATTTCATTTGTGTTGCGCGTATGTTTTATTTAAAATTTTAAGTTAGATTCAAACACAAAATAACGATGCAAAGGGAGAAACTTATTGAAGAAGTGAGAAAATATCCATATTTATATGACTTAAGTGACGCTAAATACAGTAATAGTATAAAAAAGGACGAGGCTTGGAAACAAATAAGTATTAATTTAAAGCAATCTGGTAAGTACCTACTCCTATTTAATTTTTTATCTAATGTTTTTCGCGTATGTAGGTATGTATGGGAAATAAAACAGTTGTGATTAATATAATTTATGTGATTATTATAATGTAAAATTTAACTGTAATATCCATTAAGAATTAACATTAATATTTAAAGCTAAAAGCTACAATTCTGCCATGGTACTCGTCCGGTAGAAGTTTGAAAATATGTTTTGAACATTTCACGTACATTAAAAGCAGTAGCCATATGGGCACCACTAATATTTGGTAATTGACTTAACAATCGGTCTTCGCCGAATTCAACTGTAATTTCATGTTCTGTTCTGTTCGGTTCCTGTAAATACATCTCAATGTTATATGTCCTCATCATGTTGTGTAAAATGCAAGTTGTTAATACCACTTTATCTACAAACTTTGGATGCAATTTAATATTTTTGTTGTAAATCGCAAATTTTTGATATAAAATTCCAAAAGCGTTTTCAACAACCCTTCTAGCTCGTGATAAGCGGTAATTATATTGCCGTTCAGGATCTGATAGTCTCCGTGTATTTGAGCGAGGATATGGTCTTAATAAATATGTCTTCAATGGAAATGCCTCGTCTCCCACAAATACATGATGTGGCATTGCATGATTAGTACCTGGTAATGGTTTGTCACATGGAATATTTAATGTGTTTCTTTCAAGTACCTTTCCAAATGTAGATGACGAATAGATTCCGCCATCGCTGTTTTTTCCATAGGCTCCGACATCAACCGCTATGAATCTGTATTCAGGATCAACTATAGCTAACAAAACAATAGAAAATGTTTTTTTATAGTTAAAAAACAACGATCCACTATTGGGAGGTGCAATTATATTTACATGTTTGCCGTCAATGGCGCCTATGCAGTTCGGAAAGTTCCATTTATTTTTAAATCCTTCTTCGATTCCTTGCCATGCGGCTGTAGTTGGTTGAGGTATATGAATTGGCATTAATTTATTTATTATTGCATTGCACACATCTATTACTATCAAACGAATAGTTGATTCTCCTAAACGGAAGCTCGATGATAAATTAGTAAATGTAGATCCAGTTATGAAGTACTTTTTTTTTTTTTTTATAGGATAAGGGTGACAGACGAGCACACAGTCCACCTGATGGTAAGTGGTTGCTGCGGCCCATAGACATCCACATCTATCCTCAATTACAAGTCAAAATGTAGATGCGTTGTCACCCGTGAGGACTAAGATGGAATGCCTCATTTCCAGTAAAAAGGGCCTCCGGCCACCTGCACTCACCAAGCGAAACGCAGAGGTAAACCTCTACTTCACGTTGGTTTTCTGTGAGGTCGTGGTACCACCCCGGTTCGAGCCGGCCCATCCGTGTGACAGCAAGAGCTGCCGCGTGGCTCTACCACTGTTAACCGCGTGGCTCTACCACTGTTAATACAATAACAACAATAAATGTATATTTATATAATACGTGTATATGTTTATGTGAATGTGTGCGTGTACGTACTCCCTTTCACACATACCTACATTATGTAACTACATGCGCTTGACATAGTTAACCATGATTTATTTTATTTCAGAATCTGAATGCAAGAAAACTTGGTTAAATCTGAGAGAGTCTCACCGACGAGCTATGAAGAAGCGTAAAACTAAGAGTGGTCAGGCAGCCCCGACGACGAAAAAGTGGACCTTTGAAGATGAAATGAGTTTTTTAGTACCTCATTACAAAGAAAGAAATACGATCTCTTCGGTTGATTATGATGACGATTCAGATGTTAGCAGTTTCTTGGGTAATGATGATTCACAGAACTCAATAAACATAATTCAGTCTCCAGAAAACTCACAACCGGAAACTTCTGCACTTTCGCCGCGTCCTAAGTCTTCTGCATCTTCAGTTACATCCAAAACTTCAAAAAAAAAAGTTGAAAGCAATTCAGCGTCACAAACTTTAATGAAATATTTATTAAATCACAACGAAACCAAAAAAGAAGATGAGATAGAAACATTTTTTAACAGCATTGCGGCAACGGTTAAAAAATTTTCTGAATATAACCAAGCGGTTATAAAAAGTAAAATATATAACGCAGTTTCGGAAATGGAGTTAAAAGAAATCGCAGAGAAACAAAGCTATTACAGTTATCGCAACCCTTACATTCCCCAAAGAGAAGATGACATGCCTCGAGGTTATACCACTCTAAATAACATTAGCCACGAGATACAATCAACATCTGGCGCTTCAAACATTGATGATTTTAATATGTCAAACGAAGAAAATGGCACGACAAATGCTGACGATCTTAATACTTGATTGATGATTGTATTTTTGTTGTAGCGCTATTTTTGTTAATATGCCATAATTTTTTGATTTTATGATATCTTTTAGAATGATAAAAAAATATGTGATTTATGAGTATTTTTTTTACCTAAACTAAAAAAAAGTTGCAGTTACTAACCCATACCTTTTGAATATTGTAAAATAGTTGGTATAATTTTGGTGTACAATAAAGTATATTCTATTCTATTCTATTCTATTCTTACGCACACACACAAAATATACACACACACATCAGACATAACACGTACACCCCCCGTACACACCTGATCGCTAATGAAGGTTGCGTTCCAAAACAAATAATTTTATCGACAGAGGGTAAAAATTAATCTATCTCGGAGTTTCGGAACCGAGTTTTATTTTGTACACTACAGACGCCAGCACATCAACCTACTACAACCTGTCAAAATTCTTTAATAGATTTTCAACTTTTTCGCTAAAGCATTAGGTTCAAAGTTGATTGGGAAAAGCTGGCGTCTGTACAAATATTTTTGTAGACCAGATTAAAAATTCCAAAAACAAATGCAATTTCTCACCTTAACGTTACAGCTAGTTTTTCTTCGGGCGATATTGTTTCTCTGAATGTTGTATTCTTCTTCCTTATACATTCATCTATAGACTGCAATATGTTATAAAAGAGAAATTTCGGCATATGAAAATAAATATAAAATTTCTCTTCATCGTCCATCAAATGTTTTTTTATAGTCCTAAATTCCCCTTCAGTACTCCTTGCTTTATTCATATTGTGTACCCAATATCTTTTCCTTTTTTTCTTGCTATATTCTTTTTCCTCTTAATCAAGTACTATGGCTATGATAGCCAACTCACGTATTGTAAACCAAGACATAACCGTGCGCTACACTTAACGTTTGGATTCAAACTGATCTGGTGCCAACCAGGTCAGCCAGCGGGCGGCGAGGCGTAAGCGCGGTGTCGCCTAGCCGTAGCTGAGTTGACGTACATGCGCTGCTGATACGCTTTCGTTACGTGCATACGGTAGGTTGACACCTGGTTGACAGCGAGGTGAAAGGCGTTACGGTTACGATCCCTTTCCGATCCCATATGTGTGCGGACTCCTTTATGCTACTTACATATCATTTTACACTTTTTTAAATTTATTTTTCCATTCTGTTTTTGATTTTCTGCATTCACTGGATATTCTGCATCACCTTTATTTCCATAGGATCCTGTAACGTTTTTAGACCATAAGAACACAATAACAAATCATTTTCACTTCGTATTTTCACGCTATCATCACTTTTTAAATCGGTGTCAATGGAGTCTACCTTTTTCGATCTTTTATTTAGTTCTCCGTAACTCTGCAATTTCGGGTTTCGTGCGCGCTGTTGTGCTACCTTTTTTTCTATATCAATAATATCTCATTTTTTACTTAAATCTTGCCGTTTCTCTTTTACGAGCCTGAAACCAAAATTTGACATGTTTTGACATCGTTGTTTATCTGGTTGTCATGGCAATTTTTATTCAAATTCGTTACCGGTCTGATGTTTTTACTTCAATACTTCCATAAAAATACTCTTTTCCTCTTGGCCATTTACAAAAATTTGCTTTTAATTTAAATAATTTCCCGTTCTTATCCCAGATCCATCGTCGAGCGCGGAGCTCTCTAAAAAGGTATAAAAGCCGAACAATCGGCCAATAAAGGCAGTCTCGCTTCAGCTTTCAAACTGGAAGCATCTCCTAAAGGCCTTATCTCGGGCCGTACTGCTCCGGGATTCTGCAAGCCTCTGCCTTCACCTGAAATCGTCGCCTAGCCACGCCTACGCCTCCACCTACTAGTGCCCGCGCTATCTTTAGCCGCTGTGCGTGCTTGCTCCAGGCGCTGCGAGCGTTTACTCATGGCGCTGAGAGCGCCTACTCAAGGCGCGGCGTGTGCCTACTCTGAGCGCTGTGTGTGCCTACTCCAAGCGCAGCGTGTGCCTACTCTGGGCGCTGCGTGTGCCTACTCCAAGCGCTGCGTGTGCCTACTCCAGGCGCCGCGTGTGCCTAGACCAGGCGCTGCGTGCCACCACCGCCAAGCGCGGTGTGCCACTTTGATCTTCAGGCTCCGCTTCAGTATTCATCTATCTTTATCATTTTTTTTTAAATAATTGTATTTCACGTCACCCATCACCATCATCATACATCATTTTTTTTATATAAAATTGTAAATATCTTTTTAAAATTTTAAATAAATTATTTTTTTGTTGTTTCGTTGTTGTTAGGTTAGGTTCTTTTTTTTTAATTGTCGCTCCACGACAACATTTGTAGACGAGATGCACCTCACAAAAGAGCTTCTGCTACCACTGCGACAGCAATGAGCACCAACTCAGCGACTGCCCTGTGAAAAATAACCTGAACACAGCAAAGTGCCACAACTGCCACTCATATAATATAAAATTCAATGCCAAGGCAGATATTAAACACCCAGCCAACTCGGACTCCACACGTTTACGTTTTGTTAACTCCTTTAATTTTGTTAAAGTTTCCTTTTCACGTTGTTCCTTCAGTTTCGCCCACAAAAACTAAGACTAGGATATCAAGTACACGATGCTACAGATGCCTTGGGTTTAACCACATGGCCAAAGACTGTAAGAACGAGCAACGCTACTGTTCAGAAACACACCACACGAGAGAATGCAGGAATATAAATCAGGCACCAAAATGCTGCAACTGTATTGACTCACAGAAATCAACTGTACCACATCCTACCTATAGCCATGAATGTCCTGAATGGTCTAAGTGGGACAAAATAGCTAGGCCATCAGTCATCTACTGCTAAGCAAAAGGCGAGCACGCACAAAATTCAGCTACACGCATTAATTCTATAAATGTTATCCAGTACAATTTAGATCGAAGACGTGCAGCAACTCAAGAGTGTTTGCGCACGTCTTCGACCCTAGGATATTGAATAATATTTATGCAAGAGCCTTAAATTGGAAACAAGAACTACGTTTCAGTAGGGTTTCAATTTCGAGTGATACAAAAATCTAGTAAAGAAATAGCTAAACCCATAAGATCGGCGATTGTCATCTTGAACCAGAACATTAACTTTGTTGTTAATCCTAATTTAGTAAGTGAAGATATTGTAGGAGTAACAATTAGATTAGGCCAAACTAAAGTAGGAATAATTAGTATATATTCGCAACAATGAAGAGGTCAATAACAACAATGGACGCTGATGAATATATATTAGGAGGAGACGCAAATTCCAGCAGCATCTGGTAGGGCTGCAAGGCAGATGATAGGAGAGGAACCACCATAATGGAGGCACTTGCTGACTTAAGTTTCGAGATTCTAAATACAGGCACAAAACTAACTTTTAGTGTATACAGGAGAGGAGAAGAATGCTCTATTATTATAGATATTACTTCATGCTCCACTACATTTTTTCATAAAATTAAAAACTGTATGTACCCTTTCAAGCCACAGACCTATTACATTTGAAATCCATTTACAAAACACAAACACGGAACAAATTAACAAAAGTACTAGAAAATACAATACACTAAAGGCAGATTGAATTAAATTTACTCATGAATTTAAAAAATAATTAAATAGACGAGACGAGATATAAATGTGAACACAATAAGAGAGATCAAAATAGTATAGAACCTAAATGAATTAGTCGACAGCTATACACACTGTATTTTAAAAAACCAAAACTAATTAAAACGGCAATTTGACGGAACAAAGAAATAACGGAAATGAAAAAAAGACGATAAGAAGAAGAAGAGGAATACAAAATACCAGCCCGAACAGACGGCAGTACGTCATTGAGCAATATCAAGAAGCCAAGGAAAAATATAAAAGTATGATAGAAGAAGCAGTAACTAACAGTTGGAAAACTCTTTATACTAAAGAAGAGAAAAAAAAACCTATGAAAAAGGACATACAGAATTATAAAAGCAAGAAGTTCAGAAAATGGCAGAATTTGGGATGTCCCAGGTGGCAAAATGGTTAAATTTGAATTTACTTACCCTTAACGCACCAAAAACTAATTATGTCTGTTTCAGTATATCCAAACGCACGCAACCCACTGAAGATTTCAATACATGAATTCATACATGTAACAACATAAATAGTTGCGCCTTTAATAATAACTGTCCATTTATAAATAAAGTAACATATACACAATATTTAGGTGTAATTATATACCAGAAATTGTCATGGTATTCTCACATAGAACATATATCTAACAGAATTGCTAAATTAAATTGGATATTTCGTACCTTAAGATACGTGGTGCCAAGAAAAGCGTCCACAAAACTTACGTAAAATAAATTAGTAAACAATATATACACAGCTTTGGTACAATCCGTTTTAGGATACTGTATATCTATTTGGGGGGTGCTTGCAAAATAAAATTTATCCACTTGGAACGTGCGCAACGAGGTTAAATTAAAAATATGTATATTAAAAACAGAAGATATCCTACTACAAGTCTTTACAATGAAACACAGTTATTATCAGTACGAAAAATTTATGTACTGCACACAATATTAAAGTCCCTATCTTTTAATCCAAATACTTTAAAAAAGAGGAGAAAAGAATTAGTAGTACAAGTTCCAAATACTCACATTTTTTGCTAGAGTTCAATAAAGTAAACGTGCGGCAGAATTATACAACAAAATTACATAATTTTTTGAACAAAATCCAGCAGCGAGCACTTATGAGGCAGCCCGACAGTTCAATGTGTCACAGTACTACGCATGGAGTGTCATACACAATGAAGGGAACTACCCTTTCCACCTGCATCGTGTTCATGAACTCAGCGAAGCTGACAAACCAGCGCGAGTTAAATTTTGTAACTGGTTACTAGCTGCTGAACGAGCTAACATTTTATGGACTGATGAAGCAACATTTGGCAGAATAGGACTATTTAATTCGCACAATGAACACTTGTGGTGCTATGAAAATCCACATGAACTATGACCGCATAGCTTTCAACACCGGTTTAGTGTCAATGTGTGGGCAGGCGTATTAATACAACGTTACTGTGCCCGGCCTTCATAGAAAAATTAAACGGTGAAAGCTATCATAGTTTTCTCACCGACACGCTGCCAGAATTGTTAGAGGACATACTACTTGCATCTCTACGCAATTATGTAAATGTATTACCAACACGACGGGGCGCCGGCGCACTATGCTCGCCAAGTTAAGGATTATTTAAACAGAGAATACCCTCATCATCGTGACGGGTCTGGTGCATGGCCTCCCAGATCGCCAGATATCACACCAATGGATTTTTATTTGTGGGGGCATGTAAAGACATTAGTGTATACTGGTCGCGCATTCGATACCTGCGACATGTTGAAAAAAATAATAATTTGGGCATTCGATCAATTTAAAATGAATCATCAAGTATTATCTCGTGTCGGTGAACAGTTAAGTTTTAGGTGTCACCTATGCATAGAATGTAGAGGTGATTATTTTGAACGCTGCGAGCGCGATGCTCACCGCCATCCGAGTACCTAGGTAAGTCTAATTTTTAAATTAGTATTTGAATATTTTTATTGAACCATCATACCTAAATATCTTTATTCAATTACTGTTAATTTGTATTATTTAATCATTGTAAATATTTTATTGTAATATTTGTATTTTTTTTATAGGATAAGATGACAAACGACCACACAGTCCACCTGATGGTAAGTGGTTGCTGTGGCCCATATACATATACATTTATCCTCGTTTGCGAATCAAAATATTGATAACTTAGACAGCAATACCCTCGAGAAACACCGTGATATAAGAGATCAAATGTTGTTGTACAAATTGCTTCATAATATCATCGACTCTCCCCTACTTTTAGGCAAAGTGAATCTTGCGTGTCACATGTTAGGTGTACGAAATAAACCTCTTTTTGCATTACCTAAAGTTAAGACAAGGTTTGCCTCAAATAATTTTGTATCTCGTACATGCAAAAAGTTTAACTTAAAATGTTGTAAATTAGATATATTTCACCTTGAATATGACAGTTACAAAGAAAATATTGTAAAACTTAATATATAATTGGTAGTATCACTTTGAATTGTATATATAATATTACTTTTAACTACTTACTACTTAATGTTTTAAATTATGAATACCATTTAGCTAGTTTTATTCTTTTATATTTTTTATTTTTATACAACATAATATTGTGGTGGCAAGCTTTTATTATGTATTAGATATCTGTGGAAACTTCATTGGTTTTTAGGATTACTTTTAAATGTTTTATTGTGTAATTTATTATTGTACTGTATGTTTCCCTTAAAAAGCTAATAAAAAAAATGCAGATGCGTTGTCACCCGTGAGGACTAAGATGGAATGCCTCTCTTCCAGTAAAAAGGGTCTCCGGTTCTCTACACTCACAGCAGTGTTAAGCTGCTATTTGACGCTGGTATTCTGTGAGAGTGTGGTCCTTCCCCGGTCGCATGTGCGACGTGGAGGCGTTGCTACCCGCTGGATACGACATTGCCTCTTGAATGCAGGCAGCGTTGCTAGCAAACAGTATTCGTACAAACTAAAACTACCTAAATGTCTATTAAAGAATATCTATTAATTCGCAAAGAAATTTTATTTATTTATTTATTTATTTATTTCTACCTCTGTCTTTACAGGCGTTCCTAATACGACAGTGTAGGCACATAAAACTATCTATTTTAATAAGGACAGAACACAACTTATCAACTATTATAACACAATACATATAATGTGACTTTTGTGAATTCACCCAAGGAACAGCAGAATAAATCTATACCCTGTGCTACTTTATTAAGAGTGTGCAGCACTCGGGTCAGTGGGGCCTCCTTTAGAAGCTTGGTGCGTGCGCGCGGTACCGCGAACAGCGGCGGCCGCTTCCGGCGCCACACGTACCTGTCCGGCACACACAATTTAGCCATTCGCAATATCGCCTCGTTATATACTTTTCCACGCAGCAATTTAAACATATATGTTGCCAAACTTAACTCCCTCCTAACCTGCAGTTTGTTATACCCCACCATGCCTAAAACAAATAATGTTGGGTACATTAATGGGTAGAACGGATACACTCCATATAATTTTAAATAAAGAAATCGAATAAACTTATTTTGTATCCGTTCCACCATCAATTTGTACTTAGCTTCGTGCGGGCTCCATATAAAGCCATTACACTCTAGGTGACTTTTCACGAGTGCTTCATACAAGGCCCGGACCGCACCGAGATTTGTAAATTCCCGCGACTGACGCAACACAAAACCTAAATTTCTATACGCCTTCTTGCAAATCTTATGAATGTGGTCCCTAAAATTGAGTTTTGAAGTAAAGTGAACACCAAGGTCTTTTACCTCTGTTACCCGCTGCAAGGCTACTCCGTCTAAATTATATTTGTAGGTGTGAGGCTGGCGTGAATATGTGAACGACATGACTGAGCATTTGGAAGTGTTAAAAAATAACTTATTCCTATGACTCCATTGTACTACTCTGTCAATGTCCGCCTGTAGTTTGCCACAGTCAGCTGAGTCCTTAACTATTGACACCAATTTTAGGTCATCCGCAAATAAAAGACATGTTGATTGCCATACAATATCGGGTAAATCATTAATCATTAGGACAAATTTCAGGGGGCCTAAATTACTACCTTGACTCACTCCTGACCTGGTCAGGTATGGTTCTGACAGTTGACCAGCCCAGTCTACAAATTGGCTCCTGTTTCTCATGTAACTGGCGAAAAATGACAATGTTTTCGGCGTACAACCCGCCTGCGCCAGTTTCATGAGTAAAATATCATTGTCGACCGTGTCAAACGCCTTACGGAAGTCAAGATATGCGACATCCACCTGTGCTCCCGAATCCACTGCTGGTACCACTTCTGACATCAGATGAAGCAGATTACTGCCGGTGCTACGCGCCGGGCGAAATCCATGTTGCGCGTCCGAAAGTTGAGCGCTTACCTGCGTATATAGTGAGTGATGTAATGCTGACTCAAAAACCTTTGCCAGCGTACACAGAACTGCCACTGGTCTATAATCCGAAACTTTTGTACCACCACTGCCTTTGGGTACCGGCACCACCCTGGTTAACTTCCATATATTAGGAAAAACTGCACTGTTGAGACAGATATTAAATATATGAAGAAACGGGGCCTCGAATGCCTCACGACAATCTCTAACAATATACGGAGGTATACCATCTGGACCTGTGGAGCGTTTGGGCTTAAGTTTGGTCAGCGCGCGGCGCACATCGGCAAGGCTCAGCTCGTTGAGGTGCACACGATGCGCGTAACCGCCACCCGGCGCGCAAGCCGCGCTTGCCGCTGCCGCCACGTCTAACACGGCAGGTTCCGAGTTATACACCGAGTGAAAATATGCCGCTAATTCATTTGCACATTCGGTCTCTGATAAGAAACGCCCATCCTTATTTAATTTATTTTTATTGATACCGCCTCGTTTATTTTTCACGAAAGTCCAAAAACCCTTTGGATCTTTCACAAAACTATTCTGCACTCGCTCCTGGTAAGTACTATGAGCTTCATTAATTGCTTTTTTAACTCGCGCTCGACATTGCGAAAAAGCATGATAGTCATCGTTTGACCCACTGGCCTTATATTTTTTATGTAACTTGTATTTAAGTTGTATTTCGCGAATGACCTCCATCGAATACCATTGTGGGTAGCTATACCTACTATTTGCTAACCTATGCTTTTTAACAGGAACACAGTTATTAAATATATTATTTATAGTACGATATAAATAGTCTAGAGCAACCTCTAAATCAAAAATGGTGTATAGTTCACTCCAATCAATCACAGAAATACTACTGTATAACAAACTGAAGTCTGCCTTAGAAAAGTTCCATTGTTTCTGGTCACCTGAGCATTTGTTGTCCGTTGTAGCGTGTTCTTCAAAATCCGTTGCTGACAGGCAGACCATCAATGGTGGATGACAATCATCTACCGGTTGTAAACCCTCAGTCTCACTCACTGATATCACACCTGTTATACCACTGCCGTATAATACTAAGTCTAACTGTCTGCCCATGAAATTCTCAACACTACTGCCCTGGATGAATTCACAGAAGGACATAAAATACTCAAAATAATTACAAACATCTTGATTGGCTGAATATAGATTAAAATCTCCTAAAACTAAAACATTATTTTTGTACTTTACACATATATCCTCTATGACGCTAAACATAATCATATATTCTTCAAAATTAGTCTGGGGCGGAATGTACACCACACAACATGTAAATAAGAATCTGTTTCTTAAGTGTATTGTAGCACAGGTTAATTCAAACGCATGATCATCCACGTTAACATTATCCGGTGTAGGCACGTTACGCAGCTCAAACCGCGGTGCTGCCACTAAACACGTTCCTCCGTGCTTACGGCCGTCCGCTCGATCGCAGCGTAGTATTTGGTAGCCGGGGGGGACGATTTCTGCATCTTGGAATGACGCGTTGAGACCAGTTTCCGTTATTGCAAGTAAATCATATACCGATGACTCAACGAGCGAGAAGAATTGCATTATTTTTGTTCGTAATCCTCTTACATTTTGGTATAATATTTCTGTTGTTTTATTTTTACAAACAAGGTTACGCTCTTTTTTCTTTGTCCCGAAAGTTCTGTCACCACGGTTTTACGCAGATGTCTTCAGCCCAATTATTAGGTGACATAATACTGTCAGCAATTTTCAATGGTACTCCCAACTTAAATGATGAGTAGCGCCCCCGAGATTTCAGTTCTTCTACTGTGCAATTATTATTACCGCAAATTGAATACAAATGTGCACGCACCTGTTCAACAGTGGTACCCTCCTGCACGTAGTAGAGATGCAGGTACCTCCACCGCTCAGATGCACGAAGCTCCGTTGTTCCAGGTGCAGCCGTGCCACGGAGCACTCCCAGCCGTGATGCTCGTCCAGGTTTCCGTCGCACCTGTATCCACTCCTCCTGATTTTCTTGTTCAACTGTATCTGTGGTCTCTAGGGTTGCGTCAAGATGTATATTTATATTCGATGCGTCCAACACAGAAGCAAAGGTAGGAGGAGGTGGTGGCGAAGAAGATGTAGTTGTTTTAATTTTAGAGGATGTATAAAGCTTACCAGCATCTTCCTTTTTTTTCTGCTGTATGCCTGTTAGGTTTTTTACCTTTGTTTTCCCAACATCTAGGTTTAAGACGGGATTGGCGGATTTTTGCACCGCTACTGTACTGCCCTGCGTTGGTGCACTATTACGTTGATCTACTATTTGGATTTTTTTTCCAATGAGTCAATTTTACATTTAAGATGGTTTATCTTATCAAATACTATTGTCTTGAATTCATTAAATTGCTCAGTTAGTAACGTGCAAATTTTCGTAGTTAAGCGTGATTCGAATTCGTCCTGAATTTGTTTAATTTCCTGCACTACAGGGGCCATATTATGTGGGCACTGGTCGGGCTTTATAACCCTTGGTGCCTGGCGCTGTCCATTACGGAAGGTGACATTATCGGAGCCATACATCGATACATCTAAGCATTCATTAACAACACTCATATCATGGCTTAGCTGTTGACGCACCGGTGTATGGGTATTATCGTTTTTGGGCATTTTGCTTCGACATTCAAAACATATCCATGTCTTCTTAAATTCAGACGTCAGCGTAGTAAACACCTCTGTAGCAAAATTGGCACATAAATTATCATAATATTGCTTGCACTTAGTGCATCTCATAAATCCGCCGTCTTCCTTCATTACGCTGCGGCAACCTGCGCAGCTCATCTCGCGTGACGTCATCTCAGTTGCCACACACTGCTCGAAACACTCGTCAATCTTCGACTGCAGCCGACCGTAGGCGAAAACTGTGACTCACAAGAATAAGCGCACTGCGGGTTGTCTTAGGTCAGGTTCTTAACGGTCAAATTATAAATTTTTAAAATGTATTTGATTATATCTTTGATGTTTCAACACGAAATGAAAAACAGATTTCACCACTAGATAGCACAGTTATCAGGCTTCAACAATATTATAAACACGACACCTCAGATATACTTTATAACACCACTTGGCAATTTTTTTGCAGAGACATTCTACACAGATGTTTACCGTACGCGGATAAATCGGGTATCATTCGGAAATTAATAAAAGGATCAAATAATTCATCAAATGGTTTTATGCAAAATAAAGAAGTATATGAAAAGATAATGTAGTCATTTAAAGTGGCGCCCTGGTACAATAGGCACAGTGATGAATAGTTTAGTAGGCACTCGCAACGCAATCAGCTGACCGCGGGCGTCGACCGGCCCGGCGGTCATATTTACCTATTATAAATTTTAATATTTGTGACTTTTTTTAAAGTCATTTGCTTATTTAATTATGTGTAATGATTTCAACACAATGTGTGATACTGATATGAAGTGTAAAATAAATAAGGCATTTTCTTTGATGATTTATTCTGACATTTAGGTACTACAAAATACAGACTTAAAAGAATAGAATAGAATAGAATAGAATAATTTTTTATTCAATATAGATCACATGTGTAATACTTATTGAAAGTCATTTTTTACTTTACCACTGGTTCGAAAAATAAAACCTCTGTCCTGGGAAGAACCAGCAAGAAACCCAGCGGGACTTTTTTTTAAAGCAAATTTTACAATAATGGTTGTACTAACTATATAAGTACAAAATTTATTTTAGAAACAGCTTGGAAGCGATCACCTCATTCCCAGGGGTTATTATCAACCATGTATTCATTTATACTATAATAACCCTTTTTATACAGTTTCAACTTAACAAAACATTTAAACTTGCTAATGGAGAGAGCCTGTACACTTTCCGGGACCTTGTTGTAATAGCGTATACATTGCCCCAAGAATGAATTACTGACTCTGTGGAGTCGAGAAACTGGTATCACTAGCTTGTGTTTGTTCCTAGTGTTTACAGAATGCACATCACTTTTTTTACTAAAACTACCTTTGTTTTTGTGAACATACATTAAATTTTCGTAAATATACTGAGAGGCCAAAGTTAATATATTTATTTCTTTAAATTTATCTCTAAGAGACTCTCTCAGTTTTAGGTTGTAAATAGCTCTAATGGCCCTCTTCTGTAAAACAAAAATAGTTTCTGAATCAGCCGCATGTCCCCATAACAAAATCCCATAAGACATTATGCTATGGAAATAACTGAAATAAACTAATCTAGCTGTCTCGACACTAGTGAGACCTCTAATCTTTTTTACAGCATAGGCTGCAGAACTTAGTCTGCTTGCTAGTTTGGATATATGGGGGCCCCACTGAAGCTTTGCGTCGAGAGTGATGCCAAGAAAAACAGTGGATTCAACAGGGCTCAGTTCTTCCCCATTTAAAAACACATTGGTACTCAGATTTCTATCATTCGTTGTTGTAAATTTAATACATTTAGTTTTATTTCCGTTTAAATGTAAATTATTAACGTTAAACCAATGCACTAATTTTGATATAGCATTATTCACTTCGTCACATTTAAATGATTTACGTTTAAGTTTAAAAATCAAAGAAGTATCATCAGCAAATAATACTATATCATGATTATCCTCTACAATAGAAGGTAAGTCATTAATATACACTAGAAACAAGAATGGGCCGAGAATTGAGCCCTGAGGGACACCCATTAGTACAGGTGAGCCGGAAGAACTTTTACCATTAATAATAACTTTCTGCATTCTATTACTTAAATATGAAATTATAAGTTTAAGCGCTGTGTTCTTGACACCATAGTACTGTAGCTTCCTGATTAATGTCTCATGGTGAACGCAGTCGAAGGCCTTGGAAAGGTCACAAAATATACCCAAAGCATCCTCTGAATTCTCCCATGCACAAAAAATATGTTTAATAAGCTCAACTCCAGCGTCAGTTGTTGAGCGACCCCTTGTAAAACCGAATTGATTTCTATGTAGCAATTTATTAATATTAAAGAAACTTAACATTTGATCTAAAATTATTTTTTCAAAAATTTTACTAAATGTTGGTAGTACAGAAATTGGTCTAAAATTGGCGGGGTCTAATGTACTACCAGATTTATATAAAGGTATGACTTTACTAAGTTTCATTAAATCAGGAAACACACCATATTCGACGCTTGTATTAAATATAGTGGCTAGATAAGGTGCTATTATATCTATTATAGATAAAATAACTTTAACGGAAATCCCCCATAAATCTGCCGTTTTCTTAACATCAATAGTTTTAAAATATTTAATGATATCTTTTGGCAGTACTCTATGGAATTTAAAAGTATTTGAACAAGCCTTTACATTTTGTTTAAGCAATGATTCGGCGACAGTAGGAGAAGAGTTTAATGATTTAGTTGTCAAAAAAGGAACATCAGTAAAATGTTTCTCAAAAGCCATAGCAACTTCTTGATCAGATCGGGTTAAATTATTGTTAATATTCAATTGAAAATCCGAGTTGCGCGGTTTGACCTTGCCCGTTTCACTATTTATTATTCTCCAGGTCATTTTAATTTTGTTTGATGCAGTTTTAATTTTGTTACTTAAATGTAAAGCCTTAGCTGTGGCGCACACTTTTTTAAATATTTTAGAATATGTTTTTACATAATCTCTAAATATAACACTACTATTATATGATCTTTCATTATAAAGCTCGTATAACTTTCGCCTACTCTCATAAATTCCTACTGTCGCCCATTCATTAAATGATTTGCGACTGTTAAAAGAGAAAGTTTTAGAAGTAAATATTCTACTAAATTCACAAGTTATAATTTTAAATAACGTACCATACAAATAATTAGCACTGTTTTTAAATGAAAGTGATGGAAGTCTTTTTATTATATTACTTCTAAACCTCTCCAAGCGATGTTCATTTATTGGAACAAACACAACTTTCTTATTTTTCTGTTTCTTGTGTATGTAAGGTAATGATACCAACTGTCCACAGTGATCTGAACTTAAATTTTGAATAATTGATTTATGCAAGGGCTTAACATCTGTAAAAATATTATCTATACAGGTCGCACTAGGCCCAGCAATACGTGTTGGTTCTAAGAATAAATTAACAAGATTATACGATTTAAACAATGAGCTAAACTTAATACTAATGGAAGAAGTTTCAAGGAGATTGATGTTAAAGTCTCCACATATTACAACAGACTTGTTCTGTTTACTAAGTTTGAGCAAAACTTCTTCCACAATCCTTTCAAAATAGTCATAAGTAGCACATGGGGGTCTGTAAACACTCACAACAATGAGGTGCTCGAGCTCGACACAAGCCATTTCTACAGTTCGCTCAACAGAGAGGCTCACTATATCCTTACGTTCTTTATATAATAATGATTTATCTGCTAGTATTAAGGAGCCACCACGTAAACTTTTTTCTCTATTGAAGGAACTGACCACCTGGTGATTTCTGAAATTAAACATGAAATTATAATCTTTTAGCCAATGTTCAGTAATACAGAGGATATGTATGTTGTTACTATTTAAAAACAATTCAACTTCTAATTCTTTGCCCATCATGCCTTGTATATTTTGATGCACCAGGTGTAAACAATTTTTATTACTTATTTGTGGGCTACATTCAAAGTTAATTAAACTCTCATTATTGCTAGAGATTGCCTCTATTGTCGCATTTACTAATTTAAATTAGTTGGAACTGATTCCAAATTAATTGTCAAATAATTATCCTGCCCAATAAAAGCAGTCTTGGTAGCCAAAAACTTGGCTGAGTTAAAAAGTAAATAATAAGATAGCACATTTGCTATCAGTCTTAAATTATATTTGGATAGGTAATACCTATCTTTTGTCCAAAACTTTTTTATTAAATTATTTATGTCAATTACATGAAATTTGTCATTATTATCATTACAATTATATGTCAAATTTAAATTATTATTACATATTAAATTATGCATTTGTATATTTAAATTATGTCTTAAATTATTTTCCTGTGGCAATCCCTGTATATAAGGCAGTGTGAACAAGACAATTTTGAGTACATTTAAGTTATTAAGTTGTTCAATATATCTTAATAACTGTTTGTTGTTTACACTGCCTCTTCTACCAACAAAAATTATTATTGTACTATTTGGGAAAAATTTAGTAACAATAATTTTATTTAGGATATCACTAAAAGATGCTCCAGGCATGCAGCAATTTGTAATTTTTTGTCCCTTTAAAGAGTAATTTAAAGTTATGCCTAGATTTTTTCCTATGTCATCGCTATACACAATTATATTATTTTTGTTAATATTTAAGTTATTTTTTATTTTAAGCTCCTCTGCTATGGCACTGTCATAGAGTTTTGGTGGTGGTATAATATTATCAGCACACACCGACTCTGAAGAAGCTGGTATTGAATGCTGACACTCACATTGATGTTTAACTAAGGAGTCAAAACGCTCCTCATTGTATTTACATGTCTTTACCAGATTATCCATAGCCAGTATGTGTTCTTTTATTTCGTTTTGGGCTGATTTATATTTATTGGATACAGTTTGAAGGGAATTTGTAAGAGATAATATTTCTGATTTTAGGCACTCTACGTCAGTCTCATAACATTTTCTTATGTTATCCACCTCAATTGAATACAAATTAAGTTCATATATCAATGCTTGCTTTTGTTTACATAAATTAACATAATTTTTGGTATTAATCTTATTTTTTATTAATTTTTGTACTTTCCTTATATATTTATTAACTTTTATATACTTCTTCAATTTGGTTTTACTGCAATTAATCCTCACTGAATTTCCTGAAGTGGAAGAGTCATCACCAGTCAAGTCTATTGTTGCAGATTGCTGTAAAATTCTTGAAGTATTACATTGCACAAGCTCAGAGAACAGGCTTTGAGTCTGGGAGGCGTTAAGATTATCTATATATGTTTTAAATTGTATTATTTGCTCATTAGCCTCATTCAACTGTAACTTCAATGCAGCAATGAACCTGAGAGCTTCCTCATATTCCTTGCTGCATCGGTCAAACTCATTAACCATTCCCTGTAGCTGATCTCTTTCTTTTATAACACTAGTGTATTCTGTGTCTAACTTAACCATATCACATTTCAATTGTGTGTTTTTGGCAATTATGCTAACTATTTCTTTTTCATTATCATCCCTTTCCTTAAGCAACAGTTCACACTGCTCCCTGGACGCCTTAAGTTCTTGGAGCGCAAGCTGGAGTTGGTTCTCCATCTGGCGCGTCTTGGCGCTGCGAGTATTCATTTTACTATTTATTATAAATAATAAAAGAAAACAAAGATCGAAAACAGAAGGAGCAGAGTAAGCTAATATCGAGTTATTGTTTTTTTTTTTTTTTATTTACAAGTCTCAAATCAAATTATCGTTAAAACAATTCGAAAAGAAACCCGCAAAGAATGTAAAATATCCGAGTAATAGAATAGATCTTTAAAATTATAAAAGGAATGATATTAAATAAGAATTACAATAATTTTAAAACAATGTTCGTTACCTGTCACTTTTTTGTTCCAACACCAAAATGATTGTTATAACATTTATGTACCAACTTTCTTAAATATTAAATACAAAGCGGCAGTAATTATTAACTATAACATAAAATTGAGGTGGATATAATGAATTTACAATATTTAAATTATTAAAATTTATCGAGACCAATTACTTTTACAACTTATCACCAGGGTTGCCACAGATTATCCAATAAAAGAGAGAAAATCAAAAAGAGTCAGACGTGACAAAAAAAACTTAAAAGAAGTCTTTTCGTAAATGTATTATATTCTGTAAAGAGTGATCTCGCTAAAATTGTTTGTAATGATGTAACCAATATATTCCCAAAAGGTCTTTAAAAATTATTAGATCTACAACTTTGTTCCCGTAGCTCCACTATAGAAATCAGAAATGTCCCCGTTAAAGACAACGAAACACTAGACGACCTTGTATCTGTTGCTACTGGAATTGGAAAAATAATTGACGAAAATATAACCGCAGCAGATTTCAGGGATTTGCGACGTGAGCCCGGAAAACTGGGAGTGCCAAAACCAATTCTAGCAGAATTCACGAATGTCAACATCAAGCGAAGCTTTATATCCAGCACGAGGAATTTCAACAAAAGGTCCAAGAACAAACTGAATACAGAATTGATAGGTATCTCGGGGACCCATATGCCCATATACGTATCTGAATTCCTGCCACTACAAACGAAGAAACTTCTCTTCCGGACACAAGAATTTGCAAAAGCCAACGGGTACAAATATTACTGGACTTCCAACGGAATCGTCTACCTTAGGAAAAAAGAAGGAGACAAGCAAATTATAGTGAAATCAGAAGAAACCCTGATAGACCTGCAGAAGACCGTATGACTAGACCAAGGTTATTTTTGTAATTTTGCTGTTTTATACCAAAGATGTTTATTTAATCATTATTTTAATGTCGTCATTGTTACTTTCTCAACTTACATTTACCACGTAAACACCAGACACAAATCCTATCCAAATACACTATTCTTACACTCGCTCTCACAATTACATTCTCTAACACACACACTCTCTTCCAATCATAAGTACTACATTACACACTCATATGATCCATTAATTATCACAAAGTTATAAGTTATTTAAAGCTTAATAGTACCTATATAATGCATTTAAAAGAGTTCAAATACGATATGTTACCCATGCTTAGTAGTCTAAAAATCCTCATAAATGGCTAACAATATTCTAAGCAATGAAATTGAGGATATATGTATTTCCCAAGCTTATATACGTGAACCGCTGAATTGCCAAAAGTACATTAATTACAGCTCAAAATCTTTTTCCCTTCTGCATGTCAACAATAGAAGCATCAATAAAAACTTTAATGAATTCCGTTTGCTATTATATGCACTTAATATAACCTGCGATGTTTTGATTCTTTCTGAATGCTGGTTGTCTAAAATATCTACCTTACCGCAGCTTGAGGGCTATTTATCATATAGTACGAATTCCATCCGCAACCAAAACGATGGCATTGTGATCTACATTAAGAACCCCATTACACATACAGTATATCAACCTAACTTTAATGATGCAAACTGTTTAATCTGCACTTTAAATAAAAATCTAGCTATAGTAGGCTTATATAGATCCCCTTCATTTCGAAACACCGATATTTTTATGGACAACCTGAATACTGCGTTAAATAATTTATCAGCAATAAATAATATCATCGAATTGGCGACATGAACATAGATATTAAAGTAAATAATTGTAACCCAAACTCAAATGATTATTTAAATCTTATGGCATCTCATGGAATGTTACCAGCACATCAGATTTTGACTAGATTAGATAACTGCTTAGACCACGTCATATTAAAAACAAGGCTTCGAACCACAACTCTTGTTATAGAAACATCATTAACTGACCATTTTCTAGACCTCTTAAATTTAAATCTAAATCCTGTAAACCGCCGAACAAACCGAATTGGCAATAAAATTAATTTTCCTCAAGTTGCACTTGATATA
Organism: Parnassius glacialis; assembly: GCA_033319125.1. Classification (NCBI taxonomy): domain Eukaryota; kingdom Metazoa; phylum Arthropoda; class Insecta; order Lepidoptera; family Papilionidae; genus Parnassius; species Parnassius glacialis. Next base: position 73,294,854 of record JAVANC010000004.1, on the reverse strand, counting down.
ACTAACAGACTTTTCTAAAATTTTTTCGTTCGACGATGACAATAAGGCGACCGATCTATTCCTAGACACGTTGATCTCTATAATGAAAAGAAATACCACTTGTTTCACAATTCCATGCAGACAGCAAACTATAAAGCCCTGGACAACCGCAGGAATATTGAGGTGCATAAGAAACAGGGACCGCATGCATAAAAACGTCAAACGCGTTACGCTAAACGCATTTTAAAAAACGTTAACGCATTTTAGGTGGTAGAGCCATGCTGCAGCTATATTAGTGGTATAGTCGTAGCACGAATGGGTCGGCTCGACCGGGGAAGGACCACGCTCTCACAGAATACCAGCGTCAAATAGCAGCTTAACACTGCTGTGTTTCGTATGGTGAGTGTAGAGAACCGGAGACCCGTTTTACTGGAAAAGAGACATTCCATCTTAGCCCTCACGGGTGACAACGCATCTGCATTTTGATTCGCAAACGAGGATAAATGTAGATGTCTATGGGCCACAGCAACCACTTACCATCAGGTGAACTGTGTGCTCGTTTGTCATCCTCTACTAAAAAAAAACGCAATTAAAAATATCAATAACATGATACTGGAAAAAACTTATAAACGTTACAGAATTTTTTGTACTAATCTTGTTAAAAATCTCAAGAGAGAGACTACGAGAGATCTGAATTTGCTAAGGCTAAGAAAAGTCCTAAAAAAAACATGGGAGATCATTAAAAACGTTGTTTATACAAATAAAGTAACCAATCCACAATTAGAACTTTTAAATTTACACGATGATGCTAAAGTATCTGTTGATGCCGTAAATTCATTTTTCGCAAATATAGGGAAAGAACTTGCAAATAAAATTGAATCAAATTTAAAATTAACTGACCTACCATCTAACTTCTTGCACTCTTCATCACATTCTATGGTTATCCTCGAAATTGATGAAGACGAAGTACATGATGCTATTATGAGCCTACGAAATGACAGTGCTGTCGGGTGGGATGGTATAAATCAAGCCCAATTCTTACACCTATCATTACCCACCTATGTAACTTGGCGGTATCCACTGGGAAGTTTCTTATCGCCTTGAAAAAGGCAATTGTACATCCCATTTATAAAAGTGGGGACAGAGGCAGTGTCACAAATTATCGCCCAATTTCTGTCTTGCCAACCCTGTCTAAAGTATTTGAACGTATCCTAAATCGCCATTTAGTTCGCATTCTCGAATCAAATAGTTTAATCTCCAAAAATCAATTTGATAATATAATTTAATAAAAATAATCTTAATAATATATCTTAGGGAGTTTAGGATGCCTTGTTTGACTCTCACTGAAGGTGATGACTGTTCAAATTGTTCAATACTGGAATTTATTTCGAATTCAGTTTGAAACGTTAAATTAATTGAATGTTTAGAGTTTTTTCTTTGTCAAAATAATTCTAACATGCTTATTTAAGTATTTAAGTTCATGTTTCTAATAATATTAAATTCTAACTGCTCATGCATAACATTTAAATCTGAAACCTTAATTATAATCCACTTTTCATCACTTACTCTAACATGGCCATCTCTAAGAAACATGCCAATATTAATATTATAAGGCCATAGAAATTATTTTCTGCTCCATGTAATTCTAAATTTAATGTTATGGTTAAATCTAATTAAAATTATTTGCAAAATGAATGGATATCTAAAACCTTCTGAATTATTATGCGTGGATTCTGAAGTTGGTTAACTATAATTTATTTAATTTTTTTTAAGTAGCTATTGAAACCACTAAGAATATTTTCTAATTCAGTTGCAATTTGATCTAGAATCACCAGAATCTTAAAAAGAGATGAATATTTTCCTATAATCTAACTGCTACACAATAATATATAATATATTGTTTGTATATGTAATCTTGTTTATGTCATAAAACATCTTATAATATATTCACATTTCTTAATAAATAAACTTGAAATACATTGATCGCCATCAAACATGATGAGCAAGCTTGTTAGATCTATAGAGAATTTGAAGAAAGTGACATACTCTTCCTTGTTCTATTTTTATTTTAAAAAAAATCAATACATGTATTTTTTATAGGATAGGGTGACAAGCGAGCACAGTCCACCTGATAGTAAGTGGTTGCTGTGGCCTATAGACATCTACATTTATCCCCGCTTGCGAGTCAAAACGCAGATGCGTTGTCACCCGTGAGGACTAAGATGGAATGCCTCTTTTCCAGTGAAAAGGGTCTCCGGTTCTCTACACTCACCATACGAAACACAGCAGTGTTAAAGTGTAAAAGTTTTTTTTTAAGTCACCTTCAGAGCGGCCCTCCTAACAAATTTGGTGTCAGAAGTGGGATGTCACAAGGCCTACTTGTAAATCAGTAGCGTGGCATCCGAATCCTGGGAAACTTTAATATTTAATATTTAAGTGGCTTTTGGAGTGGCTTTAAACTCGAAGCAAGATCGACAGTAAGTCTCCACCCCACGAGTGAGAGCCTGCATCATCCGAAACACCAACAAGGTCTCAGCCCCACGAGCTTGAGGCATCATCATCGTCATCAACCCGAAGTTAATCAATGCGCACACACTCAGGGCAGGCACACACGCGTGTGAGCCTGCCCTGAGCTGCTGCACTCCCACCGCACAACCACGTGGACGCTGCCGTCATACGACTCCCTGGGTCATACGGCAACTCGACTCCGCTGCACGTCATCGCAACACGACACCCGCATAACAACCAATGTTCACCGTAGTGTTCGTGATATTGTAAGTTAACTTTAATTTAGCGATAATTTTGTACTACTTTACTCTAATTGTTTACATTTTTGTTATTAATTGTATACTATATCCTTATTTTACCAATTTTGTATTTCCTAACTCCTTAAACTATTTTTCTTATTCCATATGCATAAGACTAAAACTTAAAAGGAAAAATCAGAAGAACTAGAAATTTCTGACAAAATTCCGTTATCCGTCCTTAAAAAATTTATTAAACCTTACAATGGCGACAGATAATCACTTCCAGCATTCTTAACAAATTGTGATAACGCCATATCACTCGCGAATTCAGAACAGCAATCAGTTTTGTATCGTTATATCATATCCCAGTTAGAGGGAAAAGCCCAAATCGCGTGTTCATTAAAAACTTTTAATAGTTGGGATGAATTAAAAATATTTATAAAAACTACCTTTGGCGAAAAGAAACACTCCACACACCTTTTTATAGAATTCCAAAACTATAGACGGGGAAATTCAGAAACCGTAACGCAATACTCGCTTAGAATTGAATCTTGTTTAACGCGATTACAATCAGATATACATTATAGTTGTGAGAATAAGTTTGAGCTAGTAGGAAGAAGTGCCGCTATGGAGAATTTAGCCCTTAACAGTTTTTTATTAGGTTTAAATTTTAATTATGGATATATTGTTAGGTACCGAAACCCGAAAAATTCAGGCGAGGCGATTACGCATGCCATAGAAGAAGAGAAATTATATATTCTAAGCAAAATTTCTTCCAAATCATATAAACAATGTTATATATGTCAGAAATTCGGTCATGATTCTTCCAGCTAAATAAATGAATGTCGCAAGCGACAATATAATAATATCATTCGTCGTAATATGCAACCAGATACTCGCCCGACGACTACGTTACCAAGTCCCAGTGCACACACACCTAATAGAAATAATATGCATTTATATGACGCACAACCATCTACCTCTAGTGTCGTCTAAGTCTAGTGCCGATATTTGTAACGAAGATTTAAACTAACTCCGATTTCGGAAAAGCGCCTACCGAAATCGAAAATATTCAAAGGCACAAATAATTATTGCTATTTTACTAACCCTTATACTAAATCCTATACTAAGCCTATGTATAATGATAACGAATTTAATTGTAATTATCATATAAAGTGTTCTTATAATACACCTCAGCGACATCAAATGCCGCCGAGTCTTACTAAATCTTGTAATTTTAAAAATACTATTTCTTATTCTAACTCTACACCTTGGGAACAATATCCGAGTTCATCTTTGACACAAGGGCAAAGTCAAAATACTAATTATTTATTACCTCGGGAAAATCATCCCAGGACATCTCTGAATCAATATCAGAGTCTTAAAAATAATTATAATACTAATTCTTGTACTAATTCTTATACCAATTCTATGTCTAATAAGGATGCTATACATAAAACCCACATCTCAAAAAGATATTTCGAGTCACACTAACCCTACCTATGATTCAACTAATAATAAAGGTGAAGTACCAACATATATTATGAACATATCAAGTAAGAAAACATCACTACCCCATGTTTATTTTAAGTCTAATTTTCCGGTTCAACCTTTACGATTATTACTCGATACAGGCGCAAGTGTTTCTATTATAAAAAAATCGACTTTAAATGGAAAATTTACGCTCTCCAATAAAATCATACAACTCAAGGGTATAAACAGCACTCAATCTTGTGACGAAACGTTAGGAACATTACTGTTAAATTTTATTTTTTTTCCTCTGGCAACCCCGGTGTCAAGTTGTAAAATAATTGCTCCCAACTATTTAAAAAAATTAAATATTGTAAATTAATAATATCCACCTCAATTTCGAGTTACAGTTGTAAAATACGACTTATTTGTGTTTGTGATATAAGTAAAAGTCAGAAGCACCTATTTTAATTACATACATTGTGTTTAGTGTTCCAACCAAAAGTAACAGCTGTAACCAACATCGTTTAAACGTATTGTAAGTGTAATTCTTGTTATCCCTATAACATTTTAAGATTTACCTATTAAGTAAGTGTTGTTGTGGATTTCATTTTGAATTATTTACATGATAATTTAATTTGAGATCTGTAAATAAGCCCATACATCTCGACATTTGCTTACTCTGCTTCTTTGGTTTTCTTTCTTTGTTTTCTTTTGCTATTTACATTTAATAGTAAAATGAATACACGCAACGCCAAAACGCGCCAATTGGAGAACCAACTTCAAATGGCGGTTCAAGAACTTAAGGAGTCAAAGGAGCGGTGTGAGCTGTTAATTAAAGAAAGGGATGACAATGAAAAGGAAATAATAAATATAATTGCTAAAAATACTAAACTAAAAAGGAACATGGTTAAGTTGCATAAACAATATACATTTGTTACAAAAGAAAGGGATCAACTTCAGAGAACAGTCGATGAGTTTGACCAATGCAGCAAGGAATATGAGGAATCCCTCAAATTAATTGCTGCATTGCAGTTACAGTTAAGTGAGGCTAATGAGCAGATTGTGCAATTAAAACATTACATAGATAACATGAAAGCGTCCCAAACTCAAAGTCTGTTCAACGAGCTCATAGAATGTGAATCTTCTAAATCTAAAGCATTGCAACCCTCCACAACAATCAATTTGACTGGTGATGATTATGTCATATCAAGAACAGCAGCAAGGACTACCTGCAGTAGAAGAAAATTAAAGAAATATATAATTATTAATAAATATATTAGAAAACAAAAAAATTAATTAAAACTAAAATTAATGTTAAAAATTATATTAATGTATGCAAAGAAAAGCAAGAACTAATTAATAAACTTAAAATATATTCAATTGAGGTGGAAAATATGAATCACTGTTATGAGACTGATATAGTGTCTAAATTCAACTATTTTATCACTTAAAAGCTCTTTACAAATTGTATCAAATAAATATGCATCGGCTCAAGATGAGATAAAAGAACACATATTGGCCATGAATGATCTGGTAAAATCATGTAAATATAATGAGGAGCGCTTTGACTCCTTAATAAAAAATCAGAGTGGGTATCAGCGCTCCATACCAGGTTCATCGGAGACAATATGTGTAAATAACAAAGTTAACAGTAAGCCCTCATTACTTTCACGAGTGTAGGTGAAAATAATGAGGGCTTACTGTTAACTTTGTTGTATGACAGTGCCATGACAAAGGATGTAAATATTAAAAAAATAAAGTTATTATGTATTGTGATGACATAGGCAAAAATTTGGACATGATGTTAAATAACTGTTTAAAAGGACATCTGATCAGTAATGAATAAAGTTTTAGCTAGTAAATTTTGTCCTAATAGCACATTAATAATTCTTGTTGGGAGAAGAGGCAATGTAAACAAAAATCAATTATTAAAATATATTGATAATCTAAATACTTTAAATGTACATAAAATTATCTTGTTTACATTGCCTTACATACAGGGTTGGCCGCAGGAAAATAAAATATGATTTAAATTTATTAATGGATAACTTTTCATGTAATAATAATTTACAATTCATCATCATCATTACAGCCTTTCATAAGTCCACTGCTGAACATAGGCCTCCCCCAAGGAATGCCACAAAGCACGGTCCTGAGCCACATGCATCCATCGACTTCCTGCATGTCTTACCAGGTCGTCACTCCATCTCGTGGGGGGTCGCCCTACACTTCGCCTACCGGTACGAGGCTGCCACTCGAGAACCTTTCTTCCCCATCGGTTGTCGGTTCTTCGAGCTAAATGGCCGGCCCATTGCCACTTCAGCTTACTAATCCGTTGGGCTATGTCGGTTACTCTAGTTCTACTGCGGATATCCTCATTCCTAAGTTTATCACGCAGAGAAACTCCGAGCGTAGCCCTCTCCATAGCTCGCTGAGCGCCCTTGAGCTTCCTCATACGGCCAGCTGTGAAGGACCACGTCTCAGTTCCGTAAGTCATCACGTCCGTAAGGCAACACGCACTGGTTGTACAATTTTGTTTTAAGGTTTTGAGGTATGTCTGACGAGAAGATGTGTCGTAGCTTCCCGAAAGCTGCCCAACCGAGTTGAATCCGTCGATTGACCTCATGGTCGAAGTTGGACTTACTTAGTCGGACTATTTGTCCCAGGTAAACATACTCGTCAACAACTTCGAGCTTAGTGCTCCCAACAACTACCGGCATAGGTGTGACATGGACATTAAACATAATCTTTGTTTTGTCCATGTGCATCTTAAGACCTATCCGTTGGGAGATACTATTGAGGTCAGTGAGCATAGTGCTTAGTTCCTCCAGCGATTCTGCCATAAGGACTATATCGTCGGTAAATCGAAGGTGAGTGATGTACTCGCTATTGATGTTGATACCGTATCCTTTCCAGTCCAGAAGCTTCAAAACGTCTTCCAATGCAGCGGTAAAGTTTCGGAGATATGACGTCACCCTGTCTTACACCTCTCTGCAATTGGATAGGTTTCGTACTCTGGTTCTGTACTCTGATAGCCATCGTACCCCTATTGTACAAACACTTCAACACTTAGATATACCGACAGTCAACTTGGCACCGCTGAACGGACTGCAGCACCGCCCAAATTTCGACGGAATCAAAGGCTTTCTCATAGTTCACATACGCCAGACATAATGGCAAATTGTACTCTTCGGACTTCTGTACAATTTGCCGAAGGGTATGTATGTGGTCTATGGTGCTAAAGTCTTTTTGGAAACCGGCTTGTTCAGGAGGCTGGAAGTCGTCAAGTCTGCGCGCGAGACGATTCGTAATGACTCTCAAAAACAGCACGTAGACGCGGCTCAGAAGGGAAATCGGTCTGTAGTTCTTCAAGAGAGCATTGTCACATTTCTTGAAGAACAAGACCACCGCACTTCTGCTCCACGCCTCCGGTGTAATGATGCCACCATGGAGGACGGAATGAAATAGCTTCTGAAGGACTTCAAGTACCGGTCTGCCACCCGCTTTCAGAAGCTCCGCTGTAATTTCATCCTCGCCTGGGGCCTTACCGTTTTTAAGGTGCTGGAGAGCCATTCTAATCTCGCTCAGACTGACGTCCGGGATATCTTCGGAATAGTGTCGGATGAGACTCGCTTTTGGATCGTTACTCACACTTGCGTGTGGCTCCAACGATGACGTGTACAGCTGCCCATAGAACCTCTCAATCTCACTCAAAATCTCAGGTGTCCCGGAAACGATGCTGCCACACTCTGTCTTCAGCTTTCACAGTTGGCTCTTTCTGGCAGACAGATCTCTGGCAAAGACTTTGGAGCCTTGGTTCCGCTCGATCGCTTCTTCAATACGAGCTGTATTGAAGTTGCGTAAGTCCCGCCGCATGCATTTGGAGATCTGTCTGTTTAGTTGCCTGTATGCTGTCAAGTCTGTTGAAGAATGTAGCTTCATCTCCTGTCTAACTGCCATGAGGTTAAGAGTGTGATCGGAGAGTTTTTGTGTTCTTCTGCGGCGGGTCTTGCAGAACTTAGCTCCGACCGCTTGGACAGTTTCCACGAGCTTGTCATTCATATCGTCCACTTCATTGCAGTCTTCTAGGCACTGTTTTGTAACTCGAGCTGAAAGGTTTCGGGACTTTGGAACAGAGCACGAGGGGGACGGAGCGTTGACTTCATTAGACGAGACCTCTCCAACTTAACGTTTAGGTTCAGTGTGCCTCTAACCATTCGGTGATCGCTACCAGTTTTCACCCTCGCGATCACGGAGACATCACTGAACAGTTGTCGTCTGGTCGTCATAATGAAGTCAATCTCATTTTTTGCCGAACCGTCGGGGCTCGACCAAGTCCACTTCCTGTGGGGCCGCTTCTGGAAGAAAGAGTTCATCATAAAGAGTCCCTCTTTCTCCACGAAGTCGGCCAGCTGCTGGCCCCTTGGGTTCCGTTGCCCTATTCCAAATTTCCCTACTTTCAGCTCACCGTTCTCTCTTGTGCCTAGTTTTGCATTGAAGTCTCCCATTAACACCGTATATTGGGTTTTGGAGGAATGCATGGCTCTAGAGATATCCTCATACATTTCCTCCACCTCCTCATCGGGGTGTGCCGAGGTTGGTACGTAAACCTGTATGACCTTCAGCGAATACCGTTTGGTGATTCTGAGTATAAGGTACGCAACCCTCGTCGACACACTCCCGATCTTTACAACGTTGTTAATGAGAGACTTGTGGACGATAAATCCGACACCTCCTTGGGACAGATGGTCGCCCTCCCGGTGATAGAGCAAGTTGCCGGATTCGAGGATTACCGTGTCCTCCCCCTCTCTTCGGACTTCGGATAATCCTATAATATGCCACCGCAACTTGTCTATCTCTTCTTCCAACTCCACGATCTTCTTGTCAGTTCTCAGGGTGCGTGCGTTGTACGTTGCCAGGTCGAGTCGATTGTTACAATTATAATGATAGAATTAATTTAATAGATATAAATAATTTAACTAAGAAATTTTTGACTAGAGATAGGTATTACCTATCAAAATATAATTTAAGACAGATAGCAAATCTTATTATTTATATATTAACTCAGCCAAGGACTTGGCTACACAGACATTTGCTACTTTTGAGCAGTGTAATGACTTAATATGCAAATTAGAATCAGTTCCAAGTAATTTAAATTAGAAAATGAGACAATAGAGGTAATCTCTAGCAGTTATAAAAACTTAAATAATTTAGAATGTGGCTTACAAATCTTTAATTGTATGACTTCACAGAAAGATAATGAAAATTGTTTACACCTGGTGCATCAAAATATACAAGGCGTGATAGGCAAAGAGCTAGAAATTGAGTTGTTCTTAAATAGCAACAATATTCATATTTTATGTATTATTGAACATTGGTTAAAGGCTTATAATTAAATGTTTAACTTCAGTAATCACCAGGTGGTCAGTTATTTCAATAGAGATACGGTTTTAAGAGGTGGCTCCTTAATATTAGCTAGTAAATTATTATCATGTAAAGAACGTAAAGATATTGTGAGCTTCTCTATTGAGCGAACTGTAGAAATGGCATGTGTTGAGTTTGAGCACCTCATTGTTGTGAGCGTCTACAGACCCCCATGTTGTACATATGATACTTTTGAAAACATTATGGAGGAAGTTTTTGCTAAGCTTAATAAAGAGAATAAATCTGTTGTAATATGTGGAGACTTTAATATCAATCTCCTAGAAGCTTCCTCCATCAATATTATATTTAGATCATTGTTTAAATCATATGGTCTTTCTAATTTATTTATAGAGCCAACGCAAATTTCTCAATCTAGTGCAACATGTATAGATAACATTTTTACAAATGTGAAGCCGTTGCATAAATGTTTAATTCAAAAATTAAGTTCTGATCACTGTGGACAAGTAGTTTCGTTACCTTATGTTCACAAAAAGCAAGTAAATGAGAAAGTTGTGTCTGTTCCAGTAAATACACGTCGCTTGGAGAAATTTAGAAGTAACATAGTGAAAAAAATTCCATCACTTTCATACCAAAATGATCCTAATTTTTTGTATTTAACATTATTTAAGCTTATTTGCAATGAATTTAATAATACTTTTACTTCTAAAACATTCTCCTTGAACAGTCTGAAGTCATTCAATGAATGGGCGACAATAGGAGTCCATAAGAGCAGGCATAGGTCATATAATTATGGAGTCGAATTTAGGGAATATGTAAAAAAATATTCAAAAATATTTAAAAGAGTGTGCTCCATAGCCAAGTCTTTGCATTTGAGCAACAACATTAAGACGGCTTCCAATAAAATTAAAATTACATGGATTATAATTAATAGCGAAACTGGTAAGATCAACGCAATTCAAATTACCAGTTAAGTGTTAACAACAAATTAACTGTATCAGATCAGGACGTAGCAATGGTTTTTGAGAAATATTTTACTGATATTCCGATCTTGACCACTAAGTCACTGAATTCTTCTCCTGCCGTCGCCGAATCATTACTTAAACAAAATGTAAATGCGTGTACGAAGAATTTTACATTTCATAAAGTGTCATCAAAAGATATTGTAAAATATTTTAAAACTATTGATGTTAAGAAAACTGCGGATCTGTGGGGGATTTCCGTTAAAGTTATTGCGTCTATAATAGATACAATCGCGCCTCATTTAGCTATTATTTTTAATACTAGTATCGAATCTGGTGTGTTTCCTGATTTAATGAAGCATAGTAAAGTAATACCTTTATTTAAATCTGGTAGTACATTAGACCCCGCCAATTTTAGACCTATTTCTGTACTACCAACACTTAGTAAGATTTTTGAAAAAATTGTTCATGATCAAATGTTAAACTTTTTTATATAAATAATTTACTTCATAAAAATCAATTTGGTTTCACAAGGGGTCGCTCAACAACTGATGCCGGTGTTGAGCTGATTAAATATATCTTTAATGCATGGGAGAATTCACGGGATGCTTTGGGTATATTTTGTGACCTATCCAAGGCCTTCGATTGTGTTCACCATGAAACATTAATCAGGAAACTTCAACACTACGGTGTAAGAAGTGATAATCTTAAATTAATTATTTCATATTTAAGTAAGAACGCAAAAAGTGGTCATTAACAATATGAGCTCTTCCGGATCGATGGTACAAATGGGCGTACCTCAAGGCTCAATACTCGGCCCCTTTCTGTTTCTTGTATACATTAATGACTTACCTTACATAGTAGGGGATAACCTTGATATAGTATTATTTGCAGATGACACTTCTTTAATTTTCAAATTAAGTCGACAATTGCTAAAATATGACGAAGTAAATAATGCTATATCTAAATTAGTAAATTGGTTCAATGTTTTTTTTTTTGGTCAATTGGTCAAAGAGGGCCATAAGAGCAATTTATGATTTAAAACCTAAAGAGTCGCTGCGACAAAAATTTAAGGAAATTAATATATTAACTTTGGCCTCTCAATACATTTATGAAAATGTAATGTACGTACACAAAAATAAAAGTAGTTTTACAAAAATAAGTGATGTTCATTCTGTAAATACTAGGAACAGACACAAGCTAGTAGTACCAGTTACTCGACTCCATCGAGTCAGTAATTCATTCTTGGGGCGATGTATACGCTTTTACAACAAAATTCCAGAAAATATACAAAGTTTGACCTGCTCAAATTTCAAAAACTTTATTAATTTGTATAAAAAGGGTTATTATAATATTAAGGAATTTATGGATGATAATAACCCCTGGAAATGAGGTGATCGCTACCAAGCTATTTCTAATTTGTTGTGTTGTTAATTAGTGTTACATCATGATTGTAAGCTGTTATTTAAAAAAAAGTCCCGCTGGGTTTCTTGCTGGTTCTTCCCAGGACAGAGGTTTTTTCCGAACCAGTGGTAATCAAACAAAACAGTGACTTTCAATAAGTATTATTTATAATCTATATGGAATAAAAAAGTTTCTGTTTCTGTTTCTATTTTAGATAATTTTTCCATAAGCTACAAATTTCATGTTACATCAGACGATATTAATATTGATTATGACGGAATTATAGGAAGCAATTTCCTCAGTAATTTTAAAGTAAATATAGATTATCATACTTATTCACTTTGTTTTAAAAATTTAATATCTGTGCCTATCCACTTTTCGGAACCTACTTACATTATACCGGCGCGTAGCAAAACTGTTATCGAATGCTCCGTGTCAAATGACCCGTCCGATTTGCGTCACCTTAAAGACGCACTCATACTAGATCAAACCGTTTGTAATGGTGTTTATTTAGCGAACTGCCTAGTGACTTTAAAAGCAAATAAAAGAGTTAACGTTTCCGTTTTGAACACAACCGAATCGCAAATTAAAATAAAAAACCTCAAGTTTAAATTAACGCCGATCGATTTTAAGGATAAATTCCAAATCTTATGTGTTCAACGCGTCTGCGAACAAATTCGTCACTCTCAATTAAACTCTGAAGAGAAAAAACTATTACTAGATTTTTGTTCACAATACTCAGATATATTTTATCTTGAAGGAGACGACCGCACCTGTACACACGCGATTCAACACTCGTTAAATACAGGGAACACCCCTCCTACTCTCGTTAAGTGATATCATTTTCCTAAATGCCATAGAGATTCACAATTAAAAAAAAATGTTATAACAAAATATAATTAAGCCGTCAATATCTCCATGGACCGCCCCAGTGTGGTCGTGCCTAAGAAAATGGATGCATCTGGCAAAAAGAAGTGGCGCATTTTTATAGATTATAGGCGACTTAATGATGTGACTATAACTGAAGTTTAAGATTTCCATAACTGACGAAATATTCAATATAATTATTAAATTTTACATAGACTACCCAATGAGATTCCGGATTTGAGAAAATATCTAAATTTATAACTCCACATTCTTTTTTAAAAGGGTGTGTTGGGAGCTCGTCTCTCATAAAGACACCTCGAAAATAGGGAATATTTTTTCCACACTTAAAAATGTCTGTAGTGTAATATAGCCCCCGCGACTATATATATATATATATATATATATATATATATATATATATATATATATATATACCATTATTACATCTTGTTGACATTGCCTTACATACAGGGTTGGCCGCAGAAAAATAAAATAAGATATGATTTAAATTTATTAATGAATAACTTTTCATGTAATAATAATTTACAATTCATCATCATCATTACAGCCTTTCATAAGTCCACTGCTGAACATAGGCCTCCCCCAAAGAATGCCACAAAGCACGGTCCTGAACCACCTGCATCCATCGACTTCCTGCATATCTTACCAGGTCGTCGCTCCATCTAATGAGGGGACGCCCTACACTTCGCCTGCCAGTACGAGGCTGCCACTCAAGAACCTTTCTTCCCCATCGGTTGTCGGTTCTTCGAGCTATATGGCCGGTCCATTGCCACTTCAGCTTACTAATCCGTTGGGCTATGTCGGTCACTCTGGTTCTACTGCGGATATCCTCATTTCTGAGTTTATCACGCAGAGAAACTCCGAGCATAGCCTTCTCTATAGCTCGCTGAGCGACCTTGAGCTTCCTCATCCGGCCAGCAGTGAAGGACCACGTCTCAGTTCCGTATGTCATCACTGGCAACACGCACTGGGTGTGCAGTCTCGTTTTCATGTTTTGAGGTATACCTGACGAGAAGATGTGCCGTAATTTCCCGAACGCCGAGTTGAATCCGTCGATTGACCTCTCGGTCAAAGTTGGACTTACCTAGTCGGACTATTTGTCCCAGGTAAACATACCCGTCAACAACTTCGAGCTTAGGGTCCGTTCACACAGACCGGCTCGGAGAGGAGAGCAGATTTTTATCACGTTGGAAACAGTGTTTTGAGTGATTGTAGTAAAGTTTATTTTTGCATTTGCACCTTTTTTGTCATTAAAAATGCCTGAACGCGCTTCGTGTGAAGTAATAAAAGGAGCCGACCGGCTCCGCTTGCGTGCTCTTTCTCGCTCGCGCAGCCGATCGGCTCTGATTGCGTGCTCTTTCTCGCTTGCGCAGCCTGTCGGCTCCGATTGCGTGCTCTTTCTCGCTCGCGCAGCCGATGGGCTCCGATTGCGTGCTCTTTCTCTATCGCGTAGCCGATCGGCTCCAATTGCGTGCCCGCTGCGGCCGCGCCGACCGCCATTTTGATAGCAACATTTGAACGTAATAGTTGTGCGTACTTGTACGAAAAGATGAATGATGAAAAATTAATAATACTCGTGTCAAAATATGAGTGTTTATTTGACATAACCAAGCCATCATATAGCGATCGGATAATGAAAGACAATGCATGGGAGGAAATTAGCAAATGTCTCGGAATAAGTGGTAAGTAAGGTTTTCATTGTTTTACACCTACCCCCAGATACTCAAACGAATTTTAAAGCAAGGGCTTCTTAAACTCGTGCTGCGACGTGTTAGATTCAAAGTCAAAATAGGAATAACATGAGTTTAAATGCGCCCTTACTTTAAAAACTCGTTTGAGTATCTGATCGTTAGAATATACTTATGTAGTAGACAATTTTTATTAAATATAACTTAAGAAACTCGCGTAGCCACTTGATCTTGCCAATCTAAAGCACCACTTGATGAAAAATAATCCTTAAATTTATTCCTTGTGGTTAGAACTGCGTCGCTATTAGAACTGTTTTCATTATTATTGTCTGTTATTGCTGTTAATAAATTTATATTGCTGTGAAATTCATTCTCTTGTCCTGGCGTCCGATTTTCTATTAAAAAATTATGTAAACATGTAGTTGCTAATATAATTAAATCACAGTACTTCGGCTGAATTTTCATTCGTTTTTGATAAATTTCAAATCTTTGAGTTAGCATTCCAAATGCACATTCTACGACTTTTCTTGCCCTGCTTAAACGCAGATTAAATACTTTTTTTGATAATTCTGTTCTTGCTTGTTCTCTTGGATACGGCCGCAATATATTATTGCTCAAAGGAAATGCCTCGTCTCCTATAAAAACATGTGGTAAGCTTTCAGTGGTACTAGGTAGAGGTTTATTTGGGGGCAGCTTTAACTTATTGGTGTTAAGTTTTTTCCAAAATTTTGAATTCTGTAAAATTCCGCCGTCGCTATTTTTACCATATGATCCGACATCAACAATTAAAAAACTGTATTTCGCGTCGACCACAGCTAGTAACACTGTACTGAAAAAGTTTTTATAATTATAGTATAAGCTTCCACTATTATCTGGTGCCTGTATATTGACATGCTTTCCGTCTATAGCGCCCAAACAGTTAGGAAAATTCCAAATATTAAAGAAATCACGTGAAACCTTTTCCCACATTTCTTCATCTGGCATCTGCATAACTATGGGCATCAAAACATCACAAATTACTCTGATTGTCTCATGAATAATTGAATGAACTGTAGAAATTCCCATTCGAAAATTAAATGACAAGTTTTTGAAACTGCAACCAGTGATGAGGAATCTGTAAAAATAAAACAAACACACAAAATAGAAATATAAGACTGCCGTACCAAAACGAACTATAAAATAAAAAAGAGTTATGTTATTAATTTTTCATTTCTGTTCTTTCCAGTGACGCAGTGCCAGGATCGTTGGAAGAAACTGCGAGATAACTTCAGAAAAGCCTATTATAACCGAAAAGGCAAGAGTGGCGATGGTGCAACTACGTCCAAATTGATAAAATTTGAAAAAGAACTTTCTTTTATAATACCATTTTTTCGCAATCGAAACCAAATATCTAATGTAACATTATCATCGGATGATTCAGAGCCTGGCACACCAATACCACCACCATCGACATCATCTAAACGTTCTGACCATTCTGAAGTTGAATCGCTTGCAAGTACTTCTGGCTCGAAAAAGAGACCACGCTTAAGCAAAGATGTTGCTACGGTTTTCGAAGAGTATCTTGAAGAAAAAAGAAATACTACACCCCGTGACAAGGCATTACGTAATTTTTTTTTGTCTATGTCAGATACAGTGGAAACATTCCCAAAAGAAGTCCAAGCACGAATTAAAAGGCGCGTGTTTAACATTGTTAATGAAGCTGAATTAAGTCTGTATGAAAATAGTACAGATTTGAATTATTCTTTGTCTATAAATTCACCGCCATCGACTAATCAATCTACTTACCTAGTGTCAAACGAAACCTATATTCCTCAAAACTATCCAGATCAGACTACTTACGGGTACAATACCAGCACACAAAATACAAAATAATAAACAATCAAAAACAATAATAATTATAATAATAATAATTAAACACACACAAATCTGTACTATTTAATTACATTTCATTAAAGTAAATAATGCTTAATAAATGGAGGGCTGTGATTTTGTGATCTATTTAGATGTTTGTGTTATTTAACATGATTAGTATAAGTAATTTACATTTCATTAACGTAAACAATGCTTAATAAATGGAGGGCTGTGATTTTGTGATCTAAATAACATGATTAGTATAAATAATTGTTTTTTATTTACCTTAAAGTTACCGTTAACCTTTCTTCGGCTGTAATGGTGCAACGATAATTTGTAGTCTTTTTTGTTATATGTACTCTTAACAAATCTGTCAATTTCAAAAATTGCCAATATTCCATACGATAATACTCATAAAATTTTAGGCTATCTCTCTTCAATTCCTCGAAAATGGTGTGAAACTCCCCATGGATTAGTCTGTTTTTCCAAATATGTTTTACCCATATTTGTTTCCGCTTGCGCTTACGTTTCCTATGTTCTATTTCAAGTAATCTTGCTAACAAATATATTTCTTCGTCGGAGCTATCTAAATCCATGTTTCGAAAAGCACACGTTAACACACCGAAAACAAAACTTAGACTGCGCGGAATACTGGCACTGCCTTTGTAGTGTATCCACCCGACTCCGAGCGCATCCGACCGGCTCCAAACATCCAACCGCACCCGCTTTCAGATCTCTTCCAGCCGGTCGATGTGAAATAGTTGGCGGCTCCGCTCCGGCCAATTCCAAGCGTATACGACCCGGTCTGTGTGAAAAGAAAAAAGCAGGCCGATGCTCTCCGAGCCGGTCTGTGTGAACGGACCCTTAGTGTTCCCAACAACTACCGGCATAGGTATGACATCGACATTAAACATGATCTTTGTTTTGTCCATGTTCATCTTAAGACCTATCCATTGGGAAACACTATTGAGGTCGTTGAGCATAGTGCTTAGGTCCTCCAGCGATTCTGCCATAAGGACTATATCGTCGGCAAATCGAAGGTGAGTGATGTACTCGCCATTGATGTTGATACCGTATCCTTTCCAGTCCAGAAGCTTGAAAACGTCTTCCAATGCAGCGGTGAAGAGTTTCGGGGATATGACGTCACCCTGTCTTACACCTCTCTGCAATTGGATAGGTTTCGTACTCTGGTTCTGTACTCGGATAGCCATCGTACCCCTACTGTATAAACACTTCAACACTCAGATATACCGACAGTCAACTTGGCACCGCTGAACGGACTGCAGCACCGCCCAAATTTCGACGGAATCAAAGGCTTTCTCATAGTCCACATACGCCAGACATAGTGGCAAATTGTACTCTTCGGACTTCTGTACAATTTGCCGTAGGGTATGTATGTGGTCTATGGTGCTAAAGCCCTTTCGGAAACCGGCTTGTTCGGGAGGCTGGAAGTCGTCAAGTCTGCGCGCGAGACGATTCGTAATAACTCTCGAAAACAGCACGTAGACGCGGCTCAGAAGGGAAATCGGTCTGTAGTTCTTCAAGAGAGCGTTGTCGTCTTTTTTTGAAGAACAAGACCACCGCGCTTCTGCTCCACGCCTCCGGTGTAATGCCACCATGGAGGACGGAATTAAAGTGCTTCTGAAGGACTTCAAGTACCGGTTTTCCACCCGCTTTCAGAAGCTCCGCTGTAATTCCATCCTCGCCTGGGGCCTTGCCGTTTTTAAGGTGCTGGAGAGCCATACTAATCTCGCTCAGACTGACGTCCGGGATATCATCGGAATAATGTCGGATAATACTCGCTCTTGGATCGTTACTCACACTTGCGTGCGGCTCGAACGATGACGTGTACAGCTGCCCATAGAACCTCTCAATCTCATTTAAAATCTTAGGTGCCCCGGAAACGATGCTGCCACACTCGGTCTTCAGCTTTGACAGTTGGCACTTTCTGGCAAACAGATCTCTGGCAAAGACTTTGGAGCCTTGGTTCCGCTCGATCGCTTCTTCAATACGAGCTGTATTGAAGTTGCGTAAGCCCCGCCGCATGCATTTGGATATGTCTGTTCAGTTGCCTGTATGCTGTCAAATCTGTTGAATAATGTAGCTTCATCTACCTTCTAAAAGCCATGAGATTAAGAGTGTGATCGGAGAGTTTTTGTGTTCTTCTGCGGCGGGTCTTGCAGAACTTAGCTCCGGCCGCATGGACAGTTTCCAAGAGCTTGTCATTCAAATCGTCCACTTCATTGCAGTCTTCTAGGCACTGAAAGCAGTTTTGTAACTCGAGCTGAAAGGTTTCGGGACTTTGGATTAGAGCACGAGGGGGACGGAGCGTTGACTTCATTAGACGAGACCTCTCCAACTTAACGTTTAGGTTCAGTGTGCCTCTAACCATTCGTTGATCGCTGCCGGTTTTCACCCTCGCGATGACTAAGAAATCACTGAACAGTTGTCGTCTGGTCATCATAATGAAGTCAATCTCATTTTTTGTCGAACCGTCGGGGCTCGACCAGGTCCAATTCCTGTGGGGCCGCTTCTGGAAGAAAGAGTTCATCATAAAGAGTCCCTCTTTCTCCATGAAGTCGGCCAGCTGCTGACCCCTTGGGTTTCGTTGCCCTATTCCAAATTTCCCTACTTTCAGCTCACCGTTCTCTCTTGTGCCTAGTTTTGCATTGAAGTGTCCCATTAACACCGTATATTGGGTTTTGGAGGAATGCATGGCTCTAGAGATATCCTCATATATTTCCTCCACCTCCTCATCGGGGTGTGCCGAGGTTGGTGCGTAAACCTGTATGACCTTCAGCGAATATCGTTTGGTGATTCTGAGTATAAGGTACGGAATTCCCGTCGACACACTCTCAATCTTTACAACGTTGTTAACGAGAGACTTGTGGACGATAAATCCGACACCTCCTTGGGACAGATGGTCGCCTTCCCGGTGATAGAGCAAGTTGCCGGATTCGAGGATTACCGTGTCCTCCCCCTCTCTTCGGACTTCGGATAATCCTATAATATGCCAGCGTAAGTTGTCTATCTCTTCTTCCAGCTCCACAATCATCTCGTCAGTCCTCAGGGTGCATGCGTTGTATGTTGCCAGGTCGAGTCGTTGTAGGTGGCAACCAAACCTCCACCGGAGATTCTTAGCACCATGTTTATGTAAAGCGAAAGCCTCGTCAGCTACCAGTACAAATGGTAGTGCTGGGCCGGTAGTACCGGGGAGTATTTTATCCTCCGGTAGGTCTAACATGTCATGGTAAAGTTTTTGTCCAAAATTTTAACTTCTAAATACATTACTATCA
Organism: Parnassius glacialis; assembly: GCA_033319125.1. Classification (NCBI taxonomy): domain Eukaryota; kingdom Metazoa; phylum Arthropoda; class Insecta; order Lepidoptera; family Papilionidae; genus Parnassius; species Parnassius glacialis. The sequence goes on along the minus strand of JAVANC010000004.1, from coordinate 73,275,184 downwards.
GCTTCTTTTCCAAAAGATCCAACATCGATAGAAATGAAGCAATAATTAGAATCTGCGACTGCCATAAGAACAATTGAAAAATACTTTTTATAGTTAAAATAGTTAGATCCGCTGTTGTGAGAGTTAATTATTCTTATATGTTTACCATCCACGGCTCCTAAGCAGTTTGGAAAATTTGCGTATTTATGGAAGTCTTCTGCCACTTTTAACCGCGATTCCTTACTTGGCTCGGGCATTTCAAGTGGTTGCAGTAATTTCCAAATTACTTTACAAGTTTCTTTTATTATTTCTGCAACAGTCGATTGTCCCATCAAAAAAATTGTGAGATAAATTGTTAAAATTAATTCCGGTAGACAAATACCTGAAACAAAAAACGTTAAACTAAAGTGATACCTACAAATACAACAAAATTTCGTAATAATTGTCAGATTCTGTGGCTCCAACAAAGCAAGTTTTGGTACCTACGGCCTTTACCTACCGTACCGTACCTACCTAATGTCCATCATTAGAGCACTGTTCAAGATACGAACCAGTTCGTAAGAAAGAGCTGGCATTTTTTTTATAAATCTACCGCACCAAAACTTGCTCTAGTTAAGCATCTGAATCAGCAATAAAAAATTAACACATATTATTTATTTTTACAGTGGATGAACTTCAAAAGAAATGCAAGCACTTAAGAGATTATTACGTGAAAGAAAAAAAAACAATAAAATACAAGAAGTGGAAGTGCTGCACCTAAGAAACGTAAAAACTCGTACGTTGAATTGCTGCGATTCTTGGATGTGGTGAAAGAGTCCCGGGTCTCATCGGGGAATATAAGCGCTCCGGTACGTGATAATGACCAAAATGAAAATTCTTGTGATGAATTATCAACTAATACAAACGCTCAACCGAGTAATGTCAACTCACAACAAACTGTAATTGAAAATTTAAGTCCACCTCAAACTGATGAAGTTCCAGGGACCTCTAAAATAAAAAGAAAACCTAAAATGACAGACTTTCAACAGAGTTTAATTACAGCAATGAATAAAAAGCAAAAATCACCTAAAGAAGTTAAAGATGCCGACACGCAATTTTTACTTTCCTTACTTCCTCAAATCAAGAGCCTGAATGAAAGACAAAATTGTGAGGTCAGAATCGAAGTGATGAATTTGATTTATAAAATCAAATATCGTAACCTATACTACATATCACATAGTCAAACGTATTCTTACAACCATACTAAGCTATAGTACATACAAACAATCACCTACAACATATGGGCTACCGCCGTTGTATCAAGCATATACTACGAATACAAACAGTACAAGTTCCTATTCGACCATACAGTGACCCGAATCTATTGAAACTCAAGTTCATCCAATTCAATCAGCTGAAACTAAAACAGCACACTCAATTGAGGAAATAGAAGAAATATTTGAGAATAGGTCCACTCAATTGAGGAAATAGAGGAAATATTGCAGAATAGGTCCAGCAATTCAATTTCATTAATATTAAAGATTTGATTAATCATAAAAAATAATTTGTCTCATTTACACTATTAATATTTATCTTACCTTAATGTAACGGTCAGCCTTTCTTCGGGAGATATAGCCGTTCTAAGTTTTGTATTTTGCTTGGTAATATAGTCCTTCGTTAAATTCAACAATACATCAAATGATTGTATGGACATTCGATAATATTCGAATGCTTTATCTGGATTATGTCTTAGTTGCTTATACAAAGTATGAAATTGCCCAATTTCTGCTCGAAGAGTATTTAAAGGATGAACCCAAAATTTACGCTTTCTTTTTCTATCTTCTTCTAATGCCTCATAAATAGCTATCACTTCTATCGAATCCATTACGACCACGCCGTATAAGCGTTGGCAGTCAACTGATAATCTGCCACTGAATATCCAGTGTGGCTGCAACGTATGGTAACGGATTGACTCCCGCGGAAGTTCGGCGTCGGAATTTCTGTCAAGTGTGGCGCTGGCTTTAGGGCTTCGGGCATATCGAAGAAAAACAGGACATCGTTTGAATGCTCGTCTAATGGACCTGACACTGAAGAGATGCCGCGCTTTGTTGAAGCGGTACGCGGGAAAAAAATATCGGGAAATTCTTTTTTCTGAAAATAAAAATTTTTTACCGTAGAAGAGAGCTACAACACACAAAATGATAAGGTGTACACACACAGTAGTGAAGAAGTGAGCAAACGTATTCCGCGTGTCCAACAAGGTCATTTTCCATCCTCGCTCATGGTATGGTTGGGAGTTTCTTATTCGGGCTTAACAGAGGTACATTTTTGTGAGAAAGGTGTAAAAACGAATGCAGTTGTATATCAAAATACAGTCCTGACGAACCTTGTGGAACCTGTTTCTCACACCATGTTCAATAACTGGCACTGGGTATTCCAACAAGATTCGGCACCAGCTCATAGAGCGAAGAGCACACAAGAATGGCTGGCGGCGCGTGAAATCGACTTCATCCGGCACGAAGACTAGCCCTCCTCCAGTCTAGATTTGAATCCGTTAGATTACAAGATATGGCAATACTTGGAGGAAAAGGCGTGCTCAAAGCCTCATCCCAATTTGGAGTCACTCAAGACATCCTTGATTAAGGCAGCCGCCGATATTGACATGGACCTTTTTCGTGCTGCGATAGACGACTGGCCGCGCAGATTGAAGGCCTGTATTCAAAATCACAGAGGTCATTTTGAATAAACTTTAGTGACATAAGAATCTATGTTTTGTTAAGTTCATTTTGGTATATAAATGGTTACATAATGAATAAACTTGTTTCAATTATTTTATATTAAACATGTGACAGAATTTATGACCTGACTAAGTATACATTAGTGTTAAGGTAGAATAACATCATTATAATTAAAGTTATAGAAGCAGCAACACGTCTCTATTTCATTGACATAGTTCCTATATCACATATCAATGTTAGTAAAAGCACATTTGGGTAGCCTATATTCTAGTTTTTTTTTTCTTTAGAAACAAAAATGCCATTTCCATTTTTATGAGGTTTAAACTGTAACCCATTTCCGATATAAAGAGCTTCCATTGTTTCATTGTGTCTTTTCAATTCAGCAAATTGTTTTTAGCCTTTTTTATTTTATTTATAGTTTAAAGTATACCAGCTGCAACACCTGCTAAGACTCCCGTAGCCGATAATCTAGCAAAAATCGGAATCAAAGGTAATACCCACCAGTTTTTGGTATAGGAATAATGCGAGGAAGTTTTATAATAAAATTATCAACCAGTTCTCTAGCAGCAGCTATAGCTAGCTCAATTGCTGCTTTCTTGCATTTTGGTTTTAATGTTTGCATACGTCTTTTCGTTTTTGTAATGAAATTCTTAAATTTATTTTTAAATCCATTCCCCAACTTTCTCGGAGACATTTTATTACTATTGCCATTATTTAGGCCAGCACCAATTTTAATTTTTGATTGCATAGCTTTGCTTACTATCTTTGCTGCTAACTTCTCTCCCAAATTTGCATCGGGAGCAATCTCTCGTGTTTTTGCCATTTTTAACAAAACTAAATCCGCCTTTAGTCGATCCTTTAAGTTTGAAGGTTTGTGATACGCAATGTCGTGTTCTTTACAATGTTCGTCTAATTTGTTTAGACGAATATTGTAAAGAACACGACATTTCTATACCTTTGACTACGCGTGATAGTTTTTTGATTAAATTTATACCAGGACCACAATAATTGTATCCTGGTAAATGTTATTTAAATGGTAAATTATTACGCAACCAATTGAGAAGACTACTCTCACCAATGCACATCATAAGACTGTTTAATCGCGCTTGGGATATTTCTTAAATATACCATTTTTCTTATTTGTTCTTAATGTTAAACACAATGGTCAGCAAGTCTATTACAATATATTTGACTTATCGATTCAACTGTTTTCAGTAGAAGACAAACCTAGCCATTCTAATAACACTTTATTTCCTTTCCTTCTTAAAACTATTTCGACTAAATATATGTTTGGATATTTGGTCTTTTGTAGCTCTTGTGCATAAAATCCTAAATTTGGTTGACCTCTAATTTTATCTTCCATTAAGTAAGTGGTTGGAATTGTGTTCTGTATTTTTCGAAGTTTAAATATTTCTGTCGACCAATTTGGAGTATATCTTTTTTCAAATGTACTTTTGTATTTGCTTATACGCACATAATCACCTAGTTTAAACTTACGTTTTACAATCGTTTTTCTTTACCAATCTAAGGTATCTCTGTAGTATTCGTTTTCTACTATTATTATTAACATTGGCTGGAACTTCACCAATAGTTCGATGATAAGTGTTATTGTATTCGTAAATAACATTATTAAGAGTATCGCCAATCCAGTTATAATTACGCTTTAAACTAAATGCTTTATACAATTTAGATTTCAAAGTTCGAATAAATTGTTCATATATAGAAGCCTTCTTTATTGAAAAGGTTGAGTAATGATTTATATTATAAGAATTCATAATTTTTTTAAACTTATCATTATAAAATTCTGTTCTATTGTCGGTTTGCAGATTTTTGGGTACACGTGTTTTTAGGAGCTTCATACAATTATAGCATACGTCCTCTTTACTTTTAGTATTCTTTAATACATATAATATTCTTTAATACAATCGAACTTCAGGTCTCTCATCGTAGATGCGTAAGATAACATATCTCTCTACTTAGTTAATCATTTTTATGGAATGTGACAACTAACTAACACCCATTGTTTTATTTTCAGCTTTCTATGGAAGATGTGTTGTGTCATGCTTGTTATGTATTGATACAAAATGCTGATGTAAACACACCTAGGACATTAGGTCATACTAATGTCTGTGCTGGTTGTGGCTGTTCTTTGAATGAAGCTAGACTTCACTTTCTTGAAGAAAATAGACCACTTTATGAATATTTTGCGTGGATTAGATCAATACAGGTATTTACCTATTACTACTTATATTGAATATGGTTAATGATAATGACACATGCCATATTAGAAAATAATTCTTATTACTACCTATATTCAGTGGAATAGTTTTTAAAATGAAATCATTTGATCCATTTTTTAAACATACCTTAGATAAACGTCAAAATTCCCTTGGTTTGGGGATTTTTTTGTTATTCAACTTAATTATTTAAGGTATTGTGTATTTTATCATTTTCTTAAATTGCTTTATTTAACAATGATAATTATTTTGAGAATAAAAGAGATAGCTATGCAGTTTGTCATAATTGTTGGCGGCGAGCTAGCCGACAAGCTGCACAAGATTCTCAACGTGAAATGGCTATACCCAAGTTTTACTATCAATCAATTAGAAGATTCAATTGATATTACAAAACGAAACACTGTCACATTTGATTTTGAACGTGTAGAAGAAATGCCCAACCACATATGTCATTATTGGACTGGTCTCGAAGTGACCGAATTTGTTATTTTATTTAATGAGTTACATTTATTTAATCAGGTACCATCACCAATAACTGTTTTTGCTATCTTTTTAATTAAAATGAGGACAGGAGACAGTAACAAGAGATTGTCTTCTTTATTTAATATACCTCGATCAACAATGGAGAGGCACATGAACATTGTATGCTCATGTTTTATGGAACATTTTGTGCCATTGCATATTGGGTTGCAACATCTTACTAGACAAGATATCATAAGAAGAAATCGTAGTATTCCAAATGATTCTTTTGGCAATCCAAATGACTTAGATCAAATAAGACCTGCAATCACAAAATGTGATGGCACTTACATATATATTGAAAAGAGTTCCAATTATTTTTACCAAAAGGAAACTTATAGTTTACATAAATATTTAAACCTGGTCAAACCATTGCTTTGTGTGTGGGCATATTATTGATGTGATAGGTCCATATGCTGCCACTCAGAGGGATGCCGAAATTATGAAAGATTTATTTAGTGATGAAAATGGGCCCATGCGAACGTTTTACAGAGAGGGAGATGTATTTATACTCGACCGAGGGTTCAGAGATGCAATCCCACTGTTGGAGACCTGCAATTATAATGTGCAGAAACCTGAGTCATTAAATGAGGGAGAACACCAGTTAAGAACTATTCAAGCGAATAAAAGTCGATTAGTAATTTTATGTCAATGGGTTATCGAAGTAGTTAACGGGCGTTTTAAAAGAGATTTCAAATTATTTCGCCAGGAGTTTTTTTAATAGAGCTCACACGCATTTAATGAATAATTGTAAACTTGCAGCAGCACTAATTAATAGATTTCATCCCACAGTTCAAGATCGGCCAGAAGCTTCTCTTATAATAGAAAGTGCCATGAGGTATCAACATACTCCGAATTACTTGGCAGAATTTGTAAGAAATTATAATTTAAATAGGCGATCAGTCATTTTTAGACGCGTCGATGGGAGCTTTCGATTAAATATATTTCCCGTATTTAGTTACTCTGATTTAATTATTTTCGCTTTGAGCTCATATCAGGTCAAACAAGCACGATCGTATTATGGCGAGCATGTTCGACAAAATGGTTTATATGAAATAGAAGTATGTCCCGAACTGGAACACTCGTCAAGAGAACACTCTGAAGAAATGGTTGCAGCCGTTGGAGGAAATAGACCTTACTTATTAAGGGGTCGAATTCAGTCGCGCCATGTTGGTCGACGTAAATATTTTACATATATTTTAATTGATGCACAACCATCTAATAATAATTGCTTAGGTGTAATATTAGGTTATTGTTGTAACTGTCTCGGAGATAACAGAACAGTGGGATGCTGTTGCCACGTCATGGCCATAATATGGTATTTGGGTTGGGCTAGATATGAGACGAATATATCAAGACCAGCATCATATTTAGATAATATATTACTTATGATTGAAGAAAATACAATAAACACTTACCTACTTATACTTCTTTTTTATTTTCTTCGCAACCTTTATCATATCACCAGAAACCAATACAGCAACAAATCGGTAATAGAAAAGGTAAACAACCTATTATATCTATACCTTTATAAAATAATTGTAAATAAGTACTTACTTAAAAGACAGTAATACAATTGTTCAATTTTATATTTCTCTTTGAGTCAAGCAGTTAATTGATGTCAATTAAATATAAAAATACATAAAAAGCTAGTTTAATACAACCCATGCTATATTATTGCTATGTGCTTTTATAATCTCATTAGAAACACCGGTTTGTCATGAGTACATATTTGGTCTCTTTCCATATTATTATTTACTCGAGTACTTAAAGTGCTTTGTATCTAACCAAATTGTTTTCACATATATATTGACACTAAACAATGAAGACAGACAAGATAATTCCAAATAACTGACATGTTTATCTGATAACATACAGATAAGTATATAAAAGAACACTGATCTGGCTTAGCTTATGTGGTGATCATGAAGTTCCTAGTGAAAAGGTAATAGCAATGCTGTTTGTAAACGATAAAATGTATAAAAAACTAGTAGGAAGTTAACATGTTTAATGTCCAGTATCTTTCGAACCGGTGCTTTATATGACATTAAATCTGGATATCATATAAATACTGTTAAAAAGTTATCATATGATATAGAGCTGCAATTTGGGCATTGCATGGCATTGCTGACTTTCAGCTCCATACTAATATGGGCATGGTCCTTTAAATGTAATAACAATAATAAAAATCTATACAATGCAGTACATATGGCTACACCCATACTGAGGAAATCTATTATACAAACGGGTAATATCAACCTTGGCCATAACAGAATACACGTGGAGGAATATGTCCCCCGGCTACAATGTTACAAGTGTATACAGTTCGGACACACTATCAAACACTGTGAACAAGAAAATTCAAAATCCACTCCACAGATCATGAATATCGTAATTGCCCAGTCAAACATGACAATAGCAAACTATCATGTTTCAACTGCAAACAACACAAACCGAAACACAATCAGAATATCAATAGAACTGACCACGGAGCCACATCTAACACTTGCCCTCGTCTCAAAGAAATTATAGAAAGAACCAGAACCCGCATTGATTATGGATAACACACACAATATAGTAACTCAAAAACCTAACAACAAACACGTCAAATGTATACAGATTAACCTTGGACGTGGTAAGAACTCCACACACGAATTACATGTCTGTGCTGAACAGAATAATCCTGACAGAATATTTATCAATGAACCTTACACCGTATCAACCAAAAACTGTAAAAACATCCCTGGATACGATACCTATCAATTCCCTACTAATCACCCAACAAAATGTATTTATTAATGATCAAAAATAACCTGATTAGTACCCTAAGAGATGCGGAAAACTCAAATTCAAATATATGCATTGTCAAAATTAACAATAACACTTGACACAAAATATACTTAATCTCAATATATATAGAATCCGAAGAAGAAAAACACTTCACATTGCACAGACTGGAAAGCTTCCTACACAAAACTACAGGCAGTATACATGTAATCTGCGGAGACTTCAACGGGTGGCATAGAATATGTGGCTCCAAAACAAATAATAGAAGGGGAACCGGCCGGAGGCCCTTTTTACTGGAAACGAGGCATTCCATCTTAGTCCTCACGGGTGACAACGCATCTACATTTTGATTTGTAATCGAGGATAGATGTAGATGTCTATGGGCCGCAGCAACCACTTACCATCAGGTGGACTGTGTGCTCGTTTGTCACCCTTATCCTATAAAAAAAAAAGAACTAACATATCTGACTTAATCTTCAATCACGACCTAACCATATGCAATATTGGCACTATGCCAACATTTGAAACTATCACACCCCATTTACATAGGGAATCAATAATTTACCTCACACTCATCACACTACATACATTAACATTGATATATGGACTGTGTATCTGGATATATGTCCATCCTCTGACCATAATGCCATCACATTTAACATCATCACACGCAACCTCCATCCAACAGAAAACAAGAAATAATCCACATTTAGATACAACACTCTTAATACCAAATGGTTAGCCATAGAATCACATTTCAACTCAGAAATCCGTAACCGACTACCACAAAACAAAAACATTGTATCAATGAATGAAAAAGAAATAGAAGAATACATAAACACAATAACAAATATAATACAAACAACCTGTGACATAACTCTACCCAGATCCACAGGACCACCTAAGAGGGCGCCGTGGTGGAATGACAAACTTAACACCCTTAAACCCAAAGTCATACAAATTCACCATAAAATGTGTAAAATCAAACGCAGGGGACTACCTATCAACATAGAATTACTAGAACAAAAACTCGCTGCTAAAACAGAGTACTCTGAAGCTATCCGTGCTACCTCCACCGAAAGCTTCAGAGAATTCTGTAACAAACAGACAAAAGAGGATGTATGGTCCATGACGAAACGACTGATGAAGACTCGTCCTATCACCCCACCCACCTCAACCCTTTTGCTCGATGATGGCACCTATGCCACAGACTCACACAACACTTTATTAGCACTCATTAACAAGTTTTTCCCTGATGACACACCAGATTATACTAATAAACAACAAAACTACAGACAACTTATGTACCAACCGATAAACTCTCCTACAGAAGAACCACTACCACAGAAATAATAGAAACATTAAAATCTTTTAACCATAAAAAAGTTCCCGGACCTGATCACCTCACAGCAGACATTTGTTTACAATTTGCAATTAGCTTCCCTGATATTATAACCAATATTATGAATAGATGCCTCGAAATAGAAGACTTCCCTAAAATTTGGAAAGTGGCATATGCAAAAATAATACCCAAACACAATAAAACACAACACACTGACCTTTCAAAATACAGACCAATAGGATTAATTAACGTATTTGGAAAACTATTAGAAAAACTTTTAATGAAGAGACTCGCCTATCACATGAATGTTACCAACACTAACTTTAAACAGCAATATGGATTTAAACAACAAACTTCAACAGTGAATGCCATTCGAAATGCACTCAATACTATCAATACAGCAAAAAATAATAAGGAACACACAATAGCCGCATCACTAGACAATAAAGGAAACAGTTTTTTTTTTTGTGGAGAATGGGCCCACCACAAAAGACAATGTCCAGAATCGCCCTGTGTAATAAAAGCATCGCACATACACGATAATTAATTTCCTATTTTATTATATTAGCTGCAAATACTTTTATAACACGGACTAGCTGCTTGCAAAAATGAACATTAAAAAGTATTATACTCGACTAATAACATTAACCCATTAACGCCCTCTGTACTTGCTTGGGTACACCTCGTTATGTCGATATTTGATATACTTTGGCATTTGTTTCAATTGAACTAATTGTTTATTTTGAAACTAGATGACTCTATTAGACTATAAAATCAATCGCTTTGACAGTGACGCGTAAACTAATGTCAAAAATTTTACTTCTTGAAACGGTTTTGTGACTTTAATTTGGAGGTAAGTAATTATTGTTGATTTTAAATAAATATTTTAAAGTTTTTGGATAATTTTTGGATTTTAACGTTCGATAATACTTTATTACTGCTTGTCAAATGATATTTTAAATAAAATCTTTATAAAATCTGCCATATTACGATGATTTATACCTCTGTACACAGACAGGTACAACGGGCATATGTATATGTTATTTTTACTTTTTTTACAGTTGTACTCGAAAACCAGTAAATGGCGAACCGCTGCGTTTTTTCGAATCAAAATAATTACTCGAAGCTTGAGGAAGCACTAGAATCGATACTGGCTGATGAAGATCAAGATGTAGAGTATGATGTAGTGTTATTACCGCCAGATCCTGCTACCGTAAGTGACGAAGAAGAGGGTAATGAAGACGACTTAGTTTCTTCAACACTTCCAAGGGATGTTCCAGGGACTTTGGAGGTAATTCACCGCCATCCTGATTATGACGTTTCGGACTGGAATGACAGTGACGATGAGCCCCTATCAAACACAGCTGGGACCGCAGAACACTCTAGAAATAAGCGGCCTAGAAACCAACGCGAGCAGCCCGAAGTACCTGTTTGGAGGAAAACTTTACCCCAATACAGTGCTGTTTATGATGCTACAGATACATTACAAAACCGACAACAAAGTGTAATAGAAAGCTTAAAAGATTATAGTCCGGTTATGCTGTTTGAAAAAATGTTTGATGACGATGTAATGTCTCTGATAATAAATAACAGTTTGTTGTACGCTGGTCAAAATAATAAGCACAATTTTGAGCTGGACATCTCTGACTTGAAAAGATTTTTGGGTATATTGATTCTTACTGGCTACCATCAACTACCATCTGAACGTGCGTATTGGAGTTTAGATGAAGATCTGGGCATTCAGTTAGTGGCGAGTTGCATGTCTCGAAATAGATTTACAGATATAAAGCGATACTTACACCTGGTTGATAATTCTTTAGCAAATAATACAACCGACAAGATGTTCAAAGTGAGACCGTTGTGCGATTTGATTCAGCGAAACTTTTGTCAGTGGGGAGTTTTCCACGAAAATTTATCTGTGGACGAGTCTATGATAAAATATTTCGGTCGTCATCCAGCTAAACAATATATTAGAGGAAAACCCGTACGGTTCGGATACAAAAACTGGGTCGCAACTAGTTCAGACGGTTACTGCTATACTTTTGACATTTACTGTGGCAAATCTGCAGACGCTTCGTCGGATAGTCTTGGCGCAAGAGTGGTAAAAACTTTACTCGCAAAAATGCCCATACAAGATAATAAAGAACATATCGTGTATTTTGATAACTTTTTCACGAATTACCAATTACTGCATGATTTGCGTCTTCAAGGAACTAGAGCGACTGGTACAATTCGTGATAATAGAACAAAAAAATGCCCACTTCTTTCTGTAAAAGAAATGAAAAAGCGACCTAGAGCAGAATATGACTATCGCTTTGATACAAAAAATGAAATTGCGATTGTACGCTGGAAAGACAACAACGTTGTCACTATGGGTACCAATTTTGACAAAATTGAACCTGTAGGAAAAGTAAAAAGGTGGTGCAGTACAAGAAGACAAAAAGTAGATGTGAATATACCAGGACTATTCGTGAATTACAACAAAGGAATGGGTGGTGTAGATCAGATGGACCAATCCATAAGTGTATCGAGTTTCGATGAGAGGAAAGAAGTGGTGGTGGGTAATATTTACCTATTTACTGGATATGTCTATTTCTAACGCTTGGAGACTGCATGTTTTACTGAGCAAATCAGCAGAAAATATGACTGTGACATACATGGACCAATTGTCCTTTCGAAGAAGCATTGCGCGCGCTTACCTGCAGCAAACAAAGTCTAAATCCCGTCCTTCAGGCTCAACAGTGGTTGGGTTAGACAAAAAAAATTACGGCCACAACCCACAGCGCATCCAAAATCCGCTGCGTTGTGCTGTATGTCACAGTCGCGTCCGATGGCGTTGCGAGACTTGCCTAAAAACGTTATGCGTAGAGCGAAGTTGTTTTGGAGAATTTCACTCTTGATCCGCCCACTGTACTCGCCTGTGTACACCCTTATAAGTGCGATGTGACACAGTTATTTTTTTATTTTTTCTTATAAATGTTTTATATAGGTACTATTAAAGCAATAAAATATAATAACATGAAAAAAATAACAATAGTTTTATTTTGGGCGCTAATGGGTTAATCGCCGCCATCTTCGCCAAACATCATGTGGTGTCAAAAAATGATTAGGGATGTCCAATCGATTGTAATCAGTTTTTGAATTTTTAATGGACTTTTGTATATTTTTTAATCTGAATTACATTTTGAATTTATTTCGAATAAAGTTGCAAAAAGAAGCTACAATAAAAATATTAAATTACCATTTCTTTATATTCTTTTACATTATTCCCTAAAAGTATAATTTAACAGTGGTAGAGCCACGCGGCAGCTTTTGCTATCGTACGGATGGGCCGGCTCGAACCGGGGTGGTACCACGACCTCACAGAATACCAGCGTGAAGTAGAGGTTTACCTCTGCGTTTCGCTTGGTGAGTGCAGGTGGCCGGAGGCCCTTTTTACTGGAAATGAGGCATTCCATCTTAGTCCTCACGGGTGACAACGCATCTGCATTTTGATTCGCAAACGAGGATAGATGTAGATGTCTATGGGCCGCAGCAACCACTTACCATCAGGTGGACTGTGTGCTCGTTTGTCACCCTTATACTATAAAAAAAAAAAATTTAAACACCTACTATACGTATTGAATGAGGTCATACTCGATTTTGAATAGGTAGTTAGATAATGCTGAAGAAAAATATTTGTAAAGATAATTATTCAGGATTTTCTAATGATCGTTTAGAAAGGAGTGTATTTTGCGTCTTACTAAATGATAACTTACAAGTTTACGGCAATTAATATAAAAAAACTTATCGTTACTGCATTAATTATAAATGTGTTCTTTAAAAAGAGCAATATTGCAGACTAGATACAGATGTTATTATTAATATTGTTATAAGTATGGAAGAAGTAGAGACGTAAGTGTTATTATAAGTAAAGTAGGATATTGTCATACTTGTTATGGTATTAATATTATCGTATGACAAAAGGTGATGTATTTAGTAATGTTTGTAACGTATGGCTAAAATAAATCTTAGGAAATATTCATAAAACGTATCGTATTTGGCGTTCCTATTTTTGATGTCATTGAATGGTCACTTGTCACTTGTTAGTCTGTCATGAAAAAAATACGATCTCAAAATCGATTCTAATCGAACATACTAGAATCGATTCTCGATTAAATCAAGCATTAACAGATCTATTTTCGATCAATCGCGACATTTTCTAACATGCCTAATATGACAGATACACAGAACATTATTGACGATAATTTACTGTAAATAAAAGTAACTGTATAGAAACATCATAAAATTAATAAACATAACATCACGCCTGTATTTCCCAGAAGGAGTAGGTAGAGGTATGTAGTACTATTATGTTATACGTCCCATGTAATAGGGGCTGCGCGTATTGCCAAACACCGGAACAAATCCAGACTCCGTGCTACTACTGGGAACTTCAAGTTATTAAAACCCAATAATAATTTGCCCGACCCCGGGATCGAACCCAGAACAGAACAGTTTTTCTGTCTGTCACAAGGAAGAGATGTTCCAACTATGCAAAAGTATTTCTTGAATCGTTTGAAATATAGCTAGTTCTTGAATAATTCCAATTCGAGAGGTTTTTGTATCGATATCGGACAAGGATTCTTCAGATCTATATCGAACTAGAAAATCGATTATTTTACTATAAACAATAGACAAAACGATTTCAAATTGACTTTGTACTGTCATCTCTCATTCTGTCAAAATCATATTGGTTGGCGTCGTTTGCATTTGTAATTGTCTTTGTAATTGTATCGGTGTTGTGGTGACTTTCGTAACTATATATTGAACATTACAACTTGGCTATTTTAACGGAATCTGATTGCTTTCAAGAACGACTTACCTTGCTGTAATTTTTGGATCTGTGTACTGCTCAAACGATAACCTAGCATTCATAAACGGACTTACGCATACGCAATGGAAAGTGTATTTTGTGTAAATTGCGGCTCTGCTGGTTGTACAATATTGTTGAAAGATGAACAGAAAAGCAATCGTGCAATATTGTTGTAACTGCATCGTTGTACGCAGAACCATCGGTTGCTGCACCCATGTTATGACCATTATTTGGTACTTGAGCTTTACAAGACATCAAAATAATATCGCCATCTCTGCACAGTTTTTAGACAATATTCTAATTTCCAATTAAGAAGAAGAATAATAAACATGAAATTAATCTGTTTCATTTCTTATTCAAACAATAATTTAATGTAGGTGTAAAAACAACTTATACTACCAATTAGGTACTAAGTCGGTAAGGCTGGTTTCATAGTCCCGCGTTTGAACATCGTTGTCCAGACGCACACGCTTGGAAATGCACTAGATAGTAGTCGATAATAATCACGCTGTTCACGGGCGCGCTGTTGTAACTTGGTTAAAACCGTGGTTGATACGCTCGCTGTGCGAAGGCATGTGTAGCGGCGTGACTGACAGCCTAAATCCTTATACATTTAAGTACTAGATATCCTACCGTACCGTATATGCTAATGACAACATCTAAATGCTAACAGCCATTATAAACATACATTTTTATTTTTACATTAATACACACAAATATTATCTCTCATTTCAAAACCAATGCTCAGAAAGCAGGTTTATTAACTAGATTCTATACATATATACGTTGCACTTACATACACTTAGGCTTTAGAACAAAAACTGTGTACCTAATTATGTAGTTAGGTACTAAGAATAGCTAAATGTTATAGGACGAATAATTAACTTTAAAAATAGTAAACCCAAACATTTCAAAATCGAAATATGATTGTCATAAAATTCATGTGTTTTTATCCAACTTATAGTGTTATTTAAATGTAAAGTGAACTTGATACGGTGAAATACCCAGTGCAGTTATTTGTAATCCGAACTCTAAAACTATTAAACAAACATTATAAAACAATTACAAAGTGATAAGTGGAAAAATAAAACTGTGCTATAATAATTGTGAAACTTTTATACTTTTATGTGAACATTTTTAAATCCAGTTATCTTCTCAACCGCTATACAAGTTCTAATAAATTGGACTTTGAACTCTCAGCGCTAAGTTCCCGATAGACCGGGTTAAAACTACTAACGCCATCTTTTGAAACTTACATGAACCACAAAACACCAAAATCCCACTGTGACAAGTTGACAATCGATCACTATTTTGCTTGATTGTTAGAGATCGGTAAAAGCGCACACTTTTACGAACGAACCTTTGTAACCTATTACGCCATCTACTAGATTAACCCGAAAGCTCAACATTATACATCGAACAAAAAGCAGGACACCAAAAACCGCAAATTACTTCCCATCTCCGACACACACCACAAGAGGGCGGCTAAATAATTATTTAGGAAGAAACACTTTGCAATAATGTCGACTAACTGTGCTGGTTGTAATCAAATATTTCATAAACGGGAACATCTAACCTGTAAATAGTGCAAAAATACATACGATTTAGATTGCGCAAATGTAACCCCACTACGCTTCTATAACATAATGTCGGCAGAAACAAAGGCCGCATGGAAATGTCAAGCTTGCTATTGTAAGCAACCCAAGAAAAATAACACAAACACGCCAATACGCCCTCGCGAAAATTTATAAAGACAACATTACATTAAGAAGATCCCCAAATAATATGCACAATGACACTAGTGATTCGGTGGATATTGAGCTATTAGGTGATACTGTTATTACGCAGACCTCCCCAAACCCAAGTGAAAAATCTAATTAAAACTTACTGCAAACTCTAAGTGTAATAATACAACAAAAGTTAAAAGAAAATAATAGATCACTAATAAATGAGCTGTAAAGTAAAATCCACTCAGAAGTTAATAAAGCTATTAAATCATTAAAAGAAGATATTCAACAAAAAACAGAAATTATAAATTGTCAAAATAAACAAAGAAAAGATGAGATATGCTAACTGAACTTAAAAATAGAGTCAATTACAAAAGAAAATGAAAAATTAAGTGAAGACATAAAACAACTAAGTAAAAAGATTGAGAACAACTTTAAAATACCTGAAATAAACTCAAGAAAAATAGTACTTTATAAACTAATGGAACAACACAATGAAAATGATTTCAGCTTATGCAACAGAATTGTAAACATATTCAGAGACATTATGAATGTGGATCTAAACGGTTATATTGAAGACACATACAGACTAGGTAAACATAGGAATAACACTAGACCCCTCGTTTTTGAATTGATAAGTAAAAAGATGACAAAATACCTTATCGATCATAAATATTTATTCAAAAAATCTGGATTAGCCATATCTAAGTACTATGATGATATTACACAAAAACACAACAAATTATTAAGAGAAGAAATGTTTAAAGCGAGACAAAAGGGATTATATGCTGTGATAAAAGATGATAACCTATATGTAGAAGGAAAAAAGGTACTATTGAATACAAATACAACAAATAAAAAGATATAGATAACGAAGATACACATGACAAAAGTATCAATAAATCCTTTTTTCGAAACCAAGGACATGCAAGACAAAATACTTATCCAAAACATTCAGAGCATCTACAATAAAATAGATATATTAGAAGACATTGTACAAAGTAATCCCGATTACCAGATATTATGCTTTACTGAAACATTGCTATCTACGGAAAAACTTGAACTGATACATTTAACCGATTATCAAGTAGCCGCATCGTATTGTAGAACATCGCGCACCGGAGGCGGCGTCTGCATCCTGTTGAAAAACGATATAGAATATTTAGAATTAAAAGGAATCTCCAATATGTCAATTGAATATGTAGTGGAAATTTGTGCAGTAGAGCTTATAAAATATAATACTATATTGTTAATATTGTACTATAATGGGAAGAAAGAAGATTTATTTTACGAAAAAATAAAAACTATTCTGGATTACATAAATAAGAAATTTTCTAAACATAAAATCATACTCGGGGGAGATTTTAATATCGACATGCTACAAAAAAATATAAAAAACGACACAACAAAAAGAAATAAAGGAAATAAGCATTCAGACTTAATGCTCCAATATAACTTTCACCAACAAATCCACAGTCCTACACGTGTCACTAAAACAACTTCAACATGCTTAGATTTAATTTATTTAAACTTTAGCGATGCAAACCTACAAATAACTGTGCAAGAATTGGGTCTGTCGGACCATAGGGCTACTAAAATTCATCTGAGTCTATCTAAAGAAAATAAACAAAAAATATGGTACACCGAAAAAAGACAATATAACAAGAACAATATAGCAAATTTTAAACTAGCACTGGAATCACTTGATTGGGAAAACATACTTAATAAGAATAAAGACATAAACTACAACTATTATATATTTCATCAAACTTTGATTAAAATTCTAGATATTTGTATACCAAAAAAAGTAATAAAAATAAAAAAGAATTATAAAAAACATTGGCTTGACAAAAGATTGCTCAAATCGCACATTATAAGGTCAAATAATAAAATTCTTAGAGATTATTATAAAAAATATGAAAAAACATTAAAAACGTTATAATAACATCAAAAAAATTACACTATATAAACAAGATAAAGCAGTCTAATAATAAAATGAAAACAATGTGGCATATTGTTCGAGAACGCACGAACAAAGTGAATTTAAAGGTAAAATCAAATATTAAATTAAATCTAAACAACCAAATTACTTCTAACCCAAAACAGATTGCCGATAAATTTATTGATTACTTCACCAATATTGGTGAAACAATTCATCCACAAGCAAAGGGTCTTCCTGTTCTACGTCCATCAGAAAACTCAATATTTCTAGGCAGAGTAGGATTTGAAGAAATACTTAAAATATTAAAGAGTCACACACACCTCGTCTGAAGTTTCCCTCCCATTTATTAAATTTCCCACCCTGCTCAATATGCTGAATATGGTTGAAGTTCTTTAAACTTAATGATTGGTCGTACGCCGGCCAGTGTTGCCATGGACTCATGGGTGGCCGTCACAAATAAATTTTTATTTTTGGTAAATTTTAACCAAATGTTTGAACGCGTGTTTGTTGATGCGAAAAGTGCATAAACTACTTAATCATATCAGAGAGGCGTTAACTGCGTATTATAGTGATCGAAGTTCACTTACAGGTAAATTACTTTGATCATGCATTTTTATAGACATTAACGGCAAAGATTAGATTTAAATTTTTATATTGCAAAGCAGATTATATATTTGTTTCATGCACCTGGAACTTTTTACATCTATTCCTATCTTAAATTACTTTGGTTATCTATTTTGCGAAACTAGTGTTGGATGCGCTTGAGTGCAAGCTGGTGCATCTAACGTAATATTTTGCTTGGACTGTTGTGTACTTAAAATTTTACATCAAAACTACTTGGAGTATATTCCAATATGAAAAAGGTTTCAGGTACTAATTAACTCTAACTTTGTATGTCAACAGCCACTAAGAGTTATTCAAACTGATGATGACTGATGCCTATGCCTACAGTGTTGAAGTCTGCGTGATACGCTAACTGTGTGCCTATGTTAACAGCCACTGAGGGGTATGCAAACTTGGTGCCTATCCCTACAGTATTGAAGCCTGGACAACTCGCTAGTGCGAGTGCGCCGAGACAGCTCGCTAGTGCGAGTGCGCCGAGACAGCTCGCTGCCACGAGTGCTACGCGACTGCCCGCTGGCGCGCGTGCTGCGCGAGTGCTGAATGCAGCGGAACCGCTTGCTGGAGTGCGTTTAGCTGGGTGCCCTGTGTCTTCAGTTTATAGTGCGATATGTGTAGTGTGCGCGTGTTAAGCTCTAGTAGGAAGCTTTGGATACTAAAATCCGATTTGGATGATGTTTTCAATTCTGCAAAAACTTAGTCTGTATTTCATGGTTAGAAAAGGCCAAAACGGTAAACTTACTTTATAGCCGGTAACGTTACTCTAGGCTACACACGGGGACGTGTGAATTGTCAGGAAAGGCCGTGTTAGGAAAAAGGGTAAAGTAATAAAAGAAAATAAGAAATGTTGAAGGTAGAACTATAATCTCCCACTTGTTTTAGCAGTATAAAGTATCACGCAGTCGACTAAGAGGGATCAGTCAGTCTGTAATTCTAAGAGTACCACTGTCGTTACTATGCCCGTTGGGGTATTCTTCTAGTGTAAGCAAGGAAGATCGTGTTGCTGAGAGGCTGCCCGGTGTTACATTGAGAGAAGTAGTGTAGCTGTTGCTTTGCATACTTTGGTGTTATCAAGTAATTATGTCCTTCACGTTACACCAATGTGTGATTGTGTCTGGTACATATTACGGTTGGTCGAACAGTATTTGATCTATTCTGAATGTATAGTGCTGTACGCTGTCTTATTTCTGATAATGATCAATTGCGTAAGCAAGAGAGCAAGTTGAACATCCGCTCTCACACTTTTATTATTTTTAACAATTAACCTTTAGAGTAAATTCTAATACGAGTAACATTATTTTATTTAAATCTTTTTGAGAATATTTTCTAACATCAGAAGTGGAATAGTTTCTAATAATACTCATTTAATGTGCACGTGCACATCGATCACCAAATCGATGGCTGCAAACCGAAAAGGGCAGGCGGCGCCTTTGATAATATAAAATATAATAAAAAACTCTTAAAATAGTAACTAGTAAGAGGATACCTTATAGAGGATGCCGATAACTATTATATTAGTTATAAGGATATAGAGTGTATCACCAATACTTATCAAGTGCCCAAAAGTATTGTTAGTGAAGGTGTTATACACTCAGCGGCACGGAATCTTGGCCAAGCGGTTATCTCGCGATAGCAAAAGCTTTAAGTGTTTCTGATGAATGTTTGTTATGCAAGTATGTCAAAAAATGTTTACCCTCAAGTTCAAGAGGGTAATTCATTATGTTTAAGTGCACCATGACGAATTCTTTAATTTTTAGTTGAATCGGGTCATTTGAGCGACTAAGTTTACATTTTAAATTTGTGTGTTGTAAAAAGTTTACTGTAAGGTTATTCAATTATTGTGATCTTGTGTCTTAATTCAATAACTAAAGGTGCTTTAAAGCCAATAAAAATTCCATTAACACCAGCACAAGTTGCACAAGCAGTAGCATTAATTGACCAAGGGCTGACACAGCGTGAAGTTGCTATTGTGCTTAACGTACCACGGTCCTCAATGCAGTATTCACTGAAACGATACCAGGAGACAGGCCGCTACACCCGCAGGCCAGGCAGTGGGGGCGTAAGGTGCACATCGGCCCGGGACGATCGTTTTATTGTTATGGAGATTTTGAGAAACCGCTACCTGACCGCTGTTGAGATACGCCAGCGGCTCCAAATCGCAAGAGGTGTTAATGTTAGTGAGCGTACGGTGAGAAGACGAATGGAGGAAGTGAATTTAAAAGCTCGTAGACAGCACCGAGTAGCCCGACTTCAGTTCGCAAGAGAACATGTCAATTGGACCCACGAGCAATGGGCTAGAGTGTTGTTCACAGATGAGTGTCGAATAGCTTTACGTGCTCCAGACGGTCGAGAACGAGTGTGGAGAAAAAGAGGAGAAAGGTTTCTACCCATTACCACCACCCAAACTGTGAGTTTCCATGGAGGCTCAATAATGGTATGGGGAAGTGTAAGTTCCGACGCACGTACAGAGTTGGTCATCGTCGATAATCGGCTTACAGCTACTCGATACATCGAGGAAGTTCTTCAGGAGCACGTAATGCCTTATTCGGGATTCATTGGACACGACCAATTCCTCCTCATGGACGATAATGCACGCCCGCACGTCGCACATTGTGCAGAGGAATATCTGGAAGAGGTTGGAATACAAAAATTACAGTGGCCAGCTCGTAGCCCGGACTTAAATCCAATTGAGCATGTATGGGGTATGCTCAAAAGAAAGATCTCCAGCTCCAATCCAGATCCGGATCCAGCTCCAAACCGCTACAAACTCTAAATGAGCTCCGAAATGCAGCGCTGGCCGCTTGGGACAGATTACCGCAAGTTGATGTCAGAAACATCATTCAAAGCATGCCAGATCGAATGCAAGCGGTTATCAGGGCTAGAGGAGCAAACACCCGATATTAAAACTGAGAGACAATAAAGAAACAGACTTAACTTTTAACTTTGTAGTGTTTTTAAAGTGACAATGGAAAGATGTTAATTTTAGTGAAAACATGTGATCTTGAAAAGAAAAATTTCGGTGAAGTAAACATTAAAT
Organism: Parnassius glacialis; assembly: GCA_033319125.1. Classification (NCBI taxonomy): domain Eukaryota; kingdom Metazoa; phylum Arthropoda; class Insecta; order Lepidoptera; family Papilionidae; genus Parnassius; species Parnassius glacialis. Next base: position 73,253,421 of record JAVANC010000004.1, on the reverse strand, counting down.
TTCTACGTTCTAAAACCATTAGAGACACTTATTGAATGCATCTACCCTTAATTTACTGTTAAAAAAACGTTTCAGTGCAAATAATCAGCAAATTCACGAGTGGCCAAGTTTCCGTGCCGGTGAGTGTAGTATTCATGTTACCCTCTGTCGAAGACGTGGAAAGGGGTGTTGTTTGGGCGAGAAAGACCACATACCCTAGAGTTAGTTTCTGTATTCATTCAGTGACTATCAAGGATTTAAAAACAATCCTCAATCAGTGTTGGATTTTCGCAACAGATTTCATTGGTCAATCAACTACCATTAACAACCTTGCGACTTCAATATCCAGAATAACCCGGGGCGAGGTACTCTGGATATTGATGAGGACCGCATAGAATATAGGAATGAACTAGTGTTGCGTAATATTTCGGTATGCATCCAGCAGCAGCGTAAGGGCAGACTAGGCAGAACCAGACCTGGCACTTATGCAAGACCTAAATATATTGGGCCTATGTCTATTAATGACATTGAACCATCTGTAGGGCCCGGCGTAATGTTCAAACTGGCAATGGCTAACATACCCTTATCAGGTTTCAAATTTGATGCAAATACGAGTCTGGTTGGTTGCCTTGAGCAGCTGAAATGGCTACATCCAAACGTAATAAAAAACGGAAGTGTTTGGAGGTCTATGATCAGTAATGTTCAAGATCATTGTAGACAGAAGCTTAGTTTGGATATGGAGGGAAAGTTAAAACTGGTAGGTTTGATCAATGACGATCCAGTTTGGTGGTATCTAACACCCATACTGTCAAAGGAACTGATGAATAAGATACTAACGGACAAAAGTATGTCAATAATAGGATCTATAAGTGATAATAGACAATTTATAAGTGCTCTTTAAAAATTTGTAGCCATTGTCGATACCAACAAAGACATGGAAGATATTTTATCGCCAAGTACAATCTTTAGTTTTGGAAAACAATCGTGAATATGAGCGCCAGCACCGCAACCTGGTGCAGGAAAGGAACAGTATTGAAACCAGGTTTACACACTGCTGCGGACAATCTAAGCAACATGTTTAAAAAAGAATTTTGCCGCCAATACTACAAGATTTATAAAAAGTGGCCTAATTTGACCATGGCACCAAACATCAATCCTCATATCAGATCTTGTTTAGCCAACGAATGTGAGGAAATAGTGGAATCCAGATGAGTTCAGGAGTGTAACCCTGTTGAAGAATTTTGAATCCAATTACCACGTCGACACGATAGACATAATATCAGACATGGCCATTATTCCCAAGTCAACTGAGTGGATGCACGAGTATGACCACAAAGCGTTTCGAACTATTCACGGACGATTTCCTACAGGACCTTCTCCCTCAACGAAGAGTGTAGTGTTACATTATCTCACCACAGAGCTCTTCGGTTGTAAGGAAATTATCGACCTTATTGACAAAGGAATCATCCCCTCCGACTGGCGAGTTATGGTCGCAGTACCAAAAGAGAGGGAGTTCGAAGAGACTGACGCAAGGTGTCATGGAAAGATGACGCCGGAGATGCGCGCCTACCAAATGGTGACAGAAAAAAAATATGGCGGAAACTCTCTTCCGTTATGTCAAACATCAATCGATGACACTAACGGAAGCACTGACCAAGACCTTAAACAGGATGAGTTGTCCAGGAGAGGATCACGATTATGTGAATATCATAATCGACTTCTCCTCCTGGTGCACTCACTTCCGCGCAGAGCTCCTTGAACCTCTCTTCAAGAGTTTGGACTCGCTGTTTGGCTTCAACAACGTATATAGCTTCACGCATACCTTCCCACTTATATCCACCCTTCTTTTCCAGGATAGGTATGCATCCCCCAATCAAGACTCCTCCGGCATGCCCATTGAGGGCTCACGATGTGTGCATGGTCCGGAGGCTTGGCTAGAGGGGCTGCGACAAGATGGCTGGACACTTGCGACCATTCTTATAATCTTATTGGCAGCCCACCAGTGCGATACCACCGCTTCCCTATTAGGACAGGGCGACAATCAGGTTATAGTTTTGCGGATTCCGTCCAAACAGTATCTTGTGGAGAGGAACTTAACTCTTGACGGCTACACCAGTCAATTTTTAAATGTGCTCGAAAATATCTACAAAGAGGCGGGTATTGTTATAAAGTTCCCGAATCCTGGAGGTCTCGGAGGCTCCTTGAATACGGCCGGAGATACTTTCTTAATGGTATGCAGGTGAGCAGCGCAGTCAAGAAAGTGTCTCGGCTTACCAGTGATGCGAACCAGGCGATACATACGGTGAACACTGTCATCGCAGGATACTTTTCCAGTGGGACATTCATTGCTGGGGATGACACAACCCCTATCCCCGCATACCTCATCACTGTATTTGAGGCGGGAAGAACGCTCTGGCGCTTGCACCCTGAGATGCTGGAAATGCCTGATGAATGGATGGCCACCCTCCTACTCATGAACCACTCGGTTGGCGGATACCCGGATGTGTTGTTTCCACAGTTTGCTGCACGGGCGGCTCAAGACACGTTAAGTTTGGGTCTGAGTGTTCTTAACCCTTATTTCGAATTAGTCCGGTAGGATGGACAAGTACTTTAAAAAAATATGTTGCAATTCTAATTTAGTTTATATTTAACTTTTTTTTAAATAAACGTTAAAAAATATAATAAAGGAAAGGTATAAAAATAAATTAGTGACCTGGCAATATGTCATCTGTCACTTATTGAACAAGATGGCGACGACACGGAAGTCTTCACCTTTACTCGAGGTATTTATATGGTTTTTTTTTTATATTATTTATTTTTTTACAATTGTGATATTTGTTGTCATGTAGATAACGCATATGTAGAAAGGGTAATCGAGTATAGTACAGAGACTAATTTTGTAGAGGAATAATAATTATTTCGTTTACACGAAGTAATTATCCAACGAGTCGAGGATAAACTAGTAACGGAATACGACAAATGCACCGTTCCACGTCAGAGCCAAGACTGTCCTAACGGCGGCCGCGCCGTCCGTTTTATACAAGCAAAACGAGCGCCACTGCAGGTGCAACGGTGCAGGTGTGCGGAACACGTGTTATTTACAAGAATTCTGTCTAACTGCACCGACGGCTACCGCGCCGCACGTGCAATGGTGCTGGTCCCGTCACATACATTCACTAACAAAACAATATAGTAATTGCAGTTTATTTACTAAAAATAGACCTGCTAAGTAGTTGTCCGCCACGCCGGACCGTACCGAAACTACGGCAATGCACACGAAGTTTTACTTGTCCATGGCAGCGAACTTTGTCAATAACATAGTAATAAATAGATATGTGTATTTCCCTTTCATGACAGTGCAAAGTATTTAGTTTTCTATATAAATATCAATGGTTTTTTTATAATAATGAGCATACCTTTTATGAATATTAAATAATATATACATATATCTATAAATTTCCTATATTTACGTACATATCATTACATAAAATCAGTACAAATCGTTACACTCTCGTGATATAGCTTTTATTTTTGTGGTGGTTTGCTTAGCTTTTCTTTTTTTTCTCTTTGACAGTGTCGCCTGCATGAACGCTCGAAAAAAATATTAGCACTTGTACCTAGAGAGCGTGCACCATCTGAAACAAGTGACAAGTCAAATTCTGGAAATGAGCTTGATGAGTCGCATGATTCTAACTCCTCCTCGCCTGCACCATCGCTTGCCTCCTCTTTAGAGCGCATGAATCTTTTGGATTGTTCCTCTGAAGCACTACCTGAAAACCAATCTGAAACAGACGAAGACCCAGATTTATCCAATGTTCCTCTAACTCCTATTTTACAAGAAATTCTACCTAATCCAACACAAGAACCAAACTTTCAAAACTTGCCCTCTATATCATCTTTACCATCTTTACATACCCCATCCCCATTCACTAGAAAAAGAAGACAAACGGCTACTTTTGTAGCTAAAAAAAGGCCAAGGGAACTGCAAAAGTTGACACTCGACTTCAAATGGAAAAAAGGCACTTTTTTACACAAAGCTCAAATAGAAGATCCGGTTATGTCTGGAGATGCCCCCGAAGTTTTGTCACCTTTACAATATTTCTTTTTTTTTTCTTCTCACCAGTTATAACAGATATAGTCAATGAAACAAACGCTTATTCAGTCCAAAGAACTGGCCGATCCATACAGCTAACAGAGAATGAGTTGCGTGACTTCCTGGCAATGCACATTTTGATGGGTATTGTACCTCTGAGCTCTTATTTAGATTACTGGAGCATGAAGTTCAGATATGACAAAATAGCAGAAGTTATGCCTTTGAAAAGGTACGAGCAAATTCGACGATTTATTCATTTTGTTGATAACAATTTTGAAAATAGCGATAGATATTATAAGATTAGACCTATTATAGAGAAGATACGTAGAAATTGTATTGCTCATGAAGATGAGAATAGGTTCAGCGTCGACGAGATGATGATTTGCGCCCTTTGTATGCAACAAAGGGCGTAAAGCCGGTAAATGGAGGCAATACATGAAAGATAAACCGATAAAATGGGGTTTTAAAAACTATGTTCGGGCAGGTACATCTGGTATGATTTACGATTTTATACTGTATGGAGGAGATGATACCTTTAGGAATCATAAGTTTACAGATGAAGAGCAATCTTTGGGTTTTGGGGCACACATTGTTATTGCTCTATGTCAAACCATACGAAATAAGCCTGCTATGGTATATTTTGATAACTTCTTCTCGTCGCCCGAATTAGTATATCTACTACGAGAAAACTATGGTTTATTTTCTTTAGGGACAATTCGAATCAACCGACGAGAGGGACAGAAGATAAATTGATCTGTGAAAAGGCTCTCAAGAAGAAGAAACGAGGAAGTTATTGTCAGTGTGTCTGCAACAAAAACAAATTAGTTGTCGTAAGGTGGTACGACAATAAATGTACCACACTAATAAGTTCATACACAGATGCTGATCCCGTCCATAAAGTGAAGAGATACTGCAAGGACGCTAAGCAAAGAGTCGATGTTGATTGTCCTAATATGGTCAAGGATTATAATCAAAATATGGGTGGTGTTGACTTAGCTGACATGATGATATCGTTATACAAGACACCGTTCAGAAATAAACGCTGGTATATAGCGATATTTTCTCAAATGATTGACATTTGTGTAAACAATGCTTGGATTCTTTATAGAAAGCAAAAAGCACGTGCTGCAGGTGGTCGTGTCAACTTTATGAGACTCAAAGATTTCAGATACGAAATATACTACGGTTTATTGAATAACAACAGAGCTGCTACCTACCAACGGGCTCAAGGTACTTGTGCCCGCCATGTGTGCAAGCCTAGACCACCTGATGATACCCGATTTGATAATGTGGGGCACTTCCCATCTACGAAGGAGGAAGGCCGTTGTATGGATTGCAATAAGAAAACAACTGTATACTGTTTAAAATGTAATACGCGGCTATGCTTTGTGACAGGAAAACCTCCACGCAACTGTTTTTTTAATTTTCACGTAAAAGGTTAATATTAGATTTCAAATAAACATAATTGTCATTCCTGACCTCTCGTTTCGTTTTCATATCTTTATTTGCACTCTTAATTGGTAAAGTCCACCAGGGCGGACAAGTTATTTTACTTGTAAATCTCTATGTGCTCGACGGAGTCCGCTGTGACGGACCCCCTTTTTCTCAAAAATGGTAGGTGATTTAATTTTTTTATCTTTTTACGAGACTCTAACATGCTATAGAAACCTAGCTTTTGAAACAAATTTGTAAAATTAGCATATTGAGAACTCCGTCGAAATAAGGATTAAGCATCTGATGAAGGACATCATGTTCCGGTCAAGTGTCTATAGATTGTTAGATATTAGCCGGCCCGAACATGCTGATCATATACTGTTGATAAAGGACCCCAGTAGCATCCCCCTCAACTTACCCCCACAACCCGAAAATATGTTTCGGCAGCGACTGAAGGAGGGCCTACCCAAGTTGATAAAGAATAAGGATATGATAACGATCTTCAGTACTGACGCGGATGCCGAGGGGGAGAATTAGAAAAATGCCCTAATATCCATCAAAACAGTCAATCCCAAATTGTTATGTGAAAGTGGTAGAAAAATTCGCAACTTCCAGATCCATCTAAGGCGCCTTCTTGGAACATGGATTGATGAGAAGTCGCCTTGGAGACGGTAAATGCTCTTGAGAAACGAACATGCCTGTACTATATGAGAAGCAAGAATCGCCTTTTACTAAGGTCTTACAGGATTGCGAATGTGTCACAGTTCTGACCCAGCAACTGAGGGCTATGCAGCTAACTACGGCAAACTATGGGGAATGCAGCTGGAGAGAATGCACTCCCGCCAACAAGATCACCATCACACAGTGGAGCTCTATACCGGAAGAGTTAGTACCCTTGTCAATATTGATAAGCTGGTCAGGCAGGGCACATAACAACTGCTTCTACGAGAGAGGTCCTCGGACGCCCTACACAGGGTCAGAACCCAAAATTCGGACCCGCCGTGCTGATCTCCAGGTCATAGACGTGGGAGGAATCATAGAGAATATCAAGATGATTCTCGAACTAAAAAACTGGGTCAAAGGCAGTGAAGGTCTCCAACAATTGTTAAAGGTGTTGATAGAGGAGGAAACGAGGCTTTCCCTAGAAGAACTTGAGCCCCTCAGTTCTCAACTATATTCCGGTCTGTTGTCTCACCGTCTACCGTGTCCGGCTTTGCGCAGGGGCGCAATGTGGAACGAGTGCACTAACATCATGACGTGGTTGAGAATTGTGTCAGATACGGCCACCCATTATGCCAAAAAAGGTTAGGTTAGGTTAGGTTCGTGCGCCTACGTGGGTGGGTCTGTAGTCAGAGTGGGGCGGTAAATGAAGCACCTAGGGCTCCTACCTAGGGTGAATATTGTAAACATTATCTTGGAAAAACTTCTGCCATTGCAGGTAACCAATAATGATTACTCAGTTTCAAATTCTGTTTCTTTTGCCAATACAAGTTTGAAATCAGACCGAACATCTCAGTCTAAATTGTATTCTGATCTAGGTCATACTTAGTCAGAAGTTCAGACAGACAGAAGAAAGTACCGTATCTATGTTACGTAGGAGCGAGAGAATTCGAAAACCGGTGTATTTCGTTTTTTTAATAACAGACTCATGCTGTGGTCCGTAGGTGCAATTTCAGACAGATAATCATACATGCATATACACCTAGCCTGGAAAAAATATCTTCAGTATATAGAAAAATTTAAACCATGCAGGAATAAAACTTGCGGGTTCGCTATAGATATCCGGTACTTAATTTTAATTATGTTTTCAGTTTAGGAGGCTTGTCAGGGCTATGCATGAACCTTTTACACTGTTTTTAATGTCAGAAATGCGTTTTGAATTAATTACGATAAAAATAAATTTCACTAAAAATTCCGTATAACGAAACGCAAATATGACAATTTTGTATAGTATTATAATAGTAGATGTCAGTAAACCGATGTGTTGACGGCCATGTTTTGGGCAACCGTAAATGTCAAATATAATATATTATCAAATGTCAATTGTCATTCCGTTTCTCTAGTGGTCACGCGAATGTTCTCTCTTGTGCTTAGTGCTGTGTTTTCCCTGTTTTTTCGACGACTTCTGCTCTGTTTTTGGACTTTTATGATTGTCGTTACGTTTGAACTTGGCTTTGTTTTTGGATTTGATTGCGTTACTTTGGACTTTGGCTTGTTTACAGGACTTGAGAGTGAGCGATTACGAACCCGTAGCGGGGCCTTCTTCGGCACCTGACGCTTTACTCGAGGAACCATTACACATTGACGAAAACTTCTCTGACCATAGCGACTATGTGAAGCATCGGCTATACGTGTCTAATATTATATTCATGTGGAATCTGTCGAATACTGTGCGCGAACTTGGAACGAAAGTGCGGCAAACACAAAACTAACATGAAAATTTCATACTCAAGTGCCTGCAAATCGTTTAGTACCTTCATATGTGCTAAAGTATTCTGTAAGGGCTTTACCCTGGAAGCAGTGGAGTTAAAATCTCACGACGAGAAGGGACCTTTTTTAAAAATGTAACTCTTAATATAATAATCCACATATATTACCTCATATATGCATATTCACAAGGATGGTCTTATAATCAAACAATTCATGAAGATCTGTATAAACGACATAGACAACAATGTTTAAGCCAAACACAATCATGTGATTGGTACAATTACTGTAGAGAGGTAGTTGTCATATACTACCTCGAGAAACAAAATCAGTTTACTGGAAATATTGGTGGCCCTGGTAAAATTATACAAATTAATGAGAGCAGATTTGGAAAACGAAAATACAATAAAGGTAAATACAAGTATGTTTGTGTTTTCACCTTTTTTTTTGTCATACTATGAAAACGGGGTCTAAAATTAATTTTATTTGATTTAGGACGTCACGTGCTCGATATGATAGAAGATGGGTCTGAGGATCTAAGACTAAAGTTGTGCTCGGACAATATTAGGTCTGCTGAAGTGCTGGTGCCACTTATACAGAAACATGTGGCGGCGGGTACCACAATCCATACCGATTATTGGCGGGCATATGATTGTTTGGCAGAACACGGGAACACCCATAAAATAGTTAACCACTTAGACCCCGACAATCCATTTGTGGCTGAAGATGGGACTCATACATAACGAATTGAGTCGTAAGTGAAGAGGTTTTATAGAAAACAAAATTATAATATTTCTCAAAGTTTTACAGACGTGATAGTAGAGTATTTGTGGAGACGAAATATAATATAGAAAATTTTAAAAAGGATCCATTCAAAGAAATTATGCGAACAATAAAGCATGTCTATAAAATAAATTAAATAATTAAAGTAATATTGTTTCATTTACCATTATCATGGGAGAGTTTAGGAAAATCTGACTTTATAGATAAAATAGGTCGAATCTGTACTAAAACTGAATCAGAACACCCCGAATCCACGCTGTCTTGACTGCCCTACCCCTAATGTTTTTGTTTAAAGCCGTAGGCGCGGAGGGATAGCAGCCCCCTCCCGCTTTAGCAAATCGCAGGCCCCTAAGTGAGCCGTAGCGGCTGAGGCTGGTCGCCTAGCTACGGAGGTGAGCATGAGTGCCTGTGATTTGCTACGCAAAGGCGAAGGGACTGCACTCCCCGCAGCGCCGAAACCGTTGCAGAAGTAATTTTGTGTCAATATTCCTGTGTAAAAAAATGAGGTTATGATTTTACAAAAAAAATATTACTCATAAACTATACATTTCCGCAAGGGGGGAAGCGTAGAGGACTTTCCTTGAACCCTGTTCCTCCCCCCATCTCCTCTTACCCCCGTACGCGAGTACCGGATATCTATAGTTTAACCAAACTTGCATCTACTAAATCAACAGCCAATAACTCAACCACTGTACCAATTGTGTATAGTAAATATGTGTAAAATGGTGTATTCATTTCAGGTTCGTGCGTCACATTAAATTTGCCATCCTTGCTGGCAAAGAGCTGATCGTGCTGTCAAGCATTACTCAACACCATCAACCTCGTCATCGGCTACTACAATTATCAGCAATCCATTAAGATGTGCAAATTGCTGCATTTATTAAACGAGATTGGGGCGATACATTTTAGACAATGATACAATCCTGTGACAAATACAACAACGTGTTGCACCACAAGTGCTGAGTGTTTTCTTATATTTTATGTTGATGTCCTCATATTTATTTAGTACATATTATTAAATAAAGAAATGTTTCCTCTTACTCAAATTAAACTAAATAATGAATTATATTACAGGTGAGCGCCACTAACTACATGTGTGATGCATGGCATACAATATTTAATAATGATACATCAGTGGTCACTCTGGGGCACAACTGCGACACCATTGTCCAAAGCGATCACAACGGTTTCAGATTAGCGTTTTATACGCGCGTATGAGCTCGTTTTTGGAAGCGCATGTAGGCGCGCATAGGCGCGCCTTTTGTCACACGCTCAACTCGTACGAGCGTTGACGCGCTTCTAAGCTCGTATAAGTGCAAGCTGCGAGAGAAACCTCCCCGCGCGCCCATTTCCCCCTCTGCCGGAGACCACGCACGCACGCATCTCAGTTGACAACTTCACATTGCAGTGGATATACATTTTAGCAGTGAATTACGATTTACAATGTCATATACTGTTGAACGTCTTATTTTTGAAATTGAATCACGCCCAGCAATATGGGATAGTAGGACCAAGGAATATTCTAATAGAATAATAAAACGAAACGCTTGGGAGGAACTATCTGCAGCGTTGGAACCAAACTTTGAAGAGAAAACAAGTGCAGAAAAATGTCTAATAGGTATGTTGATTGATGATTTTACTGTACATTATACCAACAGTAACAAATAAAAAACTTTTAAATTTTATTTCATATCTTTTATTATGCATATTTTGATTGCCATGAAAGTGCCCCTGCATCACTCACAAAGTAGTCAGCAAAATTGTCGCGGATATCATATGCCGCTTTATTTCTTGTGCTCGGTATTAGGTTACCTACAATATCCTGAGTGCCATTTGTTGTTGGTGAAATATAATTATTCTCTCTTTGACGAACAAAATTATGTAAGACACAACAAGATTTTACAATATCTTCGCACAAATCAATTGACACATTTAGTGGTCGGTGGAGGATCCTCCATGTATTAGCCACAATCCCAAATGCACATTCGATATGGCGGCGGGCTCTGGATAGTCTGTAATTGTAAATTCTTTGTTTTGGTGACAAATTGTTGCCACTATATGGTCTTTGCATATTTTCTTCCAACCCAAAAGCCTCATCGCCAATTAATGTGAACGGCAATGGCTCGCCTGCAACAACTTCTATGTTATATTTAATTTATACATTTATTAAAATACTTGTTTCAGGCACTACTATTCAGAAAAAATGGAAAAGCATCAGAGATGCATTCTCACGAGAACTGAAGAAGAATCATTAAAAAGCGGTTCTGGAGCCAAAAACTCAAAGCCTTCCGCCTATTTCAATAATTTATTGTTTTTGAAACCACTGTATCAAACAAAACCTAAAAAAGACGAACAAGAAAATACAGACGACGAAATTGTAAACATTGAAGATGGCATTAATGATAACGCTGATAGTAATGATGCTTCAGATATTACTGTTGAAACAACTAGGTCTAGCTCGTCAGGAAAAAGAAAAAATGAAGAAAATTTGTTCAAAATCTTAGCAGATAATATTATAAATAAAAAGAAAAGAAATATGGAAACAGCAGACAATGATGATCCGGACAAACAATTTTTGTTATCATTATTACCAGATTTTAAAAATATGGTTCCGAGTAGTAAATTTGATTTAAAATATGATATAATGAGTGTTATGAAGAGATATAAAGATTGAAATAAGTCATATTCAGAATACGGTTATCGAGCCCCCCACCCGGTTCGTCTACTCCATTGCCATCTACTTCTACTACTTCCAACATTCATAGAAATTCAGAGCACCAGTTCCCGGAGTATGGTGAAGAAATTTTTCAAGATTTGTTCATAAATAATAACTTATTTCGTAAATAAATTTTGTAAACGTAAACATTTGACTTTTAATACTCACCTTATAGTGATCGCAAGCCTCTCTTCAGCAGATATGCTTTTCCTTAACACAGTATCTTTATGCTCTGTGATTTTAATACATTTAACAATACATCAAAAGTGCTCAAAGACATTCGAAAGTAATTTTTGAATCGTTGAGAATCACTTCGCAGTTCTGGGTAAAGTGTATTAAAGTGACCGGTCAGCAGTCTTGATGCAACTATCGGTGACACCCAGCATTTTTTTCGTCGTGTCAGTCGACAGCGAATAAGTAACGCAAATAGTAATGTTTCTTCGTCAGAATCCATGTTGATACTGACACGACACCACCGGTGCAGAGCGAACACGCCGAAATATGCCCGTTTACGCGAGTATGGTTTTTAGAAGAGCGTAATGTAGCGCGCGCATAAGCGCGTATGCTGAAACGACTGTATACGCGCAAAAAAATACGCTAGTCTGAAACCGCTATAAATGTTTTGCGAAACTGGATTCACCCACGAGAGGTAACAGACTCCAGTATGTTTATATAAATATAATTATGCAATTTGATAGAATTTTTCTGTAATATTAATGTAACAATTATATATTTTTTAGATGCAACCGTCGGATGTGATTTGTCACAGATGTTTCCAAAGAGCCGAAGCAGCTGTTCACGCATATGTAGTAACAGCAAGTAACCAAGTTGCACAAGAACCTGAAAGAATTAGTTTACCAAACTATTCAAGGGCACCTGGTACTCCATTGTCAGTGCTTATTTCCAGCTTGCCACGGTACCCTCTCAGCAATCGGTTTCATTTACAGTCAGGGTAAAGTAAGTTAGTAACCACAAATATTATATAAAGGCTGTCCGCCGGCAGATTTTACACTTTGCATCGAGCTCACAGCGTGCAGCAAGGCGGTGGCGGGGGGTACGGGGTATCGTTCGACGCGGGAGTGTTGCGGGTTGTTTAGTAGCCATGAGTCAGTGGACGGGAGCGCATCGCGCTTTCGCTGTCGAAGCCTATTTTGCGAACAACTATTCGATCAATGTGGCGAGGCGTTCTTTTAATTCTCACTTCGGTATCCGCCGATTAAAGGATGGTCCGTCGAATCAACTGATGTGGGCGTGGGTCAAGAAGTTCAGAGAAACTGGATCAGTTATAAATGAGCCTCGGCCTGGACCTTCAACGTCTGTAACTACGCCTGAAAACACAGAGCTTGTGAGAAGGGAAATTTTGCGAAATCCTCGCAAATCTATCCGGAAGATTGCAGCTGCAACCGGTGTGAAAAAGACGTCAGTTCACAAAATAATTCGAAAAAAGATGAAGTTCCATCCATACAAGCTTCAAATTATCCAGCAATTAAAAGAAGATGACTACACAAAGAGGCAGACTTACGCAAGAGTGTTTTTGGAACGATTTTCTACGCCTACGCGTATGTTTAACATCTTTTTTAGTGACGAGGCGCATTTTCACCTCGGAGGGTATGTCAATAAACAGAACATGCGATATTGGAGTGAGAGCAACCCATACGAAGTCCATCAAAAACCTCTTCACAGCCCGAAGACCACGGTTTGGTGCGCCATTTCTGGAAATGGCATAATTGGCCCGTATTTTTTTAACAGAGGTGAAACTGTTACCGCAGAGCGGTACCGTGATATGTTGGATATTTTTTTTATACCCGAGCTGCATCGTCACGTCGGCTACAATAACAGAACTCACTTTCAGCAGGATGGGGCCACAGCACACACCGCCCGGGAGTCAATGTTTAAAGTGAGAGAGCTTTTTCCTGGAAAATTAATAAGTCGATTCGGCGACGTAGCCTGGCCCCCTAGATCTCCAGATCTGACCCCTTGCGACTTTTTCCTCTGGGGATATCTCAAGTCTCGCGTTTACAATAATTCTCCACCAACAATAAACGCCTTACAAGAAAATATCCGCCGCGAAGTTCAGGCTATCAGTCCAGCACTTTGCAAAAGAGTTTTCACTAATATGAAGGAAAGACTGCAAGAATGTTTGCGACTAGAAGGACGTCATTTGAGTGGAGTAATTTTTAAGAAGTGATTTCCGCACTATCCTTTTGTAAGAAAACAAATAAATAATTTAGATTATGTAAATACTTTTATTTTATTTTATTTTATAAAGTGTAAAATCTGCCGGCGGACACCCTGTACCACCAAATTGTAGGACGAGTTTATGAGGTACAGTTTTCATCTACAAAGCCAATTGTGGTCACTTTTATATGAGGCTGAAAATACCCTACAGTTTTACAGCTGCTGATATATAGGATTTTTGTGAGCTACTCAGAAATGATAAAAACACTCTAGGTTTTGAGAACATTGACCTAATGGAAGTCAATATGGTGTGGTATTGGCTGGGACGTACAAACAGTAGCGTCGCTAGGCGTGGGCGAAGTTGGCGCTTGCCCACGCCCTCGTACTTGAAAGGGGCCACACGTGGCCCCTTTAAATGCCATGTCCCCAAACTTTATCACAGATGACTAATTAATTTGATCACTTTTACGTTCGAAAAAAACGTCACAAAGAACTTGATTCCATACAAGCTTGGGCCCGGCATGCACAAACTTAAAATATGTATTTGACTGACGATTTAAGCATTTGCTACTTATGTCAAAAAATCATATTTTTGCAGGACCTGAGCTTTTGTTTTTATGTTTTATGATTTGTAGGTTATGTAGTTAAATCACTCGTTCTTATGATAAATTGTTTGAATAAATTGAAAAGCACAGAAAAGAATGCTGTTTGGTAGTTATTATTAAAGAAGTAAAAGAAAACTCAAACTTTTTAATTTCTTAACTATTTTCTGCAATTAGTAATAAAATGTCATCTGGAAAAGCAGCCGTAGGCAGTACATTGTCTGTTCTATGGCTCTCGAAACTTAAGTAACACATTATTGTCATTATGTGGGCGCCCTACCTACTGTCCTGTGATCCGAGAGAAAAGGCAAGGGTCAAGTTAAATAAATCCACGAAAGTAAAAACACGAAATCTCTCCAAAAGCAGCCACAATGCTAAAGTGCATGCCGCACAAACTAACTAGACTAACTAGACACTCACGTGTGCATTCCGCATGACAAGTTAACAAGTTGAAACTCGAAGGTATCAAGTTAAGTCTCATTTGAAATAGGCAATAATCAATGATCATACAGCCTATTCAGTCGCGTGGGATTATATTCAATGGTTATTTTTCTACATTTCATTTATTCAATACTAATCTCTACAGATTCGCCTCAATGTTTCTACATTATGTTTTTTTTTTATAATGAAGGCTATTTTATTGTAAAAATAGCCTTCAGTATCTATTGCCATATACAAAATTCAGAAAAATATTTAAAAACGTTTCGTTTTTGCTATAGCAAAAGCATTAGCTTTCCCTTTTCCGTTTTAATAAATGTTTTTATGATTGTCCCAAGTATGACAGAAATAAAAACTATTTATTTATACTTATAATTTATCGTTTTATTACGTACACATTTTTGTATAACTGTTACGAACGATTACCCAATTTCATACATCTTTAAAAGCAAGTATTTTTGAGCCTCGCAAGAAGCCCCTCTTAAGTGCAAATGCGAGGCCATTGTAACCTTCTAAGACCGCGACCGTTGGATTGACGGAACACGAGACTTATCAGGAATTAATGTAAGTTTTTCGCATATACCATACATTATTTCTTTATTTTTCATAACATAAAAAGTTTTAAGTTTGAAAAAGTGCAAAGGCATGCCAATGCTAATGGCATTAAGTCCGCCTTGGACTTTTGTACTTAAGAATTAGTAAATAAAAGTCATGTTAAAACTTAGGTTACAAAACTACTAGCGATCAAAATTGTTGTGTGTGTAATGTTAAGGCCGAACGAACGCTAGGACTCCTTAAACTATCTTTACTGAAACTTTACCGCAATTCACTAATTTTTTGCTTCTACATTCAAAACAGAACTTGTTCTTTAGCGACCTGAACCTGACCTTGAACCTGCTCAGAAAATAAATAACAAAATATAACTCCCAGTTTTACGCTTTATAATAGACACAGAAATTATTATCTAAATGTGATTTGACACTCCGTGACCACTTAAGTCGTATCAACGAAAAACAGGTAAATAATCACCATTTAAGTCTGCAGCCAAAAAATGAGCTTTTTAATTGCTGTCACAAGTTATCGTCAATGAGGTTATAGGAAAAATTAAACAAGCTAAATAGATAGAT
Source organism: Parnassius glacialis (assembly GCA_033319125.1). Classification (NCBI taxonomy): domain Eukaryota; kingdom Metazoa; phylum Arthropoda; class Insecta; order Lepidoptera; family Papilionidae; genus Parnassius; species Parnassius glacialis. The sequence goes on along the minus strand of JAVANC010000004.1, from coordinate 73,237,644 downwards.
ACTATGCTGGATTACACAAGAGATTTTAGTCGGGTCGAACAAATGTATGTTATATAAAGATACGTGAATACGTCCACCGGTAATTTAGAACATTTTCTTGGTTTTTTAGCAGAATCAGAACATCAGGAGAGTTTTTTTTTAACAAACGGCATACTCAATGAACTTGAAAAACATTAAATAAATACAGTAGATGGTCGATTATCCCAACGTCGATCAACCAAAAAATCGCTTAACCGAACTACTACCGCGCTGAGATGCGACTACCGCAGCAGCGAGAAAAAGATCACAAGGAGAATCTATCTGTGTCTGAAAGTCGCACAGCAGACACACTGTAATATCATATTGGAATTATTAAAAAAAAACAAGACTGCACCACAAAACTAGTACAGTAGAACACAGATTGTCCGAATTAATTGGGACTGGGGTCGATTCGGATAATCGAAAATTCGGATAATCGGACATACACCGGTATTTAATATAGAAAAACGAACTGTCACTCATAGAATAAACTTTATTAAGTTTATAAATGGTTTTACATTTTATAAAGTTTTTAAAAAGTGTAAATCCAGCTACACCCATTTTTTACTGAACATTCGCGTCTTTTCACATAAAATCGATCGTGAAATTGGTTGTCCAAAAGATCGTTGCTGCAGAAACCACGTAAAAACAGCATTCTCAAGCTGTTCATCCTTTGCCTTTTTCATTACTTTTCGCGACGAACATCCATCACCAGTTTCCAACGCAGTCACAAAACTTAAAATTTTTCACTGTTATTTTTAATATCAGTTAACCAAATACTATAAGTAAGTAACATTATTTACTTACAGTACTTGGTTTTAATATTTTTTTTATTACGCTTAGGACCGATTCGGATAATTGGCGATTCGGTTAATCGGCGTTCGGATAATCGGCGTTCTACTGTAATTATATTTCATTTTATTCCTCCCCTGAATTAAATGACCGCAATGTTTTCGAAATCATTGACTTTATAGACGAAAACAGTCTTGAAGAGACCTTTCCCCAGCTTTTAAAGTTAGCTTATCTTGTCGTAGCTATTCCAGCCACAAGTTCCTCTGCGGAACGTGCTTTCTCATTTCTGAAGCGCATCCATAGTTATTTGAGAAATACACAAGGTTAAGAGCTTCTTTCAGACTTATCAATTATCACAATTGAAAAAAGGTTATTGGTTACGTTCACCAACATTTTACGCTGACGTAATCAAACCTTCCCTTAAGAAAGAGAGACGATTCGATTTAGAATATAAATAATTTGTTTTTTTTTAATGTTGTACATTGTTTGTACTTTGTTCATGCTTTTCATTTGTTAATGTATTGTATTGTATGTAAATATCTTTTTCTTTCGCTCGACCAAACCCAAACGGCTTTTTTCAAAGCCACCGAAGGTATGCAATTGCTGATATGTCATACAATCTATCTAGCAGTAGTATGCCTTCTGTGTGCTTTGTTAAACACGTCCTCGACAGCACGGAATATGTAACTGAAGAGTGGAGACAGATCAAGATTGGTGTATTTTTATAAAACTGCTAAAAACAACAAAACCATATTTTGGGCTTGCCCTAGTTTCGCCACTGGTTCAGAGTATGAAGAAGAAAATATACCTACTGACTCTGAAGCGTTTACTTGCTTAGATACCGTCTTGCAAAGCTTGCTGTATATATTATTTCAGTTTGATGATATTATGGATTGTATAAATAATCTGAAAAATCGGTCTAAAGATGCAGACACTTTGCAATTGCCAAGCAATCACGACATTTGAAATGCTAACTCTAGAATTTATAATCTCGATGTCACACATGTGTGATGCGAAATATTACCACGTCAATAACATAAGTAAGATCAGACAAAAAGTCAATATAAATTTAAAGGTCGCTTGACAATTTGCGTTACTTTTGTGACTGGATCCAAAAATTTCGGGAAACAGGCCTTAATTAATGTACTGCAAAAGCCTACGAATTCATAGAAAAGAGTAGTTGTGAGATTCCAACGACTTTTAAAGAGAAGAGGGTACGCATAAAAAAGAGAATGTTTAATTATGAAGCTTATTGATTCCGATGAATGTAGATTCAGAATTTATTTTTTATTACAATGGTTGACACCATAATACAAGATATTAACACAAGATTTACTGCACTCACTGAATACTTCAACAAAACAACTTTCAAAAGGATTCTTGTACGACAACATTATCTTAAAATCTTTGCCAAATAACTAGGTTTTGAAGCAGTGTAATGATTAAGGTGTAGTACTTCAAGATGGAGAAAGCAGACATAGAATCTTATGAGCTTTATGAAGAATTACAAGTTTTAGTACCTAATCTACCAAACTCCATTAGAGACGCCAATAAGGTGACTCAATACATAATTACAAATGAATTGGAAGACATCTATCCTAATTTTTAAATTGCTATTAGCATTATGTTGACTATGTCTGTAAGTACAGCTTCCGCAGAAAAAATATGTTCGAAGTTAACAATTATCAACTACTTAACAAACAGTATGAAGCAATACTCAATGGAAGCAGATTTAGCTGCAAAAATAATTACAAATCTTTACTAAAGGAGTTCAGTAAAGCAAAAAGCCGAAGAACATTACTTTTGCAAAAAATTAAATCACGCAAGTTAAAAAATAAAACTTTTTTTGCAAATCTATATGCTATCCAATTCTCTCCCACCGCGCATTTATATTTTTTCGCTATCGTGAGTAGGTATGGCGTGTCAAAGCATGTTTGGTAGGATAGATCTATATTAGGTAGACCTTGGGAACGAAAGAAAAGGGGCCGCACTGATGTCACTTCGCCCATGTCTATATTAGTCCACGGTACGCCTCTACGTACAAAAGAACATTAGAGAATTAGAAGCCGAATTACCTGATTTTTCATAAGCGTGCCATTGCACTTGGAGCTTACTCGTATTTATTGAAACTTCGTACATAAGACTCCGATGAAAGGATTTCGACGTTAGTAAATATAAGCAGAAGCACACTGAGCAAATACATGAAGAAAGCAAGAGATGTAATGGTGGCACACTATGTGCCACAACATCTGGGCTTGGAGCACATTTCAAGAGGAGTTGCAGAAAGAAATTTATACATTCCCATTGTTTGGAAACCCTGGAAGCAAGGTTGAAGAAAGAAAAGTCATTGTTTTAATGGATGGGACAAATTTATGTGTTGCGTCAAATTGGCAAAGTAAAAAAGCTTGAGAAATGGATGCCCCACGAACTCAATGATCGCCAACGCGAGGTAGGCATGGAGATGTGCCTTGCACTGCTCAAGAGACACACAAACGAAGGAATTTCGAATCGCATTGTTAACTGCGACGAAAAATGGATTCTGTTTGATAATAATCGCAAGCGCTCAGCAAGTTGGTCGAATCCTGGTTCTGGACCTAAACAATGTCTTAAACAAAAACTTACCCCCAGAAAAGTGATGAACACTGTTTGGTGGTCTAGCGCCAGTGTGATTCATCACAGCTTCTTACGAAATGGGATGAGCATTACTTCAGATGTGCACTGTGAAGAACTGAACACAATGATGGAAAAGCACGCACGTCCCAACCAGCTTTGGTCAATCGCTCGTCCCCGCTGCTCCTGCACGACAACGTGCGACCTCATATTGAATTTGGAACTTCGTCTCCAAGTTACCAAGAGCTGGGGCTGGAAGCTGACATCCACCGTACTCACCAAACCTTACACCTAGACTTCTACTTTTTCCAGAATTTAGATTACTTGTCAGCGGCAAAAAATGCAATACCCGAGAAGAAGTACAAAATGCCTTTGAAGAATTTGTTGTCTCCCCTCCAGTTGATTTCTTCAAGGGCATCAATAAACTGCCACTGCGTTGGCAAAGATGCAGCTATTGCACGGGTGATTACTTTGATTAATAGAAATAAAAAATATTGAAAAAAATTATGTTCATTTAAAAAACGGCAATTTCAAAGACCTTAATATAACTAAGTATCGTGATAATGTATTTGCACATTCTAAAATGTATCTACTGCATAACATACGAGGGTGCGTCTTTAAGTTCGCGGAATGGGTATGTAGGTAATAAGTGGAGAATCAGACGCTAAGTCACTAAAAGTATGCAAGTTCGTTCCTAAGAGCAATCATTCTCTGCCGTTCTCTACCTGCGTTAAGTAAAAGAGCCTATTATTATTATTATTCATAGATTTCAGCGGGACATTATAACCTTTTTGGATAGATGATTAAATGGTCATAACTTTTAAAATATTTTTACGTCTCTAAAGTGTAAAAATAGAAAAAAAATTATTAAAACCCATAATTTTTTACTGTGAATACTTTTTGTATTTTTATGATTGTATTCGCTTGGTTGAAGCTTCAAGAAAATAAATAAACTTGAAAGCATACACAAAAAGGTCATTTTTATTTAGAATTTATTTCGGAATTCTGGGTAATTATTGAAAATGTTTAAAAACCTTATATCTCAAGACCTGTTTATTTTCGGCCGTATGGCCGAAACGCACAGGCGTCAATCTCAGCGCATCACTATTCAACCACTCTCAACTATGTATCAGTATCTATAGAACATCTGGTAACGGTTGGCATATTTGTACTCTAAGTTCTGAAACCTCTTATCTATTGTTCTAAGTGGTTCCTTCTAAATATTACTCATTTTCTCTTTGGCGGGGTCTATAACTTTGACAAGTAAATAACCGTTCGGTTATGGTGGAACTTAAGGGGTTAAGTGATTTTATATTGATTTACAATTGAAAAAGTCAGAAAATGGACGAAGATGAAGCAGATACGGTAGAAGTTCGCGTAGCAAACGTCGGATTACGGAGACGCAGTTACAGGTGGACTGCTCCTAGTTTTTCATTATATTTTCCTTTTTAACACAATAGCAAGATATTCCAATGTTGTAAAATTACACCTAATGATGTAAAACCTGTTCAAGATGACCTTTTTAAAACACCTAACAAACTTCGACAGGATTCTATCATCGCTTCTTTACTTACCATCACAGTAGTTATAATTTAAAATTAAAAATTTTGTACTGCCGACTTCAATATAAGTTATTAAGAATAACTCAATAACTATTGATCTGACCTTGATCAAATTCATATGGGACTAGGGTTAACATATGACAGGCGTTTGCCGCATTTGACAGGCATTTAATGGTTTAGACAGGCGCGTGCGGCCGGCATTGGTCTGAGACAGGCATTTTTAAATTTCGCGCCCACGCGCGCATCGCGCTTGCATACCTACATGCAAGCGGGCGCGAAATTTGAATGACACCGGCGGGCATATTCACTCATTAATGCCTCTGTTTCAATCTAAAATTCAAGCTATTGAGAAAGAAGAAGTTACTATTGTAGAAATTAACTGTATAATAAACGCAACTTTAAATGCACTCAAATCTCGTAAAGATGAAAATTTTAAATCATTGACAGTTATTCGACTACTGAACACTTTAAAACCGAGATTCTGGGCCTGTATGTGGATTTAACAGCTTATTTGGAAATATGGATGAAAAATATCGAAGAATTCTCTTCCTTCCGGTGGATGATTTTACAAAAAGAAATGAAAAGTTTCACAAATTCTGATTTAGCTTCATCTGTAGAATTTCTCTCTAAGCTGAATATCAGTGTAGACGACGTGAAACTGTTTGACGAATACGAAGTTCTAAAAGAATATTGTTGAAGTTCAGATAACATTTTTTTTTCTGAAAGCTTAACTACACAGTGGTGCAAATTTCTCAAAAGTAGGGAAGTGAATGGTGACATTACAGAATTCATGAAAATCTGCCAGTTTGTGTTCTCTATTTTGGCACACAATGCGAATGTAGAACGTACGTTTTCTCTCGTCAACGCCCAGTGGAGTAAGGAAAGAAATCGGCTGACAATTAAATCGGTAAAAGCAATATTGATTACTCAGGAAAATTACAAAACTGTATCTTGTGAAGACTTTTACGTTTACGTATTAGAAAAGAAAGAACTGTTAAAAAAAAATAATTTCCTCTAACAAATATCAGAAATAAATATCCTTTTTCATTATTATCTGTTGGCTTTTACTTATTACCTACAGCGTTTTGCTTTAGACAGACATTTTTCTGAAAATTCAGGCATTTTATGTAGGTACCATAGACAAGCATCCCTCTATTTACATATGGTAACCCTATATGGGACCACACGAGAAGTACTAGCTTTGAAATAAAAAAAGAATCATCGAAATCGGTTCACCCAGTAAAAAGTTATGAGGTAACACATAAAAAAACATACAGTCAAATTGAGTACCGTCTCCTTTTTGGAAGTCGACAGAAAAGAAGGAGACCGAGATCCACAGAAAGGAACAAAAAGAAAACAAGTGGCACGGGTCATGCATTTTCAACAAAATATAATTTAATTTAGGGAAACCGTGTAACAATGTATGAAAAAAGTTTTTTATGAGTGTAACACACTTCAATAACTATTTATTTAATAACATTAGTCATGGTGTGTATGCAGGAAAAGGAATAAAAGGAAACAGAGGAGACAGAGTGAGTAGCCAATCAAAAGAAAATAAAAATAGTATACGACAGTTTAATGGAAGACTCAGAAGCAACGAAAGCCCTAACGACTGTATCTAAGTTGTGAACTAAGTATTTCAAAATTATGGATGATTTACAATGACAGCTGCGCTGAACAATTAAAAGTTAAATCATCAATGTTCCGAAAAGTTTTTGTAACAGTTTAACATTGGATTTAAATCTCCTGCTTCAGATGTTTTCAGTCACTGTACACTACTTACTAACAATATTGTTTCAAATTCACAAACTAAGTGTTCTTTTATGACAGAAAAATGCATTCGTAAAAAGAGAGCAAATGCTTTCTATAAGCATTTGAAACAAGAAGTTCCTGATACAAAGACCATCTGTTTTGACCTCCAACAAATACAACCATTACCAAAGTCACCTGTCCAAGAGGCTTACTACTGTCAGAAGATTGGTTTTTAAACTGGTGAGAGTAGTGCAGAGATTTCTTCTGCCTTATACCATCATTTACATCACATGAAAATGAATGATGCAAAAGTATTATGTTTGTTCAGTGACAATTGTTTAGCTCAGAATAAAAATAATATTGTATTAAGAACAGTTATGCATTCTATGCAGACCACTGACAATGCGACTCAATATATTCAGATGTTTTTCCCTGTGAAGGGCCACAGTTTCTTGCCGGCAGATAGAATATGATGATAGAGTTCCACATTCTCAAAATATTCTTAAAATTCGTATTCCACAACATAAGAGTGGTTTCTTTAACTCTTCTTTTACTGTGCAGTCCATACTGCTCTGGAATGCCTTGCCTGTTCATATCAAAAAAACCAGTAACAAACATTATTTTAAAAGACTAGTTCGAAAATTCCTTAACAGAAATAATACCACCTGATTTATCCGTTTTTTTTTTTCTCCCTCTTTCGATATTTTGTATAATATATTTATTAATATGCATCATGTTATTTTATTTTTGTGTTATATTATTTTATATTTATTTAGAGATTTTGTATATATAAGTATCCATTTATATATTTACTATTAATTTTTTTTCTTTATTACTTAGTAGATATTAAGTTTGTTTAGTTTAAAAATATTTTATTAATTTGCTTTTTATTATATGATATAATGTTTTTACTTATTTATTAATTTATGGAGTGGTGTTGCACCTACCACAGCTTCTCATATCATCCAGGGTTGGCTGGTAGAGAATGCCACATGGCATTAAGTCCGCCCTTTATTTCCCTTAATATAAGGTAGATGTAAAAAAAGAATAAATAAATAAATAAAATATTTGGCAGAGTAGAAAAACTACTGAGATGCAAGCAGACAATTCTTTCCAAGCAAGAATATTAGGAAATTTATGAACCTAAAATAGGTTGGCCATCTTCATATTATGGGTATAGATTGGATGCTACTGGATACGAAAACATGATGAGCGAAATGAAAAGAATATTTTTAAATAACAATTCGTATGATAGGAGCAAAAAACAATTTGTGTAAAAGGAACAAAGTATTTTCATTTCATGATGATAATGAACCGTTTATAAATTTGTTGAAACGGGAAGTGAAAAGGGACCACATTATATCACATCGGCTCCAAGAAATCCCACTTGGACATGGGATCACACAAGAAAAGAAAAATAATGTGAACAAACTGCTAACTTGTATGTTTGGTGATTGACAATCATTGAACAAGGAATACTTCCAATGGTATAAACATATAATTTTGGATACCCTTACAGTGAAAAATCCTACTGAAGTTTTCTGTGATTGCCTGGAAGAAGAAATTACAATTTAAAAGCAACAATTTTTTTAAATAAAGAATACTATAAGGAAAAATTATATTTTAATTTATTTATTGTTACCTAAAATGAGCTGAGTAGATTTACCTTTTTTCTATACAATCATAAAGCAAAATGTGATTTCTACATACCCATTCATTCAAAACATCAAATTGTTAAAAAACACATTCATTCAAATTGTTTTTAAAACAATCTAATTTTGTATGGTACAATATATTTTTTTTATTATTCTAAGCCAACGCTTATTTACGATCCCACCTGATGGTAAGTGGTGATGTAGCCTAAGATGGTGAAGCGCACTGACTTAACAAAAGCCTATTCACTCTTGCCTTGAAGATACCCACATTGTAATCAGATGGAAAGACAGATGCTGGCAACTTATTCCACTCCTTTGCTGTACGCATGATGAACTATGCAGCGAACCGTTTGGTTCGAAAGCGTGGTAAGTCAACAACGAAGGGGTGGAGTCTGCCCGAACTTCTGGTTGTCCGATGACGGAAGAGAGAGGGAGGAATAAAATTATGCAATTCCTGCACACACTCTCCGAAATGCATCCTGTAGAAAACTGAAAGGCTGGCTACTTTGCACATGTGTTCGAGACTGGTAAGATTGGTTTTAACCAAATTCAGGTCACCAATAAGCCTCTTAGAATGTCTTTCAGTCGATTTGTAAAATGAAATATGTCTAAGAACTACCAGAAACAGATAAAAAAGGTTATCATTAGTTTTTTTTTTAATTTATTAATATAAAGTTTTAATTGGATTCCCAACAATCTGATGTGAGTGACAAACCACATTTTGAATTTTCCTCATAAGCACTATTAGAGGCATCGGCAAAGCCTAGTAGGATTAGGTTAGGTTATTCAACCCTTTTACAAAATTAATAAATACTTGTTGTTTATACTATTATTTATTTTAATGTACTTTTATTATATAAAATAGCATATGTAGTTACTATTCCAATATTTCCATTCTATAAAGTTTTATTTACTTCCTGATATCTAACTGACCAACCTTTGTGTCATTGCTTGCAGGCAAACAGTGGATTGTATTGAAGTTTTTGCAAGGACACTCACTGAAATTTTGCAGCTAAGCAATCTTGACGAAGCAGAGCCTGGAAGAACATATTGCAACACAATAATATGGAGGTTGGACTTTGAACACAAAACTGTTTAATGATGTCTTATATGAATGCAAATACTACACAATAAATTAAACTATAATAATTTTATGGATTTGCTTTTAACTTTTTTAAGTACCAATGTTTTTGAGCACTTTAACGCACCCATAGTCAGGGTAAAAAGAATTATAATATAAAGTTGAAAGTAGTTTTCGTTAACATCAGGACATCAAATCCATAAAATTAGATTTTTAGTTTTATCCCATAAAACTGTTTATCGGCGCTTACTCAATATTCTTTGGCAAACTTAAAGTTTCTTTATCAATATTAAACTGTGACATATTATCTGTGATCTGTATCTTTATCAACAATACAACAATCAACCTTTAATATAAAATTATTAATACAGAAATGGACAATAAAGTGTGGCTTTTCTTTGATTTTATTTATACCACTGTATATTCCCCTCACAGTACTATTTTCATTACCTCAATGATAATGAATTTGGTCAACCAAATGTGAACAATTAAATGAAACCTGACTGCCAGAGTCGAGCAATGCTCGTACCTTTATTACACATTTATTCTTATTTTTACAACAGCAGTTGGAAGTAAAACTTCATTGGAAATACAAGATAACCCTACTCTCGACGACTCCGTGGCTCATTGGCTTAGCAATAAGTTGTAGCCCCACAAGCTGCAGGTTTCAATCCCACACCAAGCAACTTTTAGTCTGTGGGTGGGATTTTCTCTTGTATCATGGAGGCAGTTGACACACAAATTGCACAAGTACAAACATCTAGACCCGGAAAAATTATTTGTAGGCCATACAAATACTTGCTTCGTGCGGGATTCGAACCTGCGACCCCAGCATTTCAACTCACTGCTAAGCCACTGGGCTACGGAGCCATAAATCTGCTGACAATAAAAACTTTATTGTTTAAATGTGGGGAAGGTTAATATGCAACATCGAGGAAGATTAAGATTATAACAATGTGAAAGTCTTTGTTGGATTGAATGGCACAAAAGTGCATAAATACATATTACAGAAAAATAATTTTTATTTTTATGTTAATGTAAGGAGTGTGTCAGCTTGAGCAGACATGTAACAACCTAACTGAATTAGCTCTGTATGCGTGGCAGCGTAGATATATTTTCATACTTAAAGCACAGTGTGGAACAGAACTGCTAATACTAAGTTGCTGACAAGTGTCATGCAAGAGCTTGTTTTTTATTATTATTTCATAGAAATAGAGTGACAAACGAGCACACAGTCCACCTGATGGTAAGTGGTTGCTGTGGCCCATAGACATCTAAATCTATCCTCATTTGTGAATGAAAATACAGTAATGTTCTCACCCTTGAGGACTAAGATGGAATGCCTCGTTTCCAGTAAAAAGGGTCTCCGGTTCTCTACACTCACCATACGAAACACAACAGTGTTAAGCTGCTATTTTACGCTGGTATTCTGATAGCTTGTTATGATTGGCTTTACAAATAGCACATTTAAAGTTAAACCTACATTTTCCAGGTTGTTCATAAAAGCAAACACTATATACATATACAACACGTAACATAATTAACGCACTTTGAGAAAGTAGTTTGTTCAGAATCGTTTACTGAATCGATTTCTATCATTTTTAATATAGGTAATTTTTTTATCCCAAAAATAATTGAAACTACGTAATTTAGAGCCTGTCCAGAAAGCGCGATTTACGCGCGCGTCCACTCGCGCGTTTTGATTTGTATTGCGTCCAGATGCGGCGAAATCACGCGCGTTCTTACGCGCGCATGAGATGAGACGGATTTGGTCAGTTATAAACATGGACTCGGCTACAGCGGTTGTGTTGTGGCTTGCATACCGTCGATGGAGACGTTGTAAACGAAGAGAAAGTCGACGATTTAACGTGCATCCCATTCTACGTGACAGAATGACGCATAGTATGTATATAACTTTATACCCAAAACTCAGAGAATATAGTGAAAAGTTTTTCAACTACTTTCGGATGTCAGTAGCATCGTTTGATGATTTACTAGAAATTATCAAAGAAGATTTGACTCCATGTCAAAATTATGTGGTACGGGATACTGTTTCTGCAGAAGAAAAACTCGTGATTACTTTGAGGTAATATTTTTTATTGCTTTAGTAATTATAAACTAAGACCCAATTAACAAAAATAAAGAATTTGAACAAAATTAACAAAAATTAGGAATCATTCTTATATAATATAGGTAGGTACTTAACATTTAATTTAATTATCGTATAGTTCCATTAATTCAGATTCATTGGAATCTTGTGTAGATGCCGGTGATGGGTTTTTGTAGCTAGACGTCTTTGGTGGTCGTGACGCAGTGCAATAACCTCGATTGTAAGTCGAAAAGGTTGCAGGTGGAAACGAAGATGTTGAAGGGTCTGTTGCGGTATATCCTGTTTCTCCAAAATAATCTGTCTGTCCACGTTGTGTCATTCCTGTTTGGTAATGACATTGTGTCGAAGGTTGGTAGTCGGAACGAGCAGCTGCAGGTTTAAGACACAGAGCTTGTTGAGCTTGAAGTACTTTCATTAATTCAATTTTTGTTTGAAGTCTGTTTTCCTCTGGTACTTTAAGAAGCTCTTTGTGTAAGGACAAACAAAATAGTTTGTCATCATCTGACTCCACTTGGTTTGATGTCTGTGGCTGATTTCCAGATGCTAAATTTGTTTTTATGATGGAGAGAAATTCTTCGTCGGCCGCATTTAGGTTTTTCTTCTTTTTCGCCTGACTACGTGGAGGTCTCATTACATCTTCCCCATCGCCCGAAAACTCTTGTTCTTCAGCTGCAATAGACGCGGTGTTGATGTTGCTCTCAGTTCTTTTATTCCGTGTCGATCTTTCGAGGAACATCAAACGTTCAAAATAAATATATTTGGCTTTGCCGGAGGCTCCTGATCCAGACGGTGTGGTTTTCTTCTTCTTCATTTCTCTTACAAAGCCATCACGCAACCCTTTCCACTTCTTCTGCAATAAAGTACCTGTAAACAATAAAAAGATTAGAATAAAATAATAATTCTTATGTAACTTTCTTTTCAGATATTTGGCTACAGGATGTTATTTTGCGGACCTGCATTATGCCTACAGATTAGGAAAGTCTACAGTTATCGAAATAGTACAGAAAACCTGTTACGTCATATGGAACAAACTGCAAAATATAGTAATGAGAGAACCAACGAAGGCTGAATGGAAAGAAATTTCGAAACAATTTCAAAAATACACAAATTTTCCAAATTGCATCGGCGCCATTGACGGCAAGCACATCCGTATTATAAAACCTAATGATTCTGGATCTCTTTTTTATAACTATAAGAGTTACTTTTCAACTGTTTTGTTGGCCGTATGCGATGCAAATTATTGTTTTATTGCAGTGGACATAGGCGCATATGGAAAAAGTAATGACTCCACAATTTTTAGAGACTCTATTTTATATAAAAAACTTGTCGAGAAAACTTTAGATATCCCAGATCCAAAGCCAATATCGCAAACAGATACAACCCCCTTACCTCATGTCATAGTAGGAGATGAGGCGTTTAGTCTGTCTGAAAATATAATGCGCCCTTATTGCGGTAAATCTCTAACAACTAAAAAAAGAATTTTCAACTATCGCTTATCCAGAGCCCGGCGTTACATTGAATGTTGCTTTGGCATCTTAGTAAATAAATGGAGAATATTTCATAGACCGTTGAATGTAGACATAGAATTTGCAGAAAATATCATTAAGGCTTGTTGTGTTCTCCATAACTACGTAAGGTTAAGGGATGGCTACAGGTATGATCACACTCTTTACGAAACATCTCTGATTAATTTGAACACTGAGGCAGTGAGGCCTAATGCGAGATCATTGAATACAAGAGATAGATTTGCTGATTATTTTGTTAACGAAGACAAACTCCCTTGGCAAGATAAAATGATATAGTTTATTAATGTAAAATATGTGCAAGGAATATTATTATTTAATAAAATATTATTTACTTACCTAAAGTTTTTTTTTTCTCCTCGGAATCACCAGCTTCACAAAAAATTTCTACTATTTCTTCCCAGTTCCTACGTTTAATGATTCTATTAGAATAATCTGATGATTCCATATCCCATATAGCTACCCTTTTCTCAATTTCGTCAATAAAAAGTTCCGTGTCAAAGTTATCACGCTCCATTTTGAACCAAATACGTCCACTCGCCACGGACACGCGCGTAGTACTGGACGCAGCAATGGCGCCGGAGTATCTCGACTCGCGCGGCGCACGCGCGTAAAACGAGCGAGTCGAGAGTCCCGCTCATTGCAAGCGTTTTACGCGCGTGTGAGGTAACGCGCGAGAGCATCTGGACGGCATGTATGTAGCTCTAGTATCTCGAGAACGCGCGAGTGCCTACGCGCGAGTGGATACGCGCGTAAAACGCGCTTTCTGGACAGGCTCTTACAGACACACTAAACCTGTACAGTCAAAATAAACTGAAATGGACTGTAACTCAAGGCAATAAGACTTTTAAAAGTGCAGTTTTATTTGTATTAATGCAAAATATGTAATATGTATTGTATCAATACAAAATAAAGAAAATTGAACCTTATTTCAAGTATTTTAAAGTCTTTACAAATACAGAGTTTGGAGTGGCTTATAAAGGTCGCGGCGGCCAGGCCACTGACCTCCCAGATCAGCTGATTTGACGCCTCTTGACTTTTTTATGGGGATGTATTAAATCATTCGTTTATTTTACGTAATTCTATGAGTGAACGATTTTAGAATAGTGAAAAATGACACTGAATTGTTTTCTAAATTATTTCCTTTCTTTTTTAAAAAGTAACCTCCACACTAGGATTTTCTCTTGAATAGTGGGGGCAGTGTACAAGCACAAATTGCACAAGGACAAACATCCAGACCCGGAACAATTATAGACCTATACCTAGCGTTTGTGTTTTTGTACGGTGACCACAACATTCTTCCGGAATCAGTATAACTAATTTGATAAACAATCAATGCATAAACATGTTTAACTAAGAATTCAGTGTATGTATTATGATTATAACATAATATACTAATTGGGGTGTCTGAGGATGTGCGTTAATTACGTTAAATGTTGTATATATATTTTTTGAGATCAATTCTCTTTAGAATTGGCTAATTTAAATTTATAGCAAACATGAACACGGTGAAAATATATTTTGCAATACTTACGTTTTGTTTTCTTAGGCTTATCAGCTTGAGCAACACACATGAGGAGCGCTAGTGGGAGCTAGAGTAAGCTTCTGAAGTGACAAAGCCCTTTTTTCTAAAAATGTTTAAAAAGATTACAAGTCTGGCATGGTGTTAACCTTTTCCTTTTCAAGTAAAATGAATGCACAGTATAATGATCAAGCTTTCTTTACAAAATACAATTTATCCTAATATTGAATTGATTGCTCTAAGCTTTTAAAAGTTATATTACTAATATCTAAGATTTGGTTAACATGGTGGATAATAACTTGTGGTTTGTTGTCCTATTGTTGCTTATACAAGTCAAAATTGTATAATTTTCAAGAGTAAGAGGCAAGTCTTATGACATCTAGAGCTTTTCCCTTAAAAAAGACAGTAGTAATATCATCATCATCATTACAGTCCTTCACAAGTCCAACAAAGCTGAACACAGGCCTCCCCCAAAGAATGCAACAAAGCACGGTTCTGAGCCACCTGCATCCATCGACTTCCTTATGTCTTACCAGGTCATCACTCGCATCTAGTGAAGTTCGAAGTTGCCACTCGAGAAACTTTCTTCCCCCTCGTTTGTAGGTTCTTCGAGCTATATGGCCGGCCCATTACCACAACAGCTTACTAATCCTTAGTAGTTCTATAACTGGATAAACTGTGAAAATTATTTATTTTCGTAAATAACTGAGTGAAAAAGATAAATTCATAGAGATAATAGGTACCCACTTGTATTCCCGCTTAAGGTTCTGCTTATTAGAAAAGAACTCTGGCTTGGATTATTGGTATCATTGTAAGCCTTATCGCGAATCTCTGCACGATACCCTGATGATGCGCAATTAACGGAGATAATTGTGTTAAAACGCGCAAGAATGAAACAATATTTTCTCTACTATTTCGCCTAATTCTACATTGTCCGTCCAGCAACCGTATATTGATATCTTTAACTGAATAATCATGGAACGATGATTAGAGAATCTTTTGGCTTTCAAAACTTCGAAATCGGATTTTACTGATCACACAAGTAAATATCGGTTTTCGTTAAAATTGACTTGCATTGTCCTCTTGCCGCTATAAACCTTTTAATTTCTTCATCACTTATTTTTAAAAGAAATTCTATATGAAGTATGTACTGAATTAAAAATGAAACCGAATTAAGGATAAAAATTATAAAATATAAACAAAATCTAATTAAAATTAACTATATTTTTTTTTTGGAGTTTATGGCCTGGTATCTAGACCTTTAGGCCAAGTCTTGAGTATTTTTATTCGGTTTATTATAATTTCTTCATAGTTCTCTGCTTTACAATGTGTTGATGCGTCACATTGTGCAGCCCTTGGGAGATTTTGACGGCAACTTGAGCCAGCAGGCAGCTGACAGTTGGCGATGGTATCTAAAGGCGCCTATGCAAACAAACAGCTTATCTTGAGAATCCATCACCATCAGAGCAATGAGGGCTAATAATCTTCCACTCACCAGATGTCGCTACTAGCGACTGAGGTAAAGTTTTTTGTTACACAGTGTCATTTAATTGAGAAATTAGTTTTAAATAATAGTTTATCATTGTCTAGAGTATTATATTGATATATAACACAATGCGTCAGTGGTTTGATTTTTAATTTTTTGCACATTATAACTCTTTTTTTTTAAAGTTGTCTTTTAGTTATATTTATAGTTTGGTTTATTCATTTCTAATGTAATTAATATAAAATATAACTAATAATACAGAAAGAAACCTTAAAGATTACATTTTTCTAAGAAATTATCGTCCCCGCTATGAAATCTGTCAAATATTTTACCTCACTCGAAAGTGGCGCCGCCCTGGTGGCAGAAAAAGTCGTGGATGCCCTCATTGTTTCAGTTTCCACTAATAGTTCACATGCGCAGACACTTAATACACAAAATCGCACCACTTTTATATATCAAAGTCCACTTCAAACCATTATTTAAACAATAATACAGGAGCAACAAACCGCCGCAGGTCAAGTTCCCGCCAAAACTATTAAAATCTTAAAATTAACTAAAGCCCCCTTTTCACTACGGGATATAATATAATATATATTACATCTCGAGATATAAATTAATATCGCTCACCATACATTTCATATGGAACCGTTTACACTTAGCTATAATATATATTACATCTCGAGCTATAAATATTTTTTCGATCGACCGAGCGATATTTTCATATTATATTTTGCCCCCTGTACCCCGCACACCGTTCCGCGCCCCCGCAAATGGTGTACGGGGTAAAGGGGGGTAATCCAATAACCAATGACAAACGCACACTGGTTAAAAGATATATCTCACAGTGTGAACGCCAATTGCGGGATATAATTTATATTTCGGGATATAATATATATAATATCCCATAGTGAAAAGCCAGCCTAAATGCGCCGAAATCACAGAACACTATTACCATAGATATCTCTTCTTCTTAATAACTGACTTTACTGCTCTGGGATTTAGCACTTCTGAGCCTGAAGTTACAATATATTTAATAATTATCCTTCATAGTATACTGCTTCACAATATGTTGATGCGTCACATTGTGCAGACCTTGGGAGATTTTGACGGCAACTTGAACCAGCAGACAGCTGACGGTTGGCGATGGTATCTCAAGGCGTTACCAAGGCGCATTTTGAGAATCACATTACCATCAGAGCACTTGTTTCACAGTTTCCACTAATAGTTCACATGCGTGGATACTTAATACCATACGAAACACAGCAGTGTCAATCTGCTATTTTACGTTGGTATTCTGTGAGAGATTGTCTTTGAGTTTTTTTTTATTTTATTATCATCATCATCATCATCATTACAGCCCTTCACAAGTCCACTGCTGAACGTAGGCCTCGCCCAAGGAATGCCACAAAGCACGGTCCTGAGCCACCTGCATCCATCGACTTCCTGCACGTCTTACCAGGTCGTCGCTCCATCTCGTGGGGGGTCGCCCTACACTTCGCCTACCGGTACAAGGCTGCCACTCAAGAACCTTTCTTCCCCATCGGTTGTCGGTTCTTCGAGCTATATGGCCGGCCCACTGCCACTTCAGCTTACTAATCCGTTGGGCTATGTCGGTTACTCTGGTTCTACTGCGGATATCCTTATTCCTAAGTTTATCACGCAGAGAAACTCCGAGCATAGCCCTTTCCATAGCTCGCTGAGCGACCTTGGGCTTCCTCATACGGCCAGCAGTGAAGGACCACGTCTCAGTTCCGTAAGTCATCACTGGCAACACGCACTGGTTGTACAATTTCGTTTTAAGGTTTTGAGGTATGTCTGACGGGAAGATGTGTCGTAGCTTCCCGAACGCTGCCCAGCCGAGTTGAATCCGTCGATTGACCTCTCGGTCGAAGTTGGACTTACGTAGTCGGACTATTTGTCCCAGGTAAACATACTCGTCAACAACTTCGAGCTTAGTGCTCCCAACAACTACCGGCATAGATGTGACATGGACATTAAACATAATTTTTGTTTTGTCCATGTTCATCTTAAGACCTATCCGTTTGGGAGACACTATTGAGGTCATTGAGCATAGTGCTTAGGTCCTCCAGCGATTCTGCCATAAGGACTATATCGTCGGCAAATCAAAGGTGAGTGATGTACTCGCCATTGATGTTAATACCGTATCCTTTCCAGTCCAGAAGTTTGAAAACGTCTTGCAATGCAGCGGTGAAGAGTTGATGCGTCACATTGTGCAGACCTTGGGAGATTTTGACGGCAACTTGAACCAGCAGACAGCTGACGGTTGGCGATGGTATCTCAAGGCGTTACCAAGGCGCATTTTGAGAATCACATTACCATCAGAGCACTTGTTTCACAGTTTCCACTAATAGTTCACATGCGTGGATACTTAATACCATACGAAACACAGCAGTGTCAATCTGCTATTTTACGCTGGTATTCTGTGAGAGATTGTCTTTGAGTTTTTTTTTTATTTTATTATCATCATCATCATCATCATTACAGCCCTTCACAAGTCCACTGCTGAACATAGGCCTCGCCCAAGGAATGCCACAAAGCACGGTCCTGAGCCACCTGCATCCATCGACTTCCTGCATGTCTTACCAGGTCGTCGCTCCATCTCGTGGGGGGTCGCCCTTCACTTCGCCTACCGGTACAAGGCTGCCACTCAAGAACCTTTCTTCCCCATCTGTTGTCGGTTCTTCGAGCTATATGGCCGGCCCACTGCCACTTCAGCTTACTAATCCGTTGGGCTATGTCGGTTACTCTGGTTCTACTGCGGATATCCTTATTCCTAAGTTTATCACGCAGAGAAACTCCGAGCATAGCCCTCTCCATAGCTCGCTGAGCGACCTTGGGCTTCCTCATACGGCCAGCAGTGAAGGACCACGTCTCAGTTCCGTAAGTCATCACTGGCAACACGCACTGGTTGTACAATTTCGTTTTAAGGTTTTGAGGTATGTCTGACGAGAAGATGTGTCGTAGCTTCCCGAACGCTGCCCAGCCGAGTTGAATCCGTCGATTGACCTCTCGGTCGAAGTTGGACTTACGTAGTCGGACTATTTGTCCCAGGTAAACATACTCGTCAACAACTTCGAGCTTAGTGCTCCCAACAACTACCGGCATAGATGTGACATGGACATTAAACATAATTTTTGTTTTGTCCATGTTCATATTAAGACCTATCCGTTTGGGAGACACTATTGAGGTCATTGAGCATAGTGCTTAGGTCCTCCAGCGATTCTGCCATAAGGACTATATCGACGGCAAATCAAAGGTGAGTGATGTACTCGCCATTGATGTTAATACCGTATCCTTTCCAGTCCAGAAGTTTGAAAACGTCTTCCAATGCAGCGGTGAAGAGTTTCGGGGATATAATATCACCCTGTCTTACACCTCTCTGCAATTGGATAGGTTACGTAGTCTGGTTCTGTACTCGGATAGCCATCGTAGCTCTACTGTACAAACACTTCAGCACTTCGATATACCGACAGTCAACTTGGCACCGCTGAAGGGACTGCAGCACCGCCCAAATTTCGACGGAATCAAAGGCTTTCTCATAGTCCACATACGCCAGACATAGTGGCAAATTGTACTCTTCCGACTTCTGTACAATTTGCCGAAGGGTATGTATGTGGTCTATGTTGCTAAAGCCCTTTCGGAAACCGGCTTGTTCGGGAGGCTGGAAGTCGTCAAGTCTGCGCGCGAGACGATTCGTAATAACTCTCGAAAACAGCACGTAGACGTGGCTCAGAAGGGGAATCGGTCTGCAGTTCTTCAAGAGAGCGTTGTCTCCTTTCTTGAAGAACAAGACCACCGCACTTCTGCTCCACGCCTCCGGTGTAATGCCACCATGGAGGACGGAATTAAAGAGCTTCTGAAGGACTTCAAGTGCCGATCTTCCACCCGCTTTCAGAAGCTCCGCTGTAATTCCATCCTCGCCTGGGGCCTTGCCGTTTTTAAGGTGCTGGAGAGCCATTCTAATCTCGCTCAGACTGACGTCCGGGATATCATCGGAATAGTGTCGGATAAAACTCGCTCTTGGATCGTTACTCACACTTGCGTGTGGCTCCAACGATGACGTGTACAGCTGCCCATAGAACCTCGCAATCTCACTCAAAATCTCAAGTGTCCCGGAAACGATGCTGCCACATTCGGTCTTCAGCTTTGACAGTTGGCTCTTTCTGGCACACAGATCTCTGGCAAAGACTTTGGAGCCTTGGTTCCGCTCGATCGCTTCTTCAATACAAGCTTTATTGAAGTTGCGTAAGTCCCGCCGTATGCATTTGGAGATCTGTCTGTTCAGTTGCCTGTATGCTGTCAAATCTGTTGAAGAATGTAGCTTCATCTCCCGTCTAACAGCCATGAGATTAAGAGTGTGATCGGAGAGTTTTTGTTCTTCTGCGGCGGGTCTTGCAGAACTTAGCTCCAACCGCATGGACAGTTTCCACGAGCTTGTCATTCATATCGTCCACTTCATTGCAGTCTTCTAGGCACTGAAACCGGTTTTGTAACTCGAGCTGAAAGGTTTCGGGACTCTGGAACAGAGCACGGGGGGGACGGAGCGTTGACTTACGAGACCTCTCCAACTTAACGTTTAGGTTCAGTGTGCCTCTATCCATTCGGTGATCGCTACCAGTTTTCACCCTCGCGATCACGGAGACATCACTGAACAGTTGTCGTCTGGTCGTCATAATGAAGTCAATCTCATTTTTTGTCGAACCTTCGGGACTCGAACAGGTCCACTTCCTGTGGGGCCGCTTCTGGAAGAAAGAGTTCATCATAAAGAGTCCCTCTTTCTCCATGAAGTGGGCCAGCTGCTGGCCCCTGGGGTTCCGTTGCCCTATTCCAAATTTCCCTACTTTCAGCTCACCGTTCTCTCTTGTGCCTAGTTTAGCATTGAAGTCTCCCATTAACACCGTATATTGGGTTTTGGAGGAATGCATGGCTCTAGAGATATACTCATACATTTCCTCCCCCTCCTCATCGGGGTGTGCCGAGGTTGGTGCGTAAACCTGTGTGACCTTCAGCGAATACCGTTTGGTGATTCTGAGTATAAGGTACGCAACCCTCGTCGACACACTCCCGATCTTTACAACGTTGTTAACGAGAGACTTGTGGACGATAAATCCGACACCTCCTTGGGACAGATGGTCGCCCTCCCGGTGATAGAGCAAGTTGCCGGATTCGAGGATTACCGTGTCCTCCCCCTCTCTTCGGTCTTCGGATAATCCTATAATATGCCAGCGCAACTTGTCTATCTCCTCTTCCAGCTCCACGATCTTCTCGTCAGTCCTCAGGGTGCGTGCGTTGTACGTTGCCAGGTCGAGTCGTCTAAGGTGGCAACCGAACCTCCACCGGAGATTCTTAGCACCCCCTGCCCCGTCGTTACCATGGTCGCCACCGTAGCCAGGAATAGAGGGGCCGCCGGGGACTGGGGGCCGTCTGTTTGTTGCTCTATTCATTGGGGGGTATATTCCATAGTTGCCACGCTTGGCGAGCGGGTTGGCAATCGCAGTTTTTTTTAATTGTAATTTTGGCTATTATCACGAAGATGCTGCTGCCGATCTCCTGCCTGTTTCCCTTTGTCGCCTTTTACGACACCCACGGGAGGATATGGGGTAGTGGATAGTCTTGACCGCCACTACACGGCATATTATTTTATTATACTAAATACTTTTTTTTTATACATATTTTATTATACATATTTTATTATACTAAATATTAATTACTACGTACTAAATACCAACTAACTTATTTCTTAACATTTACTTGTCTAACATATAATTTTTTATAATTATTACACATACATTTACTATTTATTCGCATTTATAAAGAATTCACTTAAATTATAATAACTTTTATCGATTAAGAATGACTTTAATTTTTTTATAAAAGACTTGGTGTTGTCAATATTTTTGAGGTTATTTGGAACATTGTTATTTATTTTAATTACCATCGTATGGGGATCTGTTGTGAATAATTTTAATTTTGAAAATTGAATATTCAAATTATTTTTAGTTCGATTATTTCTTTTGACAGTGTTTATAGGATCGTATGGTTTTGGATGTTTTCTAACGAACTTACAACATTCAATAATGTAAATAGACGTGTGAGTGTGACATTTTTTTTGCAATTTGAAAATATTATCTATGTCAGTACAGTTGCCCCAGATGACTATTGCATAAGTTAGTATAGACTGAGCATACGCATAATACGCCGAAAGAGCTGTTTTTAAGTCAGTAACTTTTTTCAAATGTATGAGTGCAAATATAATTGAGGACAATTTACTCATTAATTTTTGAATGTGGGGTTTCCAATTTAGATGTGTGTCAATTTCAATACCGAGTAATGTTGTAGAGTTGACCGTATCGATCGTAAAATTTTTGTAGTTAAAGTTTATTTGTAAAGGTCGTTTTTGATAAGTTTTAAACAGGATTAATTTAGTTTTGTTAAAGATCAGCACTAAATTATGTAATTCTAACCAGTCGTATGTTTTAGTGAGCAAGATAGATATATCGTCTGCAAAGATAATACTTTCTTCTTGTTGTGGGAGGTTGTCTATATATATAAGAAACAGAATACAACCTAAGGCACTACCTTGAGGAATCGATCCTATAATCGGGATTTGTCTGATCTGACTTTTTGGATCTCTCCGGTTTCGAAGTTTGTATTCTGGATTTCAACAATTTGTGATCGATTTTCCAAATACGATTTAAACCAGTCATGAGCAATTCCGCGAATTCCAGTAGAATAAAGTTTATCTAAAATTATTTTGTAACTTACTCTATCATAGGCATTACTCATGTCTAGTAGTAGACCTACGGCACATTTTTTACTATTAGTTATGTCAAGTGCTTTTTGTATATATTTGTATATAGCCAAAATAGTAGATCGGTTTTTTCGAAAACCATTTTGGCTATCATGAAAAATGTTATATTTCTCATAAAAAGAATAAATTTTTTTGGCCACTTCATATATTTTGGCTGATGTGGGTAATAGCGCAATAGGACGATAATTATTGAGATCGGTTATATCACCCTTTTTATGGACCGGTTTTACTACCCTCAGTGAATGTGTGCCGGACGGGCGTAGCTCTCCGGAGTAAATGTTGTCGAAGATACTCCGCGAGTCGCTCACGTTCTACACCTGTAGGTTCCGTTGGATACTTTCACTGCCGTCTCTGCTGTTGCTGCGGGTAAACTGTGGACTGAGGTTCAAAATTAAAATGCACGATTTGTAAATTACAATAGCAAGGGAGTGGCCAGCGGTTCGACTAATTAATTTGTCGCGAAATTTTACAACTATTATTTATGATGACGATTATTTAAAACGGTTGGTCAACTACGGTTGTTCACTATAGGTTGATCACTATATATTTTAAAAATATTCAATTTAAATGAGCGGTAGTATAAATATCTGTCCGGAGTAGCTGGTTTTTCTGACACTATTGATTAGCAGCTATTAATCAACTAAAACTAGTTGAATTTAACACTTGTGTAACTGCGAATGTCAGTTATCACTTTTTTCGTCTAGCTAACACTTTTCACTATATGTAACTGCGAATTTTCAGTTACCAC
The DNA here is from genome assembly GCA_033319125.1 of Parnassius glacialis. Taxonomy (NCBI): domain Eukaryota; kingdom Metazoa; phylum Arthropoda; class Insecta; order Lepidoptera; family Papilionidae; genus Parnassius; species Parnassius glacialis. Next base: position 73,213,953 of record JAVANC010000004.1, on the reverse strand, counting down.
TTTTTTCAGCTAGCTAACACTTTTTCACTATATGTCACACCGAATTTTCAGTTGCGACTTTTTTCCGCTAGCTAACACTTTTTTACTAAATGCAACACCGAATTTTTAGTTGCCACTTTTTTCGGCTAGCTAACACTTTCACTATTCACTATATATTTCTGCTAGTCACTGCAACTACTACCGGATACTACTGCTGGGCACTGGTAGTTCTTCCTACTACTGCTGGATGTCACTGGTAGTTCTTCATACTATACTCTATAGTGAGCCGCTTGCCATTTCCCATTTGCCTCTTTATTTTTAAACATTTTTCTTTATGCAAATGGCACAAATTGCAACATTTTCTATATAACACTAATCTTAATTCTAACACACTATACATCATTAAATAGGCATTTTTATTCTTCATCAGTACGTGATAAAGGATAATTAATATATTTACATTCAAAAAGTTATTAAGTGAAATGTCACAAACTTTTACAATAAATGGGCATATTAATTCTTTAATTATCCTATAATTATTGAATGTGTTTAATTATACGAAATATTTCTTTATTATCATGATCTATGCACCATATGCTAACTAAATATCATATTTACAACTCTTTTAGAACATAAAAATATTCTCATTATTTTTTGGTACAAGCTATTACGCAGTTAATTTAAATTTCCAGAAAGTTCTACGACACGGCGCGCTGTGATTGGTCGGTTTTTCTAAAACAAAATAAAGTTGTTTATATTAACTATTATATGATATCAAACGAACTTCTTGAAGTGAAGTTCGATCATTATTATATGAGTCGCTTCATTCGAAGATACAATTAACTTAGGTAGTCCCTTAACCTACTCGAGGAATTCGCACGTTTAGAGAATCGATCTATTTAAAATCGATTATTTTTTTTTTGTTGGCAACTCCCGTCGTTTACCCGTCGGTCCGATAGCCACTTCATTCTTTTTAGAGACATTCATTTAAGTTTTTTTTTTGTACGCCGGGTATGGGTGGGTGGGACCTTTGTATCTTCGAATGAAGCGACTCATATAATAATGATCGAACTTCACTTCAAGAAGTTCGTTTGATATCATATTATATTTCGTCGCTTCATTCTTCAGATACAATTAACTTAGGTAGATGTTTAGAGATAGTTAAATTCAGATATAAATGTTCTTAGGTTAATAAAACATTTATAGAATTAGGAAAAAAACTTTAATTTTGGGTTAACAAAAATATAATAATACTTCCAACATTTTCTTAATGATTTAAGCAAATAAATACATAATTAGTGTTATTATTTGTTACTGTTAATACTAATCGCACAGACGGATCGAGCAAATTCTCCTTCATCCGTTAATGGGCGGTTATAGAACTTCGCGAATGTCATAGATGAGGTAGACCATCCAGCCGTTTTTCTTATGGTGTCAATACAAACTCCGGCGGAGGCCGCTGCCGAAGTAGAAGCGTGGCGGGTGCTGTGGGCAGTGAATATAGTTACGTCCACACCGCTCTCTGCTAAAGTCTGCTTTATCCACCGGCTTATAGTTTGTGACGATGCCTTTTTATGAGGTTTCTTATGAGTAAGCAAGAGATTGTCAGTACCTTCAGGTCGTAGCCTAGATGTTACTATAAGATAGTCGTCAAGGGTTCTTGCTGGACATATGCTTGGGTTCTCCGCGAAATAAGGCAGGAATAATACTGGGTGCTCTTGATTTGGTGCTGAAGTTTTTATTATGTCAGTTATAAAGATCTTAGCACCTGACGGGGATCTTATGATATTAGAGGTTCTTATTAGAGAGAGAGTTTGTACGCGATGAGAAGTACACAGAGCAAAAAGTATAGTCATTTTCTTTGTAAGTTTTGTTAGGCTTATATTATTATTTGGATACATAATCAAGCACAGTTTTCGGATCCCAGGTACTTGTATATTTGGGGAGGGAAGGTTTTTGTCTATAAATACCCTTTAATAACCGCTTAATTCGTTCATCTGACCCTATATTATTCCCGAGGAGTAGAGATAGGGCAGAGCGATGACTATTAATAGACCCATATGATGCTCCATTTTCGTACAGATCAACTAAAAATGATATTATGGATGATAATGGAGCTTCAAAAGTATTTACTTGGTTTTTTATACAAAACTGCCACCACAATCTGTACGTACTAGAATATTGTTTCATAGTGTTATCCGAGATCGATGCTAGCATGAGATCTAGTGCTATGTCCGGAGTGTTTAATCTCTTAAACGCTGTCTTGAGAGCGTCGCGGCCGCCAGTGAAAGGCTGGCATGAAGTCGGTGACGTAACCTGTAATGACAACGCAAAAGGTCCCTATTGGGTTTAAAGAAGATAATCTCCGAGATGAGCATTCTTTTGAGCAGTGGAAACCAAGCTTGTCCGGGCCAGTAAGGAAACACTAAGATACCGGTGGCTTTGTCACTAATAATTTTTCGTAAGCATCTTAGTATTAAGGCGAACGGTGGAAATGCGTAGAAGAACGACGAGTTCCAGTTAACTGTAAAAGCATCAATGGTCATTGCGTCGGGGTCTGGTTTCCATGAGATATATTGAAGGCATTTTGCATTAGTGCGAGAAGCGAAAAGATCAATTTCAGGTTCCCCCAGACTTTGAACAATTGTTTTGAACGCCCGTTCTGATAATTCCCACTCCGTATCTACGTTTACTTTCCGTGATTCTTCATCAGCTTCGCGGTTGTCGTGTGTGTTAATGTAAGATGCAAATAAGAAGATATTTCGCTTCTCGCACCATTGCCAAAAAGTTTTGGTCAAATCATTTAAATGTGGAAACCGTATTCCCCCCATACGATTTATGTAGCATATGGCAGTTGTGTTGTCCACGCGGAGTAAAATAGAGCAATTAAAGTGAGCGACAGCAAAGCTTTTCAAGCCTAGGAAAACAGCTAGTAGTTCTAGGTAATTAATGTGAAAGGATAATTCATTGTCCTTCCATCCACCGTTTACTCTTTTACCGTCACAAACAGCCCCCCAGCCTGTCTTGGACGCGTCAGTGTATATTTCTAAAGCAAATTGTTTATCTGGCCTCAATGAATTGCTAGTGGACAATATGTTTTGTTTCCACCATTGCAGGTCGGGTAAAACAATAGTCGAAAGTTTGATTTTTTGCCTCAATATCGTTATATTTTTGTAAGGCTAAATATTTCTGACGTTCTAGAATTTTGGTATATAACCAACCATATCTAACAGCTGGACAGACTGCAGTAAGTATTCCTATTAGTTGTGACAACTCCCTGATAGAGCATTTGGGGAGTAAGGCAAATTTTTTGACATACTGCATGATAACTTGTCGTTTGTCATTTGGCAAACTTAATGACATATCGACTGAATTATATATAAAGCCGACAAATCGACATACCTGTTTTGGTTCCAGGACACTTTTTTCGTAATTAATGACAAATCCTAAGCATTTGAGCAATGATAAAGTTTTACTTACGTTAGTGGAGCACTCTTCGTAAGTGTCGCCTATGCATAGGATATCATCCAAATATATTACCGACCTATATCCTCTTTGTCGTAGAAAATTGATAGGTTCTTTCATTAACTTAGTGAAAACCCACGGAGCAACGGAGAGTCCATATGGCAGAGCATTAAATTCGAAGCATTTTTTTATTAAATTGAAAACGTAAGTACTTACGATGTTCTTTTGCTATTGGAACTAAAAGGTAAGCCTCTTTTATATCGATATTTGCCATAAAGCCGGATTTAGGTAAGAGTCTAGCTGCAGTCCTATGGTCTTCCATTTTGAAATGGGTGGCTGAAATAAACCTATTTAGAGTTCTAAGATTTAGGATAAATCTTTTTGCTCCGTTAGATTTCGGAGCTAGAAATACAGTGGAAACAAAGTCGTGCATCGATCTACGACAGGGTGAAATAGCACCAAGTTCCAATAAAGATTTGATAGAATTTAACATATGCGGGTCATTACTGGGTACAGAATTACGGGGATCTGAAACTTGTCTCACTTTGCTACAAAACTGTATGGAATACCCTTCTGTGATCCACTTAAGTATTTGAGCATTTTTAGTAATGTTAAGCCAGCAATAATAAAAATGCAGAATTCTTCCTGCGTGTACCTTTATTGTTGTTGAGTTGTGGCACGATGTCTGCTCTGCGCCGATGGCTTCGGTTGGAAGCTGGTGCCTGGTGGCGCTCTGCGACTTGGTAGTGTATTCTTCTTCGCCCCCCCCCTCCCCCCTCTGTTTGACGAGAAGCGAGAAGGGCCTCCCCAGTTTCCCTGGGAGCGTGAGCGGCTCGTCCATGGTTGCTGTGACGGGTAAGAAGCTTTCAAATTTTGAACAGGTTTCTTGATTTGTAAACCGTGTTTCTCAATCACTTTTGTGGCTTTGATTTTTTCGGAAAGCTTATTTCCAAAGAGCAGGTCATCGCGATCCACTTCCTGCATAATATTAATAAAGGATTTATCCAATCCTGGGGTCACAAATTTCTTTCTTGCTTCCGTTTCTACAAAATGTAGGTCACATAGTATTCTACAGCTGTCACTGAGAAACTTGACGGCTTGAAGTCTGTCTTTGCCATCATCTAAGAGGAGTTCGAGCCCTTTGTTAAGAGCTGATATCCCCTGTCCTAATTGTTGCTGTACGGCTTCGACTCTCTTGTCTCGAGTCCTGGTGCCCTCAGATACAGCGGCCGAAATCTCAGGGTTTAGTTTTGGCGCTTGTAATAACGAGCAGTTTTCCGGTATGAGATATTCTTTAAGTAGTTTCTCTTTCGCCTCTTTATGTATACCCTTTCGAAGTATAGGTAACCATAGCTGAGCTAACTTGTCGTGGATTTTCGGGCCCAACTTCGGTGGTCTCACCTAAGGCAGTAAGGATGTCAGGCTCTAATTCTGACACTACCGGTTCTTGGTCAGAGTCATATTTTGTCTCCTCATTATTCAAAACACTATTTTTGTCGCTTCGATACTCTGAATTCAAGGGTTCTATGTCGGCGTTATCAAGGTTTTCATTATCTAAAACAATAATGAATGTTATTGAGGGTAGATATTAAAACCAAAGGCAAATAAACTACTGCTCTTTTAATATATTATTTTTTATCTGAATACATTTTTTATTTTTTATTTTATATACGAATAGATGCAAAATAGTTTCTCCAACGATTTCCAAGTACCTTCGTGTTAACACGCGGTTAACCTCTCGGTATTAAAATAACCTTCGTGATGACACACGGTCAACCTCCAGGTAAAATGCAAATACAATATTCCATATTAAATTGTATTTAATTTAGTATTCATGATATTTAGAGATAAAATTTTTACTAACCCGAATCTTTATCAGAGTCCTCAGAAGACGAATAAATAATTCGTTTGTATTTTCTCTGCTCCTGTTCCATTTTCCTAATTTTGCGTCGATAACTTTTAATTTTTTCTTCATTTTTCCTTTTTGGCATAATAATCACGGAATATAAATTCTTAACACTTTTAACTTTTCTACGAAAGGAACGTGCGAACGTTGCCTCGCACAAGTAAGGAATGAAGTGGCTATCGGACCAACGGGTAAACGAAGAGTGGGAGTTGCCAACAAAAAAAAATCGATTTTAAATAGATCGATTCTCTAAACGTGCGAATTCCTCGAGTAGGTTAAGGGACTACCTAAGTTAATTGTATCTGAAGAATGAAGCGACGAAATATAATTAAAACGACCTTCTATACAAACATATTAAGAGTTGTAAATACATGGTAAAACTATATTAACACATTATTTGATTGATTTTGTCCGTATTTTCACTTTTTAAACAAATTAATATTCTTTAATCACTTTTTGCTTAAAGTCATTTAGGCCGTCTCGATCAGAATGACTGGTTTATTAAGTACGTGTACGGTATAGTTAATTCAAAAACACATTTCTTTATTAACATAGGTGGAATTCCATCTACCCCAAAGCGCTTTTTATTTTTTAAATTCCGTATAAGTGTATGTACATCACAAGTTTCTTAGACTTAGTTAGACTTAAGAAAAAAGTATTGTTTGCGATGTTGTCGATTGTTATATGTTTTTTTTAAGGAATTTCCTATTGATGCAAAAAATATGTTTAAATAATCCGTTATAGACTTCGGTTCACTGACGGTGTGCTGTCCCGATTTTATTTTTAGATTTTTGATTGTCTTAGGTGTATTTTTATAAACTTCATTTTTTATTATTTGCCACATGATTTGAGTTTTGTTGCCTGTTTTTTGAAATCTGCTTATATTTGCAATCTTTTTGGCGGTATATACTGTTTTCTTTAATATTTTAGTATACATTTTATAATGATTTTTTAGTATAACATTTTTTGATTGCGTCGCAAGTAATCTTAACGATCTTTTATTGCGACAAGGTACTTTTAAGCCCTTTGTAAGATAAGTTTTTTTCATTACTACTCTAATTTTTAAAGTTTTTAATGGTATACATTTGTCTAGTAGGTTATGCAAAGTTTAGATAAATATATTGTAATTTATATTTACATTATTTTTAGAATCAAGTATATTATTCCATGATATCTTTTGTAGTTCGGTTTTAAATAGATTAATATTTTTTTTGTATTAAAGAGTCGTCTTTCTATTATAAATTGCTGGGGTAGGGGGTTCATACCTAATGGTATTTTCAAGAATACTCCTTTATGTTTGGAGAAACCTAGCTCCTGTACAGCCACTTGCATATTATTATTTTTGAAATTTACAAAAATTAAGTCGATACATGTTGAACTATTCTGAATGATTCTAGTAGCTTCTTTTACAGTTTGGTGTTGAAGAGTTAATTTTGATTTTTTTGTTCGTTAGAAAATCTATGTTAAAATATTTTCCTATAATTATGCGCTTATTTTTATCTTTTATAGAAATTAATTGTAACACATTTTCCAAGCAATTGTAAAATATATCTGTTTCTCTGTTACTATTAGGCCAATATATATTAACTAACAATAGATTAATCTTAGGTATTTCGATTGCACATATTTCGAAAATTGGTTCTACAGATAATAAATTTATATCTCGCCGTTCATTGTATTCAAGAGTATTTTTTATCAGTATACAAACGCCTCCACCTTCGGTCTATGTAGCAAGTTATGCTTACCTTTGACAGTTCTTTATATTTTTTCAAGTTCGATTTATTTTTCAGTATTTGCATGTTAATTTATAGTAAATACGCAAACTTTTATTTGTTTTCACTTTATTTTGCTGAATTGTAGATATGTTTCCCTGATAGATACTACAAGTAATATAGAGACAAAAAAAAATACGTGCTCTATTTATATGATGACATAAACGTACTAATAGTTGGAGTAATATTAAGTTCAAACCACTATTTGAATCCAGTGATGTAAATTATGCTACAAACTATCTTATTGAATCCATCTCTCTGGCGATACAATCCCCCCCCGAACGGGTTCCCGCCTTGTCGTGGCGGGGGGGCTTAGTAGCCGTGGCTTGGTCACCCACGGTGAACAAAGAGGAACCCCTTGGCTGGCCCGTGGTGTAGGGCCGGCCCGAGGTGGCCACTCCGAGTGGGCTTGACGAGCCCACTTCGGATGTGTGTCGGTGGGCTGCTGCGAGGGGGGTGTCCTCCCCACCCCTACCTCTGCAGCCGGGGTGAAGTCGCGGAGGAAGAGGAGTGTTGGTATGGCGATGCGCCACTCGCCCTATCCTCCGCGACTCAAACGGGGCCGCACCGTTGATGCGGTGGTGGTGGGGCTGCGGGGGGAGAGGAGTGCCGGTATTGCGAGGCGCCGCTCTCCCTACCCTCCGTAGCCGAATTTTGGTTGGCGGCAGAGCCATAGACCAGATCCGCCGCTGGGGTCAGGAAGGCTGGTGCTCCTGAGTGCTAGTTTTTCCTGGCCCCATGGCCTTCGCGCATCGGACGCGGGGGCGTCCGTTGCGCATGTGAAATTGGAGGCTGAGGAGGAGGGCGCGCCATGTGTTCTGGTGCGCCTTACCGGAGAAGGAGATGGGGGAGGAGTTTTCCTCTCCCGAGGAGGGGCCGCCATGGGGCGGCCAGCGCAGGTGGGGTCGCGGAAGTGTGCGAAAGCGTTCCCGTGGCCCTGCCAATATGCGACTAGGGTGGAACACCATGGGGTTTTAGTCGGTGCGAGTCCAACATAACCCGTCCTTGCCCCCGCGAGGCGGGTATGCGTAGGCATTTCCCCATGTAAAAAAAAAGGCGATAGAATCCAATTCTTATGTTACCACTCTTTCTAAACGTAACCGAACTAAAAAGCCGTGGATCACTTCAGGTCTACTACGATGTATGCGAAATAGAGATTAACTTCACAAAAAATTAAAAAATAATCCTACCAACGAAACTCTTAAAATATACACACATACACCCGTTATCGCAACTTCTGCAATAATTTATTGAGAAAAATAAAGAGAGAATAAGAAGAACAAGAGCTAATTAAGACCAAAAGTAATCCAGAATTATTATGGAAAATTGCAAAGTTTCAAATATTTACGAAAATAATAAGGAAATGGGTTAAGTTTGATTTCCAAGATATGATTACATACATAGTTAGTTACCTATTAATAATAAGTTTTGTTTCAATAATGTATTTATTTATTAAAAACTTCATATACACATGTGGAATATAGGTCAATAATGTAATATAGATTTGTATGATATATGATGTTTGTAATAAAATAAAATAAAATCAGTACGTTTTTTATTGCACCTATCTCTCTAAGCTATCGTAATAAAATTATTTGACTGCAGTTGATTAACCGTATAGTGGTGGTGTAAAAATACCCACTACGCCATATCACCCGTGTGTGCCGTAAGAGGCGACAGCGGGAAACAAATCAAAAGATGGGCAGCAGCATCTTCCTGATCACACTCAAAATTATAAAATTTATAATTTTGGGTGTGTTTACATTTAAACTGTGGTTGCCAAGCCGCCAGCCAAGCGTGGCAACTGTAGCAAAATCCCCCTTAAGAGGAAATCTTTGGGGGAGGCCTATGTTCAGCAGTGGACTTTCAGTTTCAGTTGTAATCAAATGAAAATGAAACAAGTAAAAGTAACTACTATTACTACAATTATACTAGTGTATACTCAAGCGTAAGCATCATATTTGTCTGTGGTACGCTCTTTGCTTGCCTTACATTATGGAGTGTAGAGTAGAAGGAGGACCATCTCTATATATGAAAAGTGTCCCTAAAAACGCGTCCAATAAAGGTGGCGCTGTAGTAGCATAAAATAAATTTAAAAAAAAGCGCCAAAATTAATTAGAATAAGATGGAGAAATAAACAAGGCCCGACCGATCCGCTTGGTTTTGTACTACGTAAATAGTTGAAGTTTTGTATACTGGGATTTTACTAACTACTCTAGTCATGATTTTTTTTAAATATTTGAATTCAGCTGACTTCACTCCGTCTACAACAGCTATCTTCATATCGTAGTTTTTCAGACGCCAGCGCTATTGTGGTAGGTTTTGGAACCTCTATTTTCAGTGTATTGTCGGACACTTTTTCAACTTTCGCACCTTATAAGATGGTTCTCCTTCTACTCTACACTCCATACCTTACATACCTATTTATCATAGACTTGTCCATTTTGGTATTTGGAAGTTTGGCTTCCAGTTAGGGATGCGCAAGGGAAAAAATATATCAAATCTATATTTTGAAAGAGTATCGATATATATCGCGTGATAAATATCGATATATCGTCATCATTTGCATGATGTAAAGATAAGGTTCAAAAATTTTATTTACTGACGGTTGGACGACGAAGAAAACGATACAACATTTTAAAATATATCGAAATTGATACGAATTCGATACTCTAAAATAAATATCGATGTATCGCGATTTATAATATCGCCGATATATATTTATATTTTTATTAAAAAATATCGATATATCGATATAGTTTGTGTATTCTAGACACAAACCACAGAGTACATTTTATAAACTGGAAACACAAACTATATAGAAAATTCTAGAATACAGATGCGTTTCGCTGCTTACGTTTATTTTTCGTAAGATAAATACAATTAGTGAAATAATTATTTTACGGTGAAATAGACACTTATTAGTTAATTGACTTTGTGTGTGAAAATAGTGTTTTTTAGTACGTTTATTTTTATTATTTTTTCCGGATAATCCTAGGTGCTGTCCAAAGAATCAGGGAAAATCAGCGCATAGTGCCCAACACTCAGAAAGGAGTTGCTCCGCATCACTTTACACCCTTGTTCGAACAACGAGTCTTAGACCATTTCGATCGGAATCCAACCTGCAGCCTTAGACAATGGTATTAACGGTGGTAGAGCCACGCAGCAGTTTTTGCTGTTGCACGTATGGGCCGGCTCGAGCCGGGTTGGTACCATGACCTCACAGAAAACCGGCGTGAAGTAGAAGCTCTGCTTCTGCGTTTCATCTGGAATTACACATTAGACTACCCCAGGAGAATCCCTCGCTGAGCATCCACGACCATGTTATTCCAATCCTGAGCGTGGGTGCTCAGGCTGCCCCGCGTATTCGGGGGGGGGGGGGGGGGGGGGGCAAAATTCCGCTCAAAAACATTACTGCTCGGGGCAAACTGAGCAACAACACAAAGGCGACCCCTGCCACGCTATCCGTGAATTTCTGCAACATTAGGGGACTTCACTCTAACCTAAACGCCGTCCACTACCATCTCGAGACGGCAAAGCCGGCCTTGCTCTTCCTGACCGAGACGCAGGTTTCCTCTCCAGCTGATATTTCGTATCCCTTCTACCCGGGGTACAAATTGGAGCACTCCTTTGTGCCTCGGGTTGGAGTTTGCGTGTATGTCAAAGAGGACATCTGTTCTCGACGCCTCGGCAGTCTTGAAGGTTCGGACCTGTCCATCTTTTGGCTACGCATAGACAGCGACGACCATCCGCGCGTTTACGGGTGCCTTTATAGGTCCCATAGCGGTAATGCCGAAACAGACCGACTCATCGACCACGTTCAAATGGCTACAGATTCCTTGCTACAACAGGTCCCATCCGCAGAGATCGTGATCCTTGGCGATTTTAACGCCCACCATGCCGAATGGCTGGGTTCACGTTTAACCGATCATGCGGGGAGATCTGTTTATGACTTTGCCTTGGCATATGGTCTGACACAACTGGTTACTTCGCCTACGTGGATTCCAGATGTGGAGGAACATACACCTTCCCTGTTGGACCTTCTGCTGACCTCTCATCCGGACGGATATCAGGTTTTCGTCGATGCCCCTCTCGGCTCTTCGGACCACTGTCTGATCCGGTATGGTGCCACTCACGCTCCCTTCGCGGTTGCGTTCTGCAGGTTGCCGCCGTGTTTGGCATTACAGGTCGGCGGATTGGGACGGAATGTGGTCTTTCTTTGCATCCTACCCATGGGGGCGAGTTTGCTTCTCGCCGGATGATCCCAGCGCTGTTGCTGACTCTGTCACTGATGTGGTACTACAGGGAATGGAACTATTTATTCCATCATCTGTGGTACCCATCGGAGGCAGATCTCAGCCTTGGTTTGGTCGCTCCTGTAAAACTGCATTACGCAGTAAGCAGGAGTGTTATCAAGCCTGGGCTGCGGCTTCGGCGACTCGGGATGTAAACACCAGCATACTTAAAAAGAAGTATAACTTCGCCTCCAGGTCCTTCAAAAGAGTTATTGCCAAGGCAAAGTCAGAGCACATAGGCAGAATTGGCGAGAAACTAGTTCGCCTTCCTTCGGGAACTCGTGCATTCTGGTCTCTCGCCAAGGCTGTCCAAGGGAATTTCTGTAAGCCATCACTACCATCTCTGTACAGGGAGGACGACTCACTGGCCCATGACGCAAAAGACAAAGCCGACCTTTTAGGCTCCCTTTTTGCGTCCAACTCGACTCTTGATGACGGGGGGAAAACACCGCCGACCATCCCGCGGTGTGAGTGCTCCATGCCGGATGTGCTATTCTCACAGCGCTCGTTTCGCAAAGCACTTCTCTCCCTGGACATCAAGAAGTCGAGTGGGCCTGACGGAATCCCCCCAATTGTGCTGAGGACGTGTGCTCCGGAGTTGGCCCCGGTCCTAACGCGTCTTTTCCGGTACTCCTACTCCCAAGGCGTAGTCCCGAATTCATGGAAGACAGCTTTTGTCCACCCGATCCCTAAAAAAGGCGACCGCTCAGACCCGTCCAACTATAGGCCTATCGCGATCACCTCCTTGTTCTACAGAATAATGGAATTCATTATCAACTGCCAGCTCATCCGGTACCTTGAGGATCACCAGCTGATTAGTGACCGCCAATACGGTTTTCGTCGGGGTCGATCAGCTGGTGATCTTCTGGTCTACCTGACCCATAGATGGGCGGAGGCAGTAGAGTCCAAGGGGGAGGCGTTGGCCGTTAGTTTGGACATTGCGAAGGCCTTCGATCGGGTTTGGCACAAAGCGCTTCTTTCGAGGCTCCCTTCCTATGGGCTTCCCGAGAAATTGTGCAATTGGATCACCAGCTTCCTCTAAGTAATTTTTATTAATTTATAAAATATTTTATATTTAAAAAAAAAATTAGTAAGTGATTTTTATTAATTTATTTCTCAAAAATTACGTGTTTCCGCATATTTAAACATTGTGTGTGTGCTTATAAAAATGTAACCCATTTTTTGTGATATCACGACTGCTTACGATTCGAATCAATTTAAAAATCTATCTTTTTCGGAAAGAATCGACATCCGTACTGAGCTGACGACGACAATGACGTTACAAAATGGCGCCAGTTTTACGATAGGAATGTAACAACACTTCAAAAATAATTAATTTACAAATAATGTTTTTTTCTCAAAAAGTACGTGTTTCCGCATATTGAAACTTTGTGTGTGCTTATAGAAATGTAACCTTTCTGTTAAAATACGTATCAACACCAAACTCGATGGAAGGTAATGGAAAGCTAAGCCCGTATCAAGTATCAACCTGGTATACAGTAATCTGTGGTATCAACACCGAACTCGATGGAAGGTAATGGAAAGCTAAGCTGACTTCTTTTATGGGGCTTTATTAAAAATGAAGTGTACTCAAAGATCTCCGAAACCGGAGATGAACTGCGCAATCATATTGTTGCTGCCTTTGACAAATTAAAAGCCCTGGCTCTGGATCCTGAACAAAATTTGTTGAGCAGGCTTCAGGACAACATTATGCGGCGATGTAACTTGTGCATTCAAGAACGTGGCGGACATTTTAAAAATTTTAAAAATTAGGGTTCCATTAAATTTTGCTACTAAAATGCAACAATATTTATTTCGTTCAGTTCCATTTTCGCGATATAAAAAAGTGGCGGTAAAATACCTAAACAGTTTAGTCAGTACGTTTTTATTTTGTCGCACATTGTCCAATGAACCATAGGCCGTGCCGACAATAACGCTGCCTGCAGCCAACCACCATCCCACCTGCGTGCAACGTTGCCACTCTTCCAAGGGGTCAAGGTACGTTGTCTAAACAGAGTGTTTACTTTTACTGAATTTGTTTTAATATTTATTTTGTTTGAAAATTTCACTTTTTTATTTTACAGGTATTAATTTAATATTTATATTTTCTACACTTCTATGGACTAGTATTGCTTGTGGTTTCATTTATTGCATATATGTGGAACCCCATTCTGTATTTTAATTAAAATCCATTCATAAACGATTAAAGAATTCTTACTGTACTAAATGCATGTAAGAGGTTCTACAAAGTAGTTCATGATGGAACCCCATTCTGTATTTTAATTAAAATCCATTCATAAACGATTAAAGAATTCATACTGTACTAAATGCATGAAAGAGGTTCTACAAAGTAGTTCATGATTAAAAACATTGTTTTTGTGGAAATCATTAAACATTTTCTAAAATTTGGAAACAAGATGATTAGAACTTGCAATTACACTAAACAAAATAAGGCATAGGCTCAGTATATTATTTATTCTAAAATATGCATCAGGTATCACATTTAGGTTTTTATATTATTATAATTACAATTAACAATATGGATCTGAATATATCTGATTATTATTTTCAAAATAAAGCTACAAGAACATACTAACAACTATGTTTGTAATGTGATGAAATATGAACATAAATAATAAATTTATTCTTCAGGTCCAGTTGTCAAATAAAGGAAATATTCTAAAGAGTGTTAATTCTCAAGAGCAGAGTAGTAATCAGGTAAGTTTTTTTGCTTATATACTTACAATATAAGTTAACATGAAAGAGCCACGCTGCAGTGATATTAATTGCATAGTTGTAGTATGAATGGGTCAGCTCGACTGGGGAAGGCACACACTCTCACAGAATACTAGCTTAAAATTGCAGATTAATGCTGCTATGTTTTGTGTTGTGATTGTAGAGAACTGGAGGGCCTTTTTACTGGAAAAAAAGCATTCCATCTTAGTCCTCATGGCTGCATTTTGATACACAAACAAGGATAGATGTAGATGTCTATGCCACAGCAACCACTTACCATCAAGTGGACCATATGCTCGCTTGTCACCCTATCCTATAAAAAAAAGTCGGCTACACTTATGTATGTGTTTACCTTATAAATGAGATATGTAAATAAGGAGAAACTTAATATAAAAGGTAAAATATAATTTTATGTACACAATTACATATATTGTAATGATAATAATTATTGTAATTCTTTGATTATAAATATAGACCTAGTCATCCAACTGTTCCACATTTTGCCGAACAGTTCTGTAAATGTATTTCTAAGTCTACATTGTAATTACTAATAAAATAGCACTGCAAAAAGATATGGATCCTGCATGTTCCATTATTCAATCTTTTCAATAATAAAGTTATTATATCGATAAAGATTTATAAGATATTATTAAAAAATTCAGTGTTAAGTTCTTCAGTCTTTTTAGTTAAAGTAATATTTGAGTGAATAGACCCAGTTGTTCTTCAGTCTTAGTCAAAATACTATAAAAATACTTTAAAATGGTCCAGTAGCAACCTAGAACCACCATAGAAGTGGATTTTGCTTTAAAACACGATCTGACACCAAGACTTTCTAAACTACTAGTTCACTTCAGCTATTATTTATATATGAATGTTTATATTTATATAAGTTAGTGATTGTTTATATATATAGGCGTCCTGAAACTGGTAGTTTTAAACTGGCGGGGGTACAGGGCAAGAGGCCAACCAATAACTTTTTAAGTAAAAATAAGAAATAACTCCATGTCCCTTAGTTTTTTTTTTTTATATGATAAGGGTGACAAACGAGCACACAGTCCACCTGATGGTAAGTGGTTGCTGCGGCCCATAGACATCTACATCTATCCTCTATTACAAATCAATATGTAGATGCGTTGTCACCCGTGAGGACTAAGGTGGAATGCCTCATTTCCAGTAAAAAGGGCCTCCGGCCACCTGCACTCACCAAGCGAAACGTAAACCTCTACTTCACGCTGGTTTTCTGTGAGGTCATGGTACCACCCCGGTTCGAACCGGCCCATCCGTGCGACAGCAAAAGCTGCCGTGTGGCTCTACCACACCAGTTGTAGTTAAGTGATAATGGGCCTATTTTTGAAAATGGTAGAAATCATCTTTAGATACTATGGTCAGAAATTTTCGGCTCTAATACAATTTCTGCATTGCTGTAGAAAAGATCATTTCACTAATCATGCATATCCCCTTGCATTTATTTCCTTTGCTGCTGTATTAGTTTTATCATATATCAGTCTTTTATGCAACACCATTAAAAAATAGTCAAGCGGTTCTAGGTCTGGGTAACGAAGTTTTAAATATTATAAGAATCAAAATGCAGAGGCATTGTGACTCTTGTGGACTAAGATGGAATGATTCTTTACTATTAAAAAGCGTCTTTGACTCCCTTTGCTCTAAACCTTACTCTTTCCATTCATGCAGCAGCTGTATTACGGTGCAGTGTGGCTCTGCAATGTATTTTCTGTTTTCAAATTATTCCACTCCTTTGCTGTACATATTACAAAAGACTTAACAAACCGTTTGGTTCTAATGTGTGGAATATCGACAACAATTAGATTCACAATTGGGCCTGGCAGGTGGCACTTGTTGTGATCAAGAAATCAACCATGCGAACCTGGGGTGGATCACTAGTTATTTCATATTAATTTCTATATCTGCATACTTATTAAGTCTCACTAATTTATATATCATAGGAGCATTAAATATTACTTTATATTATAGAGATTAGTCTGCACATGTTTTAAAAATAATCCTTTGCTGGACGTAGACCTCTGTCATGAAGATCATTTGCTTTGTTGATATTAGGTTTTATTTGTGGTAGAGCCGTGCTGCAGCTATATTTTAGATGTAGCACGAATTTGTCGGCTCGACTGGCGTATGACCACGTTTTCATAGAATACCAGTGTCAAATAGCAGCTCGATGCTACTATGTTTCATACGGTGAGTATAGGGAACTGGAGACCATTTTTACTGGAAACTAGGGATTTCATGTTGATCGTCAGGATTGACAACGCATCTGTATTTTTATTCTAAAACGAGGATAAATAGAGATATCTACGGGCCACAGTATCCACTTACCATTAGGTGGACTGGGTGCTCGTCTGTCAACATTAGTCTATAAAAAAAAAACTTATTCTGGCTATCTACTCTCAGCAAGAGGACACAATTAAACACAAGCTCGACATTCTTTTCGTCTTTAGCTTTGAAATTATCCAATACAAATTTTCATCCATCCATTACAGGCTTTAAAAGTCCACTGCTGAACATAAGCCTCCCTCATAGATTGCCTCATGGGGCGATTGTGCCATAGTTGCCAGGCTTGGCACGTGGGTTTGTTTACTATTTCGAGTTGTTATCGGAAAGAAGCTGCTGCCAATCGCCTGTTTCATTTCCCCTCTGTCGCCTCTTACGACGCCCTTGGGACGATATGGGGTTGTGGATATTCTTATTCAGCTACTACAAAATCCACAGAAAACAGAGTTAAGTTACTTATCTTATCTTTTTTTTATAATTTTCAGATCTGAAGTTACTAAATTGAAAGAAAAATTAACGAAGCATAAAAATTTAATAAAAAGGTGAAAAGAAAAGTGTATAAGATAAAATTTTTCTCAAACTTTGAAGACGTCCTTTAAATACTGAAAATACAATTTTATTAGAAGATTGTGCCGGGCCTAAGGACTTTAAGAAGACCAATAAAGAAATAAACTAAAAAGTTCGTCTTTACCAAATAAGCACTCTCAAGAAATTTTTATACATGGTAGAGCCATGCTGCAGCTATATTATGGTTGTATCACGAATGGATCGGCTCGACCGGGGAAAGACCACGCTCTCACAGAATACCAGCGTAAAATGACAGCTTGACAATGCTGTGTTTCATATGGTGAGTGTAGAGAACCGGAGACCCATTTTACTGGACAAGAGGCATTCCATCTTAGTCCTCACGAGTGATGACGCATCTGCATTTTGATTCTTAATTGAGGATAAATGTAGATGTCAATGGGTCACAGCAACCACTTACCATCAGATGGACTGTGTGCTCGTTTCTCACCTATCCTATAAAAAAAATCAGATATTTGCTACCACGTTACGTTATCTTTCACCTGAAGTATACAACTTTGTACAACAGACTTCAATACCTCTTTGCTACACAGTTGAGAAATTGCGATGTGGGGTCAACATGTTGACGCAGTGCCCGGTCTTACCATAGAAGCTTTTAAAACTTTAAAATTCCAAGCATCTGCAACTGCTGGATACTTGGTGCGCTAACTATAAATGAAATGAGCACAATAAAATCTTTAACTTGGAATGCTACTTGTCTGGGGTTGTATCGACACTAAGGGGATGATAAACTGATAACGCTTGATAAGTCTGATAAAATATATTTTGGATAAGTTACAAATCTTAAAGGCTGGAATAACTGATAATGAGTACGCGTAGCGCTCTTGATGGCGATATGCGAACGGATTTTATAATACAATTGCCGCGGAAATATGTAAAAGAGGTCAAGTTGTGAAATGATGACTACAATTGTACGTTGCATTTCATGCTCGTACACTACTAATGTGAAGTTTTATGGTTGTGTGGATACAGGTACTCTTTAGAAGAAGCTAGACAATCTTTAGTTTCTAATGATATTGTTACCATTGCACCTTATTAATGTATTCAAAAATTTCAAAAAAAAAAAAATTCAAAAAATCCATTACAGCCAATAAAAGTCCACTGCTGAAAATCCCCCTTTAATTGTCGTAGTTAGGTATTTAGTCGTTATTAGCTGGTAGGAGGAGGTATGTTCCTCCCTCATAAATTGCCTCATATGAAGCATAGCTACGCTAGGCACTCGGGTTGCCAACTGCAGTTTTTTAGTGTTTATTAGGAAGACCGTGCTGCCCATCTCCTGATTTGTTTCCCTCTGTCGCCTCTTACGACACCCACGGGTAGTTTCAACAAATTTAAACGAATACACAGAAAATCTAATGGAATATATTGGATGGTTTATTATAAGAAAATTAAATAGGCGTCTAAAATGTGAACAGTATCTAAATTTAATTCGAGGTGGTGTAAATAATAATTTAAAATTAAAAATTTTGTACAACCGACTTCAATATAAATTATTAAGAATAACTCAAAAACTATTGGTCAGACCTTGATCAAATTTATATGGGACCACATGTGAAGCACCAGCTTTCAAATAAAAAAAAATCATCGAAATCGGTTCACCGAGACAAAAATTATGTGGCAACGCACATAAAAAAAACATACAGTCGAATTGAGTACCGTCTCCTTTTAAAAGTCGGCTGAAAAAGGAATTGTTTTCTGCAATTTATTTGCGGGTTATTTTTTCCTTCGGAAAACGTCAAAACTATTTTAAAAAGAACAATAAATTGAAAACACAGAAAATTATTTTTTAAATAAAACTAATTTTACGGATTTTATCAACTTATTTTATATTCCCGACCTTTCGAGCACTTTACAGCACCCATGGCCACGGGGGGGGGGGGGGGGGGGGACTGAGGTGTATGACGTCCCAATGTCATAGTTAACGGCTACCTGCAGATTAAAAATTATTAATTTTTGTTCCGATCTACGCAGTATGAACTTACAGTATCTTGAAGTCTTATAGTTGTATGCTTGGTTTGGGATTTAATTTCATTAATAATGGGATCCCAAGCAGATGGTAGCACCCAGCCATTTTCTCGTACGTGTACGTGTTCACAGACTGCAGACTTCCCGGAGCGTCGATTCTTCACATCAGCTATGTGATCATTAACGCGGGTTTTTATGGATCTTTTGGTTTGTCCTATATAGGTAAGAGAGACCACATTCACAATCATGCTTATACACTCCTGCATCTTGCAGAGGGACATTACATTTGACTGATGGTGAAAACGACTAATCTTCTTCAGCGGCTTGATTTATGTTTTAATGGAAGCAAGCTTCAAGATGTAGTCAATCTTGTCAATGACACTTCTGACAATGTGTTTTTAAATGGGGAAGAACTGAGCCCTGTTGAATCCACTGTTTTTCTTGGCATCACTCTCGACGCAAAGCTTCAGTGGGGCCTCCATTTATCCAAACTAGCAAGCAGACTAAGTTCTGCAGCCTATGCTGTAAAAAAGATTAGAGGTCTCACTAGTGTCGAGACAGCTAGATTAGTTTATTTCAGTTATTTCCATAGCATAATGTCTTATGGGATTTTGCTATGGGGACATGCGGCTGATTCAGAAACTATTTTTGTTTTACAGAAGAGGGCCATTAGAGCTATTTACAACCTAAAACTGAGAGAGTCTCTTAGAGATAAATTTAAAGAAATAAATATATTAACTTTGGCCTCTCAGTATATTTACGAAAATTTAATGTATGTTCACAAAAACAAAGATAGTTTTAGTAAAAAAAGTGATGTGCATTCTGTAAACACTAGGAACAAACACAAGCTAGTGATACCAGTTTCTCGACTCCACAGAGTCAGTAATTCATTCTTGGGGCAATGTATACGCTATTACAACAAGGTCCCGGAAAGTGTACAGGCTCTCTCCATTAGCAAGTTTAAATGTTTTGTTAAGTTGGAACTGTATAAAAAGGGTTATTATAGTATAAATGAATACATGGTTGATAATAACCCCTGGGAATGAGGTGATCGCTTCCAAGCTGTTTCTAAAATAAATTTTGTACTTATATAGTTAGTACAACCATTATTGTAAAATTTGCTTTAAAAAAAAAAGTCCCGCTGGGTTTCTTGCTGGTTCTTCCCAGGACAGAGGTTTTTTTTTCGAACCAGTGGTAAAGTAAAAAATGACTTTCAATAAGTATTACACATGTGATCTATATTGAATAAAAAATTATTCTATTCTATATGGCAGTACAGCTGGCACTCGCTCGACTGTGGCCGGCTTCACTCGTTCACTGTGACGTGACAAAAAGGTGTCATTGTGTGATATTGCAATGTGTTCTATGTCAGGTTTCAGCCTGCTCCTGCCTCGTTGTTCTAGTGATCGTAAACGCTATTGCTGATCATGAGGTCCAGGCTTTGAGTCCTGGGTCGGGCCAATATCGGGTAGTGTGTTTTTCATGTTTCTCATTCAAGAAGTTCTTAGTAGCTGCCCGGAGTCGGAAAGCTGGTGGTGTTTCTCTGCCGTGTCTCGAAAAGCACGCAAAGCAGTTGGTCCAGCGCCTGATCACTCTAAGTTTGTTTCGGTTTACCGTCCCGTCGGACTATGAGAGTGAGGAAATAGAGAGTGGACCTGTGCTTGCGCATACACTCATGCACTATAATCCTGTACTTCGTATATGGCTAGTCTCCGTTGAGGCTCGCCGCCGTGATCTGAATTCGTTCTCACTCACACTCATGAACTAATGACTTATTATCATTATTACGAATTATACATAACTCTTCTATTTGTAATTGGTACAAAATTCTTCCGATTCCCTTAGGATGAAAGCTTGTTGAAAGAGAAACAAACTGTTTTATTCAAAATAGATTATAAATAATACTTATTGAAAGTCACTCTTTTCTGCCGACTTCCAAAAAGGAGACGGTACTCAATTCGACTGTATTTTTTTTGTTTTTTTTTTATGTGTCTTCTAACTCTAACTCTCGTCTAAGTTTTACTGGGTGCACTGATTTCGGTGATTCTTTTTTTCTTTGAAAGCTGGTACTTCTCGTGCGGTCCCATATAAATTTGATCAAGGTCAGACCAATAGTTTTTTAGTTATTCTTAATAACTTATATTGAAGTCTGCTGTACAAATATTTTAATTTTAAATTATGTTTAATGATAAATACCAGTGGTGGGTTCGAAAAAACACCTCAGACCTGGGAAGAACCAGCAAGAAAACCAGCGGGACGTTTTTTAACCCTTAAACCCTACCCATTCTAGGAGAAACACTATTGCTACCCAGGGGTTTTA
Organism: Parnassius glacialis; assembly: GCA_033319125.1. Lineage (NCBI taxonomy): Eukaryota > Metazoa > Arthropoda > Insecta > Lepidoptera > Papilionidae > Parnassius > Parnassius glacialis. Next base: position 73,192,626 of record JAVANC010000004.1, on the reverse strand, counting down.
AGGACCCCAGTATATAAAAATTAATACTTAAAAAATAAAAAAACAATTTAATTGAAATTATTATTTATTGTAATAATCTGCTTATTAGACAATACAAAAAAATTGTTAATGATTTTTGTTAACACATTCTTGACACATAGCCTCAGTATGTTCACCGCAAAGAGGTTTTTGACACATGCCACAGGTGACCTTGGTTTTTCGATCCTTACCCTTGGGCACATTGAACATCTTTTTTTAGCAGTGGGAGCAGAACTTGGTTCTTGCAATGGCCGCTTCTTTTGCAAGATATCACCTAAGAGAACTTAAAGATTCATGGGTAAAGAGGGCCATGTAAATCGTTCTTCCATTTGAGGGGTGATCAGATCTATGGCAAGTTTTTTCAAGAAATGACGTCTTTTTGTAATTCTTTTTGTGGCCATTTTCAGCAGGACATATGAATTAACACCTACTATATTCAGAAGGCCAAAAAAAAATTGCCATTGGCCACCTTTTTGATCTCCTAGATACGCTGTACTTGTGGCATAGCTGATCCATCAAATCGACTCCGCATTTAGTTTTATTATAAAACTCTATCATCTCTGGTACTTGAATCGTTGCATCAGGATCTGCTGTTGCATGCATGGTTGACAACATAGGGACAATTTTTTTTTGTTTGGATTTTGGGGGGCACTAAGACAAAAGCGTAAGTTCTCCTGTATAGGCAAACTTTGCCGTGTTGCGATCGCGATCTTTTAACTCAAGAAAAGAAGGTGGAATTTCTCTTTTGTTTCTACGTAGTGTACCTACAAGGGTCACCTGCTTTTGCAACAATTCTTTTGCTGCTGGTATTGACGTGAACCAATTATCACAAGTGAGGTTGCGGTTTGTGCCATGAATTGTTTCAGTCAATTTCAAAGTAAAGAAATGAGAAGCTGGTACATTTGTAGGGCACGAGCCTTTGCCCAAATATACAAAAGCATCTAACATATAGGCAGTTTTAGCATCGCAAGTCATCAAAATTTTTATACCATATTTGTCTGGTTTACTCGGAATGTACATTTTGAAGATACATCTACCTCTAAAGCCCAATAACATTTCGTCTAATGTACAGCAATCTGAAGGGCTATATACTTCACTCGAAACTTTGACAATGTGATCAAAAATGTTTCTAATTGGTGCTAATCTATCATTTTGCTGTCGTTCCTCTCTGGTAGACCGGTCGTCGAAACGCAGACAGTTTGTCAGAAACTCAAATCTTGCTTGGCTCATGGTGGCACGAAAATAGCCAACACCTGAGTTCTTGTCAAACAATTCCTTGGTGGTGACGTGATTCATGTTGAGTACCCCTGCTAAGTAGTAAAGTCCAAATAAAGCCTTGATTTCCACCACACTTGCATCCTTAGCAAAAGAAGGACGTATTTTTGTGGAACTCGATGCGTCCGCGTTTTCGTCTTCCGTATTCTGTACAGGTCTGTCTCGTTTATATTTTTCTCTCTGTTTACCAATTTCAGCATTTGTATCTCTTCCAATTTCTTCAAGCTTTTCATCAGAAAAAAAAAATACTCCATGCTTCTAGCTCTGTTGTTATTTCACGAGCTGCAGCTTTAGGTCCGGGAGGATGAAATAAAATATTTCTTCGTGGGACTCTAGACTTTGCTGGTTTTTCACCTGTCCACCTAAACCCGTCTTTGCCCTTCAGATTGTTAGGGACAGGTAAGACACGAAGAAAATTACCTGAACTGTAATTACTCAGAGGAGTGTTATCTTCCGATGAAGAATCTTCTGTATCATCATCCAGATGTTCTGCTCGAAAGTCTTCAATAATTTCGTCTTCGTCAACATCATTTTCAAGGTCAGGAACAGCGACTTCACACGCCTCTTCATCTTCTGATTGGTTTTCATGCAACCACTGAGTGATCTGTAGGTCCATCTTACGCAATTTTGATTGTTAAAACTAAAACAATGACACAAAACACAATATTGAATAAACTATTAAAATGAAAAATCAAAATTGCTAGATTTGTTTATATACGTTCCAAAAGAAAAAAACACCATTGTTATTGTAATAAATACATCAAATATTAAACTTACCCTTTAAAATATTGTATCAAAAATAACTGCATTCACCAATGTATCGACAAAAAGAAATGACAAAATACTACGTTATTACTACCCTGGGGTCTGACAGACCCATAAATAGCTATAATTCCGTCTACACTGTGTAAGCGTTGACGCTAGACTAGTGAAAAGATGGCCGCCGACGTAATTAAAGATAAGCACGAGTGGCACAATAGTGCGTTTCGTTATTGAAAAAATATCTACAAATATTCAACCTCTGGGGTTTGCTGGACCCCCGGGTAGGGTTTAAGGGTTAAAAAACATAACATAAACAAAATAACATGTATGTTACACAATTAACCACAGAAAACAAATTAGAAATAGCTTGGTAGCGATCACCTCATTCCCAGGAGTTATTATCATCCATAAATTTCTTAGTATTACAATAACCCTTTTTATACAAACTTAGTTTAATAAAGTTTTTGAACTTTGAGCAAGTCAAATTTTGTATTTTTTCTGGCGTTTTGTTGTAAAAGGGTATACACCGCCCCAAGAACAAGAATGAATTACTGACTCAGTGGAGTCGAGTAACTGGTACTACTAGCTTGTGTCTGTTCCTAGTATTTACAGAATGAATATCACTTATTTTTGTATAACTACCTTTATTTTTGTGTACGTACATTACATTTTCATAAATGTATTGAGAGGCCAATGCATGTATATTACCAACTTCCCTGTCCAATGAGTCATATATGACTCACAGGAACGTATTAGAATGTTCGTGAGTCAAAGGTGACTCATATCTTGACACAACTTGAGGCACGTTTGTCAGTATCTACGTGACGTGATGTTCTTTTAAATCATAAGTGGGTGTATAGCAAAAAATTTAATGTTTGTAATAATAAAAGAAAACTTCGCGATTTTTTATAGTTGTCATTTAATCACTACAAGAAACATGCTATAAATAAAACTAAAATATTGAATGAAGGTGAGGATTTTATTCAAGGAACATACCTTAAAATTAAGCATGTTTCATTGTAACATTCTAAACAGAAGGCCTTTTCACACCTTTTGCACTCAGTGTGTACTCACTTCGAGTTTCTAGTCAATAATCCTTCATTTTTCAATTTAACATAGCACCCAGTGCATCTTTTTCGTACGAGCTTATTGTTGGTCTTTCGTGGAATTTCTTGCAGAGAATGTACAGAATTATTTGAAGAAACAATTGAAGATCTTGGAGAGCTACATGAGATTGAGGATATTTCAGGAAGACTACTTTCTGTGGTTGATACTGCAGGTCCTAGGAAATGTCGGTCTAGATGTTCTTGGACCTATAAAACTGTCAACTTTGGGCCGTTTGCCAACTCGTAGATACATCTGGCATTGTTAATGGCGACTTGAAATAGGCAATCTATTGCTATCTTTTTGAACCACGTTAAACTTTTATGTATCGGGAAATGAAATGAAGCAAGTTGATCTGAAATATCAATGCCTTTTTTGACATAATCGATTATTAAGTGGCGAAGCTTGCGAAGACATTTATTGATTTCACGATGTCTGTCCGTCTGTCCCACGATTATCTCGAGAACGGTTTCGAATTTTCAAATTCTGTTTTCAGCAATCGATTACTGATCACCCAGGCATCTGAACCTCCTATTTTGAAACTGATTGCTCAACGGCAACTGTTAGAAACCGCTACAAAGCTGATTGCTTCGCCACTTTGCTATGCTGTTAGCTTGCTAGGTTTATTGCATCTGGTTTCATGACGTCACCTCGTTTGGTAGTCACGTTAGACATACCACTTCATTGCACGTTAAGATCATAAGGACGTTGCGTTTATCATATTATTTTAGTACAGTATAGAGATTGTCTTTTTGTCTAGCTATTTGTTCTCCGCTTCTTAGCTTCGCTTTTACTACTTCTTCAGGCAAATTTATTTTATTTTTGAGTGCCGCACAAATCCGTATTGCGACCTTTTAGATACTCACCCAATGGCAAACTGGTATAATAGTTGTGAACAAAGAATACGCCCTGCATCTAAAAGTAGCTGTGTGAGCTGTATTGAACCAGGTTTATCAAGACGCACTTAACTGATGCAAGATTCCGGAATAAATTTGATAGGACCTTGTGTACCTATTTATTCTGCATACCTTATATATTTTCATACCGTAAGGATTTTGTTTTGGCTGGGTTATTTATAGGTTCTTATTATCAACCTTACATGACATTTGAGCATTGAATCATCAACGACAATAATATCGGAAAGTATATAAAGACTACGAAAATTGTTTACAATTTTATCTATGAGTGGGTCTATTTTATGAGTTCTTTGTCCTCCAATGACACCTATTTGGATTTCTGTAAAGTGTCAGCATCTTAAAATGGAGCTGAATATGTTATACAACATATTTTATCTGTACATAAGAGGATTATAGTAAAGCTCGTCTAATTTCCAGCAGTGCCCGATTGACGGCTTGGAATTGAGACCCATGTAGATAATTACTCCAAAAAATGTTTTCAATTCCTCTCTAGTGATGTCTTTCCATCTCTTCATTCGATCGAATTGTGCTGTACGCAATTATTTCAACAACCTAGCGTAATTATTGGTATGAATGACCATTTCATCAATTAAATCATCAGGTACAAAATAAGCATAGATTTTGTCCAAACTTACTCGCCCATCTTCAGTAATTGTGTCTATGTTTTGTACATCGTGATTGCCTATAAATGTTTCCCTCCCTAAAGGCAAAACATCTCTTTTCCATTGGACATCAAATGGATTGGATAACGACGAACTTGCTGGTGTTGTTGACGGACTCTCACGGCTATAAAATTTGCAATTACATCGGTATCCTCGCTTTATTCTTCTTCATCATTGGGCTGATAATCTTCGTCACTTCCACTACTATAGGTAAACCACACAACTGGCGGATCGCCCGCGGGGCATGAAGTTGGTGGGGGCGGGTATCGATACACACGTAATAATTTTTGCAGAGATAAATCCCGGGATAATATTCGCCGATTGCACATATAGAATAATGTAAATGAAAGTCAACTTTGCTAGATCAATGATTTTGTAGCATGTTAATTTTATTTTTATTGTAACGTATTTTTTTATGATGTACATGAATATAAATAAGACAATGATTTATATCAGAAATATTTATTAAGTTTTAAGCAAAACACTTTGGAAAAGCAGTACTTAACCATTTTTTATAATTTTATTTTAATAATTATTATATATTTTCCTCCTCGCTAATATCAATATTCATATCACTTGAATTACCGTCTTCGCTATCAGTGCAACTGGACGAGTCAGAATTATCTTGTAAATTAATTATCATTTCGTCCATAGCGTCGTCGAGTATTCGATCGTGTTGACAGTACTCATCTTCAATTTTCTGGACATGTGTGTCACATGCTACCCATTTTTCCACTGGAAATTCACTAAATAATTTCTTTAGTGCAGTTTTCTTCTTATCTAAATTACCGTCAAGTTCGTTTCTCGAAAGTTGTCCCTTGATATCCCCCCAAACCAGCTCTATGGGGTTCAAGTCTAGGTGATACGGCGGAAGTCTTAATATTTCGTGGCCTGCAGCTTTTAGCACTTCACCAATCTTGTAAACATTTTCAGATCCATGTTGTTTGATCAACTTGAGCAGGTCACATTTTCTCAAGGAACTGTCAAATTCCACATTATGAAGGCAGAGAAAAATAAAGATGACAGCAATGTATATCAAATAGATAGTGAATAGTATTACCATTAGGATGACCCTAACGATAAAAAAAATTATGAAAATTTATGGGAAATTTATGGAAAACGCGGTGGCAATATAGTTGCCACCGCCTGTCTATAAACCGACTTTTTTGTACTCAGTTTATTAAAAAGAAACAAAAACATAGCAAATAAAAATGTTGATTCATCTGTTATTTCCTGTTTTGATTTCTATCAAACGCATATAATATTTATACTTGCTGGCTGTGAAATAAATCAAAACAGGGAACTACACAAAGTGGCACTTCATGTAAAACACTGAGTCTTTGATCGCTTATTGCGAGTTTTCGTGCTACACATACGACAGCGTCGCCAGGAGTTCAGTTGCTCATGCTGATGAATACCCACGTTACTCAAACGTATCTCATCAACCACTCCTACTTCTTTTTGTCTGTTTGTGGAGAGCTTTGGCCGTTTTGCGGAGTATTGTGGCTGTCTGTCCAGACTTCTTTTCCTTGATGAATAATTGCTGATGAGACCACGAGCCAGGCACAACCGAAAGTGTAATTGTGAAAGTGGGTTGTGTACTCTTGTGTTGCTAGAATATAGTAAAAAGGAGTTTGTGATAGCTAAATCTACGCAAAAATAGAAAATACGAAGCCACCACCTCTTGCTTCGTCTGCCAACTTCATAGGTGGTCCGTTTCTGGTCAAAACGGTCTACACCGCCTATGCGCTCTGTGTATTGAAGTACAGTTGATGGACACAGAAAAGCCCGTTTAAAACCATCTTTCTGTGTTCGATCGCAAAAAGTCTTATTTACTTTTGGGTGGAAGGCAGTGGTCAAAAGTGTGACGAGTTTAGTGTCCTGCCACATTACAAACGCCACGTTGTTTTTAGTGCGCCATCGGAATTCGCCTCTTGCTAAGTTTATTTTTTGGCTCCTTGGTATATTCTTCTTTTTGGCATGTTTTACAACGAGGTAGATCTGCTCTGTTACTATTGACTGTTGCTATGGCATATATACCATTATTGTATAAATATTGTAGTATGTCATACGATGCGAAAAAATTATCGAAGGTTACGTGTCCACGGTATCCTTCATGTACCAGCTTCTGTGTAAGGGATTTTACAACGTTAGCTCCTAACCCGAATTCTGTAGACTGATCGTCCCGTTTCCCTGTATAAATTTGGAATTCGAAAACATAGCCTGTCTCGCTGTCAGCTCTAATCCACACTTTGTAGCCTCTTTTCACCGGTTTTAGTGGCATATATTGTTTGAGTGATGAGATACCTTTGAACTGAATCATCGACTCATCTATTGATTGAGATGTTGTAGATTTTGCAGAACGTTGGCAGGCCGTGGTGAGCAGCTCGAGAAGCGGACGAACTTTATATTATTTGTCGAACTGAAGCGCTCCTCTCGGAGGCATCTTAGAGTTGTCGTTCAAATGTAGGTTTTCAAAAACTTTCTTGAATCTTTTGCACGTCATTACCGATGCTATTTCAGCAACACGAAAAAATGGGTCACTTGACCAATATAAATCAATTGTTGGTAGCGGATGGAGCCCCATCAAAATTATCATTCCTAGAAAAGCCTTCATTTCAGGGATGTCAACCGGTGACCAGCCATGGCTGCGACTCTGTTCTGCGTAAATATTGGTTTGTTCTACACGGAGTACAATTACATCGGTATAAAAAAAATGTGTGAAATAAGTAACAGGTCTGGTCCTACTTGGAATAAAATTTGTGTGCTCTAAATGTATACTATCAAAATAGTCTATGTCGGGAAGCTGTGGATATAGAACCTTCTTCCATTCCTGTTCTTCAGTGTCAGACTCATCGGTATCAGACATTGTGGCTGCATTAGCTGCTGGAGGTGTTGGTGAAGACATCAAGACACTGTCGTGGCGAAGCGGTAGTACTATAGGAGAGGAAGACTCAGTATTAATTGTCTAAGTGAAGACTGGATGGTAATGGCTGATCTCCAGCTGAACTTGTCGAAGGCTCTTCAGTATCCAGGTTGTTCAATGGAACGGAGTCATAATTCTGACGCTGCGCATCGACTTCAGAACGAAGCATAGGGTCATCAATACCATTCAATATAGTACTGATACCTAAAGCAGTAACAGTTTCTGGTTCCGTTTTATATTCGTCTTCGGAAACCTCTGGATCATCAGGAAGACCAAATAAAAGCTGTAATTCTTCTTCAATTCTGTCGTCGTTCAAAAAACGCGACATTATTACCTGTAAAAAAAAAGCACATCCAACTCCATCACCAACCCATGCACCACACACAAGGCAGTGGCAACTATATTGCCACCTGATTTTTTTTACAAGTAGTCAACCCAAACCTCAAAAATATAGCTAAATAATGTTGTTATTACTACAATATATTGAAAAAATAATAAAAACTTACCAGTACAAAACTTCGATTTCGAGATCGAACTAGATTTAATTATACGGCCAAAAACCGCCACACTTATAATCTTACGTCGACTTCAAATGACAGTTTTGACGTTTGACAATGTATATGTCACTTTGACATGAGTCTGTGGTTTATAGGGATTGCTACAGCCAAAATAAAATCGACTAAAATTTTAATGTGTTTTAAGGTGGTGGCAACAGAAACACAACACTCTAGTAATGATGGTTATCAAGTTCGCGAAATGTATTGTTCATACTTCAATAATCAGGGGAAGGTACCATGGCAAGATACTCGAATTTTGAGAAGAATCTATAGTCAGTGATACGTGACAGATTTGGATAGTTGGCCAACCGCGGACTATTTGTTAAATAAAATTTGGGTATTCTTGTGTTAAATAAATAAAAAAAACCGGCCATATTGCAAATTTTAGTATTGGTTATTATATCTTATTATAGTATTTACTAAAACTATACAAAATTTTATGCTTGTATAAAACCGTTTTCATGGTAGAATCAACACTTTTCTTGTATGGGAGCCCCCAATTTTTTTTATTTTTTTTTCAGTATTTGTTGTTAAACCGACAACAGAAATAAATCATCTGTTAAAATTTCAACTGTCTAACTATCACGGTTCATGAGATACAATCTGGTGACTGACAGACGGACGGACGGACGGACGGACGGACGGACAGACAGACAGACAGACAGACAGACAGCGAAGTCTTAGTAATAAGGTCCCGTTTTTTACCCTTTGGGTACGTAACTCTAAAAAGGTATCAATATGTACCTACTAGAGTGTAGAGAATAAAGATACATAATATTATTTACTATCTGATATGTTTGTTTCGACGATTATTTGGTCCCACGCAGCGTCTTTTGTTTCATTGCATTTGTAAAAATCTGAAGATGTGTTCCAAATGCACGGAAACTTTTTAACACTTTCAATAAGTTTTTCATCCATATCTTCACTGCACCGGTCACATACACTCTGCTCGGAATACGGCGGCACACTGCGGACGCACCACGCTTCCCCGCTCGGCTACCCCGCTCTGTTTCCCCGCTCAGTTTCTCCGCTCCGCTACCCCGCTTAGCTTCCCCGCTCCGCTTACCGGTTTTGTATGAATTTTTAAACTAGTTCGCAACTCCCTGTCCACTGAAGAGGAGCGGAGATTTTGTGCAATCCTATTGGTTAAAATTTCTCCGTTTCTCCGCTCCGCGGCCTGGCACCGCACCGGTGAACAGGCAGCCTAATGTCTTATGTCTTATGTCCACCACTTAAGAGTGCAAATAAAATTACGAAAATGAAACGTGAGGAAAGAAATGAAAATTATGTTTATTTGAAATCTAATATTAACCTTTTACGTGAAAATTAAAAAAGAAAACAGTTGCGTGGAGCTTTTCCCGCCATAAAACAGCCGTGTATTACATTTCAAACAATGTACAGGTGATTTCTTATTGCAATACATACAACAACCTTCTACCTTCGTAGATGGGAAGTGCCCCACATTATCAAATCGGGTATCATCAAGGTGGTCTAGGCTTGCACACATGGCGGACAGACGTACCTTCAGGCCGCTGGTAGTCAGCAGCTCTGTTGTTATTCAATAAACCGTAGGATATTTCGTATCCAATAACATGTTTGCTAGCTGCTGTGTTTCATATGGTGAGTGTAAAGAACCGGAACTCTTTTTTACTTAAAACGAAGCATTCCATCTTACGGCCTGGCCACGGGGATCGAACGAAGCAGCGGGCGGGGCGACAATTCGCGCGGCGCGGTGTAAGGGCCACGGGCAGTCATGTTCGCACGCGACCAGTTAGGCCGAGAGCGAAATGTCTTTATCAAAGTTATCTCTATATTGCTTAGAAAGTAATCGTTTTTTGGTTCCCGACATAATATTTGGAAGAGTTTGTGGAGTACATTATTTGAATAGGAATCGGGTTATAGATGGAGAATTCCACAAGTAGTACGAGAAGTAAAGAATTTATCCAGAAAAAATTTTCTAGTATTGGTATACTAGAAATTTTTTTTACAAGAATATAATCGAAGGTTTCAAAACTCATTCCCAGAATGAGTGTTGAAACCTTCGATTATATTCTTGTTAATATTAAACCAGAATTGTAGAAAAAAGTCAATGCGGATAGAATTTTAAACGCCGCTGAAAAATTGTCTTTGACACTAGGTATATAACGACGCCTCCATTCAATAAAATCGTAACTAATTTGTTATGTTTGTAGAGGAGACATAAAGTTTAAAAAAATGTACCACATTCAAAACGACGCGCACAATCTTTGAAGCTGTCACTATCTAATATTATTTAGGTGCACTCCTTTTATTTACGGTTAGGTTGTAAAAGAAAAAATGATTTCACGGTTTTTCATGTTTTACTTGAAAAACAATACATTGAAATGTCATATAAGTTACGAGGACAAGCATTGTATGTCTGAGACACAATTTAGTTTTTTTGTAAGTTAATTTTATTTTTGTTGTCAGATAATTGTAACTCCAAGGTGTTATGTTACCTAAAATGATTCTTCATAGTAAAATTTAAGTTTTTTTCATGCAAACAACAATAAATCTGTAAAGAATCATCTCATAATGTGACGTGTAATAAATTTATTTTCTTACGAATTATTTTGATAATGTTTTGTTGACTTGAAGGATAAAAAAGCAATTTCGTACTATTAAAATATTTATTGCCACCAAATTAGAAAACTTCACTGGATACAAGCATTACTATCCGAATCATAATTATGACACAAAGTATTTTTTTTATCATAAAAGATCTCTTTCTCTTCCGAAAACAAACTTTGACTTAAATATAACTATTAATTCTTTGAACATTAAAATATCTTCTTTCTCAAAAACAAAAAAAATTGGAAATTAACTTTTATAAAACTATTAATTTTCATCATTACTACCGTTGTCTTCAGCTAGTTGAGTGGAATTTGGAAGTTTAACACTTCTTTACTCGCACGATTCCACGCACGGGGCACAATTGAAGTACAAAATATTATGAGTTTTTATTACATAGGTATACAAATAAAATAACTTTGTTTTTTATATATATATATTTATATATATATTTTATAAAAAACAAAGTTATTTTATTTGTATACCTATGTATATATATGAAAAAAAAAAAAAAATATATATATATATATATATATATATATATATATATATATATATATATAACCAGTCTTTATTGAGTTATCAAAATACAACCAAAAAATAGTCACTTCTCAACTGAAGCAAAAAATAAAAAGTATTTGGGTTAATAACGAAAAAACTAAAGAAAAAAAGATACTTGTGCGTAAATTAAAGGTTTTCGTCACCATTCGACTACTCATTGGGCACTGTTACATATTATTTATTATAGCAACTAAGGCATATAAAATATTTATGGTCGTTGCACACAGACTTCTGACATTTCTGACAAGATGTTCTGGACGATCAATCTTTGGCTCTTCTGCAGTCGTAACATCTGGCCGTTTTGGTTCTTTTCTTCGGTACATCTTCGTCTTGAGACATAAAATCGCTCTCTTTTATATCCAAAAACATCATGCTCTTTCCCTTGATATTACTAGGTAAGTTTTTAGTCATAAGTCTCTGCCGCATTTGTGGTTTTATAAGTTCAATAGCCACCGAACGTAAGTAGTTGCGTCGAGGTATGCGCTGATAATTGTGATAGACCATTGTGTCAATCATCATGCCATTGATGCCTGCTATATTCACCATGTAAAAAAAATTGTAAATGACTAACGTCTACTATTTCGTGCTACACTAAAATGCTTGCACATTTTATCTAAAACGTCAACACCGCATTTCGTTGTGTTGTACTCAGTAAAGATCTCAGGCTTTCTTGCCTCTCCGGTAGAAGGATAAATCGCAACATCATCGTGCATGGTTGATGTTACCAAAACTACTTTTTTGTCTTTGGTACGTATGACACTAAAGTGCATTTTTTTGGAAACCAAATAAGGAATCATTGATGGGTCTACCTTTCGATAATTTGAAACTAGGTGGAATGTCAGGTTTGTTAGATTTTACTGTCCCAATAACAGTTATCTTCTTCTTTTCTAATTCCATCAACAATGGTATACTGGTAAACCAGTTGTCTATGGTCACATTGCTTCCCATACGCTCAAGAGGCTTTACCATTCTGAGAACAATATCTGCCTCTTGTTGGATACTTGAAAGGGTCCCGGAGGTTGAGCGCCGGCATAAATTTCCAAGTTGTATGCATAAGGAAACGTAACATCTACTAACGCAAAAAGTTTAAGAACATACTTATCTGGTTTGTTAGGAATATATATAATATTCGAAAACCACATCGTCCTCTAAAGGCCACACGCTGTTCATCTAGAGTAAGTTACTCACTCGGTGTATAATAATTTTGTAGGTTGGATACAAAAATTTCAAATTTTTTTCTGATAGGAGCAAGTTTATCAGTTTTTTTTTCTGGTATCTCGTGTATGGATGTCATCAAAAGTATACACTTAAGCAAGAAGACAATCGATTTTTTTATAGAAGAGGGGGCAAACGAGCATGCGGCTCCCATGATGGTAAGTGACTACCGCCGCTCATGAACAACCGCAACACTAGGGGAACTGCAGACGCGTTGCCGGCCTTTAAGAAAGGTGTAAGCTCTTTTCTTGAAGGTCCCTAAGTCGTATCGGTCCGGAAAAATCGCCGGTTGTAAACAATTCCACGGTGAAGTTGTACGAGGTAGAAAACTCCTAGTAAAACGTACAGCCGTGGACCGCCAAGCATCCAGATGGTGAGGATGGTATCGTGAATTTTGACGCGTTGTGCTTTCGTGAAATTTGGCGGTTGGAATTAATCCAAACAATTCCTCCCCGTGGTAAATTCGATAGAAAACGCAAAGGGATGCAACAACCTTGTGCTAGTGTATCGAGCCGATCAGAAAGAACTCGGTCGTCGACGATTCGGACCGCTCTGCGCTGGATGCGGGCAAGTGGAAGGAGCTGGCACTGGGGTCAGAGATGAGAACAGTATTCCATGTGCGGCCGGATTTGCGCTTTGTAAAGTTGCAAGCGATGTGCCGGCATGAAATACTGTCTCGCTCTGCTGAGCACGCCATGCTTTTTAGAGGCCAATTTGGCCTTCCCTTCCAAGAGACCACGAAACTGCACACTATTCGATATGTCGACGCCGATGATTCCGACGCTAGCTGAGACAACAAGGGGAGTGCCTTGAAACTGAGGAGACACGACAAAGGGGTTCTTTAGCTTTTAGCGATAAACGCCCAAACTTGTGTCTTTTGGGGATTGAACTAGACTAGATTTAGTCGCCCCCAATCCGAGACTTTGTTTAGCAAAGACTCGACTTCAGACACAAGTTTGTCCCGGTAACTCGGCGACGTTTTCCCGCGAAATATTGGCACGGCTGGTATATAAGGCATCACCAGTGCTGTCTGCTAGAGATGCGCAAAACAGTGCGTTTTAAAGTGATGTAATATGACATTACATTTCGTATCGAGCAATGTTACGTTATACCATGAATCCAAACATGACGCGTAATGATGCGCAAAAGGATGGCTATTGTAATGAAATGCTCGCGTTGTAGTAGATATGCTTGCATTGTGATGTAACAATCGCCAAACGCAATGCCCTCGCTTCTCGCTGCGCAGGAATGTATACGTAATTTTGTTATCATATTCATAAAGTCGATTTTCCTTCAATACTTTATCCACGAACTAATGGACAATTAAATCTAAAGGGCATTCTAGGCTTATGACTGGCAATAAAACAGATTGCAATATTGATCAATGATCAATACTATGAATATTGGCGTATTTATAAATAGATTTTATGTACAATGATTGTGTTTTTTTTTGTTTTTATTACTTTATTATTAATAATTCATGGTTTTGTTTTTTTTACACGATATTTACATTTTTTTATTACAGCTAATAAATAATAATAGCTTTTTTAAATAAAGCTAATAAATAATAATTGTGATAGTTTCTTTGTCTTCAGAACGTGTTCGTCTTTCATTTAATGTCAGACCCGCCTTCGAAAACACACGTTCGTACGGTACGGATGTAGCCGTGACGTTCAGGCGTTTTAACATATATTTGTACAATCGCGGATATATAGCTTTGCGTTCATTCCACCACAGCAGAGGATCTTCCGTTCTTTTTATAATCGGTTCTTGAATATATTTATCAAATTCCACAATACCGGCTGCAGTTGGATTTTGTGGGACGAAAACAGCAACTTCGGCGTCAAATTCGTCCCAAAATGAACCAGATTCATTCGTTTTAACAGGTGTCGGCTGTGGAACTGTGGACTGGTTCCATGGGTCGGTCTGAGCTAATTCTCGATTTCAATACTTTTGCAGCTCTCAAAATTGTAAGGGTTATTAAAGCCACTTTTTTTGAATCGTGGGTCCAAAATAGTTGCCTCACATAAAATAAAATTGTCTTTCACCTTAATAAACCTTTGATGCATTTGCGATTTTAGGTCGTAATGTAGCCGCTCAAACTTTTCAATATTATCTGTGGAGAATTTGCTAAGTGTGCGATTTATCAGTTTGCATAATACAATATATTTCGATGCCGTCACATATGCCTCTCCACTCATTTCCACAGTGACATCATAAAACATTTATAAAATTTGTGTTGCTTTTTCAATTATCCTCCAGTCTTCTAAAGGTAAACTTAACGCAGGACGTATTATTGCTAAGGTGGCAATAAGTGCTTCTTTAATTCCTAACAATCTCAAGAGTTTGTCATAGGTGGAATTCCACCTTGTAGCCATGTCTTGCTTCAGTTTTAATGGGGCTATTTGCATTTGTTCTTCTATCTCCGTTAATTTGTTTCGAGCTGGATTACTCCTGTGAAAATATTCCACGATAACCTATTTCCTATTCACGGTTTCGGATATTTCGTGGATGCTTGATTGCACTACTAAGTTAATAGTGTGAGCATAGTGTAACGACACCCCTCCCCTCTCTTCTATATACTTATACTTGTTTAGAATCTATATCTATAAGATATATAAATATATTTGATTTAGGTGACTAGTATTAACCATTATTTTTCTAAAGGTTTAAATATAGGCCGTTTAATAAATTTATGGCGTGATCGTCTTAGTTAGGATCCTTATTTACGTTGCACAGTTGTTTTAGGTGTCATCATCATCATCATTACAGCCCTTCACAAGTCCACTGCTGAACATAGGCCTCCCCCAAGGAATGCCACAAAGCACGGTCCCGAGCCACCTGCATCCATCGACTTCCTGCATGTCTTACCAGGTCGTCACTCCATCTTGTGGGGGGACGCCCTACACTTCGCCGACCGGTACGAGGCTGCCACTCGAGAACCTTTCTTCCCCATCGGTTGTCGGTTCTTCGAGCTATATGGCCGGCCCACTGCCACTTCAGCTTACTATACCGTTGGGCTATGTCCGTTACTCTGGTTCTACTGCGGATATCCTCATTCCTAAGTTTATCACGCAGAGAAACTCCGAGCATAGCCCTCTCCATAGCTCGCTGAGCGACCTTGAGCTTCCTCATACGGCCAGCAGTGAAGGACCACTTTTAGGTGTATCTTGGAAGAATGAATATTCACGAGAGCAATCGAAAGCTGTTGGTAGCGTCTTATAAGCTAAAGAACCCCGTTCACAAAAAAGTTAAGAATAATAAGTTGTCCCTATTCCACTTGTGTTCCTAATTGTTCCTAATTAATAAATGGTTATAATAATAATTATGACTACAAGAAGCTTAGATTTAATTTCATATAACTAAGCATTAGATACTTCTTTCCTTCCACATGTAATGATTCCAAGTTTTGTTAATTTAATTATTGCTGTTGTAATGGTAGTTAGAAGGAGAAAACTGCTAAAAGATCCTAATAGTGTAGTGTAAAAATATGGGTCTGATCCAATTGTACTTATGACATCAAATGTAGTCTCAGCTCTAATTGATTTCATATTGGTTAGTGTGCCTCTGTATTCAAAATTAAAGTTAATGTCAATAGTTTGGTTCATTATAGGAATATGAATCCTACATAGTGGATTGATGGATAATTGTTTAATCTCATACATCTGACTATTGCATGATAAGAGTTCATGGTCCCATGTACAGTTAGATTCATAAGTTAATGCTCCTTCCCTAACCAATCCTTTTGATGCTAGCACCACTCTTGGTAATTCTAAACATGATGAGCATGCATAATTCATAACAACTTCAACAGAACAATGGGGCTTTTCAACAATAAGTTCTTTAAGTTCAACATTACCAAAACTTGTATCAGGTTCACAATAGTCAATTCCTTATTAATTAATCCTTTCCCGCTTGGAAAAGGCTCACAATATTTATATCAAATACCTGATACAAGGGCTTGGCTCTCCCACATTTTAAAAAATGTCGAGGAGGCACACAGCTTCGCACACGCCGTGCACGGTGAGCGCCAACCATTTTAATGCGCTTCCCCCGAAGGGAACGTTAAGTTGGGAACTGGACCGTAGTCCACAGCAAAATAACTGGCGTACCAGTAAAAGAGGACTTGGCCCCTTGATAGTGCGTAAGCACAAACATCGACCGAAGTCGCGCATGTCAATGCGTGTAAACGCCATACAGAATACAGTCACATCCAGCCACAGTGAATGTACGTCACACGAGTTAGGCAACAATAGGCACACTGGCCATAAAAAAGCCCTCCGTGAGCGCCACCACCTGCTAGACCGCCGTTCCTGCAGACGTGATGTAAGTGTAAGACATCACCACCAATTGCATGGTTAACACAACCAATTGGCCGCAGAGCGTGTCATGAGTCTACCGCTCACCTCAAGGGAATGGGGTCCCACGTTGCGTGGCTTTCGGCCGCAGCCTTGAGAACCTTCTCAGATTCTCCCTCCAGCTACCACCCGCATGAAGTCGGCACATATGCTCCACCAACCAATACAATGGCAGATATAGCCAATAATCAGTTAACCCCTCGCCTGATACGCGCGCCGAGTGCTGCGAGACGTTACTTGATACGGCACTCGAGCCGTGGCCGCGCCGTTTGTCAAGTGTTCCACTTTATTGGTTTTTGTGACCTTTCCGTGTATAAATACCCCACATATTGTATATTGTTGGATTCGTGGATAAATTATCTACAACATGATATTACTTTCAATAAAAAAATATTGTACTTTAATCAAATAGTATGCAAGTGAATGTGAAAAAAGGTTTATTTCGGACTTTCCTATCGAATAAAAAAAAATTAAACAACTTATAGATTTTCTTTTGCATTTTATTTAACCTCTTATTATATAGTAATACAAATATTTACATCTTTTATAGTGAAATGTCAAGAAAAACAACAATTTCCGTTTGTAGTAGATATGCTTGCATTGTGATGTAACAATCGCCAAACGCAATGCCCTCGCTACTCGCTGCGCAGGAATGTATACGTAATTTTGTTATCATATTCATAAAGTCGATTTTTCTTCAATACTTTATCCATGAACTAATGGACAATTAAATCTAAAGGGCATTCTAGGCTTATGACTGGCAATAAAACAGATTGCAATATTGATCAATGATCAATACTATGAATATTGGCGTATTTATAAATCGATTTTATGTACAATGATTGTGTTTTTATTACTTTATTATTAATAATTCATGGTTTTGTTTTTTTTTACACGATATTTACATTTTTTTATTACAGCTAATAAATAATAATAGTTTTTTTTTAAATAAAGCTAATAAATAATAATTGTGATAGTTTCTTTGTCTTCAGAACGTGTTCGTCTTTCATTTAATGTCAGACCCGCCTTCGAAAACACACGCTCGTACGGTACGGATGTAGCCATGACGTTCAGGCGTTTTAACATATATTTGTACAATCGCGGATATATAGCTTTGCGTTCATTCCACCACAGCAGAGGATCTTCCGTTCTTTTTATAATCGGTTCTTGAATATATTTATCAAATTCCACAATACCGGCTGCAGTTGGATTTTGTGGGACGAAAACAGCAACTTCGGCGTCAAATTCGTCCCAAACAGAACCAGATTCATTCGTTTTAACAGGTGTCGGCTGTAGAACTGTGGACTGGTTCCATGGGTCGGTCTGAGCTGATTCTCGATTTCAATACTTTTGCAGCTCTCAAAATTGTAAGGGTTATTAAAGCCACTTTTTTTGGATCGTGGGTCCAAAATAGTTGCCTCACATAAAATAAAATTGTCTTTCACCTTAATAAACCTTTGATGCATTTGCGATTTTAGGTCGTAATGTAGCCGCTCAAACTTTTCAATATTATCTTTTCAATATTAAATAAAGCTAATAAATAATAATTGTGATAGTTTCTTTGTCTTCAGAACGTGTTCGTCTTTCATTTAATGTCAGACCCGCCTTCGAAAACACACGCTCGTTCGGTACGGATGTAGCC
This sequence comes from Parnassius glacialis, assembly GCA_033319125.1. Classification (NCBI taxonomy): domain Eukaryota; kingdom Metazoa; phylum Arthropoda; class Insecta; order Lepidoptera; family Papilionidae; genus Parnassius; species Parnassius glacialis. The sequence continues at coordinate 73,174,040 of JAVANC010000004.1, read as the reverse complement.
GTGACGTTCAGGCGTTTTAACATATATTTGTACAATCGCGGATATATAGCTTTGCGTTCATTCCACCACAGCAGAGGATCTTCCGTTCTTTTTATAATCGGTTCTTGAATATATTTATCAAATTCCACAATACCGGCTGCAGTTGGATTTTGTGGGACGAAAACAGCAACTTCGGCGTCAAATTCGTCCCAAACAGAACCAGATTCATTCGTTTTAACAGGTGTCGGCTGTAGAACTGTGGACTGGTTCCATGGGTCGGTCTGAGCTGATTCTCGATTTCAATACTTTTGCAGCTCTCAAAATTGTAAGGGTTATTAAAGCCACTTTTTTTGGATCGTGGGTCCAAAATAGTTGCCTCACATAAAATAAAATTGTCTTTCACCTTAATAAACCTTTGATGCATTTGCGATTTTAGGTCGTAATGTAGCCGCTCAAACTTTTCAATATTATCTTTTCAATATTAAATAAAGCTAATAAATAATAATTGTGATAGTTTCTTTGTCTTCAGAACGTGTTCGTCTTTCATTTAATGTCAGACCCGCCTTCGAAAACACACGCTCGTACGGTACGGATGTAGCCGTGACGTTCAGGCGTTTTAACATATATTTGTACAATCGCGGATATATAGCTTTGCGTTCATTCCACCACAGCAGAGGATCTTCCGTTCTTTTTATAATCGGTTCTTGAATATATTTATCAAATTCCACAATACCGGCTGCAGTTGGATTTTGTGGGACGAAAACAGCAACTTCGGCGTCAAATTCGTCCCAAACAGAACCAGATTCATTCGTTTTAACAGGTGTCGGCTGTAGAACTGTGGACTGGTTCCATGGGTCGGTCTGAGCTGATTCTCGATTTCAATACTTTTGCAGCTCTCAAAATTGTAAGGGTTATTAAAGCCACTTTTTTGAATCGTGGGTCCAAAATAGTTGCCTTACATAAAATAAAATTGTCTTTCACCTTAATAAACCTTTGATGCATTTGCGATTTTAGGTCGTAATGTAGCCGCTCAAACTTTTCAATATTATCTGTGGAGAATTTGCTAAATGTGCGATTTATCAGTTTGCATAATACAATATATTTCGATGCCGTCACATATGCCTCTCCACTCATTTCCACAGTGACATCATAAAACATTTTTAAAATTTGTGTTGTGTTTTCAATTATCCTCCAGTCTTCTAAAGGTAAACTTAACGCAGGATGCATTATTGCTAAGGTGGCAATAAGTGCTTCTTTAATTCCTAACAATCTCAAGAGTTTGTCATAGGTGGAATTCCACCTTGTAGCCATGTCTTGCTTCAGTTTTAATGGGGCTATTTGCATTTGTTCTTCTATCTCCGTTAATTTGTTTCGAGCTGGATTACTCCTGTGAAAATATTCCACGATAACCTATTTCCTATTCACGGTTTCGGATATTTCGTGGATGCTTGATTGCACTACTAAGTTAATAGTGTGAACATAGTGTAACGACACCCCTCCCCTCTCTTCTATATACTTATACTTGTTTAGAATCTATATCTATAAGATATATAAATATATTTGATTTAGGTGACTAGTATATTAACCATTATTTTTCTAAAGGTTTAAATATAGGCCGTTTAATAAATTTATGGCGTGATCGTCTCAGTTAGGATCCTTATTTACGTTGTGTTTGTATAGTAACTTAGTTGTTTTAGGTGTATCTTGGAAGAATGAATATTCACGAGAGCAATCGAAAGCTGTTGGTAGCGTCTTATAAGCTAAAGAACCCCGTTCACGAAGACAGAGCTCAAAAAAGTTAAGAATAATAAATTGTCCCTAGTCCACTTGTGTTCCTAAATGTTCCTAATTAATAAATGGTTATAATAATAATCATGATTACAAGAAGCTTAGATTTAATTTCATATAACTAAGCATTAGATACTTCTTTCCTTCCACATGCAATGATTCCAAGTTTTGTTAATTTAATTATTGCTGTTGTAATGGTAGTTAGAAGGAGAAAACTGCTAAGAGATCCTAATAGTGTAGTGTAAAAATATGGGTCTGATCCAATTGTACTTATGACATTAAATGTAGTCTCAGCTCTAATTGATTTCATATTGGTTAGTGTGCCTCTGTATTCAAAATTAAAGTTAATGTCAATAGTTTGGTTCAATATAGGAATATGAATCCTACATATTGGATTGATGGATAATTGTTTAATCTCATACATCTGACTATTGCATGATAAGAGTTCATGGTCCCATGTACAGTTAGATACATAAGTTAATGCTCCTTCCCTAACCAATCCTTTTGATGCTAGCACCACTCTTGGTAATTCTAAACATGATGAGCATGCATAATTCATAACAACTTCAACAGAACAATGGGGCTTTACAACAATGAGTTCTTTAAGTTCAACATTACCAAAACTTGTATCAGGTTCACAATAGTCAATTCCTTATTATTTATCCTTTCCCGCTTGGAAAAGGCTCACAATATTTATATCAAATACCTGATACAAGGGCTTGGCTCTCCCACATTTAAAAAAATGTCGAGGAGGCACACAGCTTCGCACACGCCGTGCACGGTGAGCGCCAACCATTTTAATGCGCTCCCCCCGAAGGGAACGTTAAGTTGGGAACTGGACCGTAGTCCACAGCAAAATAACTGGCGTACCAGTAAAAGAGGACTTGGCCCCTTGATAGTGCGTAAGCACAAACATCGACCGAATTCGCGCATGTCAATGCGTGTAAACGCCATACAGAATACAGTCACATCCAGCCACAGTGAATGTACGTCACACGAGTTAGGCAACAATAGGCACACTGGCCATAAAAAAGCCCTCCGTGAGCGCCACCACCTGCTAGACCGCCGTTCCTGCAGACGTGATGTAAGTGTAAGACATCACCACCAATTGCATGGTTAGCACAACCAATTGGCCGCAGAGCGTGTCATGAGTCTACCGCTCACCTCAAGGGAATGGGGTCCCACGTTGCGTGGCTTTCGGCCGCAGCCTTGAGAACCTTCTCAGATTCTCCCTCCAGCTACCACCCGCATGAAGTCGGCACATATGCTCCACCAACCAATACAATGGGAGATATAGCCAATAATCAGTTAAAAGATATTGGTAATAATTCGCCACCAGAAAGGGTTTGTGTCACTGACGTTGGGTATATGCATTTTTTCGATCTTGTTTGTCTCACCCACCAACAAGTTGCCTTCAATCTTTCAAAGGTGGGAACTTTATAGAGATATATTATTAGGTTGTTATATTAAATATCATGGAGGTCAGACAGTCTGCAGCCCCGCAATGAAGGCTACTTGGGCAAAGCTACTTAGGTTGTGAGTCAAACCAAGCCGCAGGGAGCGCCATTGAGAATAGTGACCCGCCAAACAACCATCGCAGAGACGCAATGCTGCAGAACGTAACAAACATCAATACGACTATCGCCGGGCTTACACCATCCCACGGTCCCTCATACAGTGGGACTGCAGATATCACCACCCGCATACGTCCATCAACCAGAACCACAAGATGCGTCGAATCAGGTGCAGCACACCCGCAGATCCATCACAAGACGTAATACTGAATGTAGCAATGAGCATCAATGCAACTATCTTACGGATGGCACAACACACCCACATGATCCCTATCGACTTTGGTAACAAAATGGATAATGTTGTTAACTAAAAATACCACTAACGTATCTTAGTAGCACGGTACTAAGACGTAAGTAGCCAAAACTCCACGTATCATAGCGCTATTGCACTAAGACACGGAGTTGAGTATGCTTGCTGCACTTAAAAGTACCTCCAAACACACTCACCCTAATCCGAAAGATAGCCGACGTATCATAACGCTATGCGCTAAGACGCCGCCCACAAACGGTAGGGGCGTGCGATGTCCACGGGCAAGTCGTATTGCTACAACAAACCCGCTAACCATCGGCACCAAGATGATATGTCTAGCACACATCGGTTAGCGAGTCCAAGTTTGTCCAAGTTGTCTCGGAGACTGCGAAGCCATCTACACGCCACTATAATAATCCTTTTCAAGTCCCATTTCTTTCAATATAATGCTTTTACATATTTGAGACCTTCCACATATTCGCTTTATTTCATAGACCATACTATTGTATTCCTTATGCATATGGGACTTCAAGTCATAACTCTGCTATCATAATGCTTGTGCATCGTAGAGTCCTTCTATATTTATGCTTTGGTTCCATAGACCTTACCTATCATAAGTCCCTAATATAGGACTAGTCATTGTGCAACCTTACTACTAGCAGTCGGTCAGCCGACCACCCCATATATATGTACAACCTTGGGTATGCGTCTCCGGCAACGCCCCCATATAAGGGAACATTACAAGAACACCTTCATCAACTTATAAAATTTTGATCCATTTTTTCTATTATGTTACAAATGTTATTTATCTTTATTATTGTAATATAATCGACTTGTATTTATATTATTTAATACATTTTGAATATTTTAAACCGAATTTTTATAAATTTAGAGATTTAAGAGACAATTTATGCGTTAACTATACTATAATATTCAATATTCCAAATGAACATATTTGAACATTATACTTACGTACGTACATACGTCATTATAATTAATTTAATTAAAATTTATTAATTATAATTATGAAGCGTCACAATCCACTCCCAAATTTTATGTTAATGACCCACACAGTGGAGTCGTTAATATAAAATTTTAGTATTTTGAGAGTATATACACTACACCCAAAGAATTGTTTCTATATCTGTTCTTTCCTCTTTTAATCTGTTACAATATAGTATATGTTATCAAATTCGCCTACCCCAGGGAATGGCCGCCACGAACACCCCTTCAACCACATTCTAAAACGCTTTACTTTTGTTACAACAGACTTTGCTGTGGACTGTTTTAAAGGATATAATTTGATAAATTTACTGAATGAATCTTGTATGACAAATATGAAGGTGTACCCAAAGGTATCTGATGCAAGTAGTCCATATAAGTCTGCCATGACTATATCGCCAATGTTTTCTGTTATTATAGATTTGCATGGACCCACATATGCTATATTGCTTTTCTTAGATAACTGACGTAATTGACAAACCCTTAATTGATTTTTAATATCTTTTGTTAAGCCTTTCCAAAAGAATCTGTCTCTCACATATTTAATTACCTTATAGGGTCTTTGATGACCCATTTTGATGTACTTGATTTCTAATATCTTGTCTCAATGCTTTAGGTAAATATATTACTTCTTTTAAATTCGTTTTGTAATATAATACATCATTTTTCAAACTATACCGTTTCAATTTAATGTTTTGTTGTATTGTGGAAGTATTTGATGTCTTTAACTTTTCAATAATAGCCAACGACTCTGAATCTTGTAATTGATATACTGATAAGGATTTTAATTTTTCTATCAACTCAATATTTGGTTCGCTCTCTGTGTAAGCAATTTCTAATCTATTATTTTTATCCTCTTGTATTAAATCGCCATCAGGAGGATAACGTGATAGCACATCTGCAACAATATTACGTCTACCCGATATATTCTGTACTTCATAATTAAATTGTTCTATATGTACATATACAAAATCCATCGGGTTACTCTACCATTGAATAACTTCATATTATTAATAAACAATAATGCTTTCTGATCAGTTAATATTATTATTTTACTGCCCCTCAAATATGTTTCCAATTTCTTTGGCAGCTTATTACAGCATAAAACTCTTGTTCAGTAACAGACCAATTTAATTCGGGGCCTTTTAGGCTTTACTGTGATAGCCTAAAATCCTCATTTCATTATAATCATCTATCTGATATAATACTCCGGCCATACCCACACCGGAACAAGCTGTTTGTAAATAATACGGCTTATTAAAGTCTGGATGATGCAATTGTATTGTATTAACCGATTGGTTGCGGCATCAATTTTCGACAACTTTTAGCTGTCTTATTGTTTAATTTTGCTTAAAATGGTTGAACTGCCGTCTTATTACTATCATATGGCCGAATAGACCTACGAAGTACCATGTGCTCTTGTGATATGGTATAAGGTTTATTTTTGCTTGAAACAGTTCGAAACCGTTCATGCATAAAAAAAGTTCGCTAATAAATAGTCTTGTCAATCCGCCGCTGTACAGCGCCGGCGTTTTTTTCCTTTTGAAAACACTTGTTTTGCTATTCTTACTAATAAGACGGTTTCAGAACGACTTTACTTTTACATTTGTATAACATTAAATAATATTTAACATTTGTAAATATCAATGAATGATATACCTTTTTTTTTTCAAATTAAGGTTCTTCATTGTTTGATATTTACAAATGTTATTATTAGGTGAAAATTTAATTTTATAAAAACCAAGGTTTCCAGGGTGATTTTGCTGCACCTACTTATATAAATGATTTTTTTATAAAAACAAAAAATAGTACAAAAGGTTTGTAATCTCTTCATAAAAAAAGTCACTTTCTCTCAATTTCAAAGAAAACGCGTAAAAACACGTAGTTACCCACTAAAAACAAGTATCCTTCCATTTGTAACTTATGTTTGATGTCAAATAAACTTAATTAGGTCTAAACAAGTAAAAAAAGCATAAAAAAGAACATTACTTTTACACATGGCGGATGGCACAATAGGCGTGTCATTTTTGTCTGTGGCGCTCGACACTGCCAACGTGTCATGAAATATTTGTTCGCCGCCACAGCCAAAAGTTGTCGAAAATTGGTGCCGCAATGAATCTGTTAATAAACTGTTGTTTTATAAAATCAAATGCCTTCTGTTCTTTACCATCATCATCATCATTACAGCCCTTCACAAGTCCACTGCTGAACATAGGCCTCCCCCAAAGAATGCCACAAAGCACGGTCCTGAGCCACCTGCATCCATCGACTTCCTGCATGTCTTACCAGGTCGTCACTCCATCTCGTGGGGGGACGCCCTACACTTCGCCTACCGGTACGAGGCTGCCACTCGAGAACCTTTCTTCCCCATCGGTTGTCGGTTCTTCGAGCTATATGGCCGGCCCACTGCCACTTCAGCTTACTAATCCGTTGGGCTATGTCGGTTACTCTGGTTCTACTGCGGATATCCTTATTCCTAAGTTTATCACGCAGAGAAACTCCGAGCATAGCCCTCTCCATAGCTCGCTGAGCGACCTTGAGCTTCCTCATACGGCCAGCAGTGAAGGACCACGTCTCAGTTCCGTAAGTCATCACTGGCAACACGCACTGGTTGTACAATTTCGTTTTAAGGTTTTGAGGTATGTCTGACGAGAAGATGTGTCGTAGCTTCCCGAACGCTGCCCAGCCGAGTTGAATCCGTCGATTGACCTCTCGGTCGAAGTTGGACTTACCTAGTCGGACTATTTGTCCCAGGTAAACATACTCGTCAACAACTTCGAGCTTAGTGCTCCCAACAACTACCGGCATAGGTGTGACATGGACATTAAACATGATCTTTGTTTTGTCCATGTTCATCTTAAGACCTATCCGTTGGGAGACACTATTGAGGTCATTGAGCATAGTGCTTAGGTCCTCCAGCGATTCTGCCATAAGGACTATATCGTCGGCAAATCGAAGGTGAGTGATGTATTCGCCATTGATGTTAATACCGCATCCTTTCCAGTCCAGAAGCTTGAAAACGTCTTCCAATGCAGCGGTGAAGAGTTTCGGGGATATAACATCACCCTGTCTTACACCTCTCTGCAATTGGATGGGTTTCGTACTCTGGTTCTGTACTCGGATAGCCATCGTAGCCCTACTGTACAAACACTTCAGCACTTCGATATACCGACAGTCAACTTGGCACCGCTGAAGGGACTGCAGCACCGCCCAAATTTCGACGGAATCAAAGGCTTTCTCATAGTCCACATACGCCAGACATAGTGGCAAATTGTACTCTTCGGACTTCTGTACAATTTGCCGTAGGGTATGTATGTGGTCTATGGTGCTAAAGCCCTTTCGGAAACCGGCTTGTTCGGGAGGCTGGAAGTCGTCAAGTCTGCGCGCAAGACGATTCGTAATGACTCTCGAAAACAGCATGTAGACGCGGCTCAGAAGGGAAATCGGTCTGTAGTTCTTCAAGAGAGCGTTGTCACCTTTCTTGAAGAACAAGACCACCGCACTTCTGCTCCACGCCTCCGGTGTTATGCCACCATGGAGGACGGAATTAAAGAGCTTCTGAAGGACTTCAAGTACCGGTCTTCCACCCGCTTTCAGAAGCTCCGCTGTAATTCCATCCTCGCCTGGGGCCTTGCCGTTTTTAAGGTGCTGGAGAGCCATTCTAATCTCTGTCAGACTGACGTCCGGGATATCTTCGGAATAGTGTCGGATAAGACTCGCTCTTGGATCGTTACTCACACTTGCGTGTGGCTCCAACGATGACGTGTACAGCTGCCCATAGAACCTCTCAATCTCACTCAAAATCTCAGGTGCCCCGGAAACGATGCTGCCACATTCGGTCTTCAGCTTTGACAGTTGGCTCTTTCTGGCAGACAGATCTCTGGCAAAGACTTTGGAGCCTTGGTTCCGCTCGATCGCTTCTTCAATACGAGCTGTATTGAAGTTGCGTAAGTCCCGCCGCATGCACTTGGAGATCTGTCTGTTCAGTTGCCTGTATGCTGTCAAATCTGTTGAAGAATGTAGCCTCATCTCCCGTCTAACAGCCATGAGATTAAGAGTGTGATCGGAGAGTTTTTGTGTTCTTCTGCGGCGGGTCTTGCAGAACTTAGCTCCGACCGCATGGACAGTTTCCACGAGCTTGTCATTCATATCGTCCACTTCATTGCAGTCTTCTAGGCACTGAAAACGGTTTCGTAACTCGAGCTGAAAGGTTTCGGGACTTTGGATTAGAGCACGAGGGGGACGGAGCGTTGACTTCATCAGACGAGACCTCTCCAACTTAACATTTAGGTTCAGTGTGCCTCTAACCATTCGGTGATCGCTGCCGGTTTTCACCCTCGCGATCACTGAGACATCACTGAACAGTTGTCGTCTGGTCGTCATAATGAAGTCAATCTCATTTTTTGTCGAACCGTCGGGGCTCAACCAGGTCCACTTCCTGTGGGGCCGCTTCTTGAAGAAAGAGTTCATCATAAAGAGTCCCTCTTTCTCCATGAAGTCGGCCAGCTGCTGGCCCCTTGGGTTCCGTTGCCCTATTCCAAATTTCCCTACTTTCAGCTCACCGTTCTCTCTTGTGCCTAGTTTTGCATTGAAGTCTCCCATTAACACCGTATATTGGGTTTTGGAGGAATGCATGGCTCTAGAGATATCCTCATACATTTCCTCCACCTCCTCATCGGGGTGTGCCGAGGTTGGTGCGTAAACCTGTATGACCTTCAGCGAATACCGTTTGGTGATTCTGAGTATAAGGTACGCAACCCTCGTCGACACACTCCCGATCTTTACAACGTTGTTAACGAGAGACTTGTGGACGATAAATCCGACACCTCCTTGGGACAGATGTTCGCCCTCCCGGTGATAGAGCAAGTTGCCGGATTCGAGGATTACCGTGTCCTCCCCCTCTCTTCGGACTTCGGATAATCCTATAATATGCCAGCGCAACTTGTCTATCTCTTCTTCCAGCTCCACGATCTTCTCGTCAGTCCTCAGGGTGCGTGCGTTGTATGTTGCCAGGTCGAGTCGTCGTAGGTGGCAACCAAACCTCCACCGGAGATTCTTAGCACCCCCTGCCCCGCCGTTACCATGGTCGCCACCGTAGCCAGGAATAGCGGGGCCGCCGGGGACTGGGGGCCGTCTCTTTATTACATCCATTCATAAGGGGGGTATTTGCCATAGTTGCCACGCTTGGCGAGCGGGTTGGCAACCGCAGTTTTTTTTTATTATAATATTGGCTATTATCAGGAAGATGCTGCTGCCCATCTCCCACCTGTTTCCCATTGTCGCCTTTTACGACACCCACGGGAGGATATGGGGTAGTGGATATTCTTGACCGCCACTACACGGCGTTCTTTACCACTCCATTGGAATTTACGTCCCTTTTTAAGTAATTCACAGAGCGGTATTATGTTCTCGCTGTATTTGGTATAAACCTTCTATAAAAATTGCATAGACCTAAAAAGGCCTTCAATTGTTTAATCCTTTTAGGTGCTGGAAACTTGGATCGCCCGAATCTTATCGGGATCTGTCTTTATGCCTTCATTGAATGTGAATCCAGTATATTTTTTTTTCAGTCTTTATTTATCGGAATTTGAAAATATGCATTATTTAAGATAATTGATAGAATCAGGCGTTACTTTGCGGAAATCCATTATAATGGGGTTGTTATAAACTAATTTGCTCAATTCCTTAATTAATTTAAGTCAATGGTAGTGATATAATTCGCTCCGTGGAATGAATTCAATACATCTAATTGTATAGGTGGTTTCTCTGTTTCATGGTGGGGTGTGTACTTCTATCCCATTTATTTTGCACAAGGAATCTCTTTACTTTATTTTGTTCTTCTTCACCCCAAAATACTCTTACGGTACGTGTACACCAAAACCGATTTTATAGGCCGATGGCGGACAGAGCTACCCGCTCGAGTAACTCGGATGTGTATGTGCTTACACTGCAACAGTGAACGTGTGCCGACATTGGACGTTGCCGGTATTCTGTAGTTGACTGTATTGCTTAACAGAGTGAAGACGCATTTTTTTAAATATCTGGAACCGCTATATCCATTTCCGATGCAACTTCAGCCCATAACTGTTTCAAAACATCGATTATTGTAGTTTCTTGAATGTTTATCCCACAGGGTTGGTCTATTATAAATACAACTAATTAATTTTTCTATATCCATAGTCGTTTAGGTAGATAAAAACACGAAACAACAGAATAAATACAGAATTATTAAATTAAACTAGGTACAAATACATTCAACTTGCACTGTAGACGCCGGCAGTCGGGCGAGAAATCCCAACAAGTTCGGACTTGACGGTTGATCGGCTGATTTCGGGCGTCATCGGACGATAACGGTCGTGTTTGTGTACGCGCTCTCTTTCTTTTACAAGTGTTTGATTCGATCGTCCGAGTTCGACCGTCGTCGCCCGAGCAAACTTCGGCTGATGACGAATTAGGTGTACGCGAGGCTTTAGAAAGTCAGCTTTAAAATCATCAAAAGTTGTCCAACGCACACTATTAATGCGAGCCCAATATTTGGCTTCACCTACTAAGCACTCTTGTGCTATTGATATTTCGAGACCATTATGGAACTTTCTTTAAATAATTGGTGAGATCTTCCAAAAAATGATACTGGATGAGTATTTCCATTTCCAAATTTTGGACTTTCTATTGTTACATTATGTACATTATACAGGGTATTTTTGGAACGCTCCCGAAAACTAAGACAGACGACAGTACCAACTATACCTTTGATGATGGGTGGAATATAAAATCGATCCTGATGAAAGGAAAATCATCTTTTCACAACGTTTTATTAGCTTTATTCATTCTCTATCATGTTAGCACAGCTAAATGAAACGATAATTTCATAAAAAAAATCATGAAAATACTGAAACATAAAACCAACAGTGGAATTACTGAATTGATATCAGCTGACTAGAGGTCAATGTACGCGCGAACGCTGAAAAAAGAACACTGGCCTTGAACCTGGGCACAGCGATTTATGAGTGAGTGGTACGAAGGGGGCGCGACGGGGATTAATACGCCAGTATTACTGTGGCCGCATGCTATTGGTTCCCGCGCTTTGTTCGCTCCCAAAATACAGTCGCATACACAGCTTACTTTGCGACTCGCGACGATAGTTTTAAAAAGGAAGGAAAGAAAAATTATTTATATCTATTTTTTAACAGTGGTAGAGCCAGGCGGCAGCTTCTGCTGTCGCATGGATGGGCCGGCTCGAACCGGAGTGGTACCACGACCTCACAGAATACCAGCGTGAAGTAGAGTGATTAAAAAAAAAGTTTATAAATTTATATTAAAAAACTGAAGGTAGCCGGGCTAACTGTGACATCGGGACGTCAAACATCTCAGTCCCCCCCCCCCCCCGTGACCATGGGTTGCTGTAAAGCACTCGAAACGTCGGGAATAAAAATAATAAAATAAACGCGATAAAATCCGTAAAAAACAGTTTTATCCTAACGCGTATGTTTATAGTGCTCGTGAATACGGCAACATGTTAATGTGCCTTGGAGGAACTCGCGGGAATGCTTCGCATGCATTGCGAATTTATCGAGAGAAATTCCAGACCGCTCGACATCCAGCTGACTCTCGTCTGATAACAGCAACATTTCAGCGAGTGTTGGAAAATCGGCCCATTGCTCTGGTAGCGGCAGGAGGTAGAAGTCAAGTGACTGGTCACTGAGAGGAGCGCATTTTAGATGTCGTTCATCGGAATCCGACCCTAGGTACACGAAGTATCGCTAAATTGTTAAGGCGTCGGGATGGAACAAGTGTGTCATACTGTACAGTTCACAAAGTGTTAAAGCGTAACCGAATGCGCCCATGCAAAGTGTACAAAGTGCAAGCGTTAGTTACCGGCGATCACGACCGCCGGCGAGTTTTCTGCCGTTGGTTATTAGACCAACAACAAAGTGTGCCTGGTTTCATTGAGCACGTCATCTGGGCGGACGAGTCGACATTTAGGATTTAGAGCGGTAAGCTGTTTCATAACTATTTTTTTTTAAATAACTTAGTACTGAACTAATCTGAATAGGTACATAACTGAATACATGAGAATAATAAACATACCTACACGATGAATAAAAACGCATGACTCTAACCTTGGTTACATTTCATTTAAGTATTTTTTCATTAGCGGGGAATCAAACCAGTTATTTGAGTTATTTAACCTGTAAATTCGGATTAAAGTGGCTACGTGGAGACAAGCACAGTGCAAAATAGTAGGTTAAGTAGATAAGTTAGGTATTTAGACAAGTGTTGTAAATTATTAGGTATTGTGGTATGGCCCGCTAGTTGCGGGCCGCGCGAATTGCGTTCGCGCGTACATTGACCTCTAGTCAGCTGATATCAATATGATCAGACCTCCACATCAGATACTTTTGCCATTGCTTGCAATATTTCCAGTGATATCAGTGAAGTGCCAGTGAGTGATATAGTTTGCAAAAAGAAGTTACACTGATGGGTGGTATGAGTAAGTAACAAATATTTTAATCTGGACGTGTATTTCAATATGACTTCCAACGAAAAGGTAATAAAAATGTGATTAGTATGTAAATATAGTCTAAACACTACTTTAAAATAATTTAAATGTAAATAAAATATAAGAGCAAATTAGACAGCTGTTACTTGTTGCACACCTACCCACAAAAAAAAAACAAAAAAAAAGATTTTTTTTAATATGAATTAAAATACAAGAATTATGTTTTATTATTACATTTTGACCTTCTTCTTTGCACTGATATAAAACAAAGTAACAAATAGAGAGATTTAAAAATTACTGTTTAAAATCGTCTATAGTGGAGTCGCCTAACAGCCGCTTTTGATAGCTTTGTTTGGGACTAAGATTCCGCCTCTGTTTACAAATTCTTCGCCCGAAGTTTTCTTTCGCTTACTTTTGTTGCGTTTCCAGTTTTCTCGATTATGATCTTGTTTTCTACCCAGATTAGTTTTCTTCGGAACAGTCCTTTTCCCTTTTCTTGCTGCCTGTATCTCTTGTAAAGGAATATTATGTTGTGAAGAATGTTGAGTGTTGTGAAAGTTTCCGAGTTTATTAGTTATAAACATACAAATATACAAATCTTTGCTCTTTAAAATATTAAGGGTAGATTTCATGAAATGAAATTACTTTTAGACAATTATGTTATTTATTGAAATAATCTAAATTATATGACATTAACTCTTCGTACAACTAAAATAAAATAATTATAACTTTTTAATCAGCCTTATGTTCACTTCACTCATTGTTATGAATTATTATAAGGAGATAGCCTTTTTGATGTTAATTATGTAGGTACTCCATTGGTTATTAAAATTATTTAGTTGGTTTGGTTGAGAAGAGGAACCATGTCGTTCATAAGGTTCGCCGTATATCATACCAGTTATTTCGTCTTAAAGAGTCTGGTTAATTTTATTTCTTAGCATGATTTTTTACAGAGCAGGCAGTATTTCCATTTCAGACAAAATACTCAATAAAATAGTAATCATCAGTTTTTTTCACTGTCAACAGGTATATTTTTAGAGATATCGTTTTCTAAAATTTTTAGATTTTTTTTCTCAATCTCTAAATATTCTGCTTGAATATCTTGTATGTTTTGTCGTTTTTTTTTGAATTTTGCGAACTTGATGTAGAAGGTTCAATCGATGGAGATGTATGAGTAGGAGAAGGTGGTGACCTTACTTCATTTAAAACTTCAACAGATATATCATGATTGTCTCCGTAATCGATTATTTCACTGTCTCCTTCATCTAAGTTTGATTCGGCAGTTAAAGATATGTACTTATCTTTCAAAAATCTTAGTAGCGTGAAATATTTCCAAGCTGGTACATAATTTGAAGATAAATCACCTGACCGGGATTTAGGTATTTTCTTTAATTTTTACTATGTGTGTCCCTCAGGTTCTTTCATTTCCTTTTGTGATCACTGACTAAAAAAAAAGTTTTAATTTAAATCCTTACTAATATGGCTATAAATGCGAAAGTGTGTTTGTTGGTTTGTCCTTCCTTCACGCTGCAACGGAGCAACGGATAGACGTAAATTTTTGCATAGAGATAGTTTATGGTCTCGAGAGTGACATAGGCTACATTTTATCCCATAGGCTATATTGAAATCCCCGCGGGAAAAGAAATTCCCATGGGAAGCGAAGACCACGCGGTCGGAGCCGCGGGCGAAGTCTAGTATAACATATAAGTTAGGCACTTGAAAAATAATAAATATAAAAGCACGAGAGTAAATGTGTAGCGAATGTAGGGAATGAAGTGTATTGTGTAAATGTCTCTCTGTTGGGATGATTTTCAAATCTCTGGCTCAGTCATACTCTCTAGGCCGAAGCATCATCGCCAAAACGATAAATTTAACTTTAAAGGCAATTTGGAAAAAGTTGGTTATTCAGCATATTTCACCAAACTAACGAGTGAAGATTTAACTAAAATTTTAATTTTTTTTTTCTCTAGGTGGCAATTCCCCAATTGCGTAGGAGCCATACATGGAAACCATCTTAGCATACAGAAACCACCACCGAGCGGTAGCCAATATTATAATTATAAAAAAAATTTCATTGGTCCTAGAAGCAGTTTCTGATGCAGATTATAAATTTTCTGTGATTGAGATTGGTTGGAAAGGAAGACAAAGTGACGGAGGCTCGTTTCATTTTTTTTAAATTTAATGAATTGCTTACTAACAACCAATTTAATTTGCCACCGCTAAGAACATTACCTGGGTGCAATATTTTACTGCCACACGTCCTAGTTGGTGAAGAAGCCTATCCACTGAAAACGTATCTTACGCAATTGCGACCCTTTCCGTCCAGTGCTTTAGATGATTCGAAAATAATTTTTAACCTTCGGCATACAAGGTGAAAAAAAAACCTTACCCGTACAACGTGGGGTTAAAATAACCCTTCGTAAATATACTATGTATTAAGGGTATTATTTAAATACAACGGCTTAGATAGGGTTTTTGGCTTAATTAGTTATAAAGTAATAATTAAAACGCAAAATAATTAAGAAATAAACTTTAATTATAAAAAAGAACACAAAATACAAAAGTTCTCCTAAAATTCAACTAATTTTCCTTATATCTAAAAAAACACGTGGGTCTTTTATATTAATAGGAGCTTTTAGTCTAAGCCAATATTATAAAACTAGAAATATGTAACATTATAAAAAAAATATAGAAATAACTAAGTTTCTCTATTCTAGCGAGATCGTTCGTTGTCTAAATCAGTACATTTTTGGCACATCAGATTTGCGTGTTCCTTAGATAGGAAAACGTTGAACGGTTGTTTCAAATGCAATGTTGCAATATGTATATTGCAACATTGCATTTGAAACAACCGTTCAACGTTTTCCTATCTTTATTTCTTGGACAAAAAGAACACCTTTGCGAACTTCCTTGGTTGCTTTTGTGGCGGACCTGGAACCTCTTCATCCAAAATTTGGTGCACACGTTTTCTACTATCTCGAGGAACGTGAGTATTGTCTTTTCTTTTTCTTAGATGATCTTCCAGCAATGAAAGTCCCAATTGCTTGATGAAGTTCCTCCTTATATTGCTTTTCTTTCTCTCAATCTCGTTGTTGAACATATGTACTATAAAAGAATTTATATTTACATGATACAGCAAGGAGAAAAACAACGTAAGTGGCCAGCGTTTTCTGTTGCGGGAAACATTGTATGTTCTTGAATTCTTGTCAACTACATCGACTCTACTTTTTGTCGAGTTGTAAAACGTTATAATAGATGGTTTTCTTTGGATCCCGCTTTCTGGATCTAGTTCATCATCATGGTGCAATGAGGACATCATATGTACACACTGTCGTGGTTTAGGTATATAAGACACAATGGTTGTCTTTTTGAAAACCAAATATCGACGATTTTTCTTCACGTCTGGCTTTGAATTGGGTAGGAAGGCACGCCTTGTTTGACCGTAGGGTACCAACAGCAGTCAATTTGCGGTTTTGAAGTAAATTTTCAGCAGTTTGGAAGCTCATAAAAAAATTTCCATTGTTATATTTCTTCCAGATCCAGACACACATCTAACTAAACGGTCTGTAACATCAAATGGCTTGTTACTTACTGCGTAAGGGCTACTGTCAGGCTGTTTACCACAGTAAATTTCCAGGTTCATTGTATAAAATGTTTTTGCATCCACTAGTGCATAAATTTTTAACCCATACTTAGCTGGTTTAGAAGGAATGTATTGACGGAAAGAACATCTTCCTCTAAAGGCCACAAGTTCTTCGTCGATGGTCAAGTACTCAAACGGTGTATAGGCATCCTGACAGTTTTTGACGAAAACTTCAAATACGTCTCTTATTGGTGACAAACGATCGATAGCAGCTCTTTCTGTACGCGTTGATGCGTCATCAAATCTCAAGTTATTTACCAAGAACGTAAATCTCTGTTTAGTCATAGTATTTCTAAATATTTCGATACCAGTGCCATCATTAGCCCATAAATCTATAATACTTTGTCTGTTAGATCTATATGTATAAACCTGCCAGTATCAATAATCCGAAAACAACTTTTAGCTCTTCTCTGTTCGTTTCTTTGGTTGACGGATTAGGTTCAGAGTTTTCCAATCTCAAACAAATCTTTTGGTTAGCATACTTCAAAACAATGTCAACAAGTTCTTCTGTAAAAAATATTTCAAAGCATTCAAAGTGTGTTTTTTTGTCACGAACAGTAGGTTTAGACCCAGGCAAATGCGTAATTATGTTCTCAGACCTTGTTCGAACATTGGTCCGTGGTGGCGTTTTGTACCACTTGGTTTTGGCCATCTTTGCCTGTATAAAATGGTAGCGTTAGAGGCGTTTCTTCTACAGGTTCAGGGTCTTCCATGTCCGTATCATTATCAGATTCAGACGCCTCGCTGATGTGATCGGAATTATGATCACTGTCGGAGGGATAGTTTTCATCGTCTTCTGACACATTTTCTTCAAGTAAAGCCGCCGCAATATCATAATTTTGCATCCTATTTGCCATCTTAATTAAACTCTAACTGTAACAAAACACAAACTACATAAATATCACCAAAATAAGGTTGAAAATAACAAAGAAACATAAAACTGCATACATACTTTTTCAGCACCGTCCCATACAACGCGGCAACTTTTAACGCCAGGTACTGGGAATTTCAATGTCATTGCTCGATTATTACTTACAAGTGGACGTATTTTTCTGGAGCTGGGGTTAAAAATTGTATTGTAATAAATGTAATAATTGTTGTAACCCCACGTTGTATGCCGAAGGTTAATAAAAGTTTGTCAAGAGCTAGAGTGACAAGTGAGTGTGCGTATGGTATAATGACTAATAAGTGCCGAATTTTCCTCTAAGCAATCGAAACTGATACTAAATATGCAATACTAATTATTAAGGTTGAATGTATACTACACATAATATTGTAAGAGAAAAAGATGGAAACAGTGATCCCGAATAGAGACGGACGATACAGGAGTTCTTGATCTACAATTGAATTATAACGTCTCGGCGGAATAAACGAGTTACGTTACAAATTATAGACAAGAAATCATTTTAAAACTTTAAAACTACTTGGTAACCTATTGACTAATTATTTGTACCTATTAATAA
This sequence comes from Parnassius glacialis, assembly GCA_033319125.1. Taxonomy (NCBI): domain Eukaryota; kingdom Metazoa; phylum Arthropoda; class Insecta; order Lepidoptera; family Papilionidae; genus Parnassius; species Parnassius glacialis. The sequence continues at coordinate 73,155,841 of JAVANC010000004.1, read as the reverse complement.
AAAATTGCTACCTACCTTCACATTTTGAAAATTTTATTTTTAGTTCTTCCCACAATAATTTCACTACGTGTTTGAGTTTATGCTGTGGGTGGCCAGACTTCCAAACAGCTGGCCTAGCAAGTATCGCGGCAATAAACGTTTCAGTATTCATTTTTTCGCGGCGAAAACAGCTAAACTATTTTGTATTCTATACTCATAGAATACGTTTACCCTGACGGGAAGAACGAAAAATTCATACAAAAAAATGCCAACAGCTTGCGACACTGGCACGTCAGTTTTTGATCCAAGAACTAATTTTCCCGCTAGATTTTAAAACTGATGATTTTATTTTATTATATTTTATGGCATGTATCATGTGAACAAAGCGAAATTCCGGTATTTAATTTTAAAATTACCTGAATTTCGGTTTGTTATCATGATACATATATGTTTATGGAATGGTAATGAATAAAACGAACTTGTAAGCGTGTTTATTAAAATATTTATTTTTCTTTTCATTGCTTTTTTCGAAGCTCCGTCGGTGAACGGTCTATTTTTTAAAGTACAGTGTCGTTTTATGCGTATACATATAGTAGAAATAATTATATGCATTTTATTTTTATCAGTGCTCAGAACAATCAAGCAAAAATTCGAAATTTAATTTTCTTCTTAAAATTCCTTTAAGTTAATTTTTTATATTTATTTTACACCCATGCTTATCCATAAATTTATTTACAATTGTTGCAGCAATCTCCGCAGTCTCCGTAAAAAAATATTAGCATAATGTAGACTGTTGCGCATACAACTGTATCCTTTAAAACTTGTGAATAAATGACTTACCTCAGTGTTCTGGTCTACAAGCATTGTGATTTTGCACTGATGGCAAATGGGTTCTAATCTTTTTATAATAAAGCCAAAAATATATGCACAAGCTTGCAATTCTCCAGAACACTGAGGTATTACAGTATTAGCTTCTACACCTGTTAAATTAGATGTTTCAACAGCTACATTTGTTACTTTATTGTGGTCAACTTGACTTAACCCTTAAACGGGCACACCATGTTTTACGCGTTGTTTAAACTATAAAATGCGAAATACACTGTCTATTAGGTATGGAAAAGAAAAATAATTTTAAATTTTTCAGTTTTTTTTTTAATTTTCATTGTTTTTTCATATGTACCCTAAAAATGACATTGCTCGATTATGCAGTACTATAGGTTCTCAACACCTGTCACATAAAATGGACATTGTCCGTTTAACATAATAAAAATACTCATAGAAAACAATACTTAACGTAACAATAACATAACTTAATCACAGTTTTGAGATCTTTTAATTATTTAGGAACCATTAACCTCAGACTTACATTATAAATGCAAAATAATTAGACATGAAGAGTAACAAAATTAAAACATTATGCTTAAAAAACGAACAAAAAACAAATTATTCGTTCTTCACCAAAATTAAAACATTCTTCTCAAAAAACAAACTAAAACAAATTATTCTTTTTTTAACAAAATTATAATATTCTTCTCATAAAACAAACTAAAAACTAATTATTCTTACTTCTTGTGGAATATACGAAAACAATTTTTCTTTGATGTACAGCAGAGTCTTTGGTTGCATTTAGAGCATACAACAGTGGTCTTGCCGTGCCTGCACAAACGGCATCGACCCTGTGCAGTGAATTCAATAAAATGATCAAAGCGATCGTAGCGAATTTCTTCTATGGGTCGCGGTACGAATGGCTTAGCAATCAGATTAGCTGGTGCATCATCTAATGTAACTCCTGAGATGCTGTATTATTGCCCTGGATTAGAGCAAGGGCAACCTGCATGCGGAACTTTTTTAGTGGCAGTGATTTCTCTGTAAGTTGCGAACAATCACGACGGTGCAACAACCAGCTATTATTTAGGGAAATATCTAATACCTGGGCAAATATTGAGATATACCAACGCCTAGTCTTCATGTGAATGCGGTATAATGCAGTCAACATGTCCGCAATATCCACTCCACCCATATGAGCATTGTAGACTTTGATGACTTTTGGACAAGGCACAGAAATTCTTTTCTTCTCTCTTTTATCGTATCTTTCTATTGTAGTAACCGGTACGGCTATTATGTAAAAATTAGCAATTAGCAATAATCGCGCAGTACATGTGCGATCAATCGTTTTGTTTTAAAAAGTTTCGTATTACGTATGGGATCGCTTGCTAATCGCTCGCTATGCACTTATCGCGACTACACTAGCGCCAATCGCAATTTGGTAGTTGGTAGTGACAACTGGAAGTTTTTAATGTCAAACAGATGGTTACCAAATGTGTACAAAGAAAAATGGAAAAAAATAATGTGGCGTCTGTTTTAAGTAGCCTGCTTTTGTGTAACATGGGGCTATTGTTATTTGATTTTAAACAGTACGAGTCTCTCTCTCCGTGTTCTATCTTGTGTTTTAAAACCAAAAAGTAAGTTATAGCATCGATGAAGTAATTAATTGCTACATCTCATTTATATGATTTAAATGTAATTAATATCGTCTTTTTAGATCTAAAATGGCAAATAGAGTGTCAAACGATCAGCTCGAAGACCTATTGGAGTTTCTTGGCCAACATCCCACTTTAGCCAAAGGAGTTGGGCTTGGAGCAAGATCCAAAGAAACTGTGGATAAACTGTGGAATGTTCTTGCTACAAAGCTGAATGCACATGGATCTGGGTCATCGAAATCCGGTGAACGGTGGAAAAAGGTAAGCTTTAACATGTTATGTAGTATTGCTTGGTCCAAACAATTTTGAACTAAATTGTAGAATTGCATGCTATTAACAATACCATAATATGTGTTATTAAAGTAAATACTTTTGCATTCATAGTATTGGACTGATCTCAAGCACAAAAGTAAGTGTAGACTTGCTAAACGGAGGCAAGATTATTTGGCAACTGGTGGTGGTCCAAGTAGCCAAGATGATTTATCAGAGACTGACAAAAAAATCTTGTCCATCATTGGAAAGCAAGCTGTATTTGGTGATAGTGAGCACAGAGTTCCTATATTTGTAAGTAATTAAATATTTAATTATACCTATACACATTATTTTAAAATAACAAATATTTTACTATGGTACCCCATTACTCTTGAACATACCATTTAGTTTTAGTACAAAGAATGTAAGTACAAATGAATTGACACATATTGGTCGTTCATAGATAATTTTATTGATAATTATTTTTTATTTAAAAACTAAAGTGTAATCATCAATTACTATAGAAAAGACATAGCTTGGAAAATTTTGCCACAAAATCTTTTAAAGTTATTGTGCATTGAGTTCAGTAGATAAATCATGTTTTTAGTTGACTTTTTTGTAAAATATATAATTATAGTTAAATGTAGTGTTTAAATTGTTGTGTCTTTTTGATTAAAATGTAAAAAGAATATGTGTGAGAATTTATAGGATGTCTTATAACCTCCTATAAATATAATAAAAGAAACCTTTATGATATGTTATTTTTTAGACCACTGAACCTGACACTGACACTGAAATAGTTATATTTCCTGATACAGTAAAGTCACCTTCAACAAGTGGGCAAACATGTAGGATTTGTAAGTTTTTTTATATTTTATGAAACAAGAAACCTCCCTTGCTATTATTTATATTTTAAAGAAAGCTATTTACTTGATATTTACATATACATAATATTCATTTGAGTACTATTTTACCACTCTACTTCAAGGAGCAGTAATTGTTTGGAAACCTCTTATATTACTTTAAAACCTCTGACAAGGAATAGGAAATAGCTGTGTCTGATTCCACACCAGTTAACATCACCAATACACAGACACAGCATATGGCCGAGTTACCACAGACTGAAAATGTTTCGGAACCACCACAAACTGGTATTTATTTATTTAGGATCAAGCGGAAAGTACAATAAACAATATTTTAAATATATATAAACAATTAGAGTACTATTCATGTGCCTTACCAATTACAATAATTATTTAAATTATTGATTACAGGGCTTGTAGTCCTGGTTACCTATATTTGTTTAGTATTAATGGTATATGTAGTAGAACCAGAGTGACTGACATAGCTCAACGGATAAGTAAGCTAAAGTGGCAATGGGCCGGCCATATAGCTTGAAGAACCGACAACCAATGGGAAAAGAAGGTTCTTGAGTGGCAGCCTCGTAACGGTAGGTGAAGTGTAGAGCATACCCCCACTAAATGGAGTGACGACCTGGTAAGATATGGAGGAAGTTGATGGATGTAGGTGGTTCAGGACCGTGCTTTGTGGCATTCTTTACGGGAGGCCTATGTTCAGCAGTGGACTAGTGAAGGGCTGTATTGATGATGCTGATGAATGGTATATGTTTAGTATTAATAGTATAAAAATAAATATTTTTTCATAGCTATATTTACAATATAATACAAATACAAGGCAATTTTCTTAAATTAAAATATTTTTATACAGGAGTAGAGAGTCCTGTGATTCGAAGGCCTACTGAACCCCATCGCTTTAGACGTAGCAGATCCTCTACTACTCGTGAGTTAACTTGAGTTTTTATAACTTTTTATATATAGAAACAATATTTATATTCTTTTATGTTTCAGATCAGTCTAAAGTCGATCCGGAATGGGTCATGAAATTGGAGGAGAAGAGGGTTGAGTCTGAAAAAAAGCTTGCCGATGCTGCTATGGTGATGGCAGAGGCATCTCGCATGCAAGCTGAAGTAGCCCGCACACAAGCTCACATAACTAGCACACTCATAGAGCTTGTGCAAAGGCAAAGCGAAGACATACGTGCCTTGCTTGAAGCACGGAGACTACCAGAACTCTAACACTAACAGGGTTAGAGTTCTGGTAGTCTCATAGTAGGTCTAAGTATTATTGTGTAAGTGTAAGTAAGTGTTGAAATGCACCCCTTTCTTCAAGGAACAATTAGATTAGGGCTTTATGATAATTTTAAATAGTAGGTTATATAGTAGTACTTTAAGAATAATTGTTTTGTTTTAGTTTTAAATTAAATTCATTGTTTAAGCATACATTTGTTTTATTATACACAAAATTTCACTTTATACAACATTAGTATTAATTATATAGTGATAAACAACAATCTTATTTCTTTTGATTTTTACCCTTGAACTGGAAATGTACATGTTTTCAGGAGCCAGTTATTCGTTTTTCACATTGCATTATAATATTAAAACAAAAATAGAAGTTATGAAATACAAATAGGAATAAAATACAAAAGAAAAATAAACAAATTTTGCTCACACATTTAAAAGACCCTAGAATAGAAGAGAATCATATTTATTCAACATAGAATACTTATTGTAAGTCATTTTTACTTGAGGTTCGGTAAAAACCTCTATCCTGGGAAGGACCAACAAGAAACCTAGTGGGTCTTATTATTTTAAATAAAATCAATTTACAATGTATTATTTTACAATTGATATGATGACATTAGAAATAGCGTGGTAGCGATCACCAGCCTCATACCCAGGGATTGTTATCAATCATGTATTCTTTAGTAGTATAATAACCCTTACTAATCAATTTTTGCTTAATGAATATATTGTACTATTTTTGATAGGCCTGCATATTATCTGAGACTTCGTTGTAAAAGCGTATACATTTCCCCATAAAGGAATTACCGACTCTTTGCGAGTTGAGTAACTGGTAAAAGTGATTTGTGCTTGTTTCTGTGTGCATACATAAAATTTTTGTAAATATATTGAGGCTAAAGTTAATATGTTGATTTTTTTAAATTTTCTCTAAGGAATTCCGTCGGATATAGGTTATAAATTATTCGTATGGCTCTTTTTCCCTGCAAAACAAAGATAATTTCAATGCCAGTCGCATTACCCCATAGCAAGATTCCATATGACATTATACTATGGAAATAAATATAATAGACTAATCTATCTGTTTCAACAAATATAAGGCCCCTAAACTTTTTGTTGCTAGCTAGTTTAGACATATGAGGGCCCCACTGAAGCTTCGCGTTAACTCTAATTCACAGAAAAACAGCGAATTCAACAAGACTGCTCATCCCCTGAAAGCACATTGGTATTCACCTGTTGTAAATTTAACATATTTCGTTTTATTACTGTTTAAAAGCAAATTATTGACGTTAAACCAGTGCACTGTTTTTATTATAGAATTATTCATTTCGTCATATTTTAATAATAGTATTTTCGGTCTCAAAATCAAATAGCAGGCAAATACAACTATATCATGTGTATGCGTTACCAAGTACTTATTATAATAAATACTAGAAGATATAATTAAGTTTATATTAATGGCTTAACACATTAATATAAAGGACAGAAATTAGCTAAGAATTTAGCCGTGAGAAACACTAATAACAACCGTTTGCATTCTACATATTATTTACATATGATGTAATAAGTTTAAGCACTAAGTTTTTACACCACAATGATGTATCTTCCTGATTGATGTCTCATGGTGAACACATTCGAAACCCTTGGAAAGGTCACAAAATATACCCAAAGCATCCTCTGAATTCTCCCTTGTACAAAAATAGTTTAATTAGCTCTACACCAGTGTCAGTTATAGTGACCCCTTGTAAAACCAAATTGATGTTATGGAGCAATTTATTTACATTAAAAAAGTTTAACATTTGATCTACAACAATTTTTTCAAATGATCAGAATTTAAAATTTGACTATTTAGGAAGGGCTCATCATCAGTAAAAATGTTATTATACAAGTTACAATAGGCCCTGCAATACATGTTGGTAATTAGTTTATGTAAGGGCACAACAGGGTCAGTAAAAATGTTACGTACAAGTTGCACTAGGTCTTGCCATATGTTTTGGCTCTAAGAACAAATTTACAAGGTTGAATGTGCTTAATACTCATGGAGGAAGTTTCAAGGAGACTGATATTAAAGTCTCCACATATGATAACATTTATTCTGTTTATTAAACTTGAGTGAAACTTTCTCCATATTTTTTTCAACAGAATGTGAGGGTCTGTAAACACTAACAGCAAAGATGTGCTCGAAATCAACACATGCTATTTCTACTTTTCCCTCAACAGAGGCTCACAATATTCTTACATTCTTTAGAAATATTCTTACATTCTTTAGATAATAACAATTTGTTGGCTAATATTAAGGCGCCACCACTTAAATGTTTTTCCCTGTTATAGCAACTGATCACCTGGTGCTTACTGAAATTAAACATAAATTAATCCAAATTCAATATAAAATCATCCTCTGAGTGAGGGATGTTAAATGTTTATCATAAGTATAATATATAAATGCAAAATTATTAGGAAGTAAACAAAATATATCCATAGACATTAAAAAAGTAAAGCCATTTCATATTAAAAAAAAATCACAACAAACAAACAATGCCTACACATTTTAAAGATAAATAAATTGTATATTAGAACAACTAGTTAAAAAAATAAACAGTATTATAAGCAATATTATAATGGAAACAAATTAGATCTTCCTTATAATGAGCACAAATTAAAAAAAGGGTTGCTAAGCCGCTTGCCAAGCCTGGAAACTGCGGCAAATATACCCCTAATAATATGCCTATGAGGCAATCTATGGGGGAGGCCTACATTCAACAGAAGACTTTAACGGTAACGATAAAACAATGTTGCTGTTGATACATAATTAAAAATTTTGTGCAACCAACTTCAATATAAATTAATAAGAATAACTCAAAAACTTTATTGGTCAGACCTTGATCAAATTTATATGGGACCACATGTTAAGCACCAGCTTTTGAATAAAAAAAAGAATCGTCAAAATTGGTTCACCCAAAAAAAAGTTATGGAAGTAACACACATAAAAAACATACAGTCGAATTGAGTACCTCCTGTTTGAAGTCAGTAAAAAATAATATGTATATAAAAGAATTCTTTAAGCTCATATATCTTGTATATTCAATAATATATTTATTTTTATAAATATTATGGCCTAGGAGCAGACCATAATCGTTGCACAATGAGTTCTCTTTGTTGCCGACCACTAGCTAAGAGCTGTTGTTCTGCACCAACCCCGACACTCTGCAGTAGTTGCTGGGGAATTTGATTATTCTGGTCTTCCAGTATGTCAGAACTTGGCAACTGAGGTATAGGCAGTCGATGTCTGTTGCACATGTTGTGCAAGACAGCACAGGCATTTATAATTTTAGCCACCATGTGATGGTTATAATGCAGTACCCTATGTGCCAGTAAACATCTCCAACGTGCTTTTAAGACTCCTATGCACCGTTCCACAGTGTTCCTTGTGAGACAGTGCATATTAGTGTAATGCTCATATGCACTACCAGGTTCAGCATTTACAATTGGAGTTAAAAGCCAAGGTCTTAATGGATATCCAGAATCACCTGTAAATTTATTTTAATTAATCATTGAATGGGAATATTTATATAATGATAGTATTTTTGTATAATTAATATGGTATTTCTACAAACCAAGTAACCAGACAGCCTCTCCTCTATTATGAAGCTCTTGCACATGCTGTGATATTTGAGAGTTTTTCCAAATATGAGCATCATGTGTAGCACCACCAAAAGAAGCGTCTATATTAATTATATTTAAATCACTATCACATATCTGAAAAGGTTATATTTAAGTAAGTTTAATGATTATCCAATTACAAATATTAAATACTATTGTTAATTCAGAATAATTTTACTTACTATTTGAACATTCCTGGAATGGTAATGTTTTCTATTAAAAAATCTTTCCTCATGTTCTGTGGGCCTGATCATAGCTACATGAGTGCTGTCAATGCACCCCAAGCAACCAGGAAAACCATATTTATTTGAAAATATAAAACATATTAAATGAAGAATGCATCAATTATTTTCCCTTCAGCATTCAATTCACTTTTGTAATGCTTAGTAATTCTCACCCATTTATAATAGCCTGTCTTTCTTGTCGTGTTCCAGGGAAATATATGTATTTTTTTAGCATATTATATGTGTTTAAAGCCATTGTCACTTCTTTAACAGCATTTGATACACTAGCTTGACAAAGCCCATGCAAATAACTCATGCCCACAGGCTTTTGATAAGAACCTGTAGCATAGAATGAGAGTGCTGTAAGTACCTGTAAATCAATGAGAATATTATCAAATCTAATAAGTAATAACCATTAACATTCAAAAATTTTGTTTATCGTCATAGTGTGCCAACATATTATTTTCGTACCTTGCATTCCACGTTAATTTTTGTTTTTCTTCTTGACGCGACCATGTATGGCTTTAATTCGGTGCACAAATCCTGAAAGAGCTCTTTTGTAAGTCTGTAGTGGGCTTTAAACTCGGAGTCAGAGAGTTCCAAAGCTTTAGCTTGATCTCTGAGACTTCGTCTCAATCGTGCTGTGGTACGGCTTTGAAATCTTCTGTGCTCAACTTCTAGTGCTTCAATTAAAAGAACTGCACGAGCCATATCGAAATCAGAAATGACAATCTATACAAACACTATTCACAATTAACACAATCCAAGCAAACTCTATTTTAATACTAAGATGCTTAGTAAAAATAAACACACTTAATAATACGCGTTTTTATATTATTTGCATAATAAGACAAATGCGACGACGAGCAATCGATAAAAATTCACCTATAATAATAACGCAAAATGACAGTTAAAAACGCTCGCTGGTTGCTATCGTCATGCTCATAAAAGGCGTACGTAATACGAAAACTGGCGCGAGCTTTACTTGTTATAGGCTGTTGAATGCATATTTAGTTTACCGATTGTTCGACAGAGGTAGCGCTGTCGCTAGTTAGCTGGGGCTTGGTTATCGCCGATACATAATACGGATTTGCGATTTATCAGCAATTATTGTGCAAATTTCGCTATCGCTAGCCTTCTGCAAGATACGTAATACGCCAGCGGATCTTATGCACAGAATGAGCTGGCAATATGAATGCATTGATTGTCTACCCATTTAGTTACTGATATTTTCTTGTCATTGTCACACATTACTTCGTAAGTTCCTCGTCCCTTCTTCTTCATTACCTTGTCACTACTTAAACAACAGTTACGCAATCGGTCTTTTCTTATTGTGCCCAAGGATAATACACCCCATTCATTCCGCAAGTGGTAAAGTAATTCCAGTGACGTAAACCAATTGTCAAAGTATACTGTACACAGAGTGGGATTAGATATTGTCTTGCACAATCTAATGACTGTCTTACCTCCAACACCAAGGTAATTTTCTTCCCATTCTGTGAACTGTGTATCCTGAAATGTGTTTGAACCATCGTAAGGGAAAAAATCGTAGACCATCCCCGAGGACCTAGCTCGAACCAGAAATTTAAATCCCCATTTGTGTGGATTTTTGGGATTTTACTGTTTCCTGTGACCTGCTTTTTTACCTTTATAGGGTATGATCATCTCATCTACAGCAAATGCTCTTTCCTCCTCTATTTTGAGACATTGCTTACGTACATGCTCTATCACAGGAGACACTTTGTGGTAGCTATCACTGTGGTTGACATTTGTGTTATCACAAAAATGAAGATAGCGCTTGATACATTTGTATCGTTTTAGGGACATAGCAGTTGCAATGGGCTTAAATCTAAGTTCATTGCTCCAGTAGTCATCGATAGATGGCATTTTCACGATACCCATGATAATCTCAATACCAAGTAGCGTCTCTACTTCCTTTTTTGACACGCATATAGATTTACCGGTATTCTGTACGGAATACAGGTTAGTCATTTCCACAATGAAAGTTAGTAAATCGTCGGTAAACAATTTTTTTAAATATGCCACCGGACGTATCACTTCATGCTGCTCAAGAAAGCTAGTGCCTGAATCCACATCGACGGCACCAGTATATTTCGTTTTCTTGAATGAAAACTCTAGTTGACTCATTTTACGCTTTCTAGAAACAGTTGGACGAATTGACACTGGTGACGATTCAACATTTGCTGTTTGTCTGTTACTACGCGTCGTTACTCCTGGTGCCAGTGGCGTTCCAATAGGAGTCGAGTATAACGATTCCGGCACGTAGCAGGGTGGTAGATGAGAACGGTGGGTAGTAGCAACGATTGGCGACGATTCTGACGTTAGTGGCAGTCGCGTCCTTACTCCTGGTGCAAGTGGTTCTGGATCAAGGTCATCAGAGTCGCTCAAATCTTGCAGTAGATCATAAAGACCAGGAGAAACTGATCTTGGCGGTGAAGACACTGGTGAGGATCCACTATAGTTATGAGAGAAAAACTCACGCGCTCCTATTATCCTTTCTGCGTCATCTTCAGACTCCAAATCTGAATCATCTGACTCTAAAGGAGGTAAAAGAGTCAGAATTTTCTTTGACCTCCATCCTTTTCCCGCCATATCGCTGAAAAAAATGACATTTATGATATATAATACTGTTTAGAAAACAATTATTATAGCGTTCCAATATAGGCATTGTCCGTTTTTTGTGACAGATATGTAAAACACAACATAAAAGGGTTATCAGGCAATGTCCGTTTTTTGTGACAGATATGAAAAACACAACATAAAAGGGTTATCAGGCAATGTCCGTTTTTTGGGACAAACATTAATATTACTAATTTTAGAGTTTGCGGGCAATGTCCGTTTTTGTGACACATAGGTTTACACGCGAATCAAGTAGAAATCACAAGTACTTTTTACAAAATAACTACTGTTTAATGTTCTTTAACTGTTAATGAAACATATTTAATCGCGATAGTGTCGTAAAATGGAGTAATACTTACATTTTCGATTTTCAAATGTAGAGCACAAAAACTCTCCGCCATTACGCTTGTTAAACTGGTTGCTGCTTGTCACGCGTTGCGTGCGCATCTCTTCTCACCGCGTAAGTAGGAAAGAAATAGCCTAACAGACGCCCCGTTATACTCAAAGCGCGCCAGATTTCGTTTTAATTTGAATTGTGGCCATTTTATTGACACGTCCTAAAAAACGGACAAAATCCGTTTAAGGGTTAAAAAAGATTTCAAATCATTTAATATGACGTTATCGTCTTTGTTTGTCATTTTTTTTATTTTTCCTGCTATGTAATAAATTGTTGATTGTGGAGGTTTTGAGAGCTGCAACAAATTGTAGGGTGTTTGAGTTCGGGTTGCATCTACGATTGCTGCGGATGCAACCAAAACAGTTTTCTAATGGGTCTTGATCGAGTCTACGCGTTGATAAACTTTTTATTTTATATTGACTTACTAAATTAAAAAATAGACGCTCAACTGCATTTATAGTTCTTAAAACACCTTTCTTCATGCATATAGCATAATTTTCGTCGTAATTCCACAGTAATTACATTACCATCATTTCTTGATAGAGGTAGTGCGCTAACGATATTGTTGATTTGTACGGGCACGTTAATAACGTTTCCTACAAAACAAGTCCATGTTGAAACCCTAACCCTTGACCTTTTCGAACAATTTTTAAAAATACATGACGAGGACTTACCAGCTTCTCTTCCATCGGCGTCAGTTGTTTTAGTACCTCAGGAATATCTGAAAAACCTAAGCCATTCACAATAGCTAATCGTGGAACATTGCCTTGAGTGATATATTTTCCACATGTACTACAAAATTCTCCAAATATTTCACTGTTACATAAGTAGGTAGGTACTCTTCCCCCCGAAACACTAAAGTGCAAACGTGGCCCAAAATCTGTAAATAATTATTTTAAAATTAAATAAAACTGTTTTATGAAATCAAAAGTGCTACAATAAAATAGGAACGCATAAGCAAGCGGAAGCCTATTATAGATACTCCTCGTATCTTAGTTTACTTCGCAACGCGTGCATCGCTTCCATTGACAAGTAAGTCGCCAATTAAGTGACCAATCCTGCGCGTGAGCAGGATAGAACATCCTGAGACGCATAAGCTACTCCCCTGTGTTAGTGGATTAGAGAGTTAACGCTACGCTGGCCACGCCTCTTATAACGCGTGCTCCAATTACGCCTAAGAGCAAGTCCACACGGCGTGTTGCTTTGCGTTGCGTCGTCGCAACGCAAATATTTTGCCGCATAGCCGGCCACACAGGCGCTGCACCATCGCAGCGTTACTACGACGCAGTCTTAACGTTCCGTCGGTGCAGCGGCGACGCACAGTTGCGGCAAGCATTTTGTAAAAACATCGCAGTCAGTCTGTTGGAAAGCATGGATTGGAAAAGACTAGACGTCTTTTCCAATCCATGCATTGCTCCTATTACTACGTCACCGCCGAAATCGACGCAAGATCGCAAGACGGTATTGGATCTGTCCCTTCATTTCATTAAGAAATAGTAATGGAGAGTTTTTTTTGTTAGAATATCGGGAGTTGCTATTAGACGAAAAGAAGTTTTATAATTTTTTTAGAATGAGTGTATCCAGCTTCGAATGTTTATTGAAGTCCTTAGAACCACACATACGAAAAAACTATACTAATATGAGGAATCCAGTGGAACCAATAGAAATGCTGGGAATTACTATAAGGTAAGAATTTATATAAGTAATGAAAAGATAACAGGTTTTTTGGTCTGTTTATTTTATAATCAACTAATCAATATCAGTAATCCAAAACATCTTACGTAATATTTAGTGCAAAAAACAAAAAAATCCAAAACCACACAAAATTACACATTAATGAAGAAATGCTACGCCAATCTAATCAAGAAAAATACCTTGGACTATTTCTTGATAAACATCTGTCATGGAATGGTCATTTATCAGTTATAAAAAATAAGCTTTCATCTCTAATAGGTTCTACATACGGTATGGCTCGATGTATACCAGCAAAAGCTCGCCCTATGATCTATAACGCGTTGGTTAAACCACACTTACTTTACTTAATAGAGATATGGGGTACAGCAGGCAAAACTTATCTCCAAAAGCTACAAATACTGCAAAATAAATTAATTAAAATTTTATATCATTACGACTTTTTAACACCGACTAAAAAAATATACCACGAAACAAAATTCTTAAACATTAAACAATTATACATCTTTAACACTTGTATATTAATATATAAAATCACGCGTAATATGATCCATTCAAATATAACGTTCACCACAAAAGGAAACACACTAAAATACTCATCACGCCGCGCAAATCATCTTGTATTACCAAATATTCGCACGAACTTTGGAAGAAATGCCGTAACATTTGCAGGAGCACAGATGTATAATAAACTCCCTTCAAATATAAAAGATGCAAGTTCGCTCAATATATTCAAAAATAAACTATTAGACCACATTAAAAACCAAGACATTTTATAACTTGGACCACCGCCTTATATAGTCAGTATTTAAAACATTGCTTCTACGCAGCTAACTTGCTACTTATATTTAATTTTAATCTACCCTAATTTATGTTCTCTTTTTTTGTTATTATTTTGTTCTGTGTGACTTATTTAAAATTGTATAATGTACTCATGTAAGTGACATGTATTTGTCTTAATGAGTAAATAAAGATCTTTAAACCGAATCAACTAACAAATAATCAGCAATTGTCATAAGTTTAAGTTTAGTGAGACTTTTTCCAGTAATTACATATTTGAAAAATCGTATTCGGTTTCTTCACTTGCTTGAGATGCTTGATCTGGAGATGTAATTGAATTATTATAATCAGAATTGTATGTACTTTGAAAATTTGTTGTTTGATACCCATATGATAATGGTTGTTGAGACGTTGATGGGCCACACACATATGATGATGTTTGTCCATACCGCATTTCGTTTATAATTTGTATTACTTTACTTTGGAAACTGAGAGTTTCTCGGTCGGAAAAATCTTGTATTGATGGCAATATACCTCTGAAAAAGGACATATGGCGATTTTCCGGCTCCTTGAGTCATTCTCTTACAAACTGGGCCCCAATCGTGTTCACTTGAATGCGGACCTGGAATGACCGACAGATTCCGACCTCTGCTTATGACACACAATACCTAATTAATTTTTAATTTCCTTCATCAAGGGTCGCCTGGAAGAGATAATTTCAAGCGATAAGACCGCCTTTTAGTATTAATTAGTTCTTATGAGCAATAAAGAATTTATCTATCTATCTCATAATTATTAAAATAATTGTTTTTGTTTCAGATACCTAGGAAGTGGATATTCAATAACGGATTTACATTTGAAATTCAAACGGGGAAAATCTACTATTGCGTATATGATACATAGAGTTTGTCGTGCTATATGGACAAATCTTCTTCGAGACAACATCCCAGAACTGACAGTTGAAAGATTCCAAACAACAATAGTGAGGGATTTTGATGTAAAGGCAAATTTTCCTCACTGTGTTGGTGCCATCGACGGCAAACACATCCGCGTGTGTAATCCTGCAAACAGTGGCTCACTTTTTTTAATTATAAAGCCTTCTTTTCAATTGTGTTGCTAGCTATTGTGGATTTAAATTACAAATTCATTTTTGTCGACATCGGTGCATACGGAAAAGAATGCGATTCAACCGTGTTTCAAAATTCTAAACTATATGAGCTAATGATTAACAACAACTTACCACTACCTCATCCCCAGCCACTCTTTGGTTTTAATACACCAACCCCGTATGTATTTGTGGATGACGAAGCTTTTGGACTGAGCAAAAATATTATGCGTCCATATGGTGGTCAAAATCTCGACTAAGCAGTCTAAGCAGGGCCAGAAGATATGTCGAATGCGCTTTTGGGATTATGGCAAACAAATGGCGCATTTTTCACAGACCCATAGACGTGTCCTATAACTTCGCTACTGACATAATAAAAGCATGTTGTGTACTACACAATTTTGTCGCTAATCGAGATGGTTTTAGACAAAGAGATAAATTTGCTATAAGTGTTGATGAATTTCTCCCAATACAACCCGCAGATGAAGAACAGACAGCACCGAATGTCATAAGACAGCATTTTGCGACCTATTTTATGACTAGAGGAACTCTGCCTTGGCAGCTAAATAAAGTATTATTACTATTTATTAAAAAAAAAGAACAATAAATATGTATACTGTAAACTCACCAACTTTGTTTTATCGTTCAGGTGTGAAATTCTCGTAATCAGGAAATTGAAAACTTTTGATATTTGTTCCCAAGCTTTTGTTTTTAAATTTTTATTTTTAAAATCTACGTGTGGCTTGTCCCATATAATTTCCCTTTCCTGAATCAATGTAATGCTAAAGAAGTAATCCATGTCAATTTCTTCAATGGTACTCATTTTACCCTGCAAATAAAACTGAGTACAAAAGTACGTAAAAAATGAAATGAGCTTGCGTGTATCCTCCCTATCAACGCACAAGCAACTGAGCGCTGCCGCTCCGACGTCGTAATGAGTACACCCCCTCCCGCATCGTCTCGGGGGCTGCTGTCCGTCATGTGTGCGTTGCGCAGACGCAGCGCGCCGTGTGGTCGCGCCCTAATTAGTAAGCGTGCCATTTTGCTTGCTCAGACGTCCCGGTTGCGCGACACCTGCTGTCTCCTGTTACGTTACGCTGCGTGTACGCTACCGCATTACAACACTGATTATCTAGTCTACTTATGGACTTATCAATGGACAAATCATTCACAGATTTTACATGGTAGAGCCATGCTGCAACTATATTAGTAGTATAGTTGTAGCACGAATGGGTCGGCTCGACCGGGGAAGGACCACGCTCTTACGGAATATCGCAAAAGTTGTGAGATCCATGTAATACCAAGTCGGTTAATATTTATTCAGTCTACTTAAGGGTTCTTCTGTCTCAAGTTATTACTTAATTAGCTAACCTAACAACATCTTATAGTGACCTTAGTGATATTTGAAACAGAAACAGAAACTTTTTTATTCAATATAGATTATAAATAATACTTATTGAAAGTCACTCTTTTGTATAATTACCACTGGTTCGGAAAAAAAACCCTGTCCTGGGAAGAACCAGCAAGAAACCCAGCGGGACTTTTTTTTTAAATAACAGCTTACAATCATGTATGTTACACAAATTAACAACACAACAAATTAGAAATAGTTTGGGAGCGATCACCTCACTTCCAGGGGTTATTATCATCTATAAATTATTTTTATATTAATACCATATCTATAATAAATATAATTTATTATTAGTATTGATATGGTCACTATAAGATTTTGTTAGGTTAGCTAATTAAGTAATAACTTGAGACAAGAGCCCTTAAGTAGGGACTGAATAAATTAACCGACTTGGTATTACATGGTTCTTATAACTTTTTACGGTAGAAAAACTGAGTTGCGAAACTTGTTTTTTTACAAGTTATGTTTTTGATGGCATATATATTCCAGTTTGATAAGAAATATTTCCAAAACTATTATCAATTTGTGTGCCTCATCGCGAAGCTGGACAAGGTGGTAATAACGTCCTGTATCCAGCGTTCTGCATGAATGACAGTACACAATTGTCTTTTAAAAAAATCTTTGTTGAAGTCTCCAAAAAGTAATGTTGGCATTTGGTTGTTGCAGAAAACATTTTTGTTTATGAACTCCATGAAAGTTTTGTTTGTACATCTGGACGATTTGTATAATGCAAATATACTATAATTATTATATTCAAGAGACACTGCTTCAATGTGATCAAAAGTACTGCATTGCTTGAAGTAACTTCTGGCAGACGTGATGTGTAAGTCTTGTTTGACCCACGCTGAGATTCCGAAACCAGGATTAGAGGCCGCTGTCTTGAGCCCATTGGTTCTAACGATTTCTACGAAATCTGGCAGAGAGAATTAATCCTCAGAGCAACTCCAAGTTCCTGATGTAAAATATATATCTGATGCTAATATTTGTGGATCACTGGCTATATCCGGTATGTGTTTTTTCAAAGACTGTACATTATGGTACATAATCTGTGTGAAATTATGGCGTTCTGTAAGAAATTTAAAAATTGGTACTATTGGTTTCTCACGTAACTTTGCTATTTCTTTTACAATAGCATCTTTACTAGTTGGAGGGCGGGGTGATTTAAATGATTAAGTTACTGTAAATAGACCTTGCGCTGTAGTTGCTCGAGAACAAGCGACGTATATCATAGACATTTGAATCGTAGGTTTTAAATGGAAAACAACTTGTTCTAATGTTGTACCCTGAGTTTAGTGAATGCTGATGGGCTTCTGCTAGAACTAATGGGTATTGACTTCTGCGAACTTGTAAATGTGATGATTTATATCTTTTTACTGTGTATGTGACCGATTCTAACGGAATCTAATTTCTATTTATTCTATTTTTATATTG
This sequence comes from Parnassius glacialis, assembly GCA_033319125.1. NCBI lineage: Eukaryota > Metazoa > Arthropoda > Insecta > Lepidoptera > Papilionidae > Parnassius > Parnassius glacialis. The sequence goes on along the minus strand of JAVANC010000004.1, from coordinate 73,137,689 downwards.
ACGTAGTGATACTAGCAGTTTCATTTCTTTTAATTTTACCAATAATAGCTTCATAAAAGTTCAACCAAATCCGCAACGGCCGTTTTTCACCTGATTTTTCGTTAATAACAAAATCAATGGCTGTTAATACTCCAGTAGAAATGTTAGTTAGACCATCAGCAGTATCAATGTTACTTGTCAACATATATTTTGCCCCTACCTTCAATATTAAACTTTTAGGAATCCATATGTTTGTTGAATTGATAACCTAGAAACAAAAAAAAGCAACCGGCGGTTTATTTGTTGAAAAGTTCTCGAATTTTGATAATTTTGTTGCAAGTGTATTGGCAACACTTGGTGAAAGTTCTGGTAAAATACTTCTTGCTTGTAAAATTGGTAAACCTAATACACTGTGAACAATTTGGTCTTACTTACAGCTTTTCCAGTAGAAGATGTAAGTAATATATTTAAGTTATCTGGGTTAGAACCAGGTTTTCTATAAAACTAAGCATCAATGTTTGAAACAAAGCTCTTAATAATATTAAAACATTTTGCCGACTCCAGCTCCACCGCTCACAAACTGATAAAAGGGAAAAGAAGAATTAGACGTTTTGTTAGTAACGTGAAACAATATGTCTCTTTGGTCACAATTAAGTTTTCTAGTTTAAGTTAATACCTCATCTACAGTTAATTGTAGAGGTAAAGCTATATTGTTGCAACTATCACCGCATAGCTATGGTCCTGGATTACCACCTGGTATCATGTCTTCAGCGACGTCTCCTGGGTCTCAAATTCAAATTCATTAGAAGGATTTTCATTAAGTCCCCTTTCGATAACGTCTTCTTCACTTTTTTTTTATAGGATAAGGGTGACAAACGAGCACACAGTCCACCTGATGGTAAGTGGTTGCTGTGGCCCATAGACATCTACATCTACCTTCGATTAAGAATCAAAATGCAGATGCGTTGTCATCCGTGAGGACTAAGATGAAATGCCTCATTTCCAGTAAAAAGGGCCTCCGGCCACCTGCACTCACCTACAGAAACGCAGAGGTAAGCCTCTACTTCACGCTGGTATTCTGTGAGGTCGTGGTACCTCCCCGGTTCGAGCCGGCCCATCCGTGCGACAGCAAAAGCTGCCGCGTGGCTCTACCACTGTTAAAATTTTTTGATGATGAAACTGATTGTATATTCTTAGCTAAATCTTTGACTCGTTTATAACAAACGACATCTTTTGGGAGTTCCACTAATACAATGGTACAATCCATAGGAGAAAATGGAATATCGAAGCGACATGGTCTATCAAGTTTAGGTCTGCATGTGTGGGTGTGTTTGTAATTCTGAAGGCGAAGAAGGTCATCTGTAATCTCGTTACTATCACAGGATACAATTTCATCTACAAATTTAACTACTTTTTTAACAGGATCTGAATTTTCTGGTACAAAAATCAGTGCTTCTTCAAGCCATAACATTATGTGAGCATGGGGCGAACCTCTTTGCTGGAATTCAATTCTATAATAAAAATGGCTAATTCTGTATTTACCATAAGGACCTTCAGATAAGACCCGGTTTTGCGAATTTCTCTTTGTTTGGTTTCAAAATATGAAGCACATATAAACGGATCAGATTGAACTAAGCGCGCCTTGGTTTCATATGTGTCTTTCAGCATCGGATTCAGTTGTTTTTTTCAACATCGATAATTTCTTTCAGTATTATTAGAAGTTCAGTCCACTAGGCCTTCGTAGCAGACAGAGTCACAAAGAACGAAGGCACTCTGAATTGCCTTATCATTCCCAAGACTTTCTTTTTCTCTGCCTCCCAATGAGTTGGGGAATTTCTTACACCCCGGAAAAAACGATATCCGTCGTCATGTTGGACAAAATTATCTATATATTTAGCATCCAACATATTACACGCCAGAACAGGTGCCCCTTTGACGGTTTCTTTCGTAGGCAGGTGGATATGCTATTCTTTACTGTTTTCATCTGTTGTTTTTTTAAAGCAGTAAACAGGTCTGGTCGTACTGCTCGACGGTCACATGTAGATATTTCCGATTTTATTACTTATGCATGAGTCAACTTAATTTTAAAGTCACGCTTAATCCCACAATGAACTTTAATAAACGCCAATTCTTTTAAATTTTCTTCAAATAGTAACGATTTAGGGACGTTACCTTCGCCAGGAGCAATTACTATTACGTCTTGATTGTCATCTAATAGAGTCTCGGTAACTCCTAGATTAACTGTTTCTTCTTCCTTCTTTTTAGGGATAAGGCGTATACGCATCGCGACGGTATGGACAGGCCTACGTTCATAACGGCCAAGGCGAAAGTCGCTCCGATTAAGGCGCAAAGTATACCGCGACTAGAGTTGCAGGCGAATTTGATAGGCGCGCGACTCGCGGAATTCGTACAGGGTGAACACAAAGTGGTAGCAGATAGGGTCATATATTGGACAGACTCTACTACGGCACTCCACTGAATACAAAATGATACGACGCGTTACAATTCATACGTTGCTCATCGGTTAGGGGAGATAGCTGAAAAGACATCACCCGAGCAATGGAGGTGGATACCGACTGCGGAGTACATAGCAGATCAGGCAACGCGCATGAACTTCGTGACCAAAGAAGAAAGCGACCAGTGGTTTACAGGATCGTCATTTCTTTACGAAGAGAAGGCAGGGAATGATGGAGAGTTGGAGGAAATCGTGGCGCACCACAGCGACTCCAAGGATGCTCCACACCTGCCAGACATTACTGTTCGTCGATGCCATACGAGGAAGGGTACAAGGACTGACATTGCAGCATATCCAGAGGGCAAAGCGGATGTGGACAGAACGCAGTCAACTCGAGAGCTTCGCTGAAGACATCAGCCGCCTTCAGCGGGGGAAGAAACTGGCCACCGGCAGCGCACTTAGGAAGCTCGACCCCATATTGGAAGATGGAATGCTACGAGCCAGGGGAAGAATCGACGCAGCCGACGTGGACGGCCAGATGAAGAGACCCATCATACTGAATGGACGCCACCAATTCGTGAAGCTGCTTGTAGAGAAGGCGCATCAAGAAGCAAGCCACGCCAACAGAGAGAGGGTGGTCAACGACCTACGCACCAGATTTCATATCCTCCGATTACGACCAACTGTACGAGAAGCGGAGCGGAGATTTCTGCGATGCGGGATACGCAAGGCGACACCACGGCCTGCGGTTACAGGAGACCTACCACCCGAACGGTTAGGGGCGTTTGCGCGACCGTTTACTTACACCGGAGTCGACTACTTCGGGCCTCTGATAGGTACGATAGGACGACGACACGAAAAGCGGTGGGTAGCACTATTCACGTGCTTAACGACGCGCGCGGTTCATTTAGAACTAGTTTTCTCCCTGACGACGGACTCGGCGATATCGGCATTGCGGCGCATGGTGGCTAGGCGTGTATGGCCACGGGTTATATACTCAGACAATGGCACAAATTGTCATGTGGCAAATACAGAACTGCAACGGGCGATAAAAGAGTGGGCACCGCAGCTGAAGGACTACGCGCTGACTTGGCGAACAGAATGGAAATTCATCGCACCGGGCGCCAGGGAGGCGCATGGGAGTGTCTCGTGCGCTCAGTGAAGACCGCACTCGAAGCCACTCTACATCAGAAGAGCCCACGGGAGGAGACGCTAACGACGCTCCTTACAGAAGCAGAGAATACAGTTAACTCTCGACCGTTGACGCACGTACCGGTCGACATCAACGAAGAAGAGGCGTTGACACCCAACCACTTCATCCTTTTGGGACCATCGGGCCTACCAGTCACCGCGCCATGCACACCCATCGATTGTCGGACGTGGAGAGCGGCGCAAGGGCTCGCCGACGAGTACTGGAGGCGTTGGGTGAAAGAGTACTTGCCGACGCTGGTTGCGCGCGGGGACTCCCGCGACGCTCAGCAGCGCCAAATACAAGAAGAGGACATCGTCGTGGTTGCGGACGGCAACCTACCAAGGAACGTGTTGCCGCGGGGGTCGTCACGAAGACATTTCCTGGACCGGACGGCGTAGTGCCCAACGTCGAGGTCAGGACCAGGGCGGAGTGCTGCGGCGACCACGAATAACCCTCCACCATCCCATGGTCCTTCCCGCATTGCGGCATACGGACCGAATCACGGGAGACGCACACGGTATTTGCTCGTGGCTCTTTCCCATGTGCGCTTACTTGACTCCCTACAAATCTCTCTGTTCCGTCCCTTTTCTCTACATTTCACTTCGCCCCCTTCTGGGGCGTGACTCCACAGCGACGACACTTCGCGTTCGCAGCTATCTGGTCGTATTTTCAGTCCTCATACTGTTTCCTTTTGTGATGCCATGCATGCGCAAATCTCCTAAACTCCTTAAAGTTGGATTCGCAGCACACTAGGTCCCGGAAGTATACTGGTCCTATTTCTGTTCTTTGTAGGCTGTCCAATAATGCCTTCCTCTCTTCAATATACAGATCGCAATCCCAGAGAGCATGGTCACGACTCTCCAGTGCTGAGCCGCAAGCGCATAAGCCAGAGTTCCTAAGGTTGAATTTTAGGAGACGCTCGTTGAAACACCCGTGACCAACAAGAATCTGCGATACTGCATAATCGGGCTCGACCCACCTGAAGATTAGACGCTCTGCGATGTCCGGGAAAAACTTGTATAGATCCCTGCCATCTTGGCTTGAATCCCACCGGTCCTGCCAAATAGCAACCACAGCAGCCATCATCTCCCTCTTCTTCATCCTGCGCTCCTTGTCGACCAAACCCGTCCCCTCCTCGTCGACTCGTCCCGCACGAAAAACTTCCAGGTCGGCAGGCAATACGCCCGCCAACACCGGTAGCGCTGCGCTGCTAGCCTAGTCCTGTAAGCCTTCGTGAGAAGAATCAAAGCTGGTCTTTGCGTCCTCATCAGTACGCTTCTGGTAACATAAAGGGACGAGCGTTGGTACCATACGGCAGCAGCATATGTTAACGTTGCCACATAGGTCCCTGAATACAGGACTCTAAGGGCGTGAAATCTTATGCCCCAGGTCGATGAAGACAGTCGCGACATCTTCCCGAAGCAAGCAGCGGCCTTCTCGCCGATATATAATGCATGCTGCACATAGGACCTAGCCACGTCCAAAATTATTCCTAGGGCTCTTGCCTGTGAAACACTCGTGATCGTTGCACCGTCCATCTTTATAATTGGTCCACGTTTAAACTTGCCCTTATAGGTCATCGTTTGTGACTTCCCGGTAGAAAACCCTAGTCTGTTGCGAATACCCCACTCGGACACGGCAGTGATCGTAGCTGCCGCTTTGCGCTCTATTGCGGAACGAGACGATGCTTCGACCACGATCGTCACATCGTCGGCGTAAGCAATGAAGTGTACTCCTTCGGGTTTTGGCAGCTTCAGGAGGTCATCGAGTAGGAGGTTCCATAGGGTTGGTCCCAGCACCGATCCCTGAGGACAGCCCATCGTGGAGACCTTCCACACTACCTGGTTTCCAGCAAACAGTCCTACACGGCGATTTATAAAGTAACTCGTTAAAATACGGTAAATGTTAGGTGGAACGCCACATTGCTTTGCCTTGAGTAGGACCATTGGCCACCAGGCATTGTCAAAGGCTCCAGATATGTCCAGAAGGATCAGTTGCACGTACTTCTCGGTTGATCCGTTGGTAATTCGGTTGATGGTACTAAGGGCGGTCACTGTGGATCGGCCACGCGTGAAGCCATGTTGTGCATCGGAGATTCCGCGGTGGAGACATGGAGCGCAGGAGATTATCACACGCTCCAGTATTTTTCCCAATATGGGCAGCAAAGTTATCGGGCGGTAGGCTTTAGGGTCAGTGAGCGGCCTGTCGCCACCCTTTGGCAGAACAACGAGTTTGCCCATCTTAGGCTTTAGGGTCAGTGAGCGGCCTGTCGCCACCCTTTGGCAGAACAACGAGTTTGCCCATCTTCCACAGATCCGGAAAAACGCCCTCGACTATACACGCCCTAAACATGTGCCAGATCTCGTCACCAGTTACCCGCCATGCCTGTCTAACAATCTTAGCTGTGATACCGTCAATGCCGGGTGCAGTGTTCGGCAGTTCTCGAATGATGAGTCCAACTTGTTCTTTGGTCGGTGGTGTAGCATCAGTTCCAGATGGAGCACATGCAGCAGAGATCCGCACTTGTCGATGGTATACAGTGTCCCTGGCTAGATTATCGTCTGGGCATAAGGCATTGACGAGGCCAAGCATGGTGTCTCCAGTCGTCCTAGTATAGCCGTCGGCTAATCTCACTCCATTTAGCACGTTGAGAGGTGGACGAAATCGTCCACTGGCTGTTCGGTAAGCCAGGCCCCATGGATCGGCGTTACCTGATTCCGCGACAGAGCGGAAGAAGGCAAGTTCAGCTTCCTTCATAGCTAGCTTGTAGCGTATCCTTGTTTGTCGGAGATAATCGTGAAGAGCCTTCTCCCAGTCGCCTCCTATGCGACGTGCACAATAGACCTCGTTACGCATACGGTCAAGAGCCGGAGACCACCACTCGTACCCTTCTTTCTCCTTTTTCGCACGTGTACCCAATCGTTCTCTCGCGGTACGTAGAAGTATTGCAGAGTACTGCTCGCAAATATCATTAGCTGGCCGCGTTAGCCTCAGCTGGGACATGCGGGCGTGCAGAGTCGAACAAAATCCGCCCCAGTTCACACCACGTTCACGAAAGTAACATACGTTATCTGAAAATTCTGTGCCATCGTACCTCCGTGAGTCACCAAGGATAACGCCAAACGTTATCAACTGGTGGTCACTCACACTGACACCCTCATGCACCTTCCAGTCAGCAACCCTCACACTACGTGTGGAGATGGTAATATCCACATTGGACGAGCCATTTGGGCTATGAAAGGTTGGCGGTTGACCCTCCACATTATGTACCAGCAAATTCCGTCCGAGGATGAATCCCTCCATCTGGAGTTTGCGGTATTCTGTGTCGGGGCCGCGACCTACATATTGCCTGCGCTCGCAGTGCCACATTGGAGAGTGAGCGTTACTATCCACACCAATAAGGATTGGGTGACCAGAAAGCTGATCCATCACGTGGGTGAGATGTTGCAGGTGACAAGAGATGTCATGACTGTACTGGCAGTATAACAATACGACGTATATGCTAAAGCTCTGGCAGCTGACATGACCTACAACACAGTGTCCGTTGCATAAGTCATGTAGAAGCGTGACTACAAATCGTGAACTTACTGGTAATAGACCGGCCTTAGGGTTGGTGCCGCACCCAAGTATTTGAGGATGCTGATATTGCTCCTGAACTAGTACTAGATCCAACCCCAGTTCTCCGGCTATGACAGGAAGCTCAGTGGTAGCCGTCTTCGAGCCTTGCAAGTTGAGCTGACCTACGCGAAAAGTAGTCGTCCTATCCATACTGGGTCATGTTGACCGACTGCTGTTCCGCGTGCAAACGTACAGGACAGTTGAGAGCGGCAGTGGCATGTTGGACAGCATCTATCCGCTTGAAGCGCTTGCATGTGGCGCAGCACTGTGTAGCCGACTGGCACTCTGCGGCACGATGACCGGTCTCGCCACATTTGCCGCAGACCATCGCTGCCGCCCTGCAATGCTTCTCCGGATGGCCATACTGCTGACATTTAGTGCAGCATGTGACTCGTACAAAATCGCAGACTTCAGCTTCGTCCCAACCAATGAAGACGCTGCCGAGGCCGACCAATTTATCCCGCAGCGCAGATGTGCACTCCATCACTACTGTGGTGCGTGGTACATCTTTCCGGCCCTTCTTGAAGGCAACTCTGCATGATTCGCCAAACTTATCTCTTGGCCAGTCAGGATCATCACTCAGATTGATCCTGTACAGATCCTCGAGAAATTCAGTGGCTGGCGGGTCCGAGCGCAAATTGCGCACTGCCACCAGTGGCTGCCTACTTTTTAGGTCAGAGACCTTCAAGGAAGGCGGAACCGCTGCCTTCAATTTCTGGGCAGCCTCAACAGTTGCCGTCTGTACCACAATGCCGGAGTTTCCAACTTTCCGCACACTATGAATTTTAATTCCCTGGGTGCCAGGCTGAACTGCCTTCTGCAACTCAGTCTTTGTATCGTCCGACGACTTTATGGAGTCATTGTTTGGATAAACAATGACTGCTGGGCCCTTGGACTGGACACAAAGTGGCGGCTTACCCTTAGGCAGCTTCAGCCTGGCAGCATAGCTGTCAGCAGAAGGAACGGATGAGGCCACATAGGGGAAAGGAGGGGCAGGAAGGGTTTGGGCTTGGGCTACTGAGAGCTCCAGCTGCGCGCACTTAAGCTTACAGGCTGTTACCTCTTGCTCCTTTTCTCCGAGCCTAATTTCTAGCGTTGCCACGTACGCTAGGATGTCCTGGCTAAGGCTGCCGATGGTTGTCTTATCAGTCAAGTTTAGCTTGTTGCTCGCATTGGCGACGGTCGCGATTCCTTTCAGAGCCGCATGTACCCTCTCCATGAGCGCAACCTTGTCCAGCGCTGAAATGCCGCTGGAGCTGTCAGTACAAGTGGACTGCATTGGATTACCGGAACTTGAACCTGAGGACGTGTCAGAGATGGGCCTGCTCAATATGCCACTAACAGGCGGAATACCCGACTTTTTCTCCGCAACGCGGCGCCTGACGGTCTTCTGCACGTCCTCAGGTGAGGTTAACGGCCTTTTCGTCGTCGAGATGGATGCTGCAGCAGGGATGCTTACTGGGACCGGGGGTGTGCTGAACCCTTGCGGGGGGGTGCGACGCAGCGAGGAACGTGGTGTAAAACTGGCCTCTCGCCGCATCTGCTCCAGTTCCTCTAGTTCCGCCTGTTTCCTGGCAAGCTCATCCTCGATGAGCTGCCGTTCAGTACCACCCGTATCCTCCTCTTCCATTTAAAATTAAATAAGTACTAAAATATGAATACAAACTAAATATGAAAAAAAAGAGAATTTATATAAAATATTAAGAATTTATATCTGGCAATACAGTGACAGTGACATTGACAATGACACCGACAGCTGCCAAACGTCAGACGTCAAACGTCAAACGCCAAACGTCAATTGAATCTGACAGCAGCAAATGTCAATTGAAACTGGCAACTGAAAACCGCGTGCTCACCACGTGCTTACGAAATAACCTTAATGTTAAACGTAATTAAATAAAATTAAAGATGTAATATTACTATGAAAATATTACTTATAAATTAAAATAACTAAAAAAAGAAATACTAAAACTAAGAAATACTTAGCTCAGTACAGGGATAATCCAATACCACGATGCACTGAACAATTATTCCGTAAAATCCTTTAAAAATACACTAAAACAAATATAAACTCAATAAAATATATCACAAATTAAAACCACACATGGCACGAACACTATAAAATAGAAATTCCGGCCGAGGGTCAACTTGGGACACCTTTAATGAATTTAAAAACACGGAGATTGCACTGGCACGTCCGTACGCTAAGGCGGTCGAACGCGAAGCCCGTAAGCTGCGGCGACCAGTAAGAAAGATAGCCGTCCTCCCGAGGGAAGCTTAGGCTCGCAGGCTACGCCGGGGGGAGGATGTTACGGACGGCGAGGGGAGCCGCCGCCCCGTCGCCCCTTCATACACCGTTGCGTCCCGCGCACCCCGCACACCGCCAGCAGATCACGCGATGTCGCCGATCAATCAGCGCGCGGCATCACCTCACGACGCTACTCACATACTGAGACGCTCTCTTGCGAGATATAAGAAGGGGGTTTTGGTCTGTGAGCTGTTCATTTCGGAAGCGATACTCGAATACAACAGCAAGAGAAGAAATCAAGAGAGAATAATTATACTCCATTGAAGACTCCCTTCTGTGTATATAGTTAATTAGTGAAAAGCCGGATTTGTAAATACTTTAATACATTATAGTCTACAGTACCATCTTTCTTTTAAGCAGTCCCTAGTGTAGTATACCTCAAACAACGTCACATAGTTAATCAATACAGTCCACTTGCTTAGTAAAATTCATACAGTCCACTTCTGTTCCTAATAATTTGCTTGCCGACACCAAGAATTAGCCACGGTAAAAGGAACATAATGTTTGAAGGAGGGAGCACAAATATACAACAAATTACCTAATGACATAAAAGATTGCGACCCATTTGGCCTTTTTAAATCAAAATTGAAGCAGTACGTTTATGACAACATTTTTTTAACGCGTTCACTACTGAAAGAGTACGGTGTGCTTGACATGTTTAAATATTATACTTTATTTTATTGTAATATAGTTTATAAACTCATTATAAGTGAACTATGTTCTTCTACGAGTTAATAAAGTACTGTAAATCGAAGATGCAAAGCCATGTTAGTACTTGTCTAGCAAAGCTAAGAGTTTTTATCGATGGATTTGTCCAACATTATCTACTATTTTCACTTTTTCCTTATCAATACTAGTTTGTCGTTTAATTTCTTTTGGGTAAGAGGCAATGGGATTAATGATCTTGACTTCTAAACCACGACTGATGGTCATTCCTTTCTTAATGTAAACTATGGACTAATAAAGGGGAGATGATCACGTTTAAAATTCTATCCTTGACAGAGTATACCCCTCCCGATATAACAAATTGTTCCGCAGGCTTTCCAATAATCTTACTTTTTATCAGAATATTGCTACCGACGCCTGAATCTAAAAATGCCCTAATGCTTGTCGCTCCATAAATATTAACATTGGCGGCAGCTACAACCTTAACGGCGGTTTTGTTTTGTAAATAGATTTCCGAAAAAGGCATTTCTCGATTCGTATCAAAGAAGCTAAGCTTATCTGCATTCTTATAAACAGTGACATGTGACTGCTCAGTAAAGGACTGTCCTATTAGGAATGGTAATTCTAAATATTGATCATCAACAACATGACACGCGACCATAGCGTTTACTCCATCAACAGACAAGTTTACGGTGACACTCCCAAGAATTTGCACTACATCGTTTCCAAGTTTTATGCCCTACTTTATTGCATTTACCGCAATATTAGGCTTGCGGCATTTTAAGAATGGATGATCCTTTACCTGGCAATTCAACAATATATATTATTATTTTGGATAAGGTTATTTTTATTTGCTAATCTATTATTATTATTATTATTTAGGGGTATCTATATAATTTTCTCATCTGGTTGGGCTGTATAAATATATAATTGTAAATGAAAATGATAAACATACATAAATATCAACAAAATAAAATAAATACATAAAAAATACATAAATAAATAAAAACCCAACCAGATGGAAGCCCTCGGCAGGGGAGACCAAACGGCCTAGGGTTAGGGGGAAAGGGAAAGAAACCGGCGGACTATGCGGGCGGTATCGAGGAGCACCGCCTTCTGCATTTGAGCTTGGAGCGGTCCGTCACGAGTCCCAGTCGCCGCAGATGACCCGAGAGGCTGACTGGGATTAACCCGTTCGCAGAAACGACCACAGGAATAATTTCGGCCGGCAATCCACCCCACATGTCGGTCACCTCGTGAGCCAGGTCCAGATATTTAGTAAGCTTATCTGTTTCGGCTTTCACGAGGTTCTCGTCATAAGGAATGGTAATGTCGACCAAAAATATCCTTGACTGTGCCCGGTCCATCAGCACAATATCAGGCTTATTCGCAAGAATAGTCCTGTCTGTGATGATGGCCCGGTCCCAGTAGAGCCTGTTTTATTATTATTATTAACGCCAATAACATTTGTATTTATACCAGAACTAAGTTTGTTGTAAGTTCGTTCAAAAGGTTGATCGAGTTCTTTATTACTCATTAAAAATCGGAGTAACTGTTCCGGATGTAAACAACGTAATTTAGTAGCGCTTGATTTCATAGTTTTGTCTGTTAAGCCGTGTATGATGCAATCGACAGCGCGCTTTCCTCCAATGTCGCATTGGCTCAAAAGTACCAATTTCTCTAGGTTTACACTTCAATAGGTTCGTTAAACTTGCTATTTCGTTTCAACATATCTTCAGAGCTTAACCAGAGTTATATTCATGTGGAAAAGCATTTATAAACCTATCTTCCTACTCCTTCCAATTGAAACGAATTGAAGGTAAACTCTCGTACCAGGTCTTGGCCAAACCCTGGAGCTTTTGCATGGCGTAATGGATTCTTGTTTTGTCGTCCCAGTTGTAGACTGTTGTACACTCATTTACTTTCATTAACCACATATCTATTCGTTGATTTTTCGAATATTGATCAAAATCAGGTAAAATATTTTTATAGCTACTTGAATTAATAGGTGCAACCGTGGCTGACGTCGACGGCTGTGATTGTAAGTCTTTAAACGATTTAAGAATATTAGCTACATCTTTAGTTGAAAACGAGAGACTGGAAGATCGTTGGCCATGTTCTAGGATTCGCCTTCTTTTGGGGCGGTCATCCACCCCTTGGTTAAGCGCCATATTTCTAGAACGAACATTACGCTCAGTGGTTGTATCACGCCCAAAAATATAGGAATCATGACGTTCTAAATCCTGATTTTTACTCACACTGCGTAGCCTCCCACTACTTTCCATAATCTGTAATTCTGGAGATTGTATAGCCACTCCCGTTCGCAAGCCAGCTCTCGTTCTACTACTCGGAGTCGCTCATGTTTGTTAAGACTCCTAATGCTGTCACAACGGGTGCGGCAACGACTGCTTCTGGTCCTATCATCAGCTCTACGTCGTCGGGACTCCCCACGATCTGGAGTCTCCATACGTCGAAGCTCCGATTTATCCTTCCCTCTGTATTTTTTCTGCAACTCAGAAACAAAATCAACTATGAATACATTCAATGACTTGTAACTTTTGTAAAGTAGGTATCTGGAAGACGGCCTATGTTATCTAAAAAAATAACAAAATTTTTGTTACCCCTTGTACCCCAGCATCACAGCGGTGTCTAGCATTGGTTAGTCTTACTTGGTGCTTGACATACCATGTTAGGTAACGCCATACTCACACTTGATCTACACTTAATACTTTATTAATAAGTTACGATAAGAAAATGTACAATAATGTCCTCTTTGTTGTTTTATTTACCTTCAATATTATAACAGAAACTTTTTTTAATTCAATATATGTAGATTATAAATGATACTTATTGAAAGTCGCTCTTATGTTTAACTACCACTGGTTCGAAATAAAACCTATGTCCTGGGAAGAACCAGCAAGAAATCCAGCGGGACTTGTTTTTTTAAATATCAGTTTAAAATCATATATGGTATTCAATTAACCATACAAAACAAAATAGAAATAGCTTGGTAGGGTATCGGTAACATAATATGCATATTTGAGTAGAATGTGCATCATGAAAATATAAGAAGAACCCAATAATCTCCGAAATAAGTAAAACAAAAGAACAAATAATAACATAATTTAAAACCTGTTTACAGATTTTAGCAATTTTAAAGTCTAGGACCATTTCAATCATAAACGAATCAATAAAATTGTTTAAAATAATTTTGTTTTACCCATCAGAAACACTTACTTAGGTATAATAAAACAAACAGGTACTTACCACATCTGAAGTATAATAAAACACTCTCAGATTACTGCTTTCACTTTTATTCGCCCTGAGGCTTAAGTTTAAACTCTATCTATTATACACTTATTTGGTCTTATTCTATGTTTCGCAACTGACCCAACCGTCTCCCATGGCTGTCTCTTACTTAATGCCCTCTTTGGTTCGTGCAACTGACCACATCCCCTCTCTTTCTGTAGTGTTGCCATTCTAATAAAGTTAATTTACCAATAAAAAGTCAATTGCTTAAACAGGAACTATATTCTTAGGAAATTAATTAAGTGAAAACCTAACAAAAGGAATAGTGTGTTGCACCTGAATATCGTGCACACACATTTAATATTTTTAAAGAACTGTCGCAAACCTGTATAAAGCGAGTTAAATTAGTAAAGAATTTTTTATCATCTTGCATAATTAATATACAGAAATCATAATATTAAAACTTATTATTAAAATCCATAACCGATTGTCCTTAAAAATCCCGAGGGATCAACAAAACAGAGAGTGTAGTCATGGGTGAAATCTAATGTACTTACAATTTGTGCATTAAGGGTGTGTTTACCTTTTCTATTTAAATAAAGTTCTTCATGTTGTGTTGGCTTCTTAAGTTTTATATGAATGTCATCAATATAGCCCAATAAATATATTAATAATAAATAATTTCGAATTTTTGGTAATTTCTACAAATTAAACTTATGGTGCTCCCACATTATCGTTAGAAAATGTTTGTAAACATTACTCACACATGTTGTCAATTGTTACATTTTGTTAGGAACTGTTACATGTTACAAGTGCTTCTACACTAATAGAAAATGTTTACTAATGTTTACTAACATTTTATAACATTTAAAATCTGGTATTGGCTCGCATTTCGTTTGCGTTCTGAGAGCGTCTACACGAAAATGGAAGAGGATTTGCTCATTGGAAGAGCTTTAATTTTTTGTTTAAAAATATTATTACTACTTATTCGATGCGCGAAACGCTAAAAGCTAGAGGAGAATATAGTGCCACAGACTATCTCAAGGATATGGGCATTGATGGTTGCTTAAAAGATTTTAAAAGAATGAACAGTTCCGAATTTGAATATCTACAAAATTTAGTTGGGGTAAAAATAGGCAAACGAGACACTAATTTTAGAAAATCTGTAAGTGTGACGGAAAGACTTGAGCTAACGTTAATATTTTTGGCAACTGGTAGACGTTATAAAAGTCTTGGAAATGTGTTCAAGTTGTCAGACCAAGTGATATCTATAATCATACCAGAAGTGTGCGAGGCTCTCAATGAGGTTTTACAAGAATACATACAGGTAAGTCAAACAACATTTTTATTTATTTTTATTTTATTACTTTTAGTATGACCTAACAAAACTTTCTGACAGTTTTGGTGCGAGGGTGGTTAACTACTACGTTGGAAAAAAAACACACACATTAACAAAAATAAGTTGTGTCTTTACAAACATATATTAACAAAAAATGCGACACGAGCTTATTTTTTTGCACACAATTGAGACAAATCATACGTTACTGATATTCACCTTGCTGATGAAATTTTTAATAATCAACAAATCCAACATGTATTTTTTAATTGTGGATTGATCCCAACAAATCGTTTAATGATTGGGTCGAATCTTGGCTTGATTCCGATAAATTAGGCGGACTCGGTGTTCTTGCGCTGGTACGAGGATGTACAGTATGTGCCCTGGAGCTATCCGAAGAACTGGTTTCAAATGCAGCTGAGGGACTACAGATAGCATTATTTTCCAAAAAAGTAGATAGATTTGGTTCAGAGTTGTATCCTCAGGAAGTTGGTTTTGTAGGAAAATCATATTGTCCTATTGATGCATTGTACAAAATATTGTTAATGTGACGTTGAGCAGTATTCCTAGCATAACTGTTTTTTATTTGTTTCAGTTTCATAGACATACTCTCCAAATGCGTCATTTTCATCCCTGCTCTTTCTATTTCCGTATACGTTTTGTAAAATCTTTACAGCTTCTTGTTGTGTTGTATCTTTTTCAACTGGCAGTCTTCTTTTGCGAATTGGTTTTGGGGTGGCGAAAAGCGTGCCCGTAGTTTCGTTTACAGTGACAGTATTTTCAGTAAATAAAAAATGACTTTCAATAAGTATTATGTAATAATCTATATTGAATAAAAAATTATTCTATTCTATTCTATTCTATTCTAATTTCGATTAAACTGAGAGTGTTTTCTGAATCACTTCTGTTTTTCGTTACCCCGTTTTTTTCATTACTCTGAAAGAATAGAAGTAAACGATAACTTCAAGTAACTTAATCTTCTGTTTTTGTTCCAGATACCAACAACATCTAAAGTGGCTACACGTGGCAAATACATTTAAAAAAAATGGAATTTCCCAAATTGCTTAGGAAGTATCGATGGAAAGTACGTAGTCATACAAAAGCCAATTGATAGCGGCATTGAATATTACAATTATAATGGATTTTACAGCGTTGTACTTTTAGCGCTAGTGGACGCAGAATATAACTTTTTATATGTGAATATTGGCATCCAAGGACGCATAAGTGATGGTGGAGTTTTCGCAAACACAAAATTTCGAAATAAAATTAACGACAATAGTTTAAAAATACCCAATGACAGCTCCATACCAGGCAGAAACAAACCTGTTCCTCCTATATATATGTGTTCGTAACATTTGATGCGTTCCCGTTAGAAAAACACTTGTCAAAACCTTTTCCAGGACCACAGGATAGCAATTCTAAGGAAAATATCTTCAGTTATAGACACTCGTCCGAGGAGAACAGTAGAGAACGCATTTGGTATTTTGTCGGCCAGATTTAGTTTTAGAAACTACAATATTATTAGATCCAGAAAAAGCTACTACTTTAATTATGACATGCGTGCTACTGCATAATTTTTAAAAAAAGACAGGATCGAGCATGATTTACGCTCCATCTCAATACTATGATAGCGAAGACGAAATAACTGGTACACGTATCGATGGACAATGGAGATTAGAACAGCAGCAATTAACACCACTTGAAGCATGTGAATCCCAGGCAGATGATGGGAGAGAAATAAGAAAAGAATTCGCTGAATATTTTTCAAATGAAGGGTTATTGGACTGGGCATCTAAATACTATTAAAAGACGTTAAAATAAAACTCACATGCAACCCTCCATCGACAGTTGAACTTGGGATATTTTTGCCCTTAAGGAACATGAGTTTTTTAAATGCAAACCATTTACTTGATTCTCCTGCACCAGATTTAGATTTACATTCTCGGTTAAATTGACCTACGAGTGATCGAATCTTTTTTTTCAATTACTTTTTTTATCCAAATTAAATTCACTGGCAATTTCCATCCAAGCGTCGTGTTTCTTATTTCGGTTTTTGTAGTCCTCTGATATCGTGTTCCACAGTACTTTTCTTGCTTGAAACATTTCAGTCAATTTGTAAACATCTTCGTTATTCCAATTATAACCTGACATATTTTATTGCTTGGAGCTGCGCAACCACTAATCTATATACGCACAGCGACGCACGCTTAATTAAACAAAGGGACTGACACCACACATAGCGCGCAGCGACCGGCATACTCTAAACACCCCCCCCCCCCCCCCCCGATTCCTCGACTCACCGCATACCCCGCCGTCACCTTTACTTCAGGTTTACAAACAAAAGGTAACACATGTTTTATTTTGTTATAATTTGTTAACTTAACGTTACAAAACATTTTCTAACATGAAAACATTTTTTAACATTTGTGATTAAATGTTTGCCAACAAATGTTTACTAACGTTACTAAACATTTTCTAACGGAAATGTGGGAGCACCATTAGAATGAGATTGTGATACTAGCTTTTTAGACATTTGAAGGATAAAAGATAAAACTATCTGTGTCTTTATCTAATTAGGTACCTACTTAGAAGATAATTGACGGTGACAGAACCATAGTAATCCAAATCACATTTGCATATTTGTGAGAAAATAAGGGAAACGAGGAGACTTATTGTAGAAAAACTAATCAGTTTTTAACGAAAGAAAGCCTGATGTCTAGGAATTAAGTTAAATATCTGTCTATTTCTCTTAAGTTAAATATCTGTTTATATTAAAAGTATCATAATCATAATGTTGGATTAACACACAAAAAAAAAAACACTTGGATCGTTCTAGCAGAAACATAAACTAAAAATAAAATTTACGCATAAATCTGCGAACTGTAAGGCCGGGTCCAGAGAAGTGTAACGTGTAATGTAAGATTACGTGTAATTTAGCGTCAACAGTGTGGACGGCACACGAACTCAAAGCGAATTGTGTACGCGAAACTATTTCAAAAGCTGTTTCCACTCAGTTGCTACGAACATGCCGAATAAGAAGGTCGTGATAGCTGGTGCGGCTTTTATTTTCATGTATTTACTAACTGAAGACCGGAAACGTCGAAAGCGTCGATGGTGGAAAACTAAATTGTATAAAAGAAGATCTTCTTTACTTGTGGAACTAAAATCTCAGTATATAAGTGGTCAATATAAAAACTTCACCTCGCTTTATGTCGTCTACTGACTTCGAATATTTGTTAACAATCATTGCGCCTAAAATATCAAGACAAGACACTATATTGAGATCTGTAATTTCGCCGCAAGATAGACTGGCTCTAACTAAGATTTTTGGCAACAGGAGATTCATATACAAGCCTTCAATACACCTTCAGAATTTCAAAACAGTCAATGTCTTGTATTGTACCAGAAGTTTGTAAAGCGATTATAGAAGCATTGAAAGAAAACATTAAGGTGAGTTTTACATATTTTTATTTATTTATTAAAATAACAAATTAAGGTATTGTATTAAGTAGGGTAAGCAAAATTAAAATTATTCCAAAATTACAGTTAGAAAGTTAAATCAAATTGTCGACATAGTCTGCATCTTCCAATTATGTAGTACAATTTTTCTTTTTAATACCAAGTCATTCACAAAATCTACATCTTCATATGCAGTTTGGGATGATTCTGAGGGAACAGGTGAAGCATATGGAGCTGTAGGGTAACTTGTCTGATTCTGACCTGTTGAATACCCTGAAGTATATGGTTCTGAACGATTAAATAAAGAAGGTGGTTCATTGCAGTATCTTGATGAAGGAACCGAGCCTGTTGTATACTCACTGTAATTGAATTGAGAATTGAATGCCGATGGATTATAATGTTGAGAAAAGTTAGTGCATCCTTCATCGGCTTTGAATATTATGTCCATTATTGCTCGCTGCACGGCATTTTAGTACTTGTTATATTGTTGCATCTTGCTGCATAAAAAATTTGAAAAGAAAAGGGTTTCATTGTCAAAATTATTTGGATTATTGTTTCGGGGTTCAAGAGTAGGACTAGAAGCAGCACTCTTAAGCAGGCCAAGAGCCTCCGAAAGCATGCCCATTTTTTTATTTTCGTCTGATTTCTTTTTTTGGGGGGCCTGACGAGTTGGTGATATAAATTCTCAATTGTTATCATTTTCTGCGCTTGTAAATGCTCTCTGTTCCGATTCATTTGTAATCTGTAATAAAAAAGAAATTCATTGTTTCAGATGCCAACAACAGAGTCAAAATGGATCCGGATCTCAAACAGATTTGATGAATTGTGGAATTTTCGCCATTGTGCCGGAGCCATGAACGGTAAACATGTCATTCTTGAGGCTCCGGTACATAGTGGCACAGAAAATCGTAACTACAAATCGAATTTCAGTATAGTGATGTTTGCTTTGGTAGACGCGGAATATAATTATAAATTCCTGGATGTCGGATGTCAAGGCCGAATTTCAGATGGTGGAATTTCTAAGGAAACTGAATTATATAGAAAACTAGAAAATAATTCGTTAAGATTGCCTGCATCTGAAGAACTGCAAGGTAGAAACAAAGTAGTACCATATGTTTTTGTAGGAGACTCTGCCTTCCCTTTACAAAATAATATAATGAAACCCTATCCAGGAGAATACTCCAAAGGATAACCGCGAAGAATTTTTAATTACCGGTTAAGCAGAGCTCGCAGGATTGTAGAAAATGTATTTGGTATCACAGCATCTGTGTTCAGAGTTTTACGAAAACCTATGCTCCTTCAGCCCGAAACCGTGGAGACTATAGTCATGGCTATTGCACACTTGCATAATTTTTTGAGAAACACGGATTCATCTAAAAACTTGTATGTACCCCCTGGATCACTTGACAGTGACCAAAACGGAAGATTATGTGAAGGTAGTTGGCGGAGAGATACTGAAATGTCATCTTTACTTCCATTGAATAATGTACCTAGAAAGGCTGCCTTAACAGCAAAACAAATTAGAGATGAGTTTAATGACTATTTTATGAACGAGGGTATAGTTTCTTGGCAGAATACATATTGTTAAGTTTTTTATCAAGTCGAAGGAAACTAGTTCAATGCAGTTACCTCTGTGTTGCGTCGTTTCCTTGTGTTATTTCGATCTCCTAAAAATGCCAACGCCTCGTAAGCAAACCATGTACTTTTGTACGTTTCATCCCCACCTGTAAAATAAATTACAAGAAATAAAACAACAGTTTTAAAAAGACAAGAACGGAAGATCATACAATAGAAGTAATAATTCTACTAATAGCAAGTAAGTGATAATACCTAAGTAACAACTAAATTAATAAATAAAAGTATGTAATATGTAAAGCAACAGAAATTTATAATAAAACATACCTTTTCCGGAACTATGACTCTTCTTTACTTTTCCTTTTTCTCTTCGATGTGAAGCAAGCAAACTAATCATTTTGTTTTTGCATTCTTCCACATCTCTTCCCAATGAATGAGCAATATCACTCCAAGCATCGTTTTTCAGATTTTTTTTAAAGTAATGCGGGTTTTTTGGATCCCAAATAACAGGGTTTTCTTGATACAAACTAATAAGTTCAAGCGATTGTTCGTCACTCCACATCATGAACGTACACACGACACAACCATCCCGAACGCCGTCCAAACGAGCACTGCGAGCGCCTTTGTGTTCGCGCGAAAAACCGACAGCCGATGGATCAACCCCGAGCGCCGCGCGAGCGTTACATGTAATGCTCGTAGTGCCGTCCACACGTAGAATTCGTGTTACATTACACGGTGGATTACATTACACGTTACACTCGTCTGGACCCGGCCTAATGAGTAATTAATGTCTAAATATGTTACATCATTTTCTGCCAACTTCCAAAAAGGAGACGGTACTCATTTCGACTGTATGTTTTTTATGTGTTACCTTATAACTATGTACTGGGTGAACCGATTTCGATAATTCTTTTTTTATATGAAAGCTGATAGTTCTCGTGTAGTCCCATATGAATTTGGTCAAGGTCAGACCAATAGTTTTTGAGTTATTCTTAAATAACTTATATTGAAGTCGGCTGTACAAAATTCTTAATTTTAAATTATACCTGCTAAATATCCCATATTAGATGCTACCGATTGACTGAAGATTTGTGTGGCATACTTGGCCTTCATTTTGGAAATTTTATTCGGTATGACATGATTGCCTGTAAGCTTTGGCATTAGTCTTATAACTTTGTAACCAGGGTTTTCTTTGAGTAACAGTTCAATATGCTGCCATTTTGCTGTATGCAACTGCTGGTCACTTGCTATATATGTGTCAGATTTTTTGTTAGTAAATTATTGCGAATGCATTTTATTAGATGTGGTGGGTCAAATAGTGGAATGATTTCCTGATCATTGACAAGAAACATATTTTCTACTGGTTCTCGTCCAGACTTTATGAAAATTCCTCTTGTCTCCTGAATTAAAAGTTGAATGGCATGCCTGTTATTGGTGCCTTAATCAAACACTGTTGCTATCACAATAAGGCCAGCCCCTTGTAATATTTTAATTACTTCTTTGAGTTGCATTGCTAATTCCGGTCCACTTGTTGCTCCTGCAGATAATGTGTATGACACGGGTTGTTTAGAATAGAATAGAATAGAATATTTTTTTATTCAATATTGATTATTACTTAATTCTTATTTAAAGTCATTTTTTATTTACCACTGGTTCGGAAAATACCTCTGTCCTGGGAAGAACCAGTAAGAAACCCAGCGGGACTTTTTTTTCAAACATATTTCACTTAACAATAATTTCATTTATACAATTTTTAAATAATTTTTAATAGAACCAGCATGGTGGCGATCACCTTATTCCCAGGGGTTATTTTCATTCATGTATTCCTTGATATTATAATAACCCTTTTTGTACAGTTTTTCTTTAATAAAACTTTTAAACTTGTTTATTGATAAACTTTGAATATGTTCTGGAATTTTGTTGTAAAAGCCATTGCCCCATAAATGAATTACTGATTCTGTGGAGTCTAGTAACTGGTATTACAAGCTTATGTTTGTTCCTAGTGTTTAAAGTATGCACATCCTTATTCTTATTAAAGCTATTTATGTTTTTATGTACATACATTACATTTTCATAAATATATTGCGATGCCAAAGTTAATATGTTTATTTCTTTAAATTTTTGTCTGAGGGACTCTTTACAATTTAGGTTATAAATCGCCCGAACGGCTCTCTTTTGCAAAACAAATATAGCTTCAATATCAGTCGCATTACCCCATAGCAAAATTCCATAAGACATTACGCTATGAAAGTAACTAAAATACACTAATCTAGCTGTCTCAACATCTGTGAGACTTCTAATCTTTCTTACAGCATATGCTGCAGAACTAAGTCTGCTTGTTAATTTAGATATATGGGGGCCCCATTGAAGTTTCGCGTCAATAGTAATACCGAGAAAAACAGTAGTATCCACAAGACTCAACTCCTCCCCATTTAATAGCACATTGGTATTCGAATGTTTTACATTAGGTATTGTAAATTTAACACACTTTGTCTTATTGCCGTTTAAGAGTACTTATTGCTGTATATAGACGAGACAGAGACTTGACTAAATCATTTTCAAAGAAGACTGGAGGTGGCGTAATGATTGCCGTCAATAGAAATTTTGACTCACATAGGATTAATAGAAATACTACACTGGGCTAATAGACGATCTTTGGATTGTAGTTCATCTCAGAAATGGTAAAAACCTTATAAAACTTTGCATATGTGCGGTCTATATACCACCTTCCGTTAATTCAAGGAACTATGAACAGTTTGTAGATAATATTAATAATATTCTTTCCGATTTTGATCACTCATTGGCAATTGGTGATTTTAACCTTCCTAATTTGGAGTGGGCGAAAAATGATAATGACCTATTTACTATTTTAAATGACTCTCAATGCCAATACTTTTATATGATCTCTGAGTTTATGGCCCTAAATAATCTTAAGCAGTTCAATTACATTAAAAACAAAAACTTGAAAATGCTTGATTTAATATTCTCATCAGAAAGTAACGTATGTGTTGGTCAAGCCGACGAAGCATTAACCGCTATTGATCTTCTTCATCCACCTCTTGTATTTGAAATTACTTTCCACTCCATCAATCATTTATAACCATTCCTACGACCTAGACCTAATTTCCACAAAGCTAACTATGAGTCTATTAAAAATGAATTGGATAATGTTGATTGGCTCAATATTTTTGCATTATGTAGGAATGTTGATGAAATGGTTACTCGTTTTTATGATATATTGCGTGCTACTATAAGTAAACATGTACCACTCACCACACCTAAAAGCATTAAATATCCAATTTGGTTTTCTAAAGGTCGTATAAGGAGTATTGAAGAAAAAAATAAAATTAGACAACGCCTTAAGAAATATAATAATCCGATGGATAAAATTGCCCTGGACTTGCTAAAACAAAGAACAAAAAATTTAATGAAACAGTGCTATAATAGTTATTACAAACGCCTTGAACATAGTATAACCTCAAATCCTAAATATTTTTGGACATTTATAAAGCATAAGCGTAAAAATAGTAGCAATATGCCATCCCGTATGCAATTAGACCATGAAACTGGAGCGGATGAAACAAGCATAAGTGAACTCTTTGCGAAAAAATTTTCATCTATTTATAGTAAAAGTCTAAATCCACAAGTTTGTTACCATAAACACGATGGTGTCCACTCATTTTCATCCTCGCTTAGTTCTATTATGCTGTCGGATAATTTAATTCTCACGAGGTTAAAAAGACTTGACTTACTGGTCCTGGCCTAGATGGATTACCGCTGTTGTTTATATATCAATGTGCAAAGCAACTATCATTACCACTTACTTGTATCTTCAACGAATCTCTTAAAACTGGAATATTTCCTACCTACGGGAAAATGGCTAAAATTGTTCCCATTTACAAAGATGGTATTAAGAATAACATTAGAAATTACAGGCCAATATCCATTTTATCTATTTTTCCCAAAGTTTTTGAAGTTTTAATCTACCCTTATGTTTACAATTTACTAAAATTTGAAATTACTGATCGTCAGCATGGTTTCCTTAGAAATAGGTCCACCACTACTAATTTAATTGCCTTCACCAATTATATTATCCAGCATGTCGATCAGGGTTCTCAAGTCGATGCTATCTATACTGATTTTAGCAAGGCATTTGATCGATTTTGATTTGATTGTCGCAAGTGTTATGTAGTTGTTAATGGGACCCTGTCTGAACTGTTTAAGGTAACCTCGGGTGTTCCTCAATGGTCACATTTAGGGCCCCTTTTGTTTTTAATTTTGATCAACTCTGACATAATGTTTTTTGAACACAGAGGTTTACCTGTTTGCTGACGATTTGAAATTCGTTAGACCTGTTAGATGATCAACAGACTCCCAGCTTATTTAAGCCGATCTGGATAGATTGATCGAGTGGTGTATTCAAAACAATATGATTCTGAATGCTAAAAAGTGTTATCATATGTCGTTCACACGCAAACATACTCCTATTCAAACTACATACAAAATTGGCAACACAGTACTCAATCAAGTAGAGTGTATACGAGACCTGGGCGTTTTGTTGGATAGTAAACTGTCTTTTGTACCACATATAAACAGTATTATAACGAAGGTGTCCAAAATGTGCGGATTTTTAGGTAGAAACACCAAACAGTTCAGACATACTCAAACATTAGGTTGCTCCGAACTAAGCTGTGCTCTTGCACAGCTTAGTTCGGAGCAACCTTGAATATTGTTCTCAAGTTTGGTCTCCTTTCTATGAGGTTCATAAGAGTAGAATTGAACGAGTACAGCGGAGGTTCCTTAGTATGCTAGCATTGAAATTTAACCAACACCGCTCCTTAACTTCATATGATGAACGGCTAAAACATTTCCGTATATCTTCCTTATACAGGATGGGCCATGAATTAGTTAACATTTGAAAAAATCGTATAAAAAAATCATTTTTACAACAAAAACAACTTTACTACATTAATTTGCCTACTACGTGTTGACTTAACGAACGCGGCACGTTACTGTAACTGTCACCTTAAATTTACTGTATTTAAATGTTTTAAGTGTTAATTAATAGAATAAGTGACTTTATTGTGTAGTTCATATCCCAATTACAGATAGTGAACGTTTTCCAGTGCAATTATTATAAAGTTAGAACACAATCATTGGACAAAGTAACAGCTGATCCGTAACGACGACGCTCACTACCCGCATTAGAAAAAGTTTGAAAATTAGTACATAAGTTGTTATATAAATTTTATAAAAATTTAATAAACAATGGCTAAATGTGGGGGATGTGGAAAATTTATGCCCCAGATGGAGAGTGTTCGATGTCCGAAATGCTGTACAGATTTTCATAGGGCATGCGTAAAGATAGCGGATAATGCGAGAATCAGTGCCACTTGGATCTGTCCTGGATGTAAAAGCCGCTTACCAAAAGGGGATAATTCCGCAACACCTGTTAAGGGATTATTTTCAACATCTTCACCCGGTGACGACATGTCAAGTACAGGTGTGACGTCAAAAGAAGATAGTACTAATCTTCTTACCCTAGAGATACGTTCTTTTCGGGAGGATCTCCAGGCAGCCAGAGATGACATCAAGAAGGAAATAAAAGAAATGCGTCAAGAGATCACTGATTTTAAGGTTTCATTAAAATCATGTATGGATAGACTTGATGCCATGGAAGACAGGCTTTCGTCTGTAGAAAAACGGTTTGAGCAGTCAGTTCTGATAGAAAACAACACTATACAAGATACTGTAAATGAATTACGTGTTCAATTGCAAGAGCGCGACCAGGAATTGCTCCTTAATGACGTGGAAATAGCTGGAATTCCAGAAAGTAAAGGAGAAACGCCGGTTCACCTTGTTAAGTTGGTTGCGAAAAAGTTAGGAATGGATGTTGACGAACGGGACATCGTATATGCTGAACGTGTTGGGTTGTCTCGACGGAACAGAGTTGATGAGAACGGAACTTCACCGTCTTATCCGCGTCGCATAGCCATGCGCCTGGCACGCCGCTCCATTCGCGATCAATTCTTGCAAGCAGCTCGAATACGTCGCGTCATCACATCAGCCGACCTGGATTTGGGAGGAGTGCCTCAACGGGTGTATATAAACGAGCGCCTCACGCGCTTTTACCGACAGCTTTTCTACAAAGTGCGTGAAGTTGGTCGTCATCACAATTACAAGTATGTCTGGACAAGGAACGGTAAGATATTTTTGAGGAAAGATGACGGCAAGCCTGTTGAACGTATACGTGACCTGAAGGACATTGAAATAATTTTTTCTTAACAAATTGTTTGCTTCACATCCATAGCTTAAACTATGTCAAAAAAGCTCTAGCTCTATTTTGTTTACCTAGCTATCGCTATATTATAACATTCCAACTTGTGTTATTTCGTTACTTATTAGTGGTTATTGATACGGCATATACCTCTGTATTGTTTTCTAAATATTTTTACTGTCCTAACCAGGAGTGTTGTGCCGAAAACAAGTTAATGATATTACATTTTATAAAATATAATATAAGCAAATGCCATTTAACGCCCTCACAAGATGAATTCACTGTTTTAAAGAATTATAAACCGAATATATCATATTATAAGAAAAAAATTACAAATGCAAGAAATGATAAGGTTAGGTTATATTCATTTTATTTCTTAAGTAATATTGTGTGTAGTGATAACTTTGTATATCTTTGTGCTACTATAATTATGTTAAACTCAAATACATTATATATTAATACCCCTAATGGCTAGCAATAAAGGGTTCAAAGTAGGTTTGTACAATGCAGGTTCTCTCGGAACAAAAAGTGAAGAGTTTATTACATTAATGACTAAGTTATCGGTTGATATCATGGCCATAAACGAAACCTGGCTGAGAGCTGGAGAGGATGAACACGCACCAGTGATTCCGCAATATAAATTCCGGCATACTCCACGTCCAACAATTGTAAAGTCAGGGCGAGGTGGCGGTGTGGGATTCTACATTAAAGAAGGAATTAATACACATACCTATATACACCCTGTCGATCCAAAACATAACATGGTTGAGCAAATGTGGCTAACATCCACTATAAGTGGTAAAAAAGTGGCGTTAGGTACAGCTTATAGACCCCCCTGGCTCGATGTAAATCTATTTTTAGATGCACTCACTGACACAATCACTTGCATGTCTTCCTTTGACCACATCATTATATTAGGCGATTTTAATATTAACTTGTTGCTTAACAATCATCATAACACAAAAAAATTACACTCTTTTTTGAATACACTCAGTGTTACGCAACTTGTAAACTCGCCAACACATTTTACCGAGTCAAGCTCATCCCTGATCGACATTATCTGTACAGACCTGAGCGCACGTCATGTCACCGTGGAGGCAACAGGGACACTACATGGGCACGCTATGGTGTTTTGCGAGTTCGACGTATACCGAGATAAACCTACCCACAAATGTATTTATATGCGACCAATAAAAGATATTTTCTATGATAATTTAAAAAAAGATCTGAATTCTATTCGTTGGGACTTAATAGCACAATTACCTGACGTGAATCATATTCTAAATACATTTAACAGATCTGTCCTCTGTGTCTTTGATACTCATGCACCGTATAAGAAATGCGTATTCAAATCTCGACCCTACCCATGGATGACACCTAACCTGAAGTTCATGATATCTTTAAAAAATAAAGCCTTGTCTGATTTCCGTAAAACTAAAGACGTTACAAAAAAGGAATATTTTAAAACTTTAAATTCATTAGTAAATAAGACAATATATTTCGAAAAAGTTGCTTACTTTAATAATAATATCAATAGCCAAAAAAGTCGACCAAAACATCTATGGAAAAGTCTTAAATCTATTATATTACCTTTGAAAAAACCTAAAGAGCTGCCCTTACATTTCACTGACGCTGAAAAAATTAACGACCATTTCCTAAATATTCCCGGTAGTTCAAAGGTTCATCTGTCTCAATTAACTTACTTTGAATTTAATAAATATTGTCAAAACAGTTTTAGCTTAGAACCAACTAGTGCAGAAGCCGTCTTTAAGGTAATCAAGAGTTTACATTCCAATGCTCAAGGATACGACGAAATAACACTGAATATGCTGCTTTTAACATGCTCTGACACATTGGATGTTATTACAGCCTTAATAAATACATCTTTCGCGACTTCTCAGTTTCCTGAACTATGGAAGATAGCTGTAGTTCGACCAATTCCTAAAAATAGTAATCCATTAGATATCAAGGATTTAAGACCTATAAGCATTTTGCCGTGTCTTTCCAAGGTTATAGAAAAAATTGTATGCCGCCAGATAACAGATTACATCGAAAAACACGACATATTGCCACAGACACAATCTGGGTTCAGAAAAGGTCGAGGAACTGTATCCGCTTTACTAGATGTAACGGACAATATTCTACAAGCACAGGATCAGGGATTGTGCACGTTACTTGTATTATTAGATTTCTCACGAGCATTCGAATCAATTAATATTTCTCTGCTTTTATCAAAATTAAGCTACTATGGATTTGACATTAAAACGGTTAAATGGTTTAGCAGTTATCTCACTAACAGATTACAGGTTGTTGAATTAAAAAAACTTGACGGCTCACCGATACGCTCAAAGCTTGCGACGATTAACAGGGGAGTACCACAAGGATCAATTCTAGGCCCAATATTATTCATCTTATACTCTGCGGATATCACTAAACATATATGGAAATGCAAATTCCACATCTATGCTGATGATATTCAAGTTTATATCTCTTTTAAAGCGGAAAACATGAACACAGCCATAATAGAATTAAATGAGGATTTACAGCGAATCGCCACATGGGCTGAGAACAATAGTCTTGTTCTTAATCCGGCTAAAACTAAGTACTTGTTGATAGTCCACAAAAAAGGACTAACTACAATTCAAACCCAGTCGACTGCACTAACTCCAATGCTTCTTGGCATATCAATTGAGCGGGTGTACGAAGCTCGGAATCTGGGTCTGAACATGGATGCAAGGTTGCGATTCGAGAATCATGTAGCAGATTGCGTGCGAGCTTGTTTTTACAGATTGAAGACACTTTACAAAATTAGACCGTACCTCAGTGTCGAACTACGTGAACAGCTAGTAGAAACGCTCGTGCTCTCGAAGCTGAACTATGCAGACACTGTTTATGGGCCCAGACTGCTAGCTCGTACACAGCGACTAGTACAAAGGGTTCAGAACGCCTGTGCTAGGTTTTGTTATAAAATTCCTGCGCGTAGTCATTTAACACCGTTTCTTAATAAACATTACGTATTGAAGATGAAATCTAGACGCAAACTCCACCTGGCATGCCTTCTCTTTGGTGTCGTGAAGTATAAAAATCCACCATACTTACACGACAAACTAGCTTTGGTCGCGCGAAACAGACAAGGTAACAACAGACTGTGTTCTCAACAATTATCTATGCAGCGTCACAGAACAGCAGCTTTCAGGGGTAGTTTTAGATATGCGGCTACAAAATGTTGGAATAATATTCCACCTCCAATCAGGAGTTTAAAAAATCTCCACCAGTTCAAAATCAAGCTAAAAAAATTTCTTATTGATGCACAAATACAACATGGCAATATCAACCGAGAAAGCTCCTTCCTATAACGCATTGTACGGTTATTTACAAAATTGTTTGTATGTTTCTGTTGTGTCGGTATGTTTATTAATATAAACCGTATTGATGGACTATTAGTATCGCATTGATATTTTCATTTTCCTTTTTTCTTCATTTTTGTTTATTATTATTATTACTAATCCATTTTAATTGATAATTGAAAGTTGTTGTTACCACACACAATTATGTATAAGGTTATATTTAATGTCTTGTATTGTATTTTTTTTTGCTGCTTTTTGCTTTATTTTAATTTTTGTGTCATAATTATATAGAAGGTTTAGGCTTTTTTCGTTTTATCGAAGGACTAGACTACACGTAACAGCTGTGCTACGTTCGTGACGCCAATGAATAGGTTTCTTGGCTGAAAATCAGCGATGTGTGAGGCCATACTCACACAACACATGCTGAGCCAACCCCTTTTCGGCACAATGCGACCTTTTTATATTTTAAACTCAATATGTACTTATACTTTCATGTGTATGAACTGCTTGTGCTGAATAAATGTTTTTTCTATTCTATTCTATTCTATTCTATTTAACATATTTTAGAAATCGTTTATTTACGAGAAAGCTAATTAGTTGTAATTTATTTTTTTTAAATAATTTCGTCTAAATGACCACCGTTTCGGTTTTTGCACTCATCTGAGCGAGTCCTGAAGTTTTCGAATACTCTTCTGCAAAGAGACCGCGAGATCGCCGACATCTCTTCGATGATTTTTTCTTTAAGTTGACGCAGTGTATTCGGTTTATCAATGTAGACACGACTCTTTAAATAACCCCATGTATCTGCTGGGGATAGATCTGGACTTCTGGGTGGCCATGGGATGTCACCCCGTCTGGATATCAGCTTTTCCGGAAACATGTCTTTGACCACCGGCAAGGACTCGTTCGATGTGTGACACGTGGCTCCATCTTGTTGAAACCATGTGTTACGATTAAAGCCAGCAAATTCCAGTAGCATCGGTGCTAAGAACTCCCGTAACATTTTCACATACTCGGCAGAATTAACAGTAACTGAACGGCCTCGAGAATCTTCAAAAAAGTAAGGTCCGATGATTCCTTTTGCTGAAATTGCAGCCCATACAGTTACCTTAGGAGAGTGAAGTGGCCTCTCATGTTTAGCTTTAGGATTTTCGCTGCTCCAATACCTGCAATTCTGTTTGTTTACATGTCCATTTAGGTGGAAATGGGCTTCGTCAGAAAATAAGATGTTGTGAAAATTACTGAAACGAGTTAACATTGTTTCGGCATATGACTTACGCAAATTTAAATCATTAGGGTTTAGTTCTTGCACTACCTGGATCTTATATGGATGTAATTTCAAATCTAATTTCAAAATACGGCGTAATGATGTGCGGGATAATCCTAATTCAGCCGAACGTTTGCGTGTCGATAAATCTGGATCACGTCGAACAGAAGCGGAAACTTGCTGCACGTTCTCTTCGCTCCGAGAAGTCCGTGGGCCGCCGGTTTGTTTCACATTTAGTGTAGATCCCGTCTCTTCGAACTTCTTCACCCATTTCTTTATTAAAGGAGTACTTGGACACTGACTTAAGTCGTGTAAACCATATTCAACGCGAAATAAGCGTCTCACAGTAATGAGCGAAAAGTCGTTTAAATAAAACTGTTTCACGCAGTAAGCACGTTGCGGCCCCGTGAAGCGATCCATTGCGACTAAATTTCCAATAAGCAAGCTACTGCCCCCGCCCGCGCCCGCGCCCCGCGCGGCAATAGTTTGCGCGGTAAGGTACATTTAAATGTTAACGAATTCTTGGCCCACCCCGTATAACAGGCGCAAACTTTTGGATTTGAGCTTCCTCTACAAACTGTGTAATAATGGCATCGACCGTCCTCAATTACTGGAAATGGTTAACATTAATGCTCCAAGCAGATTACCAGGATTTAATGTCTACGAGCTGTTTATGGTCCCACCTCACAGGACTAACCTCGGTCTTCATTCAGCATTATGCAGACTGTTTAGACTGTATAATGATATATCTAGGCCATCTGATTTAGATATTTTCAATGACAATTTAAATATTTTCAGAAGAAAAATGTTACTTTATTTAGAATCTAAGTTTTAGATGATAAATGTAAACCCTTCTTAATTTCTCACAAACACGCAATTTTTCTACTGTGCTATTAAATTTTACGATATTTAACTTTTCGCAACATTACTCTGTGTTAGCTGTGGTTACCTATAACTGGGTGAGCACATTGCATGTTTCTCACAATGCTTGGTTCTTGTTTTTAATATTTGTGTATCACCTGTCGGTGACCCTTATAAATAAATAAATAAAGAGCATATTGTTGGCGTTAAACCAATGTACTAATTTCGATAGAGCATTATTTACATCGTCATAATTAATTAACTGCCGTTTGAGTTTGAAAATTAAAGAGGTATCGTCAGCAAATAATACTATATCGTGATTGTCCCCTACAAGATAAGGTAAGTAATTAATATAGGTTAAAAACAGGAATGGGCCAAGAATCGAGCCCTGAGGAACGCCCATTGATACTACCGATCCGGAAGAACCTTTACCATTAATCATAACTTTTTGAGTTCTGTTACTTAAATATGAAGTAATATGTCTAAGCGCCAAATTTTTTACACCGTAATGTTGTAGTTTCCTGATTAATGTTTCATGATGAACACAATCGAAAGCCTTGGAAAGATCACAGAAAACACCTAAGGCATCCTGTGAATTCTCCCAGGCATTAAAAATATATTTCATAAGCTCAACACCGGCGTCAGACGTCGAGCGACCCCTTGTAAAACCAAATTGGTTTTTATGAAGTAATTTATTTGTATTAAAAAAAATTAACAATTGATCCAAAATAATTTTATCAAAAATTTTACTGAGAGTTGGTAGTATAGAAATATGTCTAAAATTAGCGGGGTCCAATGTACTACCGCATTTAAATAAAGGTATTACTTTACTATACTTCATTAAATCAGGAAACACACCAGAATCGATACAAGTATTAAAAATAATAGCAAGATGAGGTGCAATTAAATCTATTATGGACGCAATAACTGTCACGGAAATCCCCCACGTTTTAATATTTTATCAATCCCCGTACCATAAACACTTTTGCATGATCAACATTGTCAGGTCTGGTTTTCCAGTTATCATTAACGAAACCAATTACCTTATCTGTTCGCTCATTATATGTTACATTTTATGTGTCAATTGTTGTATTAAAAAATAATCCCAAGTTATTTACTGTTATATATTTTCTCAGCTACATTTACTTCAGTTATAATATTTGACACATCTGAGATGACAACAGATGGATCTGAAACAAAAGTACCATACAAATTTAAAACTGCAAGTGCGTGTCGTAATCACATAATTACAATATACTATATCAATTACACATTATAATGTGTATTATAATGCTAAGTACTGATACTAAAAATAAGAATCAACTCAAGAGACCAAGTTATATCTATCTATATCTATTTACTATAATAAAACTCAAAGAAACTAAATCAGTATGTAAGTTTGTAGGGGAATTTCATTATTTTACTATAATAAAGCTCAAAGAAACTAAATCAGTACGTAAGTTTGTAGGGGAATTTCATTATTTTTGTTTCCAGATCTATAAAAAATGAGAATCTCGAAAAAAATATTACGCTAAAAGTAAAAGGAGCTAAACAGTATTACAATAAAGAGTTATTCTCTGCAGTGACCAGTACATAACTATAAGGTTCATACAGACCAGTACATACCAGAATAGAAGACTCAAAAGAATATGCCAGACGACGCGGTACTGGGATTAGGTTAGGTTAAGGGTTTGTTTTGTTTTCCTCCAGGGGTTACACCACCTCCAGAGGGACTGTATTGACCATTTCCACAAAGTTTACTTAAAGTTTGTCGTGAAGCGACAATTAAAAAAAAGAAAGAACCTAACCTACGAACAGCAAAACAACCAAATAGACCAAGACAAATAATATATTTAAGATTTGAAAAATATTTACAATTTTATGTAACAAAAATGGAGTATGAATATGAGGATGGATGAAGTGATTTACAAATTATTTTTTAAAAAAAAGGTAATAAAAAAGAGATTTGTGTTGAAGCTGAGTCCGAAGGTCCCAAGTGTGCTCTCAGCGCCTGGAACGAGCACGCACGGCGTAGGTGAGAAGGCGTGGGCGTCTCTAGGCGACGACCTCAGGTGAAAGCGGCGATTGCAGGATCGGTGAATTCAGCCCAGACAGGAGCTTGCAGGATCCTCAGCGACTTCAGACAGCGCAGTGGTCTGCAGGATCCGGTGACTGCAGGCGGGACAGAGGTTTGTAGGTTCCTGGTGATTTCGGGCGGAACAGAGGTTTGCAGGTCCCGGCGACTCCAGGTAGAGTAGAGACTTGTGGGATCTCGGCGACTTCAGGCAGAGCAACGTTTGTAGGATCCGGCGACTTCAGGCAGAGCAACGGTCCGTAGAGTCCAGTGGCTTCAGGCAGGACAGAGGCTTGCAGGATCCCGGGGCTGAGCGGCCCCGGGATAAGGCCTTTAGAAGATGCTTCCGATACGAGAACTGAAGCAAGACTGCCTTTCTTCACCGATTGTTCGGCTTTTATATCTTTCTAGAGAGAACGGAAAAATTATTCATATTTTTTGTAAATGGTCAAGAGGAAAGAGTATTTATGTGGAAGGAACTTCATACTAGAGACGAATTTGAATAAAAGTTACCATGACAACGGAATAAATAGTAGTTGTCATAAAAACCAATTTTTGGTTTTTGGGCTGTTATTAAGAAATTATTACATTTAAGTAAGAAACAAGATGATAATCACATAGGAAAAACTAATGCACGACAACGTACACTAAGCCTGAAATTGTAGAGTTACATAGAATTCAATAAAAGACCAACAAAGGTAAGACCTCATTGACAGCTATTTTAAAAGTACAAAATAGTGTGAAAATATACAGTAAAATGATATGTTATTGTGTAAAAACGTTACAGGATCCTATATAAATAAAGGTGATGCAAAATACAAATGCAGAAAATCAAAAACAGAATGAAAAAAAATAGTATGAAGTGATGCAGACCATGAATGCAGAATATCAAAACAGAATGGAGAATCAGTGTACAATGAAATGTAAGTAGAATAACACATTTTCCCCCCGACCCTGGAATATTTTTGACTCAGCAAAAATTTTGACATGTACATTCTAAAATTAACCATAAAAACACAGCTTTGCAGAAACAGACATCAACAGGCAAAATCAGATATACTATCTCTTACATTCATCATCTGCATTCAGGTAAGGGTGGAGTTCACATTCAATGACTACCACTCTAAAAGTGTGTTTTCAAAATGACATTAAGGCTTATTTAAGGAGTAGTCATCCGCTCCTGCGTGGAAGAAAAAAAAAATTAGTCGAAGAGACACCACTCGTAGAAGTGTGTTTTCGAAAGGACATTCAGGCTTATTTAGGGAGTTGTCATCCGCTCCTAAGTGAAGATAAAGATAAACAAATCAATCTTAAGCAAGCTTTAGTCGCTATGACTTAAGGAAAGATTAAGAACGGCCAGAGCGGTAGGGCTCAAAGCCAGAGATCAGCAACATCACTAACGAGATGTGTCTGAAATCCAAGTGAAGATAAAGATACTTAAGCAAGCTTTAGTCGCTATGACTTAAGTAAAGATTAAGAACGGCCAGAGCGGTAGGGCTCAAAGCCAGCAACATCACTAACGAGATGTGTCTGAAATAAAAATTAAAAGAAATAAAAATAATAAGGTGAAAATGTAGTGTAGTCGTACTTAATAACCCCTTTTCATTGTTATAATTACGTGTAAAGTTAAGTTTAAGAAATAAAATTATTATTAAAAATCGTACCTCTAAGTTATCTTGAATAAAAAACATTATAGTGATGAATGTAACTTAGAGTGATGAATGTAAATGAAGTGTTATTTGTAGGCCTAAATATAATCCAAATAAGTTGAAAAACTAGAAGAAGTTTTGTTTTAGAATTTTGAAGGTATGAAAAGGATGTGTAAATGAATGATGAATAGTAAGTTAAGAACAAAAGGGAAAGCAATTAAATCAAAAGGGACTAGACAAGGCGCAGTAAAGGTGAAGAATTAAGAGAGAAAGAGGACTTTTACGTTGGGCGCCAAACTGTCGTGAAGCGACAATTAAAAAAAAGAAAGAACCTAACCTACGAACAGCAAAACAACCAAATAGACCAAGACAAATAATATATTTAAGATTTGAAAAATATTTACAATTTTATGTAACAAAAATGGAGTATGAATATGAGGATGGATGAAGTGATTTACAAATTATTTTAAAAAAAAAGGTAATAAAAAAGAGATTTGTGTTGAAGCTGAGTCCGAAGGTCCCAAGTGTGCTCTCAGCGCCTGGAACGAGCACGCACGGCGTAGGTGAGAAGGCGTGGGCGTCTCTAGGCGACGACCTCAGGTGAAAGCGGCGATTGCAGGATCGGTGAATTCAGCCCAGACAGGAGTTTGCAGGATCCTCAGCGACTTCAGACAGCGCAGTGGTCTGCAGGATCCGGTGACTGCAGGCGGGACAGAGGTTTGTAGGTTCCTGGTGATTTCGGGCGGAACAGAGGTTTGCAGGTCCCGGCGACTCCAGGTAGAGTAGAGACTTGTGGGATCTCGGCGACTTCAGGCAGAGCAACGTTTGTAGGATCCGGCGACTTCAGGCAGAGCAACGGTCCGTAGAGTCCAGTGGCTTCAGGCAGGACAGAGGCTTGCAGGATCCCGGGGCTGAGCGGCCCCGGGATAAGGCCTTTAGAAGATGCTTCCGATACGAGAACTGAAGCAAGACTGCCTTTCTTCACCGATTGTTCGGCTTTTATATCTTTCTAGAGAGAACGGAAAAATTATTCATATTTTTTGTAAATGGTCAAGAGGAAAGAGTATTTATGTGGAAGGAACTTCATACTAGAGACGAATTTGAATAAAAGTTACCATGACAACGGAATAAATAGTAGTTGTCATAAAAACCAATTTTTGGTTTTTGGGCTGTTATTAAGAAATTATTACATTTAAGTAAGAAACAAGATGATAATCACATAGGAAAAACTAATGCACGACAACGTACACTAAGCCTGAAATTGTAGAGTTACATAGAATTCAATAAAAGACCAACAAAGGTAAGACCTCATTGACAGCTATTTTAAAAGTACAAAATAGTGTGAAAATATACAGTAAAATGATATGTTATTGTGTAAAAACGTTACAGGATCCTATATAAATAAAGGTGATGCAAAATACAAATGCAGAAAATCAAAAACAGAATGAAAAAAAATAGTATGAAGTGATGCAGACCATGAATGCAGAATATCAAAACAGAATGGAGAATCAGTGTACAATGAAATGTAAGTAGAATAACACTACAAGTTAGACTCTTATAATTTTTTTTCATAAGTAAAATGATACAAATTGACTGTGATTAGATATACCAGTCAATGTACACTTTGCTTAAAGGTAAAAGAAAAGAGAAAAAAAAATAAAATAAAAAGAAAGTTAAACAATAAACTTAAACTAAAATTAATATCGCTATAGTTAGCGCACTGTCTTTTGTAAAAGAAATCTTTTATATACAATTTTGTGTAATAAAATATATACAACTTATACTAAATAATATTTCTAAGATTGGCACGCTGTCATAGAACAACTTTTATATACAAAAACTAAAGTTGGCAAAATATTACTTCTATATATAGGCTATATATAGGTTTATAAATAGGATTATAAATCAATATTTATAATCATCGAAATCTTCAATACGTTTCCATTTGTGATGTTTAATAATTAAAACTATTGAGTATTTCATGGCAATCTGACGTTCTTGTCACACGTCAATTAACACATTACACTACTGACACTACGTACTTCGTATGCATAAAATTAAACTAGGTAAGGATGGTCGTTCTTGTCTAATCAAAACAACGATTCAGTAAATAAATGCGCTAGGTACTTCTCGAGTTCGCGCGCAAACGTTAACAACGAAGTGAAAGCATTGTTGCCGTTCCGTGTGCCCAGTAATGCGATCGCGCAGTCTTACTAAAGTCACAACGTCGCAATTCGAACCACAGTGCCCAAGCGATACGGAATACGGATTCGAGTAATGATTTATATTGATGATTTTGTCGTTCTCATTGCACGATGAAATGATTTCAAAATATCGATGATTTTAACATGTGACATGATATCGGACTCATTTCTAGCAGAGGCCTGCTTATGGCACGTTGGCTTGTTCCGCAAAAGCAATGTGAAAAGAATATGTTTATTACTTTTGACAATAGAAAAGAGGTTGGTTATTCAATTACTTATAATAGGTTTTACATCAAAACAACCTTGCATATTATATTATTAGATAGGGTGGATGCCCCTATTACCAGCCTTTTAGTGCCAATTTCAACTTTAAAAATTCCTGCTATTTTAATTAAGGCATAATATTTTTAAACATTTATTTTAATCGATAGGTTATTTATGGACAAATGTAATAAACATTTATTTACTATCATATTATTAGGCGTTATGGCTCAAATTCCAGCCACCCTGAACAACCGAATGTCGTCCTTTTTTATACCTAATTCCAGCATAGCATAGAGCTAAGCCTTTTGAGTTTTTGGTAGGTACCTATTGTAGGTAAGTTTTAGGGACACAGAAATAAATTCGTAACAATTCTTAATTTTGAATTATGAATGTCATAAGCATGGAATATGTATTAAGGCAGACGACAACATTATTTTATTTTAATGTTTTACTACTTAACTTACTGTGTTTTAGTTTAAAGCAGTTCAATAAATTAAAACAAATTATGATAAAATATTATGTAGTACATCGATTTCTAATAGTTTAATCATCCAAGTTTTCTAATCATCATCGTCATTACAACCTTACACAAGTCCAGTACTGAACATCCTCCTAGATAGACTGCCGCAAAGCCTGGTCCTAAACCACATTCCTTGTCATGAGTTTTTCATTTATTTTCTAAGTTATAATTAGTATTACTAAGTTATGGTTTTTGTTTGTATATACTATATTTATTGCTTGTTTTTTCTTCTTTCTCAAAAAATAATTGAATACTTACATAAGGTGTTCTTAATATACATCGAATGTCAGAGAGAAAAGCTAGTACATCTTTTGCTAAACTTTAAAATCTAAAACCAATTTTAAAACAGCCGAATTGATCATAACTCCCTTAGGTATAAAATAAGTTATGATCTAATTAATGGTATTTATTCCAGTTTATGACAGCCCTGATTTATATTACGCCGCTGAAATTAGGTACATACTTCTTATTAGGTACATTACACCAAATAATAACAGCATATACAAATAATACACATTGTGCACTCCATACATTTCGTATATCTAGTTACAGCCCCATTAATTTCCGCTAAAAGAAAATAAAGAACTTGTAAATTTAAACAACAATAACTGCATTACTATGTCTATAGTCATATTCATATATATCAAAAAGCCTATATATGAGATAATGTAAAGTAAGCGTTTTTAACGTGGTATAGCCATGCTGCAGCTGTATTACTGGTATAGTTGTAGCACGAATGGGTCGGCTCGACCGGGGAGGACCACGCTCTCTCAGAATACCAACGTAAAAACCAACCAACGATTCGTTCTCCGCCGGCGCCAATTAAAATTTTAATTGCAATTGTGAGTGCTGATTTACCACGTGCTCGGCGGTGAAGGAAAACATGTTGAGAAAACCTGCATGTCTGAGAAATAAGAAAAATATTTCGAACACGTATTGGGGCAGCGCGGCGGACATTTCCTAGCTCTAAAATCCTCTCAGAAATAAGAGGAGGCCTGAGCCCAGCAGTGGGACGTATGCGTATATAGGCTGTAACTTTTACTTAAAACATTTAAAAGAGCAAAACATTAACGTTTAGTAAAGATTAAAAACGTATACGCTTTTACAACAAAATTCCAGAAATTATACAAAATTTGACCTGCTCAAAGTTCAAAAACTTTATTAAACTAAATTTGTATAAAAAGGGTTTAATAAGTTTATTAAAGAATTTATAGATGATAATAACCCCTGGAAATGAGGTGATCGCTACCAAGCTCTTTCTAATTTGTTGTGTTGTTAATTTGTGTAACATACATGATTGTAAGCTGTTATTTTAAAAAAAGTCCCACTGGGTTTCTTGCTGGTTCTTCCCAGGACAGAGGTTTTTTCCGAACCAGTGGTAATCAAACAAAAGAGTGACTTTCAATAAGTATTATTTATAATCTATATTGAATAAAAAAGTTTCTGTTTCTGTTTCTGATCGTGTCGAGAAAATGCCGGAACAGCCAGTTGATCATAATACAAACATGACCCGCTGAACTAGTGCAAATGATGTCTAGCCATGAATCTTCGGTGTCCACGTTGTGGTGAGTTGGACCAGATGGAAGTGTAGCGGGTGGAAGGAAAAGGAGAGGTCTCTCGCTGGGCAAGGCGTTCTGCCCGCGGAGCGGCCAACGCTCCCGCTATCAGTGGTGATCGGAACGCAATTGCGTTTGCAACTCCTGGTCTTCGTTCTCCAAGTTCATTGTGCCCATGAAGAAGGCTTGTGACTTGATGGATACAGGAGTCCAAAACGAATCTAAATCTGCTTGCGGTAGATCTTCGTCTGCCCACTGAGCATTGGCAAACACTCTGTCAGGATTTCTCAGCCCAGTGGCATCGTTACTGACTATGATTTTCTGATGACCTGGGGCGTCATAGTCAATTACTGCACCTTCTGAAAATATCTTTATCTCCTTGCGAGCGACAAATGAAATAAAGTTCTTGACGCGGTGGATGTCCTGTTAAAATTCTTCCATCCCATAATTCTGAGGCATGAAATCGCCTGGATTCAGCAGAATTGGAAATCCATGGTCTGCAGGGACTTGTCCATAAGCTGGGGCTGGTTCCAATTCGCAAAGGGAAGAGGAGAAAGGTCATAGAAAGCTTGGCGCTCGGCCTGAGGTATATTTAGACATAATATTCAAATTATTACTAAGTTTTGCTAATGGTAATTGATTTAGGAGGAGGGACAGGTGGTTGCTACTGTTTGTTTTGAATTTCGTGCAGAGAACCGTAAATTTCGTGCTGATAACTTGTAGAAGAAGCGCGAGAAGAGTCTAGTTCAATTTCTTTTGATAAAAAATATTTTCTCATATCGACTTTACTTTTTTTTAAAGTTCGATGCGCGTGTGAGGGTGATTGTCTGTTTTGTTGTATTGCGATAGAGTTGGTGGTTTCAGGTGATTTAGATGGTTTTCTTTTTTGATATATTAAACTGTCTTTATTCGTACCTAAGTAGACTATTTTGTAGCGTCTTAGCACAGCATTTTTCCCTGACTTCTAGCCATGTCCACTTCTCTCTGGACCTCTTTTCGTATTTTCAGTACATGCGGTGTAAAATCTTCTTTAATATAATAAGGGGTGTTTTTTTAAGCCCGATAAAACTTGAAATTGTAAAAAATAACACAAAAAATTAAATTGTAATCAAATTTTTTTTTTATTCGAAAGATCAATACGTGACATTAACATTTGAAAATGATTTCGGGCATATGGGCACCGCGGCTGTTCTTGACGAAGCGCATTCTGGACGTCCAATTTTGGGCCACTTTTTCGAGCACTGCTGGCCGTATGTCACGAATAACATGAACAATGCTGGCCTCCAAGGCGTCAATTGTTGCTGGTTTATCAGCATAAACCAGTGACTTCACGTAGCCCCACAGGAAATAATCGAGAGGTGTCAAATCGCACGACCTTGGAGGCCAATTGACAGGTCCATTTCTCGAAATCAACTTATCGCCAAATTTTGATTTCAATAAGTCGATGGTTGCGTTCGCCGTATGGCACGTAGCGCCATCCTGTTGAAACCACATCTCCTCCGGATCAATGTCATCCATATTTTCAAACAAAAAATCATTGATCATGGTGCGGTAACGATCTCCATTGACCGTAACGCGAGCTCCGGCCTCATTTTTGAAGAAATAAGGTCCGATGATGCCACCAGCGTGAAAACCGCACCAAACGGTGCATTTTTCTGGATGTAATGGAGTCTGTAGGGTCTCTTGTGGATTGGTCTCGCTCCATATGCGGCAATTTTGCTTATTAACAAACCCGTTAAGCCAAAAATGCGCCTCATCGCTGAACACAATTTTGCGATAAAACAACGGGTCAGTTGCCAACTGCTCTAGAGCCCAATCGGCGAAAGAACGACGCATATAATGGTCTCGTGGCTTCAATTCCTGCACCAGCTGGATCTTATACGGGTGTAGGCCGAGATCTTTGCGCAAAATTTTCCACGTAGTGGACGGACAGAGCCCCAATTCCTGCGACCGACGACGAATCGATAAATTTGGATCTTCTTCCACACTTTCGTTTACGGCGGCGATATTCTCTTCAGTACGCACATTCCTTCGACGTGTTGGTGTTATTGCATCCTCTAGAGAGTATGTGGTACGAAATCTATCCACAGTTCGACGAATGGCTTGTTCAGGTGGACGATTATGTACGCCATAAAAATGACGAAGTCGTCTATAAGTTGCGCGAATCGACGACTGATTCAAAGTAAATTTGGATAATTTCGTAGCGTTGTTCAAGCGTGAGTCTATTCATGATGATTTGTCAGAGTATACTGAAACGATAAAAAAAATATTTCATCAAAATTTAATTTTTTGTGTTACTTTTTACAATTTAAAGTTCTATCTAGCTTAAAAAAACACCCTTTAGTTAGTACAGTCTAATCGCTTTTTTGTTTTTAAAATTTTTATTTTAAGGCTTAATTTACAAAAAGTAATTTTAATTGGTCTAGGATTTTCTCTCTTCCTACCTAGTTTTAAAGCTGATTCTATATCTTGTAAGTTACAATTTGCGTTCAAGTGTTCATTTAAAAATTTAATAATATTATTTTCTGAATTTGGATAACTTTTTTCGTTTTCCTCTAGCCCAAATAAAACTATGTTTTTCATCCTTATTTGTTTTTCAATATTTTCTAGTGCATTTTGTTGGTTATTGATAATTTCCTCCAGCTCTTCATTTTTTGACATAATTTCCTTAAATTTTAAGTTCGTATTTTCAATGATAGGCTTTGAAATATCTTGTAAACTTTTTAGTTCTTTTCTTTGTTCCGTTATATCATCCTGCATTTTCTTTAGCATGTTTGTTATTTATTCCATATTGATAAGTAATTTTATTTATTTGGATATTATTAACCGACCTGTCAAGTAACTATATTTTTTTATTGATTGTGTTTGATTCAGTTCGGTTTGTATTAGTATCTTCAAACTCCGCTAGATGGGTTTTAGTCGTAAGATCTCCTAATTAACAGTAGATGGCGCGAACTTGATAGACTGCTTTTAAATGACTCAACGTATTGTTCGTTTGTTTAATTTTATAGGTTATAATTTTGAAAATACAGTTATTCGATTATTTTCACCACATTTTTTAGTTTCTTTGTATTTCATAAGTTTCCTTATAGCGAAATTTTAATGTGGAGTTACTTCACTTTGACTATCAAATCATATTTATGGTTATAAAGTTCAAAGTTTACACTTACATATTCAAGTCTGAAATTAAAGGTTTTCCTTTTCACACTGATGTTACACTAATACTTGTCTAACTTAAACACTTTTGTATTCACTTAATAACACAAATTTTAACTTGTTTTGACTTAAATAACAAATTTTAAATTCATTTTAAGTACGGAGCTAATGTGTTTACACCGCACGCTATTAATAAATATAACCACCAACCAATATGGCAGTTATATTGAGTTATCTGGTGGAACTGTACGCGTACCGCGGGGTTATGTTGGAGTATTAGCTCCGTTACTGCGTGGACTGCCGGATAATAGTGTAAGATATAACAAAGCAGTAAATGTTATACGTTGGGGTCAAGGAAAGGCAGGCTCTGGTCGCGCGCTAGTTAAGTGTTGCGATGGAGAGGAAATCACGTCAGGGGTCAACACTGTGGCTGGTGGAAGGACAAGGGGAGATCTCCCGCCGGGCAAGGTGTTCTGCCCGGGGAGCGGCCAACGCTCCGAGTTGTAGTTCGCAGCTATTCTATATATACTGCTATAATTTCGGAACTTTGTAAGCGCTATTTAGGCTTCGATGTGTTACGCTTGTGGCGCTACGACAGCGCCGCCACATCACCTCCCTGCTCAGACCCGAGGTCGATAGTGCAGTCCGATTGCCTGCCCGTCCTTAATGTCGGTGGGGAATGCATGCTGTGTGCGTAAGGGCAAGTGACGCCGGAGCGAACGATGTGCCGGTGTGTATGCATGCCGTACTACGCACTTGCAAGTGATGCCCGGTGAGAACGATGAGCCGGAGCAAGTCCCAGGGATTTCCTTGTAGTCTGCGGTAAGTCGAGAAGAAGGTAAGTAATCTGCGAAAGTGCCGTGAAGCAGAGGCAAGCAGTAAGGCTCAGAGCCGAACACTATAGCGCAGAGAGTAGCTTGAAGGAACAGGAAGCATTATTATTCCAGTGTTGCGATGAACCTTTGTAAAGCTAGATGGCTTGCAGAATGTGAAAAC
Organism: Parnassius glacialis; assembly: GCA_033319125.1. NCBI lineage: Eukaryota > Metazoa > Arthropoda > Insecta > Lepidoptera > Papilionidae > Parnassius > Parnassius glacialis. The sequence goes on along the minus strand of JAVANC010000004.1, from coordinate 73,093,681 downwards.
TGCAGACAATATCTGCTCGGGAGCAAATTAATGGGGTACTTGAGGACGATGACGAAGGTTTTGAAGTTGTAGTTTACGAAGGTTGATGGTTGCGTGTTCAAATCACGTCAGATGGTCACCACTGTGGCGGGTGGAAGGAAAAGGGGAGGTCTCCCGCCGGGCAAGGTGTTTTGCCCGGGGAACGGCCAACGCTCCAGGTGGTAGTTCGGAGCTATTCTATATATACTGCTTTAACTTCGAAACTTTGTTAGCGCGATTTAGGCTTCGATGTGTTTTCGCTTGTGGCGCGACGACTGCGCCGCCACAGAAGAATATAGAGATCTGCTGAGTCCATGATAGCTTTGAGTTTGCGACTCTGAGGGGAGTTCTTTAGTAAGTTAGTGTTGAAGTCACCAATTATTATAATATGTTTGTTAATTGTGCTGATGGAGTCGATCACGCATATTGAATATGGGAAAAATAATCAGTTGAAGGAGGACTGTAAACAACTCCGAGCACGACCCTCAAACCCTTAATATCTACTTCTAGAAATAGTTACTCAGCAGATCCTCTACTCCGATGGTGATTTTGCAATGACATTATATGCAGATTCCGATCGCAAGTGAATGGCTACGCAACCACCACCAGTCTTGCCGGTGCGATCAGAGCGTACAAGTACAAATCCAGGAAGACTGTACAACGTGGAGGAAAGGGAGGGTTTTAGCCAGGATTCGGAAATAAGTAGAGCATGGATGTACGGCGAGGAAAATGTATTAAGCAAATCTGTATAATGTGCAGATATGCTTTGCGCATTTATATTACCCACATCAACGAAAGAATCGTCAGTGGCTGAAGTGATGTTAAGAGAAGAAAATGCTGAATAAAATGAGTCTTCTTCTGATGACATTTAAACTGTTATTAATAATAATAATAAATAAAAAATAGGTAATAATAAATAATGTTCTATAATATATATGTAATAAACTTTATATATACCATATATTATATTTATATATACACAGTCAGGTCATAAGTATTGTCACACAGTACAAACTTTTCTTTTAGAATGCTGGCCACAAAAAGTTTATTGATTTCGAATTTCGAATTGTTCATGAAAATAAAACTGTATACTTTTTAGAATTTTACTCATTTTTGAATATGGAGTGGACGCTTAAAGAAGACCGTGTTGCAGTTATTGCGTTGCATCGTTGCGGTTACGCGCCAATTCAAATTTTTGACATACTGAACAATTTGAATATAACCAAAAGATTCAATGTAATCAAACGATACAATGAAGCCTCTAGTGTAGATGACAGGTCAAGAAGTGGTCGCCCTTGGTCTGTTAGGACTCCAGCAGTGATAAAAGCTGTGAAGGCGCGAATTCAAAGAAATCCCAAACGTAAGCAGAAACTGTTGGCCCTTCAGATGGGGTTAAGCAGAACCACGGTGAAAAGGGTGTTAAATGAAGACTTAGGGCTTCGGGCATATCGAAGAAAAACAGGACATCGTTTGAATGCTCGTCTAATGGACCTGAGACTGAAGAGATGCCGCGCTTTATTGAAGCGCTACGCGGGAAAAAAATATCGAGAAATTTTTTTGTCGGATGAAAAAATTTTTACCGTCGAAGAGAGCTACAACAAACAAAATGATGAGGTGTACGCACACAGTAGTGAAGAAGTGAGCAAGCGTATTCCGCGTGTCCAACGAGGTCATTTTCCATCCTTGCTCATGGTATGGTTGGGAGTTTCTTATTGGGGCTTAACAGAGGTACATTTTTGTGAGAAAGGTGTAAAAACGAATGCAGTTGTTTATTAAAATACAGTCCTGACGAACCTTGTGGAACCTGTTTCTCATACCATTTTCAATGACAGGCACTGGGTATTCCAACAAGATTCGGCGCCAGCTCATAGAGCGAAGAGCACACAAGACTGGCTGGCGGCGCTTGAAATCGACTTCATCCTGCACGAAGACTGGCCCTCCTCCAGTCCAGATTTGAATCCGTTAGATTACAAGATATGGCAACACTTGGAGGAAAAGGCGTGCTCAAAGCCTCATCCCAATTTGGAGTCACTCAAGACATCCTTGATTAAGGCAGCCGCCGATATTGACATAGACCTCGTTCATGCTGCGATAGACGACTGGCCGCGCAGATTGAAGGCCTGTATTCAAAATCACCGAGGTCATTTTGAATAAACTTTAGTGTCATAAGAATCTATGTTTTGTTAAGTTCATTTTGGTATATAAATGGTTACATAATGAATAAACTTGTTTAATTATTTTATATTAAACATGTGACAGAATTTATGACCTGACTAGGTATATATATAAATGTTAAAACAATGTTATTATTATGAAATATAAAATGTTAATTAATCACTAATTGTTTCACCTGCAGGTCTGCTTTAAAAATTATTAATCAAGTTTACATATATCAACAAAAAAAAGATTATCTATTACAAACATTTTAAACAGTCCAAATAAAAAGCACTGACGGCCCTACTCATATTTCACTTCGTCGTTTTAATAAGTAATTAAAGTTACTCTCATCATCTATAATATAAGGAACAATAGAAAAGGGTATTAATATAGTGATAAATATTAACTTAAGTAAGCGACGAACAATGATTATAAGTAAGGCTGTGATTGATTACCGTTTTGCATTTATACAAGACACAAGAGTATATATTAATTTAATATAAAACTGCCTATATGAATAACTTAAACTCGAAATAATTATGGGAAGATTAAAACGTTACAGTTAAAACGTGTGATTATATACTCTTTGCTAACAATCACAGAATATCGGTTAATGAACTCACCATAGCGTCTTTTTTAATCTATGATACACTGAAATGAAATTGTTATTAAAGTATATTATTTTTGTTTACAGTCTAAAATTTCGTACGGGGAATGTAAAGTTAAACATAACATCAAAATCGAAATCATAAAATTAAATCGAAAAGTTATAAATACAGTAAGAATGGTGATGATCATAAAGTGCAAGGCAATTATGTACAGATTAGGACACAGTTACAATAAATCACAACTTCTTACTGACTGCATGCTTCGAAGTAGTTGTTGTCCTGGATTTAGATCCTTCTTTTGTGGCGATGACATCAGAGACTGGAAGCGGGGTACCAATACCACGTTCTACGTCTGCTTTGTGTTGCGTTGTCTCTATAGGTAAGCCACACACCTGGCGGATCGCCCGCGGGGCATGAAGTTGGTGGGGATGGGTATCGATACACACGTAATAATTTTTACAGAGATAAATCCCGGGATAATATTCGCCGATTGCAAATATAGGATAATGTAAATAAAAGACAACTTTGCTAGATAAATGATTTTGTAGCATGTTAATTTTTTTTTTACTGTAACGTATTTTTTTTATTATGTACATAATAAATAAGACAATGATTTATATCAGAAATATTTATTAAGTTTTAAGCAAAACACTTTGGAAAAGCAGTACTTAACCTTAAACTTATCTTCACGCACAATCCCTGACGGGGTAGCCAGAGAGAACAGATCGCCAAGTGTCACGATCCGTACATACCTCTTTCGCTTCTTTCAGATTCATTATCTTCTTCATACATGCACGTCTAGGTATCCGAGTACTCTTGACCCTCCCCTCTTCGAGCAGTTTGCTCACATGGTCTTCGAAAGTTAGTCTCGGTCTACCTCGACACCTTTTAATATTAACTTTCGCGCTATATATTTTCTTCACCATTCGGTCTTCACTCATTCGCTCAACGTGCCCAAACCATCGAAGCACGCCCTTATCAATTTTTGTGATAAGGTCATCTTTCAAACCTGCCATATTGCGAATCTCTTCGTTTCGCTTTCGGTCGGCCATTGTAACGCCGCACATTTTACGAAGAGATCGCATCTCCACTGCATTCAACTTGCTTTTATGCTTCTTCTGGCATACCCAGGTTTCGCTGCCATATAACAAAGTCGGTACCAACACTGCGTTATGTATTGCAAGGCGTGCACTCTTCACTACGCCTTGCCTTTTGACTAACGCAGTCAGGGCACCATTGACTTTGTTCCCGGCAGCGACACGCCTGTCCACATCTAAATCACATCTTCCATCCCGGCTAAAAGCACTCCCCAAGTATACAATTTCATTTACCTGTCCTAGACATTCCTGATTTACCCATATTTCACACTTCGTTATCTCTTCGTCCCTTTCAAATACCAGAACCTTAGTTTTATTAGCATTCAAACGGAGACCTTTAATTTCACATTCCTCTTTCAGTCCAGGAAGACAAAAAACCAACGATGACAAATACAAAAGCTTCGATGCAGGCTTGGCTGCAAAGACTAGAAAGAAGAAAAGAAGTACTTAACCATTTTTTATAATTTTATTTTAATAATTATTATATATTTTCCTCCTCGCTAATATCAATATTCATATCACCTGAATTACCGTCTTCTCTATCAGTGCAACTGGACGAGTCAGAATTATCTTGTAAATTAATTATCATTTCGTCCATAGCGTCGTCGAATATTCGATCGTGTTGACAGTACTCATCTTCAATTTTCTGGACATGTGTGTCACATGCTACCCATTTTTCTACTGGAAATTCACTAAATAATTTCTCTAGTGCAGTTTTCTTCTCATCTAAATTACTGTCAAGTTCGTTTCTCGAAAGTTGTCCCTTGATATCCCCCCAAACCAGCTCTTTGGGGTTCAAGTCTGGGTGATACGGCGTAAGTCTTAATACTTCGTGGCCTGCAGCTTTTAGCACTTCATCGATCTTGTAAACATTTTCAGATCCATGTTGTTTAATCAAATTGAGCAGGTCACATTTTCTCAAGGAACTGTCAAATTCCACATTATGTCTTTGCAGCCAAGCCTGCATCGAAGCTTTTGTATTTGTCATCGTTGGTTTTTTGTCTTCCTGGACTGAATGATACGCGGCGTTATCCATAACAATTACAGATCTTGGAGGTAAATTTGGCAATAATTTTTCTTTTGTCCATTTATTGAAATTTACAAAATTCATATCGGAATGATAATCCCCGGTTTTAGTTTTTGATTTAAAAATTAAAAGGTCTCCGTCAATAAATCCAGCCTGGCCTCCTGCATGTACAATAAATAATCTCGGTCCTTTGTCAATATGAGCCAGCACTCCACGTTCTTCTTTTGATTGCCAGCACAATGGAACATTTAAGGAGGAATTGACGTATGTTTCATCGAGGTAAACAATGGATCTCTTGTCTCTTCGATGTTTTTGTATCGCATTCAGATATTTCCATCGCCAAGAAACAATGTTTGGTTGTTCAATAAGCAGCTTTCTCTTCGACTGACATTTTTTAAATTTAAAGCCAAGTTTGTGCAGTAATAGTCTCAAATATTCTCGACCGCAATTTAAAATTCCTTCTTCTTTAAGTTTAGCATTTAATGTTTTTAATGTGGGAACCCTCTTGTAAATAGTGTAAAATTGAGTTATTTTTCGTTTCACTGCTCCTTCAGTAAAATTATCTATTTCAATCTTTTTCCTTCGTACCTGTTTTATTTTTTTGAGGGATTTAAAAACCGCACTATTTTGTTCACGCATTTTAAATAATTTCCTTCTTTGTCTATTTTACTCACAGATGTTAAAGATATTCCTGTTGCTTGTTCTAGAAAGTTCTGGATTCTCAGGTGAGAATGGTGGAACTTTTATTTTTAATTTGGGTACATATTTATTTTCATGTTCCGTGGGAACGCGCACTGGGTGTGTCCGTCGTATAGTGACTTTGGCATTGGTTTTCGCGGAGTCACTGCTATCACTCATCTTAATATTCGTGTCCTTATCGGGGTCACCAGTTATAGCGGGATGGTGTGTGTGGTAGAATGTGTATGGATTACAGTCTGGTAAAAATTAATTAAGTCCAAACGTAAACAATAACGTTAACATTTATTCACTATAGACAGTTACACAAAATATATATAGTTCCACACGACACAATATACAATTTAATACCTATATGAAATTGAAGGAGTAGAAAGCGATAGTATAAAACAAACTATAAAAGCTAGTATTCGCGAGAAAATAATGGGACACTACGGTTAGCTAGGCGACATGGGCTTAGCGTGTGATGTCGATAAGCAGACTGGCAAACGCGGTGCGAGGCGTTGAATGAAATTGAAGAATGAAATTCCTTGCGCGGGCGGCAAGGAATTTCATTCTAACGGTATCGTTGTTTAGCGCCTTTCCATTGCACAACAAGGCGAATGTAAATAATCTTTTATTAAATATTTCTTTTGTATTGTGATCATTCTGTAACTATGTTAATGTTATTTTATGATTGTAAATAGTTAGATAGAAGTAAAGATGTAAGTTTATTTCGGTATAGTAAAATTTAGTAAATATATATAAAATAAGTTATAAGTGTATGTATATGAACGTATAATATACAATAAGTAGGCTACAATGCCATTTTATAACTAAGGAATGCTGTCATCGTTTAGGCGTCCAACAACTCGATACCAAATGTACTGTAATAAAGGGATTTGGTGGCGTAGAAAAAATCCTTAAATCAAAATCGATCAATATTAAAATTTTCTCACGTTTCAACTCTAATATTAACTTCAATACTTCAGCGCTCGTTGTTGACGAAATTACCGGTCGTATGCTCACCGCTGTGGTAGACAAATCAGTTTTAGCACAATTTAATGACATAAGGCTCGCTGATGAATGTTACGGTGTGCCTAATGAAATTGACGTATTGATAGGCGCATCCCTTTTCCCGCACTTATTATTTCTTGACGTAATTCACTCTTCTAAAGACTTGTCTGGGCCCTCAGCTTTGAACACGGTGTTTGGTTACGTTATTATGAGTTCAGTACCGACACTTCAATCTAATCAGTCATTAACGTGTTGCACAATCCTAGTCTCCTGCTAGTGATAAATTAGTGCAACGATTTTTGGAGCTTGAACAGCCTCCCTTCGCATCGCCCATTTAGTGTCCTTCAGACACATTGAATGTGAAGAGTTTTATAAGTTGACGACATCCTGCGATCCTGATAGTGGTAGATACATTGTTGGCCTAGCATTTAAAGATGACGTTTATTCTCTCGGAGATTCTTACGAGACTGCTCGACGACGATTCATGTGCTTGGAAAAAAAACTTCAAGCATCACCTGTACTAAGGTTGGCATATGACGACGTCATGAAGGAATATTTAGCCAAAAATTATATCTCTCCCGCACCACCGTACGACTCTCATGACCCCGCTCCAATCTATGTAATCTCGCATCATGGTGTCTTACGCGAAGACAAGAAGTAGACACGTTTACGTATAGTCCTGGATGCTAGCAGTAAGACTAGCACCGGTCGAGCATTAAATGATATCCTACACTCAGGGCCAAATTAGCAAGGCAATTTGTTCAATATAATTAATGATTAAACGAACTTACCTGTAAGTGAAGTTCTATCATAATTATGTGAGGTGTTTCGTTCGAAGAGATTACATAACATAGGTAGTCCCACATACATTGTCGCCATCTATGCACTTAGTTTAAAGTAAAAATAAAACAAGACGGTAGATTAATATTACTTCATGGTTTCACTGCGCTCGATTTATCGTTTTGTTCAGAGTAGAGAAACGACATGATATTTCACAATATGAGGGTTAAAAATAAACAGGGCGGGAGGGATGCTAATCTCTTCGAACGAAACACCTCACATAATTATGATAGAACTTCACTTACAGGTAAGTTCGTATAATCATTAATTATGCTTCAGTGTTTCATTCTCGAGATTAGATAACACAGGTAAATGTTGAGAGTTAATTGTGAAATATCCCAACAGAAATTATTTACAATGGGAAAAAAGATCAATATTTCATGAATTAAATAATTTTAATTATAATCACTATAAAGTGTACATAAAAATACACTGCTATGACTTACGATTATCGTGATTAATGATACATGTTTAATTAACATTAATTAATAATTAGTAAACTCTTAGCGAAACTATGTCTCAGCATTCAGTAGGTATCAGTTGATATTATCCATTATAGAACTATTAAAGAACTTCGCGAGAGTTGTAGATGCACTCGTCCAGTCGGCAGTTTTCCTTAGTATATTTAAGTTGACAGCTAGTTTATGGGCTCCAGACCTGCTGGCGTGCCTAGTGATATGCGCACAGAATGTAGTAACGTCAACCCCGCTAACCTCCAACTCTTTATCCATCTACTTAGCGTTTAAACAGCAACATTTTTATGGGGCTCCTTTGTACTAGTGTAGTGTGTCTAAAGTATGGATGAACAAGGGTTGGCTGATTAGTATTAACATGAGATGTTTTTGTCAAATCGGGAACATTAGTAGAAATTTCATCAAGTGAAATTCTTATATTTTTTATAGGGTTTGGGTCCTGTGCGCCGTTATTAGTGCAAGAAGGCAACTAGTTTTTTTTTATAAATATTTTCTCAAAAGATAGATCTAATTCGACACCCAGCTAGCGAGAGTTTCTATTAATAATGAGGTGTCACAAAGTTGAATCATATTTGGGTAAAGCCTACATAAAAAATAAAAATAAACCTTTAATTTTTTTTTGTTTATATGGTCATCCTCGCTAGTTTGGGCTCTAGATTGGTAGACTCATGAAGAAATAACCAATAATTGGTATTAACGCCTGATACATGTTGTTATTCTTGCAAAAATTATACCATTTTTTCAAACATGTATCATAATATTTCATAGAGATGGCCGAAAGAGAAACCAATATGATCGGAATAGATGTGCAGGGAATGTTTCTTTTCAATAAAAAAGCCCGCATTAAATTCCGGCACCCAGGGTAATACGCTCATTATCTGGTAGTTTCTGGAATAAGAAACAATTAGTTCCTTAACAGAATTAAAAATGAATGGCCAAAATCGACTCCAGGAGCCGATTAAACAGGGGATACCTAGGCTGTGATAGCCATGTCGGTACTATCAATATACCTCTAGCTTTAACGCTAATAATAATTTTTCTTAATGTTTTAAGAACAATTGAGAAAAGGAAAGAAAGCGTTGTAAGTATAGGCATCAGGGTCTTTATGCAATGATACATAATATTTTGTATATTTTTTTATTTATGCTGCTAGCAAATATGTAAATATCTGGTACACAAAGCAAAATCTGAAAATGCTATTCAATGTCAGGGTGATTAGATTTTGGGTCAGTAATAGTGTTCTCGACAGATGGGATATATAAAGTAGAAACATAAAAGATTATATGCTTGCTTCGTATCATTGCCATAGTTTTTAGCAACCTTAGGTAAATGAGAGTGCTGTATTCCTCACATGCGATTTATGTACGAAATTACTTATCATCACGCACAATCCCTGACGGAGTAGCCAGAGAGAACAGATCGCCAAGTGTCACGATCCTTACATAACTCTTTCGTTATCTTCTTCATACATGCACGTCTAGGTATCCGAGTACTCTTGACCCCCCCTCCTCGAGCAGTTTGCTCACATAGTCTTCGAAAGTTAGTCTCGGTCTACCTCGACACCTTTTAATATTAACTTTCGCGCTATATATTTTCTTCACCATTCGGTCTTCACTTATTCGCTCAACGTGCCCAAACCATCGAAGCACACCCTTATCAATTTTTGTGATAAGGTCATCTTTCAAACCTGCCATATTGCGAATCTCTTCGTTTCGCTTACGGTCGGCCATGGTAACGCCGCACATTTTACGAAGAGATCGCATCTCCACTGCATTCAACTTGCTTTTATGCTTCTTCTAGCATACCCAGGTTTCGCTGCCATATAACAAAGTCGGTACCAACACTGCGTTATGTACTGCAAGGCGTGCACTCTTCACTACGCCTTGCCTTTTGACTAACGCAGTCAGGGCACCATTGACTTTGTTTCCGGCAGCGACACGCCTGTCCACATCTAAATCACATCTTCCATCCCGGCTAAAAGCACTTCCCAAGTATACAATTTCATTTACCTGTTCTAGACATTCCTGATTTACCCATATTTCACACTTCGTTATCTCTTCGTCCCTTTCAAATACCAGAACCTTAGTTTTATTAGCATTCAAACGGTGACCTTTAGTTTCACATTCCTCTTTCATACACGTGACTAATGCCTGCAGTTCTGCCTCTGATGGTGCAATAAGCACTGCATCATCAGCATACAGCAGACAATTTACTTTAATGTCACCCAATTTCACACCCAAACAGCTATCTTTCAGCTTCTGTAAATAGCTGTCGAGATACAGTATGAACAGCCAGGAAGACATGACACAACCCTGTTTTACGCCCGTTTGGACGCTAAACATGGGTGACAGGTCATGCCCTACCCGCACATAGGCTTTACAGTCACAGTAAAGTGACTGCACAGCCCTTAGCAATCGACCATCCACACCATACCCCGGCAACAGTTCCCACATTTTCTTCCTTACAACCTTATCAAATGCTTTCTCAAGATCCACAAAAGCACAGAAAATCTTCTGGTTAGCAGCCAGAAGCTTTTCCGTGATCATGCGGAGAGAAAACATTTGATCCGTGCATCCTCTTCCAGGTCTAAATCCGCATTGTGCCTCCCATAGAAATCTTTCCGATTTCTCTTGCATCCTACGTGTCAAAACCTTCGAGTAAGCTTTACTTGCTAAACTGGTCAAGCTGATCGCCCGATAGCACCCGCAGTCAAAATGTGAACCTTTACCTTTATATAAAGGCACAATGACTGCGGATCGCCAATCATCCGGGACATCCCCCGTCCGCCAGCACAAATTGCACAGCAGATGAAAGCTGTCCCAGACGCGAGGCCCACCATACTTGACCATTTCAGCAGTAACTCTGTCTAGTCCCGCAGCCTTACCACATTTCAAACTTCGAATCGCACGTTCAATCTTTTTCATACTGATGACCTCAGTGTCATCGAGGTCCGAGTCTGGCGTACCAGTCCCGGCGTCATCCCCGGATCCCTCACTAAGATCATCACACGCATACATTTCTCTATAAAATTCGCTCCATCGCTGCATGACGTCCGATTTTTCTGAGAGGACGTCATTAGTTCTCGAAAGCACTTTGTTCATTCTTAAGGCTGTCGCACCACTTCGGGTCCTTCCAACCTCTTTCCAGAAGAGTTTGGAGTTCTCCTTAAAGTTGTGCGACAACCTTTCGTCCGCTTCCATTCTACACCTTTCATGCACTTCCTCAATCAATGCTTTCGTGTGAACTTTCTGCAGCTTATATCTTTCTTTCATCTTCTCTCTCATATCCTTATCATTACTAGAGGCCAAGTAGTCTAACCATGCTTTCTTCTTCTTCTTCTTTACAGCTTCTTTCACTTCATCATTCCACCATGCATCTCTTCTTTTACTACTGCCTCTTTAAATCGTTCCACACATCATACTCAGCTGCAGGCGCTAGAAGTTGTAACTTATGAGCCCCAACTTCATTCCGACGCCAATAAATCAAGGGATGTCTAGATGGCGCGCAGTACCATTCGTACGCCAGTGTATGGACACGTTGCTATACGTTTGGCAATTGAACCTTCATATAATTGATATGAGTTTAAAGTCTGATCGTCAAAGAAAATGATTTTGGCAGATTGTTCGTTTCGTGAGCTATAACACTCATAAGGCTCATTCTGCATGTCTTCGTAATCCTGTGCTTTTAATAAGCTAGCTAAAATTTTATCTATTTCAGCTTTGGAGCTGGAAATCAAGGTTAATCCATGGTCATCGGGATCAACCTGCGTAGGAGATTTCTTCATGACCTTCTGTATTCCGGCGATAACTTTTGATGTGAAGAACGTTTGCGATGAACGTGAGTCTTTAGGCTCATAAGCTTTATCGGCCGACGGAGAGGCCGCTTTCTCGTCGCGTCTTTTTGAGGAGGATTGCCCCCGCTCTGTTACGCTATTCTTTCCCGGAGTACTAGTGACCAAGGTCTTAACGGAGGGAAGTCCAGTTCCTCTCCCGTGTTCATCTCTGGAGTCTGGATTTTTCGGATCTTTCTTATTTTTAACTTTATCTACAAGTGTTAGGCCAAAGGCTTCTAACTCCTGAACAATCTCAGTTTTCATATTGTGAGTCCGAGCCTCGCAATCAGGGAAGTGGCCGCGTGACACTCTGGTTACGGCCACGTTAGTATTATCGCCAAAGGCGGTATAAAGAATTCTTGAGCCGCTATGGACGGCGGGCGAAAGGAATACTTTAGAGCCTGAGTCTTCCGTATGTAACCGCGTGCGGTATATTGGTACATGGGGGTCAGTCCCCGAAACAAAAACTAGGCGGTTAACACCTTTATCATCACTATCTGATTTGCGCTCGAAGATCCTAATAAGGAACTCCTCGCCACTGGAATCCTCGAAGTTGTAAGTGATAGTCACGAACAACTTCTTTTTTGCTTTTGCGTCGAGATATAGGCTTTTGGTTGTGTATACGCGTTCTTTCCTGTTTTTCGCAGAAGAGGGTACTTCGACGTTCTTGGACATGTCGATTTATCTTCGCTGTCACCACACTGATTCGTATGATTTTCCACACACTTCTTCCGCTGCACTTACCATTCCATCCCTAAGGTTCTGCCATGTTCTTTCAACACATTCTTTTCTGCCATCGATGTTGTCAAGCTTTTCGGCTACCCTCGCATGATATTTGTCCCTAGTATCCGCTTCCTGAAGCTTCCAGCTTCGGATGCGACAGACCGACTGTGGTTCTGTTACTGCCGTCCGGTAGCGCCAACCCGCGAACAGACCCCTAAATCTAGTAATCACTAGATAGTGATCTGTTCCCAGGTCAGCACCCCTGAACACTCGCGTATCCATCACCTGTTTTCGCAGTCGGTCATCCACCAGGAACAAATCGATCATACTTCTCTCATTCTTACTTTCTCTAGTATACATATGGATTTTCTTGTGATTAAACGTAGTGTTTGTCACAAGAAGACCCTTTTCCTTGCATACCGCCAGTATAAGCTTGCCAGCATCATTAACCCTTTTATCGCCAAACTTTCCAAGCACCGACTCGTACCCTGGTCGAGCGGTACCAACCCATCCATTCAAATCACCACATACAACAATTCTTTCGTTTCCCTTAGCCAAATCTAGAACTTCTCTTACATTCTCCCAAAACTCCTCCAGCTCAGCCCTGGACGACGAAGCTACCGGCGCATAAACAACCAAAAGGAATAACTTCGTCAGTCCCAATTTAAAGCGAACCCAGAGAAGTCTTGAGTTCACAACCTTATATTCAGTCATAACATCGACCAACCGAGACGACAGCAGCACCTCCACTCCCTGGCGGGCGCTCTCGCTCTCCGGGACGCCGGACCATAGAGCTAACGCCCCGCCAGGGTGCTCTTCAGTACCACTGCCCTTCCGTTTGGTCTCCGACATACACACGACATCTAATTCTCTTTCTTTCATTATTTCGATCAACTCATTCGTCTTATCTCTCATGCCTCCTCTAACATTCCACGTGCCAACTTTGCACTCTGTCCTCCACCTTCCGCCGTGTCGGGCTGTGCGTGACGGGTGGCGGTCCCCATCGCCGCTTTGCGCGCTGCATTCCATACCAACGGGGACGAGCTGGTGTGCGTCGCCTTGGGGGGACGCCCTAACCCTCGTTGGCATGGGTGCGCAGCTGAGTAGAATTGCAGCCCTGAAAAGGGCTGGCAGGGGTCGCGACGAGCTCGCTTCTACAATGACCCGAAATTGCAGTTGTATTATCTATACGTAAGATTATTTGACTATTGGATAATGTTATGGCATATAATTTAAGTCCAATGAAAGCAGCTATTAATTCTAAATCTAATCTAGATAATTAATATGATGCTTTTGTTTAGCGTTACTTGAAATATCGCTTGCAGTCTTTCCCATACGGGCCACGCCCCATCCCGTTGTTGAGGCGTCAGAATTAATTTCCAGATTGAATTCATAAAATATTTATTTATTTACAACTTGATCGATGGATTTTATCGATCAATTGAAATCTAGATCTAATGTAGGTTTTAACGAAAATAATAAAAAAAAATAGGCTCGAACCGGGGTGGTACCACGACCTCACAGAAAACCAGCGTGAAGTAGAGGTTTACCTCTGCGTTTCGCTTGGTGAGTGCAGGTAGCCGGAGGCCCTTTTTACTGGAAATGAGGCATTCCATCTTAGTCCTCACGGGTGACAACGCATCTACATTTTGATTTGTAATAGAGGATAGATGTAGATGTCTATGGGCCGCAGCAACCACTTACCATCAGGTGGACTGTGTGCTCGTTTGTCACCCTTATCCTATAAAAAAAAAAAAAAAAAAAAAAACTATTCCAGTCATCCATAATTTTTGTTTTCTATAAGGAATTCGCATCTTCGAACTCCATAGTGTGAAATCAGGCATATTCAATAGCTGAACAAACAGACGTTAACAGGCTTACTAAGCGTATAAAGTACCTGATTCTTAATCTTTTAAGATTTTTTTTATTAGTATTTTAATAATTTGGCTTTAATTTTTACACATTCTATAAAAGGTAAACTGATTTTCATTATATTGGAATTTATTATAAATCTGGGATTTATCATAAATTTCAATACAAATTTAATATTACTAGGAATTATACAGCTTTTAATTTTATGAATAATGAAACCAAAGCCACAAAAAAGTTTCTTCATAACGTCAATATTTTGTACACATTTGCTATAGGTGCGTGATATAAAACATAAATCATAAGATTGTTATATAATATATTATATAATAAGTAGCCTGGATAGCTTACTGGCAGGTTACCAATACCACCAATACGTCGTAAGAGTTTGACAAACAGTTTCATTATTTTTGTAAATAAGTTAGAGAGTATTTCAGTACTTATGCCGAACTGGAGAACATTAAATTCATATAAAATATTCCTCATATATTGAGGAATATTTTATATGAATTTTACATTAAGTATTTTCATGAATTATCATGAATTTTATTATTTAAATTAATACAATTTGATTAGAAAAAATGCGTATTTGTGGTTAATTGTTGACATAAAACAACTTTTTGAAACAAGTTTTGCCATTGTTCTAAGATCTTCCAATTTAAAATGCTGTTTTTAACAACATTTTGAAACAGCACCTATACAGACAGTTAAGTTTTGGAATATCATACTGATAAGGTGTTTGTGAGGAGGGTATTTTATTCACGATAATATAGTTTGATCTGATGTTATTTATAACCATTGGTATAGAAAAGAGATTTACCAAAAATTTACCTCATCATTTAGCGGCGGCCACGACTGTTGCCCGGACGTGACGCTTACGATGATTGTAATTTCTGTTGGCTTGTCAAAGGTGTAGGCCCCTGTCGGCCTGCAGATCGGGGTAGGCGCTTTCCAGCTTAAATTCTTGTTGGAAGACAAGGTTTTTGGTTTGTTTGCATGGACTCTTTGCGTGATGACAGCTTCAGCTCCTCATTAATTTATTGTTTTAGCAGTTCTTATATGTCTGAAAGCTGTTGTCCAAAGAGCAAGTTATCTTTGTCTGCTGCATCAGTCTCTCTTCAGTGTAGTCAGAATAAGACTACGTCTGGTGACTGAGTCCTTATGTTGTGCACACAAGATGCGTGCTGTATATATTAGCAATTTTAATATTGTTGGATCTTTTGTATCTTTAGACAATAGAACTGTAAATGTTTCACTAAAACATGCTATAGTGCTGCATATTTGTTTTTGTTTAGCTTGTATAGCTTTCTCGCTTCACTATATCTTCTGAAACAGCACAACCTTTATCTCTTGATACGAGGAGGGAACGTCTGTAATTTTACAGTTAGCTGGAGGTAGATGCGATTCTAAGAGCTCTTTATAGAGTTACCTGGTCGATTTCGATGCAGAAGTTGCTATAAATTCGAGGCGAATGGCCAAGTCCTTCTGCATGTTCTTTCCAAAAATTGCGGCTGTTGAAGATCCTGTTTTTAAAATTTCTAGCACCATCATTAGACTGCTGACTCCTTCTCGGTAGGAGGTGGTTGTTCGGTCGCTGATTCAAACATCAAACCTCCACAGGTTTGATGTGCTATTTGTCGGTTCTAGCTCGTGCAGATCCGCAGATAGCATTTCAACATTTTCCGATTCGTTGATTACGTCATTATTACCCGAACTGATGTAATATGTATATTTTTCGCATAGAAAATTTATATACAGATACTTCTCTTTTTTTTTTGGATTGGTAAGGACAAAAATAATATTTCGAGAGCTTAATTACCTTAAATAAACACAAATCGGTAATTATATGTAATATACCTAAACAGGTATTATAAAAAAAATATTTATGCATTTGTGTGTAAACGCACAAAAACAGCGGGTAAGATGAACTCATGGGCGTTGCATCGTGAATCCGAGTTTTATAGGGATAAGTTACAATTCGATCATTGTAACGTGAATCCTTGTTAAAATCCGATGGTAATAACTCAAACTGTTAAAAAGTATATACATTATTGTAATTACCTTGAGTATCAGTTGACTTACGTACTGAATCCGGGGGCGATGACGATCTGCAGCGTTGGCTTTTTAACAATTGTCTTCAAGTTTTTATTCGTAATATGATTTAAAGAATCCAAGTCGACGTGTTTCCTTTTCGGTATTTTATCAACTTTAAAGTAATTTAAAGGCTAAAACTTAAAAAACTTAAGCACTATAATTTATACAAAAATTAACACAGTTGCAAGACGTGCGAAGTGGCGGAGCACTGAAATGTGAATAATAAATCGAGCGCAGTGAAACCATGAAGTAATATTAATCTACCGTCTTTATTGATTTTTACTTTAAACTAAGTGCATAGATGGCGACATTGTATGTGGGACTACCTGTGTTATCTAATCTCGAGAACGAAACACTGAAGCATAATTCTAAATTTCTGCCTACATCCAGTCGCTATGATAGCCGACTGTCGCCAGCAATTCCTGCAGATTGCAGTTGTTCGCGATTCTGATCTTCGTTATCAATACTTCCTATACCGCTTTCGTCCACCAGACCCACTTGTGTTGTACCACTTCAATCGCGTATGCTTCGGGTTCAAGGGTGTACAATTGGACTTAATAAAATGGAATAGCAACCGATGACCTGTTTTAGATGACCTCCCTGCTTCTCATTAGATTACAGGAGAAGTAGAGTTCGATAAATTAACGCAACATAAAATATTGGGCTTGTATTGGTCTACCGATAGTGACTCCTTTTATTTTAAGATAACTGTTCCGCTGATGTGACGTGCACTAAGCGCTCCTTCTTATCTACCATCGCCCGCCTGTGGGACATAATGGGTTTCGTTGCCCCCACAATCGCGTATGCCAAATTGTTAATAAAACAACTTTGGCAATTTAACTTAGATTGGGACAAGATACCGGCTCCTCTCATTGTTATGATGTGGCAGACATTTGTTGCAAACCACGTTGTTCAGATCACTGACAATATTCCCGCTGGTGTGACGTGCACTAAGTACTACACCTTATCCATTACCGCCCGCCTGTGGGACATAATAAGTTTCATTGCTCCCACAGTCGCTTACGCCAGGTTGTTAACAAACAACTTTAGCAACCTAATTTAGATTTTAAATTATTACCCCGCCGCAGCACTAATGTAGTGACCGCTGATGATCTCAGTTTATCTGAGGTTATAATGACCCGCGCCCTGCAAAACAACACTTTGCAGCGGAATATTTAAATATTAAAGGTAACAAACCTTGCTCACTCGCTTTCATTCGTTTAAGGCCTATCGTTGACAACGGATTGATCCGCGTAGGCCTCTCGAAAACTGCATTATTTATTTAAATTAGCAATAAGTTTATATATCATATTATAAAATGTTAAACCGCTATATTAAATCTATGTACGCATTTTCTCGCTTGCCAATCAAGCTTAGTAAATCAAATATTAAGCGCATTGAGCGCATTCTCTCTATCTATATACCGCGCTATTTGCTTACTATAAATACTCACTCTATATACCGCAAACTATTTGTTTTTATTTATTTTTTTTCTTTATCTTACGGCTGTCTTTTAAAGGTGACCCTATAAGGGCGAGAGGAAGTGGTAACGCCAGTTAACAAACTAATTTATAAATCTAATAGAATACTTGGTACATAACCTTGACCCCTCCCTTTCATAACACTTTCTATGCACGCATAGCCGTTGAGGGCGGCACAGCGCCACGCAAACAGTTGCATTCGAATAATACCGCTTACCGCACGAAGGGCATTAAGTCCTTCGACCCCGCTTTAATATTAATTTATCACCGGACATTGTATCATTGTAATTTCACAATTGTGACGCGCCTTCCGCGATTACAATAAGTCGAGAGTAAAGGAATGTGTGATCCCAGAACTTAAAGAATCCCAGATCTAAGAGTGCGTGCGCCGACCACGTGTGACCTGCTGCTAGTTGAGACGCCCCGAGAGGAAGGCGAGGCAGTCCCTCACAAGGTTAGTGCGTACATTCCACTTTCATCTACTTTCCTTGCTCCGTTTTGTTGTATGTACCAAATTACAGTCCACAAAGCTTTATCGAAAAACTCAAGTTACTGGCGTGTCCAGGTTTAAACCAAGATCCTTACGCAAAATTCGCCATAACGTGGTCTGGGCGATGCCCAACTCTTGAGAACGCCGTGGAATTGACTGATCTGGATCATTTGCTACGGACGTTTCAACTTCAGCGATATTTTCGACACACGACAAACCCGTTGTCTCGCTGGCACGGCCACATCACACAACGAATATGTAGACTCAAATTTTTGCACTAAACTTGTTACTGCCTGTCTACTAGGGCGAGAATTACGACCGAAAATAGAAGTTAACGCTCTCAAAGTAGCGGTCACCGACTCCGAATTTCTATAGTAAATTTTTATAATTTGCAGACGTTGTTCCTTCGTGTACTTTACCATGATGAAAATGTTAAGTTTACTGAATAAATTGATAGTGACAGTTCGATGATTAGTGAAAGGGTGCGTTTACAAATTGAATTCAAAGTTGTCAAGTCCCTATTGGAAATCCCTTTATTACTGTCCTACTCCTCACGGTGTAGTGCCAAGAAGCTTAATACTGCTGCGTTTCATATGATGAGTCTAGAGAACTGAAAACCCTTTTTACTGGAAACAAGGCAGTCCATTCCATATTAGCTCACAATAGTCCTGGGACAACTGGAATTTGATTTTGACTCGATAATAAATGTAGATGTTTATGGGCCATATGACAAACTTCCATCAGTTGGACTGTGTTCTCATTTGTCACCATTATTCTTTAAAATTAAACTCTCATGCATTCATTTTCTGTCACTCAAATATTCTTCTAACATGTCTCGTGTTCCCCGTATAAATTCCTGCCACTGAACTTCCAACTTTAGCTCATTATCACGTTGACGAAGCTCAATGTTTCTCTGTCGAATCGTCTTTCGTCCTAATTCTACAAACACCCTTTCTCTCTCTCTGTTATTATTTCTTATATTCTCCTAACTCAAAAAAATATTCTTCTAATGATTTAAGTTGCTTCTTCTTGGGTTGGCGGCGTTGAAATGGAAGTTGTGGGGTGGGATGCCTGTTGTAGGCAGTTGGAGATTTCGGCGGTGTGGCAGATTTTGGAGGTGTTGGTGATCTGTGATTGTTAGGAAGTATAATTACTGGATCCTTGCTGCAGCCAGGAGTATTCCACACTTCGTCATCTGAAAAAATCAATTGAAAAACTTTATATATAATTATGTACATTACTTTTACAATTATTTCCTTTTTATATTGTTAGAACAAAATTCATTTTTTTTTAAAATACTTATAAACTGTAATTGTTAACATAAACGTGGCGGCGCAGTCGTCGCGCCACAAGCGAAAACACATCGAAGCCTAAATCGCGCTAACAAAGTTTCGAAGTTAAAGCAGTATATATAGAATAGCTCCGAACTACCACCTGAAGCGTTGGCCGTTCCCCGGGCAAAACACCTTGCCCGGCGGGAGACCTCCCCTTTTCCTTCCACCCGCCACAGTGGTGACCATCTGACGTGATTTGAACACGCAACCATCAACCTTCGTAAACTACAACTTCAAAACCTTCGTCATCGTCCTCAAGTACCCCATTAATTTGCTCCCGAGTAGATATTGTCTACAGTTTTCACATTCTGCAAGCCATCTAGCTTTACAAAGGTTCATCGCAACACTGGAATAATAATGCTTCCTGTTCCTTCAAGCTACTCTCTGCGCTATAGTGTTCGGCACAGCTCTGAGCCTTACTGCTTGCCTCTGCATCACGGCACTTTCGCAGATTACTTACCTTCTTCTCGACTTACCGCAGACTACAAGGAAATCCCTGGCACTTGCTCCGGCTCATCGTTCTCACCGGCATCACTTGCAAGTGCGTAGTACGGCATGCATTACTCACCGGCATATCGTTCGCACCGGCGTCACTTGCCCTTACGCACACAGCATGCATTCCCCACCGGCATTAAGGACGCACCGGCAATCTGACTGCACTATCGACCTCAGGTCTGAGCAGGGGGGTGATGTAGCGGCGCGGTCGTTGCGCCACAATCGAAAACACATCGAAGCCGAAATAGTGCTAACAAAGTTTCGTAGTTAAAGCAGTATACAGGGTGTCCGGTTTCCGATGTCCGATACTTTAAGGGGTTAAAATACAATTAATTTTATCGACAAATCAGGGATCAGTGATTTTTTTTCGCCATCAATAAAAAAATGGCAGCACTTTAAAAAAATTGTTGGCGAAGCATAGATGCTTGTATTAATTTAACAATATCTACCCAAGTAGAAGACTTTCAAAAACAAAATTGGTCTCAAATGTTAGTTAATAGTGTAGACAATAAATCTAGATTCAAAATATTATTTTTTAATTTTTCAGTATTAGTAAAAAACATTTTTAAAAAAATAAATTAGACAACAAATTGATGTTGTTTTTCAGATTCTTAGCTTTAAAAAAAAACCATCGTGTTAACCAATTTTTTTTTACTTGTTTTTATTATAATACAGGATATTTGCTATAAATGCACATTTAAATCTTAACTCTGAGTTAGATAGTTTAGGAGCTATGACAGTGTAAACATACTTACTTGAAAAGCGCGGATACACTAGCAAATGAAATAAAACAAAATAATTTATATCAATTGCATTTAATTTGGCAAAATAATTACAAAAACTGCTCAAAGTGACCTCCTTGTCTCTGCAGACATGCTGTTGCTCTTAGTGCAACGTGTTGCGTAGAGCGCTGGATCATTGCCTTGTCTTCTCGCAATTCGTTTGCTGCTTGAATTATTTTTTCTGCTAACTCCTCTCGTGTATTTGGCACATTTACATACACTCTTCGTTTGAGTGTGCCCCACAAAAAAAAATCGAGAGGTGTTAAATCCGGCGACCGCGGTGGCCAAGCAATTGTTCCTCCGCGTCCGATCCACGACGAATAGTGTGCATTTAAATGATTCCGCACAAGAAGCGCGAAGTGTGCCGGAGCACCATCCAATTGCAGAATCATTCTGGCCCTGTAGGCCAATGGTAACTCCAATAAAGCATCTAAAAAATTCGCTTCCAGGAAATTTAGGAATCGTGGGCTATTCATTGTCTCCGGTAAAATGATTGGTCCAATTAGAATGTCGTCAATCATTCCGGCCCAAACGTTGACAGAAAATTTATGTTGAAAAGAACTTGGGCGGATCGCATGTGGATTTTCTTGAAGCCACAGGTGTTCGTTACGGTAGTTCGTATACCCTGATCGCGTGAAAGTAGCTTCGTGTGTTCACATAATTCTTTTTAAAAAGTTTGGATCATATCGCGTTTCTCTCAATATCCACGAACAAAATATTGCTCTTCTTACATAATCCGGTTCCAGTATTTCTTGCACCCTTCGAAAATGGTAAGGACGTAATCCTTCTCTTTTTAAAATTTTCCACACCGACCATTTTGATAGACTGAGACGATTAGCTATGCGTCTAATGCTCAGGCTAGGGTCTTGAGTAATCATTTGCAATATTTGATGTTCATCTTGGAGCGACAAAACACGAGTACGTTCGTTACAGAGCCTTCTTATTCCATTTTCCGCAAGTCTCAAATGAATTCTCACGAAAGTGCGAGCATTCGGCGTACGTCTGTTAGGAAATCTGCGTGCATACTCTACAACAGCTCTATTTGCACTCCCGTTACACAATCCATACACGAAATGGATGTCAGCGATATGCTGGCTTGAGTACTCGTTCATTGTAATAAACAAAAAGTAACAGTTCAACAACAAAACAAAAACGTAACAAAGTCTAACAACAAACAATAATTATGTACAGTAAGTAGATTTACTTAAAACCAGGAATGTTATCACAACGCAGAGCGAGGGACGACTGCTCGACGGCACAAGCGCACACTGCACCCTTTTTACCTGGAGACAGCCGTTATTCTGTCTCGCTCGCACTGTTGTGCACAGCGTTTTTTACCTGCTCACACAAAGGATGCTATTGTGCTTGCTTACGATTCCTTGAATTATTGAAGAATTTTATCTTACTCACTGGAATGGGTGTTTAGTTATCTAATATCGGGGTAGAGGCACTTTGAACAGTTACATTCAAATTATCATAGCTCCTAAACTATCTAACTCAGAGTTAAGATTTAAATGTGCATTTATTTATAGCAAATATCCTGTATTATAATAAAAACAAGTAAAAAAAATTGGTTAACACGATGGTTTTTTTTTAAAGCTAAGAATCTGAAAAACAACATCAATTTGTTGTCTAATTTATTTTTTCTAAAATGTTTTTTACTAATACTGAAAAATTAAAAAATAATATTTTGAATCTAGATTTATTGTCTACACTATTAACTAACATTTGAGACCAATTTTGTTTTTGAAAGTCTTCTACTTGGGTAGATATTGTTAAATTAATACAAGCATCTATGCTTCGCCAACAATTTTTTTTAAAGTGCTGCCATTTTTTTATTGATGGCGAAAAAAAATCATTGATCCCTGATTTGTCGATAAAATTAATTGTATTTTAACCCCTTAAAGTATCGGAGATCGGAAACCGGACACATTGTATATAGAATAGAATAGCTCCGAAGAAGTGGTAGCACTTGGAGCGTTGGCCGCTCCCCAGGCAAAACACCTTGCCCGGCGGGAGATCTCCCCTTTTCCTTCCACCCGCTACATATATATGTGAAGACTTACCTATAACAGGAATTTCAGGAAGTACAATTATTAAATCTTCTGTATTTCGCTCCGCAGGTATAAAAACATTTTTATTAACATCTAAGAAAATATAAGCTATCAGCCTTATTCTCAGGGCATTCGGAATATTAAGTCCCGTTATATTTCCGAATCCCCTGAGACAAGCCGAGGACAGAGTGGTATGGAGGAAGCTAGTCGACACATCGGTGAAAGCATTTCAGGACAAGCACGATCTTCAGTAATGAAGCACATATTTTCATAGAAAAAATATTCATCATATTATTATTATGATATTAAAATTAAAGTTTGTGATTTCTACTAATGATCTTTTTATGTAAGTATGAAAGGTTTGCAAAACTAGAATGGTGATGATGAATGAGCATGCAAAACATGAAAGGTAATTCAGAATTGGGGTTTGTAACTTTTTTGTATAAATGTCTATTTAGTTTAATATTGATTTTACGATAAAAATTTAACAAACCGTACTAAAACCAACTTCAGCTATGGACATCCCTGTTGCTGCTTCGAGACCCATTATCGAAAGCACCCTGTTCTCGAAATCTGTGAGACAGATTTTTAAAGCGGGCCCACCACCAGTACCGTGAGCATTTCTATAAATTTTTGCCCACTTCCTTTTCATGTTATTTTTCAAATCACTCCACACCTTCAGCAAACCAAGTAAAACGATAATTAACTGAAAATTCTGACTACACCAAAATGAGCCATGCATTTATGTCTATGTAAGCACTCTTGATTTGTATTGACAGTTTTAGAAAAATAAGACTAGCACTTACTTTTCGCTACTTTTCTTCACTGCGAGACTCTCTGATTCCTTGGTTGTTAAGCAAATCACTGAACTCCTTCCACTTTCTAATACACCACTGTCGCCCTTGTGGTAAATTCTGTGATTTCGATAAATCACCATTCCTTAGAAATTAACATAGTATTCATTACTTAACAAGCATTAATATACGATGAATGTTGCTGTGTATCTACATATATACAGCTACTTACTTTTCCATGAATTCTACCATTATTGTAAACTGTGTATAGCTTAATCTTGACGACATTATTTGAAAATTTAGCAACAATTACTACCACAATTTTAAAACACAACTTTGCTAACACAATATGAAGCGCGAAGTCACAAACTAGTATGAAGCACAGTATGAAGTATAAATGCGTGAAGTCAAGTGCTTAAATATAGTTTAAATATAATTATAAAAATAGTGTTTTTGTTTTATAACTGTTTGATATTAATTAACACACTATAATTAATAAGTTTCATCACGTTTTCTTATTTATACGCGAAATAGAAGACCACGAATTCAACAATAGCAATTTATAAAAGTATATTTCGTTTTCATTTGTTCGTTTTAACATTGAGTTCTAAGGTTTGTTTACATATAGTAACAAAATAGTATTGAGTACACTTGAATAAAAGATAAGCGTTCGTGCTGCCAAAGTCTTTAGTGATAATCTGGTAAAAGTTTTCGCCTAGTTTATACGAATTCTTGACGCAATTGTTAATTATTCGTGCTCGAGGTACTGGTGTATCGCATGAGAGACGATTGGTCTAAATAGGTTACCATCGCCTTTTTCATATTCCATTTTGCACAACGTCTTCTCTTCAATTAATATGGCTCCTGCATTTTATCTTTACGATCAATTCCACCCATATTCTTGTTATAATTATGAACTAATTGGGGTTCCCACTGAGGTTGCATATGGGGCTTGGATGATGCCAACCTTAGCTCAGTGTCATGGTACGTACTTATTAACGGAATCATTTTTCTATCCTGATACGCCATTGTATCAACGTCACCCGAGTGACGCGCCAGGAACTGGCCTGCCTGTAGCTTGCAGAATGACACCAGAAATGGCACATTCTAACGGTTGGCTCGAAATGTTCTCACACAATCGGTTCGATGTTTTTTTAAAAACCTCGCCAGGAGGAATTTTCATTTCATTGAATTAATTGTCCATAAAAAGGGTCCCTTTGCCGAGCAGTGGCCAAATGAGTTTGAGTACAGTTTTAGTACTCACTTTCATTGAAGATGGAAATCGAGGATCGACCACATTTTTCCCGTAGTAGTCTTGCACTGTTTCAAAGTTTTCATTATGAACCGAGCCGCTTTAGTCTTTATATATTGTCTGCATTAGAGTTTATCTTTCCGTAAAATGAAGCTCTAATAAATACATATTTATTTTTGTTTAGAATTGAAAGCAGGAATTTAAATGATTTATTATAATTAGTTCAATAGGAAAGATAGGTTGAGAATCAGGTGTACTTGTTGCGTTATTTACAAAATAAAGTGCGCGGCACACATTTTGATACCTATTGTGTGAAAATAATTGTCTAAAAATAAGGGTCTTCAATAGATAATTTTCTCTTAAGGAAGATTTTAGGAATGGCACACGGATGGTCCCCAACAACACAAAACAAAACAGGATAAATATCTCATGTGCATTTGTTTCGTACCAATCTAGTGCGAAAGGTTATTTGATACGAGCCCGTTCTACAACGTACCGGTTCGTTACTGGCGCCATATAAAAAATGATGCTATTGTCCCAATATTAGCCGAATACCACAATGCACTTCTGGACGGCGCTGTTGATCCAGTTCTTTCAAGAAGAAACGTATGTCTTTTATCTTGAAAGGAGCCCATGGGGTACCAATGAAAGTGAAGGCCGCATATCCAATGTCATCCGCCTCATCATCATTATCTACTTCCATCCTGCCGTCATGATGTACGTTGTTGTGACGCTTTGGAAGGTAAATATAGATTACTATGGAGTTAAGGATTATTAAGAAATAACAGAAATAAAGTTAGCTTCTATTTACAGAGAAAACAGGGATTAAAAACTGATTTGACTTGTTTTGTTCCAAAGGTGTGGATTTGACTAATTTTTTTAGAAAGCTGTCAGGATTTGACCAATTTTGTTAGGAAGATTCAAATATTGTTGTCACTAGTTCTATGTTATTAAGAAATATTGGTTAAAAATAAATAAGAGTTGACATTAAAATTAAAAGTGGGGAAAATAAATTCCTCTTTTTTTAGTGATCTCGGTGCACTACTGCTAAACCATTTGGAAACTATTCCTATAGGAGAGGAGTTCTTATTTTGTTCAGAGCATCCATCAGCCATCAGAAATTATAAACCATAAAGTGTTTGTTGTAAATTTTCGGTAAAAATGCTTATTTTTTATAGAAATAGGGTGATAAACGAGCACACAGTCCAAGTCCACGGATGTTCCTCAACATCATTCAAAAAAAAAACAGGATAAATATCTCATGTGCATTTGTTTCGTACCAATCTAGTGCGTAAGGTTCATTGATACGAGCCCGTTCTACAGCGTACCGTTTCGTTTCTGCCGCCATATAAGTGATGCTATCGTCCCAATATTGGCCATATACTACAACGCACATCTGGACGGTGCTGTTGATCCAGTTCTTTCCAGAAGAAACTTATATCTCGAAAGACAAGATAAATCTTGAAAGGAGCCCATGGGGCGCCAATCAAAGTGAAGAGAAGTCGCATCTCTAATCAGTCCAATGTCATCCGCCTTATCATCATTATCTATTTCCATCCTTCTTCTTTCGGCCTTCCTCTGCCGAGCTTCCTTATTAGCCACAAGTCTCATAATCCTATCTCGCAAATCTTCAGGCACATCATATTTTTTCACACATACTTGTACAAAGCGGTCGTCGCGCCGCCATAATGAGAAAACGGAGGCGCGATTACTCCGGCGGCGGCGAGCGCCTAGTGCCCGGCGCCGGTCTGCTGCTGCCACTGCTGCTCCTCGCACACCTCACAGCACCACCACTCGGACTCACCACCAACTCCTCGTGAAAATGTTCGTGCTTGTTCGAGAACAAGTACTCGTGGCCGTTCTCCTCATTCAACCGCTCAACGACAACGACCACTACGTATATAAAAATTATATTATACAATTTAGTTCATCCGCCAAGTCGAACAAAAAAGCGGCACGGCCTTACCATCCTTTTCTCGAAGCAGTTCAGGCCATTTTCGACTCCCTATAACTTCGTTGTGGATAAAACTAGAAGCCTAAATTTTTAACCAAGCATGCTTTGTATGAACACGGTATATTTCAAATTTCATTCAATTTGAACCAGTAGTTTAAGAATTATAATTAGTGAAAGTTAGTAATTTTGTCACACACTGACTGTCCGATCATCAAAACTCTAAGGCACTTCTAGCAGATGTACAATCTTCAAATTTAGAATACAATTAGTGTTTAGTGTACAAATTAAGTAACAGTTAAAATTTTTTGTAATTTAGGTCCAGTTTTCTAGATACACCAACTGCTTAAATAACTTTGTAATCCTATACAAATATATAGGATTACAAAGTTACATTTGCAGTGAATGAATCAGTGTACCTGTATATGGATAATATAATGGAATAATATATGTAGATATGTACCTAGATATAATTTTGTTCAAAGGAAACTTGTAAAATGGTCAACGGAATGAAAAAGCAAGAATGGGACATGTCTTATGAAGTTGTACCAAAACCTCGCAAAGTATTAAGTAGACTAAATTGCCCGAAAATCCGTAGTTGGTATTCAAGATGTAGATGGTACTGGAAAGGTAAAAAAGTATCTACAAAAAGAAATGAGATCTTATGGCAAATTGAGAAAAGAGAACTTTTATATGCCGTCATAATGTACGCTGTTGTGACGCTTTGGATGGTAAATATAGATTACTATGGAGTTAAGAATTATTACGAAATAACAGAAATAAATTTTATTCTTAGAAATAAAAATTACTTAAAATGTATATTTACGATTGAACGTGTTTGAGTGAAACGATTTCGATATATTAGTGTACGCCTAGGATAAGATAAGTAAGTGATTTGTTGTAAATTCTTATGAGAAATAAAGATAGATATCTCAAACCTTAAAGTTTATGCGAAAAACAGAAAATATGGATTAAAAACGGATTTAACTTGTTTTATTGAAAATTAAACATTTTATCCTTTATGTTCAAAATGTGTGGAAATGCATTATTTTTATTGATCGTATTTCATAAATATGAAGCGCCAACTACTTTACAAGCCGCGGTAGCTCAGATGGTTAGCGCTCGTTGTAAGCTTCACAGTACTCGAGCAACCTGGGTTTGATCCCCGTTGGCACCAATGAAATTGTTAATTGCAATTTTAAGTGCTGATTTACCACGTGCTCGGCGGTGAAGGAAAACATCGTGAGGAAACCTGCATGTCTGAGAAATAAGAAAAAAATATATCGAAGACATGTGAAGTTCGCCAACACGCATTGGGGCAGCGCGGCAGACATTTCCTTACCCTAAAAACCTCTCAGTAATGAGAGGAGGCCTGTGCCCAGCAATGGGACGTAAATGGGCTGCAACTTTACTATTCTACTTTACTTTTCTATTCTTTACTATTTTACACATTCGTAAGGGAGTATTAAGTTGGAAAGTAGTCGGTGGCGTTCGGCGCTCTCGTTCGGTTATAGATTTAGGTATCTAATAGTTGTTTTGACTCGGTAAAGACAAACGCGTCTCCCCGTCTTTTCCTTTTCATTACACCGCTAGGTACGTTTACTTGACCGTGACCTCATTACGTACCGAGTGTCCTATTTTTATATTTTCGGAGGTGGTATCACTTGTCATTTAGATTAACAGTGGTAGAGCCAGGCGGTAGCTTTTGCTGTCGCACGGATGGGCCGGCTCGAACCGGGGTGGTACCACGACCTCACAGAATACCAGCGTGAAGTAGAGGTTTACCTCTGCGTTTCGCTTGGTGAGTGCAGGTGGCCGGAAGCCCTTTTTACTGGTATAATCTTTTTTTTTTTATAGATGGGGGTGACAAACGAGCACACAGTCCACCTGATGGTAAGTGGTTGCTGCGGCCCATAGACATCTACATCTATCCTCGTTTGCGAATCAAAATGCAGATGCGTTGTCAGTCGTGAGGACTAAGATAGAATGCCTATTTTCCAGTAAAAAGTCTCCGGTTCTCTACACTCACCATACGAAACACAGCTGCATTAAGCTGCTATTTTACGCTGGTATTCTGTGAGAGCGTGGTCCTTCCCCGGTCGAGCCGACCCATTCGTGTTACAACCATACTATTAATATAGCTGCAGCATGG
Organism: Parnassius glacialis; assembly: GCA_033319125.1. Lineage (NCBI taxonomy): Eukaryota > Metazoa > Arthropoda > Insecta > Lepidoptera > Papilionidae > Parnassius > Parnassius glacialis. Next base: position 73,064,466 of record JAVANC010000004.1, on the reverse strand, counting down.
CTTTACCACGTTTAATATATAAATATAAAGATACTAATACTTTTACTACATTACTACATTTTTATTCAATATAATACATAATACTTATTGATGTGAGTTGTTTTTACTTTTATCACTGATTTGCACAAAAAAACTATCCTGGGAAGAGCCAGCAAAAAACCCAGCGGGACTTTTTTTAAAAGCATAATTTACAATATAATATTTTATACAATTATTATGAAAACATAGGGGTTGTTATCAGTCATGTACTCTTTAGTAGTATAGTAAACCTGTTACGGCCAGCAGCTGCATATCCCACAGTAGAGTCCCCCGGGGCCCATAGACGGAGAACCTACAAGCAGATGTTGGTCGGGCCTGCTACTGGCCAAAGGTGAAAAGTTTCTAATTACAATAAACAATCAGGGGGAAGCGTTCTATTCTAATAAAGGGAGCTTACTTACCTCTATCCAAGGCGACTGGTCCCTCAGGATTCGGTCAGGTCGCGTGTGGATGTGTAGTGCTAGGAAAGTAACGGTCAGTGATGTGTATCTGGGTGTGGCTGGTAGTGTTATTGACCTTATTAGACCGTTACCATCTGCAGCAGTTCGGACCTCCGCACCGCTCCCACTGCTCTCCGTCCACAGTCACTTTCTTCGTTTCTACGATGACAGTCCCTTCACTCTGTCGTACGATTAACTACCTTACAGAAGCCACTAACTCTCGTTTGTTATAAAGCTTACCACGAGAGACCGGATCTACGGTCACTACCGTTTTGCGTGGCCACAGTTATTTCTAGAATATCAAATACCACACTAACAAAGTCACACAACTAATACAGTCGAATCCACTTATACGGACTCAGCGTTAAACCTAAAAGTCCCGGGTGAAGCTCTCAGCAAGGAATACGCGCTACAATTCCCAGTCAGTATATTTACTATACGCGCCTACCATTACGAGTTCCCGACAAAATGGACCGCGTACTATCTCTCGCAGCGATGAATTTGGACTGGCTTGTCCTTGCGTGTCCTCGACACGACGGGACGTCAAAACCGGTATCGTAGAGGCGCGCGCGCCCTCTGACGTCCATTATTGACATTATCGCTCGGCGCCAACAAACCCCCGTCCCGGACATAAGGATTTAGGTCTGCGAGCAAACCGGTCAGCGGGACAGGGTCGCGACGGCAAATTGCAAGACCGAATCCACAACCAAACTAGGCCACCTTAGGCACCCCATCAGATCTTGCAACCCTAACCAACGCCGCAAAATTACAGACCAACGTGGGCTAGCCGGAGGGTTGAACTGGATGCCCTTACTGGACATTTGCAGCACATAAATAAGTCCTACTCCTAGACAGAAGTCCGGCGACCTCCTTCAAACACCTATCTGTGCTCCTATGATTAGTTCCGCAACCCGACCGGATCAGGTCTGCAAACAGCGACGCAACACGAAGCGGCCCAGAGGGACCTCCTAAGCTTCAGTGCAGAGAGCACCCCCAAATTCCCCATGAACGTCGTCTGTGGAGAGCCGAACGAAACGCACAGATAGTCCCTAGTATAAATTTTCAAACAAGTAGACATAACCAAGCCATCCACCTATAATCATTTACCAAATGGTGCGACAGCTGATTTCCATCGGATAATCTACAAACCAGATAGCCCTTTAGGCAGGTAGTCCTATGCTCATATTTCAACTAATTTTTCTAAGGCATCAATGTTCAATTACAGAATTAATTAAAACAAAGCAATCACCGACGCACATAGGTCAACTTGACAAAGTAAACAAAACAATAAACGTAAGAGACAGCCCTATTTCTTATTTCAAATAAATATCTTAGACAGTGCCAACAAAATGTAAACCAAAAGAGAATTGACTCTTATTCCCTTCGGCACAAATAGGGTTATCTAATTTCAACCTTCCTTATCCCAAGGCAAAATGATTGAACACTATCACAAAAACATTTATACATTTTTCCAAATCGCGTCATTCAATCTTAAATTAATTCAAACTTTCCTTTCAGCAAACAGACGCAACAATCAAATACAATTACAAAGCATACGCACAAGCATGCAAAGGAGTATCTTAAATTCAATTCTTTTAATCACAACCGCTACAATATGAATTTCGCGGAAAACCCAAAAGCATTTTTAATTTTAATTTAAAGAATTTTTAACTAAGTGCTCGACCAAACCAAATCTAATACCCCTTGAGAGCGTGATTCAACGCTACAGGGGGCCCTAATCTTCCCACCATCAAGCGGAGGCCACACCGCGTGAACCCAAGACTAATAGAGCACAACCGCTAACAGTTGCCACTCGGGTTATACGCCCTCACTGAGGCCGTCGGCAACAGAACAGCTTGACAAGTGGCCTGTTGACGGCTTAAGGCTCAGTAGAGGCGGCCGTGGTGGGAGCTAAGGCGGCAGCTAGCTAGGGCCGCCTCCATCAAATGGGGTACAGTGGTGCACCAGTCGCGGCCACTCAGCTAACGGGAGTGAGAAGGGTCCAGTGGTCTGATGAGTGGCCGTGAAGTTCCTATCCGCACGCTGAGGGGGGGCGATGACACCCCTCCCCTGGGGGAATTACCCCCCGACTGGTAGGGGGAGGGACCCCTTCAAACCTAGGGGCCTGGTGGCTAGCCGGCGGGCGCCGAGCGTCGCCCGTCAGAGAGCGTGGCGGAGCGCCCCCGCCCGTGGGGGTCGAGGGCCTGGCAGCGCCCCGAGAGGAGACGCCGTTCGCACCTAGGCACAGTACGGCATGGTGATTGCCCTGGCAATGCAGACAGGGCCGCCGGTGCGGACAGTTTCGCTGGAGGTGCCCTTCTAAACAGGAGTAGCACCAGCGGCGCTCCTTGGCGATCGTTCGCCTCGCCGGAACCGGCTTACCTAATAATTTCGGGCAAGACGTTACCCGGTGATCAAATGCTCGACAATAAGAGCAGGGGGTTGACGACGACTTGCCCGGTGGATTCCGCCTCTCACTGGGCACAGCTCGTAAGTCGTCGACGGTGCCCGCCGCGTGCTCGATCTGTCGGCACTGCTCCTCCAAAAACCGCAGCAGGTCATAGAAGGACGGAATACAGGAGGCCTCGTCCCCGCCGTACATCTCCTCAAAATGCATTCGAAGGTCCAGAGGTAGACGGGACAGCACGATGCGGAGCAACAAGAAGGCCCATTCGCCCACTGGTAAATCCAGCCGCCTCAACGTATTACAGGCCACCAAGACTGGATCCAACAGGTCCGGACGTAGTCTGGTCCGGTCACTAAGCAGCGGTAGGCTTAGAAGCTGCTTAACATGTTCGTCCGCAATTCGCCGGACGTCGGCGTATCTTCTGGCTAGGAAGTCCCGAGCAGTCTGGTAGGCGTCGTCCGACAATCTAAAATGGCTGACAACGCCCAGGGCCTCCCCTCCAGTGAGGCCAGGAGGTACGCCATCTTCTGGCTCGGGGTCAAGTCACTCCGGGCGTCCACTAGGTCGTCGAAAAGACCAACTAAGGTCAGCCATTCGGAAATGACCCCGGAGAACCTTGGCAAGTCCAGAGTTGGGAGTCGTCCCAACAGCTCCGGTTGAGGCTGCTTCTGAAAGGACTCGGGCAGGCCACTCGTCCGAGCTTCACGCGCCTCCTCGGCATACCTGCCTTCAGCCTCGATCAACTCGTCCGTGAGCGAAAAGAACTGCTCGTAGTCTACGAAGCAGGAGTCCAGGACTCCCTTTTCCACATCCGAATCCTCGAGCTCAGCGTAAGCCTCCTCCACTGCAGCCCTTCGAGCATCGACCTGCTCGAACCGCTTCATCAAGTTATGGACCCTATCCGGTCGACCTATCAAAGCATGGGCGCTGGTGGCCCAGCGTAACTCAGTCCGCAGGCAACGGATTAGTATCTTGGGCGCGGACATCACTACTAAATACAAATTACGACGCGGCTCGAGCACAATTACAAAAACAACAAATAACAAATACAAAAAAAATTAACAGCTAACAAATGCAGTTCCTATCAAATCGAGTTGAATAGAAATTACACAAATAAGAACCGCTACTTATCAAACCAAATACAAGTTAGTACAAAAGAAAAGACACAAATCAAATTAACAAATAACAAAATATATTGGTAAATCCAATTGAGCATACCTTAAGCACATTAAAAAAATTACGTATAATATGATTATACGGAATTATTAAAGTAGTTTAAATACATTTCGACAGCACTATCGGCTTCAACACCCTCGAAAACCATGAAAATGACACCCATAATGAAAAAATTGATACCTATTGCAGCCGCCATCTTGGATTTACATTTCGACAGCACTATCGGCTTCAACACTCTTGAAAACCATGAAAATGACACCCGAGATGAAAAAGTTGGTACCAACTTCAGCCGCCATCTTGGATTTACATTTCGACAGCACTATCGGATTCAACACCCTCGAAAACCATGAAAATGACACCCAAGATGAAAAACTTGTTATCTATTGCAGCCGCCAACTTGGATTTACATTTCGACAGCACTATCGGCATCAGCACCCCCGAAAACCATGAAAATGACACCAATGATGAAAAAATTTATATCTATTGCAGCCGCCATCTTGGATTTACATTTCGATAGCACTATCGGCTTCAACACCCTCGAAAACCATGAAAATGACACCCATGATGAAAAAATTGGTACCTACTTCAGCCGCCATCTTGGATTTACATTTCGACAGCACTATCAGCTTCAACACCCTCGAAACCCATGAAAATGACACCCATGATGAAAAAATTGATACCCATTGCAGCCGCCACCTTGGATTTACATTTCGACAACCCTATCGGCTTCAACTCTCTCGAAAACCATGAAAATGACACCCATGATGAAAAAATTGATACCTATTGCAGCCGCCATCTTGGATTTACATATCGACAGCACTATCGGTTTCAACACCCTCGAAAACCATGAAAATGACACCCAAGATGAAAAAATTGATATATTTTGCAGCCGCCGTCTTGGATTTACATTTTGACAGCACTATCAGCTTCAACACCCTCGAAAACCATGAAAATGACACCCATGATGAATAAATTGGTACCTAATTCAGCCGCCATCTTGGATTTACATTTCGACAGCACTATCAGCTTCAACACCCTCGAAAACCATGAAAATGACACCTATGATGAAAAATTTTATACCTATTGCAGCCTCCACCTTGGATTTACATTTCGACAGCACTATCGGCTTCAGCACCCTCGAAAACCATGAAAATGACACCCATGATGAAAAAATTGATACCTATTGCGGCCGCCATCTTGGATTTACATTACGACAACCCTATCGGTTTCGACACCCTCGAAAAGCATGAAAATGTCACCCATGACAAAAAAAATTATACTACTTACTTTTAGTACGTACTACTATTATTTATTCTGTACTTTTAAATATTGTAATAAAAAAATCTCTTATTATTATTATAATCAAGTATTTAAGAAATTTGGTTATTCGAATATTGTGTATTTGTACAGCGATCTTTTTGAGCCGCTGAAAACAACCGAAACAATGTCCACTCACGACGGCGACTGAAGCCTAACTACACTTAATACAAAGGTACTCTGTGAACTAAACTACTCTGTGGCTGTAGATCCCCATTTACAGAAACAATTTATATACGAGGCAAGCAAATCAACGAAAATTTCGCCATTTTGGAGCCGAAAAAAATTAATTATAGCTAAACAAAACAAAATTACACTGCCATTTACATTCAGTGGCTTCCCACATGATAGATGAAGAGATTAAAAAATAGATTGAGTTAAACAATTGATATTTTCAAAAGTTATAGTGTTTACAAGCCACAGGGACATGATAAATCCACACCATAAGCCACTAAAACCCTTTTTTTTATTTAAAAATAGCATATAATCGATTTAAAAAAATTATTAATAAGTTCAACAATCATTTATCTTTCTAACAATGTGCTTTTTATATCATTTATATGTATAATATGATTGCTAGATACGATTTTATTCGATAAAATGTTGGAATTTTAATTTTTAGGCGATAGTAGAACATTACCTTGCGCTTTCGCTTAAGGTATGCAATACTAGTGCGATCAAATCAAGTTAAATTCAATTTACGTAAATACAAATTACTACTCTTTGGTTCAAATACAAATTACAATACGAAAGATACATAAACGAAGATACACATCAACAAAAAATGCCTAGCTCGGAAATCGACCCTTCGATAAGTAATCCACTACAACTATCCGACAACGATAATTAACCGATTACGTAAAAATAACCATCTACCTACATGACGCAAACTCCCGCTTGCGCACTAACCGGGCGCGGCTTTTCAAATTTACCCGCTAACAACAAACAAGCAAGCCACAAAAGATAAGAATTTTATTATTACTTATATAATTAAAAAAAATATTTTTACGTATTACGGACGGGTGTGTTTATAGACACAAAATTAAACCAATCAACCCAACGCTCCCTTCCACCAAAATTGTTTAATTTTTATCAAACACTATGGTCGAGATCGACCGGGAATCGATCCCGGAACCGCGCTCTGCTGCCAAATGTTCTACTCTCTGACGTCCATTATTGACATTAGCGCTTGGCACGAACATAACCCTTACCAGACAACTTTTGCTTAATAAATAATTTAAACCTTTTGATAGAAATGTCTGCATATTTTCTGGGACTTTGTTGTAAAAGCGTATACATTGCCCCATGAAGAAATGTACGAATCAATAAGAAATTATAGGATCCTCTGTGAAGCTTATTCTATGATCAAGATACAAACGTTATCAAATGGAAAACAGAAAAGAACGTTCTTATTAGAAATTAGTCGAGTCCGAGTCATGTGATTGTGGATGTTAGCTATCCACTAATTTATAGTCTCAACGCAAGCGTTGAAGTCTTCTTCAGGAATGAATACACTCTCAAGGCCATTTACCCCTTTCAATATACGTCAGGCCTAGTTGGCGCGTCTCTGTCGATTGGTATAACGCAAAACTGTCGTTTCGATATCGTTCATTTATGAACTGATATTTTAATTCAAAAAGTGTTGACTACCACATGACTACCCATGAGCGCCAGCTAGCGAAGCATTTTTTTTTTAAAACGTAACCTCTACACTAGGATTTTCTCCTGTATCGTGGAGGCAGTTTACAAACGCAAATTGCACAAGGACAAACATCCACACCCGGATCAATTATTTGTAGGCAATACAAATACTTGTTCCGTGCGGGATTCGAAGCCGTGGCCCCCAACGCAGCAACTCATTGCCAAGCCACTGCGCCACGAAGCCGTCTACTAAGTTAAAGTGATTCACATTGGTGCGGGTAACATTAAGCTTAGAACTCTCTCAAGACTCATTTCGCGTAAGTTTTCATTTGGTGAGTATGATATAATCATGTTTTGTAAATTGTTTAGAGCCATGTGTTCAGTACTCCGAGCACGAATATTTTGCTCTATAGAATAGTTTACGAGACAGTTTAGTTTAAGTAACATTTTGTATGGGAATTTGAACAGCGTTCTGTGAGCGTATTTTGAACTAAAATTTAGAAGCACGAATATCTAACACTGCGTTATGCATAGCTATCGTTTAGTTTAAGTAATCGTAAGACGCAAAATGTGTGGGTTTCGGCTTTAAAAATCTATTTTTGATGTACGTTATCGTTTATCCACTGTAGAGAAATGTAATCCGCGATGGGTTGCGGAACTACCTGATAATCTGAATAGATTTCTCTGACGTCAGTTCTGATGATTAAAATGTTTTGGCCGGCTTTCCTGGCTCTATCGATTAGTTCTAAGTTTAAGTGCGTGGCCATGGCATGTGTGAACATGGACAGTGGTAAGCGGTCTTGAAGTCTGGGGTCTACTCCACGGAGCTTCTTATATGTCTCATGGACTAAAGGGATAAATCCAGAGAATTAAAAGTTCTGACAAAAAAGATCCTGCTCTGGTATTAAGGACCAGTGCGGGTCGATGTTGTATAATGGCTCGTCACGTGGAAGTTCTTTTGTCGTACTGGGCTTCACGTTCTGCCTGGGGCGGAGGACTTCCTCCCGTTTATCCTGTTTCGGTGTTCTTGATTTTTTAAATCTCTGTGACCTTGCTGTCGGCCGGCGGTTTACCTCCCTATTTTTATGTATTTTGTCCGTGGCATTAGATAATAAAGGCTATTTTTTTTATAATAAATAGCCTTCAGTATCAAAAAAACTCATTATATTGAAACATTCAGGCGAATCTCTAGAGATTAATACTGAATTAAAGAAATCTATTTAGAAAATCAATTGAATAGGCTACGTTATTAAACTAAACAAAATATTTGAATAATATCGGACACGATTGAATAGGCTTGTCGATCGTTGATCATTGCCTGTTTCGAAGGAGACTTAACTTGGTAACTTCGAATTTAAACTTGTCATGCGCATTTGGCATTCTGGTTGTGTTTGTGGATATATTTCGTGTTTTTATTTTGACCCAAGGGTCAAGTTAAACTAATTCACGAAAATAAAAACACGAAATAATATATAGAATATATATAATAAAGCCAAGGCTTTTCTCTCGATTTACAGGACAGTAGGTTGTTGCGAACACATAAATCTTATTTTATTTAATAATAACTAAAAAACGGCATCCTTTTGTGTTCTTTTCTCCAACTTCTAACACTTGCAGGGCTGCCCTTCTAACCCTTACCGTTGTTTGTGATTCGATGTAAGGCCCATAGCACACGGTGTATTTAAAACGCGCCGTAGACGCGCGTCTTCGGCGCCGTAGACGCTGATTGTTGCGTTTGCATTGATGATACAAGCGCGCGCATGAAGCTCGTATACGCGCGTTTGAAGCGATACAAACGCGCGTACAAAGGAGCGGAGTAGGGGCAGGGGGGGGGGGGGGCGCTCACGCCACCACTGCACCGCCCGCGCCTCAGTTGCAATAATAGTTTATTGTGTGCTGCGCGTGTATTTGGTTTAAAATGGAACCCTTCGACACCGACCGCTTCATAACAGAAATAAACAATCGTCCCACTACATGGAATTCACTACTTTTTTTTTTTTTTTTTTTATAGGATAAGGGTGACAAACGAGCACACAGTTCACCTGATGGTAAGTGGTTGCTGCGGCCCATAGACATCTACATCTATCCTCAATTACAAGTCAAAATGTAGATGCGTTGTCACCCGTGAGGACTAAGATGGAATGCCTCATTTCCAGTAAAAAGGGCCTCTGGCCACCTGCACTCACCAAGCGAAACGCAGAGGTAAACCTCTACTTCACGCTGGTTTTCTGTGAGGTCGTGGTACCACCCCGGTTCGAGCCGGCCCATCCGTGTGACAGCAAGAGCTGCCGCGTGGCTCTACCACTGTTAAAACTGCCCGAATATTCAAACAAAGTGTTAAAAAGAAATGCTTGGGATGAATTGTGCCAAATTTTTTATAACAATTTCAATGAAAAACCCAGAAAGGAAAAAAACCTGGCAGGTAAGATTTATTACATTTATTTAAAAATAATGTATTTGTTTTAGGACTACACATAAAACATAGCCGTCAAGATAGCCACCCCATGTCGCGTGCCCACGTTTAATGGTGTTAAATCGTTAGTTGTGATAAGTTCTGGTCTAATTTTCGTTTGTTCCGCTTTCCTTCTTACGATTTTTTTACTTATTGGAACTAACGATTTAGCACCCTAAAACGTGGGCACGCGACATGGGGTGGCTATCTTCACGGCGCGCGTTATGCCGTATCTGAAAAAATGAACTTATGAATTAAAAATTTGTCATCATCATCATCATCATCATCATCATTACAGCCCTTCACAAGTCCACTGCTGAACATAGGCCTCCCCCAAAGAATGCCACAAAGCACGGTCCTGAGCCACCTGCATCCATCGACTTCCTGCATGTCTTACCAGGTCGTCACTCCATCTTGTGGGGGGACGCCCTACACTTCGCCTACCGGTACGAGGCTGCCACTCGAGAACCTTTCTTCCCCATCGGTTGTCGGTTCTTCGAGCTATATGACCGGCCCACTGCCACTTCAGCTTACTAATCCGTTGGGCTATGTCGATTACTCTGGTCCTACTGCGGATATCCTCATTCCTAAGTTTATCACGCAGAGAAACTCCGAGCATAGCCCTCTCCATAGCTCGCTGAGCGACCTTGAGCTTCCTCATACGGCCAGCAGTGAAGGACCACGTCTCAGTTCCGTAAGTCATCACTGGCAATACGCACTGGTTGTACAATTTTGTTTTAAGGTTTTGAGGTATTTCTGAGGAGAAGATGTGTCGTAGCTTCCCGAACGCTGCCCAGCCGAGTTGAATCCGTCGATTGACCTCTCGGTCGAAGTTGGACTTACCTAGTCGAACTATTTGTCCCAGGTAAACATACTCGTCAACAACTTCGAGCTTAGTGCTCCCAACAACTACCGGCATAGATGTGACATGGACATTAAACATAATCTTTGTTTTGTCCATGTTCATCTTAAGACCTATCCGTTGGGAGACACTATTGAGGTCATTGAGCATAGTGCTTAGGTCCTTCAGCGATTCTGCCATGAGGACTATATCGTCGGCAAATCGAAGGTGAGTGATGTACTCGCCATTGATGTTAATACCGTATCCTTTCCAGTCCAGAAGCTTGAAAACGTCTTCCAATGCAACGGTGAAGAGTTTCGGGGATATAACAATATAAAAATTTGTCATCATATCTCATTAAATATTCGTTTTTAGAAAAAATTACAATTCATAAATGTTGATTGTATTGACGGCTTCTGTCGATTGGCTGAACAAAAAATTGACGTTTCGAAAAAAAAATCATAAGTTCCTTTTTTCAGATTCGGCTCACCGTGCGGCGGTACATAGAACAGTAAAACAGTAGAACATGTAAGTAGTTAGGTACCCTAAATTTTAGAATCTTGCCATGGTACTGCACCTTCATCGCTAATAAAATAATCAGTGTACATATTTCGTATCGTAGTTCCGCTTAATTGTCCCTGTGACCGTGTTGCACCAATCGAAATCAAACTTGCATCTTCAGGAGGATCTCCTAAACCAGCTATACTCAAAGAATTATGAAAATTATAACCGTCACGTTCACGTATGAAATTATGCAGTACACAACAGGCTTTCACAATAGCCACACTGAAGTCCACGCTAACGTTCAGTGGTCGATTAAAGATTTTAAATTTGTTGCTTAATATACCAAATGTACATTCAGTGTATCATCTGGCACGTGTCAAGCGGTAATTATATATTCTTTTTTCTCGTGGCAAGATTTTTCCAGCGTAAGGTCTCTGTAAATGTTGAGATAAGGCAAAGCCTTCATCTCCAACAAACGTAAATGGTATTGGCACTCCATTATTAGATATTGGTCTCGCATTTGGTATATTATAATTTCCTTGCCTTATCTCTTTGGTCCATTCACTACATTCATTTATTGTTGAGTCTGCAGCCTTTCCATAGCATCCAACATCTATATCGATGAATCTGTAATTTGCGTCACATATTGCAAGCAATACGATGGAAAATATTTTTTATAATTAAAATACTCTGATTCACTATGTTGAGGTTTTATAACTCTAATATGTTTCCCATCGATAGCCCCAAGTAGGTTGGGAAAATTTGCGTATTTGATAAATCCTTCAGCAGTTTTTAGATGTGATTCTTCGGTTGGTTCTGGCATGCAGATGTTTTTTAATTTATCCCATATTATTTTCACTGTTTCACGGACTATAATGCCTGCCGTCGTTTGTCAGTCATAGTGAATATCTGAGAAATAGCAACCCGTAGCTAAATACCTGAAAAAAATAACATTAATAAAACTTCTATTGTCATCGTAAATTTTAAATATTTAATTAAAATTAACCTACAACTACTTATTTTAAATAAATTAAAATAAACCTAATAAATAACTAAACTATTGATATTATTATTGTTTTCAGTCATTGATCTTCAAAAAAAAAATGGAAGAGTATTAAGGACGCCTATTTTATTTTTATTTTATATTATTAGGGATAACAACAGCCTTCATTCTGTGATACATAATTCTTATATAATATGTCTTTACATAGGGCCAATAACAGTCATCCACATTTTACAATTTAGCATGAATAAGAAGTAAGAAAAGAAAAGTAACAAAAACTTTGATCAAAAACAATACTAAGTTTGTCATGGCTGATCTAGGAAAATATTTATGCTTTAATAAGATAATATAATATATATATATATATATATATATATATATATATATATATACACATACAAATATGTAGACATACATCAACATCACATATAATCAAATTTACTTAAATACTTATGCATATAGGTAAACATATATATACAAACATAAAATAAATAAATATACATACAATATACCCACGTACACACACATACACACATATACACACATTATATAAAATTCCTTTTATGTCAATTAGCGAATTGGACATCTAAATTGAGATGCTACTACGGATACCCTAAATTGAGATGCTACACGGATACCAACATAAACAATAAAGATTAATTGTCTACTCCTGTCAAAGCATGTACTATCTTTAGTTTAAATGTATTTTTTGAATGGATAAATGGGTCAATATGAGAGAATTTACTGTTAAAAATTTTAACCATTCTGGTGAGGACACTATTCTTGCCATAATTAGTATGATGTAAGGGAACACTGAATAACGGTGTATGTCTAGTCCTACGTCGGGGCACATTAAAGGAGATCTGTGAAAGCAGAACAGGGCAATCAAGTTGAGCGCGTAAAATATCAAACAAAAAACCCATGTCTAACATCTCACGACGTTCTTCTAACGTAAGAAGATTAAATTTACGACAATTATCACTGTAAGGGCGCGTTCCCACTATGTCGTAACGACTAATTTATCGTTCGACGACTGTCGTCTCTACCTGTTCCCATTATAACGATTGTTTGTCGTCAACATTTTTTATCGTTTAGCGACTGTCGTATCTAGCTGTTCCCATTGGATCGCTCAGATCGCTCGCATCATCAGCAAGCTACAAATCACAAATAATGATTACTAGTGCGTTTACTCTCCTGAGTTCAATGGACGAAGATGAAATTTTAATAATGTATTACTTTTTGAAAAGAAGGAAAATGAAGCAAGAAATGAAAAGAAAGTACTGGGTACATCCAATGTTAATGAAAAGAATTCCATTAGGATTATGTCAGAGTTATATAGAAGAATTAAAAAGTGATGAAGGAAAGTTTTATGAGTATTTAAGAATGACTGTCTCCACCTTTGATAGCCTACTGGCACGACTTGCAGACAATCTTAGAAGAGAAAACACACATTTCAGAAATTGTATAAGTGCCGAAGAAAGACTAGTGATAACTTTAAGGTAAGTAAATAAAATGAAAATTCTTTATTAATGTATACATTTATTTATTTAGAGATTTATTTTAGAGTTACACGTTTTATAAGTAAAGACATCTTTAAATTATATATTGTCAAAATTAAAAGAATCTTGTGTGCTATCAGACAAATTAGTATAGACTGAATTTGGTGATGCAGCCGGTTCCATAACTTGATTGCTAGTCGAAGTTGATGCACCTGGATCTTGTGTAAAATATCCTGTCGGTTGTGATAAATGGTTTTGGTAGTCACCATAGTTTGCATTAGTATCATATAAATTATTACGAAGGCGTTTCTTTTTAATTTTTTTCAATCAGTTGCATAATACCCGTTTGGAATTCAAAATTGTCATCATTGTAGAATGATGCCAAAGATGGTAAAATTCCTTTAATAAAGGACACATGTGGGTGTTCTTGATTATTTAATTTATAATCTAGAAATTGTGACATTTTATCATCTAATGTGTCAGTCTTAGTTTTCTTTTGAGTAGAAGGTGCTGCATCACTTAATGTATCAGAGATAGAATTATTAGGCTCATTAGATGAAGCAGGGGTCATACGGGGCTCAGTAACTTTTAATAAAAAAGACAGCTGATTCTTATAAACATACGGCCTAGTAGTTTTTGCGCCTGCACCAGATCGCTTTTTTTCTTTTTCATTTTTCAGGGATCTCATAAAAGCATCTCGAATATGTGTCCACTTTGTAGATATCTGTGTAGCTGTAAAAGTAAAATAGACTTAAAATTAAAATTTGTTTGTGTATAGATTTAACATTATATGTATTAACATATAATCAGTCTAATACGTAGTCAAATTATTGTTCACGCAAACATCTGCACGTTTTTCAGAGTTTAAAAAACTATACTAAGATCGAGTTTTTCCACTAGTATCCCCGGATGTTTCCGTGAACAAGTAAGGGACTACGTATTAGACTGATTATATGTTTATACATAATTATAATGTTAGGGCATTGGTCCTCGAATATAAGCGTATTATAATAGCTGTTGTATTTACTTACTTACTTACTTACTTATCGTCACGCACAATCCCTGACGGGGTAGTCAGAGAGAACAGATCGCCAAGTGTCACGATCCTTACATACCTCTTTCGTTTCTTTCAGATTCATTATCTTCTTCATACATGCACGTCTAGGTATCCGAGTACTCTTGACCCTCCCCTCTTCGAGCAATTTGCTCACATGGTCTTCGAAAGTTAGTCTCGGTCTACCTCGACACCTTTTAATATTAACTTTCGCGCTATATATTTTCTTCACCATTCGGTCTTCACTCATTCTCTAAACGTGCCCAAACCATCGAAGCACGCCCTTATCAATTTTTGTGTTAAGGTCATCTTTCAAACCTGCCATATTGCGAATCTCTTCGTTTCGCTTTCGGTCAGCCATGGTGACGCCGCACATTTTACGAAGAGATCGCATCTCTACTGCATTCAATTTGCTTTTATGCTTCTTCTGGCATACCCAGGTTTCGCTGCCATATAACAAAGTCGGTACCAACACTGCGTTATGTATTGCAAGGCGTGCACTCTTCACTACGCCTTGCCTTTTGACTAACGCAGTCAGGGCACCATTGACTTTGTTCCCGGCAGCGACACGCCTGTCCACATCTAAATCACATCTTCCATCCCGGCTAAAAGCACTCCCCAAGTATACAATTTCATTTACCTGTTCTAGACATTCCTGATTTACCCATATTTCACACTTCGTTCTCTCTTCGTCCCTTTCAAATACCAGAACCTTAGTTTTATTAGCATTCAAGCGGAGACCTTTAGTTTCACATTCCTCTTTCATACACGTGACTAATGCCTGCAGTTCTGCCTCTGATGGTGCAATAAGCACTGCATCATCAGCATACAGCAGACAATTTACTTTAATGTCACCCAATTTCACACCCAAACAGCTATCTTTCAGCTTCTGTAAATAGCTGTCGAGATACAGTATGAACAGCCAGGAAGACATGACACAACCCTGTTTTACGCCCGTTTGGACGCTAAACATGGGTGACAGGTCATGCCCTACCCGCACATAGGCTTTACAGTCACAGTAAAGTGACTGCACAGCCCTTAGCAATCGACCATCCACACCATACCCCGGCAACAGTTCCCACATTTTCTTCCTTACAACCTTATCAAATGCTTTCTCAAGATCCACAAAAGCACAGAAAATCTTCTGGTTAGCAGCCAGAAGCTTTTCCGTGATCATGCGGAGAGAAAACATTTGATCCGTGCATCCTCTTCCAGGTCTAAATCCGCATTGTGCCTCCCATAGAAATCTTTCCGATTTCTCTTGCATCCTACGTGTCAAAACCTTCGAGTAAGCTTTACTTGCTAAACTGGTCAAGCTGATCGCCCGATAGCACCCGCAGTCAAAATGTGAACCTTTACCTTTATATAAAGGCACAATGACTGCGGATCGCCAATCATCCGGGACATCCCCCGTCCGCCAGCACAAATTGCACAGCAGATGAAAGCTGTCCCAGACGCGAGGCCCACCATACTTGACCATTTCAGCAGTAACTCTGTCTAGTCCCGCAGCCTTACCACATTTCAAACTTCGAATCGCACGTTCAATCTTTTTCATACTGATGACCTCAGTGTCATCGAGGTCCGAGTCTGGCGTACCAGTCCCGGCGTCATCCCCGGATCCCTCACTAAGATCATCACACGCATACATTTCTCTATAAAATTCGCTCCATCGCTGCATGACGTCCGATTTTTCTGAGAGGACGTCATTAGTTCTCGAAAGCACTTTGTTCATTCTTAAGGCTGTCGCACCACTTCGGGTCCTTCCAACCTCTTTCCAGAAGAGTTTGGAGTTCTCCTTAAAGTTGTGCGACAACCTTTCGTCCGCTTCCATTCTACACCTTTCATGCACTTCCTCAATCAATGCTTTCGTGTGAACTTTCTGCAGCTTATATCTTTCTTTCATCTTCTCTCTCATATCCTTATCATTACTAGAGGCCAAGTAGTCTAACCATGCTTTCTTCTTCTTCTTCTTTACAGCTTCTTTCACTTCATCATTCCACCATGCATCTCTTCTTTTACTACTGCCTCTTTAAATCGTTCCACACATCATACTCAGCTGCAGGCGCTAGAAGTTGTAACTTATGAGCCCCAACTTCATTCCGACGCCAATAAATCAAGGGATGTCTAGATGGCGCGCAGTACCATTCGTACGCCAGTGTATGGACACGTTGCTATACGTTTGGCAATTGAACCTTCATATAATTGATATGAGTTTAAAGTCTGATCGTCAAAGAAAATGATTTTGGCAGATTGTTCGTTTCGTGAGCTATAACACTCATAAGGCTCATTCTGCATGTCTTCGTAATCCTGTGCTTTTAATAAGCTAGCTAAAATTTTATCTATTTCAGCTTTGGAGCTGGAAATCAAGGTTAATCCATGGTCATCGGGATCAACCTGCGTAGGAGATTTCTTCATGACCTTCTGTATTCCGGCGATAACTTTTGATGTGAAGAACGTTTGCGATGAACGTGAGTCTTTAGGCTCATAAGCTTTATCGGCCGACGGAGAGGCCGCTTTCTCGTCGCGTCTTTTTGAGGAGGATTGCCCCCGCTCTGTTACGCTATTCTTTCCCGGAGTACTAGTGACCAAGGTCTTAACGGAGGGAAGTCCAGTTCCTCTCCCGTGTTCATCTCTGGAGTCTGGATTTTTCGGATCTTTCTTATTTTTAACTTTATCTACAAGTGTTAGGCCAAAGGCTTCTAACTCCTGAACAATCTCAGTTTTCATATTGTGAGTCCGAGCCTCGCAATCAGGGAAGTGGCCGCGTGACACTCTGGTTACGGCCACGTTAGTATTATCGCCAAAGGCGGTATAAAGAATTCTTGAGCCGCTATGGACGGCGGGCGAAAGGAATACTTTAGAGCCTGAGTCTTCCGTATGTAACCGCGTGCGGTATATTGGTACATGGGGGTCAGTCCCCGAAACAAAAACTAGGCGGTTAACACCTTTATCATCACTATCTGATTTGCGCTCGAAGATCCTAATAAGGAACTCCTCGCCACTGGAATCCTCGAAGTTGTAAGTGATAGTCACGAACAACTTCTTTTTTGCTTTTGCGTCGAGATATAGGCTTTTGGTTGTGTATACGCGTTCTTTCCTGTTTTTCGCAGAAGAGGGTACTTCGACGTTCTTGGACATGTCGATTTATCTTCGCTGTCACCACACTGATTCGTATGATTTTCCACACACTTCTTCCGCTGCACTTACCATTCCATCCCTAAGGTTCTGCCATGTTCTTTCAACACATTCTTTTCTGCCATCGATGTTGTCAAGCTTTTCGGCTACCCTCGCATGATATTTGTCCCTAGTATCCGCTTCCTGAAGCTTCCAGCTTCGGATGCGACAGACCGACTGTGGTTCTGTTACTGCCGTCCGGTAGCGCCAACCCGCGAACAGACCCCTAAATCTAGTAATCACTAGATAGTGATCTGTTCCCAGGTCAGCACCCCTGAACACTCGCGTATCCATCACCTGTTTTCGCAGTCGGTCATCCACCAGGAACAAATCGATCATACTTCTCTCATTCTTACTTTCTCTAGTATACATATGGATTTTCTTGTGATTAAACGTAGTGTTTGTCACAAGAAGACCCTTTTCCTTGCATACCGCCAGTATAAGCTTGCCAGCATCATTAACCCTTTTATCGCCAAACTTTCCAAGCACCGACTCGTACCCTGGTCGAGCGGTACCAACCCATCCATTCAAATCACCACATACAACAATTCTTTCGTTTCCCTTAGCCAAATCTAGAACTTCTCTTACATTCTCCCAAAACTCCTCCAGCTCAGCCCTGGACGACGAAGCTACCGGCGCATAAACAACCAAAAGGAATAACTTCGTCAGTCCCAATTTAAAGCGAACCCAGAGAAGTCTTGAGTTCACAACCTTATATTCAGTCATAACATCGACCAACCGAGACGACAGCAGCACCTCCACTCCCTGGCGGGCGCTCTCGCTCTCCGGGACGCCGGACCATAGAGCTAACGCCCCGCCAGGGTGCTCTTCAGTACCACTGCCCTTCCGTTTGGTCTCCGACATACACACGACATCTAATTCTCTTTCTTTCATTATTTCGATCAACTCATTCGTCTTATCTCTCATGCCTCCTCTAACATTCCACGTGCCAACTTTGCACTCTGTCCTCCACCTTCCGCCGTGTCGGGCTGTGCGTGACGGGTGGCGGTCCCCATCGCCGCTTTGCGCGCTGCATTCCATACCAACGGGGACGAGCTGGTGTGCGTCGCCTTGGGGGGACGCCCTAACCCTCGTTGACATGGGTGCGCAGCTAAGTAGAATTGCAGCCCTGAAAAGGGCTGGCTGTTGTATTTATTTACAGATATTTGGCGTCGGGATGTTCGTTTAAACAACTGCATTATAATTTTAGAGTGGGAATGTCAACCATCAGCAAAATAATCAAAGAAACGTGTTGTGTTATTTGGAGCGTATTAAGTGCAGAATATTTAAAGTTGCCCAATATCGAAGAAGAATGGAAAGCGATCGCTGAAGCTTTTAAAACGAAAGCAAATTTTCCTCATTGCCTCGGTGCGCTGGACGGCAAGCACATAAGGATTACAAAGCCAATAAATAGTGGTTCTATGTTTTTTAACTATAAGGATTATTTTTCTTTTATTTTATTTGCAATTGTTGATTCACAATACCGTTTCATTTACGTTAGTATTGGTTCATACGGAAAAGAGTGTGATTCATCTATCCTCAAACAATCCAATTTTTGGAAGAAACTAAATGATGGTACTTTAAATATACCAAGACCCACGCCATTACACGAAAATATGCAAGAAGAAATACCATATGTATTTGTTGGAGACGAAGCCTTTACATTGTCACAAAATTTATTGCGACCTTATGGCGGTACTCATTTAGACAATAAGAAAAAGATATATAATTACCGTCTAAGCCGCGCGAGAAGATATGTTGAATGCACTTTTGGTATCTTATCCAATAAATGGAGGATCTTGCATAGACCATTGGATGTATGTGCAGAAACAGCTATTGAAGTTGTAAAGGCCTGTACGGTATTACATAATTTTTTAATAAAAAAAGACGCTATATACTTGGAGAATACCCCAACCGTTATGCCCCTGGTAAACATGCCTGCAACACAGCTGCGTTCAAACGAAGGTGGTGGAAACGCAGTGCGCTTACAATTTTCCGACTATTTTGTATCTGAAATAGGCTCCGTACCTTGGCAAAACATTACAGCACATGTATCATAATAAATAAAAAGTTTCAGAAACTTACCGAAATCTTTTCTTTCCTTTTCCTCCAACTTGTCAAAATTAGGTTCAAAAACGCAACAAATTTCTCTCCACGCGGCTAATTTCAAACCTTTGTCTTTATAAATGTCTAAAGTTTTGTCCCAAAGGACAGCCCTTTGTTCCACAAGTGGAATTAAAACTTCCGGTGTTATATTATTAGCCATTGTTATACGTCCACCATGCGCAGGAGTCTGACAAGTTCTAACACGCACAAAGCAAACCGAGTACAGACGCGAGGGGCGCGCGGGTGCGAGAGGGAAGGGAAAACACGTGTTCGTCTACATAGAGTTGCCGTCCACGATTTTATCGTTTTACGACTGTCGTGCTTGCCGTTCCCACTGTCACGACAAAGTGTCGTCACTGCAAAAACTGTCGTAGACGACAGTAAATTGTGTCGTTCTAAATGTGAACATCTCCATTTAAACATATAAGCCACGACACTTAAAACTACACGATTATCTGTCGTCACGACACGGTGGGAACGCGCCCTAAGACATGAATGTTTGCGTGGTGACGTCACACCTGAAATTTAGAGATTTTAAAAACTTTTTCTGAATACGCTCTAAGCGTGCTTTATAAACTTCGTATAAAGGCGACCATACCGGACTAGCGTATTCCAATATACTTCTCACGTATGCAAAATATAACGTATTTAATGCTAAAGTACTTTTAAACGGTTGACAGGTTCTTAGAACAAATCCAAGCATACGGTAAGCTCTATCTGCTATATTATCATAATGCATATTAAGGAGCATCTTAGAGTCAAAACAAACGCTGAGATCACGTACATCATTGACTCGTGTTAATACTTGATTATTAAAGTTATAAGAAAAAACAATTGGATTTTTCTTGCGTGTAAAGCTTATAATCTGACATTTTTTAATATTGACATAAATCTTATTTTGTTGATAAAAAGAAAACAAGTTATCCAAGTCATATTGTAACAATCTACAATCTTCAACAGAACGAACTGCCCGGTATATTTTTTTATCATTCGCATATAATAGGTGATCAGAATGAGAAAAACAGTTGGCAATGTCAAAGATGTACGCATTGTAGAATAGCGGGCCAAGGTGCGATCCCTGTGGGACACCCGAAGGAACAGTTACATAATCGGATCTGTATCCACCCAGTACTACAGCCTGAGAGCGATTAGAAAGATAGGAGCTCACCCACCGAAGTAGGTCTCCTTGAATTCCAAGCAAATAGAGCTTGTGGAGCAGAAGGTCGTGGTCTACACGATCGAAGGCTTTTTCAAAATCAGTGTAGACCACGTCCACCTGACCACCATTCGCCATATGCAGGAGGACATAACTCGAAAACAGAGACAAATTCGATACCGTAGATCGCCCTTTTATGAAGCCATGCTGTGTTTCAGGAATACCACGGATTATAATGGGGTAGATGAAACTGTAAACGATTTTTTCGAAAAGTTTACTGATAGTATTCAAAATTGAAATCGGACGATATTTTCAATTGAGGCTTTTGGTCCTTTCTTATGTATGGGAATTATATTTGCTGTTTTCCATAAATCGGGGAAAATACATTCATCGAGAGAACGATGAAATAGAATAGTAATAGGCAATGACAAGCTATCAGCACATGAAACCAATACAATTGGGGGAATACCATCAGTTCCAGGTCCCTTAGATTCATCAAGTGATTTTAGGAATTTAAGAACTATTTCTCGAGTAATATGTATGCGGGATAGTGACTCCGTGGTGGAGTATTCAGAAACGTGATAAGGCTGAGTTTGGCTACTTGATGATGGTGTAATAAAAACACTTTCAAAAAATTTATTAAAAGCTGAGCAAATACTTGCACCTTCCTCATATTTCTGATCTCCCAGTGTAAACTGTCTTGGGTAATTGGAACAGCCTTTTTTTGAACTGACATATTTCCAAAAGTGCTTAGGATTGGACCTAATATATTGTTCAGCATTGTTAGTAAAAAATTTTAAACAATTAAATTGAATGCGGTGTTGTCGCGCTCTTAAAAGGGAAAATTCATCATAATCTCTCGGATTACGGTATTTTTTCCAAATACAATGAGTGCGCCATTTTTCGCGAATGAGTTTTATTAAAGAGGAAGAATACCATACAGGATAATGATGTCGGCTGTTAGAATACATATTAATGGGTACGTAAATGGAGAAGCATTCATGTAATTTGCTATAAAAAATATCTAACGCTTCATTCATTGTGTCGGCGGCATTTAATTCTGAATACCAATCAATATTTTTAAAATAATTATTTAACTTCTCGTAGTCACATTTAAAAAAATTAAAACGCGGTTGTTTACGTTTTTTAAAAGGCGGTATATTAATATCAGGTATTTCAATACTTAACGCAGGATGATATGCATCTTCCTTTAAGAGTGGTAGAGAGGTCCTAACAACTAATGGAGAATTGCAAAAACATAAATCGAGAATATTACCTTTTGAATTACCATTATAATTGTATTGTTTTAGACCGAGGTACCCTAAATCATCAACAAAAGATATCGCTAAATTATCCATAAAAGATGAACCGTTGACGTGCGCAATACAATCGTAGGAGTCCCATCTTAAACATGGCAAATTATAATCTCCCACAAGTAAAAAATTATCCATGGGATAATTATCAATGCATTGCGATAATTTTTGCTTAATATCATTCAGTCCACTCTGTATTACGTTAGATTCAGGTGGAATGTACGCTATAGCTATATGTAAGTCGATCGAGGACCCAAGTGCACGTGCAGGTAAAGTCACGCACACAGACTCGTGTGTTGTAGGTGCACTGGACCATTGGCCGCATAGACTTGCACCCAATTCGCGACGTACGTACACTAACACTCCGCCACCGACCATTTTCCCTGACAATAAAAAATTACGATCACTTCGAAAAACATCATATCTAGGGTCACATATTTCGTTGTTATATATATCACTTTTTAACCATGTTTCGGTCAATAAGATTATGTCATAGTCTTGAGATAAAATATTGTTATAAAGTTCATAACATTTCGTACGTAAACCACGAACATTTTGATAGTACATGCTTAAACCCTTTTTTAGATTGCTAAAATCGACTTTTAAAACAAAGAACAATTAATGTAAATAATGAATCATAAACAAACAAAAATAATGTGTTCAGAGTTACGTTGCAATTTATAATGATACGCTTTACTTTCCGTAAACAGTAAGAATATAAACTTAGGTAGGTATTTGTAAATAAAGTACTAAAGTCGGAAGTTAACAATTTTATGTAGTTTTGTAGATTATAACTAGATATTACATTAATGGTAATCCTCCTAATCAAGCAATCATTACATTTGTATGTATATATTAAGTGTTATTTGTAGTCATAAAAAAGTTTATGTGTATATTAATAAAAAAACATATTATATGAATTTAGAACAAAAACAAAACTACTTGATTACTTTTCAACATCACTAACATTAAAAATGACATAAGAATTACCATTTCTTTGTTGTTTTGTAAACATGAATCCAAAATTAAATGAGAAGTTAGCCATACAGGCCAATAAAAACTGTATATGCATGTACGAGTATAATATATTAAATATAAATAATAATATGGTATAAAACATATAGTATATACGGTATTTAAAATAATAGTTACATAGTATATATAATAAAGTATTTGAAAAACATTTGTATACATATAAATAGTATCATTTTGTGGTTTTAGAAAACATTCAGCCATGATAGTAGAAAACAAAACAAATACACTGTTTAAGATAAGCAACAACTTAAAGTAAAACAGTCATTTAATTTTATTTAAATCTAAAGTGTTTTTTATGTGAATTTTTGGGGAATTGTCGTCTTTCCTTGTATAAATTTTACAGTTACGTACCCACACGTATTTAAATTTAGGATTTGCACTTCTAGCGGCGGCTTTGGTTTGTTTTAGCAGTATTTTATTAGACGGTATGAGGTGTTCATTAACATATATATTTCGCGACTCTCCTGGGATTCCTATATCGATTGTAGTTAAACCTTCTTCTTCCGTATAGCAGAGATGATGCTGTCTTTCAAGAGGATTGATTTTAGTTGAACCACAATATTTTTTGGTAATTTATTGTCGCTGTCACGTGATTTAACACGATGGGCATTAATCAAGTCTTCGGCAGATAAATCTATCCCCGTGTATTTGCTTATTGCAATTACGTATTCTGAGATAATTTCATTCTTTTTTTTCGGGGATAGATCTCAATGTTCATGGCGCGATCACGTTGCTGCATGTAATTATAATAATTTTTCAGAGATTCATATTTTTCTCGCAATTCTGACATATTTTGCTGCAGCAGATCAACCTTTTTGACTTCCGATACTACATCATCAATACGTGTTGTCAGAGTGGTTTGTTCGGCTGAATGGTAAGTTAATGAGTTTTTCAATTCGGAAATATCATTCATCATCTCATTATGCTCACGAGTAATTTTCACAGTACTAATTTTTATAGATTCCAGCTGTTCCCTTATTATCGTGACGTCATCCTTTACTCCTTTAATTTGAGACACTTCATCTTTCAAACTCTTAAATTCTTTCTTCTGTGACTTCCCAAAATTATTAAAGAATTCCATTATTTCAGTTTTGAATTCCGTAAGCTGAGAACACGACACGAAATCTGCATCTATTTGTTTACGTTGTCTATGTGTTATTTTTTGATAATCGTGAGTAGGCAAATCAGTGTTTTAGCCACTCATGGATCCACCACTAAGAGGTGAACCCGCTCTAGAACCGGGTGGTGACCGCTGCACGCTCATATTAAGATGGTTAACGAGTATTGGCACTGTGCATGTAAAAACAGGACGCAGGACGAAAAATCGCTGGTTGTCTCCTTTACTCGAGAAGGTGAGACGAAGGGCAGCACTGGCAGCACGTCGCACCGTTGTATTATACGGTTATAATAGGAATTAAGTGACAAAAAACTAATATTACTAGATTGAACTTTATGCACCACTTAATTAGATTCGAAATATAAATCACGTTAAAATTAAGTTTTTATTTTATTATTAGAAATCCACAACAACTCACGATACGTCTACTTCTGACTGCGCGCGATGCGAATCACTTCTTCAAATTCGATTCACTTCTTATAAAAGAGACAAAGCGAAGAACAATAACTGTTCCAGTGGATCTGGAGCTAAGCCTAGAAGACACTACATATATTCCAATTTGCTAACTTTTTTAGACTCGCTTTACGAAATAAGATCTCCAAGTCAAAATGATGATGCAGCACTGGGGCATGACAAAGACTGTGATTTTCATAAGCCACATTCACCAAAGAAGTCTAAAAAGACTCCAAAACATGAAGACCCACAGGACAAATTGTATGAAGCACTGACAGCAAATCTCAAACAGTCTAAAGCGAATAATACAATTTTATCTGAAAATCCCGACATACTGTTCATAATTTCATTAGCTAAAGATTTTTCTGCCATCAAAGAGGAATTTAAGTTAGAGGCCAAAGCTGATATGATAAATTTAATTCGTAAATATAAAAATATGGGACAGTCATCGAGAACATTACATGAAAATAGATACCAAGGTGCATTTCAATGTGAACATCAGTATGGATACCAGTCTGGATATCAGTCTGGATCTGGATATCAGTCTGAATTTCAGCCTCAATATCCAAGTAATCAATCAGCGCCAAGAAACGAATCTGTCAGTTCACAATCTGTCAGTTCACTCCAAAATTTGGATAGCAATGAATCGGTTACAAATGACTCCGATATCATATCTGACATATATGATGATATTGAATAAATCTTTTTCTCTTATTAATAATCTAAGTGCACTTATAACATTTTACGATTGATTTAAAACTGTAACAGGTCAATAAATAAATAAATACATAATAAATAAATAAATAAATACTAGTTGTTTTCTTACCTCAATGTGATGAGCAAACGTTCTTCTGCCGATATACATGATCTCATTACTGTATTTTGACGAGTTAACTCCGGTTTTAGAATCAAAAGAAGTTCTTGGAATGACGAATATGACATTCGATAACACTTATAAAATTTCTTCCATCTTCTATGTATTACCAATTTTTAAACGTTGTATGTAGTGACCACTCAATCTTTTTTCACTCGTAAATGGGTCTATCGCTTTTTTTTTACATTTTTTTTCTTTTTAAAAGAAGTACTAAAGCCAACGTAAGCAGTGTTGTCTCAACCGACGCCATTGTACAACTGAAGGAGGAGTCACTGATCTGAAAAACGCAAAATCTACGAGCGACTACAGCGCGTCTGTATTGCTGTATCTGCGCGTATACGCGCAGTAGAGGCGCGTTTCACGATCGCCCCGTGTACTTACAGTTACAAGGTTCCGATCGAATCCCGTTTGAATCGCGTATACGCGCGTAATCTGCGCGTCGTCTGCGCGTTTTAAATACGCCGTGTGCTATGGGCCTAAAGTTTTCTTGAATCCCGTTTAAAGAAACAATTCTTGCTAGCGTCTCCAGACCATCCTATCAGTATGAAGGAACGAATCCGGTTCGCGGTCACTGTGTTCCAGGTGGTGATGAAAATTTTGTCTAAGGGGGCTGTCATCGTAATGCCCTCCAGGTGTAACCTCCAGAGAATTTCCCTGGTTTGCTGTGCCAGCACGGTTACGCATGGGCATTCTTTCAGTGTTTGTGTAAATGGCCGGTTCCTGGTCTTGAATTAATATCTGGCTGTTCTTGTTTCGAGTGCCTGTATTGTGGATAATAGGGCCTTTCCATCTATCCAAGACCCTAAAGATGCTCCTTGAATCAATCTTGATGTTGCGAATTTACCGCGAATTTACCTATAACTTTCTCGCAAATACCGATGTTAGATAGTTGCCATAACTTGGATAATAGATTGGGGTTTGTTGGGCGGATGGCTAGCAGATATCGTTTCAAATAATTCTCTTCTTAAACCGCGTTCTTACTGAAAATCACAGCCATGTCTCTATTGTTCATAAGCTAGGGAATTCCTTCCATCAGCTTTCTTTTGAACATGTTTTCAGGCTGAGGTGGTAAGTTTAGGGGAATGCTTCCAGGGTCCTTGATTAGATGTAGATGGTCCACACCGTCAGGCTTACTGACGTCCAGCAGCATGTAGACAGAATCTAAATAGCGGGTTTTTCATCAGATGACGTGGAACACATAGTCCGAGGCTTAAGGTGTCGTGTGAAGTCCTATATGCTGCAGTCGTGGCGGGCGCCATCCCGGATCGCGCGTATGCTGTACATGGCGATGCTGCCGAAGTCGTGTTTTCTGAACATGCATCAGGCTAAGTCCTGGCAGGCGCTGTCTGAGTTACCAGTGTTTAAATAAAACTAATTTTACAGATTTTATCGCGTATTATAACTTAATTTATATTCCTGACGTTTCGAGCACTTTACAGCACTCATGGTCACGGGGGGGGGGGGGGGACTGAGGTGTATGACATCCCAATGTCATAGTTAACTGGCTACCTCGAGATTAAAAATTATTAATTTTTGTTCCGATCTACGCAGTATGAACTTACAGTATCATGAAGTCTTGCAGTTGTATGCTTGGGTTGGGATTTAATTTTATTAATTATGGTATCCTAAGCAGATGGTAGGACCCAGCCATCTTCTCTATTGAAATTAGGATATTTTTTGATTTCAATAGCCTCGCGAAGCATCCTTGGAAGGAATCGGTGTTCTTTAGTGAGGATTTGTGGTCTATCAAATCTATTGTAGTGACGGGGGTGATCCTGTACGATTTCACAGACTGCAGACTTCCCGGAGCGTCGATTCTTCACATCAGCTGTGTGTTTGTTAACGCGGGTTTTTATGGATCTTTTAGTTTGTCCTATATAGGAGAGACCACATTCACAATCAAGCTTTAACACTCCTGCATCTTGCAGGAGTGTAAAAGCAATATTACACTTGACTGATGGTAAAAACTGACTAATCTTCTTCGGCGGTTTGAAGTATGTTTTAATGGAAGCACGCTTCAAGATGTAGCCAATCTTGTCAGTGACACCTCTGACATATGGCATTACAGCAGGCACTCACTACACTGTGACGAGTGAAGCCGGCCATATGGATCTGTAGACTGGAGTAATTGGTATGGCGTATTGCACGGTGATTGGAACAATTGGTAAGGCTGATTGTATGGTGGCTGGGTAGATTGATGTGGCACTCTGAATCCTGGATGGATCAATTGATGTGTCTGTCTGTATTGTGATTGGGGCGATATGGTTGTCTGTCTGTACGTTGACTAGGGCGATATATGTGGCTGACTGTATGATGACTGGGGAGATATTTGTGGCTGACTGTACGGTGACTGGGGAGATGTGTGTGGCTGACTGTATGGTGACGGGGGCGATTGGTAAGGCTGATTGAATGGTGACTAGGGCGATCGGTGTGGCTGACTGTGTGATATATTTGGTGACTGGTATGGATCTTGTGGTGAATTAGTTGAGGATGAAGAATGGACGAAATACTGAGGTAATTCCGCAGTCGGTTCATTTAGTCTATCCACCATGCACGTTTTAAATATAATATTATGGATATCGTGCATTACAATTACTTTCAGATTTGTGTTGTGAATTTTACTTAATTTACTAGCTATTAGTCTTCCAAAAATTTCGTATTCGTCATTGTGTAGGTTATTTTAAACAACGTTGAAAGCTCCAGTCATTTGCTGCCTAGCATTGTTTATCTCTGAAGTTAAATCATAACGCGCCCGTTTTCTCGATGAAAGATTTCCTCACCGGACCTATTTTTCCTTCTTCTGCTGCAGTCATTTCCTGTTCTTCTTTTTCAATCTGATGAAAAAAAAACTTTTCAGATGCCTGAAATTAGCAAGTGCTTGGAAAAAGAAGCCGATTTCCATAATGTTTTTCCACATTGCGTAGCAGCCATGGATGGAAAACATATTTTTATACAGTCACCGTATCACTGGACCTGAATTTTATAACTACAAGCATTCATACAGCATTGTTCTGTTAGCATTAGTTGACAGAACCTACAAATTCATATTTGCAGATGTTGGATGCCAGGTAACAATTAGTGATGGAGGTGTATTTAGAAATATTTTACTATTCCAAAAACTAAGTCGAGGTGATCTTAATTTACCAGCTTCTTTCCCACTTCCTGGTTGTGACAATGCAACGCCTTATGTATTAGTAGCAGATAATGCATTCCCACTACAAACAAACATTATGAAACCTTACCCCGGCGAACACCCAGAAGGAAGTTTGAAAAGAAATTTGAATAGAAAGTTATCACAAGCTAAAATTATTGTGGAAAATGAGTTTGGATTAATGTCTAGCATTTTCAGAGTACTAAGAAAACCAATACCAATTCAACCGGATTGTACCTCGAATATTGTGATGTCATGCGTTTTACTTCGTAACTTCCTAAGGAATAGTAAAACATCTATTAATTTGTACATCCTGCCTGGCTTCTTGGATAGAATTAAAAATGATGAGGTGATTCCTGGCACTTGGAGGAATGAACAACCAGTTGACAGTGCCTTGCGTTCATTGCCAGCTGTAGCCAGCAGAAATGATTCTACACTATCAAACATACGGGATAAATTTGCTCCAGTTTTCATCGCACACAACACACTTTATAAAACAAACATTTAATATAAATAGAGAAAGGTTTGGGTATTTTGTCGATATAATGTCTATTATCTGTAAATACATTGTTTGCGCTACCAAGTAATTTTTTATTTAAAACTTCATATGCACATTATTTTTTACCTGTGTATTTATAGTTTTCCTACAATCATATATAGGCTGTAAAAGCTATTTAGGGCGTCTAAAGCAATTGACACTATGAATTTCTGCTGCCCCAGCACCAGATTTAATCTAATTTTTTTCTTATTTAAATTTTCCCTATAATATGCCATAAGGGAGTACCGCTTCTTTTATAAATCGTCAACTTAGTTTCCCAACTTAGTTTATTTTTTATTCTGACCCAAGCATCATATTTTATATCCTTTCTTTTGTGGTCAACATCTTTCGGGTTCCATAATATCGGCTCGGACTGGTAATAATTAATAAATCCTAAAATTTTTTCGTTAGACCAATCCATAACTGAAATACGTCGCAAACCCTAATTTATTTTGTTACATCCGCTACGCACGATGTCTGTGGGCAGACTGAATTGTGGCCGCACACGCCAAGTCCATAGCGATATAATCTTTTAAAGTGCGAGAATTTACCAACAGCGAAGCGATGTGCTTGAAACTTCGCACGAAGTGACGAAGTAATCACGAAGGGCGGCCTCATACATTGCGATAACGAAGCGATGTGCTTAAAACGTCGCACGAAGTTACGAAGTATTCACGAAGGGCTGGTCACATACATTGTGATAGCCCAAATCTTTACTCTAGCGCGATATGTTTGGCAGAGGCATTGGCGTAATGAATCGTGGTGTCTGATACTATCCGCATCCAAGATAGAATGTTGGTGCAACCATTCCACGTAGCTCCTCTCCGGAGTGTAGAGCAGGGCAGTCTATGAGACAGCATGCCCGAGTACACTTGAGCTATGAATGGTTCTAATTAGTCCAGAGGCAGCTGTGTTTTCTTAACTGATGTAATCCTTAACTTCCCTGCACCCAGGTTTTCAGGTCAAGAATGGCCTTTATATTTTCTATCATACCCCTAACTTCTAACACCTGCAGGGCTGCCCTTCTAACCTTTACCTTTAATTGTGATTCGATGTAAGGTGTTCTTGTACCCTGTTTAAAGAAACAATTCTTGCAAGCATCTCCAGACCGTCCTATCGGGATGAAGGAACGGATCCGGTTTGCGGTCACTGTGGTCCAGGGTGATGAAAATCTGTCTAAGGGGGCTGGTATCGTAATGCCCTCCAGGTGTAACCCCCAGAGAATTTCCCTGGTTTGCTGTGCCAGCACAGTTACGCATGGGCATTCTTCTTAGGTTAAGGAATGCGGCGTGCACACTCTCCGATATGGCTCTATTTTAAAGGGTCAGTCTTCGAATGGAGCGATGCCAATCTCGTGACATTTAACGCCTCCAAAACACAAGCGTGCCTTTTTACCACTAAAAGGAGCCCGCTCACCTTGGCTCCTACTTTCCGGAATGTATCCTTGGAGTACACTGACTGCCTTCAGTTGTTAGGGATTGAATTTCTACGAACCCCAACTATGGGCGGTTCATTGGGTCCAGAGCCAAAGCAGCCGCAAGGAAACTTGGTGTCCTTGCAAGGGTGCGGCGGTATTTCACGCTGGCGCAGCTTCTTACCTTATATAAAGCGCAAGTCCGGTCGTGCATGGAGTGCTGCTGTCACATATGGTCTGGTGCTGCAAAATGCCACCTGGCAGCATCGTACTCAGTGGAGAGACGTGCTAAGAGGCTCATTGGTAACCTTGATTTGGTTGAAACCAATCTTGTCAGCCTGGAGCACAGGCGCAAAGTAGCCAGTCTCTCGATATTATATAGGATGCATTTCGGTGAGTGTGCGCAGGAATTACACGCTTTATTTCCTCCCTCTCCTTTACATCATTGGACAACTAGACGGTCGGCGGGTATTTATCCCTTTGTTGTCGATATTCCACGTATTAGAACCAAACGGTTTGCTTTGTCTTTTCTAATGCGTAGAGCAAAGGAGTGGAATAATTTGCCGGCATCTATCTTTCCGTCCGAATACAATCTGGGCGTCTTCAAGGCAAGAGTGAATAGTTTTTTGTTACGATAAAACAGTGCGATTTGCCATCGAAGGCTGCATCACCACTTACCACAAAGTGGGATTGTAACCTGGCTATTGCAATTACTTATTGCAAGCACTGGCTTGCAATAAGTAAAAAAAATGTATACATTGCCCGATGAAGGAATTACTGACTCTGGACTTGAGTAACTGGTATATCTAACTTGTGCTTGTGCCTAGTATTTACATAATGTACATCACTATTTTTAATAAAACGATTTTTTTTTGTGTACATACATTAAATTCTCGTAAATATATTGAGAGGCCAAAGTTAATATATTTATTTCATTAAATTTTTCTTTAAGGGATTCCTTCGGACCTGTTTTATAATCTCTTCTCTTATGGCTCTCTTTTTAGGCCTCTGCAGGTAAAGCCTTGTAAGAGGAATTTGGAACCAGGTAAAAACCATGTTTCTGATATTGAAGCAACAGAAACTGAATGTTTATTTATTAGGAAGATAAGAGATTTTGTAGGGTGCAAGTAGGTGCAAGCTTCTACAGTTCCATTGTAGAAAATGGAAGTCTTTGGTTTGAGTAATTTGTATTATTTATTAAACTAGCTAAATTAAAGGTTTTTTCTGCAACGCTGTTTGGTAGTGAGTATAACATTTACAAAATTATTGAGGAGAGAAAGAAGGCATTCAACAAGATTTTAATGCACACTCATTTGGAAGAGAAGATGCACAGACTGCAACTATTCTTTCGTGGGCCTGTTGATTGTACGCCATGAAAATTCTAGAGATGGGCCGGGTAGATTTAAAAATAGGTTTCCTATATACCTGCAACATGGTAGGAAGGTTAACGAGGTAGTAGAAGTATTACAAGTAGGTGAAAGCTAAGAGGCCACTTCAGAGTATGACTTTTAAAGATAGTTCAAACGGACAGACGGGACTTTGGCTGAAGCTTCCATATAAGATATATTTTGTCCTGACATCATCACTGATATATTTCTGTCGATGGCGTTCCGGATAATTTTTGATATTAGCAAAAAGGTTTTTGGAGCATAACAGACAAGTAGCTTCACTTTCAGGAACAGAACAGCTTGTTCCAGTATACTCTTGGGCACATCGGAAGCAGCGTGGTTTAGAGCGGCATTGATCTGCTACATGACCAAACCAGCAACACTGTTTACACTGGATGGTGGGGAGTTGATAAGTTTCAACGGCAAAGGATGTGAAAAATGCATGTATATTATGTATGTTTGGGGAGTATCTGATCTTCAAATGTCAGAACAAAAGATTGAGTGGGGACCCATATTGGGGATGATTAGCAAAGCTCTTTCTTTAAAGTCAGTGAGCTTTTAGGATTTTACTACAACCAGGCGGAAGCTCAATAGCTTCTGCTAGTTCTTCCATTGACCAATCCTCAGGGACAGTGGATGACACCCATTCGGGAAACATTATAAGGTGGAATGGATGCTATCAAATTTCCTTTTAAGGTGGGTATCCATTACGTTCGCGAATCTCTTGCGCTCCGCGCTACCTTAACCGCTCTGATGGAGACGGGTACGCGTATCTCCATAGGAACATGCATGCTCCTCTTGTGAACATTGAGCGAACATGTCATCACCATTAGTGGCTAATGCAGCATATATTTTATTTCATTATTTACTTGAAGACTATAGAAGCCCTCCTCGATTTTGGGAATCTGACATTTTCTAGAAAAGACGTCCGAATTCATTGGTGTTAGAACTCAAATCTCAAGAATTAAGTGGCCATTATAAAAACTTCATCCAAATGTCTTCATCTAGTTTTGAATATTTGTATAATTTGGTTGTACAAGCTATACAAAAAAAAAAGACATAAAATTTCGAAAAGCTATATCGGCTCAAGATAAATTAGCATTAACGCTACGATTTTTAGCTACGGGTGATAGTTTCACAAGCCTGCAATACTTATTTAAAATCTCAAAACAGGCAATCAGCAAATTTATCCCAGAAGACTGTCAAGCTATTATCAATAGACTGGAAGACAATGTGAAGGTAAGAAATGTTTTATTAATAATAGGTTCCATACAAATTAAAAAAATAATATAAGAAGTATAATTAAACGAAATCATCGACATCAAAAGAATCCGCGCTGTACTGCAATCCGCTTGGACTGCTTTGACTAATACCAGCTTCAGAGGTACTACTTGTTGGCCGGGAGTGTGCTGATGAATAAATCGGATCCAGTGTAGCTGTTTCTGACCGTGTTGTATAATAATTTTGGGACTGACTTGTGTAGAATAGAATAGAATAGAATAATTTTTTTATTCAATATTGATTATTACATAATACTTATTGAAAGTCATTTTTTATTTACCACTGGTTCGGAAAATACCTCAGTCCTGGGAAGAACCAGCAAGAAACCCAGCGGGACTTTTTTTTAATCATAATTTCACGTAACAATAATTTTGTTTATACAATTTTTAAATGATATTTTCATAGAACCAGCATGGTGGCAATCACCCTATTCCCAGGGGTTATTTTCATTCATGTATTCCTTGATATTATAATAACCCTTCTTGTACAGTTTTTCTTTAATAAAACTTTTAAACTTGTTTATTGACAAACTTTGAATATGTTCTGGGATTTTGTTGTAAAAGCGTATACATTGCCCCATAAATGAATTACTGATTCTGTGGAGTCTAGTAACTGGCATTACAAGCTTATGTTTGTTCCTAGTATTTAAAGTATGCACATCCTTATTCTTATTAAAGCTATTTATGTTTTTATGCACATACATTACATTCTCATAAATATATTGCGATCCAAAAGTTAATATGTTTATTTCTTTAAATTTTTCTCTGAGGGACTCTTTACAATTTAGGTTATAAATCGCCCGTACGGCTCTCTTTTGCAAAACAAATATAGCTTCAATATCAGTCGCATTACCCCATAGCAAAATTCCATAAGACATTACGCTATGAAAGTAACTAAAATACACTAATCTAGCTGTCTGAACATCTGTGAGACTTCTAATCTTTCTTACAGCGTATGGTGCAGAACTAAGTCTGCTTGCTAATTTAGATATATGGGGGCCCCATTGAAGTTTCGCGTCAATAGTAATACCAAGAAAAACAGTGGTATCCACAAGACTCAACTCCTCCCCATTTAAAAGCACATTGGTATTCGAATGTTTTACATTAGGTATTGTAAATTTAATACACTTTGTCTTTTTGCCGTTTAAGAGCATATTGTTGGCGTTAAACCAATGTACCAATTTCGATAGAGCATTATCTACATCGTCATAACTAATTAACTGTCGTTTGAGTTTGAAAATCAAAGAGGTATCGTCAGCAAATAATACTATATCGTGATTGTCCCCTACAAGATAAGGTAAGTCATTAATATAGATTAAAAACAGGAATGGGCCAAGAATCGGGCCCTGAGGAACGCCCATTGATACTACCGATCCGGAGGAACCTTTACAATTAATCACTACTTTTTGAATTCTGTTACTTAAATATGAAGTAATAAGTCTAAGCGCTAAATTTTTTACACCGTAATGTTGTAGTTTCCTGATTAATGTCTCATGATGAACACAATCGAAAGCCTTGGAAAGATCACAGAAAATACCTAAAGCATCTTGTGAATTCTCCCAGGCATTAAAAATATATTTCAGAAGCTCAACACCGGCGTCAGACGTCGAACGACCCCTTGTAAAACCAAATTGGTTTTTATGAAGTAATTTATTTGTATTAAAAAAAGTTAACAATTGATCCAAAATTATTTTTTCAAAAATTTTACTGAGAGTTGGTAGTACAGAAATAGGTCTAAAATTAGCGGGGTCCAATGTACTACCAGATTTAAATAAAGGTATTACTTTACTATACTTAATTAAATCAGGAAACACACCAGAATCGATACAAGTATTAAAAATAATAGCAAGATGAGGTGCAATTAAATCTATTATGGACGCAATAACTATAACGGAAATCCCCCACAAATCTGCGGTCTTCTTTACAACAATGGTTTTGAAGTATTTTACAACATCTTGCGATACAACTTTTTCAAATCTAACTTTTTTTAAACAGGTGTTAACATTCTGTTTGAGTAATGGCTCGGCGACAGTTGGAGAAGTATTCAATGACTCGGTTGTCAAGATAGGAATATCAGTGAAATATTTCTCAAACACCGCTGCGACTTCTTGATTTGATTTAGTCAATTCATTGTTAATTTTTAATTGATAGTTTGAGTTACGAGGTTTGTCTTTACCGGTTTCATTATTAATTATACTCCACGTCATTTTAATTTTATTCTTAGCCGTCTTAATTTTGTTGCTAATATGTAACGATTTGGCTGTGGAGCAAACTCTTTTAAAAATTTTAGAATAATTTTTAACATATTTTTTAAAACCATCGGAAAGATTATATGATCTTTCATGGTAAAGGTCATATAACCTTCGTCTGCTTTTATGAATTCCTACTGTCGCCCACTCATTAAATGCCTTGCGACTGTTTCTGGAGAATGTTTTAGAAGTAAATGTTTTTTTAAATTCATTGCTTATAAGGGTAAATAATTGTCCATATAAATAGTCTGCATTGTTCTTGTAAGAAAGTGATGGAAGGTTTTTTACCATATTACTTCTAAATTTCTCCAGGCGTTTTGTATTAATGGGAACAAACACACTTTTCTCAATTACCTGTTTTTTGTGCATATAAGGTAATGAAATCAGTTGTCCACAGTGATCTGAACTAAGTTTTTGAGTTATTGATTTGTTGATTGGTACAACACCTGTAAAAATATTATCAATACAAGTTGCACTACACCCTGCAATACGTGTAGCTTCAAAGAATAAATTATCAAGATTATAGCATTTGAACAAAGAGCAAAATTTAATACTGATGGAAGAAGTTTCCAGGAGATTGATATTAAAGTCTCCACACACTACAAGAGATTTATTCTGTTTATTAAGCTTAACTAAAACTTCTTCCATAACCTTTTTAATGGTATCATAATTTGAACATGAGGGTCTGTAAACACTGACAACAATAAGGTGCTCAAGCTCAACACATGCCATTTCTACAGTACGCTCAACAGAGAGGCTCACAATATCTTTACGTTCTTTACATGATAAGGATTTATTAGCTAATATTAAGGAGCCACCACGTAACTTAGTATCTCTATTGAACGAACTGACCACCTGGTGATTACTGAAATTAAATATGGAGTTGTAATCTTTCAACCAATGTTCAGTAATACATAAAATATGTATACTGTTACTATTTAAAAATAATTCAATTTCTAATTCTTTGCCTAACATACCTTGTATGTTTTGATGCACCAGGTTGATACAGTTTTTATTATTGTTATTTTGTGAAATTACATAATTATGTATTGGTAAGTTGCATTCTAAGCTATTTAAATTATCTTTGCTAGAGATTACCTCTATTGTCTTATTATCTAATTTAAACTACTTGGAACTGGTTCCAAATCAAATGTAAAATTATTTTTATGCTCAAAAGAAGCAGGTGTCAAGGTAGCCAAATCATTGGCTGAGTTAAAATATAAATAATAAGATATATAGTTTAAGACTGGTAGTATTTACTACCAGTCTTAAACTATACTTTGATAGGTAATACCTATCTCTTGTCAAAAACTTCTTAATTAAATTATTTAAATCAATTAAATGAAATTTATAATTATTACAATTATATGTCAGTTTTACATTATTATTGCATATTAAATTAGTCATTTGGATATTTAAGTCATGTCTTAATTTATTTTCTTGTGGCAGACCCCATAAGTAAGGCAATGTAAACAGAACAAGAATATTGTGAACATTTAAATTATTTAGAATTTCAATATAATCCAATAATTGTTTTTGATTCACATTGCCCCTTCTCCCAATAAGAAGTATCAAAACTCAACACGTCAACTCAACTCAACGTCACTCAACAAGAAAAAAACGTTCCTCATTATATTTACACAGTGTCACCAGTTCGTCCATGGCCAGTATATGTTCCTTTATTTCATTTTGAGCTAATTTATATTTATTTGTCATAACTTGTAGTGCATTATGAAGTGAAGAAATTTCTGATTTAAGATACTCCATGTCAGTCTCATAACTTTTCCTAATGCTATCCACCTCAATTGAATATATTTTGACCTTATTAATTAATTCTTGTTTTTCTTTACATAACTTAACATGATTTTTAATACTTATTTTATTTTTTATGTTTTTTTGCAATTTATTAATATACTTATTAATTTTAATGTATTTTTTTAATTTATTGTTACTGCAAGCGATTCTTCCTGCTGTTCCCGATATGAAGACATCTTCACCTATCAAATCCACTGTTGATGATGTTTGTAACAATTTTGAGGATTCTTGAGACGTTGTGCATTCTACAAGTTCATAGAACAGACTCTTGAGTTTTGGAGGCTTTTAAGTTGTCTAAGTTTTTGTTTAGTTGTAAAATTTGCTCATGGGCTTCATTCAATTGTAATTGCAATGCAGCAATGAATTTGAGAACTTCCTCATATTCCTTGCTGCACTGATCAAACTCATTGACCGTTCCCTGAAGCTGGTCCCTTTCTTTTAATACATTAAGATAATCTGTGTGTAACATTGCCATGTCACACTTTAATTAATAATAGTAAAAATGTCGACATATTTAATAGCAAAGTAAACAATTTCAAAAAATCTGTATTAGATATACTTTGTAAATAAGGCAATATTTTTAATAAAGAATTAATTTTTCTAAATTTTCCACAACTTAAGTTTATAAGTAAGATTATAAGTACTTGCGCTGTAAACTCGTTACTGTTACCTAATATCATGTTGTGTGCACATGTTTTGGAATACCATCCAGATTGTTATTTTGCATTTATTATGTTCAATTGTTCATGTTTTGATGTTATTCTGTTTTGTGTACCTAAATAAATAAATAAATAAATAAACAAAATTGTGTATTCTTTTTAATTATTTAAACTATTTCTTTTTCATTGTCATCCCTTTCTTTTAGTAATATTTCACACTGTTCCTTGCACACCTTTAGTTCCTGAAGCGCGAGCTGGAGCTGGGTCTCAAGCTGGCGCGTCTTGGCATTACGAGTATTCATTTTTCGATGTATTTATTAGTTAAAAACATTAAAACTAGAACTTCTACTTAATACAGAAGTAGCAGTGTAAATAAAGACAAGAAGTTATGATGTGAGGTTATATTTGTAGATTTTAAATGAAACGCTTAAGAAAAGATTTAAATATGTAAAACCGAACTGAAAAATTATGTAATAAAAAGGGATAACAAGAATTACAATATGCAATATTCAAACAATATGTACGTTACCTGTCACTTAAAATCCGAACGTTTAAATATAATATATTTAGGTAAGTAACTTACGTTTTACTTAATACACAGTATAATTTGAACACAATTAACAATTGCAACACAAAATTGAGGTGGATATTAATGATTTATAATAATAAAACTTAAATTTATTTGGGAGCTAATATTTTACAAACTTATTCCTGGGGTTACCACTTCAAAAAGACCATATTGTTCATTGTTACTGAAATATTCTGCGTCAGCCTTAAATACGATATCACATAAACGCTGTTGTACCAAATTATTCGTGCGATGATCGTAACTTCTCAATTTACTCTCTAAAAATTTACAAAACGTGCCAATCTCGTCGTCTTGATTTGACTTGGTCGATGCTGATTTTAAAATACCAAATGCATCCTTTAACATGGCAAGTTTTGGATCGTATTTGCGTTTTTTTGGAGGCGTCGGGGACGCATTTGTCGGAGATGGAGGCCCGTCTGTAGTTTGTTCAGTAGATGGTTGGTCGAGAATGGCATCATTATTATTTTCCTAAAAACAAAACAAAACAGGCTAAAAATGTATGTAAACACTTTATTGTATAGTCAGCGACATATTATTAAGCTTTACATATTTGTTTTTTTAGTTGCCTAACAACCCTCAAGAGTGGTTAATGATGTCTGATGCATTCGACGAGTTATGGAACTTTCCTCATTGTATCGGTGCAGTGGATAGAAAACATGTAGTTTTACAGGCGCCTGTTAACAGTGGTACCGAATTTTACAACTATAAGGGCCATTTCAGTATTGTGTTATTTATTTTGGCCGATGCTAATTACAAGATTAGGTATGTCGATGTCGGTTGTCAGGGCCGAATATCAGATGGTGGAGTATACAAGAATACTAAACTATACTCTTTGATAGTAAAAGGTGAATTGAATTTGCCCACTCCAACACCTTTGGAAGGACGTAATAAAGTTATACCATATTACTTACTAAGTGACTCTGCATTTGCATTGTCTGAAAACATGATGAAACCGTTTCCCGGCCAAACACATGCGAAAGGTACTCTTGAAAGAGTATTCAACTATCGTCTAAGCAGAGCACCAGGGCTCGGAACCGGTTTATAAAGAGCGGTTAATTTCGATTAATTACCGGTAAATATATCGCTCCTAAAATACCGGTTAAACAAGAAACCGGTTTTTAATTAACCTAAACGATAAAGGTTACCAGTTACGAACCGGTTTTGGCACCAAAATTAACCGGTTAATTCCGTGAAACGTAAAGACTGAGTGGGACAGGTAGATTCACTTTGTGACGTGTTTATGCCGCATCACCGTGTGCTAGCTACTTTTCGTTACTATCTTCCTATGCGACACGTTTTTTTTCTTTCACTCGCGATCAGGGTGCCTACTGGGAGTTTGGCTCTTACGAAAAACGTGAAATTATTTTAGTTTTCGCAAAAAAAGAAAAGGATATTTTTGTATTTTGGTGTATTCTTTAAGACTGGACTTATATCGAAGAAAATAATTTATTCTTTTGTATTTGTTGTTATTTATAATGGGGAGAAAAAAGTAAATAGAATTTATTCCATATTTGCGTACGATGAGGAAACCCAAAAATCTAAGTGTTTGATGGAGGGCTGTGATACGACTATCAAGGCAAGTGGTATTCTCTATTTAATAGAGAATTACACTCTTTATCTATACATCTATACAAATAAATAAAATTGAGGTGTCTGTTTGTAATGTTAAAACAACAGCTTTTTACTAAATTCATATTAATGTATACTGGGTGGCGCCCAGGTTATCACGTTAAATAGCACAGCAGTTAATTCAAGTTGATATATGTCTGTTAAAATAATAAAATAAACAATAATAAAAACTAATAAAAACTGCATCTTTCAAACAAAATAATTAGCCTAAAAAATTACATAATATAAATCATCCTTTATAATATTTTTTAACTGACCTGAAATGATTTGTAGAAGCGGCAACGTCGCGGCCAGCGGTTCATTGCTCATGCGACAACGATATAGGTAATTATATTATAATACCTAGGACTTGCCCATACATAGGTAATTAGGCACGCGTAGGGCGATGCTAATCCGATGTTATCAACAAATCACAAATTTTATGGTATTTTTTATCCAAATAATGACTTTAACCTTAAAATCACTCAAGTTTATAAAACAAATCAAATTTTGAAATTTTCAAAATGTTCGCCGTGTACCCGAATGCATAATTGACATCGTCGCATGATATTATTTCGGACTTTTCGAAAGAGGGCACCATTGGCTGCAAAATTTTTTATTTTGTCGAAAGCCCGCATTATTCTTATTTTTAAGTCCTCGACAGTCGTTACTTCAGTAGAGTACACCTCATTTTTTATGTAACCCCATAAAAAGAAATCTAACGGTGTTAGATCCGGAGACCGTGCTGGCCACCGAGAAGGTCCGTATCTGCCAATCCAGTTCTCTCCGAACATCTCAGTGAGGCGCTGCCTGGCAGCCACCACTGAATGAGCAGGTGCTCCATCAAGCTGGTACCATAACCGGCTATTGGCCCCCAACGATAGTCCATCAACGTAATCCGCCACTGTGTCGTCAAGCAGTTCCAAAAATTTAGGCCCATTAAGGTTGCCTTCGATAAACACGGGACCAATTATTTGATCTCCGTGTATTCCAGCCCAAACATTAACGGCAAATCTATATTGGTGCATAGACTCTCGACACAGTTGCGGATTTTCTTGACTCCAGTATCGTAAGTTCTGCCGATTCCATATTCCGTTACGCGTGAATGTGCTCTCGTCAGTCCACATTACGTTTGCTAAAAAGTTAGAGTCATTAGCTACTTTGCTCAGGAGCCATTCACAGTAGGCTTCCCTCACTGGCTTATCTCTATCTAATAAAGCCGGTACCTTTACGTATTTGAACGACCGTTGCTTGTTTTTTTTAATATTCTGTGAACAGACTTGTGATGTACACAGAATTGGCGAGCTGCTCTACGGAGACTTGATATTGGATTACGAGCGAAATAATTTAATATTCGTTCTTCCTGAGCCACGGCGACTCGCGGAGGAATTTCAACCTGACGCGGGATCAAATTTTCGCCGTCACGTAATCTTTGGACTGCCCGTATAAAAATCCGTGAGTCTGTAGGACATACACGTGTGGTATTATACCTCTCTCGGTATGTTCGTAATGCCAGGGCCGCGTTTTGGTGGCATTCTCCATAAATTAAAACCATATCGGTGTATTCCAATGACGTAAAATTGATACGAGGCATTTTAAAATAAAAAAAGTTATACGTTTAAAAAAATAAAAGCGTCCAATTGCGCACGGGCTGACACACCACTAAGTTATTAAATATGACTTATCTATTATTAACGAGTCCTATCACAAATAAAAAATACAAGACAGTAAAAGAAAGCGTCAAATTTCGCACAAATAGTCACACCACCTCCTCAACACAATTATTATTATAGTATTAACGTGTCCTATCACAAACAAATCAAGAAACTTATGAAAATATCCACAAAAAAAAAACTTTAAATTAAAAGGACGTATACGTGAAAAACTAAAATTAGGTCAAGCGACTAATGAACCGTCCCCAAGGACGCCGGCGTCGGACTAAGTGACTTACTGTCTTACTTTATCGTCGCACGCGCCAATCGACCACGCATCCCACCCTCCCAACACCCCGTCCCAATTCTTGTCGCATCGCGCATAAGAATTATGCCTTATTTTGTTACCTATAAGTACATTTTTTGCTTAATTTATTACTTTATTTGATTATTTAAAATTGGCAACGCTGCACTAGGTCTCTTGGCCTTCACGGGCC
The DNA here is from genome assembly GCA_033319125.1 of Parnassius glacialis. Taxonomy (NCBI): domain Eukaryota; kingdom Metazoa; phylum Arthropoda; class Insecta; order Lepidoptera; family Papilionidae; genus Parnassius; species Parnassius glacialis. The sequence goes on along the minus strand of JAVANC010000004.1, from coordinate 73,022,025 downwards.
ATGCATTGATTTATATAGGGCCATGGGTCTTTGAACTTCTAGTATTTATCAGGTGATATCTGATGCATTTACATGATGTTGTTTAATATTAAAACAAGAAAAAGGCTACCGCGCCCAGAATGTTAATTGTTATATATTTTTTTAGTTGTGTATGTTTAAAGAATTTTGTATAGAATACCTCTTTTCATTTAACGTGATAACTTCATCGTCACTTTGTATATGGTACTTATAACAAAAACACAATTTTTAAAATTTTAGTCTGTCTGTCTGTCAGTTTGTTCCAGCTAATCTCCGAAACGGCTGGACGGATTTCGACGGGCCTTTCACTGGCAGATAGCTGATGCCCTAAGGAGTAACTTAGGCTAACTTATATTTCAGAAAAATAATTAGATTTCTGAACAATATAACTAAAACCCTAAATTACACGCGGGCGAAGTCGCGGAAAAGAGCTAGTACCCAATATAATCCAATAAAGGTACTTTGGCACGACCCGGAATTCAAACCCGGGACCACATCATAATCGACAGTCGCGCTTATGACAACTAAACCATGAGACAGTCGGGGTTTCAGTTATCGAAATTTTTATATATATAAATTAAAAGTGTTTGTCGTGTCATATATCTACATTTACATTAAGCATATCGTGAAATTTTTGTTGTTTATGTTGATAATCGCCTAAGTTATTTTTGTGTAAGGTGAATGTTGGGAAACCGGCATACTTTTTTAATAGTTAACTTTGATTGATCCAAACTATTGGAACTATACATGCTAGGGTAATACTTATAGTTGCAAATGATGAAAAATATTGTTTTGACTATTTTAAAAACACTTTAATTGATTTAATGTCAAGTAACGCTTAAATAGAGGTAATTTTTTTTTAAAATCGGCGTGTAGACGGACTTTCCTTACTGTTTGAGGTAGTCCATCCAGTATTCATTTTACAGTTTACACTAAATTTAATAGATGAACATCTAACATCATCTGTAACCAGATGGAAACATTTTCTTTCGATAAAGTAACGAATGTCCTTGAAATATGTGCTTTATAATCATACCTTAAAGGTTGCAATTCACTTAAATAAATCATTTTCTCATACTTGAAGTATATATTTACGTGATGCGGTTGTAAACATTTTCGGTAAATTAAAAGCAAAGCAAATTCTAAGCCATGCTTTATTTTCTACAAAAGAATAAGAAGTCACTCTCGAATCGAGTATTAACACAATATTTGCCTTCGAAAATTATGTAAATTATGAAAATTATGTAATACAATAAGTCTAGCAGTAATAACTAACTACTGATATGATCTGTTCACACATTCATGCGACCTGACTAAACAAGATTTAATTTTCTGCGGACTTAACTGATTTTAGGGTTCCGTACCCAAAGGGTAACCAACAGGACTATTACTAACCCTCCGTCCATCCGTCCGTCCGTCCGTCCGCCTGTCTATCAGTGGGCTATATCTCATGATCCGTAATAGGTAGACAGTTGAAATTTTCACAGAATGTGTATTTCTGTCTTTCTATATCGATGCAACGTGGTCTTTCTATATCGATGAGACGTGGTCCTTCACTGCTGGCCGTATGAGGAAGCTCAAGGTCACTTAGCAAGCTATGGAGAGGGCTATGCTCGGGGTTTTTCTGCGTGATAAACTTAGAAATGAGGATATCCGCAGTAGAACCAAAGTAACCGACATAGCCCAACGGATTAGTAAGCTGAAGTGGCAGTGGGCCAGCCATATAGCTCGAAGAACCGACAAACGATGGGGAAGAAAGGTTCTTGAGTGGCAGCCTCGTACCGGTACACGAAATGTAAGGCGACCCCCCACTAGATGGAGTGACGACCTGGTAAGACATGGAGGAAGTCGATGGATGCAGGTGGCTCCGGACCGTGCTTTTGTGGCATTCCTTGGGGGAGGCCTATCACCATCATCATTACAGCCTTTCACAAGTCCACTGCTGATATCGATGCAATAGGGTTAATAATTAGAAATCTTAAATATTTGTGAGGCTTTTGTAGTGTGTGAAGTATTGTAAATAATAAAATATCCTGACATTTTATTTTTAACTAGCTGATACCCGCGACTTCGTTCGTGTTACTTACACACATTACTGAACACGTAGTGCTTATAAAAATCATTGTTTCTTAAAATTTTAATAACTTTATATTAATCCATCTGTTCCTCGCGACTTCGCCCGCGTGGAATTTTCTACGATTTCATGGGTTTTAATTTAATGCGCGGAACCCTAATTGTTTTTCTAAAATAAAAGTATCCTAAGTTACTCCTTATAACATCCGCTATCTGCTAATGAAAGTCCCGTCAAAATCGGTCCAACCGTTTTGAAGATTCGCCGGAACAAACAGACACACAGACAGACGGACAAAAAGTTTAAAAATTGTTTTTTGTTATAAGTACCGTATATACTTTCATATGCATTTAGTAAACAGACACAGCAATTTTATTTATTTGTATAGATGGTAAATATTTTATGTACCTACGCATTGTTAACGTATTTTTTTTATTTTACAGGGAAACCATGGGGGAAACTTATTGCGTAATTTTTTTTCTCAACATAGAACAAAATACAATGAAATCCACAGTTCAAATTTGGCAGTTGAAGAAAACATTCTGCCACAGACGTCTAACACCAAAACTCTCTTGCAATCTTGCACGAGACTCGTTACGGACCATGGTCGTCCATTTAACTTTATTGAGGATAAAGCGTTCAGAGACATACTTACAAAATTAATACCAGGGGTAACACAGAATCAGCACCAAGCAATTAATATAAAAAATTTACGATCCAGTATACAGGATATGGCTCACGAAGTTCGAGGAAAGATATGTAACGAAATCAAAAATAATCTACTCGCAATCAAAGTAGACATTGCATCTATTAAGTTACGAAGATTTCTAGGTCTAAATATGCAGTATGTTTTGGGTAAGTAAATTAACCTAAAATATTAATAGGGTTTTTAATATATCTATTTTAATATCACGATGTTGGTAAATAAGCACGATATTGGTAAATAATACTCCTCTCTGACGGTAAATGGTCTCCGTAGCTGATGGTCGCCTGCAGCACTAAGTGTACAATATTAACTATTTTCCGACTAATTAATATCTTAAACATAATCGGCCTTACTTATAAACGTTGATACAATTAAGTATTCATTATTTCAATATCTGTCTCTTTCTATTGTCTTGTTTGTATTACTAAAAGATATGTATATGCAAAAAGAGAGATTTTAATTCTTAATTTGAAGTTGATTTTTATGAGAAAACTCCAGTATTATCTATTTACGTAACATTTTATTACATAATATTTATTCTTTCAGATGGGAAAATCGTCCTTAGGAATTTGAGCATAGTAGAATTATTCGATAGAAGTACAGGGCAGTATTTAAAAAAAAATGTAGTTTTTATTCTTAGTAGATATGGAATAGAGCTAAACCAAATACATACGATTACTACGGACAACGGAGCAAATATGATAAGTATGACTAATCAATTAAATGAGGTAGTCAGGGACTCATTAAATCAGTCAGTAAGTGAGACGTTTGATGAATTTGACATCGAAACTGTCATTGAATATAACGAGAAAGATCTATCTTTTATAGAACATAATTTAGAGCTAGATACCAGCACAGGTAGTACGCCTGAAGCGGTTCGCACTGTTACAAGCATACGATGCGACGCGCACTGCTTGCAGTTGGCCGTCAAGGATGTCTGCCAAGAAATGGAAGAATTTCTTGGGCATTGCCGAAAAATTGTACGTAACTTACGTACACCAACTGTAGCAATGCGTTTAAAGCAACTTAAACTGCAAAATGCAGTGATTGATACGCCTATTCGATGGGATTCTACGGCAAATATGCTAGAAAGGCTGCATAAATTAAAAGATTTTTACACTGCTAACTTAGTTTTCGAACCTGAAACAATTTGGGACTCCATCGAAAAATATGTAACAACCATGTAGAATTCTGTCAAAAAGGCTGCAGATGGAACAACTTACTTTTGGTGACTTTTACATATCTTGGATGAAGTTTCGTCTCCAAGTCGAACAAATAGATGATAACTTTGCCCGACGTTTGTTGTGTTGTCTAAGAAGTCGTCAAGAAATGCTTTTCACTAATAAATACTTTCTCGCTGCTATTTATCTCGACCCAGTAGTAAATGCTACACTTTCGAATGCTCAACAAATCAGTGCAAGGGCTGTTTTAGTTGAGACGTACAAAAGATTAACCCTTAATTTGGTAAAGAATAAAATGTAATAATATCATAATTTTTTTTATAAAAAATTATTGTAAACATTTATAGGTGTTACAAAAGAAATAGTGAAAAAAATATAGGAACTTCAGATTTCCTGAAATACAATGTATGTCAGAGCATACATTGCCAAGTGCCCATAAAAACATTAAGGAAATGTGTTGTATACCGGGACATACACAGTCAATTACAGTACAAAATGATAATAATAATACCAGAATGTTACTGTCCCACTGCTGGGCAAAGGCCTCTTCTAGAATGCAAAAAAAAAAACAAGATGACAACGCCTAGAAATGGCCAACTTTACTAAACCCGCACATGGTAGTCTAATTGACAATTCCTAGAACTTTTGCCGGTTACAAAGCACAGACGGACTTGGCATTTTATACATAACACTGACGTTAGCTTTGAACATAGCCTACAACGACCTTGTCTGGTCATTGTCATAAAATGGCCAACACTGTCGTAGCGTGACAATTCTACCGGGTTGACTTGTGGTACACGCTTTGCGTGTTTATCGGTACGAGTGCGTCCGAACTTTGTCAACCCCTCAGAAATCTCAAATCGAAAATCCTTGAGAGGCTTCCATTGTTTTTGCGATTTTGAGCAATCTTGTCGGTATAGAAGCCACGATTATTGATACATATGTCGAGAATTTGCGCAAATATGCCGATGTACCAACGCCTGGTCTTGAATGGGGTTTTGTAAAGAGAAATGAGCATATCGGCTAAATCGACTCCCCCATATGTTTATTATAGTCTTTGACAATTTGAGGGCAATCTACATCCACGTTGTTTTTAGAGTCCTTGCAGTATCTTTTAATTTTTTCTACTGGCTCTGCACCTACGTAAGAACTTATCAATGTTACGGCTTTGTTGTCGTTCCACCGTACTATTGCTAATCGGTTTTTATCGCAGACCACTTGAGCATAACTGCCGCGGGGTTTCTTTTTCATATCTTTTTCTGAGGGCAGAACTGCTTCAGCTCCTCTCAACCTGTTGCTCCTGACTGTTCCCAATCCAAATATTCCATAGTCTTCTCTAAGTATATGAAGTAGCTCCGGGCAAGTAAAGAAATTGTCGCAGAAAACAAAAGCCGGTTTATTTTTTATACTTTTACACAAAGCAATGACAACCTGAGCCCCAAATCCAATGGAAACTTCCTTATCTGTAAAAGTATGAAATCTAAATGTGTCCTCGCCACCATACAAAAGAAAATCATAAATCATGCCCGACACTCCAGCACGAACATAGTTTTTGAAGCCCCACTTGTTGGGTTTATCCTTCATGTATTGACGTCGCTTACCCGCTTTGGTCCCTTTACAGGGAATCATAATTTCGTTAATGCTGTATTTCTTTTCATTATCTTGAGCTAAACAATTTTCTCGAATTTTTTGTAATAAAGGCCTAACTTTATAATATCTGTCGGAGTCTTGTATATTGTTATCAACTAAATGCAAATGACGACGGATTTGTTGATACCGTTTTAGAGACATCAAATCGGCTATGGGATCGTATCGGTACCGCAAACTCCAGTAATCGGTGTACGAGGGCACACTAATAACACCCATGATAATATGAATTGCTAAAAAATCTCGCAATCATCTTCGGTCAAGCCAAGAGAGCGCCCAGTTTTGAATACTGCGTATGAGTTTGTTTGCTCTACGATATCTACTAAAACGTCAGGGGAAAATAATTTATAGAAATAACCGAGTGAAGTTTCGTTTAATATGTCGGTGTGATTTGAGTCTTCTTCTACATTTGTCTTGTGTCGAAAAACCGTTTTTTTTTCACTGTTAGTTCAGAGTGAACTTGATGATTCGAATAGGTCGTCTAACAGCAGAAACAGTGGGCCGTTGCGATCTGGTATTTCTGGGACGCGACTTGAAAGAAGCCCTTATGCGAGCTGCAACTAAGCCAGTTATGGAGCCACTTGCTGTCGGTTCAGGCGGTGCAGGGGGTTCAGGAAGTGCAGGGGTTGCTGGGGTTGCAGGAGTAGCGGGAGTTGCTGGGAGTGACGGAATGTCACTCAGGATTGGCACTTTTTTTACAATTTGGTTCTAGGGACGGGCTTGAATATACGCTTCGAAAAATTGGTGTGAGTCGATAATTCTGGTCGGAGGGGCCTTCATCATCATCTAAAATATTGAGCCTTTCCATTGAGCTATCTATAGAAGGTGCAGAGGAAGATGTCGCGGAAAGCGGGGTGCGCACACGTAATTCATCGTCAGAACTTTCGCTACCGTCAGAGGGTGCATGCTCAGCAGGCACAAGTGCTAAAATTCTACCACCAGTAGTTAGAAATTTTTGCTGCCGACAAAGAAAATAAAGCGTGCTATAAAACCAAGTAAATAAAAAAAGCATCCTTAACCCCTAAGGTACCGTTGACATGAATTCATGTCGACGTTTTGTGACTGTTGAGTACCGCGGACATGAATTCATGTCCGCATTACGTGCTGCTATTTTCCTGTTAAGTGATATAAAAATACAGTATACTTTCAATTGAACTCTATTTCATTCGATTCTGAACGAACTAAAGAGTATTCTCAAGTATTAAACTCACTTGGTTACATAGACGAAATAAAAAATAATAGGCATTCACTTCCGCGTTGTTGGTGCTGTTAGTTGCGTAATTGTTTTCTTTTTGTGTTTGTGATTTTTGTTGGATTTTCTTTTAAAAACTGGTAAGAAATGTTAATGATCTTTACTAGATAATGTTTTGGAATGACTTAAGTTACAACAGCAGTAAATTTTTGTGTTTCAATTGATAAAAAAGGAAAAACAAAACATCTTTACGCGAACAATTTATAACGGGTAAGATTTCAAATAAGATCTACCTTCTCAGATATTTAGCCTTTTTATAGATAGTTTATTGCACGTATGTAAATTCATAAAGACATATTATTCCTTAATATTATATCTATATGATTGTATAAGAAAAATTAAGGAAGACGCTATAATATTTTCACAAAAAGGTTTTGAAAATGAGGTTACAAAGCGCGCGCAAACTGTCTATTGTCGAATTTTTAGCAAATGTTTGCGAGTGAAAAAGTAGAGTTATTATAATGGTGACATGCATAATTTCGGTTTATACAAGGAAGACTATTTTGTATTGATTGTCAAGACATAAAAATAAAATAAAAACTTACGCTTTTTCATTGATAAAACTAAATTTATTGGCAGTAAATACACTTTTTTAAGATCCCTTAGAAACAAAAAGCTGTACAAAACTAATTAAACATCCAAATGTTATTGTTATTGTTTCTACTTATCGACAATCTTATCAGATTTAAAGAATTGTAACTCAAGTTTCTTAAAACATAAACGAACAGTCGTGAAAAACATAAATGTTGAAACAAGTGCCGCGCGCCGAGATGACGTCGGAAGCCCCCGGTACAAAGCCGTTTTTTGTTATAGTGGGCGCGATACTGGAAGGGTTAAATTGGCAATGTATGCCGTGACATACAAACAAAATGGCGGGTGTTTCGTTACAAACTTGGTAGTGTATGTCACGTCATACATCATGTTAGTGATCAAAATACAACCATTCAATGCAATAGAAACATCACAATTATTATCACACTTCTGTTCTATTACACAATAAAGCATACATTTTAGTCATTACACCTGTCCTAAACTAAGTAATATTCATAATAATAGAATAAATACCTTGGACAACGCAGTTGACGTCCGCCGGGTAGCCATTTTTTCAAATTATGTCAAAATAAATGCTGCTACATGTGTGTTTATTTTTTCCACCAAATAACAGTTAGTGTTGCAACATAAGAATGTTAATTTTCCACACGGAAGATGTAATTTTTATAACAAATCTTTTTTTAAGTTCATGTATGACGGTACATACAGTGCCAAATTAAGGGTTAACGCGATTAGCAACCCCTGAACCTTCTACTTCTGATGTTGATGATGATGCTCCAGGAACTTCCGCAGAGCTTGATTCATGTGGCCAAAATATTACTATTACTACCTCCGCGAGCATTTCTTTAGCATCAGACACACAACGACAGATGAACCTCACACCTCACAATCGTATAATCGTCGTAATAGAAAGAGAAATCAATCTAAAATTGATTGCTTTTATACAAGAACCAGTATTATCGTCGAAAACAAACGTTTTAGAGTACTGGGAGCGCAAACAGTTTACTCATCCATATTTATATAAACTGGCAAAAGTAATTTTGGCGACTCCGCCGACAAGTGTTAGTGTCGACAGACTTTTTTCATTTCTTAAATTTGTACTTAACAATTTACGTATGTCATTGAGTGACTCAATTATTGATGATGTTTTAGTACTAAGAAACAACCATTTATTTGATGAGGAGTAATATTTTTGAAATTCAGCATTAATTATAATTATATTATTTTTGAAGACTTTTGTACCAGAAAAACAAAAGTAGAAGTGTGAAAGACACAATTTTAACAATATTTATGCAAAAACATAACGACATAGTAGTATGTAATGATCTTTCTCGGAGCCAATTTGCAAGTTTTTTTTTAATTTCTTAATTTTTTTTATGAACCTTACACATATAGACACAAAAGGTGGAATTAATGATAACCGATAAGGAGTTTAAGTTTATGATGAATAGACTGAACCTGTTTTGTTGTTTTATTACTGTTAATTATTAGAACATGACTATGTGAATAAAACCCAAGGTACCTTGTTAATTATACTGTCATATACATAGTGACCAAAATAACTACCTAAATTATAGATGAGTAGTGACATCTATACTTTTAAGTAGTTAATTAAGAATACCTAATATTTTAATACTTAATAATTAAGTTAACCATTTGGGAAAAATTACGTATATAAAAAAATTCAGAGTTATTAGATACTTTTATAAGTAGGAGAATCGAAATAAAGCATTTAGTAATTATTAATTATTTATTTTATTTAAGTAAACATGTCAACAAAACATTTTCATAATTTCATAAGTAGGTGGTAAAAACCACGACAAAAAAGTAGTAATGTTGTTGGAAGAAAAGACTAGTAATGAATTGGGGGGGGGGGGGGGAGGTGGCTCGGATATTAGGCCTAGTCAGTTTGAATAGCCTATCATGTAGAGGATGTCATGGGGGTCATGGTTGAATAGGGGTAAAAGTTCTCATTACACTCCTAGGGGTCAAAATAGGCAAAAAACCAAAAAATTGGGGGGTGGCTCGAACTTTAAGCATAGTCAGTTTGAATAGCCTATAATGTAGAGAATGTCATGGGGGATGTATATGATATATACATATTAATACATAGAATGTCATGTCATCACTCTATATATTCCTAGGGGGTCAAAATGGCCAAAAACCAAAAAATAAAAAATTCTTATTTCGGCTATAACTCCGCCTCCTTCGGAGTTTCTTGCACAGTCTTTACTTCCCGCATCCCACTTGTTAATGGAAAAATATTTTAACAGTGGCCATTTACTTTATATCTACAATTATTATACCAGCGAGAAAAAAACCATATAATTAAATGAAGTTTATTTTATTTCAATACAACTTATTCTTTATAATGATTTACAATCACTTCTATTTCATTTAACAGTGGCATAAGATTATCTTCTGACACATCTTCTAAAAGTTGTCGCCATTTTGTGCTTTTGATTATGACTTTCATATCTCCTATATCAAGAATTCCAGATTCATACTCTGAAAACAGAAGAGAGAAAACTGCAGAGCACGTCGTGTTGTGGAAAACGTTTTTGGTATAATGGCACAAGTCTTCAGAGTTCTAAGAAAACCACTTATGGTAGAACCAAATAAAGTAGCAGTTATAGTACTAACGACCGCTCACTTGCACAACTATTTACGAGCTCATTCAGATACTTACTGTTCTGGAATAAGAGAAAGTGAAAGTTTAAGAGAGGATTACGTAACATTACAACCACTAAGAAACTTGCACGTTGGTCTCCTGACAATGCAAAAGAAATAAGAAAGGAATTAGGGGATTTTTTTTTAAAGGAAGGAGCTATTTTATTCCAAAATCACTATTAACTGTCTGAAACGCACTTTTTCAATATTATCATTAAATAAAAAGAATATAAATAATAACTTACTGTATTCAATGACTGTCGCGGTTTATCGCGATCCATTAAAAATGACAATGCTTCAAACGTGAACCAATTACTTTTATATATTTCTGATGTACCTGAAATGTGAAAAATAAAGTAAACAACTATACATAGTGTTTTATTTTATACCACTTATTATTACTCCAGTTACCTACCTTTCCCAGTCCTACTGCTTTTTTTGTTTGGATCTCTCTCTGCGAAACCCCGAAAGGAGAATTTTTATTTTGTTTTTGCATATTTGCTCCGATATGCCCATACCTCTTCCGATTTCCACCCAGGCGTCTTCTTTTAAATTTTTATTTTTGAAATTCTCATCCAGGGGATCCCACAGCACAATATAGTTTCGGTACAACCCGATTAGACATAAACATTTTTCTTCCGACCACTCCATGATAACCGAGCGCGGAGCGTGATATACGACACTAACGCACTTGACGTGATATCTTGCTCGCGTCCACGAACAGACTGAACTCCCCTTTCTGTTCGCCCAATTTACCGCTACCCGTTGGAGCGCTGAGCGCGGAGTGCGCACCGTACGCGCTCCAAGTTCGCATATGTATCCACTATGCGGATCTGTTGCAAGAGCGCGGAGCGCAAGAGGTTCGTGAACATAGTGGATACCCAGCTTTACAAGCGTTGAGTTATTAAGGAATTTGTTAGCCTCAACTTCTGAGCAGAATTTAATAGAGATGCAATATCTGCGAACGCTTTTGGTTTTTATATTTATGTTTTGAATATTATTTTTTGACAAACATAGACCTATTTTAATTTGTATATATAATCCTATTTATTCTAGGATCTGGAGTGGCACGGGAGATGTTGACAGTAAGTGGGCCTTTATGATTTGGCCAATACATTATAAATTTTTACTCTAGGCAGAGATGTTTATATACGGTATTTATTGAAGCTTGTCGTGAAGCGACAATTAAAAGAGAAGGAAAACCTAACCTACGATCAGCAAAACAACCAAATAGACCAAGACAATAATATATTTAAGTTTTTAAAAGAGTATTTACAATTTTATAAAAAAAATGAAATATGAAGATGATGGATGATGTGATTTACAAATTATATTTAAAAAAAAAGTAATAAAAAAAAGATTTATGTCGTAGCTGAGTCCGAAGATCCCAAGCGTGCTCTCAGCGCCTGGAACGAGCACGCACGGCGTAGGTGGGTAGGCGTGGGCGTCTCTAGGCGACGACCTCAGGTGAATGCGGCGATTGCAGGATCGGCGATTTCAGCCCAGACAGGAGCTTGCAGGATCCTCAGCGACTTCAGACAGCGCAGTGGCCTGCAGGATCCGGTGACTGCAGGCGGAACAGAGGTTTGTAGGTTCCGGTGATTTCGGGCGAAACAGAGGTTTGTAGGTTTGTAGAGACTTGTGGGATCTCGGCGACTTCAGGCAGAGCAACGTTTTGTAGGATCCGGCGACTTAAGGCAGAGCAACGGATTGTAGAGTCCAGTGGCTTCAGGCAGGATAGAGGCTTGCAGGATCCCGGGGCTGAGCGGCCCCGGGATAAGGCCTTTAGAAGATGCTTCCGATACGAGAACTGAAGCAAGACTGCATTTCTTCACCGATTGTTCGGCTTTTATATCTTTCTAGAGAGAACGGAAAAATTATTTAAATTAAACGCAAATTTTTTGTAAATGGTCAAGAGGAAGAAGTATTTATGTGGAATTATCGAAATAGAAACTACAGACCGGTAACAAATTTGAATATAATTTCCATGGAGACCAAATAAACATCAGTAACAGAACATGTCAAATTTTAGTTTTAGGCTTGTTATAAGAAAATGGAAAGATTTAAGTGGAAAAGGATTAGGATTATTGAAATAGGAAAAAAGGTAGCGCAACTACCCACACAAAGCCCGAAATTGTAGAGTTACGGAAAACTAACTAAAAGATCGAAAAAAGGTAGACTTCATTGACACCAATTTAAAAGTGCTGATAATGTGGAAATACGAAGTAGAAATGATTTGTGATTGTGTTCTTATGGTTTGAAATCGTTACAGGATCCTATGGAAATAAAGGTGATGTAAAATATCCCGATTTGAAGTGAATGCAGAGAATTGAAACAGAATGGAAAAATGGATTTAAATTAATGTAAAATGATAAGTAAGTAGCATAACACTACATTTTCCCCCCGACCCTGGAAATTTTTTGACTCAGCAAAAATTTTGATATATACATTCTAAAATAAACCATAAAAACACAGCTTTGCAGAAACAGACATCACCAGTCAAAATCAGATATACTATCTCTTACATTCATCATCTGCATTCAGGTAAGGGTGGAGTTCACATTCAATGACTACCACTCTAAAAGTGTGTTTTCAAAACGACATTAAGGCTTATTTAAGGAGTAGTCAACCGCTCCTGTGTGGGAAAAAAAATTAGTCGAAGAAACACCACTCTTAGAAGTGTGTTTTCAAAAGGACATTCAGGCTTATTTAAGGAGTTGTCAACCGCTCCTAAGTGAAGATAAAAATTAAGGGAGTAGTCAGCTGCTCCCAAGTGAAGATAAAGGTACAGAAATACCTCAAGTAAGCTTTAGTCGCTATAACTTAAGTAAAGATTAAGAACGGCCAGAGCGGTAGGGCTCAAAGCCAGAGATCAGCAACATCACCAACGAGATGTGTCTGAAATAAAAATAAAAAGTGACGATTAACCAACGAAAGTTCGAGGTCCTAAAGTAAGATGTGTTGAAGAACACTGGATCATCAAACAAACAAACAAATTAAAAGAAATAAAAATAATAAGGTGAAAATGATGGTGATATTTATACATATATACAAATTAATAGTAAATAAAAGTTAAGAAAATTTATGATTTTACATCTTTAATGTGCCACTTGCCTCTAACTCCATTAGGGTCTTCAAGCACATAGACTAGTGGTGACAGTTTAGCTATCACTTTGCACTTGATGAACTTAGGGGCAAGTTTAGCATTAAAGTATGCGCCGGCATCGCTTAAAACATGGTTTTTACGCCAAACAGTGTCTCCCACATTGAATTCTTTAAAAGACGGACGAAGATCATAGCGAGCGCTATTTTTAGCGTGAGCTATGTGAAGTTTAGTTTGAACTTTGTGAAATATAGATGAGAGGAGACCAGCATTAGACGCGTAAATATCACGAGGCATAAATACCAATTCCTCGAGGTTCTGAGTTGGAGTATAGAAGGAACCACAAGGTATTGTTTCCCTACCAAAGACTAAAAAATTTGGAGTAAAACCAGTAGCTACATTTGTAGCGCTGTTCATTGCGTACTGAATCTTAGCAAGATGGTTGTCCCAGGATCTATGATCGTCTCCTACTAGAGATGCTAGAGCTGTAATAATTGTGCTATTAAACTTCTCCGTAGGATTAACCTGAGGACAATATAAAGCTGTGTGAAAAATACAAGGAACATTATAAGAATTTAAAACTGAGTGGAATTCTCGCGACTGAAATTGAACAGCGTTGTCCATTATAATAGTTTGAGGAATGCCATGAACTAGAAAAACTGAATTTTCCAAAACATTAATAATATTAGCTGAAGTAGCACGTTTAAGGGGAAAAATCATAGTATATTTAGTAAAATTGCAGTTAATCACTAGAATATACTGATTTCGTCTTCGAGTCATTGGCAATGGACCCATAAGATCTAAGGATATAGTTTGAAAAGGTCTGGAGCAAAGTTTGGGTTTACCCATAAGACCATAGGGAGAATGATTAGGGTGTTTGTAGGTTAAGCAGGTTTCACAAGTCGAGATTAATTCAGCAATGTCCTTAAACATACCAGGCCAATAGTATTTTAATGATATTTTCTTGAATGTTTTGAAGATACCAAGATGGAGTTCTGAAGGGGAATCATGGTTAGCTTCAATAAGTGCCTGTCTATCTTGAGGTAGTGGAACTTCTTTCCAAATAAAGTCATCGTTTAGACGATCGGGAGAATGGATACAGCGGTAAAGTTTGTTATCCCTGATAGTGTAGTTGGGATATGCGTCTGGATTGTTGGAACATCCGAGAAAAATTTTGTTGTAGTGTTCAAGTCTACGATCAGGTGGTTCTTCAATCGTAATGGGATGTACGCCTTGAGGTGAAGTTTCTCGTGTATTAGGACGTTCTTGATTTTTATGTCTTGATAATAAATCTGGAACAACGTTATCCTTTCCTTTTTTATGTTTTATGACAAAGTTAAAGCATGATAAGCGTAAAGTCCAGCGAGCAAGTCTTCCTGATGGGTTTGATAAATTCTGAAACCATTTAAGCGCAGCATGATCAGTATATATTGTAAATTCTTTACCATTGTCTAGGTAACATCGCCAATGTTCTAATGCAGTTATTACAGCCAATGTTTCTCTTTCAGTAGTTGAGTAGTTCCGTTGATTTTTATTTAGTGCTTTACTCATGTAAGCAATCACGACTTCTTTATCATCTTGTTGTTGGGTAAGCATTGCTCCTATGCCATAATTTGATGCATCACAATGTACAGAGAAGGGTAGTTCGAAGTTAGGGCAAGCAAGGACAGGAGCAGTTACCAAGGCTTCTTTAAGTTTCTGGAAAGCAGCTGCAGCTTGTGAATTCCATAAAAATTTAGGAGCGTTCTTCCCGGAACAGGTTAGTTGGTTGAGTGGAGAGGCAATAGTGCTAAAGTTTGGAATGAATCTTCTGAACCAGCTGCAGGTGCCTATGAATCTTCGTACTTTTTTTCTGCAAGTAGGTACAGGATATTCTAAAATAGCTTTTATTTTATCTGGATCTGCACGTAAACCATACTCGTCCACAAGAAAACCAAGGTATTTCAGTTCTTTCTTGAAGAATTGACTCTTCTCAAAGTTAATAGTTAGATTGGCATATGATAGTTTTTCATGAACTTTCATGAGAAGCGATATGTGTTCATCAAAAGTCTCACTAATAATAACAATGTCGTCCAGATAGCAAAATACCTTGTTCTCAAATTCAGGAGTAAACAGCATATCCATTAATCTTTGTAGAGTTGCAGGTGAGTTGGTGAGGCCAAAAGGCATTACTTTAAATCTAAACATACCTCTTCCAGGTACATAAAAGGCAGTTTTATCTTTATCCGCAGGATTCAAGGGAATTTCCCAAAATGCTTTTGCAATGTCAATGCTTGATAAGTATTTGGCATTCTTCAGGTTGTCCAAAATTTCGCTTATTAGTGGCAACTTATAAGCATCACGACGTGTAATTGAGTTAAGCTTCCTGCTGTCAACACAGAAACGCCATTCACTATTCTTCTTCGGAGTGATGAGAACTGGAGATAACCAAGGACTTTCGCATTGTTCAATGACCTTCCATCCCAGCATCTTGTCAACTTCATTAATTAACGCCTTTTGTTTTTCAGGAGACAGTCTATAACATCTTTGTTTGATTGGAAGAGAATCACCAGTATCAATCTTGTGGGTGATTAAATGTGTGCTTCCCAGGATACCTTTTTCCTCAAAAGAAATTGTTTTGAAGCGTTGGATGATGTCGTTAGCGATGTTCTTTTGGTTAGGAGTTAAATGCTCATAAGGTAAAACTTTAGTATCTTTAGTTTCGATAGCAGAACATTTAGATTCTGTAAAGTTAAGAGAAGATAAAACACTAGGTAAAAGATTAAATTTTCTCCAAAAGTCAATACCTAATATTAGCGAAGGAAATATTTCAGGGAAAACATAAGCTTTAATTAAATGAGTTTGATTATTAAAATGAACAGGTAAGTCAAAATAACCCAAGGAATTAATTTTTTGATTATTAGCAGTAGAGACAGTAATAAGATCTGACTTGAAAAGTTTGCAGCCCAGTTTAAGAATTTCCAAATGAGAATTATTACCCAGAATAGTTACTGAACTGCCAGAATCTAGTAAACCAGATAAAGTTAAGTTATAAATTTTGACATTAACGAATGGACGATTAAGATCTTGTTCCTTGGAGTAGAGTGTAGAAGAGATTTTGTAACAAGAAAAGAAGTTTTGAATTGTTTTAATCCAATTAGTCCAATCGTCGTTATCAAAGTTTAAGTTACTTTTCAAGTCAGTAGTTAGTTTTTTGAACTAGTATTAGGTTTGGGAGAACAAGTAGGGCAATCTGCAGTTTTAAAACCTTTAAGACCACATTTGAAACAAATCACGAATCGTGGTTGAGTACAGGTGTTTAAAGAATGACCTTGTTTACGACAGCGAACACAAAAGGAGCTTTCTTAAGGAGCTTTGGTTTGAGAGAGACTATTAACTTGCCTAGAAGGGTATTTGTAGGATGAAGTGAATTTATTCATGAGGGGAGGAGAAGGTCTTGAGTTATTAGAAGAATTTGAAGAGTCAACTGAACTTGAAGTGGAATGCTTGTAGTTGAATTCAGAAATAAGAGGACTTTGTTGTACATTTGGTTCTTTAAATTGTTTGTCTCTGTCTAGGAATTTTTCATAGTTTTGGCAAGTAGCCAAAAGAGAGTCGATAGAGTCAATGTCTTTTAGAGCTACGAAGACAGAATAACATGGGCGAATATTCCTCAAAATAATCTCCAATTGTTCTGTTTCAGAAAGTTTCTTCGAAAGACGAGAAAACATTCCAGACATGATGGAAATATAGATGACAATAGGTTCATCTCGACCTTGAGTTCGATTCCTAACCGCTTCTAAAAGTTTGTGATCATAATCAAAACCACCAAAGTCTTTGATTAATAATGAAGAAAGTTCGTTCCACGTTAAGTTTGGATTCTGATTATATTTAAATCTGAACCAATGAAGAGCATTGTCAGTGAAAATTTCAAACGCTTGTGAAATCAACAAGTCTTTGGACAAGCCACGAGCTATACAGTATTCTTCCAGTTTTTGAAGAATGGATCTTGGACAGCTTTTACCATTGAAGGTGTGTCTTTTCAGATCTTTGAAGACGTTGGATGGAGAAAAAGATTGAGGTGGTGGTGGAGGATACGGGGTATGGGCCTGAATAGAAGTTTGAGAAACAAGAGGGAGTTCCGTGACAGTCGGGTCAACCGTAACAGTCGGGTCATCAGGAGGGTCAAGTGATGGAACGTCATTTTCAGTTGAAGGTGGAGTCAAGGATTCGAATTGTTTAGCCATAGCGTCATATTTCATCTTCAAAGTTTCGAAATTAGCTTTAAAGTCTGGATATAAGTCAGTATCTATTCGCTCTAATCTGTAAAAAACATGGTTAATAAAAGTTTCTATTAGTCGTAAATATTTGGTTTCACCTTGTAAAAATTTTTTAATTTTACAGTCCAGATAGGTCAATGTAGAATCAATTTGAGACAAGTCATCCTCGATCGGAATTGGAGAAGTCAGAATATCTTCAGGGTGAGAATTCGCAACTAAACGTAAAACTTGTTTTTTTAGAAGCAAAACAGTATTAGCTGGTTCCTCACATCTAATCTTCACTTCGTATTCAAGTTCGGCCTTGTTAAGGAATTCGTACTTAATAACCCTTTTCATTGTTATAATTACGTGTAAAGTTAAGTTTAAGAAATAAAAATATTATTAAAAATCGTACCTCTAAGTTATCTAGAATAAAAAATATTATAGTGATGAATGTAACTTAGAGTGATGAATGTAAATGAAGTGTTATTTGTAGGCCTAAATATAATCCAAATAAGTTGAAAAACTAGAAGAAGTTTTGTTTTAGAATTTTGAAGGTATGAAAAGGATGTGTAATTGAATGATGAATACTAAGTTAAGAACAAAAGGGAAAGCAATTAAATCAAAAGGAACTAGACAAGGCGCAGTAAAGGTGAAGAATTAAGAGAGAAAGAGGACTTTTACGTTGGGCGCCAAACTGTCGTGAAGCGACAATTAAAAGAAAAGGAAAACCTAACCTACGATCAGCAAAACAACCAAATAGACCAAGACAATAATATATTTAAGTTTTTAAAAGAGTATTTACAACTTTATAAAAAAAAAATGAAATATGAAGATGATGGATGATGTGATTTACAAATTATATTTAAAAAAAAAGTAATAAAAAAAGATTTATGTCGTAGCTGAGTCCGAAGATCCCAAGCGTGCTCTCAGCGCCTGGAACGAGCACGCACGGCGTAGGTGGGTAGGCGTGGGCGTCTCTAGGCGACGACCTCAGGTGAATGCGGCGATTGCAGGATCGGCGATTTCAGCCCAGACAGGAGCTTGCAGGATCCTCAGCGACTTCAGACAGCGCAGTGGCCTGCAGGATCCGGTGACTGCAGGCGGAACAGAGGTTAGTAGGTTCCGGTGATTTCGGGCGGAACAGAGGTTTGTAGGTTCCGGCGACTCCAGGTAGAGTAGAGACTTGTGGGATCTCGGCGACTTCAGGCAGAGCAACGTTTTGTAGGATCCGGCGACTTCAGGCAGAGCAACGGATCGTAGAGTCCAGTGGCTTCAGGCAGGATAGAGGCTTGCAGGATTCCGGGGCTGAGCGGCCCCGGGATAAGGCCTTTAGAAGATGCTTCCGATACGAGAACTGAAGCAAGACTGCATTTCTTCACAAAGTTCGGCTTTTATATCTTTCTAGAGAGAACGGAAAAATTATTTAAATTAAACGCAAATTTTTTGTAAATGGTCAAGAGGAAAAAGTATTTATGTGGAATTATCGAAATAGAAACAACAGACCGGTAACAAATTTGAATATAATTTCCATGGAGACCAAATAAACATCAGTAACAGAACATGTCAAATTTTA
Organism: Parnassius glacialis; assembly: GCA_033319125.1. Classification (NCBI taxonomy): domain Eukaryota; kingdom Metazoa; phylum Arthropoda; class Insecta; order Lepidoptera; family Papilionidae; genus Parnassius; species Parnassius glacialis. The sequence goes on along the minus strand of JAVANC010000004.1, from coordinate 73,003,011 downwards.
GTTTTAGGCTTGTTATAAGAAAATGGAAAGATGTAAGTGGAAAAGGAGATATTATTGAAATAGGAAAAAAGGTAGCGCAACTACCCACACAAAGCCCGAAATTGTAGAGTTACGGAAAACTAACTAAAAGATCGAAAAAAGGTAGACTTCATTGACACCAATTTAAAAGTGCTGATAATGTGGAAATACGAAGTAGAAATGATTTGTGATTGTGTTCTTATGGTTTGAAATCGTTACAGGATCCTATGGAAATAAATATGATGTAAAATATCCCGATTTGAAGTGAATGCAGAGAATTGAAACAGAATGGAAAAATGGATTTAAATTAATGTAAAATGATAAGTAAGTAGCATAACACTACAAGCTGTTAAATCAACTATAAATTTTTTAAATATAATATTGGATCAAATGCTCGAAACGCAGCATGCCTTTGACAACCATTATTGTAAAATTTGCTTTTTAAAAAGGCATGCTGAGTTTCGAGCATTTGATCCAATATTATATTTAAAAAATGTATAGTTGATTTAACAGCTTATACAAACTATGTAAGTACAAAATTTATTTTAGAAACAGCTTGGAAGCGATCACCTCATTCCCAGGGGTCATTATCAACCATGTATTCATTTATACTATAATAACCCTTTTTATACAGTTTCAACTTAACAAAACATTTAAACTTGCTAATAGAAAGAGCCTGTACACTTTCCGGGACCTTGTTGTAATAGCGTATACATTGCCCCAATAATGAATTACTGACTCTGTGGAGTCGAGAAACTGGTATCACTAACTTGTGTTTGTTCCTAGTGTTTACAGAATGCACATTACTTTTACGTCATAATAAGTATACATTGTTACTTAAATTTTAAATAAATCTGTTTTAGTACTGGGCTGATAAAAAAGCGCTGTTAAGAAGAAGGGTGCATTACGCTTTAAAACCAGAATTAAGACTGGTGGTGGTCAAGAGTTGGTGGAGCTTTCGGAGATTGAAGGGAGGATATTAAACTTAATGGGTGGCGAAAGTTTTGCCATTGGTGACAGGCATTTAGAAATTAATCCATTTTTTGAAGTAAGTTGAACTGTTTTTACTTTAATAATATTTTATAAACTGAGACAGTTCTAATGTATTTACATGTTCCTTTTTTAATTTCTAGGCCCAGGCTGGAAAGAGCCCTGAAAATAGTCCCTCTTTGCTGGTTTCTACCCAGTTAATAGGCCTAAATCCATTACCGTTACCAATGGTAAGTTATTTTGGCTAACTCAATGATTAAATTATTCCAACTTCTACAGTTACCATACAAAACCAATTATAGTATTATATTTTATCGATTGACTGTCTGAAATCAAATCATGTAAATTTGCATAGTAATTAAATTTTTAAAACAATACGAGTATTGCCTTGTACTAAACGGAACTAAATCTAAACTACTAATTATGGGTTCTAAAAATCAAATAAAAAATATATCAGAAAGAGGGGCATGCATTCAAATTCGAGGGGAAATCGTAGAACGTGTAAATGAGATTCGCAATCTGGGCTTACTAATGGATGACAAACTACAGTTTGAGAACCACATACTAAGTACTAGCAGAAACTGCTTTTATAGACTTAAGGTTCTTTATCAAATAAGGGAGTTTTTAAATTCGGATATTCGGGTAAAATTGTGTGACACACTTGTCCTTTCGAAATTTAATTATATGGACATTGTATATGGTCCGAGACTTTTAGCACGGTCGCGACGTCTAGTGCAACGTGTTCAAAATGCATGTGCAAGATTTAGTTTTACAATACCGCCCCGCACGCACGTCACCCCTTACATTAACAATGCCAAAATGTTAAAAATGGAATATCGCCGAAAACTGCACATGGCAACTCTCCTATTCGGGGTATTAAAAAATAAAACACCTCCTTATCTTGCTGACAAACTCATATGGTCACGTGATGTAAAAACTTACAATACGCGCACTAGAGGGAATACTCTCGTCGTGCCTCGTCACTGCACTCACGCTTTCCGAGGAAGTTTCAAATACGCCGCATCCAAGTGCTGGAACGATATACCGCCTCTTTTGCGAAACCTGAAAGCAGTACACACATTTAAAAATAAATATAGAACCCAATTACTGCAAAGTCATATTAACTTTGATCAAAGTTTATAACGTTTTGCACGATTACGTACCTCATCGTCATAGATTATTAACAACGGAGCATTAAAATCGTCCTCTTGAATGCGGCTTTTGTCTTCCTATATACTTTTATATTCTTCAATAATTACATATTTTTTTTTTTTTTACATATTATCTGGTCACTTTATTATATAGCACTTTATAGTATTTTAATAATATTTTAATAATAATTTCCCTTTTGTAGTATATAACCCTTTATAGTATTTTAATAATCTCCCCTTTTATAGTGTTCGTATAGACCTTCTAAGAGCATCTGAAAGCAACATAAACGGGACCGGGACGTGCTGTGTCGAAGTGGCATTCGACCTTGAACGCTACTCTCTCCCTCTCACTTAAGATAGTTACTGTCTCTTTCCCCCATGTTGTGCATAATTCTGTCATCATAATTTTGTTGAAAAGATAAAATGAGTATACATATAGCACTGATTTCGGTAAGTCACTGGTTGGACACACTGAAAATCAGCGCCATGGACAAAAATTCATGGCATTATGCTGAGTGTGTTCCTGTTCCCAGATGACGCCTTGACACATACGAGTATAGGTATTGTATAGTTTGTAATATGTAGTAAGTATATTGTAATTTGTATTGTATAGCCAACATTATTTGTAAATTATGTGTTTTTTTTATGTTATCTGTGATGGCATCATTTTGGAGAATAAACCTTTCTTTCTTTCTTTCTTTCTTTCTTTCAGTATGTGAGAAAACCTACTAATATGTTTATCATATTAGATATAGATAATGGTACCATATTAATTATTGGGGTGATTGAAAGTTTTTGTATAACATAAGCCAAAAGGAAAGAATTATTTATTGTAAATTTAAAATACCTGAAATATTTTATTAAGAACTCTCTTCTTCCAATTTTTTCAGATTATGTTCTTTATTATTTAACATACACATTTAACATGCAAATATGTATATAATTAAATGATTGATCAATGATGTTTGAATGTTTTCAGGAACAGCAAACACAACACAAACACACAACACCAAGTTTTATTGGAGATTTTCCAGCTGAAAATGTTCCTGTTGTAGAGGTATATGTGCTATTTTGTCTGCATACTATTTATATTATTTATTTAAATTTCTATATAAATTAGGATGTAGTGTGTGTCATTGTATTATCTAGATAGAAATATTAAAAATAATATTCTATTTATATTTACATAATATTTTAATACAAGAGTCTGTCAGTTATCATTATTATTGTTTCAGACAACACAACAGCATGCAATTGAAAGGCAGGCTATTTTATGCCTACCTGGAACATCTGGGCCATCTTCCAGGCCAAGTGTTGTTCGCATGGTAAATAATATACTACTGATACTTAAAAGTTGTTCATTACACAATTTTTACACCTAATATATTCAATTTTAGGTATCACTAAGCCCTTTACCGATGGTGGTCCAATCTCCACCCTGCACACCACCTACAGTTGGAGGTCCTGCAAGTCCTCCCCCAACTCCTTCGGGTTCAGGCAGCCACCCACATCGCATAAGAAATACACGTCGCCAGTTAATTGGATCTCCAGTGCATAATCATCCTCTGCTCAATACAAGTAAGTATATTTTATTACACCTCAAAGTTATGTATTGTCTTCACACCTCTGTATTCTCATTCCATATTTTTATAATCTCTTTGCAGTAAAAGAAAAAACGTAAAAATTGAAAATAGAACTTAAAGTGAATTGGCGTCAATAGTGATTTTGTTCGACACTTCATTGATTAGTACTGTTTGGTATTTTATCAAAATTTGTAACTTAATAGGAATAATATATTTACAGTACCATTTATTACTGTTCCAGCAACATCAAGACTTCGCCATAATCGTCGAAGTCGTGCATCACCTCCATCTCAACGGCGATCACAATTCACAAGTTTTTCGGAGCGATTTTTGGCGATAGAAGAACAAAAGCTCGAAATAAATCGCCGTAATTCGGAGCTTTTAGAAATGCTCGTTAATCAAACAGTGCAGAGCATTGGAGAAGGATTTAAATTATTGCAAGAAACTTTAAAAAAATAAATGTTTGTAACATTATAATTTTTATTAAAATATAGTATGGTTTTTTAATCTAATGCATGTAATCGTGCTCGCCATAGCATATTAATTAATTCTTGTCGACTAGACTGTCCTATTACAGCCTCTTGAGATATTGTTTCATTTCTAGCCCCAGCTTGCGTATGAATGACTGTGTGGAAACGTAACTCCTCTTCATTATCGTAGTCGTGCAAAGCAGGAGCCGGTAGCCCTGCGCGATTACAAATGTTGTGTAACACACAACATGCCACTACAATTTTTGCAACCACATCGGGGTGGTAATGTAGTACTCTGTGTACCAGAAGACATCTAAACCTCCCCTTTAGCCTGCCTATAGCTCTCTCCACGGTATTACGCGCTGTGGCATAGAGTTTGTTGAAGTGTGCAGCAGGTGTACCTTCTTCTACATTAGGCACCGGTACCATCAAGTATCCTCGTTGTGCATACCCAGAATCTCCTACAATAATAAAAACACATTTTAATGTCCCCTATCAATTAAAGTATTTATCCTAACTAGCTAAATCCAGTGGTTTTACCCATGTGGATATTGATATTACAATCATTATTTTATTAGTAAAGTTGCAGCCTATTTACGTCCCACTGCTGGGCACAGGCCTCCTCTCATTTCTGAGAGGGTTTTAGGGCAAGGAATTGTCCACCGCACTGCCCTAATGCGTGTTGGCGAACTTCACATGTCTTCGAAATATTTTTTTTCTTATTTCTCAGACATGGAGGTTTCCTCGCGGTGTTTCCTTCACCACAAAGCACGTGGTAAATCAGCACTTAAAATTGCAATTAACAATTTCATTGGTGCCGGCGGGGATCAAACCCGGGTTGCTCAAGTACCGTAAAGTTTACAGCGAGTGCTAACCATCTGAGCCATTTTATCAAGAGAATAGTTATATATTTACTAAAGTATTTTTCTTATATAATTTACCAAAGTATCTTTCTTATATGAATTTTCATATTGCAAAGAAAAGGTTTCAAGCTCTCCTGTATATTATGAAAGAATTATCTGCTTTTAAACAAGCTATATTTGTATAAGTACTTGTAACTTATAATGTCTACAGTACTTTTTATTTTATCTACATATTATTTTTTAGAAAAATATAGTTTGTCGAGTATGCCAGTAAGCCACAAGTATTATTAACTAAGGAATAAACGATACACCTATTAAGAAATGGGGTAGCTCACCGAGCAAATGTACAGTTTCACCATCATTCACTAAGTCCTCAAGATGGTTCCGTATGATGCTATGATTAAAAATGAAGCTATCATGTGTGGCTCCCCCATAGATAGCATCAACATGCAATATATTTAAGTCCGCATCAGTAATCTACAAAAAAAAACATTATATATTGAGTTAAAAAAAAAAACACGAGTTACCTATTCTTTGTTTCCATATCTATAAAAAGAAATATTATGAGATATTATTACAAATCTTACCAATTGAATATTTCTTGCATTATTTCCTTTACGGCAGTAATATCGCTCTTCATTTTCTGATGGCCTAACCATGGTGACATAGGTACCATCAACACATCCTATCACCCCAGGAATTTTGTATTTCTCGAAGAATCTGTAAAGTTATGTACCTATTATTAGGCAAATATTTCAAACTTATTGGTAGGTAGGTTTAACATAAAAAATATAGGTACTACAACATAATTATAATACATATGCTGACCTTTCCTTTTGGTAAGTATGCGTTATAGGGGGCGCGAGTGAAACTACTGCTTGCAAGGAACACACTGATTTATTTCTTAACTATGAAAAGTATACTTATACGTAGTCGTACACAGGTACCCACCATTTCCTCCCCCTAGTTAACAACTACATAACTTAATTAAAGGAAACGACGATAGTCCACCTTAGCTAATGGGCGTAAACAAAACCTAGAAGCGGGGTTGTTACGTGCAATGGTGGCCATAGGCTGATTAGCTACAGTGTCTATTGAAACTGGCTCCGACGATATGTTAGAATCATTGTTTACGTTAGTGGAGTTTTCGTCATTTTGCACCAACTCCTCTTCCCCGCAGGTAGTTTGCGGCTCGTCTGAGGCCGGCATAGTGATATTTTCTTCCCTGGTGTTATCAGTTAAATTTTGACGGTCAAAATCAATGTCGAAATTTTGTTGTTCATCGTGACATGGTCCTTGGTCACGCATGATTTGATTTTTGTGTTTTTTTACACTTGCTGACGTATATATGTCCTTTATTATATACGTAACTTTGCCTGTTCTTTTTATTACAACGCCACGACCCCAATTATATGTGTTATTATTTTTAAATTTTTTATACAAAACGTTTGCCCCGGTTTCAAAAGGCTTCGTATTTTTCCCCCCATGTGCCTTAATCTGCAAATACTGTTTATTTTGAACTTTATTTTCCAAGGATGTGGATGAAGGCGGTATAACATGGCTCATTAAGTCCAAACGTTATCTCAACTTGTGACCGAAAACTAATTGAGCTGGTGACAAAGAAGTGGTGCTATGTAAGGAGTTCCTATAATCGAATAAGAATTTAAGTAATTTTAATTTATATTCTTTTTTATTATTGTTATTAATTGAAAGTAAACATGATTTTAACCCCTTTTTCACTATTTTAACGTACCCTTCAGCCTGACCGTTACTAGCGGGGTGATACGGCGGTGACGTTACATGTGTGATACCGTTAACCATACAGAAATTTTTAAACTCGTATGAAGTAAATGTAGCTGCGTTGTCGGTCACGATAATTTGAGGTAATCCGAATCTCGATATATATTCGTAGAGTTTTTCTAACACAGACGACGAAGTAGACGGTATTTCGTATACTTCCACCCATTTTGTATAAGCATCCACAATTATTAAGTACATATGACCATGAAACGGTCCTAAGAAGTCCATGTGGATCCTATAAAATTTGCGTTGCGAGTATTCATTTCACTATTTATTATAAATAATAAAAGAAAACAAAGATCGAAAACAGAAGGAGCAGAGTAAGCTAATATCGGGTTGTTGTTGTTTTCTTTTTATTTACAAGTCTCAAATCAAATTATCGTTAAAATAATTCGAAAAGAAACCCGCAAAGAATGTAAAAATCCGAGTAATAGAATAGATCTTTAAAATTATAAAAGAAATGATACTAAATAAGAATTACAATAATTTTAAAACAATGTTCGTTACCTGTCACTTTTTGTTCCAACACCAAAATGTTGTTATAACATTTATGTACCGACTTTCTTAAATATTAAATACAATAACATAAAATTGAGGTGGATATAATGAATTTACAATATATAAATTATCACCAGGGTTGCCACAAAAAAAATATTGTAAGAACCCCTCCCCCCTCTTCTCTTCTATCTCTATATATACTTATATTTGTATTTCTTTAGAATCTATATCTATAAGATATATAAATATATCCAATTTACATTGATCTTTCTAAAGGTTCAAATATAGGCCGTTTAATAAATTCATGGCGTAATCGTCTTAGATAGGACCCTTATTTACGTTGTGTTTGCATAGTAACTTAGTTCTTTTAGGTGTATCTTGGAAGAGTGAATATTCACGAGAGTAATTGAAAGCTGTTGGTAGCGTCTTATAAGCTAAAGAACCCCGTTCACGAAGACAGAGCTCAAAAAAGTTAAGAATAATAAATTGTCCTATTCCACTTATATCAGGTTCACAACAGTTAATTCCTTATTAATTAATCCCTTCCCGCATGGAAATGGCTCACAATATTTATATCAAATACCAGATATAAGGGCTTCTCTCTCCCACATTTTAAAAAATGTAGAGGAGGTACACAGCTCCGCACACGCCGTGCACGGTGAGCGCCAACCATTTTAATGCGCTTCCCCCGAAGGGTACGCTAAGTTGGGAAATGGACCGTAGTCCACAGCAAAATAACTGGCGAACCAGTAAAAGAGGACTTGGTAGTTCGTAAGCACAAACATCGACCGAAGTCGCGCATGTCAATGCGTGTAAACGCCATACCGAATACGATCAAATCCAGCCACAGTGAATGTACGTCACACGGGTTAGGCAACAATAGGCATACTGGCCATAAAAAGCCCTCCGTGAGCGCCACCACCTGCCAGACCGCCGTTCCTGCAGACATGATGTAAGTGTAAGGCATTACCACCAATTGCATGGTCAGCACGGCCAATTGGCCGCAGAGCGCAACGTCAAGTCATTGTGCAACCTTAGTACTAGCAGTCGATCAGCCGACCACCCCATATATATGTACAACCTTGGGTATGCGTCTCCGGCAACGCCCACATATAAGGGAACATTACAAGAACACCTTTATCAACTTAAGAAATTTTCCGATTATTACAAGAACACCTTCATCAACTATTACAAATGTTATTTATCTTTATTATTGCAATATAATAGACATGTATTTATATGATTTAATACATTTTGAATATTTTAAACAGAATTTTAATAAATTTAGAGATTTTTAGAGACAATTGATGCGTTAACTATACTATAATATTCAATATTCCAAATGAACATATTTGAACTTTATACATATTATTAACATTTTAATTGCTTAAATTATAATTTCTATGACATTTTTAAATGTCTTTATAATGGATTTAATTATTATTTATTAATAATAATTATGAAGCGTCACATTATGTATGCAGCCTTCCAAAACTTTGGATAGAAAGGGCAAGATACATACAGGGCGAAGGTGATTAGGTAACGTGGGATTCAAAATTTTGGGAATAGGGCGTATAAAAACCTTTTTTCAGAGATTTGGGTACTGATCTGAGTCCAGCGAAAAGTTAATAATGTGACTAAGTGCAGGTAGTAAACACTCCGGTATATTGACTATTATAGTACCACTGATATCATCACAACCAACAGCCTTGGATTTAATTGCTAGAACAAATTTTAAAAATCATCCTAGTGGACTGGAGAAAATTGAAAAGAAGGAATTTGAGAAAATTAGATAGCAGCTAAATAGGCTATCGTTTGAGATCGTACAGTAGTGTCCATAAAGCTGCGTATCGACTTTACGCGGTTAACCATCGAACATTGGCTCGCGCGGCAGCCACGCACAGTGGATACTGTGTTGCCGCGCGTGGCAATTCGAACATTAGCGCGCTTCATTTGCCGCGCGACTATCCAATCCGTGTCGGTTTTTGACGGCGCAGTAAAAAAATCTCAGTGAGTTGTGCTCGCGCAGTTGGGACGGTCGTTTACGTATTTTAGTTGCCCCGCGCGGGAAAAACATGGATTACGACAAGTATCGTACTTTAATTAGGTTATATGGTACTAAACAATTTCTATGGAATAATAAATGTAGTAATTATCATAACAAACCATTAAGAAAAGATGCTTGGAATGAAATCAGTGCAGAAATGGGCTTGCTTGTAACTGAACTTAAAAAGAAAATGACCACTCTTTTAGCGTCGTATAGAAGGGAGGAGTCTAGAATAAACAAAAGCCTTATTGCTGGTTCTGGTAAGTAACTAAAGTAACTAATATTATCAAACCTATCTAATAGAAAGATTCGTTACCTCGAATTTGACGTTATTTATTCGAGGTTATTAACAATGTAATTTATTTAGTTCAGGACGTACATAATATGGATGTAATATCTGAAATAAAAATTTATTTAATTTATATACTTATATTCCAATAACTTTGGAAAAAATAAATAAGAATTTCCAACTTAAACTGAAATGTGTACAAATAGCAATCAAACATACATCTATACTTTCGCATTTATAATATTACTAACTTTTCAGCCGCGGCTCCGTCCGCGTGTTTTTCGGTTATATCGCGTTCTCAATATTATCCCACAGGAAATTTCTTTCGGAATGAAAAGTATCCTATGTCCTTCTTTGCAGTGATGTACAAGATTTCCAGTACCTCAAACATGAATTCATGCATCTATTACGTACGTGACCTTTGAGTACCGCGGGCATGAATTCATGCAGCTATACCGCGCTGATATTTTCTTCTTAGTAAATATAAAAAGAGAGTATATTTTCAATTAGAAACTATTTCATTTAATTCTGTACGACCTAAAGAGTATTCTCAAATATTAAAATCACTCGGTTACAAAGACAAAATAAAAAATAATAGGCATTCACTTTCGCTTTGTTGGTGTTGTTAGTTGTGTAATTATTTTCTTTTTATATTCGTGACCTTTTGTTGGATATTTTTTTCAAACTGGTAAGAAATGTTAATGATATTTACTAGATAATGTTTTTGAATGATTTAAGTTACAACAACAGTAAATTTTTGTGTTGCAATTGATAAAAAAGGAAAAACAAAACACCTCTACGCGAACAATTTATAACGGTCAAGATTTCAAATAAGATCTACCTTCTGAGATATTAAGCCTTTTTATTTATAGTTTATTGCATGTATGTATATTCATAAAGACATATTATTTCTAAATGTTATATCTATATGATTGTATAAGAAAAAATAAGGAAGCCGCTATAATATTTTCACGAATAGGTTTTGAAAATGAGGTTACAAAGCGCGCGCAAACTGTTTATGGTCAAATTTTTATAAATGTTTGAAAAAGAGTAGTTTGAGTAAAAAAATAGAATTATTATAATGGTTACATGCATAATTTCTGTATATTTTAGGAAGACTATATTGTATTGATTGTGAAGACACAAAAGTAAAATAAAAACTTAGGCTTTTTCATTCATAAAACCAAATTTATTGTCAGTAAATACACTTTTCTGCCGACTTCCAAAAAGGAGACGGTACTCAATTCGAGTGTATGTTTTTTTTTTATGTGTGTTACCTCATATCTTTGTACTGGGCGAACCGATTTCGATGATTCTGTTTTTATATGAAAGCTGATAGTTCTCGTGTGGTCCCATATGAATTTGATCAAGGTCAGACCAATGGTTATTGAGTAATTCTTAAATAACCTATATTAAAGTCGCTTATATTGAAGTCGGCTGTACAAAATTTTTAATTTTAAATTATTCAAGATCCGGTAGAAACAAAGAGCTGTACAATACTAAATAACCATCTAAATGTTATTGTTATTGTTTCTACTTATCGACAATCTTATCAGCTTTAAAGAACTGTTACTCAAACCTCTTATAACATAAACGAACAGTCGTTTTGTGATAGCGGGCGTGGTACTGGAAGGGTTAAATTAAGTATTTGGAATACAAAATGCAAAATACTTTTAATTTTAAATTATTTCAGATACATGATGCAAATAACTTTCTGGAATGGTATCTGAAATACTAGATATAAAATACGTATCTTTTGAATACTTTTTAAAGACAAAATTTTTCAACGTATCTTTGGCAGACTCGTAACTTGATGCAAAAAACCTAAATGCCAGCTTCTTAAAACGCGGGTCTAACAGTGCTGCTTTACATAACACTGGGTGCCTGTAACAATTCTTAAATCTACTTTTAAATTCCGTTATTATTTTATTTGGCAGTTTCTTTCCTGTATCTGTAATAATATTTGTATCTAAACTGTGAAAAATTTCTAATAATACTGTCTGTCGAAGCCATGACCATTGAAACAGTCACTTTTTTCGTGAAGACATTTTTTCAGTGAGTTGCTTGAACGGCTTGAGAATTTTTATGATTTCTGGCAGCGTCTTCCATTCGCCTTCCGAAAGATTTTCTAGCGGATTGTGTAGGATTTCAAGAGACGCTTCTAAAGGTTCTTGAAGAAAACAAATCCTCTCAATCATATCCAGGGTACCAGATGCATCTGGTCACTACGTCCATTTTTAGCTTCATTGGTTTCTGATTAGGCCTCAGCTGCTCCTGCATTGCAATTAGTTTTTTGGTAGCTATTGAACTCTTCTGGAAATGTTCCACAATGGCTTCTATTTATTTATCAGCTCCCCGAGTCCACAGTCCTGGAGTCCTGCACGCACGACTAAATTAACATTGTGAGCGATACACGATAAATGTTCATAATTTGTTAATCGTATAGCCACCTTCATGTTTGCTGCGTTATCGAAAAGTATTTTCTGTTGTATGCTCCAATGCAGGAGCAACCTATAAAGCTAAATTTTAATATATTCGGCCGTGTGTCGCTCATTACATTCAAAACATCCTAATAAAGCAGACTTCAACTCCCAATTTAATAAATAATGAGCTGTTATAGCTTGGCAAGAAGTTTTTGCTCTCGAAGAACAGCTATCGGTGGTGATCGATACATATTTTGCACTCTCCAATTCTTCTTTTAATTTTTTTGGATGTCTGAGTATTGAGCATCCAATAAAGTCTTGCTTAATATGTACTTCGAAGGCATTTTGTAACCTGGTTCTAATTCATGAGATTTTTAAAATCCGCGTCTTCAACTACAGAAAAAGACTATCACTATCATTTTAAAATTAAATCATTTTTTTTTCTCATACTACACCTACTGGAATTTAATAAATTCACTCAACTTAGTCTGCAGCGAATTGGTTTCATTTCTTTTAATTTCAGGATTAGTAGATTCTGTACTTGCTGGAGTTGATGGTATAGGAGCTTTCAGATCTGCTGCATCTGACATGGAGCATGGAATGATAGTTTCATAGGTTGATCTGTGTTTATTCATGAGATGATTTTTCAAATATGTAGTACAGCCGCCTTTTACGGAATACAACGAATCACAAAAATCACATTTTGCCTTATCGTATTTAGTCTGCCTAAAAAGAACCCATATTTTACTTCTTTTCTTATCCATTGTAGCAGGTAAATTAAACTGTAAAATAAAAAAATAAGTGTACATAATAATAAATAGAATATAAATAATTTACAATATTTAATAATTAACAGTTTTGGGTAATCAAGAAACGATTAAATCTCATTGGAGCGGCTTTATTATAATATCTTTTTTAAGATAAGAACAAAAAAAAACGTGAAAATACGCGATAATAAAAAACAAAAACATACACATTTTCAATTTGTAAAAAATACTTTCTTACCTTGTTTCCGTTCCAATCTAAACCTTTGTCCACACACACAATACGTTTAATAAACAGTAAAAAAAAAACTTGGACAGCGAATTTTCAAATTATACTTTACAAACATCGATCTTTGTAACGTACGTTCTGAAATTCACCGAATAACCGTGCGCATGCGTAAAATATACGATCAGGAAATGTTTCAATCCACGCACCAACGGTACTTACGTGAACTGAAACAGTGTAGGTACCCATAATACGAAAAATGCGAGTAACGACAGACATTCATGTGTAACGTTTCGTTACTCGGTACTAGATGACGCACCCGTTACTACACATACGGTTTGCTATAGCTTTACTGAAATAAGTACGCGGGCGGCTTTGCCTTTGAGCCTATCAACATGTGAAAGGACAACGACAAAGAGGCCTACGGTGAGTGCAGCGAGTGCGTTACAAATTAATTGTTTTACTGTCTCTCGTAAGGTAACAAAGTAATTTTTGTTTTTATTTTTTTTAGCACGGAAAGTTTATTTCAAAGTATTTATTGACAGATCAATTTTAAAACGAGAAAAAAAATGTAAAATATCAGTGCTATAGGCTTCTACTCCGTTCGCCTGTTACACCCTATTTTTTTCCAGAGGGTAAAAAAGCGGTAAAAAGGTAGCGGCTGTTTCCAGGCATATTTTCCGTATTTATTACTGTTCATGATATCGAAAAAATCATTTAAAATAACGACACATTTTATAGTAGCAGAAACGTTCTTGAATGTATTACCACTAAGTAATTCACTACAAAATAATAAGGTGTTTGCTAAACTTTTACCTAATAATTCGGCCCCTAATCGGACTTACATTATTTGATTTCTGAAATAAATGTGCTTAGTGGATAACCCATTAGCAAAATGTAACCGTTCATTCGTTTGTAGCTTATTTAAAGACACGAATAAAGATTTCACGTTTTATTATGTTTTTTTCTGAGACGAAAAATATCTTTTTGTTTTTTTTTAATTTGTTCCTACCCAATTTTAGCATATATCTAGGTCCAAGAAATACCATAACGCTTGAGTGTCTTGGTTGATGTAATCTGTTTTTAAATTATCAGGGTCATTACATTCACAACCTTATATTTCTGCAGTACTCGAATTTGTTAGACCTGCATCAAAATTTTTACTATCTTTTTGACGCCTGTTTCGTGATAAACTCAAACATTTCGTAACTAATGAAGCTTTGAGTTTGGTTGCAATACTATAAAAAAGTGTCCCATTGGTATTTTCCAGTTTCGGTCTAATGACACAACCATGAAAACAATCGCTTGACAAGCTATTTCGTCTCTTATATCACTGAAGCCTAAGTTGACGAAACCTTCATTTGTCTTAGTGATCTATATTTTCTGACATCTAACAGAAATCTCGTCAAAAACCAAAAAGCAAATTAATTCCCTTCCAGTTTTATTTCTTTTTAAATTCAAAGCGCGAAATAACTCATTCGTAAATATCTGCTGCGCATCTTCACTAACATACAACCAGCGCAAGTTCTAAAATATGGGAAAAGGCTACTAAATCATTTTCTAACGTATTTGTAAGCAGCATGTGAATAATAATGGAGGATTAAAAAAAAATATGAAAAGGGGGATTAAATTTACAACGAGATAATCCTGTCTTCGTCGGTTGCTTGAGTTTATCATACAGAGCTTTCATTTCTGCTGTAGATTTTATGGATTTTTTTTAACAGGATACGGGAGACAAGCGAGCACACAGTCCCCCTGATGGTAAGTGGTTGCTATGGCCCATACAAATCTATATCTTTTTGCGATTAGAAATGTAGATGCGTTAATACCCGTGAGGACTAAGATGGAATATCTTTTTTCCAGTGAGAGCGTGGTCCTTCTCCAGCTGAGCCGACCAATTCATGCTACAACTATACTATTAATATTGCTGCAGCATGGCTCTACCATGTGTAACTAATTTACCACATTTAAGTTTAATATTTTTTTGTTTTAGATATCTATTGTGTTGGCCTAGTTTTTCTTAATTTTAGTCTGATAGTTTATTATCTCTTAATGTTAGTTACGATTTTGCGACTTAAATGCAATATTTCTTGCTGGTCTTCGAAGATTGACTCAGAATCTGATACAACAACAGTGATTGGTGTAGTTTTGGTAGCCTCCGCATTTCTTTAATTATTCTGATATTAATAAAAAAGCTGATGTCAAGAAAAGTTTGAATAGAAGTCTGTACTTAAGTCAAATAAACGAGTGTTCAGCTTTACTGGACTGTACCGCTATAGATAATCAAGAAACATACATATTACTTTATTTGCAAAACGAGGAAACAATCCTTATTTTTAAATTGTTTGACCAGTTTTTCCGTAGTACATAATATCTTCGCTTTTAAAAGTGTTTGGAGTATAACTTTGATATAGTAGATGGAAGCCGGATGTAAATTTTCTTCTCTGCGCTCCATTTGGACAAACCTTATCCACTTTTCACGCACTGCGGTATATGTACAAATAATTTAAAATTAAAAATTTTGTACAGCCGACTTCAATATAAGTTATTTAAGAATAACTCAAAAACGATTGGTCTTGAAAACCTTGATCAAATTCATATGGGACCACACGAGAACTATCAGCTTTCATATAAAAAAAGAATCATCGAAATCGGTTCAAACAGTACAAAAAGTTATGAGGTAACACATAAAAAAAACATACAGTCGAATTGAGTTCCGTCTCCTTTTTGGAAGTCGGCAGAAAACCATAATAGACCATGGCAGAACCATAGTGATCCAAATGACCTTTGCATTTTTGTGAGAAAATAAAGAAACGCGTTTATACGTTTTGTTGAAAAAGTAATGAATTATTAAATTTTCAATGTTGAGGTCCTTAATATAGAATATTCCGATGTAAGAGACTACATCAACGATCGGGCCCTTAGCGTAGTCACGTGCACCCCAGGGCCTAAAAGGCTCTCTTAATTAATATTAGTATTAGTATTAGTACACAAACAACGAAAAAAACTCTAAAACCGAGAATTTTCACCCCTGACCGCTTAAACTAGGGGATGAAAGTTTGTATGAGATATCCGCAAATTTTGATGCTAGAGGTTTGAAAATTGATACAGGGTCTCCTTGTTTCTCCTTGTTATAAATAATAATAATAATAAAATACACATTTCAGGATTTTCGATAAGTTACCCTTCACCCTTTAAATTAGGGGAGAAGTTTGTATATGGGATTTACCATACAAAGTTAATGTCAATAGAGATCTGAAAAGTATACAAGCAAACAGACTTCTTATTATAAATTAAAAAATAAGTGTTTCAGATTTTTAAAAAATCATCCCTCAACTCCTTAAATTACAGGATAAAAGTGAATATGGGGCTTTCGTCAGGTTTCAGAATATTAATACATTATTATATTGTACGAATTATATTACTATACTTATGTACTTTGTTAAAAATTAAAATGTAATCACAAGTATTTACAAAACAAAACTTCTATGGTGTATGGGATGGAAGTTTGTATGGGTGTTCCCATATAAAGTTAATTTCAGACTAGAGATCTGAAAATCTGAAATCATACAAGTACACAGAGGCGTCGTCCTAATTGGGAGCGATCGTACGATGGCGCGATGCGTTTTTCATCTCACGATCAAAGTGGTCGTACGATGACCTAACAGATGTCCTAATAGATCGCGCGATGTCTATCGTGCGATGCCGTCGCTCGATGGCTGGCGTCGCGCTTACGCCACTTTAACGATGGCTCTTTATAGAGATGCACAGTTTTTGCTGTCGGGCAATATTGCTTTAAAAATTGCAAATGACATTGAAAAAAGGAAACGTAGACAACATAAAATACTTTATAGATCCATGAATCTGCGCGGAGAATTTTTCAACCTTTATTTTGATGTACGAAATAACGAAGAAGACTTTTACGATTATTTGTCTATGTCAAAAGAAACATTTGACTACATCTGCAATGGAATACGTAGCGATTGTAATCATAGAGTGACCGACTTTAAAAAACCCATTAGTGTGGAAGAAAGATTGGTATTAACAATCAGGTAAGTTTTTTATTATTACTATGTGTTCGTATCCATTTTCCTCCAATTTGTAAGTCCCTGTTGAAAGACCATTCAAATGAAAGACAAATATTTTATGTATTTATTATATTTATTTATTACTTTTTTATATTTCTTTCATATAGGTAGTCATTATGTCGGTTTAATGTGCAACAGAGTATATAAAACACTTCTTAAGTCAGCAAAATTACGTAGAATTCTAGTTTTAAACTACTGGATTTACAAATTTAAAAAAAAAATCTTATAATCAACTATTACGGTATAAAAAAAGCAGGAAGAAAGAGCTTTAAAAAAAGCAGTGATAGCCGAGTGGTACGACCGTTGGACTGCCAAGTCAAAGGTTGCAGGTTCGAACCCCGGCACGCACCAATGGCTTTTAGAATTCATGTGCGTATTATATATTGATTATCACTTGCTAAAAACGGTGAAGGAAAACATCGTGAAGAAACCAGCACACCTGAGAGATTTTTCAACGGTGTGTGAAGCCATGTCAGAGGCCTACGGGCGGCTTAAACTCTGACACCAGGTTGTTCATCAACCATACGATAAGAAGAAGACGGTATAAAAAAAAAGCAATAATCACACATTTTTTTATTAGAAAAAGAAATTGAGGTGTAAAAAATCTTATATTCAAGAATCATATTCAGCATTAAATGATTCGTAGAATTGTTGTGTGTTTGTTGGTGGTGCCATGGATGGATGTGAGGATGCGTGCACAGGTGAAGGTATGATTGACATTGACATAATAGATGAAGAGTTTGAAGGGGGTGATGGCATAGCTAGAGAAATTTCGTCTGCTATTGTATTCTGTAGTTTACTTTTTAATCTTAATTTTTGCACTGGATTCATATATTTAAAATATGGAGCTAGCGATTTCAAAAATAGTAAATCTTCATCCTCAACTTCTTTTTCTTTCTCCTTAAACGCTTTAATTTTATCTTCTTCGATTTGGATCATTCGACGCTGATATTCGGTTAAAGATTGATTTTCTTTACGTTTTCTTTTTTGGGATCCAGTTTGTAATCCACTATCCAAAGCTTCAGTTGACAAAGCACTCGTGCTCTGTGTAATTGTACTGCGCGCACTGGTAGACAGTGGTTCGTCATCAGAAGACACAAAAGCCTCGGATCTATTAGACATTGCAGTAGAATTCTCTTCATCAGGCAACTGAAGATTCTGCTCTGATCTTGAAGTGGATGGTAGGCTGGCATCATTATCATTATTTCCAGTTTCTTGATGAACACTGTTACCTTCGGTTGGTCGAGGCATTGAAACATCCTTTAAAAACAACATATGTTGGTAATAGGTCCACTTTCCTGAGTAATATTTTTCATTTGGGCTTCCTGGATCTCCAGAGCGAGGCTTACGAACTTTTTTCAATTCTTTTAGAAAGACATCCCTTAAGTGTCGCCACCTAGTTTTAACGTCCTTTTCTGTAATAAATAACAATAAATTTTAATTCAACGTGTTATTATTTACAGGTACTTAACAACAGGAACCCCTTTTCGGAAATTGGGAGTGCCATTTCGCATTTCAAAAACCGCAACAGCAAGTATCGTGATGGAGGTTTGCAGTGCAATTTGGAATAATTTTAACGAAATACATATGAAGTTTCCAAGTATCGAAGATTTTAAGGAAATAGCAAATTCATTTTCAAATAAAAATAAATTTCCACATTGCTGTGGGAATCTGGACGTAAAACACATTCGTGTCGTAAAGCCACAACTCTCTGGAAGCATGTATTTCAACTACAAAAATTATTACTCAATTGTTTTATTAGCGGTCTCCGATTCAGACAACACATTTCGCATCATTGACGTAGGTGCATACGGGAAAGATAGTGATGGAGGCGTTCTCAGCAATTCAAAATTTTTTCAAGAACTTAACAGTGGAAATATTCAATTACCACCCGAGGAACGACTACCGAATAGTGATATTGTGGCACCATATGTATTTTTAGGGGACGAGGCTTTTCCTTTGAAAACGTTCATTATGATACCTTATCCAAGAACACAAGCAACAGGAAATGCAGATAAATCAAGATTTAATTTCAAATTGTCTACTACAAGGGTCGGTATAGAATGCACCTTTGGAATGGCTGCTAGTAAATTTAGAATTCTTTTAAAAAGCATCGAAACATCTGTGGACAATTCAATTAAAATTGTAAAGGCAGTCTGTCTGTTGCACAATATTATAATACACAGAGATAAGAGAGAACCAGAATTATCTGTAACAAATAGTCAATTAAATAACAATTTTGGAAGACTTCCTCGTAATAGAGTTAATAATCGTGCTACAATAACAGCAATTAACGCTAGAGAACTCTTCACCACTTATTTCCTTAATAGAAATGATTCCTAATTAACAGTTAATTTACGTCAATAGGGCTTAGTGCATGGTTGGCATACTAAATTCACCTATGAGGAGCCCCACTATGGGAAAATAAAATTATAAAAAATGTAAAAAATATATTGACGATTCAAACCCTCATATCTTCTAAAGTATACCACTTACGATAATTTACTTGACACATGTTTCATCATTGGCTGTCACAATTTTTTCCCCGTACTGAGGCTCCTCATGGGTGAAATCGGGTCTAGTTCATAATTTCGAACGTGAAATCACTATGCCAGGCTTCATACAAAAATGTCAGAACCTCTTTAGTAATGAATGGAGGTACGATTTACGATTACGATTCAAATTATATCTAACTATACTAAGTAGATACTTAAGCCAAGGTATGAGTGTGAGTGTGTGTGTGTGTGTGTGGTATACATTATACAATTCTGGTTGTGATTAAAACTAAGCTCAAATTACTATCTACTTACTTGTTTTATTTACGTTCCTCGCAATTATATCCCATGCTCTTTCACTTTTCAACCTGTTTTTATAGTTCTCACTCTGTTTATTCTAAACAACAGGATGTAAACGTACTTGGTTAATTAAATCTTCTTCAAATGTCATCTTGTATGTAACAGAATAGCCAAACGCTTTACACGAAGAATGAAAACACAAAATGGCGTCCGGCCGCGAGCGAGCCGAGTACCTACTGTGTGTCACTGGTGTAGGCCCTTGCCCCTTTCGTCCCGCGCCCCTCGCGCGTCGACGCATCGCGTATATAACCAATTAGAACACTCAAAAGAGATCTGTTGCTTTGATTACATGGTCGCACGATCAAACGCATCGTACGATCGTTATTAAGCATTTCATGTGCTCGCACGATTACTTGCGAGGTTCAAATAGGACACTCTGATGAAATCTGTATGTTTGAACTCATCGCACGACGAGAACGCATCGTGTCATCGTACGATCGCTGTCAATTAGGACGACGCCAGACTTCTTATTACAAATTTTAAAAAAAAACATCCCGAAGAACGACAAAGATACAGTTCTAAGTTATACTCAATCACGCGCTGAACAACATCGCGAATGTACTTTGTTAAAAATTAAAATTTGG
Source organism: Parnassius glacialis (assembly GCA_033319125.1). Taxonomy (NCBI): domain Eukaryota; kingdom Metazoa; phylum Arthropoda; class Insecta; order Lepidoptera; family Papilionidae; genus Parnassius; species Parnassius glacialis. Next base: position 72,982,362 of record JAVANC010000004.1, on the reverse strand, counting down.
TCACAAGTATTTACAAAAGAAAACTTCTATGGTGTATGGGATGGAAGTTTGTATGGGTGTTCCCGTATAAAGTTAATTTCAGACTAGAGATCTGAAAATCTGAAATCATACGAGTGTACTCGTATGATTTCAGATACACTCAATCACGCGCTGAACAACATCGCGAATCTGTAGCACAGTAAATATATAGTAGGAACAGTACGGAAACTTCCTACAAACGCTCGAAACGGCACACTCACACAAACATGCGCAACGACGAGACTTCTAAGCGCTCGTCGCGGTGCTCTCAGTAGCGAGTGTCGCCTCAAGACTAAAAATGCCACGAACGCGTATTGCGTAGTATACGGATGATAGAACTCGGCTTCATCAAAACTGGAGCTATCATATTTTAAGCTTCCTGCTGATTTTGAAATGTAAGAATGATTTTTTTGTCATTGTTATAATCGTTATCGAATTATAAGTCCGTGTGATCGATCATAATGAATTCGTGAACTTATATGTACATACAGAATGCGGCGGTTTTGAGGCTATTTAAAGCTGATAGTGTAATAGTGGTAACAAAAAGTAAATCCAAGAAGGCGGCTGCAATAGATGTAATTTTTTCCGTCATGGGTGTCATTTTCATAGTTTTTGAGTATGTTGAAGCCGATAGTGCTGTTGAAATGTAAATCCAAGATGACGGCTGCAATAGGTATTAGTTTTTTCGTCATGGGTGTCATTTTCATAGTTTTTGAGGGTGTTGAAACCGATTTTTCGTTGTTGCTTTAAAAAAAAACACATAAACTGCAAAGTAGCTGATCTAATTTACAAAAAAATAAACAAAATCGGTTTCATAGTACCCGTTCCTTGTTTCCCAACAGTTTATTTTTAAAAAAAAACCTGTTCATTAGAATGATATTTTTTTACACAGTTAAATTCAATAATAAAGAATTCCGAACTTGCCGTAGCAGACGAAAATATTTTTCTGTAAATAATTTATAATAATCTATACAAATAAATAAAATAGAAGTGTCTGTTTGTAATGTCAAAATAACAGCTTTTTACTAAATGCACATGAAAGTAAATACGGTACTTATAACTAAATAACAATTTTTAAAATTTTTGTCTGTCTGTCCGTCTGTTTGTTCCGGCTAATCTCCGAAACGGCTGGATCGATTTTGATGGCACTTTCACTGGCAGATAGCTGATGTCATAAGGAGTAACCTAGATTAACTTAGATTATTTTAGAAAAAGAATTAGGGTTCCGCGTTAAAAAATAAAAACCCTAACACGCGAGCGAAGTCGCAGGGAACAACTAGTAAAGAATAAAGTTACGTTTTCGTCCAACTGCGGCTCGCGTACGTTCCCGCCGAAACTTGTAAAAGGTTAAGCCATAATAACAAAGTTAAAGATCAAAAAAGACAAATATTAACACACAACAACTTGTAGTTGTTGTGTGTTATTATTAAATTGTTTTCTTTAAGCTTTAAACTATCGTTTTTTGCTGAGATTACCTATTTAAATTGTATTTGTAAGCTAGTTATTTAAATTCGATTGATTGATCACTACAGAACAAAAATATAAAAAAAAGCAATATCAAAACATTAAAAGTTACAACCCTATTGCTTCAATGGAGCGTAGGTAATTATATCCTCAACTAGGCTTAGTTTCCATACTGTTCATATTTGTACTGTGTCTGTAGCGCGATTTTCAGCTTCACATCCGGAGGTCAACCGAGAGGCAGTTGCACGATACTCGGCCTCTCATCCGGAGGTTTACCGTGAAGCAATTGCACGATACTTAGCCTCTCATCCAGAAGTTAACCGCGGAGCAGCTAGTCGTAAAATATTAAACGAAAATTTTCCATTTAAGTTAAAAAATGTTGAACAAATAATAAAAAGTTTACGAAAAATAAACAATATTTATTTATTATCAAAATATAAACTACGGAATCAGATATTTAATTAAAATAGAAAAGAAATTACATGTTCAACCATGTGTCTTCGCTGCCTTGTTTCGAATACGGGGATTCTGGCATTGGAGTAGAGTTTTGTCGTGCTTTTTCTCGAACATCTTGCAGTTTATATTTTGATAATATTGCTTGTATTTCGTCCTGAGCATGTATGCTATTTTCGGTATTCAAAATTCGCAATGAAGACGCATCACATTTTCCGAAATTGTCCAAATCATCGTCTTTTTTTTCAAGTCTTGCTCTTTTTTCAATATTGTCCAGTTTATCTAAGGCCGATTCTATGTAACCTGCTTTTTTTAGTTGTTTTTTTAGGCATTGGAAACGGAAGCACATCATCGACGACTTGTATATTTGAATTTATAACATTTTCAATATTTTCCTTTTATTTTTTTTTTCTGCGGCAACCCCGGTGACAAGTTGTAAAATAATTGCTCCCAACTATTTTTAAAAATTAAATATTGTAAATTGATAATATCCACCTCAATTTTGAGTTACAGTTGTTAAATACGACTTATTTGTATTTGAGAAATAAGTAAAACTCAGAAGTACCTATTTTAATTACATTGTGTTTAGTGTTCCAAGTACCAACCAAAAGTAACAGCTGTAACGAACATCGTTTACTTACTGTAAGTGTAATTCTTGTTATCCCTTAAACATTTTAAGATTTACCTGTTAAGTAAGTATTGTTCTGGATTTCATTTTGAATTATTTACATGATAATTTAATTTTAGATCTGTAAATAAACCCAGACATCTAGTCATTTGCTTACTCTGCTTCTTTGGTTTTCTTTCTTTGTTTTCATTTGCTATTTACACTTAATAGTAAAATGAACGCCAAAACGCGCCAATTGGAGAACCAACTTCAAATGGCGCTTCAAGAACTTAAGGCGTCAAAGGAGCAGTGTGAGCTGTTATGTAAAGAAAGGGATGACAATGAAAAGGAAATAATTAATATAATAGCTAAAAATACTGAGCTAAAAAGTGATATGGTTAAGTTGCATACAGAATATACATTTGTTTCAAAAGAAAGGGATCAACTTCAGAGAACAGTCGATGAGTTTGACCAATGCAGCAAGGAATATGAGGAATCCCTCAGATTAATTGCTGCATTGCAGGTACAGTTAAGTAAGGCTAATGAGCAGATTGTGCAATTAAAACATTACATAGACAACATGAAAGCGTCCCAAACTCAAAGTCTGTTCAACGAGCTCATAGAATGTGAATCTTCTAAAGCATTGCAACCCTCCACAACAACTGATTTGACTGGTGATGATTATGTCACATCAAGAACAGCATCAAGGACTACCTGCAGTAGAAGAAAATTAAAGAAATATATAAAAATCAATAAATACATTAGAAAAATGCAAAAATTTATTAAAAGTAAAATTAATGTTAAAAATTATATAAATGTATGCAAAGAAAAGCAAGAATTAATTAATAAACTTAAAATATATTCAATTGAGGTGGAAAATATGAATCACTGTTATGAAACTGATATAGAGTGTCTAAATTCAACAATTTTATCCCTTAAAAATTCCCTACAAATTTTATCAAATAAATATGCATCGGCTCAAAATGAGATAAAAGAACACATATTGGCCATGAATGATCTGGTAAAATCATTTAAATATAATGAGGAGCGCTTTGACTCCTTAATAAAACATCAGAGTGAGTATCAGCGCTCCATACGAGGTTCATCGGGGACAATATGTGTAAATAACAAAGTAAACAGTAAGGACTCATTATTTTCACCTACACTCTATGACAGTGCCATGACAAAGGATATAAACTTAAAAAACAATGTAAATATTAAAAAAAATAAAGTTATTATGTATTGTGATGACATAGGCAAAAATTTGGGCATGATGTTAAATAACTGTTTAGAAGGACATATGATTAGTAATTATTGCATGCCAGGAGCATCCTTCAGTCATATAATGAATAAAGTTTTAGCTAGTAAATTTTGCCCTAATAGCACATTAATAATTCTTGTTGGGAGAAGAGGCAATCTAAACAAAAATCAATTATTAAAATATATTGATAATCTTAATAATTTAAATGTACATAAAATTATCTTGTTTACATTGCCTTACATACAGGGTTGGCCGCAGGAAAATAAAATAAGATATGATTTAAATTTATTAATGAATAACTTTTCATGTAATAATAATATAAACTTGACATTTAATTGTTATAATTATAATAATAACTGTAATTTAATAGACATAAATAATTTACTTAAGACATTTTTGACTAATGATAGGTATTACCTATCTAAATATATTTTAAGACAGATAGCAAATGTGCTATCTTATTGTTTATATATTAAATCAGCCAAGGACTTGGCTACACAGACATCTGCTCCTTTTGAGCAGTGTAATGACTTAATATGTAATTTGGAATCAGTTCCAAGTAATTTAAATTAGAAAATGAGACAATAGAGGTAATCTCTAGCAGTTGTAATAATTTAAATAATTTAGAATGTAGCTTACAAATCTTTAATTGTATGACTCCACAGAGTGATAATGAAAATTGTATACACCTGGTGCATCAAAATATACAAGGCATGGTAGGCAAAGAGCTAGAAATTGAGTTGTTCTTAAATAGCAACAATATTCATATTTTATGTATTACTGAACATTGGTTAAAAGCTTATAACTTAATGTTTAACTTCAGTAATCACCAGGTGGTCAGTTCTTTCAATAGAGAAACGGTTTTAAGAGGTGGCTCCTTAATATTAGCTAGTAAATTATTGTCATGTAAACAACGTAAAGATATTGTGAGCCTCTCTGTTGAGCGAACTGTAGAAATGGCATGTGTTGAGTTTGAGCACCTCATTGTTGTGAGCGTCTACAGACCCCCATGTTCTATATACGATACTTTTGAAAAAAATTATGGAGGAAGTTTTTGCTAAGCTTAATAAACGGAATAAATCTGTTGTAATATGTGGAGACTTAAAAATCAATCTCCTAGAAGCTTCCTCAATCAATATTAAATTTAGATCATTGTTTAAATCATATGGTCTTTTTAATTTATTTTTAGAGCCAACGCGTATTGCTCAATCTAGTGCAACATGTATAGATAACATTTTTACAAATGTGAAGCCGTTGCATAAATGTATAATTCAAAAATTAAGTTCTGATCACTGTGGACAAGTAGCTTCGTTACCATATGTTCACAAAAAGCAAGTAGATAAGAAAGTTGTGTTTGTTCCAGTAAATGCACGTCGCTTGGAGAAATTTAGAAGTAACATAGTGAAACAACTTCCATCACTTACATACCAAAATGATCCAAATTTTTTGTATGGAACATTATTTAAGCTTATTTGCAATGAATTTAATAATACTTTTACTTCTAAGACATTCTCCTTGAACAGTCTGAAGTCATTTAATGAATGGGCGACAGTAGGAGTCCATAAGAGCAGACATAGTTTATATGATCTTTACCATGAAAGGTCATATAATCATAGCGTCGAATTTAGGGAATATGTAAAAAAATATTCAAAAATATTTAAAAGAGTGTGCTCCACAGCCAAGTCTTTGCATTTGAGCAACAAAATTAAGACAGCTTCTAATAAAATTAAAATGACATGGAGTATAATTAATAGCGAAACTGGTAAGATTAACTCTCGCAATTCAAACTACCAGTTAAGTGTTAATAACAAATTAACCGAATCAGATCAGGACGTTGCAATGGTTTTTGAGAAATATTTTACTGATATTCCGATATTAACCACTAAGTCACTGAATTCTTCTCCTGCGGTCGCCGAATCATTACTTAAACAAATTGTAAATGTGTGTACAAAGAATTTTACATTTCATAAAGTATCATCGAAAGATATTGTAAAATATTTTAAAACTATTGATGTTAAGAAAACTGCGGATCTGTGGAGGATTTCCGTTAAAGTTATTGCGTCTATAATAGATACAATCGCGCTTCATTTAGCTACTATTTTTAATACTAGTATCGAATCTGGTGTGTTTCCTGATTTAATGAAGTATAGTAAAGTAATACCTTTATTTAAATCTGGTAGTACATTAGACCCCGCTAATTGTAGACCTATTTCTGTACTACCAACACTTAGTAAGATTTTTGAAAAAATTATTCTTGATCAAATGTTAAATTTCTTAAATATAAATAATTTACTTCATAAAAATCAATTTGGTTTCACAAGGGGTCGCTCGACAACTGATGCCGGTGTTGAGCTGATTAAATATATATTTAATGCATGGGAGAATTCACAGGATGCTTTGGGTATATTTTGTGACCTATCCAAAGCCTTCGATTGTGTTCACCATGAAACATTAATCAGGAAACTTCAACACTACGGTGTAAGAAGTGACGCTCTTAAATTAATTATTTCATATTTAAGTAAGAGAACGCAAAAGGTTGTCATTAACAGTATGAGTTCTTCCGGGTCGATGGTACAGATGGGCGTGCCTCAAGGCTCAATTCTAGGCCCCTTTCTGTTTCTTGTATACATTAATGACTGACCTTACATAGTAGGAGATAACCATGATATAGTATTATTTGCAGATGACACTTCTTTAATTTTCAAATTAAGTTGACGATTGCTAAAATATGACGAAGTAAATAATGCTATATCTAAATTAGTAAATTGGTTCAATGTTAATAATTTGCATTTAAATGGCACTAAAACGAAATGTATGAAATTTATGACTCCAAATGTCAAACAATTAAATACTAATGTAATTTTAAATGGGGAGAAACTGAGTCTTGTAGATACCACCATTTTTCTTGGAATCACACTAGACGCGAAGCTTCAATGGAGGCCCCATATATCAAAACTAGCAAGCAGACTTAGTTCTGCAGCATATGCCGTAAAAAGGATTAGAAGTCTAACTAGTGTTGAAACAGCTAGACTAGTTTACTTTAGCTATTTCCATAGCGTAATGTCGTATGGTATTTTGCTATGGGGACACGCAGCTGACACTGAAATTATATTTGTTTTACAGAAGAGGGCCATAAGAGCAATTTATGATATAAAGCCTGAAGAGTCGCTGCGACAAAAATTTAAGGAAATTAACCCTTTAATGCGCAGAAAAATAAAAGTTATGTAAACATGTTTTTTTCTGTTTAATTGCATTAATGTTGACTAATTATAGCCAAAAAAAATAGAAATTATTATTATTATTGTATACTTTATCAAATATCGTATGTTAAAAATACTCAACATTGCGCGACATATTGGAACATTACCTAATAAATTGAGCGTTGAGTATTTTCAACATTGCCCTTGTAAAGGTAGTTTACTAATATATTAAAATAAAAGAACAAACTATAGAGAAAATCAAATAAAGTTTTATTTCTTATTAATTAATCATAGAATAAGTTGGCTAGACACAGCTTTAGTAGAAAAAATCAAATTCACATATTATTACTTAACATGGTAATTATAAAAACAGTTTCTCTTACTAACTAGACACAGCCTGAGGATACATTTTGAGCAAGTAATATTTGTGTACCCATTTTTACAGTATTTGCACCGTCCATACGACACAAACATGGGTAAATGTCCATTGTTGTCATATCGTACAGCATCAGTCGGTCTTGGAGCAGCTGGAGTAATTATTTTTTTAGGAGGATCGTTTTCCTGACTCACTGTCACCCTCGTTCTGTTTTTATGTAAAAGCTCAGATACTATCTGTATCCGAAATTTTTTGAGAGGTAAACGGTCTTTAGGATCAGCATGATCTCTCCTATGTAATAACCAAGCATTGTTGACGCAAATATCCAGAGATTGTGAAAACATGGTCATGTACCACCTCTTAGTTTTAAAGTTTGAACGGTATAGAGCGATAAGCATGTCCGCCAAGTCTGCGCCCCCCATATGGGCATTATATTGCTTCACAATCTGAGGACAATTGACCTCCACCCTAGATTCTGTATCTTTGGAATACCTTTGAATCTTTCCCATTGGATGGGAATCGACGAATGAACTAGCCAATGTCACCGGCTTATTGTCATACCATCTGACAACAGCAAGTTTCGTGTCATTGCAGACGATCTGGGAGCTTGCACCCCGTCCTTTTTTTGCGAGAACTTTATCTGCTAGTAGTTTATTTTGACAACCTCTCAAACGATTACTTTTTATGGTACCAAGACTAAAAATACCGTATTCTTGACGCAAATGGTGAATTAGCTCCAATGACGTAAAGAAATTGTCAAAATATACGACTGCAGGTTTATCCTCAATGGTCTTGCAAAGTGCTAGCACAACTTTTGCTCCAAGACCGAGGCTCTCCTCGTATTCAGTAAAAGAATGATTTCTAAACGTGTCTTCTCCACCATAAGGAATGAAATCATACACTAAACCAGAGACGCCTGCTCGAACGAATAACTTCATCCCCCATTTTTTTGGTTTTTTAGGTAGATATTGGCGCCTACTTCCCGCTCTTGTCCCTTTGTATGGGACCATCATTTCGTCGACGCTGTAGCGTTGTTCCTCCTTCATTTTTAAGCAATTAAGCCTAATTTTTTCAATAATTGGTCGAACTTTGTAGTAACGGTCGTCGTTAATGTTGCTGTTGTCGGCGAAATGTAAATATTTCCTTATTTTCTCATACTTTTTTAAAGGCATGATATCAGCGACAGCTGGATATCGCAAAAATCGACTCCAATAATCTCTGTAAGAGGGCATTTTCACTACCCCCATAATGAGTGTAATCGCTATGAAATCTTTCACATCATCGTTTGTTATATTTATAGATCTCGAATCGGTTTGAACTGAATATAAGTTTGTCTGTTCTACTATTAATTCGAATATGTCATTTGAAAAAAAGTCTGTGAAATAATCTAAGATTGAATGATGTGGATCGGGTGAGAAATCGTGTTTCGGTGGTTCAAATATAGCTGCGTACTGTAGTTTTCCTGCTCTGAATTTGAATGATAGAGGTTTTCTTTTTAACTTCTTCTTTTTTTTTTGCCGCTGGGTGTTTAGGTTTTGTGTTCTGTCGTCGCTTTGAACGTGTATTAGGTGCTGCTGGAGACATGTTAGGTGATAATACTGATGAGACCGAATTCAGTGTGAATGGGAGCGGCTGATTTGACGGGCCTGGTGAAAACATTTGGTTAATTAAAGGAGACAAGGGAATTGTTGGTATGTGGAGTATGGAATCATTCATTATATCTTGTGGCATCGACGCAGACGAAATCGGAGTTTGGACTTCAGAACATGGTACTTCAGGTATGTTGCAATCATTTTGTTGAGGCGGAGTTGGCGATGGAGGCGTCGTCGGACGAGAATTTTCTTTGGAATTGGGTAAGTATGACTTGCTTTCATTTTGTAGCTGTAGTGGCCTAGATGATGGCGTCGCAGGAATCTCATCTTCGGAATGTGAATCTAAGCTTAAGTCATCAATTTCAGAGGGATAAGAACGTGGTTCAGATGATTCGTAGTTGTGTTCTGAGTCAGATGATTGTTGTTTTTTCGGTTTTGTGTAATTATTGATTATAACTTCATCTTCAGATGTGCTGCTGTCATCGGAGGGTGCTTTTGCGGGAGGTACAAGCGCCATAATTTTTTGCGTGCGTTGCCATTTAAGCATTTTCTGAAGCAAAATAACACAAAAAACGTAGGGCATCCAAAACCAAAGCGAAAAATGAACAATAATAGGGTCTCAGATAAAAGGGGAATAAATGTTAGTACACGCGCAATGTTGAATATACTCATCATGTTAAGTTATAGGACAAAACCTAAAGCATTTCGCAATGTTGAAAATACTCAACATAGAAAAAATCAGGTGAATAATAGTAACATTCGCATTGTTGAGTATATTCAACATTCAACTTGAAAACCATCAAACACATACTAAACCACAATATTTTCAGGCTTTTTTTCATTACGTGCATAAAATAATAATTTAAAATTGAAATGCAAGGCAATAATAGGTATCAATATGATTTAAATTGCTAATAATAAATTTTATTTACCTTAGGTCCAAACGGTGCAGATGAACGTGATGCCATTTTGCCGCCACTGTCAAAATCTGACGTTTGTGACACACAACTTTCTTTTTACGAGTTGCGTTTCGTTTCACCTTTTTTTCAAAGTAAAAATATTTTTTCTACGCGTTCAAGTTTTCATACAGGATTTATTTATTTCGAATGTTGAGTATTCTCAACTTTACGAATTAAAGGGTTAATATATTAACTTTGGCCTCTCAATACATTTATGAAAATGTAATGTACGTACACAAAAATAAAAGTAGTTTTACAAAAATAAGTGATATTCATTCTGTAAATACTAGGAACAGACACAAGCTAGTAGTACCGGTTACTCGACTCCATCGAGTCAGTAATTCATTCTTGGGGCGATGTATACGCTTTTATAACAAAATTCCAGAAAATATACAAAATTTGACCTGCTCAAAGTTCAAAAACTTTATTAAACTAAGTTTGTGTGTGTAAAAAGGGTTATTATAGTATTAAAGAATTTATAGATGATAATAACTCCTGGAAATGAGGTGATCGCTACCAAGCTATTTCTAATTTGTTGTGTTATTAATTTGTGTAACATACATGATTGTAAGCTGTTATTTAAAAAAAAATCCCGCTGGGTTTCTTGCTGGTTCTTCCCAGGACAGAGGTTTTTTTTTCGAACCAGTGGTAACTATACAAAAGAGTGACTTTCAATAAGCATTATTTATAATCTATATTGAATAAAAAAGTTTCTGTTTCTGTTTCCGTATTTTCATTTTCAAAATATTCAAAAACTATTTCTTGTGATGCCAGGGACGTATCATTCTAAAAACATACATTTATTTCATTATTTTACAGGTGCCAAGATCTGAAGAGGAATGGAATCAAATAATAAGGGGCTTTTTTATAAGATGGAATTTTCCCAACTGCTTTGGTGCCATTGATGGAAAGCATATAAACGTAAAATGTCCCCCTGGCACAGAATCAGACTTTTTTAATTATAAAAGTACATTTAGTATTGTGTTACTAGCTTGTGTTGATCACGACTATTGTTTCACGTACATTGACGTGGGAGCAAAAGGTAGAAACTCTGATGGTGGAATATATAATAATTGTACATTAAAGAAGGCTATTGAAGAGAATACCATAAATTTGCCAAGTAATGCAGTACTTGTCGGAGATGAAGCGTTTCCTTTAAAACCTTATTTGATGAAACCATATCTTCGCCGTAACGATTTAAGTAGAGAACAAAAAATCTATAACTACAGATTGTGTAGATGTAGGAGAATCGTTGAAAATGCTTTCGGAGTTTTAACATCCCGATTTCGAATTTTCGAAAAGCCAATCACTACAAGTATAGACAAGGTAGATGTCATAGTGAAAACATCATGTGCTTTACACAACTAGCTTAGGAAAACTTCAGCTGCGTCTTACACCCCACCAGGTTTTATAGACGAAGAATGTCAAAGAAGTGGTCTTCGTCTTGGTACTTGGAGACAAAATGCTTCAGGCGGAGCTTTTGAAAATATAACATCACAGAACAACAGGAATAGTACAAGGGAAGCTATAAGAATCCGTGATAATTATTGTCATTACTTTAACAATGATGGTGCTGTACCTTGGCAAGACAGTGCCATTTTTTAATGAAAAAAAAGTTTCACATTTATAATATTATGCACTTGACTGTACTTTAGAAAATTTACATAAATACATACTTACCATATTTGATGTTGTTTCTCTGTGTTCAGAAGTTTTCCTTAAAAAAGAATCCATTAAATTATACCAAGAGAGTTTGGACTTGTAAATATCAGCAGTACCGGAACCAGTGGTCATTGAATCTTTATCTTTTTCCTTTCCGCATGATACTGCGTTCTTAAGTTTTTATTTTGTTTGTAATTTCCTTAGGTCCCAAACCATCAACTCCAAATTCTTGTGAAAATGCTACAAGTGCAGCACTACGTGCATCACGATTCATGTAATTCACATTTTCAGTGTCCCACAAACACTCATGACTGCGATAAATATCAATAAACTTTATTAAGTCAGCAGAACCAAATTTTAACACTTTTCGACTCATATTTTTTAATAAACAGACTCTTTACAAAACCTTCCAACACTTGAATGAAAAATTTGACAACGCAAATACGTGCAATACTTGAAGCAACCCGCCAATAAATGGTACACGCACATACAACTCTCTATTTAGACAAGTCAAAACTTGAAAGCAATAATCTCCTAAACATTATTGTATTGGTCTAAACAGAAGACATTTGCAACTATTTTTTGTCAAGACTTGCATTCAATAATTGCGTTCAATTTTTTACTTGTATCCACGTGTAAACAGTTGCGTACAATTAAACATAAAACATAAACACTCACGCCTGTCACCCAGAGGGGTAGGCAGAGACTATGGAATTCCATTTGGCACGATCCTGACACACCTCTCTCGCTTCCTCCACATCCATATACCTACGCATACACGCTCGTCGGTTAAAGGTACTCTTAATTTGGCCCATTTTCAATATATCGCCTATTTGGTCGATAAACTTTCGCCTAGGGCGACCCTTCCCGACTCTGCCATTCACCTCTGCAACATAAATTTGCTTTGTCACTCTTTCCTCATTCATTCTTTCTACATGACCAAACCACCGAAGCATTCCTTTCTTAATCCTAGTCACAACATCATCTTGCAAACCACACATTTCTCTTATCACACTATTTCTCACCATGTCATTCAGATTCAGCCCTAGCATACTACGTAATGACCGCATTTCTACAGCATTTATTCTACTCTCGTGCTTCTTCTGCCATACCCAACTTTCACTACCATACATTAAAGTAGGCACCAACACAGCATTGTGAATTGCCAAACGTGCCTTTTTGGACACATTCTGACTTTTCACAATAGAGTGTAGAACCCCATTCAATCTATTTCCTGCATTCACTCGTCGTTCTATATCCTGATCATATCTACCATCCCTGCTAAACACACATCCCAAATACCCAAACTCATCTACTTGCTCTACCAACTCCCCTTCTATTCTTATTTCACATATCGTTTTACTTTCTTCTCTTTCAAAAACCATAACTTTCGTCTTACTTGCGTTCACTTTCATTCCCTTTTCTTTTAATGTCCTGTTCATTAATGTAACCATCATTTGCAACTCGGCTGCCGACGACGCAAGTATAACTTGATCATCGGCGTACAAAAGGCATTTGACGGTTAACTCACGCATTCTTAACCCGCATTCTTCTGCTTTCAAATTTTCCAAACCACTGTCCATAAATAGGTTGAACAGCCACGGGGAAGCCACACAGCCCTGTCTGACACCTTTATGGATGCCAAACCAGTCCGAGTAGGCCCCGTTGATCCTGACACAAGCACTAGAGTCCCTATATAGAGACTTCAATGCCTGTATCAAGCCAGCGCTCAACCCAAATGAGTTCAGTGTTTGCCATAACACATCCCTGTCCACTCTGTCATGAGCCTTCTCCAAGTCTATGTACAATTCTCGAAGGGCAATTAACGCACTTAATTTATTGCATTCAATAATTGCACTTGAATGTACAAGAAAATTGTATCGTCTAAATCACGCTTTACTCACGGTTATTGTTCAATCCACAACACTGAAATCCGTAAGTTAGTCACTACACAACACTTCACTTGTATATCGCACTATGTCCTATTTCCGTTAACACTTCCTACTACGCACTCACTTATCCGACTCGTAGGACCACTTTGTTCCGATAAATTACCGACTAAATTAAACACCATTTAAAGGTATGATTCTGTAATAAAGAACTGACTATACTTTAAAAAAACAACAATATTATGATACAGAAAAACCACTTTTTATAGCGCGAGTTAAGTAACAATTAGCGCCATCTGTTCATAGAAGGTAAAATCTCGCCGACAAATTTTAATTTTGACTTCTGAAAGAAATAATAATTTATTACAAGTTATATATAACCTTAAGCAAGTTAGTGTTATTATTAAAACTAAAACTCCGAAATTGAATTTTATATTTGAATGATGAACATGAATTACTTTTAGCTTTAAAATTGTTTCCTTTTTTATATCGGGAACATTGAGTATGTGTGTTTATATACTTATAATTTCATAAATATCGTAGTGAATATCAAAATGTGACAACCGCACTTCCCACCAGATTATTTATTTTTTATTAAACAAATTCAACCCTCGGTTGTTACATATTACGGCCCGTTCACACATGGGAGTCCGTTTTACTGGTACTTTTTTAACGGATACGTCATAAATTTATGCTCTGTTCACACATAGGCACCGTATAACGTTCAACGGATCCGTCATTACTGGATGCGATGTGTGAAAAGAAAACTCACAGTATACCGCCACTATTCTACAAGGATGGACGCTGTCGTGTTGTATTGGTACTATCGTCGGAGAAGGAAGATTCGACGTTATTGGCAGCATCCACTTATAGCCCAAAGATCTAGAGAGGGTGCTTACAGCACAGTTTTTGCTGCACACACCGCCGGCCACGCACCATAAAATTTAAATTCTACGTATCCGTATATTTTTACTGTTCCGTCGTCCAGTATTCGAAGACAAAACGGAATAACATTTTTTACGGAACGATATTTTTTACTGTATAAAGAATACTGTGCCATGTGTGAGGTCGCTCATACAACTACATACGCCATCGACGAAAAAAAAAAGGTACACGATAAAACGGAACAGTAAAACTGAGACATGTATGAACCGGCCGTTAGGTTTAAAATTGAACACGCAAGCACAAACGTACTCCTTACGACATTTTTCAATAATTAATAAATCATATTTAACAAATCATAAAGCTAAGGTCGAAATTCGAATAAACGAATAACATGACAGCTAAATAAGCGTAACGAGACTATTTCTTAACCCTGCAGTTGTCGTGCCTTATAAAAACAAGTAAGTGGTCACGTGGATTTCATATGTAGTAGAATCTAAAATAAGAAGAAAGCTCTATTATAAATAAAACAAGGTAGCATTTAGTCAACGGTTAATCATATTAAATAAACAAAAACATTTATACCTCCTTTTTTATTCAAATAATAATAATAATGAAAAAAACTTTTACATATTAATATATGAAAATGGCACAATAAATTCAAAGTGAGATCACAAATTTTTTGTTTGCTGTGTATAAAAGTGACTAATCTGAAATTTGATATTATTTAAATATGGATAAATATTATAATCCACCTGACCACTGTAGGGTTAACTTTTGGGTTTTTCCAAAATTGATGTGTAATATGATTGTGGATGTGATTACTCATTGAAAATGCATCAAAATTTAATTAATTACTTAAATCACTCAATTAAAGTAGAATATTATTGAGTTCTGTCTGTTACCTAAGATAAAATAAATTCAACAAAAAAAACTAGACTATCGATATGTCTATATTAAAACTTTCTTAAATTATTATATTTAAAATATAATATTCAATTATATTCGTTAACGCCTCGTCTGTGTTTAATATGTAGTCGCATCTTGACGTGGCCAATTCACCAGTATCCAATGTGTTTTTTCGTGCCACAGCGATGAATAGTATTCCGCCATTTTGTGTTAACTAAAAATTGTTAAAAATTCTGTTATACACAATGGCAAAGAAAAGAATATTGTTGGAAAAGCTCACTAATCTCTTGGGAGATTCGGACGAAGGTAATATACTTTACATTTTTCCAGATTGTTTTGTTTTTACCGTTTTCACTAAAAGCATTATTTAATTGTTGTCATATTTACCAGTGTTTGGCGATAGAACGAGCGTCTATACATAAACATGGTACCAACATTGTCGACAATTTATGAGATCACATAACCGCTGTTTTGTGTTTTGCGATAGAACGAGTGTCTATACATAAACACAGTAAAAACTAATTTTCTTGCGGTGCCACGAGCAGGTACACCAGAATATTCCTAAAATATAAGAAAAATGCAGAAAAACATTAAAATTTGTACTTAATTTTGGTTAAGGAAAGGATGTTTTTTACTATAGCCTGTTGTGTGTAATATATTCCTTTTCTCACAACATCACAAAGACGGGTGATCGACAGTGACTCTGATGATGATGATGAAAACAAAAAGCATACTAAGAGGAAAATAATAATTGTGCCAAGTGATGGTGAGGAAGAAAATAATGAAAGCATGCCCTCAAATGTTCTCTTAGGGGAAGAACCAAAATATGAAAATATCTTGGAAATCCATATAGATGTCGCAAATATTTGATGGATTAGATAAAGAAAGTAAAGAAAAAAATATTAAAAAGATACCTACCCTTAAAAACTGTAATGTAACTGCACCAAATCTTAATTCAGAAATCTTGGCAACATTATCAGCTAGTGCAAAAACTAGAGACGAGAGACTTAGGGAGAAACATAATCAAATTGGTAACATTATAGCAAATTTGAATTATGTTTTAAAATCATTGCTTGTCAATAATGATTCTAACAAAGACGAAATCGAAAAAATTTGTGATATCCTCCGTCTTCTTTGTGACATCCTCCGTCTTCTTTGTGACTTTCAGTTCATGGAGTCAGAAACCCGAAGGGCTGTGATATTACCAGGGCTCAATAAAGTTATTAAAATGGTTGCTGTTTGGTAAAAATCTTTCTGAAACTATAAAAGAAAGCAAGTTAACATTATGATTTACATCAATACGACTTTGACGAGAGAGGGAATTCATTCGTGCTTCAAACAAAACGCCGTTAATTAATTTCTTCGCAAAAATTTGTTGATCATTTGGTAAACTCTTTAAAATACCAGCCCATGATTTTGCTGTATGTTCCCAGCGGTCTGTCGGAATAGGTTCGCTGAGATGAGCATTGATTTTACTAAGAATATCTGCTCTTGGTCTCTTCTTTTTTTTATTACTATCATGAGATGCCGTAGTAGACACTGTTGAGGGTGCTGGTGATTGCGTTGACTCCGAAAATATATCAGAATCTACATCTTCATTTCTATTTATTCCTAATTCCTCATCGACAGGTCCCTGAAATAAAATATAAATATAAATACCTATTTTTGTTCTAGTTTCCTGAAACTGAAGAAGAATGGTTAGACATAGCAAAAACATTTGAAGAAAGGTGGCAGTTTCCTCATTGCTTAGGAGCTATAGACGGGAAACATGTAAAAATTGTGCTCCCAGCAAATAGTGGATCATACTACTTTAACTATAAAAAGGATTTCAGCGTTGTTTTATTAGAAATAGCAAATGCAAATTACGAATTTATAATGGTAGATATAGGAATTAATGGCCGAATATCTGATGGTGGAGTTACTAATAGAAGTATATTTTATGAGAAACTAAACACAGGATCCTTAAATGTTCCTAGGGCAGCAAGGATAATGAATAGTGAAACTGTTTTGCCATACGTCTTCGTGGGGGATGATGCATTTTCTTTACGCACAGATTTATTGAAAACGTTTTTGGTATTTTAGTCAATCGATTTCGAATATTCAAAACTTCAATCAATTTAGATGAGAAAACCATTGACAAAATAGTAATGGCAGCATGTATATTGCATAACTTTTTACGTCGAAATTGTAATCAATATATCCGAGTGGGTGTGGATATTGAAAATTTAGAAGATGGCAAATTAAGCACAGGTTACAGAGCCAACAACGAATTGTTAGATTTACAAATAACGAATCAAGGTCAAAGTCAAACCATGGCTAGATATGTTCGAGATCAATATATGCAATATTTCAATAATGAGGGTAGTGTTTTGTGGCAAAACCGTTTCACTAATTTAAATACCTTTACATAATGTTATTTGATAACAATATGAATAAACAAATATAGTATACGAGTCCTAAAGCATAAATTGTATTTTTATTTCGCATCTTACCCGATCTTTGTTTCCTATTTTAATGTTAGTTATTGAACTTCTAGTCGTCTCTTGATCTTTCAAGAAGTTGAGTAAATCATAATACCATAATAATGGAGTAGGAATATCTTCCACAGCCATTCTGGATTTCAAGCTTTTTTCAATCTTTTCGTGTTGTCTTCGCCAAACATCCCTCATATTTTTAATTTTTTTTTATCACAAAATCTCGATCAGCGTTTGGCTCCACCTCCTTAAATTTTCCCACTAATATCTCATAGCTTTGTGACTTTAAATCTCTGTTGAGTAATCTTTACTCTTAACCATCCATAATGAAGGTAATTCCCGGTATAATTCTATAAATTCAGTTACAAAAGCCCGAGAATATTTACGTAGGTCCGCCATTTTAAAATCGCTCACGCACGGCGTTCACGTCCACACAGCAACGATGTCGCTGGCGACTGTTTGGCGACTGTCGACTTTTCAGATTTACAGCGATTCGATCGCCGCATTGACAGCGACTTTAGATCGCTGCTAATATTCACGTCCACACACAGATTTTGACATAGCCAGCGAGTCGCTATCGATTAAAGTAGCTGCCGTGTGGACCCTTCTTTACGACCGTACTAGATTTTAAACAAAAAATTTGTCTTTTACTACCTAATACATCTTTAGAGAAACTCAAATTATGCTTTACTACCTAGAAATATGAAGATTAATCTTATACGCCTTCTATTTGGAAACTAAATTGAACTTTACCACTAGTAACAACAGCAAACAGATAATCGAAAAAATACAACCCAACCAAAATTATTAATTAGTCTTACTCCTTTATAAAAACAATTTCCGAAAAGGACGAAGCCAGACGACCGACGACCTAGACAGGAGCGCTAGACAGAGACAGCTATGTGGAATGTTCTTTGATTACCTTCATAGCGAGTTTCTCTTGTACCTGCCTGCAACTCTCACCCCTGTGCTTACCGACTTCACTACTCCCCGACCGATGACACGTTTAGATGTAAACAAAACAGCGAAGTGGTAACGGCGTTTTGTCTTAGGTCAGGTTGTTTTTTAACCTTTCTAATAATTATTTCTGAAATATAAGAATTTCACCTAACCTAGGTAATCAGTCAGTGTATCATACAAAGTAGATATAAGTTAGATGAATAACTAATTTTATTTTTAGAAAATTGTATTGATGTCCAACGTCCACGACAGCGAAATCTGACAGTACGAACTCGACATATTATGCAAAAATACCGATACGAGTATAAATCAAAATATTTATCTTTTTACTTATTTAGTTACCATTAAACAAATACAGCAATTTTTAATGGAATATTTTCCTACAAATTATTGTGTGTATTTTATTTAATTCTGACCTAGAGATTTGAAGTGAATTGATGGTTCTCATACCTAGCCTAATTTGTAGCATTTTGACTCCCTTATCATGCTCTGCCAAGAAGTCGTCGAGTTCCCACTAACCCTGTATAATATGGTTTTTAACGGGAGAGTAAATTAATTAGAGTTTTGTGTTTGATTAATAAACATCGTTTCATAAATTTGTACCTATGTTTTATTGAGCTAAAACATACCTTATAATTATCGCTTATCTAATATTTACAAATACTTACATAATCAAATTAATAACTTAACCCATTTAACTCATTGCCACTAAAATTTTAAAAATATCACCTGGGTGCCACTTAATATTTTTGTGGATTACAATAAAAAAGGCGTAATTGAGCACGTTTTTTACTTACAAAACACCTATTAATAACAAAAACCCATCTAAAAAATGGTAAACGCAACATACACGGTGGTGGCACTGGTAAGAGAAATTTAATCACAAGTGCCACTCAACACACCATTTGCGTTGTCGCTTGGATAGTATTATTCAACATATTCGGAGAGATTGCTCGTGCTTATGCCCAATATATGTCGCTATAAATGCCGTTGAATTCTTCATTCATATGTATAATCTATGTGTGTATATAATTTAATATTAGTATTATTTTGCATGTTTGTTCGACATCTGATAAATGTATACTTATCCACTTTCTCTATTGTTACATTTAAGGCACCCAATAAATACCTCTCTGCATGGTCTTTGGGTAGGTTATTTTACGTAGGTATGGACTGTAGGTTGATAATCAATATTTCATTGGGCAATTAGGGTACATTACGCCAAATAAAAAAATAAAACCATGAACATATTACTTTATTATTAAAATTTAAATATAAACTATTAGTAGTTGTCGTACTCTTTGAAACAATCTTTCAAACAAAACCAGTATTGTTCGGGACAATCGAGACAGAAATATGAAGTATCTTTACTGACTTTTTTGAAATGCAGCATTGTCTACACCGACGTTGTAAAATTTTCTCTTTCTGCCATCACTTTTTCCTTCTAAATCGTCATCTTCCAATTCCAGCATCTTAATAAGGTCTTCTTCAGTCAATAGTATTGGGGATGGTGGTTTTGCTTTTGGTTTTTCTCATTTCATCCATTATATATGAATCCCGCAATGATTTATCGAGATCTGCCGTAATTGCCTTGGGCACTGTCACTGTGGATGTAATAAAAATAAGTTTCTATCTGTGGGTTCATATTTTAATCTTACATTTTAAATTTATTGACGGCTCCGTGGCGCAGTGGCTTAGCAATCAAATGTTGCGCTGGGGGCCGCGGGTTCGAATCCCGCACGGAACAAGTATTTGTATGGCCTACAAATAATTGTTCCGGGTTTGGATGTTTGTCCTTGTGCAATTTATGTTTGTAAACTGCCTCCACGACACAGGAGAAAATCCTAGTGTAGGGGTAAATCAATCTTTAAATTAAAAAAAATAAAAATTAAAAAATAATTTGTAAAATGTAATGGCCAGCTTCTAATTTATTCAGTATGTAAATAGAATAGAATAGAATAGAATAGAATAGAATAGAATAATTTTTATTCAATATTGATTATTACATAATACTTATTGAAAGTCATTTTTTGTTTACCACTGGTTCGGAAAATACCTCAGTCCTGGGAAGAACCAGCAAGAAACCCAGCGGGACTTTTTTTTTAAACATAATTTCACTTAACAATAATGAATAATAGTTAATAGATTACGAGTAGTAAATTTAACTTTATTAGTGTAAAATAGATTAAAAATACTAGACATGCATAATTTTTGACGTGATTTGTTCCTCATGCATAAAACTAGCCAACAAAGATTTTTACTTCTATGCCAACGAACGCACCGAATGCGTGCATTGATTTTACTTGTAAATACACAATGAAACAATGAAAAGGAATTATAGAATTAAGAATATTGCTTACCTTTATCTTCCAATTCACAAATATTTCATAAATAATCAATAAAACCTAAGTTATTTCAAATTCAAAATAGAGCTTCTCAGCACCAAACTTTTTTGCACTTTCAAAACAAGACTGATAGTACTTAGCAAAAACTATCAGTGTTTACACATTTAAAAATTATTTCTAGCTGTGAATGTTGCCAGAGATTTAAACAAATTTCTACAATTTTTAAATAATGCCACAAAAACATCAAGAAGTCACTAAACTCATATGGTGCGTTGATGGCATGAGGTTGCAATCCCGATCAACTCTAATCTTGCGTTGGTACCAATGAATGGCTTAAGTACAATAACGCATAGGCCTCTATTTTACGCTTGTCATAATGGGCATTGAGCGATACACGCGCGCTATACCTTGCTTATTTGTACTCTAAGTTCTCAATACTCTTTATCTATTGTTCTAAGGATTCCCTTCTAATTATTATATTATACTCTTTGGAGGGGTTTATAACTGACAAGTAATGATCCAATTGGATTCCTCGAGATTTTACAGGAATATTTTCAAGTTTTACTAAAATCGTCAAAGAAGCACGTTCACGAACATCAAATAATCTATAATTATCCACATATTACATATTACCACTCCAAAATACACAAGTTAAAGAAAATAATAGAATGAGGTGACATGTTTTTTTCACGTTGGCGCCAAAACTCCAATTTCGCAATCCAGGCTAAATGACACAAGCACGTTCACTTTACGTAAACTTCAACGGAAGAAAAAAAAAGAGAAAAAACATGGCTGACTTTAAGTACAGTCATTAAAGTACTTTTTAATCATACCAATTTGCAATCCCCGCTTGGCACGTTAATACCGAATGTACAGTGTGCATTATTTAATTATATGTTATTTTAATTAAATAACTTTTTTAGGTCTCCAGGGCGAATTAAGTACATAAACTTGAAACGACTTGGGGCAGAAATGAGCCGTCTCCTTTGTTGTAAAAATATGCACGCCTATCTTTCAAAAATCTTTGTAGTTTCTAAACCAGATGGATCTTATCGTTTTATTTTGAATCTGAAATAATTTAATAAACACGTTGAAACTCACCATTTTAAATTAGAGGACATAAGAACTGCCTTAAAATTAATTTCACACAATTCTTATATGGCAAATATTGATCTGAAAGATGCATATTTTTGTTTACCAATACACAGCACTTCTCGTAAGTTCTTGAGGTTTTATTTTAACAACAAATTATATGAATTCCAAGTGCTTCCTTTTGGACTTTCATCAGCTCCTTATCTTTTTACCAAATTAATAAAACCCATTGTTACATACCAAAGAAAACAATATATAATGTGAATATATTATAGCCCCACCCATTAATTGTCATGTTTAATCATTTTGTTTTTTATTATTTGAAGTCAATGACTTGAGATAGTGCTGCCAGCTATGGTATGCTCAAGAAACTTTTGTTTTGTGAGCTTTGGATACTCGTGAATTGGCCACGTCAAGACGCGACTACATAGTAAACACAGACGAGGCGTTAACTTCTTATGATTATGATCGAAGTTCACTTACAGGTAAGTTACTTTGATCACTTCATTATCTTATTTGTTAACTAAATGATACTCACCACTTACATGTGAATCAAGGTTTTTTTATCGGTATCTCAAAGAACGTGGTTTAAATACTCTTCGGACTATTGAAAATAAGCTCCCTTCCTCCCCAGAAAATGAAGATGACGATTCAATTGAAATCGCCGAAATAAAGAAAAATTTATAGGTTTTAACATTATATTTACTAAAGAAGAGTAGTTAAAAATTAAGCCATTGGAAATAAGTGATTGCAATAAAACTTGATCTTTAGGCAAGGTAAATTGGTATCTATATCCATCAGCAAACTGATTTATACAATGATTTATTAACACTGAAACTGGAAGTGTCTTTTGACGCTACGGGGAGTGTAGTCCGTAATATTCATTACGCGAAAATTACCATCGTTGCCCAATATTTTTATGTCAAATTGCTATTTACATCGGTTATTTAATAGTTCCAGTTTGTTAACGGAAAGACATGATACTAAAATAGTTGTATTTTGGCTCTGTGACTGGATTTCAGCAAAAGCTCACGTGCCTCTTGAAGTAGTAACAGATATGTCGGATACGTTTTGTAACATAACATCAAACTGTTACAGGTTTTTATTGAAGAAGAACAAAATTTTGCGGCGGACATATTATTTAAGAATTTACATTGCTCGTTTGATTCATAGTGTGTCAACACACGAAAGTTTTTCGACGGTTAAATTTGTAATTAAAGATTTTTATTTAAGAGCTATTGGTCTGATGAGCAGTATGAAAAATTTTACAGATATTGAAAAAATTATGAATTCATTATTAATAAGCCAAAGTGGATATGGGTGCAACTATGATATTAAATGGATACTGGCAAAATTGGAAACGTTATAACTTGATGAAACAGTTAATAACAACAAAAAAAAATTGAAAACGGCAGCGAACAGCAGTAGCTGTAAAAAACAAATTCTTTGCGACAGCCATTTGGTTTATTATGATGAAGAAATTGATTTAATTAATTATATTGAGAAACTTGTTAGAGAAACTCGTTATCTCTGGCTGTGTGAACATTAATGACATTAACTCTTTATTTTTATTTAGTTAGTGTATTAGAAAAAATTGTATTTTTGTTTAAACGATTTCCATCATAGACAAATTCCATTCGTAAGTATTATGGCTCAAAGCATTATGTTGCAATTTCTTTTCTAGTATTAGTACTAGATGACCGGCAACAAACCCGAGCCGATATGTTTATAATTTAACATATCCAGACTATTCTACCTAGATTAATTGAAGCTAGAGTTGCTTATGATAAGCAGCAGATGACAACTAAAAAACTATTAAATAAGCCTCTAAAAGTTGCTGACGAATCCGTGCTGAATTATCAAGAAAATTGGAAAAAGAAAAAAAAAACACGACGAATATGTAGATCTAGATTCCACTGAAGAAGCAATTTCTTATGATAATTCTTTAAATTAAGTGTAAGCAATAAAAAATAATGACAATGAAACTGAAACTTGAAGAAAATGAATCTGAAGGAATTATTTTGAATACTGTTGAAATACCCACTGAAGGAAATATTATTTTTAAGAATTACATTTGTCTGATTAAAAATTTAATTCTACCTCTAAAACATTTCCTAATATATCAACATCTTCAAATATTTCAGTCAAAAAAAAAGAACAGAAAATTGTTTTTCAAGTCTTGGACGAGAAACCGATTAAATTTAAAATTCACGGAACTTAGAAGTCAGTCAAACGAAAACAAATTTTAACAAGTAATCCATGCCCAACAGTCAAACGAGGAAAATATGTTGTTCCATTTCCATTAACAAAAGTATTACGAGTACATCAAAATGCAGCAGTCGAAAATTTCAAAAAAATTAAAAAGCAGCAAATAATTCAAAATGGCTGCATCAGTCACTCTCGGAAGGTAATTTTTTTTGCTTATTTAAACTTCAAAAGCTTAATTTTATATATTGACAATCAAAAAAGTAAGTCTGAATTCCTATAAATGTTATTGTTTTATGCTGAATTTGGTGCTACTGCCGCGTTTAATAGTAAAAGATTTAATTTATTACGCAAGATATATGGCGAACAAAATTATTTTATTGACTGTCAGTATGATGTAACTCAATTAATTCAGAATTTACTGATACACTATGAATCTATCACTGAACAGACATTTTGTATGAGATTTAAATGTTCTGAAGCAAAAAAAAAACAGTATTAAACGTTAACGCTACTTTAATATGAAATAATGGCTTTTTCTAGAAGAAAGTATTTTGAGTGATAGTGAAAATGAAAAACAGAAACTAAACAAGCAAGCCTAAAATACGCCATGCCGCTTTATTGCTAGTCACATATCGACCTGCTCTAAACGTCTGAACTTCATCGCTCGAATCGAGATTAGCGTTGCCCTGGTGCTACACGCTGAATATTGCCTGATCACTGCCCTTGTTTATGTATTTACAAATGTACTTAATGGCTAGAACCGTGTTACAAAACTCGACATTAATATGGGCATCAAAAGTTTTGGCAAGCAGCATAGCATCGTAGAAGCGGTGCGTATCGGCAATCCTTGTGAGGGAGTCATCATACTTACGTGGGACGATGTTCCTTGGCACGGTAGGGTCGGCGCCCGTGACTACATTCGCCACCTCGCTCACAACTGGTGCATTCAAGAGGCGCGCGTGCCGTGCACTCGGCACGCGGTCCGCGTGGATAATCCCCTTGCAGGTATCGTCCGGCATATTCTCAAGAGCTGTTTTAAATTCGTGCACCAACACGTTGTGGTCACGTAAGACCTTTTGGATTTTAAAAACAGTTGCTCGGTTGACTCCCTGAATAATTTCACACCGTCTTTCAGCCTCTGCCTCATAATCTCCTATGAAGTAAAATTGCAAAAATTGAGCTTGACGATCCGACGGTCGTAAAAGCGAGCCTATTTTGTGATGCACTTGCCCTTGTACTGTGAAAGTTGGTGAAAATCCCGGCATCGCCACAATTTTATCTGCCCCAAAAAAAGTCATGTGGAAACATGAATTGTATTTTTTTATATGACTAAGGAAGCGCCGTGACTCATCAGTTTCACCAGAAAATAATGCCTTTAAAGGATCGACTGGCTCCTCTATTGTGGAAATGACTACCTTACCTCCTGAGCTACACATTCCCGCTATTTCCCCTTTCCATTTCAGGGCTTCACAAAATCTACATGCTTAGTTCATTCGCCCAATTTTGATATACCTGTAAGGGTTGCGACGGATATAATCTGCCGTTTTTCGATCGGCAATATACTTTTTAAAATTGGTAAACGTCTGCTCTATGGCACCGAACAATTGTTGTTAATTTGCCAAAATATCCTCCATGTTGGACATAGTGATAATAAAAAGAAAAGATCTTACTTGTTCAGATCTGCTCAGCTGTTTGCAGCTCACCGACTCCCGATGTTGATAATCCGATGATAGCTCACGTCTCCTGCTGGTTGCTCTTACTTGTGATGCACACTTTTTGTACACACACGCGAGTTTGTCGAAGGACCAGAAATATGTAAGGGCTGCGACGGGACCTCCAGGTTTGGTCGTTTGACAGTAGTTGATAGTAAATGATAGACAATACTGGGAAGTTGATAATTGATAATTTATTGATAGAACCAACTAAATCTAATTTAATGATAGATGGGAAATAATACTGCGAGCACGCGTGTCCGGTATTGCTGGGCTCAATTAGCGCACTGACTTAAAATGCATTATTGTAGCGTAATAGCGTAAACTGCTGACGCTACAAAAATGTACGTGCTGCAGCCCGTACATGCTCCCGGGCTTAAAGATAGAGAGTCATGATAATGAGATGAGTTTAAAACTAATAACAAGGTTATAAATATTTTGGCTTAAAACTAGTTACAAATAGTTGATGCAAAATAAAGACAATAACAGTGTATTTAGACACCCGTGTCCGTGATAGTAAACACCGATTGAAGCACTGGTGAGTTGCCACGGTGTGGTTTTTGTTTACGCGAGTTCTTAAATTTTTCATTTAATTCGCTAGTAATGTCACCACTGTTACACTGCACTGCACTTGTTTGTAACTCTACATCTACAAATTGCACTCCACTATTACACTGCACATCACTATTAAACTTAACTTCACTACACTTATTTTGTACGCGATCGCGAGCTGCCCGTCTCTTCGCGCGTTGCACGCGCCGCCACACATAGAATCCGCCGAATACTCCAGCCGTTATAATCAACAGGTAGAGGACGGTGTAATGGTGAATATCGTGATAGGATACACCTGCTGCTAACGGCTCAGTCTGTTTCATGACATCCAATTGTTCTCGTATGACAAGCAGTTGTTGTTGGTTGATAGTCTCCAAGCTCGTGCTGGCGTTCATTTCCGGTATCGAGATATTTATTAAATGATTAATCGAAGCGATCTTCGATTAATCATTTTGTATAATGTCGGGCTTTGAATTGATTTGAGATGCATCTGGTTTGTATGCATAAAAATGTAAATCAGCTGATTTGATAGGCAGTCCTGAGCCAGCGTAATAAGTCCGGCGTTACTCAATTGAATAGCCGTAACCTGATCTTCGCTTAACAACTTGAAGTAGCATTTATTACAACAGAAACAAAAGTAGTTATTAAGTTTACTTGTTGCAATGAAAATATTTGTGCAGGTGTTAATGATTGTTCTACAGCTTCCAAATCCTTCATCCTTCTCACACAAACTCTTGTCATTCATGTCACGCCGCATAATTATTATTAATAAATAATAATTAAATTCAATGTAAAGGCATTTAATAATGTCATAGAAATTATATTTTAACCAATTAAAATGCAATATTAAGTATAAAGTTCAAATATGTTCATTTGGATTATTGAATATTATAGTATAGCATAAATTGTCTTTAAAAATCTCTAAATTTATTAAAATTCTGTTTAAAATATTCCAAATGTATTAAATCATTATTGGAGGGTAGGTGATTTGAGTAGTACACATTTTTGACATCTTAGATTTAAATATATTTTAAAAATAGTTACAGTTTGAATTTCATGTTAATTATTTACATGTAATAAATAACTACCTACCAGCACTAATTTCCAAGTATTTTCTCTAACATCACTGCACTGCACAATTATTTTCACCATGGAAGCACTGAAAGGTTCACTAATTGAGATGTCAAAGTCATTCCAAACTCAAATGGATGACTTTCAACGGGAACTGCAACAATCTAGTTCTGCTGCCTCAACTGCATCTTCCCTACCTGGTGATTTTACTGTATTTAGAACATTCATCTTGGCTGCTTTAACATCTTTGCATAACCAAGTAGATCTTCTGGGAAGAGAGCTAGATCGTAGTGAAATGCGTCGTCGCAGGAAGATGATCCTACTCCATGGAGTTCCTGAAGAAAAATCTGAGGAAACTGCCACCGTCATAAGTACACTTATCAGCACGAAACTACAAGTGTCAGGTTTCAGTAAAACTTCCATAAGCCGCTGTCATCGTCTGGGACGCCCTTCCGATAAATCTTCCAGGCCTGTGGTTGTCAAATTCAGTGATATTGTGATGCGAGACAAGGTTTGGTTCTCCAAAACCAAACTTAAGGGCACAGGTATAACTCAGTCTGAGTTTCTTACTAGGAAATGCCACAGTGTTTTTCTTGAAGCTAGGCGTAGGTTTGGCGTAACCAAATGTTGGACCAGGGATGGTGTTATTAATATTTTAACTCCTGATGGCACAAGGCACCAGCTTGAGACCTTGTCTGAGCTTGACACAATATGCAACGGGTCAACTTCTGCCACACTCGCTTATTCAATGGTGGTTGAGGCAAATAAGGCCCCCGAAGATAAAAGTGCACCACAGCGTTCTAAGAGGATCGGTAAAAAATGAACTTTTTTATTTAAGATCATCATTTTATTAATTTTGTAATCCTTATTGTTATATTTTTTATTGTTTTTTCTTGTTTGCTTTCTATCATCATTATTTGTCATTGTTAATTAGATTGGAAAAAGGTAATGATTAATAATCTCTCTTTCGAATGTTTATAATTTTTTTTTTCTGTAAGGTATAATATTCTTAGTATAATGTTTCATTGGAATGTTTATTATTATAATTTTTGCAAGGTATATAGTTAATTGGTAAGTTAACGTACTAACGTATTGTCACTTTTTGACATTTTGACTCATCTGACATTGACACCTCTCACTTTTTGTGTCTATGGTACTGTTAGGAGCCCGATCCCGTTTGACTTTAAAAAAAAACCACTAAGTAAACCTAAGGGTTTATTATAAAAAGTTTACACACAATATTACTGTTAACCATGACTTCCGAACTCTAATACGTTTCGAAATCTATGTCCGATCTACCCGGGGCTCTGAATCTAACTAACTGTAAAATTGAATAAAATTAATATGGAAAGGAACAATGCAATTACTGATTGACGTCATATATAGGAAAAGTACCGTGGGATTAAATAAATGCTTACTAAGATTTAACTGCGTTGTAAAGAGGGATATAACAGCTCCCCCCTTTTGACTGAGCTTTTTCTAAATTAAGATAAAGCGAAGTTTCGAAATAGAAAAATAATTAGAGGTCGGAAGGCATTACAAAATATAGGAATAGAAAATTAAAAGTTATAGTAAAACATATCAAATTTATCTTATAATAATATAAAAACTATCGAACTATTTGATTTTACATAACATAAAATAGTATAATTTATAACTAATTTATATAAAAGAAACAAGAGTAAAATTTGACAAATAATCAATATAAAATAGAACAATGAAATTGAACTGAACAATGAAAGGTGAAATAGTAAAATCTAGAATTAAAAGTATTTTAAATGAATTCGTAAAGTTAGAAATGTTTTTTTTTTAATAAACAAAATAGTAGTTTCAATTACAATTAGATTGAATTAAAAATATTAAAAGGTAGTAATTACAAAGTATAAATGACAAAGTAGAAATTGAAATTATATGCTAATAAAATTAATTATTTGCGTTAATACAAACATTTTGAAAACTAAAATTAAATAAAATTAGAAATTAAGATTTCTTCCGGAGGAAGAGTGAAGTTTGTGTACAGTTCTATAAGGTTCACAATTAATACAATTTGGTAAAGATTTGGGTGAGTTATTATCTTCTTCGGATGATATACTTCGGACATATCAGTCATCTCAATTGAATTTGTAATTTTAGAATTATGTTTCGATGACTTTTTATTATTACATTGATTAAATATTTGTATACAATGTCCACTATTATTGTGTCGATTTCTGGAACATTTAAATAATTTGTAAGCTAAGTACAAAAATAGTAATACAATTAAAATATAAGTAAATGTGGAATAGTATGAACCGTATTTTATAAAATGTGATTCCTTTTGAAGATGATTTAATTCAAATTCTAAACTATCTAGCTGATGATTTGCATATTTTAAGGAATCCAAGTTAACTTTGCTTAGAGAGATTGGCGTTAAATATGGTAAACTTTTATTAAATATATCCTTTTTGCAACAATCATCTTTCATCATCATCTTTGTTATATCAAAGCTTATATCTTTAGTTGACTTAATCGAAAATTGATAAGTACTTGTTGGCAATAATTGAATAGTTTTGGAATAACCGATACAATTTTCGGTTAATTTGACAATACCTGTACCAATAATAGAATGATCAGTAATGTCATCGTTGCATTTGATAGTTACTTTATTTACATTAGATTGTACATATATCCATCTATTATTTTTTAATTTATGCCAAATATTGATTTGGCCAAATAATAACTTGGCGTTACATTCAGAAGGTAAGGAAAGAGTTACTTCTGTTAATAATTTCGATTCACAATTAGGATTATTTATACTAGACATTATAGTAAATAGTTCACAAATAGAATAATTATTATTGATAAATTTGCAATCATCTAGGCTATTAAACATAGCATAATGTATTCTATCGTCACTTAAAGCAATATAAGAATGAGAAGGTTGAATAAGTGCAAACGTTTGAATATGTGACTCGTCGTGAGGAGTTGGTAATGGTATATTTTTATAAACGATGAATTTATCAGGTGTTATTAGTGAAATCTGCAAGTTGAAAACAATCTTATTGTTATAATAATATAAACTAAGTTTCGAAACGTCAATTAAAGTATGAATATTATGTATGTTCAATTGCATTGGAAAATCTAAACGTTTATTGATTTGATTAATATGCTTGGTTAGTTCATTATAAAGACTTAAAGGGCTAATCACGCTAGGATGCAAAACATTTACTTTGGAAAATAGGATAGCATTTATAGTTGTGTCTAGCAAGTTAGAAATAGCAAGTAAGGAGCTTTCAATTATGTTCAATAAATTATTTATCCTTGAAATATTAACAAGTAAATTATCGGTTTTTGTAATTTGCGAAAGAATTTCATTCATTTTAGTAAGTTGCGAGTTTATTCTTAATTCATTTTGGTTTAACTTATAAACAGTGGCGTTAAAATTATTTATGGTGGATTTAATTATGTTAATATTGTCTCTGAATAAATTAAATAGTTCTGTTTCACTTTTCTGACATAATTCTATCGCAGCATCATATTTTCGCGCATCATCTGCGCAGAGTACCGAAGAAAAATTTAAGGATTTCGCCTCCAAATTCTAGAGATCTTTTAATTCTATTTGGGGATTGATTATTATTAATTATATGTGCTAGAGATTGCAATTTGACGTAATTATATTTTATTCAAATCTCTATAGGATTTGAAAAATCTTTACATTGGGAAAATTCGTCAGTATTTATTTTGGAACAGAGGTTTAATGTATCATATAATAAATTTTCATTTTTATTGAGATAAGGAGCTAAAGATATAAGGTCTATGTGTGTTATAACCTTCCAATAATCGTTATAAAAGTTAATATGCGTAATAGGTTCAAAATAAATTCCAGGACTATGTGATATAGGTATGATCCTCGACTCAGCGTGGCTTTGACTTCCATAGCATAAAGCTCTGAAAAATATATAAAATAATTTAAATTTAAGGAGTATTAATAGCAGGCTTAATCTCGTTTATATGATACTTAACATGTTTACGACCTACTTGTAAAGTAACGTTGTGCTTATTATGTACTTTCATAATTTTATATGGACCTTTCCATATAGGTGATAGGGCCTTACGGAGTCGGTGATGGTGTTTTATATAAACTAAGTCACCAATTTTATAAGAAATTTCGCGTGAACTTGTATCGTAATATTGTTTGGATTTCTCCTTACTATTGATTATATTTTGAATGGCTTTTTCTCTACTAAAGCGCATTCGATATTGTAAAGCTCGAATATATTCGTTATAAGTAGTATTATTCTTTGTTTCATATAGAGAATTAGTAATATTAGGTTTATAACCATATAATAGTTCATGAGGGGTGAAATTAGTAGTGCAATGAGGAGTAGTATTATATGCTAATATTGCGGTAAATAAGTAACAATGCCAGTCGTTTTGGTTTTCATTGACAAAAGATTTTAAGTATTCTTTTAAAGTAGCTTGTGAGCGTTCTAGAGCTCCATTTGTTTGTGGGTGATAAGGAGTAGTAAATAAGGCTTTCACCTTTAAGATTTGAGTAAATTCTTTAAATAAATCTGACGTAAAACAAGTACCCAAATCCGTTAAGATCGTTTTGGGGAAACCGAAAAGAGACATAAAATGTACAAGATTTCTGGCTATTTCTTCACTGGTAGCTGTGACCAGGGGATAAGCACTTGAAAATTTAGTTAAATCATCTTGTAATGTAAGGATGAATTTGAATTTTTGAAAACCTGCGTCAGGTAAAGGACCAACGATGTCGAGAGCTAATCGTTCAAACGGTCTAGTAGAAGTAGAAGTTATTTCCATTGGGGACTTATTGGACATTCTCAATGGTTTATTAATTTGGCATAATTGGCATTTCTTTACATAATCTACAATGTCAGAGCGCATACCCTTTCAATAATAGGCGGCTTTAATTCGTCTATACATACGACTTGAACCTGGGTGACCCGCAATAGGCGAATCGTGGTTCTCTTTTAAAATTTTAGGTATTTCAACGGGAGTAGGATAAATTAACTGATTTTTGTATATATGAATTTTAATGTTAGTGTTGTGAAAAACATAGGCAATCATATTATATACTTTAATATAAGCTAGCTTAGAAAATGGAACTGAAAAGTCTGATAAGGCGAGATCTGTAATATCAGGATTCTCGATTAAAATTTTATCTCTGAGTTTTATCATTAAATTATAAATATCCTTAAATTTAGTTTCTTCATAATGATGCACTTTAGTGTACATAAAATAGTAAGATTTATTATTATCTTTTACGCATTGAATTGTAAATGGTTCGCGTTCGGAACTTAATAAGTCGTCAGGCTTGTCTAATTGTGCTAATATTTCTTCACAGTGAGGTATAGATGAGTCGAAATCTAAAGAGACGGGACATGCAATAGTTTTTAGTTTAGATAGGTGTAATCCTTGAGTAAATTCTAAGATTATTGTATTTGAAATAAGAGTTTTATTAGTAAATTGGTCTTTAAAATATTTTTCATAACTAGAATTATTTAAAGTGTTAATATCTATAAAATTGACGGGGCAGCGAGATAACGCATCGGCGTTAGAATTAAGACGGCCTTGTTTATAAACAATTTCGTAATCATATTCTTCGAGTTTTAAGCGCCAACGAATGAGTCTACTACCTGGGTCTTTGACATTGAATAGCCATACCAATGGTCTATGATCGGTAACTATTTTGAATTTATTACCGTAGAGGTATGGACGAAACGTTTTGACTGCGAATAGAATAGCTAGAAGTTCCTTTTCGGTAGTTGAATAATTGCCTTCGGGACGGTTTAAAGTACGTGATGCATAAGCTATCGGCTTATCCTTGCCTACAGGACCTTGGGATAAGATTGCACCTACGGCGTAATTACTTGCATCCGTAGTTACTATGAATGGTTGAGAAAAGTCTGGATATTGGAGCAGCGGAGCAGTGATTAATTTTTCTTTTAAAACATCGAAAGCAATTTGTTGTTCTTGAGACCAATGGAAAGTAGCGTCCTTTTTTAATAGAGAAGTAAGTGGTTTTGTCAACTTAGAGAAATTATCAATGAATCGGCGATAGTAGCCTATTAGGCCTAGGAAAGATTTAATTTCTTTAGGACTCTTAGGAATTGGAAATTGTGACACTGCTTTTACTTTGTCTGGGTTAGGAGAGACACCCTTATCGGTGATAATATGACCAAGATAAGTTACTTCGCGTCTTAAAAATTCGCACTTGTCTGGTTGCAATTTTAGATTGTATTCGCGGAGTTTATCGAATACTAGTTTTAATTTTTCCATATGTTCATTTAAATTATGACTATAAATTATGCAATCATCTAGATAAACGTAGCAGTGTAGACCTTGCAAACCTGATAAGACGGTGTTCATCAGCCTCTGGAAGGTAGAAGGAGCGTTCTTTAATCCAAAAGGCATTCTAGTGAATTCGTAATGACCAGACATGCTCGAATTGGTACTTATAGTAAATCCCGTTTTTGGGGCATCTTTAGGATCCATCTTTATCTGGTGGAAGCCACTCGCAAGATCAAGGGTTGTGAAATACTTGGAATGGCCTAATTGGTCTAGGATGTCAGTGATAAGAAGCAGGGGATAACTTTCGGAAACCGTGATGTCATTAAGACGGCGATAGTCAATGACTATTCTCCACTTTCTTTTGGCAGAAGCGTCCAATTTTTTCGGTACTACCCATACAGGGGCGCTCCAAGGCGAGACAGAGGGACGAATTATGTTCTGATTTAGCATTTTGCGAATTTGTGTATCGACTTCTTCCTTGTGACACTCGGGGAAGCGATATGATTTTACGTAAACTGGGATCGCGTTACCCGTATCTATGGAATGTTGGATGCCATTCGTAAACGAAAGGGGTTCACCTTCGAGGTGAAAGATATCCGTATAATCGGAACAGCAATTTAAAAGTGCTTTCTTTTCTTCATCGTTGAGATGAGAGCAGCGTAAAAGACTTAATACTCGATCTATTCGATTAGATTTAGAAGTAGAAATAGAATACAAAGATTTACTAGATATTGAATTTTCGCAGGAAATAACATTATTATAGTCAATCGGTGTCAATTCTACGAAATAATCTTTAATTTCTAAGTCTGTGTCAGTAGTGTTTAAAACGGTGATGTTAACCTTTTTGTTTGGTTTTATTGATACAATACAATTCGCGACGTAAATACCCTTGCTTAAGGTATGATCTAGAACTAAGCCTTCATTATTATGATAAAGCTCGACCGAGTAATTTGATATAGCGCATTCAATGACGGCTTCTGAGCGTGCCGGAACGATGTACGTCGGCTGATGAAATATAATGGGAACTTGATAACCGCACAGAGTCATTATCTTAGAACTATAATCTATATTAGCATTAAAATATTTAAGAAAGTCTGTGCCAATAATGCCGTCGTAATTAAGATTTATATTATCGTTAATAACATAAAATTTATACTCGTAAGTTTCATCACTTAATAAAAATTGTAAGTAGATTGAGCCTAACGTTTCGCAATATGTATCCGTATCCTTTATACCTTTGATTCTTATTTTGTCCTTAAGAAGTTCATGTTTCATTTTTAAACATGAGTGTTTAATGACACAAACACTTGCGCCGGTATCGATAAGAAGTTTGAGACACTTAGGAGAATATTTGGTAAATAGATTTGTATATGGTAACGAAACCTTGCATGTATTTATGCTCGTTTCAAAAATAGGAATAGAATTGGAATAAGATTCATTAAGACTCGGCTTGACCACTTTGGGTTGCTGAGATGTAGATATAGTAAACGATTTAGTAGGACTCGGTTGTACCTTTTTGGTCAACTGAGATGCATAAGAACTAGCAAGACTCAGCTTTACCTCTTTGGGTTGCTGAGGTGTAGATATAGTAAACAATTTAGTAGGACTCGGTTGTACCTTTTTGGTCAACTGAGATGTAATAGACTTAGAACGACTCAGTTCCTCTTTGGGTAACTGAGATGTAAATGAACTAGAATAGCTCGGTTGCGTACTAAAGCACTGCCGAGATGAATTAGAATTAGAATTAGATTTAGCATAATGATTTTTATAAGATTTAGTAGAAATAGTATTATTAATTGTCTTCGTGTCGTTACAAAAGTACGATTTCGGCAGACACGCATCCGAAATCTTATTCAGTTTAAAGAGTTAGAGTTATCGACAGCATCGTCGTTATCACATGTCATGTGCATAGGCACAGGGTTAGAACTAGAATTAGGAATAGGGTTACGGCTTACAATATTAGAATTATTATTTGAGCTACGATTTATGTGATTAGAATTAGTATTAGAGTTATGATTAAAGTTTTTATTAAAATTTTGACGTTGTTGCATATTATATTGTCGCTTTCTACATTGATCAATAGTGTGCCCTATGTTTTTGCAATAGTTACACATTAATTTACCAGAATTAAAACTAGATAAATAAGAAATTTGTTTATTATGATTATAATTGGAATGTTTTTTATTTTTAAAACATTGAGCAGCAACATGGCCTACTTTATTACATATACTACACTGTTTTATCGAACTTTTTGAACACGTTTGCAGGTTTTGTAGTTTTTCCTCTTCTATTGCTGTTTAATATTTTGTATGTGTTTACTTTACTTAACGCTTCCATAGATGGCGTTGGGATCGAAATAGATCGCACTAGGGTTTCGTTGCTAAGAAAACCATATATATGTTTTATGATTTTTGTTGTAAGAGAGAGATTCCTTGTGAATAAAGTCATCATAATTGAAGCAGTTGTGTGTTTCATTGTGTGTGCTCGCCTTCAGACCTTGGAAATCTGAACATGGTCCTTCGAGCCGCATTGGCGTGAAGGTGTTTTTTGGTAGTCATCGGTGGTGGTGGTGATTATCACCCCGCAACGTTAGTACTGGGCAGTGAATTGCTGTCCAGAGCATCCCTACAGCGAGGCGTTAGCGGTGACGTCATCGAAGCAGAGGATCCTGCTGGATGCCGGAGGAAGTGACGTTGCGTGGAGGAGCCAGGCAGAGGAGTTCGCGGAGCGGCCACAAGTGCGGCGTTGAGACGTCGAGTGCTGATCAGTGTCGGTGAGAGTACAGTGAAGAAATTGTGAGTACATTTTCGACCTTATTAATAGGAAGAATTTTAACTTCAACAATTCAAGAAAGTGCATTGAAATTTGAACCTTAAATTCACTAGATAATTAACTTAGTCGTTAGTAATATTAGTTTGAACTTGTATTTATTTTAAGCAAAAAGTGGTATAGGCGGGGAATCCATGCCCGATTTTACTCAGAAATACAAGTTTAAAACACTTGTAAAATTTCAATTGTTACAAAAGGACTTAGAAAAATATCGGAGTGCTTCAAGGAAATTTAGATTTGTTTTAAGTGTTTTTTTTTAGTGTTTACTGGACAATAAGTTTACTTATATAGAAATTTGTGTATTTTATTTTTGTGACATAACCTACTTGTGTGTTTTTTTTCTTAAAATGGAGTCACTTATTGACATTCAGGAAGACATTAATGCTAAAATGCTCAAGTCAAAATCTAACTTTAAAAAATGTCCTAAAGAGCGTCTAACTGTTTGTTATATAGAAACTAGGATTGAAAACTTAGAACAGCAATGGCAATTATTCTACAAAACACATGTAAAATTAATTAGTGAGGTAAAAAAGTCTGATTTATTTAATTCAAATTATCATAAGAATGGCTTATATGATGTGGTGGAAGAGTTTTATATACAGTTTAAAAGCGAGTTGAAAGAAATATTAAATAATGTTAAAATGTCTAGTGAAACGTGTAATGTTAGTCAAGGAGCTAGCTGTAGTACAGAATTTAGAAACTTTAAGTTACCTGAGGTTAAGATACCTGTGTTCTCTGGAAATTATAGTGAGTGGCAGACGTTTAGGGATTTATATTTAGGGTTAATACATAATAATAAAACTCTAGACGGTGCGCAGAAATTATATTACCTTAAAGGGTACTTAACTGGAGATGCAGAACAACTATTAAGAAACATTAATGTAACATCGGATAACTATACGGCTAGTTGGGAAAAATTAGAGTCAATGTACAACAATAAAAGATTTTTAGCAAAGGGAATTTTAAAACGTTTGTTTAATCAAAAGAGTTTAACTGTAGAATCAGCTACTGAAATAAAAAGATTACTAAGCACTACATCTGATTGCTTAGATTCAATAAAAAATTTAGAGATAGATGTAACTTCCTGGGACATCCTAATAATACATATTGTTAGTGCCAAGTTGGATAGGGACACCAGGAAAGCCTGGGAATTAAAGGTGGCTTCAGATTCCACGGATGATTTGCCTACTTTTACTCAATTTACTGCCTTTTTAACTAGCCGTTTTCAAGGCTTAGAAAGTGTAGAAAATAAACCTAATGTTCAAAGGAGTTCGCAATCGTTTCATGTAGTAGGGAAAGGAAAAGCGGAGTTATCTTGCCCTTTTTGTTCTGCCGCACATAAGGTAACTGCGTGTAAAGGTTTTGCTAAAGAACATAATGATACTCGACGTGATTTCGCACAGAAAAATGGGCTATGTTTTATTTGTTTGGGTAGTAACCACTCTGCCAGATTTTGTAGAAACACCGTCAGATGCCATTTATGTAAAAGACGCCACCATACTTTATTGCACCCTAGCGGTGGTTCTGGGTCTGTTGGTGAGAGCACGGGCGTTGTTCATAAGGAAACAGCGTCAGCTGCTACTAGGAATATTACCTCAATGGAGGAAACTCAAAAGACCGCTATACAAGCGGAGGGATCTACTAAGCCAATAGTTTCATGCCTTTCGACAGGATATTGTAAGGAAACGGTTTTAATACCTACGGCTTTATTAAAGGCCAGGTCATAGGATGGAACATATCGTTTGGTTCGCGCATTAGTAGATCAAGGGTCACAAGGATCTTTTATCACGGAGTCAATGGCTCAATATTTAGGGTTAAAGAAAATTTTAACTAAACACCGGGTTACAGGTGTAGGCGGTAATAAAACCGCTATGTCAAATTCTTCCGTAGTTGTTGATATACGTTCTCGAGTGAATCCAGATTACAACGTTCAAGTTAATGCTTATGTTTTGAAGTCTATCACATCCCTTCTCCCAGTTGTAACATCAACTCGGGTAGAATGGGTAAAATTGAATGAAGACGTTTTAGCAGACCCTGAGTATCACAGGCCTAATAAAATTGACGTTTTATTAGGTGCTGAGATATTCAGCCAAATTCTTCAAAATGGAATCAAGAGGAGTACTAGTGGATCGCTCGTAGCACAAGAAACAGAATTAGGATGGACTCTTTCGGGTGTTGTCGGTACAGAAGGTTCGTCCGTTATCAATTCATATCCTTGTATCACTGTCATGCATTCCAATGTTCAAGATGATGACTTCTTACGTAAGTTCTGGGAGCTAGAAGCGGAGCCATCGGGAACTGAAAAAATACTTAGCAAAGAGGAAGAGGAATGTGAGAATATTTATACAAATACCACAAGGCGAGACAAAGCTGGACGTTACATTGTAAGGCTGCCGTTCCGGGGTGAAAGTTGTAAGGATGGTGAATCTTGGTTCATAACTGAAAAAAGGTTAAAGAGTTTAGAATTTAAAATGTCAAGGAATCACAAATTAAAGGCAGATTACACTGCGGTGATGCAGGAGTATATTGATCTTACCCATATGGTAAAGGTATCTCCAGAGGAAAAGAATAAAGGGTTGTACTTACCTCATCACGCAGTACTCCGGGAAGATAAGCAGACAACTAAGGCGCGCGTGGTATTTGACGCTTCCTGTAAGGGAATAAATGGGGTATCGTTAAACGATAACTTGATGGTTGGGCCGACATTGCAAGCAGAATTACGACATACGGTTATGCGTTGGAGAACACATCCAATTTGTATAGGTGCTGATATAATTAAAATGTATAGACAAGTTCTTGTCAATAGAGATGATACAATGTTTCAGAGGGTTCTTTGGAGGGATAGTCCTGAAAAAGAAATTGAAGAATTTGAATTAGTGACGGTTACATTTGGTACTTCATCGGCGCCATTTCTAGCAGTGCGTTCTTTACATCAGGTTGCTTATGATGAAGGGAAGGATCATCCATTAGCAACAAAAATTATTCTTAACGATTTCTACATGGATAATTTAATGACGGGGGCAGAAAGTGTAGACGAAGGATATAAAATTCATACAGAAATAAAAAATATTCTAGCTAAAGGGGGATTTCAATTGCAAAAATGGATAAGTAACAGCGAAGAATTACTAAGTAAGATAAGAGTAAGCAAAAGGGATAAGGCTGAAGAAGTAAAAATAAAAATAGATAATATTACTAAAATACTCGGACTTACCTGGGATCCTTGCGCTGACGTTTTCCAGTACTCTGTAGAATGCTTCTCCTGACGGAACCTGTAAGTAAAAGAAAAATTTTATCGGATATTTCTAGGCTTTTCGACCCGTTAGGGTGGTTGTCACCTAGTATCATTTTAGCTAAAATTTTGATACAAAAGCTATGGTTAGCAGGTATAAGTTGGGATGAAGAAGTGCCCAATAGTTTATTAAAGGAATGGATTACTTACCGCAAAGACATAGCTTCTTTAATGAATGTTAAAATTCCACGTTGGGTTAACACTAAATCCAGCAATGTAAAGACGGAACTACATGGTTTTTCAGATGCTTCAAAAATGGCGTACGCTGCAGTGGTATATATCAGAGTTATAGATGCAGAGGGCAACATTCAAGTGGCGTTGGTGACCTCTAAAACCAAGGTGTCTCCCATCAAACAGGTGTCAATACCTAGGTTAGAACTATGTGGAGCCGTTCTATTAGCTAAGTTGATGGTGGACGTTGCGAAAACTCTAGATATAAATATATTAGATGTGCACGCTTGGACGGATTCCGAAGTTGTTCTCGCATGGCTTAATAGCCATCCTAGCCGGTGGAAAACGTTTGTAGCCAATCGCGTTGCAGAAATCTTAAATACATTGGATACCCATTATTGGTCATACGTGCCATCTAAACACAATCCCGCGGATTGTACCTCTCGCGGCGTGGCTCCAGGAGAACTCTGCAATACTGCGATATGGTTCAATGGACCCGAGTTCTTAATGCAATCAGTGATAGAATATAAAAAACCTAAACACTTGATTACTAAATTGGAGGAAGTAAAGGTCCATTCAGGTGTCCTTGACATTTCGGTTTGGGAGAGATTTTCATCGCTTTCAAGGATGATCAGGGTAGTAGCTTACTGTAGAAGGTTCTTGCACTTAAGAATGAAATGTGCTAACAAGGAAAGAAATAAACAGTTGTCGACAACAGAACTCGAGGAGGCAATGGAGGTATGCATTAGAAAGGGTCAAGAAGAAGAGTTACAAGAAGAAATACAACAACTTAAGAAGACGGGATCTTTAGGTAAAAGGGGAAGAAAGTACCAATCGTTAAACTTATTTTTGGACTCAAAGGGGATAATTAGAGTGGGAGGTAGATTAGAGATGTCTCAGTTGAGTTATGATTGCAAACATCCTATACTCTTGTACCTAAGGATTCCTTCCTCGCTAAACTTCTCATAAGCGAGGCGCATCTTAAAACGATGCATGGGGGGCCTCAAGCTATGATCCCTTACTTGAGATCTCGATATTGGGTTGTAGGGATTAAAACTTTAGTAAAGGCCTATTTTAGAAAATGTGTTACTTGCATAAGATATACAAATAAAGCCAGAAGCCAACTAATGGGACAGCTACCATCTGCTCGTGTTACACCAAATAAAGTTTTTCTGTACAGTGGCGTCGACTACGCTGGCCCGATAAACATCAGAGTGTCTAAAGGACGCGGTAATAAGTCGTACAAGGGGTACATCGCACTCTTCGTCTGTCTGTCTACGCGGGCGATTCATATCGAAGCAGTAAGTGACATGACTTCCAAGGGTTTCTTAGCCGCTTTTAAGAGATTCGTGGCGAGGCGTAAACATTGTGCAGAACTACACAGTGACAACGGCACAAATTTTGTTGGCGCTGCGCGAGAGCTGCAGGAATTATTTAATGAAGAAAAATCTAAATTCATTCCCGAACTGGCTGAGTGTTTGGCAAATAATGGCACAAGGTGGAACTTTATTACTCCTCACGCTCCAAACTTTGGAGGTCTATGGGAGGCAGGAATAAAGTCCACCAAATACCATCTCAGAAGGGTTATAGGGAACTCTACATTAACGTTCGAGGAACTAACGACGGTGTTGGCACAGATTGAGGCGTGCCTGAACTCGAGACCGCTTTCTTGTGTTGACCAAAATGAGTTAACGGTATTAACTCCGGGTCATTTTCTGGTTGGAGAACCACTCGTTCTTGTACCTGATTCAAATTTCGAAAAGGCTAACATTTCTAGTCTCAGACGGTGGCAACTTACCTAAAGAATGGTACAGGACTATTGGCGGCGGTGGTCACAAGATTATTTAAATCAATTTTTACAACGACATAAGTGGGCTCACCAAAATCCGGAACCGGCCATAGGTTCCATAGTTCTAGTAAAAGAGGATGATTTACCTCCTGGTAAGTGGTTGCTTGGGAAGATTGAGTTAAAACATCCTGGCCCTGAAGGAATCACTCGAGTCGTTACTGTTAAAACTAAAAATTCCCTCATAAAGAGACCTATTACCAAATTAGCTATTCTTCCTGTATCATCTTAAATTTAGTGTTTCTAATGTATAATTTAATAATATGTATTGTTTAGGGTGATGTAATAGGATGTACCTAGTTTGTAAGCATTACGAAATTGTTTTTTTTTATGTTTTGTCATTTGTATACCTTGTATTATTATATTAAAAATTTGTATCAATGCACCCCATATTACTAGACATAAAGTTGCATGGTGGGCGGTTTAAATAAGGAGAAGGACATTATTCAATATGTACCTTGGTGGGCGGTATGTTTAATATTTTGTATGTGTTAACTTTACTTAACGCTTCCATAGATGGCGTTGGGATCGAAATAGATCGCACTAGGGTTTCGTTGCTAAGAAAACCATATATATGTTTTATGATTTTTGTTGTAAGAGAGAGATTCCTTGTGAATAAAGTCATCATAATTGAAGCAGTTGTGTGTTCCATTGTGTGTGCTCGCCTTAAGACCTTGGAAATCTGAACAATTGCTAATTGAACAGCTTCATTTAGAGTTTGAGGGTTCCTACATCTAACAATAGTAGAAATAGCTCCATGGCGGCTATTCTACCTGGAAGCTCATCAGCGTTTTTGCAACTATAGTGTATATCTGACTGAATTTTCTGCCGACTTCCAAAAAGGAGACGGTACTCAATTCGAGTGTATGTTTTTTTTTATTTTTTTTTTATGTGTGTTACCTCATAACTTTGTACTGGGCAAACCGATTTCGATGATTCTTTTTTTATATGAAAGCTGATAGTTCTCGTGTGGTCCCATATGAATTTGATCAAGGTCAGACTAATGGTTATTGAGTTATTCTCAAATAACCTATATTGAAGTCGGCTGTACAAAATTTTTAATTTTAAATTATGTTATTGTTAAAATTTGTTCTAATTTTAAAGAAAACTTAGTGACGTCCTCGGATGACTGTTTACAGTTTTGCAAGTCTGATAGTAAATGTGTCGCATGTTTTTTCTCCCCAAAAGTAGAACGGAGAAATAATTTTATTTTGTTCCATGTTTCAAAAGTTTTTAAACTACATGCAACTTGTGCTTTTCCCTCAAGTTGTGAGATGATGAATTTGCATAGAATAGGCTGTTGTTCTGGTTGTAGCTAACGACATTGCATTGTCGCAGTTTGTGAGAAAAGCGGGTAGCGATTCCTTCTCCCCATTATAAGGTTTTATAAATTTCGTCAAGAAGGAAAGTGTGATTTTTTCCGACATATTGTCTTTACTTTTTTCTGCTTTAAGCGACATAGAATTATAGTTTAAATCTAAGTTTATATAAAATAATTACAATAAAAACAACGTAAAAGTTGGTAATAGAAGAAAAAAAACAGTGTAAAATAAAAGTAGATTTTAAATTTAAAGAGAAAACAAAACGACTTACAGAAAGATAGTAATTTCTATACGTAGCATTTAAGCGTCGTAACAATAGCTCGTTGAAACTTTACACTCGTGGCGGCTGGCAGGCGGGATCGCTGACGCGGTGACTCCGTCACGTCGTGGGAAATAGCAGGACCGGAAGGCGCAGAATGTTCTTGAAATATTTGTTGGTGAGTTAGATTCAGCTGGTGCGGGCTCCTGGTGGAGACTTATCGTCGACCCGACGGGAGACTTCAGGACCAGGTGTGAGTGGAGCGGGCTCACGCTTCAGAGCGGAGGCTGATCGGCGTCCAAAATTGTGGTAGGTGCAGGCTTAGGCACGGCTAAGGCTTGATGTCGACCTTGATGATTTCGGGGACCTCGGATTCGGATGCCAATGTCTTCTAAGATCTTGTGCTTGGCATCCCACTTCTGACACCAATTTGTTAGGAGGCCGATCCCGTTTGACTTTTTAAAAAAAAACCACTAAGTAAACCTAAGGGTTTATTATAAAAAGTTTACACACAATATTACTGTTAACCCTGACTTCCGAACTCTAATACGTTTCGGAATCTATGTCCGATCTACCCGGGGCTCTGAATCTAACTAACTGCAAAATTGAATAAAATTAATATGGAAAGGAACAATGCAATTACTGATTGACGTCATATATAGGAAAAGTACCGTGGGATTAAATAAATGCTTACTAAGATTTAACTGCGTTGTAAAGAGGGATATAACAGTACGTTAACGTTCCGTTTCTTCATCTATTGTTAA
This sequence comes from Parnassius glacialis, assembly GCA_033319125.1. NCBI lineage: Eukaryota > Metazoa > Arthropoda > Insecta > Lepidoptera > Papilionidae > Parnassius > Parnassius glacialis. The sequence continues at coordinate 72,937,899 of JAVANC010000004.1, read as the reverse complement.
GTTAATTATAGATTTCTTTCAATACTGCTGGCAGGTAGCTTACTGATGACTTGTTAATTTCTGAATTTATTTATTTTATATATACATATACATATTTTATATACATACATACATATATATACACCCTTAAATATTATGTTAGATTAAATTTTTACTGAATGTAGCAAAAACTTTAATGTTATTCACATAAATGCTCAAAATATTCCTGCTCATTACCCCGACATATTATCAAGTTTTAATATCAAAAATATACACGCTATCCTTGTATCGAAGTCATGGTTAAAACCATGTCTTTCATCAACATCCTACTCGCTTCCAGGTTTTCATTTGATTCGTAACGACCGTACCGATCGGGGCGGTGGCGGTGATGCTATTTATCTACGCTCTCATATACCGTATTCAGTAATTCAGGTTTCAACTGGTTCTCAGACTGCAGGCGAAGCTGAACTTCTCTTTATCGAAGTTCTTCTCGGTCATACTAAATTACTTCTCGGAGTCATTTACACCCCTCTCTCACTGTTGACTACTTCACCACGTTAGAAAATATTCTTGAAAATCTTACACCTATCTATTGTCATAGTATAATTATGGGTGATTTTAATACTTGTCTTTTAAAAACCAACGCCAGATCAATAAAACTAAAATCTGTTATCGAAGCAGCAAAAACTTTTTCCTACTTCTGCCACACACTTTTTCCCGAACTGTGCCTCTTTTCTTCTCGACATAATGTTTGTGTCTTCACTTGACCTTGTTCATAAATTTGGGAAATATGCTGCTGATTCTTTTTCCTATCATGACCTTTTATACTTGTCTTACCAAATCCGTCCCCCTAAAGCTAAGTCAAGGATCCTACTTCAGCGTAACTTTAGTGACTTGGACTTGAAGCAGCTTTTAAATGACGCTCGAAAAATTGATTGGAGTGTAGTCGTCAATGCTTCCACTGTTGATGAACAGGTAGCTTTGTTCAACTCTTTGTTAATTCAGCTTTATGACGTTCATGCTCCTATTCGTCCAGTGCGTGTAAAGCATCCTCCCTCTCCTTGGCTGACTGATGATATAAAAAAAATCATCCACATTAAAAATTGTGCCAAAGCGAAATACAAGTCATTTCCTAGCGACCTGAATCGAGAGAAGTATAGATAAGTACGGAATCGTTGCAACAATCTGTGTAGAAAAGCACATCGACGTCATATCCATGAATCAGTACAAGATCCTGACCCTGCTAGGGTCTGGAAATTTCTTATTTTTTTTTATACGATATGGGTGACCAACGTGCATACAGTCCACCTGACGGTAAGTGGTTGCTGCGGCCCATAGACATCTACATCTATCCTCTATTACAAATCAAAATGTAGATGCGTTGTCACCCGTGAGGACTAAGATGGATTGTCTCATTTCCAGTAAGAAGGGCCTCCGGGCACCTGCACTCACCAAGCGAAACGCAGAGGTAAACCTCTACTTCACGCTGGTATTTTGTGAGGTCGTGGTACCACCCCGGTGCGAGCCGGCCTGAGGACTGACGAGAAGATTGCCCGAATATTGAAACGCAACTTAAATCTGTCACTTTATTAAAGGTCCCCCATATTTAAGCATCACTCAAATTTAACTGAAATACAGAAACATCACTCAAGTGATTTCAGGGCTTGATAAGTTGAGCAGCTCTCAAATGTTTACGTCGTGGTAACATTCATTTATAAAACTTTGTTCTTCTTGACAATTTTACGATATTTGAATTTAAATATGTTTTATGCAACATCATCTAAAAAGATTAAAATAATTTTATGTTCTATTTGTTTTAAAATTATATTCAAAAATAATCTCCTAACAATACTTTCATATACAATGTGATTTATGTGTTTTTTTTTATTTAAATATTGTGGATAAAAAGGACATTTCAAAGTATAAAATTTTTCGAAAATCGCTCTGTCTGTCGTCCTAGAACTAATCGAGAATCTTACTGTCATGTGCTGTCAGTGTCAGTTTCTTTAACCGCGTCCAGTGATTTTTAAATTTTCGAATTAATATTTAACATATTTTGAAAATTTCAATTAAAAGCTAAGTACAAATTATAGTAAAATATGGATATTAAAAAGAGACGCGGATGCAATTACACAGTATCTGAGAAAGATACTTTATTAGAATTGATAAAAAAGTAAGTAAATATTTGTATAGTCAAATGAAACATAAATTATTTTAATCGAATATAATGCCCCATATTACATTGCGAATTAAATAAAAGTTGTTCATATTGTAACACGTGTTACATATTATTTTAGATATCAACATATTATAGAAAATAAAGAGATGAACGCCCACATTATTTTGAAGAAACGACAAGCTTGGGATTGTGTGTGCAAGGAATACAACACTGTTGCTGTAAGCGGTGTCAGAACGTGGCAACAATTACGACATCTGTATAAAAATCTAAAGCAACGGTCTAAAAAGAATGTTGCCAAAGCAAATGTTATCTTTTATTTATCTTGGAGACCATAAACATTAAATAGTCACGATCTATTGTATTCGTATTATTTCATAATCATTTTGTTTTTAGAGAGTACAGTACAATAAAAAAACAAAAGAGGCCCAAAAAAGGCATCAATAGATAAGTACCTTTTAAGTAATTAAGTTTTTTTTTTATAGAAAGAAATAACTTCTACTGGTGGTGGGTCCTATACATCACTTCTAACTCAGCAAGATGCTCAGATTTTAGCAATGGTTACTCCACAAGTGCAACAACTGCAAAACACATTTGACGATGCTGCATTTTATTTTGGTTAGTTTGTTTAATCTCTATAATTTAGATCTTTTATAAGAAATAAAATTAATTATTTTTTATCAGGTGACACAGAATTGATTTCTGAGAACATAGAAACAATTTTAACAGTGAATAATGTAAATAAGGATGATGATTTTCATACTAATTTTTATTTTTAGATAATCATCAAACACTTTTATCAAATGACTATATTGAGCAGAACACCAATAAACCTCATATAATAATATCTGATACAAAAGGTATTGACCAAAGATGTTTTATAGGTCCAGATACCGTGTACGCGCGCCTAAAACGCTTCCATTTCAAAGGCGCCAATATTGGCGTATTCGTTCAATCGCTCCGCTATTACGCCAGCGACGTTCACTGTGAACATACATCACGCACCGGTGTTTTTGATTTCGCAAAATGACTGTCTGTGCTGTGAATTCATTTAAAAATTACTCTTGGAAAAAAGATAAGGATAAGAACATTACTTTTCATAAGTAGCTATACAATTTTATGGTGTATTTCTTTGTAAACGAATACGAAAGCTAAATGTCAATACAAGTAATAATATTGCGCAATAATATTCGAGTGTTGCCTGGTCTATGAAATGTTTTTACCATTTTTTAATGTCATGATCAACCGCAAAGGTTATCTGTATAGGGGTTTTAAACAGTCCAATTTTACAGATTTTACCCAACCTATAGAGTTAAACCGTTTTAAGAGTTAGGGTTGAACTACATCTGGCAGCATGAAATTGCACTTTCCTGTGCTTCTATCCTTTTTGCTCAATCAGAACCGTTATTTACTCGAGCGAGAAAGAGAGCGTGAGTGTATAGTTCCACCCTAAAAAACCGATTGTAAACCGGTTTTAAAAGTTTACCTATCATTCTTGACAATCAATACTAATTGTATGCGCAGAAATTAATATTTTATTTCTTTTAAATAAATGTGACTTTATTTCGTTCATTAACAAATTAAAAGTTTTACATGCGTGGTGACAAGACGAACTATGCGTGAGCTATGTATATCATTAGAGAGAGGGGACAAAAGATGACGTGATGCCACTGCGCCGGCTCGCGATGACGTCGACCAATCACAGCCTCTCCATCTGACGTGATACTTTAATGCGCGTAAATGCTCCCGGCCTTAAAAGTACCATGTGTTTTCAACAAACAGTCATTACATCTCTTCTTAAAACAACGGGCAGATTTTTGGAAATGCCCGTCGTATTGTACCATTCACTGTTCTAATGTCTGCAACTCTGGAGACAACATCGTTTCCAGGGAACGTTTTGATATTTCTTCCCATTCTCCATTTTAAAGGTGGTTGATTGTCATCTTTTATAAGTTGGAGAGTGTTCTCCTGTAGATCGCCTTTATGCTCAGTCCACTTGGTCCTCACTTGCAGCTCAGATATATACTCCTTGGGCCATCTGCTCGACTCTTTGATAACGTGTAAGGCGATGCTCTGGAACAGTATTCAAGTCAACAGACACAGGTGAAGTTAATGGACGGCCTACCAGGAAATGAGAGGGGCTCAGTGGGTGATAATCGTGCGGATCCGTGGACATAGGTGTGAGAGGACGGAAGTTGAGCACAGCCTCAATCTCAATCAGGACTGTGCACAGCTCCTCGAAAGTTAAATGCGCATTACCTATAACACGGCGCAAGTGTTGCTTACAACTCTTGATTCCAGCTTCCCATAAACCACCAAAATGACTAGCATAAGGAGGACCCATTTTAAATTTTATACTTTGAGATGTCGCGTATTCTTCTAAGTCTTTAGATATTTTAGATAATAATTTAGCAAAATCATGCATTAAACCAACAAAATTCCTTCCATTATCCTACTATATATTTCTATTGGTTTACCTCTGCGTGAAATAAACTGCTTAAGTGCCAACAAATAAGCATCTGACGAGAGATCACTCACAAACTCCAAATGAACAGCGCGCGTTGTGAAGCATATAAATAAACATATAAAAGATTTTATAGTTTTTGCCCCCCTACCCCTACGGTTCAGTATGAGCACTGGACCAGCATAGTCTACGCCACATCGTTAGAAAGGGAAACCAGGATCTAACCGAGCCTGAGGTAAATTTCCCATAATAGGCTTAACGATTTGACCTCGCATACGCGTACACTTTACACAACTATGTACTACCTTTTTTGAAAGATTTCGTCCGCCTACTGACCACCACATTTCCCTAACAGTATATAGTAATAACTGCGGCCCGGCATGCATTAACCGTTTGTGTTTATACTTAAATAATAAATGTGTAAAGTGATGTTTAGAAGACAATAAAATAGGATGTTTCTTATTAAAATCAAAATTAAATGATTGTAAAATACGTCCACCAACCCTGATAATATTTTTTCTATCTAGAAAAATATTTAATTTCTCTATCTTTAATCGGTTTTCTGTTTAAAAGCAATTTGTTTACATCTAGAAATGACTCATGCTGCGACTACTTCGCCAATAGTAACAAAGATTTATTCAATTCATCAACAGTAAGCGGCCCGGTGCGCTTGTTGTTCTTATAAGGCGCATTGTAAATAAATCTTAAAAGATAAGCGCACGAACGCTGCATACGATTAAACTGAGAAAACCTTTCAAACGGGAATACAGATTCTTTATTAATTCTATTAGATAACGAGCTACATATTAGATTCGATTTTATCTCAGGTAATTGCATATCATTTAAATGTATTGTTTTATTTGTATCACACAAATTTAAATCACATAAGAACTGCGGCCCTTGAAACCATAAACTGTTGACACACAATAAGTCTAAACTTTGACCCCGTGATATTAAGTCAGTGGGGTTCGCCTTACCACTAACGTGACGCCACGGCCTATCTTTTGTTAAATCCAAGATCTCTGCGGTTCTGTTTTGTACAAAAGTTTTAAGTAAGTTGGGAGGCATACGTAACCAACCCAATACTATGGTTGAGTCTGTCCAAAATACAACATTATCCTACTTAGACCGTAAAGCATTAATTATTTTTTCAAACAAACGAGCGCCTAATAATGCGCCGCATAGTTCTAACCTAGGTATACTTATAGGCTTCAGCGGAGCTACTTTACCTTTCGAGCATAACAACTTAACGACAACACATGAATTAACATCGACAGTGCGTATATAAGCTTTATATAACAATATAGCAATTAAATCACCTTGTATAGGCGACCCTACGAGTTGTAAATCATTTAACGATTTGCCGCTAGTCGACGCTGCGCTTGCGTCGAATACAACTCTCAATCGCGTAGAAATTGCATTTTCGCGAAGAACACCGTGATGTGGCATAAAGTAATGGGGATTATCGTATGTGTGTACTTTAGTCATATGTCCTAAATTCATATATTCGTGTATGAAAGCTTTATACATTTTATTTAAATTAGGAATGTGTTTTAAGCGGTTTTCTAATGCCAAAAAACGTCGCTTAGCTTGATTAAAAGATTCACCGATAAAGTCTGATGATAATTTGAAAGGGATGCGTACACAGAACCTCCCGTCAACGTCTCGCGTGGTCGTCTGTTTAAAATGTTTCTCGCATAAACGCTCCTCTTCACTCAATCCATCACTCCCTCTCTTTCCTACTCATAAGTCTTGAATCTCCCAGAACATACGTAACTGTTTGTCTATAGACTGTATACTTACATCTTGCGCGTCTAATGATTGTATGAAATTACAATGAATATAATTTTTATTTCTTAATTTCTGTGAATAAATAGGCCCGGATATTATCCAACCTAGTCTAGTATTTTGTAAATAAGGTCCGTTTGATAAGCGAATTCTACCCTCACATAATAGATCCCAAAAAATGTCTGCACCAATCAGTAAATCAATCGAACGAGTTTGATAAAATTCTGAGTCGGCTAACTGTATATCGGTTGGTATACGAAACTGACCAATATTCACATTCACGGCCGGTAGGGAAGACGTAATTTGCGGAAAAACAAGACATTTATTTATGTGCGTAATATAAGGCTCGCTAACAGACTTTAATTCGATATCGCATGTTTTTGAACATTGTGTTATTGTGTTACCGCCGATACCTCTTATTTTATGAGTGGACTGTATTAATTGTATGTTAAGTTTGTCACAAAGCGATTGTGTTATGAAACTACGTTCGATGCCACTATCGAGCACCGCGCGTGCCTTATGATAGTTACCTAAGCTATCGGCTATCTTAACGACCGCTGTAGACAGTAGTATAAGCAGCGATGCAGACGTCTGCGCGCTTAGTACGTTTATGTGAGTATTGCTCACCTGTGCAGAGTTGTGTATGATTTTATTACTATTATCGCTGTTGCTTGATGCAACCGAACTATTTAAAAGGTTAAGAGATATAACCTTATTTTTCGACGTGGGAATTTGTGATTGCCGTTCGCTGGTTTTGTCACTATGAATTAATGTGTTATGTTTTTTATCACACTTTCGACAAGGCCGTTCCTACACTCATTAGCCACATGTTCCGGACGTAAAAAGTTCTCACATAACCCCTTTTGGTGTATAAATTTTATTTTATCTTGTAAATCATATTCAAGAAATGTTTGGCATGAATACAATTTATGTTTAGCTTTGCACATAATGCATAAATCTTTTGTGTAATTTTGTGGTTTGTCTGTACTAAAATTACAGTGTACCTTATGCTTGTGGTTATGAGCGCTGGAACTAGGGTGTTGTCTTTTATTTTCATAATGTATGCCAGACTTGGCGTGTGTGACACAAAGCGTTTCTAACATGTCAGCCCTATCTCGAAAAATTTTATTAAATTATTTAACGTTATAACACAATTCTGAGATTCATCTGTCGATTTATAAAATGTACACTTCACCTTTTCCCACTCTCGTTCGGAGGCAGGATCTAACCTTGATACTATCATGTAAATAATTAGACTATCTCAGGAGTCTGTGGGCTCACCGAGTATTTTCAATGCGTGTATATTCTTCAACACTGTTTCAATAAGTTTTCTTAATAACCCAGGTGATTCCCTTGTAACAAGCGGTAATGAAAATAAGGATTTTACGTGATTGTGTACCAGCAATCTGTTATTGTTATATCTGTTAAGAAGTTCCCATGCAACTGTATAATTACTTTCGGAAAATTCTAGTGAGTCTATAACTAATTCGGCGCTGCTCTTTAATGAAGATTTCAAATAATGTAGTATTTGAATTTTAGTAATTTCATTAGAATTGTGAACTAACGATTGAAATGTGTCGCGGAATTCTAACCAGTGCTCATATGATCCATCGGAGGTAGGTAAAGAAATTGTAGGTAATTTAACCGATTGAAATATGCTGTTGGTTGTCGGTTCTTCGAGCTATATGGCCGGCCCACTGCCACTTCAGCTTACTAATCCGTTGGGCTATGTCGGTTACTCTGGTTCTATTGCGGATATCCTTATTCCTAAGTTTATCACGCAGAGAAACTCCGAGAATAGCCCTCTCCATAGCTCGCTGAGCGACCTTGAGCTTCCTCATACGGCCAGCAGTGAAGGACCACGTCTCAGTTCCATTAGTCATCACTGGCAACACGCACTGGTTGTACAATTTCGTTTTAAGGTTTTGAGGTATGTCTGCCGAGAAGATGTGTCGTAGCTTCCCGAACGCTGCCCAGCCGAGTTGAATCCGTCGATTGACCTCTCGGTCGAAGTTGGACTTACCTAGTCGGACTATTTGTCCCAGGTAAACATACTCGTCAACAACTTCGAGCTTAGTGCTCCCAACAACTACCGGCATAGGTGTGACATGGACATTAAACATGATCTTTGTTTTGTCCATGTTCATCTTAAGACCTATCCGTTGGGAGACACTATTGAGGTAATTGAGCATAGTGCTTAGGTCCTCCAGCGATTCTGCCATAAGGACTATATCGTCGGCAAATCGAAGGTGAGTGATGTACTCGTCATTGATGTTAATACCGTATCCTTTCCAGTCCAGAAGCTTGAAAACGTCTTCCAATGCAGCGGTGAAGAGTTTCGGGGATATAACATCACCCTGTCTTACACCTCTCTGCAATTGGATGGGTTTCGTACTCTGGTTCTGTACTCGGATAGCCATCGTAGCCCTACTGTACAAACACAAAGAGCTTACACCTTTCTAAAAGGTCGGCAACGCATCTGCAATTCCCCTGGTGTTGCGGTTGTCCATGGGCGGCGGTAGTCACTTACCATCAGGTGAGCCGCATGCTCGTTTGCCCCCTATTCTATAAAAAAAAAACTTCAGCACTTCGATATACCGACAGTCAACTTGGCAACGCTGAAGGGACTGCAGCACCGCCCAAATTTCGACGGAATAAAAGGCTTTCTCATAGTCCACATACGCCAGACATAGTGGCAAATTGTACTCTTCGGACTTCTGTACAATTTGCCGTAGGGTATGTATGTGGTCTATGGTGCTAAAGCCCTTTCGGAAACCGGCTTGTTCGGGAGGCTGGAAGTCGTCAAGTCTGCGCGCGAGACGATTCGTAATAACTCTCGAAAACAGCAAGTAGACGCGGCTCAGAAGGGAAATCGGCCTGTAGTTCTTCAAGAGAGCGTTGTCACCTTTCTTGAAGAACAAGACCACCGCACTTCTGCTCCACGCCTCCGGTGTAATGCCACCATGGAGGACGGAATTAAAGAGCTTCTGAAGGACTTCAAGTACCGGTCTTCCACCCGCTTTCAGAAGCTCCGCTGTAATTCCATCCTCGCCTGGGGCCTTGCCGTTTTTAAGATGCTGGAGAGCCATTCTAATCTCGCTCAGACTCACGTCCGGGATATCTTCGGAGTGTCGGATAAGACTCGCTCTTGGATTGGCTCCAACGATGACGTGTACAGCTGCCCATAGAACTTCTCAATCTCACTCAAAATCTCAGGTGCCCCGGAAACGATGCTGCCACATTCGGTCTTCAGCTTTGACAGTTGGCTCTTTCTGGCAGACAGGTCTCTGGCAAAGACTTTGGAGCCTTGGTTCCGCTCGATCGCTTCTTCAATACGAGCTGTATTGAAGTTGCGTAAGTCCCGCCGCATGCATTTGGAGATCTGTCTGTTCAGTTGCCTGTATGCTGTCAAATCTGTTGAAGAATGTAGCCTCATCTCCCGTCTACAAGCCATGAGATTAAGAGTGTGATCGGAGAGTTTTTGTGTTCTTCTGCGGCGAGTCTTGCAGAACTTAGCTCCGACCGCATGGACAGTTTCCACGAGCTTGTCATTCATATCGTCCACTTCATTGCAGTCTTCTAGGCACTGAAAACGGTTTCGTAACTCGAGCTGAAAGGTTTCGGGACTTTGGATTAGAGCACAAGGGGGACGGAGCGTTGACTTCATCAGACGAGACCTCTCCAACTTAACATTTAGGTTCAGTGTGCCTCTAACCATTCGGTGATCGCTGCCGGTTTTCACCCTCGCGATCACTGAGACATCACTGAACAGTTGTCGTCTGGTCGTCATAATGAAGTCAATCTCGTTTTTTGTCGAACCGTCGGGGCTCGACCAGGTCCACTTCCTGTGGGGCCGCTTCTTGAAGAAAGAGTTCATCATAAAGAGTCCCTCTTTCTCCATGAAGTCGGCCAGCTGCTGGCCCCTTGGGTTCCGTTGCCCTATTCCAAATTTCCCTACTTTCAGCTCACCGTTCTCTCTTGTACCTAGTTTTGCATTGAAGTCTCCCATTAATACCGTATATTGGGTTTTGGAGGAATGCATGGCTCTAGAGATATCCTCATACATTTCCTCCACCTCCTCATCGGGGTGTGCCGAGGTTGGTGCGTAAACCTGTATGACCTTCAGCGAATACCGTTTGGTGATTCTGAGTATAAGGTACGCAACCCTCGTCGACACACTCCCGATCTTTACAACGTTGTTAACGAGAGACTTGTGGACGATAAATCCGACACCTCCTTGGGACAGATGGTCGCCCTCCCGGTGATAGAGCAAGTTGCCGGATTCGAGGATTACCGTGTCCTCCCCCTCTCTTCGGACTTCGGATAATCCTATAATATGCCAGCGCAACTTGTCAATCTCTTCTTTCAGCTCCACGATCTTCTCGTCAGTCCTCAGGGTGCGTGCGTTTTATGTTGCCAGGTCGAGTCGTCGTAGGTGGCAACCGAACCTCCACCGGAGATTCTTAGCACCCCCTGCCCCGCCGTTACCATGGTCGCCACCGTAGCCAGGAATAGCGGGGCCGCCGGGGACTGGGGGCCGTATCTTTGTTACTCTCGTCATTGGGGGGTATTTGCCATAGTTGCTACGCTTGGCGAGCGGGTTGGCAACCGCAGTTTTTTTTATTATAATATTGGCTATTATCAGGAAGATGCTGCTGCCCATCTCCCGCCTGTTTCCCTTTGTCGCCTTTTACGACACCCACGGGAAGATATGGGGTAGTGGATATTCTTGACCGCCACTACACGGCGTACACTTATATAATATTATAAATGTGAAAGTGTGATCTTTTGTTTATTTGTTTTTTCCCTTCCTTCACGCAGCAACGGAACGGAGCAATTTAAAAAAATTAAACATTTTGCTATCTCTTGGCCGAAGTTTACGCATAACCAAACTTACTTATTTTCGTCATTTTACTTAGGATTGAAAAATAATTTAATGTCTTCGTAAAAAGCGGCAATATTTTGTGTTCTACGGTACAAAAGTGTAGTACTCTGTATATATTTAGTAATAATAGATTATGTCTTACTAATAAAAATATTTAAACCATCTGTTTAACAACTGTGTACTTATACACTGTTTAAGCTATGGATAAGAGTTACCCACGCTCTTTACCAATAACAGATGTATAAGCGTTGTATAGTTATACACTCACTAAAACAAAAACCATTTGCAACATTCATCAAAAACGTTTTGAAACTAAATTGCCAAGTTATAGAAACATTTTGAAAACACATAAACAGCTTATAAATTCTCTTTTTGTAATTAATAACACATACATTTAGCCAAATATATTGTAAAATTTAATTTAGTAATAATCTAATGTTTTTATGCGATAAAAACTAAACAATATTTGGACAAAGCCATATTTATAATCCTAATAAGTTTATGGAAGTACGGCGTACCCTTTGATTATATACATGTCTAGATGCCACATTGACCGTACCAAACGGCGCAAATAAAGTCTACTAAAATTGGTAGACTCGCTTCTAGTGTTGCCGTTTTAGCGACTTAGTCGCTAGATCTAGCGGATTTCATGACTGTTTAGCGGGAAAAAAAATCGTTTTAGCGATAAATAAATATTTAGCGACTTCTAGCGTTTTTTGAACCGTGTACGGTGGCGACTTTTTTCGGAAATAAAAATCATGACATGAATAAATAATTTAAATTAATTTTATGTCTGATTTTCAAGTCTACTGCTGGTATCACTTAAGTAGAATGAGAATAAACGGGAATTCCCCTTATATAAACGAAACATACCTAGTCAGTCAAGGTTCATTCGTTCATTTTTACCCTTCTCGTTTACTAATATCACGTATGAGTGAGACAAATATACGGATTGATGTATATAGTCATTTATTCATGCACATTTTTTATAACGAGTTAATTAGGTATCAGTGAGATTCTAATTCATTAAGTGAAAACGTGAAAAAGACTTGTTTTTTTTATTGTAAACATGGAAGTTCCGATAAGAAAAAAGTTATACGCACAGAATTATAGAAGCGAGTGGGAAAATTATGAAGAATTTAAACATTGGTTGAAACCCGTGCCAGGTAACTCAACTAAAGCATTTTGTAGTTATTGCCACTCTGAAATGTACGCGAAACTTAACGATCTTAAGAAGCATTTGGAAACAAAAAAGCATAAAAAACAATGCGAAATAATTTCGCAAAATAAACAATTGACATTTTCTCCGACAGCACCGAAAATTTGCAAGCATACTTCAAGAGCTGAATGTACTTTAGCTTTGTTTATTGCTGAACATAATTCAATTCGCCAGATTGACCACTTGACTGACGTATGTAAAAAATGCTTCAAAGACTCGAAATCGACCATTGACATAAAATTGCATAGAACGAAATGCACAGAAATCATTAATGATATACTGGCACCTCATTTCAAGCAGGAACTCCGAAGTGATATAGGTGATCAAAAATATAGTTTACTATTAGATGAATCTACAGATGTAAGCGTCACAAAATATCTTGGGGTCGTCGTCAGGTATTTTAGTTTGAAACGGAACAGAGTAGTTTCTGCGTTTTTAGCTCTGCAATCGCTGGAGAGTTCAGATGCTATTGGAATTGTTACCGCTCTGGTAAAGTGTTTAAAAGATCATGATCTGGACCTTAATAATTTGATTGGCATTGGAACTGACAACGCAGCTGTTATGACTGGATCCAGACATAGCGTTTATATGATTCTCAAAACAAAGTATAATCTTCCACATCTCATACTGATACCATGTGTCTGCCATTCATTACAATTGGCGGTAACTCGCGCATCAGAAAACACTTTACCAAGAAACATAGAGTTTTTAATTCGTGAAACATACAACTGGTTTTCACACTCAACGAAGCGCCAAATTGAGTATAAGAAGATTTATGAATTAATCAATTGTGGTGAATCCCCGTTAACAATCTTGAAGACCTGTGACACGCGGTGGCTCTCGATTGAACCTGCAATAGTTAGAATTTTATCTCAGTGGGAAGAATTAAAAGTACATTTTTTTACTACTAAAGACGGTTGCTATACAGCAGAAATGCTGCATGCCATGTATGCAGATGAACAAAATCGTCTCTATGTAACATTTTTGAGAAGTATTTTGGGTGAGGTACAAGAGACGATAAAAATTTTTGAAAGTGAGAAAGCAAATGTAGTAAAACTGTTAAATTCACTAATGGCGTTGCTACGTTCTGTCTGCCAAAGAATTATATTACCAACGGCAGCAACCACCGACAAAGACTACATAAATCTCAAAATTAAAGACCACCTCAATCCTGTGTCTTTCCTCGGATATCTTTTTGAGTCCCAAATACAGAAACTTCCACCGTCACATAATGTCAATATTGCTGTAGTAAGATCACGATGTATTGATTTTAATGTGAAATTAGGAGAGGAACTACAAAAACGGCTTCCAACTAACTATGAAGCCCTAGAAAAAATGGCTCTTTTGAGTGAGGAAGAGACACTAAAACAATCGAAAAATACATCAATAATAGATCTTGCAAAAGAAATGGGCATTTCCGATGAAAAAATAGATAAAATTTTGCAGCAATGGCAAACTATTCACTTTGTCGATTGGGCTCCGCTAAATGGAGATCCTATTAGCTTTTGGGCTAAAGTGGCTGCATATAAAAACGCAGCAGGAATAAACACCTTTCAAGATTTATGTGATTTTGCTTTAGCCGTCTTGTCATTGCCACACTCAAATGCAGAAGTAGAACGAGTATTTAGCGCAATGAATATAGTGAAAAACAAACTTCGAAATAAAATTTCTGAAAAAACATTAAATTCTATTCTTCTGATCAAAAACCAACTCAGCATTAAAAACAAGAATTGCTCAACTTACGATCTCCCAGACGAAGTTGTTAACGAGGTTGGCAAAAAAAGACCAAAAGTTACTGAAGACCATGGAGAGGCTTCAACTTCCGCTGACATTATATTTGAACAGCAGGATGACATCATACTTGATTTTGAAATTTAGGTACAAGCATTAAAGCTAATTATCCATTTTTTCTAACGTGTTTAGTTATATATAACTGTGTAAAAATTAAGAATTACTGTCACAATAAAAATGTTACATCTACACATTATCTTCAATAAAAATGTTTTTTTTTTACAAAAATTTTGTTGAATTATTATTTATACCTTCGATTTAGGAGAATAAAAAGATGTTTTCTATCATCAGACAACTATAAAATCATATACAGACTTATACGATAACGATATTACATATCAGATAAGATCTAGGGACATTTAGCGGATTTTCAGAAGATATTTTTTCCCATATCTGGCGGATTTTTTAAAATTATCTAGGGACTTCTAGTTTTGTAGAACGGCAACACTGTCGCTTCTCCCTTACGTCAGTGTCATTTGAATCACTTAAGGATAACGTGCTCACGAAAAATAATTAATTATGCCGGTTTGTGCTGTCAAATTGTATCGTAATTATGTGGGAAAACCGTATAATAACACCATGATCACTTTTCATCAGCAAGTTTTTTTATTTAACCGCTATTATATTAAGATAACACGATATTTTAATTCGTTATCTTGTAGGTTTGTTTCATTAGCCGGTGTTGTCAGCTTATTACTAGGGAGATTTGGCGAAACTATGGGAGACAAAATACAAATATCATTACATCATCTTTCGATCAAGAGAACATTATTATTTTAAAAATTTCATTATTTATTTGATCAGTACATGATAATTTACCTACAAAAAATAAAGAAAACCCGTGACGTTATGCACTAAGTAGTATTTTTGTTAGTTCTTTCTAATATTTTGGGTTTCAGATTTCCTTATTAAGCAAAGTATATAATCAAAGTCTCAGCCGTTTCGTCTACCCTGCCGAGGGTTCCCATCTGGTTGGGTTTTATTTATTAATTTTTGTATTTTATTTTATTGATATTTATGTATATAAAATTTTCATTTTTATGTTTACAAAACTATAACTAAAATACATAAATACCAAAAGTAATATAAATACCAAAAAATGATTAGTTATTTATTCGCTAAACATGGTACCTACACAAAGATGACAAATATTTGTACATATTACACATACGAAAACGATTTAACAAAATATATTAAATCACTATTTTTATAAGTGAGCAAGTTAAAATGTACATATATTGACTAATACTGATAATTAAAATGAAATTAAATTAAAATTACAATTCATCATTTTATTTTATAACTAGGCAAATCAAATAAGTATATATAGAAAAAAATTAAAGTCAAATGAGTATGTACTTAATCTAATGGGAAATATTCAAGAGCTGGTATCACTCGGCTCGCCCCCGAGTGACGCAGCGCGCTTGTTAAACAATAGTAGTAACGCATACTTGTGTGCGTAATGTGCACACAAGCGCTTCAAAACGGGCCGGTCGTTTTTGTAGCGATTGCAGTGCAACGCTCTATCTAGACATGTATATAATCAAAGGGCGTACCTTTCAGATTCAGACAGTTTGCAATTCAATCGTCAATTTATTGTTTGTAATTTATAATTCGTTAGAAGCTACTATATTTTTAAAAGCATCGCTGTAATTGTGTAATAATGGCTAATAGTAATGGAAACTTTATCAAAAGAAAACGGTCTGCCAATTGGGATGCATTAGAAAAGGTAAGATTGAATTTTACTAGAAAAACATTTGCAACTACTGTTTCCCAATATGGTCACAATTTGTAATCGAACTTTGTATATTATCTTTCAGAGTTTATTAAAAAGTTGTATGAAGGAGTTTGTATCCGTCATAGAAAATAAAAACACGGATACAAATACAAACAAAAGTAAGACCATTGCTTGGCAAAAAGTGATGAAAAGGTTTGTAAAATACCATGTTTTATGAATTTTGTTTCACGTTTCTTGTGTGCAAACTATGACTGAGACATTTTCAGTTTTAGTGAATTGAATAGCCGGGTAAGAGAATTAGCTGAAGTAAAGCAACAGTGGCGCACTATGAAACTTGATGCAAAGAAGAACATGTCGCAAGTAAAGACATCTATCAAATGTACCGGTGGAGGGCCAAAACCTCTTAGCCTCTTTCCACAAACCCTCTCCCTCAAAACCTCTTAGCATGATTCCACAGGAATTTGAGACGGATTCCAATGCCTTCGACAGTGACAGCATGACAGTGAGCTCATACTATATTTTTATAATTGTCTTAGCACTAACACAATGTTAAGTATCAGAATTAGTATGTTATGTCTTATGATTATGATATCAATATGTGATATTCTATTTCAGAATCCAGTGGTTCAAAGTCAGGAGCAGTCCTTGGTGAATACACAAACACAAGATTATTTTATCACTCCAGGAGATAATAATGAGAATGTGCAAGAGGTTTCTTAATTTAAATTTGTTGAGTAAATTTATCTAGATTAATATCTTTTGAATTCTGAATGACTTGTTAATATTTCAGAATATTACACCACTACCTTTTAAGATGCCAACTGAAATAGTTAGAAGAAAACGGAAACTAACATTCAATGATGTGAAATATAATAAATATACAGCCAAACGTGAGGTAAAATAAAATTTAATTTAATTTTAATAAAATGTTTAATTTAAGTTTTATTTTTTATAGGATAGGGTGACAAATGAGCACACAGTCCACCTGATGGTAAGTGATTGCTGTAGCCCATAGACATCTACATCTATCCTCTATTACAAATCAAAATGCAAGATGCATTGTCATAAGATGGAATGCCTCATTGCCAGTAAAAAGGGTCTCCGGTTCTCTATACTCACCATACGAAACACAGCAGCGTTAAGCCACTATTTTATGATAGTATTCTGCGAGAGCGTTGTCCTTCCCCGGTCGAGTCGACCCATTTGTGCTACAACTATACTACTAATATAGCTACAACATGGCTCTACCAAGTATAACAAAATAATGGGATTAGTAATTTGTGATTGATAATAATATATTTATTTCAGGAAAGAGACTTAACCAGAGAGCGCAATCATGTTCTTGTCAGTTGCATAAAGGGGACATGCTTTAAAAATGAAAAATATGTTAGAAGCTCATAACTTTATTAAAGAGGAACACAATTTAAAAATAGAACAAATGTTATTGGAAAAAGAAGAAACACAGCTTCGAGTTGAAAAACTAAAATTAGAAATTTTACTTTTAAAAACAAATTTACCACAATAAAGCATTTTCGTTACTAAAAGTGTATTTCAATGAATAATCTCCTTGTTTCTTGACCAGATCGGCTATCAAGACCTTCCCTTAGCATTTGTTGGTCACCATTATCTTCAGATATGACTGGTTCAAGGAAATCAATGCCTTCATTCATTTCAATGGCAATATTGTGTAATATTGCAAGTGTAACAATGTATAATTTTACATTTTCCAGTGACACACTAAACCCAAGTAATAGACATCGGAACCTCTGTTTCCAAACTCCGAAACACCTTTCAATTGTATTTCTTGTCAAAATTGTATTTCTTGATTTATTATAAGATTCCTCTTTAGCAATAGGGGGATTCTGGACTGGTGTAAACAAGTAATTTGTCAAACCGTAGCCAGAATCTCCTAGTAAACGAGCATGAAATTCCCCATTTTCAAATCGTTGTCGGATTTGGCTTTCCTTGAAGATTCTTGCATCATGTGTGCTGCCCCTCCAGTATGCCACTATATCCCTTATCTTTAATTGAGCATCACAAACTACCTGGACATTTAAGGATGAAATTCCCTTTCTGTTTATATAATATTGAGCACTATCGCCTCCGACTTTTTTAATCTTTATGTGCGTGCAATCGATAGCACCAATCACTTGCTTAAAGCCAAAAATGTTTCTAAATCCAGAAACCACCCTTGCTCTTCTAAAGTACTAGGCATGCGTATAAATTGTGCCGCTTTACTTGCCAAAGCAAGAGCTACTCTTCGGCATATATTCGTGATGGACTGTTGGCTAAGCCCATGAATGTCTGCTGCATGATCTTGCACTTCTTGCCTAGCCCACGTTCTGAGAGCAGTACAAACCTGAAGTTCTACAGACAGCCCGCCACCACTAGCTTGTAGTTCGATATAACGCTGAATAGAGATTTTGACAGTTCATTAAACAAATTAGTCAGACCTATGGTCAAGCCAAAGAGTATAGTAGGTCAGGCCAATGACATTTTTTTTAAATAAAGGTAAATATATCTTAGAGTCATTACTAAGTTCTTATCCAAATATAAATATTAATATAAAAAAATAATAATAATATAATATTATTAGTGACAAAAACACATGTTTATAACCTATTATTTTTGCTTTGTCATCCAACAAGACCCGTGTCTGCGCAATAACAGTGACATCTATTTTCAATCATCAAAACCACTTTCCACGCTCAAAGACATCGATCGATTTTTCGATTAGTTATTGAGTTAGCGGAGATTTGTATTAATTAGTACTGTGGAGTTTCCGTAGAGGGCGTTAACTGTCCGGACGCTATAGAACGGTTGTGTTCAGTTGTTGATAGTTGATACAGTTACATACCAGCACTTCGGTTCTATAATATAAGGCACCAAAATGTCAGAAATAGAGAAACTACTAAGGGAATTTAGAGTTGACATAAAAAAAAGACTCTGAATGACTTCTTGTGCAGCTAAAAAGTGTTCTAATAATTCAAGAAATAAAAATAAGATACACGGGATTACTTACCACTCATAATTATAGCTAAAAATCTTATTTTGTGAAAATTATAATGATGTTTATTGTTCGCCATGTTTGTGAGAGCGAGATAGATAATACAAACATGCGTGAGAGACACGATAAGCGATTAACTAACGCGATTTCGCTCGCACAACTACGACGTTTCCTATCTCTGTCCTTGTCTATCGGTAAATTTAATTTTGCGATTATGATAACAGATGTGTAAGTTTCGGTGCAGGTAGTCGTGCGTCCGTATTATCTCGTTAATTTTCGCTGTGTATAAGCGAGAAGGAGCAACCGGCAGTCGGCTGGTTAAGAAATAAGTGAATTTAGACTTAGAACCGTATTATTCATGTATTACGGTTAATGTTTTTTAACAGCGCGGACCGCCTAATGTTTTAATTATGCATCGCGTACTTTATGACTTTATTGCCCAAATATTCAAACGCTATTCAATTTTATGTTTTTATGATGCCGTTATGTCTCATGCTTTCTATATCACTTTCTAGAATGTCTAAAGACAAAAAACTATTAAGTACTAATATTATTTATTAGTTGTAGTTAAAATGCTAATACGATGCAAATAAAAACAAAACCGTTAGGTATTAAAAAAACACAATCACTGTAAATAAAATCGGTTTTTAATTATGCCAATATTCATAGTATTGGTCAATAATCAATATTGCAATCTGTGTTTATTGTCAGTCATAAGCCCGGAATGCCATTTTGATTGAATAGTTCAGTAGATTGGGATAGTGTGAAGAAAAATCGACTTTATGATTTAGACTCGACTCGATTTTGTTATCATATACAAAATCGTGTGTTCATTCCGGCGCAGCGAGTAGCGAGGGCATTGTGTTTGGCAATTGTCACATCACAACGCAAGCATATCTTCTACAACGCAACAATAGCCATCCTGTGGAGCGTCATTTCGCGTCATGTTTGGAGTCACGGTATAACGTAACATTCCTCGGTACGAAATGTAATGTCATATTACATCACTTTAAAACGCACTGTTTTGCGCATCTCGTTTCATAAATTCGTACCTATGTTTTATTGAGCTAAACCATACCTTATAATTATCGCTTACCTAAAATTTACAAATACTTACTGTTACGGCCTGCAACTACCTATCCCAGGAGTAGGGTCCTCCGCGGCCCATAGACGAAGAACCTACAAGCAGGTGCAGGTCGGGCGTCCTAACGCCAAGGGTGAAAAGTTTCTAATTACAATAAACAATCAGGGGGGAGCGTTCTATTTTATTAAACGAAGCTTACTTACCTCTATCCAAGGCGACTGGTCCCTCAGGATTCGGTCAGGTTGCATGTGGTTGTATAGTGCTAGGAAAGTAAGGGTCAGTGATGTGTATCTGGGTGTGGCTGGTAGTGTTATTGACCTTATTAGACCGTTACCCTCTGTAGCAGTTCGGACCTCAGCACCTCTCCAAACTGCGGTATCCTTCCGCAGTCACTTTCTTCGTTTTCTACTATGACAGTCCATTAACTCTGTCTTACGATTAACTACCTTACAGAAGCTACTAACTCTCGTTTGTTATAACGCCCGACCCGCGAAACGAGCACAGAACGTACGGATCAAAGATCACTACCGTTTCGCGTGGTCACAGTTATTTCTAGAATATCAAATACCGCACTAGCTATTATTGTCGAATGCACTTATACAGATTCTGAGTTAGTTACAATAGGTCTCGGGTGAAGCTAACAAGCAAGGAATGCGCGTTACGTATCCTAAACCGTATATTTCCTAGATGCGCGTGTCGTATTCCGCTTCCGACTTCCCGACAAAAAAACAGCGTGCCGCCGATCGCAGCGCTGAATTTGGACTCTTAATTTTTCTAGCGCGTTCTCGACACCCACCGTTCAACACGCTCGGACGAACTTCATCCCGTATCGCGCCGAGCCGAGTGCCATCTAACGTCGATGCTTGATATTAGCGCTTTTGCGCGAACACTTACATAATCAAATTAATAACTTAAGTATTATAACGCATAGGTGCCAATTTTACGCTTGGCATAATGGGCATTGAGCGATACGCGCGCTCTATACCTTGCTTATTTGTACCCTAAGTTCTGAATACTCTTTATCTATTGTTCTAAGGGGTCCCTTAATTTAATTTAATTATTATATACTCTTTGGAGGGGTTCTTAGTAATAAATCCATTTGGATTTTCGGATTTTGAAGGGTTAACTATTTTTCTCACATATATTTTACTGAATCTATATTTCATTCGAAAATCTTTTTCTTGTAGAGTAAAGGGATCGAAACGTTTTTTGTAAAATTTTCTTTTTCTTGGTGGTTCCTCACGGTCTATTTCATCAAAAACATCGAAATATTGTAAATAATCCATTATTTTCAAAAACGCCACACGTCAAATTGAGGTTATACACGTCTTAAACAAAGGTTGAAAACTGTATAACGGTTGCGTAAGTTTTCATACAATTTAAACACTCGTTATAACAGATGTATACAACTGAACTGTCAAATGTCGTTTATTGATAATGTTTGCGTTATAACTCTAGTATACGTCGTGTGTAAATCTTTATTAGTAAGGCTGTATAAATATATCTTACATACATAAATATCTACTGTTTTTTTCATTTATTTTAACTGTTACATTAGTTATAAGTTTTATTACATATCTTCAATATTTTAGTGCGATGTTCGTACCTACACAAAACACACATAAGCAACCATATCCCCATACACACACGCACACAAATGCACACGCCCGCACACACATTTTATGCTCTTAGAATCAATAGGTACGTCAATATGAATGAAATATAAAATCTCCCACATTTTTTGGGTAATCGATTCGCACTGTTATTACCGAAGTCACGCACATTAATGTAGCCATGGTGCGTCATGCACATGTTGCATGTGCATATGCGCGTCACGTGGTACTCACGCACACATGAATCAAAGACTATCTTCACTTTGAATGTTGCGGTGTGTTAGCAACACGGTATCTGGACCTATAAAACATCTTTGGTATTGACTTAATTTTACTTTTCATCAATTGTGCATTATGGAATACATTATTAATATATTATATTATGTGACATTAGTGAGGTCGAGTAATGTCTTGATAATAATTATATTTTTGCTAATGAATAATGTAAATTATACATATTCATACCATACACAAGCACACCAACATAATGTTACAAAACGGAAATCACATGAAACCATCAAACAACAATATTTTAAAGCAAAACTACGAAATGCCAAATTAGATGTACTGATATTCCGACATTAACCACTAAGTCACTGAATTCTTCTCCTGCGGTCGCCAAATCATTACTTAAACAAAATGTAAATGCGTGTACAAAGAATTTTACATTTCATAAAGTATCATCAAAAGATATTGTAAAATATTTTAAAACTATTGATGTTAAAAAAAACTGCGGATCTGTGGGGGATTTCCGTTAAAGTTATTGCGTCTATAATAGATACAATCGCGCCTCATTTAGATGTTATTTTTAATACTAGTATCGAATCTGGTGTGTTTCCTGATTTAATGAAGTATAGTAAAGTAATACCTTTATTTAAATCTGGTAGTACATTAGACCCCGCCAATTTTAGACCTATTTCTGTACTACCAACACTTAGTAAGATTTTTGAAAAAATTATTCTTGATCAAATGTTAAATTTCTTTAATATAAATAATTTACTTCATAAAAATCAATTTGGTTTCACAAGGGGTCGCTCGACAACTGATGCCGGTTTTGAGCTGATTAAATATATATTTAATGCATGGGAGAATTCACAGGATGCTTTGGGTATATTTTGTGACCTATCCAAAGCCTTCGATTGTGTTCACCATGAAACATTAATCAGGAAACTTCAACACTACGGTGTAAGAAGTGATGCTCTAAAATTAATTATTTCATATTTAAGTAAGAGAACGCAAAAAGTTGTCATCAACAGTATGAGTTCTTCCGGGTCGATGGTACAGATGGGCGTGCCTCAAGGCTCAATTCTCGGCCCCTTTCTGTTTCTTGTATATATTAATGACTAACCTTACATAGTAGGAGATAACCATGATATAGTATTATTTGCAGATGACACTTCTTTAATTTTCAAATTAAGTCGACATTTGCTAAAATATGACGAAGTAAATAATGCTATATCTAAATTAGTAAATTGGTTCAATGTCAATAATTTGCATTTAAATGGCACTAAAACGAAATGTATGAAATTTATGACTCCAATTGTCAAACAATTAAATACTAATGTAATTTTAAATGGGTAGAAACTGAGTCTTGTAGATACCACCATTTTTCTTGGAATCACACTAGACGCGAAGCTTCAATGGAGCCCCCATATATCAAAGCTAGCAAGCAGACTTAGTTCTGCAGCATATGCTGTAAAAAAGATTAGAAGTCTAACTAGTGTTGAAACAGCTAGACTAGTTTACTTTAGCTATTTCCATAGCATAATGTCGTATGGTATTTTGCTATGGGGACACGCAGCTGACACTGAAATTATATTTGTTTTGCAGAAGAGGGCCATAAGAGCAATTTATGATTTAAAGCCTAAAGAGTCGCTGCGACAAAAATTTAAGGAAATTAATATATTAACTTTGGCCTCTCAATACATTTATGAAAATGTAATGTACGTACACAAAAATAAAAGTAGTTTTACAAAAATAAGTGATATTCATTCTGTAAATACTAGGAACAGACACAAGCTAGTAGTACCAGTTACTCGACTCCATCGAGTCAGTAATTCATTCTTGGGGCGATGTATACGCTTTTACAACAAAATTCCAGAAAATATACAAAATTTGACCTGCTCAAAGTTCAAAAACTTTATTAAACTAAGTTTGTATAAAAAGGGTTATTATAATATTAAAGAATTTATAGATGATAATAACCCCTGGATGTGAGGTGATCGCTCCCAAGCTATTTCTAATTTGTTGTGTTGTTAATTTGTGTAACATACATGATTGTAAGCTGTTATTTAAAAAAAAAGTCCCGCTGGGTTTCTTGCTGGTTCTTCCCAGGACAGAGGTTTTTTTCGAACCAGTGGTAATTATACAAAAGAGTGACTTTCAATAAGTATTATTTATAATCTATATTGAATAAAAAAGTTTCTGTTTCTGTTTCTGTTAGAAAATAAATATTTAATAAAAAAAAAACAAAATAATAAAAAATAATAAATAAGGAGCTAAACAAATATAAACTAAAAATACAAACTTTAAAATTAAAATTAAATAGGTTACAAGCTTCCAGACAGAAAAAAAGTTAGTTTATATTATGAATATTTTATTTTATTACTGTAACATATTTAGATTTAAGACTTTGACATTGTATAATTTATCTTTTGTTAGTAAATGTTTCCCGCTTTCAGCCATAATTATAAACTTACTTAAACATTACTTGAATAAATAAATGCATAATTATTTGATTTATAGTATATATAATATTTAAGTTTGTAATTACATTATAAAATAAGATTCTGGATGTAATAAATAATGTAAGTGATTTTAAACTATTTCTGTTTATGAATTGTAAACCGCATAATGCGGGTATAAAAACAAATGCAGGACTCCGATTACGGTCGTTGTAAGATACTTTTTTGCCTTAAGCATTATATATTAGAGTAAAACAATATCAAAGTTTCAAAAATCTAAATTGTAAACAGACCCTCAGAGAAAAATTTAAAGAAATAAACCTTTTTACTTTGGCATCGCAATATATTTATGAAAATGTAATGTATGTACATAAGAACATAAATGGCTTTAATAAGAATAAGGATGTTCATACCTTAAACGCTAGAAACAAACATAAGCTTGTATTGCCAGTTACTAGACTCCACAGTATTAGTAATTCATTTATGGGGCAATGTATACGCTTTTATAACAAAATCCCAGAACATGTTCAAAGTTTGTCAATAAACAAGTTTAAAAGTTTTATTAAAGAAAAACTGTACAAAAAGGGTTATTATAATATCAAGAAATACATGAATGAAAAAAACCCCTGGGAATAAGGAAAAATCATTTAAAAATTGTATAAATGAAATTATTGTGAAGTGAAATATGTTTGAAAAAAAAAAGTCGCGCTGGGTTTCTTGCTGGTTCTTCCCAGGACAGAGGTATTTTCCAAACCAGTGGTAAATAAAAAATGACCTTCAATAAGTATTATGTAGTAATCAATATTGAATAAAAAATTATTCTATTCTATTCTATCAGTTTTATTTGAAAATCGACAACCACATTGTCACATTTTACATTATGGCTGATTTCTGGATCTCAACAATGGATCTAATTAAGAATTTAAACCATACAGGAACTCAAACAAAAAGAAATAATCCAAATTGGTCCAGTCTTTTAGAAGTTCAGTGATAAACACACAGAAGAATTATATTAAGTTACTGCATTTTCATGAATCTACACTGTGATGTAGCAAACTTATGACTGATTATTGTTTTTATTATTCGTTATGTTGTAAAGAATTGATTTTAAAATAAAAAAAATTAACTAGAAAAATATGTATTTATTAACGATGTCCTCACAATAAAGTTTTGATTTATTTCATTGCTGGGTTGTACCATAATTTCTTCCTCTACAATAGTTAAAGGATCATCCTCTTCAACTACTTCATCCTGCCTTAAAATAGCAATATTGTGGAGTACTGCACATGCCACAATAATAGGTGTAATATTGGTAGTTTTCAGACCTAACCCATAATGGAAACAGGGAAATATTCTTTTAAGAACACCAAAGAGCCTTTATGCTGGATTTCCGGTTCTAATTTGTGAACGGTTATATGCTTCTTCAGCTGGTGTCCTTGGATTTAAAATTGGGGTTAACAAATAGGGGCGACATGGATAACCACTATCGCCCAGAAGTACCATAGGGGTAAAACCTCCTTGCTCTAATTGGGCACACAATGGTGAGTCGTTAAAAATTGTACTATCATGTACAGAACCTGACCATCTTGCAATGATATTTCTTATGTGCAATTTCGCATCACATACCATTTGCACATTCAAGGAGAAGTAACCTTTTCTATTTCGGAAACTTTCAGATTGAGCTCCCCCTGCAAAGATTTAATAACAATGAGTGTATGTATCATCATCATCATCATCATTCATCATTACAGCCCTTCACAAGTCCACTGCTGAACATAGGCCTCCCCCAAGGAATGCCACAAAGCACGGTCCTGAGCCACCTGCATCCATCGACTTCCTGCATGTCTTACCAGGTCGTCACTCCATCTTGTGGGGGGACGCCCTACACTTCGCCTACCGGTACGAGGCTGCCACTCGAGAACCTTTCTTCCCCATCGGTTGTCGGTTCTTCGAGCTATATGGCCGGCCCACTGCCACTTCAGCTTACTAATCCGTTGGGCTATGTCGGTTACTCTGGTTCTACTGCGGATATCCTTATTCCTAAGTTTATCACGCAGAGAAACTCCGAGCATAGCCCTCTCCATAGCTCGCTGAGCGACCTTGAGCTTCCTCATACGGCCAGCAGTGAAGGACCACGTCTCAGTTCCGTAAGTCATCACTGGCAACACGCACTGGTTGTACAATTTTGTTTTAAGGTTTTGAGGTATTTCTGACGAGAAGATGTGTCGTAGCTTCCCGAACGCTGCCCAGCCGAGTTGAATCCGTCGATTGACCTCTCGGTCGAAGTTGGACTTACCTAGTCGGACTATTTGTCCCAGGTAAACATACTCGTCAACAACTTCGAGCTTAGTGCTCCCAACAACTACCGGCATAGGTGTGACATGGACATTAAACATAATCTTTGTTTTGTCCATGTTCATCTTAAGACCTATCCGTTGGGAGACACTATTGAGGTCATTGAGCATAGTGCTTAGCTCCTCCAGCGATTCTGCCATGAGGACTATATCGTCGGCAAATCGAAGGTGAGTGATGTACTCGCCATTGATGTTAATTCCGTATCCTTTCCAGTCCAGAAGCTTGAAAACGTCTTCCAATGCAGCGGTGAAGAGTTTCGGGGATATAACGTCACCCTGTCTTACACCTCTCTGCAATTGGATAGGTTTCGTACTCTGGTTCTGTACTCGGATAGCCATCGTAGCTCTACTGTACAAACACTTCAGCACTTCGATATACCGACAGTCAACTTGGCACCGCTGAAGGGACTGCAGCACCGCCCAAATTTCGACAGAATCAAAGGCTTTCTCATAGTCCACATACGCCAGACATAGTGGCAAATTGTACTCTTCGGACTTCTGTACAATTTGCCGTAGGGTATGTATGTGGTCTATGGTGCTAAAGCCCTTTCGGAAACCGGCTTGTTCGGGAGGCTGGAAGTCCTCAAGTCTGCGCGCGAGACGATTCGTAATGACTCTCGAAAACAGCACGTAGACGCGGCTCAGAAGGGAAATCGGTCTGTAGTTCTTCAAGAGAGCGTTGTCACCTTTCTTGAAGAACAAGACCACCGCACTTCTGCTCCACGCCTCCGGTGTAATGCCACCATGGAGGACAGAATTAAAGAGCTTCTGAAGGACTTCAAGTACCGGTATTCCACCCGCTTTCAAAAGCTCCGCTGTAATTCCATCCTCGCCTGGGGCCTTGCCGTTTTTAAGGTGCTGGAGAGCCATTCTAATCTCGCTAAGACTGACGTCCGGGATATCTTCGGAATAGTGTCGAATAAGACTCGCTCTTGGATCGTTACTCACACTTGCGTGTGGCTCCAACGATGACGTGTACAGCTGCCCATAGAACCTCTCAATCTCACTCAAAATCTCAGGTGCCCCGGAAACGATGCTGCCACATTCGGTCTTCAGCTTTGACAGTTGGCTCTTTCTGGCAGACAGATCTCTGGCAAAGACTTTGGAGCCTTGGTTCCGCTCGATCGCTTCTTCAATACGAGCTGTATTGAAGTTGCGTAAGTCTCGCCTCATGCATTTGGAGATCTGTCTGTTCAGTTGCCTGTATGCTGTCAAATCTGTTGAAGAATGCAGCCTCATCTCCCGTCTAACAGCCATGAGATTAAGAGTGTGATCGGAGAGTTTTTGTGTTCTTCTGCGGTGGGTCTTGCAGAACTTAGCTCCGACCGCATGGACAGTTTCCACGAGCTTGTCATTCATATCGTCCACTTCATTGCAGTCTTCTAGGCACTGAAAACGGTTTTGTAACTCGAGCTGAAAGGTTTCGGGACTTTGGATTAGAGCACGAGGGGGACGGAGCGTTGACTTCATCAGACGAGACCTCTCCAACTTAACATTTAGGTTCAGTATGCCTCTAACCATTCGGTGATCGCTGCCGGTTTTCACCCTCGCGATCACTGAGACATCACTGAACAGTTGTCGTCTGGTCGTCATAATGAAGTCAATCTCATTTTTTGTCGAACCGTCGGGGCTCGACCAGGTCCACTTCCTGTGGGGCCGCTTCTTGAAGAAAGAGTTCATCATAAAGAGTCCCTCTTTCTCCATGAAGTCGGCCAGCTGCTGGCCCCTTGGGTTCCGTTGCCCTATTCCAAATTTCCCTACTTTCAGCTCACCGTTCTCTCTTGTGCCTAGTTTTGCATTGAAATCTCCCATTAACACCGTATATTGGGTTTTGGAGGAATGCATGGCTCTAGAGATATCCTCATACATTTCCTCCACCTCCTCATCGGGGTGTGCCGAGGTTGGTGCGTAAACCTGTATGACCTTCAGCGAATACCGTTTGGTGATTCTGAGTATAAGGTACGCAACCCTCGTCGACACACTCCCGATCTTTACAACGTTGTTAACGAGAGACTTGTGGACGATAAATCCGACACCTCCTTGGGACAGATGGTCGCCCTCCCGGTGATAGAGCAAGTTGCCGGATTCGAGGATTACCGTGTCCTCCCCCTCTCTTCGGACTTCGGATAATCCTATAATATGCCAGCGCAACTTGTCTATCTCTTCTTCCAGCTCCACGATCTTCTCGTCAGTCCTCAGGGTGCGTGCGTTGTACGTTGCCAGGTCGAGTCGTCTAAGGTGGCAACCGAACCTCCACCGGAGATTCTTAGCACCCCCTGCCCCGCCGTTACCATGGTCGCCACCGTAGCCAGGAATAGCGGGGCCGCCGGGGACTGGGGGCCGTTTATTATTGTCATTGCTCATGGGGGGGTATATTGCCATAGTTGCCACGCTTGGCGAGCGGGTTGGCAACCGCAGTTTTTTTTTTATTGTATTTATGCCGTTACCAGGAAGATGCTGCTGCCCATCTCCTGCCTGTTTCCCTTTGTCGCCTTTTACGACACCCACGGGAGGATATGGGGTAGTGGATATTCTTGACCGCCACTACACGGCATGTATATAACATATTAATAATAAATATGATAATGTAGGAGTGTAAGTATAGCTAATGATTAGAATATGTACCTGGAGAATTAATTTTAATGTGCGTACAGTCAATAGCACCCATCACTCTTGGAAATCCAGCAATTGCATAAAAGTTATTTGCTTCTTCTAGACGTTCCTCAGCACTTGGTATATTTATAAAAAGAGATCTCATATTCGCTATTTTTCTGTAACTCTGTGCACGATTCGATGCACAGACGGTTGTTCGATGTGGAATATGTCCCCTATAACTCGTTGATAACTGCCTGTAGCGTAAGAGTTATCAATATTTGATCCACAGGCTGCAAAGATCTATTTCTTTTCGTCAATGGTTTTATCGTGCTGCCGAATACAGAATCCAAATACAACACCGTTTTTTTGGAAACGCGGAACCGCGCACGAAACTCTTTATCGTCATATTTTTTGAAAGCGTTAAGCTTGATATCATTTCTTCGACTTCTTAGAGGCGTTTCGTTGTCCGAAAGAGAAAATAACGACTAAACGGACTTATTAAAACTTGAAAAATACTTTTAACAGATTTGAGAGTCCTCGCTACCACACTTAATAATAACGTGTACTTAAATCAATTTGACATTTGATTTGACAGCTAAAACGGGTAGTGTGATGTATCAGTATACCATTTTTTAGTTGAGTTGTGTTTAAGCGCAACTCAATTTGAGACACACTTAAATTTAAGAGATACTTAAAATTTAAATATGAGAATACGAATATAGGGTTTAGGAGCTACTCAAATGTTTAATAAGCCGTTAAATATTTGAGGGATGTTTCAGTATTCGGGCATTAGATTTTGATATTAGATTACTCATAAACATGATAATTGCAAGTAGCCATAATTTTACAATAACATGTTTGACTGTGAATTGTGCTGATTAAGCTTGTGATATTGGATTACTGAAAAAATGTTATGAAGTGTAACATTACAGAAGACGCTGACTCCACTATAATTAATTGTTATTGCTGGTCAAACCAAGGTGTCATACTTTCAGTCAATAGACTTGTTTTGACCATCCCATAAAAGCCCTTGGATTCAGAATAAGATTTATTATAATTACAATTCTCATCATAGTAATGTTATCACTTAGTTAAGGAAATCAGTCTTGCACTGAAATATATAGCTATTATGTTACAATAATGCATTATTGTAATGTAATAACATATTAACTTTTGCATCGCAATATATTTATGTGAATGTAATGTATGTGCATAAAAACATAAATAGCTTTAATAAGAATAAGGATGTGCATACTTTAAATACTAGGAACAAACATAAGCTTGTAATGCCAGTTACTAGACTCCACAGAATCAGTAATTCATTTATGGGGCAATGTATACGCTTTTACAACAAAATCCCAGAACATATTCAAAGTTTGTCAATAAACAAGTTTAAAAGTTTTATTAAAGAAAAACTGTAAAAGAAGGGTTATTATAATATCAAGGAATACATGAATGAAAATAACCCCTGGGAATAGGGTGATCGCCACCATGCTGGTCCTACGAAAATATCATTTAAAAATTGTATAAACAAAATTATTGTTAAGTGAAATTATGTTTAAAAAAAGTCCCGCTCGGTTTCTTGCTGGTTCTTCCCAGGACTGAGGTATTTTCCGAACCAGTGGTAAATAAAAAATGACTTTCAATAAGTATTATGTAATAATCAATATTGAATAAAAAATTATTCTATTCTATTTTATTCTAATAGTAATAAATTTCATGGAGACATATTTAGTTGTTTTAAAAAGCGTCAGCACCGCTCCCGAAACTTAACCAGCAAATAAATAGGTAAACAATAACTACTGAATATAACTTACAATTTGTACATTTAATGAATGTGTCTCATGGTGACCGCTCACATATGCCTCTTCATGCAACTTTGGAGCGCTAAATTTTTTATGTGTGTGCAGTCTATGGCTCCTATCGCATCCGGAAATGGTTCGCCGCCCTTCATGCGTCATAGGGAATTTTATATATCTTCTCAATAATTTTTCATTAATAGCTTCGGTTACAGCATGTATTACTCGGATAACCGATTTTTGGCTCATGCTGCAACCCCACTGCTAGCCAACAGGTAGCTAATAGCACCCACTTGCATAAAATCGAAGTGCCGTCAGTAGCTATTTAGAAGAAAATGAAACTAAGAGTTAATACAAACGAAAAAGAGTTAGATTTTTTTTATAGTATAGGGTGACAAACGAGCACACAGTCCACCTGATGGTAAGTGGCTGCCGTGGCCCATAGACATCTACATTTATCCTCGTTTGCGAATCAAAATGCAGATGCGTTGCCACCCGTGAGGACTAAGATGGAATGCCTCGTTTCCAGTAAATAGGGTCTCCGGTTCTCTACACTAACCATGCGAAACACAGCAGTGTTAAGCTGCTATTTGACGCTGGTATTCTTTGAGAGCGTGGTCCTTCCCCGGTCGAGCCGACCCATTAATGCTACAACTATACTACTAATATAGCTGCAGCATGGCACTACCACGTACATAAATTACACATTTAAAGGTATATAGGCCTTTACATGATGACACTCACTTGGGACTCCACAGAAAGTCCTACCGGCGTTGTTTTTGAAGAGATGGCCTAAGTGCACCTACGAGCTCGCTAAACATATCTTTTGTAATTCTTTAAAGGTACAAGAATTCACTATCCTCTAAATCCAAGGGATTTTCACTTTCGCGCCGGTGTGGTGCGATTTGCTGCCGCATAACCATAACACGCCTGTGTTCTAGCACTGCTAAATCCCATGCTAGATATGATTGCCATTACTACTTTATACTTTTATAATTATAAATTATGATAGATAATAGACTTTAAATCGATAAAACTCCAAAACAAATTTTGAAAGAGGCTTATGATCGTAACGGACACTTATCGGACTGACAAAAATGTTTGATAATATATTTGCTAACATAGCAAAAAATTGTAAAGTTTTCAATAATGTTGTTACGGTAACGTTATTAAATTGATAGATTTGACAGTAGAGACTACCAAATATTGTTATATTCGGATTGTTATAACTCAACAACTGATATTGGTGGTTAGGCGATCGCTATGTATGTCGAGACTGCAGGCACAGGGACTGGGGCAGGGTAACCTACGGCGACGGCTGCCAAGATGGTCCAGGCATCCCCAGCGGTGTAGTGGGTTTCAACACTGGAGTTGCAGGCCTGTCATCCCTAACCTGATAGGTAGCGATTGCTGTTCTAATTTTCTGGTATTTATTTCTAAACGATTTAAATTGGTTGCTCGTAAAATAGGAATGAAACTTCGCATACTCTATTCCACTTAATATACCGTGATTAGATTGAAATTCTGCTCAGTATTTGTCTAGAGTATCTAACTTCCGTTTGATATAATCTGCCGTCTTTCGATCGGCACTATCCTTTTTAAAATTGGTAATAGTCTGCTCGATGGCACCGAACAATTATTGTTGATTTGCCAAAATATCCTCCATGTTGGACATAGTGATAATAAAAAACGAAAGATCTTACTTGTTCAGATCTGCTCAGCTGTTTGCAGCTCACCGACTCCTGATGTCCGATGATAGCTCACGTCTCCTGCTGGTTTCTCTCACTTGTGATGCACACTTTTTGTACACACACGCGAGTTTGTGATAATTGATAATTTATTGATAGAGGGGAAATGATACTGCGAGCACGCGTGACCGGTATTGCTAAGGTCAATTAGCGCACTGACTCAAAATGCATTATTGTAGTGTAAACTGCTGACGCTACTAAAATGTACGTGCTGCAGCCCGTACAAAGCCTGTGATTACTGTAATCTAATCCGGGATCGTATTCGAAAACACACTTTTCGAAAACTCCCCAGTTATTTCTGACAAATATTTGTCGACGTTCTGCTTGTCGTTGAGCAACAGCGAATCGTCGCGCGTCCACCTCTTCATCAGTCTCAGAGGCACGGTGAGAAGCCATACGCTGTGCATTTAATAGACGTCGTGTTGCCGACTCTTCAGCAGTTTAAGAAGCACGCTGAGAGGCCATGCTCTCTGCATTTGCTAGACGCCGTGTAGCGGACTCTTCAGCAGTCTCAGAGGCACGCTGAGAAGCCATACGCAGTGCATTTAAAAGACGTCGTGTTGCCGACTCTTCAGCAGTTTCAGAGGTACGCTGAGAGGCCATTCTTTCTGCATTTGCTAGACGTCGAGTTGCCGCCGCTTCTGCAGTCTCAAAATTACGCTGTGAGGCCATGTGTTCTGCATTATCCAAACGTCGGGCATCAGACTGCTCTAGTGTCTCAGCAGAACGCTGAAAGGCAATGCGTTCTGAGTTCTGCTGACGGCAAGCATCAGCCTGCGCTGATGTTGCACCCTCTCGAGCATCTCTCTGTCGATGTGCCTGCGAAATTCTACGATCTTCGGCTTGTACTGATAACTCCAGTTGTCGAGCTACCTTCATAGCTCTAGCTCTTTGTGAACTCTGTGAAAGATTAGACTTGCTTTCCGAGTCGTAGCGAGTCTTAATTAATAATACAGTACCTACCTACAAAATAAATCTAATATGTCGAAATGACAACCTAACCTACTAATTATCACTAACACTAACTAAATCAAACTTAAATCAAATGATTACCTACTAATATTTTTTTATATAACCTAAATACTCTTAACTTACTATTAAATAAACAATCAGAATCTTACTGTCAAATCCAAATCCCAAAACTAATCTTAAGTATACGTACTTAACCAAACCAAAACGAAAGCAAAATCAGAAAACCATAACAATCGCCAAATAAGATAGAAAAACTCACGAAATACGAAATTCAAAAAGACACAACAAACGAAAATTTTTTCTTCAAGTTAAATTGTATTAAAAATTTGAAAATATTTATGCAAACGAGGAAAACATAACGATACCGCGTTTTAGAAACTAACAGCGCCCTCTAGTTGGCATGGTTAAACTAAAGTTTATCAACGCAATTTGCTGTCGGAAATATCGTGTTTTCCAATGAAAATTAGATATCTTCCCGCGGTAAATAATTTAAAATGTGTTCTTCCGGGTCATATTCAATCGGTTTTTTTTTTATATTTACGCTCAGCAGTTTCACCTGCTGCCGAAGTATTTCTGTTTTCCCATGGGATTGAGTATTTTACCGCGGTAAAAAGTAGCTTTGTCATTGTGTTTTCCGGGTCATATTCTACCTGTTTTTAACATTTCCGCTCAGCAGTTTCACCTGAAAACGATGTTTTTGCCAGTGGGAATGAGTTATTTTACCGCGGTAAAAATTAGCCTATTTATGTTATTCCGGGTCATAATCTATCTGTTTCTTTACATTTCCGCACTTCAGTTTCAACTGAAGACGAAGTTTTCGTGTTTTCCCGTTTGAATAAGTTATTTTACCGCTGTAATCCTATGTGTTATTCCAGGTTATATTCTATCTGTGTACCAAATTTCATCCAAATCCGTCAAGCCGTTTGAGCGTGAAGAGGTAACAAACAAACACACACACACACACACACACACACACACACACACACACACACGCACCCACGCACGCACGCACACGCACACACACACACACACACACACACACACACACACACACACATGCACAAACTCTTGGATTTATAATATTAGTATGGAAGTATGGATAACATGGTTATTTTATATAGACTTGAGGTAGTTCTTATAAATGAGTGTGAGTAAAGTAAAGCAAAATCGTGTTTTGGATCTGTGGAGTAACAATAAATATTAAGTGTGTGATTTTGCTAAATCTTTAAGAACGTCTTAAAGTGTTTAGTATATATGCGCAAAGCAAGCATATATCATGAGTACAAATTAAACTATATAATAATAACACTAAGATCTAGACCATAATGTCGCTGAATACTTACTACTTACTTACGTTTGTTGTATAAGGTTATGTTATTGAGCTTCATTCCTTATCGGGATAACAGGGGAGTGGGTTGTCTTTCGTACGTAAACACGTCCGTACGATGTCCAGCACATTTTATATGATTTTGGAATTTACAAATCTCGTCGCGGTCCGTGCCTTGTATGAAGCACTTATAAAAAGTCACCTAGAGTGTATGGAGGCTTTGTATGGAGCCCGCATGAAAAAATTGATTGTGAAACGGATACAAAATAAGTTCATTCGATTTCCTTATTTAAATATATATGTTGTGTATCCGTTCTACCCATTAATGTCCCCAACATTATTTGTGCTCGGTATGGTGGTGCATAACAAACTAAAAGTTAGGAGGGAGTTAACTTTGGCAACGTATATGTTTAAATTGCTGCGTGGAAAAGTATATAAGGAGGCGATATTGCGAATGGCTATGTCGTGTATGCCGGACAGATACGTATGGCGCAGGAAGCGGCCCCCGCTGTTCGTAGTACCGCGCGCACGCACCAACGTTCTAAAGGAGACCCCACTGACCCAAGAGCTGCACACTTTAAATAAAGTAGCTCAGGATGTAGATTTATTCTGCTGTTCCTTGGGTGAATTCACAAAAGTGACATTATATGTATTATGTTATAATAGTAGATAAGTTGTGTTCTGCACTTATTAAATTAGATAGATTTATGTACCTACACTGTCGTATTAGGTAGGCCTGTAAAGACAAGAGGTAGAAATAAATAAATAAATAAAATAAAAAACATAAAAACTCTCATCAAACCCTAGTATTTATTTGACTTTTTAAACTGCGAATTGCATAAGGATGCTGCTTTATTAATAAAATATTTAAAGGTACAGATCTCAAAAAGAGTACCGACTAAATTAAGAAATAATAACATGTTTAAATAACACAATATTTTCTTTTCTTTTACATTCCCCTTTTAGCAATCTAGAATCGAATCCATCTGAACATAAACATTTTTTAGAACTCGTTTCATAATAATTAGATTAATAGATAAAAGGAGTACTTTTACCTAGGTCCTATAAAAAATAAACTCTATCGCACCAAGTCTTGATCATGACTATGAAAATTTAAAAAGAAAAAAGCTGTCAGATATGATATGTGAGCTAAAACGAGTTCAGTTTTACTCTATGGGAGTGCCCTGTCTGACGTGTAAAGGGCCTCCGAGATGGTCAAACAGTTTGATTCGAACACGTAGATTTTAGTTAGAGTCAAACCAATTTGATCGTTCCGTTGACAGTTTTGGTCAAACGTTACGTGTTTGAAGCTCGTTTGATGGAAATGTATATTTTGATTTTGTTTGAAGCGCCGTTTGATCGCGTTCGCGACATGTTTTATCAAACCTCATCAGTCTTGTGCTGAATTTCGAAGCGATGCGATCTGTGTGGTTTCCAAAATAACAGATGAAGATGAAATAAACATTGAATACGCCTCAAAATCGTCACGGCACGATTTGTCGACGGAAGTGACTATATACAACCGTGAATGCACTTCAGTATTAATATCGTTATGTAAAGATACGCTTTAGTTGTGGAATTTGAATTCAAAATATTATTACGATAAAAATAAAAAGGCAGAAGAGTTTAATACCATTATACACAAAAAAACCGCATCCCTTATTAGCAGGGTACGAGCCAGTAACAACAGCATTCTGAGGACCGTAGCGGACAGGTATACATCGCCGCTGTGGAAATGTCATGTGCAGTGACTGATCACTGGGCCCTATCTACCCCCATGATGGGATGTCTCTGCACAGCGTATTACTTTTTTCCCTCGACTTAAGCAAACCATGTTTTACTAACCCTTGTTATTATTATTTTTGTACTACAAACCCACATATGGATTTCTAAATTATCTGAAATAAACAATTTTTACTTTTTATTTCATTTTATTAGCGATGACTTAAATTACAAAAGCGAGGAGGATTTAAAAAAATGAATAAGCTTAAAAAAAGAAGGATTCCATGAAATCAGGATCTGGTGCACACGAAACCTACGTACCGAAACTGTGGTACTTCAATGACATGAATTCCCTGCTGGATTCGATGGAAATAACGGAAACAGATGACTCTTTGGATTTCCAGATCAGTTACATTTTCCGTGTTAAGGTGAAAGGTACCCAGTTGTTGTTTTTCTCAAGGCAGTTGTTTTGCCACGGGACTGTCCCGCGAGTATTAAAGTATTGACAATAGTCATCTCGTATTCTTTTTGCCTCGTTTGCCAAATTACCCCTGAGGGCTTGAAAAGAAATCAACTGCCTATCTTCTGCTCTCCATAAACCTGGAACTATATTGCCAGTATTAACACCCTCATAATCCAACACTATTTTGTGAACTTTATTTGGAGCCAAGGGAATTGTTTTTAAGATTTTAATTGGGGATGACAGTATTCCTAAACTATTTTCCGGTGAAATAAAGTAGTTAGCGAATAAGTATCTTACGGCCGGTCACAATTCCCTACAATCAGTTATAAGTAGATAGCTAACCAAGGTAAACAGTTAAGTTTAAACTATCTGTTACTGTCGTCTCAATATCGTAATGTTTGAAAGCTTACTAGAGATAAAAGGCAGATAGTTCATGATAACTTTGGTTAATGCGTGCCTCCTAAGCGTTTTGTTTTTGCTTCGAAGTGAATTGCGTCGCGTTCTACAATAAAATATAATGATGTATTTAAAATATTATGATTAATATATAATGTTTTTAATTATTTTTGTTATTAATTTTTAATATAATATTGACAATTATCCTTTATTCACATTTCTAAATTAAGGCTTTCTTCAAATAATGATAAACTTTTATCTTAAAATACGAAGAAACGATACGAAGCAACAAAACGTAGCGCTAGGCGTTTCTTAACTTGACAATTGACATTGACAGTTTGTGTACACAACCACAACCAAACCTCAAGAAGCTCAGTAGAAATATACTACACATAATATAATTGTTTATGTGTAGCATTAATTTATTAGCGATAAACATTAACATGGCTCAACAAAATACTGTAAGTATTGTGAACTCTTTGCCGTGATATATAAATTTACAGTAATGTTACAAAAGCTTGGGTCTTTGTCTCAAAGTCGCGCCAAAAATGTAAGGCACCTATAAAATTTTGTTTCAGATGAAGACAAGGGCCCTCGTTAAGGACGAAATACTCTTTCTGCTTGACTTGATTTCCAAGCAAAAAGTAATTACTACTAAAGCAACGAATGCCACAAATAATAAATTAAAGGAAGAGGCTTGGAAATCCATAGCGCAGGAGTTTAGTGCGATGGCGGGAGAATTGCGGCGTCCTGAGCAACTACGCTTAAAGTGGGAAAACTTAAAGAAGTCATCAAGAAAACGCAATGCATTGATAAGACAAAATAATTTAAAGGTTTGTAATAAGTACATACATTAAATACTTTGTGACATTTTGTTAGATATATACCTAATCATCTTAGAGTTTTTTTAATGTTATATTTCTATTGAAACATTTTTATTTGCAGACTGGTGGTGGAAAGATGTACATCCCTCCCGATGAAGCACTAGATTGTGTAACATCTATGTTAGGTCCAACATGCACGGGGTTCACTGTGGAGTTTGGTGGTGATGGGGAAAGTGAAATGATTCCACTGTGTGGTGGAATTCATGGATTTACAACCTTTACCGGAGCATTCAGAGGCTGTAACTAGTGATTTGGTGAGGGGAGGTGATGGTAGTGCTGAATGTGGTGGTAATAGCGAGAAAATTTTCACACCAAAAAGATTAACTTTTAATAATCCTCACAAACCCTGTAAGTTGTAGCTGTAATATTTTACCTCAGTTGTTACAAGATAATTTATAATTTTGTACAACCGACTTCAATATAATTTATTAAGAATAACTCAAAAATTATTGGTCAGACCTTGATCAAATTTATATGAGACTACATGTGAAGCACCAGCTTTCAAGTAAAAAAAGAATCATAGAAATCGGTTCACCCAGTAAAAAGTTATGAAGTAACACACATTAAAAAAACATACAGTCGAATTGAGTACTGGCTCCTTTTTAAAGTCGGTAGACAAAACAGACCGCCTCTCCATGGTCTAGTAGTGTGGTTGCTTGTTGCAGGTTTTGTTACAACTTTGTGTATTTTTTCTAGTTAATGAGGAAAATCTTAAGGCTGACCACTCAATTGTCTGACAAACAAGATAAATTGTGAAATAGGCTATAGTAGTTGGTTCTGGGTTATCTCTAATGTAGTTTGGATAGTAGTTGTTACTAATGTTTTTATGTCATCTCCTATGCCCGATCTCTGTGGTCATCAGTCATCAATTCTATCAAGCTTTTTGTTATAATTTAACTATGTTTTTTTATTTTCACAGTAAAGAAACGCCAAAAACCCTCTGAAGAACTATTACGGGCTCAGATAAGCAAGGAATTAGCCATGGCTGCTTATTTTGAAGCCAAAACTGAAGTGGTTAAACTTGAAAAAGTTAAACTGCGGCTAGAAATAGAAAAATTAAATAAGTGACTTGTGATTATTATAGTACTAATGTTACTATTTGGTAAATAGTGATAATAAGGTGTATTTTGTATAAGTTACGTAATGTTTTGTTAAGTTCATTCTAAAATAAAATCTATTTTTTACATTGTTTTTTATTTGACATTTTTTAAATAAAATATATATTGAAATAAAGCACATTTATTCTAGTATAATTTAACATTATCTACACATTAAAATTCTTATATAATTAAACATAATTTAAACACAAAAATAATTATTAATTAGCTGTTGTCTGACACTGTGATTTTGTTGACCTATCCCTTCAGCATAGGTAATGTCACCTGATTCTTGCGGCATTGCAACTTCTGGATCTACATCCCTAATATTATTTAATCTGCAGATGTTGTGTAATACAGAAGTGGCAATAATAATGGCCTGTGTTGTCTGCATAGCTACACGGATTTTTAGAGAGAGTATTGCAAAGCGCCTTTTCCACACTCCAAAACATCTGAAAAGTTACAAAGTATTTTATATTATATTCATGAAATTTAAAATAAATATATTAATATAATAATATTTACCTTTCAATAGTATTTCTAGTCTTTATATGTGCTTCATTGTAATGATTCTCTGCAACAGATGTGGGGTTGAGCAGTGGTGTCAAAAGATATGAAGTACAGGGATATGCACTGTCTCCAATAAGCCATCTATTGCCAAACAATCCCTCTTCATATTACACTGAAAATAAATAACAAAGAAATATTAATCATGTTTATGTGATGACCTATTATTATAATCTTCTAGATAACTAAGTACCTACTTACTTTTTAGCGTTGTTAAATATAGTAGCATCATGAGCAGACCAAGGCCAACGGGCAACAACATTCATAAATAACAAGTCTGCGTTACAGACTCCTTGGACATTCATTGAAAATATGCCTTTTCTATTTCTGAATTCTTCTCCTATATTTGAATCTGCAAAAATTATGACTGTTATTAGGTATAATCTATATAAATAAATGAATCTATACTTAATAATATTACAATAAAGAATTGTATGCATGTTTGTAGAAGTTGATCCAATTCTAGCCAAACTAGGATTAAGTTCTACGTTTGAGTTTCAGGTCACTAGATGGCCTACGAAAAAGATTCTGCCTAGATCTACTAAATATAAATATTTATTTATTTGGTACTACTAACCAGGTGACTGTATGGGAACATGCGTGCAGTCAATTGCGCCAAGAATTCTCGGAAATCCTGCGATTTCATGAAAGGCATGTCTTCACATATTGAGGGTATAAGCCAGCTATATCCCGAGATACATGATGCACAATTCGGCTGGCTGAAGCTTTCGATACACCAATAAAGTCCGCTACTGATAAAAGCATTGTTCCCAGTGCATAAAATCTCAAGGTCAGTAACAACTGACGTAACGGCGATATTCCTTTATTCCTAAAATGTTAAATATAAGTAAAAAATCACAATAACTGACATTCATATTATGCTGGGTGGCATATTTCGACGATACATATAATGTAACCAAATTTTGTTCACAAGTTTCTTTACTCACCTTGAAGAAATTACTTTTAAGGATGGTGTTATTTTCAATAATAACTCATCCACGGACGTTTTATTTAATCTAAATCTATATGTAAATTCAGAGTCAGAAAATTCACTTCTGTAATTTATTCGATTATAAAGTCGGCGATTTTCAGTATCTACAATACCTCCGGAATCAAAAACACCTATCTCATACATTTCATTATCACTTTCATCACTGAACAAATCCATTTTTTAGATATTATATAAGTTTTATTTATTTAAAATCACGACAAATATTTGCTAACTCTCAAAATTGGGCGATAGACAAAACTCTAACATCTGGTAATTTGAACTATCGCCAGTTAACTGCCAATACGTTATTGAAACAGTCAGATGTTTTTTTTTCTATGAACCCACTTAACTCAGGTAGTCGGTAAGTCCTCCGAAGGGTAGATCAATGTGATGGTTAAACATTTCTATCTATCTTTGATTATTGAAACGGAAAAATGTAACTATAGATACCAATGTTAGCCATTTTAACTTCCAGTAAGAGATAGATAAGTTATTGAGACCGGCCGTTAAAGTATCGGCTGTCCGATTCATAATGTTATAGCTGTTTAGAGAAACATTTTCTAAACCAACTTCTCTTCACAAAAGTATATTATTTTGATGACTGCTTCTATCCCGAAATCTTCAAAAGCTTAAAAGCCGCCAGGGACGACATTATACTTTCAGGTAATATTAGTGAAATCGCAGTTTCTGATTTTAAGAATCTGTTCGAACAACATTAGTTAGTCAAAATATACGGCATGCTTATGTATTTATATAACAATAAATATACATCATAATTCCATAATATACCCTGTACCAATAGAGATATCGAAAATTCTAAAATAAAATCACGATATACCAATAGCCGGTCACTTAGGAACAAATATAATGTATAACAGAATTAAAGAACGTTATTATTGGAAAAACATGCGCGCAGATATAGAGAGGTATATACAAAATTGAAAACTTTGCCAAACAAATAAACCGTTACGCAAAATTAACCGGTCTCCTATGCAAATCACAACCACTTCTACTCGCCCATTTGAGAAAATAAGCCTAGACATACTAGGCCCCTTACCCGAAGCGGGTTTCCACAAACCCCGATTTATACTCACTCTCCAAGATGATCTTACTAAATTTTCTACAGCCTATCCAATTTCCAACGTCACCGCAGAAGAAACATGCGAAGCTCTAGTTCACTTCATTTCAAAATTTGGGATCCCTAAATCCATAATTACCGATCAAGGAACAAATTTTACGGCTGACCTTTTCAAACGTACATGTGAATTTTTAAAAATAAGACAGATATGGTCCTTTTCGTATCATCCCCAGACTCAAGGTGCTCTCGAAGCATATCTTAGTTTCCAAATCCGCTATTTCTAAAGTTAATAAATCCCTGGAGGAATTAAATGACAATCAAATAAAGTTAAATAGCGTCATTGAACTCTTTATCTTACACTGTTAAAAATGCATCTGAAATGCTAAATATACGCAGTTTTCAAACGAAACTATCCAATGTTTTAAATACCTTGCTATCTAATTTACTTACAATGTCCTTCAAAGTCGAAGATTTGTTAAACTCAATTTTATTTGATAAAAATGTATAATGTATATTGATATAATTAATAATCTAAGAATTATGCCAAAATACAAAGATTTTCCAATATCTCTAGAACTAAGCAACATTCATACTTTAATTAACATTGCCGATTTAGTATGTTATTATTTAGACAATAAGCTTATTTTTATCATTAAACTACCTTTAGGCGGTGGTCTCCTATAAACGCCATCGGCTGCGTACAGCGTCACGCCGCACGCCGCGTTACGACGCTCACTATAGAAATGTACTGTTGTGGTCTCTTTCACACGCTGATGTCGGCATATGGACGTTGTAGACGGCCTTCAGATGCTTTGCGCTGCGTCTCTAGTTATTTCGAACCATTGTAGCGTGAACGTCGTGTCTAGCGTCAGTACAAAATAGCAAAATTTAATAAAGAAAAAGACGAGTTATTGATTGAGTCAATTAAAGGACATTGCTCTGCGCCCATACATTGTTCGCCCTGGAACCAAGAGCATCGGAAAATTATGTATTTTATTGTTGATCATTAGTAAATTCCTATTTGATCTTATTTTTATAGCGGACTAGCTGCATAATAGATATATTTCAAAAAAAATATCAGATTTTGAGGTTATAATCGAACCACGAATGTTACGGTTTTTCATAGATCTGAGTGATTTTTAACAAACTGAAAAAACATGTCCTAAAACATTTAGCTATTTTTAGTACCTATCTACATAATTAGGTATGCAGTTTTTGTTCTAAAGCCTAAGTGTATGTAAGTGCAACGTATAAATGCATAGAATCTAGTTAACAAACCTGCTTTCTGAGCATTGGTTTTGAAATGAGAGATAATATTTGTTTGTATTAACGTTAAAAAATGTATATTTATAATGGCTGTTAGCATTTAGATGTTGTCATTAGCATATACGGTAGGGTAAGATACCTAGTACCTAAATGTATAAGGATTTAGGCTGTCAGTCACGCCGCTAGACATGCCGTCGAACAGCGAGCATATCAACCACGGTTTCAACCAAGTTTCAACAGCGCGCGTGTGAACAGCGTGAATATTATCGACTACTATCTAGTGCATTTGCAAGCATGTGCGTCTGGACGGCGCTGTTCAAACGCGTGACTATGAAACCAGCCTTACCGACTTAGTACGTAATTGGTAGTATAAGTTGTTTTTATACCTACATTGACTTATTATGTTTGAATTAGAAATAAAACACAGATTAACTTCATGTTTATTGTTCATCTTCTAAATTGGAAATTAGAATATTGTCTAAAAACTGTACAGGAATGTCGATATTATTTTGATGTCTCGTAATGCTCAAATACCAAATAATGGTCATAACATGGGCGCAGCAACCGATGGTTCTGCGTACAACGATGCAATTACAGCAATATTGCACGATTTCTTCTCTGTTCATCTTTCAACAATA
Source organism: Parnassius glacialis (assembly GCA_033319125.1). Classification (NCBI taxonomy): domain Eukaryota; kingdom Metazoa; phylum Arthropoda; class Insecta; order Lepidoptera; family Papilionidae; genus Parnassius; species Parnassius glacialis. The sequence continues at coordinate 72,893,574 of JAVANC010000004.1, read as the reverse complement.
TTGTACCACCAGCAGAGCCACAATTTACACAAAATACACTTTCCATTGCGTATGCGTAAGTCCGTTTATGAATGCTAGGTTATCGTTTGAGTGGTACACAGTTCCAAAAATCACAGCAAGGTAAGTTGTTCTTGAAAGCAATCAGAGTCCGTTAAATAGCCAAGTTGTAATGTTCAATATTTAGTCCCGAAAGTCACCACAACACCGATACAATTACAAAGACAATTACAATTGCAAACGACGCCAACCAATGTAATTTTGACAGAATGAGAGATGACAGTAGAAAGTAGGTATGTCAATTTGAAATCGTTTAATCGATTGTTTATAGTAAAATAATCGATTATCCAGATCGATATAGATCTGAAGAATCCTTGTCCAATGTCGATACAAAAACCTCTTGAATCGGACTTATTCAAAAACTAGCTATATTTCGAACGATTCAAGAAATACTTTTGCATAGTTGGAACATCTGTTCCTTGTGACAGACAGAAAAACTGTTCTATTCTGGGTTCGATCCTAAGGTCGGGCAAATTATTATAAGGTGTTAATAGCTTGAAGTTTCCAGTAGTAGCACGGAGTCTGGATTTGTGTCCGGTGTTTGGCAATATGCGTAGCCCCTATTACATGGGAAGTATACCATAACAGTAATACACAACTCTACCTACTCCTTCTGGGAAATACAGGCGTGATGTTATGTTTATTAATTTAATGATGTTTCTATACAGTTGCTTGTATTTACGGTGAATTATCGTCAATAATGTTCTGTGTCTATATTAGGCATGTTTGAAAATGTCGCGATTGATCAAAAATAGATCTATTAATGCTTGATTTAATCGAGAATCGATTCTAGTATGTTCGATTCGAATCGATTTGGAGATCATATTTTTTTCATGAGAGACTGACAAGTGAAAAGTTACAATTTAGTGACATCAAAAATAGGATTGCCAAATACGATACGATTTATGAATATGTCCTAAGATTCATTATGGCCATACGTTACAAACAGTATTAAATACATCATCTTTTATCATACGATAATATTAATACCATAACAAGTAGGACAATATCCTACTTTACTTATAATAACACGTGTATCTCTACTTCTTCCATACTTGTTACAATATTAATAATAACATCTGTATCTAGTCTGCAATATTGCTCTTTTTAAAGAACACATTTATAATTAATGGAGTAACTAGAAGTGTTTTTTTTTTATATTAATTGTCGTAAACTCGTAAGTTATCGTTTAGTAGGACGTAAAATACACACCTTTCTAAACGATTATTAGAAAATCCTGAATAAATATCTTAACGAATATTTTTCTTCAGTATTATTCTAACTACCAATTCAAAATCGAGTATGACCTCATTCAATAGGTATAGTAGGTTTTTTAAATTATACTTTTAGGGAATAATATAAAAGAACATAAGGAGATGGTAATTTAATATTTTTATTGTAGCTTCTATTTGCAACTTTATTCGAAATAAATTGAAAATGTAATTCAGATTAAAAAATATACAACAGTTCATTAAAAATTCAAAAATCGATTACGATTGATTGGGCATCCCTAATCATTTTTCGACACTTTATGATGTTTGGAGAAGATGGCGGCGATTAATGTTTTAGTCGAGTATAATACTTTTTAATGTTCATTTTTGCACGCAGCTAGTCCGTGTTATAAAAGTATTTGCAACTAACATTATAAAATAGAAAATTGATTATCGTGTATGTCCGATGATTTTATTACACAGGGCGATTTTGGACATTGTCCTTTTATATTGCAATATACAATAAAAGTAACAAGAAGCATACAAATAATGTTTATAAACACCAATGTTGGGAAAAAATTTGTGAAGTAGTTGGATTGCCTGGTAAGTTTTAATTTATTATTTTAGTAATTTTGCCACGTCAACCGTACTTGCGGTGAACATATATATGTCATAAGTTCATTGTGAATATTTACTGCTGACTTAATTTCTGCGCCCCCCGCTCGCCTGAGAGGTCGAAAATTTTCAGATGGCATTGGTATGACGGTTAAGTCGTTAGTGGATACACGATTATATTTCCTAATTATCAGCATATTATGTAAACAACATGCCGCTAAAATTAGGTAGTCTATGGTACCAGGTTTCATGTGTATTGGTGTATGAAATACTCTGAAAACATTAGCCAAAATGCCAAATGCACTTTCGACAGTTCGTCGAGCTAGTTTAATTGTGTTTTCTGAGTATCTTCTTAGCTCTGAGCAAATGGATAAGGTTTCATGAGACGTGACATTAACTTAAATCCACCATCACCAACAATAAATTGGGATAAGTATTTGTTTGCCTATAGTCGATTTGGCAAATATTCCGTTATCACTTTCTTTACCGTAGGAACTGATACATACAAACATAAAAATACACATAAAAATTTGCAGTCTGGGTATGTAACAGCCAGCAGAACAATTGAGAAATATTTCTTGTAGTTGTAGTATAAAGACCCGGAATTAGGAATATTTCTGATTCGCATATGTTTACCATCAATTGCCGCACAGCATGGAAAATTCCATCTGGAGAGAAATCCTTCCGCTGATTGCATTAAAATATTTGCTGTAATATTTGGTAAATATATAGGAACAAGACGTTTGCACATTGCTTTTAGAGTTGACTTGATGATCAGTGATATATAATTATGCGATATATGAAACTGCAAAGCTAGTGATCGCATGGACTCTCCGGTTGCGAGGTACCTGAAAAATAAATTAAAAAATGTTTTAATGAATATTCGTCTTAGTTTCAGAATGTAAAAAGAGGTGGAAAATTCTTCGGGATCAGTATAATAAAAAGACGAAAGAAGGCGGCACAGGTTCAGCAAGAATAAATAGCACTTGGGAATATATAGATCTAATGTCCTTTTTGTCAGATGCTCCTGAGAGACGGTATAGTATACAGTTATTCAAAAACTAACGCTTTGTTAGCACATCCGCTATCTATTCGCTAACGTACTTTATATAATTTCCGTGTTTCTCGCTCAGAAAGAATTAATGAAAATGATTCATAGACAAGTATCCGTAATACAGGGGTTAATACTGGCATTGATTCTGAATGCGATAATACTCAAGAGATAAATGCCGAAAACAGGCATGCAACACAAGAAAATATTGATAACACTGATGATTCTACGCTAGGTCCGTCAACCTCTAAAAAAGGTAAACCAAGTAAATTACAAGAAACACTAGATAAGAGGGAAAGCCAGAGGCTAAATTTACTTGAGGCACTAGTAAACAATACAAAAAATCAATTGCAAGTTCAACCTCAGTCGGCGATCAAAAAGTTTTTGAGTAAATGGCTGAAGTGGTGGAGACGTTTCCGCCGCGTGAACAAGCCGCCATCACAGCGAAAGTTTGTCAGTTAGTATCGGATACAGAGATAAGACTTTCTTCACCAATGACTCGTATGGCTGAAGATTCTTTGAGTAATGAATATTTTGACTTGTGAAGGACAACTAAATAATTAATATTTTATTTTGATTTTATGTTATTACTATTATATTACATTAAGATTATGTAAGTAAAAAGTAATTATTATTTTACCTCAGTATAACAGCAACTTTTTCTTCAACCGATATGGGCTTAGGTTGCCTTTTTGATGGCACTTTTATTACATATTCCTGGACAAGCTCTACAATATGTTTAAATTGTTCTTGATTAATACGAAAATATTCAGTAAATTTAGAATTGCTGTCTTTTAAGTGTTTCATTATTAATAACTGGAAACATCCTTCTTCATTTCTCTTCATAAACAATCGGTGCCTTGTTGCGTTTATTTACGGTCGTTTTGTGCCTCTTCTTCAAGTAACACAAGTGCCGCCAAAATTGTTGAATTTAATTCCATTTTATATAAAAATATCACACAAGCGAGCACTGTCGGTACTTAACTGTTGTGTGATCGAAAGTCGAAACGTCGTCCGCTGCTATATATGTATTGACCGCTGACGTTGTGCCTGGCGTTCAGACGCCGATCAGAACGTTTACGCTGTAGTCGGACGTCGCGTATAACATTTAATAGGAGACCGTAGCCTTCGTTAGCTTGTTAGAATATAATATGTATAAGAACTTACCTTTGCCAACTCCACATGCTCAAGATAGAGCAAACTCTTCTGCCATGATCATCCCTTCTGAAAAGTTTGTAGCGCTAAGCAAAGATAAAACAAGTTATGTTTATCTACAAGACATAAATAATTGTAAAAATATCCCGACAAATACCTACCTTTGTGGTGTTGTAGATGTAGCTACAGTATCCAATAACACAGTACCCTGTGAAATAGAAATTATGACAAAAGCATTGATATCAATCCCAGATAACTGTCCATTTAGACTAATTTCCGGTGATCTGGATATATGGCATAAACTATACAACAACAAATGGACTTTTGTTCAAACCAAATCCACTAAGTTATCAGTGGAGTGTAGTAACAATTTAACCGAATAGACTCTATCCGGGACGGGCTTACTCACAATTCCACCTGATTGCGTAGCTTTCCATAAGAATCTGAAATTAGAAACTAAGCTCTACCCTAATATAAATGTTCCCGGAACATATTCGGATTTTAATATAATTAATGATAGTTGTTGTAAGTCAAGTAACCTTACGTCTTCTATAAATATAAAAACTTTGAATTTAGAAAATTTTAAATCTTACAACACTGATTCCGATCAGACTATCAAACGACTAGACACCCATGAAAGTCCAAATTTGTATAATGTTAGTTTCTCTATAATAAGTCTTATATCTGTAACACTTTGCATATCTATTATAACCAATATAATTTATAAGAGAGGAAAGTCTTTCAGAGAGCATTTTCATTTCAACAAGGAAAATACAGAAAATCATCATCACGCTGATCAACCACAGCTACACATAGAGTAGCCGTAAACTCACTCAAGGGTGAGTTTCCTCTTAACGGGGGTTGTTATAGATTCCCTTTTAATAGGGATCCGCTGACACAAAGCACACAGTCAGCACTCTCTTAGTAGCTTCGTTACGTTCTCTTTTCAACACTAGTAGTACCGCCAGTCAGTCATACACTCTCATCCGAAATACTCGCCTCTCAATTTCAAATCCTAACTTGTGTCATTCTATAATAAAATCCAGTTGTAATTTCTAAATAGTTTTTTTTAAAAGACATTTCGGGAAGCCCCGTATAACAGTATGTACATTAGGATAATTATTATTGGCAATATTAACCCCTTGACATACAATGATGTCTTGAAGACGTCATTCATTCATTTATTTCATGTGCCTTTGTAGACTGACGTCTCCGAGATGTCAGGAACTGTCTTTGGTAAACACGAAAGGGCAATATATAATTAGATTATCTGTTTCAGTTGTACATCAATGCTATTTTATTTAAACTCTTGAAGATGCTTTCCTTCTCTCATATTAGTACTGATAAAAAAATCAGCAAACATGTTAAGAGAAAGAGGTTCAATGAAAGCTATTGTCATTATATCTTGCACGCCGATCGCCATAACAAAATTAGCACATATATATTTGATCAAAAACAGTCCATCCAACTTGTCCTTATGCTGGCATGACAAAAAGGATGTGTATATAATAAGCACGAAATACTCATAAGCAGAAATGGTTTATACGGGGATAATAAAAAGAAAAAAAGGGAGGCTAAGAAGACTGTGTTGAAATCGACCTGACCAAGACCTTGTCTATTCTTGCATGGTTTCCTCTCATGGAAAGTGTGTAAAAAGATATAAAAATATTTTTCATATGTTTGGTAGAGCTATTTATAATACCTTTGTATTATATTCCAAGTTGTCTATTTCACAAAAGCTATCGATTGTGAATTTTCGATTGACTATTGTAGAAGGTGTGCTTTGTAATTTATCTCTTCCGAACTATCCGACAAACGGCAGACTGACGCAAAGAGCATACCCAACTCTTCTGTTATATTGTCTTATTTACTATAGTAAGACAATATAATTGAATTCACAATAAAATTTTGTCACTATATTAACAATTATCAATAATATTTTCAGGCAGTCATGCTGATGTGCCAATGCAAAATGAACAAAGTGCCTCAACAAACATAATGTTTGAACAATCTCTAGGTCAACATGAAGTATCTGACAATAATAAGTCCAATCAGGTATGTTTGCTATTTTATATATTTTAGTATTAGTACTACAATCTACAGCTATCTGTGAATACTTTAAATTATAACTAATAAAAACTTAGAATTTATAACTAATATCAATAATGTAAAAATAACTGTCTGCCTGTTACCTTTGACTATCAAAAGACTGAACCAAACTCAAGTTTATTTACAATTTAAGAACATATCATGTAATGTACACATAAAAAATATACAGCAAAATTGATAACCTTTTTTGAAGTGTGTTAAAAATATTGCCAAGTTATACAAAGTCATAAGCTATAATCTTGCTAAGATTTATAAAAATCTACGCAGTAGCTTCAGTTTTCAAAGGCACAGACAGACAGACAAAAATAAAAAATAGGCTTCTACAAAAATGAAGAAGTATACTTCTAACACAATTAAAATATTTATCCAACGATTTGGCCTAGGAACAGTTTTATAATAATAAGTATAACTTTACTGTAACACTATTAAAAGAAATGTTACAAATAATAAACAAAAAAACTGAAACATGAGATGGGCAGCAGTATTTTACTCTTAACAACTGAAAACTGTAGTTGACCCTTGTCGTAAATATCACAATGCACACACTACCCGGATTTGATCTCTATCACCACCAATAAAGTTGTCAATTGCAATTTTAATTAGAATAATTTCAAAATTATGTGTATTACACCAACGTGCTTTGGGGCAGCAGGGGGACAATTCCTTGTCTTATATGTAGGATGCAATTTTACCTTTTTTAGAGAAAATAACATCCCATCTGTATTTTAAAAATTCCACATGTAAACCTGATAACACTGACCTGGAGATTTAACTCAGGGCCCATGATCGGTAGTCGCGCTTGCGCCCACTATACCAATGAAGTCATTAAATTTATTTTCATTATAACTGATTATCAAAAACTTGAAAAAGATATGAAACCAGCAGCATACGTTTTGGCGAAACCAACTGGTCGGTGTTTTAAAATTTAAAATAAAGTTCTTTTCTCTTCAATTTTATAGGATAGGGTGACAAACGAGCACTCAGTCCACCTGATGGTAAGTGGTTGCTGTGACCCATAGATATCTACATCTATCCTCCTTTGCGAATCAAAATGCAGATGCGTTGTCAGCCGTGAGAACTAAGATGGAATGTCTCTTTTCCAGTAAAAAAGGTCTCCGGTTAGAGACTCTCCATACGAAACACAGCAGTGTTAAACTGCTATTTTACGCTAGCATTCTGTGAGATAGAGGATCCCCGGTCGAACCGACCCATTCGTTTTTTTTTTATAGAATAAGGGTGACAAACGAGCACACAATCTACCTGATGGTAAGTGGTTGCTGCGGTCCATAGACATCTACATCTATCCTCTATTACAAATCAAAATGTAGATGCGTTGTCACCCGTGAGGACTAAGATGGAATGCCTCATTTCCAGTGAAAAGAGCCTCCGGCCACCTGCACTCACCAAGCGAAACGCAGAAGTAAACCTCTACTTCACGCTCGTATTCTGTGAGGTCGTGGTACCACCCCAGTTCGAGCCGGCCCATCAGTGCGACAGCAAAAGCTGCCGCGTGGCTCTACCACGTACAAAACTTATAAAACTTTCTATCTTTATTTAAAAGAAGTCCGAAATGTTATGCCTTAATGTCAAAATATGTTATACTCTATTCGACCAAGCGGACTAAGATGGAATGCCTCTTTTCCAGTAAAAATGTATCCGGTTCTCTACACTAAATATGCAAAACACAGCAGTGTTAAGCTGCTATTTTACGCTGTTATTCTGTGTGATAGAGGATCCCCGGTCGAACCGATCTATTCGTACTACAACTATACTACCAATATAGCTGCAGAATGGCTCTACTACGTATAAAACTTAGAAAACTTTCTCTTTCTTTATTTAAAAGAAGTCCGAAATGTTATACCCTAATGACATAATATATCGTCGTAGACTATGGCCTTCTCCATACAACAGAAACGGAAACTTTTTTATTCAATATAGATTATAAATAATACTTAATGAAATTCAATCAAATGAAGATTCATTTTGTCAGCAGTTTTGTCGTAGCACCCAACGCGATTCTGTCAGACCTATATACTCTCTTCAACCAAGTCCTTAACCCTTAAATGCATATTGTTGCCAATTGTCTACATTTATTTTCACGTTATTTTATTCAAAAACCTCGCGTCCCTGCGTTTCCGAACGCTCGTAAATAACCATAGGCAATAAATCATTATTGAAAGAAAAAAGTTGACATTACACTTGGCGGGTAAGTTACTCGTTTTTTGACATTGGAATGTGGTGGGTGATGAAGTTCAGTGTGTTACTAGAAGACATAGTTTCTACTGTCGAGTTCCTAATTAAAAAGTGATTCTTCTTATTCTAAAAAAATTACTTCTAATTTGTTATCAGGTAAGCTATCAATGTTCGATGTTGTATTTGAAAGTTATATTAGATACAAGACACATTTTTGGAAATTACTGTATGTTGCCAAATGTCTACATTATGCGTTTGTTTCATAAATAATTAAAAGCGAGTGTTTTTGGTGTCTGGGTCTTTTATCATAGTTTGCTTTGCTTTATAGGATGTCTAGACGGCTAAAAGATGACGATATTGAGGATTTACTTGCACGAATAGAAAATGGAGACATTTCTGAAGACGAAGAGGATATGGGTGATATGAACGAAATTGATTATCACCCGGACCTACATGAGCTAATAAGCGAATTAGAGGACAATAATGATGACGATGAAGAAGACAATGAAAATCCACCTTCGAACATGGAAGAAGGATGGTTGGATCACTTCAATAGTCCAGCTTCAGGACCTTCGAATTGTCAACCACATTCAAGCCTTCTTGGTGTTGCAGCGTGGAGGCAACGAAGTAGAGAACTTATATGGAGAAAGCGTAATTTGCAATACAGCGAAGAACGTATACGTTTCACAGGAAATACAGACCTTTCCCCTCCACTAGCCGCGCTTGAAACACCATTCCAATTTTTCTCCGAATTTATGAATGAGGATATACTCACTGTTATTGTGGAACAAACAAATTTATACATCACGCAAAAACTGTATCTAACTGTCCTCCTGTAACTGCTACTGAAATCCGTCAATTTCTAGGTATCATCATATTTATGTCCGTGTACCATTACCCAAATGTTAGATCCTACTGGGGTAAATATGGCTTCGATCATATACGACAGACCATGACGGTAAATAGATTTGAGAAAATAAGATCAGTAATACATTTCAATGATAATGCATAGCACAAACCGATTGGACACCCAAACCATGATCGTCTTTATAAAATAAGACCTGTTGTAGTACACTTAAAGAAATTGTTCGTGAGTGTGGCACCATTTGACCAAAGGCTCTCTCTAGATGAGCAAATGTGTTCGACTAAGGTAGCTCATTTTATGAAGCAATATTTACCCAACTAACCCCATAAATGGGATTTTAAGTTGTTTGTTTTGTGTTCACTCTCTGGATATGCTTATAGTTTTGAAATATATTCTGGTAAACAAAATGTTGACAACTTATCTGATGAACCTGATATTGGCGTAGTCGGTAATACAGTGATTAGATTGTGCCGTTCAATTCCACGAAAAATGAACCATATCCTATATTTCGACAATTTCTATACATCCGTTCCTTTACTGTATTACCTATGGACTCAAGGAATATATGCATTGGGTACTATTCAACGTAACCGCCTCGGAAAGAATTGCAAATTGCCAGGTGTTAAAGATTTTATAACTGCTCTCTATTTTTATTTATTAACTTAAATGTAACACCTTAAGGTAAAGGGTACATAGGGCGGACTTAATGCCATATGGCATTCTCTGCCAATCAACCCTGGGTGCTAAAGACAATTGTAGGCTAGTGCGATTATGTATCATATAAATAAAGTGTATTTATATTAAAATATAATATATACATAGTAAATACATACATATATTTAAATATATATAACATATATTTACATACAATAATACATACATACATATTATATGTAATGTGTATACTTGCTAATAAACTTTATCCGTATTAATATATAAATAAATATATATCTGAAGAAAAAAAATGTCAGTTAGTAAGTGCCCTCAGGTAATGTTGTCGTAGAAGTAATTTAAATGAATTTCTATTTGTAGCATTCTTAATATCATCGAGGAGGGTGTCCCAAAGATGTTGGCTTGTATCATAAACGAGGACCTAAAAAAATTATACCTATGCTGTGGAAACCTTATCCTCAGACGGTTTCATTGTCGTGGTATTCGACCGTCAATCGAATGAAGAAAATGAAAGTTATCCTTAAGATAAGAAGGCGACCTTGGATCGTTTAAAATTGAATAAAGTACAAGTAATATTCTAGAGAATCGTCTTTGACGTATAGGTAGCCATTTAAGCATAGAACGATAGGAAGGTATGTGGTCAGACTTACGTAAACCGAAAATAAACTTTATGGAATTATTAAGAACTTGTTTAGAAGATTTTGTGACAAATCTAGGTAACAATTACTTATTTGTTAACATATTTATTGCAATATTAATGTTACTTCTAGATAAGAATTACGTTTTATTATTTATCATAAAAAGTACAAAAAGTATTCACAATAAAAAATTATGGGTCTTTTAAAGTTTTTTTATTTTTTTTACATTTTATATATCATAAAATGTTTTTTATAAGATAAGGTGACAAACGAGCACACAGTCCTCCTGGCGGTAAGTCTGGTAAGCAGATGCGTTGTCACCCGTGAGGACTAAGATGGAATGCTTCTTTTCCAGTAAAAAGGGTCTCCGGTTCTGTACACTCACTATACGAAACACAGCAGCGTTAAGCTGCTATTTAACACTGGTATTCTGTGAGAGCGTGGTCCTTTCCCGGTCGAGCCGACCTATTCGTGCTACAACTATACTACTATATAGCTGCAGCATGGCTCTACCACGTATAAAAAATATTACGTACTTCAATAATTACTATGACATGTGAAATAAAAATATTTTAAAAATATGCCCATTCAATCAGCTATCCAAAAAGTTAATGATATCCCGGTGAAGACAATGAGTAATAATAATAAAAGGGTTTTTTACTTAACGCAGGTAGAAAACGGCAAAGAATGATTGCTTAAGATTTCCTAAGGGAACGAACTTTTTTTTATAGGATATGGGTGAAAAACGAGCACACAGTCCACCTGATGGTAAGTGGTTGCTGCGGCCATACTACATCTATCCTCTGTTACAGATCAAAATGCAGATGCGTTTTCACCCGTGAGGACTAGGATGGAATGCCTCATTTCCAGTAAAAAGGGCCTCAAGCCACCTGCACTCACCAAGCGAAACGCAGAGGTAAACCTCTACTTCACGCTGATATTCTGTGAGGTCGTGGTACCACCCCGGTTCGAGCCGGCCCATCCATGCGACAGCAAAAACTGCAGCCTGGCTCTACCACTGTTAAAAACTTGAACTTGCACACTTTTAGTCACTTGGCGTCTGATTGGTTGTTGACAACTATTAACCTTCCTATACCCGCGCGTTGGTCTGTGAGACCGACAAAATACTCTTTTGCGTTTTTTTCTTTATACATCAATGCTGACATTTTGTACTTTCTGTTAGCTGTCTGATTCGTTGCTACATTCATTCCAATGTGCACAGTGCGGTCGTGCGAGCAGCACATGTGGTCGTTTTTGGCGCCAATTGGTTTATTTTTATAGGATAAGGGTGACAAACGAGCACACAGTCCACCTGATGGTAAGTGGTTGCTGCGGCCCATAGACATCTACATCTATCCTCGTTTGCGAATCAAAATGCAGATGCGTTGTCACCCGTGAGGACTAGGATGGAATGCCTCATTTCCAGTAAAAAGGGCCTCAAGCCACCTGCACTCACCAAGCGAAACGCAGAGGTAAACCTCTACTTCACGCTGGTTTTCTGTGAGGTCGTGGTACCACCCCGGTTCGAGCCGGCCCATCCGTGCGACAGTAAAAGCTGCCGCGTGGCTCTACCACTGTTTAATTGGTCTGTGAGACCGACGCGGGTATAGGATAATTTTTTTGTGTAAGTAATAACTTCTATTATTCTTATAATATTCGCTTTTTATTTATAGTTTTTGTATCATTATGTTATGGATAAACATTGTTTATTATTTTTAGGTTATATATTGCGTCAAGATGGACGAAAATCAAATTAGATTGATGTTGGAAGAAGAAAATTCTGATTCTAACTATGAAGATGAAAACGATAGTGAGGTAGAGGATTTTGTTGAAATACAAGAAGATAGCTACAATAGCGAGCAAGAGGATAATTCTGAGCATGAGCAAGAGGGTAAATATGCAGAGGAGAGCTATTCTCAAGTGGAGTCGGAAGATCATCAAACATATATAAATTATTACCTCGGAAAAGACCGTCACACGAGGTGGAACAAAACTCCTGCGTCAAATCCAGTAAGAAGACGTGCTAGGAACATCGTTACTCAACTTCCAGGTGCTAAAGGTGGAGCTAAGTATTTGAAAGAACCCGGTGAGATATGGAGGTTATTTTTCACGGAGGATGTTATTGGTCGGATAGCAAAGTACACTAACGATTGAATAAAACGAATTTCATCTCAATTCATAAGGGAAAGAGACTGTACTGAAACAAATGAGATAGAACTTGAAGCACTCTTAGGTCTCTTACTCTTTGCTGGCGTTAGAAAAAATTGTCGACTGAATTCTAAAGATTTATTCAAGACTGATGGCTAGTCACCAGAGATATTTCGATTGACCATGTCCTGGAACCGTTTTATTTACTGTTACGGTGTCTTAGGTTTGACGACAAAGACACACGAGTTCTACGTGCTTCTGTTGATAAACTAGCACCCATCAGAGAGCTTTTTGAAGAAATTATAGCTGGATTTAAAAAATATTACAGTTTGTCTCAGTTCGTCACAATTGAAGAAAAACTAGAAGCATTTAGAGGTTGTTGTAACTTTAGGCAATATATTCCATCGAAGCCCAATAAATACGGTATAAAAATCTACGCCCTGACTGATGCTAAAATGTTTTATACCCAAAATATGGAAGTTTACGTTGGACAACAGCCTTCAGGCGCATATAGACTTGATAACTCGTCAATGGCTTTGGTTTTGCGACTCAGTGAAGGTATCTATAATACTGGCCGTAACATCACATGTGATAATTTCTTTACCAGTATTCCCTTGATAGATAAACTTGAGTCACAGAAGTTGACCGTGATCGGCACACTTCGCAAAAATAAAAGGGAACTGCCCAAACAGTTTACGGAGATAAGAGGCCGAGAAGAAAAATTCAGCTTATTTGGGCACCGAGGCAATTGTATACTAGTATCTTATGTGCCCAAAAAGGGCAAGAATGTTTTACTTGTGTCTAGCATGTATGATGATGCTAAAATCGACGTAGAAACCGGTAAACCTGAATTGATAATGGACTACAATGCGACAAAAGGTGGATTTGATACTGTGGACAAAATGTGCGAAACCTATAACGTTGCACGAGGCACAAACAGGTGGCCCATGGTAATTTTCTATAGTTTGATGAATGTAACGGGTATAAATTCGTATGTTTTATACCTGCAAAACAATCCCAATAAGAAAGTCAACCGTAGAACTTTTCTGGAAGCTTTGTCCTATGACCTCATAAATTCGCATCTCAGGAGACGAGCGGCCAACACGTAATTGCCAAAAACTCTAAAGTTACGGCTCAATGAAATATGTAAATTAGATTGTCCTGAGTCTGCAGCAACATCTATTAACAATAAAATCGGCTGTTTTGCATTTTGCACGTCAAAAAAAAAGCCGTAAGACGCGTTATAACTGCGTAAAATATAAAATTTATTTTTGTATGGAACACGCGCTTATGGTATGCTCTGACTGCTATAGTGAGACTTCTGCATAAGAATAGTTAATAATAATAATAATAATAATAATATCATTTATTCGCTTAAACATGGTACATCAGAGGTGACACATAGTTGCATATTTTACAAGGTCCACATGTTTACCACATCTGGCATGCGAAAATTATTATTTAAATAAAAATAATTCATTATGTACATAGATTAAATAAAACCAAATAAATATAAATTAAAAAAGTTAAAATTACAATAATAATTTCAAGCAAAGAAGTTAATCATGTATTATTCAATTAAATTAAATTAAATTAAAATTACAATCATCATGTCATCATTCAAAATTACTATCATCATGTCAATCATTATAAATATTAAAAATTAAAATGTCAAAAGAGTATACAAATTATTACACAAAAATAAAGTCTAAAATAATATAGTAAAGTCAAATTTAGGCAACAAGATTTTATTCATTTAAAAATTGTTTTACATCATAAACACATTTTAATAATAACCAGCTTTTGAGTTTAGTTTTAAATTTACCAGTTTCTTTCTCTTCTTTTATGCTTACCGGAAGTTTATTGTAAATCTTTACACTCATCGCGTAACAGCCATTATGATAAAAGGCAGTTTTAGGTATACTTAGTATAGTTGTAAGTTTACTGTTAATTTACTTGTTATAATTAAGATTAAAGTTTGTTTTATTTTATTATAGGAAGAAAAAATATTTTTGTTACATTTTTATTAGCTCATATGAAAAACTTATTATTTTCCAGAGACTGTAATAAAAGACTGTTAGTCAGTAAATAAATGATATACTGTCGATAAATTGTTTTTTTTATTAACCTGATACTCCCTAGTTTTAGGAAAACGTAATTTCATTATACGTTTTCTTGAAAAAATACCATGAAATTGGGTTCCGAACTTCCGGTCTATGAGACCGTGGGCGGGTATATATAGGTGTCACAATATTTGGCGCGGGTATAGAAAGGTAAAGAAAGCAGACGGGCATTTTAAACTGAGTCGTAGTATATCGACGCTCTTTAGTTAGTTTCGACTATCACTGCGCATGCACGTGTTGAAGCTTCCTTCTAATAAACTTTCATCGCTTTAATTTGTTTGTTATTGTTTTCAGTCCTTATCGTTATTGTTATTATTGCTGTTACCGTTATCTGTTACTAACTGTTCATTGTTACTGTTTTTGCGCGTCGAAGTTAAAATGGTTTTACTAAGGGCTCGTAGAGAATATCAACGTCGCTTTCCCCACGTTTATGTATTCGGAGCTACCTATCAACGATTAAGTGAAAGCGGCACTATCCACAGAAATCAAGTGGATAATGGCAGACCTCGACGTTTTACGGCTGACGATGAAGACATAATTATGAAACATTTTATTAACGACCCTTACGTCTCAACGAACATTGTAGCACGCCGGCTTAGATAGTATGGCCGGTGATGCAACTGTCAGGCCGACATCTGTACCATTCTTACCTCGTACGCTGTACGAGGGCAATCCAGCGCGTAGACTCCAGTTTTGTCGTTTCATGCCGAACGCCGACGAAGAAATTTTTTTAAGAAACATTCTTTGCACGGATGAGTCTAAATTTGACCAAGATGGTATTACAAACTACCATAATCTTCCCTACTGGCCACTGAAAACGGACAAAAATAAAAAAAACCTAAAGAAACAGCGTCACAGCGCAGATTTTCTTTGACTCTACGGATAGGTATTGCAAACGACAAACTTTTGGGGCCTTATGCCACAAAATTTATACAGGGAAATTATCGAAAAATTTTATGCGAAATGATTTGGAAAATTTTATTAGTAGATGTTCCAGAAGAAATTAAAAGTAATTTTATTTATCAGAATGATGGGTGTCCAGCTTATTTCGCTTATCTGTACGAGAGTGGCTAAATAGCCAATACCCAAACAGGTGGATTGGGAGGGGAGGGCAAAATCGTGATCCGACGCCACTAGAATTCTACATTTGGGGTTACATGAAGAACATGGCGTATCTTAAATGCGGCAGAGCAGATTAGGGCTACAATATCAACGAAAACCGAAGTTAGGAAAAGGATCAGGACGTGTATACGCAACCAAAGGGCTTATATTGAGCAAGATGTTTAATCTTTCAAAAACTTAGTAAAAAAATTGTTTAGGTTTAAAAATGACCCACATTAGTAAAACTGACTGTAAATTTTGAATAAATGTCTTCAACAGTATATTATTATTACCTTTTTGGATAGCTGATTAAATCCAGTAGGACATGTTTTTTAAAGTATTTCTATATCTCATGTCATAGTAATTTTTTGAAGTACGTAACATTTTAAAAAAATAAATATATATATTGCATGCCTTAAGTGTAAAGCACGCAGGTATGTTCTGCTAGGGCCTAAAAAAAGATTCAAACGTTTTGTCGCATGAAATCCAAACCCTTCTACAATTCTACCAAAACCTTCTACATCCCTAAAGATCTTCAGACGCCAGAATACGTTTTCTTGCGCCAGGGACCAGATACACCATCATTGAAACCTCCTTATTCAGGCCCATATAAAGTCCTGGAAAGGGGCCCTAAGACCTTCAGATTAATGGTTAAAGGTACTGAAAGTACGGTTACTATAGATCGACTCAAACCTGCTTACCTTCACAGCAGTGGATCATCTGTTTACCCAGAGGAAATAACACCTACAGAAAAGGAAGCCCAGGCCTCCACAACGGGTCAAAATGAAAATGCTCTGAAAAAAACAAATAGCGGAAGAGTAGTGTGCTTCCCAGATTACTATCGTCCGTGAAACGATCTCGGCAGGGGAGTCATGTGGCATACCACCTTTAAATATATTTGAATGTTACTATTGTATAATAAAAATAAATAAATTTTATCTATAAAATTACATTTTCAAAATTCTATATTAACTAAAACATATAAATTATAATAAGTACCTTTGTATAAATTCAGTAGCTAAAACAATGTAAAATTTAATTATTAAATCTTAAGAAATTCTTCGTATGAATTGTTCGTTAAATTGTTAACAATATTTTTTCTATTGAAGTACTTGTGTCCGCTTCACCGGTCAAGTGCATTAGATATGGAATTAGTAATGAGATGCATTCACAGCGAGAGCCCGTGCCACGCTCGCTCAAAAATTACTCCGTGAAATATTTTAAATGCAGTGAAGTGTATAAAAATATTCGCGTACTTTATGTTTAGATTGTATAGTGTTGTGTATAAATATAAAAACTGTTAGAGAATTCGTGTATTGTATAAGACTGCTGTATGTGCTATAATTAGTGTATGCAATAAACATTAACTTTATTAACTCAGTGTCTATATTATTGGCGTCCCTATATTATTATAACCTGTAAGTACAACTTGCAGTTATACAGTCTTTAGGTATTATGATTTTTCTTTGTTGCTGTCGCCTCATTTTTTATACTTTATGTAAAGATGTAGGTAAATATGGTTCAGTGCTAAAAATAAGACTTACTTGGATTTCACAATATATGGAAGCATTAAGTCATATTTTTTTAGTTAGTTTTAACGTTTCGTATTTGTTTTGTTACAGATAGCTTTTGACGGTACTCGGTCGATTTTCCACTCGTGTCGGCATAGAATCGATGCTGCAATAAATCAAGAGAAACAAGCGTCATCAGCAGCTGGTGGAGCAGGAGCAAGTGCTCTTGCTCCACCAGCTGCTGATGATTGTTGTCAATGTGCAAGGAGTTCTAATACGCGCTTCTAATACGGCACGGCGATGTTTAATTGACAACTGCAACAACGGTTCTCTGCGTCAAGTACCTAATTCGGTGAAGGTACAACTCCTTAGCTATTACCACTTTTATGTACCAAATCTTGCCCGCATTTGCCAATGGCATTTACTACACATGGCGATAGAAGAGATTCCTGAAAATGTAACCAATCAAATGACCGACTTGAATAATAATAATGTAGTGTAGTATAGCCCCCACGACTATATATATTAGTGTTAAGGTAGAATAAGAACATTATAATTAAAGTTATAAAAGCATCAACACGTTTCTATCTCATTGACACACTTCCTATATCACATGGCGACCCTGCCAGGCCTACATAAAGAGAAAAAAATTTACAAAAAAAAAATGGAAATCATCATGGATTGACCATTTAAAAAGTAAATTATATTATAACAGAATGGACGCAATACCGGATGTGACGAAAAATAAATGAATATGAATACAAGAAGAGGCCACAATAATAATTTTACAGAAGCTAACTGAAATATAAAAAGTATAATGAATATGAAATAATATAATTTAAATGTATAATAGTACCTACTATGAAAGCAACTAAGAAAGAATGAGAAAATAAAAAGTGTTTTTTTTTTTAAATATTATTACCAAAGAACAAAATTCAAGAAACGGTAGCTTTATTTGAAAAGGAAAGCAGCGGTTGTACTCTTGCAAGCTTCGTCCAGAAGAACAAAGAAGAAAATTAAGAGGTAACTTCGCACCTGTGTGATTTTAATTCCATTTAAAACTTTATTTATCAATTTGAGATTGTTTTTATATTTTTTTGCTATAATATTTGTTGAAGTTAAGTATTAAATATTCTATATTTAACACACGTATGTTTAAGTTGAAATTATTTATCAGATAATTCACGATACAATTGATTTTTCAATATTTTATCACTATTTATATATAAAAAAAAAATGCAATCATAATACAATATCATAAATTAAGCACATTACATTTTAGGCAGTTATGGCATTTGCATTAAGGCACAAGACAATTTATATTAAATTTTATTCAGTTATTGTTTATTCTTTTATATTATTTTTATTACTGTGCAGGTTACACAATACAAAAACGAATGAAATAATATAGTACATTTTTACGTACTTAAATTTACCATAAATTAATTTTTCGTATAATTAAAATAATACTGATATATTGTTAAATATGATATATTTCGTAATTTTTTTTTCTGTAGTAAATTTTATTTAAAAACAATCCAGTATTGTTAATAAGTATTAGTTTTTTCTTTTCTTTTAAAAGGCAGTGAACCTTAAAGTTATACTTATACACATAAACCTACTTAAAAATTAAAATTGGTCTTTTGAATGCTTAAATAAATTAATGTTTTGTTGTGTAAAGTTGATGTGTTACAGTGATTATTAAATTATTTTCAGAGGGATCTGGCCACCCAAACTACCCATATGATATAAGTACCTATATTTACTTTTGTAATTTATATTTTTATTAGACTAACGTTTTGTATTTATTTTATAAGTTTAAAAAAAAAACAAATGTATTCATTTATTTTTTAATTTTTTTGTCGGTGGGAGGTGTAGTGTAGTATAGCCCCCACGACTATATATATTAGTGTTAAGGTAGAATAAGAACATTATAATTAAAGTTATAAAAGCATCAACACGTCTCTATCTCATTGACACACTTCCTATATCACAATAATAATAATTATTATTATTATTATGGATCTCTTCAGTAGTGGTATTACCCACTACTGAAGAGATCCATAAGATCGAAACGGTCACTACGTAAATTGCTTTACAGCGATACCGCACTCGGCGGATTATCGGCTGGAACGTAGGGGCATGATGCCCGCTGCGCATAAGCGTATCGTTCCAACCAAACCAAAGAGTTTGGGTGAGGTGACTTTCGTTCTTGTTGTCTAATGACAACGGAACTCATCAGTTGCGCGATAAGCGCAAGAGTCATCCGAAAGGAGATTCAAGGGTAAAGGGACAATTCACCTGCATCCGGGGTTCAACCCGCGAATGGCGTGATGCCAATTACTCAACAATACACTGCTAGGCGGCCGAAAGGCCCTACCCGTTAGGGACTAGACAGTGCAGCACCCGAAAGGGTCTATGCTGAATAACCAATACCGTCTAGTGGTATTACCCACTACTGAAGAGATCCATAAGATCGAAACGGTCACTACGTAAATTGCTTTACAGCGATACCGCACTCGGCGGATTATCGGCTGGAACGTAGTGGCATGATGCCCGCTGCGCATAAGCGTATCGTTCCAACCAAACCAAAGAGTTTGGGTGAGGTGACTTTCGTTCTTGTTGTCTAAAGACAACGGAACTCATCAGTTGCGCGATAAGCGCTAGAGTCATCCGAAAGGAGATTCAAGGGTAAATGGACAATTCACCTGCATCCGGGGTTCAACCCGCGAATGGCGTGATGCCAATTACTCAACAATAATAATTAGGCGTAGGGAATTGACGACCCCATCGCCCGCTGACGTAACAGTTAAGTGACAAAACTGCTATGTCATCGCAGTCAGTCAGCGCCTTGCCAAGAGGTGTGAGCGCCGTGCCCCGGCAGAACTGAGGGTGCAAAGGCTTGTTTGTGCTTACGGCCGCACCATGAAACGGTGCCGGGCCTGGGCGTCTCCCGTTAATTGACGCCCATTTAATGGGTGATGGAAAAAAGAGGAGTGCACATAGGGCCGCTGCCTGGAGGTCGCCAGGGCGCGTCTGGAGCTGGCGCTGGACGTGACAGCATGCGGGCCGCCAGCCGAGCGCAGGGGGCTGCAAGACCACCTAGCAGCCGCCCGCATCCATCATCCCCACCAGAGGGCTTGATGTCGGCCGAGTATTCTCGGACTCAGCAAGCGGCATCCGCCACTGGTGGAAAACGTCGCATGCGTTGGACGGAAATGATGAACACAAACGCATTGCGAGCGTACTTTAGGGCGAAAGGGGAAGAAACTGGAATGTTGGCGTATCGGGCTCGGATGCATTGCTTTTTCACAGAGCTGGAGCCATCGGTTCATGTAACGGAGCAAAACCTGGCAGACCGAGTTCGGTATATCCTGCGCTCCAACATATTTGGTGACGCCGAACTCGAACGACTACAACGTGAGGCTGTTCCCTCATCGGATGAAAATGCTACAGCTGGTAATGCGGCGCTAAAAATTGCAGAGCAACCTGCACACGTGGATGTCGCCGTGGATATTCCAGTTGTAGTTCATTCAGATGATGATGAAATAGTCTCCCACAAAGTAGAGCAAATGAGGAGTATATTGGAAGAGGCTATTTTGGAAACGCGCAGTACGCCTCTCGAAAATCGACCTCGAATTCCCCGCATACCCCTAAGCAAGCGGAATCGGGCTGTCGTGAGGGCTCTCAACCTAATGCTGGTGACCTATTTGGAACCTATTTGGAATACGGATTCAATTCTTTTTGGCGCCTCACTGGCAGTTTGCCGTATTATCGGCACCAAACTTCCCAAGGCTGGACGCGCTACTAGACAAAGTAGCGCTATCCCAGCCTGCAGAAAAAGAATTGAGGACCGTATCTCAAAGGCAAGAGCCCTAATCGGCAGACTGACAAGCTTCAGGTCGGGTAATAATAGACCGAGAATTGTGCGCAACGTCAGGATGGCGTTTGCTGGGACAAATATAAGTTTGTCCCAGTCGGATATTACGCAAAAGCTGACGGAGCGCATAGACGACCTGAAGCAGAGAATCGCTGCTTGGGGAAGCGGATTCGGCGATATACCAAGAGGTCGAAACGGTTCAACCAGAATCGTCTCTTCCAGAGTGATCAGAAGAGGCTCTATAAATCATTGGAGCGACCGATGGTACGAGGAACGGGCCAAGCACCGAATCAGGCCGACACTGTCAAATTCTGGCGCGGCCTGTGGTCAGAGCCCGTAAACACAGCGAGAGCTCTTGGACTGAAGTTGTGGTGAGCCAGTGTGCGAATCTTACGCCCATGGACCCCGTCATTATAACGCCGGACGATGTAGCTGAGGCGGTCCGAAGGGCCCCGAACTAGAAAAGTCCGGGGCTCGACGGGCTGCATCACTACTGGCTGAAGGGGTTCGTGGTGTCTCACGCTGTGCTCGCCCGACAATTTCAGGAGGCTCTCGACCAAAAGTCGCTCCCGAGCCTCTTCACTACTGGGATCACTCATTTGGTTCCTAAAGACCGGGATACCACAGACCCGAGCAAATACCGCCCCATCACGTGTCTACCCACGATATATAAGACACTAACATCCATTTTGAGCGCGAGAATTACTCGTCACCTGAACTCAAATCAGGTGATGTCGCGCGCTCAAAATGAATGCCGGGGCGGTGGTCGTGGAGCCAAGAAACCACTCCTTATTGACGCGGTCATTGGCAAGGTGGTTAAACGCAACCGTCGGAACCTCTCCGCCACCTGGATAGACTACAAAAAGGCATTCGACTCGGTACCTCATACATGGCTTAAGAGGGTCCTCGAGCTGTACAAGGTTGACTGTACAGTTCGAGACTTCCTCGGGCAGTGTATGGGGCAGTGGAGTACGATCTTTTGTCATCTAGGAGAGCGGATGACGGCTGCGGAGGACCACATAAGGATAAGAAGGGGTATCTTCCAGGGCGATTGTCTGAGTCCAATCTGGTTCTGCCTCTCTCTGAACCCTCTCAGTACCTTACTGGAGGGTTCCGGGAGGGGATTTCAGCTTCGGAAAGGAGGTACAAAAGTGACCCACCTTTTCTATATGGATGATCTCAAATTATTCGCCTCCAGTCGCTCCCATCTTATGGAATTGCTGAACATCACTTGTGATTTTAGCAATTCCATTAGAATGGAGCTGGGGACGGATAAGTGTGCGGTCCTCCATGTCGAAAGGGGTAGGGTTGCTAACTCTGAGGGCATAGACTTATCTATGCCCATCAACATAAAGACCCTATCCGAGGCTGAAACATACCGATACCTGGGTATGTCACAGAACATAGGTATCGATGAGACGGACATGAAACAGTCAGTTAGCGATGTGTTTTATGCACGCTTGACAAAAGTGCTCAACAGTCTTTTGTCGGGTGTGAATAAGACACACGCATATAACGGTTGGGTCATGCCTGTCCTCATATATACCTTCGGCATACTCAGGTGGTCTCAGACCGAACTGAACGCTCTGGACAGAAAAGTCCGCACTATAATGACGTCCCACAGGGTGCATCATCCGAGATCGGTAGTAATGAGGCTGTACTTGCCGCGGAAGCATGGTGGACGCGGCTTTTTAAGCGCGCTTACCATGCATAATCACGAAGTGTGCATCCTCCGTAATTACTTTCTGACGAGAGCGGATGATACATACTATAGGGACGTTATTTCTTGTGATAAAGGACTTACCCCTCTATCCTTAGCCAACGAGCAATGGCAAGACCCGGCAGTACAGAGCATTTCCGACCGGGAGACCGTATGGAAGGAGAAGGAGCTCCACGGGAGGTTCTACAAGGCTCTACATGAGCCTTTCGTAGACACAGTCGCCTCCCTCCACTGGTTACGTTTCGGTGACCTCTTTGGGGAAACCGAGGGTTTTGTCTGTGCGATACAGGATCAGGTTATTAAGACCAACAATTATCGGAGATACATCCTAAAGGATGGCACCGTTGACGTCTGTCGAGCTTGTCGCCATCCCGGTGAGTCACTTAGGCATGTCATCTCCGGTTGTGCGGCGCTTTCTAACTCTGAGTATTTGCACAGACACAATCTAGTAGCCAGGATTCTACACCAGGAGCTCGCTCTGAAATACGGCCTCGTGGATCGGAAACTGCCGTATATAAGTACTTGCCAGAAGCCGTGCTCGAAAATGACCGCGCCAGGCTCTACTGGGACCGGGTCATCATCACAAACAGGACTATTCTTGCGAATAAGCCTGATATTGTGCTGATGGACCGGGCACAGTCAAGGATATTTTTGGTCGACATTACCATTCCTTATAGAATAGAATAGAATAGAATAATTTTTTATTCAATATAGATCACATTTGTAATACTTAATGAAAGTCATTTTTTACTTTACCACTGGTTCGAAAAAAAACCTCTGTCCTGGGAAGAACCAGCAAGAAACCCAGCGGGACTTTTTTTTTAAAGCAAATTTTACAATAATGGTTTTATGGCTTATGACGAGAACCTCGTGAAAGCCGAAACAGATAAGCTGACTAAATATATGGACCTGGCTCCTCACGAGGTGACCGACATGTGGGGTGGTCTGCCGACCGAAATTATTCCTGTGGTCGTTTCTGCGAACGGGTTAATCCCAGTCAGCCTCTCGGGTCATCTGAGGCGACTGGGACTCCGTGACGGACCGCTCCAGGCTCAAATGCAGAAGGCGGTGCTCCTCGATACCGCCCGCATCGTCCGCCGGTTTCTTTCCCTTTCCCCCTAACCCTCGGCCGTCTGGTCTCCCCTGCCGAGGGCTTCCATCTGGTTGGGTTTTTATATATTTATGTATTTTTTATGTATTTATTTTATTTTATTGATATTTATGTATGTTTACCATTTTCATTTATATATTTATACTGCCCAACCAGATGAGAAAACTTTATAGATAACCCATAATAATAAATATTTATTTCATTTTCCAATTACACATGTTTACATACAGGAATAAATATGATTACAATTAAATAAAGTAACAATAAGTAAATGCGGAGAGTGTTAGTGACATTATCAACATGTATACAAAAGCTTTAGAACAAAGGTCACACTTCAATGTAGATGACGTTTCTGACGAGGAGTTAAGCTTTTGGACTGGAAGAAACAGAGCCACACTCAACGATTTGCTGAGTCAAATACCAAGCCTTAATCAGTCCTCAAATACTCCACGAAATAACTTGGCTATCTAATTGTGTAAAATTCGATCAGGCGAGCCGAATAATAGAATTGCTTCACTTTTTAGTTTATCCGAGCGAACTGTTGGGAGAAAAATAAATAAAGTAAGGCAGTGTCTCACTACTAACTTTGTTCCGTTGCACCTTGGCTTAGACCATATAACCGGGAACGAAATTATAGGCCGCAACCGGGCCATACCAAATATTTTATGGTAACAAAGAGTCACCGAAACCAATAATTATATTCGATGGAACTTGCATCTACATAGAAAAAAGTTCTAACTTTTTATTTCAACGCTGCACTTATAGCCTTCATAAGTACAAAACCTAATAAAACCATACATGATCGTGTGTGCGGATGGATATATTTTGGACGTAGCAGGTCCATACTCTGCACGGACAACCGATGCTGATATAATGGATTGTTCGGACTATAGGTGAGTTACTAAGCAACTTGGTCCTGGCCACGGGCACCGCGAGCAGCGGCGGGCGGCGTCGCCTCCACACGTACCGGTCCGGTGCGCACAGCTGCAGGTGGCGCAGCACCCCCGGGTTGCATGTGGCGCCACGAAGCAACTTCACTACTTGTGCAGCCAGGGCAAACTCCCTTCTTACTCTGAGCTGGTTGTACCCGACCATCCCGAGCACGAACAATGTGGGGTACCTCAAAGGGTAAAACGGATATACGCCATACAGCTTGAAGTATATGTGCCTCATAAATTTGTTTTGCACACGTTCCAGCATTAGGCTGTACTTTTCTTCATGCGGAGCCCATATAACAGCACCGTACTCCAAGTGACTCCTGACTAGAGCATCGTATAGTACTTTCAGTGTGGTAATATTTTTAATATCTCTTGACTGTCTCAGGACAAAACCCAGGTTTCTATACGCCCTTTGACAAGTTTTAATAATATGTTCGCGAAACGTTAGATCGGAGGTGAGATGGATTCCGAGATCTCGTACCCGAGACACACGGGTCATCGGTATCGCTTCCATCTTGTATTCCAAGTGCATCGGCTTACGCGCACGGGTGAAAGACAACACCGAACATTTGGATACATTAAAATACAATTTATTTTCGTGGCTCCACTTCACCACTCTGTTTATATCCTCCTGTAGACATTCACAATCAGATGTAACCCTAGCTGGAAGCAGCAATTTAAATTCATCTGCAAATAATAAACAAGTACTATCTCTGACGACTTCTGGTAAGTCATTTATCATTATTAAAAATTCAAGAGGCCCCAAATTGCTGCCCTGGCTCACACCGGATCGTGTATAGTATAGTCTTGATTCATACCCATTGTATTCCACGTACTGCTGTCGACCTTTCATGTAGCTGACGAAGAACTGGAGCATATACGAAGTACATCCGACTTGAGCCAACCTTTTAATAAAATATCATGATCCACCGTATCAAACGCCTTTTTAAAATCAAAGTAGGCTATGTCTACTTGTACTCCAGCATCAACTGCCGGTACTACCTGCGCCATAAAGTTCTGCAAATTGGTATGACTTGATCATCGGCGTACAAAAGGCATTTGACGGTTAACTCACCCATTCTTAACCCGCATTCTTCTACTTTCAAATTTTCCAAACAACTGTCCATAAATAGGCTGAACAGCCACGGGGAAGCCACACAGCCCTGTCTGACACCTTTATGGATGCCAAACCAGTCCGAGTAGGCCCCGTTGATCCTGACACAAGCACTAGAGTCCCTATATAGAGACTTCAATGCCTGTATCAAGCCAGCGCTCAACCCAAATAAGTTCAGTGCTTGCCATAACACATCCCTGTCCACTCTGTCATAAGCCTTCTCCAAGTCTATGAACGCACAAAAAACTCTTTGGTTTTTGGCCAAAAACTTCTCCGCGATCATGCGCATGGAAAAGACCTGACCCGTACATCCCATTCACTTTCTAAATCCCGCTTGCACATCCCAAATTTTTCCATCAGTTTCTTTCATAACTCTTTCAATTAGTACCTTAGCATACAGTTTTCCCACAATGCTAAGAAGGCTGATACCGCGGTAGTTTTTACAGTCCTGCTGCGTTCCTTTTCCTTTATATATTGGGACTATCACGGCATTGCACCAGTCTCTCGGTACCCGCTTAAGTTCCCAACATAAATTAAACAAGGTGTACAGCAGGTCTGCCACCACTCCTTCTCCAGCCCTTAGCATTTCGAGAGATACTCTATCATAACCGGCTGCCTTATTAATCGAAATATATATATATATATATTTAAAATCGATAAAAGTCCAAATTGTATTTCATTAATTTATTATTACATGAAATAGGAAACGGTCCTATGAGAACGGGAACGGATGAGATGAATGCAAAGTCAGAAAAAAATAATATTTTAAGAAAATCGAAATAAGATTGAAATTACGTAAATAGAAAATGGATTAATGCTATTTAAAACTAGAAGACGGCCTACCTATTTATTGTTTTAATTAATTAGAGTAACATAAAAACAACAATTTAAAATTAATACGGTAATTTTGAATGATATTCTGAGTTTTACGTAAGTCATCGATATCGTTGACTTAGGCTTTGCTAAGCGCGCACTCAGCACGACTTCGAAGTTAGCTTTATAAATACCGACATTGTCTTAGCTCGAAAGTAAAGTCTGAGCAAAGTCAAAGTACGGTTTATAGATATCAGCCTAAGAGCAGTGTTCCTTCGTCAGAGTCCAGCGTGAAACTAAATGTACTAGACCACGATTCTCAAACCTAGCGACAGCAGTGCGGCTGCAGCGCTCCAAAGGTCGACTTGAAGTCATTGGATGTTTCGACTATCTCTTACGCGTATCACACATTTGTGAATGAAAATTTTTACTAGTCCTTTCAAATCAACTATCCAATATTTAGTCTTTAGACAGTTTATCATCAACTGGGGTCCACCGTGCAAGGTATATGTGCTTCAGCCAGGTGATATGTGCATCAGCCATAATAAGCTTAGCCAGATGCGAAAAACGAGGAATTAAAATCGGGTGCTTTTGAACTTCACTCATTTCGGAATTTTGTAAACGCCCTCCAACTCTAAGTATCCCATCACTGTCCAAAGAAGGATTAAAGGGTAGTAATTTGCTTTTACTGGACATTGTTGTCAACAAAAACATTACGGTTATGAAATAGCTTGCTTAAAGTCTAATAATCCCATAAAAGGTCGTCTTTCATTATTAAATCCCTTCTTATACAGTGAATAATTACAAGAGTTAGTGGTAAGTTGCTAAAAACAATGTGACAATGCAGCTATCAAATGTACTAACTCTAATTTGCACGACTTATACAAACTGCAGGCTTCCACATCTCACCAAAGTTCAGTATCAAAATTTTTAGCTGATTAAGGAATTGAGCTCCAGTTCTTACATGCTTACAGTCCTGTCTTTGCCGAGCTGTGGAAGGCTGGAGTAAAAAGTTTAAAATATCATTTAAAAATAGTAATAGGCTATAATGTACATACTTATGAAGAATTCAACACGGTGATAATTCAAATTGAACGAATTTTGTATGCCAGACCATTAACCCCGATGTCTTCAAATCCCTCAGATATGTCATATTTTACTCCTTGTCATATTTTGACAAGGCATATTTGAAAATCACACAAGGTATTAAACCTTGTGTGATTTTGGAAACAATGTAATCATCAATTACAACAAAATTTCTTTAAACAATGGCATAATTGTTATTTAACTACGCTCCGAATTAGACCTAAATGGAGCAATGAGTAATAATAATAATAATAAGTCCGCACTATAATGACGTCCCACAGGATGCATCATCCGAGATCGTCAGTAATGAGGCTGTACTTGCCGCGGAAGCGTGGTGGGCGCGGCTTTTTAAGCGCGCTTACCATGCATAATCGCGAAGTGTGCAGCCTCCGTAATTACTTTCTGACGAGAGCGGATGATCCCTACTATAGGGACGTTATTTCTTGTGATAAAGGATTATATCATTTTATGATATAGCATTTCCGACCGGGAGACCGTATGGAAGGAGAAGGAGCTCCACGGGAGGTTCTACAAGGCTCTACATGAGCCTTTCGTGGACACAGTCGCCTCCCTCCACTGGCTACGTTTCGATGACCTCTTTGAGGAAACCGAGGGTTTTGTCTGTGCGATACAAGATCAGGTTATTAAGACCAACAATTATCGGAGATACATCCTAAAGGATGGCACCGTTGACGTCTGTCGAGCTTGTCGCCATCCCGGTGAATCACTTAGGCATGTCATCTCCGGTTGTTCGGCGCGTTGTAACTCTGAGTATTTGCACAGGCACAACTTAGTAGCCAGGATTCTACACCAGGAGCTCGCTCTGAAATACGGTCTCGTGGATCGGAAACTGCCGTATTATAAGTACTTGCCGGAAGCCGTGCTCGAAAATGACCGCGCCAGGCTCTACTGGGACCGGGCCATCATCACAGACAGGACTATTCTTGCGAATAAGCCTGATATTGTGCTGATGGACCGGGCACAGTCAAGGATATTTTTGGTCGACATTACCATTCCTTATGACGAGAACCTCGTGAAAGCTGAAACAGATAAGCTTACTTAATATCTGGACCTGGCTCACGAGGTGACCGACATGTGGGGTGGATTGCCGGCCGAAATTATTCCTGTGGTCGTTTCTGCGAACGGGTTAATCCCAGTCAGCCTCTCGTGTCGTCTGAGGCGACTGGGACTCCGTGACGGACCGCTCCAAGCTCAAATGCAGAAGGCGGTGCTCCTCGATACCGCCCGCATAGTCCGCCGGTTTATTTCCCTTTGCCCCTAACCCTCGGCCGTTTGGTCTCCCCTGCCGAGGGCTTCCATCTGGTTGGGTTTTTATTTATTTATGTATTTTTATATATTTATTTTATTTTATTGATATATATGTATGTTTATCATTTTCATTTACAATTATATATTTATACAGCCCAACCAGATGAGAAAACTATATAGATACCCCTAAATAATAATAATAATACCTTTGCGAGACGGACTCAATTCTTTTTGGCGCCGCACTGGCAGTTTGCCGTATTATTGGCGCCGAACTTCCCACGACTGGACGCGCTACTAGACAAAGTAGCGCCATCCCAGCCTGGAGAAGAAGAATTGAGGACCGTATCGCAAAGGCAAGAGCCCTCATCGGCAGACTGATAAGCTTCAGGTCGGGCAATAATAGGCCGAGAATTGTGCGCACCGTCAGGTTGGCGTTTGCTGGGACAAATATCAGTCTGTCCCAGCCGGAAATAACGCAAAAACTGACGGAGCGCATAGACGACCTGAAGCAGAGAATAGCTGCTTGGGGGAAGCGGATTCGGCGATATACCGAGAGGTCGACACGGTTCAACCAGAATCGTCTCTTCCAGAGTGATCAGAAGAGGCTCTACGAATCACTGGAGCGACCAATGGTACGTGGAACGGG
Organism: Parnassius glacialis; assembly: GCA_033319125.1. Classification (NCBI taxonomy): domain Eukaryota; kingdom Metazoa; phylum Arthropoda; class Insecta; order Lepidoptera; family Papilionidae; genus Parnassius; species Parnassius glacialis. The sequence continues at coordinate 72,863,548 of JAVANC010000004.1, read as the reverse complement.
CCCAGCACCGAATCAGGCCGACACTATCGCATTCTGGCGCGGCCTGTGGTCAGAGCCCGTAAACCACAGCGAGGGCCCTTGGAAGGAAGTTGTGGCGAGTCAGTGTGCGAATGTTACGCCCATGGACCCCGTCATCATAACGCTGGATGACGTAGCTGAGGCGGTCCGTAGAGCCCCGAACTGGAAAAGTCCGGGGCTCGACGGGCTGCATCACTACTGGCTGAAGGGGTTCGTGGTGTGTCACGCTGTACTCGCCCGACAGTTTCAAGAGGCTCTCGACCAGAAGTCGCTCCCGAGCCTCTTCACTACTGGGATCACTCATTTGGTTCCTAAAGATCAGGATACCACAGACCCGAGCAAATACCGCCCCATAACATGTCTACCCACGATATACAAGACACTAACATCCATTTTGAGCGCGAGAATCACTCGTCAACTGAACTCAAATCAGGTAATGTCGCGCGCTCAGAATGGATGTAGGGGCGGTGGTCGTGGAACCAAGGAACCACTCCTCATTGACGCGGTCATTGGCAAGGTGGTTAAACACAACCGTGGGAACCTCTCCGCCGCCTGGATAGACTACAAAAAGGCATTCGGCTCGGTGCCTCATACATGGCTTAAGAGGGTCCTCGAGCTGTACAAGGTTGACTGTCCAGTTCGAGACTTCCTCGGGCAATGTATGGGGCAGTGGAGTACGATCCTTTGTCATCTAGGTGAGCGGATGACGGCTGCGGAGAACCACATAAGGATAAGAAATCTTCCAAAATCTTCCAGGGCGATTGTTTGAGTCCAATCTGGTTTTGCCTCTCTCTGAACCCTCTCAGTACCTTACTGGAGGGCTCCGGGAGGGGATTTCAGCTTCGGAGAGGAGGTACAAAAGTAACCCACCTTTTCTATATGGATGATCTCAAATTATTCGCCTCCAGTCGCTCCCACCTTATGGAGTTGCTAAACATAACTTGTGATTTTAGCAATTCTATAGGAATGGAGCTGGAGTCGGATAAGTGTGCGATCCTCCATGTCGAAAGGGGAAGGGTTACTAACTCTGAGGGCATAGACTTATCTATGCTCATCAGCATAAGAACCCTTTCCGAGGCTGAAACATACCGATACCTGGGTATGTCACAGAACATCGATGTAGATGAGGCGGGTATGAAACGGTCAGTTTGCGATGTGTTTTATGCACGCTTGACCAAAGTGCTTAACAGCCTTTTGTCCGGTGTGAATAAGACGCACGCATATAACGGTTGGATCATGCCTGTTCTCATGTATACCTTTGGCATGCTCAGGTGGACTCAGACCGAACTGAACGCTCTGGACAGAAAAGTCCGCACTATAATGACGTCCCACAAGATGCATCATCCGAGATCGTCAGTAATGAGGCTGTACTTGCCGGGGAAGCATGGTGGGCGCGGCTTTTTAAGCGCGCTTACCATGCATAATCGCGAAGTGTGCAGCCTCCGTAATTACTTTCTAACGAGAGCGGATGATCCATACTATAGGGACGTTATTTCTTGTGATAAAGGACTTACCCCTCTATCCTTAGCCAACGAGCAATGGCAAGACCCGGCAGTGCAGAGCATTTTCGACCAAGAGACCGTATGGAAGGAGAAAGAGCTCGACGGGAGGTTCTACAAGGCCCTTCATGAGCCTTTCGTAGACACAGTCGCCTCTCTCCACTGGCTACGTTTCGGTGACCTCTTTAGGGAAACTGAGGGCTTTGTCTGTGCAATACAGGATCAGGTTATTAAGACCAACAATTATCGGAGATACATCCTAAAGGATGGCACCGTCGACATCTGTCGAGCTTGTCGCCATCCCGGTGAGTCACTTAGGCATGTCATCTCTGGTTGTTTGGCGCTTTCTAACTCTGAGTATTTGCACAGACACAACCTAGTAGCCAGGATTCTACACCAGGAGCTCGCTCTGAAATACGGTCTCGTGGATCGGAAACTGCCATATTATAAGTACTAGCCGGAAGCCGTGCTCGAAAATGACCGCGCTAGGCTCTACTGGGACCGGGCCATCATCACAGATAGGACTATTCTTGCGAATAAGCCTGATATTGTGCTGATGGACCGGGCACAGTCAAGGATATTTTTGGTCGACATTACCATTCCTTATGACGAGAACCTCGTGAAAGCCGAAACAGATAAGCTGACAAAATATCTGGACCTGGCTCACGAGGTGACCGACATGTGGGGTGGTCTGCCGGCCGAAATTATTCCTGTGGTCGTTTCTGCGAACGGGTTAATCCCAGTTAGTTTCTCGGGTCATCTGAGTCGACTGGGACTCCGTGACGGACCGCTCCAAGCTCAAATGCAGAAGGCGGTGCTCCTCGATACCGCCCGCATCGTCCGCCGGTTTCTTTCCCTTTCCCCCTAACCCTCGGCCGTTTGGTCTCCCCTGCCGAGGGCTTCCATCTGGTTGGGTTTTTATATATTTATGTAAAGTACTTATTTTATTTTATTAATATTTATGTAAGTTTATCATTTTCATTTTCAATTATATATTTATACAACCCAACCAGATGAGAAAACTATACAAATACCCCATAATAATAATGAGTAATAATAATAATAATAATGGATGATGGATAGAAATAGAACGCGAATAGGGCCGCTGCCTGGGGGTCGCCGGGGCGCGTCTGGAGCTGGCGCTGGACGCGACAGCATGCGAGCCGCCAGCCGATCGCGAGGTGCTGCAAGACCACCTAGCAGCCCCTCGCGTCCATCATCCCCACCAGACGGCTTGGTGTCGGCGGGGTCCTCCCGGACTCGGCAAGCGGCACCCGCCACTGGTGGAGTACGCCGCATGCGTTGGACAAAACATATGAACATAAACGCATTGCGGGCGTACTATAGGGCGAAAGGGGAAGAAACTGGAGGGATAGCGTATCGGGCTCGGATGCATCGCTTTTTTGCCGAGCTTGAGCCGTCAGTTCCCGTCAAAGAGCAAAACCTGGCAGACCGAGTTCGGTACATCATACGCTCAAAAATATTTGATGATGCCGAACTCGAACGACTACGGCGTGAGGCTATTCCCTCATCGAATGAACCGGCTATAGCTGGGGATGCGGCTCCTCAGGCCACAGACCAGCAGCCACATATAGAGGGCGTCATGGATCTCCCCGCTCTGGTTGGTTCAGGCGATGATGGAATGGTCACCCAAGAACTAGAGCAGATGAGGAGTAAATTGGATGAGGCGATTGTGGAAACGCGCAGTACGCCTCTCGAAAATCGACCGCGACTCCCGCGCATACCCCTAAGCAAGCGGAATCGGGCTGTCGTGAGGGCTCTCAACCCAATGCTGGTGACCTATTTGGAAGCCAGCCGGGACCTTTGCGACACGGACTCAATTCTTTTTGGCGCCGCACTGGCAGTCTGCCGCATTGTTGGCGCCAAACTTCCCACGGCTGGACGCGCTACTAGACAAAGTAACGCCATCCCAGCCTGGAGAAGAAGGATTGAGGACCGTATCGCAAAGGCAAGGGCCCTCATCGGCAGGCTGATAAGCTTCAGGTCGGGCAATAACAGGCCGAGAATTGAGCTCACCGTCAGGATGGCGTTTGCTGGGACAAACATCAGTTTGTCCCAGCCGGATATAACGCAAAAACTGACGGAGCGCATAGACGACCTGAAGCAGAGAATCGCTGCTTGGGGGAAGCGGATTCGGCGATATACCGAGAGGTCGACACGGTTCAACCAGAATCGTCTCTTCCAGAGTGATCAGAAGAGGCTCTATGAATCATTGGAGCGACCAATGCTACGTGGAACGGGCCCAGCACCGAATCAGGCCGACAGTATCGAATTCTGGCGCGGCCTGTGGTCAGAGCCCGTAAACCACAGCGAAGGCCCTTGGATGGAAGTAGTGGCGAGTCAGTGTGCGAATGTTACGCCCATGGACCCCGTCATATAACGCCGGATGACGTAGCTGAGGCGGTCCGTAGGGCCCCGAACTGGAAAAGTCCGGGGCTCGACGGGCTGCATCACTATTGGCTGAAGGGGTTCGTGGTGTGTCACGCTGTGCTCGCCCGACAGTTTCAAGAGGCTCTCGACCAGAAGTCGCTCCCGAGCCTCTTCACTACTGGGATCACTCATTTGGTTCCTAAAATCCGGGATTCCACAGACCCGAGCAAATACCGCCCCATAACATGTCTACCCACGATATACAAGACACTAACATCCATTTTGAGCGCGAGAATCACTCGTCACCTGAACTTAAATCAGGTGATGTCGCGCGCTCAAAATGGATGTCGGGGCGGTGGTCGTGGAACCAAGGAACCACTCCTCATTGACGCGGTCATTGGCAAGGTGGTTAAACGCAACCGTCGGAACCTCTCCGCCGCCTGGATAGACTATAAAAAGGCATTCGACTCGGTGCCTCATACATGGCTTAAGAGGGTCCTCGAGCTGTATAAGGTCAATTGTACAGTTCGAGACTACCTCGGGGAGTGTATGGGGCAATGGAGTACGATCCTTTGTCATCTAGGCGAGCGGATGACGGCTGCGGAGAACCACATAAGGATAAGAAGGGGTATCTTCCAGGGCGATTGTTTGAGTCCAGTCTGGTTCTGCCTCTCTCTGAACCCTCTCAGTACCTTACTGGGGGGCTCCGGGAGGGGATTTCAGCTTCGGAGAGGAGGTACAAAAGTGACCCACCTTTTCTATATGGATGATCTCAAGTTATTCGCCTCCAGTCGCTCTCATCTTATGGAATTGCTAAACATCACTTGTGATTTTAGCAATTCTATTAGAATGGAGCTGGGGACGGATAAGTGTGCGGTCCTCCATGTAGAAAGGGGAAGGGTTGCTAACTCTGAGGGCATAGACTTATCTATGCCCATCAACATAAGGACCCTTTCCGAGGCTGAAACATACCGATACCTGGGTATGTCACAGAACATCGGTGTAGATGAGGCGGGTATGAAACAATCAGTTTGCGATGTGTTTTATGCACGCTTGACCAAAGTGCTTAACAGCCTTTTGTCCGGTATGAATAAGACGCACGCATATAACGGTTGGGTCATGCCTGTTCTCATGTATACCTTTGGCATACTCAGGTGGACTCAGACCGAACTGAACGCTCTGGACAGAAAAGTCCGCACTATAATGCCGTCCCACAGGGTGCATCATCCGAGATCGTGAGTAATGAGGCTGTACTTGCCGCGGAAGCATGGTGGACGCGGCTTTTTAAGCGCGCTTACCATGCATAATCGCGAAGTGTGCAGCCTCCGTAATTACTTTCTGACGAGAGCGGATGATCCATACTATAGGGACGTTATTTGTTGTGATAAAGGACTTACCCCTCTATCCTTAGCCAACGAGCAATGGCAAGACCCGGCAGTACAGAGCATTTCCGACCGGGAGACCGTATGGAAGGAGAAAGAGCTCCACGGGAGGTTCTACAAGGCTCTACATGAGCCTTTAGTAGACACAGTCTCCTCCCTCCACTGGCTACGTTTCGGTGACCTCTTTGGGGAAACCGAGGGTTTTGTCTGTGCGATACAGGATCAGGTTATTAAGACCAACAATTATCGGAGATACATCCTAAAGGATGGCACCGTTGACGTCTGTCGAGCTTGTCGCCATCCCGGTGAGTCACTTAGGCATGTCATCTCCGGTTGTTCGGCGCTTTCTAACTCTGAGTATTTGCACAGGCACAACTTAGTAGCCAGGATTCTACACCAGGAGCTCGCTCTGAAATACGGTCTCGTGGATCGGAAACTGCCGTATTATAAGTACTTGCCGGAAGCCGTGCTCGAAAATGACCGCGCCAGGCTCTACTGGGACCGGGCCATCATCACGGACAGGACTATTCTTGCGAATAAGCCTGATATTGTGCTGATGGACCGGGCACAGTCAAGGATATTTTTGGTCGACATTACCATTCCTTATGACGAGAACCTCGTGAAAGCCGAAACAGATAAACTGACTAAATATCTGGACCTGGCTCACAAGGTGACCGACATGTGGGGTGGATTGCTGGCCGAAATTATACCTGTAGTCGTCTCTGCGAACGGGTTAATCCCAGTCAGCCTCTCGGGTCATCTGAGGCGACTGGGACTCCGTGACGGACCGCTCCAAGCTCAAATGCAGAAGGCGGTGCTCCTCGATACCGCCCGCATCGTCCGCCGGTTTCTTTCCCTTTCCCCCTAACCCTCGGCCGTTTGGTCTCCCCTGCCGAGGGCTTCCATCTGGTTGGGTTTTTATTTATTTATGTATTTTTTATGTATTTATTTTATTTTGTTGATATTTATGTATGTTTATCATTTTCATTTACAATTATATATTTATACAGCTCAACCAGATGAGAAAACTATAAAGATACCCCTAAATAATAATAATAATAATACCCAATGCTAGTGACCTATTTGGAAGCCAGCCGGGACATTTGCGAGACGGACTCAATTCTTTTTGGCGCCGCACTGGCAGTTTGCCGTATTATTGGCGCCAAACTTTCCACGGCTGGACGCGCTACTAGACTAAGTAGCGCCATCCCAGCCTGGAGAAGAAGGATTGAGGACCGTATCGCAAAGGCAAGAGCCCTCATCGGCAGACTGATAAGCTTCAGGTCGGGCAATAATAGGCCGAGGATTGTGCGCACCGTCAGTTTGGCGTTTGCTGGGACAAATATCAGTCTGTCCCAGCCGGACATAACGCAAAAACTGACGGAGCGCATAGACGACCAGAAGCAGAGAATCGCTGCTTGGGGGAAGCGGATTCGGCGATATACCGAGAGGTCGACACGGTTCAACCAGAATCGTCTCCTCAAGAGTGATCAGAAGAGGCTCTATGAATCATTGGAGCGACCAATGGTACGTGGAACGGGCCCAGCACCGAATCAGGCCGACACTATCGCATTCTGGCGCGGCCTGTGGTCAGAGCCCGTAAACCACAGCGAGGGCCCTTGGACGGAAGTTGTGGTGAGTCAGTGTGCTAATGTTACGCCCGTGGACCCCGTCATCATAACGCCGGATGACGTAGCTGAGGCGGTCCGTAGGGCACCGAACTGGAAAAGTCCGGGTCTCGACGGACTGCATCACTACTGGCTGAAGGGGTTCATGGTGTGTCACGCTGTGCTCGCCCGACAGTTTCAAGAGGCTCTCGACCAAAAGTCGCTCCCGAGCCTCTTCACTACTGGGATCACTCATTTGGTTCCTGAAGACCGGGATTCCACAGACCCGAGCAAATACCGCCCCATAACGTGTCTACCTACCATATACAAGACACTTACATCCATTTTGAGCGCGAGAATCACTCGTCACCTGAACTCAAATCAGGTGATGTCGCGCGCTCAAAATGGATGTCGGGGCGGTGGTCGTGGAACCAAGGAACCACTCCTCATTGACGCGGTCATTGGCAAGGTGGTTAAACGCAACCGTCGGAACCTCTCCGCCGCCTAGATAGACTACAAAAAGGCATTCGACTCGGTGCCTCATACATGGCTTAAGAGGGTCCTTGAGCTGTACAAGGTCGACTGTACAGTTCAAGACTTCCTCGAGCAATGTATGGGGCAGTGGAGTACGATCCTTTGTCATCTAGGCGATCGGATGACGGCTGCGGAGAGCCACATAAGGATAAGAAGGGGTATCTTCCAGGGCGATTGTTTGAGTCCAATCTGGTTTTGCCTCTCTCTGAACCCTCTCAGTACCTTACTGGAGAGTTCCGGGAGGGGATTTCAGCTTCGGAAAGGAGGTACAAAAGTGACCCACCTTTTCTATATGGATGATTTCAAGTTATTCGCCTCCAGTCGCTCTTATCTTATGGAATTGCTAAACATCGCTTGTGATTTTAGCAATTCTATTAGAATGGAGCTGGGGACGGATAAGTGTGCGGTCCTCCATGTCGAAAGGGGAAGGGTTGCTAACTCTGAAGGCATGGACTTGTCTATGCCCATCAGCATAAGGACCCTTTCCGAGGCTGAAACATACCGATACCTGGGTATGTCACAGAACATCGGTGTAGATGAGGCGGGTATGAAACAGTCAGTTTGCGATGTGTTTTATGCACGCTTGACCAAAGTGCTTAACAGCCTTTTATCCGGTGTGAATAAGACGCACGCATATAACGGTTGGATCATGCCTGTTCTCATGTATACCTTTGGCATGCTCAGGTGGACTCAGACCGAACTGAACGCTTTGGACAGAAAAGTCGGCACTATAATGACGTCCCACAGGATGCATCATCCGAGATCGTCAGTAATGAGGCTGTACTTGCCGCGGATGCATGGTGGGCGCGGCTTTTTAAGCGCGCTTACCATGCATAATCGCGAAGTGTGCAGCCTCCGTAATTACTTTCTGACGAGAGCGGATGATCCATACTATAGGGACGTTATTTCTTGTGACAAAGGACTTACCCTTCTATCCTTAGCCAACGAGCAATGGCAAGACCCGGCTGTACAGAGCATTTCCGACCGGGAGACCGTATGGAAGGAGTAGGAGCTCCACGGGAGGTTCTACAAGGCTCTACATGAGCCTCTCGTAGACACAGTCTCCTCCCTCCACTGGCTACGTTTCGGTGACCTCTTTGGGGAAACCGAGGGTTTTGTCTGTGCGATACAGGATCAGGTTATTAAGACCAACAATTATCGGAGATACATCCTAAAGGATGGCACCGTTGACGTCTGTCGAGCATGTCGCCATCCCGGTGAGTCACTTAGGCATGTCATCTCCGGTTGTTCGGCGCTTTCTAACTCTGAGTATTTGCACAGGCACAACTTAGTAGCCAGGATTCTACACCAGGAGCTCGCTCTGAAATACGGTCTCGTGGATCGGAAACTGCCGTATTATAAGTACTTGCCGGAAGCCGTGCTCGAAAATGACCGCGCCAGGCTCTACTGGGACCGGGCCATCATCACAGACAGGACTATTCTTGCGAATAAGCCTGATATTGTGCTGATGGACCGGGCACAGTCAAGGATATTTTTGGTCGACATTACCATTCCTTATGACGAGAACCTCGTGAAAGCCGAAACAGATAAGCTTACTAAATATCTGGACCTGGCTCACGAGGTGACCGACATGTGGGGTGAATTGCCGGCCGAAATTATTCCTGTGGTCGTTTCTGCGTACGGGTTAATCCCAGTCAGCCTCTCGGGTCATCTGAGGCGACTGGGACTCCGTGACGGACCGCTCCAAGCTCAAATGCACATGGCGGTGCTCCTCGATGCCGCCCGCATAGTCCGCCGGTTTCTTTCCCTTTCCCCCTAACCCTCGGCCGTTTGGTCTCCCCTGCCGAGGGCTTCCATCTGGTTGGGTTTTTTTTTTTTTTTTATGTATTTGTTTTATTTTGTTGATATTTATGTATGTTTATCATTTTCATTTACAATTATACATTTATACAGCCCAACTAGATGAGAATACTATATAGATACCCCAATAATAATAATAATAATAAGGGATATCTTCCAGGGCGATTGTTTGAGTCTAATCTGGTTCTGCCTTTCTCTGAACCCTCTCAGTACCTTACTGGAGGGCTCCGGGAGGGGATTTCAGCTTCGGAAAGGAGGTACAAAAGTGACCCACCTTTTCTACATGGATGATCTCAAGTTATTCGCCTCCAGTCGCTCCCATCTTATGGAATTGCTAAACATCACGTATGATTTTAGCATTTCTATTGGAATGGAGCTGGGGACGGATAAGTGTGCGATCCTCCATGTTGAAAGGGGAAGGGTTGCTAACTCTGAGGGCATAGACTTATCTATGCCCATCAACATAAAGACCCTTTCCGAGGCTGAAACATACCGATACCTGGGTATGTCACAGAACATCGGTGTAGATGAGGCGGGTATGAAACAGTCAGTTTGCGATGTGTTTTATGCACGCTTGACCAAAGTGCTTAACAGCCTTTTGTCCGGTGTGAATAAGGCGCACGCATATAACGGTTGGATCATGCCTGTTCTTATGTATACTTTTGGCATACTCAGGTGGACTCAGACCGAACTGAACGCTCTGGACAGAAAAGTCCGCACTATAATGACGTCCCACAGGATGCATCATCCGAGATCGTCAGTAATGAGGCTGTACTTGCCGCGGAAACATGATGGGCGCGGCTTTTTAAGCGCGCTCACCATGCATCATCGCGAAGTGTGCAGCCTCCGTAATTACTTTCTGACGAGAGCGGATGATCCATACTATAGGGACGTTATTTTCTGTGATAAAGGACTTACCCCTCTATTCTTAGCCAACGAGCAATGGCAAGACCCGGCAGTACAGGGCATTTCCGACCGAGAGACCGTATGGAAGGAGAAGGAGCTCCACGGGAGGTTCTACAAGGCTCTTCATGAGCCTTTCGTAGACACAGTCGCCTCCCTCCACTGGCTACGTTTCGGTGACCTCTTTGGGGAAACCGAGGGTTTTGTCTGTGCGATACAGGATCAGGTTATTAAGACCAACAATTATCGGAGATACATCCTAAAGGCTGGCACCGTTGACGTCTGTCGAGCATGTCGCCATCCCGGTGAGTCACTTAGGCATGTCATCTCCGGTTGTTCGGCGCTTTCTAACTCTGAGTATTTGCACAGGCACAACTTAGTAGCCAGGATTCTACACCAGGAGCTCGCTCTGAAATACGGTCTCGTGGATCGGAAACTGCCGTATTATAAGTACTTGCCGGAAGCCGTGCTCGAAAATGACCGCGCCAGGCTCTACTGGGACCGGGCCATCATCACAGACAGGACTATTCTTGCGAATAAGCCTGATATTGTGCTGATGGACCGGGCACAGTCAAGGATATTTTTGGTCGACATTACCATTCCTTATGACGAGAACCTCGTGAAAGCCGAAACAGATAAGCTGACTAAATATCTGGACCTGGCTCACGAGGTGACCGACATGTGGGGTGGATTGCCGGCCGAAATTATACCTGTAGTCGTCTCTGCGAATGGGTTAATTCCAGTCAGCCTCTCGGGTCATCTGAGGCGACTGGGACTCCGTGACGGACCGCTCCAAGCTCAAATACAGAAGGCGGTGCTCCTCGATACCGCCCGCATCGTCCGCCGATTTCTTTCCCTTTCCCCCTAACCCTCGGCCGTCTGGTCTCCTCTGCCGAGGGCTTCCATCTGGTTGGGTTTTTATATATTTATGTATTTTTTGTGTATTTATTTTATTTTATTGATATTTATGTACGTTTATTATGTTTGTTTACAATTATATATTTATATTGCCTAACCAGATGAGAAAACTTTATAGATACCCCAAAATAATAATAATAATAATTTATTTGATACAGACAACACAGATCCATTATAAAATTACATTTTTATTTTTTTTTATTACACTATACCTTAAATTTTAATTATAATTATTGGTTAATCAATGATATTATTACATTTTATTATTAAGATTTTAATAAATTTGACCACCTACTAAAAATTTCCCTACATGCATAAATATTACAAATAATTTTGATGAGATTATTCTGCGACCCAAAAACAAAACTTCTAAATCGCGCGATACGGTGACGGATCAACGCATCCAAACCAACGACACGGGCCTCTGCGAACATCTGGGACGCGCTACAGTATCGTGGCTGACGGAACAACACGCGAAACGAATCATTATACTGTACCTTCAGTCTGCGATATTCCTCTTTAGTGTAATTCGTCCACAGCTGAGGAGTGTAAAGTGGCTGACAGTAAGCTGAAAACAACGCCAGCTTTGAGGTATAAGAACACTTTTGAAAGCGTCTAGCTATCATGTTGGCACGCACTGACAAGGAACGTCGCTCGCGGTCCATATCGGAACCATCACACAGATCCTGAGTAACAATATGACCCAGGTATTTAAACGTCGATTAATCTTTAATGATTTCTTATATTTACGCCAAGACTACACATTGAATAAAACTATTTTTTACGGATTTTATCGCGTTTAATTATACAATTCCCGACGTTTCGGGTGATTTACAGCAACCCATAGTCACGGGGGGGACTGAGATGTTTGACGTCTCAATGTAACAGTTAGCCCGGCTACCTTCAGTTTTTTAATATTAATTTTAGTTAGATTTACGCAGAATGAACTTACAGTATCTTGAAGTCTAGCAGTGGTATGCTTGGGTTTGGATTTAATTTTGTTAATTATAAGATCCCAAACAGATGGCAGCATCCATCCATCTTCTCTATTGAAATTAGGATGTTTTTTAATTTCAAATCTGATGTAATGGCGGGGTCGATCTTGAACATGTTCACAGACTCCAGACTTCCCAGAGCGTCGGTACTTCACGTCAGCTATATGTTCTTTCACGCGGGTTTTAATGGATCTTTTTGTTTGTCCTATGTAAGAGAGACCACATTCACAATCAAGCTTGTACACTCCTGCATCTTGTAGAGGAATATTACACTTGCCGGATGGTAAAAATTGACTAATCTTCTTCAGCGGCTTGAAGTATATTTTAATAGAAGCTCGCATCAAAATGTAGCCAACCTTGTCTGTGACTCCTCTGACATACGGTATTACAGCAGACACACGCTCAACTGTGGTCGGCTTCACTCGGTCACTGTGACGTAGGCGCGGGACCCGAAGCTTGTTGTCTTGCAATACTTGCTCGACGTGCTGAAGCTCGGCGGTCAGATGTTTTCTGTCACAGATCCCTCGAGCTCTCTGAAACAAAGACTTTCCCACGGTAGCAAACTGTGATGGATGATGGTGCGATTCACCATTTAAATATCGGTTGGTATGGGTCTTTTTCCTATACACAGTGTGACCAATTGTATTATCAGGATTTCGGATGACTAAAACATCTAGGAAAGCTAAAGAATTGTTTGCCTCTAACTCAATTGTGAATTGTATTTTAGACTTTATGGAATTAAGGTGGTCTAAAAATGCAGTAACTTTGTCTGATGGTAAAATTATGAAAGTGTTGTCAACGTACCGCTTGTAGAATCTTGGATTTACAGGAGCAGTAAGAAGGGCTTTCTCCTCAAAGTCCTATATGAATATGTCGGCGACTGTGGGAGCTACAGGTGAGCCCATCGCCACTCCATCTACTTGCTTGTAAAACTCCTCCTTCCACAATAGATAGCCACATGTAAGGCAGTGTTTGAGTAATACTGCATATTCTGTAGGCATGTTGTATTCTTCTAGCTTCCTGGTTACAATTGAGATGCAGCCTTCGATAGGTAAGCATGTAAATAGTGACTGAACATCAAAACTGTCCATTGTTTAATTGTCAGCGAGATGTAGGTCTTTTATCTCACTAACAAAATGGTACGAATCCTTTGTGTGTGCTCTAGTTTGCCCTCTCAGTGGTGACAGAATTTTCTGCCAGGTGTTGAGCCAACTTATAAGTTGGTGAATCGATTTGGCTCACTATGGGACGTAGTGAAGCGTTTGGTTTGTGTATTTTCGGTAACCTATATAACCTCGGTGGTTTGGTACACGGTGGTATCATCGAATTTACGTCCAGATTTAATTTTTCAGAGTAACTCGTTATTAGATCGCTAGTTGTTTTAAGCACATTGCTTGTAGGGTCTGTTTTGACCTTTTTGTACGTACTTTCGTCCGATAAAAGTTGTTGTATTTTCAAATTATAATCTGACGTATCCATTACTACCGTAGCATTTCCTTTATCAGAACGGAGAATCGTGAGCTCTGGTCTGTTGCGTAAGTTGTACAGAGAAGATGGATGGGCGCTGCCATCTGCTTGGGATCCTATAATTAACAAAATTAAATCCAAACCCAAGAATACCCCTGCTACACTTCAAGGTACTGTAAGTTCATTCTGCGAAAATCGAACCAAAAATTAATATTAAAAAACTGAAGGTAGCCGGGCTAACTGTGACATCGGGACGTCAAACATCTCAGTCCCCCCCCCCCCCCGTGACCATGGGTTGCTGTAAAGCACCCGAAACGTCGGGAATTAAAATAGTAAAATTAAACACGATAAAATCCGTAAAAATAGTTTTGTTCAATGGAGCAATGAGACTCATAATATTAAGGAAGGTGTGTTAGTGATTCTTAGCATATACAATGTTAATCATTTTAGTTGGAAAATTAGATACTAAATTTGTATCCTTGAAAGGATAATAAGGTATATAGATATATTTGATGTAAAAATGTCTAATGGGAAAGTAATGCGAATCATTAAAATTTGTGTATTGCCAATTAGTGAGTTAAGAAGGTAAGGTGTTTGGTATTTTAGTTTTTATCATTAAGATATTATCTACCAACGTACATGAGAAGACACGGCAAAGTATGACTTTGCGCAACGACTTGCGGTACACCGTACCGCAACTTTCCAGTATCCACTCCCGTCGCGACGAGTTGTTTTGTACTATCATAAAAATGCCTGGTTGTGTGCTTAAAGACTGTTCTAAACACTCGAAAACATAAAAATGTGATGGTTTAACATTTCATAGGTAAGTATACATAAATACGCTTTAAACTTTTTGATAGAATATTTTTCGCAAAGTAACAACGCCCAGGAGAAGCGAGTTGCCACGGACACCATTTTACAATACAAATTATAGAGTAATGAAATTAAAAGATGCAGATACACCGACATTTGTACCTACTTTTATGTTGTTGTTCAGTTATTATTATCAGTTTATTCAAAGATTTCAATAGTACAAGCGTAGTTTAAGAAGAGATACTATTTATGATTAACTATTTTACTTCGTAAAATAATTTTACCTATATACCATATAGTAAGTATTGATTTTTTTTACTACTAATTTGAATCCGTTTGACAACACCTCACCTGATGGAAAAAATATTCTGTAGAATAGATAAAAAAGGTACTTTTATTAAAATAAAAACTTGTTTTTGAAGGTTTCTACGGCCGGGACATGAGAAAAGAGAAGCGTGGATTAAATTTGTACAAAATAATCGGAATGAAGAAACATGGCTTCCGATTCCTGATACATATTTATGTTCATTGCACTTTAAGGAGGAGGATAAGCATTATACAAAAACAGGACGAGTTCATCTAAAGGAAACTGCTATACCATACGACAAAAACACCGTGTTATTATCGGTAAGTCGATTCTATGTAGTTCCTACTAATCTGAGGCTCAATTCATACTGACGTCGAAGAGACTAATTCGACGCGAAATATTTTTAAACTTTATAGTATATTCACCTCTATTTCTATTAAATAAGCATTACGCGTTCCTCACATAATTTTCTCTTTTGGCTATAACTCGTAAACCAACGGCGACATACCCCCCGTCTTGAGTTTCAAATTAAAGGCCTTGACAAGTTCCACTCCTTTCTTATATCATGCCATAATAGTAAATTTATTAACGCATAAGATCAAACCAGTTTCATGAAATTCATTGAAAAATAAATATTTTATTTTATTTTCAGCCTTCAAAATCACATCAATCCAGTTTGCATCCAATATCTGAACAAGTAAGCGAATCAAAGTAAAATTTGACACTCCTCAGAAAATTGTGCTTAAAAAGAAACTTTTAAAAGCAAGTACGGCGAGAAAGAAATTGACTGATAAAATAAGGAAGATACAGCGTCAAAATAAATATTTAAAGGTAAAATGTTCATCATATGAAAAAAATGTTTTAACTTTAAAAGAGAACTTTGGTTTAAATCCGAAAGCTGTAAATTATTTAATATGAATTAAAGCTGAGGTTGTGAAATTACGTAAATCTTAGATCAAACGAAATAAGCAGAATAAACATCATATATTATACACCGCGCCATTACGAAAATTCGCCTTGAATTTGCACTATTATTCTACAGCAGCTTACAAATATGTCAGAGAAATTTACAAGAAAGCCCTTCCACATCCTAGAAAAATCTGCAGATGATTATTCATCAGTTGACGTAGAATCGAGATTCACTGCCGAAGCTTTTCGAGTGCTAAAAGAAAAACGCCAATCAAGAGAAAAACCTGTGCTGTGTACGTTGGTATTTGACGAGAAGGCGATTAAAAAGCAAAAGCTATTGAATAAAAATCGCAAATTTGGTATGGTTAATTTGGAGTAGGCCCTGAAGAAAGTGAAAATGAAGACACAATAGCTACTCAGGCTTTAGTTTTCATGCTTGCGCATTTAAATGAAAATTGGAAACTGGTATTTTTAACAGCTGGAAAAGCAGCGGAAACAAAAGCAAATTTAATAAATATTTGTTTAGACAAGTGCCACGAGGTTGGTGTAACTGTTGCAAGACTCACATTTGATGGGTGCTCAGCTAATTTGAAAACTGCTAAAATTCTAGGATGTCAGCTATCTGATGTGAATAATTTGAAAACCTACTTTCTACATCCAAGTACATTTAAAAAAATATTCATTTTCATTGATCCCTGCCATGTGATTAAATTGATTAGAAATTCTTTTGAACGAAAGAGATTATTGTTTGATGGAAAGGAAAGGAAAGGAAAGTTAAATGACAGTTTCTTTTTAATTTAAATAAGCTTCAGAAAATTGAAGGCCTTCAGTTTGCTTATAAGTTAAAGCCCCGTCATACAGCACAGCTACTAAGTATGAGTGTTGCTATAGCACTAACTCTTTGTGAAGAAGAATTAAAATCTACACAATTTCAGGATGCTGACTGTACAGTAAAATGTATCACTTTGATGAATAATTTCTTCGACACAATAAATTCTAGAAAGTTTCATTTTTATGGATACACACGTCCAATAGATTATAAAAACAAATCTGAAATTTTTACATTAGTACACGAAGTCAATACATATATACTACAACTTAAATTTTATTCCAAATCAAGAAGAATCTTTTGAAGAAGGAATCAGATACCGAGAATCTTATCTGTATAACTAAAACACTGTTGATTTTGACATCTTATTGAGTGTGTTACGTTCTATTAACATATCTCCTCCGGTGATTGGCTGGTTTCATAGTTATCTTTACGGCCGACGGCAGCGTATTCGCATCGAAGATGAGTTCTCATCTTGGTGCGAATTACGGGCTGGCGTGCCTCAAGGTGGTGTGCTGTCTCCTTTACTTTTTGCTATATTCATTAATTCTATCTCTCAAAATATTACTTCTCTCTATCACATGTTTGCAGAAGATTTCCAAATCTACACCCAGTCAACTCTGTTAAATCTGCCTTCTGCTGTTGCCACCATCAACAATGACTTAGCGGCGATAAACCAGTGGAGTCAGCGTTATGGTCTAAAAATTAATCCGTTCAAGTCCCAGGCTATAGTTATTGGTGGTGGAGGGATGGTCTCCAGAGTGGACTGGAACAACCTACCCTCGGTGACATTAAATGACGTTGTCATACCCTACAGTAAATCTGTAAAAAATCTGGGAATATATCTAGACTCTACCTTGTTGTGGTCGCAGCAGTTAAAACAAGTGAGCAAAAAGGTGTTTGCTACTATGGGTTTATTTCGTCGTTTACGTTCTTTTTTCCCCATTCCCACAAAGATTATGTTAGCACAATTCTTACTTCTCTCTATTCTCGATTATGCAAACAACAACAAACTTGAGCGAATTCAAAATATTGCTATTAGGTTCATATTTTGTTTGCGCAAATATGATCATGTATCCGAATATCGTTTACAGCTCAAGTGGTTACCCATTCGCTTTCGCCGGAATCTGCAAACTGTATCTCTTTTGTACTGTGTGTTGTTCAATCCTTTGACTCCAAGCTACTTGAAGGAAAACTTTAAGTTTCTTGGTCATGATCGACCTGATAGAGTTCTTCGGTCAGCCGGCGAACTAATTCTAGAACCATGTTCATTTCGAACAAAATTTATGAAATATTCTTTTACGAGCCAAGCCATAAGGTTAAATTAAACGTGCACAAACTTTGGAAAGATTCAAAAGTGAAGTCAAGAAGCATTACTTAAAACTTTGTGGTTATTGATAACCAATGCTAGCAACAGATAGTTATTCTGTTTTTTTTCCCCTCTTTGTTTTGTATTTATTTATTTATTATCTATGTATATATATGTATGTGTATATATTTATATATATATATATATATATATACCTATTTATTAATATGTATGTTTATTTTTTTTATGTATTATTGTGGTATTTTAACAAAATATAGTTTAGTTTATTGAGATATTAGTATGTAAGTGTAACATAAAACGCACCACCTCCTACTGTTCTTAATTCCAGTTTCTCTTTAGCCCAAAGGTTGTCTGGAAGAGATCCCTCTTTAGCGATAAGACCGCCTTATTGTACATACGTATATATTAAGTTTTCTCTGTAATGTATTTATTCGTTATATATGTGTGGTGTACAATAAAGTATATACTACTACTACTACTACTACTACTAAAACACGATATTATCTAGTCTCCAAATAAAACCGGATTTTTGGGTGCTATCATATGAATTGAATCAATGATAACATTATATAACCACTTAGTAGAAGAAAAAAGTATCTGAACTACATCTCTATGTACCGCATAAATCAGGATCACTTAGAGCTTCTTTTTGGGTTAATAAGGAAACATGGCTATATTAATAACCCTAATACACTACAACTTAGAGCTGCTAATAAAAAAAAATAATTAACGATCAGCCACTGCAGAGTCTACAACACCTGAGGATGCCTCGTGTAGAGGCGAAGCGGGGTCAGTGGTGTGTCTTTCCTAGTGTAGTGGTCTTGGGAGTAGTAAAGCTGGGATTAGTGGTGACGGGGATAGTGCACGCAATTGAGGGAAGGCAGGAGGTGCTCTTAATACTAGGTAAGACACATCATTTTATTTTATAGAGCGGATGTTTGCAAAGTAACTTTATAAAGCTTTAAAAAAAAATTGAGTCACCTTGAACTTAGACCATCTTTTAGTAGTACTCTAAATAATCGATTTTTCGAATCGACATGCCTAGTTTATGGTTTACAGCAAAGAGAATATAATCACTTGGTTTACAGTTTCCGAGTCTGACATTTGTAATGACGCACTAACATCTAACACTAACTTTGCGTTTGTTGTATTATGTGAACTTTTTCTGTGCATTTAGTTGTGCAAATATGTCGAGGGGTCGAACAATTGATACCGTCAGTCACCCGATAAAACCAACGATATATCAATTGTTCATTTTTGATACCCAGAAATCTACCTACACATTCATTAGAACAAGCGTCTACTCCAATGATTAACTTGTTACAGTCGTGGATAACTCCTACTCAGGTAAGCAGATCTTATTTTATTCTTTGAATATATACCTAAGAATGTCAGATCTCCACCATCTTACAAAACATATTTATAGAATGAAAGTAATATTTCTATTAGACTCGCACAAAAAATAACAAAAATTGAACCTGTTTGAGGCCAAAAAGGCTTTACCCTTGATTACATACAGGTGTAACTTCTGTGAATACATAGACCTAGTATCTTATAGACTAAACATTCAGTGACGTCATCTGCGTGTGAAAGGAATGCACGTATATAGTTAGACATAAGAGTAAGGGAGAAGCAAAACAACATTTCTTGTCTTTTTCTAGGTATGCGTTTTTGATTGTTTTCCCTCCTTTATTTGACATTAATGATGTCAAGCTCTTGTGAATAATATTGATATTATAAGCAAACAGGTAATTGAATTTAGTGTGAATTTGTGGGTTTTAGTTATTAGGTAAGGTGAAAAAGATGGTAAGTTGTAGCATTTTAGGATGCAACAGCATTAGTCAACGAAAAATTGATAATATAACCTTTCATCGGTAAGTTTGTTTTGTGCTTACATTTGCTACTTATACCAATTAATATCTATTGGTTTGAATATAAAGTGTAGCATTTCATGTTTTTAATAAACTTTGTGATGTATTTTGTCAAATATTTGGACTGCCAAATTGTAAATTCTTCATGATAATGCTCCTTAATTTGAACGGTCATTTGAAAGCTTAAAGTCATAACAAACGTGTACTTTTTGATTTGGTAGGATTATGAAAACTTTAGGGATATCAGCGAGTACAATAATGTTTTCGCATTTTTCAATAATAATTTTTATTGTGATTAGTAGTTATGTCCATAAATATGAATCACATAATGTTATACATATACATACACTTTTATGTTCAGCTTTAATGGAAACTCCTTATTGCCCTACAACCCTTCAATAATTTTCCGTATTACATAGACGTCACAAATAATATGTAAATATCAACCTGAAAACATGTTTGGATTCAAGTATGTACATAAATATTGGGCAAATTATATTTAATTTCACAAAATATGTATTGCCTGAATCAGATGCACAAAACTTTATTGCATTCCATTAATTCTATTATACATTAGCAACAATTACATTACAATATTTATTAAAAAATAAATAAATATGCCATGCTTATGTAAAAATAAATATAAATACAGATAGGATAATAAATAAATAAATAAGTCTTAATCTTGAGGTATACAATAACACTACAAAATAAGATAATATTCTCAATTAATGATGTAGAAAAAATTTGATGATAATATAGGTACCTACTTACCATTACAATTAGTCATTATCAAAAGTTGTAGGTTTTGTGATAGTTGCCTAGCTTGGCAGGAGGATTGGCAACTGCAGTTATTTTGAAGACAAACCATGGGGGAGGTCTATGTTCAGCTGTGGAGGACATTTGTTAGGGTGTAAATGTATTAACTAACAATATCTAAAGCTTAATATGTACATAATTTTTTTTAACCATTTGGTATGAATAATTTTATCATTACATTTACATATACCTGTTGTTTAATTAAATCAATTGATATTGTATTAATTGTTATAGGAATTGTATTTATGCACAGATACTCATACTTTAATTTTTTTTAAATACCTTGATATAAAGGTGTACTATATATTTAATATGTTAATTTCTTTTAAATATATTATTTTACAGCTTTAAAATAATCAGCTATCCGTAATTGTTGGATAATCGCTACTGGTCTTGATTATAGATAACCAACAAAACTTAGCAGTAGGTATACTGAAAACATTTTGAACCTCATTGTTTTAGGCGGACTAAATATGCTTAATTTATGTGATTTATAATATAATTAAGATAAAAATTTCAAAATTTTATCATTTCTTGTTGTGTCTTGTTGTTTCTTCATAAGTGATATAAGTTTGACCATGTTGGTAGTTATGATTTTTGAAATTGTTCTGTATGTATTCTGTAATTATTAAAAATTGACTAGCATTGCTTAATTTATTTATGGTTCTTGACATTTTATTTTCAAATGCTGCCATTCTGTATATAATAAGACTTGTAATAATTTT
The DNA here is from genome assembly GCA_033319125.1 of Parnassius glacialis. Classification (NCBI taxonomy): domain Eukaryota; kingdom Metazoa; phylum Arthropoda; class Insecta; order Lepidoptera; family Papilionidae; genus Parnassius; species Parnassius glacialis. The sequence continues at coordinate 72,842,410 of JAVANC010000004.1, read as the reverse complement.
ATTGTAATTTATATTTATTTGATTTTCCTTGTGTAATTTGATTGCATGACAATGACAAAATATTGACTTATAGATAGATTGATTAATCTCATTTACAAATGTAGGATTTTTATCTGTACTACCATGTTTTATGCAAGTAAAGATTGAAATAAAATAAATGAATAAATAATTTTATGTCCTGACCTAAATATACAAATGAATAATTTATTATGCAATAATAATTGTAAAACTGACTCTGGGAATGCCTACCAATGAGACATTTAGTCCACCCTTAATAGCTTTTATAATATATTATATAATAAACAATGTGGAAATAAATGTAATAATAATGATAATTTTCATTTAATTGACATAAATAATGTAATAAAGATATTTTTGACAAGAGGTAGATATTCCCTGTCTAAGTATAGTTTAGGAGTTGTACCTTATTATTTATACCACTACAATATATTATATATAAAGCATATAATATATATACTCCTTTCTAATCCGATTCTAACAACCAGCACCCAAGAATTTCTGCCATGCAATTTTATCATATTTGTCATATTGCTACTTATTAGCGATATCACATTTTGTGCTAGTAGCATTTTCACTTAGTGCCGTCGAAATCCAAAGAGTTTATTGAATGTCAAGTAAAAGCGTCGATGCGCCGTTAAATTCGAAATGATGATTCTGTTTTTACGCCGTTTCCGCCCGTAGTTTTTAGTCACAGAATGTATTTTCAAGAGAAATGAATTAATCATCTGAATTATAAAAGAACATTTTTTTTTATGGTAACAAATCAGTTTTCTTTATGAATTTAAGTGCTGTGAATATAAACAAACCCATAACGGGGGAAATGGAACAATATCTGGTAACCCAGGCAAAAGTACCTCCCGCCTATTTCTATCTCAAAAGCATACGCGAATGCTTTATCTAGTCAATCCTCTATCTACGTGTGAATATGTCACAGAAGATAGATAACGCCACAAGGTGTAATAACACACTTTTTTATTCATGGTTTTTATTGCAGTTGTCTTCAGAATGTGTGCTTTGTACAGAGTGTTTGACACTGCTTTAAGATGGAGCAAACACAATCAGTGAAGGATTGCCTGCTTTTGGTCATAGAAAATTATGTTTTTCTTGTGGCAATTCTATTCTATGTGCAACTAGAACATATCCTGTAAGGCAAGATTGACAAGAGAGAAACATTTTAGTTAGACATGTTCCGCTGCATTTGGTAAATATTTTTATTTATGTTGTAATATAAAAAAAATCAAATTCTTTTTAATGTTCTACTTTTCTTCAATCTTCTATAGTTGATAGTTGCAATACTATTATTAGATGTGTTTATTATATTGAGTCCCGATAAGTGAAGCTTTCACAAATAAATAATGTTGTAGGTATTAGATAATATTATCTATTTTGACACAATTATTGCAAGATCATTATCATGTATTCTTAACAGTTACATCACATTACAGTACAAACTTTTATCAAGTTTATAACCTATTGTGAAATATTTTGTATTATATGTTTAATCATGTTATTTTTTTAGATCTCAAGATTGGAAAGGGTATGTGCTACTTGTTGGAGATCAGCTACAAGAGAAGTGCAACGTCGTGATCAAGTGGGCATCTCAATATTCCTGAGCCACCCCCTCTTCCACAACAAAACCTACACACTGTTACACTACACCAATTTAGATCAAATCCAATAGTCATGTCTTTTATGTATAAGCGTGCCGCTAGCACATCCAATCACTGTATATTTGTTAATTATTTTGAAACAGAACATTCACTGGTACCCTCATCTATAAAGAATCTGTTATTACTTAATTATAAATTCTATGTGCCACCAGCAGCACAAATATGTCATCACCACCTGGATCATGGCCGTTGGAGCAAATTATCTTCCCAGTTAAAAGATTTTACCGGTAGTTAATTCGACACAATTATGAATATAATGCAGCGAGCTGCCTATTACCATATAGATTTCTCAAATATTTTAATTATGCCTACATATTTGTGTCACTTTAGTCTTGGCATGAACTCGGATCAGTTTTATGATTTGTTAAACTGTATCCCAAGTCGCTAGACTTTTATACGATACATTACTTACAATACTTAAAGCAATCGTGGCCACAATTGCATTAAGTATTTACTTAGTTAAGCTGAGAACTGGTGATAGTAATGAAAGGTTGGCAACTCTCTTTAATAAATCTCGTGTCACCTTAGAACGCTTAATGATTAAGGCCAGAGAGTGTTTAGTTAATGAGTTTGTTCCATTGAACTTAGGATTAAATCTAGACATGTCAACAGTTGTACTTATCACACGTATTTATTGATTAGCAGAGATGATGCTGTGGCTAACACATTAGATACCATAGTAGGTTATTGCTGCAGCTGCCTCGTCGGTAAGTGAACAGTGGGCTGCTGTGCTCATATAATGACAATAGTGTGGTATTTGTGTTGGGGACGGTATACTTACGTAACTGCGCCGGCAACGGCTTTAGATAATTTTTTTTCAGGAGTATGATGAATGTATGATTTAAGTAAATGTATTTTAAATAAATGTTTTTGACTTTTAATTGCTGTTAAAAAAACCCAAAAACTATTATTAAAAATGGAATTGTTTGTTTTATTTTTTCTATCCCTTAATCAATTCACGACAATAACATGACCATGGCAATAGTGTCTGTTATGAATAGTATTTTTTTTATTACAGCCCTTCACAAGTCCTCTGCTGAACATAGGCCACACAAGCCAATGTCAGTCTCCCAGGTGGTGTTTAGTGGGTAGGCACTTAGGTTTCGCAGTGAGTTCCACATAACCACGCAGCCGACTGTCGTGGTATGCTTAGAGCATTCACTACCTCGCTTCCCCGCTTCCCGGAGGGTAGCCCTTTTCATTGTTTCTGGGCGCAAATCTCCGAGTTTCAGCCACGCATCCTGTAGCACGGCTATATGTTGATTTAATTCTTACTGATATTAGTGGATAACTCTGTTTTTAGAGCCATAAAGTTCGTCTGTGTTGAACGTGTCTATTTAAAATTGGTCGTTGGTAGTGCCGAAAACAAAAGTTTTTAGGTTATTTTCGATTTTATAAAATAACTCCAAAACACAGGTTTTTGTAAAAAAAAATAACTTGTAGGATTTAATATGATCAGTGTAGTTCATAAAAAACAAAGTTTGATTTTGATGCAACATGGTACGGGATTCCATACATTAATGGGCATTCTCCTTTGCAACTATTTTTAGGAGAAATTTAGTATGTATTCTTCATATGAAAACTTATTCGATAAAGAATATGTAGCATAAACCATTTATTTTAATAAGTGCATATTACAAGAATGTAATAAACAAAACACAATTACCATAAAATACGCGGTGTTCCGCGCGCTAAACAAAACTTAAAACCGTTAACCGACGGAGTATAGGAAAAACCCAAAAACCCCATTCGAGTGATCAAAGATAGCGTCCACTATATAGCCATGATCACACTTACCGAGCAAACGGGCGAGACAGTGTTCTCGGCCGAGTACGTATAATCGTAGCGCCGAGCGCTCGGTCGATCAAAGCGTCGACACAATAGCTCGGCTTCTGTTCTAGATACTAGGCCGAGTACCCTCCCTCCCGCTTCCCCGCACTGTCTCGCTCGCTCACTCGGCAGGTCTGAACGTGCACTGTCTCGCCACTCGGCCACATATTTGTCGTCACGTCAGCGCGCGCGTCTTTTTTGTAATAACTTTTGTTATATCTAAATAAAATACACCATGTCTGGTAATTTCAAATGGGACGTCGAAACAACTATTAAATTTATTCAGTTGTATAAACTACATCCGTGTCTGTGGAATTTTCAATCTCCAGAATACAAGATGAAGCAAGAACGGGATGCTGCATATAATTCCCTAGTTCAAGAAAAGAATATGCCATCCAAAACATAACTTGTAAAAAAAAACAAGACTCGTAACTTAGTTCTTCTACCGTAAAAAGTTGTGAGATCCATGTAATACCAAGTTAGTTAATTTATTCAGTCGCTACTTAAGGGTCCTTCTGTCTTAAGTTATTACGTAATTAGCTAACCTAACAACATCTTATAGTGACCATATCAATATTAAAAATCTTTTATGTTTTAAATAAATAAATTGACTTGTCCATCGCATGAAAACGCAATGTATCTCTCAAGTAATACATATTATATTAAATTAAATTGTTTAGCGATTGCCAAGTCCAAAAACAGTCCAGAGTCCAGAAACTCAGATGGGGGGGCCATCTGAGTTTCTTCCATTATTAACATAGCGAAAACAATAATCATGATCAACCACAGCCATCAGACCCACACTGTTGGAACCCTTGTAATTAAAATATTCACTTCCACAATTCGGTGGTGCTTGAATTATCAAACCGCGAGTAAACTGCGCGCAAACGCGGGATCCGAGCCTGGCTCCGCTCGTAATTCAGCACCACGCGCTGTTTAGACGGCTCGGCAAAGTTCGCACGATCCATCACTTGTCGGTTTTTTCAACACGGATTAAAAGGCACGCGCGCCATCTTCGGCTCTGCTTAACATACGCGCCGTCTAAGCAGATGGTACAGAGCACGCGACGAAGTAAGACCCATTTTGTTTTTTAGCGACGATTTTAATTTTAAGAATTGGGTTTGTACGAGATGGAGTGGAGCAATGAAAAGATTTACCTCTTCATTGAACTGTATGAAGAGGAACCAGCGATATGGAACCCAAAACATCCAGCTAATACATCCAACAACCAGGAAGTACCACTTAATGTAACTACAACTACTACCACAGTAACTACTAGCAACACTGGAAATACTGCGATAGCTAAAAAGAAGAGCAGAGAAATTTTTCAAGCTGTTTCTGATCTGAAAATGTTAAATGAAGGTGTTAATCCTGAACTTGAAACTGTATTTAATGTGTTTGGGAGAAGAGTTACATTGCTACTTAAGAATTTATTGGCAGAGAATGCTTTATTATCACAAAGCAAAATTCAAAATATTCTGACCGAATATGGGATTAAAGAACTTAGAGAAAGAACGCCATCCCATTCTTCTTCGCCTAATTACAGCTACCAAAGGCCTCGTTCTGTATATTCAGACACGACTAACGACTTTTATCAATTTGACGAAACTTATGTGGAATCTCCGCCACAACAAGCAGTACGAACTCCCATGGCGTCACAACGCAATCAATCTTTGCTGTACCATCTTCTCCTTTCAAAATACTAGCTTTCATGACGTCTATATCGCAATCAGTCTTTGCTGTACCATCTTCTCCTTCACCAATACTAGCTCCCATGACGTCTACATCGCAATTAGTCTTAGCTGCTACATCTCCTCCTGTACTTCGACGCTACGCCAAATTCTGTAAGCACTAATGATATTGTATAAAAAGTTAATATTGCATGACTTCCAGTATGAGTGATGGTAATGCAGCCCGAGAAACTCTGTAAAAAGCCTGCAAAAAACGGTAGCTCGTCCCAGTTACCAAATAGCATAATGCTATTTGCAGTTTAGTCTTTACAGATATAGCTTCTCTCATAACTGTATCTTCCCTTTGTATCAATGGAGTAATATTTTCTAACAATATGACAAAATGTTGTACATCCATTCTCAGATGCAGTCTGAATTCAGCATGATCTTTTATAACAGTGGCAGAGCCACGCGGCAGCTTTTGCTGTCGCACGGATGGGCCGGCTCGAACCGGGGTGGTACCACGACCTCACAGAAAACCAGCGTGAAGTAGAGATTTACCTCTGCGTTTCGCTTGGTGAGTGCAGGTGGCCGGAGGCCCTTATTACTGGAAATGAGGCATTCCATCTTAGTCCTCACGGGTGACAACGCATCTACATTTTGATTTGTAATAGAGGATAAATGTAGATGTCTATGGGCCGCAGCAACCACTTACCATCAGGTGGGCTGTGTGCTCGTTTGTCACCCTTATCCTATAAAAAAAAATGATCTTCTACTTGTAATTTATTAAAAACGGTGTTTGTAGCGGATCTTCTCAACATCCGAGGTCTTGTCCAAATTCGGTGCTGTTATTTTTGTAACAAGTCCTTTAACTCTTCAGCTAATAGAGGAATGAGTAACTTTGTATACTTTTTAATAACTGTTTTACGATACACCGTGTCTGAGTCTGAATAGAACTGAACTGACTCTACCATTTTCAAAACATGTGTGAACAGCTACTCGGTTACGTCACTGTCTCGGCTGAGAAATATATTATTGTCTCACCCGTTTGCTCGGTACGTGTTGATCAAGGTTTATGTCGACTAACTTATTTTGATCCACTTATTTTGATCTGGGAAGTTTTATGAACATAAAATTTTGCCACAATTCAGTAGTCAAGAATAGAAATAAAAAAGGATTGCTTATCATGAATAAAAAATGCTAATTAGTAGATTTTGAAAAACACAGGAATATCTTACAATTTTTAAAACAATTTCTTGTTATTGTTTATTTAAATGTATTTTTGCTAATCCCTAGCTATAATTTAATTTGTTAATAACACTTACGGGCTCTACCTGAAGTAAGTAAATAAATAATAACTATTATTAAAAATTACATAAAAAATCACAACAAATTTCCTTGATTCAGAAGAGATCAAAATTATGTTGTAGAGTACAGTCGCTTTGCCACGCCCACAAACAACAAACAAAAGCTTCAGTATAGCGCGTGCGTTGATATTGATAGCTGTTTACGCCCTCGTAAATGATTTTCCAACTGATCTGCTTTTTTATATTGCGAAATAAAGTATCCGCCGTGAGTGACTTGTGTTGTGTGCGATGTCTTACTCAAACGAGGAATATTTTAATATGTTGATGTGTCTCGGGAAATGTGGCTGCAATTATGCAGAGGCACGAAGACTTTACGAGGAGCGCTTTGCTACTCCACGGAATATACAATTGCCGACGGCGATGACATTCCAACGACTTCACATTCGTATGTACACTGACAATGTGCACGGCCGAGATCAACAACGTACAGATTCAAGAAGACCGAAAATGTACGACGACGACATCGAGGAGCACATTCTCGACATGTTTGAGAAAGATCCGACGCGGAGCACGCGCTCGGTGATACGTGAACTAGGTGTGACCATATGCGTGTTTGGAGAGCCCCCAGTGATGACTTACGGAACTGAGACGTGGTCCTTCACTGCTGGCTGTATGCGGAAGCTCAAGGTCGCTCAGCGAGCTATGGAGAGGGCTATGCTCGGAGATTCTCTGCGTGATAAACTTAGGAATAAGGATATCCGCAGTAGAACCAGAGTAACTGACATAGCCCAACGGATTAGTAAGCTGAAGTGGCAGTGGGCCTACCATATAGCTCGAAGAACCGACAATCGATGGGGAAGAAAGGTTCTCGAGTGGCAGCCTCGTACCAGTAGGCGAAGTGTAGGGCGTCCCCCCACGAGATGGAGTGACGACCTGGTAAGACATGCAGGAAGTCGATGGATGCAGGTGGCTCAGGACCGTGCTTTGTGGCATTCTTTGGGGGAGGCCTATGTTCAGCAGTGGACTTGTGAAGGGCTGTAATGATGATGATGATGATGATGATGATGATGATATATGTCCGGTGTTCATTACTGTTCGTCGGCTTCATATGTTTTAAGGCCAAGTACTCACTCATACATCCGTGAGAACTAAGATGGAATGCCTTTTTTTTCAGTAAAAAGGATTTCCGGTTCTCTACACTTACGATAAGAAACACAGCGTGTAAAGCTGCTATTTTACGCTGGTATTCTGTGAGAGCGTGGTCCTTCTCTGTGCCTGCAGTCTCAACATAGATAGCAACGCCATTGCTAACTGCCAATTGCTAAATAATAACGTAAAAAATTGTTTGCCGTAACGATGCTTACGATAAATGCAAGTCTCTACAGCCGAGATACCGAAAAATATTTTGACATATCTTCACTTTATGATGTTGTTACGCTAACAAAACACGTTTTTTTATAGGATAAGGGATGACAAACGAGCACACAGTCCACCTGATGGTAAGTGGTTGCTGTGGCTCATAGACATCTATATCTATCCTCGTTTACGAATCAAAATTTAGATGCGTTGTCACCCGTGAGGACTAAGATGGAATGCCTCATTTCCAGTAAAAAGGGCCTCCGGCCACTTGCACTCACCGAGCGAGACGCAGAGGTAAACCTCTACTTCACGCTGGTATTCTGTGAGGTCGTGGTACCACCCCGGTTCAAGCCGGCCCATCCGTGCGACAGCAAAAGCTGCCGCGTGGCTCTACCACTGTTAAAAACGTATTCATAGTACGGTGCTTTCTTAAAAAAATATTGGCTGTTAAAACATCTCTTTGAATCACATGGAAAATTGGTGGACATAATTTAAAAAAAATATAATTGCTTTTCTTTGAAAATTGTACAGAAATAGTAGGAACCTTATCTTATAAAAATATTTTTCATAGTAACTTACAAGCAGATCTTACCGTTTCTAAGAATAGAAGTAATTTGTTAAATATCAAAGGACATAAAAGTTTGCCTCCTTGCAACACTGATGTTAATGTCAAACCAAAAAAAAAACAATCAGTTTCGATTTGACAACGTACCTAATTTATATTTGATAAAAATCGGAATATACAAATATATCTTATTTCATTATAATAGTAAAGTTTATGGCTTAGCTTTCCATTGACGTCAGTGGAGTTTGGTGTTGATACGTATTTTTACAGAAAGATTACACTATTATAAGCACACACACAATGTCTCAATATACGGAAACGCGTAATTTTTGAGAAAAGAATAATTGAAAATCAATTATTCTTGCAATGTTTACGTCTAATTTGCTAATAAACTGGCGCCATTTTGTAATGTCATTGTCGACGTCAATAGGGATGTCGATTCTTTCCGAAAAAGGTCGATTTTTAAATCGATTCAAATCGTAAGCTGATGTATCGGTTCACAAAAAATCGATTTCTAAAATGTCTATATTTTTTTAATGTTTCTATTTATAATGTAAATATAAACCCATTTTATGAAAAACAAGAAAGATACCATGATAAATGATCTCTTATTGAAATTTGTTTTATTTAACAGTACCTATTAGGGCAGATAAATAAAATAGGTTAGGTTCAACTTATGTCAAAGAACCGAATTGATTGACCCCGACTCCACCTGGTACGAGTCTGTCCTACCCCTAGAGTGGTTTTATAGAGCCGGAGGCGCGTAGGGGGAGCAGCCTCCGCCTGCCGTAACAAATCGTAGGCATCGGACGAGCCGGAGCGGCTGAGGCTGGTCGCCGAAGGCGACCAACAAGCTGAAGCTGCGGAGGCGAGGAGGGATGCCTGCGATTTGTTACGCTAAGGCGTAGAGGCTGCTCTTCCCGCAGCGCCGGAGAGGTAGCAGTCTCAAAATAGATACAGAAATCCTTCTGAATCAGTCCCCCTATATTTTATGATGAAGGGGATTTTTTTCTCATAAAATGGATATATATTTACATTATAAATGCAAACATGAAAAAAATATAGATATTTTAGAAATCGATTTTTTAGGAATCGATACATCAGCTTACGATTTGAATCGATTTAAAAAACGACCTTTTTCGGAAAGAATCGACATCCCTATTGACGTCGACAATGACATTACAAAATGGCGCCAGTTTATTAGCAGATTAGACATAAACATTGCAAGAATAATTGATTTTCAATTATTCTTTTCTCAAAAATTACGCGTTTCCGTATATTGAGACTTTGTGTGTGTGCTTATAATAGTGTAATCTTTCTGTAAAAATACGTATCAACACCAAACTCCACTGACGTCAATGGAAAGTCGTACCAAGTTTATGATCTATATATTATGTCTTCGATGGTGGGGGACACTGACGCAGGCGCAAGCCCGGTTTCGAGCTGCGTTAAGTAAGTACAACTCGAAAAGTCTAATTGGTACAACCTATAATAATTCTATGCATACACCTATTTTCGAATCTATCGTTGTTTATTGAATGGTTTGTTTAGGGACTGTAATTTTTGCATTTTGAATATTTACTTCTATGTATATTTAAGACGTAAGCGTACATCACGTGCTACGAGTGGGCAGCTTGAGGCACTGTTGGCCATGCTAGAAGCTCGACCATATTTATTTACGAAAAAATTTAGTGGCCTGCAGGGCAAGGAAAACTTTCAAACGGGCTGGAGGGAATTTGCCGACGAGCTAAACCAACTTCCCAACGGAGCCATCAAGACACCTGAGCAGTGGATAACAGTTAAGTTTCTATCAAAGAATTTTCCAGATTTACTACTAATGGCTTATACATAAATCAGCCAGCACATTATGTGACTAATATTTACTTAAAATGCATAATTATTTATTTTGTAGGTATGGAAAGACTTCAAATGCCGGGCCTGCACTAAAGCTGCAACATTAAAAAGGGAAAGGTTGCAGACCGGCAACCAAGGCATCACCACTGCTCCGCTGACTGAGGTGGAAAAAAATTGTGTCACTTATAGGTGTTGAGTACACATTTGGCAGCGACTGCCCCGACTCAAAGCCAGAGGAAGAAGTGAGTTCAGTAGTGTGTAGTATACTCTTAATAATTACTTATATACAATTTCATATACTTAATCAAATTTCATAATCTCAGTTTTTGGTTTTAATGCAATTTACAATAATAAATACTTTTACTAATTATTATAGACATTACAACATGAGATGGAGGCTGGTATGGAAATGGAGGAAGTTATTTCTTTGTCTCAATGTAAGTTTCTAAGATATATTAAAAATATAATGTAAATTCTGTTGCACTTTAAATGTACTTACCTGCAATGTATTAAAACACAAATTTTAATTACAGGTAATGAATACAAGTTGCTTGAGACAGAGAGAGATCAAGCATTGCCAGCACCACAAATTAGTAAGTTTATCTCATTTTTATTATGCCTTTATTCATACCTCTCTACATGATTATATTTCACTAATATATTTGATATTTGATTATTTTAGTAGCAACTGGCAGCAGAGCCACAGCTGTTGCTTCACCCATTGAACAACAGGTGCAAGAGGTAACTTTGCAATCACCAGCACCACAAATAAGTAAGTTTGAGCTTTGTTATTCATATAATTCCTATTTACATACATTATGTATTTGTGCTCTGCTGTTTTATCCACTATTTCAAGATAAAATGGTCTATCAGCCAAATTTCGTATAAATCTTCTGCTGTTTTAGTGTGATTAATAAATAAACAAAAATCTTTGCAAATATTCACATTTATACTATTAGGAAGAATGTGATAATTCCATGTGTATTTCATTAATTCAGCAGTGAGTGGCAGCAGAGCAGTAGCTGTCATTACCTCACCACCTACTTTTCAACAAGGGAGGCCCAGGAGGCCTTATAGCTTGAATTTTAATTATGTGCTAATAATATAAACATTAATTCACAAGATGATCAGCTTGAACAGAATAAAGCTAAAAATTATTTTACTTACAATAAAATAAATTTTGGGTATTTTTCTCTGAATCTCTGAATCTGAATCCTCGCCACTCTGTCGCTGAGCAAGCGAATATAGCTCTTCAGGATTTTTTGGCAGTTGCAGAATCGAATGCAGTATCAATGAGGGTATGTTATAATATTACATCTACATTCTAAGCTAAACAGAAGAAAAAACCAACAATATATATTTTATGTGATAGAGCCATTTTGCAGCTATATTAGTAGTATACTTGTAGCATGAATAGGACAGCTCGACTGAGAAAGGACCACGCTCTCACAGAATACGAACGTAAAATAGCAGCTTAACGCTGCTTTGTTTTGTATTGTGAGTGTAGAGAACCGGAGACCTTTTTTACTGAATTAGTTGGTCAATATGTAGTTATAATAATCTATATACAAATAAATGTGTTTATCTGTATTATTGTTGTTCAATAACTGCCTTATATTAATATTACTATACTGAGCATAAGCTCAGTGTGTTATTAGCACACTATTAAAACATGAATAACTACTTTTTACATAGTAGAGCCAACAGCAGCTTGCAGCTTTATAATAACCATGCACACAAAAATAGCAGCTTAATGCTGTTATTTCCTATAATGAGTATAGTGAACTGGAGACTCTAACCCTAACCTAAACCCTTGACTACGAACGAGGCATTCCATTTTAGTCCTCAGGGGTGACAACTCATCTGCATTTTGATTCTTAATTGGGGGGGGGGGGGGTGAGAGATGTAGACATGGGCATTGGTCAAATCAAAGCATCAGGTGGACTCTGTGCTCGCGTGGCACTCTTATTTTGTAAAAAGAAATAAGAAAAAAAAGTAAACTATTGTCTGTTAAAAAATCTAAATCAAACTGGTCTGTCAATAGATACATTATATGGCAGAGATGAGTCCGATATCATGTCACATTTTAAAATCATCGATATTTTAAAATCATTTCATCATCATCGACAAAATCATCAATGCTTTTACATCATTTTTCACGTTACTCGAATCGAATGAATGAACGCCAACTACGGTGATTCGGACAGACCGTATAGCTCAGGCGCGGCGGTTGAAATTGCGACGTTGTGATTTGCGAGGCTGCGCGATCGCGTTACTAGGCGCACGGAACGGCAACAATGCTTTCACTTCGTTGTTTACGTTTGCGCGCGAACTCGAGAAGTACGCTAGTTGCTAGCATTTATTTAGTATTTAGTGAATCATTGTTTTGAATAGACAAGAACGCCAGATTGCCATGAAATACTCAATAGTCTTAATTATCTTGCTGCAAATATCACAAATGAAAACATATTGAAGATTTCTATGATTGTAAATCAAAACCTATATACACTGCCATGAATGTCGCAAAATAAAAAAATAATCATTTTGCAGGCTTAATTTTGTTGGTTTATTTTATTATATTTTATTTTTTATTTTATTTTGGTATTTATTTTTTATTTTGAGTATTTACAAAAAAAGTATAATAGTTCCTGGAGTCAATTATTTTATATTATAATAGTACATGATATTCCCTTTAAAATGACTCCAATATCAATAATATGTTATTTACTCAATATAGATAAATATATAATATTTACTCAATATAAATTTTTATAAATAAATAAATGAAAAATTAAAAATAAATTTTAATAATTTCTAGACACATCTCAACATATATTTCGTTTAGAAATGGCTATCGCCGTCCATATGGATAATTCCCAAAAAACTTGATGCATCTGGAAAAAACAAATGGCGTCTTATTATATACTTCCGCAAATTAAACGAGCAAACTTATGATGATAAATACCCATACCAAACATCAATGGCATGCCAGATAATCTCGGGAACTGTCAGTATTTTACCACTTTGGACCTTGCTAGTAGGTTTTATCAGGTGGAAATGGATCCAAGTGATGTACCAAAAAGCGCTTTTAACGTAGAAAATGGCCACTACGTGTTTTTGCGCATGCCGATGGGTTTAAAGAACTCGCCATCCACGTTCCAACGTGTGATAGATAAAGTGTTTAAAGATCTGCAAAATACTGTATGTTTGATCTACTTGGACGACATAATTGTATTCATCACATTTCTGCAAGAACACATGATTAATCTAGGAAAGGTTTTTTTAAAGACCCCGAGAGTCGAAATTTTAAATCCAGTTAGACAAGTCACGAGTTTTTTAAACTAGAAACTACTTACTTCGGCCACGTGATTAATAAGGCGGGGTGATCAGTAAGGGCTCGACCTGGGTAGGACCACGCATTCACAGTATATCAACGTAAAATGACACCGTAATACTGCTGTGTGTTGGATGTGTGTGGTATGTGGTTATGGTGAGTCTACTAACCGGAAACCCTTTTAACCCTCTGTACCATGTTGTAGACTGTAAGCAACATACCGTTTGACCTCCCATAAAATTAAAATGGTTAATTTTTTGTCGTCATAGTGCACTGTAGTCCGTGGTCTACAAACCGAAGTAAAGTAGTACTAATAAATTTTACTAGATGGCGTTACGTGTCGCAAATCAAACTTCATTTGTCAGTTGTTGATAATTTAAACAAGAGCGTGCGTGCTTCGATTTGAAAAATAGTAAATAATTAGTTTTTGGAAGTGTTTTGGTGTTATTTTGGAAACATGGATAGGTAAGTGTCTGAATTTTAATATCTAAAGTTATCTTTACGAAAATATTGTCTTGTTTTGTTTATTTTTTTAAATTATTGTTTGTTGCTCGTAGGCAACATTGATCGAAAAGGAGAATTTATTATAAGTAGTTCTGTATGAGAGCAAAAGTGTTTATAGGAGTTTTTTATGTTCTAGGAGGGCACGAAAGCAATCCCTTGCGGACGAGTAGATTGCTGCAGCGCTGGAAGATGGTGCGGATAGTGAGGATGGGCTAGATTTTGATGATGACAGCCTTGCGGACCCTGATTTTGTACCCGAACTGGAAACATTCGAAGATGACAATGTGGCGTTGGACATTGACATGGATTCTCTTATCATAACTTTAGAAGATGACCACGAAAACCCATCGACTAGCGCAGAAATTTCCCCATCAAACGTAAGTGTTCTTCAGCTTTCTCCAGCCCAAGACAACCAACAAATGAGCAACGAACAATCCCAAGGTAGGAAAAAGCCCGCCAAGTTGATATTACGCTGGAAGAACAAAAGAAGAGACAAACCTTTACCGAGTTCAAAAGGATCCTAATAGCACTTAACGTATGACAGAAATGGATGTCAGGCAATTCATAGGTGTGGTATATGTAATGTCTCTTATCCAGTTACCTAGAGTTACCAATCATTGGAGCCCAATACTAGGTACAACACTAATTCAAGAAACTATGCCATTGAATAAATTTGAGAAAATTAGAACTCAACGGTGGTAGAGCCATGCAGCAGTTTTTGCTGTTGCACGTATGGGCCGGCTCGAGCCGGGTTAGTACCACGACCTCACAGAATACCGGCGTGAAGTAGAAGCTCTGCTTCTGCGTTTCGTCTGGTGAGTGCAGGTGGCCGGAGGCCCAATCCCCCCCCCCCCCCATCAACATGGTAGCGGAATTACACAATAGACTACCCCAGGAGGGTACCAGTACCCCTGGAGAATCCCTCGCTGAGCATCCACGACCATGTTATTCCAATCCTGAGCGTGGGTGCTCAGGCTGCCCCGCGTATTCTGGGGGGGGCAAAATTCCGCTCAAAAACATAACTGCTCGGGGTAAACAGAGCAACAATACCAAGGCGACCCCTGCCACGCTATCCGTGAATTTCTGCAACATCAGGGGACTTAACTCTAACCTAAACGCCGTCCACTACCATCTCGAGACGGCGAAGCCGGCCTTGCTCTTCCTGACCGAGACGCAGGTTTCCTTTCCGGCTGATATTTCGTATCTCTCCTACCCTAGGTACAAATTGGAGCACTCCTTTGTGCCTCGGGCTGGAGTTTGCGTGTATGTCAGAGAGGACATCTGTTCTCGACGCCTCGGCAGTCTTGAAGGTTCGGACCTGTCCATCCTTTGGCTACGCGTAGACAGCGACGCCCATCCGCGCGTCTACGGGTGCCTCTATAGGCCCCATAGCGGTAATGCCGAAACAGACCGACTCATCGACCACGTCCAAATGGCTACAGATTCCTTGCTACAACTGGTCCCATCCGCAGAGATCGTGATCCTTGGCGATTTTAACGCCCACCATGCCGAATGGCTCGGTTCACGTTTAACCGATCATGCGGGGAGATCTGTTTATGACTTTGCCTTGGCATATGGTCTGACACAACTGGTTACTTCGCCTACGCGGATTCCAGATGTGGAGGATCATACACCTTCCCTGTTGGACCTTCTGCTGACCTCTCATCCGGACGGATATCAGGTTTCCGTCGATGCCCCTCTCGGCTCTTCGGACCACTGTTTGATCCGGAGTATGGTGCCACTCACGCTCCCTTCGCGGTTGCGTTCTGCAGGTTGCCGCCGTGTTTGGCATTACAGGTCGGCGGATTGGGACGGAATGCGGTCTTTCTTTGCATCCTACCCATGGGGGCGGGTTTGCTTCTCGCCGGATGATCCCAGCGCTGTTGCTGACTCTGTCACTGATGTGGTGCTACAGGGAATGGAACTATTTATTCCATCATCTGTGGTACCCATCGGAGGCAGATCTCAGCCTTGGTTTGGTCGCTCCTGTAAAACTGCATTACGCAGTAAGCAGGAGTGTTATCAAGCCTGGGCTGCGGCTTCGGCGACTCGGGATGTAAACACCAGCACACTTAAAAAGAAGTATAACTTCGCCTCCAGGTCCTTCAAAAGAGTTATTGCCAAGGCAAAGTCAGAGCACATAGGCAGAATTGGCGAGAAACTAGTTCGCCTTCCTTCGGGAACCCGTGCATTCTGGTCTCTCGCCAAGGCTGTCCAAGGGAATTTCTGTAAGCCATCACTACCATCTCTGCACAGGGAGGACGACTCACTGGCCCATGACGCAAAAGACAAAGCCGACCTTTTAGGCTCCCTTTTTGCGTCCAACTCGACTCTTGATGACGGGGGGAAAACACCGCCGATCATCCCGCGGTGTGAGTGCTCTATGCCGGATGTGCTGTTCTCACAGCGCTCAGTTCGCAAAGCACTTCTCTCCCTGGACATCCAGAAGTCGAGTGGGCCTGACGGAATACCCCAATTGTGCTGAGGACGTGTGCTCCGGAGTTGGCACCGGTCCTAACGCGTCTTTTTCGGTACTCCTACTCCCAAGGCGTAGTCCCGAATTCATGGAAGACAGCTTTTGTCCACCCGATCCCTAAAAAAGGCGACCGCTCAGACCCGTCCAACTATAGGCCTATCGCGATCACCTCCTTGTTCTCCAAAATAATGGAATCCATTATCAACTGCCAGCTCATCCGGTACCTTGAGGATCACCAGCTGATTAGTGACCGCCAATACGGTTTTCGTGGGGGTCGATCAGCTGGTGATCTTCTGGTCTACCTGACCCATAGATGGGCGGAGGCAGTAGAGTCCAAGGGGGAGGCGTTGGCCGTTAGTCTGGACACTGCGAAGGCCTTCGATCGGGTTTGGCACAAAGCGCTTCTCTCGAAGCTCCCTTCCTATGGGCTTCCCGAGAAATTGTGCAATTGGATCACCAGCTTCCTTGCAGATCGGAGCATCAAGGTTGTTGTAGACGGTGCATGTTCTGACTACAAGCCTATTAACGCTGGTGTTCCACAAGGCTGTGTGCTATCACCAACGCTGTTTCTTCTGCATATCAATGATATGTTGCTAACTGGTAACATTCATTGCTATGCGGATGACAGCACTGGTGATGCTCTATACACCGGCCGTGCTAATATTTCTCGGGAAAACGTCTCCGAGTACCGGAACAAACTTGTGTCTGAAGTCGAGTCTTTGCTGGACAAAGTCTCGAACTGGGGGCGACTAAATCTAGTCCAGTTTAATCCTCAGAAGACACAAGTTTGCGCGTTTACCGCTAAAAAGAACCCCTTTGTCGTATCTCCTCAGTTTCAAGGCACTCCCCTGGTTGCCTCAGCCAGTATCGGAATCCTCGGCGTCGACATATCGAGTGACGTGCAGTTTCGTGGTCATTTGGAAGAGAAAGCCAAATTGGCCTCTAAAAAGCTTGGCGTGCTCAGCAGAGCGGGACAGTATTTCATGCCGGCACACCGCCTGCAACTTTACAAGGCGCAGGTTCGGCCTCACATGGAATACTGTTCCCATCTCTGGGCAGGGGCTCCCCAGTGCCAGCTCCTTCCACTTGACCGCATCCAGCGCAGAGCGGCTCGAATCGTCGACGACCGAGTTCTTTCCGATCGGCTCGACTCATTGGCGCTGCGAAGAGATGTTGCATCTCTTTGCATTTTCTTTCGCATCTACCATGGGGAGTGCTCTGAGGAATTGTTCGGATTAATCCCAGCCGCCAAATTTCACGAACGCACATCGCGGCAGAACTCCCGATACCATCCACACCATCTGGATGATTGGCGGTCCACCACTGTGCGATTTAGAAGATGTTTTCTTCCTCGCACGACTTCCTTGTGGAATCGATTACCATCAGCGATTTTTCCGGACCGATACGACTTAGGGACCTTCAAGAAAAGAGCGTACTCCTTTTTAAAAGGCCGGCAACGCATCTGCAATTCCCTCCCTGGTGTTGCAGTTGTTCATGGGCGGCGGTAGTCACTTACCATCAGGTGAGCCGCATGCTCGTTTGCCCCCTCTATTATAAAAAAAAAAAAATTCGCACGACTCTATATTTCAATGACAACAGCAAGGACCTTCCCAGAAACAACCCTGAACATGACCGAATTTTCAAAATAAGACCAGTGGTGGACTCTTTGAATGAGGTCTACAGCAAAGTTCCATTGGAAGAGCACCTTTGCGTTGACGAACAAATGTGCTCCACTAAAGCACGAAATACGTTGAAGAGATACAATCCCAACAAACCACACAAATGGGGTTACAAAATCTTCGTGTTGAGTAGCGTTTCTGGATTCGCCTATAAAACTGAAATTGAAGCTGGTAAGGAGAATGTTGTCCTACAAGAAGAGCCTGCTTTAGGTGCATCATCCAACGTCGTCGCAAGACTAGCGCGCATTATTCCAAGACACCAGAATTTCCAGCTCTATTTTGATAATTATTTTACCTCTCTTCGTTTGTTGGAGTATTTGGCTAAAGAAGGTATCCACAGTCTTGGTACAGTAAGAAGAAATAGAATACCAGATTGTAAGTTGCACCAAGAAAAGGAAATCATGAAAAAAGAACGTGGTTATTCTGAAGAATACGTAGCTGACGTGAACGGAATTGATGTGTCGACTGTTGCTTGGAAGGACAACAAAATAGTCGTCCTTGCTTCAACTTTTGCTGGTCAAAAACCAGAAGCTGATGTTCGTAGATGGGACAAGCAAAAGTGAAAGTATGTGACTATAAAGCGACCCTATGTAGTTGGAGAGTACAATCGCCACATGGGTGGGGTCGACGTCATCGACAGCATCATGGGCATCTATAAGATACGGCTACGTAGTAAACGATGGCAGGTGCGCTTGTTCTACCATTATCTAGACCTCACGATGGCTAATGCATGGTTACTTTATAAAAGAGTCTCAAAATACAAAAAATCTTTCAGCATTAAGCATTTTATCATCAGCGGAGTTTCGTCAGGAGGTTGCAGTGACCCTATGTAAAATGGGTACAAAGTCTGGTATGTCTGGCCGGCGTTCTTTGGAGACCGAGATTCAAGCCAAAAAGCGCAAAGGACCTGCACAATACGTACCGCTAATGGCAGTACGCCAAGACCAGATAGGCCACTGGCCGCAATGGTCTGAAAAAAAAATGAGATGCAAGCTTCCAAAGTGCGTTGGATTTACGTATAACATGTGTGAGAAATGTGGGGTAGCACTGTGTTATACCAAAACTAAGAATTGTTTCAGAAATTTTCACCTATCATAATTTTTTCTGAAAAAGGATTCTAAAGTAATTCATAGTCGACGAACATACATTTTTAGTCTTATGGTTCAGTGTTGCTTTAAAGCAACACTCCTCTTTTTTTTAAATAACTTCTAAACTATTATAATAAATGAAACATACTGAAACACGTGTATTTTTTGTCGTTAAAAATCCAGATCCAAAAAATTTGAAAAATCCACGTTCTTGAGTGATAGAGGGTTAACTGGAAGCGAAGCATTCCATCTCAGTCCTCGGGGATGATAACGCTTCTGCATTGTGTTTTTTAATTTGACGGCCCCGTGGCGCAGTGGCTTAGCAATTGAGTTCCATCGCTAAGGATCGCGGGTTCGAATCCTGCACGGAATAAGTATTGGTATGGGTTACAAATAATTGTTCCAGGTCTGGATGTTTGTCCTTGTGCAATTTATGTTTGTAAACTGCTCCTCGATTCAGGAGAAAATCCTAGTGTGGTTAAGTTTAAAAAAATATGGATATCCACTTACCATCAGGTGCACTGTGTTTGTTTGTCACCCTTATTCTATAAAAAAAGCCCAATACCAAACCCAATTTTTTTTCGTATTTTTCGTTTGCTTGGCCTATTATACACCTATATTTTTTTTTATATTTTAGACTTCGAATAAGACTTTTATAGCACAATATTCCTTTATTGTACGGAAAAAATATTTACATATCACATGAATAATAAAACATGCACTTATTGCCGATTATTAGTTTATTTGAGTTCACCAGAATAAACGTGTTAAATCATCTGCCGCTCGTGTCTATCCTTTCCTTTTTGGGTAATAACTCTTGCACTTGGCAAAACTTTGAATATAATAATTACAGCTACTATTGTCTTTTAACATTTTCTCTTGTTTTTTCTACTTTTGTAAAATTTTAAGCACTAATATTATTCGATCATGAATTTGAAGTTATTGGTAGTAACCGTTTAATAAACGGATACTTTCCCAATAGTGTCTATTGCAATCGCTCGTTACAAAAGGGGCGAAGCGGGGGCGGGGTATGTAAGATGCGCGTGACATCGCTAGACCCCGGAAGGTCAGTACGGATGCGAATTTGCTCGAGTTATTACGTAACTTCGTTTGTTTACTAAGCACATGCATTGTTGTTAATATTCATATTAAATCATTAATGAGTGATAAGTATAATTATGAATAGACACAGAGGTACTTCAAGTCGTTGCAGAAAGATATTAAAATTGGTGAACTATAGGATACACGGTATGTACCTACATATTATTGATTAACTACTTTTGTAAGTAAGAGGATACACACTTTAATCAATGGAAATTGGATTCTTATTATTATTTCCCTTTATAACAGGTGGTACCATGTTATGTGTACTCCGACAACCTTTTTAGTTAAATGTAATAAGAACGAAAATCACCTGACACAGGCACCGCGTGGCGGTTGCCTATTATTTAGCTAATTTATTGTCTTATGTATTATGTAACTATTCTCTTTAGAAGGATTATTTGCTTTTACAGGCTCAGCGGATATTGTATCGAGTAAACATTTTTTGATCCATGTTAAGTACTTTTTTTTCAGACAATATTATTAATGAAGATGACAGTAGTATTGAACTTGAAGAACAAAATGAAATTAAAGGTGAGAATGATGAAACTTTTTCTTTGGTTGTTGGTTAGATATAAATTGGTAAGTTTTGAAATATATATATATATATATATATATATATATATATATATATATATATATATATATATATTTCAAAACTTACCAAGGGCTGCGTGAGGGGCTGAGTGTAAATGTAAATAAATAGTTATTGAAAACATAGTAATGTAGTCATTTGAGTAATTTGTTTCAGAAAATTTCACATATCTTTCGCGAAGTTCTTTCCCCATTGATGGCATATCAGACCTCAAAGAAGTCAACTCAGAACCTGATGATTTTATTACACCGGCTCCATTAATAGTAGTAAATGTATCTCCACATGATAATAATACCTCACCACCAAATGTACCAACAAATGACATTTTAGATATTTCTCATAATGTTATTGAATCATTACTACCTGAAATGGAATACCCTACTCCATTGCAATCTGTAAATAATAATAATGATTTATAGACTACTGATAATTCTATTGTAATGACTCCATAAACCCAACAAAAAATAGATTTGATAGCCACGCCGACTGTTTTATACATTAATAATGATTACGATCTAAGAAATATTTCCGACTTAGAGGGTTTTTTACATAGTATTGAAACACAAAATATATCACAGGATATTGTAACTACAGAATCGGAGGAAAGACCCGTCACTCCTATAGAACCGCTTACGAAAAAGAGAAAAATAGATCCTAATTTATGGAAAGATCGCAAAAATAAAACTCTTAAAAATTCTGGTAAAAGTTATGAAAGTGTTAGAACTAAAAAGCAAAACGTAGAAAAATCTATAGGTCCACCATGCAACTGCAAACTGAAATGTTACGAAAAGATACAGCAAAATATGAGGAGTAAAATTTTTCAAAATTTTTGGGCTATCGGGGACCATGAAAGACAGTGGGATTTTATTAACCGCCATGTAAAAAAAGAAAACGTCAAAAAATTACAGTTGAACGTAAAAATAATCGTACTCAAACATTAACATATCAACTATTCGATGATACTATGATTAAAGTTTGTAAAACTATGTTTTTGAGTACCTTGTCTATTACACAGCAAGTAGTATACACAGCTATTGATAAATTGGGAGATGACAATTATTTAAAAGATTACAGAGGAATTCATAAGAATAGGCCAAGAAGAATGTCAGAAGAGACTGAGAAAAGTATAATTGACCATATAAATCTATTTGAAAGAGTTGAATCACACTATACTCGTAAAGATAGTCAAAAGCAATATCTGTATGAAACATTGAATGTCTCTAAAATGCACCGACTATATTTAGAATGGATAGATACAAACCACCAGTACAATCAAACATGCAAAGCAACTAAACGGCAGTATGAAATAATATTTAATACGAAGTTTAACCTATCCTTTCACAAACCTAAAAAAGATTTATGTGAAATATGTTCAATTTACCAAACTTCTGATGATGTTAGAAAAGAACAGTTAAAAGCTGACTATGAAAAGCACTTGAAAGAAAAACAAATGGTAAGGCAATTAAAGGAACAAAAAAGGAAAAATTTACTTCAGGTGACAGTGTTGTAGCATGTTTTGAACTGGAAAAAGTGTTAAATATCCCCCAAAGTGAAGTAGGCATATTTCATTATAAACGAAAGTATCCTGTATACAATTTCACGATTTATAATATCTTAGAGAAGAAAGGTTACTGCTACGTCTGGCATTGTCAAATTGCGAAAAGGGGTGCGATAGAAATAGCTAGTTGTCTTTGGTCATTTATCCAGGCACACGTTGAATTAGGAATAAAAAACATATCCTTTTATTCTGATTCATGCGCAGGGCAAAATCGTAATCGTTTCGTATTCGCCATGTTCTTTTTAGCGGCGAAGAAATACAACATAAAAATAACACATAGGTTTTTGGACAAAGATCATAGCCAATCGGAGGGCGATTCTATGCATGCTGCTATTGAGCGTTCTAAGAAAAAGCATACTATCTACACACCTGATCAAATGTATTCCTTGATAGAGTATGCCAAAGTTACCGGGCATAAGTATCAAGTAAAACAAATGACGCAAGCTGATTTCATACATTTTAAAGAATTAATTAAAGGGAAGAATTGGTTAAAAGATACAGATGGTAATAAAATTTACTGGAGCAAAATTAAAGAAGTAGTTTTTCCTTATAATCAACCTGATACAGTTTACTTTAGATACAGTTTTGAAGACGAATTACAAATGATGCAAACTATTACGAGGTCTAACTCACGAAGGCGACGAGGGGAACCTATAGAACACGCTGAAAACCTAAAACTCGCATACACTGGAATGCTACCCATACCTCTTCCTTTATATAGAGATTTAATAAGTCTGTGTGACTCGGGAGCCATACCAAACCATTACCAGTGTTTTTACAGAAATCTAGTGCCATTAAATTCCACCTCAGTTACCAACGATAGTGACGAGGAGAATTATTAGTAAGCACTTATTAGTTGTTTTCTGTTACATTTTTCTTGTTTTTTTTTTAGTAATAATATACTTGATAAGTACCTACTTCGTTCTAAATTGGATAAATAAATAGTAATTATTCTTATTAACAATATTTTTTATTAACCTTCAACAAAAAAAAAGCTAATTTACATTATATACCATGCACTAATAAAGTCGTATTACATAAATATTGAGTCGATCTTGTTAACACAAATATACGGGCCTTTATCTTTACAAATATGTAAAAGCAACAAAATATACAAGAATAAGTGTGTAGATGACCAGAGCAAGACTCAGGGAAAAAATATATACGTGGAATAACCATGCAACATTTAACTACACTTGTTTAAGCTTCATTTATGGCACGAATAAACGTGCAGTGATACAATAATGTTAATAAGTCACATATTATTCACTAGAATAATAATTTAATACGGTTTTTCTTAAATAATGTAGTAAACCGATAATATTTCATTTATAATAAATATATGAGCTGAACGATATATTTTTTACCTTTAATTTGATCACACATTATATTTGTCTATTTATTATGTAATTAAAGTTATGTGATTCCAAATGTTTTTATATCTTCCTGAAAAGTTGTCGTTTTTCGATTGCACGTTTATTCGTTGGGGCCATCGTTATGTTGTCACAGTTTCTATTTGGATTCCAATTGAGGATCCGCAACTTGGTAGTTAAGTATTTTAATCACTTGGCCTTGTGGCACACACTACACTTTTATTATTTATTTTTTTATTGGGAGAGAGGTAAAGCCTTAGTGTGGGATGCTACTTGCGTAGACACTCTGGCGGTCTCTCATCTCAGGGGTACCTCGTTTAGAGCCGGGGCGGCATCAGAGGCAGCTGAACTGAATAAGTGGCGCAAATATGAGTCTCTGAGAGATGACTACATATTTGTGCCATTTGCTGTAAAGACTATCGGTCCGTGGGGTCCACGTGCGGTGAGGTTCCTAAAGGAACTCCATCCGCGGCTGGTCGTTGCTGCTGGTGATAAGAGGGCTGGTTCTTTCCTTGCTCAAAGGCTAAGTATGGCCATTCAGCGGGGAAACGCAGCCAGCGTTCTTGGCACGATACCGCGGGGAGTAGGACTATATGATATTTAAGTTTCTAGTTTTAGTTTTTTTTTTTAATTATTATTATAGTTTTTAGTATTGTATATTTTAATAAATGTATTAAAAACTTTTAATCTATCAAAATTAATATGATTAATGGGCACTAACCCTACTCGTGTGTTAAATTAAAGTCACCATCGTAGCGGCCACGTTGTAGAGGAATTTGATGAGAAACATTACGTCTTGTTATTCCCTAACGAAACGAAGATACATACTTGGTGCGGACGAGAGGATTACTGTATCTTAAATGGTACTTACATGGTTACCCTCCTAATGAACTGCATTCTGTACACTACGGAGTTTACCATCACAAACATCAACGACCGAGTGAAAGGGCAGCCTTTGAAGATAACGAAGCTTACCTATAACCCAGATACTCATCTGGATTACTCGTCTTATATACATCTCAAATCTGTTGACATAAAGAGATTACATGAAATTCAACATAATCTGATGTCTCAACCGATTTTACCAGCAGATCAAGTTTCGTCGAAATCCCTATACCATACAAAAATCCCAATTTACACTATAATGATAGTAAGTATACTCGTACCGCTAAGCCTTGTTACCTAGAAAAGCGTCGCAATTCCCATCCTAAGACATCTACGCGAAACCTGGAAATCTGAACCACAGAAGACAGCAATATTTCATCATCTCAAGACTCAGAAATATTTGATGTTCTTAGCGGGGTTGGTGTTATATGGATTCCCTCTAACAAAATCGCGAACTACGCGGCAACCTCATATTCCCACACAACATTTATACATTGTTTCCACGAGGCAGTTTTGCTTACTTGATGGGAAACTCGGTCGCCGTGGAATCACAATGACGCACGCGGTGTCAACATAGCACCTTACCAGAAACCTAATGCAGCGTCGCAATTCTGCTGACTAAATGGTAAATGGGGCCGCCGTGGATTCGCAGTGACGCCCGCGGCGTCAGTCGACGTATACAAAACTCCACGATGCCACTTCACTTCATTTCAAGCATCAAACAAGTGTAGACTTAATTAGTATTACTTCTTTTATTTGTAATATCTTTATAATAGTGCTTTTAAATTATATTTACTAAAAGTAATTTGGTTTTTTTGGGTCCTCCGGCGGCGACATCAATAATAAGCACTACGCTGGCCGACTGACAGTGCGAAGTGAAAAATAAATTTGCGACGATTTTAATAAATTAGTGTTCATTTAATTTTAAAAAAATACATGAAGTAAGTTAATCAAGTGTTTAAATTCTTCAATTCATGTTCAACAGAACTTTGCTTAACCATTTCTATTCTAGCCCGATAGACAGAGCGTCACACCCATCTCGGGATCAAATTTCAACTCTTTTGGACCTTTTACAAAGAAATCCAAGTTGAAAATAGGATTTTCAAGAGCAAGAAATGCCACTCGGAAAATGTGGGAGAAAATCACCCTACAATTAAATAGCTTGGGGGGCTGTGTTAAAACTTCGAAGCAATGAATGAAGGTTTGTTTCAGTAAAAAGCTTCTTCAAAAAATATTGTATTAACAGAAGAAGATGTTATCAATATTCCTACAATATAGATATGATATATTTTTAAAATTAATAATTGCAATTACGAAATCTATTTAAAAGTATAGGTTTCAATTCAAACAGTTATTTTGTGTTTATGTGAAATAGATTTGCGACAGTTATATAATTTTTTTCAGCAATATCTTACTATTTTCAGACACCACAGCGACCCAGATTTGAATGTGTTACTGGGACATCGCATTTGTCTTCACTACGAAGTGTTGTACGCATAGTATGTAAATTATTTAAAGATTTATTTTAGAATCCTTGTTATTGCATATTGCTATAAAAATCTTGGTTTCAGGCGTCTCAAAGCCCCATGCCAAGAGCACACACTGTGCCCAGCACCACTCCAAGAGTTGGTTCGTCAGTAAGTCCGATGCCTACAACACCTTTTGGATCAGGCAGACACCCACAGCGATATACTAAATGTTCGTCGGCAGCTGGCTAGATCCATATCACAAATCCATTCCCACCGCAATGCCAGTAATTATATTTTTGGACTATTATTACAATCATGAAAGTGTTTTTGTTTGTCAGTCTTTCATGTCGAAACGGAGTGACGGATTCGGTTCGTGAAGGTTCGGGCAATGTACTAGGTTTTTAAATTTATATACTCTTTAGTAGAAGAAATATTTCTAATTAAATTCTTATGTGTATATTCAACTTTTTTATATAAAAAATAAATTTCTGTATATTTATGTCCGCAAATCTTGGAAAATAGTTAATGGATTGACTCCATAACTTTACATAAGATTGCATGGAACAAGAAGTGTTTTTATATACTTTTTTTCAGAAGTTTCAACGGAAACGGAAAAATCTATGTGTTTTATTCCCCTAATAATGAATATTCATGCTAATACTATATATAAATGCGAAAGTAACTCCGTCTGTTTGTTTGTTACATTTTCACGGTTTAACCACTAAACCGATTTTGATTAAATTTGGTATAGAGATAGATAGCTTAGACTTGAAGATGGATACAGACATACTTATTGATTAGACGCGGGCGGGGTCGCAGGCAAAGCGCTAGTAATTAATATTAAACAAAGCCACAGCAAAGCGTGATCGATTTTAGCTATTATAAAATACTAGCGCTTAGCCCGCGGCTCCGCTTGCGTGAATGTCGGTTATTGCACCAGAAAATTGCCTATGTCCATCTCCAGGGTGCAAGCTGTTTCCGTACCAAATTTCATCGGAATCCGTTAAGTGGTTTAGTCATGAAAACGTAACTCACAAAGAGACTTATAATTATACACATGTATATACAACAGATAGACTTATAATAGACAGATTTATAATATTAGTATGTATAAGATTTGAATTTGATTTGGGTTTTTTTTATAGAAACTTAAAGTCATCGTGGCAGACGTCGCAGACCACTGTCACCACCATCACAGCGACAGATTCATTTGACGAGCCGAGCCAAGCGGTTCCTACGAGTGGAAGAACAACGGACTGAAATTCAACGGCACACCCCTGCAATTTTATAATTTTATCTTGATACTCAGATGGAAAGGAATCTCTCTACAGCTCAAGCAATGCAGGTCATTGGGGATGGGCTGAAGTTGTTGGCAAATAAAAATTAATATTTTGTAAAATGTCTTTCAATGCATTATGTTCCTTGCGCGCCGTAGTCTATTTTCTAAGTCTTGACAACTTGATTGCCCCAAAATAGCTTCTTCAACACTAGATACTCGTACACGGATTGCAATGTGGAAACTAATTTCTTCTTGTAGATCTCATACTCGCCCGTAGCTGGATAAAGCCGAATTTACATTACGAAACTAGTAGCTCGAAATTAGTTTTATGACATTAATTTCATCAACAATTTCACGTGTAAATTTACAGTTTCATAACGCATGCATCAGTTTCGCGACACTGGATTAATTTCGTGACATGCGCATATTTTTGGTAAAACGAATGTCACGCAACTACTTTCAAGATGAAAACGCGACTACTTTCAAGATGAAAACGTGACAAGAAACTAGTGTCGCGAAAGCATCTGCACAGGGCAGACGTGTGTGTTTGAGTGCATCGTGCAGCTAAATACGCGCCAAACAAACCAACATTAGCTAGTCGATAAAAATATAAAATTGATTAACGAATACCAGCGTAACGAGTGTCTTTGGGATCCAAAACACCCTCAATATAAAAATAGAGATGCTAGAGTGGCAGCCTACAAAGTAATTATGGAAACCATGGAAATGGATACTGTGAAAGGAGTTGTAAGCAAAATACGGATACTTCGTAATACTTATAACAACGAACTATTGAAAGTAAAAAAATTTAATATGACGGGTATGAGAACTGATGAGGTGTACGTGTCTAAAATACCTTGGTTGCCTCATATGCGTTTTTTGAAAAACATTGATAGTTACACCAGAGAAATTTTTTTTTTTAAATTTGGTAACTTATTATTTTATTATTTGTAGTAATAATTTTCAAATTTAATAAATCATTCTTTCTTGCCATTCTAGACGCCCTTGTCCAACAAAGTAGTCACTATAATGTTCTCTTATTCTGTGGGAATTTCTGGAATGATTTCCACAAAAGCTGCTGAGTGGCCTGAATGCTTCCTGTGGTATTTCTCGCCACGAACCTCTCCTTATTTCTCTTGTATTTATATATTCTTTATCAATCAGTCCTGGTTGAACATAGGACGATGATGAAGTTTTTAACCAATTGTGGAAAACACAACAGGCCTTTATAATTTTGTCCACAGTTTCTGGCAATAAAGGAATAGGTTTTTCAAATATCCGAAATTTACTAAGTAATATACCAAAAGTGTTTTCTATAGTTCTCCGAGCTCTGCATAGTCGGTAGTTGATTTTTTTTTGTTTTTTTTTGATAAACTTGTTCGACGACTATAAGGTGTCATAAGATATTCAGTAGAATAGAATACTCGTAGAATAGAATAATTTTTTATTCAATATTGATTATTACATAATACTTATTGAAAGTCATTTTTTATTTACCACTGGTTCGGAAAATACTTGTCCTGGGAAGAACCAGCAAGAAACCCAGCGGGACTTTTTTTTTAAACATAATTTCACTTAACAATAATTTTTTTATACAATTTTGAAATAAATTTTCATAGAACCAGCATGGTGGCGATCACGCTATTCCCAGGGGGTATTTTCATTCATGTATTCCTTGATATTGTAATAACCCTTTTTGTACAGTTATTCTTTAACCCATTTACAACGACCGATCGTTATAAAGATCTAAAAAAACGTATGGGGAATACCCTCAATTTGAAAATAATAACCAGCGGATAACTCTTACTTATTGATTACTAATCGCCGCAGTGATCGTTTGATAGTATTTCGGTGCATAGATATATGTTATAATCATAATTTTAAAGTGCTTTTGTATTTTCATTCGTATTAGCGTAATTAACTTTCACAATGTCTTCAAAACGGTAAGTGTTTAGCTTGACTTTGAATTTCATTTTATGAACATTTTTATATAGGAGACAGTTTCTTTTTGTATGGAGAATGGGTCCACCACAAATTTTTGAGAACCTTAATGAAATGCATGTCGATTTATTTATTATAATCTATAGATTACAATAGTAATATTAGTTTTACCGTATCTAATGGGAATACTGAGTAATTAGCAAATAAAATATGTATCTTACTATAACCTAAAAACAAACTAAAAGCTATTTTCTATTAGTTTTCACCGGTATTATAAGTTAAAATAGTGCACTGTTCAATAAATAATAGTATAAAACAAAGTTGTAGTTACATTCAGCATTTATAGGTACTTTAAAATTGATGGAAAATATTTTTAGTAGTTCCGGCAAAATAATATAGTGTATGTCTGTGCATGAATATGGTATGGATAATATTTTTACATGTATTGTTTGTGAGTATACATCCCAAATACCGTTTAAGTACTTAATAGGATTCAAGCCAAGATGAGTCATGGATAATATTATGTACATTTATAATATTACCTACACACTATATAGTAAGAAAGATGTTTTGAACTGGTTGTATAAGGATAAAAACACAAGTTATAATGCATCTACATTTATTATAGTAAATCATAATTTCCAAAGTAGTCTATTAACAGTTGAACAAATAGACAGGCACGGTGTCAAAACTTTGACAATATATTAACTGATTAGGTTAGGTTAGATCTGTTATTACACACTGATAAATAGTGAGGAAGTAAGATGTTTTAAATTCTTTATGGAAGGATAATAAAACACATGTATAATTTAATTGTATTTGTTATTGTAAATCATTTCAAAATATTTTTTCTAAATAACTTGATGATAACATCCATTTATGATAATGGCAGGAATTCAAAGAACATTTTCAACGACATGATAGAAGACTGTTGTCTTCAATATCCATACTCTTTTTTGTCTCTGCCTACGGGCAGCTCTGCAAGCTTTTAGCCTGCAAAGCATACATATATGTTCTCAGCAATTGACCTGAAAAAGTTAATTATTGTAAAGAGTGCCCATACTAAATATTAATTCTTATCAATTTATTATTTTTTCTATATTTATTTCATTCCATGTAGCTTTTGGAGACTATGTTTATATATGAATTGCATTTCAAATACTACAATGCCAAAAAAAAATGTCTGTTTATGACACTGTCAGGAATTAAAAAGACATTTTCAATAATAAGAGATAAGACATTAAAGATCCTTCAATGTCATTAAACTATATTTCCATATTTTTGTCAGAATTTTGTTATCTATGCCTATATGTTAAATAAATAGGAAATTATTATAAAATATACATGATTAATTAGCTCCAGTTGATCAAATACAAAAATAGTAATTACGGATTTACATCAACAATATTTCACTATATAAAAGTTGTCTAACTTTTTATATTCACTGGTTTCATGTAGGAGAAAAATATATAGTTTTTTTTTTCATGACAAAATAATATTCCTTTCTGCAGAGTTAACAACACAGCAGTATAAGCATAATAGAAGAATCTGATTCCGTCGCAGGATATGGTCCAAAGTTATATAATACATGGGATTTTTATATAATATTATAATATTGTAATTTCTCAATTTACATAATATATAATCAGTCTTATGGAAGTCTCCTGAACGTGATTTGTCTGGCAGTTTGAAGTTTATCAGCTTTATTACAGTCCTGTTTTAGTAAATTCAATAGCAATTTTAAGGATATCACACAAATAAAATGGCTTAACTATGTCACAATACTTATGCAAACTATCTAATAATTAATTTAGATATTACTAACAACATAAAACTTTAATACATTGTCACTTTAGGTTATTCAACACAAATTATAGATTTTCTAAAATTTAGGTGGAAATTAAACTCATATATTACATACATATGTAGAAGAGAAATACATAATTTGGAATATTAATACATAACCTGCATGACATTATCCATATTATGATACGAATATCATTGATTTATATGTTACTAACTCAATGACGAATATAATGTATATCAATGTATCCATACACTTGTGCATCGATGAGACGATATTTTATTGTCTTGTAATGTAAACAAACTGTAAAAAATGTTTATACTTAACTATAAACTTTATGTTTTTGCTACCAAAAAAGAATATAACCACAATTAACCAATAACCACAGAATTTATTCTCACACTAGTGAGGCAACTCGTACGCTGTTTTCAATCGATTCAATCGAGTGAATTTGTGTAACTCGGTACTCGAGTGAAAATAAATTTTACTCGAGTCCACATCCACTCGAGTTACCGATTGAACTCGGCGCACCGCACCGTGTAGATTCGGAGATCGCTAGATAGATGTCAGTTCACTAATTCACTTGTAGTATAAGGCGCCGCGAGTGACGTTACTGGTTACATCCAAATTCAAACTTGCATCTGTCATGTTGTAGTCAAATATGAACTTTGTTTGATTTATAATATCGTGATTGTGATATCATTGTTGTTTATTTTTTGTTACTTCATATAAGTAGTGCATAACATAAAAGGTGATTTAAATGTACTTGTTTGTTTAAAGTATGAATGATAGCAATGAAACAACAAAATAAAAATCGTCAGTGTAGCATTATTTTAAAAAATGGAAGAGATTTATAAGATATGCAAAAAACAGTTTATAGATTTTAAAATACTCAACATATCTGTAGTAAATAAAAAACATGGAAATACAACAAATAAATAAATAATAAACATATGTATTTTATTTCATATTGCCACATATTACTTATTTAATAAAGGTACCTATTTAAAAATGCTTTAACTAAGGTAATCGCTATTCTCGACTCGAGTGGTAAACATCAATCGATGCAGGGACTGTAAATAGTTAATTCAAATAACTCAAAAATTCGAGTATAATAAGAGTGACATTATGAAACCCGAGTGACTTGAGGCACAAAATTCTACTCGAGTCACATTTTTATATTACGGTCAATGCAGTGTCTCTCTACAATTTAGTAATGAACTCGAATTACTAATTCGAGCAATTTATTGATATATTATGTAATGTCAATAAGCTGATTAAGTATAATTTGTGATAGTTAAATTATTAATAACAGTAACTTTACGCTACGTCATAAAGTAAGTGATATTATTTTATGAAGATTGTCTATACGCTAAACAATAATATATAACTACCTATTAAGTAATAATAATAATTATCTTGGATGGAAGAACAAATACAAAAATAATTTGTAACAAACTGACACAGCTTCGTTCCGCCTAATTGAGTTGCGTAACTCAAGTAGTATTCGATTACGTGAATTTCAACACAAGTTAAATCGAGTCGAACTTCTTCCGAGTTGGCACATCTCTACTACAATTGTGTTTAATATTACTTTATCTGAACCAATGACATAAACATAAATATCAAAACAACTCTTTTTTTTCAGATTTCTTGATTCCATCTAGATTTTCATAAAACCTT
Source organism: Parnassius glacialis (assembly GCA_033319125.1). Taxonomy (NCBI): domain Eukaryota; kingdom Metazoa; phylum Arthropoda; class Insecta; order Lepidoptera; family Papilionidae; genus Parnassius; species Parnassius glacialis. Next base: position 72,809,365 of record JAVANC010000004.1, on the reverse strand, counting down.
TATGCTATTTACAATAATAAATTGGTATCTTTTTTTTGTATATAATACTATTGCTGTCCGCGAAAATTTCTAGTGGGCCCAAAAACGATTGTCTCCTTTATAACCTATCTAACAAAACTGTGAAATAAAATTTGATCTTATCATATCTTTTATAAAAAACAAATGATATATAAATAATTGATGATCGTTTTAACGATCGGTAGTAATTCGGGGATGTATTTATGACTTTCAGACCTAGGGATACCAATAAACCATTGTCTCTCAATCAAATCATTGATGAATTGGAACAATTAGATGATGATGCCCCACTTCCAAGAGATATAATCACTTTACCACCAGATAACGCGAATGCTGATATCACAGATGAAGACTCTGGTGATGAGGACTGTGTAACTCTGAACAATCTTCCAGGTTTGATATAGATCTCGTATAAATCTTTACGTTACTTTCTCATGTCAGTTGTTATATACCTATATATATTTATATTTTTCTATCTAGGTTCTCAGCTAAGAGCTAATGCTGAAATAGAATACATGTGTTCCAACAGTGACGAGGACCCTTGTCTTCATTAGCAAAAAGAAGTCGAACCCCCGAAGAAACCCTGATCGTGGAAGGTCGTCAACCTGAGCCATCTACATCTAATTCAGCTCCAGTTATTAACAGCACGTCAGCCGTTCCTTTTGTTAATCCAGCCGTACTAAAGACTCAAAATTATACTTGGAGAAATTGCCATAATCCTCACGACCGACCACAATGGCAAGAAAAACATGGGCCAAAATACCTTCAAACGCCCATGTATTACTTTGACTGTATGTTTGATGACTGTGTTATCAAATTATTGGTCAGATTTACAAATATTTACGCGATTCAAAAGAACAAAGTGGGCAATGTGACAACGAGTGAAATGAAGTGTTTCCTTGCTATACTTCTTTACAGTGAATATATCGTAGTTCCCCGAAGATACATATACTGGGAGAAATCATCAGACTCTGATTGTAGTATTATATACAGGGTATTTTTGGAACGCTCCCGAAAACTAAGACAGGCGACAGCACCAAGTATACCTTTGATCATGGGTCACAAATAAATTCGATCCTGATGAAAAAAAATCATCTTTTTACAACGTTTTATTAGCTTTATTCACGCGCCATCATGTTAGTACAGCTAAATGAAACGATAATTTCATAAAAAAAATCATGAAAATACTGAAACCTAAAACCAGCAGTGGAATAACTGAATTCATATCAGCTGATTAAAGGTCAATGTACGCGCGAACGCAAATTCGCGCGGTCCGCAACTAGCGATCCATACCACAATACCTAATAATTTACAACACTTGTCTAAATACCTAACTTATCTACTTAACCTACTATATTGATTAATTAGTAAAGAGACTGCAGAAAAAAAAATTCTGCGGAGCTAAGAAAATTTGCTTTGATTCTGCTCTTTATTAGCCCTAGGGCCTACGATTACGTACGTAAATATTTTGACACTTGCCTTCCCCACCCACGTATATTATCACGGTGATATGAAGGCGTAGATGGTCATCCGAGTTTTAGCAAAGAGTCATGTAATACTATAAAACTCCTTAATAGAGCTAACAGTTTAAAAAGTCCTTTGCGTAAATTACGTTGTGCCTTATCTTTTGATGAGATGGCCATTCGTAAGTCCGTTTGTTTCGATGGCAAAGACTGTGTAGGATTTGTTGACTGTCACAATAATTTAAACAGCGGCTAATTAGCCAAAGATGCCCGCAATAGTTTTTATTTTAACTCGTAAGAATGGATCATGGAAAATACCATTAGGCTATTTCTTGATAAACGGTATATCTGCAGACCAGAAAGCTAATCTTGTGAAGACGTGCATTGAAAAGGTGCACGTTGAATGTGGAATTGATGTCATATCAGTAACTTTTGATCCCACGAACTTTGCGATGGCAAAAATTTTAGGATGTAAGTTAGAAGATGAAGAAATTAATTCATCATTTTCCATCGGAGACAAAAAAGTGGTGATATTTCCGGATCCTTCACACATGTTGAAGCTCGTTAGAAATGCATTAGGTCAAAAGGGAACAATTTCTGATCAACACGGACGCACTATTTCGGGGGGAAATATCAAACTCTTAGTAGATTTACAGGAAAATGAGGAGTTGCGTTGGGCAACAAGTTGAGAAGATTGTATGAAAATTTCAGTAAACAAATTAGGAAGCTGAAATTGGCCACCCAGACATTTAGAAATTCAGTTGCCGAAACTATTGAATTCTGTGCTAATGAACTTAATATCGACGACTTTTAAAACTCTGAGGCAATAGTAGAGTTCATTAGGAAAATAAACGATTTCTTTAATTTATTAAATTCGCGAAATATGAACGCACATAGTTTCAAAAAACCTTTATTTGAGGGAAATTTTGTAGAAAAACAAAAAATTTTAGAAGATATGTTACAATATTTAGTTCACCTAAACTTCGATGGCAGGTTTCTATGCAAAACTAGCAGAAAAACTGGATTTTGGGGTTTTTAATTTGTATAAAAGTATCTGTTATATAGTTTGTATAAAACCATGCTAGAAGTGATTCTCTTCGTTTCATATGTACATACAAATTTAGCCAGGACCACCTGGAATATTTTAGTGCTATAAGAGCAAAGGGTGGTTTTAATAATAATCCCTCCGTTAGACAATGTAAATCTGCTTTTAGGCGAATGCTCGTACACCGTGAACTTAAACACATTACCACTGGAAATTGTATTCCCTTACAAGAAATTAATATTCTGACATATAGAAAACCTGAAGATGCAATTAATAAAACAGGAGACAAAATAATATTAATTAACGACGCAAATTCTGAAAATGAAAGCTTTGAAAATGAAGATATAATTAGTACCATAAATGGTCATGACTACATCACAGACCCAAGCAGCCTTACAGAATTTTCCAAACAGGTCGTTATTTACATTGGGGGTTTATTGTAGATAGGCATAAAAAGAAAATAAAGTGCCCAGAATGTGTATCTGCATTAATTTCTCAAAAATATCCCAGCTTACAGATAAAAAAAGACAAAGGGGGCTTACTTTACCCCGTTGTATGTATTTGAGCTACCGAAGTATGTGGTGTAAGTAAGAGAACGAATGAAAGGAAAAATAATACGTTATGGTGGGATGATGAGGTACGGATCGAAGTTGAAGCAAAGAAGAAAGCATGGCTAGATTTACTAGCAACCAAGGCTAATAATTCTAGCAGTATGAATGATGATATTGAAAGTAAAAAGGCAGTCTTTAGACACATAAATAAGAGAGTAAAAGAAGTGGTTGAAAGGAAAAAGCAAGAAAGAACGGATAAGAATGATAGAAGAATATCGGGTAACTTCCAGGCAAACATTAAAATGTTCTGGAAACTCGTAAGAACTACCAGGGGACATTCAAAACAGCCTAGAATGAATGCTATACGAGACCAGAATGGATGTATTCTGAATGACGAAGTTTTGAGTTTAAAGAGATGGAAGGAATACTTTGAAAGCGTGTTTATGAGTGATGAGACGTTTGAATTAAATGAAATTGAAATTCCGAAAGAAGAGGAAATAGATAGAGATATAAGTATAGATGAAATAATGAAAGCAATGAAAAGTATGAAAGCAGGTAAGGCCGCTGGTTATGATAGAGTATGTCTCGAAATGCTAAGGGCTGGAGAAGGAGTGGTGGCAGACCTGCTGTACACCTTGTTTAATTTATGTTGGGAACTTAAGCGGGTACCGGGAGACTGGTGCAAAGCCGTGATAGTCCCAATATATAAGGGAAAAGGATCACAGCAGGACTGTAAAAACTACCGTGGTATCAGCCTTCTTAGCATTGTGGGAAAACTGTATGCAAAGGTACTAATTGAAAGAGTTATGAAAGAAACTGATGGAAAAATTTGGGATGTGCAAGCGGGATTTAGAAAGGGAATGGGATGTATGGATCAGGTCTTTTCCATGCGCATGATCGCGGAGAAGTTTTTGGCCAAAAACCAAAAAGTTTTTTGTGCGTTCATAGACTTGGAGAAGGCTTATGACAGAGTGGACAGGGATGTGTTATGGCAAACACTGAACTCATTTGGGTTGAGCGCTGGCTTCATACAGGCATTGAAGTCTCTATATAGGGACTCTAGTGCTTGTGTCAGGATCACCGGGGCCTACTCGGACTGGTTTGGCATCCATAAAGGTGTCAGACAGGGCTGTGTGGCTTCCCCGTGGCTGTTCAACCTATTTATGGACAGTTGTTTGGAAAATTTGAAAGTAGAAGAATGCGGGTTAAGAATGGGTGAGTTAACCGTCAAATGCCTTTTGTACGCCGATGATCAAGTCATACTTGCGTCGTCGGCAGTCGAGTTGCAAATGATGGTTACATTAATGAACAGGACATTAAAAGAAAAGGGAATGAAAGTGAACGCAAGTAAGACGAAAGTTATGGTTTTTGAAGGAGAAGAAAGTAAAACAATATGTGAAATAAGAATAGAAGGGGAGTTGGTAGAGCAAGTAGATGAGTTTGTGTATTTGGGATGTGTGTTTAGCTAGGATGGTAGATATGATAAGGATATAGAACGACGAGTGAATGCAGGAAATAGAGTGAATGGGGCTCTACACTCTATTGTGAAAAGTCAGAATGTGTCCAAAAAGGCACGTATGGCAATTCACAATGCTGTGTTAGTGCCTACTTTAATGTATGGTAGTGAAAGTTGGGTGTGGCAGAAGAAGCACGAGAGTAGAATAAATGCTGTAGAAATGCGGTCATTGAGTAGTATGTTAGGGATGAATCTGAATGACAGAGTGAGAAATTGTTTAATAAGAGAAGAGTGTGGTTTGCAAGACGATGTTGTGACTAGGATTAAGAAAGGAAGCTTCGGTGACAAAGCAAATTTATGTTGCAGAGGTGAATGGCAGAGTCGGGAAGGGTCGCCCTAGGCGAAAGTTTATCGACCAAATTGGCGATATATTGAAAATGGGCCAAATTAAGAGTACCTTTAACCGACGAGCGTGTATGCGTAGGTATATGGATGTGGAGGAAGCGAGAGAGGTGTGTCAGGATCGTGCCAAATGTAAGTCCATAGTCTCTGCCTACCCCTCTGGGTGACAGGCGTGACTGTTTATGTATATGTATGTATTTGAAAAATAATTGAAAAAACATTTCGTCAAATGAAAAAATTTAACAAAAAGGATAATTTTCATAGTCTTCCGCAGAAGTACCTCAAAAATGCTTGAAGACAGATTTTTTTCTCCCAAATTAATGAACATTTTCAAAGTCAGGAATTTTTAGATTGCCATTACCTACCCACTTTTAATAAAATCTATTTGTTTAAAATACTTAAAAGTAAGAATGCATTACGTAGCAAAGATGACGACAAGGTTCGTAACTTTTAAAACAAATTGATTTTGTTTAGGGGTGTGAGTGATTTTAAAAATTCCTTCATAGTCTGTTTATAAAAATTATAAATTCCATGATTGACGTAATTTATAATTTCTATAAAATATATGATTTTTTGTGATATACAACCATGGGTGTGATTTGCTCGACTCATATCATGTACCAACTTATAAAAATGTTTGCAATAATAAACATGTATTGTGCCGGACGGGCGTAACTCTTCGGAGTAATGTTATCGAAGATACTCCGCGAGACGCTCACGTTCTACACCTGTAGGTTCCAGTGGGTACTTTCACTGCCGTCTCTGCGGTTGCTGCTGGAAAACTGTGGACTGAGGTTCAAAATTAAAATGCACGATTTGTAAATTAAAATAGCAAGGGAGTGGCCAGCGGTTGGCCTGATTAATTAGTCGCGAAATTTTACAACTATTATTTATTGATCACGATTGTTGAACACGGTTGTTCAACTACGGTTGTTCACTATATATTTTAAAATATTTAATTTAAATGAGCGGTAGTATAAAATATCTGTCCGTAGTAGCTGGTTTTTCTGACACTATTGACTAGCAGCTATTAATCAACTAAAACTAGTTGAATTTAACACTTGTGTAACTGCGAATATCAGTTACCACTTTTTCCGTCTAGCTAACACTTTTCACTATATGTAACTGCGAATTTTCAGTTACCACCTTTTTCGGCTAGCTAACACTTTTTCACTATATGCAACACCGAATTTTCAGTTGCGACTTTTTTCCGCTAGCTAACACTTTTTATTATTCACTATATATTTCTGCTAGTCACTGCAACTACTACCGGATACTACTGCTGGGCACTGGTAGTTCTTCACACTACTGCTGGATGCCACTGGTAGTTCTTCACACTACAACGTTACGTTATCCTGTCTTCCGCAAATATGCATGATGCATATTGCAGGTCTCGGGCCTCGGGGCTGACCCCATTGCCCGGAATCTCCTCGCGGTGCATTACTATGCACCGGTCGTGGGAGCCGTTATGGCATTGTTGGGTTAAAGCAGCGACTCGGGTTTGATTCCCCGGTCGCTGTGAGTTGGTTGTCCGGTTTTGTCAATAATCAGTGTGGCTGGCGGCTAGTGCCGCCAGGCGTCTGGGTTGGCCTATCTGCGGCATTGTGGGTTGTTACTCGACTCTCTAATCTCTATAGAGAGGAGTTCTCTTGGTAGAGGTCGCCCGTCCGGTGGCCGAGCGTGTAGAGGAGCGAAATTTTGCAGATGTTCGTGTGGCCCGTTATCAGCGCGGTCAAACATATCGCGCGCTAATCGGGCCACAAATTCCTTGATGGTCTCCACCTTTAAGTTGGCCACGATGACGTCGTTCCGGACGTAGCGACCTGCACCGACGATGGTCCGTAGGGATAGGTTCTGCTGAACCTGCAGCCGCTGCCTCTGCCGTACGCTCAGGAGTGCGTACCAGGCCGGCGCGGCGTAGGTGATCTTCGTCCTGATGTAGAGCTTATACATCTTTAGCTTGGTCTTCAGTGGCAGCTTGGATGCCAGGATTGGGCGGAGCATCGCCCGCGCACATCTGGCATTGCGGACGACGATGTCGCCGTGCGCGGTCATGCGCAGCATCCTATCGATCCGGCATCCAAGGTAGGTCACGGCCTTCTCGTACGCTATCTCCTGGCCTCTGAGCGTCAACGGGGGCGGGAGGTTCCGGTAGCGGCGGGTGAGGAGGGCGGCCGTTTTCCCAACATTCACAGCCATCCTCCACTCATCCAGCCACGGTGGCAGCAGGTCCAGCAGTCGCTGCATCTTGGTGACGGCGAGATGGGGGCTTCTGGGCGAGGTGAAGTAGGCGCTGTCGTCCGCATACAGCGCCAGCTCTACGTCGTCCTCCCATTCTCGTAGGTGTCCTTCCAATGTAGGGATGTCATTAGTATAAGCCGCGTACAGGATCGGCGAAAGACAGCTGCCCTGTGGTACGCCAGCTCTAATGGGTTTTACTGCGGATTCAGCGTCTTCGACACAGACGTAGAAGCTCCGGTCGGCTAGAAACGACGCCACTAGCCGCAGCATAGCCGGAGGGACACTCGTCTGTTGTATCATCTTATAGAGTAAACCAGAGTGCCACACCCTGTCGAACGCCTTCTCGATGTCGAGGAAGACGCCCAACGATGTGCGTTCTCGGTTATACTCCGCCGCCAAGTAGTGCAGCACTCTGGTCAGCTGTGTTGCTGCGGAGTGTCCGCTCCTAAATCCATGTTGATCCGCCCTCAGTTGGATACACGGGCGGACTCTTCTCAGGGTGATCCTTTCAAATAATTTGGCTATGTGCGGTAGCAGCGTTATAGGTCTGTAACTAGCTGCTCTACGCCTGTCCTTCCCGGGTTTAGGCAGAACTATGACCTTGCCTTTCTTCCAGTCCTCCGGGAAGTGTGAAGTCCGCAGTATGCCATTGTAGAGTCGTCCTAGCTCTACAATGGCTCTATGGGGCAGCTGTCGGAGTGCAGCGTTCGTAATCCGGTCGTGCCCCGTCGCCTTCCTCGGTTGCAGGCGGGCAATCGTCCTCCGCATTTCAGCGAGGGAGACAAACCAGTCTCCTGCAAGCGGGGGCGCGGGCGACGACAGGAACTCCCGTACGCGGCTCTCCTTTTGGGCATGAAGCTCCATGTACTCCGCACTTGCTGGGTTCGACATAAATTGCTCCTCGAAGTGCTCGACTAGGATATCCGCTCTACCTTTGGCCTCGTAACAACGCCCACCCGCGCTGTTGGTCAGCGGGCAGACGGGGGGTCTGGTCTTGGTTAGCTGTCGGTTCAATTGATAGAGCGACGCTTCCTGGTCTTCAGCCATCCATATGCGCCGCTCCCAGGCCCTTCCTCTGTAGGCCTGTATTGCAACCGACAGCTCATCCGTCAATGCATTCAACTTGCTTTTTATACGTGGGCGGCGAGTACGCGCCCAGAGTTTCCTCAACGCTCGCTTATGATTGAGCTGCACACGTAGTTCCTGTGGCAGCTCTTCTCTTCGATGTGTTAATGGGACGATCGTAGAGGCCGCGTTGAGGGCTTCTTGGATGTTTTGGGTTATGTTAGCAGCAGCGGTCTCTACGTCGTCCGCCGAGGTAATCGGGTTGCGAACTGGAGGCCTCTCTTGCAGGTATTGCTGGTAGAGCCTCCAGTTGATCTTGGTAGTGAACCTTCTGGGCAACGTAGTCACTGCCTTGAGGCCAAGGGTTATCAGAATCGGGAGGTGCTGAGACATCAGGTCATACAGCACCTCTACCACTACCGGGTAGTTGACGTTCCTAGCGAGCACGATGTCCAACACATCCGGACACTTCCTGTGATCAGTAGGAACGTGCGTTGGTTCTTCGGGACCTAAAACGTCGTAGTTGTTATCTTCCGCATCTTGGTATAGCTCATGACCCGGCGGGTTGATCAGTCTGGATCCCCACGCCGGGTGTTTTGCGTTTAGGTCCCCCGCGATGATGGTTGGTGCTGATCCTTCCATGATCGTCCGGATGTCTGAGGAGTGAAATGGAGTCCCTGGCGGGCGGTATGCAGCGAAGATCCTCAGTTCCTCGCCCGCCGCCTCCATTTTTATGCCGATGGAGCGCGTCGTATGGTATGACGGAATCCGAGCTCTAGGTGGACGATGTCCTTTCTCACTAGAACCGCCGTGCCTCTGTAGGCGGTTCCTAGAGCGTTGACTTCGTCCCTCCTGTAAATGTGGTAGTTGGGCATCTTGAACAACGTTACTGGGTTTCGCCCCCCTAAGGTAGACTTCGGCTATACTCTATAGTGAGCCGCTTGCCATTTCCCGTTTTGCCTCTTTATTTTTAAACATTTTCATTATGTAATTAGCATAAATTGATCTATTTTCTATATAAGGTTAAATCTTACGCTACTATGCTAAACATCATTAAATCGGCATTTTGGTCCTTTATCAGTATATGATAAAGGATATTCAATATATTTACATTCAAAAAAGTTATTGAAGGAAATGTCCCAAACTTTTATAATAAATGGGCACATTAATTCTTTAATTTTCCTATAATTATTAAATACGTTTAATAATACAAATTATTTCTTCACTATCATAATCTATATACTATATGCTAACAAAATGTCATATTTACAACTCTTTTAGAACATAAAAATATTCTCATTATTTTTAGTACAAACTATTGCGCAGTTAATTTAAATTTCCAGAAAGTTCTACGATACGGCGCGCTGTGATTGGTCGATTTTTTCTTAAACAATTAAAGTTGTTTATATTAACTATTATCAAAACGACATTTTATACAAATATATTAAGAGTTGTAAACACACTGTAAAACCATATTAATACACTATTTAATAGATTTCGTTAGTAATTTCACATTTTATACAAAACAATATTCTTTCATCATTTTGTTTCTTAAAGTCGGTAGGCCGTCGCAAACACGTATGTAACTTTATCTGATTGTAAACAGTTCCCAAAAGTTTCTTGCCCGTTCTTTTTAGGGTTACAGACTCTGAACGGGATGAAAAAATATTTACTTACAATCCTTTTTAGCTTTCAAGCATACGTTACCAAACCGAAAACTGTAAAATTGTACAAAAATTTTCATAGTGCTGTTTCAATTATTTGTTTTATTTAAATAATATTCACATAAATATTTTGTATTATTTCCGGTGTTTATGGATAGACTACGTCGAGAGAGACTGTGAACAACAACACGCCGGCAGCAGCAGGCTCATCACGCTCTACCAAACCGATCTATCACTACGATCTACCACGGATACAGTAGGCGGGAAACATTTCAGCCATCGCCGTTTTAAATGAATATGATAACTAAACATAAATATTTCTATTTCTTAATTATTCCCTGCTTTCTTTTGATTCTGAGTAAAATGGAAATAAATAATAAATAATTATGAACAATGTTTTATTTTATTTCTTATCTTAAGCACACATCTAGTTTCTCTGAAGGCGAAATGGCTTTATTTATTTATTTATTTAGGTAATCATACAGCGTTTTCATCATATTTACAATACATATTATCATACAGTAAGGCCAATAGAGATTACACAATTTTTATCAACTAATAATTAAGCGTGCGTGAGTGCTTGAGTAAGTGTGCATGCGTGTGTCCGTGTCTCTGTGTGTGTGTGTGTGTGTATGTGTGTGTGTGTGTGCGGGTGTGCGTGTGCGTGTGTGCGTGTGCGTGTGTGTGTGTGTGATTATGCCCTATTTTTGTTTACAACAGCACGTTTGAAGCGACTCTTGGATACGTTGAAAATATCCAAGTCAGCGTAACACTTATTATAGTTTTGAACAATACGACATAGAGTAGAATTTTTTGCGTAATTTGTGTTTGTTCGTGGTACGTGGAATAATAGTGTATGTCTAGTTCGGTATTTAGGTACTAGTATCGATATTTTAGATAACAGGTCTGGACAATCTATATTACCAGACCATAAACCGTGTAGTAAGAACATATCGTGTTGAAGCATTCTGGTTTCCAAGGTATCTAGGCGGTAAAATTTGCAAGCATCTTCGTATGTAGCAAAACTTCGAACAGTGGTAGAGCCACGCGGCAGCTTTTGCTGTCGCACGGATGGGCCGGCTCGAACCGGGGTGGTACCACGACCTCAAAGAAAACCAGCGTGAAGTAGAGGTTCACCTCTGCGTTTCGCTTGGTGAGTGCAGGTGGCCGGAGGCCCTTTTTACTGGAAATGAGGCATTCCATCTTAGTCCTCACGGGTGACAACGCATCTATTTGAATTGTAATAGAGGATAGATGTAGATGTCTATGGGCTGCAGCAACCACTTACCATCACGTGGACTGTGTGCTCGTTTGTCACCCTTATCCTTTAAAAAAAAACTATTGTGATCTTTTGATAACATAAACTTAATGAACAGTTTTTAAATTGATTCTATTCGATGCTTATGCTTAGCATATTTTGGAGACCAGATTGTATTAGCGTATTCCAGAATACTCCTTACGTATGCAAAATATAGAGCTTTAATGCAATTAATACTGCTAAAATCGTTGCAGACGCACTTTATGAATCCAATTTGCTTGTAGGCTTTGTCAACAATATTGTCTATATGCTCATTGAACGTTAATTTTGAGTCCAGCTTGATACCAAGATCTCTAACTCTACACTTTTTATGGAGTTATTGTTAATTGAATACTTGTAATCTATGAGCTGTTTCTTGCGACTGAAGGTTATTTTGACACATTTTTCACTATTGATAGTAATTCTATTTTTTCTATAATAAGTTTCTAGGTTTTTTAAATCGTTTTGAATCAGAACACAGTCATCAATTGTTTTTATTTTTAGATAAATTTTTTTGTCATCTGCGAACATTAAATAGTTTGAGTGATAGAAGCAGTCACCTATATCAAATAAATAGGCGTTATAGAACAAAGGTCCGAGTATTGAGCCTTGTGGGACACCAGATGTTACCGAAATAAAATCACTACGAGCACTACCCAGTAACACTGCTTGCCTTCTGTTATTTATGTATGAAGTTACCCACCTGTGCAAATCACCATGAATACCCAAACTGTAAAGTTTACGTAAAAGGATGGCATGATCAACACGGTCAAATGCTTTTTCAAAGTCCGTGTATATTACATCAACCTGCTGCCTGTCGTCCGTGCTCATATATATATAATTGGTAAAAATAGCTAAATTTGTTACTGTTGATCTTTTATTTATAAAACCATGTTGTTCAGTTGGTATTGATTTTAAGATTATGGGACTAATGTGTATAAAGATAAGTTTTTCAAAAATCTTTCCAAATGTGTTTAATATAGAGATTGGACGGTAGTGCTCAATTCTGTTTTTTGATCCACTCTTATGTATAGGTATTATTAGAGCTTCTTTCCACTTACTAGGAAATGTTCTATAGGTGTTAACAGACATATTAAAGATTATTGAGAGAGGCTTGTCCAAGTGTTTTGCACATTTATGTATAAATATGGGAGGTATGCCATCGCTACCAGGCCCTGTATTGGTTTTAAGTGTATGTAGAATACGAGAAACATTTTTAGTATTAAAGTATATATTATGTAATATATCGTTTGATTCAACGTTTGGAATATGGGAATAATCGTAAGAAGAAGAAGGTTTTTGAAAAACACTTTCCAAGAATTTATTAAATCCCGCACACACGTTCTTTTCATTTGTGTATGTTTCATTTCCTAATTGTAATGTATTAGGGTATGTAGAGTTGCTATTACGTATAGATTTTAAATAAGACCATAATATTTTCGGATCTTTTTTAAAAGACTTTGCATTTTATCTAAGTAACGGTCGTGGCACTGTTTCTGTAATTTCTTTTGTCTAGTACGTAGTATGCAAAATTCGTCATAATCACGAGGATTTTAATACTTTTTCCAATGTTTATGTTTTAAGAGCTTTTCTCGGATAATGTGTCTTAACGATTTAGAATACCAAACAGGGTAATTAGATGAGCGGGATAAAACAAGTAGGTACAATTTTATCAATTATTAGGTGTAGTTGGGAATAAAAATTTTGAACTACATCATCAATTGAATTGCCAATTAACAAGGCAGACCATTTCACTCCTGAGAGAGTTTTATTTATTTTATCGTAACCAGCTCGGTAAAAGTTTAATTTTGATCGTGGTTTATTTTTTAAACAGGGTATTGACAGATCAGATGCGTCGAGCAATAAAGAAGGATGATATTTATCCTCAGATACAAGATATATTTGAGAACGGGTAACGTCTGTATTTATGTTACTAAACACTAAGTCTAGTACGTTGCCGCTATTGTTGCTAATAATATTATGTTGATTTAGCCCCGATAAGTTGCATAGATCAATTAACTTTATTGTAGCATTTTGTAATTCTACTGGACCTTGCTTAAGCATGACGGGACCTGAAGAGGACCATGATATATTCGCTAGGTTGAAGTCACCGGCAAATATAAAGTGATCATTTGGACATGGAGTTATGATTTTTTTGAGCATTTCTGTAAAATTATCTAGACGCTTTGATTGATAATTATCAGGCGGTATATAAACAACTCCAATAAGTAAATTACGTCTGTCTTGACAACTTAAATATTTTCCTGGTACTGTTACCCACAAATATTCGAGATCTCTACACATCCATTCTGTCCGTTCTTGAGCTTGTAATTGTGTGTACGTACAAATCATAACCCCCCTACCCTTATTTTTATGCGAAGATGTTTTATTTCTATCATACCTAAATATGTCGTACCTGTTGTCACATAATTCACCGTTGTAAATACCATCAGTCAACCAAGTTTCTGTAATGAGTATTATATTAAAGTTATTACAAATTATACTGTCTCGAAATTGCCTAGTTTTAGTTCGCAGGCCAAGGACGTTTTGATAGAATACGTACATTGAGTTATAAAACACTTGTAGAATGATTAAGGTACCATTGTGTTGTAATTAACTCATAAAAATTATATTTATCATAGTAATTAATAGTAATGTAAATAATAATTAAATTATGCAACAGAAGTATTACAGGTTGAAGAGTCGTGAGGGATAGTTTTGCAATAAACAGGAATTTTATTTTTGTACAAGTTAAGAAATGGTAGCTTATACATTTCTTTTGTAGGGCATATTGGTGTGAATATTCAGTATTAGTGTTAATTTTAAAAAATGTGTGTGAATGTAAGATTTCTATGTATGTTATAATAGATGTGTAAATCGTGAGTGTTGTTTTATGTGTTAAATATATAACTATAAATATTAAAACATAGCATGCTAAGGGTGACAAATCAACATCGAGCTATGCTGCGCTGTACTGCGCTGTGCTATTTTTGGTCAACTCGCTCGTCTAATATTTTAATGAGGATACAAACAAACCATGCTGTGCTGCGCTGTGTGCGGCTACGCTCTGTTTAAAAATGCAGCAGTCTCGAGCGAGGCGCGCTACTTGCCGTGCTGAGTGTGCCGAACTGTGCTATGTTTTTTATGAAGCTCTGCCATGCTGCGCTGTGTCGAGCTGTGCTAGGTTTTTCAAACATGGAGTACGCTGCGTGCCCCTCCATCGCCCTCAGACGTCTCTCTCACTCTCGTACTCCCATCTCGCTCGCACTAGTGTATGCGCGCACAAACAAACAAACAAGAACGAACGAGTTTCATTCACTTATTCAAACAGGTCAGGTAACACGTGTTGTGTCGAAATTTGTTCATCGAGGGCAGTGGTCAGATTAAAAAATGGAGATTTTTATAGAAGAAGTTCGGAAACACGAATGTTTGTGGAATCCAACATCTCCATATTATAAAGATTCAGAAAAAAGAGAAGCCTCCTGGCGCGCCATTATACAAACAACAAAGATGGAAAACAGTAAGTACTTGCTTAATAAGTGTGTGTGTGCGTGTGTATTTATGAGTGCTTATCGTTGGTGTATTGGTACAATTTTGTATGTATTTTTTTTATAGGATAAGGGTGACAAACGAGCACACAGTCCACCTGATGGTAAGTGGTTGCTGCGGCCCATAGACATCTACATCTATCCTCTATTACAATTCAAAATGTAGATGCGTTGTCACCCGTGAGGACTAAGATGGAATGCCTCATTTCCAGTAAAAAGGGCCTTCGGCCACCTGCACTCACCAAGCGAAACGCAGAGGTAAACCTCTACTTCACGCTGGTTTTCTGTGAGGTCGTGGTACCACCCCGGTTCGAGCCGGCCCATCCGTGCGACAGCAAAAGCTGCCGCGTGGCTCTACCACTGTTAAAAAACTATACTACTATATACTAAACTATATATATAACTATACTCACAGTTGTAATCCCGGATATGTTAGCTACTAACCAGAGACTCAACTCAAGGTCGTGATCATGAACGAGGCAAACAGAAGCATTTGAGTGATATAGGTGTACCAATGAATGATAAACCTCGGAGTGGTTACATTGTAATTAATTTACTAGTGTTGCAATAAAATCATTAATTAAATAAACTTATTTTTGTATAAAAGATTTCCATATGTACTCATTAAATAATTTTTTTATTAAATTTTCAGTTTTACAACTTGTAAATTAATTAAAACGTAACCACTCCGAGGTTCATCATTCATTGGAACACCCATATTAGAATAATCGATTACAGTTCTCTTTTTACCAGTGGACTTAGCATAGGTTTCAAAGTAAAGTGAAGTGATCGCGTTGACTCGGCGTTCAGTACAGAAATTATTTATCTCTTCACTGAACGTCGAGTTAACGCGATCACTTCACTTTACTTTGAAATCATACTGCAACTGTTTCAATACATTAAATTTGAAACAGTTGTAGTGTGATTTCTGACTACCCCCTAATGGGATTACAGTCGTGAGTCTATGTATGTAGATACAACATTGTAAATAAATAGATACATTCTCATTTTTTAAAAAACGAAATAAAAGAACATTTTTACGTGCTTATTAAACTTGTCTTTATTTAATTTTCATTTATATGGGCACTTGTATTTTGCCAAGGTACGCTACCACTGCTGTTAAAATAATTGGAAAATTCTTCTCTTATCTGATAGGCTGTAATAGAAGGGCTATTGCCTCCTCGTCGCAAAGGACGCAACACACTGTTAATACTGTTTTCAATCTGAATTTCGTTATCTTCACTCAAATAGTTATGCAGAACACAGGCTGCTTTAATAACTTTGTCAACTGTGTGGATGTTACAACCAAATGCAGTATGAAATACTCACCATCGTGCTGCTAGTATTCCAAACGCTTGTTCAACAACTCGCCGTGCTCTGCTTAGACGATAGTTATATAATATTCTTTTCTGATTATTTAGTTGCGATTGAGGGTATGGTCTCATTAAATTTGGAAGCAGTGGAAATGCTTCGTCACCAACAAATATGAAAGGCATTTCCATACCACCTTCTTGTAAAGATTTGGATTCTGGTAGAAATAATGAATTATCTTTTAGTTTCTTTCCAAATGCAGAGTTGCTAAATATTCCTGCATCACTGAAACGTCCCTTTGATCCAACGTCTATTGCAATGAATTTATATCTTGCATCGACAACAGCAAGTAGTACTAACGAAAACGATTTCTTATAGTTAAAATAGTCTTATCCTGAGTTGGGAGGTGATTTGATATAAACATGCTTCCCATCAATAGCGCCTACACAATTTGGAAAATTGCATTTCTGCCTGAAATAGAGCTCATTTTCCAGCCACAATTCTGTAGTCATTTCTTTCATAAACATTGGCTGTAAACACTTCCATATTGCATTGGAAACTTTGGATACAATTTTTGAAACTGTAGGGCCCGCTATCTTAAAATTGTAACCAATTGTAGTAAATGAACTACCTGTAGCCATGTACCTGCGAATTAATAAATAATATTATAATAAGCAACTTCAATTCTTTCCTACTAACTATTCACTAAAAAGTAATGAAATAATTAATTATCTAAGTATGTCAAGAACTAGAACTTTGATTCTATTTAAAAAAAACTATGAATTAAATTGAAAGTTCTAGTTCTTGACATACTTAGATAATTAATTATTTCATTACTTTTTAGTAACTAGTTAGTGGCGAAGAATTGAAGTCGGTTTGTTATTTTTTAATAAACTTATTTCAAAATTTTTAGTGATAAGTTAATAATAAATTTTCATAATTATGTAGTGATGTATATATATTTATTATTTGTTACAGCCAAAGTAGCGAAAAATACTTGGAAAAAATTTCGAGACAACCATAGGGAAGCCTTAAAAAGACAGAAAGAGGGAAAAAGTGATCAAGCTGCCAACAACACGCGTCTTTGGAAATTCCAGAAAGCATGCATGCAAAATAGGAACACAACTGGAAATTATTCCCAAGATAATTCACAGGTGTCTCAAGAAAGTAATCATACTCAAGTTTCGGAATTGGACGAGGACAAATTTGAAGTAGAAAACGAAAATGAAAACAGCCAATCTTCTAATATAACTGCTGCAAGTTCCGAAACCACATCACAAAATACAAGCACACCTTTAACACGAAAACGTGTACATAGTGTTCAACATGAAATTTTAAATTTTGTTAAGATCCAGCAAACAGACCGAGAGAAAAGAAAAACAGAACGTGATTTGAGAAATCCAGTAATTGACAAAATAGACGACATGGATCATTTTTTTCTTAGTGTTTGTGAAAGTACAAAAAATTACCCAAACCGGCACAGCTTCGTCTTAAGAGAAAGATTTTTAATTTAGTTACGGAAGAAGAAGAGTTAAACATTTACAATGATATGTATGCATCTGAAAGTTATAATAGTGCCTTAACTAGTACTCGAGGGTATACAACAGCTCAAAGTGTCCAATCCTCAGATACCAATTGTCATACATTACACAATGTGTTTACATCTCCAAGTAGTGCCTCAAATCAATCTGTAGGAGGATATACAGCTGAATAAGATGCCAATGACCTTCCAGTCGGTGGGAACACCGTGTTCGGACCGTATGCAAGAGAGGAGGCCAATGCTACTTCGCTAATTGATTAATTTCAAAATTATTAGCGGTACCATTTTAATTTCATTTTTGCTAAGTACTTGTTTTTTTTTTTATATAATGTAACATTAGTAAAGTTAATGAACGTTTTTTACCATTGTTTTATTATATTGACAAGTCACGCACGCACTACGTACATACTAGAGTACTGCCGCATTGCATGTAAAGTTTTGAAAAGATATGTCAAAATAGGTTCACTATCTTACCATGTAAAATTATTTATGAATTATTATTCTACATACAAAATTAATTACTAATACATACACGAGGGAAAATGTAAAGAGAAAATTGCCTTATCTTGTGCATTCAAATAATTTACTTACCTCAAACAGATTGCTAATTTCTCTTCTGTGCTTATGTCTTTCTTACAGTCAATTTTGTTTTTTATATATGGACTTATTACTAATGTAAATAATTAAAATCATTTTTAGTCATTCGCAAATATTTAAAAAAAATCATCTTCAGTGGCAATATTCTTTAGAAAATTAAATTCTCCGTATTTTTCACGTATGGTGTGTGGTAACAAGCTACCGTGACTGGACTCTTTTAACGACAAAATAACACATAAAATATCCATATCCGCTTCTTCTTCACTTTCATCTTCATCGGATTCAACTATGTCGTAATGTTTACGTTTTTTTGAAAATAAAGTCATTTTTGACGAGATAAACTACTACACGAGCTGCTGATTACTTTTATACTGAGCTAAGCAAAGCGCAGCACAGCTTGATGTTGATTGTTAAAAAAACGTAGCCTAAGAAACACAGCACAACACAGCGCAGTACAGCGCAGCATAGCTCGATGTTGATTTGTCACCCTAATACTATCAAAATTAATCTTATCATACAATTTTTAATAAATCTCTTTCGGAATTTATAGTGATAGCAGGAGACTCCTCGTTTTTCCTTAAAAAAATGTGACAGTTTCTCACCCAGACAAACTTATATGATTTGGTCATTTACTATCTTCAAGAGTTGCTATTCTCAGGGGTCAAGTGTTCGTTAACAAAAAACCTTTTGGCTGAACCACCCAGTCCAATATCGGAAGTAGTAATTCCTTTGGTTTTGCGTAGCCCTGAAATAATATTATCTTTAATGGTGCGATTCTGAAGTTTGACTACAATATTTTTTGGGCGACCTCCAATATTCTGCATAGGCTGAACTCAGTGCGCAAAGACAATTTGATCATTTGTAAGCTTAATTCCTGCATGGCTGGCTATTTTGATTGTTAATTCAGAAGTTGACTCTTTTAAGTTTTCTGGTAGACCAACAATCTCTAAGTTCGAAAGCCTACCTCATTGTTACTCTTTTTTTATTTGCGCACATAAATCTGGCAGTTTCATTTCGCCATCCTGGACATTTTGTTGAAGTTTTTCAAAATTACTTTTGAGATAGTTGTAGTCATTTAGCAAACTGTTATGCGATTCTTCCAACTGTTTAAAGTTACTACTTATTTCCTTTTCCTGTAGTTAGTATTTTGTTTTTAAATGTCGGCCTTTACAAATGACAAATTTCTTGAAATTGTTCTCTGCTAACCCTGTAATAGTTCTTAAATATATATATTAATATAATAGCCTATATTCCCCTTTCAACGTTCTTTCTCGAATGTGCCGACATAACCGAAATCTCCGTTTTGCATGTTTTTTCTGTGCTTAAGATATAATAATATATACTTTTTCTTTCGTATACATAATCACTGTCCTCACTTGATTCTGTGTCATTCGATAACACGGCGAATTCACACAACAAACACTACCGTACGTAACCAGTTCAAAACTCCAACTGAAGTCGCTCTCTGTGGAAATTGACTATTTATTTCCAATTTCTCATATTTCGTTCAGCTCGCTCCGTTGATTTCTCTCTGTTGCTATCCGTTTGCAGTGAAAACCAACAGGCAAAACTCTTTGTTGGTGGGAATGCGAACCCATTTTGTTTAAAAGGAGTTTGTTCCGCTTACTATTTCCCACACATTACCCTTCCGCGGTGGAAACCGGGCTTTAAAAAAAGTGATCCGATGGGATGGGATAGATTTGCTAAAGCATAAGAAGATATTAAAGTAACAATTACTTATATTAGAAATCCAAAGAGATATGAGTTTATTAACCAGCTTCAAGAATAATATCTGAACAAACTCTGTGTGTTTGAAGTTTAAGAATTTTCTACGATTTTAGAATAAGTGGACTTCAGTTTGTTGTGAATATTGCTTAATGTCTTTACTATATAAGTTTCAGGGATGTTTAATGCATAGTTTTACGAGCACATTAACAGGGAACAACATTTTGGAAATAAAACTTGTAACAAAAGGAATGTGTTTTATTGATGATTCAGAATAGCGTGGTAGTTATGAATAAAGAAGTATAATACAATAGCACTGATAAGCAGAGTGTACAACGAGAAATAGATAAAAGCGGCAATGACGGTGTTCAAGGAGTAATAGATAAGAGGAAAGGCTGAACAATGGAACGGTAAAGAGGGTGCAGGCCCATCGGATATCAATAACATATGTATGAGTTAATTGATCTGCACATCGCGGGAACCGGAACTATTCAACAGCGAATCAAATCAGGAGTTGTCCAAAGTTTGTAATGAAATGTAGAAGCGTGAACTGTTCGATTCATCGTATGGTGATGAGTAGTATAATCACTGTGCGATGGTTAAAACACAGTTTAAGTATGTAAAATAAACATAAATTTCTATCATAATTTATACATTGTCTTATGTCGTTTTTTAATAAATTTAAACATTTTAACAGTCAACCACTACCACTTGGAAGAAAAATGAAGCGAACGAGCAGCGAAGAACCCAAGATCATCAAAAAACCAAGAACGGAAGAGGAAGCGTCTACCTCTGCAGGGAACAGATGATCAAATGGAATGTCTAACGTGTCATATATTTATCAAGAAAAGGTATTTAGCTAATCATTTTAAAAGTAATGTTCACAAAAATAATCTTTTAAATTCACATAATTCTTTATTTTCAAACTTTAGTATTATTGAATCTGCTTTTGTAAATAGGATTTTAACTTATAAAATCAAGAGTAGAGTAGATCGTGCGACACGGGAAAATTTTGAAACTCCTTAACTATTTTGAAAGCGAAAAAGGATGATATCGCCACATCTTACGATTTCAGAGCAACTGAGGAAACGAGCCCGGTTGAAGAACCGTTTTACGACTTAGGGCTACGTACTAGCTTCATTCCAGTACAAGAGACTTGTGACTTCTCCGGCTTCATTGATCAGGTTGAGAGGACTTATGAGTCCCTACGAGGCATTGACCCCCTCTTAGACTGACGTATGCCATTTAGTATGTTCCAGCACTCCATGTGCACTATTCTCAATTGTTACGTGATGGATGTTTATTCGGATAATGGTGAAAGAGAGATTGGAGCTTCGCGGTGTCAGGACCTACTCCCTGAAGACCCTTGTATTCCGGACAACTTATACCACTATTTGACGAACATTGGCAACACTACAACAGTCTGCGGCGAGGAGGTTAAATTTAACCTGCACGACATAGCCGTACCTCAAATTTCTACTGAAGGGGTACCTGCGGGATTTTCAGACCAGTTAATGCATAGACGCACAATATCTACGAGTGCTATATTTCGCTCATAGTAATTATTAACCGTGTATTAAATTCACGAAATGATTTTAATACAATAGCACTGATAAGCAGGGCGTACAACGAGAAATAGATAAAAGCGGCAATGACGGTGTTCAAGGAGTAATAGATAAGAGGAAAGGCTGAACAAGGGAACGCTAGGACTGTCGCCGCCTCAAAGGATATCGTGCGGTATCCTCGCACGATCCGTATGGCCATCCTCAGCTGCACCCTGTAGATTTTAGCTCTACAGCGTTGGATGGCCAGCCTTTTCGCCCAAACAGGCGCCCCGTACAAGGCTACGGACCGTATCACTCCTGCATAGAGGCGACTTCTTCCCTTGGTCCCCCTAGATTGGACAGCAGTCTATGCATAACACTCGCTACCCTTTCAATTCGAGGGACAAGGCGTTCGAAGTGTTCTTCGAAGCCCCATCGACAGTCCAGGTGGAGGCCTAGGTATTTCATGTACCACCCCACTCGAACTTCAGACCCACCTACTCGGACGCACTAATCAGGTGGTTCCCTGCGGCGTCGTAATTTTTGAAACCATAGCGCCTCGGTCTTGTGAGTCGTTATTTTCAATTCCACCTCGTGGATTTTGGCGACGACGACTTCCGCCCCAAGCTCGGCGAGCTTTTTGGCCCTCTCGAAGGTATCCCCGCTGGCAACCACCAACGTGTCGTCGGCATAGCAAATGATATCTACGCCAGCGGGAAATTCAACTCGCAGAACCGCATCATAGGCGAGATTCCACAGTAGCGGCCCCAGCACCGAGCCCTGTGGAACCCCACGTCTGATCTCCCTCCGGATCTTTCTACCATTTTGTCCCATGTACAGGATATACCTGTCGCGCAAGTAGTCCCCAATTATACCTTGCAGGTAGGGGAGCACTTGATGGTGTGCCAGTGCGCTCCTGATTGCGCCCCAGGGTAGAGAATTAAAGGCGTTGACGATATCTAGACCTATCGCCAACGCCACACCACCCTGAGATACTGCTTGTTCCGACAGGTAGCGGACGCGCATGATGGCATCTACTGTAGAACGCTCCCGTCGGAATCCATACTGGCTGACTTTTTTTAAATAACAGCTTACAATCATATATGTTACACAAATTAACAACACAATAAATTAGAAATAGCTTCGTAGCGATCACCTCATTTCCAGGGGTTATTATCATCCATAAATTCTTTAATCTCATTTCTTTGACCACTTCGATCGTTTATGCTTTGATATTTGTGCCTTTTTTTCATTAATAAACACTTAAAAAATAATAGCAGAAGAAACAGCTCTTCACTGGGAAACATTGTTTCCACGCCGACGATTTAAACGAGAATGTGGCTTGCGCGTACTTAACTGTGCCGTGTAGTAGCTACGTCCGTGTTCAGTCTTTTGGTACGCTAGCTTGCACAAACCAAACTGTGGCGATACTTGCGCGTGTGGTAGCCCTTTTAAAAAGAAGTGATGCGATAGGGTGGAATAGATTTGCTAAAGCATTGAAAGATATTGAAGGACCACGTACTTATAATGGAAATCCGAAGAGATGTAAGTTTATTAACCAACTTCAAGTAAAAGATCTGAACAAACTCTCTGAGATTGAAGTTCAAGAGTTTAGATTAGTTTTTTTTAGATTAGTTTAGAATGAGCAGACTTCAGTTTGTGGTGAACATTGCTTAATATATTTGCTATATAAGTTTCAGGGATGTCCAATGCATAGTTTTACGAGCATATTTACAGGGAACACACTGTAGAACGATATTTTGGTGGATGAGATGTTTGACTCATATTTTATAGATAATAAACAATAACATTTTGGAAATAAAAAATGTAACAAAATTAACGAATGTGTTTTATTGATGATTCAGAATAGCATGGTAGATATGAACAAAGTATAATACAATAGCACTGGTAATCAGAGTATACGAGTAATAGATAAGAGCGGCAATAACGGTCTTCAATTAACAATATATTATAAGAGAAAAGGCTGAACAATGGAACGCTAATGAGGGTGCAGGCCCACCGGATATAGCTTAGATATTATTTAATTGATCTGCACATCTCCGGTACCACGCATCGCACGCAAAAACGGCTGCAGTCATGGAGTCAGTGTATGGTCGTTTGACCGCAGTGGATCTACCAATACTACGTTTGTGTTACTTCAACGCATCAATGGTCATGGACGTAAGTGTTTATTCTATTGACAAAACAGTGTAAACAAATTGATATTAACATGATAACTGTGTTGTTGCAGAAATCGTTCAGCTTCGATGATAATACCTATAAACAGTATTACTACTCACCACTCTCCCCTTATAGAAGAGAGTGATGACGTCGTCATTAATAATAACAACATGCGATGGTGGATAAATAAAATCGCAATCGATTGATCATTTTTTTAAGCTATATCAAAAATAAAAAAAGGAAGCTGTCGTCGTCAACAAAATATAAATATAAAACCTTTGTTTGTTTTTAATTATATCCCACTCACATTTTTCAAAATTGTAATTAGTTTTAGACAGAATACTACATTTCAAAAATAAATAAAACCTAGCTAGAGGATGTGGCTTCTTAGTTAAATATTTTAAGAAAGTTGCCTGACGCTAATGATATTTTCATACTCGACTTGTACAAGTTACATCGTCAGGAATAACATCTCGATTAGTTAATAAAATCATTGGTGTACGTAAAATACAGGCATCTCCTTCATATTTAATAAGAGCCGAACAAGTATCCCCGCCAAATATTAACTTTAATATTTCTTCAGAACCTGGGAGGCTACACGCAACTCTTATTGCCGGTCAGTTTAAGACCGTAAACTGAATTGCCTTGCATTTTCGTACTACGAACGCGTCTTATTGCAGGCCAGTCTGTGATGGCGTAACGAAACATTTCAGTGATTCAGGAGCCGGCAAGCTAACTCAACGTTTTAAATCGGTACTATGAACTCACTTTTGAAGTTTGTAACTGAGTTGTGACCCGTTTATTGAACAGTATAGCTGTCAGATTAAACACTTCAATAAAAGGTGCTTGGTGGGAGCTTTTTCTGAATCATTTAATATTTTAATATTATAATAGTAAGTATTTCATGAAGCTATACATGCTAAATTAGGTTTTTTGCAAGTGATATATTATTTACATGTACGTCTTAAAGTTCTCGAATATTTGTGCATTAATTTCAGTGTTTGATGAATATGAAATTTTTGAGTTCCTCGAAGAGGAAACTAAAAGCAATATTGTAGAATACAAAATTGAAAGGGCAATATTACGCAGCCAAATCGACTCTTTTTCGATTGATGACGATGAATTCTTAAAAAGATATTGTTTAAGCAACAACTTAGCTTAGGTTTTATTGTAATTAGATAATTAGTCTTTGAGTTATCGTCAACCAAACAAGTCAATCGAGAAGAAATTGTGAAATATGGAGAAAATCGAGTTCCGTGTCATTATAAAGTTCCTTATCAATCGCGGAAAATCAGTTTAGACCATACTGGAAGATGTCATCCATTTACGGAGACTCTTATCCAAGTAAAACTATGGTTTACAAGTGGGATATCCTTTTTAAACAAAGCAGAGTCACTTGAAGACGACCCACGGCCAGGAAGGCCGATCGAGGTGACATTATAACTTTCAATCTGCTTACAGATCATGAATCTATTTACATCAATAACCACTTTAAACTATGTGTCGTCGTTCGCTGGTATTGTAAAAGTGAAATTAAATTTTTGTCATCCAACGTACAGGTGCACGTTGGTTACGTAAGGGTAGGTACCCGATACTGCCACATTGTTTAAAATGTGTAAAGAAGATTTGTATCAATTTTTCGTGCAGAAGTTACGGACTATTGGTTCCCTGACGTCATAAGTGATAGTTTGTAGTGTTATGCTACTTACATTTCATTGTACACTAATTCTCCATTCTGTTTTGATATTTTGCATTCATGTTTTGCATCACTTTATACTATTTTTTTCATTTTCTGCATTTATATTTTGCATCACCTTTATTTATATAGGATCCTGTAACGTTTTTACACAATAACATATCATTTTACTGCGTATTTTCACACTATTTAGTACTTTTAAAATAGCTGTCAATGGAGTCTTACCTTTTTTGGTCTTTTATTGAATTATCTGTAACTCTACAATTTCAGGCTTCGTGCACGCAGCCGTGCATTAGTTTTTCCTATGTGAATAATATCTCATTTCTTACTAAAATGTAATAGTTTCTTAATAATAGTCCAAAAACCAAAAATTGCTAAATATGACAACTACTATTTATGTCGTTGTTATGGTAACTTTTATTCAAATTCGTCTCTGGTATGATGTTCTTTCTACATAAATACTCTTTGGCTGTAGGTCATTTACAATAAATTTCGTTTTAATTTAAATAATTTCTCGTTCTCTCTAAAAAGGTATAAAAGCCGAGCAATTGGAGAATACAGGACAGTCTCGCTTCAGTTCTCAAACGAGAAACATCTACTAAAGGCCTTATCCCGGGGCCGCTTTGCCCCGGGATCCTGCAAGCCTCCATCTACACGTGAAGTCGTCGGCGCATCCTGCAAACCAGGCGCTGGGATCCTGCAAGCCTCCATCTACACGTGAAGTCGTCGGCAGTCTGCTTCAAGTGCGGGGCCACACTACCTTAGGGCGCGCTACGACTGCTTGCTCCAGGCGCCGAGTGCACCTACTGCCCGCGCTACCTTCGGGCACGCTACGACTGCTTGCTCCAGGCGCCGAGTGCACCTATTGCCCGCGCTACCTCTGGGCGCGGCGACTACTTCTCCAAGTACTGAGCGCATCTACCCCAGGCGCTACGTGCGCCGGCTCCGGACGCTGCGTGTGCCCAGTCCAGGCGCTGCGTGCCGTCGCCGCTGAGAAACCTCAAGCTCTGCGTGTGCCTATTTCTACAAAAGCAGCGAGGCTCCAGGCTCCACTATAAAACTATATTGTCCTATTCTCCTATCTTTATTTTTTTAAAACCTAATTGTAATCTCATTTCATCCATCATCTTCATATTTCATTTTTTTTATAAAATTGTAAATACTCTTTTAAAAAACTTAAATATATTATTTTCTTGGTCTACTTTTGTTGTTTTGCTGTTCTTAGGTTAGGTTCTTTCTCTTTTAATTGTCGCTTCACGACAAGTTTTAAGCAAAATTTTTATTGTGCTTTATGTTTTGGACGTTTATTTACACTAAGCGAATTCAATGTAATGTGTGTGCGTGTGTGTGTGTGTGTGTGTGTGTAAAATAAAAATGCATTGCGAATTTTTAATTTTTTTCTACTTATATTTAATTATTAGTTGCAATCCAACCGTGTTTCTCCATGTTTTCCATTAACCATCTGTACACCTGTGTCCTTTCATTTTTCGATTACCCTCTTTATCTAAGGTTTATTGTGGGCCATGCGTCATTATATCTTGTTTGTAATCTTATATCGGAATCCGGTTCCGGCGACGAAAGTGTAAACACGTACAACAGTGAGCTCTGCAT
Source organism: Parnassius glacialis (assembly GCA_033319125.1). NCBI lineage: Eukaryota > Metazoa > Arthropoda > Insecta > Lepidoptera > Papilionidae > Parnassius > Parnassius glacialis. The sequence continues at coordinate 72,782,410 of JAVANC010000004.1, read as the reverse complement.
ATATTTTCAAATTACTAGTGCAAAAAGTAGCAAAGTGAACTTAAAATACATTCGGGTTTTCCGGAAATTGAACGTAAGTGGTGCCCAAGCAAGAATTTAAAGTGGAACAACTATATTAAAGTGTGATTTTCCAAAGCGGTCTAGCGATTAGTATAACCTTAAAATTGAATACACACCAAGACTTTAAGTGATACCAACCAAACAAATCAAACTGACAGTGTTATTTGACATTAGACATAGACAACTGTCGATAGTGTGGCCAAAAAAAAAAGAATCATCTTACCATTATACTAAAGTGTTACCACTATATAACATTAAATTACCCTACATCAAAATGGATAAACAAATGGAAATCTTTCTCTGTAGAATAAATGAAAAGTTTAATGAACAAACAGTAACATTAACAACAGAAATAACGAAAAATGTAATGGAAGCCTTCGACGAAAAAATGAAAATGCTGAGAGAAGACAATAATAACCTTAAAACTAAAGTCACAAATTTGGAACAAAAAATAACATTTTTAGAAAAGGAATAACGCAGGAATAATTTGGTATTTTTCGGCATTGAAGAAAAGGGAAAAACAGAATTGGAGTTAGTCGATTATGTAAAGGATATTATAGCAGAATCAGGAACACACTTAGATAGCCAAGAAATAAGTGATATCAGAAGAATTGGAGCACAATCTAAAAAAATCGTCCGGTGATAATATCTCTAACAACAACTTGGAAGAAACATCTTATTTTGAAAAACAAGCGTAACCTTCCCACAAATATATATGTCAAAGAAGACTTCCTCAAGGAAGTCCTTGAAATACGCAAACAGTTACAACCAAAAGTGGAAGCAGAAAGAGAAAATGAAAACATAGCATTTATAAAATACGACAAGCTAATTGTAAAAAAACCAGGGACCACCAACCGCGAAAAAAGGAAGAGAGAGGTTTCAGGATCGCCAACCACTCCATCCCAGAAAAAGTTAAACAAGATAAATACCGAGAAAGTAAAGACATCTTTAAGTTCAACAAAGGTAGTAATTAAACCATGCATCCTTTCATATGTAGCACGCGAAAGATCTGCCTCAATGTCAGAGCTGCCAAAAAACAAGTAAGGGCCTTTTCCAACCGGAACCAACATACAGACAAAACAAAAAATATAACCACAAAAAAACTAAATTAAATTGCCCCCCAAGCCGGCCGGTCACCGTGGGAGAAGCCGACCATCACCCTCCAACAAATCTGCCAATTAAATCCAATACTAAAAAAGTTAAACTAAAACGAAGTAGTCTACACATATGTACACTAAACACACGAACCTTAAGAACACCGGAAGGTTTGCAAGAGCTAGAGTTAGCTATTAAAAACATTCAGTGGGACATTTTAGGCATAAGCGAGATGCGGAGATTAGGGGAAGAAATAGAAGAGAGAAACCAATTTATTATGTACCACAAAGGCGAAGTCGCTGGACAAAGAGGAGTAGGATTTTTGGTAAAGCTAAATCTTAAAAGACAGATCATTGGGTTCGAAGGGGTATCAAGCAACAAAAAAAATTAAAAATTAAAAATAAAAACAAGAAAAATTGGTAGAATTCCTGCTTGAAAAAAACCTAACACTTTTAAACTCCATGTTCCGCAAAAAACCCAAAAACAAATGGACTTGGATGTCTCCAGATGGAAAGACTAGAAACGAAATCGACTACATAATAACCAACAAAGTTAGGTCATTTAGTGATACGGGAATAATACAAAATCTTAACTTCAATACTAACCACCGTATGGTACGCAGCTATCTCAATGAAAGTGGTACAAAAAAACCTAGACCAATAGTTACTCAAATGAACTACTTACAAACAACTAAGAGAAAGAAGAACCCAAACGACATCACAGAAGACCTAATGGAAGTAGTTGCCTCAGATATAGACCTTAATGAAAAATATAAAAATAGAAAGAAAACTAAAAGAACAGGCAAAATACAAATAAACAAGAGTCAAAAATCCTACCTAAGTGAAAAAACTTTAAAACTAAATGAAGACAGAAGAAATTTAATAAAGAAAAGAGATAAGAAAGATAATCAAAAAGAAATTTCCAACCTTAGCAAACAGATTCGCGAAAATATAAGTATTGACAGGAAAAATAGAAGAATTAAAACCCTGGAGAATCACATTAGCAAAACGGGAGGCACGAAAAAAGCGTTCAAGGAACTTCGAGAACAGGGAAAAGAATGGATACCAAAGTTAAGAGACAAAACACTGCGAATTACCTCTTGCAGCAAAATTCAAAATATAGCAACAAATTATTATCGCTTACTATACAAAGAACACAGTTCAAATCAGCCAAAAATACAATTTCCACATAAAGGATATAAAGATATACAAAACCATAGGTTCGATGACGCAGAAGTCATACCAGAAATATTAGTAGGGGAAGTAGAAAAATCTATAAAAAGTCAAAAGATGGAAAAAGCCCCTGGTCCAGACAGAATCACAAACGAACATATGAGAGGGACAATTAAAGAACTAAGCCCAATACTAACAAAGGTCTTCAATGAGACTCTAAATACCGGCAGCATTCCGAACCAATGGGCAGAATCACATATACACAAAAAGGGTCCAAAAGATGATATAGTCTTCGCTAAAGTGATTCTAGACAGAACATCACTCACACTCGACGAAAATCAACCTGTGGAACAGGCGGGGTTCAGGAAAGACTTTAGTACAATTGATCATATACATACAGTCAAACAGCTCATACAGAAATACAATGAATACAACAAAACCATTTACCTGGCCTTTACAGATTATGCCAAAGCTTTCGATAGTCTTAAACACGAATCGGTATGGCAGAGTCTAAAAAAGCAGGGGATCCAAAATGCCTACGTTAATATTATCAAAAATATTTATAGTGAAAGTAAAGCCAGAATCAGGCTAGAATCTACAGGAGATGTCTTCCCAATCAATAGGGGCATCAGGCAAGGTGACCCACTCTCACCAAAGCTGTTTACAGCAGTGCTTGAGCAAATGTTTAGGAAATTGGAATGGTCACATCTGGGACTAAACATAAATGGAACACGATTGAGTCATTTGAGATTTGCAGACGACCTGGTTATAATGGAAGAGGATCCACTTACACTGGAATCCATGATACAAGCCCTAGTAGACAGAAGTAAAGAAGTAGGTCTAGAAATTAACATAAGCAAGACAAAAATGATGACCAACTCAATACCCATAGACATAACCATCAACGGGCAGAACCTTGAATACGTAGAGGAATATGTGTATCTAGGCCAGATAATATCGCCAAATGACCAAATGTCCAAAGAAATAGACAAAAGAATTGCAACTGGGTGGAAGAAGTATTGGTCCTTAACCCGGCGGTACTCGCTGCTGGGTAAAAAATACCACAGAGTACCTAAATCACGTGATATTTTTATTACTAAACATGGTGGCAACTCACGACTTTAAGTACCTTCTGGCCAATAGTTAACACGCGCGTGCGTCACCGGGCGGCCAGTTCGCGCGCGGCGCTTGGCGACAACGGACGTTTAAAGTGAGTATGGGTGAAAAATACCCGGTAGCGACGGTTCTTGTTACATTTTTTTTTATGTTATTGGTGGTTTTTTTTATGTTATTATTTTGTTTTAGAGCTGGTTCATGATGAGTTCCCTACTGACGGATCGAATTATAGAAGAATGTCTAGAACAAGAAGATAGTGAAGAAGAAAATGTGTCAGAAATAGAAGATTTTGAGGAGCATAGTGATCATGAAAGCGGAACAGAGCAAGAAGCAAGTGATTCAGATGGGTCTTCAGTGTCGGAAGAGAGTTTTCCTTCGAATTTACAAATTGAGAATACTGAAGATGAAGAATATTTAGAGGATGTACCGCTTAAGTACTTGAGGCGAGGTCGTTTTACTGGAAAAGACAAAAGAACTCGCTGGCAAGTTCGTGAGCCGCCGCGACGTGTACGAACAAGATCCCATAACATTATATATCATTTGCCGGGACCGATTGGCGAAGGCAGATCTTGTTCATCTATGTTAGAAGCCTGGAATCTTGTTTTTCCGGAAACGTGTTTACTAAAGATAGTCCAGTATACTAACATTTATATAGAAGAGCTAAAGTCTAAATTCTCAAGAGAACGCGATTGTAAAAGTACAGATATCGTTGAACTTAGAGCTCTTTTTGGATTACTTTATTTCTGCGGAAGATTGCGAAGTGGTCATCTGAACACAAAAGATCTCTGGGAAAAAGATGGAAGTGGTTCCGACGTCTGTATAGCCACAATGTCACGAGAAAGGTTCCATTTCTTACTGCGGAGTTTACGGTTTGACAATATTCGTAGACGAGGTGAAAGAAGGCAAACAGATAAGCTAGCACCCATTCGCGAGATTTTCGAAGAGTTCAATAATAATATAAAAAAATATTATGCTGTCGGTGAAAATGTAACAATCGATGAAAAGTTGGAGAAGACTCGCGGCCGTTGTCCATTTCGGCAATACATACCCAGCAAACCCGGTAAATACGGTATAAAGATATTTGTGTTGGCTGACGCACGAACCTTCTATACAAATAATATGGAAATTTATGTTGGCAAAAATGATGGGCCTTATGATCACAGTAATTCACCAAGTGAAGTCGTCAAACGCTTAGTAGAACCTATAAAGAATAGTCATCGTAACATAGTGATGGACAATTGGTTCACTAGTTTTCCGCTATTACGTGATTTGCTCAATGATTATGGTTTGACAGCATTGGGTACTTTGAGAAAGAATAAAGCTGAAATTCCACTTGTATTTACCTCAACCAAAGACCGGGAAGTACACAGTTCCCTTTTTGGATTTCAAGATAATTGTACTGTTGTGTCTTATGTTCCAAAGAAAAATAAAGTCGTGCTCTTGGCGTCAACTATGCACCATGATGGCAAAAAAGATTCTGGAGAAGAAAAAAAGCCCGAGATAATCATGGACTATAATAGAACAAAATGTGGCGTCGATGTTGTAGATGAGATGTGTGCTGCCTACTCAGTGGCACGAGCTACCAAAAGATGGCCATTGGTTTTGTTTTATGGTTTTTTGAACGTCGGCGGCATCAATGCGTACGTGATAGTGAAGGCAAATAAAGTAAATAGTGGAGCTGTGATGGCTCAGAGAAGGATCGCTTTGAAAGAGCTGGCTTTGGCCCTTGTGATGCCACAGATAAAAAAGAGGTCAACAGTAGCTAATTTGCCAAAAATTATCAAAACAAAAATTGATTGTATGCTCAATGCTGACTCGAATGACGAAGCCACGCACACAAGCACACCCTCAGCTTTGCGACCGTCCACATCTGCTTCCCGTTGTGCAGTATGTGAATGGAAGAAGGACCGAAAAACTAAGACGTCTTGTAAATTGTGTTCCAAAAGAATATGCCGTGAGCATACGACCCCAATTTGTGGCGATTGTTATGTCAAAGCAAAATAGTTAGATTAGGTACAAGTTTTTTGAAACATAATGTTTGACGATTATTTTCTCGATGTTCATTTAATATAAACAGTATTTTATTTTTTGTTGTTTTGGTAGTGTATAAAGTCGTTTTATAATTTTTGATCTCAATTTTACGTGATACCTAAGAAAAAAATTGTTTTGTTGATTTTTCTAAGACTATGAAGAATTTTTGTTAGAATTTGTATTTTTTTTAGGATAAGCTATAATTTGAAATAAATAATAATTCAAACTTTTAATTTTCTTTTATTTATTAGACATTAGTATTAATAAACTAAATACACCATTAAAGTTTGTAATGCAAACTTATTTTTCCAAGATAATGTCATTTAAATTATGTGGTATTTTTTACCCGGTAGCGAGTATTCGTGCATGTAAACACCTAGCGAGTACCGCCGGGTTAAAGCTAAACTTTACAGCTTTTTTTGTTTAAGTGTGTTCTTGTAGATTTAGAGATAATAAATTATTTTAACATGATCAAAAACCCAAACCCAAACCCAACGTGTAAGTAAGTATTACACGTTTTCTAGGAAGTCACAAAACAGTAGTTTCGTAAGTTCATTTGTACAAAATAAACTTTTTTTTAACAATCAATAACTTGTCGATTGTTATCAAATCAAAAATCAAAATTACTTGTATTCAAATGTAGTATGTAAGTAAGTGTAAAAAGAAAAGTATCGATAAACGATAATTGCACATTGTGGCCGCCCTATTTATTACTTTTATTATTTTCGCCATTTTGGAATTTGGAAGTTCGGTTTCGCTTTCAGTTCACGCGCAATTCTTCCAGAATATAGGTGCGTTTCGCTGCTTACGCGCGTTTAATTATTTATCGTAAGATAATTATCGTATTATCGTAAGATAAATACAATTAGTCAAACAATTATTTTACGGTGAAATAGACACTTATTAGTTAATTGACTTTGTGTGTGTAAATAGTGTTTTTAAGTACGTTTATTTTTATTATTATTTCACTGTGATATTGACACTACTTGACTTTTGTGTATACGTTTTGGCGGCGGAAATTGCCAAGACAACAGCATTTTTACAGTGCGGCAGAGTATACAGACATGGTTTTATTGTATGGCGAATGCCGTCAAAATTGAGCGTTAACTCTGCGTACTTATCGTGAGAGATACGGCGCAACTTGCGTCTGCCCTACTAGAGTCCGGACAATTCTAGGTGCTGTCCAAAGAATCAGGGAAAATTAGCGCATAGTGCCCAACACTCATAAAGGAGTTGCTCCGCGTCACTTTCCAACCTCGTTCGAACAACGAGTCATAGACCATTTCGATCGGAATCCAACCTGCAGCCTTAGAGAAGCTAGTCGTGTGTTTAGAGTGAGGCATAAAATAATACACCGAGTGCTGAAAAGGAACAAACTACGTCCTTATAAATATGTTAAGGTGCAGGCGCTGCTGCTCCGTGATAAGCCGATTAGAGTCTTACTGCCACTGGGTACTGGAAAAAATGTCTCAAGTCCAACGTTTCCTAACGAATGTGTTTTGGACAGATGAAAGCACGTTTACTCGAAACGGCATATGGAACCGACAATTCATGCGTTACTGGAGCCATACGAATCTCCATTTATTTAGGGAATCAGCTCATCAATACCGATTTTCCATTAATGTTTGGGCAGGCATTCACGGAGATCAAATAATCGACCCTATTTTTATTGACGGAAACCTGAATGCACAGAAGTTTCTCAATATTCTTAACGGCCCAATAACATAATATTTAGAAGGATTGTCTGTGGCAGCTTACCAGAGGGTATGGTTTCAGTTAGATGGACCTCCTCCACACTCCGTACTCCTCGCGAGAGAGCGGCTTAACACCATGTTCGACGAACAATGGATAGGGCGCTATGGCCCTCGCAGGTGGCCAGCTCGGTCGCCTGACTTCACTCCTCTAGACTTCTTTTTATTGGGCTTTATTAAAAATGAAGTGTACTCAAAGATCTCCGAAACCGAAGATGAACTGCGCAATCGTATTGTTGCCGCCTTTAACAAATTAAAAGCCCTGGCTCTGGATCCTGAACGAAATTTGTTGAGCAGGCTTCAGGACAACATTATGCGGCGATGTAACTTGTGCATTCAAGAACGTGGCGGACATTTTCAAAATTTATAAATTTAGGGTTTCATTAAATTTTGCTACTAATATGCAATAATATTAATTTAGTTTAGTTCCATTTTCGCGAAATAAAAAAGTGGCGGTTAAAATACCTAAACAGTTTAGTGAGTAAGCTTTTATTTCATCGCACATTGTCCAACGAAACTTAGGTCGTGCCGACAGTGACGCTGCCTGGCGCCAACCGCCATGTCACCCGTGTGCAACATTGCCACTCTTCCCAGGGGTCAAGGTACGTTGTCTAAACAGAGTGTTTACTTTTACTGAATTTATTTTAATATTTATTTTGTTTGAAAATTTTCCTTTTTATTTTACGGGTGTTTAATTTAATATTTAATTTTTCTACACTTCTATGGACTAGTATTACTTGTGGTTTCATTTATTGCATATATGTGGGACCCCATTCTGTATTTAAGAGCGATTAAGACAGCATAACATTCTGCAGTGAATATGCTTGCTGATGCAGGAATGGAAAGGCCACGTCCAGTTTTCAGATGAGGTATGTAAAATGCACAGGCTACTTTATTAGTAACTTTTGAACCATCTGTGTAAATTTGTCGATATTCACCATATGTAGATATAAGTTCTTTTCTTTTCAATTTTTCATCAATATTTATGTGTATATCACTGAATTTACTTTTATAATTCCCCTTATAACAAGGCCAAGTATGTGTGCTTTTGTGAATATTATATTGATCATCATATCGTATCACTTCATGAAAGTCATGGAGTATATATACAGCTGAGTTAGATATTTATAGATGTTTTAATAGTGGTAGAGCTAAGCGGCAGCTTTTGCTGTCACACGGATGGGCCAGCTCGAACCGGGGTGGTACCGCGACCTCACAGAATACCGGCGTGAAGTAGAGGTTTACCTCTGCGTTCCGCTTGGTGAGTGCAGGTGGCCGGAGGCCCAATTCCCCCCCCCCCCCCGTGGAATTGAACAGAAGACTACCCCAGGAGGGTACCAGCACCCTTGGAGAATCCCTCGCTGAGCATCCACGACCAAACCACCCCACTCCACTCCTGGGCGTGGGTGCTCAGGCTGCAGGGGACTTCATTCCAACCTTAACGCTGTCCATTACCATCTAGAGACGGCGAAGCCGGCCTTGCTCTTTTTAACCGAGACTCAGGTGTGTTCTCCGGCTGATACTTCATATCTCTCTTATCCGGGGTACAAATTTGACTCTCCTTTGAATTACACTCCTTTGTGCCCCGGGCTGGAGTTCGCGTATACGTCGGGGAAGACATCTGTTTTCGACGCCTCGGCAGTCTTGAAGGTACGGACCTGTCCATCCTATGGCTGCGCGTAGACAGCGACGACCATCCCCTCGTCTACGGGTGCCTCTATAGGTCCCATAGCGGTAATGCCGACACAGACCGACTCATCGACTACGTCCAAATGGCTGCAGACTCCGTGCTACAACAGGTCCCATCCGCAGAGATCGTGATACTCGGTGATTTTAACGCCCACCACGCTGAATTGCTTGGTTCTCGTTTAACCGATCATGCGGGTAGATCTGTCTATGACTTTGCTTTGGCATATGGTCTAACACAACTGGTTACTTAGCCTACGCGGGTCCCAGATGTGGAGGATCATGTACCTTCCCTGTTGGACCTTCTGCTGACCTCTCATCCGGACGGATATCAGGTCTCCGTCGATGCCCCACTGGGCTCTTCGGACCATTGTCTGATCCGGAGTACGGTGCCACTCACGCTCCCATCGCAGTTGCGATCTGCAGCTTACCGCCGTGTTTGGCACTATAGGTCGGCCGATTGGGACGGGATGCGGTCTTTTTTTGCATCCTACCCTTGGCCGATTCTGTTGCTGATGTGGTACTTCAGGGTATGGAACTTTTTATTCCATCCTCTGTGGAGCCCATCGGAGGCAGATCCCAGCCATGGTTTGGTCGCTCCTGTAAACTAGCATCACGCTCTAAGCAGGAGTGCTACCAGGCCTGGGCTGACGCATCAACGTCCCGGGATGTAAACACCAGCGCTCTTAAAAAGAAGTACCATTCCGCCTTCAGGTCCTTCAAAAGTGTCATTGCCAAGGCAAAGTCAGAGCACATCGGCAGAATTGGCGAGATAAAGATAAAGATACATTTATTGCATAACTGTGTACAATATGATCTTAATAGAAAAAACATATAGTTTTAGGCTCAACAGTCTACCCATGTCGGATATGCAACAATGAAAAATAAATTTAAAATTAACTACTTACTAAGATTAATTTTACTAAAATACTCATTGAGATTGTAAAAAACATTTTCAATTAACAATTTCCTTAATTTTGTTTTAAACATATTTCCATTTAATTGCTTAATAGCTAGTGGTAACTGGTTGTATACACGGATAGCAGTAATATAGGTACTTTTATAATAAATCATATTTCTAATAATAGGTAAGTTTATATCATATTTATATTTTTCGCGATGGGTTTTCTTTAAATCAGATTTCAAATTAAAATATTGTATGTTGTTTTTTACAAATAGGCATAGTTCGAGGATAAAGATTCCAGTCAATGTTAAGAAACCCTTCGTTCTGAAAATATCTCTTAATGATTCGGTACTATGCATGTTACATATTGTTCTAATACATTTTTTCTGGAGAACGAATGTGGATTGTACATTTGTTGAGTTTCCCCAGTATATGATACCGTAAGTTAGGAGTGGATAAACGCTTCCAAAATAGGCATTTCTACTGACACTTACATTTGTAGTCTCTGCGAGGATGGACAATGCGTAACATGCACTGGATATCTTTTTATTTATTTTTTCAATATGTGCCTTCCAGTTTAGATGTTGATCTATTTCGATTCCTAGAAAATTTATGCTCTTTACTTCTTCGACCGCTATATCAGTCACGGTTATATTTAGTTTGGCAGGTATGCTTTTGTAATTTCTAAATTGTATAAGTTTGGTTTTTGACAGGTTTACTTTCAAGTTTATTGACTGCAACCAATCAGTAACTATAATCAATGTTTTGTTTATTTCCTTTTCATAATCAATATCATTTGAGTCATCATTAGAAATAAATATAGTTGCATCATCGACATACATTACGCATAGGTGGGTAATTATGTTTGGGAGCTCGTTAATATATAATAGGAATAAAGAGGGCCCCAATATGCTGCCTTGGGGTACACCCAGTATTACATTTTCAAATTCGGATTTAACTACCTCCACCATTTTTGTAGTTTCATTATATATCTCTATAACTGTTGCTTGCATTCTGTTATTTAAATAATTTTCTATTAATTTAAGTGCTAGTCCTCTTATTCCTATGCCTTCTAATTTATTTAACAGAATATCATATTTTACACAGTCAAATGCTTTTGACATATCAATAAAAAGAGCAGCACATTGGTTTTTTTCATTGATTTTATGCCAAATGTTATTAAATAATTTATATATTGCCAGAGATGTAGTTTTATTCTTTTGAAATCCGTATTGGTTTACATTCAAAATATTATTGATTTCCAAAAATTTTGTGATTCTAATATATATTACTTTTTCAAATATTTTCGAAAAACTTGGTAACAGTGCAATAGGTCTATAGTTATTTATGTCGTGCTTTGATCCTTTTTTATATAATGGTTTTATGAGAGCTTTTTTTAAATTATTGGGAAATTCTCCTGTTTCCAACATTATGTTTATGATATGTACAAGCGGGTCAGCAATAAAAGGTATGCTTTCTTTGATTACTTTAATGGGTATATTATCATATCCGTAGCTGGGTTTGTTTTTTAATTTTTTAACTATGTTTATTATTTCACATTTATCTACTGGATAAAGGAACATACTTTTCGAGTTAGAACTGTGTTGTGGTTTATAGTTGTTTGATATTAATGTGTTACTGTTTTGGTTAATATAGTAATGGTTGAAAGTACTTGCTAGTTTTACAGGTGACTTTATGACATTTTCGTTTTGCACTATGTAGTCTATTGTAGGTTGAAGGACATTTGTACTTTGGGTTTGTCGTTTAATTAATGCCCATGTGGCTTTAGTTTTGTTTGTACTAGATGAGATAAATTTGGCATTAGAAATTCTTTTAGACTCTTTTATTACACGCTTTAGGATTTTACAGCAGCAAACGTATTTAATTTTATGTTCCTGCGAGCCCCTGTATTTTGTTTGAAGGTACATTTTACGTTTACTTTTACTTGAGACTATGATACCTTTGGTTTTCCAGGATGTATCTTTTTTATACCATATTTTAACTTTTTCAGTTGGAATACAAAGATCAAATACAAGTTTAAATAAATGAATAAATTCTTCATAAGCACCGTTTGCATCCTTATAGTAATACACGTCCTCAAATTTTATTTGAGAGATGTATTTTAAAAATATTTCAATGTAATAATTTATGTTACGTCTCATTTTGTACCAGTATTTTTCTCTGAAACTTACACTACAGGGTATCTTTATGACTTGGCCTGTATGGTCTGATATACCCAAATCCCATATTTCCGCTTTGTATTTCCGATTATTTGTGATGATGTTATCAATGCATGTTGCAGAATGTGATGTTGATCGTGTTGGTTCATTTAAGGTTAGGTGCAAATTATATTTTTTTAAAGTGTTTTTAAATAACTCACTTTTGCTGGAACAGATTAGTGTGTCTATATTAAAGTCACCCAGAATAAATATTTTTTTTATTCATGGATCTTAATCTGATAGTAAGTTTAAATAATAATACCTCAAGTTTTTCAATAAACAGGCTAATATTACTGTTAGGCGTTCTGTACATACATAATATATACCAATTTGTTTCTGGAATTATTATACCACAGCACTCAAAGTGATTTTCAACAGCTAGTTCAGAGATCCAGTCTATTTTTTTGTAGGTGATTGAGTTTTTTACATAAATACATACACCACCTCGAGATTTATTTTTTCTTGAGAAATAAGTTGCCATTTTATAGTTTGATAACTGTAGTATATCTGCATTTTTATCTCGAAAGAATGTTTCACTTAGACAAAGAACGTCAATGTTTCTTGAATCTACTAACAATTCTAAATCACAAATTTTTGATCTCATACCTTGTATATTATTGTGTAGTATCGTAAAATTATCAGTCTCGAAATAAATGATTTTCCGTTTGAGTTTCGACTGATAATAAATTAGGTTGTAGTAATAGATCTGTCTGCGTGCAAGTCGATACTGTGTTTTTAATATTTTGCTTAGACTCGATGTACTGGTTATAATTATATTTATAATTTAGATGCAATATGTCTCGCAGAAGTAACCTACATAGTATCACAAAGAATGAAGTATATGGGACTTTATAATCCACGTTTATAAATATACTGTGACTAAACTGGGAACAGATGTAGTGGAATGTTTCACAAAGCTTTATCTCACTTAAGAACCTACCTCTTTTTGTGTTACAAACTAGCACATTCGTATGTGCTAGTTTATCCAAATGAAAATATAGGGTTGACTGTAGTCTTAATGGGTCCCTATCATTATTACCACAAACAATCACAACATAATCGAATTTATTATAGTCTTTACATAGTTCAAGAGATGACTCAAGTAGTTTGTCAGTCGTTGCACCAGGTTTACTTAAAGTGGACACGATGAAGTTGGATCCTATCAAATTTTGTAGTATATTTCTCATACGTGTATGTCCGTCCGAAAATATTAGAACTCTATTCCTATAACATATTGTTTTATTAACGATTGGGTTTACTGTTGAGGGGACTGGTGTTGACTGTGACTCTGTCATGGGTTGATTATTTACTTCACATTCATCATTTTTCTTTCGCTTAGGCGTGTCAACTGTAGGATAATTGCATGTCCTCTCCTTATGTTGAGTGTGCTTAATCGGAGTCACAGTAGTGTTCTCAAGGTTGATATTCAATTCGCTATAACTCTCGTTTAAATTTAAGGTAGTTTTTAGAGAGTCACACTTCGATTTCATAGATTTGTTGCGTTTTTTTGAGGATAACTTACTATTGTTAATACTGCAAGAATCTGAACATAATAATTTAAGTCTTTCCATTTTAGTTTTTTGAGAAGTAATTATTTCTTGAAGAGTGTGGTTTTCTAAGTTCAAGTTGTCAACCTCATCCTGGGTTCTTTGTAAGTCCATTCTTAGTTTTATTATTTCACTTCTCAACTCTTCCACTTCATGACTAAGCAATGCCTTCGATAAATCTGGTAAGCTTTGTGCGCTGTCTGAAAGATAAAAACTTGAAGAGATGTTTAAGGAATTGTTCTTACAGCTGCTATGACTGCTTACACCTTTAGGCTGTTTGCATCTTTGCGTGATGTTTCTATCACAGGAATCCATTATTTCCATCAACGAAAATATATATATATTGTAAAATAGTTGCTCGGTTCCGCACTCTGCGGAACTTTAGTTTTATACTATTTTATTATACGTTTGTTTTGTTTATAGTGTTTCAAATTCAAATTTAAAGTATTCACAAAAAGTCATATTTACAGGTTAGATTCGAACCCGGTTTCAATTTACTAACTCGTGTTCATAGCCAACTCGCCACCTTGACTTCTTACTTGGTCACTTAAAATAGTGCTCCTATTACAAATACGAAATGACCGATTCGTTATGAGTGTTTTGTATGAAAATTTTTTTTCTTCAACCGTCACTTTAAATCACAAATTAAGTTTTTTAGTTTCTAAATTTATTCTTGTGTTATATTATTTCTGTTTTTATTTACCTCAACTGTTTATCAATGGATCTTAGATGTATTTAGTTATATATAAAATAGCACATTTAATCAGTTTTATTGCTTTTGATAGTTCCCTATAACATTCACAATAATGAAGTTTAATTTGCGTATTATATGTCTTAATAACACTCTCACACATGAATTGAACACTTTTTTCCACTTTTTTGATAAATCTAACACGATACAGTTCAATATACTATTTTAAATCAATTAAATTACGGGAGCACAATGTTTACATGACAGACATGACAGCATCATATCAAAGAGAGACGAGAAACGAGAAACGAGAAACTAGTTCGCCTCCCTTCGGGAACACGTGCATTCTGGTCTCTCGCCAAGGCTGTCCAAGGGAACTTCTGTCAGCCATCTCTGCCATCTCTGCACAGGGTGGACGACTCACTGGCCCATGACGCTAAGGAGAAAGCCGATCTGCTAGGCTCTCTTTTTGCTTCCAACTCGACTCTAGATGACGGGGAGAATACACCGCCGAACATCCCGCGGTGTGAGTGCTCCATGCGGGAAGTGCTGTTTACACAGCGCTTGGTGCGTAAAGCACTCCTCTCCCTGGACGTCAACAAGTCGAGTGGGCCTGATGGAGTCGACAGCACTGGTGATGCCTTATATACCGGCCATGCCAATATTTCTCGGGAAAACGTCGCCGAGTACCGGGACAAACTTGTGTCTGAAGTCGAGTCTTTGCTTAACAAAGTCTCGGATTGGGGGCGACTAAATCTAGTCCAGTTCAATCCCCAGAAGACACAAGTTTGCGCGTTTACCGCTAAAAAGAACCCCTTTGTCGTATCTCCTCAGTTTCAAGGCACTCCCCTTACTGCCTCAGCCAGTATCGGAATCCTTGGCGTCGACATATCGAATAGTGTGCAGTTTCGTGGTCACTTGGAAGGGAAGGCCAAATTGGCCTCTAAAAAGCTTGGCGTGCTCAGCAGAGCGAGACAGTATTTCATGCCGGCACATCGCTTGCAACTTTACAAAGCGCAAGTTCGGCCCCACATGGAATACTGTTCTCATCTCTGGGCCGGGGCACCCCAGTGCCAGATCCTTCCACTTGACCGCATCCAGCGCAGAGCGGTTCGAATCGTCGACCACCGAGTTCTTTCCGATCGGCTTGACTCACTGGCACTGCGTAGAGAGGTTGCATCTCTTTGCGTATTTTATCGCATCTACCACGGGGAGTGCTCTGATGAATTGTTCGGACTAATTCCAGCCGCTCAATTTCACCATCGCACATCGCAACAGAACTTGCGGTACCATACATATCATCTAGATGATTGGCGGTCCACCACTGTGCGATTCAGAAGAAGTTTTCTCCCTCGCACAACTTCCTTGTGGAATCGATTACCACCAGCGATTTTTCCGGACCGATACGACTTAGGAACCTTCAAGAAAAGAGCTTACACCTTTCTAAAAGGTCGGCAACGCATCTGCAATTCCCCTGGTGTTGCGGTTGTTCATGGGCGGCGGTAGTCACTTACCATCAGGTGAGCCGCATGCTCGTTTGCCCCCTATTCTATAAAAAAAAAAACTTATTGTGCTGAAGACGTGTGCTCCGGAGTTGGCACCGGTTTTAACGCGTCTTTCGCTACTTCCTAGGCGTAGTCCCGGACTCATGGAAGACAGCTTTGGTGCACCCGATCCCTAAAAACGGCGACCGCTCAGATCCGTCCAACTACAGGCCTATCGCCATCACCTCCTTGTTCTCCAAAGTAATGGAAACTATTATTAACAGCCAGCTCATGCGGTACCTTGATGATCACCAGCTGATTAGTGACCGCCAGTACAGTTTCCGTCGAGGTCGCTCAGCTGGTGATCTTCTGGTCTACCTGACCCATAGATGGGCGGAGGCAGTGGAGTCCAAGGGGGAGGCGTTGGCCGTTAGTTTGGACATAGGGAAGGCTTTCGATCGGGTTTGGCATAAAACGCTTCTTTCGAAGCTGCCTTCCTATGGGCTTCCCGAGAAATTGTGCAATTGGATCAATAGCTTTCTTGCAGATCGGAGCATCAAGGTCGTAGTAGACGGTGCATGCTCCGATTACAAGCCCATTAACGCTGGTATTCCACAAGGCTGCGTGCTATCACCAACGCTGTTTCTTCTGCATATCAATGATATGTTGCAAACCAGTAACATTCATTGCTATGCAGACGACAGCACTAGTGATGCTTTATACACCGGCCGTGCCAATATTTCTCGGGAAAACGTCGCCGAGTACCGGAACAAACTTGTGTCTGAAGTCGAGACTTTGTTGAACAAAGTCTCAGACTGGGGGCGACTAAATCTAGTCCAGTTCAATCCCCAGAAGACACAAGTTTGCGCGTTTACCGCTAAAAAGATTCCCTTTGTCGTATCTCCTCAGTTTCAAGGCACTCCCCTTGTTGCCTCAGCCAGTGTCGGAATCCTCGGTGTCGACATATCGAGTGACGTGCAGTTTCGTGGTCACTTGGAAGAGAAGGCCAAATTGGCCTCTAAAAAGCTTGGCGTGCTCAGCAGAGCGGGACAGTGTTTTATGCGGGCACCGCTTGCAACTTTACAAGGCGCAGGTTCGGCCTCACATGGAATACTGTTCCCATCTCTGGGCAGGGCCCCGCCAGTGCCAGTTCCTTTCACTTGACCGCATCCAGCGCAGAGCGGTTCGAATCGTCGACCACCGAGTTCTTTCCGATCGGCTTGACTCACTGGCACTGCGTAGAGAGGTTGCATCTCTTTGCGTATTTTATCGCATCTACCACGGGGAGTGCTCTGAGGAATTGTTCGGACTAATTCCAGCCGCTCAATTTCACCATCGCACATCGCAACAGAACTTGCGGTACCATACATATCATCTAGATGATTGGCGGTCTACCACTGTGCGATTAAGAAGAAGTTTTCTCCCTCGCACAACTTCCTTGTGGAATCGATTACCACCAGCGATTTTTCCGGACCGATACGACTTAGGGACCTTCAAGAAAAGAGCCTACTCCTTTTTAAAAAGCCGGCAACGCATCTGCGATTCCCCTGGTGTTGCAGTTGTTCATGGGCGGCGGTAGTCACTTACCATCAGGTGAGCCGCATGCTCATTTGCCCCCTCTCCTATAAAAAAATAAAAAAAAGATATAGGAGACATACTATTATAGTAAAATAATACTTTTTGAAAAAGAGAATGATGAGACAAAGAATTATTATTTAATAAAAACCTAAAGGAGATGTTCCAGAAATGTATGGTGCCTGGGCCAGCACTATGTACACTATTTATGTAAATATCGCTATACCGAGTGACGATAAAGTTATCACATTAAATGAAAAGACGTATCCTAGATATATTTCTTTAAACATACACAATTAAAAAAATATATAACAATTAATATTTTAGTCGCCGCAGCATTTTTTTCGTTTTAATATTAAATAACGTCATGTAAATGCACACAGATATCACCTGATGAATACTAGAAGGTCAAAGACCCATGGCGTTCGAAGGCGAATATAGGTATCTAGTTAAACTTTGCCAATTCAAAATACTACTAAAGAAAAATTCAAGCAAAAAATGTACTTACGGCTAACAATTTAAGGCATAATATTATGCGCGAAATTAAAAACAAAGGGATCGCGCGCTGCAGGTGTGTGAAAACAAATTCAAGCGAAAAATTAACTTAATATAAAGAAGTTAAGGCGTAATTCTCTATACGCGAAGTGACAAGAAATGGAACGGAGTGTCAAAATTCATATTTACGTCTGGCGCGTGCGACTGATAGTCCGACGCCGGCGTCCTTGGGGATCGTTCATGAATCGCTTGACCTAATTTTCGTTTTTAAGTTTTAACACGTCCTTTAAGTTTTAATTGTTATTATTTTTTTGGTTTTGTGGACATTTTAATAAGTTTCTTAATTTGTTTGTGATAGGACACGTTAATAATACGCTAGATTAGATATTTAATAACGTAGTGGTGTGCCCGTGCGCAATTGCACGCTTTTATTTTTTTAACGTCTTAACTTTTTTTAAATTTTAAGATGCTTTGCATCACAATTTCACGTCGTCAGAATACACCGACATGATGTTTTTTTTTTTTTCAAAATATGTTTTGTTTGATTATTAAACTTGAGTGATTTCAAGATTTAAGTGATTATTTGGATAAAAACAATACCATGAAATTTATGATTCGTTGATAACATCGGATTTGCATAAAGCGCGCCTAATTATCTATGTATGGTCTAGTGTAGGTATTATAATTACCTATGTCGATGTCACGTGAGCACTGAGCGCTGTTGCCAGTTTTACGGGTCGCTTCAGGTCAGTAAACTTATATTATCAAGGATGATTTATTTCTTGTCAATTTTTAAGCTATTTATTTTGTTTGAAAAATGTTTTTTTTTTTATTTTCTTTTATTATTGTTTATTTTATTATTTTAACAGACATATATCAACTTGTATTAACTGCTGTGCTATTTAACGTGATAACCTAGGCGCCACCCAGTATAATATAGTAACCGTTTTTTATTGTTAGTTTTCTTTAATTTCACTTCGTTTCAATGTACATTCAAATAAAACTTGGACAAGGAGAGCAACACAACATTAAATTAAACATGGTGGATCACAGAGAAAACACGAAAAATGTCATTTTGTCATTGACATTGAAATTTGATTGACGTGTATCGTAATATCTGCAATAAAAAAACAACACTAATTCCGAAAATCTTGGGATTCGATAATCGATAATATTAGACTACAGGATATTCTACTAGATTGCGGCAGCACATCTTATATCACCTATTAGAGTAGTTAGAGATTGGTTATATCGAAACGAAACGAAGGCTTGAAAGTTATTTTGTTTATTAACACTGCTGCTTTATTCTTTAGCGACTATCAATATATTCTGGACTTCGGTAATTCATAGGTGAGCAGTGAGCTGTGCAATATCTGACAACTGCAAGTTATTGTTAAAGTAGTTAACTATTCCTATTACACAGTAACAACTGGGAAGATACCAACTATTTTAGTTCAATTAGGCAGCAGCAGTATAATCAGCCTATAATGTTCCCACAGCTGGGGCATATACCTCCTTTCGGTGAGGGAGTGGACTGTAATCCACCATGCCGGCCCAGTGCCTAACTAAATACTATCAATTTTTCAAACAAGTTCAATGTTATATAAATCCTAGCATTAGCGACATCAAAAAGATGAGAAATCAGTCATGAGAGGTATATAAATAAAACAACTTGTTGGTACTTATGATTTTATTTGTTTTCCACATCATCCCTTATTAATATTCCATCCAGGAATGACACCGGTGCTTCTATGCTTTCTTGGTACTGAACCCAACCCAAATACCACACAATGGTCATGACATGAGCTCAGTAACCCATTGTCCGTTATCCGAAGATACAATTACAATAATAGCTAATTATTTTATCATCCCCACTTGATCCTTCCCTTGCCAGTAATATGTAGGTATATGTTTGTCCTGAGCTATTTCGAGATTTTAAACAGCCTCTTATTAAAAAAGGATTAAGTTAGGATGGGGTTGCTTCTGCTACTACTTCCAGTTGGTCCGATACTTCTACCTGAAATGATCCATGCTGCCTAAGATGTTCCCCGAAATAGCTTCTAGCCTGTTTTATTTGATAGGTACCTAGCCCAAAAAGTATTATGTCAGTAAGTCAGTAAAGCGGTTGATCCGGTTAGCAATTATAAGTTCTGTTAAGCGGTTGGGCACATTTTTTATCTGTATTGCTCGAGTAAGTATAGCATTAGCATCTGGTCTATTTTTAATCACTGGATGGAAGGCAGTAATTATAGTTGCACAAATATGAACATCGTCCATCAAATGGGTGGCAGCCAAATTAAAATATTCATGTCTCAGTAGCTTATTCTCTTTTAAATCGACCATTAACTACCTCTACCACCCATCTGCATAGTGTCACACACCTTGTTTTGTTCACATTGATGGTCGATAACTGAGTCTCTCCTTGTTCTAAGGACTCTGGTATAAATACTTTGAAGCCGTTGAGCTTTGTTAGGGCCCTCAATCATTGGAATGGAATCACGAAAACCTCAATCCAAAATAAAAACATCATTGGGCTGAAAAAAGCCCTTAGACCCTTGTTTTCATTTTGGAATAAAGCTTTCATGATGGCCCCAAAATATCAATAATGTAACCATCAGTGGCAAAAATTATAAAAGGTTTAACAAGGTTTCTATATTTGTGCAAGCCATAAGTTTGTTTTTGAAAAATGTAGTTGGATGATTTTTGAAGATATATATATAGGTACCATCACATATTATTATAGGTACTCTTGCCTCTTTGTTTCCAAATAAGCCCTCGGTTATTAATAAATTCCTACTAAATAAATCATTGATTGGGAATCGATAATATTTTTTCCAAAGTCACAAATATTTTTTCCATTTTTAATATAATTTCTCTTAAATATTCCGGCACTCTATTTCGTTCTATGTTGCTACAAGCCGGCACAAAACAATGAGCACTTGTCTGTGTAGTGTGTATAAAACCATCAAGTGTTATTGATGCACTTGGTGACTGCATATCAAATTGTTGCACCACTTCTTGCTCCATTCCTATATTTTCCTGTGCATGTGTCTAGCAGTTGGAACAAAGAAGCGCATTTTATGGTAACTAAAACAATACAAAAAACAATTTACTCATAGGGGCAACAGATAGGGTTACTAATAGTTGAATGTACATTACTTGTGTATGGTGGTTTGGTAAATTAAAATAATCTAACCTCATTTGGATAAATTCTTGCTGGAACTTCATCTCTCACAGGACCACTAGCCACGTGTGTTAGCCTTCGGTGTAGAGACATTCTACACCATGCACACATAGAGTATTGGTAAAAGCTAGTTGGGGCTGGAGTTTGCCGATTATCCTCAATCCTTGTAGCATACTCCACATTTCTATGTGCTGCTACCCAACAAGCATAGCAAACCAGTCCTCCTGGTAGAATCTGAATAAAAGAAAAGAATACAATATGTTATTATTCTAACACTAGATAATTAAGTAATTTGTTAATGTTACCTCTCTTGGATATATTGTTTCTGTTATTATGGTCCATTCAGGTCCTTCAGGTATAGAGTGGCTATGTGTCTGGGCAAGAGACCGTCAGCACCATACACCTGCATTCATATTCATAACAGTAGAAGCTGCTATGTATCCTTGTTGTCGTATTGTACGCCGAGTATGTACCCAACAAGTAAAACATATTAAGGCAGCCTCTGGTATCTAAAACAAAAAATATGAAATTAATATTTATTTATTTACATCACACATTTCTAAATAATTTAAATTAATCAAGATTCAGTTATTTCAATATCACTTTTATAGACTCATCCAAGGTGATGTTATATATAAGTCACATGTCTACACACATTTCCAAAAACTAAATTGTGACTGTTCTTTTTCTTCCTGAAAAGATACAGGTCGAAGACCATAATAAGAAGCATATGCATTTACCTGCCTTGTATGAATAAAAAAGAAAAAAAAGAGGTGCTTACCTCTCTTGGAGCAATTGTTTCAGCAATATATTGCCTTTCTGCACCCTCGGGAATAGAGTGAGCACGCCTCCTAAACAAAGATGTCCTACACCTAACACAAACATTGCTATCATTGCAATGCTGGAGTTCATGATCTCCGTGTGCAAGAGCACTATCATTAGACATTTCTTGCATTATGATAGCAAAGCATTGTGAGCACATCACAACAAAAAAGGGGTTATCCAGTGTTTATATATATGTTACAGTATATAGATAAATAAAATGTTTTTTACCAGATGGCCAAGATGCCGCTCGATGATGGAAATTATTTCGGGACCCATATTATCGGCAGTATAATATTATTAATTTTTATCTATTATAGAGGTGCACTGTAGGTACGTTATTGTCAATAAACTGGAATAAGTGTGAGTAAAAATATTTTAGAATATGGAACGAGGGAAGAAAACATCACATAGAAATAGCATTTGAAGAAAACATCGAGTAAATGCACTGATAGGGGACATACCTGAAACTGAATTTGTTATTATAAAATAACACACGATGGAACCCAAATCACAAGACTCAAAGACGTCACTTCTAAAACTGTCACAGTCGTCAAACGTCATATCAAACACAACTGTCATGACTGCCCTTAAAATAGGGTTATCATAACAAAAAACTTTTGAAATGATCATTTTTGTACGCCTATACCCTTATTCAAATTAATTTGTTAGTATTTTTATGAAATTCCTTATTTTTTTTTCCTATTTATCTATGTAGTGTACATAGCCGTGGCCCAAAATCGAACATCTCCTTTCAGATATTTAAACCTAAGTAAGATAGGAGGAGTAAGACATTCAACCTGTAAAGAAACAATAAGAGTTGTTCTCATAGAGCCGGTAATAAGTCTTAAATTCTTATTTTGTATATTATCTAATTTGTTTACTAGTTTTTTATTTCATGCAAAACAAAGGAAGCCATACTCAAAATGGCTCCTCACCAAAGACTTATATAACATTAATAATATTTCTGGATCAGCTGCCTAGTTAGTACTAGCCAAAGCTTTGAATACATTAAAGGTCTTAGAAGCTCTGTCTGAAATAGAATTCACGTATTTGGTCCAAGATAAATTATTTGTAAAGATTAAACCTAAGAATTTTGCACAACATTCTATTGGTAAAAATGTATTATTATAAATTATTCTAGTGTTAAATGGACGAATTTTATTAAATATTACAACTTTACTTTTCTCAGTACTAATATATAATGACAGCAATGGTATTATATACAAAAAAGATGCGAATTTATTATTGTAAATAGCATAAAGATTTTATGAAAATCTATACGAAATCATGAAATCTAAAAAAAGAGTTGTTTAGATATTTATGTTCATGTCATTGGTTCAGGTAATAATAAAAACAATTGTAATAGAGGTGTGCCAACTCGGAAGAAACGCGACTCGATTTAACTTGAGTTGAAATACACGTAATCGAATAGTACTCGAGTTATGCAACTCGATTTGGCGGAACGAAGCTGTGTCAGTTTGTTACAAATTATTTTTGTATTTGTTCTTCCATCCAAGATAATTATTATTATTACTTAACTTAATAGGTAGTTATATTGGTTTGCGTATAGACAATCTTCATAAAATAATATCACTCTAACTATATGACGTAGCGTAAAGTTAATGTTATTAATAATTTAACTATCACGAATTATACTTAATCAGCTTATTAATTAACATTACATAATACATCAATATATTGCTCGAATTAGTAAGTCGAGCTCATCACTAAATTGTAGACAGACACTGCATTGACCGTAAGATAAAAATATGACTCTAGTAGAATTTTGTGACTCAAGTCACTTGGGTTTTATCATGTCACTGTAATTGTACTCGAGTTTTTAAGTTATTCAAGTTATCTTTTTACAGTCCCTGCATCGATTGAAGTTTATCACTCGAGTCGAGAATAGCGAATACCTTAGTTAAAGCATTTTTAAATAGGTACCTTTGTTAAATAAGTAATATGTGGCAATATGAAATAAAATACAAATATTTATTATTTATTTATTTGTAGTATCTCCATGTTTTTTTATTAACTACAGATATGTATAGTATTTCAAAATCTATAAGCTGTTTTTCGCATATCTTACAAATCGCTTCAATTTTTTAAAATAATGCCACACTGACGATTTTGTTTTGTTGCGTCATTGTTATCACTGATACTTCAAACAAACAAGTACGTTTAAATCATATTTTATGTTATGCACTACTTATACGAAGTAACAAAAAATAAACAACAACAATAGCACAATCACGATATTATAAATCGAACTAAGTTTATATTTGTTTACAACATGCCAAGATGTAAGTTTGAATTTCGATGTAACCAGTGACTCCACCCGCGGCGTCTTATACTATGTGCATTAGTTGATTAGATGTGGATTAGTGAACTGATATCTATCTAGTGCTCTTCAAATCCACACGGTGCGTCGAGTTGACTCGGTTGCTCGAGTCGAGCAAGCGGACTCGAGTAAAATTTATTTTCAGTCGAGTACCGAGTTACACAAATTCACTCGATTGCATCGAGTGAAAACAGAGTTCGGGTTGCATCACTACTGTAAAAATATAGTCTGCGATGATTAATGGTTAATATATACGTTAAAATAATTTTTGGTAGCAAAATTAGTTAATAGCAAAAAAGTTTATACCTGTTTTTTTACAAGACAATAAAATAAATATCGTCTCATCGATGCTCAAGTGTTTATAACATAATATATGGAGACTATCATTCAGGTTAGACAAACACAGGTCTTAGAACCTTGCTAAAAGTGACGAAGTATTAAAGTTTTATGTTACTAGTAAAATCTAAATTAAATAATAGATAGAATAAATACATGAAAAATTTTTGTGTTTGTTAAAAGAAAATTAGAATCAATGGGTCGTTTAAGGAAGGAATACCAAATGGCATCAAACATGGATCCTGAATTTATGCCAGCCACAGTAGATAGACAGTATAGATAGTACATATATTTATGTGTAAATAAGCAGTAATTGCTTGTACTAGAAGCAAGTATACAGTTTTGATAGTTGATCAGATACTTCTATTATCCTTAGACTGAAGAGTTGTTAATTCTGCAAAAAGGAATATTATTTTGTAAGCTACTATCAGATAGTTAATATAAAAATAATATCCTTTCCCCTACATGAAGCTAGTGAAAATAAGAAGTCAAACAACTTTTACATAGTTAAATATTGTTGATGTAAATCCATAATTACTACTTGTGTATTTGGTCATCAGGAGCTGATTAATGGTGTATATTTTATAATAATTTCTTATTTATTTAACATACAGGCAGAGAACAAAATACTGACAGAAATATGGAATTGTAGTTTATTGACATTGAAGTATAGTATATTCATAGTCTTATCTCATATCTCTTATTACTGAAAATGTCCTGATTTCTAAATATATCATATGTGGATGTGATTTTTTGCTTTATAGTGTTCGAAATGTTAATCAATACAAACATAAACATAGACCTCACATGCTATTTAGATTGCAATAAATATAGAAAAAATAATATATTACTTTTATCAGGTCTTAGGTATCTTGTAGGCTGAAATCTTGCAGAGCTACACGTAGGCAGTGACAAAAAAGTTATGGATATTGAATACAACAGTCTTATATCATATCTCATAACATTAAAAATATCTTTGTTGTGTTATTATCAAGTTATTTTTAAATGATAATGACTGACAATAATAACAATTTAAAATACAATTAAATTAAAATTAAATATTACAATTAAATTATACGTGTGTTTTTGTTGTACTTACACAACCAATTTAAAACATCTTAGTTCATATTTATATGTGTAATAATATAACATAGTGAAGCATGATATTACCTAGTCATTTTGGCTTTAATGGTATTTGGGGTATGATAACTAATCAGTTAATATATTTTAAAACAAAGTTTACACACTGCACCTTTACTGATTCAACCAAAACAAATTAAAGTCTTGACACCGCACCTGTCTGTCTGTTCCACTATTAATAGACTGCTTTGGAAATAATGACAACAATAAATGCAGTGGCATTTTACTTTGTGTTTTAGCCTTGTACAAACAGTATAAAACATCTTTCTTACTATATAGCATGTAAAGGTAATATTATAAATGGACATATTATCCGTTATTCATCTTGTCTTTAATCATATTTATTTAATTACTTTAATGGTGCTTGTGATGTATATTCTCTAATCAATAGCCGCGTCCAGACCGGCTGAGCGCGGCTCGCGAGTCCCGCTCGCGAGCCCATAGTTCGGCCGGTGTGGATGGCGCTCGGGCTTCCTCGGGCACACGTTGACTCGGCCGAGCGCCGCTCGGCCCCGAGCGATGCATTGTCGGTTTTCTCCGATGCTCAAAGGCGGCTCTGTCTGAGCTGCTCGCCCGCTGTAGACGGACGTAACGACACCCGCGAGCCAGTGAATCAAAAATGTATAAAGAAGACAGTATTCACCTAATGGCTGATTTACACAGGGTCAGTAACTGACTACAAATTCGAGGCAAGTCAGTGCTGACCCAAAAAAAACTTGTGTAAACTGATTTGAAGTCAGTAAAGTGGCTTGAAGTCAGCGCTGACTTGAATATTCGGACATGAATATTTTAAAGTTAGTTGGCGCCCCCCGCCACCCGCGCACCCCCGCGCCAGCCATATAAACCCCATGTAAACAGACAAGTCAGTGCGTGGTTAGTCACTGCCGCTGCTTTGTAGAGTGACCACGTTTTTTTCGCTGGCGATAAAAATGACGCGTAAGCTTAGCGAAGACGAAACCTTAAAATTGGTGCAATTATATGACGAAAACGAGTGCCTTTGGGATATTAAATCCCTAAATTACCGCAATAAAGAAATGCGGTCAACAGCGTTGCAATATATGGCTCAACAAATGCAAATCGGAGGGCTCACTTCTACTGAAGTAAAAGAAAATTAAAGCCATAAGGGCTACATATTATTTAGAGCTCGACAAGATACAAAAATCCACCAGATCTGGCGCTGGTGGGAACGTATATGTCCTAAAAGTCAAGTGGTTTCAAGAACAGGACGGCTTTATAAAAAATGCTATTGTAAAAAGGAAAACAATGGTAAGTATTTATTGTAACTTATTTATTTTATTTCCATCCTAGGTACCTATACAAAATTAATGAATTCTATCCAATTGCCATGGCATACTTCCAGCAGTCATAAAGAAGTTCCTATATAGGTCTCTTTTTTCTTTAGCAGTCATCGAATGGTTGCCTCTTTGTTGTTCTGAAATGCTTGGTAGTGGATTTATTTCCGATCTCCATGTTCCTTCTATTATTTGTCCATCCTTGTCTTCTCTGTCTACACAAGTAGATGTTATGTAGGAACTTGAACGCTTTCGCAACCAATTATCCAGGGCACAGGCTGCACAGACAATGGCATCAACTGTGTCCACATGGGTTGGAATTGCTTTTTCGAACACTCGGAATCTAGAAACCAGTATACCAAAAGCATTTTCACTAATGGGCCTTGCACGCGACAACCTGTAGTTAAAGACTTTTTCGGCAGTACTTAGCTGCGTACCTGGATAGGGTTTTAGTAAATAATTCTTCAGTGGAAATGCTGCATCACTAACTATTACTCCATTTGTAGGAAGCAATCCATCTTCCAACCGACGATATAATGAGGAATTTTTGAAAACACCTCCATCAGAGGCGTTTCCATTCGCTCCAACGTCTATAAATGAAAAACAATAGTCGTGGTCTACACGTGCTAACAATACTGTACTATTGGTTTTTTTTATAATTATAAAATTCACTTCCACTATTTGGAGGAGCTTTAATTATAATATGCTTCCCATCGATTGCTCCATAACATGAAGGGAAATTCCACTTGTATTGAAACCCTCTTCAATAATTTTCCATTCTTCCTATCGTTCTGGAATCTGTAAACAAAAAAAAAAATTACAACCTAAATACGTATTATCATCAACTAATAATTTATTAAACATTACATTTTATTCTCATTAACAGGATAACTCAGGAACCAGCAACGATGACGTTGAGTTGGGTGAAGCTGAGGGTGTTGGTGACGGAGCTGAAAATGTATCAAGATCTACTGAAAATAACGATAATTCTACTGAAACGCCAACTCAAGTCATCCAGACGCCAGTTCGAAATTCTGTGACAGCTCCCAATCAATCTGGGCCTCTGCGATCAAAACGCTCCAAAATATCTCAGATGGCCGCCATGATAAAGGACTTAAAAAGTGTGTCAAATTATGTTAATATGTCACCATTTGAAGAAGAGCCTGACGCTGATATTTTCGGTAAACATGTGGCAGCTCAACTAAAAAAACTGTCTGAAGAACAATCTGTTATTGCACAAGAAGAGATCCAAAAAATATTATCCAAAGCTAGATTGGCTGATATACAACAAAATAAGTATACAGAAAATGCACACTCTTCATCCCCTAACTATTTTATCCCTAGTCCGGCAGCAACTACAACAAGCAGCACAAGTAGCATGGGATTTTATTCCCTGGAGCCCAACCCAATGACTGCATCAAGCGGCCACACTATACAATACCAATAAACACAATAAAATTTTACCCGCCAGAGGTTGCCGAGACTGCCACTAGCATCAGCTCTTTAGGATTTCATCCTTCCGATCGATCAACGAACCCTAGATTTGTAAACCCCAGGCAGGTTATTATTACACCCTCAGGTTTGAATTACATCACCACGATCAACGAAGAAGCTGAAAGTGAAAATAACACTGCTGTTAACACGATTATGCGCGCCTATGAAAATTCTTAATACTTTACTTTTAATTTTGATGTTGTATTTCTTAATTTTCTAATAATTTAATAATAAAAATTTTCTTACCTTAATATGTGTTTTTAGTGCCGTATATGTTGCCCAGCATACTTCTGGTATTAGTTAAAATTGCTGGTTTTGAAACACGATAAAAGTGACTAAGGAACCGATAGTTCATTCCTGAAGCCAAAAATGTCAGCGTTATTTCCAGTTTAATTTTGGCTGGTAAAGCATCTCTCATGAATGTATCATGTCGTTGAATAGAGCTCGATATCATTGACAGCAATTCGTCAAAATTCTGTGGTGACATCCTCATAGCCAGTTTGTACTCCGCAGGATCTTCAAATCGCAATTGCTTCAGCAACAAAGCAGAGCCACCAGTTTCGTTTCTATCGTCAATCCATTTTCTTACCCATTGTCGTTTATTTTTAGTTATCTCATTTTCTACTATTTCTATTAACTCATTCAACAGCAAAATTGATAAATTTTTTAACAAATAATTAAATCGTCGTTTCAGTTGTTTTCGCGAATTCATATTTCCCACTGACTTCACACGCGTGTGCTCACCGTGAGAAACGCACCACTACTACTTACTTCATGTAAACAGTTAAAGTCAGTCGCGGCGCCGACATTGGCGCTGCGACTGACTTGTCTACTGACCCTGTGTAAATCAGCCATAATACAACTTTACGGAAGCTTCAAAATGTTATGGGATTCGAAAGATCCAGATCATTTAAATAAAAGCAAGCGAGAAGATTGCTGGAGGAAGATCTCTAAGGAAATGAAGTTACCTATACCCGAGTTGAAATAGAAATTTGACTCATTGACAGGTTCATACCGACGCGAAAAGTCAAAGCAGTGAAAAAGTAATATCACTGGTTCAGGTAAGCATTCTTTTATTTAATTATAGTGAATGTTAGATTAGTTTATCTCATTATCAAATATCAATATGTACAACATTTACTATAGGATGTGATTACCACTTAGGAAACGATATTTGTTACAGGCGCTGACGAAATTCATATGTAGATTGATGACTGATGATGAAGATTTTTTTTCTTCGCAGCAAGCATGACAAAAGTCATGTTAATAATTACACTTTACCATCATGGCTGCACTCCCTGTTACTGTAGCTTTGCAAAAAGAGGTAAAAATAATGCGTGTAAAATTTGAGACTGAATGGTCGATTGTTAGTTCCTTTAACAAACTGTTACCGTATTGGTTTCGGTTTTGGTACAATTTTTTTAATCCAGTATTCCTTTCTCTTTTCTTTTTTTTATGATATATCCAGACAACATAAGCGCCGTAGCAGCTTATAATACGTGGTTTTCCATCGTTATACGGAGAGAAAGTGAATGCTAAAACCGGCTCACCTTGGCTTGCAAGCCCGGCTCGGAACTTATCACAAATTAGCTCGGGTGCCACGGCTCGCGAGCAGGAAGTCTGAGTGCGGCTCGCGAGCCGCGCTCAGCTGGTCTGGACGCGGCTAATACCTATAAAAATAGTCCCCAACACTACGTTTGTTTGTCTGTGCACTACGTGAAGAAAGTGTTAACAGGATTTTCCATTAATCTTAAAGTACCTATAATTGCTGAATGTACCTACAACTTTGTTTAATACTATGAATTATTAAGCTATTCTATACTATATACTTTATTCAAACTCATAATATCTGTGAAAACTACAAGAAAATCGCGTTTAGTTTATTTTAAGGTTATTGTGATATTTATATTTCAATTCTTAATTTCTCAGAATTCCTATTAGATGCGATAAAACTTAATTTTGTAATCTATAGATTATAAGGAATAAATCGACAAACATTTCATTAAAGTTCTCTGAAATTCGTGGTGGGCCCATTCTCCATACAAAAAGAAATTGTCTCCTTTAAGTGTGAAAAGTAAATGTGCAATTTCTTTAAAGCCTCATTTAAAATGGTTACTAAGTTTTTGACATTTGTTTCTGATGCATATATGACCAAATCATCAGCATATTGTAAATTAGTACCATTTGATCCTAAAATATTATTTAATTTAAATATGTATAAAATAAAGACAAGAGGACTTAATATTCCTCCTTGACAAACACCTTTATAACTGAGCCTAGGACCAATAATTGTATTATTATTATTAACATTAGCAAAAACTGTTCTTTCATGTAAAAAGTTAAATATCCATTTTACAATTTTTTCAGGAATGCCCAAAGAACTCAACTCTGCGGCGAGTACATGAAGATTAACGTTATTAAATGCACCAACAATGTCAAAGAATATACTAATAAATACTTCATATTTTCCATAGCTTTAAAGATGTCTAAATGAAGAAATGCAATACTTTCTCTAGATGATTTACGGCGTCTGAATCCAAACTGATTTGATGGTAAAAGACAATTTTTTTCTAGATTTTTTTTTTATAGTATAAGGGTAACAAACGAGCACACAGTCCACCTGATGGTAAGTGGTTGCTGCGGCCCATAGACATCTACATCTATCCTCTATTACAAATCAAAATGCAGATGCGTTGTCACCCGTGAGGACTACGATGGAATGCCTCATTTCCAGTAAAAAGGGCCTCCGGCCACCTGCACTCACCAAGCGAAACGCAGAGGTAAAACTCTACTTCACGCTGGTTTTCTGTGAGGTCGTGGTACCACCCCGGTTCGAGCCGGCCCATCCGTGCGACAGCAAAAGCTGCCGTTTGGCTCTACCACTGTTGAATTGAGATAAAATTCTAATCTAGATTTTATAAGTTGCTCAATATTTTACCCATACAAGATGTAAGTGCTATAGGTCTGTAAGATTCTGCAATGTGAGGTTTTTTCCCAGGCTTTAAAATGGGTATCAAATAATCTTCTTTCCAATCGTTAGGAATACGTGAATGAAACCATAACATATTATATATTTTCAAAATTAGTTCTCTACACGCAGTATTCATATTTTTTAACCCTTTAATTCGCAATGTTGTATGTGAACAACATAACAAATAGAAAAATATTTCAACAAAAAAAATAACTGTTTCAATGGTTACAATTTTCAATATCATAGCAAAAACGAAACACTACCGAAAAAAATATATAGAACGTCACAAAGTGTCATTTATATGTCATTTACTCGCAAAATGGCGTCGAGACTACTAGCACCTTGCGGATCTAAGGTTAGATTTTTTTTATTTATTAGCTTAAAGCAACAAAATTGCCTATTATGTGTTACTATTTACCTCTCAGATACTTACTGTTGTAATTTGTGTGTAAAACCTATAGTAATTACTTGTAAGGAAGGAAATATATGTTTGTAAAAGAGTATGTTGTAGGGCACCTACATTGCGAAGTATTGAGAAAAGTAATGTGAGTTATATATGTTGTTGACAGATAACGCTGTCCCTTTAGTAGGTATATTGACGATTTATTTTATAACAGTGTTTTTTATTTCATTTGCGTTTTCTTATAACGTTTCTTTTCGAATTAAACTCTATATACCGGGTGTTTGGTGGGTGGTCCGACAAACTGAAATGGGAGATAGATGGGTTCGTTAGAAGCATATTTTCTTAGTAAATTTTTTTTCTATCTCTTACCATTTTTTTTTAATTGAATTTTTAAATTTTTTTGTAATTATCCCAATTTTCTAGTATTTTGGTTCAATAACTTCTACTATTTCTAGTTTTCTACCATGTTTTTTTATTTTCCCTAAGAAATATATTTTTTTTTAAATTAAAAGAAAGATTGAAAGCCTAAAAGGCATAAGAAAAAATACTTACGACACATTGAAAGTGAACAAACGAGAAAAAAAATTGTAAGCCCTTAAGTTTCCAGCCCCTTAAAAAAATAAACAAATATGTTGAGTAATTTCAAATGGCCATAAAAAAAATTCTATTTCATCCTCTTTCTATCGGTATATCACATGTTACATAAAACTTTAAATTATCAACAAAATTATTGATAATCAAATGTGAGGACGGGGGAATTAAAATATTACAAGTTCCGTAAAAATTGCCAGGGCACCCTAAACTGGTTTTTACCCGTGTAAATATTTTTATGGTTTCATTTATGCGTGTGCGAGCCAGGTAGATGTTGTCTCTTTCTGGTGGTACAGGCGAAGTTACGACGCGCGGATCAGCTACCTGCTTCTGTTGTTATTTAATTTAGTCGTGATTTGACTGTCTCTGAAGCTACTTGCGAGTTCTTTTTCGACATTCATTGTTGAACAGTTTCGTTGAGTTTAGTTTTTGTTTCGTTGATTGTTAAGTTTTTGTTTGTTATTTGTTTCTGTTTTCGGACGGTAGTGTTCAAACTTAATTCAAAACACTGCAGTGATTATGGCTCAACGCACTTATTTTACTAACCAGGAATACGCTGATATGCTTTTGGTTTATGGCCGGGCCCTAAATAACGGCCACAGAGCACGTAGACTTTATGGAGAGCTGTATCCCACGAGAAGGTTGCCTAGCCATGATACGTTTGCAAATACTTATAGAAGGCTACGTGAAACTGGCAAATTGCAACACAGGGAACCAGGAGTACGTGGAAGACCACTTGATGTTGCTGTGGATGAGCGTATCTTGGCGGCTTTTGACGATGATCCCACTATAAGCATTAGAAAAGTAGCGACTGAACTCGGCTTTTCTGTATGGAAAGTGTGGTCGGTTCTCCGCAACCATTGCAAGCACCCATTTCACCTCACCCCAGTGCAAGGTACTTATTATTTCTTCTTTTTATAAAATTACTGTTTATCTTATACATTATTAATTATTTCATACATTTTAAAGTGAGTAAAGTAACTTACACTATTTTTTGTGCTAGGTATCGTGGAAGAAGATTTTGCACGGCGTACAGAATTTTGCAGCTTTATACTGCACAAAGATGTCGACGATAATCAATTTTTGAAGAGCATTTTATGGACCGACGAGTCGAAGTTTACACGAGAAGGCATTTTCAATCAACATAATTTACATTATTGGTCAGATAAAGATGAAAACCCACGTAAAACGAGACAAATATCGCATCAGACACGGTTTAGTGTTAACGTGTGGGCAGGTGTGATCGGAAGATATTTAATCGGTCCTCATTATCTACCTGATAATTTAAACGGAGATAATTATTTACATTTTTTACAAAATGACCTCCCGGAACTAATGAGCGAGGTACCAATAATGAATGAGGACACAAGAATAATATTTCAAAACGATGGCTGCCCTGCCCACTATCGCAGAACCGTGAGGGAATATTTAGATGCGGTATTTCCGAACACGTGGATAGGGAGACTCGGACCTATCGAATGGCCTGCGAGATCCCCAGATCTGACTCCACTGGATTTTTATGTCTGGGGCCGAGCAAAGGAAATTGTATACGAAAATGAAATACAAACAAAAGAAGAGTTGATTGGAAAAATAAATGCTGCTTTTCATATTATGAAAGAAGAAATACGATTAAAAACTACCACGACTGAAATACGTCGAAGATATCGAGCGTGTCTGCATAATGTAGGAGGATATTTTGAACAAAATTTGTAAATTTAGTAAAAAATTACTAGTACTTATTTTTTTATTATTATTGAGCAAGACCCTGGTTAGTGTAGTGTAGACACAACCATTAACTTTTTTGTATTAAATACAATAATAGGCGCTCGTATGAGCTGGTAGCTGTAGCTGACCCGCGGGTCCTAAGCGGAAATATTTTAATTCCCCCGCCCTCACATTCAATTATCAATGATTTTGTTAAATAATCTAAAGTTTTATTTGACATATGATATACCGATAGAAAGAGGGTAAATCAGGAAAGTTTTTAAGGCCATTTTAAATTACTCAACAATTTTATTTATTTTTCTGGGGCTGGAGAAAACTTAGAGGTTTACAATTATTTTTCTCGTTTGTTCACTTTCAATGTATCGTAAGTATTTTTTCTTATGCTTTTTGGGCGTTAAATCTTTTTTTTTAATTATATACAAATCATTATACTTGGGAAAAATAAAAATAAATGGTAGAAAACTAGAAATAGTAGAAGTTATTGAACCAAAATACTAGAAAATTGGGATAATTACAAAAAATTTTAAAAATTCAATTAAAAAAAAAAATGGTAAGAGATGGAAAAAAAATTTACTAAGAAAATATGCTTCTAACGAACCCATCTATCTCCCATTTCAGTTTGTCGGACCACCCACCAAACACCCTGTATATATATATATATATATATATATATATACAGGGTATTTGTTCGGTGAAATCGAACACCTTTGTCAGCAATTGGCGCAACGCCGCCAATTTGTTTAGTGCAATTTCGTTACGCAACAGTGGCGGGTGCATTCATAACGATTTATTAACATTTTTGTAACTGTTTTAAATAAAGTGATTTATACTATCTCGAACGTTATCAATTCAACATACTTAACAAACAACCAGACACACCCCCGACAGTATTTTTGGAACGCTCCCGAAAACTAAGACAGGCGACAGCACCAAGTATACCTTTGATCATGGGTCACAAATAAATTTGATCCTGATGAAAAAAAAATCATATTTTTACAACGTTTTATTAGATTTATTCACGCGCCATCATGTTAGTACAGCTAAATGAAACGATAATTTCATAAAAAAAATCATGAAAATACTGAAACCTAAAACCAGCAGTGGAATAACTGAATTCATATCAGCTGATTAAAGGTCAATGTACGCGCGAACGCAAATTCGCGCGGTCCGCAACTAGCGGGCTATACCACAATACCTAATAATTTACAACACTTGTCTGAATACCTAACTTATCTACTTAACATACTATTTTGCCACTGTACTTGTCTCCACGTAGCCATTTTAATCCGAATTTACAGGTTAAATAACCCAAATAACTGGTTTGATTTCCCGCTAATAACAAAATACATAAATGAAATGTAACCAAGGTTAAAGTCATGCGTTTTTATTCATCGTGTAGGTATGTTTATTATTCTCATGTATTCAGTTATGTATGTATTCAGATTAGTTCAGTACTAAGTTATTTAAAAGAATTAGTTATGAAACAGCTTACCGCTCTAAATCCTCCGTGGTCTTATGAGATGCGGCTCAAATTGTGCTCCATTCATTTCAAGGCAGATTTGGGCTCGGTGTTGCGTCTCCTCATGGAGGCGGGGCATCATCGTGTGATCTTCGACACAGTCCGTACGTAGTTTGTCGAAAACATCCACGATCCTTTTGTAGTTTCGTCAGCACTATCACACTCACGATTAAAAACCCTTTCTTTCACATACCCCACAGAAAGAAGTCTAACGGGGTCAGATCTGGTGCGCGAGGTGGCCAAGCGTGTGGTCCTAGTCCGCCAAATCCAGCGATCATCAAATAGCTCATTGAGGCGCTCACCATTATACTGGAACCATGTGTGGCGATATTCAGCCAACGATAGGTCGTCTAAAATGTCTGTCAACTGTTCTTTTATAAAGTTTAGGTATCGCTGTCCGTTCAGTCGCTGTGGCAGAAACACTGGTCCTAGTATGCGATCCTTAAATAAACCTGCCCATACGTTAACCGACCATCGGGTTTGGTGCCCGGTTTGTCGAACAGCGTGCGGGTTAACCTCTGAATACACGTGTGTATTTCTTCGGTTCCACAGGCCGTTTCTGGTAAATGTCGACTCATCCGTTCAGATAATGTGCTCAATGGAACCAGCCACACGTTGTTGCTGGTATAATAACCAACGGCAGAAAACTCGTCGGCGGTCGTGATCGCCGGGAACTAAAGCTTGCACTTTGTGCAATTTGTATGGGCGCATTCGGTTACGCTTCAACACTTTGTGCACTGCACAGTATGACACACTTGTTCCATCCCGACGTCTTAACAATTTATTTAGCGATACTTCGTGTACCTAGGTTCGGATACATAACATGTTGTCGTATTCACAATCACTATAAACGTACGCGTTAAGCATTATTAAAACAAAAAACGTAACAACAAGTAACAAAATCAACACGGAACTGTTTCAAAAACTACAATTAAACTGAAACCTACTGCGTCGTCACAGCGTGATGAGATGCGGTCGAGTGGAGGGAGGTTACAGTCGCGTTCTAAAGTACTACATGGTATTGGGATATTGTTTTATAATATTATAGTAAGTAATTAATTGTTTTATTGTAGGATCATAATAGGTGCCTTACTTGGAATTAAAAATGGATAATGTTTACTTGAGCATTATTTGTTATTTCTATCGTAAAATATAAAGTAGTTTGTAACAAGAAAACTTAAGGTAAGGGTGGCACGCCGTCCATTATGTCGTTTTGGGTCACATGGAAGCCAGATGTTGAAGGTGTGTTGGTGTTACTGGATGCTACTTCATCATCACTTTCATCTTCGCTTGAGCTTCCGTCATCAGGTCGATCACATGGTAATTTTTTCGGTATTCTTCCTCAACACTTTTAAATTTACTGCAAAATTTTCCCCATTCACCTTCTCCTATCATATTTACCTTTTCGTTCACTAGTTTAGTCATAAAACAATAGATATAAATAATTTTTCTTTCCTTCCTTTTTAAAACATCGTCGCGAGTCGCAAAGTAAGCTGTGTATGCGACTGTATTTTTGGAGCGAACAAAGCGCGGAAACCAATAGCATGCAGGCACAGTAATACTGGCGGATTGTTCCCCCGTCGCGCCCCCTTCGTACCGATATGTGATAAATCGCTGTGCCCAAGTTCAAGGCCAGCGTTCTTTTTTCACCGTTCGCGCGTACATTAACCTCCATTAGTCAGGTGATATCAATTCAGTTTTCACTGCTGGTTTTATGTTTCAGTATTTTCATGATTCTTTTTATGAAATTATCGTTTCATTTAGCTGTACTAACATGATGGCGCGTGAATAACGCTAATAAAACGTTGTAAAAATATGATTTTTTTTTCATCAGGATCAAATTTATTTGTGACCCATGATCAAAGGTATACTTGGTGCTGTCGCCTGTCTTAGTTTTCGGGAGCGTTCCAAAAATACCCTGTATATATATATATATATATATATATATATATATATATATATATATATATATATATATATATATATATATATATATATTTATTTATTTATTTTTTTGCAACATATACAGGTACAATCTATTTTTTACCAAAAAGAACGTCTAAACGACCGAGAACGTCTGTTCTCCTAAAATATGTTGAGCTTAGTTGTTCTTTTTGTTTTCAGTTTCGACTTTCGTCTGATACCTGATACAATTTAGTTTTTTCTCGTAAATATCTTATATTTGGTATTTGATTTATGCTTTGGGTGCGGTTTTGCATGGTTTTTTTTTGCATTGCTTGTTTCAGATGAAGCTAAAATGGCAAAAAACGCAAAAAATAATGGCTTTGGTACCACCTGAAAAAGCAGCTTCTTCAGATAGCAGCAGTGCCTCTGCAGAAGAAATGTTGTTTCAGAAGCCCAATGATGATGATGACGATTTGACGTATTGTAGTTCTGAACCGAGATCATATCCATCATCTTTAGATTGCATGCACATTTTCTCAAGTTCCGATGAAAACGAAAATGTTGATCCTGAAAATGTAAGACTAGCACGAGAAAACCCAATTTTATCCGATGAAGATACCGTTCCACTATCTCCTGTTATTCAAGAAATGTTTCCTACTGGTCAACCTCAACAACAACTCCCTTTCATGCTACATTCAGTTTCATCCGTTTTGTCGCCATTAGACTCGCCAGCTAATAAAACTCGTTCAAAAAGAGCAGCTAATACTGTGCCTCGACTTACAACCAAACGAGTAAAGAAATTTGTTAGGAAACCTTTAAAATTTAAATGGAAATCTGCAAAATTTGAACACGCTGCAACAGTTGAGTTACCTGAATATCAACCCCCTTTAGAAGCCACAGCGAAAACGCCTTTAAATTATTTTAGAACTTTTTTTTCCGACGACATAGTTGACCTCATCGTCGATAATACTAACTTGTATTCAGTACAATGCGCAGCTACCAAAAGTATCAATGTCACCAATGAAGATATAAAAGATTTTATTGCCATAACGATACTAATGGGTGTTGTTCAGTTGCCCTCTTATCGTGATTATTGGAGTAATAGGCTTAGGTTTTCTAAAATTGCTGATGTTATGCCACTAAGAAAATATGAAAAAATTAGAAAGTACCTCCATTTTTGCGACAACTCAGGTATGAATGACGATCGGTATTTCAAAGTTCGTCCAATACTAGAACGGATCCGACTGAACTGTTTACAACTCGAAGAAGAAGGGCGTTTTAGTATAGACGAGATGATGGTCCCCTACAAAGGAACTAGAGCTGGAAGTAGGAGACAATATCTGCCGAAGAAACCGAAGAAATGGGGATTTAAAATTTTTATTCGTGCGGGGGTCTCTGGCGTAGTCTATGATTTTATCCCTTATGCTGGCGACGATACTTTTAGGAATCATTGTTTTTCGGACTACGAAAACAGCTTAGGTCTTGGGGCAAAAGTAGTCTTAGCATTGTGTCAAACTATAAAAAATAAACCTGCAACAGTTTACTTTGATAATTTTTTTACATACTTAGAATTGATTCGTCATTTAAGGGAGGACTATGGCATTTTCAGTTTGGGAACTATAAAAAAGAAACGCTTGAGAGGCTGTGATACAAAAATGACTACTGACAAGGCTTTTGCGAAAAAAGGCAGAGGCGCAAGTCATCAGCTCATTTGCAACGATAATAAACTTGCCGTTGTCAAATGGTTTGATA
The DNA here is from genome assembly GCA_033319125.1 of Parnassius glacialis. Lineage (NCBI taxonomy): Eukaryota > Metazoa > Arthropoda > Insecta > Lepidoptera > Papilionidae > Parnassius > Parnassius glacialis. The sequence goes on along the minus strand of JAVANC010000004.1, from coordinate 72,743,106 downwards.
ACAAAGTCGTTACGTTGGCAAGTTCATTTGTGGACTGCCACTCAAAGGAAAAAATTAAGAGATACTCTAAAGAGGCTAAATCGAGAGTTGATATAGAGTGTCCACAAATTGTAAAGCAATACAATGCCCATATGGGTGGAGTCGATTTAGCCGATATGTTAATATCATTGTATCGTTCAAACTTTAAGACCAAGCGATGGTATATTGTATTATTTGCTCAATCACTTGATATTTGTGTGAACAATGCATGGCTTACTTATAGAAGAGATCGTCCAGGTGATAAGAAAAGTCTCCCTCTTAAAATATTCCGTGTAGAGCTAGCAAATGAACTGTTACAATGTAACAGGATTCGGCAGTCAGATGCAAAAAAAATGAGCCTACTGTAAAGATAAAGACTCCATCAGCCCCAAGACCACCGGATTCTGTGCGATATGACAGTGTTGGTCACTTACCAACATTTGTACCGCAAGGTAGATGTAAATATTGTAAAAAAGGATTTACAAGTGCTTTTTGCAATAAATGTAACTTGCGTATGTCTTTTGGAAAAACGAAATTGTTTTTACAGTTACCATGTCTCTGTCTAAGGTCCCTAAGTTTCTTATTTTAATAAAATAAATAGCTACTTTTCAAAATAAACAGTTGTATCCATTTCACCTTTTGTTTTCTTACCACAGGTGCAGTGTTGGTAGAGAACAACATTCATTATTCTTTAAAATTATCTAAGTATCTCGCAGTGTTGTACGTCACCTACATTTGATTTTCCAAAAACCATATGTACCATAATTTTTTCAACATTTTTGTAAGCTTCTTTAGACTTATAAGAAACCAATCAACTTAATAAAATTATAAAATTAAATATTTGTTTGCTTGCGAAGTAAAGGGTTAAAGCGTTATATGGAACAGAATCTATACCACAAGTAGTGTCCTTTCTAGAGTTAACAGCTGAATTGAATTCAGTCAAGGTAAAAGGTTTGGTAAGATAATCACAATGATTATCATTTGAAGAGTGAGGAGTTAGAGGTGATTCATCTGTTTCTGGAGTATATTTTTTCAAAAATTCATTAGCCCAATTAGAATCTATGACTGATGTGTTATTATGAACAAAAATTTTGTTATACTTTTTAATGTAATTCCATACTCTAGTCAATGGAGTAAATCTATTAAAAGTTTCACATAGTTTTTTCCAGCTAAGCTGTCTTTCAGTCTTCAAAGTAAATTTTTTATCAACTTGCAGTCTTTTAAAATTAACATAATTTCGTTCTGTGGGATCATTATTAAATACTAAATGTGCATTAATACTGCCTCTTTGCATGTTAAATTCCACCAAGGTAAGGATTTTTTTTTATTTCTTTTAAGAGATTGCAAGTTGATGTTAACATTTCGATTAGAAGACTGAGTCGACGGTGTGGATTCATGCATGGCTTGTTTAACTAGTTCTATTAAATCTGTATAACATTGTAAAGGATTACTATAATCAAAACTATAATTTTTAATTAAATTATCTATTAAATTTGGATATTTTGACCAATCTACCAATTTTAAGTTTATGTTATTTGATACTGCTGTTTCTTGAAAATTTGGTTATTGCATTTAGATTTTTATATGGCCTTAATTTATGTCTTTACAGGAAAATGATAGCTGCCTAGAGAATCATCATCACATACTTGCCACTCACAAGACAGAGCCAGTGAAGATGAAACAAGTGTAAAGTCAAATGCATTCTGCCTCCATCTATGAGATCCTACTGTAGTCATCTGACCATCATTCAAGATCACAAGATTGTTGTTACCTATACTTGCAAGAAAATCCCTACCTCGTGAATCCAATTCAGTACATCCCCATAACGTGTGATGGGCGTTGAAATCACCAGCTATAAAGACTGGCTGTGGCAAACTTTGGATTAAATAATCTAATTTCGATTTATTACAATTAATTAGTGAATTAGGGGGACAGTAAACACAAGTTAATAATTTATCGGTATATTGTATTTGTACAGCTATATTTTGTAATCAGTCAATTTTCAATCAAATAATCAATTTTGTTATGCAGAAGTATTGCTACTCCATTATGATCATTACCTGAATCTAATAGTATAATATTATAACCTCTAACTCTAAAATTGTACCTAGGTTTAAGCCAAGTTTCACATATGAGAGCAACATCTATAGTGTTCTCATATAAAAATTGTGTAAATTGAAAGCGATTTTTAATTAAACTAAACTAATAAATAAAATATTAAATGTTAAATAATGAAATATCTATTTTGTTTTATAAATATTTAACAAATATATTATTTAAAAAATATTTAACAGTGGTAGAGCCACGCGGCAGCTTTTGCTGTCGCACGGATGGGCCGGCTCGAACCGGGGTGATACCACGACCTCACAGAAAACCAGCGTGAAGTAGAGGTTTACCTCTGCGTTTCGCTTGGTGAGTGCAGGTGGCCGGAGGCCCTTTTTACTGGAAATGAGGCATTCCACCTTAGTCCTCACGGATGACATGGCATCTACATTTTGATTTGTAATAGAGGATAGATGTAGATGTCTATGGGCCGCAGCAACCACTTACCATCAGGTGGACTGTGTGCTCGTTTGTCACCCTTATCCTATAAAAATAAAATCTATGAGAACATCTTTAACAAGCTGAGAAGATATGGTGGTTTGTTCATAGAGTTAATACTTTAATGACTGTATTTAAAATTATATTACTAATGTCATCATTCTTTAGCAGTGACATAAGAGCATCTTTAGGATTTTTTTTGTTTAATTCGGAGAATTCGTTTTTTTTTAAAAAAAGGCTACAAACGGGGTTTTGTGTAATTTAGCCACATTTTCTATTATCTTTTGTTTCTTAACAGGACACTGTCCAGAAATGCTTAGATGGTTTCCTTTGCAATGTATGCATATCGCTTTATCAGAAGAGACTTGGCAATCTTTGTAGCTGTGATTTTCAGTACAAATTGAGCATTTCATATAATTTTTAAAGTACTTTGCTAAGTGGCCATATCTCAGACAGTTGTAGCACTGCTTCACTGGTGGAATATACTGATTTACCACGAACCACCAACCATGAAGATCGACGTGGTCCGGCAAAACATTAGAAGCGAACGTGATGGCCACGGTGCCCGTCGGCTGCAGCAAACAGTCCTGCATCAATCTTATGTTTCCTCATTATCCTTTTAAAAAAAGCGCGGGAAACTTGAAACGTGATACGCGCCTTTTTTAAACTAAAACTTTAATTTTGTTTTATTTAGTTAAAAGGCACTAAACTATTTCCGTTTCCTCATCATGGGGGAACGTAGAAAAAAAAAGTTGCCGGGAGAAGAAGAAGTATTTGAAGAAACGATTGAGGAGGAAGAAGTTGATACCAGTACTGAGGAAGATTCTGAGAAAGAGCAGCGCATGTATAAGCCGTACTTTGTATCTGACTACAACAGGGGTACCCTGAGGACTCTGTCCTCGTTGATTTTGTTATCTTTGTCAAATCAAATGATGAAAGAAGGCCAATCGGCAGGCGGGACATGATGTCTCTGTCCACACATATGAAGAGGTTCAATAAAGGCATTAAATATTTGCAATCTATAAATAAATACAAAATAGGCGTTCATTTTGAAAATCCCTCTCTAGCGAATGCATTATGCGAATGTTTAACAGTGGTAGAGCCAGGCGGCAGCTCTTGTTGTCGCACGGATGAGCCGGCTCGAACCGGGGTGGTACCACGACCTCACGGAATACCAGCGTGAAGTAGAGGTTTACCTCTGCGTTTCGCTTGGTGAGTGCAGGTGGCCGGAGGCCCTTTTTACTGGAAATGAGGCATTCCATCCTAGTCCTCACGGTTGAAAACCCATCTGCATTTTGATTTGTAATAGAGGATAGATGCAGATTTCTATGGGCCGTAGCAACCACTTACCATCAGGTGGACTGTGTGCTCGTTTTTCACCCTTATCCTATAAAAAAAATATTAAATAATGTAACTTTCTTAATGAATACAAAATGAAGGCATCTATTCCAGTTGTAGGGACAGAAATAACAGGAGTCATAACTAATGTTCCCACTAATCTTTCTAATGGTCCCCACTGACGGTCAGTTAAACTGACATCAGTTCAACTGATCATTATAAACGGATTTAATCCAAAAAAAATTCGACACACACGGTCAGTTCAACTGATTATTCCAACTGATCAGTTCAAACTAGGGCTGTTGATATTTTTAAAATATCGGATTTTCAATATATCGATAATTATAAATATATCAATATCGGAGTTTTATATATGGGAAACATAAGCGATATATTGATGCTTATTGCTTAAAAATGATTCACACAGTTTATAATTTAGTATATTTATTAAACAAATTAAATTATAAATGTATGAAAATGTTAGGTTATAGTTCTTAGTAATTATTTTACTAAGAACTATAACCTAATTATTAAAGATCCATGGTAGCTCAGATGGTTAGCGCTCGCTGTAAATTTCAAAGTACACGAGCAACCCGGGTTCAATCCCCGCCGGCACCAATGAAATTGTTAATTGCAATTTTAACTGCTGATTTACCACGTGCTCGGCGATGAAGGAAAACATCGTGAGAAAACCTGCATGTCTGAGAAATAAAATAAAAATTTCAAAAAACGTGAAGTTCGCCAACACGCATTGGGGCAGCGCGGCGGACGTTGCCCTAAAACCCTCTCAGAAGTTAGGAGAGGCCTGCCCAGCTGAGGAGTGCCCAGCATTAGGACGTATATAGGCTCTTTCATTCATCAAAGTTTCTTGTGTTTCCTGTGTGTCTTGGGTCAAAAAGTTATGAAGGCAGCAGGCAGCAAGTACGATCTTGTCCGCCATGTTTGGTTGTACTTGTAAAGGTCCCTGAAACACTCTAAATCTAGCTCGTAATATTCCAAATGCATTTTCTACAGTACGGCGAGCACGTGATAAACGATAATTAAATATTTTATTTGGGTAATTGTTAACTAATTTAGCTTTACTGTACGGTTTTAATAAATACGTTTTCAGTGGGAATGCCGCGTCTGCCACGATAGTGTAGGGTAAAGGTTCTGTATTTTGGTTTATAGGTTTATTCGGTGGCACATTTAATTGACTGCTTTCAAACATTTTCCCATTAACGACTCTTGGTAAATGCCACCATCACTATTTCGGCCATACGCTCCTACATCTACCATAATAAATCTGTAATGCGCATCAACAAGAGCAAGCAGTACAATAGAATGCTCATTTTGCATTTATTGGACATATTATAGAAATATGTTTTCCATCCAATGCTCCAATACAATTCGGAAAATGCCATACATTTTCGAATCCTTTCGCAATCTCTCTCCACATTTGTTCTGTAGGCTGGGGCATTACAATAGGGGCCAAATTCTTCCAAATTGCGTTACATACTTGTTCTACTATGATCTTTACTGTAGCAAACCCCATACGGTAATTGAACCCCAATGATCGAAAAGAATTTCCAGTTGCCATAAATCTGTAATATAAAAACACAGATAATTTATTTTTGTTTCAGCGGAAAAATGTAAAGATGACTGGAATAAATTACGAAATAGCTACGTCAACGCATTGAAACGCCGTAAAAATAAAAAAGTGGGCAAGCCGCTCAATTCATCCCGCCATGGAAATATGAAGAACAAATGAGTTTTTACAGCCATTTATGGAATCAAAGTCGACAACAACAAATCTTTCATCACCTCCTGAATCTCCAGAATTTCACTCAGAAAGTACTCAATCAGACAATTCTCGTCCAGCAACACCACATACTGGTAGTTCCTCGCACTCCCAACAGCCTGTTAGAAAACCAAACTTACAGGATCTATATGATATGATGAAGTCTTCGCACGATTTGAGAATCCATAAGCATCATTCAAAGCAGCAGCAGGATAATATGACGGATGAAACAGACTTGTTTTTTCTGAGCATGAGCAAAGCAGTTAAAAAAAATTCCGAAACTAGATCAGACCAAAATAAAATTGGATTTGCACACTGCTGTATCACAAGCTGAAATAAGGAAACTTCAGACACAAGCACAAATTCTTAGAACACCAATTAATGTGACTCACCAGATAGTTACTCGGCCACAACAACCGCTGCCACTCCAGCTACCCATTCAACCATCCACATCCATGACGACATTTCCAGCAGTCCCAGCTACACCAACTCTCGACAACATCAACTCTCAACAATCGGCCTCAACACTTTATAATTTTGAAGAAGATAACATCTCATCATATTATAGCAATGCAGACTTTTCTGATGATAACTGATTACCTGTCTTTACCAATAATTTAAAAAACAAAACAAATAAATCCTTACCTTAAACACACAGCAAGTCTTTCTTTTGTGCCTATAGGTTTACGAAACTTCGTATGTATTTTTTTTATGTCCCCTTCAATCAATGAATGAACTTCCTCGAACTGTGCCTTGGACATTCTAAAATACTGATGAAATCTTTGAGCATCGTTCTCAGTCTCTTTAACGAGACAGTGAAACTCGCCTTTAGACTCTCTTTTATTATTCACTGGATGAACCCAATATCTTCTTCTCTTTATTTCTTTCTTTTTTATGAGTTGCCAGCACCAAATTAAATATCTTCTTCATACTCTGAATCAGAGTCGGATGATTCATGGGAAAACATTGCAAACGTATGAACTCTCCGAGAGCTATGACTGTATTGATTCAAAATATCGTCAGAGGCCGTCAGAACACAACATAAAGATGTGAACACTAGCCATCACGTCAGAGCCCGTCACGACACTACACGTCAGGCAATTATAAATCCACCTTCACTTTTATTTTTATTATTACTGATAGTAGAGTTATTACTAATAATAACTTAATATAAAAATATTTTGTGTGTTGTGTTGGTAGTCTTACAGTGTATACGAAAATAGTAGGAATATACTGAATGGCAACATTTGAATAGAGTAAAATGATTTCAGTCATTTGATATTCTCAAAAATGGTTGTTTTTTTCTGTGGCTTTAATTAAAATAAATTTTTATTTCAAATTTTATTTAATTTTATTTGATAAGGTTGTAAGGAAGAAAATGTGGGAACTGTTGCCGGGGTACGGTGTGGATGGTCGATTGCTAAGGGCTGTGCAGTCACTTTACTGTGACTGTAAAGCCTGTGTGCGGGTAGGGCATGACCTGTCACCCATGTTTAGCGTCCAAACAGGCGTAAAACAGGGTTGTGTCATGTCTTCCTGGCTGTTCATACTGTATCTCGACAGCTGTTTACAGAAACTGAAAGATAGCTGTTTGGGTGTGAAATTGGGTGACATTAAAGTAAATTGTCTGTTGTATGCTGATGATGCAGTGCTTATTGCACCATCAGAGGCAGAACTGCAGGCATTAGTCACGTGTATGAAAGAGGAATGTGAAATTAAAGGTCTCCGCTTGAATGCTAATAAAACTAAGGTTCTGGTATTTGAAAGGGACGAAGAGAGAACGAAGTGTGAAATATGGGTAAATCAGGAATGTCTAGAACAGGTAAATGAAATTGTATACTTGGGGAGTGCTTTTAGCCGGGATGGAAGATGTGATTTAGATGTGGACAGGCGTGTCGCTGCCGGGAACAAAGTCAATGGTGCCCTGACTGCGTTAGTCAAAAGGCAAGGCGTAGTGAAGAGTGCACGCCTTGCAATACATAACGCAGTGTTGGTACCGACTTTGTTATATGGCAGCGAAACCTGGGTATGCCAGAAAAAGCATAAAAGCAAGTTGAATGCAGTGGAGATGCGATCTCTTCGTAAAATGTGCGGCGTTACCATGGCCGACCGAAAGCGAAACGAAGAGATTCGCAATATGGCAGGTTTGAAAGATGACCTTATCACAAAAATTGATAGGGGCGTGCTTCGATGGTTTGGGCACGTTGAGCGAATGAGTGAAGACCGAATGGTGAAGAAAATATATAGCGCGAAAGTTAATATTAAAAGGTGTCGAGGTAGACCGAGACTAACTTTCGAAGACCATGTGAGCAAATTGCTCGAAGAGGGGAGGGTCAAGAGTACTCGGATACCTAGACGTGCATGTATGAAGAAGATGATGAATCTGAAAGAAGCGAAAGAGGTATGTAAGGATCGTGACACTTGGCGATCTGTTCTCTCTGGCTACCCCGTCAGGGATTGTGCGTGACGATAAGTAAATAAGTTTATTTCAAAAATCATAGAAAAACTCATTTTATATATAACTTATTTCTAGACGCTATAATTTTTGTCAACTATTATTCTGCCATTGCTCTTTAGGGAATAAAATAAGTTTCATTAATTTTCGTGATAAAACATGAGTTATTCTGGAGTTTTTAAGAATTGTGGTAGATAGCAGTACTATTCAGGTTGCCTATAAAAATAAGAAAAAAATATTTAAAAAATTGTGACCATGGTAGTGAAAAATATCATAAACGGTCTCAATTTCTGAAGAATTTCATTTTTTTATATAACTTAAAATATAATTGGGATATATTTTTTTTCCCCGATTAGTCCAGGGCAGGTTTATCCTCCGGTGTTGGCTTATCGTTGAATTTTGGGACACGTTGTATAGATAGATAAATTTAATGATATTTAATAATCTTAAATATTTAATAATAATCTTATTTAATAGCATTTCCTATCTATTAACTAGCTGTTCCCCGCGACTGTAGGACTATAGGAGTCACGCCAACTAAACGCGCACGGCTGCGGCTTCATTGATCGAGAAATGAAATCCGTTCCGTATATAGGTATATATGTATATAACATTTATATATCATATATGTATATAAAATTTATATATCAAGTGTTAATATATAGGAATATATCGCACGGATGGGCCGGCTCGAACCAGGGTGGTACCACGACCTCACAGAATACCAGCGTGAAGTAGAGGTTTACTTCTGCGTTTCGCTTGGTGAGTGCAGGTGGCCGGAGGCCTTTTTTACTGGAAATGAGGCATTCCATCTTAGTCCTCACGGGTGACAACGCATCTGCATTTTGATTCGCAAACGAGGATAGATGTAGATGTCTATGGGCCGCAGCAACCACTTACCATCAGGTGGACTGTGCTCGTTTGTCACCCTCATCCTATAAAAAAAAGCGCGTACTATTATAGCGCTCGCTCTAATCCAGTCTTTTTCTTTCTAGTTTTGTACGCTCTGATACGGATATCATAATAATCATGCTTGGTAATATGCTACATTTAAAAAATAGCTCTTCTTAAGTATGGATTCTCACGGAAACAGAAAATAATGAACGATTCATAAATATTTCAATAAAATTTATGAGCAACATGGTGATTTATTTTGTGAAAGTTTGCTTGGTTTCTATGTATTTACGGGCTGTGATTATAATCCAACTCTTTTTAATAAGGGAAAAAACGACCCTTTACCTTACTACAGAAAACTCAGGCATACCAAGAACACTTTGCAGCTTTTGGTTACAGTAATTTAGCTGAGAACCAAAAACAACACCTTTTTAATTTGGCCAAAAGTTTACCTGTCAAATATGTAATGCAAAGAAATCAGTAGATGTAGATGATGGCAGGTTCTATCTCTTTATAAATAATTATAGACCAAAAGATCTCAATAAAAAATTTTGTAAGAAATTACACTTACATTACACTTACATTACATTGATGGAAGCTCTTTACCACCGTGTAAACGTGAGCTGTATCAACAATTTTTACGTGCGCATTATATTATATAGTATATATTTAATGTATAGCATTTGGAAAAACGCACACTAAAAATATCCAGTATTATTAGATCCACTGCAGCGCAGCTGGATTGAAGAAAATGATACGTATATATTTAAATAGTTTGACGGAGATCAGTTGCCCAGTTTTGTGAACGAATTAGTCGCAGATCTACCAGGTAATTATCTTTTATAAGAATTTATACTTTTAAATTATTTATTTTATTATAATTGGCTTGATTAACAAATTGAAACTTATTATTTGCAAAAATAATAACGTCTGATGCTGAGAATGTAGATTTTGATGGAATTTCTGAAATTCTGAGGATGAACCTGAAGGCTACAACTCCGACAGCCAAGAATATAACAACTGATTGCTAAGCCACTGCGCCACGGAGCCGTCGCCGGGTTATAGCTAGTGACCATACGTCCCGTTTTGAACGGGACTGTCCCTTTTCTCGGTCACCTGTCCCATTGTCCCCAAACAAAGCTCCGGGACACAAAATTGTCCCATAACTCGTTGGATGGAAGTATTTAAAGTCAACAATCTTCAACATAATTTTTTTTAATCGAATATATTTTATGTCTAACTGGTACAAATCCTCTAGTAGAAAGAGTATTTTTTTATTTTGAATAAATTGCGGACGTCTGAAAGAAACACTTACGGTTCCAGTTCTAAAGGGGATGTTGTTTACAAAGGTGACAATAAAAAAAATTGAGCAGAATTTTATTCTTATTTAAAATCATCACCAACTTTATTAAAGCAAATTTAATCCACTGACAAATGTAATTAATAATTTAAAAAAAATGTTGCATTTAATAATTACCGTCTATACCGAATATAATTTTATAGTGAACACTAATTGTATAAAGTTATAGTTTTCAGAGTATAAATAAACCCATGTCCTGTTTTGAGTTAAAAAATAAATGGTCAGCTTAGTTTTTTATAGTTAAATTTAGTTTTAAAAAATTTTAGAGTAAAAAGTAGGTATATTAATACTTACTTAGATACTTTTTACCGAATTAGAGTGTAAGCCCCTAATACCAGTCATGCCCCTAATTCCAGTCTTTTCGCCTTTTTACTCCATAAATAAGATTTCTAGTAGTCTTAACTATAAATATTGTTATCTAAAAAATTCTTTGTACCTAGAGGAAAGTATATTAATTCAAATATTACCTCGCAGTTTTAAACCTAACAGTGTTAAAATCAAAACAGGTGCGCAACGAAAAACGATCATTTTCCTAATTATTTGACAAGTTATGATCCCGGTAAAATTATGCTTACTTTACATTATCTCATATATAGGCATTTTGATTTGTATGAATATGGACTATAGACATAGTAATGCAGTTAATTTTGTTTGATTTTACAAGTTATTTATTTTCTTTTAGTGGAAATTAATTGGGCTGTAATTAGGATATAAGAAATGTATGGAGTGCATAATGTCAGCCGCCCGGCTGTTATTTGGTTTGACGTACCTAGTAAGAAGTACCTAATAAGAAGTACCTAATTTCAGCCACATAATATAAATCAGGGCTGCCATAAACTGGAATAAATACCATTAATTATATCATAACTTATTTTATAGCTAAGGGAGTTATGATCAATTGGTCTGTTTTAAAATTGGTTTTAGATTTTAAAGTTTAGCAAAAGATGTACTAGCTTTGCTCTCTGACATTCGGCGTATAGAACAGCTTATGTACTGAATTATTTTTTGAAAGAGAAGAAAAAAGAAAAAGAAAGACAATAGATATTTGACAGCGGGGATGGATGTTTTGACTATTAAGCGTATGGAGTGTAGAGGTAAGGAGTACAGACTCTATATAAAAAATTGTCCGTAGGAAGGCGTTAAATTAGGGTGGCGCCACTGTAGCTACAGTCTAAATTATAAAGAACTTTTTATAACTTTTTTTATTGCACAGACTTTCACCATCATTCTTTTTACAATAATTATTTTATTGCTTTCAAAATTTTTATTTTCAATATCACTCAACGTATTTTACGGCGATTTAACATACCCCGTAGCTACTCGAGCGCTGTAGTGGAGAGTTTTTGAACTAACTGTTATTTACCTAGTTTTTTCTATTCTATTTCAACTAGTCTCGTATTTTTCTACTATTCGTCGTAAAAAATTGTCTACTCCTTACTTCTGCACTCCATAGTTGAGCGGTTAATCTGTTATCGCATGGTTTGTTTTTTTATAATGTTATTTTTTATATAAGGGAGACAAGATGGTCCAGCAGAATTAAATCAATAAAGCCCCTTAAACTTTATTTAATTAAGGTTTGCAAAAGTCTTCTAAAAGTAGCTCAAGATAATTCCTTTCACATTGATGCAAGACATAAAGCGAGTTCCCTCTTAACGTCGGAACAAAAATTTCAATTTATTTGCGGAATTATTATTTGGCGTGACGTTTTATTTCACATAAATGTTGTCAGCAAACAAATGCAAAGTGCTACAATTAATATTTAAATATGCCAAACCTACCTAAAAAATTTAGTTGATCACTTCCAACAATATAGATCTGACTAATCCTTTGAAGAAATTCTTTTACAAGCGAAAGAAGTAGCACTCTCTCTCTCTCGAAATTGAAGAAAACTTTTCACCGTTACCAACGGTCAGGAGGGAATTTAAACCAAAACTATGAACTATGAACACCGAGATGAAACCCCTCATGATCCAAAAACTGCCTTTAAAATTAGTTTTTTCTTAAAAATTATAGATCAAACATTAAAACCTCTCTAAAAACCGATTGGACTTATTGGATTTTTAGCGACATATTCAAATTAAGTGACAGCGATATTTTAAAACATCGTTCTGTTCTTGAAGAACGACTGACAGATCAGGATAATAAGGATATAGACTCCAATGATTTGTTTAATGAAATTAAAGCGTTAAAGTTGTTTTCATTGCCTGATGATACTGACTCCTTAAGTCTTTTACAATATATATTTGAAAACAATTGAATCTCCACCTTTCCAAACGTAAGCATTTCACTAAGAATTCTTCTTACATTACATGTATCTGTAGCTTCTGGCGAGCGATTTTTTTCAACGTTAAAAATCATTAAAAATTATTTAAGATCGACAGTGCTTCAAGAAAGATTAGCGTTCGAGACTATCTCGACGAAATGTATCCCAGAAGATGGATCGGGCGATTAGGGACAATTCTGTTGCCCTCACGATCACCGGACCTTAACCCACTCGACTTTTTTTTACTGGAGATGCCTCAAAGAGCAGATCTACAAAGATCCTATTACCTCAGTGGACCAGCTACGGGAGCGTGTGCAAATGGCTGCACAAAAAATTACTGAAATGAGACGTGCAAGCAGAATAAAGCGATCATTCATTAGAAGGTGTAGACTGTAAGAGCATGTATTAGAGCAGGATAGATGTACCGTCGGTTTATTGTCGCTATAAGTAACCGATCTATTCCAAGAATTATATTCCCTACCTGGCAGTGGGCTCGTTTCTGCAAATTCAATGGGCTATACAGGCCGTTGTTCCAAACAATTTTAAAAATTTACATTAAACTAGGCCTTTAACTCATTGTAATAGGAATTTATTTTGTATTAAATGCTGAAAATACAGTGAGTTACACCATTTCGGAATCTCAATGAAACAGGCATGTTTTTTTTTAATTTGGCACTCAGGTGGCCATGTTTTTATTACGACACGTTAGGTTAAACTTTGGATAAAAAAATAAGCAAATCATGAAAGAGCAATGGCAGAAAAATAGTTGACAAAAATTATAGCGTCTAGAAATAAGTTATATATAAAATGAGTTTTATTATTTTTCTATGATTTTTCAAATAAAAATGTATTTTAATTAAAGCCACAGAAAAAAGCAAACATTTTTGGGAATATCAAATGACTTCAATCATTTTACTCTATTCAAATGTTGCCATTTAGTATATTCATACTATTTTCGTAAACACTTTGTAAGACTACCAACACAACACACAAAATATTTTTATATTAAGTTTTTATTAGTAATAACTGTACTATCAGTAATAATAAAAATAAAAGTAATATGGCTGAGAATAAGTCTCTTATAAAGAATTTTCTACAATAATACATTATCTCAATCATAGTACTATGTAATAATTCCATTTAATGTTATGCCAACACTAGCTAAAATAAAATGTCACTGTTTTTGTACTGGCTTTACGGCTCTGGGTTCTAGCCCTTCTGAGAATTTCACTATGATACAAAGGCCCTAGAGCCATGCCAGAAATATACATTTATAGTATGCAAATATATAATAGAGATACAATAATCTAAAAACTCAATTATGTATTATGTATTAAGCTAACATCAAAAAACCACAGGAAGCATTACTTTTTCCAAGTTACGTAGGACATAATCTAAAAAGGTTCAAATGTAAATATCTTTTTTTTGACGCCTTCTCAGGACAAAATTCTTCGACAGAGTTATTAAGGGACTGACGCTTAACATTTTAAGATATTTTTGGTATATAGACGATACCATTTCTTCTCAACTAATTTTATGTATGAAAGTCTGCCATTGTTCTTTGAGTTAGATCTTTGTTTAAAAAAAAAACTATGCTTGCGCCCCTAAAATCATAGTTTACATTCGATAGCGCTTCTATCCAGGAATACTATCCAAAAGATAGATTGAAAAAATTTCTTCATTTGGAGTCTTGCAAGGAAAACGAGTGGCAAAGGCTGTAATGTTTTTGAATTTTCGAAAATGTCGAATTATCTCGAAAACCGAAGGACTTTTACTAAACATGAAACATATTTTTCTGAACCGCCACGTCCTCTACCCACAGGTATTATCCCTTAATTACGCCACATCCTGTATATGTAGACATTAGGCAATATTTCTGTTCTTTGTTCCTAAAAAAGATGTGATTCTTAGTTTTGAGTTATTTTCTAGTATTTATAAACAACGGGTCTGTACTCTGTACCCCATTAGTTACGTAAATGCTTTAAAATGGGTGTGAACAAGAATTTATTTTAATTTATTTTGTTATGATTTTATTCTTTATTTCTATTTATTTTTATAAAAAAAACCGTTACCCCCACACTAGGATTTTCTCCTGTGTCGTGGAGACAGTTTACAAACATAAGGACGACACGAGGACAAACATCCAGTCCAGATCCTGAACAATTATTTGCAGGCCATACAAATACTTGTTCCGTGCGGGATTCGAACCCGCGGCTCCCAGCGTAACAACTCATTGTGTAGGGGGTATTTTGTGATTTGTGACCCTCTACATATAATTGATATGTAGTATATTAATGTAGGTTGTATCTTCTACGTTACGGGATGTGGTAATTAAAACTGTGTCCGTTTCCGTAGAGAGCGTTTATTGTACTGAAAATACTTATGAATAAAAAATGTAATTATAGTGAACGTGTCGCGCGCGCAGGCGCGATATCAGCATTATTTTCTAAACTGTTGAAATATCATGTACTTGCTCGTACATCTTGCCAATTTTATAAACAAGAAGAAAGTTTAAGGCGATGAACCCCTATTGAGTTTACGGGCAGCCGTTGCGATCACCGCATCCACACTATCGATGTCCGAGACCCCATGCTCCGATGAATGTCCTTGGGTTGGCTGCTCGACATTGTTGGGGTCTGGCTTGTCGCGAAGATTCACGCTGCAGCCTTGACATCTTCTTTTCAGCCGGAATGTCCCCCATGCAATGAAGGCTACAATAATAAATCCGACTACGGTGTACAACACATAGTTGTGTGTGTCATGTGTGAGTGATTGTACACTCAGTGTTTGTTGCTGTTCCTTGACCTTATCAATGTTGTTTTTCAGCTCTTGTAAGGCGTCTTTATGATCTTCAGGTCCAAATGTATGATTAAAGTCTGTCAGTATGTGGTTCAGGCTTGATTCACGCATGTACATTCTTTCTTCACTGCCTGTTAGTTTCAACTCGCTGTGATAGTCGTTGCGAGCATGAATGATGAAGCTTTCTCCCTTGAGCATACACCCAAGTCCGAGTAACATAATCCCCGTGCCGTGTAAGTGCTGTGACGTCACTCCAGCTGGGCAGAAAATGCGCATCGTGCAGTCTTCGCAACAGGAGAACAGCCACGCGCCACGATTGTGTAATCGCACCCACCTGTCGTTGCAATCCAATACTCTTGTGCGGCATGTTGATGAGTCGCCATTGTTTAATATTTGCGCTTCACATAATGTATCGGCTACCTTAATGTTGTAAATAGGTTGATTGATAGCACATAACATTTTGTTTTCTTGCAGATTTAAGCATGATGATACATCTCGGTTTTCTAAGGGTATTATCATGTCCCCTTTTAGGTTTACAGCAAGGTATTCAGATGTGAGTACTATAGTTTTCTCTGTGTGTCCAGTTATTTGCGGAATAGGAATGATGCGGTTAAGTTCATATTGTTCGTTGTTTATTAGCGGTAGCTTCACTTCGAATATTATGTATGCACTTGTTAAGCGCACGTGCACTCGCGCCAGCTTGTATAGGCTTCGCGTGCAATGGCGTGTGTTCACACAGGGTAGCGATAACTCGCTTGGTAAATGACCGGAGATGATGTTGAGCTGATCTTCAAATTGGTTGGGCTTGATGAGATGGGTGTCAACTCTCCCGTCCTTCACGTCAGTTACTAGGTCTAGGAGTTGCTGTTGTATTTGTCGTATGTTTGAAATGATCAAGTTCACGGCCAGAGCGGTAGCTGTTATGTACATAGCATTGTCATGGCTGATTTGTATGCGTTTTTCCGTTTCAGCGAGATGATTGTCGATGATACGAAATTGTGTGTTCATTACTTCCTCGTTTCTTTTTAGAAGATTATATTCACTTTCGATGATCGATGTGTGATTTTTGTAGAGATTCAATAGATGATTTTCGTTTGACTGGATTATGTTGATATCCTTCACGTACTGATTGGCAAATCTCTCATCCAGAGTACCAAAAAGGGAGTTTGCTAGGTATCCTATTCCATTCACTAGTCCTCTTTTTCTTCGAGACGGTCCATGTTCTGATCGTAAGATATCGTTATAGTGTTGAATTTCGTTAAGTTCGTGTTGAAACTGGGATGAAATTGTAAGATAGGCTGCTTCATTCTTGCATAATGTGTTCAAATGGTTGACATAGTTTTGTATGTTGTCCAAACTCCGCCAATATGTCGTCATGTTGTAGTATACAACCATTTTCCACTTATCTTGAATAATCTGCACATCAGACACCTTGTCAAAATAAACGACTCTTGAACTGCTAAGCCTTGTTATGTTGATCATTTGTTGCGTAGTAGGTCCAACACACATCGAAAATATAAGTAGTAACGTACAAAAAAGGTTGTTGAAGTGTTTTTTGCCGTTGTTGTTTCTTCGTTTTCTTTGTGTATTTATTGCAGGCTTCGTAGTGTCAACGTCAGAAGATGCAGTTGTATAAGATGACGGATCCAACGGAAGGCGTGACAATTTTGTAATCGGTCGCTTCATATTACTTGTTTTAGTTTTCAGTGTGACGACTCGTACCCGGCCGTCCGCACCTGGGTGAGTCTCCAACACCCGTCCCAGGATCCATTTGGCAGGAGGAATGTTGTCTTCTCTGACGATAACGACGTCCCCAACTTCTAACTTTTTAGTAGGGAAGTGCCATTTGCTTCGAGTTTGTAGAGTTTGAAGATAGTCAGTAGACCACCTTCTCCAGAAGTCCTTGTACATTTTCTCCGTAAGTTGCCATCTTGTAGAGAAGGTCATGTCATTACCCTCAGCGGATAGTGGTGATTCTAGAGAAGGCTCGCCGATTAGGAAGTGAGCTGGTGTCAAGCAGTCAAGGTCTTCGATATTCTCTGACAACGCCACCAGGGGGCGAGAGTTGAGACATCCTTCAATCTGCGCCAACAGTGTAGAAAATTCCTCGAACGTAAGTTTTTGATCCCCAAGTACTCGTTTGAGGTGATGTTTCAGGCTTTTTACTGCAGCTTCGTAGAGTCCACCAGCAGTAGGCCAGGAAGGAGCGTTGAAATGCCATTCAATGCCCCACTCTGACATGTTAGTTATGACGTCATTGTTTATGTAGCATTGTAATGCCTCCTTTCGTTGTTTTTCCAATGCTCTTGCTGCGCCCACGAAGTTGGTGCCGTTGTCGCTGTAGATGTGACGAGGCTTTCCTCGGCGGGCACACATTCGTTTCAAGGCGTTCAGAAAAGCCACTGTGCTGAGATCGGAGACAAGTTCGAGGTGAAGAGCTTTTGTGCACAGACACACAAATACAGCTACGTAGGCCTTCATTGTCTTTATTCCTCTGCCCTTGTTAGCCTTTACCTCCACATGCCCAGTGAAATCTACACCGGTGTGTGTGAAAGGCCTTGATGGTGTGACGCGTGGAGGAGGTAAATCACCCATAAGTTGGTTGTTGTTGATAGTTTTGAAGCGATGACACGTGATGCACCGTATAAGTCGTTTTTTCACTGCTCTCAAACCGCTGATAATCCAATATCTGTTGCGTAGATATGATAGAGTTAGTCTGGCTCCACCATGCAGGGTCCTCTTGTGCGCTTGGTCGATCAGTAACTCCGTTAACCTGTCATTGTAAGGTAAGATAATTGGATGTTTTTGTTCTTGACTTAAGTTGGCATTTTCCAGACGTCCTCCTACACGTAAGATTTCGTGTTTGTCCAGGAATGGATTTAAGTTTAAAATGCTGCTTGTTATTCGCACTTTATGATGTTTATTGAGTTGTGCAATGTCGTCGGCGAAATGATTAGTTTGTATAGCCTTGATAATTGCATTATGTGCGTTCTGCAGGTCACTCGTTGCTAAGTACGATGACCGCATGGCATTGTTGACGTCACGTGCATTGTTTATGAACCGAAGTATCCAACTTAGGATTCGAGTTACGCGTGCCATACAGCTGTGTTTGTTTAAAAGTTCTCCGATTAATGGCATCGACCTTTGTGACACGCAAACTTGTTTGACCTTTTTCTCTTCAACAGTTGTGTGGAATTGGTCTTGAAGTGGGAGATCGTTGTCTTTTAGCCAAATAGGTCCCCACCATAAATGATGATTCGCCAGTTGTAGTGGAGTTAGGCCTCTGCTGGCACAATCTGCTGGGTTATATTCAGACTTGACGTGCCTCCAGCATCCCGATGGCATGATGACAGTGATCTGTGTTACGCGATTAGCCACAAATGTAGTCCATCTTGAAGGCCCCCCTTGTAACCAACCCATCACGATCATAGAATCTGTCCAACCATGTATTGTTACAATCTGTGAGTTTATTGACTCTATGACCTTTTTCATAAGTCGAGACAGTAGTAGGGCACCGCATAGTTCAAGCCGTGGTAAAGACGGGGGTTTTCTTAATGGTGCGAGCTTAGTTTTTCCCGCCACCAGCGTGATAATTTGTTGCCCTTCTTCACTAATAGATTTACAGTAGATAACGCAGCCGTAGGCTTTCTCGGAGGCGTCACTGAATCCGTGTAACTCGATGGGTTGTTTAGTGTTACCAATCCAGCGTTGTAAAGCGATGGTATTGATAGTGGGCAATTCTTGTTGAAAGGTTGTCCACTCTTGTTGTATGTCTTCCGGAAGAGGTTCATCCCAATTTGTTGAAGCAAGCCAAGCTTGTTGAAATATGAGTTTTGCCTTCATTGTTACCGGAGACAGCCAACCAAGTGGGTCATATAATTTTGATAGATCAGAGAGCAATGTCCGCTTCGTTGTGACGTCACGTGTGTTACTAAGTGGCGCCTTGAATGTAAACTGATCAGTGTGCGGATTCCAGGTTAAGCCGAGTGTTTTGTTACTCTCTGCGTCCTTGAAGTCAAACATATTCTGGCTTATGAGATGTTCAGGTAAAGTTTGAAGCAATCTGGGGTGGTTACTAGCCCATTTGCGAAGATTGAACCCACCGCCTTTTAACAGGTCAATCAATTGGTTTTGAGCGTCTTGTGCTTCTAACATGTCGTTGCTGCCACCAAGTAGGTCATCCACATACAGCTGGTGAGTAAGGATCTCTGCCGCGAGAGGATAGCGGTGTCCATCGTCCATTACGAGTTGTATTATGGTGCGCATTGCCAAAAATGGTGCAGCTTTGGTACCATATGTTACAGTGCACAGTTGGTATTCTTTGATGAGATCTGTAGCAGAGTCACGCCATACAATTTTTTGCAGGTGTTGATCTTCATCGTGTATCAGTACTTGACGGTAAAACTTCTCAATGTCTGCAGTGTAGACGTATTGAAAGGCTCGCCAACGTAGAATCATAGATTGTAGGTCTTGTTGGAGGTTAGGCCCGCACTCCATGAGATCGTTCAAGCTTTGTCCTGTACTTGTCTTGGCAGAGGCATTAAAGACTACGCGCAATTTTGTAGTTGTTGAGTCCAGCTTTTGTACGCCGTGATGAGGTAAGAAGTAGCTTGGCTTATGGTGTTCAGTGCATGGCTTCATGTGGCCGAGTTGTAGATATTCGTCAATAAACTTCTTGTATGACGTAAAAAATGTTTCCTGTTTGGCCAATCGTTTTTCTAACTGCCGAAATTGTGCGATTGCCTGTGGCTTAGAAGTGCCCAAGGTTTGTTCGTAGTTTATTTTCATTGGAAGTCTGACTGCATATCGTCCGTCTTCTTTTCTTGTTGTTGTGGTTGAATAAATAGATTCACAGTATTCTTCCTCTGATGTTAGATTGTGATTGGTTTCGGTTATCTCCTCCATCTCCCAAAATCGAGATACATCGTCAAGATTAATGAGCACGTGGCAGTTGAAGGTTTTGATATTGCCCAGCAGTACCCAGCCCACTTTTGTCTGTTGAGCCATGGGTGCGTGTGAGGGTCCTCGTAGCATACCACTCATTACTATGTCAGCATACACTCCAGCGTCTAACAGAACGTCCACTGGTCTCGAGATGTTGAAGTACCCGGCCCGAAGAAGATACTTCTAGTTATGCTAGACGAGAACACATATGCCCAGACTCCGACTCTGACTCTACCCCGGGTTGGCATCATCCCCGTGTACCGAGGGGCGCGCATAGCTGCGGGGGAACAGGCATTCAACACATTCTGGAGGGAAATTCGCGATCATTTGTACGCCCTCATCACCGACGACAACTACCCTATTTCGTGCCAAAACATGGTCAAGTGCTTACAGTTTGTGGAGAACAACCTTTGCACATCAATGGCATTTCAACTAGCTGTGACACTGGCTGCAGAACTATCATCCATAATGCCTGAATCCCCCATGCTCCATTCTGACGAAGAGGGGAACTATGTTAACGAGCTGTCTGGCGGGTGGACGATTGGAGCCCAAGATATGAATGCTCGCCGGCCCCGTCATACATGTTCAAACATTGACGACGGTACCGAAGAAAACGTACGGACACGAATTCGCAGACTTCTCCACGGCTACTCCTTTGCCTCAGTATCACCTATGCAGCATCACGCCCTCAGTTACACTACTCTTGCTGAGGAGAACATCATTGACGACGGAGGCAACCACTGCATGTGAGGACAGACCTACTTTAGAGAAGATAGGGTACATTTTGTACGTATACTTTAGAAGATTTACAACTTTATTTCAAGAAAAACAATAAAAGAATCTACACGCCACTATTTGAGACTAAACTGCCAGTATGTCTAGCCCTTCGGGGTCGACAGAGCGTCTTGAAGCTACAGCCGTTTATCCTAGAAAGACTAAACTTATCGTCCTACTACTTTTGATCGTGCTATCCATAATACTCATAGTAATTTCTATAGTACGTAACGAGCAGAAAGTTTTACATCTGGACCGTGAACAGTCGCGCATGCTGCGGAAGATTTGCGAAGCCACAGTTACCAATTGTTAATCATTATGGCCGAGTTTACAGATATAACGGGTGACGCACAGGCAGGTGACCTGTTCAAATCCACTTTCCAAGCACCCTTGCCCATGTCAGGATCCGCGAGTTCCAAGTTAAGCGACCTACCCGTAGGCTTAGACAACTTTTCAGCTCATGGGAGCAAACGAGAACTTCCCATCACGACCTGGAACACTCAATGTCATCACTATCCGACACACATTGGCTACACTGTTGAAGCAGCGGTTGAGGCCCTACCAGCCAGGGACAATCAGCGGCCTACTATTCTATTCGACGGGGCGCTTAACCAAGTTGTCGCTCGCATGACATCGTTAAACATCACCCTCAGACGACAGTTTCTTAACAGCCAAGGGCGCTACATATCGTCTGAAGGGCAGGTTTTTACTAAGCTACCTAGGCTCTACTCTGCCCGTAGTAGCTCATATTCTGATGCTGTTGCCACCTCTATAGCTCGTGCCTACGACGAGGGTCGGCTGACTAACGAGCCGCCCCCAGACATGCCGGGTGATTCAGACATTGGGGAACGGAGGCCTGTGGAAGAGGAGTGTACAACATCGACATCTTCGACAAGCGTATCATCCATTACCCCACCTGCTAAGTCAAAGGCAGCACTTGTCATTCCACTGCGCTCCGTACGGACAGTGGCGATGGCATTCAAGGGCTTTAGGAAGATTGAGCCCCCCAAGAGTCCAGCCATGGTGGCCATAGAAGGGTACGCGACGGGGAGCGACCGAGCTGCGACTCAGCCATATATAAGTACCACCCGTGGGGTTTTAGCCCGGGACGTTTCCTCCATCCAAGAGTTGGTGGCTTATGCAGCGCCATACAACGTTTCACACGTCGACACCGCCCCTGCTCTCAGGGGCTTACTTTATGCTTATCCATGTGCAGCAGATGTGTGGAACTTCGATTCATATGATGCTCGATACCTGCGCCGGCAAGACAGATCCACGCGAACTAGGTTAGAGACACGCATAAGACAAACCCCCGTTGCTGAGCGGATCAGCGTGCGAGTAGCTGCTGTCACACTGCCCGCCTTTGCTGCCCACCTCAAGAACTTAGACCCTGGTATGGCGGCGGACGGTGTAAACGGCGCGAGTATGTCCGGCATGGATACAGATTGGGTAGCTGTGCCCATAAGCTCGGACATGGTGGGTTGCCCATGGCTTCTCGAATACATACTGATCCATACTACCACAGAGCTGTGGACCGGAAAGCTGTGCATATTATCCCAAGCCACTCATGCTACGGCTGGCCACGATGCGAATGTTCGAACATCTGCTATGCCTGCAGCCCACCAAGTGCATATATCCGGCTCGAAGGACCAAAATGTAGGGGGTATTTTGTGATTTGTGACCCTCTACATATAATTGATATGTAGTATATTAATGTAGGTTGTATCTTCTACGTTACGGGATGTGGTAATTAAAACTGTGTCCGTTTCCGTAGAGAGCGTTTATTGTACTGAAAATACTTATGAATAAAAAATGTAATTATAGTGAACGTGTCGCGCGCGCAGGCGCGATATCAGCATTATTTTCTAAACTGTTGAAATATCATGTACTTGCTCGTACACATTGCTAAGCCACTGCGCCACAGAGCCGCCACAATCACACAAAATCATGAAGTCATCCGAAGACCTTCCAGGACTAGAATCTACACCCATAACCAAAACACCCATTTATAGAAGAGAAAGTCATTTGGCATCTGCCATCTCCATGACAGAAATTGACTACATATTTAGACATAGAAACCACCCACCCGCACTCAGACTACATCACCGTCGGATCATAGAGGACACAGCCGAGGCAGAGATTCTACCACCTGACTCATTCCTCGCTTGGTGCTGTGATGGACTGAACAAATTCAAGGATGTCACCAGAGATGAGTCAGAATTAAACAGACGAGCAGCCAGAGTTGCAGCGTACGCTACTAAAGGTCTTTTTTTCCTGTGGCCACCCCGGTGACAAGTTGTAAAATAATTGCTCCCAACTATTTTTAAAAATTAAATATTATAAATTGATAATATCCACCTCAATTTTGAGTTACAGTTGTTAAATACGACTTATTTGTATTTGTGAAATAAGTAAAACTCAGAAGTACCTATTTCAATTACATTGTGTTTAGTGTTCCAAGTTCCAACCAAAAGTAACAGCCGTAACGAACATCGTTTAAACTTACTGTAAGTGTAATTCTTGTTATCCCTTTAACATTTTAAGATTTACCTATTAAGTAAGTATTGTTCTGGATTTCATTTTGAATTATTTACTTGATAATTTAATTTGAGATCTGTAAATAAACCCATACATCTAGTCATTTGCTTAGTCTGCTTCTTTGGTTTTCTTTCTTTGTTTTCTTTTGCTATTTACACTTAATAGTAAAATGAATACACGCAACGCCCAAACGCGCCAATTGGAGAACCAATTTCAAATGGCGCTTCAAGAACTTAAGGCGTCAAAGGAGCAGTGTGAGCTGTTATGTAAAGAAAGGGATGAAAATGAAAAGGAAATAATAAATATAATAGCTAAAAATCTGTGTTGTCAAGGAAAAAGGGGATAAGTCAAAATTTTTGAACAATGAAATTTTTGCACCAACTAACCCAAAACATTATTATGTAATACGGTAATAAGGAGATGAGTCATACAAAAATTTATTTCAATTTTTTTACCTCGTTACACATATTGGGACAAGTCTTAAGTAACAAATGCCTAAAGGAGTAAGGAGAGTTTATTCGAGTTATCTCAGTATAAGCGCAGAATATTGTAAATATTAAATTATGTATAGTGAGATAAGTCGACTCATACCTAAAGTGCGTGACGATATTCGCATCAGTTGTGACGTACGAGCGGACTCGGCGCGAGTTGTCCTGACGTGAAATTTTGTTTAAATTGGTTTTACTAGTTTTTAAGTGTTATAATACATAAATATGAAGAGGGTTGATAAAATAATTACTTTAGCCTTAAAAAATGGAACAACTGAACGTAAGTATTATGTTTTTTTAGCTGTTTTCTCTTTTTAACCGACTAAATTTGAAATTGCTAAAATGGGTAATTATATTGTTTGGCATAAGTGCTTATATGATGATGAATTAATTTGAGTGTGTGTGTTGTTGTTCTTTTTACGATTATCTTAGTAGATATATAGATTCGATAGCCAAATTTATGTAAGTAGGTAGGTACCTAACCAGGCGGAAGGCAAATCGAACCACCGCACCGCGGCGGCGGCAGCCGCGCTCTATACCTACCAAAGTATTAGTTTGTGGTAATAAGGTTTAAACTGTACTCTTTATAAAAATATTTTAGTTAATTTAGATACCTAGAAAAGATATAGTTTAAGTAGGCATGTGGATAGGGATTGTGCCGCTTGCGCCGTGCGGTTTTTGTCAGTTAATTAGATACTTACCTATTTTCTAAACTATGCAGATTATTATAATTACAGCATTACAAGGATGTTCAACGGATGATCATATCAGTACATCATTAAATACATCTGAGGTTAGCAGTGAGCTTAACCAAGATCAAATACGAGCTGCTGAGGGTTTAGAAGATTTGATTACTCTTTCTGATTTAGGATTATCATATTATGATCAAAATGATATGACAACACCACTTGGTGAGTATATTATATTTATAACAAAATGTAAAAAACTGTTACTCTTTTCACGACACGTTGTGTAGTAGGTATTTAAGTACCTGTTTTTTTTAATATTGGTAGTAAGTGACACCCTTACTACCTGGGTGTAGGTAATTTGTTATGCTCAATTTTTTTACCTTGTTGGTACCAAGGTATAAAAGTTACTAATGCATTATACTTAGCATGCCCTTTTTAAGTTCGTAACCGAGTTACGTTGTAGACCTTGTTATTAAAGACACTTTGGAAAGAGGGTTAAGAGAGTAATATTTTTCTTATTCGTGTTTCAGTTAATGAATCACTCGAATCGGCTCTTGATAGAGAAATTCCTCGTCCAAGTTTTAATTTGGAGCAAACCGAGCCAGCTGACTTTGATGCTGACGATAGCGCACGTGTAAGACATTCAATCCAAGGGTAGAAGAAAGTTCGTCCTCTGAAGAGAGCCTAAGCTCTTCTGAAAATATTGGGATGTATCAAAAAAATGCTAGTAATGATGTTGTGTTAAATACAAGAAGGAAACGGAAAGGACAAAACTTGCGCAAAACAATTCAGATTAAAAGAAACAAAGGCCAATCTTATGAAACAAAATCAGGAAAAATAATTCCGTCTAGAAAAGTTACCGCCTTGTCAGATTGTCGTAAAAAATGTCGTAATAAAATTAGTTTAGAAAATCATTAGCAAATTACAATAAGCGTTCGGCATATCTATCATCACTGATTTTCGATGCACCAAAAAAAACACAACGCATACGTAATACTGGCGGAGAGCCTAAACCACGAACTATAAACCACACTTATCATTTAAAAGTAAATGGCCAGCTGATTGAGGTATGCAAGGGATGTTTTTTAAAAACGTTTGCAATTTCTAATAAATGCATTAAAGTGATTGTCAAGAAACAATCAAAGAGAGTATCTGGGATTACAAGCCCTGATAAACGTGGATCGTTTACTCCGTCTAATAAAATTGGTAGTGATGTAGTGCAAACAATAAAAGACCATATAAATTCGTATCCTTTGTATGAGTCACACTATAGCCGAAGTCACACAAATAGACGATATCTAACATCAGGACTCTCGTTGACATCAATGTATCACATGTATAAGGAAAAGGTGACTAATAATCCTGTATCATATTCATTTTTTGGCAATGTTTTTCGAACAATGGGTTTATCTTTTAAAAAACCATCGTTGGACACTTGTAATACGTGTGACTCATATAAAATGAAAATTAAATTGGCTTTACCGTCAGATATAGAAAATCTAAAACAAGAACTTGAAGCTCATCAAATGCAAGCAGATTTAGCTTATGCAATGAAAAAAAAAGACAAGGAGGAGTGTACAGATGCGAAAAGGGTATATTGTTTTGACCTCCAACAATGTCTCCCAACTCCCTTTTTGAAAACCAATATCGTATTTTACAAGCGGCTATTATGGACTTTCAATCTAACTATATACGATTGCTTTGAAAAAAAAAGTTTCTGCTACATGTGGCATGAAGCTGATGGTGGCCGTGGCGCAAACCAAATGGCTTCCTGCCTATTTCATTTTATAAAATCACTTCCATCTACTGTAAAAGTAGTTACTTTTTACTCAGATACATGTGGCGGTCAAAACAAAAATAGCCATGTGGCTGCTATGTTTCTTTGCATAAGCAAACTTATACCAGATATGCGAATAGATCACAAGTTTTTAATCCCTGGTCATACTCACATGGAATGTGATTCTGTTCATGCTCAAATAGAGCGAAAAAAGAAAAAGACTGACATGTCTATACATTTGCCTAGAGACTGGTACAATTTGGTAAGATTGACAAGTTCAAATATTACTGTAATTATCATGAGAAATGATATGTTTCTTGATTTTGCAAGTTTGTACAAGGGCCCACTACAATTAAGGAAGTTCGATTCATCTGGAGAAAAGTTTATATGGCATAATGTGAAATGGTTCCGGTACGGTGGTGAAAATGAATCAGGTACAATACAATTTAAAACCAGCATAGACTCGCCTGAATTCAAAAATATTTCTTTTAGTAGAAGAGGCAAAGCAAACGAACCGCTCAATCCCCAGAAATGTTACGATAATCCTTTGCCTATTAGTGAAGAAAAAAAGAAAGATCTCTTGAGTATTCTTCATTTAATTGACAATTATTGCCACAATTTTTATAAGAAATTAGAAACTAATTCAAGTACCCGTGATGTGGACCCCGACCTAGAGGAATTTAATGATGTCTAATATTTATAAATTTAAAGTATAACGTTGTAATTTGCAAAAGTTTGTAATGTATAAGGAGAAAAGTAATTAAAATGTTTTTTATTTGATTTTCTCATAATAAAGTAAAACGAGACATGTCAATTATTTAATTATAAAATAATTATTTTTGTATTTTTTTAAATGCATCAATGCTTGCAATTAAAAGTTGCCAAAAAAATTTTTAACACATACTCTCATTATTTTATTACTAAATAAATGGTTAATTTCTATTAAAGCAAATGAGTCATTACTATATTATTGCCCCTGCTGTAAAAATTAAGTTTGTGTAGTTGTCGCCTTTTTCCTTAACACCACAGAAATACTGAGCTAAAAAGTGATATGGTTAAGTTGCATACAGAATATACATTTGTTTCAAAAGAAAGGGATAAACTTCACAGAACAGTCGATGAGTTTGACCAATGCAGCAAGGAATATGAGGAATCCCTCAGATTAATTGCTGCATTGCAGTTACAGTTAAGTAAGGCTAACGAGCAGATTGTGCAGTTAAAACATTACATAGACAACATGAAAGCGTCCCAAACTCAAAGTCTGTTTAACGAGCTCATAGAATGTGAATCTTCTAAAGCATTGCAATCCTCCACAACTATTGATTTGACTGGTGATGATTATGTCACATCAAGAACAGCAGCAAGGACTACCTGCAGTAGAAGGATATTAAAGAAATATATAAAAATTAATAAATATATTAGAAAACTGCAAAAATTAATTAAAACTAAAATTTATGTTAAAAATTATATAAATGTATGCAAAGAAAAGCAAGAATTAATTAATAAACTTAAAATATATTCAATTGAGGTGGAAAATATGAATCACTGTTATGACTGATATAAAGTGAGTGTCTAAATTCAACAATTTTATCCCTTAAAAACTCCCTACAAATTTTATCAAATAAATATGCATCGGTTCAAGATGAGATAAAAGAACACATATTGGCCATGAATGATCTGGTAAAATCATGTAAATATAATGAGGAGCGCTTTGACTCCTTAATAAAACATCAGAGTGAGTATCAGCGCTCCATACCAGGTTCATCGGGGACAATATGTGTAAATATCCGCCTCCAGATCCTTCAAAAGCGTCATTGCCAAGGCAAGGTCTGAGCACATCGGCAGAATTGGCGAGAAGCTAGTTCGCCTTCCTTCGGGAACCCGTGCATTTTGGTCTCTCGCCAAGGCTGTCCAAGGGAACTTCTGTCAGCCATCTCGTCCATTTCTGCACAGAGAGGACGACTCACTGGCCCATGCCGCAAAGGAGAAAGCCGATCTGTTGAGCTCTCTTTTTGCGTCCAACTCGACTCTAGATGACGGGGGGAACACACCGCCGACCATCCCGCGATGTGAGTGCTCCATGCCGGATGTGCGATTTACACAGCGCTCGGTCCGCAAAGCACTCTTCTCCCTGGACGTCAGCAAGTCGAGTGGGCCCGATGGAGTCCCTCCCATTGTGCTGAAGACGTTCTCTCCGCTCCGCTCCGGAGTTGGCACCGGTTTTAACGCCTCTTTTCCGGTACTCCTACTCCCAAGGCGTAGTCCCGAACTCATGGAAGACAGCTTTGGTTATCTCCTCCATCTCCCAAAATCGAGATACATCGTCAAGATTAATGAGCACGTGGCAGTTGAAGGTTTTGATATTGCCCAGCAGTACCCAGCCCACTTTTGTCTGTTGAGCCATGGGTGCGTGTGAGGGTCCTCGTAGCATACCACTCATTACTATGTCAGCATACACTCCAGCGTCTAACAGAACGTCCACTGGTCTCGAGATGTTGAAGTACCCGGCCCGAAGAAGATACTTCTAGTTATGCTAGACGAGAACACATATGCCCAGACTCCGACTCTGACTCTACCCCGGGTTGGCATCATCCCCGTGTACCGAGGGGCGCGCATAGCTGCGGGGGAACAGGCATTCAACACATTCTGGAGGGAAATTCGCGATCATTTGTACGCCCTCATCACCGACGACAACTACCCTATTTCGTGCCAAAACATGGTCAAGTGCTTACAGTTTGTGGAGAACAACCTTTGCACATCAATGGCATTTCAACTAGCTGTGACACTGGCTGCAGAACTATCATCCATAATGCCTGAATCCCCCATGCTCCATTCTGACGAAGAGGGGAACTATGTTAACGAGCTGTCTGGCGGGTGGACGATTGGAGCCCACGATATGAATGCTCGCCGGCCCCGTCATACATGTTCAAACATTGACGACGGTACCGAAGAAAACGTACGGACACGAATTCGCAGACTTCTCCACGGCTACTCCTTTGCCTCAGTATCACCTATGCAGCATCACGCCCTCAGTTACACTACTCTTGCTGAGGAGAACATCATTGACGACGGAGGCAACCACTGCATGTGAGGACAGACCTACTTTAGAGAAGATAGGGTACATTTTGTACGTATACTTTAGAAGATTTACAACTTTATTTCAAGAAAAACAATAAAAGAATCTACACGCCACTATTTGAGACTAAACTGCCAGTATGTCTAGCCCTTCGGGGTCGACAGAGCGTCTTGAAGCTACAGCCGTTTATCCTAGAAAGACTAAACTTATCGTCCTACTACTTTTGATCGTGCTATCCATAATACTCATAGTAATTTCTATAGTACGTAACGAGCAGAAAGTTTTACATCTGGACCGTGAACAGTCGCGCATGCTGCGGAAGATTTGCGAAGCCACAGTTACCAATTGTTAATCATTATGGCCGAGTTTACAGATATAACGGGTGACGCACAGGCAGGTGACCTGTTCAAATCCACTTTCCAAGCACCCTTGCCCATGTCAGGATCCGCGAGTTCCAAGTTAAGCGACCTACCCGTAGGCTTAGACAACTTTTCAGCTCATGGGAGCAAACGAGAACTTCCCATCACGACCTGGAACACTCAATGTCATCACTATCCGACACACATTGGCTACACTGTTGAAGCAGCGGTTGAGGCCCTACCAGCCAGGGACAATCAGCGGCCTACTATTCTATTCGACGGGGCGCTTAACCAAGTTGTCGCTCGCATGACATCGTTAAACATCACCCTCAGACGACAGTTTCTTAACAGCCAAGGGCGCTACATATCGTCTGAAGGGCAGGTTTTTACTAAGCTACCTAGGCTCTACTCTGCCCGTAGTAGCTCATATTCTGATGCTGTTGCCACCTCTATAGCTCGTGCCTACGACGAGGGTCGGCTGACTAACGAGCCGCCCCCAGACATGCCGGGTGATTCAGACATTGGGGAACGGAGGCCTGTGGAAGAGGAGTGTACAACATCGACATCTTCGACAAGCGTATCATCCATTACCCCACCTGCTAAGTCAAAGGCAGCACTTGTCATTCCACTGCGCTCCGTACGGACAGTGGCGATGGCATTCAAGGGCTTTAGGAAGATTGAGCCCCCCAAGAGTCCAGCCATGGTGGCCATAGAAGGGTACGCTACGGGGAGCGACCGAGCTGCGACTCAGCCATATATAAGTACCACCCGTGGGGTTTTAGCCCGGGACGTTTCCTCCATCCAAGAGTTGGTGGCTTATGCAGCGCCATACAACGTTTCACACGTCGACACCGCCCCTGCTCTCAGGGGCTTACTTTATGCTTATCCATGTGCAGCAGATGTGTGGAACTTCGATTCATATGATGCTCGATACCTGCGCCGGCAAGACAGATCCACGCGAACTAGGTTAGAGACACGCATAAGACAAACCCCCGTTGCTGAGCGGATCAGCGTGCGAGTAGCTGCTGTCACACTGCCCGCCTTTGCTGCCCACCTCAAGAACTTAGACCCTGGTATGGCGGCGGACGGTGTAAACGGCGCGAGTATGTCCGGCATGGATACAGATTGGGTAGCTGTGCCCATAAGCTCGGACATGGTGGGTTGCCCATGGCTTCTCGAATACATACTGATCCATACTACCACAGAGCTGTGGACCGGAAAGCTGTGCATATTATCCCAAGCCACTCATGCTACGGCTGGCCACGATGCGAATGTTCGAACATCTGCTATGCCTGCAGCCCACCAAGTGCATATATCCGGCTCGAAGGACCAAAATGTAGGGGGTATTTTGTGATTTGTGACCCTCTACATATAATTGATATGTAGTATATTAATGTAGGTTGTATCTTCTACGTTACGGGATGTGGTAATTAAAACTGTGTCCGTTTCCGTAGAGAGCGTTTATTGTACTGAAAATACTTATTAATAAAAAATGTAATTATAGTGAACGTGTCGCGCGCGCAGGCGCGATATCAGCATTATTTTCTAAACTGTTGAAATATCATGTACTTGCTCGTACACATTGCTAAGCCACTGCGCCACAGAGCCGCCACAATCACACAAAATCATGAAGTCATCCGAAGACCTTCCAGGACTAGAATCTACACCCATAACCAAAACACCCATTTATAGAAGAGAAAGTCATTTGGCATCTGCCATCTCCATGACAGAAATTGACTACATATTTAGACATAGAAACCACCCACCCGCACTCAGACTACATCACCGTCGGATCATAGAGGACACAGCCGAGGCAGAGATTCTACCACCTGACTCATTCCTCGCTTGGTGCTGTGATGGACTGAACAAATTCAAGGATGTCACCAGAGATGAGTCAGAATTAAACAGACGAGCAGCCAGAGTTGCAGCGTACGCTACTAAAGGTCTTTTTTTCCTGTGGCCACCCCGGTGACAAGTTGTAAAATAATTGCTCCCAACTATTTTTAAAAATTAAATATTATAAATTGATAATATCCACCTCAATTTTGAGTTACAGTTGTTAAATACGACTTATTTGTATTTGTGAAATAAGTAAAACTCAGAAGTACCTATTTCAATTACATTGTGTTTAGTGTTCCAAGTTCCAACCAAAAGTAACAGCCGTAACGAACATCGTTTAAACTTACTGTAAGTGTAATTCTTGTTATCCCTTTAACATTTTAAGATTTACCTATTAAGTAAGTATTGTTCTGGATTTCATTTTGAATTATTTACTTGATAATTTAATTTGAGATCTGTAAATAAACCCATACATCTAGTCATTTGCTTAGTCTGCTTCTTTGGTTTTCTTTCTTTGTTTTCTTTTGCTATTTACACTTAATAGTAAAATGAATACACGCAACGCCCAAACGCGCCAATTGGAGAACCAATTTCAAATGGCGCTTCAAGAACTTAAGGCGTCAAAGGAGCAGTGTGAGCTGTTATGTAAAGAAAGGGATGAAAATGAAAAGGAAATAATAAATATAATAGCTAAAAATCTGTGTTGTCAAGGAAAAAGGGGATAAGTCAAAATTTTTGAACAATGAAATTTTTGCACCAACTAACCCAAAACATTATTATGTAATACGGTAATAAGGAGATGAGTCATACAAAAATTTATTTCAATTTTTTTACCTCGTTACACATATTGGGACAAGTCTTAAGTAACAAATGCCTAAAGGAGTAAGGAGAGTTTATTCGAGTTATCTCAGTATAAGCGCAGAATATTGTAAATATTAAATTATGTATAGTGAGATAAGTCGACTCATACCTAAAGTGCGTGACGATATTCGCATCAGTTGTGACGTACGAGCGGACTCGGCGCGAGTTGTCCTGACGTGAAATTTTGTTTAAATTGGTTTTACTAGTTTTTAAGTGTTATAATACATAAATATGAAGAGGGTTGATAAAATAATTACTTTAGCCTTAAAAAATGGAACAACTGAACGTAAGTATTATGTTTTTTTAGCTGTTTTCTCTTTTTAACCGACTAAATTTGAAATTGCTAAGATGGGTAATTATATTGTTTGGCATAAGTGCTTATATGATGATGAATTAATTTGAGTGTGTGTGTTGTTGTTCTTTTTACGATTATCTTAGTAGATATATAGATTCGATAGCCAAATTTATGTAAGTAGGTAGGTACCTAACCAGGCGGAAGGCAAATCGAACCACCGCACCGCGGCGGCGGCAGCCGCGCTCTATACCTACCAAAGTATTAGTTTGTGGTAATAAGGTTTAAACTGTACTCTTTATAAAAATATTTTAGTTAATTTAGATACCTAGAAAAGATATAGTTTAAGTAGGCATGTGGATAGGGATTGTGCCGCTTGCGCCGTGCGGTTTTTGTCAGTTAATTAGATACTTACCTATTTTCTAAACTATGCAGATTATTATAATTACAGCATTACAAGGATGTTCAACGGATGATCATATCAGTACATCATTAAATACATCTGAGGTTAGCAGTGAGCTTAACCAAGATCAAATACGAGCTGCTGAGGGTTTAGAAGATTTGATTACTCTTTCTGATTTAGGATTATCATATTATGATCAAAATGATATGACAACACCACTTGGTGAGTATATTATATTTATAACAAAATGTAAAAAACTGTTACTCTTTTCACGACACGTTGTGTAGTAGGTATTTAAGTACCTGTTTTTTTTAATATTGGTAGTAAGTGACACCCTTACTACCTGGGTGTAGGTAATTCGTTATGCTCAATTTTTTTACCTTGTTGGTACCAAGGTATAAAAGTTACTAATGCATTATACTTAGCATGCCCTTTTTAAGTTCGTAACCGAGTTACGTTGTAGACCTTGTTATTAAAGACACTTTGGAAAGAGGGTTAAGAGAGTAATATTTTTCTTATTCGTGTTTCAGTTAATGAATCACTCGAATCGGCTCTTGATAGAGAAATTCCTCGTCCAAGTTTTAATTTGGAGCAAACCGAGCCAGCTGACTTTGATGCTGACGATAGCGCACGTGTAAGACATTCAATCCAAGGGTAGAAGAAAGTTCGTCCTCTGAAGAGAGCCTAAGCTCTTCTGAAAATATTGGGATGTATCAAAAAAATGCTAGTAATGATGTTGTGTTAAATACAAGAAGGAAACGGAAAGGACAAAACTTGCGCAAAACAATTCAGATTAAAAGAAACAAAGGCCAATCTTATGAAACAAAATCAGGAAAAATAATTCCGTCTAGAAAAGTTACCGCCTTGTCAGATTGTCGTAAAAAATGTCGTAATAAAATTAGTTTAGAAAATCATTAGCAAATTACAATAAGCGTTCGGCATATCTATCATCACTGATTTTCGATGCACCAAAAAAAACACAACGCATACGTAATACTGGCGGAGAGCCTAAACCACGAACTATAAACCACACTTATCATTTAAAAGTAAATGGCCAGCTGATTGAGGTATGCAAGGGATGTTTTTTAAAAACGTTTGCAATTTCTAATAAATGCATTAAAGTGATTGTCAAGAAACAATCAAAGAGAGTATCTGGGATTACAAGCCCTGATAAACGTGGATCGTTTACTCCGTCTAATAAAATTGGTAGTGATGTAGTGCAAACAATAAAAGACCATATAAATTCGTATCCTTTGTATGAGTCACACTATAGCCGAAGTCACACAAATAGACGATATCTAACATCAGGACTCTCGTTGACATCAATGTATCACATGTATAAGGAAAAGGTGACTAATAATCCTGTATCATATTCATTTTTTGGCAATGTTTTTCGAACAATGGGTTTATCTTTTAAAAAACCATCGTTGGACACTTGTAATACGTGTGACTCATATAAAATGAAAATTAAATTGGCTTTACCGTCAGATATAGAAAATCTAAAACAAGAACTTGAAGCTCATCAAATGCAAGCAGATTTAGCTTATGCAATGAAAAAAAAAGACAAGGAGGAGTGTACAGATGCGAAAAGGGTATATTGTTTTGACCTCCAACAATGTCTCCCAACTCCCTTTTTGAAAACCAATATCGTATTTTACAAGCGGCTATTATGGACTTTCAATCTAACTATATACGATTGCTTTGAAAAAAAAAGTTTCTGCTACATGTGGCATGAAGCTGATGGTGGCCGTGGCGCAAACCAAATGGCTTCCTGCCTATTTCATTTTATAAAATCACTTCCATCTACTGTAAAAGTAGTTACTTTTTACTCAGATACATGTGGCGGTCAAAACAAAAATAGCCATGTGGCTGCTATGTTTCTTTGCATAAGCAAACTTATACCAGATATGCGAATAGATCACAAGTTTTTAATCCCTGGTCATACTCACATGGAATGTGATTCTGTTCATGCTCAAATAGAGCGAAAAAAGAAAAAGACTGACATGTCTATACATTTGCCTAGAGACTGGTACAATTTGGTAAGATTGACAAGTTCAAATATTACTGTAATTATCATGAGAAATGATATGTTTCTTGATTTTGCAAGTTTGTACAAGGGCCCACTACAATTAAGGAAGTTCGATTCATCTGGAGAAAAGTTTATATGGCATGATGTGAAATGGTTCCGGTACGGTGGTGAAAATGAATCAGGTACAATACAATTTAAAACCAGCATAGACTCGCCTGAATTCAAAAATATTTCTTTTAGTAGAAGAGGCAAAGCAAACGAACCGCTCAATCCCCAGAAATGTTACGATAATCCTTTGCCTATTAGTGAAGAAAAAAAGAAAGATCTCTTGAGTATTCTTCATTTAATTGACAATTATTGCCACAATTTTTATAAGAAATTAGAAACTAATTCAAGTACCCGTGATGTGGACCCCGACCTAGAGGAATTTAATGATGTCTAATATTTATAAATTTAAAGTATAACGTTGTAATTTGCAAAAGTTTGTAATGTATAAGGAGAAAAGTAATTAAAATGTTTTTTATTTGATTTTCTCATAATAAAGTAAAACGAGACATGTCAATTATTTAATTATAAAATAATTATTTTTGTATTTTTTTAAATGCATCAATGCTTGCAATTAAAAGTTGCCAAAAAAATTTTTAACACATACTCTCATTATTTTATTACTAAATAAATGGTTAATTTCTATTAAAGCAAATGAGTCATTACTATATTATTGCCCCTGCTGTAAAAATTAAGTTTGTGTAGTTGTCGCCTTTTTCCTTAACACCACAGAAATACTGAGCTAAAAAGTGATATGGTTAAGTTGCATACAGAATATACATTTGTTTCAAAAGAAAGGGATAAACTTCACAGAACAGTCGATGAGTTTGACCAATGCAGCAAGGAATATGAGGAATCCCTCAGATTAATTGCTGCATTGCAGTTACAGTTAAGTAAGGCTAACGAGCAGATTGTGCAGTTAAAACATTACATAGACAACATGAAAGCGTCCCAAACTCAAAGTCTGTTTAACGAGCTCATAGAATGTGAATCTTCTAAAGCATTGCAATCCTCCACAACTATTGATTTGACTGGTGATGATTATGTCACATCAAGAACAGCAGCAAGGACTACCTGCAGTAGAAGGATATTAAAGAAATATATAAAAATTAATAAATATATTAGAAAACTGCAAAAATTAATTAAAACTAAAATTTATGTTAAAAATTATATAAATGTATGCAAAGAAAAGCAAGAATTAATTAATAAACTTAAAATATATTCAATTGAGGTGGAAAATATGAATCACTGTTATGACTGATATAAAGTGAGTGTCTAAATTCAACAATTTTATCCCTTAAAAACTCCCTACAAATTTTATCAAATAAATATGCATCGGTTCAAGATGAGATAAAAGAACACATATTGGCCATGAATGATCTGGTAAAATCATGTAAATATAATGAGGAGCGCTTTGACTCCTTAATAAAACATCAGAGTGAGTATCACCGCTCCATACCAGGTTCATCGGGGACAATATGTGTAAATATCCGCCTCCAGATCCTTCAAAAGCGTCATTGCCAAGGCAAGGTCTGAGCACATCGGCAGAATTGGCGAGAAGCTAGTTCGCCTTCCTTCGGGAACCCGTGCATTTTGGTCTCTCGCCAAGGCTGTCCAAGGGAACTTCTGTCAGCCATCTCGTCCATTTCTGCACAGAGAGGACGACTCACTGGCCCATGCCGCAAAGGAGAAAGCCGATCTGTTGAGCTCTCTTTTTGCGTCCAACTCGACTCTAGATGACGGGGGGAACACACCGCCGACCATCCCGCGATGTGAGTGCTCCATGCCGGATGTGCGATTTACACAGCGCTCGGTCCGCAAAGCACTCTTCTCCCTGGACGTCAGCAAGTCGAGTGGGCCCGATGGAGTCCCTCCCATTGTGCTGAAGACGTTCTCTCCGCTCCGCTCCGGAGTTGGCACCGGTTTTAACGCCTCTTTTCCGGTACTCCTACTCCCAAGGCGTAGTCCCGAACTCATGGAAGACAGCTTTGGTTATCTCCTCCATCTCCCAAAATCGAGATACATCGTCAAGATTAATGAGCACGTGGCAGTTGAAGGTTTTGATATTGCCCAGCAGTACCCAGCCCACTTTTGTCTGTTGAGCCATGGGTGCGTGTGAGGGTCCTCGTAGCATACCACTCATTACTATGTCAGCATACACTCCAGCGTCTAACAGAACGTCCACTGGTCTCGAGATGTTGAAGTACCCGGCCCGAAGAAGATACTTCTAGTTATGCTAGACGAGAACACATATGCCCAGACTCCGACTCTGACTCTACCCCGGGTTGGCATCATCCCCGTGTACCGAGGGGCGCGCATAGCTGCGGGGGAACAGGCATTCAACACATTCTGGAGGGAAATTCGCGATCATTTGTACGCCCTCATCACCGACGACAACTACCCTATTTCGTGCCAAAACATGGTCAAGTGCTTACAGTTTGTGGAGAACAACCTTTGCACATCAATGGCATTTCAACTAGCTGTGACACTGGCTGCAGAACTATCATCCATAATGCCTGAATCCCCCATGCTCCATTCTGACGAAGAGGGGAACTATGTTAACGAGCTGTCTGGCGGGTGGACGATTGGAGCCCACGATATGAATGCTCGCCGGCCCCGTCATACATGTTCAAACATTGACGACGGTACCGAAGAAAACGTACGGACACGAATTCGCAGACTTCTCCACGGCTACTCCTTTGCCTCAGTATCACCTATGCAGCATCACGCCCTCAGTTACACTACTCTTGCTGAGGAGAACATCATTGACGACGGAGGCAACCACTGCATGTGAGGACAGACCTACTTTAGAGAAGATAGGGTACATTTTGTACGTATACTTTAGAAGATTTACAACTTTATTTCAAGAAAAACAATAAAAGAATCTACACGCCACTATTTGAGACTAAACTGCCAGTATGTCTAGCCCTTCGGGGTCGACAGAGCGTCTTGAAGCTACAGCCGTTTATCCTAGAAAGACTAAACTTATCGTCCTACTACTTTTGATCGTGCTATCCATAATACTCATAGTAATTTCTATAGTACGTAACGAGCAGAAAGTTTTACATCTGGACCGTGAACAGTCGCGCATGCTGCGGAAGATTTGCGAAGCCACAGTTACCAATTGTTAATCATTATGGCCGAGTTTACAGATATAACGGGTGACGCACAGGCAGGTGACCTGTTCAAATCCACTTTCCAAGCACCCTTGCCCATGTCAGGATCCGCGAGTTCCAAGTTAAGCGACCTACCCGTAGGCTTAGACAACTTTTCAGCTCATGGGAGCAAACGAGAACTTCCCATCACGACCTGGAACACTCAATGTCATCACTATCCGACACACATTGGCTACACTGTTGAAGCAGCGGTTGAGGCCCTACCAGCCAGGGACAATCAGCGGCCTACTATTCTATTCGACGGGGCGCTTAACCAAGTTGTCGCTCGCATGACATCGTTAAACATCACCCTCAGACGACAGTTTCTTAACAGCCAAGGGCGCTACATATCGTCTGAAGGGCAGGTTTTTACTAAGCTACCTAGGCTCTACTCTGCCCGTAGTAGCTCATATTCTGATGCTGTTGCCACCTCTATAGCTCGTGCCTACGACGAGGGTCGGCTGACTAACGAGCCGCCCCCAGACATGCCGGGTGATTCAGACATTGGGGAACGGAGGCCTGTGGAAGAGGAGTGTACAACATCGACATCTTCGACAAGCGTATCATCCATTACCCCACCTGCTAAGTCAAAGGCAGCACTTGTCATTCCACTGCGCTCCGTACGGACAGTGGCGATGGCATTCAAGGGCTTTAGGAAGATTGAGCCCCCCAAGAGTCCAGCCATGGTGGCCATAGAAGGGTACGCTACGGGGAGCGACCGAGCTGCGACTCAGCCATATATAAGTACCACCCGTGGGGTTTTAGCCCGGGACGTTTCCTCCATCCAAGAGTTGGTGGCTTATGCAGCGCCATACAACGTTTCACACGTCGACACCGCCCCTGCTCTCAGGGGCTTACTTTATGCTTATCCATGTGCAGCAGATGTGTGGAACTTCGATTCATATGATGCTCGATACCTGCGCCGGCAAGACAGATCCACGCGAACTAGGTTAGAGACACGCATAAGACAAACCCCCGTTGCTGAGCGGATCAGCGTGCGAGTAGCTGCTGTCACACTGCCCGCCTTTGCTGCCCACCTCAAGAACTTAGACCCTGGTATGGCGGCGGACGGTGTAAACGGCGCGAGTATGTCCGGCATGGATACAGATTGGGTAGCTGTGCCCATAAGCTCGGACATGGTGGGTTGCCCATGGCTTCTCGAATACATACTGATCCATACTACCACAGAGCTGTGGACCGGAAAGCTGTGCATATTATCCCAAGCCACTCATGCTACGGCTGGCCACGATGCGAATGTTCGAACATCTGCTATGCCTGCAGCCCACCAAGTGCATATATCCGGCTCGAAGGACCAAAATGTAGGGGGTATTTTGTGATTTGTGACCCTCTACATATAATTGATATGTAGTATATTAATGTAGGTTGTATCTTCTACGTTACGGGATGTGGTAATTAAAACTGTGTCCGTTTCCGTAGAGAGCGTTTATTGTACTGAAAATACTTATGAATAAAAAATGTAATTATAGTGAACGTGTCGCGCGCGCAGGCGCGATATCAGCATTATTTTCTAAACTGTTGAAATATCATGTACTTGCTCGTACACATTGCTAAGCCACTGCGCCACAGAGCCGCCACAATCACACAAAATCATGAAGTCATCCGAAGACCTTCCAGGACTAGAATCTACACCCATAACCAAAACACCCATTTATAGAAGAGAAAGTCATTTGGCATCTGCCATCTCCATGACAGAAATTGACTACATATTTAGACATAGAAACCACCCACCCGCACTCAGACTACATCACCGTCGGATCATAGAGGACACAGCCGAGGCAGAGATTCTACCACCTGACTCATTCCTCGCTTGGTGCTGTGATGGACTGAACAAATTCAAGGATGTCACCAGAGATGAGTCAGAATTAAACAGACGAGCAGCCAGAGTTGCAGCGTACGCTACTAAAGGTCTTTTTTTCCTGTGGCCACCCCGGTGACAAGTTGTAAAATAATTGCTCCCAACTATTTTTAAAAATTAAATATTATAAATTGATAATATCCACCTCAATTTTGAGTTACAGTTGTTAAATACGACTTATTTGTATTTGTGAAATAAGTAAAACTCAGAAGTACCTATTTCAATTACATTGTGTTTAGTGTTCCAAGT
Organism: Parnassius glacialis; assembly: GCA_033319125.1. NCBI lineage: Eukaryota > Metazoa > Arthropoda > Insecta > Lepidoptera > Papilionidae > Parnassius > Parnassius glacialis. The sequence continues at coordinate 72,702,264 of JAVANC010000004.1, read as the reverse complement.
TCCAACCAAAAGTAACAGCCGTAACGAACATCGTTTAAACTTACTGTAAGTGTAATTCTTGTTATCCTTTTAACATTTTAAGATTTACCTATTAAGTAAGTATTGTTCTGGATTTCATTTTGAATTATTTACTTGATAATTTAATTTGAGATCTGTAAATAAACCCATACATCTAGTCATTTGCTTAGTCTGCTTCTTTGGTTTTCTTTCTTTGTTTTCTTTTGCTATTTACACTTAATAGTAAAATGAATACACGCAACGCCCAAACGCGCCAATTGGAGAACCAATTTCAAATGGCGCTTCAAGAACTTAAGGCGTCAAAGGAGCAGTGTGAGCTGTTATGTAAAGAAAGGGATGAAAATGAAAAGGAAATAATAAATATAATAGCTAAAAATCTGTGTTGTCAAGGAAAAAGGGGATAAGTCAAAATTTTTGAACAATGAAATTTTTGCACCAACTAACCCAAAACATTATTATGTAATACGGTAATAAGGAGATGAGTCATACAAAAATTTATTTCAATTTTTTTACCTCGTTACACATATTGGGACAAGTCTTAAGTAACAAATGCCTAAAGGAGTAAGGAGAGTTTATTCGAGTTATCTCAGTATAAGCGCAGAATATTGTAAATATTAAATTATGTATAGTGAGATAAGTCGACTCATACCTAAAGTGCGTGACGATATTCGCATCAGTTGTGACGTACGAGCGGACTCGGCGCGAGTTGTCCTGACGTGAAATTTTGTTTAAATTGGTTTTACTAGTTTTTAAGTGTTATAATACATAAATATGAAGAGGGTTGATAAAATAATTACTTTAGCCTTAAAAAATGGAACAACTGAACGTAAGTATTATGTTTTTTTAGCTGTTTTCTCTTTTTAACCGACTAAATTTGAAATTGCTAAAATGGGTAATTATATTGTTTGGCATAAGTGCTTATATGATGATGAATTAATTTGAGTGTGTGTGTTGTTGTTCTTTTTACGATTATCTTAGTAGATATATAGATTCGATAGCCAAATTTATGTAAGTAGGTAGGTACCTAACCAGGCGGAAGGCAAATCGAACCACCGCACCGCGGCGGCGGCAGCCGCGCTCTATACCTACCAAAGTATTAGTTTGTGGTAATAAGGTTTAAACTGTACTCTTTATAAAAATATTTTAGTTAATTTAGATACCTAGAAAAGATATAGTTTAAGTAGGCATGTGGATAGGGATTGTGCCGCTTGCGCCGTGCGGTTTTTGTCAGTTAATTAGATACTTACCTATTTTCTAAACTATGCAGATTATTATAATTACAGCATTACAAGGATGTTCAACGGATGATCATATCAGTACATCATTAAATACATCTGAGGTTAGCAGTGAGCTTAACCAAGATCAAATACGAGCTGCTGAGGGTTTAGAAGATTTGATTACTCTTTCTGATTTAGGATTATCATATTATGATCAAAATGATATGACAACACCACTTGGTGAGTATATTATATTTATAACAAAATGTAAAAAACTGTTACTCTTTTCACGACACGTTGTGTAGTAGGTATTTAAGTACCTGTTTTTTTTAATATTGGTAGTAAGTGACACCCTTACTACCTGGGTGTAGGTAATTTGTTATGCTCAATTTTTTTACCTTGTTGGTACCAAGGTATAAAAGTTACTAATGCATTATACTTAGCATGCCCTTTTTAAGTTCGTAACCGAGTTACGTTGTAGACCTTGTTATTAAAGACACTTTGGAAAGAGGGTTAAGAGAGTAATATTTTTCTTATTCGTGTTTCAGTTAATGAATCACTCGAATCGGCTCTTGATAGAGAAATTCCTCGTCCAAGTTTTAATTTGGAGCAAACCGAGCCAGCTGACTTTGATGCTGACGATAGCGCACGTGTAAGACATTCAATCCAAGGGTAGAAGAAAGTTCGTCCTCTGAAGAGAGCCTAAGCTCTTCTGAAAATATTGGGATGTATCAAAAAAATGCTAGTAATGATGTTGTGTTAAATACAAGAAGGAAACGGAAAGGACAAAACTTGCGCAAAACAATTCAGATTAAAAGAAACAAAGGCCAATCTTATGAAACAAAATCAGGAAAAATAATTCCGTCTAGAAAAGTTACCGCCTTGTCAGATTGTCGTAAAAAATGTCGTAATAAAATTAGTTTAGAAAATCATTAGCAAATTACAATAAGCGTTCGGCATATCTATCATCACTGATTTTCGATGCACCAAAAAAAACACAACGCATACGTAATACTGGCGGAGAGCCTAAACCACGAACTATAAACCACACTTATCATTTAAAAGTAAATGGCCAGCTGATTGAGGTATGCAAGGGATGTTTTTTAAAAACGTTTGCAATTTCTAATAAATGCATTAAAGTGATTGTCAAGAAACAATCAAAGAGAGTATCTGGGATTACAAGCCCTGATAAACGTGGATCGTTTACTCCGTCTAATAAAATTGGTAGTGATGTAGTGCAAACAATAAAAGACCATATAAATTCGTATCCTTTGTATGAGTCACACTATAGCCGAAGTCACACAAATAGACGATATCTAACATCAGGACTCTCGTTGACATCAATGTATCACATGTATAAGGAAAAGGTGACTAATAATCCTGTATCATATTCATTTTTTGGCAATGTTTTTCGAACAATGGGTTTATCTTTTAAAAAACCATCGTTGGACACTTGTAATACGTGTGACTCATATAAAATGAAAATTAAATTGGCTTTACCGTCAGATATAGAAAATCTAAAACAAGAACTTGAAGCTCATCAAATGCAAGCAGATTTAGCTTATGCAATGAAAAAAAAAGACAAGGAGGAGTGTACAGATGCGAAAAGGGTATATTGTTTTGACCTCCAACAATGTCTCCCAACTCCCTTTTTGAAAACCAATATCGTATTTTACAAGCGGCTATTATGGACTTTCAATCTAACTATATACGATTGCTTTGAAAAAAAAAGTTTCTGCTACATGTGGCATGAAGCTGATGGTGGCCGTGGCGCAAACCAAATGGCTTCCTGCCTATTTCATTTTATAAAATCACTTCCATCTACTGTAAAAGTAGTTACTTTTTACTCAGATACATGTGGCGGTCAAAACAAAAATAGCCATGTGGCTGCTATGTTTCTTTGCATAAGCAAACTTATACCAGATATGCGAATAGATCACAAGTTTTTAATCCCTGGTCATACTCACATGGAATGTGATTCTGTTCATGCTCAAATAGAGCGAAAAAAGAAAAAGACTGACATGTCTATACATTTGCCTAGAGACTGGTACAATTTGGTAAGATTGACAAGTTCAAATATTACTGTAATTATCATGAGAAATGATATGTTTCTTGATTTTGCAAGTTTGTACAAGGGCCCACTACAATTAAGGAAGTTCGATTCATCTGGAGAAAAGTTTATATGGCATGATGTGAAATGGTTCCGGTACGGTGGTGAAAATGAATCAGGTACAATACAATTTAAAACCAGCATAGACTCGCCTGAATTCAAAAATATTTCTTTTAGTAGAAGAGGCAAAGCAAACGAACCGCTCAATCCCCAGAAATGTTACGATAATCCTTTGCCTATTAGTGAAGAAAAAAAGAAAGATCTCTTGAGTATTCTTCATTTAATTGACAATTATTGCCACAATTTTTATAAGAAATTAGAAACTAATTCAAGTACCCGTGATGTGGACCCCGACCTAGAGGAATTTAATGATGTCTAATATTTATAAATTTAAAGTATAACGTTGTAATTTGCAAAAGTTTGTAATGTATAAGGAGAAAAGTAATTAAAATGTTTTTTATTTGATTTTCTCATAATAAAGTAAAACGAGACATGTCAATTATTTAATTATAAAATAATTATTTTTGTATTTTTTTAAATGCATCAATGCTTGCAATTAAAAGTTGCCAAAAAAATTTTTAACACATACTCTCATTATTTTATTACTAAATAAATGGTTAATTTCTATTAAAGCAAATGAGTCATTACTATATTATTGCCCCTGCTGTAAAAATTAAGTTTGTGTAGTTGTCGCCTTTTTCCTTAACACCACAGAAATACTGAGCTAAAAAGTGATATGGTTAAGTTGCATACAGAATATACATTTGTTTCAAAAGAAAGGGATAAACTTCACAGAACAGTCGATGAGTTTGACCAATGCAGCAAGGAATATGAGGAATCCCTCAGATTAATTGCTGCATTGCAGTTACAGTTAAGTAAGGCTAACGAGCAGATTGTGCAGTTAAAACATTACATAGACAACATGAAAGCGTCCCAAACTCAAAGTCTGTTTAACGAGCTCATAGAATGTGAATCTTCTAAAGCATTGCAATCCTCCACAACTATTGATTTGACTGGTGATGATTATGTCACATCAAGAACAGCAGCAAGGACTACCTGCAGTAGAAGGATATTAAAGAAATATATAAAAATTAATAAATATATTAGAAAACTGCAAAAATTAATTAAAACTAAAATTTATGTTAAAAATTATATAAATGTATGCAAAGAAAAGCAAGAATTAATTAATAAACTTAAAATATATTCAATTGAGGTGGAAAATATGAATCACTGTTATGACTGATATAAAGTGAGTGTCTAAATTCAACAATTTTATCCCTTAAAAACTCCCTACAAATTTTATCAAATAAATATGCATCGGTTCAAGATGAGATAAAAGAACACATATTGGCCATGAATGATCTGGTAAAATCATGTAAATATAATGAGGAGCGCTTTGACTCCTTAATAAAACATCAGAGTGAGTATCAGCGCTCCATACCAGGTTCATCGGGGACAATATGTGTAAATATCCGCCTCCAGATCCTTCAAAAGCGTCATTGCCAAGGCAAGGTCTGAGCACATCGGCAGAATTGGCGAGAAGCTAGTTCGCCTTCCTTCGGGAACCCGTGCATTTTGGTCTCTCGCCAAGGCTGTCCAAGGGAACTTCTGTCAGCCATCTCGTCCATTTCTGCACAGAGAGGACGACTCACTGGCCCATGCCGCAAAGGAGAAAGCCGATCTGTTGAGCTCTCTTTTTGCGTCCAACTCGACTCTAGATGACGGGGGGAACACACCGCCGACCATCCCGCGATGTGAGTGCTCCATGCCGGATGTGCGATTTACACAGCGCTCGGTCCGCAAAGCACTCTTCTCCCTGGACGTCAGCAAGTCGAGTGGGCCCGATGGAGTCCCTCCCATTGTGCTGAAGACGTTCTCTCCGCTCCGCTCCGGAGTTGGCACCGGTTTTAACGCCTCTTTTCCGGTACTCCTACTCCCAAGGCGTAGTCCCGAACTCATGGAAGACAGCTTTGGTTATCTCCTCCATCTCCCAAAATCGAGATACATCGTCAAGATTAATGAGCACGTGGCAGTTGAAGGTTTTGATATTGCCCAGCAGTACCCAGCCCACTTTTGTCTGTTGAGCCATGGGTGCGTGTGAGGGTCCTCGTAGCATACCACTCATTACTATGTCAGCATACACTCCAGCGTCTAACAGAACGTCCACTGGTCTCGAGATGTTGAAGTACCCGGCCCGAAGAAGATACTTCTAGTTATGCTAGACGAGAACACATATGCCCAGACTCCGACTCTGACTCTACCCCGGGTTGGCATCATCCCCGTGTACCGAGGGGCGCGCATAGCTGCGGGGGAACAGGCATTCAACACATTCTGGAGGGAAATTCGCGATCATTTGTACGCCCTCATCACCGACGACAACTACCCTATTTCGTGCCAAAACATGGTCAAGTGCTTACAGTTTGTGGAGAACAACCTTTGCACATCAATGGCATTTCAACTAGCTGTGACACTGGCTGCAGAACTATCATCCATAATGCCTGAATCCCCCATGCTCCATTCTGACGAAGAGGGGAACTATGTTAACGAGCTGTCTGGCGGGTGGACGATTGGAGCCCACGATATGAATGCTCGCCGGCCCCGTCATACATGTTCAAACATTGACGACGGTACCGAAGAAAACGTACGGACACGAATTCGCAGACTTCTCCACGGCTACTCCTTTGCCTCAGTATCACCTATGCAGCATCACGCCCTCAGTTACACTACTCTTGCTGAGGAGAACATCATTGACGACGGAGGCAACCACTGCATGTGAGGACAGACCTACTTTAGAGAAGATAGGGTACATTTTGTACGTATACTTTAGAAGATTTACAACTTTATTTCAAGAAAAACAATAAAAGAATCTACACGCCACTATTTGAGACTAAACTGCCAGTATGTCTAGCCCTTCGGGGTCGACAGAGCGTCTTGAAGCTACAGCCGTTTATCCTAGAAAGACTAAACTTATCGTCCTACTACTTTTGATCGTGCTATCCATAATACTCATAGTAATTTCTATAGTACGTAACGAGCAGAAAGTTTTACATCTGGACCGTGAACAGTCGCGCATGCTGCGGAAGATTTGCGAAGCCACAGTTACCAATTGTTAATCATTATGGCCGAGTTTACAGATATAACGGGTGACGCACAGGCAGGTGACCTGTTCAAATCCACTTTCCAAGCACCCTTGCCCATGTCAGGATCCGCGAGTTCCAAGTTAAGCGACCTACCCGTAGGCTTAGACAACTTTTCAGCTCATGGGAGCAAACGAGAACTTCCCATCACGACCTGGAACACTCAATGTCATCACTATCCGACACACATTGGCTACACTGTTGAAGCAGCGGTTGAGGCCCTACCAGCCAGGGACAATCAGCGGCCTACTATTCTATTCGACGGGGCGCTTAACCAAGTTGTCGCTCGCATGACATCGTTAAACATCACCCTCAGACGACAGTTTCTTAACAGCCAAGGGCGCTACATATCGTCTGAAGGGCAGGTTTTTACTAAGCTACCTAGGCTCTACTCTGCCCGTAGTAGCTCATATTCTGATGCTGTTGCCACCTCTATAGCTCGTGCCTACGACGAGGGTCGGCTGACTAACGAGCCGCCCCCAGACATGCCGGGTGATTCAGACATTGGGGAACGGAGGCCTGTGGAAGAGGAGTGTACAACATCGACATCTTCGACAAGCGTATCATCCATTACCCCACCTGCTAAGTCAAAGGCAGCACTTGTCATTCCACTGCGCTCCGTACGGACAGTGGCGATGGCATTCAAGGGCTTTAGGAAGATTGAGCCCCCCAAGAGTCCAGCCATGGTGGCCATAGAAGGGTACGCGACGGGGAGCGACCGAGCTGCGACTCAGCCATATATAAGTACCACCCGTGGGGTTTTAGCCCGGGACGTTTCCTCCATCCAAGAGTTGGTGGCTTATGCAGCGCCATACAACGTTTCACACGTCGACACCGCCCCTGCTCTCAGGGGCTTACTTTATGCTTATCCATGTGCAGCAGATGTGTGGAACTTCGATTCATATGATGCTCGATACCTGCGCCGGCAAGACAGATCCACGCGAACTAGGTTAGAGACACGCATAAGACAAACCCCCGTTGCTGAGCGGATCAGCGTGCGAGTAGCTGCTGTCACACTGCCCGCCTTTGCTGCCCACCTCAAGAACTTAGACCCTGGTATGGCGGCGGACGGTGTAAACGGCGCGAGTATGTCCGGCATGGATACAGATTGGGTAGCTGTGCCCATAAGCTCGGACATGGTGGGTTGCCCATGGCTTCTCGAATACATACTGATCCATACTACCACAGAGCTGTGGACCGGAAAGCTGTGCATATTATCCCAAGCCACTCATGCTACGGCTGGCCACGATGCGAATGTTCGAACATCTGCTATGCCTGCAGCCCACCAAGTGCATATATCCGGCTCGAAGGACCAAAATGTAGGGGGTATTTTGTGATTTGTGACCCTCTACATATAATTGATATGTAGTATATTAATGTAGGTTGTATCTTCTACGTTACGGGATGTGGTAATTAAAACTGTGTCCGTTTCCGTAGAGAGCGTTTATTGTACTGAAAATACTTATGAATAAAAAATGTAATTATAGTGAACGTGTCGCGCGCGCAGGCGCGATATCAGCATTATTTTCTAAACTGTTGAAATATCATGTACTTGCTCGTACACATTGCTAAGCCACTGCGCCACAGAGCCGCCACAATCACACAAAATCATGAAGTCATCCGAAGACCTTCCAGGACTAGAATCTACACCCATAACCAAAACACCCATTTATAGAAGAGAAAGTCATTTGGCATCTGCCATCTCCATGACAGAAATTGACTACATATTTAGACATAGAAACCACCCACCCGCACTCAGACTACATCACCGTCGGATCATAGAGGACACAGCCGAGGCAGAGATTCTACCACCTGACTCATTCCTCGCTTGGTGCTGTGATGGACTGAACAAATTCAAGGATGTCACCAGAGATGAGTCAGAATTAAACAGACGAGCAGCCAGAGTTGCAGCGTACGCTACTAAAGGTCTTTTTTTCCTGTGGCCACCCCGGTGACAAGTTGTAAAATAATTGCTCCCAACTATTTTTAAAAATTAAATATTATAAATTGATAATATCCACCTCAATTTTGAGTTACAGTTGTTAAATACGACTTATTTGTATTTGTGAAATAAGTAAAACTCAGAAGTACCTATTTCAATTACATTGTGTTTAGTGTTCCAAGTTCCAACCAAAAGTAACAGCCGTAACGAACATCGTTTAAACTTACTGTAAGTGTAATTCTTGTTATCCCTTTAACATTTTAAGATTTACCTATTAAGTAAGTATTGTTCTGGATTTCATTTTGAATTATTTACTTGATAATTTAATTTGAGATCTGTAAATAAACCCATACATCTAGTCATTTGCTTAGTCTGCTTCTTTGGTTTTCTTTCTTTGTTTTCTTTTGCTATTTACACTTAATAGTAAAATGAATACACGCAACGCCCAAACGCGCCAATTGGAGAACCAATTTCAAATGGCGCTTCAAGAACTTAAGGCGTCAAAGGAGCAGTGTGAGCTGTTATGTAAAGAAAGGGATGAAAATGAAAAGGAAATAATAAATATAATAGCTAAAAATCTGTGTTGTCAAGGAAAAAGGGGATAAGTCAAAATTTTTGAACAATGAAATTTTTGCACCAACTAACCCAAAACATTATTATGTAATACGGTAATAAGGAGATGAGTCATACAAAAATTTATTTCAATTTTTTTACCTCGTTACACATATTGGGACAAGTCTTAAGTAACAAATGCCTAAAGGAGTAAGGAGAGTTCGAGTTATCTCAGTATAAGCGCAGAATATTGTAAATATTAAATTATGTATAGTGAGATAAGTCGACTCATACCTAAAGTGCGTGACGATATTCGCATCAGTTGTGACGTACGAGCGGACTCGGCGCGAGTTGTCCTGACGTGAAATTTTGTTTAAATTGGTTTTACTAGTTTTTAAGTGTTATAATACATAAATATGAAGAGGGTTGATAAAATAATTACTTTAGCCTTAAAAAATGGAACAACTGAACGTAAGTATTATGTTTTTTTAGCTGTTTTCTCTTTTTAACCGACTAAATTTGAAATTGCTAAGATGGGTAATTATATTGTTTGGCATAAGTGCTTATATGATGATGAATTAATTTGAGTGTGTGTGTTGTTGTTCTTTTTACGATTATCTTAGTAGATATATAGATTCGATAGCCAAATTTATGTAAGTAGGTAGGTACCTAACCAGGCGGAAGGCAAATCGAACCACCGCACCGCGGCGGCGGCAGCCGCGCTCTATACCTACCAAAGTATTAGTTTGTGGTAATAAGGTTTAAACTGTACTCTTTATAAAAATATTTTAGTTAATTTAGATACCTAGAAAAGATATAGTTTAAGTAGGCATGTGGATAGGGATTGTGCCGCTTGCGCCGTGCGGTTTTTGTCAGTTAATTAGATACTTACCTATTTTCTAAACTATGCAGATTATTATAATTACAGCATTACAAGGATGTTCAACGGATGATCATATCAGTACATCATTAAATACATCTGAGGTTAGCAGTGAGCTTAACCAAGATCAAATACGAGCTGCTGAGGGTTTAGAAGATTTGATTACTCTTTCTGATTTAGGATTATCATATTATGATCAAAATGATATGACAACACCACTTGGTGAGTATATTATATTTATAACAAAATGTAAAAAACTGTTACTCTTTTCACGACACGTTGTGTAGTAGGTATTTAAGTACCTGTTTTTTTTAATATTGGTAGTAAGTGACACCCTTACTACCTGGGTGTAGGTAATTTGTTATGCTCAATTTTTTTACCTTGTTGGTACCAAGGTATAAAAGTTACTAATGCATTATACTTAGCATGCCCTTTTTAAGTTCGTAACCGAGTTACGTTGTAGACCTTGTTATTAAAGACACTTTGGAAAGAGGGTTAAGAGAGTAATATTTTTCTTATTCGTGTTTCAGTTAATGAATCACTCGAATCGGCTCTTGATAGAGAAATTCCTCGTCCAAGTTTTAATTTGGAGCAAACCGAGCCAGCTGACTTTGATGCTGACGATAGCGCACGTGTAAGACATTCAATCCAAGGGTAGAAGAAAGTTCGTCCTCTGAAGAGAGCCTAAGCTCTTCTGAAAATATTGGGATGTATCAAAAAAATGCTAGTAATGATGTTGTGTTAAATACAAGAAGGAAACGGAAAGGACAAAACTTGCGCAAAACAATTCAGATTAAAAGAAACAAAGGCCAATCTTATGAAACAAAATCAGGAAAAATAATTCCGTCTAGAAAAGTTACCGCCTTGTCAGATTGTCGTAAAAAATGTCGTAATAAAATTAGTTTAGAAAATCATTAGCAAATTACAATAAGCGTTCGGCATATCTATCATCACTGATTTTCGATGCACCAAAAAAAACACAACGCATACGTAATACTGGCGGAGAGCCTAAACCACGAACTATAAACCACACTTATCATTTAAAAGTAAATGGCCAGCTGATTGAGGTATGCAAGGGATGTTTTTTAAAAACGTTTGCAATTTCTAATAAATGCATTAAAGTGATTGTCAAGAAACAATCAAAGAGAGTATCTGGGATTACAAGCCCTGATAAACGTGGATCGTTTACTCCGTCTAATAAAATTGGTAGTGATGTAGTGCAAACAATAAAAGACCATATAAATTCGTATCCTTTGTATGAGTCACACTATAGCCGAAGTCACACAAATAGACGATATCTAACATCAGGACTCTCGTTGACATCAATGTATCACATGTATAAGGAAAAGGTGACTAATAATCCTGTATCATATTCATTTTTTGGCAATGTTTTTCGAACAATGGGTTTATCTTTTAAAAAACCATCGTTGGACACTTGTAATACGTGTGACTCATATAAAATGAAAATTAAATTGGCTTTACCGTCAGATATAGAAAATCTAAAACAAGAACTTGAAGCTCATCAAATGCAAGCAGATTTAGCTTATGCAATGAAAAAAAAAGACAAGGAGGAGTGTACAGATGCGAAAAGGGTATATTGTTTTGACCTCCAACAATGTCTCCCAACTCCCTTTTTGAAAACCAATATCGTATTTTACAAGCGGCTATTATGGACTTTCAATCTAACTATATACGATTGCTTTGAAAAAAAAAGTTTCTGCTACATGTGGCATGAAGCTGATGGTGGCCGTGGCGCAAACCAAATGGCTTCCTGCCTATTTCATTTTATAAAATCACTTCCATCTACTGTAAAAGTAGTTACTTTTTACTCAGATACATGTGGCGGTCAAAACAAAAATAGCCATGTGGCTGCTATGTTTCTTTGCATAAGCAAACTTATACCAGATATGCGAATAGATCACAAGTTTTTAATCCCTGGTCATACTCACATGGAATGTGATTCTGTTCATGCTCAAATAGAGCGAAAAAAGAAAAAGACTGACATGTCTATACATTTGCCTAGAGACTGGTACAATTTGGTAAGATTGACAAGTTCAAATATTACTGTAATTATCATGAGAAATGATATGTTTCTTGATTTTGCAAGTTTGTACAAGGGCCCACTACAATTAAGGAAGTTCGATTCATCTGGAGAAAAGTTTATATGGCATGATGTGAAATGGTTCCGGTACGGTGGTGAAAATGAATCAGGTACAATACAATTTAAAACCAGCATAGACTCGCCTGAATTCAAAAATATTTCTTTTAGTAGAAGAGGCAAAGCAAACGAACCGCTCAATCCCCAGAAATGTTACGATAATCCTTTGCCTATTAGTGAAGAAAAAAAGAAAGATCTCTTGAGTATTCTTCATTTAATTGACAATTATTGCCACAATTTTTATAAGAAATTAGAAACTAATTCAAGTACCCGTGATGTGGACCCCGACCTAGAGGAATTTAATGATGTCTAATATTTATAAATTTAAAGTATAACGTTGTAATTTGCAAAAGTTTGTAATGTATAAGGAGAAAAGTAATTAAAATGTTTTTTATTTGATTTTCTCATAATAAAGTAAAACGAGACATGTCAATTATTTAATTATAAAATAATTATTTTTGTATTTTTTTAAATGCATCAATGCTTGCAATTAAAAGTTGCCAAAAAAATTTTTAACACATACTCTCATTATTTTATTACTAAATAAATGGTTAATTTCTATTAAAGCAAATGAGTCATTACTATATTATTGCCCCTGCTGTAAAAATTAAGTTTGTGTAGTTGTCGCCTTTTTCCTTAACACCACAGAAATACTGAGCTAAAAAGTGATATGGTTAAGTTGCATACAGAATATACATTTGTTTCAAAAGAAAGGGATAAACTTCACAGAACAGTCGATGAGTTTGACCAATGCAGCAAGGAATATGAGGAATCCCTCAGATTAATTGCTGCATTGCAGTTACAGTTAAGTAAGGCTAACGAGCAGATTGTGCAGTTAAAACATTACATAGACAACATGAAAGCGTCCCAAACTCAAAGTCTGTTTAACGAGCTCATAGAATGTGAATCTTCTAAAGCATTGCAATCCTCCACAACTATTGATTTGACTGGTGATGATTATGTCACATCAAGAACAGCAGCAAGGACTACCTGCAGTAGAAGGATATTAAAGAAATATATAAAAATTAATAAATATATTAGAAAACTGCAAAAATTAATTAAAACTAAAATTTATGTTAAAAATTATATAAATGTATGCAAAGAAAAGCAAGAATTAATTAATAAACTTAAAATATATTCAATTGAGGTGGAAAATATGAATCACTGTTATGACTGATATAAAGTGAGTGTCTAAATTCAACAATTTTATCCCTTAAAAACTCCCTACAAATTTTATCAAATAAATATGCATCGGTTCAAGATGAGATAAAAGAACACATATTGGCCATGAATGATCTGGTAAAATCATGTAAATATAATGAGGAGCGCTTTGACTCCTTAATAAAACATCAGAGTGAGTATCAGCGCTCCATACCAGGTTCATCGGGGACAATATGTGTAAATATCCGCCTCCAGATCCTTCAAAAGCGTCATTGCCAAGGCAAGGTCTGAGCACATCGGCAGAATTGGCGAGAAGCTAGTTCGCCTTCCTTCGGGAACCCGTGCATTTTGGTCTCTCGCCAAGGCTGTCCAAGGGAACTTCTGTCAGCCATCTCGTCCATTTCTGCACAGAGAGGACGACTCACTGGCCCATGCCGCAAAGGAGAAAGCCGATCTGTTGAGCTCTCTTTTTGCGTCCAACTCGACTCTAGATGACGGGGGGAACACACCGCCGACCATCCCGCGATGTGAGTGCTCCATGCCGGATGTGCGATTTACACAGCGCTCGGTCCGCAAAGCACTCTTCTCCCTGGACGTCAGCAAGTCGAGTGGGCCCGATGGAGTCCCTCCCATTGTGCTGAAGACGTTCTCTCCGCTCCGCTCCGGAGTTGGCACCGGTTTTAACGCCTCTTTTCCGGTACTCCTACTCCCAAGGCGTAGTCCCGAACTCATGGAAGACAGCTTTGGTGCACCCAATCCCTAAAAAAGGCGACCGCTCAGACCCGTCCAACTACAGGCCTATCGCCATCACATCCTTGTTCTCCAAAATAATGGAAGCCATTATAAACTGCCAGCTCATGAGGTACCTTGAGGATCACCAGCTGATTAGTGACCGCCAGTACGGTTTTCGTCGGGGTCGATCAGCTGGTGATCTTCTAGTTTACTTAACTCGTAGATGGGCGGAGGCAGTAGAGTTCAAGGGGGAGGCATTAGCCGTCAGTTTGGACGTAGCGAAGGCCTTTGATCGGGTCTGGCACAAAGCGCTTCTTTCGAAGCTTCCTGCCTATGGGCTTCCCGAGAAATTGTGCAAATGGATCACCAGTTTCCTTGCTGATCGGAGCATCAAGGTCGTAGTAGACGGTGCATGCTCTGATCTCAAGCCTATCAACGCTGGTGTTCCACAAGGCTGCGTGCTATCACCAACGCTGTTTCTTCTGCATATCAATGATATGTTGCTAACTGGTAGCATTCATTGCTATGCAGACGACAGCAGTGGTGATGCCTTATATACCGGCTGTGCCAATATTTCTCGGGAAAACGTCGCCGAGTACTGGGACATACTTGTGTCTGAAGTCGAGTCTTTGCTTAACAAAGTCTCGGATTGGGGCCGACTAAATCTAGTCCAGTTCAATCCCCAGAAGACACAAGTTTGCGCGTTTACCGCTAAAAAGAACCCCTTTGTCGTATCTCCTCAGTTTCAAGGCACTCCCCTTGCTGCCTCAGCCAGTATCGGAATCCTTGGCGTCGACATATCGAATAGTGTGCAGTTTCGTGGTCACTTGGAAGGGAAGGCCAAATTGGCCTCTAAAAAGCTTGGCGTGCTAAGCAGAGCAAGACAGTATTTCATGCCGGCACATCGCTTGCAACTTTACAAAGCGCAAGTTCGGCCCCACATGGAATACTGTTCTCATCTCTGGGCCGGGGCACCCCAGCTCCTTCCACTTGACCGCATCCAGCGCAGAGCGATTCGAATCGTCGACGACCGAGTTCTTTTTGATCGGCTCGTTACACTGGCACTGCGTAGAGATGTTTCATCTCTTTGCGTATTTTATCGCATATATCACGGGGAGTGCTCTGAGGAATTGTTCGGACTAATTCCAGCCGCTCAATTTCACCATCGCACATCGCGACAAAACTCGCGTTTCCATCCATACCATCTGGATGATTGGCGGTCCACCACTGTGCGATTTAGAAGAAGTTTTCTACCTCGCACGACTTCCTTGTGGAATCAATTACCACCAGCGGATTTTCCGGACCGATACGACTTAGGAACCTTCAAGAAAAGAGATTACACCTTTCTAAATGGTCGGCAACGCATCTGCAATTTCCCTGGTGTTGCGGTTGTTCACTGGCGGCGGTAGTCACTTACCATCAGGTGAGCCGCATACTCGTTTGCCCCCTATTCCATTAACAAAAATAACAAAGTAAACAGTAAGGACTCATTATTTTCACCTACACTCTATGACAGTGCCATGACAAAGGATATAAACTTAAAAAGCAATGTAAATATTTAAAAAAAATAAAGTTATTATGTATTGTGATGACATAGGCAAAAATTTGGGCATGATGTTAAATAACTGTTTAGAAGGAGATATGATCAGTAATTATTGCATGTCTGGAGCATCCTTTAGTCATATAATGAATAAAGTTTTAGCTAGTAAATTTTGCCCTAGTAGCACATTAATAATTCTTGTTGGGAGAAGAGGCAATGTTAACAAAAATTAATTATTAAAATATATTGATAATTTAAATAATTTAAATGTACATCAAATTATCTTGTTTACATTGCCTTACATACAGGGTTGGCCGCAGGAAAATAAAATAAGATATGATTTAAATTTATTAATGAATAACTTTTCATGTAATAATAATTTAAACTTGACTTTTAATTGTTATAATTATAATAATAAATTTAATTTAATAGACATAAATAATTTAATTAAGAAATTTTTGACTAGTGATAGGTATTACCTATCTAAATATATTTTAAGACAGATAGCAAATGTGCTATCTTATTGTTTATATATTAACTCAGCCAAGGACTTGGCTACACAGACATCTGCTCCTTTTGAGCAGTATAATGACTTAATATGTAATTTGGAATCAGTTCCAAGTAATTTAAATTAGAAAATGAGACAATAGAGGTAATCTCTAGCAGTTGTAATAATTTAAATAATTTAGAATGTAGTTTACAAATCTTTAATTGTATGACTCCACAGAGTGATAATGAAAATAGTTTACACCTGGTGCATCAACATATACAAGGCATGGTAGGCAAAAAGCTAGAAATTGAGTTGTTCTTAAATAGCAACAATATTCATATATAATGTATTACTGAACATTGGTTAAAAGCTTATAACTTAATGTTTAACTTCAGTAATCACCAGGTGGTCAGTTCTTTCAATAGAGAAACGGTTTTAAGAGGTGGCTCCTTAATATTAGCTAGTAAATTATTGTCATGTAAAGAATGTAAAGATATTGTGAGCCTCTCTGTTGAGCGAACTGTAGAAATGGCATGTGTTGCGTTTGAGCACCTCATTGTTGTGAGCGTCTACAAACCCCCATGTTCTATATACGATACTTTTGAAAAAATTATGGTGGAAGTTTTTGCTAAGCTTAATAAACAGAATAAATCTGTTGTAATATGTGGAGACTTTAACATCAATCTCCTAGAAGCTTCCTCAGTCAATATTAAATTTAGATCATTGTTTAAATCATATGGTCTTTTTAATTTATTTTTAGAGCCAACGCGTATTGCTCAATCTAGTGCAACATGTATAGATAACATTTTTACAAATGTGAAGCCGTTGCATAAATGTATAATTCAAAAATTAAGTTCTGATCAGTGTGGACAAGTAGTTTCATTACCACATGTTCACAAAAAGCAAGTAGATAAGAAAGTTGTGTTTGTTCCAGTAAATGCACGTCGCTTGGAGAAATTTAGAAGTAACATAGTGAAAAAACTTCCATCACTTTCATACCAAAATGATCCAAATTTTTTGTATGGAACATTATTTAAGCTTATTTGCAATGAATTAAATAATACTTTTGCTTCTAAAACATTTTCCTTGAACAGTCGGAAGTCCTTTAATGAATGGGCAACAGTAGGAGTCCATAAGAGCAGACATAGGTTATATGATCTTTACCATGAAAGTTCATATAATCATAGCGTCGAATTTAGGGAATATGTAAAAAAATATTCAAAAGTATTTAAAAGAGTGTGCTCCACAGCCAAGTCTTTGCATTTGAGCAACAAAATTAAGACGGCTTCTAATAAAATTAGAAAGATATGGAGTATAACTAATAGCGAAACTTCAGAAGTTCTTTAATTCCGTCCTCCAAGGTGGCATTACACTGGAGGCGTGGAGCAGAAGTGCGGTAGTCTTGTCCTTCAAGAAAGGTGACAACGCTCTCTTGAAGAACTACAGACCGATTTCCCTTCTGAGCCGCGTCTACGTGCTGTTTTCGAGAGAGAGATATATAGTCCTTATGGCAGAATCGCTGGAGGACCTAAGCACTATGCTCAATGATCTCAATAGTGTCTCCCAACGGATAGGTCTTAAGATGAACATGGACAAAACAAAGATTATGTTTAATGTCCATGTCACACCTATGCCGGTAGTTGTTGGGAGCACTAAGCTCGAAGTTGTTGACGAGTATGTTTACCTGGGACAAATAGTCCGACTAGGTAAGTCCAACTTCGACCGAGAGGTCAATCGACGGATTCAACTCGGCTGGGCAGCGTTCGGGAAGCTACGACACATCTTCTCGTCAAACATACCTCAAAACCTTAAAACGAAATTGTACAACCAGTGCGTGTTGCCAGTGATGACTTACGGAACTGAGACGTGGTCCTTCACTGCTGGCCGTATGAGGAAGCTCAAGGTCGCTCAGTGAGCTATGGAGAGGGCTATGCTCGGAGTTTCTCTGCGTGATAAACTTAGGAATAAGGATATCCGCAGTAGAACCAGACTAACCGACATGGCCCAACGGATTAGTAAGCTGAAGTGGCAGTGGGCCGGCCATATAGCTCGAAGAACCGACAACCGATGGGGAAGAAAGGTTCTTGAGTGGCAGCCTCGTACCGGTAGGCGAAGTGTAGGGCGTCCCCCCACGAGATGGAGTGACGACCTGGTAAGACATACAGGAAGTCGATGGATGCAGGTGGCTCAGGATTGTGCTTTGTGGCATTCTTTGGGGGAGGCCTATGTTCAGCAGTTGACTTGTGAAGGGCTGTAATGATGATGAATGATGATGAACAAATTAACCGAATCAGATCAGGACGTTGCAATGGTTTTTGAGAAATATTTTACTGATATTCCGATATTAACCACTAAGTCACTGAATTCTTTTCCTGCGGTCGCCGAATCATTACTTAAACAAAATGTAAATGCGTGTACAAAGAATTTTACATTTCATAAAGTATCATCAAAAGATATTGTAAAATATTTTAAAACTATTGATGTTAAGAAAACTGCGGATCTGTGGAGGATTTCCGTTAAAGTTATTGCGTCTATAATAGATACAATCGCGCCTCATTTAGCTATTATTTTTAATACTAGTATCGAACCTGGTGTTTCCTGATTTAATGAAGTATAGTAAAGTAATACCTTTATTTAAATCTGGTAGTACATTAGACCCCGCCAGTTTTAGACCTATTTCTGTACTACCAACACTTAGTAAAATTTTTGAAAAAATTATTCTTGATCAAATGTTAAATTTCTTTAATATAAATAATTTACTTCATAAAAATCAATTTGGTTTCACAAGGGGTCGCTCGACAACTGATGCCGGTGTTGAGCTGATTAAATATATATTTAATGCATGGGAGAATTCACAGGATACTTTAGGTATATTTTGTAACCTATCCAAAGCCTTCGATTGTGTTCACCATGAAACATTAATCAGGAAACTTCAACACTACGGTGTAAGAAGTGATGCTCTTAAATTAATTATTTCATATTTAAGTAAGAGAACGCAAAAAATTGTCATTAACAGTATGAGTTCTTCCGGGTCGATGGTACAGATGGGCGTGCCTCAAGGCTCAATTCTCGGCCCCTTTTTGTTTCTTGTATACACTAATGACTTACCTTACATAGTAGGAGATAACCATGATATAGTGTTATTTGCAGCTGACACTTCTTTAATTTTTAAATTAAGTCGACAATTGCTAAAATATGACGAAGTAAATAATGCTATATCTAAATTAGTAAATTGGTTCAATGTTAATAATTTGCATTTAAAAAATGGCACTAAAACGAAATGTATGAAATTTATGACTCCAAATGTCAAACAATTAAATACTAATGTAATTTTAAATGGGGAGAAACTGAGTCTTGTAGATACCACCATTTTTCTTGAAATCACACTAGACGCGAAGCTTCAATGGAGCCCCCATATATCAAAACTAGCAAGCAGACTTAGTTCTGCAGCATATGCCGTAAAAAAGATTAGAAGTCTAACTAGCGTTGAAACAGCTAGACTAGTTTACTTTAGCTATTTCCATACCATAATGTCGTATGGTATTTTGCTATGGGGACACGCAGCTGACACTGAAATTATATTTGTTTAACAGAAGAGGGCCATAAGAGCAATTTATGATTTAAAGCCTAAAGAGTCGCTGCGACAAACATTTAAGGAAATTAATATATTGACTTTGGCCTCTCAGTACCATTTATGAAAATGTAATGTACGTACACAAAAATAAAAGTAGTTTTACAAAAATAAGTGATATTCATTCTGTAAATACTAGGAACAGACACAAGCTAGTAGTACCAGTTACTCGACTCCATCGAGTCAGTAATTCATTCTTGGGGCGATGTATACGCTTTTACAACAAAATTCCAGAAAATATACAAAATTTGACCGGCTCAAAGTTCAAAAACTTTATTAAACTAAATTTATATAAAAAGGGTTATTATAGTATTAAAGAATTTATAGATGATAATAACCCCTGGAAATGAGGTGATCGCTACCAAGCTATTTCTAATTTGTTGTGTTGTTAATTTGTGTAACATACATGATTGTAAGCTGTTATTTAAAAAAAAAATCCCGTTGGATTTCTTGCTGGTTCTTCCCAGGACAGAGGTTTTTTTTCGAACCAGTGGTAATTATACAAAAGAGTGACTTGCAATAAGTATTATTTATAATGTATATTGAATAAAAAAGTTTCTGTTTCTGTTTCTGTCATATTCCCATTACTACACCTCCACCGGACATTATTAACACCCCATTTCCATTGGATCACATCTATGCCCACCTTTCCTCTGTATGAGCTCGTGTCATAGATGACGTAGCTCAATCGTCAACCACCCGAATGGACCCGAGAGTTGGCGCAATTTGAATAATCTTTAATGCAGACCTTTGTGTAGTTTGGGCCTCTGAGAAACAGTGTTTCGTGATACCATATGCTTTGATACAATGTTCTGCGTATATGTGTGCAGCATGGTCTACTGTGAACAACTATGCGAAGATCCAAGATTCCAAATACCCAGGCTACTCATTACACCAAGAGGTACGGGATTGTTTATCCAGAATGATGGCATTACTTGTTCAGCTAAAACAGAAGGCTTACACGCTTTTCAAACTATGGCCATCTTATGTCATAGGATCTATGCTGAGAGATCTGTAACACTCTAGTGAGTTCTTGAACACAAAAACCTTAGACCTGGACAGCATCATCAAGACTACAAGCTTCTACCAACATGAAACCGGGTTGATTATGGGGACAGTGCATGCAATGCTGACTAGAAATGGTAGGTTTGTGGAAGACTATGGGACACCCCATAGTTGATATGGAATCCTCTACCAGATCATGGATGAAGAAAGGAACTGTCATGAAACCCGATATACAAGATGGAGCCTTGGCGATAGACTGCATGTTTAAAAAAGAGTTCTGTCGCCAATTTTACAAGAGACACAATAAGTGGCCCAACCTGACCTATGATCCACACATAAACCCCAGCATCCTTGATTGCTTCCTGGAGAACGAGTGGGGAGAGACCACATCCCTCAAGTGGGATCCGATGGATATTCAGCATGTAAGGCTAGGTAAGAACTTCGAGTTCAACTACCATATCGATACCATAGATATTATTGCAGATAAAGCAATAATACCTCGGGCGTCTGAGTGGATATATGAGTTTGACTCGAAGGCCTTCCGAACAGCACATAGACGGTTCCCCGAGGGGCCTTCCCCCACAACTAAAAGTGTTGTTCTTCATTTCCTTACAACCGAGTTATTCGATTGCAAGGAGATCATAGACTACATAAACAAGGTCCCACTGGACTGGAGAATAATGGTTGCGGTTCCGAAAGAGCGGGAATTTAAGGAAAAGGATGCCCGTTGCTTTGGCAAGATGACCGCAGAGATGCGTGGCTATCAAGTCGTCTCGGAAGCAAATCTGGCTGATACCCTATTTCTGTATATAAAACATCAATCAATGACACTCTCTGAAGAGTCTGTGTGTTTGTGTTTCTGTTTGTTTCATTTTCATATTTTAGTCTACAAATAAATAAGACTTCTAAAGTTCAATTTTTTGCTTTATTTCTAGCTCCTACCTACCTCCCTATCTTCAAAAAAATATATAAAAAAACATAATCCAAAATGCCTTAAGGGGCGCCAAAATCCTTTTTTGCACATAGGCGCCAGTAGCCCTTACGGAGGCCCTGATCGCAGCAACCCGTTCTCGGGTCGTAAACTGAGCGAGATAGCTGTGAGGAGAGGGAGTACAGTGCTATCTCAGTCGCGCACAGGTTGCTTCGGTAGTTGGTTTTGTTTTTAGTACGTTATCTTCAGTTTTATGTGATACACGTGCGGGTTTGTGCTCCCCTCGTTGTTTTTAATATTTTTGACTACTCTGCGTTTATTAATTGGACTTTGATTTGCTTCCTACTTGGAATATTGTTGAAATGATTGATTTCGTTGTGAAAGTACTAATAATGGAAAATCCACGACGAGGCGCTGTTAGTACTCTGGTAACTCTATCGTAAAGTATATCGACATCACAGCGCTATTTTTATAATTAGCCAAATTTTAAATTGAGGTCGAAATTGTATGAAGTCATAACTACCTTTAAGGTTAGATAGTTACATTAGGTTATTAGGTTAGGTAGTTATGCTTTACACATCGTGAGTACGCTGACATGTACTTGATTTACGGCGAAACCAGGCAAGTTTCTACTCGAGGCATAGTATCATTAAACGCAAGGTTGGCTGCAAGACTGTATGCGGAACGGTATCCAGACCGTATATATCCGGCATATGAGGTGATTGAACGATTGGATTCTGCCTACAGGGAGAGTAGAATGTTGTATAACATTGCCGAAATAACAAGTTTTCTCTAATTGTTGACGAAAGTATTGACAAGGGCTGCATCAAACACCTTTTTATGGTAGCAAGAATATACAGGTTGTCCCAGAACGTAACGATCACGAAAGGGGATTGTAGACCACGGAAGGACTGTTAAAAAAAATTAAGTCCTATACCCAAGTAGCGTAGTTTAAAAGATAAAGGATTATGCTCCGAGGGTAGCATTTTACAGGAGGATGCTACAAACTCACAGAGAAAACCCGTATTTTCTAAATAATATTTTATGAACGGATGAAAGCACTTTCAACAAAGATGGATTTATGAACATGCACAACATCCATAGTTGGAGTATGGTGAACCCGCATTTAATGCGTGAAGAAAGGTCTCAATATCAATTCAAAGTAAATCTGTGGACCGGTATTATTAACGGGCGCATAATCGAACCTTTCGAATTTCCAGAAGCACTGAATGGGCGGGTCTACCTGGAATTTTTAAGAGACCTGCCCATTTTATTAGAAGACTTACCAGTTACAACTCTACGAGATGTGGTTACAGAATAATGGTTGACCCGCCCATCACGCTTTGTTGCCGGTGAGAAACTTTTTAAAAGAACATTTCCCAGGAAAATGGATAGGTCGCATGGGGTCAATTTTATGACCAGCACGGTCGCCGAACTTCAAAAAAAATTTTTTTTGAAAAATCATAAAGATATTACTGGTTTTATTATCACTTGTTTCCTTTGTTCGTAAGTTTACAAACCAAAGGGCGGGTTACCGGGATTACTTACCTGAATAGTTCTAGTCACTTCCATATCTTCTGTCTCGTACTCTTATACGTCATAGCAACCAAAGCTGAGAAGCATCATGTGTTGTAATTTTGAATGTGTTAGCCAAATGCATGTCACTCATTTCATCTGTGTGTCTCCAATTATTGATTGAAATTACCAAGAGAACCAGATTTATTCAGATGTCTATAACTATATTAACACCAGCCCGCAAAGAAGTGCACTTTTAAAAGATTTGCAAGTTTTTAAACATAAAATCCCCCATCCATCTCAAATAAGATGGTTATCGCTTCGTGCTAGTTTTTCGACTGTTGGAGCAGTATGATGCACTAATTTCATTATTTACTGATGCTGCATTTACGGAATAATTAAGGGCTGCTGATTACATATTACATATGTTACGAAACTCGTACAATAAACTCTATCTAGAGTTTTTAGTTTTCCCTTGAGATATTTAATTATTTAATTAAAGTACAGGTTGTCCCGTGGCAGATTTAGGATTTGAAATTCGAATATTTTTGCAACGGTTGCGCGGGGGACAGGGGAGGGGTGACAGTTTGGCGCGGCATTTGTGCGGATTGGTCAGTCACGATGTCGCAGTGGACTGGCGCGCACCGCGCTTTCGCAGTTGAAGCGTATTTTGAAGCTAACAAATCGTGCACTGTTACTCGCCGGATATTTTGTTCTCACTACAATATTCGTCGCTTAAGTGAAGCACCGAGAGAAAGTTTGATTTTGACGTGGGTCCAGAAGTTCCGTGCAACAGGTTCAACAGTTAGAGAGCCACGCCCAGGTCCTAGCCGAACGTCGAGGACTGCACAAAACATTGAACACGTTGCAAACAGCGTGCAAGAAAATCCCCGCCAGTCCGTGCGCAAGAGAGCGTCAAGTTTGCGGCTTCCAAAAACCACGGTGCACCGTATTTTAATACGTTAACTGCCAACGCGGTCAATGTTGTGCGATGCTTTCATACGCTATCAAGCTAAGTAAAAATCCTCATTTTTATCATTTGTCACAGATTGTTTTTATTCATTATTTAGCCACATTATATGCTTAAATAACGTGTTTTAATTAATAAACAATGATTTTGACCCTATATTATTAGTTATTACGCATCGCACAACATTGACCCCCATGGCCTCAGCGGACGTAATATCGAAAATCTGTTAAATAGAGCCGCGCGGTCATGTTGCCGCCCCACCGCTGCCCGCGACGCACTCCCCGCGCATCCGCCGCTCGTGTCTCGTTGCGCTCGCAGTCGTGATATCCGATTAGTGACGTGCACATGACGTTGTGAATTCAACTGATTGTTTACGAGGTTTTTACTATAATTGTTATGGACAATATGGATAGTTTTGACGACTTTGATATAACGCAAGAAGATATAACACAGATCGAAAATATCGAGTTCGATTTGTTGAATAGAAGTCACCATTTAAGTTCCGACGAAGAAAATAATTAATATTCAGCCTACTCATTCGAAGCGACGTCGGGTCATACCATCTGATAGCGAAGACAGTGATGCTGAAACCAATCGTGCCATCCAAGACTTAGACAGATGTTCGCCGCCTTCAACGTGGACTGATCGTAAAGGTAATCAGCGCACAGTTATTGCTTTTACTTAGTATCCTGGAATCCAGCTCAGCTTACGCATGGCCATTACAAACAAATGCCCAGCTGATTTTTTTGCGCTTATGGTGACAGACGAGGTCTTAAATAAAATTGTTTTATGCATTAATGCCTACGCCTTGAATAGAATAACAATGTCTAATGAAGCTTCGAAAGCAGCGCGCATTCGCGGCTGGTTCCCTACTAACCTGATTGAAATGAAAAAATTCTTTGGGCTGATTTTATACATGGGTATAGTAAGGCTTCCGAAAATAGCAGATTACTGGACCACAGATAAAATCATTGGACAGCAGTTTCCGCGAACCATTATGTCTCGCAATAGATTTGAGCTACTACTCGCAATGCTTCATTTTTCACAAGAAAATGAAGAGAATACTACCGATCGCTTACACCGCGTTAGAGACTTGGTGGAAGTAATGAATGCAAATTTTAAAAAATCGTACACGCCTGGCGAAGATTTATGTATAGATGAAAGTGTGGTTCCTTTTCGCGGGCGAATTATATTCCGGCAATACAACAAGCAAAAACGCCGGGATTAAGTTATTTAAACTATGTACCTTGCCTGGATACACATACAAAATTAGCATTTATGGTGGAAAACAGAACGATGACGTTAATACTACGCCCACCAAGGTTGTTATGGCGCTATGCGATGGTTTACTAAATAAAGGACATACTCTGTATACCGACAATTGGTACACAAGCGTTGGATTAGCAAGAGAACTTTTGAAGAACGAGACGCATTTGGTTGGCACTTTGAGAAAGAATCGCAAGCATTTTCCCAAAGAAATTGTATCAACAAAATTGAAGAAAGGACAATATATAGCAAAAGAGAGCAATGATGAAATTACTGTATTGAGATGGAGAGATAAGCGAGATGTGTTGGTTCTCTCAACAAAACGTTTTCAAACTGTCATAAAACATCACAAACAAACATCTAAGCCTAAAATTGTTCTTGATTATAACAAAGCTAAGGGTGCAGTTGATTTATCCGACCAAATGACAGCATATCAAACTCATCTGAGGAAAAGCATCAAATGGTACAAAAAACTTGGCATAGATTTACTTTTAAATACAGCTATGGTAAATGCTTTAATTCTTTATGAGAGCGTGGCCAAGAAGAAGATATCAGTACTTGAATTTAGAAAAGAAATTATGAAGAGTTTTGTAGGTTTCGATACTGATGATACTTCATCAAATCAAAGAACGAGAAGAATAGAGCACCAATTGAAGAAAAAGGAAGGACCTTCAAGTAAAACTCGCCGTGCGTGCCAACAATGCTATAAGAATATGGTGGCTTCCCAAGGACGTTTAATCGCTAAAAACAAAACTAAAAAAGTTAACACCTTTTGTGCTAATTGTCCTGATGAACCCTAGGGTTGGCTATAGATATCCGGTACTTGATTTTAGTTATGTTTTCAACTTAGGAGGCTTGTCAGGGTTAAGCATGAACATTTTAAACTGTTTTTGAATGTCGGAAATGCGTTTTTAATTAATTATGACAAAAATAAATTTCAATAAAAATTCCGTATAACGAAACGCAAATATGACAATTTTGTATAGTGTTATGAGATTAGATGTCAAAAACAGATGCAAAAAGTGTGAATCGGAACGGTTGTTGACGGCCATGTTGTCGGCAACCGTAAATGTCAAATATAATATATTATCTATGATGTCAAATGTAAATTGTCATTCCGTTTCTCTAGTAGTCACGCGAATGTTCTTTTTTGTGCTTAGTGCTGTGTTTTCCCTGTTTTTTACGACGACTTCTGCTCTGTTTTTGGACTTCTTTGATTGCCCTTACGTTTGACCTTGGCTTTGTTTCTGGTTTTGATTGGATTGCATTACTTTGGACTTTGGCTTGCTTACCGGACCTGAGAATGAGCGATTACGAACCCGTAGCGGGGCCTTCTTCGGCATCTGACGCTTTACTCGAGGAACCATCACACATCGACGAAGACTTTTCTGACGACGGCGACTATGTGAAGCGTCGACTATACGTGTCTGAGATTATGTTCATGTGGAATCTGTCGGATATTGTGCGTGAACTTGGAACGAACGAGCAATGTGTTCGATATAGTGAGGATGAAGGGCTGGTCCTAAAGGAACGAAAGTGCGGCAAACATAAAACTAATATGAAAATTTCATACTCAAGTGGCTGCAAATCGCTTGGTACTTTCATATGTGCTAAAGCATCCTGTAAGGGGAAAGCTGGAGGCAGTGGAGTTAAAATCTCACGACGACAAGGGACTTTTTTTGAAAATGTAACTCTTGATATGCCCCACATATATTACCTCATATATGCATATTCACAAGGATGGTCTTATAATCAAACAATCCATGAAGACCCATATAAACGACAGAGACAACAATGTTTAAGCCCAAATACAATATGTGATTGGTACAATTACTGCAGAGAGGTAGTTGTTATTTACTACCTCGAGAAACAGAATCAGTTTACTGGAAAGATTGGTGGCCCTGGTAAAATTGTACAAATTGATGAGAGCAAATTTGGAAAACGAAAATACAATAAAGGTAAATATAAGTATGATTATGTTTACACCTTTTTTTGTCATACTAAATGTCTAATATTAATTTTATTTGTTATAGGACGTCACATCGAAGGCCACTGGGTGCTCGGTATGATAGAAGATGGGTCTGAGGATCTCAGACTAGAGGTGTGCCCGGACAATATTAGGTCTGCTGAGGTACTGGTGCCGCTTATACAGAGACATGTGGCGGCGGGTACCACAATTCATACTGATTGTTGGCGGGCATATGATTGTTTGGCAGAACACGGGTACACACATAAAAAAGTTAACCACTCAGACCCAGACAATCCATTTGTGGCTGAAGATGGGACTCATACACAACGAATTGAGTCGCAGTGGAGAGCAGTGAAGAGGTTTTTTAGAAAACAAAATTATAATAATTCTCAAAGTTTTACAGACGTGATAGTAGAGTATTTGTGGAGACGAAATGTGGAAAAGTTTAAAAAGGATCCATTTAAAGACATTATGCGAGCAATAAAGCATGTGTATAAAATAAATTAAATAATTAAAATTACATTGTTTCATTTACCACTATCATAGCAGAGTTTAGGGAAACCTGATTTTAGATAAGATAGATCGAATTTGTACTAAAACTGACTCAGAACACCCCGACTCCACGTAGTCTTGTCTGCCCTACCCCTAGAGTGTTTTTTAAAGCCGTAGGCGCGGAGGGAAAGCAGCCCCCGCCCGCTGTAGCAAATCGCAGGCCCCTGTGTGAGCCGTAGCGGCTGAGGCTGGTCGCCGAAGGCGACCAATAAGCCGAAGCTGCGGAGGTGAGCATGGGTGCCTGTGATTTGCTACGCAAGGGCGAAGGGACTGCACTTCCCGCAGCGCCGAAGCCGTTGCAGAAGTAATTTTGTGTCAATATTCCTGTGTAAAAAGTGAGGTTATGATTTTACAAAAAAGAATATTACTCATAAACTATACATTTCCGCAACGGGGGAAGGGTAGGGGGGGCTTCCCCTGACCCCCCCCCCTCCCCCTCCCCCTCCCAACCTCGTAGGCGAGTACCGGATGTCTATAGTTTAACCGAACCCTATCTTTGTGTTGAATGTTTCACAAAAGTTTATTAGCGAAAAAGAATTATGTAGGTACCTACTTTCTTGCCTACATTTAAGCTTTTTGAGGTTTTCCAATTTTTATTGTATAAGTTAAATTTAATTCCCATTGAGAGAGAGCCTCTATTGATACGGGTTTAATGTCTTTTTATTTTATTTTAATAAACAGTTATTTTATCTAAAAAACGCTAAACGTTATTTTATTTTATTATAATCTCATAAAACATTATTAGTGATTTAAATTTTTCAAGCGTTTGAAAATTCAATATTTATTTCTAAGTTAAACCCCCTTGTAAAAACCAAGCTATTTAGGATAAACTAGAGGGCCGCGCGGGTCACATTATAAGAGAATTATCTCGATACTGCTGTACGTTGGCGCAATAGAGTTTTGAACACAGGCCTGACGCGCGGTCAATATTGTCAGACGCGGCTTGAATGGAGAAAACTTCAGTGTCGCTCTACATTGTCCCCCATGGCCTAAACGGAAAATGTGGACTTTTTTAATCGCAGTTAACGTGTTAAGCTTGGACAAATTCCACCCCTTCAATTTCCAATTGGTACAGGCACTTAAACCAAATGACTACAGAGAACGCAAAGAGTTCTGTGATAACATGTTGAGCCGATTCCGTACTGTTAACACAATTTGGTTTAGTGATGAAGCTCATTTTCACTTGAATGGTTTTGTCAATAAACAAAACTGCCGCTATTGGGCGCCAAGAGGACAAAACCCGCGATTAAAACACCAACAAGCATTGCATAGCCCAAAAGTAACTGTTTGAGCAGCTCTTTCTGGCAATGGAATAATTGGACCGTTTTTCTTTGAGAATTCTCGTGGAGTAACCGTAACTGTTGATGGTGATGTCTACCGCCGCATGCTTAGCGAATATTTTATTCCGAAACTAAGAGAACATCCATCGAACAGCTCTCACACGTGGTTTCAACAAGATGGCGCCACGCCGCACACAGCAAGAACCACCATGAGTCTCCTTCGCGAAGATTTCCCCGGAAAATTGATTAGCCAAATTGGGGACATCGCATGGCCACCCAGATCGCCAGATCTCACCCCATTAGATTTTTTTTATGGGGTTACTTAAAGGGAAAAGTGTACGACAGCAACCCGACGGATCTATCGGATTTAAAAGAAAAAATCCTGCGAGAAGTGAATGCTATTCCTCGGTCAGTATTGCAGCGCGTTAGTCACTTGGAAGAGAAGGCCAAATTGGCCTCTAAAAAGCTTGGCGTGCTCTGCAGAGCGGGACAGTATTTCATTCCGGCGCAACGCCTGCAACTTTACAAGGCGCAGGTTCGGCCTCACATGGAATACTGTTCCCATCTCTGGGCAGGGGCTCCCCAGTGCCAGCTCCTTCCACTTGACCGCATCCAGCGCAGAGCGGCTCGAATCGTCGACGACCGAGTCCTTTCCGATCGGCTCGACTCATTGGCGCTGCGAAGAGATGTTGCATCTCTTTGCATTTTCTTTCGCATTTACCACGGGGAGTGCTCTGAGGAATTGTTCGGATTAATCCCAGCCGCCAAATTTCACGAACGCACATCGCGGCAGATCTCCTGATACCATCCACACCATCTGGATGATTGGCGGTCCACCACTAAACGATTTAGAAGATGTTTTCTTCCTCGCACGACTTCCTTGTGGAATCGATTACCATCCGCGATTTTTCCGGACCGATACGACTTAGGGACCTTCAAGAAAAGAGCCTACTCCTTTTTAAAAGGCCGGCAACGCATCTGCAATTCCTCTGGTGTTGCGGTTGTTCATGGGCGGCGGTAGTCACTTACCATCAGGTGAGCCGCATGCTCGTTTGCCCCCTCTCCTATAAAAAAAAGAAAAAAGAATACTCTCGAAAGATTCCGCGAGTGTGTACGTAGCGATGGAAAACATTTGGACGGAGTGATATTCAAAAAATAAAATTCTCATGTCTTGTCTTTCTTATTATGACAAATATATGTAAATTCTAAACGAATAACCTTCTTTAATTGAATCAAGAAATCCTAAATCTGCCACGGGACACCCGGTATTTCAATCTGAACGCCGAAATACGAATTTCTAGACCTGTACGTCGTCAAATCGCGGAAAATATTGTTGCGCGACACGATTAATAACGATTAAGGATGCGTTGGTCCATGCACTGGAGGTGAAAGCCATGCGACAGGATCATCATTCCCGTCACGTCAGGGACGTTGCAGCAGCTACAGTTCGCGACCGCAATAAAGGATTACAGCCCTAGGGGGCAGTGTTGCGCGCCACGATTAATACACGGTACATGACGACAATAGTTACCACTAGCGACCTCCAGTATCGAGTAGCAGAACTAGGAGTGTCAAGAACATTCTAGAAATTTCCAAAGAAAAAATTTGAAAGGACTTTCTAGAACTGTCGACACCTAATCAATAGTGACCGATATGTACTCGAACATTACAGAAGTTTCTATAGTAGAAGGTTCTGGAAACTACCTGAGGCCGTATATAAGACAAGTAAATACTGCGAACGGGGCAGTATTGAATTGGCGATACAAGCGATACAACTGTGAACTAAAGTGATCAATTGTGTTTTATTATTAGTGTGGTTTTAAGTTGTAATTAGTGTTCTGTAATTAAAGTGTCAATTTTGGTAATTCAATCGAAGGTTTTTAATTGTCTAGAACCCCAAGCTCGTACATAGGCTGCACTAAAAGTATGGGGAATGGAATATTTCCACTGTTCCTGTCATATTAAAATCCTTTTAATTGAAAACTCCTTGGTTTTAAAAATCGAATACCATTTATTTATTTAAAAAAAGATTCTCAGCCTTGTCACAAGGTTTTGTCAAACTTGTTTAATCGTTGAGAAAATGGAATTGACTCGAGAAAATTCAAGAGCGATTATTTATTATGACTTTCGAAGTGGTTTAACACAAAAACAGTGTGTTGACCGGATGATTTCTGCATTTGGTGATGAAGCCCCATCCAAAACCACAATTTATCGCTGGTTTGCTGAATTTCAACGTGGACGTGTGAAGCTCAATGATGACCCCGTCAAGGTCGTCCAACAACTGCAGTCACCCAAGAAAACGTTGATGCTGTGCGTAAGCTGATTTTTTTTTTTATATAGAATAGGGGGCAAACGAGCATGCGGCATGATTGAGGAAGATCCACATGTGACATACCGCGAAAGTCAGGCAACTTTAGACATTGGCATGAGTCAAATACAAATAATCTTGCATGAACAATTAGGTGTAAAAAAGTTGTTTTCGCGATGGATACCACAATTGCTGAATTCGCTGTGAAGAGCAAAAAGCGGCTCGCATTACTTGGTGCGTCAGAACTCTCGAAAAATTCCACGCAGGATCCTCAAATGCTGTATACAACATCGTATCAGGTGACGAATTCTGGATATACGCGTACGAACCCGAAACAAAAAACCAGTCACGAGTTTGGGTGTTCGAAAATGAGCTAAAGCCAACAAAAATTATTCGTTCACGGAGTGTTGCAAAAAAAATGGTGGCCACGTTTGTCTCCAAAACCGGCCATGTTACGACTATTCCTCTTGAGGAACAAAGAACGGTTAATGCAGAATGGTATGCTAGCATTTGTTTGCCACAGGTCGTTTCTGAACTCTGTAAAGAGAACTGCAACCGCCGCATCATCCTCCATTACGACAATGCGAGTTCTCACACCGCACACAGAACAAAAGAGTTTTTAGAGCAAGAAAACATAGAATTATTAGACCATCCGCCGTACAGCCCCGACCTAAGCCCTAATGATTTCTATATTTTCCCTAAATTTAAATAAAATTAATATATAAATTATATAATAATAATTTAAATAAAGAATAAATTGCGTGGACAGAGATTTTCATCACCTGAAGATGTTGTGGACGCCTAAAAAACGGCCATTTTGAAGACCCCAACATTCCGAATGGAATTGTTGCTTTAATGATTGGTTCCATCGTATGAAAAATGTGTCAAATTTCGCGGAGAATACTTCGAAAAGCAATAAATACATTTTTTAAATAGTAATGTTGTGTCACATCCTTGATTCCCGAAATTTTCAGTGCCGCCCTCGTAACAATATTATCTCTAGTTGAGACAGCTCTTTTGTTTCCAAATCTATTAAATATCGAAGACGTACAGTCATTAGGCACAGAACGGAGAAACTTGAGAAATAACACGTCACTGCACTCAATAGATTCGATAGCTTTGAAAGAATACTGGAAGAAAACCATAACAGCCACCAATCCAGCGGATGAGAACGTGTTGTATCC
Source organism: Parnassius glacialis (assembly GCA_033319125.1). Classification (NCBI taxonomy): domain Eukaryota; kingdom Metazoa; phylum Arthropoda; class Insecta; order Lepidoptera; family Papilionidae; genus Parnassius; species Parnassius glacialis. The sequence goes on along the minus strand of JAVANC010000004.1, from coordinate 72,669,716 downwards.
GACTTTAGGCAGATTTGTTTCGGAATTGATGTGTTTGCCTCATTCAATCGCTGCAGTTGAGCGAATTTTCTCCGCTATTAACCGATTCGTTGCGGCAACAAATTTCGACAACTTTTAGATGCGGCGGCGAACAAATATTTCGTGACACGCTTGGCGTGTCAAGCGCCATAATACTTCTACGCCTATAGTGCCATCAGCCATGTATAAAAATAGTTTTCTTTTTTATGCTTTTTTCACTTGTTTAGACCTAATTAAGTTTAGTTGGCATCAAACATCAGTCGCAAACTGAAGGAGAAGGATACTTGTCTATAGTGGGTAACTACGTGGTTTTCTAAGTGTTTTTCTTGAAATTGAGTGACTTTTTTTATGCAGAGATTACAAATCTTTGGTACTCTTTTTATTTTATAAAAAAACATTTATATAAATAGGTACAGCTAAGTCACCCTAAAGAATCATGGTTGTTATTAAATTAAATTTTGACCTAATAATAACGTTTGTAAATATCAAACAATCAAGAACCCTAATTTGGAAAAAATAAGCTTTATGTTTCATTGATATTTACAAATTTTATATATTATTTAATGTAACCTTCCATGGTTCTTCGGGTCATATTGACCCGAAACTGAAATTTAACTGTCAATAAAAGTCGTAATTATTAAAATAATTTACTAAGACTTTATGACAATTATTAATTAGGCATTCACTATATATTATTATTGTAAAATGATGGTGAAGTCTCTTAAGAATTTAAGAAAATTAAGTTTTTTCCGTCTTAGGTGCTTCCAGTGTTTAGCAAACAATGATGCTTTGTTGCTTTCTAAGAATACACTGACAATTTATAAATGTTAGTAATATCTTCATTACTTACCGTGTTATTGTTGAAGGTACTTTGAGAATAATTGTTTATTTACATTAGTATGTCGGTAGATTACATTATTTACGTGTGACAATTACTTTTATTTGATTCATTCGTTGTTTGGACTTGATGTATTTCGTTGGTGTTTGAAATGGCTCACAATTTGACTGATTCTGCGATTTCGCAAATCGTAAACTATGATATAAATTCCGAAGATGAAATAATTAGTGAAACGGTGAATAGTTTAGATGAAAATCCTACCGACAATATTCAACCCAGTTTATACAGTGAAAGCAGTAGTGACGAAACAAATAGCGATGAGGAGCCTCTTTCAAGATACGTTACCAATACCAGTGCTAATGAAAACCAAATGCTATCAAAAAATGGTGAATTTATATGGTCAAGAACCCCATTAGAAGTCAGAGGTCGTTTGAGTAGTGCAAACCTAATAAAACTTACACCAGGCATTAACAGGTATGCTGCTAATCGCATAAATACATTTAGTTCTTTTGATTTATTTCTAAATAAGCGTATAAAATCTATAATTTTGAAACAAACAAATATAGAATGTTCTTCACGTTTCGGAAATGGATGGGAAGCGTTAGATGAAACGGAATTAGATGCATATCTAGGTCTTCTTATTTTTGCTGGAGTTTTCAAGTCTAACGACGAAAGTTTAGAAAGCTTATGGTCCGAAGCTTATGGAAGACCTATATTTCGGGCAACAATGTTCCTGAAACGTTTCAAACAAATTTCTGCGATTTTGCGTTTTGATAAACTTTCTGACCGAGAAGCAAGAAAACAGAGTGACAAATTAGCGGCTGTGAGAGATATGTGGGATGAATGGGTGAAGCTGTTGCCTATGTTTTATAATCCAAATATAAATATCACAATTGACGAACAGTTACTTTCATTTAGCGGTCGATGTCCTTTCCGACTATATATGCCAAGCAAACCAAGTAAATATGGCATAAAATTTTGGATATTGTGTGACAGTGAAACAGGATACGTTCGTTCAATTCAGTGTTATACTGGAAAACTGCAAGGAAGTGCTCCGGCAAAAATCAAGGAATGCGTGTAGTTTTGGATCTGACAGAAGGTTTACAGGGCTACAACCTTACATGTGATATTTTTTTTACATCTTATAAATTAGCTGAAAAACTTTTAGATCGTAAACTTACCATTCTTGGAACCTTACGGAAAAATAAGCGACAAATACCCGTAGATCTTTTAGATACGAAGAAACCTGTATTTTCATCTACTTTTGCATTCAATTCAAAAATGGTTCTTGTCTCATACGTTCCGAAAAAAAACAAAAATGTAATTTTGTTGAGCACAAATCACAACAAAATAGAAATACATGAATCCGAGCAGAATAAACCAAAAATGATCATGGACTATAATGCAACAAAGGGTGCTGTTGATTTTCTAGACAAAATGGTTTCGGCCTATAGTTGTAAACGAAAGACTAGAAGGTGGCCAATAGCCATATTTCATAATATGATTGATATTTCATGTTTCAATGCTTATGTATTATACTGTGACACCCACCCAGACTGAAAACAGAAGAGAACAGTACAAAGACGGTTGTTTCTAGAGAAATTAGCCATGGAATTGGTAAATGATCACATCGAGCGTAGTCTGTATTTGAACCGAGTGATAGGAGGCATTATCCATGAATATTACAGAAGGCTCTGGTAGGCTGGGCAAAAGCACGTTCTGGAACCACTCTTTAAATGAATGAAAATGAAATACAGAGTCATTTAATACTTCTCCAACTGTCGCCGAGTGATTACTTAGACAGAATGTTAATACCTGTTTGAAAGAATTTAGATTTGAAAAAGTATTACCGCATAATATTGTAAAATACTTCAAAACCATTGATGTAAAGAAAACCGCAGATTTGTGGGGGATTTCCGTTATAGTGATTGCGTCCATAATAGATTTAATTGCACCTCATCTTGCTATTATTTTTAATACTTGTATCGATTCTGGTGTGTTTTCAGATTTAATGAAGTATAGTAAAGTAATACCTTTATTTAAGTCTGGTAGTACATTGGACCCCGCTAATTATAGACCTATTTCTGTACTATCAACTCTCAGTAAAATTTTTGAAAAAATAATTTTGGATCAATTGTTAATTTTTTTTTAATACAAATAAATTACTTCATAAAAATCAATTTGGTTTTACAAGGGGTCGCTCGACATCTGACGCCGGTGTTGAGCTTATGAAATATATTTTTAATGCCTGGGAGAATTCACAAGATGCCTTAGGTATTTTCTGTGACCTTTCCAAGGCTTTCGATTGTGTTCATCATGATACATTAATCAGGAAACAACAACATTACGGTGTAAAAAATTTGGCGCTTAGACTTATTACTTCATATTTAAGTAACAGAACTCAAAAAGTCATCATCAATGGTAAATGTTTCTCCGGATCGGTAGTATCAATGGGCGTTCCTCAGGGCTCGATTCTTGGCCCATTTCTGTTCTTAATCTATATTAATGACTTACCTTATCTTGTAGGGGATAATCACGATATAGTATTATTTGCTGACGATACCTCTTTGATTTTCAAACTGAAAAGGCAGTCAATTAAATATGACGATGTAAATAATGCTCTATCGAAACTAGTACATTGGTTTAACGCTAACAATTTGCTCTTAAACGGCAATAAGACAAAATGTATTAAATTTACAATACCTAATGTAAAACATTCGAAAACCAATTTGCTCTTAAATGGAGAGGAGTTGAGTCTTGTGGAAAACACTGTTTTTCTTGTTATTACTATTGACGCGAAACTTCAATGGGGCTCTCATATATCTAAATTAGCAAGCAGACTTAGTTCTGCAGCGTATGTAATAAGAAAGATTAGAAGTCTCACAGATGTTGAGACAGCTAGGTTAGTGTATTTTAGTTACTTTCATAGCGTTTGCTATGGGGTAATGCGACTAATATTGAAGCTATATTTGTTTTTCAAAAGAGAGCCGTACGGGCGATTTATAATCTAAATTGTAAAGAGTCCCTCAGAGAAAATTTTAAAGAAATAAACATATTAACTTTGGCATCGCAATATATTTATGAAAATGTAATGTATGTACATAAAAACATTAATAGCTTTAATAAGAATAAGGATATTCATACCTTAAACACTAGGAACAAACATAAGCTTGTAATGCCAGTTACTAGACTCCACAGAGTTGGTAATTCATTTATGGGGCAATGTATACGCTTTTAGAACAAAATCCCAGAACATGTTCAAAGTTTGTCAATAAACAAGTTTAAAAGTTTTATTAAAGAAAAACTGTACAAAAAGGGTTATTATAATATCAAGGAATACATGAATGAAAATAACCCCTGGGAATAAGGTGATCGCCACCATGCTGGTTCTATGAAAATTAATTTAAAATTGTATAAACAAGATTATTGTTATATGAAATTATGTTTAAATAAAAGTACCGCTGGGTTTCTTGCTGGTTCTTCCCAGGACAGAGGTATTTTCCGAACCAGTGGTAAATAAAATAATGACTTTCAATAAGTATTATGTATGTAATCCATATTGAATAAAAATCATTCTATTCTATTCTAATGTAGTGGCATTCATTTCCTCGTGGTAGTCATTTGTGGTTTTTGATTGAAATGCCAGTAACGCGTTCTCCACATAGCCGTATTTTGCAGAACCTGCGTAGCATATTATAAGACGGGCCCCCTTACCCATTGGTACTTTCGACGTCGACGCTTGTGTATCATCCGTCCAAGAACGGGAAACCGTGTGATTGGCGTTTAGCCATGTCTCGTCAATGAACACGACATTATCCCAGTTATCAATATTTTTTGCTTCTCTCAAAAAACTTATCCGTTTTAATATTATGTCGTATCGTTCTAATAAAATTTTTCTTTTGTCGGTTTTTTTATACGAAAAACCAATATCTTTTAAGATTTTGGTTAAAGCAGTTTTACCCCCGCTAAACAGTCCAGCTTCTCTTAACGATGCCAAAAGCTTCTTCCTGTTGAGATATTCATTTCTGAAATAGTAACCATATATATGATTTCTGATTGCATCGGCGTCAAAGGTGTCAATATCTGTCACGGGTTTAGTTCTACGTTTCTTCTTCGGAGTACGTAAAATATTATCTTCCGTGCCAGTAGAGCCGAACTTTTCTTTATTAATATTTGTTATCGTTCGTTTGCTAACTCAGAGCGCCTGAGAGACGCGTTCTTGTACTTGTTTGACAGGTAACAGGGGTCCGCCATTTTGCCGCTCCCGCTCAAAGTAATCTTGCAGGTTGATGATTAACTCACGGGCTCCACTTTTCAATGTTTGTCCACGTTTAGGCATTATTATGCACCAAAAGTAAAAAGAACGCAATACAAAACACAATCGAAGTCCGATTTAGCGCCGATGTCCATTAAACCATTAAACGAAAGCCGGGTAATCAAATAAAAACAGATCGAAAACACTTGAAGAACGTGGTCTATGCGCACAAAACGACTGTTTTAGCGTCACAAAATGGCGGCCCATAACGCCATTTGGGGTTACCATTTTCAACCTAAATATAAAAATGCTACTTTCTTTCGCGCGTTCGGTTTGGTCGTAGTTTTATTTTTATATTTAATAAAAGTTATCTTATAGTCCATTATTTTCAAATTCTTAAAAAGAAAAACAAAACGTATTATTTTATGAAGTATAACTGTATAAGAACAGATTACGATACTGTTATTACCTGTTATTGTTAGCACAGCACTACAAATATAAAGCGCTGACATAACCTTGTAATAGCGCAGTATAGATTTAGAAAAATATTGTTTACCAAGTTATTTGACACTCAGTTTGGCACAAAATTATAACATTCATTGATTATTTATATAATAATGTTGTTTTAATGCTCATCAATTGTTAAAACGGTACACAACCAAAAAAAATATTTTATCGTAACTGCAACGCCAATACAAAGTTACGTCGTCAGTTCAATCGCGATGTGTCAGGAACGCATTCCCTGAACGGCCGAACTATAAATGTCATCAAATATTTTTTTTATTATTTTTCCCGTGATTTTAAGACCATTTTAAATAAATCTACCAAGTTTCATCGAATTCGAAAACATTTGATACCTCCAGGGGTTAGGAGGTTAAATAAATTTAAATTTTACAATATAAATGATTACAAACTATTTACAAAATTTATTTTAGAAACAGCTTTGAAGCGACCATCTCATTCCCAGGGGTTATTATTGACCATGTATTTATTTATATTATAATAACCCTTTTTATACAGCTTTACTTTAATTAAATATTTAAACTTGGTAAAAGAGATACCTTGTAGATTTTCTAGGACTTTGTTGTAATGGCGTATACATTGCCAATAGCAAAAATATTATCAAATAAGCCTGAACAATGTTCCATACAAAAAAAATTGGATTATTTTGGTATGAAAGTGATGAAAGTTTCTTCACTATGTTACTTTTAAACTTCTCCAAGCGACGTGCATTTCCTGGAACAAACACAATTTTCTCATCTACTTGTTTTTTAGAGTAAGTCAAGTTTTTTACTTAACTCAAGTTTTTTATATTCCCAACGTTTCCAGTACTTCACAGTATCTATGGTGCTAGCCATATGTGAAATAAAGGATTAAGAAATTTACCGCTGAATATCCTTGATTTTATGTCAAGACAACCAATAATATTGCTGATATCTAGAGGAATTCAGTCTCAACTTTTACAAGGTTACATGTTACGATGGCACAGTGACAGTGACAATGACAGTGAATAAGTTTGAATTTGAACACAATTTGATTAATTTAGAATCGCATGATTTGGCTTTACCTTTAATGAAGTTGTGAGTGTAATTGTCTACACATGTACGTAATGTATGTATGTGTGAAACTTCTTTATGACATATCATTCTTCTTTAATTATATATTTTACTTATGTAGGTTAAATAATTAGTATACTAATGCAGCCACATTACAAGAAAATGTGACATTTTTAATACTGTACTTTTCTCCACTACGTCGATTAAGAAATTTCGCTTTAAAACTAAAATGATGGCAATATGTAATCTAGTTCCTACTAGAAAAGTTAGTTAGTTTCAAAAATATACTGATATTGACAAAATAAAAAGAATATTGACATATGTTTTTAGATTTTTCAACAGTTCCAAACTTAAAAAAACAGATAAGAAAATCAGTGTTTTTCAGATGTTGAGCTTGAATTTATGGAAAGAATATTATAATAAAATATAATCATCATCAAGGTTATGCAAAGGAAATTGCCTCTGAGAAATTATTCGAATAATTTCTCAGAGGCAATGAAAAAAAAATGTCACATTTTCTTAAATGGGGCTGCATTAGTATACTAATTATTTAACCTACATAAGTAAAATATATAATTAAAGAAGAATGGTATGTCATAAAGAAGTTTCACACATACATACATTACGTACATGTGTAGACAATTACACTCACAACTTCATTAAAGGTAAAGCTAAATCATGTGATTCTAAATTAATCAAATTGTGTTCAAATTCAAACTTGTTCACTGTCATTGTCACTGTCACTGTGCCATCGTAACATGTAACCTTGTAAAAGTTGAGGCTGAATTCCTCTAGATATCAGCAAAATTATTGGTTGTCTTGACATAAAATCAAGGATATTCAGCGGTAAATTTCTTAATCCTTTATTTCACATATGGCTAGCACCATAGATACTGTGAAGTACTGGAAACGTTGGGAATATAAAATAAATTAATATATGCATTAAAATCCATTTAAACTAGATTTATTTATACATGTGGCTGAAGGTTCATTGGTTCTATGCCAAGCCACAATAGTACAACTCTTGATTCTTTTAAGTACACATTGATATTAAATTCTAACTTAAGAAGATTATGGAGGCGTTTAGGCATTATAGTTAATAACATCTAGGTGTGCTTAGCTCTTTATTGATGGGACATATCCGAGAATTTGAACACAACAAGTGTATTGATACAGCACCATGACTATGAACAACGGTTAAAATTTCCAATATGGATCATCAATTGAAATGCCCATATTTTTTTGTAGATAGTACTCACTAAAAGAAAGTGTTTGCAAAGTTTCAATATGTAATCAGTTATTTTTGCAAATTTATGTCAATTCCTACGGTAAAACTGACGCTATTTTGTATTATCATTGTCATCGTCAGTAGGAATGTCGATTCTTTCAGAAAAAGATCGATTTTATAAAGCGATTCGAATCGTAAGCTGACGTATTGATTCACAAAAAATCGATTTCTAAAATTTCGATATTTTTTCATGTTTGCATTTATAATGGAAATATAAATCTATTTTATGAGAACAAAATCCCCTTCATCAGATATAAAATAGGGGGACTGATTAAAAGGGGTTTCTGTATCTATTTTGAGACTGCAACGTCTCTGGCGCTTTATAACTCTAGGGGTAGGACAGACTCGTACCAAGTGGAGTCGGGGTCAATCAATTCGATTCTTTGACATAAGTTGAACCTAACCTATTTTATTTGTTATCTGCCCTAATAAAAATAAATAAATTAAATTAAAACAAATTTCAATAAGAGATTATTTACTATGGTATCTTTCTGGTTTTTCATAAAATGGATTTATATTTACATTATAACTGCAAACATGAAAAATATCGATATTTTAGAAATAAAAATCGATCTTTTTCGGACAGAATTGACATCCCTACCGATGATGACAATGACAATACAAAATAGTGTCAGTTTTACCGTAGGAATTGACATAAATATTGCAAAAATAATTGATTTTCAATAACTTTTTTCTCAAAAAGTACACGTTTCCGCATCTTGAAACTTTGCAAAAGGCTTTCTTTTAGTGAGTACTATCTACAAAAAAAATATGGGCATTTAAATTGATGGTCCATATTGGAAATTTTATCCAAATTATATCACAGCCTATAAAAGACCACTGCTGAACATAGGCCTCCCTAATAGATTGCCTCACAGGAGGGATATTTGCCATAGTTGTATGTTTATCAATTTCACCTCTCAGTGGGTCATGTGCTCCTGGTAGATTATCTTCTATACATCCATCCATTACAGCCTATAAGTTCACTGCTGAACATAGGCCTCCCCAATACATTGCCTCACAGGAGGGATATTTGCCATAGTTCTGTTGATTTAACAATTTCACCTCTCAGTGGGTCATGTGCTCCTGGTAGATTATCTTCTATTCATCCTTCCATTACAGCCTATTAAAGTCCACTGCTGAACATAGGCCTCCCCCATATATTGCCTCATAGGGGGGATTTTACTATAGTTACCACACTTAGCAGGTGGCAGGTAAAAATTGTAACTTTGTGTGTGTGCTTATAATAGTGTAACTTTTCTGTAAAAATATGTAGCAACACCCAACTCGACGGAAGTCAATGGAAAGCTAAGCCAGTAGTATAGTTGTAGTACAAACGGGTCGGCTCGACCAGGGTAGGACCACGCTCTCACAGAATACCAGCATCAAATAGCAGCTTAACACTGATGTGTTTCGTATGGTGAGTGTAGAGAACCGAGGAACATTTTTACTGGAAAAGAGGCATTCCATCTTAGTCCTTATGGGTGTCTACGCATCTGCATTTTGATTCGCAAACTAGGATATATGTAGATGTCTATGGGCCGCAGCAACCACTTACCATCAGGTGGACTGTGTGCTCGTTTGTCACCCTATCCTATATAAAAAAGAATAAAAGTAAACGCTTTAACATCTAGAGATTCTGCCATTCAAAATGTAGTTATCTGTGACAAATGCTTATTATCGAGAATAAGTTAGTGAACAAATATATAAAATGATAATTAGGTACTCACTTGTTTACTTTGTTTCGTATGTTTAATAGAGAAAGGCGTTGGTTTGGCTTTGGTTATTGGCATCATTGTTAGCCTTGTCGAGAATCTTTGCACGATACCCTGATGATGTATAAATGATCATCGGAGATGTTTGTGTTAAAACGCGCAAGAATGAGATTTTTGCATTTATTCCACAGACTTCATTGTCCACTGAATTCAGCTCTCCCTTTAAATTGTTAAACTTCGAAATCGAATTTTTCAAAATCACAATATTACACAAGTAATTATCGTGTATCGTTGATTTACAATGTACTCTTGACGCAGTTTGCCTTTAACCTTATTATTTATTTTTCTAATTTAATAAGTATGTACTAGAAACGATTATAGAAACTAAAATAAGATTAAAAAGTAAAAACACACAATTACAATCTAACTGCCACTAACTGCACAAGCGGTTCTCATTCTCAACTCCTTTTCCTTTCCAAAATCCACAAGCAAATGGCGTAGTTCTAGTGATGGGTCAACTCGAATTACTAACTCGAGTTAACTCGAGTTGTATCTCTCTAACTCGAGTTTGGGCTGCTGCCTGCTGTACATGTAAGAATCAAGTGAGCCAGCATAAGAGTAGGAGCGCGATTCGTTCGTTGTGTGCCCGCTTTGTATTTCAAATAGTATTTAGCTACAGCGAAAACAATTTGTTATTTAGAGATTTATAATAATTAAGTTATGTAATTTAATTTCATTTATAAGTTTCATTAATTATGATCATTATAGTCACGGACCTATTATTGTAATAGCCGAAAAGGGGGGTTAAGTTATAAGATACATCATATTTTAAATTAACGCCAAATGTAACACTCAACTTCAATAAATATTTTGAATTTGAAAAAGTTTGAATTTATTTAAGAATATTTTAACTGTGATAATTAAACTATTAATAGCTTATGTACCTACATCTTAAAGCTAAACTAATATTATTTCGTGGAGACTGCTGCAATGAAAAAGCTAGTTTTGTTGTTAAATACAGGTTCTTACTTTAACTAATATTAAAACCAAAAAACATAAGTATGTGATACATAATAAATATACTTTTTTTATTTCAATCCTACATTATAAGTTTGATAATTATGGTTATCCCAACTCACCAAAGCGCTATAAAGAAAAACGAAATTATAAAAAAGTAATTTTTGTAACCAATCCTTTACTCTGTTTCACACTGCTAACTCGAGCTGCGTAACTCGAGTTTAAACTCAAGTTGCGTGAATTCCAACTCGAGTTAAATCGAGTTGTAATTTTTCCAAGTTGGCACATCGATACGTCGTTCTCATTCCTCATTCGTCGTCAGTCGGAGATATTTTTTTTATATAGCTGGCTTTACGACTCTGGGTTCGAGCCCTTCTGAGCCTGAAGATACAATCTATATAGTTCGGCCGTTGAGAGAATGCGTTCCTGACACCTATCAATTAGTCACGACTAGTGATGGGCACAACATAACACTGAGTTCGTTACTGTTCCTCCAAAATGAACCACCGCGTTATTTTTAAGATTATTTTCGTTTTAATCGAAAGGCGGAATCATTTAAAATTTATATTTTAGTTATATAAGTGGAAACCAAAAAAAGTTAATATTAATATAATAAAATTGTTTTATTTATTTTTTGTTGCAAAGTTACAATCTGTATTTCTATGCAATAAAGTACACTGAATTGAATGTGCGTACAGAATATTAATCAGACTCCGATTCGGTTGAGGAGGTGGTGTCTTCATCATCATCTTCGCCTACATGTATAATAATATTATTATCAATAACAGAATCAATCCTGATATCTCAGTCAAAATGTTCCACAATCAGGTTTTTAGTCTTCTCAACAACCTTTGCCCAGTCATCTCTTGTGACTTCCCCGCAGGCTTCTTTTAATAGGGTCATCATCTTTTTCGTGCTGAATGGCGGAGAAGTATTGTGGCGGGCGGCGTTACCTTTTATTTGAGCCCAGATTAGCTCAATCGCGTTATATTGGCAATGATACGGTGGAATTCTTAGAACGCGATGACCGTACTCCAGAACCAGTTCATCGATTTCGTATCACACATTTGCCGCTTTATTTTCTTTAACTAATTTAATTAGCTCTGGTTTTAGCATCTGCATATTTGCGTTAATGCCTTTTGCTTGTAACCAAGCCACCATTTCTTCTTTTTTATTAGCTTGGGTAGGTGGCTTCTGTATTTGAACCGAGTGATAGGAGGCATTATCCATGAATATTACAGAAGGCTCTGGTAGGCTGGGCAAAAGCACGTTCTGGAACCACTCTTTAAATATAGTGGCATTCATTTGTGGTTTTTGATTGAAATGCCAGTAACGCGTTCTCCACAAAGCCGTATTTAGCAGAACCTGCGTGGCATATTATCAGACGGGCCCCCTTACCCATTGGTACTTTCGACGTCGACGCTTGTGTATCATACGTCCAAGAACGGGAAACCGTGTGATTGGCGTTTAGCCATGTCTCGTCAATGAACACGACATTATCCCAGTTATCAATATTTTTTGCTTCTCTCAAAAAACTTATCCATATTAATATTATGTCGTATCGTTCTAATAAAATTTTTCTTTTGTCTGTTTTTTTATACGAAAACCAATATCTTTTAAGATTTTGGTTAAAACAGTTTTACCCCCGCTAAACAGTTCAGCTTCTCTTAACGATGCCAAAAGCTTCTTCCTGTTGAGATATTTATTTCTGGAATAGTAACCATATATATGACTTCTGATTGCATCGGCGTCAAAGGTGTCAATATCTGTCACGGGTTTAGCTCTACGTTTCTTCTTCGGAGTACGTAAAATATTATCTTCCGTGCCAGTAGAGCCGAACTTTTCTTTATTAATATTTGTTATCGTTCGTTTGCTAACTCCAAGCGCCTGAGAGACGCGTCCTTGTACTTGCTCGACAGGTAACAGGGGTCTGCCATTTTGCCGCTCCCGCTCAATGTAATCTTGCAGCTTGATGAATAACTCACAGGCCCCACTTTTCAATGTTTGTCCACGTTTAGGCATTATTATGCACCAAAAGTAAAAAGAACGCAATACAAAACACAATCGAAGTCCGATTTAGCGCCGATGTCAGTTTAAAAAGCAGAAACAGTCCATTAAACGAAAGCCGGGTAATCAAATAAAAACAGATCGAAAACACTTGAAGAACGTGGTCTATGTGCACGAAACGACAACAGACGACTGTTTTAGCGTCACAAAATGGCGGCCCATAACGCCATTTGGGGTTACCATTTTCAACCTAAATATAAAAATGCTACTTTCTTTCGCGCGTTCGGTTTGGTCGTAGTTTTATTTTTATATTTAATAAAAGTTATCTTATAGTCCATTATTTTCAAATTCTTAAAAAGAAAAACAAAACGTATTATTTTATGAAGTATAACTGTATAAGAACAGATTACGATACTGTTATTACCTGTTATTGTTAGCACAGCACTACAAATATAAAGCGCTGACATAACCTTGTAATAGCGCAGTATAGATTTAGAAAAATATTGTTTATCAAGTTATTTGACACTCAGTTTGGCACAAAATTATAATATTCATGGATTATTAATATAATAATCTTGTTTTCTAATCTAATCTTGTTTAATGCTCATCAATTGTTAAAACGATTAACAACCAGTAAAATATTTTTATCGTAACTGCAACGCCATTACAAAGTTACGTCGTCAGTTCAATCGCGACATGTCAGGAACGCATTCTCTGAACGGCGGAACTATAATTATCCTGCATAGTACACTGCTTCACAATATGTTGATGCGCCACATCGTGCAGCCCTTAGGAGATTTCGACAACAACTTGAGCCAGCAGACAGCTGACAATTGGCGATGGTATCTCAAGGCTCCTAAGCAGACAGACACCTTATCTTGCGAATCACATCACCATTAGAGCACTTGTTTCACTGTTTCCACCAATAGTTCACATGCGCAGACACTTAATACTCAAAATCACACCACTTTTACATATCAAAGTTCACTTCACACCATTATTTTAACAATAATACAACAGCAGCAAACCACCGCCACTCAAGTTTCCGCCAAAACTCCGTGATTTTTTTATACAAAAATGCTTTATGGCTCTGGGTTCTAGCCCTTCTGAGCCTTGTGCAATGGCGTCACAGATTACTGTATACCAGTAGCGTCTCTGGTATTTAGTGTATTATCTATGATCGTTCCTTTGACGTTCCTTGATTATGAAACCCAATACTTTTTGTGACTTTTAAAATATGTCGCATTACACTTCAAACACTATATTTCACCTCTTTCATACGCATGACCCGAAACCAGAGGGCCTTCGAGCACTATAGTACGGCCGCTGAGTTATTACCGATTTGACAGATTATTCTTAAATTAATCGATATAACCTTGCACGAGCGACACATTTGCCGAATGATTTAGAATACCTCTTTAATATAAAACTTTATGTCAAAATGCCAGAATCAAGTAATTTTCCAATAAACTCTGTTTCAAAACTTAAAATAGTTTGTAAATAATATGAAAACATTTATTTTTTGTTCTTTGGCGCGCTTGTACAAAGTTACATCGTGCGTCTAGTTTTCATAGTGACGTGCTTGATAGTATTCGGTCCGAATTCATTGGAATAGAAATGATATTTATTTTATTTCGATATTTTTATTTTACTTATTCCTTCGAGCAACTAGACTATAATGCTACCATTTTTTTGCGTCTCATAATTGCACTGTGTTGCCAGTATCTCTATGATTTTTAAGATTTATGTGTGATCCAAAGACAGAAATACTGTTTTCTATGATTTAAAAATAAATACAATTAAAATGATTATGTATTATTTTTAACATTCATAATATATAAAACAACATTTAATAAATATAATTTTCTCCCTCAATTAAGCAATGTTATAGGTGTATTTTTTTAAGTAATTGGCGATACTATTCTGGCAACACCCTTACCACCGCTATTTTAATCTGTTTAGTCGTCTTCCGTACTCTCGTGCGCACAGACTACGTTCTCTTGTATAACCGTTGTTTTTTGACTCGGCTTTCTCCTGTTTATCGTTGCGCTTTATTGGACTAATTTTGTTTGTGTTTGGTAATTTTGTTGAAAATGCCGAAACGAGGAAAAACATTGAATAGTCAATGTCGTGAGCTTGTACTAAAGCTACAGGATTACTTTGAGCGTGCGTCACAAAATGGCGGCCCTTTGATTCCTGTCACTCAAGTGAAAGATCGGGTTTCACAAGCTCTTGGAATTGGTGCAAAAACATTATATAATATAAATAAAGAAAAATTTGGTGCTTCTGGAAGTGAAGATAATGTTTTACGCACTCCTAAGAAAAAACGAAGACAAAAGCCCGTGACAGGTGTTGATGTTTTTGATGCAGATGCAATAAGAAACCATATATATGGTTATTATACTAGGAACGAGTTTCCAACTAGACGTTTGCTGGTCTCTTTAAAAGAAGCTGGGTTGTATAAAGGCGGTAAAACGGCGTTGTCAAAACTATTGCACGAAATTGGGTTTGAATATAAAAAAACGAATAAAAGGAAAATGTTAATGGAAAGATTTGATTTAATAATTAAAAGGAGCGAGTTTTTAAGAGAAGCCAGAAAAATCGATCTACGCCCATCAAGGATACTCCACCTAATAAAGAACCTGTGTCTTTAACTATTATTGTTTTGATTTTATTTAATTACACACTATACTAGAATATTTAAAAACAAACTGTTCCCAAATGATATTAGGGTTACTGGTTCAGTCACTTCACTAGTATTGTCAATTCGTCATGTGTCAAATCGGTAATAACTCAGCGGCCGGAGTATAATACTGTATATAATCTTTCTCCCTCGCTCCATATGTAGCTTCAATGCAACCGAACGAGGCAAAATTCAGGACACACAAGCTACATGCAATTCCTCGTTCTTGAAATAAAAATGGACTAACGTAAAATGATTTCATAAATTTACGCGGACGCTACACATTAAATAAAACTACTTTTATGGATTCTATCGCGTTTAATTATACTTATTTTTAAATTCCCGACGTTTGTAATGCTTTCCAGTACTCATGGTCACGGGGAACTGAAGTGATTGACGTCTCGGTGTCAGAGTATCCCGGAGCACTTTCAGCTTTTTTTAATTATAAGTTTTAGTCCAATCTACGCAGAATGAACTTACTGCGTCTTGAACAAGGAACATATTACTCTGTAGCAAGAGGTCTTGAAGTCTTGCAGTGGTAAGCTTGGGTTTAGTTTTAATTTTATTAATTACAGGATCCCAAGCAGGTGGTAGTACCCAGCCTCCCTCACTATTAAAATTAGGATATTTTTAATTTTAATAACCTGACGTATTATCCTTTGCAGGATTCGATGTTCTTTCGCGAGAATTTGTGGTGTATCAAATCTAATGTAATGGTGAGGGCCGTCTAAGATATGATTACAAACTGCAGACTTCCCGGAAAATTGGTGTTTTACGTCAGCTATATGCTCTTTTACACCGAGTTTTATGGATGGTCTTGCTTGCCCTACATATATATATATATATATATATATATATATATATATATATATATATATATATATATATATATATATTATATATATATAAGAGACCACATTCACAGTCAAGCTTGTACACTATTGCATCTTGTAAAGGGATATTACAATTGACGGGTGGTAAGAACTGACTAATCTTCTTCAGTGGCTTGAAGAATGTTTTAATAGAAGCTCGCTTCAAGATGTAGGCAACCTTGTCTGTGACTCCTCTGACATGGGTAGTACAGCATACACACGCTCGACTGTGGCCGGCTTCACTCGGTCACTGCAATACTTGCTCGACGTGCTAAAGCTCCTTAAAGGCCTTATGTCACAGATCCCTTGTACTCTCTGAAACAAAGATTTTCACACAAATATTTCAAATAAATGTTTGCTGCATATTTTGAAACTTTTTTCGGTTCCCAGTGGCAGATATCCAAATTTCATGCAAATTCTGCTTCTTCGGAAAACTGTAAAGATAAAATAATATTAAATATTTTTATATTAATCAGTGATATAATCGAGCTATAAATATTATGATACAGGTAAATAAATAATCTTGAGTGATTAGTTTTTTTTTTCTTTATAGGATAAGGGTGAAAAACGAGCACACAGTCCACCTGATGTTAAGTGGTTGCTGCAGCCCATAGACATCTACATCTATCCTCTGTTACAGATCAAAATGCAGATGCGTTTTCACCCGTGAGGACTAAGATGGAATGCCTCATTTCCAGTAAAACCCATAACTACAAAATGTGTAGTTATAGGTAAAACTAACCACTCAAGTGCCGCCTTTAGCTAATTTTGTCATTCTACGATACTAAAAAAAGCGATAGTATAATCAAAACTATTTATTAGAGATGCCGCAAATAGTTAATATGGCGACTAGTCATATACCGATTTTTTTAAGAAAAAAAGTTGCCCCACGCTAGGAATTTCTCCTGTATTGTGGGTGCGTTTACAAACATACATACACAAACAACCAGACACCGAACAATTATCTGTAGGCCATACAAGTATTTGTTCTGTGCGGGAATCAAACCCGCGATACGCAACGCAGCAGTAGATTACTCAGCAACTACACCAACCGTGTCAACAAATTATATAAAAAGATATTGTACAATATTGTTTTATACAAATTTTACTTAATTAATTAAATTAATTACCTGATATGCCTTTTGCCTGAATAATTTGTAATCTGTAATACATCAAAATAAAAAATTCATTGAAACAATGTTTTTATTTCTTTCTATCAAACGCTGAGAGGAAAATCAGGGGAATTTGCTATACGAAACTAGCAACACAGAAAATTGGCTATGCAATGTAATTTTTAACATGAACTCCTATATATCCATATAAATCCTAATTTTTAATGAAAAATCAGTTTAAATAATACATTTTCATTCACACCAGGCTAAAATTATACATTTTACGAGCTAAGATAACAAAACAAGGCATACTTACGAATGAAATGACAATCCTGGAACTTTTGGTTCATCGTCACTTTTACAATCAAGAAGATTGTACCGCACCACTGTGAATGAGGTTTTGCCTGTATTTCCTTGATTAACACAAATTAACGCCGATTAAGACTAAATTCGCGATAACGTCAAACTTGTTTAGCTAAATCTTTGCGCTGGCCTTGAGAAAACGGGCATGCAGTGAGAGATGCAGATAGCCATGCTCTGTCCCTGTTCTTCTAATTTCTGTTTACTTCTTGGAGGAAAGAGAAGGAAGCTCTGTCTACGGTTTGTGGTAAGTAAGTAGGTTATAATATAATATAGGGAGTGAGCGCTTGGAACATTGTAACCGTTACTGATTTTTCTTAGAAAGAGAGGCACCGAGTTTTGTATTTAATCTGCTTCTAACATTGATAAATATTTACACAAAATAAAAACATTACCAACGTGTAGAGAGTTCTTAACTTAAAGTAATATTTTAGACGTATGCTAGAACAATAATTTAACATTTTTATCGCTAATCATAGTTGGTATATTCCATATTGTATTTCAATTAACATATTATTAAGTAACACGAAAAAAAAACACTAAAACACGAATGTTCTTTCCCGAAAAACTAGGGGGTGCATTTTACACTATAGATGACAACATAATTTTAAAATTTGACGTTGTCAAATGAATGAATATATTGTTTTTTTTTATAGGATAGGGTGATAAACGAGCACACAGACCACCGGATGAGATGTGGTAGCTGTGGCCTAGAGAAATTGTGTTCTTTGCTGTGGCCCATAGACATCTACATTTATCCTCGTTTGCGAATCAAAATGCACCCCGACCAGGGTGAGGCAACTCTGTATGAAAGCTGAAAAACCTGCACACAATCATGATTTTGTCAATATGCGTGTTGGGCTTGTTAAAATAAAGCGAGATAAAATATCGCTGTCTCTTTCTTTAATTTTGTTTTAGATTGCCATTTTAAAAATTAGATAAACAAATTCATATGACATGGAAAGAAAATAAAAATATTAATTCGGTGTTAAACTTTTATTGGTTTGCTTTTGAAAGTATAATTACATACATATTACTCTGAGATTCGCAAAATTAGTTTAACTATTAATTGATTTAAATAAAATTATTAAATATTAGCAGAATTTTATCAAAAGAAGCCATGAATTAATAATAGAAGAAGAAAAAAATGACATTTGTTTGTCAACGTCTTTCATATTGAAAATATTTTCTGAAATTGATTAAAATTTATTTCATAGGTTTAGTTTTTAAAATTTATTATTCATTTTTGCTTATATTCAGTTACATGGACTTCATTTTCGCATGTACGCAAATATACAGTCATAATATCGTCGTGAATGTACAGTAAAGATTTTTTGTGAGATGTTAATTCTGTATAAGATATGGACTATAAATGAATTCATTATTTCAAAGTTTTATGCACGATTTGTGATCATCATCGAAAGTAAGTTAGGTGTTGTGTAAATAAAAAGCACAAAATCAAAAAATCAAAAGTTTCCTATGATAGGAAAAGAAAAACTTATGACAATATTGTGGTAAGGCTATAAACATTTGGATTTATTGGCCGTTATTTGTAGGGTTTATAACTATATTGACTCGAATTGTATCTGTTTCAGATCACTTATTTGGGCTGAGTAAAGTTTTCATCATTAGAATTTTTCTGATTTAAATTTACGTTAATGTTCTGTGAAGAATAACTCTCTGACAATAACATGTGTTATATATTAGTAACGTGCGTGGAAATATTACGTGCAAAAGCAATAAAAACATCAATAATAATGTGTAGTTTATAAAACAATGTCTTCCAGAAAATAAAATTACTTAACTATACTTATTTATAGTTTTATTTTATCCCACATACGAATCTAAATTATATTCGAGTAATTTTAGTGCAACCTCTCAAATATATGGGAATTTACCCCATAGGTTTATGAGGCTTGAGCCAAAATTACTCGAATAAGCCTTAAATAAAAAGTTTTAAGTTACAGAATACAAAGTTTTGGAATTCCCGCTAAAAAAGTTTTATATGGGCGTCCACAGTAGCGCTTTTCGTATACACACATGAACACGTGTTTTCGTTTTTTAGTATGAAGTTGGCGTTCTTCTCTTGATAAAGAGTAATTGTGTTCTGTGACCCCGACAGATGTATTTTAAATAGCACATTTCAAAAATAAATATTATTTAAATTGCACCCATGTAGTTTATAAATTAAAAATAGGTAAATATTGCTCAATTTATGACATAGATATAACTTGAAATAATTAGAAACGGGTACTTTTTGGAATATGTCAAAAACTACACCTTGCTTGACGTGAAAAGTGCATAAAATGCAATACTAAGTGCAAATAGATAATAAAACCAATTTTCGACCAAGAGTGTATAATCACTAGGTTTAATAGGTGGGACTTTCTTAGTAAAAGTAAATGTATAAAAGGGTGCCAGATACTTTGACAACATCAAGACATGACATTTAATTACCTCACCCCCCTCCACCCCTACCCAAGCCTACGAATTTGGAGTATATATTTAAAAAATATCTGACAGACGTATTTTAAAAATTAATTTCTCAAAATTATAAGAGGCGAGATAATAGGAAACATACCTTTTCTCTTTTAAATACTAGCAATGCTATTGACATTACTTATATTCCCTTTAACCACTGTAAGATAAAAATGCTTGTGTTAGGATCGGTTCATGACAGTTGTCTAATGGTGGGTTACAATACACAACCTTTTGAGTTCGCGGTCCGTACCCCATTGGGTTATTTTGGCTCACTACACTGTATTCTATCTCATTCTCTCGTAGACTAAATCATATAGATGTATATGTTGATCTCTTTTTAGTGTCGCTTTTTCGATTCATCGAGTTTCAAATCACAACGATTCTAAAGAAGTATTCACTTCAAAAAATAGGTAAAGGTCACTCACCTTTTGTAATCACATAGTAAAGAGTAATGACTAGAGGAGAAGCTTCCTAAGAACGTCAAAAATGTCTACCTATTATGATAGGGTTGTCACCTGACGCATGTGAAAATTTAAGAAATTATGTTAATAATTATAATTATTCTAATTTTTGTATTTTTTTAAATGAGCGACTACCTATATTTTGCATATATAAAGGTAAAAGAAACCTCTCAGAAGTCTCTGAGAGGAGGCCTGTACCCAGCATTGAGACGTACAGGCTGTAACCTTAACCTTAACCTTATATAAGGGTAGGATAATTATTTGAATTTCATGATATAAGTAATAATGGTAAATAATCATGAATTTATTTGATAAATTAAATAAATAATAATAATATAGTTCCTACTTATAATTCCAATTAGTTTTAACTTTCAAATATTTTCAACAATTTAAAAGGGAAATAACTGTGAAAGTAATGTAGAAGTTCAAGTTTTTCAATTGTTATTTTCAGATTATAAGGACTGGAACACTCCTGGCTGCAGCAAGGACCAATTACTTATACCTCCATCCAATCCCAGATCCTTAACACTACCCAAATCCCCAACACCTCCCAGATCCACAACACCTCAAAAATCTTCCACACCTGCGAAATCTCAAACTTTTCTTCACAGGCAACCCACCCACAACCCCCATTTCAGCGCCGTCAAGCCAAAAAGAAACCACCTAGATCACATTAGAAGATTTTTTTTAGTGAGGAGAATAAAAGGAATGATAATAAGGAGAGGAACACTGTTTGTATAATTATAACGAGAAGAATCGACAGAGACATTGACCTTCGTCAACATGATACTGAGCTACAGTTGCAAGCTCAGTGTAATAATATATACAATAATGATAGTACATGTTTTTAATAAAATGTCTCATTGAAATTTTTATTTGAACTTAATATTAATACCGGTAAAAATAGATAACACGTAAAATCTAAAGTCGAATTTTTTATTTATAATTACTTAAATTTTTTTTAGATCTTGGCAGTGGACGGAATTTTTTCAAATATTTAATTTAAATTATTAAATACAATATTAAAAGCTATAAAAAAAACTAAAACTAATTATCATACAGTCCTACTCCCCGCGGTATATCGCCAAGAACGCTGGCTGCGTTTACCCGCTGAATGGCTATACTTAGTCTTTGAGCGAGAAAAGAATTAGTCCTCTTATCACCAGCAGCAACGACCAGTCGCGGATGGAGTTCCTATGTTTACCGACTAAACGTTGATAAAAGCCGGTTGCGTAAAATATCTTGTCGTTGTTGTTGTCGCACAAAGAAACTAAAACAAAAATGAAAAAGATCTGAGGTTAGGTACATAATAACTACAGCAGGTAAATTAATTCTAAGCATTATTTTTTTTACACCTTAAGCTCTAAGCTTATTATTCTATTCCCTGTCAAGTCTGTTTTAGAATGAAATTGAAAACAAAGGAATTTAAATGCATTTTACTTAGTCTGTATATTCTTGAAATTTCAATTCAGAAATATCCATAGTTCGCCGAAGAAAAACCCATTGAATAATACCACTAGACTGATTTAGATATATTTTTTTATAGGATAAGGGTGACAAAAGAGCACACAGCCCACCTTATGGTAAGTGGTTGCTATGGCCCATAGACATCTACATCTATCCTCAATTACGAATCAAAATGCAAATGCGTTGTCACCCGTGAGGACTAAGATGGAATGCATCCTTTCCAGTAAAACAAACAGCTATTAAAATAAAACTATTATTAATCAATTAAATAATTAAGATAAAACCCTTACCTACACGTGGTAGTCATGCTGCAGCTATATTATTAGTATGGTTGTAGCACGAATGGTCCTGGAATGGACCGAGAAAGGACCACGCTATCACAGAATACCAATGTAAAATAGCATCAAAATGCTGCTGTGTTTCGTATAGTGAGCGTAGAGAACCGGAGACCCACCCTATTTACTGGATCGAGGCATTCCATTTTAGTCCTCACGGGTGACAACCATAAACTTAAATATATTGGCGTATAGACCACCTGACAGCCCGAAAACGCGTGACCAATTTTGATTTGTTATTGCGTGCGTTAGCTAGTGATGTATTTTTTACTTACAGGGACTATCGAAAATTATTGTTAAGGAAGCGGTAAAAGGATTTTAAAAAAGTGTTTAGTGCATGAAGTTGAATAACTTCAAAAATTAACTGAATTTTACCATACTAATAGTTCTAAAATAATTAAAAAGTATTCATATAACATGTTCCTGGGAATAAGCTGAACCTACCATCCTTTTGTTGGATTTGAATTAAAATGTATAAAATCCCAGGTGAATTTACCGATAAACTTAAAAAACTCCCCAATAATCAGATCGGAAAGTTGTATTTTCGAGCTTTAATCTTTGGGGAAAAATATTTACTGCCGTGAGCAGTTTCCCCGGAATTTCTTTTTTAACATATTGTTAATATAAATAGGTAGATACTTAAATAAGTATGTACTTGTTTATATTTTATACTAGCTGTTCCCCGCGACTTCGTCCGCGTGGAGTTATTTTTCGCGAAACCCCAAAATAAAAGCAGCCCAAGTTACACCTTATAACATCAGCTATCTGCCAGTCTCTATACATATTGACAAATATTGACATTAATATTTATACGATACTAAAGTCACTCAATTTTTTTGCCTTAACAAAGTTCAAATTGACTTTTAAGTATTATTACGAATCTTTTGTATGGGAATATAGAAAAGTGTTGAATCATCTTCGTACTTCAAAGAATATTATAAAAAAGAATTAGCGAAATCGGTTCAGCTGCTCTCGAGGTTTACGCTTAACAACATATTAAGCGATTCATTTTTATATTATAGATATATTTTATAAAATGTTTTGATGGGGTAATAAAAACGAGGACACGAAGTACATAACAGCTGCTTTATTTTTTTATATAAGTATTACCTGTGATAATTATAAACATTTAATAATTAATAATTAAATACATTATAGAATTTTATTTTAACATTCGACTTAAGTATAGATGTAAACTTAATAATTCAAGGAAGGAAACTTGTAGGAATCAGTTAAATAAGATTGCTCTGCTTAAAGGCCAAAATGTTTATAAGGCTTCATCATGCTTCATGTTTATATTCTTTCATCTGTCCCTGAAAAGTATAAAGTAATAATAAACTTTTTTTTCATTTTAGCTGCATGAATATTAAAAACATAATGATCTTGACACGGAAAAGTGGACTAAGTGTCTGAGGATACAGATGCACTTTCTATTCTCTCAATCTCGGTATGTTAAGAAAATGGTCTCATGGTATGAACTCATTCAAGAACTGACCGCGGCAAGTGCAAGTCAAGCATGAATTTGGTATCGACCGTTGTGAGTATCAAATGCTAGGGAATTTAAACTATCATACTATCATTACTAAATATCTATATCTAACTACGTTAAAAGTTGTATCATTGTGACTTGGGAATGTTACGAGCTTGGGGTTCGAGAAAATTAATACTGCCGAGTGAATTACCAAAATTGACACTTTAATTACAGAACACTAATTACAACTTAAAACCACACTAATAATAAAACACAATAGTACTACAGATCACTTTAGTTCACAGTTGTATCGCTTCGAAGTATTCGCTTATATCGCCAATTCAATACTGACTCGGTCGTGGTCTATACCGGCCTTATATTGGGCCTCAGATAGTTTCCGGAACCTTCTACTGTAGAAACTAGTCTACTACTTCTACTGTAAAATCTAAATTGTTCGAGTACATATCGGTCCCGAAATTTCTAGAAGGATCTTGACTCTCCTAGTTCTGCTACTCGATACTAGAGGGTGCTAGTGGTAACTAGTGTTGCCATGTACAAGACATTAATAATGGCGCGCAACAGGAATATAATCCGAAGTTCCGAAGCTCCGCTCAACCCCTTGGTGAAAATAGCGTGATGCTATGAATATTGTACTAGTATGACCGTGAAGCTGTGCGGTTGGTTAAAAGGTTATACATTTATTTTGGGTGATACATAGATATTTAGTTGGGTTCATAATGGCTTAAAGAGGATAATCTCAAGATTTTTTCTGCCATTAATGTACTACAGTTTTGTAATGTATGAAAATATGTCTCTATATTTATCTAGGGTTGGATATAAAATCATTTGGCAGGAATTTGGGGGAGTAAGGTGTTTTATTTGATAGAGGTTTGGTCCCCGATTATAATAATATCACTCACATTAAAAGGTAATTCACCGTTATCGAATAAATAAATAAAAATTATTAAAACCTAAAACGCGTAAAACATGGAAAAACGTATGCAATATTACTGTGAAAGCTGGATAGCACACAGAATTTTGTGTAAGTGCGACAAGGACGTAAGACTAGTGTCAAGTGTCAAATAAGAAATGATTATAATATTATACTGTTTTATATCAGAATTGTTTAAACTGCCAAGAAATTCTTAAACACCCAGATATACTTTCAGTTGTAATGGGTTAGAAGTATGTGGCGGGAGCGAAGGCAACCTGGCTTTATAGATAAGATATCTGATCTGATCGGATATGTACTAAAATTAAATTAACACGCCCCGACTCCACGTAGTCTTGTCTGCCCTACTCCTAGAGTGTTTTTGTAAAGCTGTAGGCGTGGAACGCAAGGTTACGCTACGCAAGGGTGAAGGGGCTGTACTCCCTACTGCACCGAAGCCGTTGTAGAAGTAATTTGTGTCAATATTCCTGTGTAAAAAAGTGAGGTTATGATTAAAAAAAAACCATTACTCATAAACTATACTTTTCCGCAAGGAGGAAAGGGTAGAGGGGCTTTCCCTGATAGGGCACACTCCTGCCCCCCCTCTTCCCGCCTCGTGACGGAGACGATAAATTTTATCATTTTGAGGCTAGGTCTATGGGATTTTCTTTTTGATTTTTCGCAAGAACAGTGTATTACCTTTTAATGGGAGTGGTGCCGACACCACTCCCATTAAAAGGTATAAAATTAAAAGGTAAAGGGTGAACGCCCCCTTACTCCCGAGAGTAAGGGGACGTTCACCCCCTCCCCTCTCCTCACCACCTGCCCCCCTCCTGCCAAACGATTCTAAATTTCAAGCTTTATCTATATTTATCTAAAGTTTTGAAAGTAAAATTTTGAAGTCTTCTTATAACAATATTTTACTTACTGGTACAAATAATGGTCAAATAATGAAATGACGTCTTTTAATAAAATTGTTTTTATTCTACTTTTTCTTTTATAATTCTCAAGAAAAAATTTGCTGCAAATTGTTGACTTCTTCTTTGCATTACAGCCAATCCGTCCAATGAACCTTAACCATTTTTTCTAATTATAGAATCCGGAGGGAATCTGTTTGACAAACGGCAAAATAAAATTACATTTTAGAACACAAGCCTAGGATTTATTTTCTTATTGTGTAGGCAAGTCTATCGATTCATTATAAACATTCAAGATAAATATCGACATTAATTTTGATATAGTTGAGTCAATCCCTACATCCGTACATGTAAAAATTTTTTTTATAAAAATGTATTTATCAAATTCATACAAATTGTCAACAACGTGACGTTTTTCTTTGTAAAATATCAAAATAATTGAAATCGTTCTATATTTTAAACAGTATATAACATAAATAACCAAAAATAAACGCTTCATGACATTGACAACGTCTTGAGAATTTACCTGTGAAATGTGCAATTATCAATATTATTTCTATTATTAACACCACAATCACTCACTGAACAAGTAAGCATTTTGGAAATAGGTGGCGTACTAAAAATAACCACTATTACACTTTAGAAAATTACAAAATATCTAGGAGCTATTTCTTGCGGGCCGAATTGCGCCGACCTGTCATTCAAAATCGGTTACAGAGTGATGAGATCATGAAGTTATAGATAAAGATGGAGGCCACACTTGGAACAACAGCTTGAGTCAAATACCTATGTATCTTTATCTCACTCTCTGTGGTCTGACTTCTCTTTTTAGTGTGGAACACAATATTGCTATGTTTTTATTTGAATCTCCCGGTAAATTCTTAGAAATAATTTCCACACTAACTAAATCAGAAGTTAAGCTCTGTAAAATAATGTACCAATAAATAAATTGTTGATCTACGATTAGTTACATTAAACATTCCAAAACTGAAGGTCTCGTATGCATTATTGGGTTAACGAATTAGTGAATTACAATCCCATTTCCTAAGGGTTCGGTAATGTGGCAACATTAGCCCTATATGTCAACATAAATTAGACAAATATGGCGGTTGTTTACTTAGCAGTTCACAGCATCGTTTGAGATATTTAAAGTTAATTATTGTTATAATTCAAGAAATGGTGCAAACTTGTGTAGTACGTGGTTGCGGCAGTAGTTGGTGTCCAGGAGGTGATATAAGATTTCACACGTAAGTGTTTAAATAGTGACTTCTGGCATTGAATACTTGTAAACATACTTTTTTGTATTTTCACTTATTTTTTTTTGCTGAAACGTTTTATCAGTGTTTTAAACATATTAGTAAATTATAACTTTGTCAAAATCAAATAGTTTTACATTGAATTTAATTAAGTTTGAACAATTTTATTGTTTTTGTTTAAAAGAAATCGCACTGAAGTAGTGTGACCATATTGATGATGTATCTGAAACTTTCCGTGTGACCTTAACTAATTATATGTACATGTTTCTTATTATGTTACCGGAAATGCATGAAATTTAGGAATTATGTATACTTCCTATATATTCTATATAATGACGGATTTCATAGATTTCATAATTTTAAATTAAAAATTAGTAACATAATATATTCTTTTGGTAGACAATTTATTTTTATTTAGTTTTTGTTTCTCATTATTCTGATACTTTAATAACGTTTATAATAATTATGTATTTAGAAATGTAGTAGTTTAAATGTATGATATAAAGCAACATTTTGTAAAATATGTTATTATTTGCAGACAACAAGCGCATTACATGAAGTCTATTGTGCAAATAGCTGCTCTGGCTGTACCAAGCACTAGTTCTGGCATTTATGAAAGTAGTTCTGCACTTAAAGAAACAGAAGTGAAATGTACTGGCTGTAATATTGAAGACCAAACTAGTAAAAAACAATGTCGAAAAATTCTTGAAAATTTATGCAATCTTAACAAATTACCTGTAAGTTTCCTGTTCCTTTATTACTAAATACATACCTTTTATTTGTATTTATTATGACTTTAATATTACATTACGTAATGTATTATATATAGCTTAAAACACATACATAATTAAACTCTTTAGTGCCAATTGCAGTGTGGTAACCGTCATTATGATACTTCATTTATGCGTGCTCATGAAGGCGCGCTCCGGTGTATTATGTGTTACCTATTAAGTAATGTAAATTTGTACTGACATTATGATGTAGAAGAGTTATTTGTTTCTTTTTTTATGTTTGAGTTCTCTAATCTCTGGAACTATACCAGTCTGATTTGAAAATATTTTTTTGCATTTTTAAAACCAATTTCTCAGGAAGGCTATCTAACATCACGCTACGACCCTTATGAGCGGAGCAATACGATGTACGATGCTAAAAATACTGATTTCATAAAGTTTTCTTGTTTTCTTAGGTCAGCAGTGAATACGACGATCCCGCGAAGATTGATAGGGGCGTGCAAGTGAAAATAAAGTGTACTAAAAAAGAAATACTTGAGATGAAAACTAAGATTTTTAAGCAAAAAGTGGCGCGCCAAACTAAAAAATTCAAGATAGTTCTTCTTTAATGGACACTATTAAAAAGTATACGGGTCAGTCAAAAATTGAAAATATTATTCAAGGGCGCTTTGCTCATATCTGTAAGGACTTCAAAAAGCCACAGAGTAATCCACATGGTGTGAAAAATTTCAATAAATAATTTTAATATGGAAAGTGTTTTTATTTATTTTTTTAAGGTTTTTAACAAACCATGTAGTGGCGGTGTGAGAATATCCACTACCCCATATCGTTCCGAGGGTGTTGTAAGAGGTGTCAGAGGGAAAATGAAACAGGACATGGGCAGCGGCATCTTCCTGATAACAACTCAAAATAATAATATATTATCGTTCCTATTACAGTACATATGTTACTAGAAATCTATAAAATCCGTTATTATATAGAATTTCTAGGAATTGTAGATAATTCTTAAAATGAACTGGATGTGTGGAATATAATATTATACACATTTCAGCTCAGAGCAGCCTGACTCGGATGGGTTAGGTCAGAAGGCTAAGGCAGGAGCTCCGCTACGCTGCTTTAGTCCTCGTGATATTTTTTTTAAATAATTGTCCAGAAATAGATTTAGTCTGTCTGAACAATAAATCAGGTATATTTGTCCCAATTCATTGATCACCTGGGGTTATAATATACCATATATATAATATACCAGCGTGAAGTAGAGGTTCACCTCTGCGTTTCGCTTGGTGAGTGCAGGTGGCCGGAGGCCCTTTTTACTGGAAATGAGGCATTCCATCTTAGTCCTCAAAGGTGACAACGCATCTACATTTTGAATTGTAATAGAGGATAGATGTAGATGTCTATGGGCCGCAGCAACCACTTACCATCAGGTGGACTGTGTGCTCGTTTGTCACCCTTATCCTATAAAAAAAAATTATATTTCGTTGGTACCGTTTAGGAATTGTATAAAATAACCAGAAAATACATTATCGAAATGGTAGTTATAAAATATTCTCTGATATATTTATTTTCCACATTTTCTAAATAGGCTCGGCATTATATGGGTTGTGACGGAAATGCGTGGTCATATTTTAATACCGGCTCTGCCCATGGAAATGAAAAACTTTCTTCATAAAACTAGTCAATTCCCAAAAAAAATGTACAAAAATATATAATCTATATAGGCTAGGTCTTAGTAGTAAACAGAGATATAGATATTTATAAATAAAACACTTAATGTAACTCAACTACTTATAGCGAAATCCTGGGAAAAATAAAATAAAGGTTACCTACTTAGAAAGGGAGGGTCTGCCCACAGAGAGCGAGATAGTAATACATAGTTTAAGCTTCAAGTAGATATCCGGAGTGTGGTCTCCATCTTTATCTATAACTTCATGGATGAGATTTGGTATCCTTTTCTATCTTGCATTTTTGCCATAAGCAATTTTCTTCTCAACAACGTGACAACGCATATTATGTATTTTGATTCGTAATTGAGGATAGATGTAGATGTCTATGGACCACGGCAACCACTTATCATCAGGATGACTATGTGCTCGTTTGTTACCCTTATCTTATAAAAATATATATTAATTAGTAATACTTTAATATAGTACTTTTTACGTATCTTAATTCTGGTCCTTGCCTTCATTCCTCGACTGCCTAACGCCACACAAAATAATAAAAAGCCGCGGATCACATTCTTAATAAAAATATTATAAACTTATATCAACGAAAAACCAGAGAAACTTAATACTAAAACTTCTCAATAGCGTTCTCGCTGTAAAAATATCAGTGAGAACAATTTCTTAGTTCTCTACAGTGGATAGACGGTAAATTACGTCAAAACTAGATTCATGCTGCCCAAATCCACACATTTTGCGTCTTACGATTATTAAACCATACCATAGCTATGCATAACACAGCGTTAGATGTTCGTGCTTCTAAATTTTAGTTCCAAATACGCTCACGGAGCACTTTTTAAGTTCCCATATAAAATTTTACTCAAACTTAACTGTCTCGCAAACTGTACTATAGTGCAAAATGTTCGTGCTCGGGGTGCAGGACAGGGTTATATGTTCTGTGATATGTGGTATACTCTTTACTCGGTAGATAGTGGTAGAGCAGGTATGGGCAACCTTTGACATGTTGAGGGCCCGTAGGTCTATGTGAGGGCCAAACTTTAGCGTCCAAATACGTTCGCGGGCCGCGTTTAAAAGTACTTAGTGCATTTTAAAGTAGTGATAATATTTTTTGTGAAATAATACGACAATGTTATTATAGTACAATTTATTAAAATAACAAAATGAAATTTGATAAAATGGTACATTATAATTAAATCGTTAAATTTGCAATTGTTACAAACTACGAAAGAAATACACCGAAATCAATAAAACACTTGAGCTTGAATTTGGGAAACTAATCGATCGATATTTGGATTAATTCCACTGATACAAAGACGTAAAGAATTTTACAAATTATCGTCAGTCAGTCCTGTATGATGTGTTGATTTGATCAATGAAAAGAACTGTTCGCATTTATAAGTACTGCCAAACACACTAATCAAGTCTTTTTCTAGGGGTTTTTTGTAGAAATCGCACAACTCTACGTCTTCAAATTTGAATTTTAAGAACGAGTTTTCTTAAATCTCGATCAACTCAATTTGTAAGTGTATTGGAGCATTTTGTACATTATATTTTGTGGGAGTAGCAAATAAACTGAAACAGTCTTCCATGTTTTTGAAGTCGCTAAATCTGTTCGAAAATTGTTCCGACAGTAACTTGAGTTTTTCAGCATATTGGGCATAAGCAATATTTTCATATGCAGAGAGCGTGTTGAAATGGTAACTGTTACCAGACAGCATTTGTGACTCCCAGAAGCGTATTTTGATCTGAAACGCTTTCAAATGGCTGTACAAATCATTTACTAACTGTCCTTGTTTTTGAAGTTTCAAATTTAAATCATTCAAATAGCCAATAAGATCGACCAGAAATGCCAAGTCACATATCCATTTTGGGTTACTTAATTCAGATAGTGGTTTATCTTTTATTTTCATAACTATCTCATTTCTGAGCTCGTAAAACCGTATCAACATTTTTCTTTTGCTCAGGCATCTGACTTCACAATAATATGTTACTTCGTTATATTCAGCCGATATTTCATCCAAAAACGCCTTGAACTGACGACGGTTAAACACTCCGGATCGAATAAAGTTAATGGTTTTTACTACCACATTCATAACATTCTGAAGTCGAATGGACTTAGAATACAAGTTCTGTTTGTGATAATGCAATGAAGGAATATCAAATTATCTTTTTGTTCATTTAATTATGCTGCTTTTTATTCAAAATTCCGATGAAACCTTTACGTAAGCCGACCATAGAAGGTGCACCATCAGTGCATACTCCAATTAATTTTGACCATGGCAAATGGCAAGCCAAAACTTGTGAATACCTTTTGAACTTCAATAAAAATATCCTCTCCTGTAGTGGTTCCATTTAGCGACTGTAAAGCAAGCAATTCCTCAGTTACAGTGAACTCCTTATCAACACCTCGAATAAATATAGCCAGTTGAGCTGTGTCAGACAAATCGGTGCTCTCGTCTAATGCTATGGAAAATGATTGGAAACCGGCCATACGGTCAGTCATTGTTGTTTTTATATCATTAGCCATCATTTCTATACGTCGAACAACAGTTCGTCTTGACAAACTAATTTTTTCAAATTCATTTCAGGAAACAAAATACCGCAAACTTCTAACATACACTCCATGATAAATTCTCTTACAGCAAATGGTTTAAATGCCTTTGCCAATTTTGAGCTAAGTATAAACTAGCTTTAACAACATTATCAAGTTGATTTCTTGGTCTATGAAACATTTGATGCTGTTTTTCCAAATTTGCGGTAAGCTTCTAGATTTTTTCTGTTCTTAATTGACCTGTCAGTGAATCCTTTCATTACTGAAATGGATTCATTACACAGCAAACAAATAGGCTTACATTGTGCAAAATAAAGAAGAATTCTTCAGTTCATTTTTCTTGAACCTGGCGACCCTCTGTATCTACTTTTCGTTTCTTTTCACCAGACATCATTTTTGTTTACTTTTCGTTAAATAAACTTAATATTAAACTATAGTTAGTAACCACTCAAGATGCACACAAAGTCACAAAGCAAGTTGACGGCTCCAGCAGTTCGCTAAGATATCGCTTGTCCAAGTTATCACTTCGGTAGCTCAAATAGAACTGAACTAACTTTCGGGCCATCCACCCGCTTATATAGGCAAAATAAAGGAATAATAAGGAATAAACTAGTTTAGAATAATTGAGAAGCTATAAATCTTTTGGTGTGTCGCTCGTGAGGCGGCAAACCTCAAAGAATTTGATCGAGCAAGCCGAGTGGCGGCGATTATCAAAGTTTGAGACGGCAAATATCAAATCCTTTGATGATTTGATGTTTGCCGCCTCACTGTCACTCCCGCGTTTATAAGTACCTAATGTAATATTTTTTTAATTGGATTTTTCAAAATGTCTCGCGGGCCGGATCATATCTTACAGAGGGCCGGATCATACCTTACAGAGGGTCGGATCACATCTTACAGAGGGCCGAATCCGGCCCGCGGGCCGGTTGTTGCCCATATATGTGGTAGAGAGAAATGATTGTGTTCTGTGGACCATAGATTACTGTATATATACTAGGCTCAGAAGGGCTACAACCCAGAGCCGTAAAGCCAGTTTAAAAAAATGAATATATACTACCTACTGTGTCTTAAGCCGGGTTGACACGATAAGAGTTGGCTCGGACCGAGTGCACTCGGATTACTACTCGGACGTTACTCGTATCGTGTAAACATGTAATCCGAGCGTACTCAGACGCCGGCATCTAATCCGAGTGGAATCGGATGATGCTCTATTTTCCCCTTTTACTCGGATCTCAGCTCGGATCATTTTAATTAAAAATGGCGGCGTCAAGGAAAAAGTGGACGGAACGTGATACTGTAAGGTTCGTGGAACTGTATGAAGAAGAACAAGTGTTGTGGAACGTGCGACTCAAAGACTATAAAAACAAAGATGCCCTGAATGCCGCTATTCAGCGCATTATACATAACCTCAATATGGAGGTTACAATTCAAGAGGTGAACACGAAAATAAATAACATTCGTAGCACATACGCCCAGGAAAAAGTAAAAATTAAAAAATCTACCGGGACCGGATCAGGAGCTAATGATGTGTATGTTCCTTCGTTGGCTTGGTACGAAATCGCCGACAGATTTTTATCTGGGGTCATAAAAAGCAGGAAAACTTATCAGAATGTGGTAAGTTTATTTATTATAATAAAACAATAAACATTTGTATTTAATTAATTAGCTGTTTTATAATGTCACGTTAAAATATAAGAACACAGATATTCTTAAAATATTCTGCTACTTTGCCACGGGACGGAGCCTTCTCCAATGAAATAATTTTTATAATTGATTCTTCTTTGCTCTGCCAACCGAGATGGATGATTACTACCTTGATTCACAACATGTGCAATATAATTTGAACTAGGTTCCTGTCTCCACGAACCAGGTCTGTCATCTGTGTCCATTGTTCCCACTGGTGCATAATAGTGCATGGCTGTCTTCATGAGCCAGTTGTGAAGTGCACAAGTTGCTTTAACAATTTTGTCAACTTTGTCTGGACACAAATATATTGGAGTCCGGTATATTCGAAATTCTGACACCATTATGCCAAATGCATTTTCTACTATTCTTCTGGCACGAGAAAGACGGTAGTTAAAAGTTTTCTCTTCGGCTGTCAATGTTAATCTTCGAGAATATGGTTTCATCAAATACTGTTTCAGTGGAAAAGCTTCGTCTCCTAAAATGACACCCCAAGAAGGAAAATTCAGAGTCCCATCTTCCAATTTCTCTTTAAGTATTGAATTACTGAATATTGAAGCATCGTTTAATCTACCCTGGCTGCCCACATCAATATGTATATGTAAAACAGTAGTTCCCGTCTACCAGAGCCAAAAGTACAGAACTAAACTAACCTTTATAATTAAAAAAGTCACTTCCACTGTCGATTGGTTGTTGTATATTGACGTGCTTGCCATCTAAGGCTCCACAACATCCAGGAAAATTCCAACAGTTATCAAACACTCTCGAAATATTTGTCCATTCTTCAGTTGTCTTTGGGATCTGAAAAAAAAACACGGCATATTTTTAATTTTCTATTATTGTTTTGTTACAGGAGAATTCAGATAACCCCTTCACCAGACATTCTAATCGCCCCTTCACCAGACATTCCCATCGCCCCTTCATCAGATATTCTCGCCGAACCTTCATCGGACATACCAGGACCTCTTCCACCACCGGCAGATCTTCAAACGCCATCATCTTCCCAGCAGTTAAATAGTGAAATATTCGTTAAGCCACAAAATACTATCAAGAAGAAGCGACCACTTAAACGACCATTAGTACCTCAACATATCGAGAAGTCTATTGAAACACTTAATAGTATCAAGGACCAAGTACTGTGTCATAAAGAAATAGAAGATGAATTCTCCCTTTTCGCCAAAAATATCGCCAGCCAGCACCGACAGTTGCCCCTAATAGATGCTCTAAATGTTCAGTCTGAAATAATAGAAATAGTAAAACGGAAAAGAATAAATCGAATGCAATTGGAAAACAATTCTACGACATCGAATGAATATACATTTGAAATACCAGAACATATATTCAATAATCTTGAATCTCAGATTCATATTCAACGTGACGGAACAAGGCAAGAATCATCACAACTTGTTGTAGTAAATGATGCATTACAAGAAGAAAGCATCGAAGTTCAGATCCAACGTGATGCAACAAGGCAAGAAACATCACCAGAATTTGTAGAAGATGATCAATTACAAAAAGCAATTCGAAGCATTGGTGGGATTCAAAATAATGAGAATTATCGCTATTTTGCTAAACAATAATTAAGATTACTTTAACTGTAGGTAGCTTGATATTAAATAAAAATTTCACTATGATTTCTTGTTACTGACCTTTATGTACTCCTCCAACCCTTCATATATTGCATCTAGCACTTCTGGCAGAAACTTGGATATGGTGCTCTTTGGAACTCGAAAAGAACTTTCTAAACTTGGAAAACTATCTCCAGTTGCTAAATAGCGCATAGCTATTTGTAGCTTTATTTTGGCAGTTAGAGCAGCTCTCATGACTGTATCAGCTCTCTGTATTTTCGTCGTTACTTTTTGTAACAGATAGTCAAATTGTTCACCGTTCAGCCTCAAATGATTCTTGTAAGTGGCCTTGTCTTCCATGCGTACTTCTCGGAGAAAATTATCCGATGCTCCCAGCTTTTCACGCCTTAATATCCATTCGCGAGTCCAAATCGATCTCTTCTTGCGTTCCTTCTTTCTTTTTACATTGCTTGTTTCTTTGCTTATATGGTTCAACTCTTTTATTAGTATATCTGCAACAACTGCGACACCTTGCAACAGCAGATCAGTCTGTTCCATGTTGAGAAGATCAGTGTGTTCCGTGAGTTGACACAAAATTGAATGAACTTTGATAAGAGTACACTATGATCGTGTAAACCACTATAGGAGTACACTCGTATGACGCTGACTCGTACGAGTGTACTCTGACGTGACTCGGTCCGAGCCAACTCTTATCGTGTAAACCCGGCCTTAACCATGGAAAAACATGTACTTCGGTCTTAAGCTTATGGCTCTTTGCTGATGAAAGCACCATAACAGTTCAATGCAATAATAAGGATAGCTAAAATTAGGAATTGGTCGTCGACGTATTTACAGTCGAAGAAACGAGACTATTTATCGTGAACGATAAACTAGTTTATAAAACAGTTTTTTTTCGACTAGTTTATGCCGTCGACAAAACATGAACGATGAATAATTTACGTCAATATAAACTAGTTGTCGTTCTACGTTGGTTCACTAATTTGTAAACGACGACTAGAGTAAACTGTTAGATAAATAATAAGACTGATGTTATGTGTTGTGATCAACGAGACGTCGATCGGCAAGCGATAACCGATAACATTAGTCTTAGTTAACTTTTGTTTGAGTAAAATGAACTTCCCTGTCTTTTTCAAAATGGTGCCATATACACTACTGTTTTTACGGGCCGACGCCAACGTAGTTAATATTTAAATTATTTGACCACATAAATACCTAAGTAACACTATTACTGTTTACACTATTTACTATTAACACTAGAACTTAATACTATGAATAATTATTGATATTTTAGTTAATCTCTCAATTTAGAAAATTACTAAATACGTTTAACCTTGACCTATGCAAAGCGCATTTCAATGGAGACTAAAATAATAATGTAAACGAAATTCAAAAATCTGCCTACACCTTATATCGACATGCATATTTCATATCTATCCTAGTTTCGATTATCGAGCCTAGTTTTACAAAACACCGCCACTTCGAGAGTCGAACACATGGAGAAAGAGAGATAGCCGTCGAAACAAGCAGGTGTGAAAAGAACGGAATGCTTGATCGACGAGTGACCAGCGAAACAGTTTCGTCAAACGCTCGACGGTGTATATAGTTATGTACTGCGCGATGCAAAATGTCGTTCACGAGTAAACTAGTTTATCAGTAGACGATAAACCGGTCTAACAGTCGACGGCAAATAAACTGTCGAAAAAAAATGTTTGTTCATTCAACGCTCACCCTTACCTATAATAACGACATTAATAATTCTCTTATATCAATAACAAAATGGTTAAATAATAATAATTTAAAAATAAATCTGAATAAAACTGGTGTAATGCATTTCAGTCAACGTTTATTAACTCCCGCCAATGTTAAGGTCCAATATAATAATAAAATAATTGAAGAAGTCAACACTGCCAAGTTCCTCGGGGAGACGATTGACAAGAAATTGAATTGGAAAGAACACACAGAAATTCTTAGTATAAAAATAAGTAACTCGACATATGCACTGTATAAATTGGTTAAAGTGCTTAACATTAATGCGTTGCTTACAGCGTACCATGGCTTAGTTTCATCGTACCTAAGATACGGAATAATTTTCTGGGGTAATTCGACTTATAAGGAATTACCTTTCAAAGCACAAGAGCGATGTATTAGGACCATGTTTAAACTAGAGCCAACTGATAGCTGCAAACCCTATTTTATAAAATATAAAATACTGACATTACAATGTCTATACATTTTAGAAATTTTGTTAAATATAATTGGCACTTATTTCCCCGTTTATCAGACGTAGTTAGTCGCAACAGACGCGATGATACTATTCTATGTTTGTACAGCTCAAAAACTGCAACTGAAAAAGTGTTTTTTGCATGGCCCCTTTAATATATAATAAGCTTCCGAAATGTTGGAAGAAACAGAATGCCTGTATAATTAAAAAATAAAAAATTATATTTAGAAGGCAAAGAATACTGTTACGAGCTTGGAGTTCAAGACAATTAATAACTGCCGAGTGTATTACCAAAATTGACACTTTAATTACAGAACACTAATTACAACTTATAACCACACTAATAACAAAACAATTGTACTACACAGATCACTTTAATTCGCAGTTGTATCGCTTCGAAGTATCCGCTTATATCGCCAATTCAATACTGACTCGGTCGTGGTCTATACCGGTCTTATATTGGGCCTCAGATAGTTTCCGGAACCTTCTACTGTAGAAACTAGTCTACTACTTCTACTGTAAAATCTAGATTGTTCGAGTACATATCGGTCCCGAAATTTCTAGAAGGATCTTGATTTTCCTAGTTCTGCTACTCGACACTAGAGAGCGCTAGTGGTAACTAGTGTTGCCATGTACAAGACATTAATAGTGGTGCGCAACAATACTATAGCATATTATATAGATATAGAATATAACTATAAACAATACTATAGCATATAATAGAGATATAGAATTTTTGAATAATAAAATTTAAATCTTATGTAACAAGCAATTCTATTATTGGCATTGTATAAAGCAGATAAAATATAATGTATCTTCATAGTAAATAATATTAACAGACATTTAATTCTAATTTATTACTTAGTTTTAGGTTTATTGATAAATTTTTTAAAATTAGTTTAATAATAGTTCAATTCAATAATGTCTTAACAATATTTCATTTTCAATTATTGTAAACTATTCATATTATTTTCATTGATTTATACATTTGTACGCCACAAAGGCCAAACTTTTAATGTATCAAAACAACCTGCATGCTATATATGTATACTCATGTTTCTACAAATAAATATCTTATATCTTGTGGACGTGTGGACTAAAGCCGCGTCTCCACCAAAATTTTGTTGCCACAAAACTCGAAACATTTTCGTCGGCAACATCAAAGGAATACGCTTGTTGCAAACATTTGTTCTCTCGACTCTTGAGACGCTCGTTGGAAACAGTTGTAAACAGTTGGAAACATAACTGTTGTCAACGTTTTTGGTGGCTACTTATAACCTCCTTGGTGGATACGCGGCTTAAGGTTATAAGTATAGTCTAGTCTAGTCTCTGACTAGTAGGCCTGGGTCGTATTGCGTTTTCTGAGAATCGTATCTAAATCAGATTTCGAGTTTCAATATCTGATATCAAAACTATATATTTCAATCATAGACTTAGGATATACTTACGCCAGTATATCCTAAGTCTATGATTTCAATATCTATATATTCTGCGTACACTTGTTTATATTTTCTACTCCGATACGCTGTTGATACCTGATACGAGGATTTTATAGTTACTCTTACCTTTTCGATGCGAATCAGTATTGTAGATATATCATAGTAAATTTATATTATGTTATCTTCTTGGAGCTAATGCAGATATAGTTGTAGTTTTAACTTTATTATTTTAAAGTTTTGAACGAGTTATTTATTTACATCACAAATTGCATTTAAAAAGATAAATATTGCAACTTTTTCCTTCCACTACATTTATTCTGGCAGATCTGTTAGAACTAAAAATAAATTGAAAATTCTATATAAAAACAATCAGATTTGAAATTTATCATTATTAGGCAACATAAGTTTAACTTTAAATTCTTACATCTATGATTAAAGTTAATGAAATAACTTTGTAACGTAACGATGTTATAAAATTGTTCGTAGAGTTATGAAGATTAGGTACTAAATCATATACTATTGGGTTACGCGACTGGGAAGAAATTGCCGTAACGCTCGCTCCTACCCCTGTATTTGTCTTGGCCTGAAGTATTTAAATAAAGATGGTTAATATATATTTTAACTGTTAAAATAAACAGTTAAAAATTTGCAAATCTATTAAATAAATAAAATAAACGATAATTAATAAAATTATCATATTCCAGTCCATTCAAAATCATCCACGATCGATTTCTTACCTAGCCGTATTTATATTCTTTACTTTACACTTTAAGAGTCAATCAATTTTCGTTCGATAAAATGACTTTACCCATAGAATGGAGTAGATGGCGGTTTACAAAACAATTTTATGATTTATTACGTTAACATTCACATGTCTAAAAATAAGGATTGTAACAATTATTTGCTAATATATACTTAAAGTCAAACTTATATCCAATATTTTAGGCTGAACTGGTTTTTGACAATTATCATATTAAGGCCGGCCACATACATACGGAATTCAGTTTCGTGATTCCGTTTCGGAATCTCAAATCGGGATTCCGTGAATACATCACACACATACGTTTTTTTCCGTTCGGAATAACAAGGTTCAGTTGAGAGACGTTAGCCATTGAGTCTAGACATTCTGCCAGCGAATAATGACGACGATTTTCTAATTGCGCTTCCATTGTTGCTGTATCATTCTTACTATGTGTATCCCCTTATCACCCTAAGCTTGCAATATAGTCAATACTATGTAAAAAGATCTCTCCATCCAAAGATATTTTTAAATATTTATGTATGTACATTCTTTCGACGAATTATTAAATAAAATAAGATGAAAGATTACGAAAAGCTATACACCTACAAGATTAAACGTAAACACATACATAAATACACCTACTCGCTTCGGTCGTGCGACGAACACTGAGCGCATTCCGTACGGAATTTACGTATGTATGTTGCGACTCGTACAAAATCTATGAAAGACGTGCGTTCGGAGCGGCTTTTTTCCGTTCGGGATCCCGAACGCAGAGGCGGTCATACGGAATCTCGAATAGGAGAAATAACGTACGGAAAAATAACGTACGTGTGTGGCGGGTCATAGATTTTATATGAACTTGCTGCGTTCGGAATCCCGAATCGGAATATCGAAACGGAATCCCGAATCGGAATATCGAAACGGAATCCCGAAACGGAATTCCGTATGTATGTGGCGGGCCTAAATAAATCGTTTGCGGTTAAATCTTTTGAAGTGTTGTTTTTATTAAAACGTACGAAATGATATTTTTAACACATAGATGTAACGCTATTGACTGAATTAATTAGTGGTTGTTTAGGCCAAACAATCAACATTTGAAATTTGCATTCACACTTGTTTCCGCCCGCTGACTTGTAAAGGTCACCGTGGCCCCACTCCCGTGCGTCGTTGGACAGAGGGCGCGAGCGCAGAACGTGAGTGCAACAGAGTTGCTTGAAGCAGTGCTGTCGATAGCACGTTGTGAGGTCACCCGGGATAACCTCCATTTTTTTTGAGTCGGTTTTGTTAGCAAATTGATGCAACGACGAGGTTTTTGTTAAGTCTAGACAAATAGACGCCGGTTTGATTAATTATTTAGAATTAATATTGATTGCGACCAACGTCCGGTTTTTTGATGCATGTGGAATTTACTATTGGAGTTTTAGCTTCTAGTTTGCTGATCCTTAGTGCGTTCACGCGATGACGTAACAGTATTAATTTGATGGATTAACCTAAATTCGTTGGCAAGTAATTTACGTAACTAAACTTGTAGTGATTGTCGGTTGAACGCTGAACTTTGTGATTCGTGAAGAGATCGCGTTAGTTCCCTATTTGTAATAGGGTATTTTACACCATGTAAAAATAAGCCAAAGAATATATATTTATGATAGATTTTGTAGAAAGTAAACGAGAAATATTGATTTCTATTTATAAAAAATGCATTATAAATTTTATATATCAATTTAAAGAATATTTTCTTTACCTGTGCCTCAAATCTGCAAAACGATGTCCGCCATATTAGATAGTGTCGTGACGTCACTAGGTCAAAGAAATAGGATATGTGCTGTGTACTAACTAGTTAATTTCGAAATTTTTCAAGTTATTATTACGATTGTTGACTTTCATTCCAAATTTTATTGAAAAGGCATCATGGAAGACGGATTCGTAAAAGCGAGTTTATTACTTCGCTTTTAGCACTAATGTTATAGATATTATAATATAAGCTTAGGTGAGAAAAACTTTTTGTTATATTTTTTTGTACAAACCCTCAGACGAAATAAAAAGTCACTTTTTTATTTGGTCTGAGTACAAACCATGTCTTTATTCCCATATAATAGAAAAAAACAGGAATTAAGTAAAACACTGCACTGCACTTGCAAGTGCTATCAAAATGGCCCACAAAGGGCGGAACAGACGAGCGATGAACCTAATCTATTACAAAATTTGACTTGCAATAGGTACCTATCATGTCATGATGTTTTGTTTTGTTTAATCGATAGTTAAATATAAGTCATATTTACATCAGAGTGATCTTCACAGAAGTATAGTTTAGATTTTGTAGACAATGCCTTCGGGTCTCTTCTTGCCAGTTTTAACCAAGTATTTCTCATATTTAAATCAGTTGGCACTTTAATCCATAACTTCCCCGGCGTTCTTATGCTCGTCTTTTTGCAATCAGGTACAACACAACAATGATGTAGATGATAACTCATTATTAAACATTCAAAAGTGTCTTATTCCTTTGCAAAATTGTCAAAATTCTAGGACAGTGACGTCACGACTTGAACAGTATGGCGGCTAGCGTTTTCACGCTAAAATTTAAAACGATAGATTAAAAGTAATTTTTATGTCACTATTTGGTTTTAAAAAATTTATATAAAAATTATAGTGGTTCATTATCACTCTGGGATTCATTTAAAACACTTTTGAAAATGAGTGTAATACCCTATTTGATGATAAATGAATCCGAAATATTGAATGTTGAACTTTGAACTACTGTTTGTTACTCGAGTCGGTTATCACGTGTTTGATTCTCCGAGGAACGTCGAATTAGTTGCGTTTCGAAGTTAGTTAAGTTTACGGTAACGTGGACTATTTATTTGACTAGCCTTCTCCCTATAGTGTAGTAGGATAGGACAAGTTTCCATAAGGCCAGTTGGGTCCCGTCCTTAGTTGTCCGTCGAACCTAACAGCTGTATGGGCCCCTGTACGGTAGATCTTTGTAGGGACAGCTAGGAGCGTGTACAGTGGTTGATATTAATTTTATGTACTTTGTTGTTACGATATTGGCTCAAATATTGGTTGATAGGTAGTAATTTAAACAAAGGGGCGCCAGTTTAATATTATTTTGTTTAGTTTACATTTTCATCAAAATTTTACAAGGGATTTATATAAAAACTTGAAAAAAAATAATTACTAGGGAAGTTCATTAAGATTTAGTGAAATTGTTTTTTTTTATTTTATTATTTAATGTAGTGTACGAATATAAGATTTTAGTAAGACTTTAATTTTCCGCCATGTCTAATCTAATACCCATATCGCTCGTACTCTGTCGCACACGGCGAATCTAGCCACCGAGCTGATCACATCACAGATAACTGTATACTGACTAGTTTACAGTTATCTGTGATAAAAAGTACTCTGTTCTAGTTTATAAAATGTACTCCTGTGGTATGGGCTAGCTTGCTCGAGCTTGCTACATGTCAGTGTTTCCACTTTCAGGGATTTTTCCCTTTTTTAGGAAAAACTAAGTGAAATTGTTCATGACTAGGGATTATTTTAATAACTCAGGGATTTAGGGAAATTGGGGGAAAAATCAAAACTTCTGATGGTAACCCTGTTGTAGTATGATGCCACCG
Source organism: Parnassius glacialis (assembly GCA_033319125.1). NCBI lineage: Eukaryota > Metazoa > Arthropoda > Insecta > Lepidoptera > Papilionidae > Parnassius > Parnassius glacialis. The sequence continues at coordinate 72,626,421 of JAVANC010000004.1, read as the reverse complement.
CCCGTGTTTAATTTTTGAAAGGGAAATCCCCTGTACTTTTTATATAAAATCTTGAAGTAGTTATTTCAGTTTTACTAGCAGTTCCATCTTCAAATACTGAGATAGAAAGATTATTTAGTATTCTAAAAAATGTAAAAACAGATAAAAGAAATAGACTTTCATATAAAACTCTGAACGGCTTGTTTCATACAAAGTTCGGAATGCAATCAAACAATCGCTCAATTTTAGAACCCAACAGTGCCACGATAAGTGCAGCAAAATATTACAAAAGTAATGCTTCAGCTTCTAAATCTTGTGTCTGATCTGGTTTTTGGTGATTGATCTTTTGATGATTTATTAATAAATATTCAAAATAATAAATTATTCTTTAATTTCTCGAATAAAAATATGCTCCTTAAAAATAAGAATTTTTAAGATCGTTTAGGGAATTTTAGGGATAAATCCTAAAAAAAATAGGGACAAACCAAAATTGTAAGTGGAAACTCTGCTACATATATATTTATCTATGGTATGGGCTTTAATTTGGCGGGATGGCGCGTTGGCATGTAGAATAAAGAAATAAAACGTAGTGATTTATTTTAGAAATGTAAAATATAAATATGGATTTGCGAAATATTGTGATTTGCGATGTATATGTGAATAGCATGTGGTTAAAGTGCAGAAATATGTTTTGCGTTTGTCGTTGTAGTGGTTGAATGGCGAAGACATGAGTGCAAAGTTTTTTATTTACGCAGGCCGTCGTTGGCGCGAGTTAGAAACAGAAAGCGGACGCTTATCAGGTTGGGGTCGTGCTAAGTTTGTATTCTTACGACGCGGCCGACTGGTCGTAGCGCGTCGCGGTGCTGTACTTCGCGCGTTGCGAGCTTTGGCAACTGGCCGTGGCAATGCCGCACGAGACGGTTTGCCGTTAAGGTATGCTGCTATTGTCAAAATCCATAATTTTCTTCTAGAACGATATTTGTTTACCGTTTTAGAGATACATACCTGTAAGGTAAAGCGAGTCTGCTTGTCCGACTGTTTCTCGGATCTCTGGCTAGTAGACGGAATGAGTTAGGATAAAACCTGAAATTTGGGTTTGTTCCGATCTGGAGCTTGCTTCAAAGTTTACTTTGTGGACTGAAAAAACTTAACCAGTCTTATCATAAAACATGGTTTTTAAGTCTTATTCTTAAATTGTAGTAAAAAGAGCCTTTCTCGCGAAAGTACTCATCCAGCTGCGGTGCCACAGTCTTATGGAATTTGACAGATTTTAACAGCTACCATTACAGCCTATTAAAGTCCACTGCCTAAAATAGGCCTCACTAATAGATTCCCTTATATTTGCCATAGTTGCCACACTTGGCATGCCGGTTGGCAACCACAGTTTTTTTTAAATTTGTTATTTGGAAGATGCTGTCCATCTCCTGACTTGTTTCCCTCTGTCGCCTCTTAGGACACTTGAGGTATGATATGGGCTAGTGGTTATTCTCACACTGCTACTATACGACTTTAAAAAGAAATTTTGCATTAGCTGTCAAATACCAATTCTATTGTACCTTGCATAATATAAGTCGTGGTAGCTCAGATGGTTAGCGCACGCTATAAGTTTCACAGTATGCGAGCAACACAGGCTTGAACCCCGTCGGCACTAATGTAACAGAAAAACTAATTGTTAACAAGTTTTTGTAATGTAATGGTATAAGTTTGAACTGTACATGAAAATAGTGTTTTTATTTTTAGCAACTGACTTCAAAAAAAGGTGGACGTTCTGAATCTCAGAACTTTTTACTAGGTGAACTGATGTTGATTTATTTGAAAGCTGGTGCTTTTCACATGGTCCCATACAAATTTGATCAAGTTCTGACCAATAGTTTTTGAGTTATCCTTAATAATGAATATTTGTTTGACTTCGATTACATTGATGATGTTCTCATTTTATTTATATTGAAGTCAGTTTTACAAGATTTTTAATTTTACCACTTGCCAAATACATTTTGAAATTTTACATACCATATTTTTCTAAGTTAGCCATAACAAACTAATTCAAATAGGTATTGTTTATGATCAATGATGAGTTTTGTTACAACCCGTGCGGCTTATCTGTGCACCTCGACCTTTGACAATACTGTTTGTAAGAGCCGTCGGAGCCGGGGCCCGTCACCCCGTGTTCGGCCTGCCGTTAGATAATTCATCCATGTTATGTTAATGTGATCACAGAACTGAACACAATACTATCCCTCCCAAGATTATCACTTTTAGTGGAACGTTGCAGGCGGGACATTGCACTAAAACCTATAATCTTAAAAATAAATAATCTCCCCTCTTTTTGTAGCCCTGAGTCCGATGAAGCTGTAAGAGTTGCATCATCAGAATCTAGATTGTTCACTATATTCATTTATTTTCGTTTCTTTTGGTATTTTTTTCAACATACATAGCTAAATTTTGTATCTTAATAATAAATAAAACAACCAAAATAGATATAAAAAAGATTAATTATCGCTAATGAACATACTAAATGAAGCGAAAGAGGGGTTGCATATAGAAGTGCACAGTTAAGTTGGACAAGTTGTACATTCTTTTTTCATACTACTGAACATCTGATTCTTGCTAAATTGTAAAAAGTGGATAACTATTATTATGGCCCTATGTAAATCATATTATATAAAAAATAATGTATCACAGGACGAGGGCTGTTCTTATCGATAATAAAATTAATAAATAAATAATATGATGCTGTTTGAGGACTTGGCACAATAGTTATGTCACAATAAAAAAATAGGTACATTTGCAGATGACTTGAAAGATTGGAAATTTGTTATACTACCCGTTCATCCCAAGTTTGCTACCAACAATGTGACATCACTCATTGGGTAGTGTTAGCAAAAAAGAAAATTATTTATTTTATTAGTCGGTAATAATTAGTGCAATCAGGTAAAATTCGTAATAGTTCAGAGTAAGTATATATAATATATGTATAGGCAAATGGTGAAGAGAAATTAATGTAAAAAATTGGTTGTCTGTAAAGTCGGTTTACTGACGATAGTTGAACGTGACAACGTCATAAGAAATATTTAATATCGAAAGAATCATTACCTTTATCGCCGCAATTATCGTTGCTATAAACAATTGACAGCACATTCACTTTTCACTGCACGTCATACTTGACGAAAACATGTAAATGTATTATTGTATAGCAGCTGTCTATGCAGACATGCCAAACGCAGAGGCCGATTGTGCCTCTTTGTCGCTCGGTTCGCGCTCTCGCTTGCACTTTAAATGGAACGCCTAGGTAACGCCGCATGAGTCATGTTTTTTCGTGCGTGCAGCCAGCTTCATCAATTTATAAGACATTGTCACGTCAAAAAATCTCAAACATTCTGTCCTTTTTATTGTTTAAATTCAAAGTGCGTGGTAACACATTATTTTAACTGATTTTACTGTGCACGCACACATTCATAAATAGGCATAAATGTTGTTGCCCATTAATCACATTCAATTTGTGATTATTTAAAAAAAAGTAGAGGCCCCATTTACACATATTTTCAAAAACTTTAATAACGGTATATCATTATTTATATATTAGAACTTAAGTTCGCTACTCTTTGGAAAAAACCTTGTATATGTATTATGTATGTATGTGTGTGTTTATTATATGATCTCTCTCTCATCAATCATAACGTATATACATATTATTTAGTACTTAATTGTTATATTATTGCAGTAAATATGTACCACCTGTAGTAGCCAATGAGAAGAAAAAAGACAAAAGTCCAGCTCCTGTCTCATGCAAGCAGTGCCAACGTCATCATGAGCATGTTGTCCTCCCACAACATTGCACCCAGTGAGTTTTCACTTTTGTAATCATTAATAGTTGTACATACAATTTTTTTACATAGTGGAGCCATGCTGTGGCTACGGTATGGTATGGTAGTAGCACCAACAGGTCGACTCAATCTGGTAAAGACCACACTCACAGAATACCAGTGTGAAATATTAGTTTAATGTTAGTGTGTTTTGTATGGTTAGTGTAGAGAACCGGACACCCTTATTATTGGAAATAAGTCATTCCATCTTAGTCGTCAAGGGTGACAATGCATATGCGTTTTGATTCTTAATTCAGGATAGTCGTTGGTGTCTATAGGCCACAGTATGCGTGTACCATCCGCTAGCCTGTGTGCTTGTTTGTTACCCCTATTCTATTAAAAAAAATACCTAAAAGAACACTATAATTTCACTATACGCGAACCATGAGAAAAATTTTGTGAGGAACTGTGCGAGGAATAAAATATTGCAATATCAATACTTGTTCCTTGCTGGATTCGAACCCGCGGTCCTTAGCGTCGTGACTCATTGCTAAGCCACTGCGCCACGGAGCCGCCTTTGCTCCTGCTTCTCAAAAATGAGAATGTGCCCTGCTCCATTCCATTACAGACTTTAAAAGTCCACAGCAGAACATAGGCCTCCCCCATAGATTGACTCATAGGGGAGACCGCATTTGACACGCCCGGCGAGCGGATAATCGACGGCAGTTCTTTTATTATTTTGAGTTGTTGTCAGGAAGATGCTGCAGCCCATCACCTTTGTGAATTTCTCTCTGTTGCCTCTTTGGATACTCTTAGACCGCAATTACATGGCTAATGTGTGCCCTGCTGTAGACTGTAAATAGGCTGTAATTTTTCACATATGTTATAACCCCTGCAAATACATGGTAAAGCCACACTGCAGCAATATTATGCTTGTAGTACGAATGGGTCGACTCAACCACCGGCAGGACCATACTCTCACAGAATACCAGTGTAAAATAGCAGCATGTTGTTACTGTAGTTAGTGTAGAGTACCAGGTACCCTTTATACCAGAAACGAGGTATTCCGTCTTAGTCCTCAGGGATGACAAGGCATCTACATTTTGATTCTTAATCAAGGATAAAGGAGCACACAGTCCATCTGTTGGTAAGTGGATGCTGTGGCCCATAGACATAACATAACAGTGGTAGAGCCACGCGGCAGCTTTTGCTGTCGCACGGATGGGCCAGCACAAACCGGGGTGGTACCACGACCTCACAGAAAACCAGCGTGAAGTAGAGGTTTACCTCTTCGTTTCGCTTGGTGAGTGCAGGTGGCCGGAGGCCCTTTTTACTGGAAATGAGGCATTCCATCTTAGTTCTCACGGGTGACAACGCATCTACATTTTGATTTGTAATAGCGGATAGATGTAGATGTCTATGGGCCGCAGCAATCACTTATCATCAGGTGGACTGTGTGCTCGTTTGTCACCCATATCATATTAAAAAAAAAACATTAATCCTCGATTTAGAATCAATATGCACATAATAAATAAACCTAGCAAGCTAACAGCATAGCAAAGTGGCGAAGCAACCAGCTTTGTAGCGGTTTCTAACGGAAAAAAAATCAAAATAGGAGGTTCAGATGCCTGGTGATCAGTAATCGATTGCTGAAAACAGAATTTGAAAATTCGAAACCGTTCTCGAGATAATCGTGGGACAGACAGACGGACAGACATCGTGAAATCAATAAGTGACTTCGCAAGCTTCGCCACTTAATAATAATAATAAATAAATAAATTTTATTTCGTTTTTAAAAAGTACATGCCTTAAAAACTAGTAGATTGGAACCTCCATTTATACATCATATCCATACATCGTCATCCCTGAGTACTAAAATGGAATGCTTCGTTTCCAGTGGAAAGGGTCTCCAGTTCTCTACACTCACTGATCTGAGATATCTTTATATATTTGGCTTTTTCTTTCAGGTGTATGAACAATGCGAGATTTGATAGGCTAGTAAATCTTAACACAAGTACAGTGGGGACTCAATGTGTAGCAACAGCAAACGCCAGCGTGCAAGTCACGCAGTCTCCCACTAACCGCCGTCAATCGGTGAACAGCAGTGATGATAACTTGGCACTATCGAGAATTGCGTCACTACCCAAAAGAAATAAAAGAGGCAAATTTGTAAAAACACAATCGCATTTAAACAAAAAATCTGCAGACACCACAAGAATCACAGAAAATACTTTAGAAGTACAAACGAACAAACCCACGATCACCCATAGCAAACAGCAAAGCGTAGATATTCCTCAGAACAAAAGTTTGATCAATAAAAAACGCAAACGTTCACCAAGCTCTAGTAGTACATCTACTAAAGTCACTTATAGCGAAAAAGAGTCAGCGGATGCGGTTAAAGAATTAGTCATAGAGGAGAAAGACGTAGAACTTTTGCGTAGATTCCTGCTTAAGAATAATTTTGGTGTTGATGTGGAGCAATTTGACAAGAGCGAGGCTTACAAGGAGAAAGTGTTCTATAGCATCAATCCACTGGTCGTCATCGAGCGCTGCCCCCGTGTCAAGCAGATGCTTACAGAGCAGCAGAATCCGGCAAATGGAGTGTCAATCAAACAATTCATGACGGTCCTCGGGTTGCAGACTGTTGAAGAACGAAACTCACAGAAACGGAGGTACAAGACCAGATCGAGAGTTTCACAGATAATCAACTCAATGTCCCACAAAGATGTATTTATGAGTGAAAATAATAAAGAGAACGAGTCTGTTCCAAAGAAAGCTGAACGTAAAGTGGAGAAGAAGCCAGCTAAAGTGCTGAGAGAAGATAACGTTAGGTTGAATCATTTGAAATCAGTGTCACAAGAAATTAAGAAAGGTCCTCCTTTGAGTAGGGCTCGAATATCGAGTCCTCGAGGCGAAGCTCCCCGGCCTCGTTTGTTGGCGGATAAAGTGGTGTTGGTAAGCAGTAACAGTAGCAGCAGTTCTGAAGGCAAGGCGTTCCAGACGCCACCTTCAGCCGCGCCTTCCAGGTAAGTGAGTATTCATTCTTATTCATTTTCATAAATTAATAATAATATTAAAGATGTTAAAAATTTATTAGCTAATACTCAAATGCTTCTTAATTTTAAAATGCCGTTAAGTCTCGTGCTCTCTCTATCACTTTAAGTCAAAGTGACATATGTGGTAGAGCCATGCTGCAGCTATATTAGTAGTATAGTTGTAGCACGAATGGGTCAAATTGGGGAAATGGGTCAGTGTTAAGCAGCTATACCAGCGTGAAATAGCTGCTTAACACTGCTGTGTTTCGTATGGTGAGTGTAGAAAATCGGAGACCCTTTTTACTGGAACAGAGGCATTCCACCTTAGTCCTCACTGGTGACAATGCATCTGCATTTTGTAATCGAGGACAGATGTAGATGTATATGCAGCTGCACTGAGTGCTCGTTTGTTACCCTTATTCTATACAAAAAAGTTTGTATATATAATTATTTTTTTAGTAAACATTAAAATAAAATCTTGAAAATTGAAAAAATTTTCATGTACTTTATTGAATAGAATAGAATAGAATAATTTTTATTCAATATACATTACATGTGTAATTCTTATTGAAAGTAATTTTTTACTTTACCACTGGTTCGAAAAAATACCCTCTGTCCTGGGAAGAACCAGCAAGAAACCCAGTGGGACATTTTTTTAAAAAATAAATTTTACAATATAAATGATTACAAACTATTTACAAAATTTATTTTAGAAACTGCTTGGAAGCGACCACCTCATTCCCAGGGGTTATTATCAACCATGTATTCATTTATACTATAATAACCCTTTTTATACAGTTTCAGCTTAATAAAACATTTAAACTTGGTAATAGAGAGAACCTGTACACTTTCTGGGACCTTGATGTAATAGCGTATACATTGCCCCAAGAATGAATTACTGACTCTGTGGAGTCGAGAAACTGCCATCACTAGCTTGTGTTTGTTCCTAGTGTTTACAGTTTTTTTACTAAAACTATCTTTGTTTTTGTGAACATACGTTAAATTTTCGTAAATATACTGAGAGGCCAAAGTTAATATATTAATTTCTTTAAATTTATCTCTAAGAGACTCTCTCGGTTTTAGATTGTAAATAGCTCTAATGGCCCTCTTCTGTAAAACAAAAATAGTTTCTGAATCAGCCGCATTTCCCCATAGCAAAATTCCATAAGACATTATGCTATGGAAATAACTAAAATAAACTAATCTAGCTGTCTCGACGCTAGTGAGACCTCTAATCTTTTTTACAGCATAGGCTGCAGAACTTAGTCTGCTTGCTAATTTGGATATATGGGGGCCCCACTGAAGCTTTGCGTCAAGAGTGATGCCAAGAAAAACAGTGGATACAACAGGGCTCAATTTTTTTCAAATTGATCTCATAAAGTATAAAGTATGTTGGCCCGAAATAACGTATAATACGAGGGTGGATTGAAAAGTACTCGGCCTAACCAAGAAAATAAACACATACTAAATCAGCTATATTTTTATTTTTCTACATAATCACCATCAAGTTCAATACACTTTTGCCACCTCCCCTTCCAAGCATTTAGACCGTTGAAAAAAAATGATTCTTCCTTAGAGTCAAAATATGCGTCTACAGCTGCTTTGACCTCGTCGTTTGTCGAAAATCTTTGACTTCCCAAGTGTTTTTTTAGGTTAGGGAACAGAAAGAAGTCTGATGGTGCCAGATCAGGTGAATACGGCGGATGCGGTAACAGTTCAAAGCCACAGTTGTGAATTTCAGCCATTGACTGTACTGACGTGTGAACACGGGCGTTATCTTGATGAAACAGGACTTTTCTTCTGTGCATTCCTCGACGTTTTTCATTTATTTCCTCTCGTAAACGACGTAGTAAGGTGCAGTAGTAATCAGAGTTTATAGTCTGACCCCTTTCAAGATAATTAATCATAATCACACCTTTCGAGTTCCAGAATACTGAAGCCATCACTTTATTTGCCGACAAAATCGACTTAGCCTTTTTAGGGGGTGGTGAACCAGGTCTTCTCCACTGTTTTGATTGTTGTTTTGTTTCCGGTGTACAGTAGTGAACCCATGTTTCGTCTATAGTAACAAAACGATTCAAAAAATCATCTGCATCGGCTTCAAATAACTCCAAACAGTCGCGTGAAATAGTCAATCGCGTCCTTTTTTGTTCAACTGAAAGCAGTCGCGGAACCCACCTCGCAGACACCTTGTGGAAACCCAACTCGTTGACAATGATGTTTTGAGTTCGTTCATAAGAGATGCCTATAATCTCGGCTATCTCTCTAATTTTTAATCTGCGGTCTCCCATTATTAAATCAAGTACTTTTTTAATATTTTCGTCAGTAGTTGACGTCGAAGGCCTTCCAGAGCGGGGTTCATCTTTCACACTCTCTCTAGCACGCTTAAATTCTGCTATCCATTTTTTGACGGATGAATATGACAGAGCACAATCGCCTAATGTACTGACCATGTCATCATGGATGGCTTTTGATGATAGCCCCTTCTTATGGAGGTACTTAATGACGGCACGCTGCTCGATTTGCTCCATTCGCGGAAATTATGTCCGATTACTTTGTTAATAAATTTATAAAATCACAACTAATTATCGCACACGTTTCGAACTTCACACAATGAACTAGTCTGAACTGAACTAAATAATGTGGGTAGATTTGATTTTTAGAATTGAATGGATCTGTGTTAGGCCGAGTACTTTTCAATCCACCCTCGTATTATAAAGTAAGGGTCGCAACCCTAACTGTGTCTAAAGCTAGTAATGCAACATATGTAGGCTATAACTTTATAGATGAGTTTTTTAACGGGAACCTGACCGCCGGCGGATAGCTGGTCTTGTTTTATTGTATAAATACTAGTTTGAAGACGTTTTTGTTACATATGATTTAAAAATAAAAAATTTGGGCAACCAACTTCAATATTAATTATTATGAATAACTAAGGGGACAACGCATGTGCATTTTGATTCTTAATCGAGGATAAAAATGTAGATGTCTATAGGACACAGCATCCACTTACCATCAGGTGGACTGTGTGCCCGTTTGTCACTCTTACTCTATAAAAAAATGTACCAATATATTATTATAGTTGATATTTAAAAGAGTGAGTGTGTGCAGGCCGACGCGTGTGAAGAGCGGCCGCGGTGGCAGCAGTGGCGGTGGCGGTGACAGTGGCAAGGTGCGAGGAGGCCGTGGCAACGGCGCCCGCGAGTACTCGGCTCTGGAGGACGCGGCCATCGTGTCGTGGATACGTGCAGGGAATCGGGCGCGCCTTGTCAATGGAAACAGATTGTGGCGCGAACTGCAGTCTGAATACTTCGCGCGCACAGGCACCGGTAACTAGTAATTATAACTTTTAACAAAAAGTGAAAGTCGACTTTAAAGTACTATTTTTTTTATATATAGAAGAAACAAAGGCGGCTCACCTGATGGTAAGTGATGGTAAGTTGATGGGTGGCGGTCGACACCCATTAACAACGGCAACGCTTATAAAAGGAGTAAGCTCGTTTCAGAAGGATTCTCCTCGGTCCCTGAGTCAAAAAATCGCCTATAATAAATAAATCCACAAAGAAGTCGAAGTAGTATAATTGCAGCACGAATGGGTCCCACCCTAACCTATAAAAAAATCAATTTTGCTAAGAAAATTGAATTCCTATCGATTCATTGGAAAGATTTGGGATTGGTTTAAGTTTTATTTAAATGATCAGCCATTCTATGTAGTCTTGCGTAACTCTAATATTTACGATATAACAACTGGTTTGTCGCAAGGACCACATCTTGGACCCATTTCAAAAACCTTATCTTTATGCAGATGATTTAAAACCTTCTCGTAAATTGGTTGATGATTCCGACGTAGGACTATTGCAATCCGTTTTAAATAGACTTTCACTCTGGTGTTAAAAAAATAAATTCAATGAACCTGAAATGTAAAAATATGTTGTAATAATAAGAACTTGTATAATGAATAGAGACGTGTTGCTTGTTCTAGATCTTTAATTATACTGCTCTCCTATTCTACACTTAATACTAATATCATATATTGGCGGGGGTTAAGGGGAGGCTACAGGCACTACATGTGTAAATGTTTCGGTATTAAATTTTGTCGTAATCGTAACTTTAGAAGCTTGCTTTACATAATAGATGATTCTATTTTAAGTGCAGTAGATACTGTTTTCGACGTAGTGGTAATATTTGACCGTAAATCGACATTTATGTCACATTATATTATCAAGTAGTCATCGAAAATGCCATAATTTATTATAAGAAACTGTAAATTTTTTCAAAGTCATTAAAGAAAAAAAAATGTAATGCCATTATTCGTAACACTCTATGAGTATTGTAGTGTTGTGTGGGGACCGCACGCTAGAAAGGATACAAAGTGATTCTTTTGGCACCTGGCGTACTCTCTGGTATTATTATTATTATTTATTTATTATTATTACAGGTTAAAACATTTTAATATGGACTCTCTTGAAAATTGTAGAGCTATTATTTTAAAATTTTAAGAAGTCAAATAGACTGTCCCCAACCTCTAAGCTACTTTACGTTTAGGGTGCCCAGTACACTCCCGCTCGCGCCCATTCCACCATTTGCCCCTCGCATTTCATAGGACTGGTTGGTAATAACAGAATAGAATGGAATAGAATGATTTTCTATTCAATATTGATTATTACATAGGTTCGGAAAATACCTCTGTCCTGGTAAGAACCAGCGTGAAACCCAGCGGGACTTTCTTTAAATATATTTCACTTAACAATAATTTTGTTTATACAATTTTTAAATGAATTTTCATAGAACCAGCATGGTGGCGATCACCTTATTCCCAGGGGTTCTTTTCATTCATGTATTCCTTGATATTATAATAACCCTTTTTGTACAATTTTTCTTTAATAAAACTTTTACACTTGTTTATTGACAAACTTAGAATGTATTCTGGAATTTTGTTGTAAAAGTGTATACATTGCCCCATAAATGAATAACTGATTCTGTGGAGTATAGTAACTGGTATTACAAGCTTATGTTTGTTCCTAGTGTTTAAGGTATGAACATCGTTATTCTTATTAAAGCTATTTATGTTTTTATGTACATACATTACATTTGATGCCAAAGTCAATATGTTTATTTCTTAAAAAAAATTCTCTGAGGGACTCTATGCAATTTAGGTTATAAATCGCCCGAACGGCTCTCTTTTGCAAAACAAATATAGCTTCAATATCAGTCGCATTACCCCATAGAAAACTTCCATAAGACATTACGCTATGAAAGTAACTAAAATATACTAATCTAGCTGTCTCAACATCTGTGAGACTTCTAATCTTTCTTACAGCATATGCTGCAAATCTAAGTCTGCTTGCTAATTTAGATAGAATATAGGGGCCCCATTGAAGTTTCGCATCAATAGTAATACCAAGGAAAACAGTGGTATCCACAAGACTCAACTCGTCCCCATTTAAGAGCACATTGGTATTCGAATGTTTTACATTAGGTATTGTAAATTTAATATATTTTGTCTTATTGCTGTTTAAGAGCAAATTGTTGACATTAAACCAATGTACTAATTTCGATAGAGCATTATTTACATCGTCATAATTAATTGACTGCCGTTTGAGTTTGAAAATCAAAGAGGTATCGTCAGCAAATAATACTATATCGTGATTGTCCCCTACAAGATAAGGTAAGTCATTAATGTAAATTAGGAATAGGAATGGGCCAACAATCGAGCCCTGAGGAATGCCAATTGATACTACTGATCCGGAGGAACTTTTACCATTGATCACGACTTTTTGAGTTCTGTTACTTAAATATGAAGTAATAAGTCTAAGCGTCAAATTTTTTACACCGTAATGTACTTTCCTGATTAATGTCTCATGATGGACACAATCGAAAGCCTTGGAAAGATCACAGAAAATACCTAAGGCATCTTGTGAATTCTCCCAGGCATTAAAATATATTTAATAAGCTCAACACCGGCGTCAGACGTCGAGCGACCCCTTGTAAAAACCAAATTGATTTTTATGAAGTAATTTATTTGTATTAAAGAAAATTAACAATTGATCCAAAATTATTTTTTCACAAATTTTACTGACAGTTGGTAGTACAGAAATAGGTCTTAAATTAGCGGGGTCCAATGTACTACCGGATTTAAATAAAGGTATTACTTCACTATACTTCATTAAATCAGGAAACACACCAGAATCGATACAGTATTAAAAATAATAGCAAGATGAGGTGCAATTAAATCTATTATGGACGCAATCACTGTAACGGAAATCCCCCACAAATCTGCAGTTTTCTTTACATCAATGGTTTTGACGTATTTTACAATATCTTGCGGTAATACTTTTTCAAATCTAAATTCTTTTAAACAGTTATTAACATTCTGTTTGAGTAATGACTCGGCGACAGTTGGAGAACTATTCAACAATTCTGTTGTCAAGATAAGAACATCAATGAAATATTTCTCAAACACCGCTGCGTCTTCTTGATTTGATTTAGTCAATTCATTGTTAATTTTTAATTCATAGTTACGAGGTCTGTCTTTACCGGTTTCGCTGTTTATAATTTCTCTTTAAAATTTCTTTATATCTTTTAAAACTTCATCGTTTTTAATGAAAATTTCGTCATTTTTAATTTTAACTCTCCTGTAGCTAGGTTAAGTAAACTTTATAATGGGATCAGTAGTACAAATTTGCAAGTACTTGTTAGATACACTTCCAAATTAAGTTAAATATACTCTTTATGTATACTTATTATTATTACTGTTCGCGCAAAAGCGCTAATGTCAAGCATCGACGTTAGATGGCACTCTGCTCGGCGCGATACGGGATGAAGTTCGTCCGAGCGCGTTGAACGGTGGATGTCGATAACGCGCTAGAAAAATTAAAGAGTCCAAATTCATCGCTGCGAGAGATAGCACGCGGTCTATTTTGTCGGGAGCTCGTAATGATAGGCGCGTATAGTAAATATACTGACTGGGAATTGTAGCGCGTATTATTTGCTGAGAGCGTCACCCGGGACTTTTAGGTTTAACGCTGAGTCCGTATAAGTGGATTCGACTGTATTAGTTACTAGTGCGGCATTTGATGTTCTAGAAATAACTGTTGCCACGCGGAACGGCAGTGACCTTTGATCCGGTCGCGCGTGTTAAGCTTTCTAACAAACGAGAGTTAGTGGCTTCTGTAAGGTAGTTAATCGTACGACAGAGTTAAAGAACTGTCATCGTAAAAAACGAAGAAAGTGACTGCGGAAGGAGACCGTAGTTTGGAGAGGTTCTGAGGGCCGAACTGCTGCAGAGGTAACGGTCTAATAAGGTCAATAACACTACTGACCTTGACCTTCACTGACCTTTACTTTCCTAGCACTATACAACCACATGTGACCTGACCGAATCCTGAGGGACCAGTCGCCTTGGATGGAGCTAAGTGAGCTCCCCTTATTAGATTAGAACGCTCCCCCCTAATTGTTTATTGTAATTAGAAACTTTCACCTTTGGCCTGTAGCAGGCCCGACCAACATCTGCTTGTAGGTTCTCCGTCTGTGGGCCCCGGGGGACTCTACTGTTGGATAAGCAGCTGCTGGCCGTAACAATTACACATATCTAAATTACTAGTTGTTTTGCTTTAAAATATTTTTTTTTCCTTAACATAATAGACAGGATATCATAAAGGTCGATGCAAAGCCCTGATACAGTTACAGTTGATGTTATTGGTGTTTGTTGATTAAATACACATTAAGCTAAGATAAAAACTAGGTTTATGTACTGATGTACAAATATCACAAAAGGGCATTGCTCAGTTTGTTAGGGTAATTCGGCTCAACATGAACATCACCTATAATATTTGATGACTGTGGTTTTTAATAGTATATACCTCAAAGAAAGGAATTACAGTAATAAAGTTGCAGGAGAGTGTAAAAGTGGTTCATATTTAGCATGTCTTATGCTAAAACTTGTCGCTGAAAAAATTTACAATTATGATAATCTCTTTTCCAAAATAAAATATTTGCCTCTATTAGTATGATATTCTCTTTCTTTTAAGGCAGTAGTAACACATCCTGAGGTTGTTTAAATGGAAAAATAAAACAAATATTTTATGTTTTAATGATATTTATTCCGAATCATAAATTAATTGGTTAGGATGAGAAATGTTTGATAAAACTTCAGCCCAATTATTGTCCCTTAAATGAAACCCACATATTCTGCTGTTTTTTGGCACATAAAAATTAAAATCAATAAACAACTTTACCCTTAGCCGTGTTGGGATACTGAGTCGCTGTGGTGAGTCACAATCTGGACAAAAACAATGTGCTTGTGTATCAAGTGCTCGAGTGTAATCCGGTAAGGTTATTGTTTCTGTCGACACTGGTACATTTGCAGATATTAAAGCAGAAACTGATGCTCTATCAGCTGGTTGCCAACATGGATGGCAGATGCGATTGGATCCATGAACCTAAAACAATTTAATTCGTAATTAGTGGTGTTGGAACACAAACTGACATCTTTTTTTATTGCACATGGATAATGTATTACATTTCAACAAATAAATCATAATAATATATTCATTAATAATATATTATTCATTAGTTGAAGATATGTGACACACAAAGAGCATATTACACTCTTATAACGAAAGGATGAAACAACTTTTCAATAAACAGATCAATGTTTCTAAAGAGTACATTTCTTTATTGTATTTCCCATCTCATATATTCTAAACTCAAGCATAACATACATAAAAATATCTGACTGTACCTGCCGTGGTGATATCCACTCGCTAATTACATTTCTTATGTGTGTTTCTCTTTCGGAATTTGTATGCAGAACATGATATCTACTATGTAGTATTGAACATCCACAATTTAACCATAATTGTCGTTGATGACTGTGCTTTGTTCACTTTCTTGAACCACTGAGTTGTTGAAAGCCAACATCCAACAAGAATGACAAACCAAGCTCTGGGCTGTAACCTGCAAATAAAACATGAGTATTTATTTTTATTAAGTTTGTATGGATAATAGAAAAGATGTTTTTAAATAGAACATTAGCTTAGCACTTGTGGAGCAGTCCATTGTCGAATTACTGATAGTATTTCAACGGGTTCCAGAGAGCGTTTCCTGCGATGCATAATATCAATGCCGCAATTGACGCATCGCATTGATTCCTCATTTCTACTAGGGGCAATAAGATTGTACGCAGGAGCATCAGTGTTCATACCAAGGTTGTCATTTAAAGCCGGTTCAACGTTTAACAAATTAGCGCCAGGGTCATCGTCGTGAGCAGATTCAGAGTCCAAGGGTAAAGCCGAGTCTTCAATTGGAGCGATATCGGAGTCCATTACAACAAAAACAAAATAATACGCAAAAGTAACCGAAAGAACATTCACAATACACGGAGGCAAAGTGAATGTTTTTTTTTTTCACTGCATAAATGTCACTATTGACAATCGGGGCTGCCAGGTAATAAAAAAAATCGATTTGACAACAACCGAACTAATATAATAATCGGATGTAAAATGATTTGCAGGCGAAAAACGATGAGTGTTTTGTTTGTATTTTATGTAATAAAAGGAAAATAAATATAATAAAACCTCCTCAAAATCACTTGATTTCACATTTTGAAGAAAACACTTTTTTTTTACTTCAGGTTTAGAAATCGATTATGAAGACGGTAATCACAATTAATATTAATGTAGCAACTCAGAATCTGCCTCCAACCAAAAAATGGCGACGCGTTATTAACTCAATCGGCTTAAATACTTATTAAAAGACTTATTTTTACATTTACTTTCCTACGACGACAATTAAAAATATATTCATTTTAGATTTAATTATGTTTTTTCGTAAAAATACTTATTACAGAACAACTTGTCCACGTTAAGCCAAAAATGGACAATACCCTTTAATTGTTCATAACAATTAAACCAGCTAGGTTTAATTGTTATGAACGATTAAATATTGAGATATTTGCCGATAATCACAATTTTCACAATAAATAGAAATTAAGACATTAGGTTTAGGTAACCTGCTCAAACCCCCCCCCCCCCCCCGTGTAGTGGCAGGAAAGAATACTCACTACCCCATGTCTTCCCGTGGGTGTCGTAAGAGGCGACAGAGGGAAACTGAGGCAGAGGATGGGCAGCAGCATCTTTCTGATAATAGCAAAAATGCAATAAATAAAACTGCGGTTGCCAACCCCCTCGCCAAGCGTGGCAACTATGGCAATATACCCCCCATGAGAGTAACGAAGAGACGGCCCCCAGTCCCCGGCGGCCCCGCTATTCCTGGCTACGGTGGCGACCATGGTAACGGCGGGGCAGGGGGTGCTAAGAATCTCCGGTGGAGGTTCGGTTGCCACCTACGACGACTCGACCTGGCAACTTATAACGCACGCACCCTGAGGACTGACGAGAAGATCCTGAAGCTGGAAGAAGAGATAGACAATTTGCGCTGGAATATCATACGATAATCCGAAGTCCGAAGAGAGGGGGAGGACACGGTAATCCTCGAATTCGGCAACTTTTTCTATCAGCGGGAGGGCGACCATCTGTCCCAAGGAGGTGTCGGATTTATCGTCCACAAGTCTCGCGTTAACAACGTTCTAAAGACTGGGAGTGTGTCGACGAGGGTTGCGTACCTTATACTCAGAATCATCAAACGGTATTCGCTGAAGGTCACACAGGTTTACGCACCAACCTCGGCACACCCCGATGAGGAGGTGGAGGAAATGTATGAGGATATCTCTAGAGCCATGCATTCCTCCAAAACCCACTATACGGTGTTAATGGGAGACTTCAACGCAAAACTAGGCACAAGAGAGAACGGTGAGCTGTAAGTAGGGAAATTCGGAATAGGGCAACGGAATCCAAGGGGCCAGCAGCTGGCCGACTTCATGGAGAAAGAGGGACTCTTTATGATGAACTCTTTCTTCCAGAAGCGGCCCCACAGGAAGTGGACCTGGTCGAACCCCGACGGTTCGACATAAAATGAGATTGACTTCATTATGACGACCAGACGACAACTGTTCAGTGATGTCTCAGTGATCGCGAGGGTGAAAACCGGCAGCGATCACCGAATGTTGAGAGGCACACTGAACCTAAACGTTAAGTTGGAGAGGTCTCGTCTAATGAAGTCAACGTTTTGTAAGACCCGCCGCAGAAGAACACAAAAACTCCGATCACACTCTTAATCTCGTGGCTGTTAGACGGATATGGAGGACGGGATATGAAGCTGCAGTCTTCAGTAGATTTGACAGCATACAGGCAACTGAACAGACAGATCTCCAAATGCATGCGGCGGGACTTACGCAACTTTAATTACTGCTCGTATTGAAGAAGCGATCGAGCGGAACCAGGGCTCCAAAGTCTGATAGAGATGTGTCTGCCAGAAAGAGCCAACTGTCGAAGCTGAAGACCGTGTGTGGCAGCGTCATTTCCGGGACACCTTCGATTTTGATAGTCTTATCGCGCGAGCCTTATCCGACATTATTCCGATGATATCCCGGACGTCAGTCTGAGCGAGATAAGAATGGCTCTCCAGCACCTTAAAAACGGCAAGGCCCCAGGCGAGGATGGAATTACAGCGGAGCTTCTGAAAGCGGGTGGGAAAACCGGTACTTGAAGTCCTTCAGAAGCTCTTTAATGCCGTCCTCCATGGTGGCATTACACCGGAGGCGTGGAGCAGAAGTGCGGTGATCTTGTTCTTCAAGAAAGGCGACAACGCTCTCTTGAAGAACTACAGACCGATTTCCCTTTTGAGCCGCGTCTACGTGCTGTTTTCGAGAGTCATTACGAATCGTCTCGCGCGCAGACTTGACGACTTCCAGCCTCCCGAACAAGCCGGTTTCCGAAAGGGCTTTAGCACCATAGACCACATACATACCCTTCGGCAAATTGTACAGAAGTCCGAGGAGTACAATTTGCCACTATGTCTAGCGTATGTGGACTATGAGAAAGCCTTTGATTCCGTCGAAATTTAGGCGGTGCTGTAGTCCCCTCAGCGGTGCCAAGTTGACTGTCGGTATATCGAAGTGTTGAAGTGCTTGTACAGTAGGGCTACGATGGCTATCCGAGTACAGAACCAGAGTACGAAACCTATCCAATTGCAGAGAGGTGTAAGACAGGGTGACGTCATATCCCCGAAACTCTTCACCGCTGCATTGGAAGACGTTTTCAAGCTTCTGGACTGGAAAGGATACGGTATCAACATCAATGGCGAGTACATCACTCACCTTCGATTTGCTGACGATATAGTCATGGACAAAACAAAGATTATGTTTAATGTCCATGTCACACCTATGCCGGTAGTTGTTGGGAGCACTTAGCTCGAAGTTGTTGACGAGTATGTTTACCTGGGACAAATGGTCCGACTAGGTAAGTCCAACTTCGACCGAGAGGTTAATAGACGGATTCAGCACGGTTGGGCAGCGTTCGGGAAATTACGGCACATCTTCTAGTCAAGTATACCTCAAAATTTGAAAACGAGACTGTACAATCAGTGCGTGTTGCCAGTGTTGACATATGGAACTGAGACGTAGTCCTCCGAAAGTCCGAAGCTCAAGGTTGCTCAGCGAGCTATGGAGAGGGCTATGCTCGGAGTTTCTCTGCGTGATAAACTTTAGAAATGAGGATATCCGCAGTAGAACCAAAGTGACCGACATAGCCCAACGGATTAGTAAGCTGAAGTGGCAATGGGCCGACACCGATGGGGAAAAAAAGGTTCTCGAGTGGCAGCTTCGTACCGGCAAGCGAAGTGTAGGGCGTCCCCCCACTAGATGGGGTGACGACCTGGTAAGATATGCAGGAAGTCGATGAATGCAGGTGGCTCAGGACCGTGCTTTGTGGCATTCTTTGGGGGAGGCCTATGTTCAGCAGTGGATTTGTGAAGGGCTGTAATGATGATGATGATGAACCTGCTCAAAAATGTGCCCCACGAAGTGACCCGTCCTCCCCTCAAGGCTTGGATCGACCTTCAAAACACCCCATATATATTAAGATTTTTAATTATGGCTTAGCGGTGTTGACCAGTAAATAATTGTGCGGATTGGTATTGGACTATATTATACTTTTAGATTTTGTTAGTTAAATTATAATAATTGTACACAGCTACACTACGCACTGTCTCACATGTATACTATACAATAATCAAGTATGCTATAAATCGCTCTATACAGTTACACTTCGCTACACAACACTTAAATACGGGACACACTAATACACTACACGCCGCTCCGCGCGTCTATACTACACATTACTTAACTACTCTACGCACAGCCACGTTACGTTACAAGCAGCTCCGCATGTATACTACACAAAACTCAACTACGCTATGAATCGCTCCAGACAGCTACACTTAATGCTACACTTATGGATGATAATAATCCTTGCGAAGGAACTGATCGCTACGAAGGTATTCCTAATTTTTAGTGTTGTTAATATGCAACATATGATAGTCAACTGTTCTTTTTTTTTTTAATAAAAATATATAAGTATTATTTATAATCTATGTATATAATAGGATTTCTTTGTGTATCGTGAAGGCAGTTTACATACATACATTTCACAAGGATAAATATTCAGAACCGAAACAATTATTTGTAGGTCCTACAAATACTTGTTCCGTGCGGGATTTAAACCCGCTGTCCTCGGCGCTGCAACTCATTGCTAAGCCACTGTGCTAGGGAACCCTCGATGTAGAAAGTTTTAACTGTAATAGCCTCATTTGGTATGCGGTTTTGAGATACCATTGTGAAATGTCTCGCGCCTTTCTCTTCGGAGCCGGTCTGGGTATTATACTTCTTATACATCTTTGTTAGTGGTGATCAAGCCTTAAATGGTAAATCGTACTGGCTCTACCACGTTTAGAAAATAATTTATATAAGAGAAAGATGCGCCGCATTCCAACAATTCAGAGAAATGATTGGTCACGTGCAAGTGTTGATTCGGTGTTGCAGTGCGGTCGTGGCACTCGCTGCGTAACCGCTACCTGCGCTACCTGCTGCCCGCGCTGCAGCGCCTCGCGCTCCCGCACGACGCCGCGCGCCTGCG
Organism: Parnassius glacialis; assembly: GCA_033319125.1. Lineage (NCBI taxonomy): Eukaryota > Metazoa > Arthropoda > Insecta > Lepidoptera > Papilionidae > Parnassius > Parnassius glacialis. The sequence continues at coordinate 72,605,571 of JAVANC010000004.1, read as the reverse complement.
CGCCGCCGCCGCCGCCGGTACGTGCCGCCACCGCCGTCTTACTACAATACACACGTCATCACAACACACACGTCACCACAACACACACGTCACCACAACCCACACGTCACCACAACCCACACGTCACCACAACACTCACGTCACCACAACACTCACGTCACCACAACACACGTCACCACAACCCACACGTCACCACAACCCACACGTCACCACAACCCACACGTCACCACAACCCACACGTCACCACAACCCACACGTCACCACAACCCACACGTCACCACAACACACACGTCACCACAACCCACACGTCACCACAACCCACACGTCACCACAACACTCACGTCACCACAACACTCACGTCACCACAACACACGTCACCACAACCCACACGTCACCACAACCCACACGTCACCACAACCCACACGTCACCACAACCCACACGTCACCACAACCCACACGTCACCACAACACTCACGTCACCACAACACTCACGTCACCACAACCCACACGTCACCACAACCCACACGTCACCACAACCCACACGTCACCACAACACTCACGTCACCACAACACTCACGTCACCACAACACTCACGTCACCACAACACTCACGTCACCACAACACACACGTCACCACAACCCACACGTCACCACAACCCACACGTCACCACAACCCACACGTCACCACAACCCACACGTCACCACAACACTCACGTCACCACAACCCACACGTCACCACAACACTCACGTCACCACAACCCACACGTCACCACAACACTCACGTCCCCACAACACACACGTCACCACAACCCACACGTCACCACAACACTCACGTCACCACAACACACACGTCACCACAACACACACGTCACCACAACCCACACGTCACCACAACCCACACGTCACCACAACACTCACGTCACCACAACACTCACGTCACCACAACACACACGTCACCACAACCCACACGTCACCACAACACTCACGTCACCACAACACACACGTCACCACAACCCACACGTCACCACAACACTCACGTCACCACAACACACACGTCACCACAACACACACGTCACCACACACGCTCGTCACCACAACGCACACTTCACCACAACCCACACGTCACCACAACACTCACGTCACCTCAACACACACGTCACCACAACGCACACTTCACCACAACACACACGTCACCACATAACACACACAACACACGTCACTACAACGCACACCATGACAGCACACCTATATGTTTACTTATCATTCATTCATTACAGCTTATCTAAAGTCCACTTCCAAACATAGACCTCTCCCATATATTGTTTCATAGAGGAATATTTGCCATAATTTCGTCATTTTCTATATACGTTAGATGCCGCAGTTGTTTTTTTTTTATATTTTATACTCTGTCGCCTCTTACGACACCCACGGTACAATACGGGATAGATTATTCACGCCGCTACATCATATTCCGTCGCTAATTTGAATGCCATTGTATGTCTTATTCCGTCACTAATTTTAATATTCATACAATACTACGTGCTCGGCGGTGAAAGAAAACATCGTGAGGAAGCCTGCATGTCATGTTAACACTTATTAAGTGTTAATTGCCAGTGCAACAAAATTATGACGTGTTAAGAGTGAGGGTAGATTACTAATAAGCGTTTAAATTCCCGCACTTGTTTAGGTAATATAAAGAATTGTGCCGACAACTAGTTTGGGTTGTTTAAGGAGTCTCAATTGTTGTCATTTTGTCTGTCGTGGTGATTATTTTGGTGACAGCAAAGAGGGTGATGTTGCATTGAGGCTTGTATCACATAGTGATGGACTATGTTTTTGTTAGTTTGCATACATCATTTATTTCAAAATATATATTATATTTACTTTTAATGCGTTCCATGAATATTTTTTATAACGTCTAGTAAGTAGTGTTCATTTATTTAAATAGTTGAGAGTATGATTTGACAAAGATTAATGTAGGTTTGTAACACTGTGTTGCAGGCGAGCTGAAGTGTCGCAAGGTGCAGAGTCAGAATTCCATGCTGGTGTTGCCGCGCGTGCGGAGCGCGTGGACGCGCCGCCGCCGCTCGCGCCTCGCCACGCGCAGCCCCGCCCCCGCCCCCACTCCCACCAGCCCCACCACCGCCACCAGCCCCGCGCCCGCCAGCACCACCAGCCCCACGCGATCGCTCCGCCAGCCGCGGCCCAACGCCTCCACTCCCAACAATGCAGGTCAGATATACTAAACGTACTTTATTGATAGATATTCCAACATGGTAGAGCCACGCTGCAGCTATATTACTGATATAGTTGTAACCCAAATGGGTCGCCTCGACCGGGGAAGGACCACGCTCTCACAGCATACCAGCGTAAAATAGCAACTTAACGCTGCTGTGTTTCGTACGGTGAGTGTAGAGAATCGGATACCCATTTTACTGGAAATGAAGCATTCCATCTTAGTCCTCACGAGTGACTATACATCTGCATTTTGGTTCTTTATTGAAGTTAGATGTAGATGTCTATGGGTCACAGCAACCACTTACCATCAGGTGGACCGTGTGCTCATTTGTTACCCTATCCTATAAAAAAAATATCAATTCTCCCATTAAGTTTATGCTAGCTGGTAACTTTTTATTTACAAATGTATATATAAAAAAAAGAATTAGCCTTGTTGTCGAGATGACGCAGGAATTAAGTCTGTGTTCATAAGCTTTGTGATTAGTTATAAATTCTGTTAATTATCTTACATTTCGCATAAATAAAATAGAGTGATTATAATAAAAATAATTTCTGGCAAAGCCATTTAGGACAGAATTATAGTAATCGAGTGTATGCACAAACACAGGTGCATTCTCTATTCCCTCACTCTCACAGTCCAGTGGGAGAACAATCCAACACGACCAGAGTGAGATTCAGTCGCAGGACCAACGGTTTTAAATGTATGCCCAGGAACTGGGATTGAAAACACCGCCAACTTCCTGACAGATAAACCCAATAACTGATTTTGGCCCATTCTGAATTTCGAACTGGAGACGTCATGATGTGTTTACGACCATTAACCAATGAGGCAGTGGTTGGGAGAGTGATTATTCTACCATTGGATGATAATTATAAAAAACTAAACTTGATATCAACTTTTCGTTATGTGTACATAAATAACACAGTAAATGAAAATAAAATTCAAACTTAAAAACTTTTCGTTATGTGTACATAAATAACACAGTAAATGAAAATAAAATTCAAACTTAAAAACTTTTCGTTATGTGTACATAAATAACACAGTAAATGAAAATAAAATTCAAACTTAAAAACTTTTCGTTATGTGTACATAAATAACACAGTAAATGAAAATAAAATTCAAACTTAAAAACTAAAACAACATGCTTTGATGATCAGTGTAGTGATCCTAGTGAAAACACAAGGTCATAAATATCAAGAATTTATTTTCACACATGGTAGAGTCACGCTGCAGCTATATTATGGTTGTAGCACAAATGGATCAACTGGACCAGGGAACGTCACTCTCTCACAGAATACCATCTTAAAATGCTGCTGTGTTTCGAATGATGAGTGTAGAGAACCGGAAACACTTCATATTGGTAATGAAGCATTTAAATTGAGTCCGCAGGGATGACAACATATCTGCATTTTGATTCTTAATCGAGGATAAATGTAGATGTCTATGGACCACAGCATTCACACCACCAGGTGAACTGTGTGCTCTTTTGTTACCCTTACTCTATATAAAAGAAGATCATATCATAGAGGGGATAATTGCTATAAGTTACCTCGCTTGGTACAAGGGTTGGCAATAGACATGAGACGAGTACTCGGTTTGGATTCGGTACTCGGCGGATTCGGCCAATTTTTAGGGTTCGGCCGAGTACTCGGTATTTGGCCTTAATTATATTCCAGAGAAAAAAAAATCAAAAAGCCAGTTTTTATCATTATTATTATATTAGACACATTAAAACATCAGCAACATGAGAAGCAGCAGAAATATTTAGAACGTACATAAGAACCTACAATAGAAATTATTATTACTAATGTTTAAAATTTAAGTGAAGAGGATTCTGATGCAAAAACACTAGTTTTCGGCTCTATTTGGGTCTAGTTTGTATGGGAAATAACCGCACACCGACCGCTTCCGCGTTTATTTTAAGGTCGAGTATTCGGCTGAGTACTCGGCCCAATCTAGGCCGAGTACCCGGTGACCGAGTACTCGGCGAATCACTACTCGTTCCATGTCTAGTTGGCAACCACAGTTTTTATTATTTTAACTTGTCGAGTTGTCGCCTGCTTTGTTTCTCACTGTCGCTTCTTACGACAACTATGAGACAATATAGGGCAGTAGATATTCTTACATAGTAACTTAATAAATAATACTTAATTATTACTCGCAATATAATTTAAGTCCCAACAAGTTTATATTTGTATTCAAATATAATTTTTATACTATACGTGGTAGAGACATGTTGCAGCTATATTGGTAGTATGGTTGTAGCACGAATGGGTCGGCTCGACCGGGGAAGGACCACGTTCTCACAGAATACCAGCGTAAAATACCAGCTTAATGCTGTTGTGTTCCGTATGGTGAGTGTAGAGAACCGGAGACCCTTTTTACTGGAAACGAGGCATTCCATTTTAGTCCTTACGGGTTATAACGCATCTGCATTTTGATTCGCAAACGAAAATAGATGTAGATGTCTATGGGTCACAGCAACCACTTACCATCAAGTGGACTGCGTCCTCGTTTCTCACCCTTCATTTAATCTTATTAAAAAAAAACCTACATCGAACTCTCACCACTCCATAGGTTGACTGGTAGAGAATGCCCCAAGTTGTTAAGTCCGCCCTTTGTATTTTTTTATTATATGAAATGCAATAAATAATAAGTAAACAAATATGTTCTCAGTTTGAAAACATGCCGATGATTTCAACGTCACCTTGTATAAATAGTGACAAATTATATTTACAGAGAAGTCTACGCGCCCGCAACGCACGCCAACGTACTCGGAGCTGACGCGTCACTTCGCCAACGCAAACGACGACAATTCATCCGATGACTTTGAAAGCATTGAAGCTAGCGCTCCCCCCCGCAAACGAAGATCTCCCTTCCACCGCCTCCGTGACCGCGCCACGCCACAAAGTGTCCCAACAGCCGAGTCCAGGAGCCAACGGTACAGCAGACGGTCCACCAGAAACAATACAGACAAAGAACCCTCTCTAGATCACAGCCTGAAAGATGACGCTCCCAAGAAGAGGAGACGGCTGTACAACCCCAAGACTGCATTTTGATATTTTATGATAATCTGTCGGACAGCGAGTGCTGGTCCATGTAGAAGCTGGATTATAATGTGTTACTAATGTGCTTTGAATAATAAAACGACTATCTTTGTATTTAAAATTGTCGGTGTGATTTTTAGTGGTTGTGTAACTTACGAATGACTGGACTGATTGATGTTATATCACACAATACAGGGTTATTTTGCAATAACCGGCAAAATTCGCAGAGTAGGTTCAGAATAAATAATATAGGCAAATGGTGAAGAAAAATTAATTTAAAAAAAATCTCAAACATTCTGTCCTTTTCTACCGACTTCAAAAAGGAGATGGTACTCAATTCAACTGTATCTTTTTTATGTGTGTTACCTCATAACTTTTTACTTGAACCGATTTCGATGATTCTTTTTTATTTGAAAGCTGGTGCTTCACATGTGTTCCCATATAAATTTGATCATCGTCTGACCAATAGTTTTTGAGTTATTCTTAATAATTTATATTGAAGTTGGTTGTACAAAATTTTTAATTATATTGTTATCTTTTAAATTCAAAATGCGTGGTAATGCATTACTTTAACTGATTTTACTGCGCGCGCACACATTTGTATAGGTCGATCGGTAGGCGAAAACTTTGTTGCCCATAAATCACATTCAATTTGGGATAATTTCAAATAAAAGTAGAAGCCTTATTTACTCGTATTTTTAAAAACTGCAATAACGGTATATCATTATTTATATATTTGAACTTAAGTTTAAAATTTGGCTACTCTTTGAAAAATAACCCTGTATATTAGTTTAGTCGAGACAATGGTTCATAGCTATTGCTAGAACCCCGATAAAAGGCACTGTGGTCGAATTCTGAATTAAATTTCACTCCAAAAAGAGCAGAATGTCTGCTGGTCATCTACCTCACTGCAACATCATCTTCACTTGTATTAAAAGAATTACCACGACAGACAGAATGACTACAATGAACTACTTGTTGATTGACTTAAGCTAGCTGTCAGCGCTGTACTTTATACTGCTTGAATGAGTGGAGGAGTTTAACGCTTTTTAGTTATCTACCCTCATACTTAACAATACATAAAAAGTGCTTGTGTTTATTTGTGAAAGTGACAAGTGTTCTAAAGTGACTTGTGAATACTATTCTCTGTGTAAATATTACTGTGACAACAAAGTTGTTGATTTAGCGGAACTGAACCGCTTAGCTGTGTTAGGCCAATGGTATGTTTAGAATTTTTTTTCCCATGTTAATAGAGTTGTAGTATACATATAGAAGATTTATTTTAGGTACTTACTGAATTGATTATAAATTTTTTAATTTAAAATTCTTGGTCAGTTATAAAAGGTTTGAAAAATATTGATGTGTTAAACACACTTCAAATTAAAAACTGAGTTTGGCCCAATCTCGTGTTTAGCAATCGGGTTTAGGAACACTAGATCAACCGGCAGTCGAAAAACCAAAAATAAGTCGGATGAATAAATGTTATAACTATCTCTTTCTTTCATATGATTATGTAAGTGATAGTGTCGCTTTTTGTTTGGTACTTTTCCATTTTCACATAACTGTATGTGTGTTGTTTCAGAATTTTGAAGCAATATTTAAATAATTTTAGGTTTAAACCCTGCTCATATTTATTACCAAGGTCGAATTGCGGGACAAATCAAACATTAGCGCGAACATAGTTTGACAGATCCAATATGAAACATATACAGTATAATAAGTCTTTATCAGCCTAAAAAACAAACAGCAACAAATCTGAAAGTTTGTCGCAAATTTAACTATACAATAATAACACAAAGATAAAAAATACGGTTGCCAACCTTCTTGCCAAATGTGGCAACTATGACAATATCCCTCAGTTATGTACTGTTCATAGACTGCAATAGTAATAGTTTATATGGGCACATTGCACATCTCACCAAGGTCAAATTTGCATGAAAACTTTTTTTTTTATGGTAAGGGTGTCAAACGAGCACACAGTCCACCTGATGGTAAGTGGTTGCTGCGGCCCATAGACATCTACATCTATCCTCTATTACAAATCAAAATGCAGATGCGTTGTCACCCGTGAGGACTAAGATGGAATGCCTCATTTCCAGTAAAAAGGGCCTCCGGCCACCTGCACTCACCAAGCGAAACGCAGAGGTAAACCTCTACTTCACGCTGGTATTCTGTGAGGTCGTGGTACCACCCCGGTTCGAGCCGGCCCATCCGTGCGACAGCAAAAGCTGCCGCGTGGCTTTACCACTGTTAAAAACTACTACTAACTAACTATCCATTAATAGACAAACTTGCTTATGCTTTACTCTCCAAGTACATTCCGGCAGAGAACGTCGCATCGCATTTCGTATCAGATAGCATTCAACAAAGAAAATAATATTATTATAATAATAGAGCAGTGGTAGCTCAGATAGTTAGCGCTCGCTGTAAATTTCACAGTTCGCGAGCAACCCGCGTTCGATCAACGTCGGCACCTATGAAATTGTTAATTGCAATTTTAAGTGCTGATGTACCACGAGCACGGCGGTGAAGGAAAACATCATGAGGAAACCTGCATGTCTGAGAAATAAGAATAAAAAATAAATTTCGAAGACATGTGAAGCTCGCCAACACGCATTGGGCCAGCGCGGCGGCCACTTCCTTACTAGGGCAAACCCTCTCAGAAATGAGAGGAGGCCTGTGCCCAGCAGTGGGACGTATAGGCTGTAACTTTAACTTTTATAATAGTAACAATTCGCAAAGTAGTGGAATAAGTTGCCAGCATCTGATTACAATATAGGTGATTCAAGGCAAACGTGAATAGGCTTTTCAACTGACTACAAGAAAGGAGGAGGTTCTCAATTCGTCTGAACCTTTATTATGTATCTTCACCAATGAGGGCTAATAATCTTCCACTCACCAGATGTCGCTAGTTGCGACTGAGGTAAAGTTTTTTGTTACACAGTGTCAGTTAATTGAGAAATTAGTTTTAAATAATAGTTTATCACTATCTAGAATATTATATTAATACACAACACAATGCGTCAGTGGTTTCTTTTTTAATTTTTTGCACTTTATAACTCTTTTTTTTTAAATCGGCGTTTAGTTATATTTTATAGCTTGTTTTATTCATTTCTAATGTAATTAATATAACTAATAATACAGAAAGAAACTTTAAAGATTACATTTTCCTAAGAAATTATCGTCCCCTCAATGAAATCTGTCAAATATTTTACCTCACTGTAAAGTGGCGCCGCCCTGGTGGCAGAAAAAGTCGTGGATGCCCTCATTACTCAAAGATGCTTGAACCAATTTCGGATGATTCTTTTTTTATTTGAAAGCTGGTGCTTCTCATGTGATCCCATATAAATTTGTTCCAGATCTGACCAGTAGTTTTTGAGTTATTCTTAATAATTTATATTGAAGTCGGTTGTACAAAATTTTTAATTTTACCATTTGTGTTAATTTCAGTCAGTTCTTTACATACCAACGCTGAGTTAGAATAGTAAAAAAAAATATACCTTATTAGTTCCATGTATAGTTCTATTTTTCAATTTAGATTATTTACACAATCTAAATCCAAATCTATCAAGTGTAGTAAAAACTTCATCAAATTAATATAATGATAATGATGAAATGTTAGAAAGACAAGGAGTGAATCTCATTGTTTTGTTAGTAGCAAATGATTGAATAGTTTGAGTTTGAATATGAATTCATATCATTAGCTATCCTTTGTGCTTGCCGTATCGAGTTTTTGCTAGGTTGTGTTACTGTTTTTGTGAAATTAGTTTTTTGAAGTATACCTGACAAGATGATGTGTTGTAATCTCATTATTTACATTATCAATATGAAAGGATTTCTGGCTGAAATTGGATCTTATGTATGTTTTGATAAATCGCACACGTGGCTAGTGTTAATGTTTTTTAATGTCCATGCAAAATATGCTCTCAAAGAATTATCATTGTGGTTTGGGCCATGCACAGCTGTGGACTATTGTCATGTGGCAATATTCTTTTAATAATATTATTGTAAGACTGATTTAAAAAAGGTCCTGTACATATAGGGTTGCCAACTATGATAGTATCCTACTGTAATATATATGGTAGTATGTTAAATAGTTTAAATTTTGATGTGGAGTTGCGGAAAAAGCCTATAGCAAACTAAGTACATACAAGAGCTGTAATTTATGAAATAAATGTTAATATTTTATGTACTGTATATATTATGTATATCACAAAAATTGGCAACCCTACACATAGACCTCTATGTGTACTACTAGATGGGCTCTGCTGCCTTAATACATTATGCACTAGGTTACGGTCAATTCTCCATACCTCCTTTATTTGATTGCGAGTGAGCGAGAAAACTAGTTCTTTGTTTTGTAACTGCAAATGTTTTTTTCGACAATCTAACACTGATTTAGTCATTATTTGTAAACGTGATTTGAAGTTTATTTCTGACTAAAACTGTTCCCCGCGACTTCGCCCGCGTGGAATTAGTTACGTTTGGATTTCATGGGTTTTAATTTTTTTGCACAAAACCCTAATTCTTTAACTAAAATAAAAGTAGCCTAAGTTACTCCTTATAACATCACATATCTATCTGTAAGTGAAAATCCCATCGAGATAGGGTTGAGCCGTTTCGGGAGTTTAGCCGGAACAAACAGACAGACAACAAAAAATTAAAAAAATGTTTTTTTAGTTATAAGTACTGTAAATACTTTCATGTGCATTTAGTCAAAAGCTATTATTTTTACATTACAAACAGACAAGTTAATTTTATTTATTTGTAATAAGAATTAACTTATGCACATTTGCCTTAAAATAGTAAATGTAAATACAACTATGTGGTATATTTGCTGTGCCAGCGGGCAAGCCACAGTCGTGATACAGATTTTAATCTGAATTGCCTGTGTTGTAGTATATATTAGTCTTTGATCCTACATGTAAGTCTCACACACTTAAACTTTGTCTAGTTGTAAGAAATTTTTGTATTTTTAACTGGCAATTTTTTTTTTATATTAAAGTATGCTAATATTTCGTATATGGATGTAAGATTTGATTATGTTGTCATATAATAATTCCTAAAACTGTACAGTCGGTGGTCAATTGTAACTCACTGACGTCTCTCTGTTAATTTTTAAATTAAAAACGTATTTGATATGATATCTCTAGTACTTAGTACTTTTGTTTGTTGATGCGAGTTCAAACTCATAGTGAAAGAGCATCTCGGTATGTCTATTCTTTCTTCATTTAAAAGTATTGATGTTTACAATATTTATTTTTGTTTAGTTTGGAAATCATTAAGTTCTTATTTCGCATGTGCTCTGTGGAGAAGGAAAACATTGTGAACGAGCCAGCACATATCTGACAAATAAAAAGAAATCTAAGACCTGAGAATGTGACATTAGGGAGGCATTTATTCACCTGTGAGATGTATATACACTGTAACTTTTAACTACTAATGAGGTAACATAAGGCAAAAGGGGAAACTGTAATATGTTACCTAATTTAGATTTATCTATATTTTGTTAATCTATTTCTTCTTTACTAAGTTATGATTTTGAATGCGGAATGATAAAAAACAATTGTACATATAGACAATAAAGTAAAATCTAAATGCATCTAAGAAATAAATTAATATTTTGAGGACATGTCAAGTTTGTACCAAAATTAAATGCAGTTCAGCTCTGGGGCTTTTATATGTTGTCACAGAACACCTTATCTGTAGAGACATCAACTGAAGTCTATAATATAGATAATGATTTCTTTTCATATTTTTGCATTGTTAATCTTTAGTCAACACAATATTAGAATATAAGTGAATATTCTATTGCATTTCAGAATTATGTCAGATATTTATTTTATAGATTGTGAATTGTTTGTGTAAGAATAGGTGTCGTTAAGAGGCGACAGAAAGAAATAAAATATGACAGGACTGCAGCATTAATTTTTTTAACAGTGGTAGAGCCACGCGGCTTTTGCTGTCGCACGGATGGGCCGGCTCGAACCGGGGTGGTACCACGACCTCACAGAATACCAGCCTCAAGTAGAGGTTTACCTCTGCGTTTCGTTTGGTGGGTGCAGGTGGCCGGAGGCCCTTTTTACTGGAAATGAGGCATTCCATCTTAGTCCTCACGGGTGACAACGCATCTACATTTTGATTTGTAATAGAGGATTGATGTAGATGTCTATGGGCCGCAGCAACCACTTACCATCAGGTGGGCTGTGTGCTCGTTTGTCACCCCTATCCTATAAAAAAAAATTAAAATAATATAAAACCTGTGGTTGCCAACCCGCGTGCCAATCACACGGCAATTTATTTAACCGCTCATGTGCCGAGTTCGCGTAACGTGGAATATCCGTCGTCTGCCGGCGATTTCCCACATAAGCGCTATTTCTGAACACTTTTTTGTGATCGCTATTTTAATGTAAAAATCAACAATTGTCGCTGACAAATTGCAGTTTTTGGTAGATCAGTATGTAAATTTCAAGAATTAATGGTTTTTTTCACAATAATAGGGTCTTATTTAATTCCAGGATCACAAACATCCAGTATTATCAAAAATTTCGTTATCAACTTGGAGAAATTGAATAAAACAACAGTTGTATAACAAAAACTGTTATTTTTTTATTAGCTGTCTGTAGTATAGGATACAAAATATCAAAACACTGCCAAAATATACCATAAATAAACTAAAATTGATTAAAGTATGTGTAATAAGTCTACGCTGCATTCACAAAGTGAGAGCGTATATCTGCGCTCTGGTCGTGAAGCAAAGACGCATATCTACGCTCTGGTTTTATGTATATAGTATGTTTAAAAAAGCTAATACTTTGATATAATTTCGGCAAATAATAAAATGATAGGACGAGAATAGAAAAAAATGGGCAAATACATGTTTTGCTTGCACAAAGTGATGGAATAAATGAAATTGATGGCTGCTAGTCTTATCTGTGCCTTTAAGATTACTTATAAATTATATATTAAAACATGAAAATAAAATATTTTCTTCTGCATCTTCAAAATTATACAATTCTTGAAAATCAGGCGTGATGGCCGCCATGGCTGAAAATAAAAGCATATATATATAAGCATAATATTATCCAAATATATATATGAACGAGCAAATATTATGTAAATACACATGTTACATGCAACTGTGACTGTCATCTCTCGATTATAATTTGCTGATTTGGTACCACGCGTAAGCTGCCACACGGTGAACGTTCAACAAGCATTCCAGCAATTAGCGCCGGTGCCCCTCGTCTCTGAACCTTCCATCAAAATCCGCTAAAACATACACTAACATTACCAAATAATAGATTTTCTAACGGGTCTAATTGTAAATCTTAACCATCTAAGATCAGGAACCCACTTAAACAATCATTTCCAAATTAGTCTAGTCGTTAAGAAGTTCAGTGACATACTCGTATAGAAGATAAAGATAAAATATAAAGAAAAAACCAGAAATAAAATAAAAATCAAAGATTATTGTAATACTTAATAATAATTTGCCCCGACACGCGACTTACCTAATTGCTAATGATACTTCTACCTAAATTGACATGAAAATATTTAAAATAATAAAATTAATAGATAATTGTGTAACAAAATTCACAAAGCGTAGATCTAAGCTCCGGCATAATTATTTTTTGAACATCCTGTAAGGGTATATTTTTATAGGCTATGTCGAGTTAGTGTGATAATTTGGTCGTAAAAAAATAATGTTGCAAATCAGAACGAAACGTATCACATATCTAAAATCTGCATGAAATTTCCAACAAAATAGTATAAGTAAAGCAAAAGTCGTAATACATTTCAACTTCAAATATTAGTAACGAAATATAGTATAAGGATTCTGCGCAGATTTTTTCAAATAAAACCATCGAAATGTTAATACTACACTGATTCAATTTCAAGATTTCAGTCCTAAATACAACAAATAATAGAAAACTACTTACTTTTTACACTTTTTTTCTTCAAAAAACCACTTTAAAACTCAAATACTTTGCCTGTTTGAATACTAACGGTAGGATGATTTTTACTCCGTTTTCGCAGCCAATGAGAAAGCTTGACGACTGCAACCCGTTCATTCATTCAAAAAGTCAAGATTCAATCAATAATAAGCTTTAAATACCCTTAAACATACGTAAAATGGCTTAAATTCACGTGAAAGTCAGGAAGCTCAGATCTAAGCTCAGTCACACAGAGGGTACAGAATTTTCTTCAGAGATCTACGCTCTGGCATATGAGCGGTTAATGAATGAATGAAATATTGAATACATTTCGTCATCATTTGCCATAGTTGCCACACTTGACTGCCAGATCGGCAACCGCAGTTTTTTATTATTTTGAGTTGTTATCAGGAAGACGCCGCTGACCTGTCTGTTACAGTTTACTTCTGTCGCCTCTTACGACACATACAGAAATATGGAGTATGGATTCTCACGTCACAACTGCACTGCAAGAAATATCTTGATTGAATAAATTTGTTTACATTGAATTTGTTTCTTTTTTCTTATATTAAACCCGTTTTACGTGGTATGCTGCAGTTATATTAATAGTATAGTTGTAGCACGAATGGGTCGGTTCGACCGGGGAGGACCACGCTCTCACACAATACCAGCGTAAAATAGCAGCTTAACGCTGCTGTGTTTCGTATGGTGAGTGTAAGAGAACCGGAGACCCTTTTTACTGGAAACGAGGCATTCCATCTTAGTCCTCACGGATGACAACGCATCTGCATTTTAATCCGGAAACCAGGATAGATGTGGATGTCTATAGGCCACAGCAACCATTTACCATCACGTGGACTGTGTGCTCGTTTGTCACCCTTATTTTATTAAAAAAAAACTGAAGGCCGGTGTTGTTTGCATCCGAAGGACACCATCTCTCCTAGGCTCACCCTACACGTGCCCCCAGGGTGGTGCAAAACGAACAACAACGCCAAACCACAGGCGACGGTTAAGTATCCTGTTCAAGGCTACCACAAGCCTGGAGGAGTTAAATGTCCCCCAAAAGTGTTGCTATAGCACCTTGGAAAAGTATTATATGTACCTCCCAATCCAACGGCGCTCGCGGGTGCCCGGGCTTGTCATTGTGAAATCTGCTACCGGAGACTCCACAGGTGCGGGTGACCAGGACCCTGTGCCAGTAAATGCTCAGTAATAAAAAACTAGATACACAATCCCATGCAAAAGTTCTCTAAAATCTGTCGCCAATTGTTTTGTCGTAATTCTAGTTGAAACAAATGTACATTAGGGTAAATTCAACCTTAAATGTGTTGCCTAAAGTTGTATTCACAAAGTTACATACAAATTAAAAGCGCACCCAAATGTTCGCGTGGGCGCTCTTTCGGTAAGGACATTTTTTGTTACTGATTGTGGATCTAGTTTTTTTTATTAGTGATCGATGTTCAGCAAGCATGCCACCCGAGCTCGTTTATAACAAGACCCAGATCTTCATCTGTAGAAAATATCCCAACGCCCGTTACTACAGAAACAGAACTCGAAAAAATGGAGATCCACAGTACAGAGGATGTTGCGCCTGTTCCTCCTTAACGTATGACCCCCAGTAATACATTAAGAAAAGAACAAGGGAGCAATCATACCACATCAAATCAGAGGCCAAGAGCTCCTGAACAAAGGCAGAAAAAATATCTATCCCCTAAAGGAAATAGAGCATCATCAAAGATGACCAAAAGAACCTTGCTGAGAGAACAGATGTTGAGTGATAGACAGACAGACAACACTACCCGGATATCACCACCAGCAATCGAGACATCAAATAGTTTTAAACTTCTAAATAGTGTTGATTGTCAAAATCAAAATGCTACTCCAGACAAAATAACAAAGAAACCCTCTAAACCTGCACCCATTACACTATATCGAATAGATGACCTCCAAATATTAACGAGTTTTATTGAGCAAGTTATGGAAAAGAGTATACATATAAAGTGGTATCTAAAAATAAATTAATAATCTCTTCTGTCTGTCGAAAAATACAAAACTTTCATAGAACATGTCCCAAGCAAAGGATTAATAGGCTACACATTTACCCAAAAAGATGAAAAACGTATGAGAATTGTGATCAAGCATCTATACTAGCACACCCAAAGAGGCAATTGTGAAAGCTGTAGAGTACCATAAATCATCTAAAAACAAAAAAGCACCTGGATTCGACTTTATCACTGGCGAGATATCCAAACGACATCCTAAAAAACCAATAGTTTTTCTGACAATGCTTGTAAATTCTATATTTAGAACTCACTATTTTCCTCAGATGTGGAAAATATCACAGATATGTATGATGGCCAAACCGGGGTAACCTCCAACTGATCCTACTTCGTATACACCCATTAGTCTTCTTCCTACTTTATCCAAAGTGTTCGAAAAGATATTTCTGCAAAGACTAAAACCAATATTAGGTGAAAACAAAATAATTCCCGACCACCAATTTGGGTTCAGAGAGAATCATTCTACAGTAGAACAAGTGCATAGAGTGATACACTAAATCAGATAGACCTTAGGAAAAAAAGAATATTGCTCAGCGGTGTTCCTAAACATTCAGCAGGCATTTGACAGAGTGTGGCACAAGGGACTACTGTTCAAACTAAAAAATATTTTACCTAAATTGTTCTTCATGATCATGAAAGCATACCTCCACCGAAGAAAGTTTCAAGCGAATTACGAAGACGAGTAAACGAAAAAAGTAAGACGAAACTGTACGAAATCGCTGCTTCAGTCCCGCAAGGATCAGTGCTTGGACCAGTACTGTATGTCATATATACATCAGATCTGCCAAACACTGAAGATGTAACGACATCCACACATGCAGATGACACTGCATGCCTTGCAAGTGATAAGAAACAGAAACTTTTTTATTCAATATAGATTTTAAATAATACTTATTGAAAGTAACTCTTTTGTATAATTACCACTGGTTCGGAAAAAAACCTCTGTCCTGGGAAGAACCAGCAAGAAACCCAGCGGGACTTTTTTTTTAAATAACAGCTTACAATCATGTATGTTACACAAAATAACAACACAACAAATTAGAAATAGCTTGGGAGCGATCACCTCACTTCCAGGGGTTATTATCATCTATAAATTCTTTAATATTATAATAACCCTTTTTATACAAACTTAGTTTAATAAAGTTTTTGAACATTGACCTGTTCTAAATATTGTATATTTTGTGGAATTTTGTTATAAAAGCGTATACATCGCCCCAAGAATTAATTACTGACTCGATGGAGTCGAGTAACTGGTACTACTAGCTTGTGTCTGTTCCTAGTATTTACAGAATGAATATCACTTATTTCTGTAAAACTACTTTTATTTTTGTGTACGTACATTACATTTTCATAAATGTATTGAGAGGCTAAAGTTAATATATTAATTTCCTTAAATTTTTGTCGCAGCGACTCTTTAGGCTTTAAATCATAAATTGCTCTTATGGCCCTCTTCTGTAAAACAAATATAATTTCAGTGGCAGCTGCGTGTCCCCATAGCAAAATACAATACGACATTATGCTCTGGAAATAGCTAAAGTAAACTAGTCTAGCTGTTTCAACACTAGTTAGACTTCTAATGTTTTTTACGGCATATGCTGCAGAACTAAGTCTGCTTGCTAGTTTTGATATATGGGGGCTCCATTGAAGCTTCGCGTCTAGTGTGATTCCAAGAAAAATGGTGGTATCTACAAGACTCAGTTTTGCCCCATTTAAAATTACACAAGGACCCGGACTTCACGTAATCTCCAAACACAAATTAGTAAAATAGAACTATGGCTCCAAAAATGGAGAATAACGCCTAGTGTAAGAAAATCTGTGCAGGCAACCTTTACTTGAAGAAAAAGAGAATGTATACCAGTCTATATGGAAGGAAAACAATTATAGTGATCTTTCATTATACTAATTTAAAGTTTTAAAGATATCTATGCTTATATAATTATAAGAGAGAATTACGCTAGGTAAGGACCATGCTCAAGGAATATCAGCGTAAATTCGTAGCTTAAAACTGCTGTGTTTTGTGTGGTGAGTGTAAAGAAGTGGAGGCCCTTTTTACTTGTAATGAGGCACTCCATCTTAGTCCTCAGTGGTGACAACACATCTACATTTTGATTCTTATTCTAAGATAGATGTAGATATCTATGGAAAACAGCATCAACTTACCATATTGACTGTGTGCTCATTTTTTTAAATACTAGTAATGCTATTAAACATTACTAATATTCCCTTCAATGTCCATGTCACACCTATGCCGGTAGTTGTTGGGAGCACTAAGCTCGAAGTTGTTGACGAGTATATTTACCTGGGACAAATAGTCCGACTAGGTAAGTCTAACTTCGACCGAGAGGTCAATCGACGGATTCAACTCGGTTGGGCATCTTCTCGTCAGAAATACCTCAAAACCTTAAAACAAAATTGTACAACCAGTGCGTGTTGCCAGTGATGACTTACGGAACTGAGACGTGGTCCTTCACTGCTGGCCGTATGAGGAAGCTCAAGGTCGCTCAGCGAGCTATGGAGAGGGCTATGCTCGGAGTTTCTCTGCGTGATAAACTTAGGAATAAGGATATCCGCAGTAGAACCAGAGTAACCGACATAGCCCAACGGATTAGTAAGCTGAAGTGGCAATGGGCCGGCCATATAGCTCGAAGAACCGACAACCGATGGGGAAGAAAGGTTCTTGAGTGGCAGCCTCGTACCGGTAGGCGAAGTGTAGGGCGTCCCCCCACAAGATGGAGTGACGACCTGGTAAGACATGCAGGAAGTCGATGGATGCAGGTGGCTCGGGACCGTGCTTTGTGGCATTCTTTGGGGGAGGCCTATGTTCAGCAGTGGACTTGTGAAGGGCTGTAATGATGATGATGATGAATATTCCCTTTAACCACTTCTGGTAAGCTTAAAATGCTTGTGTTAGAAGTGGTTCACGACAGTAGTCGAATGGCGGATTCGAACCCACGACCTTTCGAGTTCGCGGTCCGTGCCCTGCCATTAGGCTACTGTCGCTTCTCTTCTCCATTTGTCATCCATATTCTTTAAAGTAATTAAAAAAATCCAAAGCATTAGTCATCTTAATTCTCAGGGGGTAACTACGCATAATGGAGGGTAGATGTACATGTCTACGGACCACAGCATCCACTTACCAGGTGGACTGTTTGAACTCTTGTTACTTTTATTCTACAAAAAATGCCAGAATTCTCAGTAACTTTTTCAACGAGGGTCATGCTCAGTGCAGCAGCTAAAGATCATCCATAGGATTTAGCCTGCGAGAGAATCAGATAGAATAGTGTTTAATATAAAGAAGACTAATCGTTTTTGGGCCCACTAGGAATTTAAACGTGACTTAATGAATGGTATTATACATAAAAAAGATACCATTTTATTATAGTAAACGGACTAAAGATTTTATGAAAATCTAACCAGAAACATGTTCAGAAAAAATAATTGTTTTGATATTCATGTTCTGGCTAAGGTAATATGGAAAAAAAGTTTGTTTTTAGGTTATTGTGATATTTATATTTTAATTGTTAATTTCTCATTATTCCCGTTAGATGCTGTAAAGCTTATGTTAGTACTGTAATATATAGATTATATAAGGAATAAACTGACATGCATCTCATTAAGTTACGTCAATTTGTAGTGAGCCCATTTTCCATACAAAAAGAAATTGTCTCTTTTATTTATATTTTAATTACATAAACCTTACAAATATCCTACTCATGATACTCTGCATTCGTTTCTCTCTCGAAAGTTTAGTTTTCTGAAGGTTTCACTTCTACCGCGTGTGAACTGCACACATGTTTTTTTTATAAAGGTGGCAAGCGAGCACACAGTCCACCGGATGGGTAGTGGTTGCTGTGGCTCATAGACATTTATCCTCGATTACGAATCAAGATGCAGATGCGTTGTCACCCGTGAGGACAAAGGTATAATGCTTCGTTTACAGCAAAAAGGATCTCCAGTTCTCTACACTCACCATATGAAACACAGCAGCGTTGAGCTGCTATTTTACGATGGTATTCTGTGAGATCGTGGTCCTTCCCCGGTCGAGTGGACCCATTCATACTACAACTATACAACTAAGATAGCTGCAGCATGGCTCTACTACGTAGTAAAGTGCTTATTTTTTAAATATCTGACGTACCATTTTGAATAGAAAAATACGAGCCAATCGACAAAAACTTACCACTAAAATGAAACAATTGCGTGTTAGGGGTTGGTTTACTGGGTCACAGACAACGGAACACACTGGACAGACTTACTCTAAAAATTTACATTGCACCATCGCATCACAACTAAGTCTATTTTCTCGTGACGCAGACACCAGCGTCTCTGTCGCTTCTCTAGCGCGGGACACCAACACCACACACGATTTTGGCACTTATCACTTATAATTTGAGCTACACATTGTGCTTCTATAGAATTTTATGTACAAGTCACTTTCGCAACAATCTTCATTAGAGATGTTTTTGTGTTTCTTGTCAACACAAATATTTCTTAATTTCGTAAGATTTGTTGTTACCATGTTCACTTTATATCTTAGTCTTCAGAGGTGACAACGGTTCTGCATTTAGATTCGTAATAAAGGATAGATGTTTAAGGATCACAGTGTCCAATCACCATCAGATGGACTGTCTGCTCGTTTGTCACACCCTATAAAAGAAATATTAATCTTGCACTGTAAGTTTATTTGTTTGTGAGTGATCTTGCAAGTTGCCATCTCGGCTTAGTTTAGTGGTTTTGAGCATAGTGGAGTATTTCACACATTTCACTGGATTGGACTGGGTTATAGTTTAGAATTTGTACGATCGGTTGTACAGTTGCTACACAAATTTTGTAAACTTTCCGAGGCACTCTTCGACCGGATCTCACAGCAGCTCGAGCACTTTGATGGTACCCTGGCTGTTTGCAGCCAGTAGTACTGGCCTATCTGGAGAACGTCGCCAGCAGACCGCAGACACAAACTCCGAGGGTTCCTCGTCCCTCCTCTCTCGTTCCAGGAACCCTCGCACCGCTTCGAACTTGTACGTGAGGAGCGGGCGCGACAACCCCGAATAGTACACATAGAGGGCGTTATTCTCCGAACCACAAGCCACGTATTTTCCATCGGTCGCTAACCCCACGAAGTTCTTTTCGTTTGCGTGTCCGGTGAAAGATCGTACACATCGCGGAGACTCTACCCGCCACAGCTTCAACTGCGAGTCCGTGGACGCAGAGACCAGCGTCCTCGAATCCAGGAACTTGACGTACGAGACCGCCTTTCTGTGGTCTCGGAAGACCGCGAGTGGGGCCCGGGGGGCCCGTAAGTCGTAGTAGTGCACGCAGTGATCAGCCGAGCCAAAGGCCAAGTGACACGAGGACTTGGGGTTGAAGCGGACACAGCACACGTTGAACTTGGCCTCGAGTGTGGCAACGGACCTCTCTGCATTAAGGGCCCACAGCTTGACCCTCGCGTCGTCAGAACCAGATGCCAGGAGACGCACGTCCGCACGGTTGAAGTGGACCGACCAGCATCTCTTGTCGTGCTCCTGTAACATCACAGTTATATTGGAAATCAAATCATAACAGAAGACCATAGGGGGGTTAGTAAAGTTTTGCATGTGGTGGAGTCACGCTGCAGCTATATTATGGTCGTAGCACAAATGGGTTGGCTCAACCAGGGTAAGACCACGCTCTCACAGAATACCAACGTGAAATAGCATCTTAATGCTGCTGTCTTCGTATGTTGACTGTAGAGAACTGGAGACCCTTTTTGCTGGCAATGAGGTATTCCATCTTAGTCCTCACGGGTAATAAATTTGCATTTTGATTCTTACTCGGAGATAGATGTGGATGTCTATGGGCCACAGCATCCACTTACCATCAGGTGGACTGTGTACTCGTCTGTCACCGTTAATCTAAATTTTTATTTTTATTTACGTTAATTTAAAATATTTCTTTTAGATTACAGCCATAAGTCTATTAAAGTTTGCTGCCAGCATCGCTTGTCGTGGTCCTTCCACGCCACAGTTACATTAGTTTAGTTAAATTACACAGATCCGTGGCACAGCGGCTTCGCAATGTGTTGCACCGCTGAGGGTACGATTCCCCCACGGAACACGTATTTGTCTTTAAATTTCTTTATTTGCCATTATTAGGATAAGTGATAGGTTTTCACAATAAAAATAAGTTGCTTAAAGACCTATTTAGCCATGAGCATGATTTTTTTAAATTATCAGATAATATAGGTGGTAATAGATTCTAAAATGTCAACTTATTAAATGTACAGTCAATCGGGGTAACTTTGATAGATCTTCACTATATTTTTTTAGTTAACTTTTACTATGTTAAATATGAGACAAAAGAGTTTACTTAATCTTTGCTCTCAGCTTGGTTTTCATACTCTCAAGATATTTAAAGTCTATAAAAGTCATAAAATATATCAAAAAACTGGCAATTTTGTTGTGTGTCAAAGTTATAACCCCTTTATGGGTAACTTTGACACAGATGAGATTTGTAGCAGGAATGTTATCTTTTAAACATTTTATAGCTTCAGGGTAGCATAAGTTTAAGTTTTTAACAAATTTCAGATGCAGTGGAGTCATATACAAGTCAATAAAACCATAAAGTTATAGTTTTATCTTGATTTAAACTCTTTGGTAATCACATTTAAAACTTTAAAAGTTTACCACTGCAAAACGACAACAGTTGCGCGCCGTACGTTTAAATAAGTTTTTGACATTAACTTCGTAAGACACCTTCTTTTTTTTCTAGAGTTAGTTTACGAAGTTTGTTAAGTACACGAATTGTATAAATTTAATGTTATGCACTAAATGTTGTGCATGTAAAAAATAAAAAAGTATTTTTCCATTTGACTGTCAAAGTTACCCTTGTAAATCAAAATTACCCCGATTGACTGTAAGTCATATAATTATGTATTAACGTATGGTCTACAAATAATAGCGTAAAGTAATTTAATCTAATCTTAACGTTTTAATTAAAAAAAAAGATTGAATGTAACGATATAAAGATATCATCCTATGGATATTGCAAGACACTAATATCAGAGATTAGCAGCAGCGCTCTAGTGCGTGCGTGCGTGTGTATGTGTACGTATGTGTGCACACACCTGCAGCGCGCGGGTGCGTGCGCCTGTGTGCGCGTCCCAGACGGCGACAGTGCGTGTGTGTGTATGTGTACGTATGTGTGCACACACCTGCAGCGCGCGGGTGCGTGCGCCTGTGTGCGCGTCCCAGACGGCGAC
The DNA here is from genome assembly GCA_033319125.1 of Parnassius glacialis. Classification (NCBI taxonomy): domain Eukaryota; kingdom Metazoa; phylum Arthropoda; class Insecta; order Lepidoptera; family Papilionidae; genus Parnassius; species Parnassius glacialis. The sequence goes on along the minus strand of JAVANC010000004.1, from coordinate 72,583,052 downwards.
AGTGCGTGTGTGTATGTGTACGTATGTGTGCACACACCTGCAGCGCGCGGGTGCGTGCGCCTGTGTGCGCGTCCCAGACGGCGACAGTGCGTGTGTGTATGTGTACGTATGTGTGCACACACCTGCAGCGCGCGGGTGCGTGCGCCTGTGTGCGCGTCCCAGACGGCGACAGTGCGTGTGTGTATGTGTACGTATGTGTGCACACACCTGCAGCGCGCGGGTGCGTGCGCCTGTGTGCGCGTCCCAGACGGCGACAGTGCGTGTGTGTGTATGTGTACGTATGTGTGCACACACCTGCAGCGCGCGGGTGCGTGCGCCTGTGTGCGCGTCCCAGACGGCGACAGTGCGTGTGTGTATGTGTACGTATGTGTGCACACACCTGCAGCGCGCGGGTGCGTGCGCCTGTGTGCGCGTCCCAGACGGCGACAGTGCGTGTGTGTGTATGTGTACGTATGTGTGCACACACCTGCAGCGCTCTAGTGCGTGCATGTGTGTGTATGTGTACGTATGTGTGCACACACCTGCAGCGCGCGGGTGCGTGCGCCTGTGTGCGCGTCCCAGACGGCGACAGTGCGTGTGTGTATGTGTACGTATGTGTGCACACACCTGCAGCGCGCGGGTGCGTGCGCCTGTGTGCGCGTCCCAGACGGCGACAGTGCGTGTGTGTGTATGTGTACGTATGTGTGCACACACCTGCAGCGCGCGGGTGCGTGCGCCTGTGTGCGCGTCCCAGACGGCGACAGTGCGTGTGTGTGTATGTGTACGTATGTGTGCACACACCTGCAGCGCGCGGGTGCGTGCGCCTGTGTGCGCGTCCCAGACGGCGACAGTGCGTGTGTGTGTATGTGTACGTATGTGTGCACACACCTGCAGCGCTCTAGTGCGTGCATGTGTGTGTATGTGTACGTATGTGTGCACACACCTGCAGCGCGCGGGTGCGTGCGCCTGTGTGCGCGTCCCAGACGGCGACAGTGCGTGTGTGTATGTGTACGTATGTGTGCACACACCTGCAGCGCGCGGGTGCGTGCGCCTGTGTGCGCGTCCCAGACGGCGACAGTGCGTGTGTGTGTATGTGTACGTATGTGTGCACACACCTGCAGCGCGCGGGTGCGTGCGCCTGTGTGCGCGTCCCAGACGGCGACAGTGCGTGTGTGTGTATGTGTACGTATGTGTGCACACACCTGCAGCGCGCGGGTGCGTGCGCCTGTGTGCGCGTCCCAGACGGCGACAGTGCGTGTGTGTATGTGTACGTATGTGTGCACACACCTGCAGCGCGCGGGTGCGTGCGCCTGTGTGCGCGTCCCAGACGGCGACAGTGCGTGTGTGTGTATGTGTACGTATGTGTGCACACACCTGCAGCGCTCTAGTGCGTGCATGTGTGTGTATGTGTACGTATGTGTGCACACACCTGCAGCGCGCGGGTGCGTGCGCCTGTGTGCGCGTCCCAGACGGCGACAGTGCGTGTGTGTGTATGTGTACGTATGTGTGCACACACCTGCAGCGCGCGGGTGCGTGCGCCTGTGTGCGCGTCCCAGACGGCGACAGTGCGTGTGTGTATGTGTACGTATGTGTGCACACACCTGCAGCGCGCGGGTGCGTGCGCCTGTGTGCGCGTCCCAGACGGCGACAGTGCGTGTGTGTGTATGTGTACGTATGTGTGCACACACCTGCAGCGCTCTAGTGCGTGCATGTGTGTGTATGTGTACGTATGTGTGCACACACCTGCAGCGCGCGGGTGCGTGCGCCTGTGTGCGCGTCCCAGACGGCGACAGTGCGTGTGTGTATGTGTACGTATGTGTGCACACACCTGCAGCGCGCGGGTGCGTGCGCCTGTGTGCGCGTCCCAGACGGCGACAGTGCGTGTGTGTGTATGTGTACGTATGTGTGCACACACCTGCAGCGCGCGGGTGCGTGCGCCTGTGTGCGCGTCCCAGACGGCGACAGTGCGTGTGTGTGTATGTGTACGTATGTGTGCACACACCTGCAGCGCGCGGGTGCGTGCGCCTGTGTGCGCGTCCCAGACGGCGACAGTGCGTGTGTGTGTATGTGTACGTATGTGTGCACACACCTGCAGCGCTCTAGTGCGTGCATGTGTGTGTATGTGTACGTATGTGTGCACACACCTGCAGCGCGCGGGTGCGTGCGCCTGTGTGCGCGTCCCAGACGGCGACAGTGCGTGTGTGTATGTGTACGTATGTGTGCACACACCTGCAGCGCGCGGGTGCGTGCGCCTGTGTGCGCGTCCCAGACGGCGACAGTGCGTGTGTGTGTATGTGTACGTATGTGTGCACACACCTGCAGCGCGCGGGTGCGTGCGCCTGTGTGCGCGTCCCAGACGGCGACAGTGCGTGTGTGTGTATGTGTACGTATGTGTGCACACACCTGCAGCGCGCGGGTGCGTGCGCCTGTGTGCGCGTCCCAGACGGCGACAGTGCGTGTGTGTGTATGTGTACGTATGTGTGCACACACCTGCAGCGCGCGGGTGCGTGCGCCTGTGTGCGCGTCCCAGACGGCGACAGTGCGTGTGTGTATGTGTACGTATGTGTGCACACACCTGCAGCGCGCGGGTGCGTGCGCCTGTGTGCGCGTCCCAGACGGCGACAGTGCGTGTGTGTGTATGTGTACGTATGTGTGCACACACCTGCAGCGCTCTAGTGCGTGCATGTGTGTGTATGTGTACGTATGTGTGCACACACCTGCAGCGCGCGGGTGCGTGCGCCTGTGTGCGCGTCCCAGACGGCGACAGTGCGTGTGTGTATGTGTACGTATGTGTGCACACACCTGCAGCGCGCGGGTGCGTGCGCCTGTGTGCGCGTCCCAGACGGCGACAGTGCGTGTGTGTGTATGTGTACGTATGTGTGCACACACCTGCAGCGCGCGGGTGCGTGCGCCTGTGTGCGCGTCCCAGACGGCGACAGTGCGTGTGTGTGTATGTGTACGTATGTGTGCACACACCTGCAGCGCGCGGGTGCGTGCGCCTGTGTGCGCGTCCCAGACGGCGACAGTGCGTGTGTGTGTATGTGTACGTATGTGTGCACACACCTGCAGCGCTCTAGTGCGTGCATGTGTGTGTATGTGTACGTATGTGTGCACACACCTGCAGCGCGCGGGTGCGTGCGCCTGTGTGCGCGTCCCAGACGGCGACAGTGCGTGTGTGTATGTGTACGTATGTGTGCACACACCTGCAGCGCGCGGGTGCGTGCGCCTGTGTGCGCGTCCCAGACGGCGACAGTGCGTGTGTGTGTATGTGTACGTATGTGTGCACACACCTGCAGCGCGCGGGTGCGTGCGCCTGTGTGCGCGTCCCAGACGGCGACAGTGCGTGTGTGTGTATGTGTACGTATGTGTGCACACACCTGCAGCGCGCGGGTGCGTGCGCCTGTGTGCGCGTCCCAGACGGCGACAGTGCGTGTGTGTATGTGTACGTATGTGTGCACACACCTGCAGCGCGCGGGTGCGTGCGCCTGTGTGCGCGTCCCAGACGGCGACAGTGCGTGTGTGTGTATGTGTACGTATGTGTGCACACACCTGCAGCGCTCTAGTGCGTGCATGTGTGTGTATGTGTACGTATGTGTGCACACACCTGCAGCGCGCGGGTGCGTGCGCCTGTGTGCGCGTCCCAGACGGCGACAGTGCGTGTGTGTATGTGTACGTATGTGTGCACACACCTGCAGCGCGCGGGTGCGTGCGCCTGTGTGCGCGTCCCAGACGGCGACAGTGCGTGTGTGTGTATGTGTACGTATGTGTGCACACACCTGCAGCGCTCTAGTGCGTGCATGTGTGTGTATGTGTACGTATGTGTGCACACACCTGCAGCGCGCGGGTGCGTGCGCCTGTGTGCGCGTCCCAGACGGCGACAGTGCGTGTGTGTATGTGTACGTATGTGTGCACACACCTGCAGCGCGCGGGTGCGTGCGCCTGTGTGCGCGTCCCAGACGGCGACAGTGCGTGTGTGTGTATGTGTACGTATGTGTGCACACACCTGCAGCGCTCTAGTGCGTGCATGTGTGTGTATGTGTACGTATGTGTGCACACACCTGCAGCGCGCGGGTGCGTGCGCCTGTGTGCGCGTCCCAGACGGCGACAGTGCGTGTGTGTATGTGTACGTATGTGTGCACACACCTGCAGCGCGCGGGTGCGTGCGCCTGTGTGCGCGTCCCAGACGGCGACAGTGCGTGTGTGTGTATGTGTACGTATGTGTGCACACACCTGCAGCGCTCTAGTGCGTGCATGTGTGTGTATGTGTACGTATGTGTGCACACACCTGCAGCGCGCGGGTGCGTGCGCCTGTGTGCGCGTCCCAGACGGCGACAGTGCGTGTGTGTATGTGTACGTATGTGTGCACACACCTGCAGCGCGCGGGTGCGTGCGCCTGTGTGCGCGTCCCAGACGGCGACAGTGCGTGTGTGTGTATGTGTACGTATGTGTGCACACACCTGCAGCGCGCGGGTGCGTGCGCCTGTGTGCGCGTCCCAGACGGCGACAGTGCGTGTGTGTGTATGTGTACGTATGTGTGCACACACCTGCAGCGCGCGGGTGCGTGCGCCTGTGTGCGCGTCCCAGACGGCGACAGTGCGTGTGTGTATGTGTACGTATGTGTGCACACACCTGCAGCGCGCGGGTGCGTGCGCCTGTGTGCGCGTCCCAGACGGCGACAGTGCGTGTGTGTGTATGTGTACGTATGTGTGCACACACCTGCAGCGCTCTAGTGCGTGCATGTGTGTGTATGTGTACGTATGTGTGCACACACCTGCAGCGCGCGGGTGCGTGCGCCTGTGTGCGCGTCCCAGACGGCGACAGTGCGTGTGTGTATGTGTACGTATGTGTGCACACACCTGCAGCGCGCGGGTGCGTGCGCCTGTGTGCGCGTCCCAGACGGCGACAGTGCGTGTGTGTGTATGTGTACGTATGTGTGCACACACCTGCAGCGCGCGGGTGCGTGCGCCTGTGTGCGCGTCCCAGACGGCGACAGTGCGTGTGTGTGTATGTGTACGTATGTGTGCACACACCTGCAGCGCGCGGGTGCGTGCGCCTGTGTGCGCGTCCCAGACGGCGACAGTGCGTGTGTGTATGTGTACGTATGTGTGCACACACCTGCAGCGCGCGGGTGCGTGCGCCTGTGTGCGCGTCCCAGACGGCGACAGTGCGTGTGTGTGTATGTGTACGTATGTGTGCACACACCTGCAGCGCGCGGGTGCGTGCGCCTGTGTGCGCGTCCCAGACGGCGACAGTGCGTGTGTGTGTATGTGTACGTATGTGTGCACACACCTGCAGCGCGCGGGTGCGTGCGCCTGTGTGCGCGTCCCAGACGGCGACAGTGCGTGTGTGTATGTGTACGTATGTGTGCACACACCTGCAGCGCGCGGGTGCGTGCGCCTGTGTGCGCGTCCCAGACGGCGACAGTGCGTGTGTGTATGTGTACGTATGTGTGCACACACCTGCAGCGCGCGGGTGCGTGCGCCTGTGTGCGCGTCCCAGACGGCGACAGTGCGTGTGTGTGTATGTGTACGTATGTGTGCACACACCTGCAGCGCTCTAGTGCGTGCATGTGTGTGTATGTGTACGTATGTGTGCACACACCTGCAGCGCGCGGGTGCGTGCGCCTGTGTGCGCGTCCCAGACGGCGACAGTGCGTGTGTGTGTATGTGTACGTATGTGTGCACACACCTGCAGCGCTCTAGTGCGTGCATGTGTGTGTATGTGTACGTATGTGTGCACACACCTGCAGCGCGCGGGTGCGTGCGCCTGTGTGCGCGTCCCAGACGGCGACAGTGCGTGTGTGTGTATGTGTACGTATGTGTGCACACACCTGCAGCGCGCGGGTGCGTGCGCCTGTGTGCGCGTCCCAGACGGCGACAGTGCGTGTGTGTGTATGTGTACGTATGTGTGCACACACCTGCAGCGCGCGGGTGCGTGCGCCTGTGTGCGCGTCCCAGACGGCGACAGTGCGTGTGTGTATGTGTACGTATGTGTGCACACACCTGCAGCGCGCGGGTGCGTGCGCCTGTGTGCGCGTCCCAGACGGCGACAGTGCGTGTGTGTGTATGTGTACGTATGTGTGCACACACCTGCAGCGCGCGGGTGCGTGCGCCTGTGTGCGCGTCCCAGACGGCGACAGTGCGTGTGTGTGTATGTGTACGTATGTGTGCACACACCTGCAGCGCGCGGGTGCGTGCGCCTGTGTGCGCGTCCCAGACGGCGACAGTGCGTGTGTGTATGTGTACGTATGTGTGCACACACCTGCAGCGCGCGGGTGCGTGCGCCTGTGTGCGCGTCCCAGACGGCGACAGTGCGTGTGTGTATGTGTACGTATGTGTGCACACACCTGCAGCGCGCGGGTGCGTGCGCCTGTGTGCGCGTCCCAGACGGCGACAGTGCGTGTGTGTGTATGTGTACGTATGTGTGCACACACCTGCAGCGCGCGGGTGCGTGCGCCTGTGTGCGCGTCCCAGACAGCGACAGTGCGTGTGTGTATGTGTACGTATGTGTGCACACACCTGCAGCGCGCGGGTGCGTGCGCCTGTGTGCGCGTCCCAGACGGCGACAGTGCGTGTGTGTATGTGTACGTATGTGTGCACACACCTGCAGCGCGCGGGTGCGTGCGCCTGTGTGCGCGTCCCAGACGGCGACAGTGCGTGTGTGTGTATGTGTACGTATGTGTGCACACACCTGCAGCGCGCGGGTGCGTGCGCCTGTGTGCGCGTCCCAGACGGCGACAGTGCGTGTGTGTATGTGTACGTATGTGTGCACACACCTGCAGCGCGCGGGTGCGTGCGCCTGTGTGCGCGTCCCAGACGGCGACAGTGCGTGTGTGTGTATGTGTACGTATGTGTGCACACACCTGCAGCGCGCGGGTGCGTGCGCCTGTGTGCGCGTCCCAGACGGCGACAGTGCGTGTGTGTGTATGTGTACGTATGTGTGCACACACCTGCAGCGCGCGGGTGCGTGCGCCTGTGTGCGCGTCCCAGACGGCGACAGTGCGTGTGTGTATGTGTACGTATGTGTGCACACACCTGCAGCGCGCGGGTGCGTGCGCCTGTGTGCGCGTCCCAGACGGCGACAGTGCGTGTGTGTGTATGTGTACGTATGTGTGCACACACCTGCAGCGCTCTAGTGCGTGCATGTGTGTGTATGTGTACGTATGTGTGCACACACCTGCAGCGCGCGGGTGCGTGCGCCTGTGTGCGCGTCCCAGACGGCGACAGTGCGTGTGTGTATGTGTACGTATGTGTGCACACACCTGCAGCGCGCGGGTGCGTGCGCCTGTGTGCGCGTCCCAGACGGCGACAGTGCGTGTGTGTGTATGTGTACGTATGTGTGCACACACCTGCAGCGCTCTAGTGCGTGCATGTGTGTGTATGTGTACGTATGTGTGCACACACCTGCAGCGCGCGGGTGCGTGCGCCTGTGTGCGCGTCCCAGACGGCGACAGTGCGTGTGTGTATGTGTACGTATGTGTGCACACACCTGCAGCGCGCGGGTGCGTGCGCCTGTGTGCGCGTCCCAGACGGCGACAGTGCGTGTGTGTGTATGTGTACGTATGTGTGCACACACCTGCAGCGCGCGGGTGCGTGCGCCTGTGTGCGCGTCCCAGACGGCGACAGTGCGTGTGTGTATGTGTACGTATGTGTGCACACACCTGCAGCGCGCGGGTGCGTGCGCCTGTGTGCGCGTCCCAGACGGCGACAGTGCGTGTGTGTATGTGTACGTATGTGTGCACACACCTGCAGCGCGCGGGTGCGTGCGCCTGTGTGCGCGTCCCAGACGGCGACAGTGCGTGTGTGTGTATGTGTACGTATGTGTGCACACACCTGCAGCGCGCGGGTGCGTGCGCCTGTGTGCGCGTCCCAGACGGCGACAGTGCGTGTGTGTATGTGTACGTATGTGTGCACACACCTGCAGCGCGCGGGTGCGTGCGCCTGTGTGCGCGTCCCAGACGGCGACAGTGCGTGTGTGTATGTGTACGTATGTGTGCACACACCTGCAGCGCGCGGGTGCGTGCGCCTGTGTGCGCGTCCCAGACGGCGACAGTGCGTGTGTGTGTATGTGTACGTATGTGTGCACACACCTGCAGCGCGCGGGTGCGTGCGCCTGTGTGCGCGTCCCAGACGGCGACAGTGCGTGTGTGTGTATGTGTACGTATGTGTGCACACACCTGCAGCGCGCGGGTGCGTGCGCCTGTGTGCGCGTCCCAGACGGCGACAGTGCGTGTGTGTATGTGTACGTATGTGTGCACACACCTGCAGCGCGCGGGTGCGTGCGCCTGTGTGCGCGTCCCAGACGGCGACAGTGCGTGTGTGTGTATGTGTACGTATGTGTGCACACACCTGCAGCGCTCTAGTGCGTGCATGTGTGTGTATGTGTACGTATGTGTGCACACACCTGCAGCGCGCGGGTGCGTGCGCCTGTGTGCGCGTCCCAGACGGCGACAGTGCGTGTGTGTATGTGTACGTATGTGTGCACACACCTGCAGCGCGCGGGTGCGTGCGCCTGTGTGCGCGTCCCAGACGGCGACAGTGCGTGTGTGTGTATGTGTACGTATGTGTGCACACACCTGCAGCGCTCTAGTGCGTGCATGTGTGTGTATGTGTACGTATGTGTGCACACACCTGCAGCGCGCGGGTGCGTGCGCCTGTGTGCGCGTCCCAGACGGCGACAGTGCGTGTGTGTATGTGTACGTATGTGTGCACACACCTGCAGCGCGCGGGTGCGTGCGCCTGTGTGCGCGTCCCAGACGGCGACAGTGCGTGTGTGTGTATGTGTACGTATGTGTGCACACACCTGCAGCGCGCGGGTGCGTGCGCCTGTGTGCGCGTCCCAGACGGCGACAGTGCGTGTGTGTGTATGTGTACGTATGTGTGCACACACCTGCAGCGCTCTAGTGCGTGCATGTGTGTGTATGTGTACGTATGTGTGCACACACCTGCAGCGCGCGGGTGCGTGCGCCTGTGTGCGCGTCCCAGACGGCGACAGTGCGTGTGTGTGTATGTGTACGTATGTGTGCACACACCTGCAGCGCGCGGGTGCGTGCGCCTGTGTGCGCGTCCCAGACGGCGACAGTGCGTGTGTGTGTATGTGTACGTATGTGTGCACACACCTGCAGCGCGCGGGTGCGTGCGCCTGTGTGCGCGTCCCAGACGGCGACAGTGCGTGTGTGTGTATGTGTACGTATGTGTGCACACACCTGCAGCGCGCGGGTGCGTGCGCCTGTGTGCGCGTCCCAGACGGCGGCAGTGCGTGTGTGTGTATGTGTACGTATGTGTGCACACACCTGCAGCGCGCGGGTGCGTGCGCCTGTGTGCGCGTCCCAGACGGCGACAGTGCGTGTGTGTGTATGTGTACGTATGTGTGCACACACCTGCAGCGCGCGGGTGCGTGCGCCTGTGTGCGCGTCCCAGACGGCGACAGTGCGTGTGTGTATGTGTACGTATGTGTGCACACACCTGCAGCGCGCGGGTGCGTGCGCCTGTGTGCGCGTCCCAGACGGCGACAGTGCGTGTGTGTGTATGTGTACGTATGTGTGCACACACCTGCAGCGCGCGGGTGCGTGCGCCTGTGTGCGCGTCCCAGACGGCGACAGTGCGTGTGTGTGTATGTGTACGTATGTGTGCACACACCTGCAGCGCTCTAGTGCGTGCATGTGTGTGTATGTGTACGTATGTGTGCACACACCTGCAGCGCGCGGGTGCGTGCGCCTGTGTGCGCGTCCCAGACGTGCATGTGTGTGTATGTGTACGTATGTGTGCACACACCTGCAGCGCGCGGGTGCGTGCGCCTGTGTGCGCGTCCCAGACGGCGACAGTGCGTGTGTGTATGTGTACGTATGTGTGCACACACCTGCAGCGCGCGGGTGCGTGCGCCTGTGTGCGCGTCCCAGACGGCGACAGTGCGTGTGTGTGTATGTGTACGTATGTGTGCACACACCTGCAGCGCGCGGGTGCGTGCGCCTGTGTGCGCGTCCCAGACGGCGGCAGTGCGTGTGTGTGTATGTGTACGTATGTGTGCACACACCTGCAGCGCGCGGGTGCGTGCGCCTGTGTGCGCGTCCCAGACGGCGACAGTGCGTGTGTGTGTATGTGTACGTATGTGTGCACACACCTGCAGCGCGCGGGTGCGTGCGCCTGTGTGCGCGTCCCAGACGGCGACAGTGCGTGTGTGTATGTGTACGTATGTGTGCACACACCTGCAGCGCGCGGGTGCGTGCGCCTGTGTGCGCGTCCCAGACGGCGACAGTGCGTGTGTGTGTATGTGTACGTATGTGTGCACACACCTGCAGCGCGCGGGTGCGTGCGCCTGTGTGCGCGTCCCAGACGGCGACAGTGCGTGTGTGTATGTGTACGTATGTGTGCACACACCTGCAGCGCGCGGGTGCGTGCGCCTGTGTGCGCGTCCCAGACGGCGACAGTGCGTGTGTGTGTATGTGTACGTATGTGTGCACACACCTGCAGCGCTCTAGTGCGTGCATGTGTGTGTATGTGTACGTATGTGTGCACACACCTGCAGCGCGCGGGTGCGTGCGCCTGTGTGCGCGTCCCAGACGGCGACAGTGCGTGTGTGTGTATGTGTACGTATGTGTGCACACACCTGCAGCGCGCGGGTGCGTGCGCCTGTGTGCGCGTCCCAGACGGCGACAGTGCGTGTGTGTATGTGTACGTATGTGTGCACACACCTGCAGCGCGCGGGTGCGTGCGCCTGTGTGCGCGTCCCAGACGGCGACAGTGCGTGTGTGTGTATGTGTACGTATGTGTGCACACACCTGCAGCGCGCGGGTGCGTGCGCCTGTGTGCGCGTCCCAGACGGCGACAGTGCGTGTGTGTGTATGTGTACGTATGTGTGCACACACCTGCAGCGCGCGGGTGCGTGCGCCTGTGTGCGCGTCCCAGACGGCGACAGTGCGTGTGTGTATGTGTACGTATGTGTGCACACACCTGCAGCGCGCGGGTGCGTGCGCCTGTGTGCGCGTCCCAGACGGCGACAGTGCGTGTGTGTGTATGTGTACGTATGTGTGCACACACCTGCAGCGCGCGGGTGCGTGCGCCTGTGTGCGCGTCCCAGACGGCGACAGTGCGTGTGTGTGTATGTGTACGTATGTGTGCACACACCTGCAGCGCGCGGGTGCGTGCGCCTGTGTGCGCGTCCCAGACGGCGACAGTGCGTGTGTGTATGTGTACGTATGTGTGCACACACCTGCAGCGCGCGGGTGCGTGCGCCTGTGTGCGCGTCCCAGACGGCGACAGTGCGTGTGTGTGTATGTGTACGTATGTGTGCACACACCTGCAGCGCTCTAGTGCGTGCATGTGTGTGTATGTGTACGTATGTGTGCACACACCTGCAGCGCGCGGGTGCGTGCGCCTGTGTGCGCGTCCCAGACGGCGACAGTGCGTGTGTGTGTATGTGTACGTATGTGTGCACACACCTGCAGCGCGCGGGTGCGTGCGCCTGTGTGCGCGTCCCAGACGGCGACAGTGCGTGTGTGTGTATGTGTACGTATGTGTGCACACACCTGCAGCGCGCGGGTGCGTGCGCCTGTGTGCGCGTCCCAGACGGCGACAGTGCGTGTGTGTGTATGTGTACGTATGTGTGCACACACCTGCAGCGCGCGGGTGCGTGCGCCTGTGTGCGCGTCCCAGACGGCGACAGTGCGTGTGTGTATGTGTACGTATGTGTGCACACACCTGCAGCGCGCGGGTGCGTGCGCCTGTGTGCGCGTCCCAGACGGCGACAGTGCGTGTGTGTATGTGTACGTATGTGTGCACACACCTGCAGCGCGCGGGTGCGTGCGCCTGTGTGCGCGTCCCAGACGGCGACAGTGCGTGTGTGTGTATGTGTACGTATGTGTGCACACACCTGCAGCGCTCTAGTGCGTGCATGTGTGTGTATGTGTACGTATGTGTGCACACACCTGCAGCGCGCGGGTGCGTGCGCCTGTGTGCGCGTCCCAGACGGCGACAGTGCGTGTGTGTGTATGTGTACGTATGTGTGCACACACCTGCAGCGCGCGGGTGCGTGCGCCTGTGTGCGCGTCCCAGACGGCGACAGTGCGTGTGTGTATGTGTACGTATGTGTGCACACACCTGCAGCGCGCGGGTGCGTGCGCCTGTGTGCGCGTCCCAGACGGCGACAGTGCGTGTGTGTGTATGTGTACGTATGTGTGCACACACCTGCAGCGCGCGGGTGCGTGCGCCTGTGTGCGCGTCCCAGACGGCGACAGTGCGTGTGTGTGTATGTGTACGTATGTGTGCACACACCTGCAGCGCGCGGGTGCGTGCGCCTGTGTGCGCGTCCCAGACGGCGACAGTGCGTGTGTGTGTATGTGTACGTATGTGTGCACACACCTGCAGCGCGCGGGTGCGTGCGCCTGTGTGCGCGTCCCAGACGGCGACAGTGCGTGTGTGTGTATGTGTACGTATGTGTGCACACACCTGCAGCGCGCGGATGCGTGCGCCTGTGTGCGCGGCCCAGACGGCGACAGTGCGTGTGTGTGTATGTGTACGTATGTGTGCACACACCTGCAGCGCTCTAGTGCGTGCATGTGTGTGTATGTGTACGTATGTGTGCACACACCTGCAGCGCTCTAGTGCGTGCATGTGTGTGTATGTGTACGTATGGGTGCACACACCTGCAGCGCGCGGGTGCGTGCGCCTGTGTGCGCGTCCCTGACGGCGACGGTGCGTGTGTGTGTATGTGTACGTATGGGTGCACACACCTGCAGCCCGCGGGTGCGTGTGCCTGTGTGCGCGTCCCAGACGGCGACGGTGCGTGTGTGTGTATGTGTACGTATGTGTGCACACACCTGCAGCGCTCTAGTGCGTGCATGTGTGTGTATGTGTACGTATGGGTGCACACACCTGCAGCCCGCGGGTGCGTGTGCCTGTGTGCGCGTCCCAGACGGCGACGGTGCGTGTGTGTGTATGTGTACGTATGTGTGCACACACCTGCAGCGCTCTAGTGCGTGCATGTGTGTGTATGTGTACGTATGGGTGCACACACCTGCAGCGCGCGGGTGCGTGCGCCTGTGTGCGCGTCCCAGACGGCGACGGTGCGTGTGTGCGTGTGTGTGTGTGTGTGTGTGTGTGTGTGTGTGTACGTATGGGTGCACACACCTGCAGCGCGCGGGTGCGTGCGCCTGTGTGCGCGTCCCAGACGGCGACGGTGCGTGTGTGCGTGTGTGTGTATGTGTACGTATGTGTGCACACACCTGCAGCGCGCGGGTGTGTGCGCGTCCCAGACGGCGACGGTGCGTGTGTGCGTGTGTGTGTATGTGTACGTATGTGTGCACACACCTGCAGCGCTCTAGTGCGTGCATGTGTGTGTATGTGTACGTATGTGTGCACACACCTGCAGCGCTCTAGTGCGTGCATGTGTGTGTATGTGTACGTATGTGTGCACACACCTGCAGCGCTCTAGTGCGTGCATGTGTGTGTATGTGTACGTATGGGTGCACACACCTGCAGCCCGCGGGTGCGTGCGCCTGTGTGCGCGTCCCAGACGGCGACGGTGCGTGTGTGCGTGTGTGTGTATGTGTACGTATGGGTGCACACACCTGCAGCGCGCGGGTGCGTGCGCCTGTGTGCGCGTCCCAGACGGCGACGGTGCGTGTGTGCGTGTGTGTGTATGTGTACGTATGGGTGCACACACCTGCAGCGCGCGGGTGCGTGCGCCTGTGTGCGCGTCCCAGACGGCGACGGTGCGTGTGTGCGTGTGTGTGTATGTGTACGTATGGGTGCACACACCTGCAGCGCGCGGGTGCGTGCGCCTGTGTGCGCGTCCCAGACGGCGACGGTGCGTGTGTGCGTGTGTGTGTGTGTGTGTGTACGTATGGGTGCACACACCTGCAGCGCGCGGGTGCGTGCGCCTGTGTGCGCGTCCCAGACGGCGACAGTGCGTGTGTGTATGTGTACGTATGTGTGCACACACCTGCAGCGCGCGGGTGCGTGCGCCTGTGTGCGCGTCCCAGACGTGCATGTGTGTGTATGTGTACGTATGTGTGCACACACCTGCAGCGCGCGGGTGCGTGCGCCTGTGTGCGCGTCCCAGACGTGCATGTGTGTGTATGTGTACGTATGTGTGCACACACCTGCAGCGCGCGGGTGCGTGCGCCTGTGTGCGCGTCCCAGACGGCGACAGTGCGTGTGTGTATGTGTACGTATGTGTGCACACACCTGCAGCGCGCGGGTGCGTGCGCCTGTGTGCGCGTCCCAGACGGCGACAGTGCGTGTGTGTGTATGTGTACGTATGTGTGCACACACCTGCAGCGCGCGGGTGCGTGCGCCTGTGTGCGCGTCCCAGACGTGCATGTGTGTGTATGTGTACGTATGTGTGCACACACCTGCAGCGCGCGGGTGCGTGCGCCTGTGTGCGCGTCCCAGACGGCGACGGTGCCCTCGTAGTCCGCGGAGGCGAGCACGTTCTTGTGGTACGCGTTCCACGAGACGCACGAGATCTTGTGCGAGCACTGCATCTCCGCGCACGGGTAGTGCACGTCCACCGCGTCGCGCACCACCGACTCGAACTCGAACACCTGCGCCCGTGCATAGGAACACAAATAAGCGACGGTAGAACGACACAAATAAACGAGGGTAGAAGGACACAAATAAACGAGGGTAGAAGGACACAAATAAACGAGGGTAGAAGGACACAAATAAACGAGGGTAGAAGGACACAAATAAACGAGGGTAGAAGGACACAAATAAACGAGGGTAGAAGGACACAAATAAACGAGGGTAGAAGGACACAAATAAACGAGGGTAGAAGGACACAAATAAACGAGGGTAGAAGGACACAAATAAACGAGGGTAGAAGGACATAAATAAACGAGGGTAAAAGGGCATAAATAAGCGAGAATAGAAGGACACAAATAAACGAGGGTAGAATTACATAAATAAACAAGGGTAAAAGGGCACAAACAAGCGCAGGTAGAAGGGCACAAATAAGCGAGGGTAGAAGGAAACAAATAAACGAGGGTAGATGGATACAAATAAACGAGAGTGGGACACAAATAAGCGAGGGTAAAAGGACACAAATAAGCGAAGGTAGAAGAGCACAAATAAGCGAAGGTAGAAGGACACAAATAAACGAGGGTAGAATTACATAAATAAACGAGGGTAAAAGGGCACAAATAAGCGAAGGTAGAAGGGCACAAATAAGCGAGGGTAGAAGTAAAACAAAATTCGAAGTATACCCGTATAATGGTTTTGTGTAATATAACTATATAAACATGCAGTGGCGGTGTAAGAATATTCACTATCCCATATCATCCCGTGGGTATCGTAAGAGGCGACAGAGAGAAACTGAAACAGGAAACGGACAGCAGCATCTTTCTAATAACAATCCAAAATAATAAAAAACTGCAGTAGCGAACCCGTAACCAAAAGTGTATTATATGTTGCAAGAAATTATTCCACTTCTGGTGTTAGAAATTAGAATGTAGCTACAAGAAAAGATTTAATCTCACTTCTGGTGTTAAAAATTAATTTCAAAAATTATTTAAATAAAAAAACACTACTCGGTAACAATAACTGGTTACCATCAGAAACCATTGCGGAGGCCAATTATTAAAGATAATAAAAATGTGAGAGTGTATGTTCAACTTTCTCTCCTGCTTACGCAACCAATCATTATCAACAACATAACACCGCACTGCACCATAAATTCAATATAGTACACACACCAATGTAACGTGAAGGGCCCAATTACACGATAATACCAAACATAATAATCATTACCCATCTCAATGTAACACAGGGCAACCTCTCAGCAACACGATCTTCCTTACCTACACTAATAGAATACCCCAACAGACATAGTAACGACAGTGAGAATCGTAGAATTACAAACTGATCTCTCTTAGTCGCCTGCGCTATATTTTATACTGCTAGAACAAGTAGTAAATTACCTTTGTACCCTCATTTGTTCGTATTGCCTTTTTTTTTACCCTCATTCCCAACAATATGTAATAAAGTACAGCCTTTGATATACACAAACAAATAAAATATCAATTTTTCTATCTTTAATTAAAGTGAGACTCGATCACCTAAAATTATATATTTTACGTGGTAGAGCCATGCTGCAGTTATATTAGTAGTATATTTGTAGCAGAAATGGGTCGGCTCGACCGAGGAAAGACCACCCTCTTACAGAATACCATCGTAAAATGGCAGCTTGACACTGCTGTACTTCGTATGGTGAGTGTAGAGAACCAGAGACTCATTTTACTGGAAAAGAAGCATTGTATCTTAGTTACTCACGAGTGACAACGCATCTGCATTTTGATTTGCAAACGAGGATAGCTGTAGATGTCTATGGGCCACATCAACCCCTTAGCATCAGGTGGACTGTGTGCTCGTTTGACACCATATCCTATAAATATATATTATGTATCATATATGAATAATTCCGTAAGCGCACCTTGATCCGCTTGGTGACGCCGGCGATCGCGAAGAACTCGTCGTCCTTGTCGAACTCGATGGTGGACACGATGGTGGAGTAGTTGATGGCGTCGCTGCAGTACGACAGCGTGGCCAGCGGCCGCAGCGCGCGGTACCGCGTGAACGCCGCCAGGTCCTCGCGGAACGCCTCCAGCCCGCCCCCACCCCCACCGCCACCACCGTTGCCTCCCCCACTACCGCCCCCACCACCTCCCTCCACAGGCACAGGCGGCGCGTCACCATCTGGCGCACGTTGGTCACCACCTGTGCAGTTAAATAATTCATTGTGTTCGTATGTAGTCCAGAGATTGAAAATTAAATAATGTTTTATTATCCGAAAAAAAAAATACAATAGGTAATATCTGTTGGTTTCCTCACTAGGCAAGCCTATGTCGAGGAAACCTGAGACCAAAGTTCATTAAGCGTTATTTTATACACCTTATCAGACATATTGTATTATCATATACACAAAACAGCAATAACAGAACTGCTTATTGCTTTAAATCTTTGAACATAAAATGAAAGAAAACTATAACAACAAGGCCAAGTTACATAAAACTGAAATGTATAAACAATATATGTACGTGGTAAAGCCATGCTGCAGCTATATTAATAGTATATTTTTTGCAAGAATAAGTCGGCTCGACCGGGAAAGGACCACGCTCTCAGCGTGAAATAGCAGCTCAATACTGTTGTGTTCCGTATGGTGAGTGTAGAGAACCGGAGACCCTTTTTACTAGAAAAAAAGGCATTATACCTTAATCCTCACGGCTGACAACGCATTTTAATTTGTAAACGAGGATAGATGTAGATGTCTATGGGCCACAGCTTCCACTTACCATCAGGTGGACTGTGTGTCACCCTTATTCTATAAAAAAAATTGTTTCGTCATATGATAGAGTGACAAACCATTTCAATATAATTTAATTTCGCAGATATGTAGTTTTTATTACTAATATTTACAATGTTTTACGACTTTATTATAAATTTGTCTTTTGATAAAGTCGCCATAACGTTGTGCAAATTTAGTATTAACACAGATGTTATGGATAGTTTGTATACCCTGCGATTGGTCAGTGGTTTGTAACCATACGAACATAATACGCTTTTATGTACTGCTAAGCACGTATTTAGTACAAAAAGTTGACGTACAGTGAGTACTCCGGCATCTTTGATTTGTTGATATATAATAATTGGCAAATTTTATACTGATCCGAAAATTCGGCCCGTCCCTAGTATGATGTGAGAAAATGTTTTGTATTGCATGAACTCGAACTTCATTGTTCGGTGAAACTGAACACCTTTATCAGCAATTTGCGCAACGCCGCCAATTTGTTTAGTGCACTTTCGTTACGCAAAAATGGCGGGTGCATCCATAACAATTTATTAACTTTTGTAACTGTTTCAAATGAAGTGGTTTTTTATTATTTCGGACGTTACCAATTCAACATACTTAACAAACAACCAGACACACCGACTGAATGAACCATTACTTCGTACCGAATGAACTCGTACTTTCTACTGAATGAACTCGTACTTCCTACTGAATGAACTCGTACTTCCTACTCAATGAACTCGTACTTCCTACTGAATGAACTCGTACTTCCTACTGAATGAACTCGTACTTCCTACTGAATGAACTCGTACTTCCTATTGAATAAACTCCTATTTCGTACCGAATAAACTTGTACTTCCTACCGAATGCACTCGTACTTCCTACTGAATGAACTCTTACATCATACATAACGAACATGTACTTCGTACTGTTTGAACACGTACTTTGTACGAGGGTGGATTGAAAAGTACTCGGCCTAACACAGATCCATTCAATTCTAAAAATCAAATCTACCCACATTATTTAGTTCAGTTCAGACTAGTTCATTGTGTGAAGTCCGAAACGTGTGCGATAATTAGTTGTGATTTTATACATTTATTAACAAAGTAATCGGACATAATTTCCGCGAATGGAGCAAATCGAGCAGCGTGCCGCCATTAAGTACCTCCATAAGAAGGGGCTATCATCAAAAGCCATCCATGATGACATGGTCAGTACATTAGGCAATTGTGCTCTGTCATATTCATTCGTCAAAAAATGGATAGCAGAATTTAAGCGTGGTAGAGAGTGTGAAAGATGAACCCCGCTCTGGAAGGCCTTCGACGTCAACTACTGACGAAAATATTAAAAAAGTACTTGATTTAATAATGGGAGACCGCAGATTAAAAATTAGAGAGATAGCCGAGATTTGTCGTGAAGCGACAATTAAAAGAAGAAAGAACCTAACCTACGATCAGCAAAACAACCAAATAGACCAAGACAATAATATATTTAAGTTTTTAAAAGAGTATTTACAATTTTATAAAAAAAATGAAATATGAAGATGATGGATGATGTGATTTACAAATTATATTTAAAAAAAAAAGGTAATAAAAAAAGATTTATGTCGTAGCTGAGTCCGAAGATCCCAAGCGTGCTCTCAGCGCCTGGAACGAGCACGCACGGCGTAGGTGGGTAGGCGTGGGCGTCTCTAGGCGACGACCTCAGGTGAATGCGGCGATTGCAGGATCGGCGACTTCAGCCCAGACAGGAGCTTGCAGGATCCTCAGCGACTTCAGACAGCGCAGTGGCCTGCAGGATCCGGTGACTGCAGGCGGGACAGAGGTTTGTAGGTTCCGGTGATTTCGGGCGGAACAGAGGTTTGTAGGTTCCGGCGACTCCAGGTAGAGTAGAGACTTGTGGGATCTCGGCGACTTCAGGCAGAGCAACGTTTTGTAGGATCCGGCGACTTCAGGCAGAGCAACGGATCGTAGAGTCCAGTGGCTTCAGGCAGGATAGAGGCTTGCAGGATCCCGGGGCTGAGCGGCCCCGGGATAAGGCCTTTAGAAGATGCTTCCGATACGAGAACTGAAGCAAGACTGCCTTTCTTCACCGATTGTTCGGCTTTTATATCTTTCTAGAGAGAACGGAAAAATTATTTAAATTAAACGCAAATTTTTTGTAAATGGTCAAGAGGAAAGAGTATTTATGTGGAATTATCGAAATAGAAACTACAGACCGGTAACAAATTTGAATATAATTTCCATGGAGACCAAATAAACATCAGTAACAGAACATGTCAAATTTTAGTTTTAGGCTTGTTATAAGAAAATGGAAAGATTTAAGTGGAAAAGGAGATATTATTGAAATAGAAAAAAAGGTAGCGCAACTACCCACACAAAGCCCGAAATTGTAGAGTTACGGAAAACTAACTAAAAGATCGAAAAAAGGTAGACTTCATTGACACCAATTTAAAAGTGCTGATAATGTGGAAATACGAAGTAGAAATGATTTGTGATTGTGTTCTTATGGTTTGAAATCGTTACAGGATCCTATGGAAATAAAGGTGATGTAAAATATCCCGATTTGAAGTGAATGCAGAGAATTGAAACAGAATGGAAAAATGGATTTAAATTAATGTAAAATGAAAAGTAAGTAGCATAACACTACAGATTATAGGCATCTCTTATGAACGAACTCAAAACATCATTGTCAACGAGTTGGGTTTCCACAAGGTGTCTGCGAGGTGGGTTCCGCGACTGCTTTCAGTTGAACAAAAAAGGACGCGATTGACTATTTCACGCGACTGTTTGGAGTTATTTGAAGCCGATGCAAATGATTTTTTGAATCGTTTTGTTACTATAGACGAAACATGGGTTCATTACTGTACACCGGAAACAAAACAACAATCAAAACAGTGGAGAAGACCTGGTTCACCACCCCCTAAAAAGGCTAAGTCGATTTGTCGGCAAATAAGGTGATGGCTTCAGTATTCTGGGACTCGAAAGGTGTGATTATGATTGATTATCTTGAAAGGGGTCAGACTATAAACTCTGATTACTACTGCACCTTACTACGTCGTTTACGAGAGGAAATAAAAGAAGAACGTCGAGGAATGCTCAGAAGAAAAGTCCTGTTTCATCAAGATAACGCCCGTGTTCACACGTCAGTACAGTCAATGGCTGAAATTCACAACTGTGGCTTTGAACTGTCACCGCATCCGCCGTATTCACCTGATCTGGCACCATCAGACTTCTTTCTGTTCCCTAACCTAAAAAAGCACTTGGGAGGTCAAAGATTTTCTACAAACGATGAGGTCAAAGCAGCTGTAGACGCATATTTTGACTCTAAGGAAGAATCATTTTTTTTCAACGGTCTAAATGCTTGGAAGGGGAGGTGGCAAAAGTGTATTGAACTTGATGGTGATTATGTAGAAAAATAAAAATATAACTGATTTAGTATGTGGTTATTTTCTTGGTTAGGCCGAGTACTTTTCAATCCACCCTCGTACTGTTTGAACCCGTATTTTGCGTTGTATGAATTTCTTTTCAGTGCAGTGATTACTAATCAATGTCACACACTGTATGATTATTTACTGAAACAAAGTTTTATTTTTATTGTTCTTTATTTATGAATGTTATAAATAAACAAACGTAAAGGTTAAGACAGTAATTAAAAAACTCGATTGTGTAAAAAAAACTGAACAGAGAAAAATTTTATACCCAACGTCACTTCGACAACTAAAATTAACGATACTCCATATATTAATATCCGTCAAGGTGTTTAGGTTAAAGAGCGTGTCTAAGAAATAGATTAGCCTTTAACAGAAATCAGTGAGTTAAAAGGAAAGAAGACATACCGGCAGCGCTGGCAGAGCGCGAGTCGATCGAGGTCTGCTGCGGCACAGCGTCCGCTTCGCCGGAGCTCGCACAAGCGGCGGCGGGCGCGGGCGCGGCGGCGGGAGCGGGCGCGGGGGCGGGCAGCGGGGCGGGCGGCGGGGCGGGCGCGGGCGCGTGCGGCGTGGGCGTGGCGCTGCCCGACCCCGGGAAGTACAGCTCGTCGGCGCGGTGCGCGAAGTAGCACTGCGGGTTCAGTGCAACGTGCATTATTGTACCTAATTATACGTGCTAGAGTCACGCTGCATTATACGCTGGATTATACTTACTTACTTA
Source organism: Parnassius glacialis (assembly GCA_033319125.1). NCBI lineage: Eukaryota > Metazoa > Arthropoda > Insecta > Lepidoptera > Papilionidae > Parnassius > Parnassius glacialis. Next base: position 72,561,639 of record JAVANC010000004.1, on the reverse strand, counting down.
TCGTCACGCACAATCCCTGACGGGGTAGCCAGAGAGAACAGATCGCCAAGTGTCACGATCCTTACATACCACTTTCGCTTCTTTCAGATTCATCATCTTCTTCATACATGCACGTCTAGGTATCCGAGTACTCTTGACCCTCCCCTCTTCGAGCAATTTGCTCACATGGTCTTCGAAAGTTAGTCTCGGTCTACCTCGACACCTTTTAATATTAACTTTCGCGCTATATATTTTCTTCACCATTCGGTCTTCACTCATTCGCTCAACGTGCCCAAACCATCGAAGCACGCCCTTATCAATTTTTGTGATAAGGTCATCTTTCAAACCTGCCATATTGCGAATCTCTTCGTTTCGCTTTCGGTCAGCCATAGTGACGCCGCACATTTTACGAAGAGATCGCATCTCCACTGCATTCAACTTGCTTTTATGCTTCTTCTGGCATACCCAGGTTTCGCTGCCATATAACAAAGTCGGTACCAACACTGCGTTATGTATTGCAAGGCGTGCACTCTTCACTACGCCTTGCCTTTTGACTAACGCAGTCAGGGCACCATTGACTTTGTTCCCGGCAGCGACACGCCTGTCCACATCTAAATCACATCTTCCATCCCGGCTAAAAGCACTCCCCAAGTATACAATTTCATTTACCTGTTCTAGACATTCCTGATTTACCCATATTTCACACTTCGTTCTCTCTTCGTCCCTTTCAAATACCAGAACCTTAGTTTTATTAGCATTATATATTTGGATTATAAATAAATAAATATCATAATTGTAACACGGGGAAAAACCACACTCTTATAGAATACCAGCATGAAATGTCAGCTTAATGCTGCTTGTGTTTCCGTATGGTGAGTGTAGAGAACCGAAGACCCTTTTAACTGGAAAAGAAGCATTCCATCTTTGTACTCACGGGTGACAACGCATTTGCATTTTTGATCAGCATCCACTTACCATCAGGTGGACTGTGTGTTCGATTGTGACCTTTCATCTATAATATTTTATTGAGTTATGAAAAATGTTAAACGTTGTTTGCGATGAACAAAAGAAAGAAATTGTAGATCTTTTAAAGGATTTATTCGTCTGTATTTACTGATTTACAATAATATTATTCTTGGTGTTATGCTTGTGTCTTGTTTGGTTGAAAATAAAAATGGGAATGTGAGAATTAATATGAGTGTCGAATGTAGGGAATGACACGGTCAGTATTTGTGTAGTGTGATTGGTTGAATGTACGATAATGTATACAGTAAACATAATATTAAACGCCTTATACTAAATGCAATAGGGTCGACTGTCGACTATCTGGCGTTGACAAACGTCATAAAGTATTTCTTAGATTTTTTACACCATAGATACCACTATATTAAAATAACACTAGTTAGGTACATATATATAAAAGTACGAAGTTAACAAAATTAGTATCAAGCAGTTGTTTCCTTATCATCCCAATATCAAATCAATTCTCATATTATAGCAATCTTATTGAAAATCACACCCCAAGCCTATTGGTCTTCCGAGCCGGATTTAAACCAACAATCATATAAAATAAATCGATCAGCTCTCTGCGGGGAGGAATAGAGAAAGTGAGTAAAAGAAAAAGAGATATCCTTTTAAAAACAATAGAATCGTAAGTCGAAGACCATACGACTTCATAAAAGGAATATTAGTCATAATTGAACGCTTGGCGGGCGTGTTGGTGGGAGAATAAAGAAAGGAACTACTGTAATCAGGCGTCTAGTTCACTGATACCACAATTCACTACAAATATGTACCTCAATGGCGGGCACGTGCCCTACAATTACCAGCTCTTATCACTGCGATCACTGCCTCTTTTTGAGTTTAATCATTTTAGCGCGGCGAATTGTTGATGCGGGATTAGAATGAACTTTCTAATTATGATGAAATCCTTTTAAGGATTTTTGCGGAACTCAGGCACACAGGCTTGTTACCGACGCGGTGATTGATCATAGACTGCAGAGGTCAGGGGTCAATCGGAAGTAGGAAGGCGACCAATGTGTGAGTGAATGAGTGATTAGCGAATGTAATAGTTAAATGAGTGTATGAATAAAATGGCCAATCTAGGGGAGTGTTCCGTACGAGTGAGTTACCTGCACGAAGTCGTCGAAATGCGCAGTGAGGCGTCGCCAGCGCGCCGCCAGCGCGTCGCCTCCCCCGCTCCCCGCCCCGCCCGCGAAACTCTCCTCTTCTTCGGGACGGTCTTCTCCACCTGGAAGGAATCGACAATTCTATTCAATATATAAATACGAAATAAATTTATTATTTTTTTTCGCAGACATTTTATACACAAAATCGCACACCACTTTTACATATCAAAATCTACTTCAAACCATTCTTTTGACAAATAATACAGAAACAGTAATCCGCCATCGGTTAAGGTCCCGCCAAAACCTCACCTAATATCTTTAAGGCTAGTGAAACCACCATCTTGGACTGCAACATTTAAACAGTAACAGTAACTTTTTTTTATTCAATATAGATTATAAATAATAGTTATTGAAAGTCACTCTTTTTTTCAATTTACCAATGATTCGAAAAAAAACCTCTGTTCTGGGAAGAACCAGCAAGAAACCCAGCGGAACTCTCTTTTTTTTAAATAAAACTCAAATTATCTTGAATCTCGACGTAGATGCCCTCTAATCTCGCTCTAGCTAGAGAGAATAAAAAGAAAACAGTAGATTTATCTCAACTTGACTATTCCCATTATTATTGTTATTATATATTACAGCTAACACAGTAAGGCTACAATTGGCAGGAGACAATTTGATCCCCCGGGAAAAGAGAAAATGTTTATCCCCTCGCTTACTTTTATCCACCCTTCGAGCATGGCACACTTGAAAACCTGTAGTGTTATGCTACTTACATATCATTTTACACTATTTTAAATTTATTTTTTTATTCTGTTTTTGATTTTCTGCATTCACTGGATATTTTGCATCACCTTTATTTCCATAGGATCCTGTTATGTTTTTAGACCATAAGAACACAATAACAAATCATTTTCACTTCGTATTTTCACGCTATCAGAACTTTTTAAATCGGTGTCGATGGAGTCTACATTTTCGATCTTTTATTTAGTTCTCCGTAACTCTGCAATTTCGGGTTTCGTGCGCGCTGTTGTGCTACCTTTTTTTTATATCAATAATATCTCTTTTTTTACTTAAATCTTGCCGTTTCTCTATTACGAGCCTGAAACCAAAATTTGACATGTTTTGACATCGTTGTTTATCTGGTTGTCATGGCAATTTTTATTCGAATTCGTTACCGGTCTGATGTTTTTACTTCAATACTTCCACAAAAATACTCTTTTCCTCTTGGCCATTTACAAAAATTTGCTTTTAATTTAAATAATTTCCCGTTCTTATCCCAGACCCGTCGTCGAGCGCGGAACTCTCTAAAAAGGTATAAAAGCCGAACAATCAGCCCATAATGCGAGTCTCGCTCCAGCTTTCAAACTTGAAGCATCTCCTAAAGGCCTTATCCCGGGGCCGCACTGCTCCGGGATCCTGCAAGCTTCTGCCTTTATCTGAAGTCGTCGCCTAGCCACACCTACGCCTCCACCTACTAGTGCCCGCGCTATCTTTAGCCGCTATGCGTGCTTGCTCCAGGCGCTACGAGCGTTTACTCCAGGCGCTGAGAGCGCCTACTCAAGGCGCAGCGTGTGCCTACTCCAAGCGCAGCGTGTGCCTACTCTGGGCACTGCGTGTGCCTACTCCAAGCGCTGCGTGTGCCTACTCCAGGCGCAGCGTGTGCCTACTCTGGGCGCTGCGTGTGCCTACTCCAAGCGCTGCGTGTGCCTACTCCAGGCGCAGCGTGTGCCTACTCTGGGCGCTGCGTGAGCCTACTCCAAGCGCAGCGTGTGCCTACTCTGGGCGCTGCGTGTGCCTACTCCAAGCGCTGCGTGTGCCTACTCCAGGCGCAGCGTGTCCCTACTCTGGGCGCTGCGTGTGCCTACTCCAAGCGCTGCGTGTGCCTACTCCAGGCGCAGCGTGTGCCTACTCTGGGCGCTGCGTGTGCCTACTCCAAGCGCTGCGTGTGCCTACTCCAGGCGCAGCGTGTGCTTACTCTGGGCGCTGCGTGTGCCTACTCCAAGCGCAGCGTGTGCCTACTCTGGGCGCTGCGTGTGCCTACTCCAAGCGCTGCGTGTGCCTACTCCAGGCGCAGCGTGTGCCTACTCTGGGCGCTGCGTGTGCCTACTCTGGGCGCTGCGTGTGCCTACTCCAGGCGCAGCGTGTGCCTACTCTGGGCGCTGCGTGTGCCTACTCCAAGCGCTGCGTGTGCCTACTCCAGGCGCAGCGTGTGCCTACTCTGGGCGCTGCGTGTGCCTACTCCAAGCGCAGCGTGTGCCTACTCTGGGCGCTGCGTGTGCCTACTCCAAGCGCTGCGTGTGCCTACTCCAGGCGCAGCATGTGCCTACTCTGGGCGCTGCGTGTGCCTACTCCAAGCGCTGCGTGTGCCTACTCCAGGCGCAGCGTGTGCCTACTCTGGGCGCTGCGTGTGCCTACTCCAAGCGCTGCGTGTGCCTACTCCAGGCGCAGCGTGTGCCTAATCTGGGCGCAGCGTGTGCCTACTCTGGGCGCTGCGTGTGCCTACTCCAAGCGCAGCGTGTGCCTACTCTGGGCGCTGCGTGTGCCTACTCCAAGCGCTGCGTGTGTCTACTCCAGGCGCAGCGTGTGCCTACTCTGGGCGCTGCGTGTGCCTACTCTGGGCGCTGCGTGTGCCTACTCCAGACGCAGCGTGTGCCTACTCTGGGCGCTGCGTGTGCCTACTCTGGGCGCTGCGTGTGCCTACTCCAGACGCAGCGTGTGCCTACTCTGGGCGCTGCGTGTGCCTACTCCAAGCGCTGCGTGTGCCTACTCCAGGCGCAGCGTGTGCCTACTCTGGGCGCTGCGTGTGCCTACTCTGGGCGCTGCGTGTGCCTACTCCAGGCGCAGCGTGTGCCTACTCTGGGCGCTGCGTGTGCCTACTCCAAGCGCTGCGTGTGCCTACTCCAGGCGCAGCGTGTGCCTACTCTGGGCGCTGCGTGTGCCTACTCCAAGCGCAGCGTGTGCCTACTCTGGGCGCTGCGTGTGCCTACTCCAAGCGCTGCGTGTGCCTACTCCAGGCGCAGCATGTGCCTACTCTGGGCGCTGCGTGTGCCTACTCCAAGCGCTGCGTGTGCCTACTCCAGGCGCAGCGTGTGCCTACTCTGGGCGCTGCGTGTGCCTACTCCAAGCGCTGCGTGTGCCTACTCCAGGCGCAGCGTGTGCCTAATCTGGGCGCAGCGTGTGCCTACTCTGGGCGCTGCGTGTGCCTACTCCAAGCGCAGCGTGTGCCTACTCTGGGCGCTGCGTGTGCCTACTCCAAGCGCTGCGTGTGTCTACTCCAGGCGCAGCGTGTGCCTACTCTGGGCGCTGCGTGTGCCTACTCTGGGCGCTGCGTGTGCCTACTCCAGACGCAGCGTGTGCCTACTCTGGGCGCTGCGTGTGCCTACTCCAAGCGCTGCGTGTGCCTACTCCAGACGCAGCGTGTGCCTACTCTGGGCGCTGCGTGTGCCTACTCCAGACGCAGCGTGTGCCTACTCTGGGCGCTGCGTGTGCCTACTCCAGACGCAGCGTGTGCCTACTCTGGGCGCTGCGTGTGCCTACTCCAAGCGCTACGTGTGCCTACTCCAGGCGCTGCGTGTGCCTAGACCAGGCGCTGCGTGCCACCACCGCCAAGCGCAGTGTGCCACTTTGATCTTCAGGCTCCGCTTCAGTATTCATCTATCTTTATTATTTTTTTTAATTGTAATTCACGTCACCCATCACCATCATCATACTTCATTTTTTTTATATAAAATTGTAAATATCTTTTTAAAATTTTAAATAAATTATTTTTTTGATCTGATTTTTTTTGTTGTTTCGTAGTTGTTAGGTTAGGTTCTTTTGTTTTTTAATTGCCGCTTCACGACAAACCATGCCTCCAAAGTAGATACGCCCACCGTCAGATATCGGTAATATATACGCCCATCGTCAGAATCAACTGGGCGAATAAAACTAGTAAGTGTGGTGCGGCTTTACATGCTACCAGAACGGAGGAAAAAAAAGTTATATCAACTAAGCATCTACTATGAAAAGACATACACAGTTACGTGATAAAATAAATAGCATGTGACGTAAAATTAAATTACATACTAAGTATCAATTGTTTACATTTCAAAAATCAAAGTCAATGTAACATATCTGTTATACTGTTGTAATATATTATAAATTTGCTCACACTTACCCAATATAAGCGGAAGAACCGTTAACATTTAATAATTATCAACAAACTTATAAAGAGCTATTAGCTATAATTTGCATAACGTATGCGTTTTTGATTATTTAATATAGATCTAGAAATGCATTTATGGGAGTCGTGCCTTCACGGTCACACTGAGGTCACTACTAATGCACACCCACTTGTCTCCGCGCGCGAAATAGATGACACATTACAACGTGTTTCACCAGGTGAAATAGACTGCGATGGCTGACCGCTAAGTTAATTTATTTGAGGAAGAACTTATTTAACTAATCGAGGAAGTGCGAAAGGTGCTCTTCAAACTAGGTAAGACATAATTTTTATATTCGTCACGATGATCTTTGCGAAATAATTATAACATATTTAACGTAATGGATCACCGCAAAGTAACACCTGATTCTATTTATCTACCGACTTCAAAAAGGAGACGGTACTCAATTCGACTGTTTTTTTTTATGTGTGTTACCTCATAACTTTTGTCTTAGTGAACCGATTTCGATGATTCTTTTTTTATTTGAAAGCTGGTGTTTCACATGTGGTCCCACATAAATTTGATCAAGCTCTGACCAATAGTTTTTGAGTTATTATTAACCGTTCTTTTAAATTATTATTTTAAAACAACAGTTTACAATTATATATAATGTAACAAAATTAACTACACAATAAATTGGGAATAGCTTGGTAGCGATCACTTCATTCCCAAGGGTATTATCATGCATGAACAACATAGAACTTTGCAGTTGTTCATGGGCGGCGGTAGTCACTTACTATCAGGTGAGCCTCATGCTCGTTTGTCCCCTCTCCTATAAAGAAAAATAGAGTACATACCGATGGGTAAATCAGGTAGCGGATCGGTGCCGTGTGGCGCCAGGTCTGCAGCGCCAGCTCGCAGCTCCCGAAGCACTGCACCCACCTGCTCCATGTCCTGTGCCACCATCACACTGTTCAGCACACTCTTGTTGGGATGTGGTGTATGGTGCAGCTGGTTTTTTTAACCGACGTCAAAAAGTACGAGGTACTCAATTCGGCTGTATTTTTTTATGTGTTACCTCATAACTTTTTCTACGTGAACCGATTTCGATGATTATTTTTTTATTTGAACTGGTGCTTCTCATGTGGTCTCATGTAAATTTGATCAAGTTCTGACCAGTAGTTTTTGAGAGATATCCTTAATAATTTATATTGAAGTTGGTTGTGTAAAATTTTTAATTTCATCAATTGTTTTACTTTTTGGATAACATAATGAAACTTTGGACTTAACATAGTATAGATAGAGTGTGTCTATAAATTTGCATTGAATACGTCTTTAAATTTGCTTCCACAGTGGGAGGTGATTCAGAAAACTGATGACAACAAAATCGAGGGACACAGTTTGTTGTTGCAGCTACAACCAACATCTACACCACTGTATAGCTAAAGTATCGGAGAATTCGTTAAGGCCTGCTTTCACTTTGATTAGTGCGAGTGCAGGTGATTAGTAATTGTGGGTGATTAGTGCAGGTGTGTAGTGTAAGTAGTGTCCAATTCTGTTTAGTGGCTGTGTTTAGTAAATTCAGTTGTTAGCTTTAATTGTAGAGACATTCTCAATAACGCTATATTTCACTATTATCTTTGAAGTTTACATGTGTGAAGAAAGCCGGCGCCGAATCACTTTTTATACGTGGTAGAGCCATGCTGCAGCTATATTAGTAGTATAGATGTAGCATGAATGGGTCGGCTCGACCGGGGAAGGACTACGCTCTCACATAATACCAGCTTAATGTTGCTGTGTTTTATATATGAAGTGTAGACGAACCGGAGACCCTTTTTACTGGACACGAAGCATCCAGTCCTCAGGGGTGACAACGCATCTGCATTATGATTCTTAATCGAAAATAAATGTAGATGTCTATGGGCCACAGCATCCACTTACCATCAGGTGGACTGTGTGCAAAACATAAATACTGGAAACTAGGCACTCCATTATAGCCCTCGGTGATGACAACGTATCTACATCTTGATTCTTAATCAATTATGACTGTCTGCTCATTGTCACAATAATTCTACAAAAAAAGTAATTTAAAAAGTTCAAAGTTTACCTTCCTAACAAGCGCAGCCTCACGCGTCAGCTGATCGAGCTGGTGATGCCTCAGCCGCAACAAATGCGCCAGGAACTCGTACAGAAGCCGGTGCTGGGCCGCCGCGGACTCCGCCTCCAGGAGCCTCTTGCGTCGCGTCAGCACGTCCAGCATACCGTCCACATCCGCCAGCGCCAGGTGCCTGGCCTCCGCCGCCAGGAGAGCGCGCAGCCTGTCCGCGTCTCCAGCAGCGACGGCATTCTGTTGCGGCGCCGGTGCCCGTACCCTTAGCCTCCTCCTCGCCACCAGCTCGTTGAGGAGGAAATTGGGGAAGATGTGGTCGCGGGAGGCGAGCGCGGCCCCGCACTTCGGACAGCGGCGGTGGAGCTCCACTGATTTCGCGATGCAAGAGTAACAGAAGGAGTGACCGCATCGCGTGACGTAGGCCTCGTCTATCAGCTCGAAGCAGACGGGGCAGAGCAGGTCGCAGTCCTTGTCCTCTAAGGAGCCGCCCAGGCCCCCTAGTGCAGCCGCCCCCCCAGCTGGACCTGGCCCCCCCGCCGCCGTGCCCGACATCACCACGCTGTTGACAAGGCTTAATGTAAAGTCACACTACTAATGAGTTTTAATTTAATTTCTAATCTAGTCCAGTTTAATCCTCAGAAGACACAAGTTTGCGCGTTTACCGCTAAAAAGAACCCCTTTGTCGTATCTCCTAAGTTTCAAGGCACTTCCCTTGTTCCCTCAGCCAGTATCGGAATCCTCAGCGTCGACATATCGAGTGACATGCAGTTTCGTGGTCACTTGGAAGAGAAGGCCAAATTGGCCTCTAAAAAGCTTAGCGTGCTTAGCAGAGCGGGACAGTATTTCATGCCGACACAACGCCTGCAACTTTACAAGGCGCAGGTTCGGCCTCACATGGAGTACTGTTCCCATCTCTAGGCTGGGGCTCCCCAGTGCGGCGCGATTCAATGACGCTACGAAGAGATGTTGCATCTCTTAGCATTTTCTTACGCATTTACCATGGGAGGACTCTGAGGAATTGTCCGGATTAATCCCAGCCGCCAAATTTCACGAACGCACATCGCGGCAGAACTCCCGATACCATTCGCACCATCTGGATGATTGGCGGTCCACCACTGTGCCATTTAGAAGATGTTTTCTTCCTCGCACAACTTCCTTGTGGAATAGTTCACCACCAGCGATTTTTCCGGACCGTTACGACTTAGGGATTTTCAAGAAAAGAGCCTACTCCTTTTTAAAAAGCCGGCAACGCATTTGCAATTCCCCTGGTGTTGCGGTTGTTCATGGGCGGCGGTAGTCACTTACCATCAGGTGAGCCGAAGCTCGTATGCCCCCTCTCCTATAAAAAAAGATACTGTAATGCAGATGTGTACCCCTGAGGACTAAGATGGAAAGCATTGTTTCGAATAAAAAGGGTCTCAGATTCTCTACACTCACCACATGAAACAGCAGCACTAAGCTGCTATTTTACGCTGATATTCTGTGAGAGCGTCGTTCTACCCCGGTCTAGAGCTGATCCATTCGTGTTACCCTATGTGTGTGTGGCTGTGAGTGTAGAGAACCGGAGACCTTTTTTGCTGGAAAAGAGGCAATCCATCTTAGTCCTCACGGGTGACAACGCATCTGCATTTTGATTCGCAAACGAGGATAGATGTACATGTCTATGGGCCACAGCAAACACTTACCATCATGTGGACTGTGTGCTCGTTTATCACCCTATCCTATAACAAAAAATCTTTTTTTATTCAGATTTTATGATTCCGGTTACATTTTCATAAAATATTTAGGCTGTTTACTATAGAATAGAATAGAATAAATTTTTTTATTCAATATACATTACATGTGTAATTCTTATAGAAAGTAATTTTTTACTTTACCACTGGTTCGAAAAAAAACCCTCTGTCCGGGGAAGAACCAGCAAGAAACCCAGCGGGACTTAATTTTTTAAATAAATTTTACAATATAAATGATTATGAACTATCTACAAAAATTTATTTTAGAAACTGCTTGGAAGCGACCACCTCGTTCCCAGGGGTTATTATCAACCATGTATTCATTTATACTATAATAACCCTTTCTATACAGTTTCAGCTTAATAAAACATTTACACTTGGTAATAGAGAGAACCTGTACACTTTCCGGGACCTTGTTGTAATAGCGTATACATTGCCCCAAGAATGAATTACTGACTCTGTGGAGTCGAGAAACTGGCATCACTAGCTTGTGTTTGTTCCTAGTGTTTACAGAATGTATATCACTTTTTTTACTAAAACTATCTTTGTTTTTGTGAACATACATTAAATTTTCGTAAATATACTGAGAGGCCAAAGTTAATATATTTATTTCTTTAAATTTATCTTTAAGAGACTCTCGGTTTTAGATTGTAAATAGCTCTAATGGCCCTCTTCTGTAAAACGAAAATTGTTTCTGAATCAGCCACATTTCTCCATAGCAAAATCCCATAAGACATTATGCTATGGAAATAACTGAAATAAACTAATCTAGCTGTCTTGACACTAATGAGACCTCTAATCTTTTTTACAGCATAGGCTGCGGAACTTAGTCTGCTTGCTGATTTGGACATATGGGGGCCCTACTGAAACTTTGCGTCGAGAGTGATGCCTAGAAAAACTGTGGATACAACAGGGCTCAATTCCCTTCATTTAAAAACACATTGGTATGCAGATTTTAAACCTTCGTTGTTGTAAATTTAACACAATTAGTTTTATTTCCATTCAAATGCAGATTATTAACATTAAACCAATGCACTAATTTTGATATAGCATTATTCACTTTGTCACATTTAAATGATTGATGTTTAAGTTTAAAAACCAAGGAAGTATCATCAGCAAATAATACTATATCATGACTATCCCCTACAAGGTGAGGTAAGTCATTAATATACACCAGAAACAGGAATGGGCCGAGAATCGAGCCCTGAGGGACACCCATTAGTACAGGTGACCCGGAAGAACTTTTACCATTGATAATAACCTTCTGCTTTCTATTACTTAAATATGAAATAATAAGTTTAAGTGCTGTGTTCTTGACACCATAGCACTGTAGCTTCCTGATTAACGTCTCATGGTGAACACAGTCGAAAGCCTTGGGAAGGTCACAAAATATATCCAAAGCATCCTCTGAATTCTCCCATGCACAAAAAAAAATATATGTTTAATAAGCTCAACTCCAGTGTCAGTTGTCGAGCGACCCCTTGTAAAACCGAATTAATTTTTATGTAGCAATTTATTAATATTAAAGAAACTTAACATCTGATTTAAAATAAAATTTTTGAAAAATTTTACTAAATGTTGGTAGCACAGAAATTGGTCTAAAATTGGCGGGGTCTAATGTACTACCAGATTTAAATATAGGTATGACTTTACTATGTATCATTAAATCAGGAAACACCAGATTCAACGCTTATATTAAATATAGTGGCTAGATAAGGTGCTATTATATCTATTACAGATATATATATACATCAATAGTTTTAAAATATTTAACGATATCTTTTGGCAGTACTCTATGGAATTTAAAAGTATTTGAACAACCCTTTACATTTTGTTTGAGCAATTATTCGGCGACACTTGGAGAAGAATTTAATGATTTTGTTGTCAAAAAAGAATTATCAGTAAAATGTTTCTCAAAAGCCATAGCAACTTCTTGATCTGATCGCATTAAATAATTGTTAATATTCAATAGAAAATCCGAGTTGCGCGGTTTGACCTTGCCAGTTTCACTATTTATTATTCTCCAGGTCATTTTAATTTTGTCGGATGCAGTTTTAATTTTGTTGCTTAAATTTGCCTTAGTAGTGGAGCACACTTTTTTAAATATTTTAGAATATGTTTTTACATAATCTCTAAATATAACACTACTATTATATGATCTTTCATCAAAAAGCTCTTTAACCTTCACCTACTTTTATAAATTCCTACTGTCGCCCATTCATTAAATGATTTGCGAGTGTTAAAAGAGAGTTTTAGAAGTAAATATTCTACTAAATTCACAACTTATAATTTGAAATAATGCAGCATACAAATAATTAGCACTATTTAATTATTATTAATTAGCACGATCTCACAGAAAACCAGCGTGAAGTAGAGGTTTACCTCTGCGTTTCGCTTGGTGAGTGCAGGTGGCCGGAGGCCCTTTTTACTAGAAATGAGGCATTCCATCTTAGTCCTCACGGGTGACAACACATCTACATTTTGATTTGTAATAGAGGATAGATGTAGATGTCTATGGGCCGCAGCAACCACTTACCATCAGGTGGACTGTGTGCTCGTTTGTCACCTTTATACCATAAAAAAAAATTTTTAAACAAAAGTGATGGAAGTCTTTTTATTATATTACTTCTAAACCTCTCCAAGCGATGTTCATTTATTGGAACAAACACAACTTTCTTATTTTTCTGTTTTTTGTGTATGTAAGGTAATGATACCAACTGTCTACAGTGATCTGAACTTAAATTTTGAATAATTGATTTATGCAAGGGCTTAACATCTATAAAAATGTTATCTATACAGGTCTCACTAGGCCCAGCAATACTTGTTTTATTTTATTTATTTATTTTTTATTTAAGCTTTCATGCACAAAGTTGTACATATGGCGGACTTAATGCCATAGGGCATTCTCTCCCAGTCAACCATTAGGCTAAACAGAGATATACAAACAAGAGGCGGTGCAGCAGTAATCAAAATAGAAAGCGCTAAAAGAAAAGAAATTGTATATACATATAATTATAAATATACACACACATACATAGACATATATACTTAAATACACACAATATATACATATATACATACATACACATATACACGCATACACTACATATATACACAATACATATAAATATTATCTATGTCAGAACAAATATGAAATATACATATGCGTATGAAAATAAAAGCTATGTTAGTTCAAACTTGCAACAATTTTTCACATGCTTACGGACTTGGTTTTTAAAAAGAAACTTGTTGGAAGCTTTTTTAATGTCAAGAGGGATGTCGTTCCAGAGTCTGATGGCCGTGAGGGCGAAAGATTGAGATAAATAACCAGTACGGTGTAAAGGAGTGAGCAACTTAAGGTTAGCCGATGAACGGAGAGAGCGATTATGAGAATCTCCCAGGTATTGAAATTTGGATTTCAGATACTCGGGAGCACATGGAGCGTTCAGAATCGTGAAAATGGTGCAGAGCATTCTGACATGTCTGCGCTGACGGATAGACAGCCAATTTAGCTGAGCACGAAAAGAAGATACATGGTCGTATTTATGGAGACCATAAATGTATCTGATACAATTGTTAAGTAGACGATCCAATGTATTAAGATGATGTTGACAGGTCTGAGCAACACACATCGACATAATCAATAATCGGTAAGATAAGTGACTGGACAAGTAAAATCTTGGTATTGGTGGGAAGAAAATTTTTTAATCGATATAGAGATCGCAAAGTTCCAGTAGTTTTGCGACTCACCTCCTGTATATGTTTGTTCCATGTTAAGCAACCGTCAACGCACAGACCAAGGTTCTTTACATAAGGAGAGAATGGTATGACATTATTTTTAAACATAATTGATGGTACAGTGGGAATATCTACTTTCGATAATAATCGTGGGCTACCTAAGATTATTGTTTGGCACTTAGATGGGTTCACGTTTATGCCATACACAGTGGACCATTCGGATATGTATTTCAAGTCATCATTCAATAATGAGATAGCATTAGAGATATTTGAGGGTTCCACTTGCACATATAACTTTCTTGATTTTGTTAGTTCTAAGAATAAATTAACAAGATTATATGATTTAAACAATGAACTAAACTTAATACTAATGGAAGAAGTTTCAAGGAGATTGATGTTAAAGTCTCCACATATTACAACAGACTTGTTCTGTTTACTAAGTTTGAGTAAAACTTCTTCCACAATCCTTTCAAAATAGTCATAAGTAGCACATGGGGGTCTGTAAACACTTACAACAATGAGGTGCTCGAGCTCGACACAAGCCATTTCTACAGTTCGCTATAATAAATTGGATATCTTTTTTATGTATAATAAAATTAAGTTATTTTAAAAGTTTCTAGTGGGCTCAAAAAGATTGTCCCCTTAGCATTAAATTTGAGTAGTTCTTTTCCGAGCTTACTGGGTGAGTCGGAATTAATATTGTAGGCATAAGAAAGTTCATTGACCAATTTACTCAACCTAGAGATCGGGGAATTTGTGCCAAACGAATTGACTTAATTTATAACAGTTAACTTTAGAGCACATCAGTAGAACTTTAGAGCACATCACTACATAATTCACAGAATACCAGCGTAAAATGGCAGCTTGACCACTGCTGTGTTTCATATGGTGAGTGTAGAGAACCAGAGATCCATTTTACTGGAAAAGAAGCATTCCATCTTAGTCCTCACGGTTAAAATTTCCAATATGGACCATCGATTTAAATGCCCATATTTTTTTTGTAGATAGTACTCACTAAAAGAAAGCGTTTTGCAAAGTTTCAATGTGCGGAAATGCGTACTTTTTGAGAAAAAAATTATTAAAAATCAGTTATTTTTGCAAATTTATGTCAATGGTACGACTTTCAATTGCTGCAATTCCATCGAGTTGGCGGTTCATACGTACTTTTACAGAAAAGTTACACTATTATAAGCACACACACAAAGTTATAACATGCGGAAGCGCGTAATTTTTGAGAAAATAGTTATTGAAAATCAATTATTCTTGCATTGTTTATGTCTAATCCTACAATAAAATTGACGCCATTTTTATTGTTATTGTCATTAGGGATGTCAATTCTTTCCGAAAAAGATCGATTTTTTAAATAGATTCGAATTGTAAGCTGATGTATCGATTCTCAAAAAATCGATTTCTAAAATATCTATATTTTTTCATGTTTGCATTTATAATGTAAATATATATCCATTTTATGAGAAAAAAATCCCCTTCATCATAAAATATAGGGGGACTGATTCAGAAGGATTTCTGTATCTATTTTGAGACTGCTACGTCTCCGGCGCTTTATAACCACTCTAGGGGTAGGACAGACTCGTACCAGGTGGAGTCGGGGTCAATCAATTCGATTCTTTGACATAAGGTGAACCTAATCTATTTTATTTGTTATCTGCCCTACTAAAAATAAATAAATTAAAATAAAACAAATTTCAATAAGAGATTATTTACTATGGTATCTTTCTGGTTTTTCATAAAATGTATTTATATTTACATTATAAATGCAAACATGAAAAAATATTGATATTTTAGAAATAGATTTTTTTGTGAATCGATACATCAGCTTACGATTCGAATCGATCTTTTTCGGAAAGAATCGACAACCCTACCGACGATGACAAAGACAATACAAAATAGTGTCAGTTTTACCGTAGTAATTGACATAAATATTGCAAAAATAATTGATTTACAATAATTTTTTTCTCAAAAAGTACACGTTTCCGCACATTGAAACTTTGCAAAACGCTTTCTTTTAGTGAGTACTATCTACAAAAAAAATATGGGCATTTAAATCGATGGTCCATATTGGAAATTTTATCCTAAATGTAGATGTCTATGGGTCACAGCAACCACTTACCATCAGGTAGTCTGTGTGCTTGTTTGTCACCCTACCCTATAAAACAAAATTAAAATTGATGCCTGTTAGTGGCAATCTGTTTTGTTACTTTTTGCTAATCAATTCACTTGTAGATAAATTTATCCATACAAGGATCAAGAAATAATTGACCTGTTTAGGAAACCTTGACATTTTAAATAGCAAATCAATACAATTTGTATTGATCTATAACATCCAGAATTGGCTGGAAGAAAGCTAAAATGGCATACCATTACATATGGATAGCATGTTATAAAACAGAATATTGAGGCGCAAAGCTATCTGCAACTATTATTTACTTAAAGAACATTTGAATTCAGATGTTACAAAATAAAACTTACGGTTCAGGGAGCAATTAAATTGTCTAGAATTTCGTGACAGCATGCTAGGTGTAGCTGGCGGGCGTGAAACGTCGAAGAGAGGTTCCTGCACTCGTGTACTATCATCAGGACTAGTCTCCACCCTCTTGTAAATGAAAATAATCAAATCTACAATGCAGTTACTTTTTAGACGCTTGAGATACGCTTAAATCCTTCACGAATTAAACATAACTTATTAAATAAACTGCATTACCACCAATCACCCATTTACTAATAAAATTAAATGTTTTCCATTCCTAACAATTTGATAGAATCGACAATCGGCAACTAATTTGACGTTTTTTTCTTATAACTGGCTCTATGGCTCTGGGTTCTAGTTCTTCTGAACCTGAAGTTACAATATATAATTGGACCTACTTATGCAATAAGGAACCAACCCACAGCCTATCAAAATTTGAACTAAGTATGTAGAATGCTTCAAAAATGCATCTTCTATCATGTCTCGAAAGATCAAAGTGATATGACAATTATTTCTGGAGTTATCACTACTCCACCTACCTACCTACTCAAGGAACCAACTCTAAAAACTACAGTTTATTATTAAACGAAAGCGAACCATGTTCCATGGTAACGTAATAAGAATTCGAATTTACAATTTTCTGTTTTTGTTAAAAGATCCACGTGGCATGATTCTAGTTTGCAAAATAAACTTAGAGTCATTTAAAAGGACCAAGCCGCGTGGTTCTGATTTGCAAAATAAGCTTGGATTATTTTAAAGCAAGCATGATTTTAGTTTGTAAAACAAATTAAACGTTTGCTGTGTTTTTTGTGCAGAACCATGGCACGTGGCTCTGTTTTAATTAATTTCGTCTTCAACTAGGTAGAAACTAATATATAAGTATGATTCTTTTAGTTAAAATAGAAATGTCAAGAAATTGAATTTGGAAACGTTTTATTGTGTAAGATTTATAAAAAAAAATATTACAGAATATTTACTGTAATGAGGGCATCCACGACTTTTTCTACCACCAGGGCGGCGCCACTTTCGAGTGAGGTAAAATATTTGACAGATTTCATAGCGGGGACGATAATTTCTTAGGAAAATGTAATCTTTAAGGTTTCTTTCCGTGTTATTAGTTATATTTTATATTAATTACATTAGAAATGAATAAACCAAACTATAAATATAACTAAAAGACGACTTTAAAAAAAAGAGTTATAATGTGCAAAAAATTAAAAATCAAACCACTGACGCATTGTGTTGTATATTAATAAATACTCTAAACAATGATAAACTATTATTTAAAACTAATTTCTCAATTAAATGACACTGTGTAACAAAAAACTTTACCTCAGTCGCTAGTAGCGACATCTGGTGAGTGGAAGATTATTAGCCCTCATTGAAATTTTATTTTTTAAGTAGCACTCTTGTAGTTTTCTCTTTATTAGTAACCTTGCAATTTTTTGATGATTTGGAATAATTTTATTAAAAGTTTGAAGTTTATTCGTAAGCAGAATTTATTCGTAACTGTCGTGCTTACAAACACTATAATTACATTCATTTATTTTCTTTTCAACAATGAAAAGTGCCAGAGTAAAAACTATTCTTAGTAGTTGTCGAATTCGAAACAATTGAGAATCAGATAAGCACGGAATATAAAACACAAGAGGAAGCCCAAAGTAGGCGGAGCAGGCGAGTCAGAATTAGTGACAGCAGAGTGTAATTGACTGTCAGTCGCAGTCTCAAATTGTTACGAGCTGACGGATCGCTACTTAAGTGATAAATGCTATATTAGAGTATAAAGACGAAAGTAAAAAGATAAATATGTTGAATGTGAGGTGTTTCGTACCAAAGGCATGTGTAATTTTTTTCCTTTTTTGGATGGAAACTTTACTAAACATGGACAAAGTATCAAATTGCCTTTATTACAAGTAATATTCAACCTTATTTCGTTAAACTAAGGTTTATCTGTAAATACATTTTAAATAAAAATAGCTGCGATAGTGTTGTGACTACACCGATATTAAATTTTTCGATAAAATTTTATGACAGTCCTGTTCATCCTCTAACATATTAATGAAAATTTGCAAATACTGGATGTCTATGAAAATATACTAAATTATAGGGTGATACCCTATGAATGAACTTTTGTTAGGGTTGCTAAGCCAGAGAAGTAAGTAAGTAGGTTAATAATACTCACGGCTTTTGGAAAGAAGCTGAAATAAAAGTGATCTTAGTATCATGATCTAAATTAGTATTTTAATTAATTATCGTCTCAACTTTAATATTAACATGTGACAACGAAAATTTTAACAAATATGTTTTCTTTTAATGACAATAAACAATAGCAAATTATTGTTTTTTATTATTTTTCTTGTTTCCATTTCATAAATGATAATTTAGCTAACAATCAATAAATATCCATTAAAGACAATTAATTATGCTTTTTTTTTCATATAGGATAGGGCGACAAACGAGCACTATCCACTTGATGGTAAGTGGTTACTGTGACCCATAGACATCTACATCTATCCTCAATAAAGACTCAAGATGCAGATGCGTTGTCACCCGTGAGAACTAAGATGGAATGCCTCTTTTCCAGTAAAAAGGGTCTCCGATTCTCTACACTCACCATACGAAACACAGCAGCGTTAAGCTGCTATTTTACGCTGGTTTTCTGTAAGAGCGTGGTCCTTCCCCGGTCGAGCTAACCCATTCGTGCTACAACTATATAGCTGGAGCATGGCTCTGCCACGTAAAATAATAAAAAATAGTAATAAATTTTATTCTTTAGAGTCTTAAAATGCTCAAAATATATTCTTAGTATGATTGGTTCATGAAAAACCTCTCAAACGTCATTATGTTTCAACAAACAAGAAAACAAATGTTAACAGTAAAAAGATATATTTTAGAGAGTACACACTAGAAGGTGTCCGTTTGCAGGGACATGTTTGTCAAGACTTTACAAACGTCGACGAAGATAATAAATACATCTCTTCAAAAAATTCGTTCTACAAACGATATAACTGACCCAAAACGTAATAACGCTGTACACAATAAATCCTTTCCTGAAAGTCTACAAATTGCGATTGATTTGATAAAAATGTTGCCAACTTACATTTCTTATTATGGACGTGAGCAATGCAAAGGTACTAAGTACTTAAGACTAGATATAACATTATCCAAAATATATGATCTTTACTGCGAAGAAGCAGAAAATTCAGGTGTTGAGATACTTTTTCGTTCAAAAATAAACAGTATTTTTTCACAAAATTTAATTTGCGTACTCCTTTGAAAAAGATACATCTAATAAATGCGACTTTTTTTTGAAAATAAAAAGTTTTTGCGACCGAAAAAGAAAAATTGAAAATCAAAGAAAATCAAAAGGCGCACCATGATAAAGTGGCTCTTCTACAAGAACAACTTAAAAGTGACATGAAGCTTGCCTCGGAAGACCATACGGTAGAGACATTTTCCTTTGACCTCTAAAAGACCCTGCTGTTGCCTCGCATTACAAACGCACCTACAAACATAATTTTTTATAAACGACAACTTTGGGTGAATAACCTAGGCATCCATCCTGGCAGTAAAATGAATGCTATTGCAATGTGTGGTAAGAAGGCGAGGCAGAGCGCGGAGCACAAGAAGTAGTCTCTTATCTTATACTCGTACAGCATACTTAATAAAGGATGGGAAACAACGTGAAGTGCTTAATCTTATGAAGTGACTTATGTAGCGGGAAAAACCGCGACTAAAAACTAGTTTTAATGTAAGGCTGCATTAAATGAACATTCATCTATAGAAGAAATTAAAATTTGATTTCTTGAATCAGGACATAGCTATCTACCTAATGATTCTGAAAAGCGAATGTTCTTTGAAAAGGCAAAACAGGGTTTACACACCCAATGATTATATGTATTCAAATAATGAAAAATTGCAAAAGAAACAATACCTTAAAAGTACACAGAATGAAAACTTCAGATTTTATATCTACCTCTATATTAGAAAAAACACAACAAATAAAAAAACAATCGACGGAAAAAAGGTTTCATGAATTTCAAGTAAAGAAAGAATTTTTTTTTACTTATTATAAGCCAGTGCTTGACCACAATCCCACCTGGTGGTAATTAGGTGATGCAGCCTTAGATGGTAAATCGCACTGTCTCATCGTAACAAAAGCCTATTCACTCTTGCCTTGAAGACGCCTAGGATGCTAAGGAAAAATGAAGTGGATTACATATACATGAGAAGCAGCTTCGCCGAAGATTTTAATAAGATTAACATAAAAAAGAGTGTTCAAGGCAGGACAAGTTTTGAGATATCTAAAGAGGTGATAGAACCTCTTTGCCCAAATGGAAAACCTATTGCTGATGCAAAGTTAAAAGACCTTAAAAGTGTTTTGCATCTCATGCCTCAAGACGCCCAAGAATTTTAGCAAATTGAGGACCTGGAAGGCTTTTCAGGCCATATAGATTTCGAACTTGAAGAAAAAGTTGGTGTAAAATAATTTTTAAGATGAAATGTACTTTACTGTATAATGTCTTACAATTGACATATTACATTACATTATAACTGTACGATTTTATGTTTTAATAAATTTATGGAAAAATATGGGAAATTAGTTTATTTTTCCTTAAAATAAAGTAAATTCTGGAAGGAACCAACCCACATAAATGCATTTTTGCGGAGAGGAACCAGATACATTGTTAAATAAGCTGGGTGGACCATGGAAGGCCACTCTAACGAGTAAACACTTTTTATTCGTTTATTAACTGGATAAATGAAGGAAACAAGTTATCAAGTAATACTTTGTTTTATTGTGTACCATAGAAATCACTTTTTTAACCTAGCTTTGATCACTATTTATTAAACTTAAGTTTTATTAAGCTCTTCCAAATGGCCTTGCAAGGAACACGGCTCCAAACAAGGCCAATATTATATATAGATCAGTCATTCAACTTAAAAATAGGGCTGTAATAATCAGCTTTTAGCAGCTTTTACTAAAACTACATACATAATAAGATCTTTCATTTAAGAGAAACATTAAATGTTCAATATATTTTTATCATTTATAAAAAAACTCAACGAACATTACTTGAACACCATCGTATAACTAAGAATATATTAATGGAAATTATTTAAAAATAGTAGTAATGATATTGACATCAAATAACTTGCCATCGCGTTGTATAATGAAATTAAAAACTTTATTTTTACCTAAAATGGCCTTCTTATTGGTCCGTTCTTTGTAAGGCCAAAATATTCCTAACCACCAAACTATCAATTATCAATGGCTTTTTTATATTAATTATAATAAAATAATAGACACTACAGACTAAGTACTGTAATTATTACAAATATCATGGCACATAGTCAGTTCAGTCTTGAAGTCAGGAATGCGTAACATCAACGATTCTTAAGATTAAAAAACGAAAATAATTATAACAAAATAAAAACTAAATTCGGAAACAATAATTTTTTGAGCTCTAGCTGGATTCATTAGCTGGGGTTTTCTATTTGATATTAATGAGTTTCGAGCCAAAAACATTTTGAGCCATTTGCGTCCAGCTATTCTTGTTGAGATATTGAACGAGTGCTTGATTTTGAGCCTCACAAAATAAAAAAGGTTTGTTTCGTGATAAATTTAGGCGTAAGCGGTACACCCAATTGATTCGCTGCGATAAATCTTCTCCTAATTGTTTTGTGAGAATAGTTGTCTTCACAATTATTTTAGTACTGTTACCACTTACTAAATGGTTTCTAAGGGTGCGTCTTGGAATATTGAACTTAAACGCTGCAGCATTAGTATTAAGTTGATTATTTCGTACTGCTTCCATGGCACGTCTTAAACTGACTTCATCCCATGTACTACCTCTTTTTCTAGGTTTTGACTCCGATATTTTTGAAATCTGAAATTATACGTATAAAATTTAATCATCTATTCAATTACCGGCTTATTGTTATAAAGTTTTTTTTTTTTTTTTGCTTAGAGTATGGTTATAGACAGACTGTCTTATATATAACTTATCACATACTTACTTTATCACTTACTTTACCGTTTTTAACATGCAAATATATTTTATGTTCGTTGCTTTTCATGTAACTGGCTCTACCACTGTTTTTAACAGTGGTAGAGCCAGGCGGCAGCTTTTGCTGTCGCACGAATGGGCCGGCTCGAACCGGGGTGGTACCACGACCTCACAGAATACCAGCGTGAAGTAGAGGTTTACCTCTGCGTTTCGCTTGGTGAGTGCAGGTGGCCGAAGGCCCTTTTTACTGGAAATGAGGCATTCCATCCTAGTCCTCATGGGTGAAAACGCATCTGCATTTTGATCTGTAACAGAGGATAGATGTAGATGTCTATGGGCCGCAGCAATCACTCACCATCAGGTGGACTGTGTGCTCGTTTTTCACCCTTATCCTATAAAAAAAAATTAGTTTAGTTTATTTTCAGACATAACCTTCCCATAAAAGAAACTTTAATATATACTGGAAATAAAATAATTGTCAAAAAATGTTTATTCAATATGAGTTAAAAAGTAATACCCCTTATAAATAAAAATATTATAAATATAAAACAAATGTAACAGTACGTATTTATAACTAAAAAGTAACTGTTCATATGTTCATGGTTTGTAGATGTTCCTTGTAAGGCCCATGTAGATACCCTAGCAAGGCGAACCGTAAAATTTTTGGTTGGCCTTATAAGGAACCACTGGCTTTTCTAGGAACACTACCAATATTTTAACTTAAATCGAGGCAAAACTGTTTTTTTTTCCTTTAGTACCATAAACATATCCTTATATGTACGACAATTCACAGTAAAAAAATATAAGATAATAATAGGTTATGTAACTAAAAACTTACGTTTTGCTGTGCGCGCGAGTAACAATTATAACGTCAACGACCAAAGTCTACAAAGCGTGAGATCGTGCTGCCATAATAGCGGCGCGAGCGACTCGCCGCCGCATCTGTGGCCTTGAGTTTGATGAACCTTAGTGTATAGCAGAAGGAATATGTCTTTACATGTAAATAACTACGTCTTTTCAATAGTTGTCCTTCAAAGGAGCGTGGCCTTCCATGGTCCATTCACCAAAAAAAAGCACTTTTTTGTCAGAAGTAACAAATCTTTGAATACATATAAGACGGCTTGATCCATCACACTGCAAGTTCAGAGTTAAGATAAATAATTCGTTTTCTTTCACGATTTTATTTAAAACGTTATTTTCTCAAAACTATCATTGTGTGGGTTGGTTCCTTATTGCATAAGTAGGTCCAATGGTCCTTCATAGACACTGCTTCACAATATGTTGATGATACAGTGACACTGTGTAGCTCTTGGGAGATTTTGACGGCAACTTGAGTCAGCAGACAGCTGACAGTTGGCGATGGTATCTAAAGGCATATCTCAAGGCGCCTAAGCAGACAGATACATTATCGTGAGAATCACATCACCTTCAGAGCGCTTTTTTCACCGTTTCCACTGACAGTTCACATGCGCAGACACTTAATACACAAAATCTCACCACTTTTACATATCAAAATCCACTTCAAACCATTATTTAAACAATAATACAAGAGCAGCCTCCACCGTTCAAGTTCCCGCCAAAACTCCTTTGACGTTTCTTCTTCTTAATAACTGGCTTTACGGCTCTGGGATCTAGCCCGTCTGAGTCTGAAGTTACAATATATTATAATTATCCTTCATAGTATACTGCTTCACAATATGTTGATGCGTCACATTGTGCAGCCCTTGGGAGATTTTGACGGCAACTTGAGCCAGCAGACAGCTGACGGTTGGCGATGGTATCTCAAGGCACCTAAGCAAACAGACAGCTTATTTTGAGTATTACATCACCATTAGAGCACTTGTTTCACCGTTTCCACTAACAGTTCACATGCGCAGACACTTAATACACAAAATCGCACCACTTTTACATATCAAAATCCACTTCAAACCATTATTTAAACAATAATACAAGAGCAGCCTCCACCGTTCAAGTTCCCGCCAAAACTCCTTCGACGTTTAACGCCACTGACACCACAGAGTACCTTTGACTGACACTGACCGCAGAGTACTATCTCGCTTAAGAGTTAGAGGCATAGATAAATAATTGTGTAGCTAGCTAGCACAAACTAGCAAGAAGTCTAGTTAGCAGTATTTAAAAAGTCAAAGACTGTACATATATCAATCACTACCTACGCTTAATAACATATTTCTTACAGTTGCGTGACTAATTTAAAATAAAAATGATTGAATAAAACATGTTTAAAGGTATTCTGAAAATTCAATCAAAAGTTAAAATCAAAAATTATAAAATAAAAATGTTATCAAGTTTATTTGTTTATTTCAAACAAACCTCCAAAAAAGTAACATGTTTATTTTGTAACTTTGATAACACCAATTTAGGAATTTGTCTAAATTATCAAGCAGGGACTTAGCGCCCGTCACGCTCGTAGTTTTCACAGTAAACTTGCTACAT
Source organism: Parnassius glacialis (assembly GCA_033319125.1). Taxonomy (NCBI): domain Eukaryota; kingdom Metazoa; phylum Arthropoda; class Insecta; order Lepidoptera; family Papilionidae; genus Parnassius; species Parnassius glacialis. The sequence continues at coordinate 72,536,855 of JAVANC010000004.1, read as the reverse complement.
ACATATTTATTTATCTATGACAGTACGCGAGCACCTCGGGACGGGTGCGATCCTCGCTGGCAATGAGGGTTAATAATCTTACACTCACTTGATATCGCCAGTGGCGACTAAGGCGAACTTATTTGTTACGCAGATATGGTCACACAGTGTCATCATCGTTAAAAATCTGATTTAATTATAGGTTTAAATATATTGGTAAATCCAATTGAGCATGCCTTCGCATTAAAATTAACGTATAGCATGATTAAACGGATTTTTTTTAAAGTAGTTTAAATACATTTCGACAGCATTATCGGCTTCAACACCCTCGAAAACCATGAAAATGACACCCATGATGAAAAAATTGATATCTATTGCAGCCGCCATGTTGGATTTACATTTCGACAGCACTATCGGCTTCAACACCCTCGAAACCCATGAAAATGACACCCATGATGAAAAAATTTATACCTATTGCAGCCGCCATCTTGGCTTTACATTTCTACAGCACTATCGGCTTCAACACCCTCGAAAACCATGAAAATGACACCCATGATGAAAAAATTGGTACCTACTTCAGCCGCCATCTTGGATTTACATTTCGACAGCACTATCGGCTTCAGCACCCTCGAAAACCATGAAAATGACACCCATGATGAAAAACTTTATACCTATTGCAGCCGCCACCTTGAATTTACATTTCGACAGCACTATCGGCTTCAGCACCCTCGAAAACCATGAAAATGACACCCATGATGAAAAAATTGATATCTATTGCAGCCGCCATGTTGGATTTACATTTCGACAGCACTATCGGCTTCAACACCCTCGAAACCCATGAAAATGACACCCATGATGAAAAAATTTATACCTATTGCAGCTGCCATCTTGGCTTTACATTTCTACAGCACTATCGGCTTCAACACCCTTGAAAACCATGAAAATGACACCCATGATGAAAAAATTGGTACCTACTTCAGCCGCCATCTTGGATTTACATTTCGACAGCACTATCGGCTTCAACACCCTCGAAAACCACGAAAATGACACCCATGATGAAAAACTTTATACCTATTGCAGCCGCCACCTTGGATTTACATTTCGACAGCACTATCGGCTTCAGCACCCTCGAAAACCATGAAAATGACACCCATGATGAAAAAATTGATATCTATTGCAGCCGCCATGTTGGATTTACATTTCGACAGCAGTATCGGCTGCAACACCCTCGAAAACCATGAAAATGATATCCATGATGAAAAAATTTGGTACCTACTTCAGCCGCCATCTTGGATTTACATTTCGACAGCACTATCGGCTTCAGCACCCTCGAAAACCATGAAAATGACACCCATGATGAAAAAATTGATATCTATTGCAGCCGCCCTGTTGGATTTACATTCCGACAGCACTATCGGCTGCAACACCCTCGAAAACCATGAAAATGATATCCATGATGAAAAAATTTGGTACCTACTTCAGCCGCCATCTTGGATTTACATTTCGACAGCACTATCGGCTTCAACACCCTCGAAACCCATGAAAATGACACCCATGGTGAAAAAATTGATACCCCTTGCAGCCGCCACCTTAGATTTACATTTCGACAGCACTATCGGCTTTAACACCCTCGAAAACCATGAAAATTACACCCAAGATGAAAAAATTGATACCCCTTGCAGCCGCCACCTTAGATGTTACATTTCGACAGCACTATCGGCTTTAACACCCTCGAAAACCATGAAAATTACACCCAGGATGAAAAAATTGATATCTATTGCAGCCGCCATCTTGGATTTACATTTCGACAGCACTATCGTCTTCGACACCCTCGAAAACCATGAAAATGACACCCATGATGAAAAACTTGGTACCTACTTCAACCGCCATCTTGGATTTACATTTCGACAGCATTGTCGGCTTCAACATTCTCGAAAACCATGAAAAAGACACCCATGATGAAAAAAATTATACCTATTGCAGCCGCCACCTTGGATTTACATTTCGACAACACTATTGGCTTCAGCACCCTCGAAAACCATGAAAATTTCACCCATGACAAAAAAATTGATACTACTTATTTTTAGTACGTACTACTATTATTTATTCTGTAATAAAAAAATCTGTTATTATTATTATAATCAAGTATTTAAGAAATTTGGTTATTCGAATATTGTGTATTTGTACAGCGATCTTTTTGAGCCGCTGCAAACAACCGAAATAACGAAATAATGTCCACTCACGACGGCGACTGACGGCGAACCATAGATAAATATAAATGTAGCAAGCTAATGCGGCGAACTGATATATACAGTAATCTATGGCGATGGCCAACTGAGTTAATGAGTAAACTACTCTGTGGCTGCAGTTCCCCATTTACAGAAATAATTCTATACGAGGCTGCCAAATCAACGAAAATTTCGCCATTTTCGAGCCGAAAAAAATTTATTATAGCTAAACTAAACAAAATTACACTGCCATTTACATTCAGTGGCTTCCCACATGATAGATGAAGAGATTAATAAATAGATTGAGTTAAACAATTGATATTTACAAAAGTTATAGTGTTTACAAGCCTTGGGGACATGATAAATCCACACCATAAGCCACTAAAACCCCTTTTTTATTTAAAAATAGCAATTAATCGATTTAAAAAAAATATTAATAAGTTCAACAATCATTTATCTTTCTAATAATGTGCTTTTTATATCATTTATATGTGTAATATGATTGCTAGATACGATTTCATGCGACAAAACGGTGGAATTTTGATTTTTAGGCGTTAGTAGAACATACCCACGCGCTTTGCGCTCGGCATGCAATAAAATTAGTTGTATGAATTTTATTCCGTATATTATTACTTAGGTACTTGAAATAAGTAAATATAAGAAATTATTTATTATAGGTTTTTCAGTTTCAAGTGTGTGTATATATTTACACAAAACAATGCCTTAGTGCTGTATTTATTAATATTTTTACACAATTTTTTACTTTTTTAAATTCTCCTACTTTGTTTTTACTTAATGGCAGAGGAGTTCTTCCGGGTCAGTAGTATCTATGGGTGTTCCTTCGGGCTCAAGCACTTCTTATTAGTTTGTGATTCATGACCCCTTCCTGTTCTTAGTTAATATGATTTACCTTAGGTAGGAAACAATGATGATACAATAAAAAATTTGGTAGTTTTATTTGCTGACGATACTTCGATGATTTTCAGACTTAAATGGTACACATTGTTAAAAGGTGACGAAGTGAATAATGTAGCGCGGTGGCTTAGTAATGAGTTGTTGCGCTGGGGGCCGCGGGTTCGAATCCCGCACGGAACATGTATTTGTATGGCCTTCAATTAATTGTTCCGGGTTTGGATGTTTGTCCTCGTGCAATTTATGTTTGTAAACTGCCTCCACGACCACTCCACGACACGACGTTTTTAAAAAAAAATGTTATCAAAATTAGTTCACTGGTTTAGCGTCAATTTGCCTTTAAACGGTAATAAAAGAAATCGTATTAAATTTACAAAAGGTGCATACCAGTGTGCTTAAATGGGGAGGAGCTAAGTCTTGTTGAATCCACTGTTTTTCTCGGAACTTCAGTTTACGTAAAGCTTCAATGGAGCCCTCATATATCTAAACTGGATAGCAAACTTAGATAATCAAATGTAGAAACAGCAATATTAGTTTATTCTGATTATTTCCGTAGCGTAATGTCTTATGGATGTTGCTATGAAAAGATCTATAAGACATTATGCTATTGCGTTATGATATTACGTGAAAGGCAATTTATAACGTACTCGTAAGCTGAAAGGAGTACTGTAAATGAAAATATAAAAAAATTATAAAATGTATTACATTTGGTCTCTCAGTACCAACATGTAACAAAAACCCTGTGGTTCCCGTTAAGTGTGTTATCAGATTCAATATTCAAACGTAAAGAAATAACTTTTTTTTCTTCAAAAAACTTGAATATAAAAATAAATAATTTGAGAATTGTATGTTTTTTTTTTTGACAAACAAGCACACAGTCCACCTGATGGTAAGTTGTTGCTGTGGCCCATAGACATCCACATCTATCTTCGATTACGAATCAAAATGCAGATGCGTTGTCACCCGTGAGCACTAAGATGGAATGCCTCGTTTCCAGTAAAAAGGGTCTCCGGTTCTCTACACTCACCATACGAAACATTGCTATTTTATCTTTTTTTTTTCTCTGGATTATTCGGACAGTAAGAGAATTGTGAAAGACCCCCCTTCACCGATGCTCGTGTCAGTTAGAGGTAATGAAACCACATACAATTTGCAAATTATTTTTTTTTTAATTAAAATTAATCATTTTAATGTTGAAGTTTTTGAAAAAAATATATTTCTTTAAGTTTGTATACTGATTCTGATTATGCACTTAAAGGGAACCACAGGGGTATTTGTTACACGTTGTATATTAACGAACATTTTATGTTTGTACAACAAGTGTTTAAAAGGCGACGTAAGTCTTAATATATAAATAATGATGTTAGTACAATCTGTGAATACTACATAGGCAACAAAACAGAACAAGCAAAAGCTAGTGAAACCAGTAAAATAATTGTATGTATGTACACTCTTACAACAAAGTTCCAGAATGCATGACCAATCCTATCAAAAAGTTTAAAATTTTTATTGAGCATATATTTCTTATTATCATCACCATCACATCCCTTTACAAGTCCACTACTGAACATAGGCCTTCCCCAAAACTTGTCACAAAGCGCGGTCCAGAACTACCTGCATCCATCAATTTCCTGCATGTGTTATCAGGTCGTCACCCCATCTAGTGCTTCGCCTACCAGTAAAGCACTAGTCCATCTAGTAAGTACTTCGCCTAGCGGTGCAATTAAAGAAAAATCTTACGATTTTTGAAATCTATATAAATACAATGATAGAGGTTTGCAGTTGTGCGCTCATCACGGAAAAACTACTGGATAGATTTCAATTAGGTTTTCTAAGTTTTATTTCTTAGACGGAGTTTTTAACAGTGGTAGAGTCACGCGGCAGCTTTTGCTGCCGCACGGATGGGCCGGCTCGAACCGGGGTGGTACCACGACCTCACAGAATACCAGCGTGAAGTAGAGGTTTACCTTTGCGTTTCACTTGGTGAGTGCAGGTGGCCGGAGGCCCTTTTTACTGAAAATGAGGCATTCCATCTTAGTCCTCACGGGTGACAACGCATCTGCATTTTGATTTGTAATAGAGGATAGATGTAGATGTCTATGGGCCACAACAACCACTTACCATCAGGTGGACTGTGTGCTCGTTTGTCACCCATATACTATAAAAAAAGACACATGGCCCTTATCTAAAAAAATATTGAGATATCTTAATTTCATATAAAGTTATTAAAGTTTTAAGACAACGATTTTATAAGCACTACGTGTACTTACGTGTTCGGTGATGATGTGTGTAAGCAACGCGGACGAAGTCGCGGGTATCAGCTAGTTGTTTAATAAAGGTTATTATACATAATTATTAATTCATTTATTGCATGTTACAAAATACAAAGTATAAAGTTGTTACAATAGATTTACAGAGCATGTGACAACCCTGTACGGGCGTAGCATTTTAAGACGGAGTTTAAATGTTAATTAATATAGAATCAAATTAAATTGCAATAGTTACAATTCATAATCTATACATTATTATTAATTAATTTATTAAATATCAAACTAAATAATACACACATTTAATTTAAAATGAAATGACAATAAATATTTCATCTCAACTAAAGAATAGGTACATGATTTTGATATTAACCCCTGGAAATGAGGTGATCGCTACCATCGCTGCCGTTTTTAAATATTTACATGTTTAATTGTACAACCTAATAATAATATCATATTGCAAAATAATGTCGAAAAAAGTCCCGCTGGGTTCCTTGCTGGCGCTTCCCAGGACAGTGTTTTTTTTTTCGAACCAGTGGTAAAAGCCAAAATAACTTTCAACTTGCAATAGGTATTTTTGAAATCTATAATATAACTAGCGGTACGCACCGGCTTCGCATGGGTGATTTCTACATCTTGACAACAATACCACCTATCGGCTCCAATTGTTAGTTTAAGCCCTTCTCGAATCAATTAAATCACACACGCAGACAACATTACATCAAAATCGGTCCAGCCGTTTAGGGAGTTCAGTCACATACACACGGACATCAGAATTATATAATATAAATATAAAGATACTTAGAATATATAATAGGATAAATGAGAATGACCCGCGACCAAAGCTCATTAAATATATACAGTAATCTATGTTAATTATTTATGCAAAAATAACCTATATTCGATTCGCCCCGGATTCGCACGGGTAATTTGTGGATATTGACAACAGTGCCATCTACCGGCTCCAATCGTGAATCCAAACCATTTAGGGACCCATTCAAACACATCCAAAAAGTGTTTTTTTTTTGCGCCCAGAAAAATTGAAAATTACCCTACTACCCTCCGGAAAGCGAGGAAGGAAGGTGGTGAATGCTCTAAGCATACCACGACAGCCAGTTGTCGTGGTAATGTGGGACCACAGAATACTTTACTCCTAGCGGAGACTCTGTGTGGGACTCACTGCGTCTAACCTAACATAAGTGCCTACCCACTAAACACCACCTGTGAAACTGGCATTGGCTTTTGAGGCCTTTCTGCCGAATCGGAAGCAACCCTCTTTAGGGAAAATGGTTACAGAGATATAGAGATGAGGCAGTACATAGGTGGAAACTTATTGAATATTTTTTTAATTCTGTGTTGGTCTTACAATTAAAATCCGTACATAATTCATAGTTGTCTTAGTAACCGAAAGATGTCACTTTGGTCAAAAAATTTATGAGGATATTATTTTAATATATAAAGTAGAAAAGATTTTTTTTGTGTTATAGTATTTCGCAAACTTATTTTTTATTTTCATAATTGAATTCTGACATCCTGCCAAGTTACGTCCACGGCACACATTCGAATGCTAGGATTCGAATTCGGACTCGAGGTTAATAGGAAATATGTCAATGTCTTTATTTTATGTAAATCATTTGTATTGATAAGTTTGAATTCATTTCTAACAGCTCTTTTGTTGACGAAGGTTTGTAAGTCCAATAAAATGTAATGTAAAAGTAAAATATTTAACAGCTTTTCATCATCATCATCATCATTACAGCCCTTCACAAGTCCACTGCTGAACATAGGCCTCCCCCAAAGAATGCCACAAAGCACGGTCCTGAGCCACCTGCATCCATCAACTTCCTGCATTTCTTACCAGGTCGTCACTCCATCTGGTGGGGGGACGCCCTACAAAGAAGCTATTATAACAGCTTTTACAAGTATATAATTGAAAAGAAATAATTCTTGGAAATAGTTATAGATGTTTAATGTTCAAATTTTATTTGAATTTATAAAATAGCTAAATATTATAATTAACTTTATGTTTATAAAATAGTTAGTTCTTTTATAAAGGCGAAAATTTGAACTTTGAATTAAGTTGCAAAATTGAACTAAGCGCCATCTGTGATTATATTGTAAAAATTTTATATATGTCTGCCCTAACCAATGTTGACTACTTTATCGACGCAGCATACGCCATTTTGCTATTACAAAAGTTGCATTATCTTTCGTCAACAATGTAATGTTCACAGTGAAATGTTTGTGAGGATTTTTCAGTGTTTGTGATATGTAAGGTCAAAGTTGGCCACACATATTAATACTAGGATTATGGAGGAGTCTAATGAGCAGGTCAACGTCGTTCCCGGTAAGACTAACGCCTCTAAAATAAGCTAGATATTAAGAGTGTCCTATGTGCGAGGTCGTGTAACGATAGCCTTCTCGGTTTCAGAGCTCTACTTTCTGATAGCAAAATTTCTCTCCGGTGGCCCTCTCAAAGAAACTGCAAAGGTAAATTAGCTTCTATTATATCTGATTAATATAAATTGCTAGTAAAAAAGACTAATCGAACCCTTTTTTTTACAGACTTTGCTAAAAGAGCTCGAGAGTGTAGAGGTAAGTGAGAGCTTTTCCTAGTGCCGGGTTTAGAGCTTATTGTTGTTTTGGTTGCGAACGCACGTGGATACGGCTGTCAAACTTGCTGAAAGTTTACTGAAAAGTTTATACCCTTCTCGTACTGTTGTAGGTATTACCGAGACGGCTCGACTGGGAGGGCAACGAACACGCGCAGTCATATGATGAATTGGTGAGTAATATGAAATTTTATACTCAAAAACAGCTGTTTATTGTTATTTTGAACTTAGATTTGCGAAATTAAAAACCAAAAGTGTAAGAAAATAGTGAATTTTCCTATATTGAGTCATACACGAAAACAGTCGTGAAAATGTGGTGGAGAAACGTGAAAAATATTTAAGTGATGTTTCATTGATAATAACTTAGTTTTTCAGTATTTTGTAGAAAAACTGATATATCATGGCACTGATGCATAGAATCTCGTAATGTGTGACGCGGTTATCCTTTTCCTTCTTATGACGAAATAGCCATTCGTAGTGTTCCTTCTCGCTCTAACATACGATAGCATCCGATGTTTACTGTTATTGGCCAGTAGCCGGTTCGTAGGCGTTGTCGTCATTCGATAATGGACGATGAAACCACGGCGCGACTTTTTAAAAATTTAGACGCTATAATTTTCTATTTTAATTTAATAGACATGTTGATTTTAAACAAACTATCGGGCATATTATTGTAAAAAAATAAACCTCGCCATAAAAGAACTGATAAGTACTACACGATTTAATGTCAAATTAATTAGTCAGTGGCAAATTAAACATAAGAATGACTTAGGTACAATAAACATTTATAATCTATATTTGTTTTTCAACATTGTGAGAATTTATTATGTAACATAATCTTAATCGAGAGACTTATAATTAACTTAAAAAGTACACTTCTTTCTTGGCAAAAAAGTCTGCCTAATAACAATATATTTTATTTAGAATGTAGTTTGTGTAGTGGTACTGGCAATACCATGTTTACTGGGTTACTTTCACCAAGTGTGGGGCATATGCTGCTCCACCGTCGAACATGAAGTCATCTTGGTACTTTTTTAGAAACTGCTCAGATCTGTGCTCATCCAGGAATAGAGAATATACTTTCTTCACATCCTCCATGCTGACTTCCGAGGCTTTCCTACGTTTAGAAACTAAATTGAATTAAAATAAATTGAATAAAAAGGTTCTATTTCTATTATTGTAGAGTTATATAGATTTAAGATAATCAAACACCATTAATTTTATGAATTTTTAGTATTATTTAAATAAACTTCCAGTTATACAGATATAATATAGTGTTGTTCACTTCTGGCGTTATCTCTTTGTGAAGTTTCAATTCGGTCAGTAAAGGCATTCTGAAGATTAGCCAGGATTTAATGACATTCTAATGACCGCCTCAGCTGAAGAAACGGCAGTCGATTTGACATTACAGATAATATTATACAGAATTGAAATTGTGTTCTATACAATCCTTATATTCTCTACACATTACTGACTTTTAGTAGTTTTTGATTATTATTATCTCGGACTTTTTTAATACCAGAATTTTCATAGTGAAAAATATATTTGGGAAAAATTATTTCGTGTCTGTATGTGTTTACCAGTGTTCACCTTTTGCCAAATTATATTATTGTTTCTTCTAAGCTCATAATGTTTGTTGGTGAAAACTTTAATGACCTTCCGATTGTTATTTATACATATATTCCATAGTATATACTTACTGGTAATTTTCAAAGTATAATGAAATTAAATATTTGCTATTACCATATGAGGAAGCTCAAAGTTGCTCAGCGAGCTATGGAGAGGGCTATGCTCGGGAGCCAGAGTAACCGACATAGCTCAACGGATTAGTAAGCTGAAGTGGCAATGGCCGGTCATATATAGCTCAAAGAACCGACAACCGATGGGAAAGAAAGGTTCTCGAGTGGAAGCCTCGTACCGACAGGCGAAGTCTAGGGCGTCTCCCCACTAGGTGGAGTGACGACCTGGTAGACATGCAGGAAGCCATTGGATGCAGCTGGCTCGTGACCGTGCTTTGTGGCATTCCTTGGGGGTCGCCTATATTCAGCAGGGGATTTGTGAAGGGCTGTTATGATGATGGTGATGAATTTGCTATTTACTAATTGTTATTATTTCTTATTCCAATGCAAATATAGTTTAAGGATATTTTTTATAGGATAGGGTGACAAACGAGCACACAGTCCACCTGATGGTAAGTGGTTGCTGTGGCCCATAGACATTTACATTTATCCTCGTTTGCGAAACAAAATGCAGATGCGTTGCCACCCGTGAAGACTAAGCTGGAATGCCTCTTTTCCAGTAAAAAGGGTCTCCGGTTCTCTACACTCACCATACGAAACACAGCAGTGTTAAGCTGCTATTTACGCTGGTATTCTGTGAGAGCGTGGTCCTTCCCCGGTCGAAGCGACCCATTCGTGCTACAACTATACTAGTAATATAGCTGCAGCATGGCTCTACCACTATATAAAATTACATTAATTGCATTATAACTTTTCACAAATGTTTATTCCCTACAGGCGGCTCAGTACAGTGACGTATCGTGGAGAAGGCTCGCAACAGTGTGCGAGCGCGCGCTACAGTTGGCCAGCTACAACAGTACCATCTACGGCAACACTGTCACCACCACCGCCAGCATCGCTATCACCAACAGTCCCAACACCAGCACTAGCAATAGCGGCAACAGCGCGGTCAGCGTCAGCACGAGTCCCGTCACCACCAGTTGCAATGGTGGCAATGATCACCAGCGGCTGCAGTTGCGGGCTCGGCTCTCTCTACTCAGCGAGTCGCTGGTGCGGCCCAAGCCTCAGTACTCCGTCTATAAGCAGGATCATACACTCGGTGAGTAAACCATTACTTAAACATGTTGAAAAAGTTATTTAGTTAACCGGAGACCCTTTCTACTGGTAAAGAGGCATTCCATCTTAGTCCTCACGGGTGACAACGCATCTGCATTTTGATTTGCAAACGAGGATAAATGTAAATGTCTATGGGCCACAGCAACCACTTACCATCAGGTGGAATGTGTGCTCGTTTGTCAGTCACCCTTATTCGATAAAAAATAGTTAAATTCAGTCTTGTCTTACGCTAGTTTAAAGACCAGTGGTAGCTCAGATGGTTAGTACTCGCTGTAAGCATCACAGTACGCGAGCCACCCGGGTTCGATTCCTGTTGGCACCAATGAAATTGTTAATTGAAATTTTAAGTGCTGATTTACCACTTGCTCGGTGGTGAAGGAAAACATTGTGAGGAAACCTGCATGTCTGAGAAAAAAACATGCGTAAGTGTCGTGTAACACTCGGTTGGAACAAACTTCCTAACGTATTATATTATTGATTAACAAATGCAAATAAATGAGTTACTAGCGTCCGAGGGTTACGGGGAAAGGGAAAGAAACTGGCGGACGATGCGGGCGGTATCGAGGACCACCGCTTTCTGCATTTTAGCCTGGAGCGGTCCGTCACGGAGTCCCAGTCGCCTCAGATGACCTGAGAGGCTGACTGGGATTAGCCAGTTCGCAGAAACGACCACAGGAATAGTTTCGGTCGCCAGACCACCCCACATGCGTGTTTATGACATTCCCGTGTGGGTTCAGAGAGCACGAACGAGAGAGTGCAGTTTATTTATTTATTTATTATAATGACAACAACACAGATAACAATCAAATGACACTAGAAAGTGAGGTATAATATTTGACAGATTTCATAGCGGGGAAGTTAATTTGTTCGGAAAATGTTAAAGTTATTGTCTTTTTCTGTACTATTAGCTATATTTTATATTAATAAGATTAAAAATAAGTAAACCAGACCACAGATATTCATAAAAGTAGAAAAATAAAAAAAAGTTAAAAAAGTGCAAGAAATTAAAGAGCAAACCACTGACGCATTGTTTTATGTATTAATATAATACTCTAGAAACTGATAAACTTTTATTAAAAACCAATATCTCAATTAAATGACATTGTGTAACAAAAAATTTTACCTCAGTGTCAACTAGCGACATCTGGTGAGCAGAAAACATATTAGCCCTCATTACATAAAAAAACCACTCATATAACAATTTTGTACCATATTCGTATATCCTAATCTCAAATCCTATTTTGTCTCATTCTAGTGCGGAGGCTAGCATGTCGCGAGCTGGGTGGCATAGTACGTCCACCAAGCAAGCCATTTCCAGCACGTATGCTGTCCGGCCTTCAGTTACAACGTCGGACCCTGGGACACTTGTCCGCTGTATACTGCCTCGTGTTCGACCGCACCGGACGTTATGTCATTACTGTAAGTTTAATATTTAATACAACATCTTTCCTGTCTCTGTAGTTTTGTATACTTTTTTAATCTATCAGTAACAAGAAAACACTTTCTGATGGTAAATATATTTATTTATACTCTTATCACGCCTATATTACCAGATGGTAATTTAGAATCTGCAGCTATATTAACTGCATCTGCATTTTGATTCATAGTCGAGGATAGACGTAGATGTCTATGGACCATAGCAACCATTAATAATATACATAAACATATACAGGGTATTTTTGGAACGCTCCCGAAAACTAAGACAGGCGACAGCATCAATTATACCTTTGATCATGGGTCACAAATAAATTCGATCCTGATGAAAAAAAAAATCATCTTTTTACAACGTTTTATTAGTTTTATTCACGCGCCATCATGTTAGTACAGCTAAATGAAACGATAATTTCATAAAAAATATTATGAAAATACTGAAACATAAAACCAGCAGTGGAAACTGAATGGATATCACCTGACTTATGGAGGTTAATGTACGCGCGAACGGTGAAAAAAGAACGCTGGCCTTGAACTTTGGCACTGAGCGATTTATCACATATTGGTACGAAGGGGGCGTGACGGGGGAACAATCCGCCAGTATAACTGTGCCTGCATGCTATTGGTTCCCGCGCTTTGTTCGCTCCAAAAATACAGTCGCATACACAGCTTACTTTGCGACTCGCGACGATGTTTTAAAAAGGAAGGAAAGAAAAATTATTTATATCTATTGTTTTATGACTGAACTAGTGATCGAAAAGGTAAATATGATAGGGGAAGGTGAATGGGGAAAATTGTGCAGTAAAGTTAAAAGTGTTGAGGAAGAATACCGAAAAACTTACCATGTGATCGACCTGATGACGGAAGCTCAAGCGAAGATGAAAGTGATGATGAAGTAGCATCCAGTAACACCAACACACCATCAACATCTGGCTTTCATGTGACCCAAGACGACATAATGGACGGCGTGCCACCCTTACCTTAAGTTTTCTTGTTACAAACTATACAAATAATGCTCAAGTAAACATTATCCATTCTTAATTCCAACCTTTTCCAAAGTTCTAAGTAGCTAGTAAAGCACCTATTATGATTCTACAATAAAAGAATTAATTACTTACTATAATATTATAAAACAATATCCCAATACCATGTAGTACTTTAGAACGCGACTGTAACCATACTCCCTCCACTCGACCTGTATCTAGCTCGGTGCGAAACAATTATGTAACCCGGCCGGCTCGTGTTGCCTCACGCTGTGACGCAGTAGGTTTCAATTTTGTTGGGGTTCGTTATTAATCGTAGTTTTTGAAACAGTTCCGTGTTGATTTTATACACGCGTGCGCGAGCGACAGTTCAATCGTTTTATTTATTAAATTGTTATTACTTGTGATTACGTGTTGGTATTATTCTTGTTGTTACTTTTTTTGTTTTAATAATGCTTAACGTGTACGTTTATAGTGACTGTAAATACGGCAAACATGTTAGGTATCCGAACCTAGGTACACGAAGTATCGCCAGGGCTCGGAACCGGTTTAAAAAGAGCGGTTAATTTCGATTAATTACCGGTAAATTTACCGCTCCTTCAATTACCGGTTAAAAAATTAACCGGTTTTTATTAAACGTTATCGATAAAGGTTACCGGTTACTTAACGGTTTCGACACCCAAATGAACCGGTTAATTCCGTAAAACGTAAAGGCAGTTATTCATAGAACAGGTAGATTCACGTTGCGAGGTGTTTATGCGGCATCGCCGCATGCGGGCACACCTATCAATTATCTGCCTTTAAGTGATACATTGTTTTAGTCGCGATCAGAGTGTGTAGGGGGAGTTTGGCGTTCACGTAAAACGTGAAAGTATTAGAGAAGTTTTGAAGAAAGAAAGGCAGTTATTGTATTTGGTTTATTCGTTAAGACTGGACTTGTCTCATAATGAAGAAAATAATTTATTATTGTGTATCGGTTGTTTATTTATGATGGGCAGAAAAAAAGTAAATAGAATTTTTTTTGGCAGCTTTTGCTATCGCATGGATGGACCAGCTCGAAGCAGGGTAGTACCACGACCTCACAGAATACTAGCGTGAAGTAGAAGTTTACTTCTGCGTTTCGCTTGGTAGGTGTAGGTGGTCGGAGGCCCAATCCTCCCCCCCCCTCCTTAAGGTATGGTAGCGGAATCAAATAAAAAACTACCCCAGAAGGGTACCAGAATCCTGGTGACGGAGAATCCTTCGCTGAGCACCCACGCCCAAGCTACCCTATATCCACAGAGATCGTGATTCTTGGCGATTTTAACGACCATCACGCCGAATGGCTCGGTCACATTTAATCGATCATGTGGGGAAATTTGTTTATGACTTTGCCTTGGCATATGGTTGCACAGCTGGTTACTTTGCCTACGCGGATTCCAGATGTGGAGGATCATGCGCCTTCTCTGTTGGAACTTCTGCTGACCTCTTATCCGGACGGATATCAGGTTTCCGTCGACACCCCTCACGGCTCCTAGGGCCATTGTCTTCTCCGGAGGGTGGTGTCACTCACACTATCTTCGCGGTTGCATTCTGTAGGCAGCCACCGTATTTGGCACTATAGATCGGCCGATTGAGAAAGGATGCGGTCTTTTTTTTTGCATTCTACCCTTGAGGGCAAATTTGCTTCTCGCTGGACAATTCCAACAATGTTGCTGATTCTGTCGCTGATATGGTACTTGAGGATATGGAACTTTTTATTCCATCTTCTGTGGTGCCCATCGGAGGCTGATTCCAGCCATAGTTTGGTCGCTCATGTAAAATAGCATCACACTATAAGCACTACCAGCACTGGGCTGACGACATCTTTACATTCCGAGACGTTGACGTATCGAGATGTAAACACCAGCGCTCTTCAAAAGAAGTATAATTCCGCCTCCAGGTTCTTTAAAATTCATTGCCAAGACAAGGTCAGAGCACATCGGCGGCGTTGGTGAGAGGCTAGTTCGCCTTCCTTCGGTAACCCGTGCATTCTGGTCTCTTGCTAAGGCTGTCCAAGGGAACTTCTGTCAGCCATCTCTTCAAAGAGAGGGCGACTCACTGAGTCCATGCCGCAAAGGAGAAAGCCGATCTGTTTTTTGCGTCCAACTCGACTATCGATGACGGAGGAATACACCGACAACTATCCCGCGGTTTGAGTGCTCCATGCCAGATATGCGGCTTACACAGCGCTCGGTTCCCTTCCATTGTGCGGAAGACGTGTGCTCCGAAGTTGGCACCTGTTTTAACGCGTCTATTCCGGTTATTCTACTCCTAAGGCGTTATCCCGAATTCATGGAAGACAGCTTTTGGTTCACCCGATCCCTAAAAAAGGCGACCGCTCAGACCCATCAAACTACAGGCCTATCGCCATAACCTCCTTGTTCTCCAAAATAATGGAATCCATTATAAACAGATTTCATCGGGGTTGATCAGTTGGTGATCTTCTGGTCTATCTAACTCATAGATGGGCGGAGGCAGAAGAGTCCAAGGGGCAGGCATTGGCCGTTAGTTTGGACATTGCGAAGGCCTTCGATCGGGTTTGGCACAAAGCGCTTCTTTCGAAGCTCCCTTCCTATAGGCTTCCCGAGAAATTGTGCAATTGGATCATCAGTTTCCTTGCTGATCGGAGCATCAAGGTCGTAGTAGACGGTGCATGCTCTGATTACAAGCCTATTAACGCTGGTGTTCCACAAGGCTGCGTGCTATCACCAACGCTGTTTCTAATGCATATCAATGATATTTTGCAAATTCGTAACAACGACAGCACTGGTGATGTAATATACACCGGCCGTGCCAATATTTCTCGGGAAACGATTCCGAGTACCGGAACAAAAGTAAAGTAAAGTAAAGTTGCAGCCTTTATACGTCCCACTGCTGGGCGCAAGCTTCCTATTATTTCTGAGAGGGTTTTAGGGCAAGTATGTGCAGTTTTGGGGTCACTTGGAAGGGAATGCCAAATAGGCCTATAAAAAGTTTGGCGTGCTCAGCAGAGCGAGGCAGTATTTCATGTCGGCACATCGCTTGCAACTTTACAAAGCGCAAATTAGGCCTCTCATCTCTGGGCCGGGGCACGCCAGTGTCAGCTCCTTCCACTTGACCGCATCCAGTGCAGAGCGGTTCGAGTTGTCGTCTTCCGAATTCTTTCTGATTGGCTCGATTGACTGGCACTGGGTAGGGATGTTGCATCCCTTTGCATTTTCTATCGAATTTACAACGGGGAGCTCTGAGGAATTGTTCGGTTTAGTCCCAGCCGCCAAATTTCACGAACGCACATCGCGTCAAAATTCACGATACCATCTCCATCTCACCATCTGGATGTTTGACGGGCCACCACTGTGCGTTTTACTAGGAGTTTTCTTCCTCGTACAACTTCTCTGTGGAATTGTTAACCACCGGCGATTTTTCCGGACCGATACGACTTAGGGACCTTCAGGAAAAGAGCTCACTCCTTCATTAAAGGCTGGCAATTCCCCTGGTGTTGCGGTTGTTCATGGGTGGCAGTAGTCACTTACCATCACGTGACCCGCATGCTCGTTTGCCCCCTTTTCTATAAGAAAACGTACGACTAGAAAACCTAAAAATCTAAGTGCTTGATTGAGGGCTGAATACTACTATCAGGGTGGTTTCTAGAACACTCATTATACCCAAATTAATCCAATAACGGTACTTGGCATGACCTGGGACACGATTTAAACCCAGGATCAAATTATGATTCACAGTCGCGCTCGTAACCACATATAGACAGACAAAATTATATACAGTATAACTCGCTTAATACGATCACGTTTAATACGATTTCTCGTTTAATACGCCATGTTATGTCGGTCCCTGCAACTTGAGGCATGTTTTCATACATTATTAACGCGCTTAATACGATTCGTCATCCCGTCTAATACGCCATCTGGGACGGAAAAGTTACGTTTGTTAGTGATTGGTAAGGCGAAAAATCCACGTTGCTTCAAAAACGTGAAATCGCTCCCTGTAACATATGATGCACAATCTCGAGCTTGGATGACTGGCTTTCGTTTTATTAACTGGTTAAAAGCTTTAGATAATCAGTTCCAGATTAAATGTAGACGCATAATTCTCTTCATTGATAACCACCTCGCTCACCCTAAAGATGTTGAACTAAAGAACATCACGCTTATTTTCTTATCTCCGAATGCGACAAGCAAGTTGCAACCTATGGATCAGGGCATTATAAAAGTCCTTAAACATGGCTACAGAACACGATTGGTTCATCGCTATCTTAAGGAAATGGAAGACCCTGACAGCAAACGACCCTTGACTGTGCATGACGTGATCCTAAACATTGCAGCGGCATGGCAAGCAATTAAGTCTGAAACCATACAAAATTGTTTCAAGAAAGCAGGTTTCTGAAATAACGAAGCTGATGTCGTGTTGGAAGAAGAACCCGCGATACTGCAGGGTTTTTCTTGATA
Source organism: Parnassius glacialis (assembly GCA_033319125.1). NCBI lineage: Eukaryota > Metazoa > Arthropoda > Insecta > Lepidoptera > Papilionidae > Parnassius > Parnassius glacialis. The sequence continues at coordinate 72,519,125 of JAVANC010000004.1, read as the reverse complement.
TTCTTACATTGATGACAATGTTGCACCCTACGAAACCTGTTTGATCGAAGATCTTATTCAAGATGTGAATAACACCAAAAAGAGGCCCTAAGTGATGACGATGAAGACGAAGGAGAGTCAGTTCCAATTTTATCAAACACAGAGGCATTATCAGCAGTTAACGATTTAAGGCGCCATATATCTTCTTTCAGGAAAAGTGAAGACGCACTGCGAAAGTTAAATTATATTGAAAGCCTTGTCATTAATAATGTATCAAAATCTTTTTGTCAAACCAAAATAAGTGATTATTTTAAGTAATTTCCATATAAATAATAATTAACTATGATGTAACGTATTTAAATACATATACATGTACACTACATTATAACTTTCTAAAAATTTTATAAATACGTATACCTGTAATTCAATACCTATACAATATTTGTAAATAATGTTTTATTTTTCTTATCCTTCAAAATCGTCTTAAGCGGATTTTACTGTACTTTCATGATATGTATTTAGTAAAAATATGTTATTTTGACGTTACGAACAGACTCTTCAATTTTATTTATTTGAATAGTTTCGTATTCGATTGCATGTGTCTAAATAACAACTGGAATTAAACAGAGGCAGCCGTACAAAGATGTCTGCAAGCGAGGTAAGGGAGAGGGGGACATTACAAAACTTGGTTTTAACCGGTTAATTCTTACTACCTAAACCGAAATTTGAAAAAAACCGGTATTCCGCAAAAAACGGTTTTGGGGTCAATGACCTAAACCGGTTTAGAATTTCAACCGGTTTCCGAGCCCTGAGTATCGCTAAATAAATATTTAAGACGTCGGGATGGAACAAGTGTGTCATACTGTGCAGTGCACAAAGTGTTGAAGCGTAATCGAATGCGCCCATACAAATTGCACAAAGTGCAAGCTTTAGTTCCGGCAATCACGACCACCGACGAGTTTTCTGCCGTTGGTTATTATACCAGCAACAATGTGTGCCTGGTTCCATTGAGCACATTATCTGGACGGATGAGTCGACATTTACCAGAAACAGCCTGTGGAACCGAAGAAATTGTTCCGATTGAAATGTTCGACAAACCGGGCACCAAACCCGATGATCGGTTAACGTATGGGCAGGTTTATTTAAGGATCGCATACTGGGACCAGTGTTTCTGCCACAGCGACTGAACAGACAGCGATACCTAAACTTTATAAATGAACAGTTGGTTGACATTTTAGACGACCTATCATTATATATTATAGGCTGAATATCGCCGCACATGGTTCCAGCATGATGGTGCCCCTCCACATGTCGTGAGGTTCGTCCGTGAGCACCTCAATGAGCTATTTGATGATCGCTGGATTGGCAGACTAGGACCACATGCTTGGCCAACTCGCTCACCAGATCTGACCCCGATAGACTTCTTTCTGTGGGGTATGTGAAAGAAAGGGTTTTTAATCGTGAGTGTGATAGTGCTGATGAAATACACCAAAGGATCGTGGATGCTTTCGAGAAACTACGTACGGACTGTGTCGAAGACCACACGATGATGCCCCGCCTGCAACCAAATCTACCTTGAAATGAATGGAGCACAATTTGAGCCGCATCTCATAAGACCACGGAGGATTTAGAGCGGTAAGCTGTTTCATAACTATTTTTTTTAAAATAACTTGGTACTGGACTAATCTGAATAGGTACATAACTGAATACATGAGAATAATAAACATACCTACACGATGAATAAAAACGACTCCAACCTTGGTTACATTTCATTTAAGTATTTTTTCATTAGCGGGGAATCGAACCAGTTATTTGGGTTTATTTAACCTGTAAATTCGGGTTAAAGTAGCTACGTGGAGACAAGCACAGTGGCAAAATAGTAGGTTAAGTAGATAAGTTAGGTATTTAGACAAGTGTTGTAAATTATTAGGTATTGTGGTATAGCCCGCTAGTTGCGGGCCGCGCGAATTTGTGTTCGCGCGTACATTGACCTTTAATCAGCTGATATAAATTCAGTCATTCCACTGCTGGTTTTATGTTTCAGTATTTTCATGATATTTTTTATGAAATTATCGTTTCATTTAACTGTACTAACATGATGACGCGTGAATAAAGCTAATAAAACGTTGTAAAAAGATGATTTTTTTTTTCATCAGGATCGAATTTATTTGTGACCCATGATCAAAGTTATACTTGGTGCTGTCGCCTGTCTTAGTTTTCGGGAGCGTTCCAAAAATACCCTGTATATGTTCATCGATCAAGAATAAAAATGCAGATTCATAATCAGAATTGAGATGGAATATCACATTATGAGAAAAAGGATCTCTAAAATTAATTAAAAGACTAGTGTATTTAATAATGTCATTGTAAAACATTACTTTTATAAAATAAGTGTCCCCTCCATGGAATCAATTATCATTTTAAATACTAAAGGTGTAGACAGCGCCCTAAAACGAGCATTATTCACAGAAACATCAGAAAGTTTTACATTAAAAATGCCTGCCTATAATACTAAATTTTTGGACAGGTTGTTTACTATCCAAGCAGTCCGTCTATGGAATGCCCTACCTCTGTCAGTGAGACGCGCACAATCTTTATCTGTTTTTCAGAAGTTTTTTTTGTTTTTTTTTTTTATAGAATAAGGGTGACAAACGAGCACACAGTCCACCTGATGGTAAGTGGTTGCTGTGGCCCATAGACATCTGCATCTATCTTCGTTTGCGAATTAAAATGCAGATGCGTTGTCAGCCGTGAGGACTAAGATGGAATGCCTCGTTTCCAGTAAAAAGGGTCTCCGGTTCTTTACATTCACCATACGAAACACAGCAGCGTTAAGTCGCTATTTTACACTGGTATTCTGTGAGAGCGTGGTCCTTCCCCGGTCGAGCCGACACATTCGTGCTACAACTATACTATTAATATAGCTGTAGCATGGCTCTACTACAAAAAGCTATTACACAATCACTCTCTCAACCTTTGAATTTGTGCCATCTATATGTGTATGCATTCGTATTTTATGTCTATTTGTTATTTATGTCTATATATTATAATTAAATCTTTATAAATTTTGTTTCTGCATCACCAAACCACACAATTTTCTGCTTTTTGTAATCCTGTCCATCCAAAGGTTGTCTGGAAGAAATCGCTTTTAGCGATAAGACCGCCCATTGTGTCACTATTTTTTTTTCTTTTTCTTTCGTTTATGTATTGATTTGGTGTACAATAAAGAATTAAACAGTGGTAGAGCCACGCAGCAGCTTTTGCTGTCGCACGGATGGGCCGGCTCGAACCGGGGTGGTACCACGACCTCACAGAAAACCAGCGTGAAGTAGAGCTTTACCTCTGCGTTTCGCTTGGTGAGTGGAGGTGGCCGGAGGCCATTTTTACTGGAAATGAGGCATTCCATCTTAGTCCTCACGGGTGACAACGCATCTACATTTTGATTTGTAATAGAGGATAGATGTAGATGTTTATGGGCCACAACAACCACTTACCATCAGGTGGACTGTGTGCTCGTTTGTCACCCTTATCCTATAAAAAAATTGATCTATTTATGTATCTATTATTGCACGCCTCATAACAGAAAGCGTTGTTAGGTAGTGCATTACTCTATACACGCCCAGGTCAAGTAATATTGTGTTCTTGAAATGCCTCTATCATAATCATATTGCACTTTATGATAATATGAGTAGCTGTATAGCAAGAAAACACAAATAAATTCATTTTATATTTTTATCTATATGGCCCTTGGTATTGTGGTTATGTCACAATAATTCTGCCAATCTCCGGTCTTTGGTCTGTCACACCTTGTCTTGAGGCTTTCCGGTGGAAAAGGAGTTAGTGGTTATAGTTTATATTTAAAAAAAAATATTTTTGATTGCTACTTTAAAAAAATGGTTTGAAAAATTTATGTGGACGTCAGGATGTTGATTTTGTTTGTGGTCACGATAGTGGGTATGGCCACCCAATTTTGTTAAGGGTACCAAAAAATTGTATAAAAAATTACAAATTCAACGGTATTCTTATTCTTTTTCTACCTTTAAAAATGACTGAAATATTGATGAGTAAAGTGATGTTTTACGGTAAGGGCGACCGCTTTGCTCCGCATCTCGATATGACGTCACAAAACGCCATGTCGAAGCCAACAGTTGTCTTTATTGTTATATTTTTCTTATTCTCTCTATATTTATAATTCCATATTTTTCTTGTCATGTTATTTATTTATCAGTAACCTTTATTTTCTGTTTTTTTTTTGTTTTAAATTCTATTATATCACGCTCCGTGAGAATAAAAGTTCGATATGAGAAGATAAAATCCTGTAGATCAAGTTACACCTTAATGCAAAATTACATCAAAATCAGTTTAGTATTACACGTATTGAATGTTTGCGACCATTGCATTTTCAAAACAGAATAGGTACCAACTACCAACGTAATACCGCAATCAGTTTATTCAAAAGTAAGTCAAAGTAATCCCCTCCTATAACTAGATGTTTGCTCTATATTGTGTGGTCCACAATTTTCACCTAATTAACTCCTTTCCCACCGGAAAGCCTCAAGACAAGGTGTGACAGACCAAAGACCGGACATTGGCAGAATTATTGCTATATAACCACAATACCAAGGGCCATATAGATAAAAAAGTCAAAGTAAAACTAGGCGCATATGTTTGCAACCACTGACGAACTACGTAATCAACAAAATTTCTTCACGTGTCTACTAGATACTAAATAACAGTATGAGTTGATTAATGCTCACTGCATTAGAAAGTTTAAGTAAGTTCTTTTTTTCATTTTATGTCGTTTTAAATCATGTGCAACTTCGTGGTTCGGTCAGTTAATACCTACCTATGTATTACTGCCTAGTTACTGATCAATGGTAAAGCTGTATACTTTTCGTAATCTTTTTTTAGTAACTTACCTTTAGAGCTTTATTTCACGCATTTCTGATAAAAAAAAATCATAATTCTCTGAAAAATACTCCGCAATCATAAAAATATCCACTTTTGGCAGATTATTCGAATGTTTTTTTTCAAAGCCCGCTTCCATTTTCTATTTTTTTTACAGCACTACACACCGTGGCTATACATATAAATATTATCATTTTAAACGCTAAATGTTCAGTACTTAAATCAAATCAAATAGTTTATTTGTGATGCACAGTTTACAAAAATGTATTATTTAAATACAAATTAAAGTTCAGTCTGTGATCAGCCTCATGGGCATACAAATGTCAAATATTATTAATAGTTCATTGATTACATTATTCATAATAATAGATTAGATTATTAGATTATGTTACGGCCGGCAGCTGCCCATCCCAGGAGTAGAATCCTTCGCGGCCCATAGACGAAGAAGCTACGGGCAGATGCTGGTCGGGCGTCCTAAACGCCAAGGGTTGAGTTTATAATTACACTAAACAATCAGGGGGGAGCGTCACAATTGTTGAACAGAGCTTACTTACCTCTATTCAAGGCGACTGGTCCCTCAGGATTCGGTCAGGTCTCGTGTGGATGTATTGTGCTAGGAAAGTAAAGGTCAGTGATGTGTATTTGGGTGTGGCTGGTAGTGTTATTGACCTTATTTGACCGTTCTCCCTGCAGCAGTTCGGCCCTCAGCTCCTCTCCAAGCTAAGGTCTCCTTCCGCAGTCACTTTCTTCCTTTGTTACGATTGACTCGCGAAAATGAACACAGAACGTACGGATCAAAGGTCACCGTTATTTCTAGAATATTAACTACCGCACTAGTAACTAATACAGTCGAATCCACTTATACAGATTCTGCGTTAAACCTAAAGTCCCGGGTAGAACTCTCAACACGCGCTACCATTCCCAGTGGTATATTTACTATACGCGCCTAACATAAAATTAGATCTAAGAGCTCCCAAACAAAACGGACCGCCTTCTATCTCGACGCGCAGAAGACTTCTAATCTTTCGCTCTCGACTCCCACCGTTCAGCAAGTTCGGACGTTCAACACGCACGAACGTCATCCCGGATAGGCCGAGCCGAGCGCCATCTAACGTCGATGCCTGACACTAACGCTTTTGCGTGAACAAACCCCCGTCCCGGACATAAGGATTTAGGTCCGCGAGCAAACCGGTCAGCGGGACAGGGTCGCGACGGCAAGTTGCAAGATCGAATCTACAACCAAACTAGGCTACCTTACGCACCCAATCAGATCTTGCAACCCTGACCAACGCCTCAAAATTACAGCCCCAACGTGGGCTAGCCGGAGAGTCGAACTGGATGCCCTTCCTGGACATCGCAGCACATAAATAAGTCCTATTCCTAGACAGAAGTCAGACGACCTCCTTCAAACACCTATCTGCGCTCCTATGATTAGTTCCGCAATCCGACCGGATCAGGTCTGCAAACAGCGACGCGACACGAAGCGGCCCAGAGGGACCTTCAAGCTTCAGTGCAGAGAGCACCCCCAAATTCCCCATGAACGTCGTCTGTGGAGAGCTGAACGATAGATACGAATACGAAACGCACAGATAGTCCCTAGTATGAATTTTCACACAAGTAGGCATAACCAAGCCATCCACCTATAATCATTTACCAAATGGTGCGACAGCTGATTTCCATCTGATAATCTACAAACCAGATAGCCCTTTAGGCAGGTAATCCTATGCTCATATGTCAACTAATTCTTCAAAAGCATCAATGTTCAATTACAGAATTAATTAAAACAAGTAATCACCGATGCACATAGGTCAACTTGGTAAAGTAAACAAAACAATAAACGTAAGGGACAGCCCTATTTCTTATTTCAAATAAATATCTTAGACAGTGCCAACAAAATCTAAACCAAAAGAGAATTGACTTCTATTTCCTTCGGCAACCACAGGGTTATCTAATTTCAACCTTCCTTATCACAAAGCAAAATGATTAAACACTATCACAAGCATATACATAATTTTCAAAATAGCGCGCCATTCAAATTTCAAATGAATTCAAACTTCCTTTCATCACAGACGCGACAATCAAATACAATTACAAAGCATACGCACAAGCATTAAAAAAGGGCACACAATTTAATCTCAATTTTCCGTGCAACAACAAACGCAGTGATCAAATGTATTTACAAAACATATGCAGCAGCATTTAAAGGAGTATTTTAAATTCAATTCTTTTAATCATAACCGCTACAATATGAATTTCGCGGAAAACCCAAAAGCATTTTAATTTAAATTTAAAGAATTCTTAACTAAGTGCTCGACCAAACCAAATCCTATACCCCTTGAGAGCGTGATTCAACGCTCCAGGGGGCCCTAATCTTCCCACCACCAAGTGGAGGCCAAACCGCCTGAACCCGATACTAACAGAGCGCAACCGCTAACGGTCGCCACTCGGGTTGTACGCCCTCACTGAGGCCGTCGGCAACAGAACAGCTTGACAAGTGGACTGTTGACGGCTTAAGGCTCAGTAGAGGCAGCCATGGTGGGAGCTAAGGCGGCAGCTAGCTAGGGCCGCCTCCATCAAATGGGGTACAGTGGTACACCAGTCGCGGCCACTCAGCTAACGGGAGTGATAAGGGTCCAGCGGACTGATGAGTGGCCGTGAAGTTCCTCTCCGCACGCTGAGGGGGTGTGATGACACCCCCGCCCCTGGGGGAATTACCCCCCGACTGGTCGGGGGAGGGACCCCTTTCAAACCTAGGGGCCTGGTGGCTAGCCGGCGGGAGCCGAGCGTCGCCCGTCAAAGGGCATGGCGGAGCGCCCCCGCCCGTGGGGGTCGAGGGCCTGGCAGCGCCCCGAGAGGAGACGCCGTTCGCACCCAGGCACAGTACGGTATGGTGATTGCCCTGGCAATGCAGACAGGGCCGCCGGTGCGGACAGTCTCGCTGGAGGTGCCCTTCCAAACAGGAGTAACACCAGCGGCGCTCCTTGGCGATAGTTCGCCTCGCCGGACTCGGCTTACCTAATAATTTTGGGCAAGACGTTACCCGGTGATCAGAAGCTCGACAATAGGAGCAGGGGGGGGGTTGACGACGACTTGCCCGGCGGATTTCGCCTCTCACTGGGCACGGCTCGTAAGTCGTCAACGGTGCCCGCCGCGTGCTCGATCTGTCGGCACTGCTCCTCCAAAAACCGCAGCAGGTCATAGAAGGGCGGAATATAGGAGGCCTCGTCCCCGCCGTACCTCTCCTCAAAATGCATTTGAAGGTCGAGAGGTAGACGGGACAGCACGATGCGGAGCAACAAGAAGGCCCATTCGCCCACTGGTAAATCCAGCCGCCTCAACGTATTACAGGCCACCAAGACTGGATCCAACAGGTCCGGACGTAGTCGGGCCCGGTCACTAAGCAGCGGGAGGCTCAGAAGCTGCTTAACATGTTCGTCCGCAATTCGCCGGACGTTGGCGTATCTTCTGGCTAGGAGGTCCCGAGCAGTCTGGTAGGCGTCGTCCGACAAGCTCAAATGGCTGACAACGCCCAGGGCCTCCCCCTCCAGTGAGGCCAGGAGGTACACCATCTTCTGGCTCGCGGCCAAGTCACTCCGGGCGTGCACTAGGCCGTCGAAAAGACCAACGAAGGTCAGCCACTCGGAAAGGACCCCGGAGAACTTTGGCAAGTCCAGAGTTGGGAGTCGTCCCAACAGCTCCGGCTGAGGCTGCTTCCGAAAGGACTCGGGCAGGCCACTCGTCCGAGCTTCACGCGCCTCCTCGGCATACCTGCCTTCAGCCTCGATCAACTCGTCCGTGAGCCACAAAAACTGCTCGTAGTCTGCGAAGCAGGAGTCCAGGACTCCCTTTTCCACATCCGAATCCTCGAGCTCAGCGTAAGCCTCCTCCACTGCAGCCCTTCGAGTATCGACCTGCTCGAACCGCTTCATCAAATTATGGACCCTATCCGGTCGACCTATCAAAGCATGGGCGCTGGTGGCCCAGCGCAACTCAGTCCGCAGACAACGGATTAGCATCTTGGGCGAGGACATCACTACTAAATACAAATTACGACGCTGCTCGAGCACAATTACAAAAATAACAAATAAAAAATACAAAAAAAATTAACAGCTAACCAATGCAGTCCCTATCAAAACGAGTTGAATAGAAATTACACAAATAAGAACCGCTATTTATTAAATCAAACACAAGTTAGTACAAAAGAAAAGGCAAATCAAATTAACAATAACAAATACTAGTGCGATCAAATCAAGTTAAATTCAATTTACGTAAATACAAATTACCACTCTTTAGTTCAAATACAAATTACAATACGAAAGATACATAACGAAGATACACATCAACAAAAAATGCCTTGCTCGGAAATCGACCCTTCGATAAGTAATACACCACAACTATCCGCAACGATAATTAACCGATTACGCAAAAATAACCATCTACCTACATGACGCAATCTCCCGCTTGCGCGCTAAACGGGCGCGGTTTTTTAAATTTACCCGCAAACAACAAAGCAAGCTAACAAAGAAAGGAATTTTATTATTACGTATATAATAAAAAAAATATTTTTACGTATTACGGACGGGCGTGATTGTAGACACAAAATTAAACCAATCAACCCAACGCTCCCTGCCACCAAAATTATTTAATTTTTATCAAATACTATGGTCGGTGGATCGACCGGGAATCGATCCCAGCACCGCGTTCTGCTACCAAATGTTACGGCCGGCAGCTGCCCATCCCAGGAGTAGAATCCTTCGCGGCCCATAGACGAAGAAGCTACGGGCAGATGCTGGTCGGGCGTCCTAAACGCCAAGGGTTAAGTTTATAATTACACTAAACAATCAGGGGGAGCGTCACAATTGTTGAACAGAGCTTACTTACCTCTATTCAAGGCGACTGGTCCCTCAGGATTCGGTCAGGTCTGGTGTGGATGTATTGTGCTAGGAAAGTAAAGGTCAGTGATGTGTATTTGGGTGTGGCTGGTAGTGTTATTGACCTTATTTGACCGTTCCCCCTGCAGCAGTTCGGCCCTCAGCTCCTCTCCAAGCTAAGGTCTCCTTCCGCAGTCACTTTCTTCCTTTGTTACGATTGACTCGCCAAAATGAACACAGAACGTACGGATCAAAGGTCACCGTTATTTCTAGAATATTAACTACCGCACTAGTAACTAATACAGTCGAATCCACTTATACAGATTCTGCGTTAAACATAAAGTCCCGGGTAGAACTCTCAACACGCGCTACCATTCCCAGTGGTATATTTACTATACGCGCCTAACATAAAATTAGATCTAAGAGCTCCCAAACAAAACGGACCGCCTTCTATCTCGACGCGCAGAAGACTTCTAATCTTTCGCTCTCGACTCCCACCGTTCAGCAAGTTCGGACGTTCAACACGCACGAACGTCATCCCGGATAGGCCGAGCCGAGCGCCATCTAACGTCGATGCCTGACACTAACGCTTTTGCGTGAACAGATTAAATTATTCCTCATAAATAATATTGATTACATTGGATTAGATTACATTATTCCTAAATTATTAGTTCAAAACCATTATATTATTGTCGTTGGGTTTATTATAAGTATTATGTCATCTAATACAGTCAACCGGACATTAACTCTGACATTCGATATAATATGTAGGTAAACCACCGTATACTTCCGAGCGCGCGGTTAGTACTGAACTTAGCAAGTACCTAGTACCTATTGCGCGTTCGCTCTGTCGGATTGTGACGTCACGTCACAGAGAACGAGCGGGCAAAAATTTAAAAAAATTGCGAAACTTCAAAACGTTATAACTTTCGTATTTCCGCACCAATTTGGATGAAACAAAAACTATCGTTATCTTCATAAACATAGCTTTGAAGCTATATAGGCTTTATGGTTAAATTAGAACATCTTGGTGTGACCTATTACCGAATAATTTGACGTATCGAGCCCCGATTTTATTTATTACATCAACTGGTCCCCTATTACATATTAATAGCCTATGTACGCTATTTTGTTACTAGTATGCGTAGTTTGTTAATAAAATGATTTTCCACTTTTATAAGTTTTATTGCTATTAAAAACTTCAAAGGCACTGTCATATTTTTTAGCCCTCGATAGACAAAGGACAAATGTACCATACAGCCTATATCGATTGTATACTTCGTGTAATCGATTTATTTTAGTAATTTATTTTTTCATTAAAATTAAATGAAATGTTCATGAGGCGTGCACTTTTGGATTTTCCAAACTATTTATAATCTATATCCAATAAAATTATTGTATTTTATTCTGTAATACTTATTGAAAGTGATGAATTTTATTCTTATTGGAAATGTGTAGGTTATATTACGTTACTTTAGTTAAATGTGTAAAGACAGTCTTAGTCCACTACCCTATATTATCGTCTCATGGGTGTCCTAAGAGGCGACAGAGGGAAATAATACAGGATATGAGCAGCGGCACCTTCCCGATAACAAATAAAAATGATGAGGCTTATGTTTAGCAGTGGACTTTTATAGGACTGTAAAGGATTGATGAATGCATGGATTAGGTTAGTAGGTGTTTCGGTGGTGTGGTCCTAGGGTGCGGACAACCTGCTAGTGAAGGTTTTAATGTCTGGATGGATTAGCTTAGAGAATGTACGTGCGGTCTGGTGTTAGGCTGCGGCGACCTACTGGTGAAGGCTCTAACGTATGAACGGACTAGGTTATCAACTGTTAGGCTGCGGTTGACGTGCTGGTGACGACTTTTACATTGGGTTATCAAGTGCATGGTGCAAGATGTGTTTTAAATTGTGGATGACCTGCTGGTGAAGCTCTAGTGCATAAATAGACTAGGTGTTAGGCTGTGGACGACCAGCTGGTGAAGGCTCATGTATAGATTGGGTTATCAAGTGTATGATGCAAGATTTGTGGTGGTAGGGTTTGGAGGAGCTGGTGTTGAAGGCTATAATGATTGTATGGATTATATTATCAAGTGTTAGGCTTCGGAAGATTTGCCGGTGACGGCTTCAATGTATGTATTAATCAGCTTATCAAATGAGTGTATGGTTGATGTGTTATTGGGGTGTGGACGACCTGCTGGTGAAGTCTCTAACGGATTAGGTTATGAAGTGAGTGTACGTGTGTTGTGGACGAGCTGCTGGTGAAGGTTTTAATGTATGAATGGATTAGGTTAGTGAGAGTGCGTGCGGTGTGGACGATCTGTTGGCGATGGTATTAATGTATGAACAGATTAGGTTAGTGAGAGTACGAGCGGTGTGGACGATTTGCTGGTGAAGGTTTTAGTGTATGAATAGATTAGGTTAGTGAAAGTACGTACGGTGTGGACGATCTGTTGGCGATGGTTTTAATGTATGAATAGATTAGGTTAGTGAAAGTATGTGCGGTGTGGATGATCTGCTGATGAAGAGTTTAATGTATGAATAGATTAGGTTAGTGAGAGTACGTGCGGTGTGGACGATCTGCTGGTGAAGGCGCTTAGGCATCCATACGATGGATCAGGTTATCAAGTGTATATGTAGTGCGGTCCCAGGATTTGGGAAACCTGTTGGTGAAGGTGTAATGTATGAAGCGATCAGGTTATCAAGTGTATGTGTGGTGCGGTCCCAGGGCGCGGACGACCTGCTGGTGAAGGTGTGGAGCGCGTTGGACGGGCGGCTGCTGGCCACACTGCGGGGTGCGGGCGCGGAGATCACGGACGTGTGCGTGTCGGCGGACTGCACGCTGCTGGCGTGCGGCTCCGTGGAGCGCCTGGTGCGCGTGTGGTGCCTGGCCACCGGGGCGCCGCGGGCCGTGCTGCAGGCGCACGCCGGGACCATCACCTCCGTGAGTGCTGCGTGCTCTGTGCCGCCTGCTCTGTGCTCTGTGCTCTGTGCTGCTGGCGTGCGGCTCCGTGGAGCGTCTGGTGCGCGTGTGGTGCCTGGCCACCGGGGCGCCGCGGGCCGTGCTGCAGGCGCACGCCGGGACCATCACCTCCGTGAGTGCTGCGTGCTCTGTGCCGCCTGCTCTGTGCTCTGTGCTGCTGGCGTGCGGCTCCGTGGAGCGCCTGGTGCGCGTGTGGTGCCTGGCCACCGGGGCGCCGCGGGCCGTGCTGCAGGCGCACGCCGGGACCATCACCTCCGTGAGTGCTGCGTGCTCTGTGCCGCCTGCTCTGTGCTCTGTGCTGCTGGCGTGCGGCTCCGTGGAGCGCCTGGTGCGCGTGTGGTGCCTGGCCACCGGGGCGCCGCGGGCCGTGCTGCAGGCGCACGCCGGGACCATCACCTCCGTGAGTGCTGCGTGCTCTGTGCCGCGTGCTCTGTGCCGCGTGCTCTGTGTCGCGTGCTCTGTGCTTTGTGCTTTATGCCCTGTGCTTCTGGTGTGCGGTTCTGTGGAGCGTCTGGTGCGCGTGTGGTGCCTGGCTTGACATCTGTCTGGCTAAAATACGAGGAGGAATTTGATAATATTTTTTCTAAAACTTACTACATGAACATTATAACGTTAACTGCTTTAAAGTTGAGCTGCAATTAAACTAACCTAAATTGAATTAAAATGTGTCGTGTTTGAGTTGTATACGTTAATAATAATAATAATAGTGTATATGTGTGTGTGCAGGTGCACTGGGCGCCGCCGGGGCACGGCGACGTGCGCTGGCTGGCGTCCACGTCCACGGACGGCTCGGTGGCGTTCTGGACGTGCGCCAGCGACGGGCAGTTCCTGTCGCGGCCCGTGCAGTTCGTGGAGCGCATGCGGCCCGGCGCCTGCCACATGATCTGCGCCGCCTGGTCGGCGGGCGGCGCCTTCCTGGCGGCCGGCAGCGCCGACCACCACGTGCGCGTGTACGCGCTCGACGCGGCCGGGCCCCGCCGGGTGAGCACGCCCACACACGCACTTACGCACGACATGCTCACACACCCACACGTACGCACGTACACGCTGCTCTTCTCTACGCGAAACAGCAAAATAATGCTCCCGTGTTACACATTACACAGCAGCATTAAGCTGATATTTCACACTGGTATTATGTGAGTGTGGTCCTATCTCGGTCAAATTGACCCATGGTTTACAAATTATAAAAATTTTGTTGGTCCTTCGAATTTAAAATTATTTCGCAGCACCAACAACCACAATACTAATGATTTCTAATCCTGATTGTGTTTGTGCACAGGTGCTGGAGCAAGCAGTGCACGGGGACGCGGTGGACTCGCTGGCCTGGGCGCACCGCGGCCTGCGCCTGGTGTCCGGCAGCAAGGACGGCAGCGCAGCGCTGTGGACGCTGCACGCCACACAATGGAGACACGTGCTGCTGCAGGACCACGCCAAGCGCCTCAAGGTGAGCATCACCGCCAGCCACGCACCACCAGAGCACCAGGGCCCTGAAAGTTAAATGCTGCTACAGGTCCAAGCCAGGCATTTCGAAGGGCCTACTTACACCTGGAATAACAAATAAACGAATGCACTACAGCATATAAATGCAAAATTGAATAGTTCTTCCATTATTTCCATTCCATCCATTACATCCCTTCACAAGTCCACTGCTCAACATAGGCCTCCCCCAAGGAATGCCACAAAGCACGGTCCTGAGCCACCTGCATCCATCGACTTACTGCATATCTTACCAGGTCGTCACTCCATCTAGTGGGGGGACGCCCAACACTTCGCCTGCCTGTACGAGGCTGCCACTCGAGAACCTTTTTTCCCCATCGGCTGTCGGTTCTTCGAGCTATATGGCCGGCCCACTGCCACTTCAGCTTACTAATCCGTTGGGCTATGTCGGTCACTCTGGTTCTACTGCGGATATCCTCATTTCTGAGTTTATCACGCAGAGAAACTCCGAGCATAGCCCTCTCCATAGCTCGCTGAGCGACCTTGAGGTTCCTCATACGGCCAGCAGTGAAGGACCACGTCTCAGTTCCGTATGTCATCACGGGCAACACGCACTGGGTGTACAGTCTCGTTTTCAAGTTTTGAGGTATAGCTGACGAGAAGATGTGCCGTAATTTCCCGAACGCTGCCCAACCGAGTTGAATCGTCGATTGACCTCTCGGTCGAAGTTGGACTTACCTAGTCGGACTATTTGTCCCCGGTAAACATACTCGTCAACAACTTCGAGCTTAGTGATCCCAACAACTACCGGCATAGGTGTGACATGGACATTAAACATGATCTTTGTTTTGTCCATGTTCATCTTAAGACCTATCCGTTGGGAAGCACTATTGAGGTCATTGAGCATAGTGCATAGGTCCTGAAGTGATTCTGCCATAAGGACTATATCGTCGGCAAATCGAAGGTGAGTGATGTACTCGCCATTGATGTTGATACCGTATCCTTTCCAGTCCAGAAACTTGAAAACGTCTTCCAATGCAGCGGTGAAGAGTTTCGAGGATATAACGTCACCCTGTCTTACACCTATCTGCAATTGGATAGGTTTCGTACTCTGGTTCTGTACTCGGATAGCCATCGTAGCCCTACTGTACAAGCACTTCGATATACCGACAGTCAACTTGGCACCGCTGAAGGGACTGCAGCACTGCCCAAATTTCGACGGAATCAAAGACTTTCTCATAGTCCACATACGCCAGACATAGTGGCAAATTGTACTCCTCTGACTTCTGTACAATCTGCCGAAGGGTATGTATGTGGTCTATGGTGCTAAAGCCCTGTTTGTTTGTTGTTTTATTTTCTGTTTAATTCCAATTTTTTTTGCATTGTTTTGTATCTATTGTGATTAGACCGTGAATAAATGTTTTTTTTCTTTCTTTTTTTTTTTTTCTTTCGGAAACCGGCTTGTTCGGGAGGCTGGAAGTCGTCAAGTCTGCGCGCGAGACGATTCGTAATGACTCTCGAAAACAGCACGTAGACGCGGCTCAGAAGGGAAATCGGTCTGTAGTTCTTCAAGAGAGCATTGTCGCCTTTCTTGAAGGACAAGACCACCGCACTTCTGCTCCACGCCTCCGGTGTAATTCCACCATGGAGGACGGAATTAAAGAGCTTCTGAAGGACTTCAAGTACCGGTTTTCCACCCGCTTTCAGAAGTTCCGCTGTAATTCCATCCTCGCCTGGGGCCTTGCCGTTTTTAAGGTGCTGGAGGGCCATTCTAATCTCGCTCAGACAGACGTCCGGGATATCATCGGAATAATGTCGGATAAGACTCTCTCTTGGATCGTTACTCACACTTGATTGCGGCTCCAACGATGACGTGTACAGCTGCCCATAGAACCTCTCAATCTCACTCAAAATCTCAGGTGCCCCGGAAACAATGCTGCCACATTCGGTCTTCAGCGTTGACAGTTGGCTCTTTCTGGCAGACAGATCTCTGGCAAAGACTTTGGAGCCTTGGTTCCGCTCGATCACTTCTTCAATACGAGCTGAATTGAAGTTGCGTAAGTCCCGCCGCATGCATTTGGAGATCTGTCTGTTCAGTTGCCTGTATGCTGTCAAATCTGTTGAAGAATGTAGCTTCATCTCCCGTCTAACAACCATGAGATTAAGAGTGTGATCGGAGAGTTTTTGTGTTCTTCTGCGGCGGGTCTTGCAAAATTTAGCTCCGACCGCATGGACAGTTTCCACGAGCTTGTCATTTATATCGTCCACTTCATTGAAGTCTTCTAGGCACTGAAAACGGTTTTGTAACTCGAGCTGAAAGGTTTCGGGACTTTGGAAAAGAGCACGAGGGGGACGGAGCGTTTACTTCATTAGACGAGACCTCTCCAACTTAACGTTTAGGTTCAGTGTGCCTCTAATCATTCGGTGATCGCTGCCGGTTTTCACCGTCGCGATCACTGAGACATCACTGAACAGTTGTCATCTGGTCGTCATAATGAAGTCAATCTTCAATTTTTTGTCGACCCGTCGGGGCTTGACCAGGTCCACTTCCTGTGGGGCCGCTTCTGGAAGAAAGAGTTCATCATAAAGAGTCCCTCTTTCTCCATGAAGTCGGCCAGCTGCTGGCCCCTTGGGTTCCGTTGCCCTATTCCAAATTTCCCTACTTTCAGCTCACCATTCTCTCTTGTGCCTAGTTTTGCATTGAAGTCTCCCATTAACACCGTATATTGGGTTTTGGAGGAATGCATGGCTCTAGGGATATCCTCATACATTTCCTCCACATCCTCATCGGGGTGTGCCGAGGTTGGTGCGTAAACCTGTATGACCTTCAGCGAATACCGTTTGGTGATTCTGAGTATAAGGTACGAGACCCTCGTCGACACACTCCCGATCTTTACAACGTTGTTAACGAGAGACTTGTGGACGATAAATCCGACACCTCCTTGGGACAGATGGTCGCCCTCCCGGTGATAGAGCAAGTTGCCGGATTCGAGGATTACCGTGTCCTCCCCCTCTCTTCGGACTTCGGATAATCCTATAATATGCCAGCGCAACTTGTCTATCTCTTCTTCCAGCTCCACGATCTTCTCGTCAGTCCTCAGGGTGCGTGCGTTGTACGTTGCCAGGTCGAGTCGTCGTAGGTGGCAACCGAACCTCCACCGGAGATTCTTAGCACCCCCTGCCCCGCCGTTACCATGGTCGCCACCGTAGCCAGGAATAACGGGGCCGCCGGGGACTGGGGGCCGTCTGTTTGTTGCTTTAATCATTGGGGGTATTTGCCATAGTTGCCACGCTTGGCGAGCGGGTTGGCAACCGCAGTTTTATTATTGTATTTTTGGCTCTTATCAGGAAGATGCTGCTGCCCATCTCCTGCCTGTTTGTTTCTTTCACCTCCCTACAATAGGAGAAGTTTTTCCAAAAAACTTCGTTGTGATATATAAACATATATATAGTCATAAACACTCACGGCTGTCACCCAGAGGGTTAGGCAGAGACTACAATAAACTGTAAAAGAAATACATGTTTGGTAAAAAACTGCGATTTTGATTGCGACACGACGCCGCGGTGTTGCACTATCCGCGTGACGAGAAAATAATAAATGTGTTATTTAAAACGATTAGGTAGGTAAAATATTTAAATCTTTCGCGGACCATATTTAGGCTCTTGCGGACCACTGGTTGGGAATCTTTGGTCTAGAGCGTCTCTTCCCGATGCTCGTCGTGATGTAAAGCAAATTTTATCATTAAAGACGGTAGAGCTGCTTTTAAGCCAAAGAACGATGTATTTATTCCGTGTCTGTCAAGTCTAACCAGTTGGCAAGCCTATAACCAAATTACATTAAAAAAAATTCATAAACACACACCTGTCACCCAGAGTGGTAGGCAGAGAATATGGACTTCCATTTGGCACGATCCTGACACACCTCTCTCGCTTCTTCCACATCCATATACCTACGCATACACGTTCGTCGGTTAAAGGTACTCTTGATTTGGCCCATTTTCATTATATCGCCAATTTGGTCGATAAACTTCCGCCTAGGGCGACCCTTCCCGACTCTGCCGTTCACCTCTGCAACATAAATTTGCTTTGTCACTCTTTCCTCATTCATTCTTTCTACATGACCAAACCACCGAAGCATTCCTTTCTTAATCCTGGTCACAACATCTTGCAAGCCACAATCTTTTCTTATCACACAATTTCTCACTCTGTCATTCAGATTCATCCCTAACATACTCCTTAATAATATAATTGTACACTATTCCCACCCATCCGATTTTGAAAATGAAATACTTTACAGGTGACGATGGTGTGCTGGGACAGCAGCGACTCGTACGTCATGACCGCAGTCTCCGACAACACGGTCCGGGTGAGTGACACTAGCTATATGAACAATAATCATTAATTCATTCTTCAATTCTTTATTAGTATACTGGCTGGACCAGCAGATGTCGTTCTGTTCTTTTCCGTAGGTGGAGCTGTAAATTTCTGAATTAAATTGGAATCCTTTTATAATGTTAATATAACATTATACACGTGATAGAGCCATGCTGCAGCTATATTAGTAGTATAGTTGTAGCACGAATGGATCGGCTCGATCGAGGAAAGACCAGGCTCTCACAGAACACCAGCGTAAAATAATAACTTAACTTTAGGGTGAAAAACGAGCACACAGTCCACCTGATAGTAAGTGGTTGCTGCGGCCCATAGACATCTACATCTATCCTCTGTTACAGATCAAAATGCAGATGCGTTGTTACCCGTGAGTACTAAGATGAAATGCCTCATTTCCAGTAAAAAGAGTGTAGAGAACCGGAGACCCTTTTTACTGGAAACGTGGCATTCCATCTTAGTACTCACGGGTAACAACGCATCTGTATTTTAGATGTCTATGGGCTACAGGAACTACTTAGCATCAGGTGGACTGTGTGCTCGTTTGTCACCCTTATCCTATAAAAACATTTATTAATAACTTGACCACAGCGCCACTTATTAAGCCAAGATTTTGTGATTTTCTGTTTTGACACTAAACTGATATAATTTTTATTATTAAATTTATAAAACTGGATATATATATATATATATATATATATATATATATATATATATATATATATATATAATGGAATTGTATTATAACAAAAAGGCAAGCTTTCTGTTAGTGGAGTATTGTTAATATAATAAAAGCACTTTGCTGTATTAATTAGGTTTAGTACTAAATTCACTTTACCTTACCTTAACCTATTGTTAGAAAGTTAAGGTCGCGTTATAGTTGCAATATGTCTTGGTTACAGTGAATTTTCCTATTAATCAATACATCTATACAAATAAATAAAATTGAAGTGTCTGTTTGTAATGTTAAAATTACAGCTTTTTACTAAATGCAGATGAAGGTATAGAGATCACATTATCATCGTCTCGCAGCTTTATAGTTCTTCCCGTTGCTGGTCTAAGTACTTTTTATACGACGACCATAAGACGGTACGATACCATCTATCGAGTATTTTTAGAACGCTACCGAAAACTAAGACAGGCGACAGCACCAAGTATACCTTTGATCATGGGTCACAAATAAATTCGATCCTGATGAAAAAAAATCATCTTTTTTACAACGTTTTATTAGCTTTATTCACGCGCCATTATGTTAGTACAGCTAAATGAAACGATAATTTCATAAAAAAATATCATGAAAATACTGAAACATAAAACCAGCAGTGGAATGACTGAATTGATATCACCTGACTAAAGGTGCTACCGGGCCATACCACAATACCTAATAATTTACAACACTTGTCTAAATACCTAACTTATCTATTTAACCTACTATTTTGCCACTGTGCTTGTCTCCACGTAGCCACTTTAATCCGAATTTACAGGTTAAATAACCCAAATAACTGGTTCGATTCCCCGCTAATGAAAAAATACTTAAATGAAATGTAACCAAGGTTGGAGTCATGCGTTTTTATTCATCGTGTAGGTATGTTTATTATTCTCATGTATTCAGTTATGTACCTATTCAGATTAGTCCAGTACTAAGTTATGAAAAAAAATAGTTATGAAACAGCTTACCGCTCTAAATCCTCCGTGGTCTTATGAGATGCAGCTCAAATTGTGCTCTATTCATTTCAAGGTAGATTTGGGTGCAGGCGGGGCATCATCGTGTGGTCTTCGACACAGTCCGTACGTAGTTTCTCGAAAGCATCCACGATCCTTTGGCGCATTTCTTCAGCACTATTACACTCACGATTAAAAACCCTTTCTTTCACATACCCCACAAAAAGAAGTCTAACGGGGTCAGATCTGGTGAGCGAGGTGGCCAAGCGTGTGGTCGTAGTCTGCCGATCCAGCGATCATCAAATAGCTCATTGAGGCACTCACGGACGAACCTCACGACATGTGGAGGGGCACCATCATGCTGGAACCATGTGCGGCGATATTCAGCCAACGATAGGTCGTCTAAAATGTCTGTCAACTGTTCATTTATAAAGTTTAAGTATCGCTGTCCGTTCAGACGCTATGGCAGAAACACTGGTCCCAGTATGCGATCCTTAAATAAACCTGCCCATACGTTAACCAACCATCGGGTTTGGTGCCCGGTTTGTCGAACAGCGTGCGGGTTAACCTCTGAATACACGTGTGTATTTCTTCGGTTCCACAGGCCGTTTCTGGTAAATGTCGACCCATCTGTCCAGATAATGTGCTCAATGGAACCAGGCACACGTTGTTGCTGGTATAATAACCAACGGCAGAAAACTCGTCGGCGTTCGTGATCGCCGGGAACTAAAGCTTGCACTTTGTGCAATTTGTATGGGCGCATTCAGTTACGCTTCAACACTTTGTGCACTGCACAGTATGACACACTTGTTCCATCCCGACGTCTTAACAATTTATTTAGCGATACTTCGTGTACCTAGGTTCGGATACGTAACATGTTGCCGTATTCACAATCACTATAAACGTACGCGTTAAGCATTATTAAAACAAAAAACGTAACAACAAGAATAATACCAACACGTAATCACAAGTAATAACAATTTAATAAACAAAAATTGAGCTGTCGCTCGCGCACTCGTGTACAAAATCAACACGGAACTGTTTCAAAAACTACAATTAATAACGAACCACGACAAAACTGAATCCTACTGCGTCACAGCGTGAGACGACACGAGCCGGCCGGGTTACATACTGCCGTCATAATAAAGAAGGACGCAACTAACAAAAACGTAAAATGGAAATAAAAAATTAATTGATAAATTTTTCTTTCAGACCCTGTGTCTAAAGTATATTAAAAGGTATCTATATGAAAATTGAAATATATACGTAGAGACATGAAGATTTTGAAGACGAACTTATTTTTTTGATAATTTGTTTATTTATTTTAAATAAAAGGAATTTTCCTTTTCATCTTAGCTTAAAAAATACACCTGGCAACACAAAAACATCGAAGGAAAGACGCATATAACTGCGTCTTTCCAACCCAATAAATAAAAAAACTGCCATTCATTTAACATTTTTACATATTTTGGAGGGTCATTTGAAGTTGAAAAGACGCTAATAGTAATTTACTACTTTTTTCTTAGTAAATGTTAGAAAAGCATTGGTAGTGAGACACAAAAAATAACAACCCGCAACTCTTGAGTAATGATTTTAAAGGGGATATCATACAAGACTTACTACGATAATAATTAAAAATTAAAAATTTTGTACAACCGACTTTAATATAAATAATTAAGGATAACTCAAAAACTATTGGTCTGACCTCGATCAAATTTATATGGGACCACATGTGAAACACCAGCTCTTAATAATAAGATATAAGCTCTTAATAATAAGATACAGAATAATTGAAATTTAAGTAATCTTACTTACTAAGACTTAGCAACTGGTTAAATAAGTTTTTTCTTTTATGTTGAATTTGTATAAGTCTTTTCTTCTAAAAAAATGTCATCTGTGATCAACAGTTACGTCTAAAATTCTTACGATAATTTCTAAAATATTGATATTTGTGAATTTAAAAAAAAAATTAGTAGATGCGCCTTCTTATCATGAGTCGAATGGTATATTTAAGTCATTTATTCAAAAATTGTTAGATGCGCCCTTTTTTCTTATGGCCGCAGCATTGTTTCGTACCGAGCTAGATACAGGTCGACAGCGGATGGAGTGTGGGTACAGTCGCGTTCTAAAGTACTACATGGTATTGGGCTATTGTTTTATAATATTATAGTAATTAATTGTTTTATTGTAGAATCATAATAGGTGTTTTACTAGCTACTTAGAACTTTGGAAGAGGTGGGAATTAAAAATGGATAATGTTTACTTCAGCATTATTGCATACCTTAAGCGAAAGCGCAAGGTATGTTCTACTATCGCCTAAAAATTAAGATTCCAACATTTTATCGAATAAAATCGTATCTAGCAATCATATTATACATATAAATGATATAAAAAGCACATTGTTAGAAAGATAAATGATTGTTGAACTTATTAATAATTTTTTTAAATCGATTAATTGCTATTTTTAAATAAAAAAAAGGGTTTTAGTGGCTTATGGTGTGGATTTATCTTGTCCCTGTGGCTTGTAAACACGATAACTTTTGAAAATATCAATTGTTTAACTCAATCTATTTTTTAATCTCTTCATCTATCATGTGGGAAGCCACTGAATGTAAATGGCAGTGTAATTTTGTTTTGTTTAGCTATAATTAATTTTTTTCGGCTCCAAAATGGCGAAATTTTCGTTGATTTGGTATCGTATATAAATTATTTCTTTAAATGGGGAGCTACAGCCATAGAGTATTTTAGTTCGGCTTCAGTCTCCGTCGTGAGTGGACATTGTTTCGGTTGTTTGCAGCGGCTCAAAAAGATCGCTGTACAAATACACAATATTCGAATAACCAAAGAAGGTTGGCCAAATCGTACCAGACGATGAAACGATGGCGTCACTATATGCCATATTTATGAAAAATATCCTTATTTTTTAAGGTCTTAAAAAGCACAAAAATACATCTCTAAGTAGCCACAAAAAAGTTATCCTTTTATTTTTGGTTTTGTAACTGTTCTGAAATTATTTAAAATAATGGTTTCTGAACGCACAGCCTAATGATGATTCATTTCACTTATGAAAGGACTTTGTATTAAAAGACTAATTATTTCACGTTTTTCTCAATAGTTGTTAATTGTAATTCAATTCAATTAGTATGTAGGCATCAAATCAACTACTATACTGATTTATTATGTACTGGATTCATGTCATAAAAACGATTATGTAGCTTCATAGTAAGCTAAGCGTTTTGTTCAATTACGTACAATTGAACATCATTTGTCATCGCCAACTTTTCAAGTTACATAATCTGTGGCCATCGATCGACATTGATTGTCACCCGGCAATCATCTACATATCTATATATCTTATTTGCTTCACTCGTTGTTGTGGATTGTGATACGTACTGTACTATTTTAGATTTCCTTCTGTTGTTTTGACCTCGGCATTTTTTTACGGATTGATAACTACCACTTGTAACGATTATTCTGTGCTTTTGATTTGTGGACACCGATTTTGCATCTTGCATATTTGTGAGAGACATCGTGCAGACTACAACTACACAACAACAACAACTAGCCAGGCGATTGCTATGTGTTAATTGTAACATATGCATTGATACACTTCGCCGCCATCTCGTTTTGGAGCTTGATAACAGAATAATTTCTAAGACCCGCAAATGGAATTCTTCAATAATAGTACATATTTACATACCTATTTATTTTATTACACTGACATAAACCATCACACACAATCGTACATTATAATACAAATCTAATTCTTATTTTAGATCACTGAAGAAGATAACATATGTGATGCTAACCTCAAAAGTATTGTTGACGTTATTATAAAAATTGTGACTATTGAGATATGCTTTTCAAACGGGATGGTGTTTACAACATAAAAACAAACCAAACTAGCTATAGTTTGTTTAGGGACATGAAAAATAAAAGTTAAGTCCAGCTCCTATAGAAATTTGGCCATTGTTCTTTCTTAAATACTTGATTATAATAATAATAAAAGATTTTTTTATTACAATATATAAAAGCAAAGAATAAATAATAGTACTACGTACTAAGTAAGTAGTATAATTTTTTTTGTCATGGGTGACATTTTCATGGTTTTCGAGGGTGTTGAAGCTGATAGTGCTGTCGAAATGTAAATCCAAGATGGCGGCTGAATTAGGTATCAATTTTTTCATCATGGGTGTCATTTTCATGGTTTTCGAGGGTGTTGAAGCCGATAGTGCTGTCGAAATGTAAATCCAAGATGGCGGCTGCAATAGGTATCAATTTTTTCATTATGGGTGTCATTTTCATGGTTTTAGAGGGTGCTGAAGCCGATAGTGCTGTCGAAATGTAAATCCAAGGTGGCGGCTGCAATAGGTATAAATTTTTTCATCATGGGTGTCATTTTCACTGTTTTCGAGGGTGTTGAAGCTGATAGTGCTGTCGAAATGTAAATCCAAGATGGCGGCTGCAATAGGTATTAATTTTTTCATCTTGGGTGTCATTTTCATAGTTTTCGAGAGTGTTGAAGCCGATAGTGCTGTCGAAATGTAAATCCAAGATGGCGGCTGCAATAGGTATCAATTTTTTCATCATGGGTGTCATTTTCATGGTTTTCGAGGGTGTTGAAGCCGATAGTGCTGTCGGAATGTATTTAAACTACTTTAAAAATTCCGTATAATCATGTTATACGTAATTTTTTTAATGCGCTTAAGGTATGCCCAATTGGATTTACCAATATATTTGTTATTTATATCGTAAAATATAAAGTAGTTTGTAACAAGAAAACTTAAGGTAAGGGTGGCACGCCGTCCATTATGTCGTCTTGGGTCACATGGAAGCCAGATGTTGAAGGTGTGTTGGTGTTACTGGATGCTACTTCATCATCACTTTCATCTTCGCTTGAGCTTCCGTCATCAGGTCGATCACATGGTAATTTTTTCGGTATTCTTCCTCAACACTTTTAAATTTACTGCACAATTTTCCCCATTCACCTTCTCCTATCATATTTACCTTTTCGTTCACTAGTTTAGTCATAAAACAATAGATATAAATAATTTTTCTTTCCTTCCTTTGTAAAACATCGTCGCGAGTCGCAAAGTAAGCTGTGTATGCGACTGTATTTTTGGAGCGAATAAAGCGCGGGAACCAATAGCATGCAGGCACAGTAATACTGGCGGATTGTTCCCCCGTCGCGCCCCCTTCGTACCAATATGTGATAAATCGCTCAGTGCTCTAGTTCAAGGCCAGCGTTCTTTTATCACCGTTCGCGCGTACATTAACCTCCATTAGTCAGGTGATATTAATTCAGTTTCCACTGCTGGTTTTATGTTTCATGATTTTTTTATGAAATTATCGTTTCATTTAGCTGTACTAACATGATGGCGCGTGAATAAAGCTAATAAAACGTTGTAAAAATATGATTCTTTTTTCATCAGGATCGAATTTATTTGTGACCTATGATCAAAGTATACTTGGCGCTGTCGCCTGTCTTAGTTTTCGGGAGCGTTCCAAAAATACCTTGTATACTACTGTACTAATAACGAAAATACAATTTTTAAAGTTTTTGTCTGTGTCTGTCTGTCTGTCGTGTCTGTTTGTTCCGGCTAATCTCTAATAATAATTTGACGGGATTTTCACTCTTAAATAGCTGATGTCACAAGGAGTAACTTAGGCTACTTTTATATCAGAGATAGAATTAGGGTTCCACGCAAAAAATTAATACTCCAAATTATATGCGGGCGAAGTCGCGGGGAACAGCTAGATTCAAAATAATCTGCGAACATTTGAAATTTAGACGTATTTTTGGCCCATAAGTTTGTAAAAAAACAGTATAAAAACAGAGGGCCGAGATGATATCCTTGAGGTACACCTTACGGCGCTGATCTTGGAAATGATTTATAGTTACGGAATAGAATCATTAGAGAACGATCTTGAGTATAGGATTCACATCACCGCAGTAGTGTACTGAAATTTCAGGCGTGGCTAAGTATTTATATTAGTAATTCATGGTCAACCATATCAAATGCTTTAAAAAGATTAGTGTGAATAGCGTGAACCTCATGTCTGTTAGTAAACGCATCGGTGATGTCACTCCAGAAAATTAATTTGGCGAATCCGTGTTTCAGTCGTGAGGTGCAGCGTTAAGAGCCGCGGGTTTGAATTTCGCACGAAAATGGAATAGAATTTTTTTTTTTACGTTACAAGAGTGACTTTAACTTTAACTTTAGGTTGATTGAGGTACGGCAAACGATGGCGCGATGTTGCCGCAACGCGTCACCTCGTGTGATCCGTGTGAATTTAAAAGCATCGCGGTGGCTTGATTATGTATTGCTGACTTACTTATACCTCCAGGGATGTTCTTGTACTTATAGTGCGTGGTTGTGTGCAGGTGTGGTGTGCGCGCACTTGTCGGCAAGTGCGAGTGCTGCGCGGTCACCGCGACGAGGCCTACGTGCTGGAGCCGCACCCGCACCTGCCCGCCGTGCTGCTGTCCGCAGGGCACGACGGACAGCTGTTCGTGTGGGACGCGCACACGGGCGAGGTGAGCACGTACACACACGCACACACGCACGCACGCACGCACGCACACGCGCGCGCACACGCACACACGCGCACACACGCGCACTCGCACACGCGCACACGCACACGCGCTCACGCACACGCACACACGCGCACACGCACACGCACGCACACGCACGCACAAACGCACGCACGGCGGCACACGTGCACACGCGCACACACACACACACACCCATTCTCGCACGCGCGCACATGCACATACGCACACGCGCACACGCCTACATGCCCACACGCGCACACGTGCACACGCGCACACACGAGCACACGCGCACACGCACACACGCACACGCACACGCACACGCACACACACGCGCATACGCGCACGCGCTCACCCGCACGCGCACACGCACACACGCGCACTCGCACACGCGCACACGCACACGCGCACACGCGCTCTCGCACACGCACTCACGCGCACACGCACTCGCACGCACACGCACGCACGAACGCACGCACGGCAGCACACGTGAATACTCGCACACACACCTATTCATGCACACGCGCACGCGCGCACACGCACATACGCACACGCGCACAAGCCTACATGCCCACACGCGCACACACGAGCACACGCGCACACGCACACACACACGCGCACGCGCTCACTCGCACTCGCACACGCGCACACGTGCACACGCACACGCGCACACGCATACGCACACGCGCACTCGCGCACACGCACACGCGCACACGCACACGCACGCATGCACGCACGCAAGCACACACACGCTCACACACGCACACACACTCGCACACGCGCACGCGCGCACACGCACACGCGCACACACACACTCGCACACACGCACGCACACGCGTTCACGCATACGCACACACGCAGACACGCACACACAGACACGCACACACACGCACAAACACGCACGCACACAGACTCGCACACACACGCACACACACGCACACAGACTCGCACACAGACTCGCACACAGACTCGCACACACACACGCACACACACACGCACACACACACGCACACACACACGCAAACACACACGCACACACACACGCACACACACACGCACACACACACGCACACACACACGCACACACACACGCGCACACACACGCACACACACACGCACACTCACACATTTTGTGCTGACCTCTAGATGCGACTGTCTGAAGTTTATCTTTAAAGTTGGATGAGAAAATTATTATTTATATAATCTTGTCGTTACCGGCTCGAAGGACCTTAAAGAAAAATGTTTCTTATCGTGATTATTTGAGTTCCAACTAATTTATTGAATATTTTTTAACTTTGATGTGCTTGAAGAAAGTGAAAATATTTATTAAAATCAGATATTACTTTGCGGAAATCCATTGTATTAAATATGTGTGAAAATTAATTACCTAAGATCCGTGTAAAAACAAAATGTGTCTCACCTACTTTGAAAAGCATAGTGCACGCAATTGAGAGAGGACGGGAGGCGCTCTTCACACACACTAGGTACACATCAATTAATTTTATTACGCGGATTATATTTTACATCTTTAATATAAATATTTATTTACATAATACTTATTTTTATCTACAATACTAAAAACTATAATAATAATCAAAAAAACAACTAAAACTAGAAACTTAAATATCATATAGTCCTACTCCCCGCGGTATCGTGCCAAGAACGCTGGCTGCGTTTCCCCGCTGAATGGCTATACTTAGCCTTTGAGCGAGGAAAGAACCAGGCCTCTTATCACCAGCAGCAACGACCAGCCGCGGATGGAGTTCCTTTACGAACTTCACCGCACGTGGACCCCACGGACCGATAGTCTCTACAGCAAATGGCACAAATATGTAGTCATCTCCAAGAGACTCATACTTGCGCCACTTAGTTCAGCCGCCGCTGATGCCGCCCCGGCTCTAAACGAGGTACCCCTGACATGAGAGGCCGCCAGAGTGTACGCAAGTAGCATCCCACACTAGGGCTTTCCCTCTCTCCCAAGGGACCAATGTCATACCGTCGGGTCTCCTGCCATCTTCTCTAAATATTCCACAAGGCTCTAAAACCGAGGGAACATTTATAGAGACAAGAGCCCTTCGGATGACATCGTTCAAAGAACTGTGTCGTGAAAATCTACCAGCGCTTTTCTTACACGAAAGTCCGTGAAGCCCAAACTTGTCGACGCTGCTACCACAGGGACACTGATGGGGTGGACAAATCGCCGCTCCTAGTCGGATTCCTACGGCAATGCGTAAGCTTTCCGCATCAAGTAATGTGCCGAGATTACTTGATGGTAAAGCGTGTAACCAGTGACTAGATTCCTAAGTCGAAACAGCTAGAAGGCGTGCCTTATCTTGGTCACTATGGAGATTATGAAACAAATCCTTCTGCACACCCTGTACCAACGGAATATCCCACTGTTTTTGTTGGTTAACTTCCAGTGGAACATTTTCACCTGGACAGAGCGTTTGCCAAGTCTGCCCTGCCTCCGCAGCAAAGCATAGGTCTACTTTATTATTTAAAATTATATTACATAAGTCATTGACACTATGTACGGAAGCAAGGGAAGCAGGCAATGCAACGCTAGAAAGAATTTTATAGGTAAAGTTGTATTTAAAGTTAAATTTAGAATTTTTTCTATAGCTATTTTAAGATTATTATCAATATCCATTAAAATATCCAAACATTTCCAGACTGGACTCGAGCGGAGTAAGTATGTAAATCTAGGTACAAGAAGACAATATTTTAAAATAGTAAGAGCTATGTGGGGGTTTAATTTATACAATTTATCAACGTGGTTTAAAAACTGATCAAATTTTGTTTTTAAAACAGGTTTAATACTATCGAAAAACAACGGGGCACCTAGCAGGTATAGTGATTCCGTACTGACAGTTTTTATTCCTGGACAAATATGATTAAAATTTTGAATTAAAGTGTCTCTATGAGAAGTAGATAAATTATTGGAAAAAAATATTTCACATTTATTGCTATTTGGTTCAAGACCAATATTTTTAAAATTTTGATAAATATGAGTAAGATCACTGAGGACGTCATCTGCTCTACCTCCCAGTGTACCGTCGTCTAGGTACCAGACATTCAGCTTGGATTTCAAATTTGAAATAATTTGTTGAAGTCCCAAACTGAAAAGTGTTGGACCCAGTGGGTCACCCTGCTGAACACCGACAGCAGAATCGATAACATGGTTTTCGTAAAACAAGTTAGTATTTTGACTATAACATTGCCAAACGTAATGATAAATTTCGGGGGTATTATTAGCCACTTCTTTCAGCAAGGTTACCCTATCGATAGAGTTAAAAGCATTCCTTAGGTCAACCTTTACAAAAACATCTGCATCAGAGTTTGTTAAAAATGTACGCACTGAATGTACCGCCGCCTCACAGCCACCTCTAGTGCCAAAACCTAGTTGAGTAGGCTGAAATTTGGTCTTAAAGTTAGAGATTATGTGCCTGCAAGCTAATTTTGAAGTTAAACGTCGAACCAACGGCAATAGGACGGATACCGTTATCCTTTTTTTTGAAGGCACATAATCTTGCCCCATATAAGAATGGAATGAAATTTGGATTAACATTACCAGAAAGCATAAAGTTAAATAATTTTGTAATGTCTTTAAGAAGTACTCCGCCGGCATCACCGGCAGAAGCGCTTACAAGATCTTTAAGATGTTGAGGCGTAATTCCGTCAATGCCGCCAGCAGAGCCATTCGAAAATGACATAATTGCTTCTAAAGTGTCTTTTTCCGATATTTGTAAAGGTTGCATAGAAGCCCTGGGAGGCAGCGGTTAACCCTGAGGATGTTTGACCGAAGGATGCTTTTGACGAAGGCTTTCAAGGGTTTCGACATTACGAGGAGCCAGGATGTCGTCTGAGAATAAAATACGGGATGCATTTTTTAAGTCGCCATCCATTACTTTCGACTCAACTACTTTTTTTAAATCAAATTTAGGACGTGGTCGAGATAAATGAGTATTAATTGGGTAATCTAAATTTTGAAAATATGTCTTTTTTAGTTGAGACGTAATTGATTCATTTATTGTTTTATCAAAATGAAAATGGGAATACGCGAAAGTAAATAATTTTTGCCAACTATTTTCACTATTAGTGAAACAATTTTGAATAGTGCATGACAATGCTTTAGCAAGCTGCATCCTCGCACCTCTAGGAATTCTTTTAACCAATGGTACATTACGATAATAATTGTAAATTTGCTCCGAAAAAAGGGAAAAATTTGTGTCATTAGAGGAATTGCTAATAGAGTTATGAATTTCTACGGCAGGCTGTGAAGCCGAAATACTTTTACAATGGCATCGTTTAATATGTATATTTAATCCCCTTTTACCTTTAAATAGCCTACCGTCTGCACAATTTTGACATTGTAGGAAATCCGGCTGTGACTGATTATAACATTATAACTTAATTTACTATTTAAATAATAAAAATATTTTATTTAATATTTACAGACATTACGTATGCTCAAAGTAACTCAGCAAGCTATGGAGAGGGCTTTGCTCGGAGTCTCTTTGGGTGATAAATTTAGAAATGAGGATATTCGCAGTAGAACCAGAGTGACCGACATAGCCCAACGGATTAGTAAGTACGGCGATGGGCCGGACGTATAGCTCGAAGAACCGACAACCGTTGAGGAAAGAAGGTTCGCTTGTGGCAACCCCATACCGGCAGGCGAAGTGTAGGGTGACCCCCCACTAGATGGAGGGACGACCTGGTAAGACATGCAGGAAGTCGATGGATGCAGGTGGCTCAGGACTGTGCTTTGTGGGCATTCCTTGGGCGAGGCCTATATTCAGCGGTAGACTTGTGAAGGGCTGTAATAATGATGATGATGACATAGGTATAAGATTGCAGCGGGACATATGCTATTCTTTTCACCTCTCCATGGTTATCTTAACTTGCAGGTGCTGGCGCACTTCCAGAACCGCATCGAGGGCCAGGGGGACGGCGCGATCTTCGACGCGAAGTGGGGCGGCGCCTGCAGCGTGGCCGCGTCCGACTCGCACGGGCACCTGCTGCTGCTGGGCCTGGGCCTGGGCCACCGCCTGCTGCGCCAGCTGCCCGCTGAACTCTTCTTCCACACGGACTACAGGCCGCTGGGTGAGTGATTCTCTCGCTAACTTACACTCCACCCGGTACGGAATAACAGTGTGCAGTGCAGATAAAATGTAAATGTTTTTACGATCTAAGGCTGCATCACCACTTACCATCAGGTGGGATTGTGGTCAAGCACTGGCTTATAATAAGTTAAAAAAAATTACCTACAATTATAAATACAAACAGCAGATCATAGTCACCTGTAACTAATTTTTTCAAATAAAAATGGCTACGAATGCATTGTCACCTCTGTGAACTAAGATGAAACACTCACAGCCTGATAAATTGCCCCTTTAAATTGAAAGCAGTATAGCACCAACAGTTCGTTTAAATAGATAAGGTGTTATCTACAGCTAACTCCCAAACATAGAGGAGTTTACTGTGCTTATTACGACAAATAGCGACTTACGTTTGCGGCAGCTTAAGGAGGGTTGATGTGAAAGGAGACCAAGAGTTTTCCTATATTACTTTTATTTTCTAAGTTAACTTACATACTATATAACTACTGTGACAATGTGAGTTCACAGGAATAATGGACTATCTAACTTACAAATTAACTTAACTACTGTGACAATGTGAGTACACAGGAATAATGGACTACCTAACTTACAAAATAACTAGACTAATGTGACAATGTGAGATCACAGGAATAATGGACTACCTAACTTACAAATTAACTTAACTACTGTGACAGTGTGAGTACACAGGAATAATGGATTACCTAACTTAAAAATTAACTTAACTACTGTGACAATGTGAGTACACAGGAATAATGGATTACCTAACTTACAAATTAACTCAACTAATGTGACAATGTGAGTAGTCAGGAATAATGGACTACCTAACTTACAAATTAACTTAACGACTGTGACAATGTGATTACACAGGAAAAATGGACTACCTAACTTACAAAATAAGTTAACTACTGTGACAATGTGAGTTCACAGGAATAATGGACTACCTAACTTACAAAATAACTTGACTAATGTGACAATGTGAGTTCACAGGAATAATGGACTACCTAACATACAAATTAACTTAACTACTGTGACAATGTGATTACACAGGAATAATGGACTACCTAACTTACAAATTAACTTAACTACTGTGATAATGTGAGTACACAGGAATAATGGACTACCTAACTTACAAAATAACTTGACTAATGTGACAATGTGAGTTCACAGGAATAATGGACTACCTAACTTACAAATAAACATAACTACTGTGACAGTGTGAGTACACAGGAATAATGGACTACCTAACTTACAAAATGACTTATCTAATGTGACAATGTGAGTTCACAGGAATACTTGACTGTTTTAATAATTAAATCCTGGGTTTTATACCAGTTTGAATATTCTTAAGTCACGTTAGTAAATTGAGTCACGTCTTTGAAGAGGTGCTGCTCTTTGCTTAGTAGGCTGTGGCGTATGGTAGATGACTTCGTGATTCCATGCAAGGTCTCGGTAGGTATATGCAACTTGCGAGATGCTAGACTAAGGCTTGGTGTACACTTACCACGTAGTCGTTTAGAACTTTAGAACGAATAGCGATATACTCGGCTAAGGCCGCTTACACATTGTAGTTACGTACCGCGTGGGTACTGGTGCATAGTAAACAACACAGTGCGAGACGCAAGCGCCGCCGTCCTTGTTGTACCACGTCGTTTAGAACAAATAGCAAGAATACTTGGCTAATGTATATGTAATGTATTAATAACTAGCGATCTATCCCGGTTTTACACGGGTGATTTCTGCATATCGACAACAGCCACCTACCGGCTCCAATCGTGAATCCAAACTATTTACCCCATTCAAATTTCCATTCAAACACGTACAAAAAGGATATTTTGGCTAAGTTTTATACCTACAAGAGCTATAGTTTCAATATGTGATTTTTTTTTAATTAACACCCCCATAAATCCCCTTGCGGGTGGAATTTCGTAAAATTCATTCTCACCTGCTGACCATGACCATGCTGACCTCTACTTGGCGAAAGGAATATTCCTACCAAATCTCAAGTTTCTAGGCCTTATGGTTCCAGAGATATCGTGATGAGTAAGTACATAGGTGAAAAACTTACATATAATATATAGATATAAATGTAGCTACGTAGTGGCTGACCACATATAATATGGTGCTGGACTAAAGTTGCGTGCACACTTACCAGGACAACTACAGGACAAACAGTGAGATATTCCGCTAAAGTCGGGTGCAGACTGTAGTTGTTTAGTGGCTTAGGATAGATAGCACGGTGGTCTCGTGTACTTGCTTGTGCACTATTTCCATTTTGTAGTGGTTTGGAACAAACAGTAAGGTGCTCGGCTGAGGTTTAGGACAAATAAACAAGGTGCTCGGTTAAGGCTGTTTATGAAACCGCGTTTGAAGTGGAGTCTAGTTTGCAGTGCATCCATATAGCCCACTCACGTTCTAGTTCGCCGTCAAGTTTGCATGATGCCGCACCAGTTGAAACCATGACGTTTCGCGCTTATTGCTCCGACTATGTCTTGCATACTTGACTGCTCATACACACGTTCAAGTTTACGTGACGCTGCATTCTTTACCAATTCGGCAGAATCGAAATTCAATTTTCGCTTCAAGTAGACTGACAGCTGACTACTACTGACAGCACACTGATAGCTATATGCCGTCAAGTTTATCGGATGCCGCTTCAAGCGAGCTGCAAACTTGACGGTAAACTGGATCGTGTATGGCATTAATTACACAGTGTAGCTACGTATTGCACAATGAGCAACACAGTGTATGCATACAGTTCGCGACGCTCTCGGCGGCGCGTTGGACGAGCAGACGTAGGTACCTCCACAGCTGATGCCGCCGTCCTTATTGTACCACGTCGTTTAGCACAAATAAAAAGAATGCTTGGTTAAGGCTGTGTTAACAATGTAGCTATTTATTGGTTTACGATATTTTATAATGGTGTTAGACTAAGGCTGCGTGCACATTCTTACCACGTACTGGTTTAAGGCAAATAGTAATGATGCTTGAATACGGCTGCGTGCACATTTTACTATGTACTGGTTTAGGACAAGCAGTGTGATATTTTGCTAAGGTCATTTGTACACGTTGTTTTATACGTGGTAGGGTCATGCTTTAGTTATATTAGTAGTATAGTTGTAGCACGAAGGGGTCGGCTCGATTAGGGGAGGACCACGCTCTCATAGAATACTAGAGTAAAATAGCAGCTAAATACTGCTGTGTCTCGTGTACTGGGTATAGAGAACCGGAGACCCATTTTACTGGAAAAGAGGCATTCCATCTTAGTCTTCATGGATGACAACATATCTGTATTTTAAATTCTTTATTGAGGATAGATGTAGATCTCTATGGGTCACAGCAACCACTTACCATCAGGTAGACTGTGTGCTCGTTTGTCCTTCTATTCTATAAAAAAAAAACAATGTAACTATTTAGTGGCTTTTGACAAATATCATAGCGTTAAATTTAGGGAACATGTAAAAAAATATTCAGAAATATTTAAAAGAGTGTGGTCCACAGGCAAGTCTTTGCATTTGAGCAACACAATTAAGACGGCTTCTGCTAAAATTAAAATGACATGGAGTATAATTAATAACGAAACTGGTAAGATCAACTCTCGCAATTCAAACTATCAGTTAAGTGTTAAAAACAAATTAAATGAATCAGATCAGGACGTTGCAATGGTTTTTGAGAAATATTTTACTGATATTCCGATATTAACCACTAAGTCACTGAATTCTTCTTCTGCCGTCGCCGAATCATTACTTAAACAAAATGTAAATACGTGTACAAAGAATTTTACATTTCATAAAGTATCATCAAAAGATACTGTAAAATATTTTAAAACTATTGATGTTAAGAAAACTGCGGATCTGTGGGGGATTTCCGTTAAAGTTATTGCGTCTATAATAGATACAATCGCGCCTCATTTAGCTATTATTTTTAATACTAGTATCGAATCTGGTGTATTTCCTGATTTAATGAAGCATAGTAAAGCAATACTTTTATTTAAATTTAAATTTAAGTAGGTACATTAGACTCCGCCAATTTTAGACCTATTTCTGTAATACCAACAGTAAGATTTTTGAAAAAATTATTCTTGATCGAATGTTAAATTTCTTTTATATAAATAATTTACTTAATAAAAATCAATTTGGTTTCACAAGGGGTCGCTCGACAACAGATGCCGGTGTTGAGCTGATTAAATATATCTTTAATGCATGGGTGAATTCACAGGATACTTTGGGTGTATTTTGTGACCTATCTAAGGCCTTCGATTGTGTTCACCATGAAACATTTATGAGGAAACTTCAACATTACGGTGTCAGAAGTGATGCTCTTAAATTAATTATTTCATATTTAAGTAAGTGAACGCAAAAAGTTGTCATTAACAGTATGAGTTCTTCCGGATCGATGGTACAGATGGGCGTGCCTCAAGGCTCAATTCTCGGCCCCTTTCTGTTTCTTGTATTCATTAATGACTTACCTTACATATTAGGAGATAACCATGATATAGTATTATTTGCAGATGACACTTCTTTAATTTTCAAATTAAATCGACATTTGCTAAAATATGACGAAGTAAATAATGCTATATCTAAATTAGTAAATTGGTTCAATGTTAATAATTTGCATTTAAATGGCACTAAAACGAAATGTATGAAATTCGTGACTCCAAATGTCGAACAATTAAATATTAAAGTAATTTTAACTGGGGAGAAACTGAGTCTTGTAGATACCACCATTTTTCTTGGAATCACACTAGACGCGAAGCTTCAATGGAGCCCCATATATCAAAACTAGCAAGCAGACTTAGTGCTGCAGCATATTCTGTAAAAAAGATTAGAAGTCTTACCAGTGTTGAAACAGCTAGACTAGTTTACTTTAGCTATTTCCATAACATAATGTCGTATTGTATTTTGCTCTGGGGACACGCAGCTGACACTGAAATTATATTTGTTTTACAGAAGAGGGCCATAAGAGCAATTTATGATTTAAAGCCTAAAGAGTCGCTGCGACAAAAATTTAAGGAAATTAATATACAGTGGATTTCATTTATTACGACCTTGGTTGTATCTACAATTTACCTGTAGCGACGTTAAATCTAAATCCCTTGAATTTAAATCATATTTTAGTACAAAATCCATGTGGCTATAACGACTTCGGATGTAACGCCGAGTTCGGGGTGAACGACTGTTTTTAATGAATCATTTGTAACAAATCTCTAGAAATCCCATGCAGATATTGCGACCGGAGTCTTCCGCCAAAGTCACAAAGATTTCTTTTTTTCAAAAACATTTATCTTTCGTTTACATCTACACAGATGGTCACCAGCTACTATCATCATACATACATCATCAACTAAGTAGGTAGGGAAGCGTGTACGTTTCGGAGTTAAGTTTATGGTTAAGTTACAAAGTGATATTCTGAGTAACAACTGTAATGTATTGAATTTGTTACCTTTGCCTGTAACGACTTCCGGATATAACGACGAAAATAGAGTGGTCCCTTCATCGTCGTTATACCCGAAATCCACTGTATTAACTTTGGCCTCTCAATAAATTTATGAGAATGTAATGTACGTACACAATAATAAAGTAGTTTTATGAAACAAGTGATATTCATTCTGTAAATACTAGGAACAGACAAGCTAGTAGTACCAGTTACTCGACTCCATCGAGTTAGTAATTCATTCTTAAGGCAATTTATACGCCTTTACAACAACATTCCAGAAAATATATACAATTTGGCCTGCTCAAAGTTCAAAAATTTTATTAAACTAAGCTTGTATAAAAAGGGTTATTATAATATTAAAGAATTTATGGATGATAATTACCCCTGGAAATGAGGTGATCGCTACCAAGCTTTTGTTGTGTTGTTAATTTGTGTACCATACATGATTGTATGCTGTTATTTAAAAAAATGTTTCGCTGGGTTTCTTGTTGGTTCTTCCCAGGACAGAGGTTTTTTTTCGAACCAGTGGTAATTAAACAAAAGAGTGACTTTCAATAAGTATTATTTATAATCTATATTGAATAATTTAAAATTAAAAATTTTGTACAGCCGACTTCAATATAAGCGACTTCAATACAGGTTATTTAAGAATAACTCAATAACCATTGGTCTGACCTTGATCAAATTCATATGGGACCACACGAGAACTATCAGCTTTCATATAAAAAAAGAATCATCGAAATCGGTTTGCCCAGTACAAAGTAATGAAAAAAAAAAAAAGCAAAAAAAAAAAAACATACACTCGAATTGAGTACCGTCTCCTTTTTGGAAGTCGGCAGATAAAAAAGTTTCTGTTTCTGTTTCTGTTTCAATAGCGATATACTCGGCTAAGGGTGTGCACACATTAGCTACGTAGTAGCTTGGGAGTAAATAGTTTGTTGGTGTTTTGTATTTGTGTGGGTGCTCTTTTGTAGAATAGGATGACAGACGAGACATTTACATCTATTCTCAATAAAGAATAAAATGCAGATGCGTTGTCAGGACTAAGATGGAATGTCTCGTTTCCAGAAAAAAGGGTTTCCGGTTTTCTACACTTACTATACGAAACAGGGCAGCGTTAAGCTGTTATGTTACGCTGGTATTCTGTGAGAGCGTGTTTCTGCTCCGGTCGAGCCGAGCCATCCGTGCTACAAGTACAGTACATATATAGCTGCAGCGTGGCTGTAGCACGTATAAGCCGTGGTGCACAGTGAGCGACACAGTATGTGCGTGCGCAGTGCGCGACGCGCTGGGCGGCGCGCTGGACGAGCAGACGCAGGCGCCGCCGCACCTGATGCCGCCGCCCTTCCTCGTGGACGTGGAGGGCGCGCCCCACCCGCCCGCCCTGCAGCGGCTGGTCCCCGGCCGCGAGCGCCTGGCGCTGCGCCCGCTGCTGCCCGCCCCAGACCACGCCGCCACGGTCAGTGTCGCACCCTGCACCCTACACACCTCACACGTTACACCTTCCTCGTGCACGTGGAGGGCGCGCCCCACCCGCCCGCCCTGCAGCGGCTGGTCCCCGGCCGCGAGCGCCTGGCGCTGCGCCCGCTGCTGCCCGCCCCAGACCACGCCGCCACGGTCAGTGTCGCACCCTGCACCCTACACACCTCACACGTTACACCTTCCTCGTGCACGTGGAGGGCGCGCCCCACCCGCCCGCCCTGCAGCGGCTGGTCCCCGGCCGCGAGCGCCTGGCGCTGCGCCCGCTGCTGCCCGCCCCAGACCACGCCGCCACGGTCAGTGTCGCACCCTGCACCCTACACACCTCACACGTTACACCTTCCTCGTGCACGTGGAGGGCGCGCCCCACCCGCCCGCCCTGCAGCGGCTGGTCCCCGGCCGCGAGCGCCTGGCGCTGCGCCCGCTGCTGCCCGCCCCAGACCACGCCGCCACGGTCAGTGTCGCACCCTGCACCCTACACACCTCACACGTTACACCTTCCTCGTGCACGTGGAGGGCGCGCCCCACCCGCCCGCCCTGCAGCGGCTGGTCCCCGGCCGCGAGCGCCTGGCGCTGCGCCCGCTGCTGCCCGCCCCAGACCACGCCGCCACGGTCAGTGTCGCACCCTGCACCCTACACACCTCACACGTTACACCTTCCTCGTGCACGTGGAGGGCGCGCCCCACCCGCCCGCCCTGCAGCGGCTGGTCCCCGGCCGCGAGCGCCTGGCGCTGCGCCCGCTGCTGCCCGCCCCAGACCACGCCGCCACGGTCAGTGTCGCACCCTGCACCCTACACACCTCACACGTTACACCTTCCTCGTGCACGTGGAGGGCGCGCCCCACCCGCCCGCCCTGCAGCGGCTGGTCCCCGGCCGCGAGCGCCTGGCGCTGCGCCCGCTGCTGCCCGCCCCAGACCACGCCGCCACGGTCAGTGTCGCACCCTGCACCCTACACACCTCACACGTTACACCTTCCTCGTGCACGTGGAGGGCGCGCCCCACCCGCCCGCCCTGCAGCGGCTGGTCCCCGGCCGCGAGCGCCTGGCGCTGCGCCCGCTGCTGCCCGCCCCAGACCACGCCGCCACGGTCAGTGTCGCACCCTGCACCCTACACACCTCACACGTTACACCTTCCTCGTGGACGTGGAGGGCGCGCCCCACCCGCCCGCCCTGCAGCGGCTGGTCCCCGGCCGCGAGCGCCTGGCGCTGCGCCCGCTGCTGCCCGCCCCAGACCACGCCGCCACGGTCAGTGTCGCACCCTGCACCCTACACACCTCACACGTTACACCTTCCTCGTGCACGTGGAGGGCGCGCCCCACCCGCCCGCCCTGCAGCGGCTGGTCCCCGGCCGCGAGCGCCTGGCGCTGCGCCCGCTGCTGCCCGCCCCAGACCACGCCGCCACGGTCAGTGTCGCACCCTGCACCCTACACACCTCACACGTTACACCTTCCTCGTGCACGTGGAGGGCGCGCCCCACCCGCCCGCCCTGCAGCGGCTGGTCCCCGGCCGCGAGCGCCTGGCGCTGCGCCCGCTGCTGCCCGCCCCAGACCACGCCGCCACGGTCAGTGTCGCACCCTGCACCCTACACACCTCACACGTTACACCTTCCTCGTGCACGTGGAGGGCGCGCATGCAGCAATTTAACTAACCTAGCAACCTTTTTTTTTTGCGTGATTTGTGAACTGAAATTCTTGGAGAAAATTTTTGGTCATAATAATTTTTTTTTGTGGCGAAATCCTCATGGATTCCTTCCGCTGCGGGGCAACGAAAAGGTTATGCTGGACTCCTGCCGGCTAAAACCCCACGGTGGTAACCATCAGCGTATATGAGTATGGGACGTGGAGTCCTGGTCCTGTCTACCGCAGTAGAAGCAGTTCCTAATATAATCACAATACCTATTGATATGATTTAAGGTATCGATTTTCGTCATTTTCATTAATTTGTCATAACTGAACTTACTGATATTATTTTTCCCGGGACTGGTATGGCCTCCTGCCCCTCGATACAGGATGAAATCTTAGTGTGGGGGTAAGGTTAGGTTAACAAAAAAAAAAGAATCCTTATTTGTAGACATTATTACCTTATTTTTAACAGTGGTAGAGCCACGCGGCAGCTTTTGCTGTCGCACGGATGGGCCGGCTCGAACCGGGGTGGTACCACGACCTCACAGAATACCAGCGTGAAGTAGAGGTTTACCTCTGCGTTTCGCTTGGTGAGTGCAGGTAGCCGGAGGCCCTTTTTAGTGGAAATGAGGCATTCCATCTTAGCCCTCACGGGTGACAACGCATCTACATTTTGATTTGTAATAGAGGATAGATGTACTTACCATCAGGTGGACTGTGTGCTCGTTTGTCACCCTTTTCCTATAAATAAAAATGTAGAGCTTAAATTTTAGTGTAATAAAGAATATTTCATGAATAAGAATATTTTATATTACAAAAGTATTTTATTTCGAGTAAAGTTGTTTTGTAATAGCGCCATCTACTTCATTCTATGGCTAAAGTCAATTTATCGAACAATAATTGATTGACTCTCAAGATGGTACGTAAAATAGACGCTAGATGGCCTAAATAAATATGACCAATTTAATATAATACT
Source organism: Parnassius glacialis (assembly GCA_033319125.1). Classification (NCBI taxonomy): domain Eukaryota; kingdom Metazoa; phylum Arthropoda; class Insecta; order Lepidoptera; family Papilionidae; genus Parnassius; species Parnassius glacialis. The sequence goes on along the minus strand of JAVANC010000004.1, from coordinate 72,477,710 downwards.
CTCTCATTCTCTCGCAGGGTAAATCCTATAGATGTATATGTGTGTCTCTTTTTAGTATCGCTTTTTCGTTTCATCGAGTTTCAAGTCACAACAAATCTAAAGAAGTTTTCATTTGAATAGGGTGGTGGTGGCAGTGGTGGTGGTGGGGGCGGTCCGTGGCGCGGCGAGGGCGTGCGGCACACGGCGGGCTCGTGGCAGCGCGCCGACGAGCTGCTCGCCGCGCCCGCCAGCCGTGCCATCGTGCCACCGCTGCCCGCCGCCGCCCGTACTCGACTCGAACAAGCTAGGTATGAACACGTACAAGTATACGAATATACATGCGTACACGCGCACACGTAATAAAAATGCATACATGTATAAATGCATGCAAAAATTAATTAAAAAAACTTACGGATTTAACCTTTTGACCGCCAAAGTCGCCTATACTTGACTAGCACCTGCGGGCCCTGAGCGCCAACGACGTCTATAGTCGACAAAAAACCCGGCCCACAAAAATATGAAATAAAGATATTGGAAAATTATTACTGGTATTTTAATTCCACACCTCAAAAAAGAATAACCCAGCAATATGTGAGTATAAAAAACAAGTCTTCCTAGAGCCACAAGCACTAAGAAACATTGATCTAAAAAAATGGATTTTTATCTAAGCAAATACTATGTCCAGCACGCCAAAGTCGTCTATAGTTGACCGCTAGTGCCGTGCGAGGGAGGCATAGATTTATTGAAAACTAGCCAAAATTTAGCTCAAACGTGTTATTTTTTAACTATTATTATTGATATTTGAATGAAACAAAAGGGTAGAAACATAAAACTATAATTAGTTACATGAATAAAAAACTATTATCAAATCATCTTCGCATAATAAATCCAATATCTCAACTCTGGCGCATCCTTAGCGCGTCATCGAACATCAGTTCACTGGGCGCCGTGGTCAAGGATAGACGATACCCTGATGACGTCATAAGTGATTAGCGGGAAAAGTAGTGCAGTGCAACATGAACGATTCTGACTGATTTACCTAGTGCGAAAAATTATATACAATTGTTGATTAGTGAATAATTATACAACTTTTTTATTTTAATAATATAAAATTACAAATAATAAATGTGTTTTTTTTTTACTTAAGGTATGAGAGCAATTTTTTATTTTGTGTTGTGTGATTTTCTTTTTCAATCTCAAAATCATCTGGCAGCATCAGCGTCATATCATTCCCCCATTGTTATAAGAGCGTTAGACTTTTCTTCTGTGCTTCACTTAGCCTACGCCTCCCCCGACACATAAAATATTTTGATTCGATGTCTGTATATTTTAGTTAGATCGATTTCGAAATCGATACACAACATAAGACACGGCTACATCTCTTAAGAAAGTTTCAAAAAGGAAGGTCAGCTGTGCCGTTGTCGTCCAGTCGTGACAGTGACGTCATCATGATGGAGAGTAGTGGTTTACTTCTATTTTTTTGATATTGTTTGCTTTTTATTTATGTACAAAGTACATATACAAAAAGAGTGGAAGACAGCGCAAGATTAAATAAAACATATCAGATTATAAAGCGTCATTTATTGCATAAAAAACCAATAAAAACAAGTTATTTTATGTTATCGATATATCAACTCTTGGCAACACTATTATTGTCGTAGGTATTTTTGTTTACTTTTCGCTTTGGTGTACAGGACACGGTAATGCGTTTTTGGCGTGGCGGTCAAAAGGTTAAAGAAGATATTTTAAGTTCAGTCTTACAATTTCATCTTTAAGTGCGTAGATATTGCGGCATCACGTCCTAGTGTATTTAAAAAGCAAATTCTCTCTCAAAAATTTTCACACTCTTATAATCATTTATTTCTGTATGTAAACTGCGGTAAGTGTTGTTGGTTATGATTGGTTATGATTGTTTTTATCATCCTTGTTCTTCAAATATTTTACTGTGCCATTGTTTATTTACCCCAATAAAATAAAATAAACATGTTGTAATTAATTTATATGTACATGAAATTATGCTATTAAATAAAATATAGTGGTGGTATATTACTTTCATATGTTTCTCAACTATTACAATAATTTAATGCAATGACTGACACAATATAACAACTCCGAACATACTCCGTTATTATTTCTATATATTTTAATTATTAATCTGTGGTGGTTCAACTTTTACCAGAGATAGACCATATTGTAAGCAAATCTTTTTTGACATATCGTATTATAAAGCAGGGACCAAGCATGTTCCTTGTGGTAGCCCTGCTAGAGAGAAACAGATTTCTTAAGCAAAATAGGCTTCTTATTTATTTAACCCGAAACTAGATATATTTAATCTAGTTTCGGAAGCCAAATGGAATGATATATTTTATCAAATGCATTAGCAAAATCAAGGCACTCGATCTCTGTATTGTAATTTTAAATTTGTTTAATTATAATTTGGTTAAAAAGACTTGTGTTTTTTTTATTTTTAACGAATATTAAAAGGTTTTTTATTTTTTTCAGTATATTTGGCAAAAGTTATTGGAATAAGTTACTGAATCAAATAATTTTGAAAGACCTTAAATAGATTATTGTACATATTTATCGTATATTTTATTAATTTTTTGTATAACAGTGAATAGATTTTATGTGACCACGTGTTTCGTCTCTAAACGATGCCTTAGGTGAAGTAGATTTTGCGGTGGCTGACTGCTAAGAATAAAAAAATATTACTTTATTGGCATCGTAGAAAAAATTTACATATGAACTAATTTCTTAATAAAATTTACCAAATGGAGGTAACTCAGCTTTGCTTACATGGGACTAAGATCCCATGAAGTGCTGGTTTTCAGCCACTCCCTGTGATGTTACATGGGTTTAATATCAAAGTTTTATATAGGATGTGTAATTTTATGATTCTTGCATTATAGTTTGTGTCTGTGAGTGTGCTTGTTCGAATTGTATAATATGGATGCTGTGTACTGACGATCTAAAAGAATTCTCTGATTCCCTTAGAGCGTACATGGCAACATTTGTAGCGTGTTGTGAGATGTGTGGTGTGTGTTTGTAGTGCGGAGATGAACGCGTGCGAGTGGGCGTGGTATCGTCGCGAGATGAGACGGCGGCCGCTCATGATCAGCACGGCGCCCGACGTACGTGCGAGTGTTGTGAGATGTGTGGTGTGTGTTTGTAGTGCGGAGATGAACGCGTGCGAGTGGGCGTGGTATCGTCGCGAGATAAGACGGCGGCCGCTCATGATCAGCACGGCGCCCGACGTACGTGCGAGTGTTGTGAGATGTGTGGTGTGTGTTTGTAGTGCGGAGATGAACGCGTGCGAGTGGGCGTGGTATCGTCGCGAGATGAGACGGCGGCCGCTCATGATCAGCACGCCGCCCGACGTACGTGCGAGTGTTGTGAGATGTGTGGTGTGCGTTTGTAGTGCGGAGATGAACGCGTGCGAGTGGGCGTGGTATCGTCGCGAGATGAGACGGCGGCCGCTCATGATCAGCATGGCGCCCGACGTACGTGCGAGTGTTGTGAGATGTGTGGTGTGCGTTTGTAGTGCGGAGATGAACGCGTGCGAGTGGGCGTGGTATCGTCGCGAGATGAGACGGCGGCCGCTCATGATCAGCACGGCGCCCGACGTACGTGCGAGTGTTGTGAGATGTGTGGTGTGTGTTTGTAGTGCGGAGATGAACGCGTGCGAGTGGGCGTGGTATCGTCGCGAGATGAGACGGCGGCCGCTCATGATCAGCACGGCGCCTGACGTACGTGCGAGTGTTGTTAGATGTGTGGTGTGTGTTTGTAGTGCGGAGATGAACGCGTGCGAGTGGGCGTGGTATCGTCGCGAGATGAGACGGCGGCCGCTCATGATCAGCACGGCGCCCGACGTACGTGCGAGTGTTGTGAGATGTGTGGTGTGCGTTTGTAGTGCGGAGATGAACGCGTGCGAGTGGGCGTGGTATCGTCGCGAGATGAGACGGCGGCCGCTCATGATCAGCATGGCGCCCGACGTACGTGCGAGTGTTGTGAGATGTGTGGTGTGCGTTTGTAGTGCGGAGATGAACGCGTGCGAGTGGGCGTGGTATCGTCGCGAGATGAGACGGCGGCCGCTCATGATCAGCACGGCGCCCGACGTACGTGCGAGTGTTGTGAGATGTGTGGTGTGTGTTTGTAGTGCGGAGATGAACGCGTGCGAGTGGGCGTGGTATCGTCGCGAGATGAGACGGCGGCCGCTCATGATCAGCACGGCGCCTGACGTACGTGCGAGTGTTGTTAGATGTGTGGTGTGTGTTTGTAGTGCGGAGATGAACGCGTGCGAGTGGGCGTGGTATCGTCGCGAGATGAGACGGCGGCCGCTCATGATCAGCACGGCGCCCGACGTACGTGCGAGTGTTGTGAGATGTGTGGTGTGTGTTTGTAGTGCGGAGATGAACGCGTGCGAGTGGGCGTGGTATCGTCGCGAGATGAGACGGCGGCCGCTCATGATCAGCACGGCGCCCGACGTACGTGCGAGTGTTGTGAGATGTGTGGTGTGTGTTTGTAGTGCGGAGATGAACGCGTGCGACTGGGCGTGGTATCGTCGCGAGATGAGATGGCGGCCGCTCATGATCAGCACGGCGCCCGACGTACGTGCGAGTGTTGTGAGATGTGTGGTGTGTGTTTGTAGTGCGGAGATGAACGCGTGCGAGTGGGCGTGGTATCGTCGCGAGATGAGACGGCGGCCGCTCATGATCAGCACGGCGCCCGACGTACGTGCGAGTGTTGTGAGATGTGTGGTGTGTGTTTGTAGTGCGGAGATGAACGCGTGCGAGTGGGCGTGGTATCGTCGCGAGATGAGACGGCGGCCGCTCATGATCAGCACGGCGCCTGACGTACGTGCGAGTGTTGTTAGATGTGTGGTGTGTGTTTGTAGTGCGGAGATGAACGCGTGCGAGTGGGCGTGGTATCGTCGCGAGATGAGACGGCGGCCGCTCATGATCAGCACGGCGCCCGACATACGTGCGAGTGTTGTGAGATGTGTGGTGTGTGTTTGTAGTGCGGAGATGAACGCGTGCGAGTGGGCGTGGTATCGTCGCGAGATGAGACGGCGGCCGCTCATGATCAGCACGGCGCCCGACGTACGTGCGAGTGTTGTGAGATGTGTGGTGTGTGTTTGTAGTGCGGAGATGAACGCGTGCGAGTGGGCGTGGTATCGTCGCGAGACGAGACGGCGGCCGCTCATGATCAGCACGTCGCCCGACGTACGTGCGAGTGTTGTGAGATGTGTGGTGTGCGTTTGTAGTGCGGAGATGAACGCGTGCGAGTGGGCGTGGTATCGTCGCGAGATGAGACGGCGGCCGCTCATGATCAGCACGGCGCCCGACGTACGTGCGAGTGTTGTGAGATGTGTGGTGTGCGTTTGTAGTGCGGAGATGAACGCGTGCGAGTGGGCGTGGTATCGTCGCGAGATGAGACGGCGGCCGCTCATGATCAGCATGGCGCCCGACGTACGTGCGAGTGTTGTGAGATGTGTGGTGTGCGTTTGTAGTGCGGAGATGAACGCGTGCGAGTGGGCGTGGTATCGTCGCGAGATGAGACGGCGGCCGCTCATGATCAGCACGGCGCCCGACGTACGTGCGAGTGTTGTGAGATGTGTGGTGTGTGTTTGTAGTGCGGAGATGAACGCGTGCGAGTGGGCGTGGTATCGTCGCGAGATGAGACGGCGGCCGCTCATGATCAGCACGGCGCCTGACGTACGTGCGAGTGTTGTTAGATGTGTGGTGTGTGTTTGTAGTGCGGAGATGAACGCGTGCGAGTGGGCGTGGTATCGTCGCGAGATGAGACGGCGGCCGCTCATGATCAGCACGGCGCCCGACGTACGTGCGAGTGTTGTGAGATGTGTGGTGTGTGTTTGTAGTGCGGAGATGAACGCGTGCGAGTGGGCGCGGTATCGTCGCGAGATGAGACGGCGGCCGCTCATGATCAGCACGGCGCCCGACGTACGTGCGAGTGTTGTGAGATGTGTGGTGTGTGTTTGTAGTGCGGAGATGAACGCGTGCGAGTGGGCGTGGTATCGTCGCGAGATGAGACGGCGGCCGCTCATGATCAGTACGGCGCCCGACGCGCCGCGGCGAGCCGGTCGTCGACCCCGCGCTGCACCTCGCCCCACGCCCCGCCCAACGCCACGCCCACAACCAGTAAGTCACTGATTCGATCGTTTATTTGTTTGTACACTCATACGCTTGTGTGGTTAAAGAAACTTTATTAGATACACGCCACGTTTGCAGTCCGTGAGTTATTCATTCATTCATTCATTTATACAGTCATTCCATTTTGTGGTTAGAGGAACTATTAGCCACATTACAAGAGTCATTCATAACATTCGTTCTTACATTCATTTGTACTCTTATTCACTTTTGTAGGTAAATAAACTTATAGAGTCACTCCTTCGTGCATTTGTATGCTCATTCATTTGTATACACTCATACTCTTGAAGTGTGTATGTACTTAGTTACGTGGTATCTATGTATGTATACGTCATATAATTCACATCATTCTATCTTTAATATAATATTGTGTTTATTCTAATAAAGGTCACTCTTAATTCAGATTTCGTTGTTTGAATCACTCTTCCGTACACTCTTTTGGGTTAATTCAACTTTATCAGTCGCGCCCACGCGTCATTAAATAGTTCATCCACAAATTAATCCATTAGTTGGTTCATTCATACATTCATTTGTACAGTTATCATATTTTGTGATTACAGAAACTTTATTAGCTACAGAGCGCGAGTCATTGATTGATAGATTCATTACTTACTTCATTTGTACACTCTTTTGTGGTTGTACACTCTTTTTAGCTACGCCCAACGCCCCACCTGCAGCCGGCGAGTTGTTCGTTCGTTCATTTGTACACTCACATTCATTTGCACACTCATTCTATTTTGTGGTTAAAGAAACTTTATAGCTATAGTCCGTAAGTGTTTCATTCATTCATTCGTTCACACATTAATTTGTGCGCTCGTATTATTTTTTGGTTAAAGTTAGCCATATCCCGTAATTCACTCATTAGAAAAACTTTATTAGCTACGTTCAAAGCCTTACTTTACTTCTACTGTCCTTCACGGCAAAGACGTTAAATTGTTCGAAAAGTGTAAAGATTAATGATATTAAAACAAAATAAAAAGTTCTTACTGTAGGTTTACTAATCCAACCCTTTGTCAGCAGACGATACGTGTTGAGGAAGAACCCCCGGAGGAGAGTTCCAGCGACACGTCGGATGAGAGCGTGCGACTCTCAGCCTCCGCACACTCCGCTCATTCTTCCCGCTCCTCCCGCTCCTCCCGTTCCTCCCACTCCTCCCGATCGTACGGCTCCTCGCGGTCCAGGCGCTCCAGCGATGAACACTCCGAATCTGACAGGTGAGACACGGCACAGTTTTAATTAATAATGGACTCAGCGCCACGGACAGAAGGAATCTCGATAAACGCTACTATTTCTGTACGTACACGTGTACATGTGGTATATTTATCCAGTATAATTTTGGCCGTCGCATGTCAAGTACATTAACAAGTGGTTAATCAATATTTGTTTTGAAAATCGTTACCTCCAAAATAAGATTTTCTCCTGTATCGTGGGGGCAGTTGACATACATACATTTCATAAGGACAAACATGCGGACCCGGTACAATTATTTGTAGATCATACAAAAAATTTTCCCGTGCGGGATACGAACCCGCGTTCTCTAGCGTGCAACTCACTGCGCCACAGAGCCGTCTTAATAGACAAATGTATACCTAACGTTTTCTTCATTAAGTATTTATGTAATGAGAGTGTTGTATACAATTCTAAATTGTGCATTGATTTGGTCCTTCGAGCCGGATCTGAATTCATATAATGTAATGTCAAATTTATAGAAATAAATTACATTTATTTTCGTAAATTTATTCGGTTATGTGTTCTGTACATTTGTCATAAATCAAGTAATATCAATTTCATAAAAAAAATCAAAAGGTCTAACAAAATAAATAAAATATTCTTAATGCCGAAGCTAAGAGGTTAAAATCATTATATTATATTATATTAAAGTAAATGAAAATAAAATTTCAAGTTCAAAATAATGTAAATTGATTTAGAAATTTATTGCCTTAGCTCGCACACTGGCAATAGGACTGACAAGTGAGTAATCAAATATTATTACATGGTCACGCTCCAATTTTTCGTTCACGCATTATAGTCTATAAAAGTTCACTACTGTCACAACGCTATATATATATATATATATATATATATATATATATATATATATATATATATATATATATATACACACACACACATATATATTATAAATTAAGCTCTAGAGAGATTATGATTACATGCCTCCATGCTATCTAAACATTGAGTGGTTGCTATAGTGAGTTTTGTAAGTTTATACGTGGTACGTGGTAGAGCCACACTGCAGCTATAATATGGTTGTATCACGAAAGGGTCGGCTCTACCGGGGTAGGACCACGGTCTTACAGAATACCGGCGTGAAATTGCAGCTTAATGCTGCTATTTTGCGTATGGTGAGTGTAGAAGACCTGAGATCGTTACAACTGGAAACGAGGCATTCTTATTTTTTATATATCCATTTTAGTCCTGAGGGGTGACAACGTATTTGTAGTATAGTTGTAGCACGAATGGGTCGGCTCGACCGGGGAAGGACCACGCTATCACAGAATACTAGCTTAAAATAGTTTCTTATGGAGAGTGTAGAGAACCGGAGACCCTTTTTACGAAAAAGAGGCATTCCATCTTAGTCCTCACGGGTGACAACGCATTTGTATTTTGATTCGCAAATGAGGGTAGATGTAGATGTCTATGGGCCACAGCAACCACTTACCATCAGGTGGACTGTGTGGTCGTCTGTCACCGTATCTTATAAAAAAAAAGGTGGACTGAATGCATGCTTCCATGCCATCCAAACATTGCGTGGTGGGTAGTATAAGTTTTGTGTGTGTTGAGAGTTGTTGAGGTGTGCGCTTGTTGTTTAGCTCGGCGTCGTCGCAGTACTCGGACTGGCAGGGCGGCCAGAGCGGGCCCGCGCTCGCGCCGCCCGTGCGCCTGCGCCGCCGCCCGCAGCCCGTCGCCAGGTGCCGCACGCACACGCACACGCACACACACACGCTCGCGCACACGTATACACACATGCACACGTTCACGTACACGCACACGTACACGCACAAGTTCACATAACAAGTTCACGTACAAACACACGTTCACGTACACGCACACGTTCACGTACACGTTAATGTACACGGACAATTACACGTTCACGTACACGCACACGTACACATTCACGTACGCGTACAAGCACACGTACACGCACCCGTTCATGTACACGCACAGGTATACGTACACGTTCACGTACACGCACACGTTCACGTACACGTAGACGCACACGTACAAGCATACGTACACGTACACGTTCACGAACACGCACACGTTCACGAACACTACCTGCATGCATTATCCATATACCTTACACTGTACTCAGTTTACCCCTGAGTTTTAAAATATATAATAAATATAAAATTTAAAATAGATTGCTTAAATTTTTATATTTAATTTAAGTGTAAGGAAACGAAACTGTTGCCTGATAAAGACAACTGTGAAATAGAAGTTTTGTCCTATATATTGTATATTTCAATGTCAACTCGTACGTGCAGATACAGTCCCAGTACGACGACAACATCGAAACGCGGGGCGGCGAGCGCTGCTTCAAGCGGGCCGGGGAGCGGGGCGGCGAGCGGGGCGGCGGGCGGGGCGGGCGGCGGGGAGGGCGGCGAGGCGGCCGACGCGCTCCGCGTGAGCGAGTGGCTGACGGCCGTGTCGCCGCGCAAGGCGCCCTACCAGCCGCAGATGGGCGACCACGTCATGTACTTTCGCCTGGTCAGCGCCATGTTTGAGCTCTATTACAATACGTCTATTTATTTATTTTTATGTTATGGACAACTAACAGCTTATAAATCTTACATAAATAACATGTTTATTCACAAGAAGCCAATAACAGGTTCTCACTAATGGATATACAATAACAATCTTTCGTCGTTTAAACGACTATTAAAAAGTTCAATTTAAATTTACAACATGCATAAATTGAATAAGTAAATCAGATAATAATAGCCAAAAGGAAAAGAAAATCATGTTTATGCTCAATACATAATATATTTTTATTGATTATGACATAAAAAATTAGGTCTTGTAGTGGTGACGAAAGAGATTCCACTTGCCTGTTGTTGGCAACTTGGCACTTGGCTGTTGTAAAAGGCGATATAAAAAACAATAATGGGAGATAAGTAGCAGCGTCTTCCTAATAACAAATCAAAATTATAAAATGTGGTTACTGAACCGCTTGCCATACGCGGCAATTATGGAAAATATAGGGGTAGGTCCTATGGGGGTAGGTCTATTTTAGCAGTGGAATTTTGGCAGGCTGATGGAATGTGTCTTAAACACAGAATACCAGCGTGAAGTAGAAGTTTACCTCTGCGTTTCGCTTGGTGAGTGCAGGTGGCCGGAGGCCCTTTTTACTGGAAATGAGGCATTCCATCATAGTCCTCACGGGTGACAACGCATCTACATTTAAATTTGTAACAGAGGATAGATGTAGATGTCTATGGGCCGCAGCAACCACTTACCATCAGGTGGACTGTGTGCTCGTTTGTCACCCTTATCCTATAAAAAAAAAACATTAAGAATTAATGTCGGCCAAACAATCATTGTACTTTTTCCGTGTGAGAAATGAACTCAAAAAAGTTAACGATTTTCAACTGTTTCCAGGGTCACCAGCGCTACTTCGAGGCTGTTGCGGAGAAGGATTTGTACAAAATAAACCTTAGAGATAAGCCGTGGGAGAGAATGCATATCTACGTAAGTGTAACTAATAACTATGGTCATCGAATAAAGTCATACAGTAATCTATATAAGTATTTACTACATGTTTTATATTCTTCCTTTCTTTTTGTTACGCTTTCTCTTTCTCTCTTTCGAGAATCAATAAATTGCAATTTGCCAATTTAAAGCCAAGACCTAGAAGGTGATGTAGGGGATGTGCTGTGTTCTCATACCCCTTTTTGATCAACAGCATCTGGTATTATATACCTAGTCAGGTCATAAATTCTGTCACATGTTTAATATAAAATAATTGAAACAAGTTTATTCATTATGCAATAATTTATATACCAAAATGAACTTAACAAAACATAGATTCTTATGACACTAAAGTTTATTCAAAATGACCTCCGTGATTTTGAATACAGGCCTTCAATCTGCGCGGCCAGTCGTCTATCGCAGCACGAACGAGTTCCATGTCAATATCGGCGGCTGCCTTAATCAAGGATGTCTTGAGTGACTCCAAATTGGGATGAGGCTTTGAGCACGCCTTTTCCTCCAAGTGTTGCCATATCTTGTAATCTAACGGATTCAAATCTGGACTGGAGGAGGGCCAGTCTTCGTGCCGGATGAAGTCGATTTCACGCGCCGCCAGCCAGTCTTGTGTGCTCTTCGCTCTATGAGCTGGCGCCGAATCTTGTTGGAATACCCAGTGCCTGTTATTGAACATGGTATGAGAAACAGGTTCCACAAGGTTCGTCAGGACTGTATTTTGATACACAACTGCATTCGTTTTTACACCTTTCTCACAAAAATGTACCTCTGTTAAGCCCCAATAAGAAACTCCCAACCATACCATGAGCGAGGATGGAAAATGACCTCGTTGGACACGCGGAATACGGTTGCTCGCTTCTTTACTACTGTGTGCGTACACCTTGTCATTTTGTTTGTTGTAGCTCTCTTCTACGGTAAAAATTTTTTCATCCGAAAAAAGAATTTCCCGATATTTTTTTCCCGCGTACCGCTTCAACAAATCGCGGCATCTCTTCAATCTCAGGTCCATTAGACGAGCATTCAAATGATGTCCTGTTTTTCTTCGATATGCCCGAAGCGTTAAGTCTTCATTTAACACCCTTTTCACCGTGGTTCTGCTTAACCCCATCTGAAGGGCCAACAGTTTCTGCTTACGTTTGGGATTTCTTTGAATTCGCACCTTCACAGCTTTTATCACTGCTGGAGTCCTAACAGAACGAGGGCGACCATTTCTTGACCTGTCATCTACACTAGAGTCTTCATTGTATCGTTTGATGGTACGATAAACGAATCTTTTGGTTATATTCAAATTTTTCAGTATGTCATAAATTTGAATTGGCGCGTAACCGCAACGATCCAACGCAATAACTGCAGCACGGTCTTCTTTAAGCGTCCACTCCATATTTAAAAATGAGTAAAATTCTAAAAAGTATACAGTTTTATTTTCATGAACAATTCGAAATTCGAATTCAATAAACTTTTTTGTGGCCAGCATTCTAAAAGAAAAGTTTTCACAGTGTGACAATACTTATGACTTGACTGTGTAAAAGTTTGACCTTGAGCGACAGATAAGTGTACGGACTTCGGAACTAAAAACTCGTGGATACGATTTCGCCTTCGAATTATTGTTGAAGAGAATATAAGTAGTGGTAGAGCCATGCTGCAGCTATATTAGTGGTATAGTTGTAGCACAAATGGGTCGGCTCGACCGGGGAAGGACAACGCTCTCACAAAATACCAGCGTCAAATAGCAGCTTAATGCTGCTGTATTTCTCATGGTTAGTGTAGAGAACCGGAGACCCTTTTTACTGGAAACGAGGTATTCCATTTTTGTCCTCACGGGTGACAATTGCTGCATTTTATTCGCAAATGAGGATAGAAGTAGATGTCTATGGGCCACAGCAACCACTTAGGTGGACTGTGTGCTCGTTTGTCACCCTTATCCTATAAATAAACAGTGGTTGAAGAGAATATAAGTATAAAAATATTCATCGTGCTCGAAGGACCAGGATGGCCAACGGTCCTGCATTGTGTTATGCATGTAGTTACTGACAATTTTACTCACAAACGTCAATCGCCTGTATACCATCGTGACTTGCTAAGGTTAATATTATTCAAAACTAACCTTACTGACTACATAAAATGAAATTAAAAATAATTATTGCGATTTTTACGTCGACGTTTAGTCTCGGCTTAAAACATTACTCTACCCCACATTTTCCCCTTGGAGTGTTTAGAGGTGACATAGGAAGATGAAAAAGAGATTGGCGGCAGCGTATAATATCTCAAAATAATAAACAAAAAGCGATTACCAACCTTGTCAAGTGTGGCGACTGTGGCAAATTTCTATCCTATGTGTTAATCGGAGTGGATTTTTTAATAGAAAGAAAACTCTTAAAATACTTACACATCACCGTCCATAATACGACATGTGTTTTGCCTCTAAACGAAGCTTCATCCGGAGAACTAGTTTCGCTCCGAGACTGTCATTTCTATCAATATATTTTGCCAAATTACGTAGTTTAAAAGACAAAAGTTATCTTTTTTTTTAATTTATTTTGATAAAATCCATTTTTTACTGCAAAATGTGCATTGAAAATAAAGTATCAAAATTTATTTTATTTGTGGTTCACTATTTTGGTTATAAGGGCTTACACATAAAAGATAGATATATCCTGTGGCGGACATTTTTGTAGAACTATTTAGGAGAAACAATTCCACCATACATTATATTTGTGTAACTTTTACAGCACCGCACGCACAAAATAGCTCGCATATGACAAATTTTTTCCGACTTACTTAAGACTTATCGTTATATTTTGACCAATTTACACAATATCTTTATTAATTATAGCTTATGTGTTATTCTGATATATCAGCTATATTATTGTTAAGTTACTTTAAAATCCATTTAGTAGTTTTTGCGTGAAAGAGTAACAAACATCCATACATCCTCACAAACTTTCACGTTTATAATATTAGTAGGAAAATTTTGATTATTTATGTGTATGAAATTTTTAGATATACAGAACTTAATATAATATAATATTATAAAACACCCTTGTTTATATCTGTATTCGCAAATAAAGAATTGATTGATTGATTGTGGTGTGATGTGTGCAGGAGTGTGAGTCGGCGAAGGTGGTGGGGATGCGGTACGCGGTGCGGGGGGTTAGGGGGGCGCGGGTCGCCAGCCTGCGCCTGTGCGGGGCTCCTCCCGGGGCTCGAACTCGCTGCTTCACCGTGCGCTACCACGACATGCCCGACGTGATCGACTTCCTGGTGCTGCGCGCGCAGTACCACGCCGCGGTCGAGCGCCGCTGGGGGCCCGGTGACCGGTGCGTACACATTAGCGAGCTCACCCACTCACTGACTCACTCACCCATTCCCCCCACTTACCCACACCCACTTACCCGCTCCCCCACTGACCCACTCAGCCGCTCCCTCATTGACCCACTCACCGACTCCCCCGACCCCCACTGACCTTCTTACACCCCCCACTGATCCACTCCCCCACTGACCCACTCCCCCACTGACCCAATACCCCACTCACTTCACCGTGCGCTACAATGACATGCCCGCCGTGATCGACTTCTGGTGCTGCGCACGCAGTACCACGCCGCCGTCGAGCGCCGCTGGGGGCCCGGTGACCGGTGCGTACACATTAGCGAGCTCACACACTCACTGACTCACCCATTCCCCCCACTTACCCACACCCACTCACCCGCTCCCCCACTGACCCACTCAGCCGCTCCCTCACTGACCCACTCACCGATTCCTCCGACCTCCACTGACCTTCTCACATCCCCCACTGATCCACTCCCCCACTGACCCACTACCCCACTCACTTCACCGTGCGCTACAATGACATGCCCGACGTGATCGACTTCTGGTGCTGCGCACGCAGTACCACGCCGCCGTTGAGCGCCGCTGGGGGGCCGGTGATCGATGCGTACACACTAGCGAACTCACCCACTGACTCACTCACCCATTCCCCCCCACAGACCCACTCCCCCACACACCCACTCCCCCACACATCCACTCCCCCACACCCACTCCCCCACTCACGCGCTCCCCCACTGACCCACTCACCCACTCCCCCCACTGACCTACTGACCTACACACACACCCCCTCACTGACCTACTCCCCCACTGACCCACTACCCCACTCACTTCACCGTGCGCTACAACGACATGAAACAGAAACAGAAACTTTTTTATTCAATTTAGATTATAAATAATACTTATTGAAAGTCACTCTTTTGTATAATTACCTCTGGTTCGAAAAAAAATCTCTGTCCTGGGAAGAACCAGCAAGAAACCAAGCGGGACTATTTTTTAAATAAGAGCTTACAATCATGTATGTTACACAAATTAACAACACAACAAATTAGAAATAGCTTGGTAGCGATCACCTCATTTCCAGGGGTTATTATCATCTATAAATTCTTTAATACTATAATAACCCTTTTTATACAAACTTAGTTTAATAAAGTTTTTGAACTTTGAGCAGGTCAAGTTTTGTATATTTTCTGGAATTTTGTTGTAAAATCGTATACATACATCGCCCCAAGAATGAATTACTGACTCGATGGAGTCGAGTAACTTACCAGTTACTCGACTCCATCGAGGAACAGACACAAGCTAGTAGTACTCTACTAGCTTGTGTCTGTTCCTAGTATTTACAGAATGAATATCACTTATTTTTGTATAACTACTTTTATTTTTGTGTACGTACAATTACATTTTCATAAATGTATTGAGAGGCCAAAGTTAATATATTAATTTCCTTAAATTTTTGTCGCAGCGACTCTTTAGGCTTTAAATCATAAATTGCTCTTTTGGCCCTCTTCTGTAAAACAAATATAATTTCAGTGTCAGTTGCATGTCCCCATAGCAAAATACCATACGACATTATGCTATGGAAATAGCTAAAGTAAACTAGTCTAGCTGTTTCAACACTAGTTAGACTTCTAATCTTTTTTACGGCATATGCTGCAGAACTAAGTCTGCTTGCTAGTTTTGATATATGGGGGCCCCATTGAAGCTTCGCGTCTAGTGTGATTCCAAGAAAAATTGTGGTATCTACAAGACTCAGTTTCTCCCCATTTAAAATTACATTTCGAGTCATAAATTTCATACATTTCGTTTTAGTGCCATTTAAGTGCAAATTATTAACATTGAACCAATTTACTAATTTAGATATAGCATTATTTACTTCGTCATATTTTAGCAATTGTCGACTTAATTTGAAAATTAAAGAAGTGTCATCTGCAAATAATACTATATCATGGTTATCTCCTACTACGTAAGGTAAGTCATTAATGTATACAAGAAACAGAAAGGGGCCGAGAATTGAGCCTTGAGGCACGGCCATCTGTACCATCGATTCGGAAGAACTCATACTGTTAATGACAACTTTTTGCGTTCTCTTACTTAAATATGAAATAATTAATTTAAGAGCACCACTTCTTACACCGTAGTGTTGAAGTTTCCTGATTAATGTTTCATGGTGAACACAATCGAAGGCTTTGGATAGGTCACAAAATATACCCAAAGCATCCTGTGAATTCTCCATGAAGCTAATACAAAGGGGAGACGGCATAATCAACTGTGCACTGTGATTCTAAGTAGGTCCTGACGTCATCATAGTGGGCGTGGCTTTAGTTAGTATACTGTCAGCATCCGTCCTGTGCGCTTATGTGTTGAAAAAATCGCAAATCGGTGTATTTTTGTAGTATTAAAAAGAAAAGGATGAAGTGTTGTGTTTTATTGTGTAAAAACTACTCAGATAGACGCCCTGATGTTATGGATGGCATCACATTTCATTTGTAAATAATTTTACACCTAATTTATTAAAATAGTTCTAGGAAAATTTCTTTGCGTCGGCTTTCAAATATAATTAAATATATTCCACACTAGATGGCGACACTTTGTGTCCTGTGAACTAAAAATATAAAGGTACGTAGAGCTCAGTAATGATAAAATATTCATACGAAGGTGCTGAAATTTGTTTTGCATTCAGACAAAGAAATTTTAATCGCCAAAATATTATTTTTATACTTTATAACATTTTGTGGACATGCCGCCATCTACCGTCAAGGTAGCTAAGCTACATTGCAACATCGATATGGAAAGATTCGAGTAGTTTTACTATTTATCGGTAGATGTAGATAATGTAAAGTGGGCGGGGCTTTGTATCCCCTCACCCCGCAAATTGTCACGCGTTGTTACATAGTGAAATTTAATTACAACGTCTCCTCTTTGTATTTGCTTCATGGCATTCTCCCATGCATTAAATATATATTTAATCAGCTCAACACCGGCATCAGTTGTCGAGCGACCCCTTGTGAAACCAAATTGATTTTTATCATGCCCGACGTGATCGACTTCCTGGTACTGCGCGCGCAGCACCACGCCGCCGTTGAGCGCCGCTGGGGCCCGGTGACCGGTGCGTACACATTAGCGAGCTGACCCACTCACCCACTGACCCACTCCCCTACACACCCGCTCCTCCACTGACCCACTCACTGCTCCCCCCCACTGACCGACTCACCTACTGACCTACTCACCCCCCGCCCCCACTGACCCACTCACCTACTGACCTACCCCCACCCCACTGATATATACCCCACTGACCCACTATCCCACTCATTTCACCGTGCGCTACCACGACATGCCCGACGTGATCGACTTCCTTGTGCTGCGCGCGCAGTACCACGTCACCGACGAGCGCCGCTGGGAGTGGGGTGGCTACCGATGTGTACAAACTAGCGAGCTCACCCACTCACTTACTCCCCCAAAGGTCAAAATAAAATAAAGAGCGAATGTTGGTTGTGGCGACAGGTTCCGGTGCATGATCGACGACTCGTGGTGGACGGGCGTGGTGGTGGAGCGCACGGGCGGCGCCGAGGTGGACACGGAGGCGGAGGCGGGGGAGGGGGAGGGGGAGGCGGCGGCCCGGCGCTGGGCGCGGGAGGCCGCCTCGCACTTCCTCTCGCTGAAGGTGCGCTGGGACAACGGCGAGATGGAGCGTCTCTCGCCCTGGGACCTGGAGCCCATCGATCCAAACAGGTCACACACCACTTCGAAAAATTAAAGCTTAGTATGTATGTCACGTGATATCTTCGCCTATAGAGAACTACTTTTTTTAAATTAAATAAGTTAATACTTACAGGTGGGTCCATATACGTTTGGAGAACAAAATCCCACTTCAAGAGTAGTAATATATAATGTAACGCCTATTTTGACGTCAGTGACATTTGGATATTCCTTAGCCCAAACAAAAGGGTATAAAAATTACTTTAAGTAAAAAGATTGTTACTGTTTTTAGGCAAATCTATACAAATAAATAAAATTTAAGTGTTTGTTTGTAATATCAAAATAATAGCTATTTACTAAATGCATATGAAAGTATATACTTATAACGAAAAATATTTTTTTAAATTTTTGTCTGTCTGTTTTCTTTGCGGTACCCTAATTCAATTTAGAAAAATAATTTGGATTCATACATAACAAACGCGGACGAAGTCACAGGAAACGGTTAAGATAAAAGTTACATAGCTACTTCTGCTATCTGAAATAAACTTCAAATGACATTGACAAAATACGCACATAAATAATGACAGCGTTTTCATTGTTACATTAACTGAGTTTTGGCGGGAATTTCACTGTCGGCGGATTGCTGAACTAATTTTACTGTAAAAATAAAAGTTTAAAGTGGATTTTTATATGGAAAAGTGGTGCAGTTTTGTGTATTAAATGTCTGCGCATGTGAATTGTTAGTGAAGATGATACAAGTGCTTGGATGCTAATGTGAATCTCAAGATAATGCCTGCTAAGCCGCCTTGAGATACTGTCGCCATCGACTGTCAGCTGGCTGAAGCTACCGTCAAAATTTCCCACATACTTCACAATGAGACGATCAACATATTGTGAATGAGTACCTATTTAAACAAATTATTAAAATCTACAAAATCAAAGATCCCCAATGAAATGAAGACGTGGATTAAAGAACAACCATCCAAGCTAAAAATCTTAATAAAAAAATTGTCACATTAAACAAAAAAAGTGTTGTTAGATTGTCGAAAGCAACGTTCGCGGTTTACAAAACAAAGAACTAAAGGAGTTACAGAGAAACGAGAATTCAGCGTAACTTAGTGCGCAATGTATAAGTACCGAATAGACCGTCTAGTAGTATATATATTATGTTATATAGTATACCGTGTTTGTGCGTCGACTAAAGTAATTACGGAAATTTCAGCGTAACTTAGTGCGCAATGTGTAAGTGTCGAAGAGGCAGCCTAATGTACACATTTTATGTTATACTGGTTGGCGCTTAGGTTATCACGTTAAGTAGCACATCAGTTAATACAAGTTTATGTATGTCTGTTAAAATAATACAATAAACAAGACTAAAAGAAAATAAAAAATGTATTTTTCGAACAAAATAAATAGCGTAAATATTGACAAGAAATAAATCATCCTTGATAATTTTAGTTTACTGACCTGAAGTGACCTGTAAAACCGGCAACAGCGCTCAGTGCTCACGTGACATTGACATAGGTAATTATAATACCTACACTTGACCATACATAGGTAATTAGGCACGCGTAGGGCGATGCTAATCTGATGTTATCAATGAATCATAAATTTCATGGTATTGTTTTTAACCAAATAATCACTTTAATCTTGAAATCACTCAAGTTTAATAATCAAAACAAATAAAATTTTGAAAAAAAAAATCCTGTCGGTGTATTCTGACGACGTGAAATTGTGATACAAAGCATCTTAAAATTAAAAAAAGTTAAGACGTTAAAAAAATAAAAGCGTGCAATTGAGCACGGGCTGTCACACCACTAAGTTACTAAATATGATTATCTAGCGTATTATTAACGTGTCCTATCACAAACAAATTAAGAAACTTATTAAAATGTCCACAAAACCAAAAAAAAAAACAACAATTGAAACTTAAAGGACGTGAACGAGAAAAACGAAAATTATGTCAAGCGACTCATGAAATGACATGACCTAGGACGCCGGCGTCGGATTAAGTGACGTACTTTCTTACTAATCGTCGCACGCGCCAGAGGTAAATATGAATTTCGACACCCCGTCCCATTTCTTATCACTTCGCGTATAGAGAATTATGCCTTAATTCCTTTATTTTAAGTAAATTTTTCGCTTGAATTTGGTTTCACACACCCGCAGCGCGTGGTCTCTTTGTTTTTAATTTCACGCATAAAATTACGCCTTAAATTGTTAGCCGTAAGTACATTTTTTCCTTGATTTTATCTTTATATGAGTAATTTGAATTGGCAACGTTTAAACTAGGTATATTCGCCTTCAAATGCCATAGGTCTTTGACCTTCTAGTATTCATCAGGTGATATCTGTATGCATTTATATGATGTTATTAAATATTAAAACGAAGAAAATGCTACGGCGACTGGAATATTAATTGTTATATATTTTTTTAGTTGCGTATGTTTAAAGAAATTTATGTACGATACGTCTTTTCATTTAATGTGATAACTATATCGTCACTCGGTATATTATACCGTGTTTGTGCGTCGACTATACGGAAATTTCAGCGTAACTTAGTGCGCAATGTATAAGCACCGAATAGACCGTCTAATAGAATAGAATAGAATAGAATAGAATAATTTTTTATTCAATATAGATCACATGTGTAATACTTATTGAAAGTCATTTTTTACTTTACCACTGGTTCGAAAAAAACCTCTGTCCTGGGAAGAACCAGCAAGAAACCCAGCGGGACTTTTTTTAAAGCAAATTTTACAATAATGGTTGTACTAACTATATAAGTACAAAATTTATTTTAGAAACAGCTTGGAAGCGATCACCTCATTCCCAGGGGTTATTATCAACCATGTATTCATTTATACTATAATAACCCTTTTTATACAGTTTCAACTTAACAAAACATTTAAACTTGCTAATGGAGAGAGCCTGTACACTTTCCGGGACCTTGTTGTAATAGCGTATACATTGCCCCAAGAATGAATTACTGACTCTGTGGAGTCGAGAAACTGGTATCACTAGCTTGTGTTTGTTCCTAGTGTTTACAGAATGCACATCACTTTTTTTACTAAAACTACCTTTGTTTTTGTGAACATACATTAAATTTTCGTAAATATACTGAGAGGCCAAAGTTAATATATTTATTTCTTTAAATTTATCTCTAAGAGACTCTCTCAGTTTTAGGTTGTAAATAGCTCTAATGGCCCTCTTCTGTATTAATAGTATAGATATTAAGTTATATATTATACCGTGTTTGTACGTCGACTAAAGTAGTTATGGAGAATTCAGCGTAACTTAGTGCGCAATGTGTAAGCACCGAATAGACCGTCTAGTAGTATAGATATTATGTTATATATTATACCGTGTTTGTGTGTCGACTAAAGTAGTTACGGAGAATTCAGCGTAACTTAGTGCGCAATGTATAAGTCCGAAGAAGCCGTCTAGTCTATACATTTAATGTTGTATGTATATTATACAGTGTTTGTGCGTCGACTAAATTAGTTATGGAGAATTCAGCGTAACTTAGTGCTCAATGTGTAAGTATCGAATAGGCCTTCTAGTGTATACATTTTATGTTATATATTATACCGTGTTTGTGCGTCGACTAAAGTAGTTACGAAGAATTCAGCGTAACTTAGTGCGTTAAGTATAGGTACCGAAAAGACTGACTAGTAGTATAGATATTATGTTATATATTATACCGTGTTTGGGCGTCGACTAAAGTAGTTACGAAGAATTCAGCGTAACTTAGTGCGTTAAGTATAAGTACCGAAAAGACTGTCTAGTAGTATAGATATTAAGTTATATGTTATATCGTGTTTGTACGTCGACTAAAGTAGTTATAGATAATTCAGCGTAACTTAGTGCGCAATGTATAAGCACCGAATAGACCGTCTAGTAGTTAGATATTAAGTTATATATTATACCGTGTTTGTACGTCGACTAAAGTAGTT
Organism: Parnassius glacialis; assembly: GCA_033319125.1. NCBI lineage: Eukaryota > Metazoa > Arthropoda > Insecta > Lepidoptera > Papilionidae > Parnassius > Parnassius glacialis. The sequence continues at coordinate 72,455,864 of JAVANC010000004.1, read as the reverse complement.
ACGGAGAATTCAGCGTAACTTATTGCGCAATGTATAAGTACTGACTAGACCGTCTAGTAGTATAGATATTGTTTTATATTATACCGTGTTTGTGCGTCGACTAAAGTAGTAACGGAGAATTCAAGGTAACTTAGTGCGCAATGTATAAGTCCGAAGAGGCCGTCTAGTGTATACATTTAATGTTATATGTATATTATAACGTGTTTGTGCGTCGACTAAAGTAGTTACGGAGAATTCAGCGTAACTTAGTGCGCAATGTGTAAGTATCGAAGAGGCCTTCTAGTGTATACATTTTCTATTATACCGTGTTTGTGCGTCGACTAAAGTAGTTACGGAGAATTCAGCGTAACTTAGTGCGTAAAAAGCGACAAAGGGAAACAGGCAGGAGATGGGCAGCAGCATCTTTCTGGTAACGGCAAAAATACAATAATAAACTGCGGTTGCCAACCCGCTCACCAAGCGTGGCAACTATGGCAATATACCCCCCATGATGAAAGTTACGAAGAGACGGCCCCCAGTCCCCGGCGGCCCCGCTATTCCTGGCTACGGTGGTGACCATGGTAACGGCGGGGCAGGGGGAGGACACGGTAATCCTCGAATCCGGCAACTTGCTCTATTACCGGGAGGGCGACCATCTGTCCCAAGGAGGTGTCGGATTTATCGTCCATAAGTCTCTCGTTAACAACGTTGTAAAGATTGCGAGTGTGTCGACGAGGTTTGCGTACCTTATACTCAGAATCACCAAACGGTATTCGCTGAAGGTCATACAGGTTTACGCACCAACCTCGGCACACCCCGATGAGGAGGTGGAGGAAATGTATGAGGATATCTCTAGAGCCATGCATTCCTCCAAAACCCAATATACGGTGTTAATGGGAGACTTCAATGCAAAACTAGGCACAAGAGAGAACGGTGAGCTGAAAGTAGGGAAATTCGGAATAGGGCAACGGAACCCAAGAGGCCAGCAGCTGGCCGACTTCATGGAGAAAGAGGGAGTCTTTATGATGAACTCTTTCTTCCAGAAGCGGCCCCACAGGAAGTGGACCTGGTCGAGCCCCGACGGTTCGACAAAAAATGAGATTGACTTCATTATGACGACCAGACGACAACTGTTCAGTGATGTCTCAGTACCCACGAGGGTGAAAACCGGCAGCGATCACCGAATGGTTAGAGGCACACTAAACCTAAACGTTAAGTTGGAGAGGTTTCGTCTAATGAAGTCAACGTTCCGTCCCGCTCGTGCTCTAATCCAAAGTCCCGAAACCTTTCAGCTCGAATTACAAAACCGTTTTCAGTGCCTAGAAGACCGCAATGAAGTGGACGATTTGAATGTCAAGCTCGTGGAAACTGTCCATGCGGTCGGAGCTAAGTTCTGCAAGACCCGCCGCAGACAAACACAAAAACTCTCCGATCACACTCTTAATCTCATGGCTGTTAGACGGGAGATGAAGCTACATTCTTCAACAGATTTGATAGCATACAGGCAACTGAACAGACAGATCTCCAAATGCATGCGGCGGAACTTACGCAACTTCAATACAGCTCGTATTGAAGAAGCGATCGAGCGGAACCAAGGCTCCAAAGTCTTTGCCAGAGATCTGTCTACCAGAAAGAGCCAACTGTCAAAGCTGAAGACCGAGTGTGGCAGCATCGTTTCCGGGGCACCTGAGATTTTGAGTGAGATTGAGAGGTTCTATGGGCAGCTGTACACGTCATCGTTGGAGCCGCAAGCAAGTGTGAGTCACGATCCAAAAGCGAGTCATATTCGACATTATTCCAATGATATCTTGGACGTCAGTCTGAGCGAGATTAGAATGGCTCTCCAGCACCTTAAAAACGGCAAGGCCCCTGGCGAGGATGGAATTACAGCGGAGCTTCTGAAAGCGGGTGGAAAACCGGTACTTGAAGTCCTTCAGAAGCTTTTTAATTCCGTCCTCCATGGTGGCATTACACCGGAGGCGTGGAGCAGAAGTGCGGGGGTCTTGTTCTTCAAGAAAGGCGACAACGCTCTCTTGAAGAACTACAGACCGATTTCCCTTCTGAACCGCGTCTACGTGCTGTTTTTGAGATTCATTACGAATCGTCTCGCGCGCAGAGTTGACGACTTCCAGCCTCCCGAACAAGCCGGTTTCCAAAAAGGCTTTAGCACCATAGACCACATACATACCCTTGGCAAATTGTACAGAAGTCCGAGGAGTACAATTTGCCACTATGTCTGGCGTATGTGGACTATGAGAAAGCCTTTGATTCCGTCGAAATTTGGGCAGTGCTGCAGTCCCTACAGCGGTGCCAAGTTGACTGTTGGTATATCGAAGTGTTAAAGTGCTTGTACAGTAGGGCTACAATGGCTATCCGAGTACAGAACCAGAGTATGAAACCTATCCAATTGCAGAGAGGTGTAAGACAGGGTGACGTCATATCCCCGAAACTCTTTACCGCTGCATTGGAAGACGTTTTCAAGCTTCTTGACTGGAAAGGATACGGTATCAACATCAATGGCGAGTACATCACTCACCTTCGATTTTCCGACGATATAGTCCTTATGGCAGGATCGCTGCAGGACCTAAGCACTATGCTCAATGACCTCAATAGTGTTTCCCAACGGATAGGTCTTAAGATGAACATGGACAAAACAAAGATCATGTTTAATGTCCATGCCACACTTATGCAGTTGTTGGGAACACTAAGCTCGAAATTGTTGACGAGTACCTGGGACAAATAGTCCGACTAGGTAAGTCCAACTTCGACCGAGAGGTCAATCGACGGATTCAACTCGGTTGGGCAGCGTTCGGGAAATTACGGCACATCTTCTCGTCAGGTATACCTCAAAACTTGAAAACGAGACTGTACACCCAGTGCGGAAACGGAACTGAGACGTGGTCCTTCACTGCTGGCCGTATGAGGAAGCTCAAGGCCGCTCAGCGAGCTATGGAGAGGGCTATGCTCGGAGTTTCTCTGCGTGATAAACTCAGAAGTGTGGATATCCGCAGTAGAACCAAAGTGACCGACATAGCCCAACGGATTAGTAAGTTGAAGTGGCAATGGGCCGGCCATATAGCTCGAAGAACCGACAACCGATGGGGAAGAAAGGTTCTCCAGTAGCAGCCTCGTACCGGCAGGCGAAGTGTAGGGCGTCCCCCCACTAGATGGAGTGACGACTTGGTAAGATATGCAGGAAATCGACGGATGCAGGTGGCTTAGGACCGTGCTTTGTGGCATTCATTGGGGGAGGCTATGTTCAGCAGTGGACTTGTGAAGGGCTGTAATGATGATAGTGCGCAATGTATAAGTCCGAAGAGGCCGTTTAGTATATAAATGTTATGTTATATATTATACCGTGTTTGTGCGTCGACTAAAGTAGTTACGAAGAATTCAGCGTAACTTAGTGCGTAATGTATAAGTACCGATTAGACCATCTAGTAGTATAGATATTATGTTGTATATTTTTTTTTTATAGGATAAGGGTGACAAACGAGCACACAGTCCACCTGATGGTAAGTGGTACTGCGGCCCATAGACATCTACATCTATCCTCGATAAAGAATGAAAATGTAGATGCGTTGTCACCCGTGAGGACTAAGGTGGAATGCCTCGTTTCCAGTAAAAAGGGCCTCCGGCCACCTGCACTCACCAAGCGAAACGCAGAGGTAAACCTCTACTTCACGCTGGTATTCTGTGAGGTCGTGGTACCACCCCGGTTCGAGCCGGCCCATCCGTGCGACAGCAAAAGTTGCCGCGTGGCTCTACCACTGGTAAATATTATACCGTGTTTGTGCATCGACTAAAGTAGTTACGGAGAATTCAGCGTAACTTAGTGCGCAATGTGTAAGGATCGAAGAGGCAGTCTAGTGTATACATTTTATGTTATATATTATACCGTTTTTGTGCATCGACTAAAGTAGTTACGGAGAATTCAGCGTAACTTAGTGCACAATGTGTAAGGATCGAAGAGGCAGTCTAGTGTATACATTTTATGTTATATATTATACCGTGTTTGTGCGTCGACTAAAGTAGTTACGGAGAATTAAGCGTAACTCAAAAGATCGTGGATTCGAATTACGTCATTCGACTACTACCGTGAACCACTCCTAACGCAAGCATTTTAGGGGTCAAAGGGAATATTACAAATGTTAATAGCATTCCCAGTGTTTAAGAAAAATAGTGCTTTAAATGTATTAGTATCTTCAGAGCCCGTGTATACATACATTTGTATATACATAAAATTGTATTTATTTGTGTATACATAAAATTGTGATGTCTGTGGTCCAGATTGCCGCAGGAGCCCGGCGGCGCGGTGCCCGTGGTGGCGGGCGAGCTGGCGGCGGCGCTGCGACGCGACGAGACGCACGAGTGGGAGCCCGGAGCGTGCACCGCACTCGCGGCCCACGTGACCCAGCTGATGTCGCTCGCGGTCGCCGAGCCGTTCGTGGCGCCCGTGGACCTGCAGCTGTACCCGTCGTACGCGCTCGTCGTCGCGTACCCCGTCGACCTGTCCACTGTGCGGGCGCGCTTCGAGAACCTGGTGGGTGGGTCACTACTGCACTCGTCACTACACCACGTCACGTGACCCAGCTGATGTCGCACGCGGTCGCCGAGCCGTTCGGGGCGCCCGTGGACCTGCAGCTGTACCCGTCGTACGCGCTCGTCGTCGCGTACCCCGTCGACCTGTCCACTGTGCGGGCGCGCTTCGAGAACCTGGTGGGTGGGTCACTAGTGCACTAGCTGTTCACCACAGTGGTGGGTCACATGACCCGTCGACCTGTCCATTGTACGGGCGCGCTTCGAGAACCTAGTTCTCTACATCCACCGCACTGCCACTACCTACAGTCATTAATAACAATCATGAGTGCAGCGACGCGCTGGCGACTTGTTGGGAAGAACCAATTTATATATTAGCCAGCTTGTTGAATTGGATTCCCCAAAGGTGTGCTGACCTGTATTGTGTTTACTGTGTAGTGGCAGTGTGAGAATATCCTCCACTCCATATCGTCCCGAGGGTGTCGTAAAAGACGAGCAAAGGTCTTCAGAGTCCATCTTAGTCCTCATGGCTGACAACGCATCTGCATTTTAATTCGCAAACAGAGATAGATGTAGATGCCTATGGGCCACAGCAACCACTTACCATCAGGACTGTGTGCTCGTTTGTCACCCTTATTCTATGAAAAAAAGGGAAACCAAACCAAGACATGGGCAGTAGCGTTTTACTAATAACGACTAAAAATAAAAAATATACTGTAGTTGCCAAGCGTGGCGACTAGGGCAGATGTGAGGCAATGTATGAAGGAGGCCTTTGTTCAGCAGGGGACTTTCATAGACTGTAATAGTAATAATAATATATATTATATATATAATGAAATATAAAAATGTTTATTTCTCCTAACAAAACCACATCGTCATACTCTAAAATGTATGAGGAGATGGTGTCTGAGTTAGGTAATAATGTCTGTGTTAGAAATTACGAGGTCCAGACCCCAGGAGACTTACAAAAGCATTTTTCATCGCTTCTTACGAAACCCACGGAATGATGTTACATCACCACTACACGTCTCGCTGATACTATTACTCAGACTAAATGTAATTAATGTCACATATAGCCTAAATATTTTACTAGTGTTCCGCACAGCTTAGAGTATTCAACTAACAGGAGACGCCATGCGCATAAAGTTCCAAACAAAAAAGTCTGTCACTTCTAGCGGGAGGCGAGGTAACGCACACTAAGCAAATCGGAAACATTGGGCCACGTCGTTACGCACGCACACAGCATAATATGAGCACACGATTAAGCAAAACGCACACAACCTTGAAAATCTCTCATAAATGTCTCATCGTTACAGTGCATAAGCCATAAACAACTAGTGCGAGGGCCTTGTCGATATGGATATGTCGATGAAATTTTATGCAAGTTACATATTAGCAAATTAAATAAAATAAAAATGAACAAATGTATAATGTGTAATATTACATTCAAAGTAAGTTTAAAAAAATACATAAGGTACAAAATAATAATACAAAATTACCAAAATTAAAACAAATTGAAAAAGTAGGTAGTAGGTTTTTAAAGTGAATAAGTTTGGTATATATGTGACGAATACACTTTTTGGGATCACTCTTTTTTTGCGAGGTAGCTAATTCTAGTGCTTGCATATTTTCCATCACCAAGTTTGCCAGTTCAATGTTATGTGGAACGTAATCATTGTCGAAATAATGTTCCTGTATGCTTAAAAATATATAATATGCCTAGTCTATGAAATATTTTTACCATTTTTTAATGTCATGATCAACCGGAAAGGTTATCTGTATAGGGGTTTTAAACGGTCTAATTTTAGAGATTTTACCCAACCTATAGAGTTAAACCGTTTTAAGGCTTAAGGTTGAACTACATCTGGCAGCACGGAATCGCACTTTCCTGTGCTTCTATCCTTTTTGGTCACTCAGAAACGTTATTTACTAGAGCAAGAAAGAGAGCGGGAGTGTATAGTTTCACCCTCAAAAAGCCGATTGTAAACCGGTTTCAAAAGTTTATCTATCATTCTTGACAATCCATACTAATATAATATTATAAATGTGAAAGTGTGACTTTTTGTTTATTTGTTTTTGTCCTTCCTTTACGCAGCAGCGGAATGGAGCAATTAAAAAAAAATAAACATTTGCTATCTCTTGGCCGAAGTTTACACTTAACCAAACATACTTTTTTTCGTCATTTTACTTAGGATTGAATAGATGTCGTCGTAAAAAGCGGTAATATTTTGTGTTCTACAGTACAAAAGTGTAGTACTCTGTATATATTTAACAATAATAGATTATAAATATGACACTGAGATTATTTGTTTGTCCTTATTTATTTATTTAAGCGCTAATAATTCGTGTCTCATCTGAAAACAACAATTTGGTTGACACCATCTAAGACGAAATACTTATAAATAACATTTTAAAATGAATAAATATCATTCACTAAACCTTCCATTTCGATTTGTTACATGTCTTAAATTTTATCCTTCATAATGTAAAATAAACTTGTAGCAAAATAATAAACTTACTTATTTAGTTTCCTTTTATTATTTGATTGGATTACGAAAACCGATTGGTCAAAATGCTCGGAACAAATAGTGCTTGTTCGTTTAGGTACCCAGGTTATATGATTGTCACATGCTTTTATCCAAACTTGGCGCCTGTAAGGATCTTTTGGAAAAGTGTAAAACCAAAGATCTTTTTTAAATATTGTACAAAAAAGAATTTTAAATAACACCTTGGTATTATATATCAAGGTATTAATTATAGTCAAATAAAAACATCGACACTAAAGATTACAGTGAACATCACTATTATTGCCTTGATGATACCATTTTATATACTCGAAATTACCCTTCTTTTCCTTTCATAACGTAACATAATGAAATGAAAATATCTATTTAAAGTGTTTTATATACAATAAAACAATTTAAATTGATGTTTTCATTTCGTTAAAAACAATTAAAGATTATTAATGTTGTTTGAAATAATATAGTTTTGCAAATAGATCACAATAATATTAATGAATTTAAGACTATTCAATAACACGATTTTGTCTTGTGTAATAAGAACAAAAAGAAACGACATTTGTCTACAATTAAGCAAAATTTAATTGTCCTAGTGGTGCAAAAGTCCCTACTATAGTGTTAATACTTTTAAGTTGGCAACACACCCTGCTCAGCTATATTAATCAGAATTTTCGTGATTTAATGCTTATATTAATTATTTAAATCAAAATAAATACTTAAAGATGAAAGGTAATAATAATAATAATAATAATAATAAATATTTATTGCCACACAATAATAAGTTTACAAATGAAAAGTTTACAAAGTAAGTATACACATAAAAATGATTAGACTTAAAATTAAAAAAAAAAACATTCACAATTAACAGATTAACTAATATTACTCAGTATACGATTATAATGTGAGGCAACGGGCACAGGCTCAGTATTCGCTGGGCATTATGCTCAGCACTGTTTTTCAGCCAGTCCCAGGTAACGTCGTCTTTTTGTAAATTTGAGGTCTGTGATCTTTTTTTACAATAAAACACACTGCAACTCGGCATTTTTCTGGAGGTCAACTCACGCTTACGACTACATGTTAACTGATGCCGTACGCGGCGCAACTAGTTTTATATAACGGGAATGATCCGCGCTCTCGTACTTTTGACAGAGGGGAACGCTCTCCAATGTCGTCTCCTGTTAGTTTAATACTTTAAGTCCGCACAGTCAAAATATTTTACTAGTATTACGCACAGTCTAAACATCTAACTATTGTTTTACACAGACTTACTAGTGTAAAACACTAAGCTTAGGGTTACACATAGTCTAAATTTTACATAAATAAGAAATTCACTCACCACTTGTAGCTAGTGTTACGTTACGCATAGTCTAAACATTTTACTAATGTTACGTACAGTCTAAATGTCATATAAATAAAAAAACAGACAATTTAAAACTATTTACGTAGTCTAAATATTTTACTATTTTTACGCAAAATCCAAACATTTTACTAGTGTTACAACACATTTGAATATCTTATTAGTGTTACACGCAGTCTATATTTCTTATAAATGAATAATTCTGATTGGAGAGAATCAGTATATAGGGATGCTCCCATTTGGGTCGACGACTGGTCTATGTCCAGATGGTTGACCCAAGTATTGCTAAAGCTCTTTTCTTTCGTAACTATTTTCTGCCTTAGAACACAGGTTCTTTCTTCCTGGTATTCAATATTCCGCACATATTTGTTGTTCCGGGTGGTGACAAGGTGTTGTGTTGGTTACAGTTCTACCGGAGACCTGCAGCGGCTCAGTTTGACGCACGCTATTTGGCCAGCAACGCCGAGCGCTTCAACAAGCCGCACTCGCCCATCGTGCGCCAGGCGCGCCTCGTCACAGATCTGCTGCTATACATCATCAGGTACCCTCAGCCGCAGAGCAGCAACATGCAGCAACTGCTCGGCAAATGCTCTGTTGTTGTGAACAACCATTTCGACTGCCATCTAAAACCGAACATTTTTTTTCAATATGTCGCTTGTCTAAATCCGGCTCGAAGGACCAGACCAAAAAGGATGTAAGAACCACAGTTTGCAGTTTCTATTCCTTCAATTAGTGATGGGGATACTTGATTTATTAAAGCTACTTAACTTCAGTGCATTCAAAAACATATTTACTCAGACCAGACGCGCGTGTTGTTTAAAAAGTTTTGTTGTACACTAATAAAGTAATAAAAAATTATGTGTTGTGAGCTGAAAGTATGTTTGCTAAGGAGAGGCTGCATACGTTTCGACAATATGCGTTCCGTACAATTATTGTATGTGCACTCGTAGACCGCCATCCGTTGGCAGATTTTTTCAACTAGAATATTAAAATTTTTGGTATGTGGTTGCAGCAACTGGCAAAATGTGGACGTAGTGGCGAAGTACCACGAGCTGGCGGCTTCCTACCACTCTTCGGATGATGAGCCGCTCGCCACCACATTGCACAAGGTATAGTGAGATTACGCCAATTTTAGACATATATCCTGGTTTCTTTACCTTAACTTCCTATCTCTTAATCACCTCCATACAACTTTTAATGGCTTCATTATTATTGTCGTTATTATCGTAACTTACTAAATTAAGATTATGGTTACTACCGCTCCTTGTTCTACACTACTGGTTACACTACTGGTTACAAGAAATAAGCAACAGCATCTGCCTGATGAAAATTGCCAACGTTTCCTGTTGGAAGATGCTGATGCTCATTTCTTGTTTTAGTTTCTCTCTGTTGTGATTCACGACACATCCTAGATAATATTGGGTAGTTGATATCATTAATGATTGTTATCTATACAATATAAATATTTTTTTTATATAGGATAGGGTGACAAACGAGCACACACTCCACCTGATGGTGAGTGGTTGCAGTCGCCCATAGACATCTACATCTATCCTCGTCTGCGAATCAAAATGCAGATGCGTTGTCACCCGTGAGGACTAAGATGGAATGCCTCTTTTCCAGTAAAAAGGGTATCCGGTTCTCTACACTCACCATACGAAACACAGCAGTGTTAAGCTACTATTTAACGCTGGTATTCTGCGAGAACGTGGTCCTTCCCCGGTCGAGCCGACCCATTCGTGCTACAAGTATATTACTAATATAGCTGCAGCATGGCTCTACCACGTAAAATAATTGATAAATATATATAATTTTTTTTTTTAACTTAATCAATTGGATTTCCAACATTTTATTAATTTTATGTATTTAAGCAAGATGGTCACGCAACTTCAGCGTTTTTTTACTCATGCTAAAGTGCCCAACGTGCCTGAAGAAGTTTTCACTTTAAAACACTGTTGAATAGAAGTTGTCGAGTGGTGATGATGTCTCGTTAAATATCGGGTGCTATTGAAACGTTACCGAAAACGAAGATAGACGATAGTACTAACGATACCTTTGATGATGCGTTAGAAAGAAATCGATCCCGAGGGAAAAAATCATCTTTTAACAACATTTTATTAGCTTTATTCACGCTCCATCATGTTAGTACAGCTAAATGAAACGATAATTTCATAAAAAAATCATGAAGATACTTAAACATAAAACCAGCAGTGGAATTACAATCAGCTGACTAGGGGTCAATGTACACGTGGACGCCGAATTCGCGCGGCCTGCAGCTAGCGATGGTACGACAATACCTAATAACTTACAACACTTCTCTAAATACCTAAATTACATACTTAACCTACTATTTTCCCGCTGTGTGTGTAAAGTCATACCTTTATTTAACTCTGGTAGTATATTAGGCACCGCCAATTTTAGACCAATTTGTAAACATTAAGTAAAATATTTGAAAACTTTATTTTAGATGAAATGTTATTTTAATATAAATAAATTGCTTCATAAAAATCAATTTGGTTTTTTCTTTACAAGGGGTCGCTCGACTACCGATGCCGGAGTCGAACTTATAAAACATATTTTTTGTGCATGGGAGAATACAGAGGATGCTTTGGGTGTATTTTGAAACCTTTCCAAGGCCTTCAATTGTGTTCACCATGAGACATTAATCAGGAAGCTACAGTACTATGGTGTCAAGAACACAGCGCTTAAACTTATTATTTCATTTTTAAGTAATAGAATGCAGAAAGTCATCCATCAATGTTAAAAGTTCTTCCGGATCGTCCGTAAAGATGGGTGCCCCTCAGGTCTCGATTCTTGGCCCATTCCTATTTTTAGTGTATATTAATGACTTACCTTTCCTTGTAAGGCATAATCATGATATAGTATTATTTGCTGATGATACTTCCTTGATTTTTAAACTTAAACGTCTATCATTTAAATGTGACGAAGTGAATAATGCTACATCAAAATTAGTGCATCGGCTTAACGTTAATAATCTGCATTTAAACGTTAATAAATCTAAATGTATTAAATTTACAACAACGAATGTTAACAATCTGAATACCAATGTGTTTTTAAATGGGGAAGAACTGAGCCCTGTTGTATCCTCTGTTTTTCTAGGCATCACTTTCGACGCGAAGCTTCAGTGGGGCCCTCATATATCCAAACTAACAAGCAGACTAAGCTCTGCAGCTTATGCTGTAAAAAAGATTAGAGATCTCACTAGTGTCGAGACTGCTAGATTAGTTTATTTCAGTTATTTCCATAGCATAATGTCTTAAGGGATTTTGCTATGGGGAAATGCGGCTGATTCAGAAACTATTTTTGTGTTGCAGAATAGGGCCATAAGAGCCATTTACAACCTTAATTCGAGAGAGTTTCGTAGAAAAAAGTTTAAAGTAATAAATATATATATTAACTTTGGCCTCTCAGTATATTTACCAAAATTTTATGTATGTTCACAAAAACAAAGGTAGTTTTAGTAAAACAAGTGATATACACTGTAAACATTAGGAACAAACACAATACAAGCTAGTGATACTAGTTTCTCGACTCCACAGTCAGTAATTCATTTATGGGGCAATGTATACGCTATTACAACAATGTCCCAGAAAATATACAAGGTCAAAATATTAATTTAAACAAAAAACTTTATAACAAGCGTTATTATAGTATAAATGAATACATGGTTGATAATAACCCCTGGGAATGAGGTGATCGCTTCCAAGCTGTTTCTAAAATAAATTTTGTAAATAGTTTGTAATCATTTATATTGTAAAATTTATTTTTAAAAAAATTCCCGCTGGGTTTCGTGCTGGTTCTTCCCAGGACAGAGGATTTTTTTCGAACCAGTGGTAATGTAAATAAAAACTTTTTAACAAAAAAATCAAACCGCCGAAAAAACTGCAAAGCAAAAAATAATAAACCTTTTTATTTAACCTTAATAACTAAGTTCTTAAACTAATGTAAATATACCTAAGTATATATTTTTGTAATTATTTTGAGTTTTAATTAACCTTAATAACTAAGTTCTAAAACTAATGTAAGTATACCTAAGTTTTTTTTTTTTTTTTTTTTTTTTTTTTATAGAATAGGGGGCAAACGAGCATGCGGCTCACCTGATGGTAAGTGACTACCGCCGCCCATGAACAACCGCAACATCAGGGGAATTGCAGATGCGTTGCCGACCTTTTAGAAAGGTGTAAGCTCTTTTCTTGAAGGTTCCTAAGTCGTATCGGTCCGGAAAATTCGCTGGTGGTAATTGATTCCACAAGAAAGTCGTGCGAGGGAGAAAACTTCTTCTAAATCGCACAGTCGTGGACCGCCAATCATCCAGATGGTATGGATGGTAACGCGAGTTTTGTCGCGATGTGCGATGGTGAAATTGAGCGGCTGGAATTAGTCCGAACAATTCCTCAGAGCACTCCCCGTGATAAATGCGATAAAATACGCAAAGAGATGCAACATCTCTACGCAGTGCCAGTGTATCGAGCCGATCAGAAAGAACTCGGTCGTCGACGATTCGAACCGCTCTGCGCTGGATGCGGTCAAGTGGAAGGAGCTGGCACTGGGGTGCCCCGGCCCAGAGATGAGAACAGTATTCCATGTGAGGCCGAACTTGCGCTTTGTAAAGTTGCAAGCGATGTGCCGGCATGAAATACTGTCTCGCTCTGCTGAGCACGCCAAGCTTTTTAGAGGCCAATTTGGCCTTCCCTTCCAAGTGACCACGAAACTGCACACTATTCGATATGTCGACGCCAAGGATTCCGATACTGGTTGAGGCAGTAAGGGGAGTGCCTTGAAACTGAGGAGATACGACAAAGGGGTTCTTTTTAGCGGTAAACGCGCAAACTTGTGTCTTCTGGGGATTGAACTGGACTAGATTTAGTCGCCCCCAATCCGAGACTTTGTTAAGCAAAGACTCGACTTCAGACACAAGTTTGTCCCGGTACTCGGCGACGTTTTCCCGAGAAATATTGGCACGGCCGGTATATAAGGCATCACCAGTGCTGTCGTCCGCATAGCAATGAATGCTGCCAGTTAGCAACATATCATTGATATGCAGGAGAAACAGCGTTGGTGATAGCACGCAGCCTTGTGGAACACCAGCGTTGATAGGCTTGAAATCAGAGCATTCACCGTCTACTACGACCTTGATGCTCCGATCAGCAAGGAAACTGGTGATCCATTTGCACAATTTCTCGGGAAGCCCATAGGAAGGAAGCTTCGAAAGAAGCGCTTTGTGCCAGACCCGATCAAAGGCCTTCGCTACGTCCAAACTAACGGCTAATGCCTCCCCCTTGGACTCTACTGCCTCCGCCCATCTATGAGTTAAGTAGACTAGAAGATCACCAGCTGATCGACCCCGACGAAAACGACGAAAAGTAATTTTGAGTCGTTTTTTCCTCCTCCGTTTTTTCGTCGGTTAAAAAAATACTTTCAATAAGAGTTACTTGTAATCAAATTGAATAAAAATTACTCTATTCTATTCTATTCTGTGCTTGTCTCCACCTATTTTTTTATAGAATTGGGTGGCAAACGAGCACACAGTCCATCTGATGGTAAGTGGTTGCTGTGACCCATTAACATCTTCATTTATCCTCAATAAAGAATCAAAATGCAGATGCGTTGTCATCCGTGAAGACTAAGATGGAATGCCTCTTTTCCAGTAAAATGGGTCTAGGGTTTTCTACACTCACCATACGAAACACACCATTGATACTGGTGTGTTTCTTACGTTGCAGCCTTTTACGTTGGTATTCTGTGAGAGCGTGGTCCTTCCCCGGTTGAGCCGACCGATTCGTGCTACAAATATACTACTAATACAGCTGTAGCATAGCTCTACCACGTATAAAAGCCACTTTAATTCAAATTCACAGGTTAAATAAACAAAATATCTAGTTAAATTCCTCGCTAATGAAAAAATTACTTAAATGAAGTGTTAACAAGGTTAGAGTCATGCTTTTTTCTCCATCGTAAGGTATGTTGATTATTCTGTTGTATTCAGTTATCTACCTATTCAGATGAGTTCAGTACTAAGTTATTTAATAATAATTAGGTATGAAACAGGTTACCGATCTAAATCCTCTGTGGCCTTGTGAGATTCTCCAAGACACATTAACATGTTGCCATATTCACGAGCACTATAAACGTACGCGTTAGGCATTATTAAAACAAAACAAGAAACACAAAACGTAACAACAACAATAGTAACAACAAGTAACAACAACAAGAATTTAATAAACAAAACGATTGAACTGTCGTTCACGCGCACGTGATAGTCAACACGGAGCTGTATCTAAAACTAAAATTAATTAATCAACCCCGTCAAAACAAATGCCTCGTAACGTCCTTGAAGCACTGATCATTTCCACAGACCGTTAAACCGTTACGACATTGTTACTTTATAGTACTTATAGTTACTTGCTTTTATAGTGATTGCCGCCTCTAATTCTTATGTTGCCGACAAACAAATCTTAGTAGGTAAATTTCGGTGCAACATGGCAGCGTTGCCAACACTAATTTGTCAAACTCTCCAAAAATTCATGTCAAATTTCCCAATTAAAGGACAAACCTTCAACAGATTCCCCACAAATTCCCATCAATTTTATTGTAAGAAATGAAACTATTTTCAACTAATTTTATAAGATTTACCTTTTAACTAAGATTTTTTTATAAAAAAATAATAAATGAAAAGCATTAAATGTGGTTCAATGAATATAATTAAAAAAGGGAGTCATACGATATTAATAAGTAACCTAACAAAATGTTAAGATAAGTATTTAGATTTCTTGAAAAATAAGGTTCTGACTTTGCCCTGGCTATCGATTTTCAAAATCCCCGTATTTTCCCTCCATAATACCAATTCCCATAAAATACCCAACCAACTTTGAATTCCCCGCAATTTCGGGAATTCCCCACATGTTGGCAAAGCTGACATGTATAAATTCCACAGCGCGAGGCGACACGAGTCGGCCGGGCGACGTAGCACGTGTGTGTAAGAGTTAATAGGCATTGTTTCGCACCGAGCTAGATAAGAGTTTGGCGTCCGCGAGAATACTGACCCTATTGTCAGCTGATTTTATTTTAAGTTTAACTGCTGGTTTTCTGCCGACTTCCAAAAAGGAGACGGTACTCAATTCGAGTGTGTTTTTTTTATGTGTGTTACCTCATAACTTTGTACTGGGCGAACCGATTTCGATGATTCTTTTTTTATATGAAAGCAGATAGTGCTCGTGTGGTCCCATATGAATTTGATCATGGTCAGACCAATGGTTATTGAGTTATTCTTAAATAACCTATATTGAAAGCGCTTATATTGAAGTCGGCTGTACAAAATTTTTAATTTTAAATTATGTGTTTTAAGTATTTTCATGATTTTTATATGAAATTATCGTTTCATTTAGCTGTACTAACTTGATGGAGCGTGAATAAAGCTTAATATAAAGTTGAGAAAAGATGATTTTTTCCCTTGGGATTGATTTTATTTCTTATCAGTTATCTGAGGTATCGTTAGTACTATCGTCTGTCTTCGTTTTCGGGAGCGTTTCATTAACAGCCGGTATATCAATTTTTTTTAAATTTTATCAATTGGATTTCCAATTGAACGAGACGGTCACTCGACTTCCGTGTTTTTTATCCATACCAAAAGTGCACAACGTGCCTGAAGAAGTTTTCACTTTAAAACACTGTTGTATAGGTGTTGTGGAGTGGTGGTGATGTGTCGATGAATATACAGTATTTGGTGGTTTTGTGTTTATTATATTTGTGTTTATTTTTACTTTAACTTATCAAATCCCCCTGCTGAATTATAGACCTCTCGTATGGGTTTTAATTAGAGAGGGGGGGGGGGGGGGATATTTTTTATTATTATGATTTGTTATCAGGAAGATATAAGATGTATGTAATTAGTATTTGGATGTTCAAGTTAGTAAAGAAGTGTGAACTTGAACAGAAGCTGTCGAGCGGCGGCGGTGGGAGTGGGGGTGGCGCGCGTTGGGTGTCGCGGTGCGGCGCGCTGCTGGCGGAGCTGAGCGCGTCGGCGGACGCGCAGCCGTTCCGCCGGCCCGTGTCCCCGCTGCAGGCGCCAGGTCCGTGCACCTCCTGCAGCTCCTGCACCTCCTGCATAGCCCACAAGTGTCGCGGTGGAGCTGAGCGCGTCGGCGGACGGAGAGCCTAATGTGTTTCGTATGTTGAGTGTAGAGACATTCACCATACGAAACACATTAAGCTGCTATTTCACGCTGGTATTCTTTGAGAACGCGGTCCTTCCCCATTCGCACTACAAGCATGATATAGCTGCAGCGTAGCTGTAACAAATAATGGGCGCGGTGTGTACAGACTACGCGCGAGTGGTGGCGACGCCGATGGACCTGGGCACGGTGCGGGCGCGGCTGGCGAGCGGCGCCTACACGCGGCCGGAGCACTTCGCGCGCGACGTGCGGCTCGTCTTCTCCAACAGCCGCCTCTACAACACCAACAAGCGGAGCCGAGTGAGTACACACCACTCCTTCTATCTTCTTCACTCACACACACTCAATAACAATCCGCGAGTGAGTACATACCACTCGTTCTATCTTCCTCACACACATACTCATTAATCATCCGCGAGTGAGTACACACCACTCGTTCTATCTCTCTCACACACACACACTTGTTAATCATCCGTCTTAATTACCGTTACATCCTATTAAAGTCTATGTCACGGCGTGCAGCTGCTTATTCAATAGTAGGATCTTCCCGGCCCATGAAGGAAGAACCTACAAGCAGATGCAGGTCGGGCCTCCTAAGGCCAAAGTGGAAAATCTCTAATAACAATAAACAATAAGGGGGAACGTTCTATCCTACTGCAATTCAACAGGGAGAATATTAATACCGAGCTTACTTACCTATATCCAAGGCGACTGGTCCCTCAGGGTTCGGTCAGGTCGCATGTGGTTGTATGGTGCAAGGGAACTAAGGGGCAGTGATGTGTATCTGTGTGTGACTGATTGTGATAGACCTTATTAGATCGTTGCCGTAGGCAGCAGCTCGGACTTCAGCATCGCTCCAAATTGTGGTAATCTTCCGCGAAGTCGTCCACAGTCACTTTCTTCGTTCGTCACGAGGACAGTCCATTAACTTTATCGTACAATTAACTAACTTTCAGAAACCACTAACTTTTAATTTGTTATAAAGCTTAACCCACAAAACGAATACAGAATGTCCGGATCAAAGTTCACTACCGTTTCGCGTGGCAACAATTATTTCTAGAATAGTAGTTAATATTGTCGAATACACTTATATACAGATTCAGAGTTAAACACAAATAAGGGCCGGGAGAAACTCTCTGGTTAGGAATGCGTGTTACAAATCCTAGACAGTATATTTACTAGACGCGCTTACACTATTCCGCGTTCCCGCACAAAAAATGACAGCGTGCCGTCGATAGCACCGCCTGCAAAATACTCTTTTGCACTCACGTTCCGACCTCGCATCCTTTACGCCCGGAAGGGGGGCCAAGGTGCCCTTCACAGGTCGGCGGGCGTACGCGCTTGTGAATGCAAATTTTAAAGTTAATTGTTTGGCTTAAACAGTCTATATAGATTATAAATAACACTTATTGAAAATCACTCTTTTGTTTTATTACCACTGTTACTGTTACAATTTTTTGTCGTTATTAGGAAGACGCTACTGCCATCTCATGATTTGTTTCCTTCTGTCGCCTCTTACTCTTACTCATATGCGTTAAATTAACTATTGTAGCAGTCATTGCGGATTCACTATAGGTAAAAGTACTACTGACGCAGGCATTGCACTTCTCAAACACAGCTCAGCACAGCAAACTCAAATAAGCTTGGGAGTGTAAACAGGATGCTGTAGGTGTTTTTGAGACCTATCTAAGGCGTTCGATTGCGTGAATCATGATATACTGTTAAACAAATTATGGCTTTAAAAGACCCGGGTTAACCTTATAAAGTCATACTTGTCTGGCCGGCTGCAAAAAGTAGTTATTAGAGTCTTTTTGAAGCAATTAGCAATAAGCAATTAGCCCTTGATTATGGGCATGCCCCAAGGATCATAATTGGGACCATTGCTCTTTTTAATATTTATGTATAAATTATCTTTCTTTGTATACCAAAAACTTACGTGTAACAGTAGTATTTGCTGACGATACCTCTTTGTACTTAAAATTGATAGAGGTAAAAACTTATTTGACGATGTAAATGATGCTGTATCTCAAGTGTTACACTGGTTTACAACTAACAATTGCTTTTGGATTTCATTCCGTTAAATCTTATGAAAGTTCACTCCTGAACATAGCCTCCTGCATATGTTGCTTCATAGGGGGGATATTTGCCATAGTTTCCACGCTTGGCAAGCGGGTTGGCAACCGCAGTTTTATTTTTTATTTTTAGTCGTTATTAGAATGACGCTGCTGCCCATCTCCTGATTTATTTCCCTCTGTCACCTCTTACGACACCCACGGGAAGATATTTTTATTAGATAAATATAGATTTAGATATTCTTACACCGGCACTACATGACTTGGACGCAAACATAACGAAATGCATTAAATTTTCTTTGCCAAATGTAAGGTGGTTACTACGCATATTAAATTGAAAGATAAAATGTTACTAGTTATGAGTTAGTGAATTTTACAGTCCTTCTTGCTATTACAATCGACTCTCGCCTACAATGGAGACCTCATGTTTGAGGCCTTGTCTAGAAGACTTATTTCCACTGTGTATGCAGTTAAAAATAAGGCTGTTTACAGATGTGGATACAGCAAGATTGGTTTGTTTTAGCTGTTTTGACTGTGTTATTTCCTATGGATTTTTATTGTGGAGATCATCAACTGATATTAAAAATATATTTATACTACAGAAAAGAGCTGTACTTGCTGATACCTATTTAAAGAAATAAATATCTTAACTGTTGCACAACTATTCATATTGGACAGTATTATTTATGTAATGGAAGGAACAATTTTAATACCTTTCACAAAATGAGTAATGCCCATAATTGTACGTGAATAAATTTCAACTTGCTGTTTCAGCTTAGACTCCATATAACTAGCTAACTAACAAAATTATCTGTAATATTACTAATTTGCTTTTGCATAAATTTAAAACGGATGTAAAAAGCACTCTTATGAAAAAAGGATATCAAAAATTGGATGAATATTCTAAAGATAAAATAATACGTGGACATAATGAATTTTTTTTATAGGATAAGGGTGACAAACGCGCACACAGTCCATCTGATGGTAAGGGGATGTAGTGACCCATAGACATCTACATATATCCTCAATTAAGAATCAAAATGCAGATGCGTCGTCACCCGTGAGGACCAAGATGGAATGCCTTCTTTCCAGTAAAACGGGTCTCCGATTCTCTACACTCACCATACAAAACAAAGCAGCGTTAAGACGCTATTTTACGCTGGTATTCTGTGATAGCGTGGTCCTTTCCCGGTCGAGCCGACCCATTCGTGCTTGAATTATACTACTAATATAGCTACAGCATGGCTCTACCAGGATGAAAACTGAAAAGTGTATGTATATTATATATTATAAGAATATATAGTAACTGTTAGGACAAAGAGTCTACTTTTGAGTTTGTTGCCGTATCTTCTCACAAGGTCTTCCCGCAGGAGGGATTTGTTGAAACGATGGCGTAACATTTGACTTTCAAAAGGTGTTTTGTAAAATCCAATCATGAATTAAAATATTTGAACATGAAAACGTGATCGCTTTCTTTTTATTTATTTATTTATTTGCTTTTTAAGGGAAACATACAGTACAATAATAAATTACACAATAAAACATATAAACGTAATCCTAAAAACCGATGAAGTTTCCACAGATATCTAATCTAATACATAATAAAAGTTTGCCACCACAATATTATGTTGTATAAAAATTAAAATATAAAAAAATAAAAGTAACTAAATGGTATTCATAAATTTAACATTAAGTACATATATATACAACACAAAGTGATACTACCAATTATATATTAAGTTTTACAATATTTTTTTTTGTAACTATACATATTCAAGGTGAAATATATCTAATTTACAATATTTTAAGTTAAACTTTTTGCATGTACGAGATACAAAATTATTTGAGGCATACCTTGTTTTAACTTTACTTAATGCAAAAAGAGGTTTATTTCGTGCACCTAACCTGTGACACGCAAGATTCACTTTGCCTAAAAGTAGCGGAGAGTCGATGATATTATGAAGCAATTTGTATAACAACGTTTGATCTCTTATATCACGGCGTTTTTCGAGGGTATTGCTGTCTAAGTTATCAATAATGGAGTCTACAGAAGAATTATATCGCTTTAAATGATGTAGAAACTTATTGTCGATTGTTTCAATCATTTTAATATAAAATTTGTATTGAAGATTCCAACATGAGGAATAATACTCAAGAATAGACCGCACCAGAGTGTTAAACAGTATGATAACTGTTGAAGACTTTTTAAAATCTTTTGAGATACGCATGACAAAACCTAGCATTTTATAAGCTCTTTTAATTATGATATTAATATGTGACCTTAGTAACAACTTACTATCCAACTAAACACCAAGAAGATCACGCAGTTCATCTATTCTCGTTAGTAAATTATCATCAAGCTTATAATCAAAGAGGATGGGATTCTTTTTCCTGGTAAATGAGAGATAATGTTACATTTCCTAATGTTCAAGCAAAGATCATTTGCTTGACAATATGCACTAAGCCTACACATATCTTCTTGAAGTAGATGGCAGTCCTCTATAGTTTTAATAGACCTGAAAAATTTAATATTATGTGCAAAAAAGAGAATTTCGGAATTATGGAAGCAGGATATAACATCTTTTATAAATATTATAAACAGTAGTGGACCAAGATGAGAACCCTGAGGCACACCTGAAGAAACTGGGAGAAATGATGAACAATATCCCTTTATTGCAACCGCCTGACTACCATTTCTAAGATAAGAGGATATCCATCGAAGTAAATCACCATGTACGCCGATTTTTGAAGGAATTCACGACGGTTATTTGAAATATCGTGCTTATTACCACTTTTAAATAGGAGAGTTATGAATGATTTTTTTCCATTGTAAAGGCATTTCGCCCAACTTCATAGAAGTTCTAAACAAAATTGCTAATGGTTTAGCCAATTGACGGTAACATCTTTGTTTAGGCCCAAACATGGTCATTTGAGACGGCATCCAATCGCCTTTTACTTAGCGAATCGCCCAATGGTGTGAAGTGACGCGCGCGTCGCCTGGAGGGGGCAGCGGTATGCAGCTTCCCGGCGTTCAAAGTTCGTGGGCGAGAGTAGTAGCTTGAGTGCAGCGGCGCCGTCGATTAACGTATTTGTGGTGACTGCGGCAGCGATTTCGTGCGACCAGTTTTGGTTTTATGATCTAGATTTTTAGTATTTGTGCGCGTTACTTCGCTACTGAATTTGTGGTTTCGTGAAGATCGCCTCGGATTAGTTTGTCTAAGTTTGAAGTTCGTGACAAGAGGCTTGTATTGGATTTGACTGATTAAAGTAATTTCGTTTGAAAGTAATTGCGTCAATTGTATAGTATTGCAGTGAAGCTACCTGAACCGCGTGGTCACGTACATAATAACCTCTAACTGTGTCGGTTTTGTTACCAAATTTATGCGACAACGAGGAGTTGTGGAGTCTAGAAAAAATAGACGCCGGGTCGATTAATTGTTTGGAAGTTAATGTTTAATTGTACCGTCGCGTTAAGTGCCTTGTGTGTGTTGACTCTGTAGTTAGTTGGCTTGTCAGCTAGGCTGATTTTGAATTCTTATTGCGGCGTAGTATTTAATATCGTACGAAGGAATTTAGTTTGTTGTTTGGGAACGCTGAACTTTGTGACCCGAGAGAAGGTCGCGTGTGCTCGATTATTATTTGTGCTACGTGAACCCGGAACCTTGAATATTAAACTTTGAACGACTGTTAGTTACTTGTGTCGGGTATCACGTGTTTGATTTCGATGAACGTGGAATTGGTTGACTTTGAAGTTAATTATATGTACAGTAAAGTTGATAGACTGAAATAGTGAATTGAAGAAAGAAATTGCCAATTGGTAACGTCCGCTGGAGTGAATTACATTGTGGGGCAGCATCGGACCAGGCCGTTGCCTGATCACCTCAGCTGGGTCAGGTCACATATATAAACACACCACTAAACACCACTCACATACACTACACCTACCGCCTGACCGAGCCTTGGGGCGGTCTTAGCTTCGGAACCAGGTAAGTCGTATTAATTACCTAGCTTTAACTCTATTGTGTAGGTCAATTGTCCATAGGCCGTTGGGCCCCACCCTTAGTTGTTCGTCGAATCTACAGCTGTATGGGCCCCTGTATGTTTGACTTTTGTCAGTGCAGCTAGGGGCGTGTACAATCTTTGTAAAAACGAGGGTGGGATGCCATCAGGTTCTGGTCCCTTACTGATATCCAAGCGTTTTAAATAAATAGAAACTTGACGGACTGTAAATGTGGCCGAATTTATACTGATCGACTGAGCCGAGGTAGAAATCTGGGTATTATGATTTGGACTATTAACACTAAAAGCTGAACTAAAATGAGTATTAAATAAATCACATATATACATAGGATCTGTAGTCGTATGATCATCTAGAAACATATGTCTGGAAAATCTTTAAATTTATGTTTTGATTTTACGAAAGACCAAAAGAATTTACTGTTAATACCAATCCTATATTCAGCATTATTGATAAATTTGTTATAACAATCGTTCTCCATTAATTTTTGTCTCTCCCTTAGTACGGCAAAAGAATTATCAATATCCTGTTTATAAACCTTCCACTTGCGATGAAATTTTAATTTTTCATTTATAGTTTTAATCAATGCCTTGTTATACCATATCGGGTACTTAGTGTTAAATTTAATAGTTTTAGTAGGTACGTGTTTTTCTCTTATATCGTTCAAAATTTTATAAATATTTGACACAGAGACATAAATATTACTGTCACTCAAATTAGATTCCCAGTCTATTTGCGAAAGATTTATATTTTTTGCCTTATAATCAGCATCTCTATACAACTTGACTGTGTGAGGCCGAGCCTTGAGCAGCTTCTCATGTGATTTTAAAATCGTAAACTCAAAAGCTTGATGGTGCGAATCCTCTGAAACTATTGGAGCAGTTACTAATCTGACTTTGCAATTAATATTGACTATAAAGAGATCCAAAATACGATTATTAAAATTTTTAAATATATTATACTGATTAAAATAATTAAAAGAAAAAAAAATTGCTAGTTCATTAACTGTATCCAATGAAAAGTCTCCGTGTAAGGTCACATCAGCTTTTCTATTATTTGACCAGAAAGCGTTAGGTTTCTTAAAATCTCCTAATATAATGAAGTAGTCATCAGGGTAAGAGAGAACTTCATCAGAGATAAGTTCGTAAAAGGTTTGACAACACATCTTTGTGAATTCGAAATTGTGGGAAATAACAGCAGTATATGTTGCATCGTGTATGTCGTTCGAATGAAATAGAAACATGAATTACGTCAGCAGCTGAATTTGTTGACGGGATCCATTCAACGTTGGTAACTTGTAGCTTACGACTCATTGCAATCAAAACCCATTGTATTACCTCTGATTGTATAGTTACGATCACTTCTATATACGTAATACCGTGTATCAAATAGTTCCAAGTCGAATATATCCGAATGTAACCAAGTTTCAGTGAAACAGATTATATTATATTCATGACATAAGACGTTTCTGAAAAGCAAGTCAGTCTTAGTCCGTAGACCCGAACGTTTTGATAATAAATTCTTAAATTAGAACCGAATTGTATACCGATGTATATATATCCGAATGTAACCAAGTTTCAGTGAAACAGATTATATCATACTCATGACATAAGACGTTTCTATATATATATATATATATATATATATATGTCATACGTAGTTTAAAAAGAAGTGTATTAACAAAAATATATTCAAATGTTGTAGTAATTGTATAAATTAAATAATATAAAATTAAAACTATCACCGAGTGTGTCAAGGTCACGTGCCCCATGAAAATAAGTTTATCATACATAAATTTTAAAACAAAATATAGAACTACTAAAAGTGATACAAATAACACATCATAAGCCATAATGTACTTAAAATAATAACCAATATCAATGATTCCTATTTTATTTTGAATAAATCCACCGTATTATTTATGTGTAAAATAGGACTAAACTCAGATTTTCTAACTACAGTTTTTAATTTTGTTTTTAATAAAACTAGCAATGCTGTTCATACAACATCACTAATATTCCCTTTAATCACTTCTAATTACCTTAAAATACTCGGATAAAGAGTGGTACAATGTTCGCTTATTTAATAGAGTAAATGCCATCGATGTGCGTGTGTTCTATTTAAAACTTACGATATTTTTGAATTTGAACAGATATACTCGATGACGGTGCGTCTGTCATCGCTTTTCGAGGCGTTGTGGGCGCGCGTGGAGGGCTCGCGTTCGGGCGCCCGCTTGGGCGAACGCCCCGCTGCCCGCTCCGCCGCCCGCTCCGCCGCCCGCTCCGCTTCCCGCTCCGCTGCCCACTCGTCCCGCGCGCCTCGCTCTCGCAGCGCACGCCGCACACGTCGCGCCGCTCGACGCACCAGACGAGCAGCGCGAGCCGCAAGGAATGGTCGGTGTTGTCTTACTTAGCACTCTCGCAATTATTGAATAGAGTAAAATAGTTTTTATTCATTACAGAGTACAAGAATATGTACTTATTGAAAGTCATTTAAGTGTTACCATTGGTTCGGAAGAAACCTTTGTCCTGGGAAAAAAGCTAGCGGGACTGGTTTTTTAACCCTGGCAGTCCACTTTGTACGGAGTATTACATTTTAAACGTGACTGGCGTAGTATGTATGTTAAATAAAATTAACTTACAGTATATTATTTTCTTAAATTAGTGTGAAAATATTTCACTGATAAATAATGGAATTTGTAATAAGTAGTGCCTTTGTTTATGTATTTTATCTCACTATTTTCCTATCAATATATGTGTATTCATAAACTATTAAGTAAATAAATATATTGTAATGTATAGCAATGGTCCTTCGAGCCGGATTATCGACGTTAATTTGTTTATTTTATCTCGTGTAAATTATTGCGTATGTCTTGAAATAAACATTTCTTAGTTTAGTTTTAGCATTTATGCAACCGTTTGCCTGTTGGTCTGTCAAGTGTGGCAACTATACTATTTACATACTACTATACAGGATGTCCCAGAACTCAACGTCAAGCCGGAACAGGGTGACAGGATTGATTGTAACCATCATGAGAAAAATCGGAAAAAAAATCTATCCCATGCAGTTTGAAAATGATGTACATTTAAGAAAAACTTAAAAATTTGGTCAATCTCTAACCATTTTTCGGTTATTGTGGTTAATTTTTATTATTTTTGTTCATTTAAACTTTGGAACCGTAACCCTCAATAACATTTCTAAAACCACAGTCAAAAATAATGACACAACTGCCCCAAGTTTTCTACAATTAAGGCTATTTGTTAAACTATGAATTTAAAATTTTCAAAATTTGTCTACTTTGAAAGGCCCTCCTTTAAAAAAAATGTACTAAAGTGCCTTGGCAAGTGCCATTGTTGCCCCATTTCGGCTTGACGTGGAGTTCTGGGACATCTGTATATCCTCTTAAAAGGTAATCTATGAGGGTGATTTATATTTAACAGTAAAGTTTTGATAGGCTGTATATGGATAAAGAATAAATGAAGACAAAAATTAAGTTCATTAGCATAGATTGTTTCAGCATTCTTTTTTGTTCTTATACATTGGCTAAGACTTATACAGAATGTGTAAATAAATGAAGTGATAATACTGAAGCAACTTACATTCATTAAAGTGCGATCTAAACGTCAACTGCACTTGCAACGATCGTATTCCAGGACAATACTATACGGCTCACCATAAGATGTTATTTGTTACTTGTTGATGATAAATCACTAAAAATAAATAAATAAATACTATCCGGCTCGAAGAATCAACATGTAAAAGTGGCCCTATAGAATTAAACTAAGATTCTCCACACACAGAGACCCAAAAATCTCTCGCGGAGCGGGAGGCGGGTACAGCGAGTGCGGGGGAGGGTGGGGTGGAGGGAGAGGGAGAGGCGGAGGGGGAGGGAGAGGGCGCGAGCTCGGAGTCGGAGCCGCTGGCCGCCACGTCGCGGCGCGTGCACGCGGCGCGCGCTGACTCGTGGGACAGCGACGCGCCGCTGCACACACACAGCAAAGGTACCTGCTGCTGCCGCTGAGGGAGGGGGGGCGCGAGCTCGGAGTCTCTGCCGTTCACCTATACTAAATGTATTCATTAGAAGTTTCATTTCTAATGAATACATTTACTATAGGTGGTTTTTGAAAGTACGAAGCTGTACAGGGAGGAGGAGGGGAGAGGGATAGAGACAAAATCAACGAGCTACTCAGATCACGTTATCGAAAAACTTATGGGAAAGTGCACTATATTATATATGCAGCTATACTAGTGGTATAGTTGTAGCACGAATGGGTCGGCTCGACCGGGGAAGGACCACGCTCTCACAGTATACCAGCATAAAATAGCAGCTTAACGCTGCTGTGTTTCGTATGGTGAGTGTGGTGAACCGGAGACCCTTTTTACTGGGAATGAGGCATTCCACCTCAGCCCTCACGGGCGATATACACTAAATTCTACAACGCCACCAGAACGCTGTTATAACGCTCCAGGAGAGTGACGCAACCTCCCGCTCACTCTCGATCCATCCGGGTGATTAATAGACGCGTCGATACATTTTGCTGAATTGCCATTTTGCATTTGCGTCCAAGAGCGCTCGGTGGTGAACGCCAGTCGTTCCCCATATTTACCCACGCTAGGCCATTACCAACTAGAAGATATTATTGTATCGCCAACAACATATATCTACCTGTAAAATTGTAATATCTGAATACTACATCATTGACTTTCGAGATTTTATATTGTAATATATAATATATATTATATTGAACCCTATAGGCCCTTGGGCACCTTCTGAGTCATATTGCTAGATTATCAGGCATTAGTAACTAGTACATTATTAGCCAATAAATCATTAATTTAATAAAACCATGTAGTGCCGGTGTAAGAATATCCACTACCCCATATCATCCCGTGCGTGTCGTAAGAGGCGACAGAGGGAAACAAATCAGGAGACGGGCAGCAGCGTCTTCCTGATAACGACTAAAAATATAAAACTGCGGATGAAAACCCGCATGCCAAGCGCAGCAACTATTGCAAATATATATGAGACAATCTATGGGAGTGGCCTATGTTCAGCAGTGGACTTTAATAGGCTGTAATGGATTGATGTATAGAAGATAATCTACCAGGAGTACATGACGCACTGAGAGGTGCTGTAATGGATGGATGTATAGAAGATAATCTACCAGGAGCACATGACCCCCTGAGAGGTGCTGTAATGGATGGATATATAGAAGATAATCTACCAGGAGCACATGACCCCTTGAGAGGTGCTGTAATGGATGGATGTATAGAAGATAATCTACCAGGAGCACATGACCCTCCTGAGAGGTGCTGTAATGGATGGATGTATAGAAGATAATCTACCAGGAGCACATGACCCCCTGAGAGGTGCTGTAATGGATGGATATATAGAAGATAATCTACCAGGAGCACATGACCCCTTGAGAGGTGCTGTAATGGATGGATGTATAGAAGATAATCTACCAGGAGCACATGACCCCCCTGAGAGGTGCTGTAATGGATGGATGTATAGAACATAATCTACCAGGAGTACATGACGCACTGAGAGGTGCTGTAATGGATGGATGTATAGAACATAATCTACCAGGAGTACATAACGCACTGAGAGGTGCTGTAATGGATGGATGTATAGAAGATAATCTACCAGGACCACATGACCCCCTGAGAGGTGCTGTAATGGATGGATGTATAGAAGATAATCTACCAGGAGCACATGACCCCTGAGAGGTGCTGTAATGGATGGATGTATAGATGATAATCTACCAAGAGTACATGACGCACTGAGAGGTGCTGTAATGGATGGATGTATAGAAGATAATCTACCAGGAGCACATGACCCCCTGAGAGGTGCTGTAATGGATGGATGTGTAGAAGATAATCTACCAGGAGCATATGAACCCTGAGAGGTGCTGTAATGGATGGATGTATAGAAGATAATCTACCAGGAGCACATGACGCACTGAGAGGTGATGTAATGGATGGATGTATAGAAGATAATCTACCAGGAGCACATGACGCACTGAGAGGTGCTGTAATGGATGGATGTATAGAAGATAATCTACCAGGAGCACATGACCCCCTGAGAGGTGCTGTAATGGATGGATGTATAGAAGATAATCTACCAGGAGCACATAACGCACTGAAAGAGAGGTGAAATTATTAAATCAACAGTAGCATTACAACTATGGCAAACATCCCCCCTATGAGCAAATACCCCCCCCCCCCCCATGATGTTCAGCAGTGGACTTCAGTAAGATGTAAGGATGAATGCTAATGAATTAATTTAATCTGTTTTTCGATTAATTCACCAGGTAAAGGCGTGGGGAAGAAAAGCAAGACCAGCAGCACTGAACCCACGCCCTCCACCAGTCACGCTGTAGGTTCTCAAGGTGGGTTTCAGTTTTCTATTAAATATTTATAAACTTATAAGTGTGGGGTCCACGCTTAACAATGAACTGGCGATGGTCCGCGATGATACCCAACATGCTGATTCTAATAGATTTCATTTAAAAATTGTAGCAACAAAATTATTGCAAAGTAAAATAAATATGTTTAAAAAATATGTTCCGCTGGGTTTCTAGCTGGTTCATCCCAGGACAGAGGTACTTTCCAAAACAGTGGTAAATAAAAAAATGACTTTCCATAAGTATGATGTATAATAATCAATATTGAATAAAAATCATTCTATTCTATTGTAATCTATTCTCTTAGATCTGCGGTGGTTCAAGAGCCATGGTAGCTCAGATGGTTAGCGCTCGCTGTATATTTTACAGTACACGAGCAACCAGGGGGCAGGGTTCCATCCCCGCTGACATCAATGAAATTGTTAATTGCAATTTTAAGTGCTGATTACCACGTGCTCGGCGGTGAAGGAAAACATCGTGGGGAAACCTGCGTGTCTGAGAAATAAGAAAAAAAATATTTCGGAAACATGTAACGTTCGAGAAAACGCTCTGGGACAGCGCGGCGGACATTTCCTTGGCCTAAAACCCTCTCAGAAATGAGAGGAGGCCTGTGCCCAGCAGTGGGACGTATATAGGCTGCAACTTTATATTCTATCCTATTCAATGGTGATACGATAATTCAGCCCTGGACTTTAATACGCAGTAATTATTATTACGATTAATTTATTTTCAGAGTCATGTTTATATATTATGTTAGTATAGGTACAATTTTTCTTACAATATATATACAATATATATTCTAAATAATAATGAAGTATCGTCAGCAAACAAAACTATCACATATTTTTTTTCATTATTCAAAGAAGATCGTTTATGTATACCAAGATTAAAAAACAGTCAAGTATCAAACCTTGAAAGACACCCAATTTAATCACACAAATCATTGAAGCTACACCGTTAATTGCACCATTTTGCTATATTTTGTGTGGAGATACAATGCTGTAATATTTAATATTATTTTTTTTCTGGAAAGCATTAGAATTACAACACAACCACAACTACAAAATTATAGATTATATTAACAATTATGTCCTCATGTAACAAAAGAAGGCCATGTGTTCTTAGTGCAATGGGCTTCCTTAAACCTGATCTCAAGAGGCAGCGCTTCACGCCTTGATGCGCTAAAGTGCACAATCTGCATTAATTGTGACCGTGAAGAAAGATTGTTGTGCTTTAGGAATGTATTTGTATTATAATCATTATAAACTATTTAATAAAAATAAACGAACACTTATCGTACGACAGCCACGGACGACTCCTATTACAATATTTAATTGGCAGTGGCGTAGCAAGGGGGGATAAGTGGGTAAGCCATGACTGACATGTTGTGTTAGTAGAAAAAGAACAAAACTACAAATCCATCAATTACAGACACCAAAACTTTTGGTTTGTCGGCTTATGAAACTCATAAACATGTAGTTCAATAAACTTTGCAAGCAGGTTAGAATCCATTCTGTTGCCAATCATCCGTAGAATTCTGTTCGGGCTCCCTCGCACGCTTCCGTCAAGAGTCACTATAATTTTTTAATCATACAGTGCCGCAGACATCTTGATCCGGCTTGAAGGACCAAGATACGGCTATTTCATAATATAAGAGGTACTATGCTATGTTTCGTTTGTTTATTGAAGACTTAACTTTTGTCATGAATAAATGTTGAATTTGCGACTGTCGAACTTATATTCCACAGAATGATGGTGGGTCCCAAACTTTCCAGTGTCGTAAGTGTGGGGAATATTTTCAGGTAATATAATTGGCGCTTCCGTGAAAAGACATGTGACACATTTTTAAATGATAGAGTGGCGCTGCAGCTATATTATGGTTGTAGCACGAATGAGTCAGCTCAACAGGGGAAGGACCACGCTCTCCCAGAATACCAGCGTAAAATAGCAGCTTAACGCTGCTCTGTTTCGTATTGTGAGTGTAGAGAACTGGAGACTCTTTTTACTGGAAACGAGGCATTCCATGTTAGTCTTCAGGAGTGACAACGATTCATTTTGATTCTTAATCGAGGACAGATGTGAATATCGATGGGCTACAGTGTCCACTTACCAAAAAGTGGTCTGTGTGCTCTATAAAAAAAAACGTGTGTTGCGTTTGGTGATTGAACTTCAAAGATTTTAATTTTCTATGTGAACTTCGCAGATGAATCAGTAGAGGGTAACGGCGTGGTGTCTGACGGCGGGTCCGACCACTCGCACATACAAGTGCTGGAGGAGGAGCTGGCCGATGATGAGGTCGAGCTCACGTACGAACACCTCCACGTACGTATTCGAACACACACACACACTCACACACATACACACACACACACACACACACACACACACACACACACACACAGCATGCTGCAGCTATATTAGTAGTATAGTTGTAGCACGAATGGGTCGGCTCGACCGGGGAGGACCACGCTCTCACAGAATACCAGCTTAAAATAGTAGTTAACGCTGCTGTGTTTCGTATGGTGAGTGTAGAGAACCGGAAACCCATTTTACTGGAAACGAGGCATTCCATCTTAGTCCTCACGGCTGACAACGCATCTGCATTTTAATTCGAAAACGAAGATAGATATAGATGTCTATTAGGCTACATCAACCACTTACCATCAGATGGACTTTGTGCTCGTATGTCACGCTATACTATAAAAAAATGTGGATCTTAGTACACTGTATGTCAAGCACCAGGCGGTCTGAGATGATGAATTTTTCCGGGATAAGAAAAGGTGAGATCTCCCACCGGGCAAGGTGTTCAGCCCGGGAAGCGACCAAGGTTAGCTGTTCTATACAGTTATTTTGCAATAACCGGCCAAATTTGCAAAGACGGTTCAGATTAAATAATATAGGCAAATGGTGAAGAAAAATTAATTTAAAAAAATCTCAAGCATTCTGTCCTTTATATCTTTGAAATTCAAATGCGTGGTAATGTATTATTCTAACTGATTTTACTTCGCCCTCACACATTTGTAAGGGTCGATCGGTAGGCAAAAACGTTGTTGCCCATAAATCATATTTAATTTGGGATAATTTCAAAAGTAGAAGCCTTATTTACTCGTATTTTCAAAAACTGCAATAACTGTATTCATTATTTATATAATTGAATTTACTTTCAAATTTATCTACTTTTTGAACAATAAGCCTGTAAATATATATATATATATATATATATATATATATATATATATATATATATATATATATATATATATATATATATATATATATATATATATATAGTAATGATATTATACCCTTGTATAATTGGGAATAATAAAACAAAGATGAATTGCGTTTCTCTATATAAACAAAAGAAACAATATTTAAAACCTTTATATCACAGCTCTTACAAATTCAGAAAATATAATATTTAATAAAAGTGTCTTGCTTACAACATAGACATTGAGAATGAACTGAGCGTTAGCCTCACAAAAGTGACCATTATCTAGAAAGAGACGAAGCGACTGCGTGGTCAATAGCTGTCTCTTTCCTGCAACCCTGATTGGTCCACGTCTTGCGAGCCAGTGACGTGGCTACTGGCCGCACATTCGCTTTGTCTCTCTCGCACCTTTCGGTCTGTATTCCCTGACAACCTGTGTCATGGCTCACAATAATTATTTATTCTTATATTTAGTTTAATGTAACCGCTTTCAGTTGTGACATCTAGACTTTTATTACACCACTGCAAATATACAAACTTAAGAAAAGCGCTCGTATATGTGTGAAGTCGTTTCATTTAATTATATATTTTGAACGGAAGAATCGGGAAGTCGAAAGTCGATATATTGAAAATGGACCAGATTAGGAGTACTCTTAACCGACGAGCGTGTATGCGTAGATGTATGGATGTAAAGGAGGCGAGAGAGGTGTGTCAGGATCGTGCCAAATGGAAGTTAGTTGTCTCTGCCTACCCCACTGAGTGACAGACGATTTACGTTTGCGGCAGCTTAGGTAGGGTTGAAGTGGAAGGAGGCGAAGACTTTTTATTATTTTTCTATTTTTTGAAAAAACATTACCCCCACACTACGATTTTCTCATGTATCGTGGAGGCAGTTTAAAAACATAAATTGCACAAGGACATACATCCACACCCGGAACAATTATTTGTAGGCCATACAAATACTTGTTCCGTGCGGGATTCGAACCCGCGGTCCCCAGTGCAGCAAGTCATCGTTAAGCCACTGCGCCACGGAGTCGATATCACTTTTATTTTCTAACTTACAAGTAAACTTAACAGTTGGTAAAAATGACAATGTGAGTTCAGCAATACTGGACTACCTAACTTGAAGCTAACTTAACTACTACTGGACGATTTTAACAATTAAACCCCGGATTTTACACTATGTTGAATATTTAATATATATTAAGTCACGTAAGTAAATTGGGTCACGTATTAAACACGTGTTATTATTTGCTTAGTAGGCGGTGCCGTATGGTAGGTGAGTTCGTGATGGCATGCGAGGTCAGGAGGCATATGTAACTGGCGTGAATGTTTATGTTTGTGCTTGTATTTTAAAAGTGTTGCCCGTGTTCGCAGAAGACGAGAAGAAAACGTCGGCGAGCGCGCAGTTCGGACAGCAGCGTGGCGTCCGGCAGGCGGCGGACGCGGCGGACGCGGCGGACGCGGCGGCCGCACAAACGGTAACGTTTTGTTGTGTGTTCCACATTCAAGAGTGAATTTTTTTTTTAATATTGTTTAACCTTTATATCGCTTCCCTTTTTCGATTATCGAAACACTTACCCCTATGCTCGTAAATTGTAGGCTTGTAAAGAACAATGGCAGACTATCATACATAAAATTAGTTGAGATGGAATTGTAGCGTTTTTATATCAAAAATATCTTAAAATGTTAAGCGTCAGTCCCTGAATAACTTTGTCAAAGAGTTTTGTCCTGAGAAGGCGTCAAAAAAAAAAGATGTTTAGATTTGAAACTTTTTAGGTTAACTCTTATCTCCTGTGGTTGTTTAATGTTAGCTTAATACATTCTCGACATAATGTACCTACCTACATAATTGAGTTTTAAATTATTCTATCTCAGTTATATATATATTTGCATACTATAAAGGTGTATTTATGACATGGCTCCAGGGCCTTTGTATCATACAGTGATATTCTAAGAAGGGCTAGAACCCAGAGCCGTAGAGCCAGTAAATAAGAACAGTGGCATTTTGTTTTAGCTAGTGTTGCCATAATATTAGATGGAATTGTTACATAGTACTATGATTGAGATAATGTGTTATTGTGGGAAGTTCTTTGTAAGAGACATTTTTAACCAAATCACTTTTATTTTTACTATTACTGGTAGTATAGTTATTACTAATAATAACTTAATATAAAAATATTTTGTGTTTGTCTGTTGTGTTGGTAGTCTTACAAAGTGTATACGAAAATAGTATGAATATGACTTTAATCCTTTTACACTATTCAACACTTGAATAGTGTAAAAGGATTAAAGTCATTTGATATTCCCAAAAATATATGTTTTTTTTTCTATGGCTTTAATTAAAATACATTTTTATTCGAAAAATCATAGAAAAATAATTAAACTCATTTTATGTATAAGTTATTTCTAGACGCAATCATTTTTGTCAACTATTTTTCTGCCATTGTTCTTTGTCAATAAACAAGTTTAAATGTTAAAGAAAAATTGTACAAAACAGGTTATTATAATATCAAAGAATACAATAAGTGAATAAAAAAACCCCTGGGAATGAGGTGATCGCCACTATGCTGGTTCTATTAAAACTTATTTTAAAAAGACAATGCCCATCTATGCCCCAGAAATGCCCAGATAAAGTATATTACAAGATTGCTCTAATAAATAAAAACGAGAATTATGTTCTTAATTTTAAATCATATGAAGCACTGGATAAAAAATTTAAATAATAAGATGTTTTGTTGACATTGCAGTTCGTATCATCGTTTCAGTCATTAATTCATGCTTTATTTATTACGGTCTGGAATCGCGTCCTTTGGCTCAGCTAAAACTCAACATGATTGATATTAGTCATAAAAGTGATTACTAAATAATCGAATAATAATATACTGCTTTGCAACAAAACCAAATAAAAATATGATTTTATAATAAACGTATTTAGGGTTGAAATAAACAAATATTATAATTCAAGCAAAAACCTAATGATGTAATGGCTCAAAAGACTTAGCTCCAAGTCAAAAATATTCCAAAAAAACTAAAATTAGATGGGATGTGGGATGACGTCTGTACATGTATTCTGTGTGTACAGACGGGCATATTATTGAGGTGATAGGTCCATATGCTGCCACTCAGACGGATGCCAAAATTATGAAAGATTTATTTAGTGATGGAAATGGGCCCATGCGAACGTTTTACAGAGAGGGAGATGTATTTATACTCGACCGAGGGTTCAGAGATGCAATCAAATGTTGGAGGCCTGCAATTATAATGTGCAGAAGCCTGAGTCATTAAATGAGGGAGAACACCAGTTAACAACTATTCAAGCGAATAAAAGTCGATTAATAAATTTAAGTCGATGGGTTGTCTAAGTAGTTAACGAGCGTTTTAAAAGAGATTTCAAATTATTTCGCCAGGAGTTTTTTAATAGAGCTCACGCACATTTAATGAATGATTTTAAAATTGCAGCTGCACTAATTAATAGATTTCATCCTACAATTCGAGATCGGCCAGATGCTTCTCTTATAATAGAAAAGGTATCAACATACTCCGAATTACTTGGCCGAATTTGTAAGAAATTATAATTTAAATAGGCGATCAGTTATGTTTAGACGCATCGATGGGAGCTTTACTCAATTAAATATATTTCCCGTATATAGTTACTCTGATTTAATTCTTTTCGCTTTGGGTCCGTGCGGGATTCGAACTCGCAACAATTGAACGCTAAGCCACTGCGCCACGGAGCCGTCATTGCTTTTATAATCTCATCAGAAACACCGGTTTGTCATGAGTAGTATTTGGTCTCTTTCCATATTATTATTTACTCGAGTACTTAAAGCTTTGTATCTAACCAAATTGTTTTCACATACGTATTGACACTATACAATAGAGACAGACTAGATAATTCCAAATAACTGACATGTTTATCTGATAACATACAGATAAGTATATAAAAGAATACTGATCTGGCTTAGCTTATGTGATGATCATGATCATGAAGTTCCTAGTGAAAAACTAATAGCAATGTTGTCTAAACGATAAGATGTATAAAAACCAGTAGGCAGTTACCATGTTTAATGTCCAATATCTTTTGAACCGGTGCTTTATTTGACATTAAATCTAGATATCATATAAATACTGTTAAAAAGTTATCATATGACATAGAGCTGCAATTTGGGCATTGCATGGCATTGCTAACTTTCAGCTCCATACTAATATGGGCATGGTCCTTTGTACAAACAAAAAACAAAATTATTGTAAAGTGGAATATGTTTGAAAAAAAAGTCCCGCTGGGTTTCTTGCTGGTTCTTCCCAGGACAGAGGTATTTTCCGAACAAGTGGTAAATAAAAAAAAATACTTTCAGTATGTAAGTATTATGTACTAAAATATATTGAATAAAAATTATTCTATTCTATTCAATAATACCTACTGAGCTGGGGCATAATTATTTACACGCTATCCAACGACGCGTGTTCTCATGAACTTGTATTCATCAGTTACTCGATTCAGAGCATGCAAGACGTAGTAAACAATCTAAAAGAAAAATATCTTATTTTTAGCGTGTAGTTTAGAAACATATTTATCGTAATTATTTAATGTCTATTCAAAGTATAAATATCGCTATTGGTATCAATAACATGAAGGAATACAAGATGACTCACATCTGATAATAAACTGAATAGTAAGGCCGTACTAAAAGGAATTACGCATTCGTAACTGCGCGAAAAATACGTACCCACTCCAGAACAACAAAGAAAACTAGACGGATACTTTAAGTGACGCCTAAACCATGCCCAACTTCTTAACACGCACTCTTACACATATTGCTTCTATCTTCAACAGTTCGTAATACCATACTATAAAGAGAGGGGAAGTATGTTATCTTGATACAAACGCACTGCGCGCGGCTTGTATGTGTGCGCCATAGTATCTATGAGGCGCCGCACGCACACTTAAACACAATCTCGAAGTATTTCTCAATGCGCCAGTCGAGCCTAACACCGCACGAGGTTCGCGCGTCACGTAAGCGACTCACTTATTATAGCATATAATTTTTACTTGACGATGAGATACCTACTTACTTATTTTTGTTGTATTAGTTGTCTATCAGACAAAGGAAGAATAGTAACTAAGTACCTACTAACGGTTATAAAATCGTAATTAAAAATAAGTAATTGACTAATTGTGAATCAGATAAATAGAACAAAGTTCGAATAATAACAACAGAACAAAAAATTGATTACAGTCTAAGAGGCAGGCGTTAGTAATTATATGTTATTGTACGATATTTTTTTTTACAATATTTTAGTCGCTTTATTCAATTTTTTTATTATTATATATATTTATTATACTGCTCTGAATCTTAATACATTTCTGTATTTGTTAGGAAAACCATTGTTGTACTTTATCGACTAATGATCACTGAATTAGTTATACAGAGATGTATTATCTTTGGCAATGGCCGAGTTTTAAACTAATGATTTGGTGACAGTGACAACCCTGAGACAGTAGGCAATTATATCGCGGATTAGGCCGCAGATAACCTACTTGGCCTCTCTTTATACTATGGTAATACTGCCGGACATGCGCATATTATGCACCTGAAACCATCGATGTATATGTACTACGCACTAGATTTCGCATTCCGAACATTGACTATGTTCAACTGAACTGTTTTTTTTATAATATAGGGTGACAAACGAGCACACAGTCCACATGATGGTAATTGGTTGCTGTGGCCCATCATCATCATTAGCCTTTCATAAGTCCACTGCTGAACATAGGCCTTCCACAAGGAATGCCACAAAGCACGGTCCTGAGCCACCTGCATCCATCGACTTCCTGCATGTCTTACCAGGTCGTCACTCCATCTAGTGGGGGGTCGCCCTACACTTCGCCTACCGGTACGAGGCTGCCACTAAAGAACCTTTCTTCCCCATCGGTTGTCGGTTCTTCGAGCTATATGGCCGGTCCATTGCCACTTCAGCTTACTAATCCGTTGGGCTATGTCGGTTACTCTGGTTCTACTGCGGATATACTCATTACTAAGTTTATCACGCAGAGAAACCCCGAGCATAGCCCTCTCCATAGCTCGCTGAGCGACCTTGAGCTTCCTCATACGGCCAGCAGTGAAGGACCACGTCTCAGACCCGTAAGTCATCACTGGCAACTGTGCCCATAGACATTTACATTTATCTTCTTTGCGATACAAAATGCATATGCCTTGTCAGACAACCTCCTACCCCTCACCCTCCCTATAGAATAGAATAGAATAGAATAGATTATTTTTTTATTCAATGTAGATCACATGTGTAATTCTTATTGAAAGTCATTTTTTACTTTACCACTGGTTCGAAAAAAAAACCTCTGTCCTGGGAAGAACCAGCAAGAAACCCAGCGGGACTTTTTTTTTTAAAGCAAATTTTACAATAATTGTTGTACTAACTATATAAGTACAAAATTTATTTTAGAAACAGCTTGGAAGCGATCACCTCATTCCCAGGGGTTATTATCAACCATGTATTCATTTATACTATAATAACCCTTTTTATACAGTTTCAACTTAACAAAACATTTAAACTTGGTAATAGAGAGAACCTGTACACTTTCCGGGACCTTGTTGTAAATGTATATAATTAGCTAAGTTCTTAGCGGCCAGCCTCTGCAGAGTCTGCTACACCTGAGGATGCCTCGTGTAGAGGCGAAATACGTGTCGTATTATCGAGAGTGGTGTGGCGGTTTTGGGAGTGGTGGTGACGGGTACACGCAATCGAGGGAGGGTGGGAGGTCCCCTTCGCCTACTGGGCAGGATACATTCCATTTTTTTTCTTTACGCGGAATTAAGCAAATTAAGTTATAGCAACTTCATTCAATTTTCTTCTGTGGCTTTGAAATCTGTCAAATATTTTCCAAACTTAACCTCATTTCAAAGTGACGCTGCCCTGGTAGCATAACAAGTCGTGGATGTTCTTATTGACTATGATTTTTCGTATTATACATACCAAAAAAAACGTACAGTCATATTGAGAACCTCCTTTATTAAAGTCAACTACAAATGAAGTATATATTTTATTTTAAATGTATTAAACAAAGGTGTCATAACATATTTCATATTTGATTTGTCCATTAAATCAATAATGATTTGTATTGGTACCTACACTCACGTCCATCACCACAGCCTATAACAGTCCACTGCTGATCATAGCCCTCCCGTATGGATTGCCACAGAGGGGCCGGGGGTTTTGCGATAGTTGCCTCGCTTGGCAGGCCGGTTGGCAACCGCAGTTCGTTTATTATTTTGAATTGTTATTAGGAAGACGCTTGCCATCGCTAATTTCAGTTTCTCTCTGTCGTTTCTTACGACACCCACAAGACTATATGGGGTGGGTAGCAGTCGGCTATAAATGAAGTGTATCCATGTGTCCAGAGTCCGGGAGCGGTTCTCGTCGGCGTCGTGCACCACCTCTGACTCTGGCAGCGGCAGTGGGAGCGGGAACGGCAGCGCGAGCGGGCGCTACGAGTCGGACCGCTCGTACCGCCCGCACCGGCCCGGCTTCTCCACTGACGACGACGCGCCGCTGCTGCTCTACCGGTACCCACGCACACGCACACGTAAATTTACACGTGCACACACACACGCTTGCACACGCACACGCCCGTGCGCACGCACATGTGCACACACACACGTGCAAACGCACATACTTGCACACGCACATACTTGCACACGCACATACTTGCACACGCACATACTTGCACACGCACACACTTGCACACGCACACGCCCGTGCGCACGCACATGTGCACACGCACATGTGCACACACACACGTGCACACGCACATACTTGCACACGCACACACTTGCACACGCACACACTTGCACACGCACACACTTGCACACGCACACACTTGCACACGCACACACTTGCACACGCACACACTTGCACACGCACACACTTGAACACGCACACGCCCGTGCGCACGCACATGTGCACACACACACACGCGCACACGCACATGTTGCACACGCACACACTTGCACACGCACACACTTGCACACGCAAACACTTGCACACGCACACTCTTTCACACGCAAACGCACACACGCTCACGCCAGCGCGCACGCACACGTGCTCACGCACATACTTGCACCCGCACATGCTTTCACACGCACACACTGGCATAAGCACACT
Organism: Parnassius glacialis; assembly: GCA_033319125.1. Taxonomy (NCBI): domain Eukaryota; kingdom Metazoa; phylum Arthropoda; class Insecta; order Lepidoptera; family Papilionidae; genus Parnassius; species Parnassius glacialis. The sequence goes on along the minus strand of JAVANC010000004.1, from coordinate 72,415,386 downwards.
TGCACATGCACACCCTTGCACACGCACACACTTGCACACGCACATACTTGCACACGCACACACTTGCACACGCACACACTTGCACACGCACACACATACACACGCACAATCCCGTGCGCACGCACATGTGCACACACACACGTGCACACGCACACACTTGCACACGCACACACATGCACACGCACACACTTGCACACGCACACGCCCGTGCGCACGCACATGCGCACACACACACGTGCACACGCACATACTTGCACACGCACACACTTGCACACGCACACACTTGCACACGCACACACTTGCACACGCACACACTTGCACACGCACACACTTGCACACGCACATGCTTTCACACGCACACACTGGCATAAGCACACTTGCACACGCACACCCTTGCATACGCACATATTCGCACACGCACACGCCCTTGCGCACGCACACGAAGTATAACTTCAATAAAATATATCCTTGCAACCATTAAGAGAAACATTGCATCACACACCGACACAATAAAAAATATTCCTATATAATCGAACAATGACGGGCTAATATTTTTACGCTCACCAGATGTCGCTAGTTGGGACTGAGATGCAATTTTTTGTTACACAATTTCATTTAACCATACCTTCCTGTCGCATCGATATACAGGATATATGTGTGGGACAGTATATTAAGGACATGTTTATAATATGAATATAGTAATATATAACTTGCTCCCGAAAGAACTTAAAATATTTAGTGGTTTCTCAACCCATTTAATAAAAAATCGACTGACTAGCTCTTGGTTAAATGATTTTATAGTTATAAGGAATATTTTAATTGACGACATTCATTTATTACTTGATTTAACTTAATCTTATCACGGGTATTACTATAATTTTTGCACGAATTTTGATTTCTTTTGTGACACACACTTTTATTTAATTTGAATTATGTAATGAATTATCAATTTTTGCACGTCTACGAGCAGGCTCAACACAAGTATTGTACTTATTTGTGTTCATATCTTTTTAACTGTGTTTTTACAAATAAACGTATGAACTTGAACTTTATTAAAAAGTTAGTTTTAAATAAAAGTTTATCATATTCTAAGTAATTAATACACAAAACAATGCCTCACTGTTGTACTCTTTATTTTTTTAAACATGTTATCCTTAGATTGGTGTATTCGTTTCAAATATAATTATATAATTAATATAAAATGTAAACGTCTAAATGCACGCACTTATTTATGTATACATGTTGAAGGAGGGTGTGACTCGTTCTCATTAAAACCACTGTGGAAGGCAGTGGTTTTGTTTTTGTTTGTTGATAATTTATTATGGATCACACAATTATTGGCACACAGTTCAATTCCACAAAATAATCACACAATAGTTTGTTCACAGTTTAATTATACTAATCAAACAATTATTTGTACAAAATTTAATTAGATTATACACAAAGTAATCACTTCACATTTATTAAATACTTGGACTATTTTTACTTTACTAAAACACTCACAATAGTTTACGCGTTACGACCTTATCGCGATCAGTGCTAGCGAGTGACTGCACGCAACAGGCAGTGCACGCTCATTTTATACAGTTGAGTGGCGGAAGAACAAGCGCGTCACGTGATCTGACGTCATCGCATCAGGTCTCATCGCGGCTGAGTTCTTGCGCCGATATACATATTTAATTGTTTAATTTATAATACGACATTTTATTTTTCTGCTTCTAAGATCTAACGATCTAATCGGGTAACTTTATGGTTTGGTCGGAGATTGAGATATTTGTTTTTTTTAAATCATGAAAATTAAAACTTGTTGTTCCAGGCAAAGGCAAGAGGGAGATGAAGCGGCTGGTCCTTCGAGCCGGGGACGCAACAGAGTACGTAATACTATTGCTATGGATTGATTGTAGCTTGTTGCTTTTAGGTATTCGATAAAATCCTTTAAAAAAATGTGGATTCAGTCTGGATCTACGCAATTGACAGTTTCATTGGTACCAGCAGGGATGGAACCTGGTTTGCTGGTTGCTCGCTTTCTGTAAAATTTACAGCGAGATCTACACCTATTACATATATAGTATATATATATATATATATATATATATATATATATATATATACATATATATAGCATTAAGCTGCTATTTTACGTTGGTATTCTGTGAGAGCGTGGACCTTCACCCGGTCGAGCCGACCCATTCGTGCTACAACTATAGCGTAACTGTAAAATTGTTGTACCTCGTATATTACGCATGTAAACTTACTCTGATGGACTCTTTATTAACAAGTAATAATAAATGTGACCGTGTAGTGGCGGTGTAGGAATATCCACTACCCTATATAATCCCGTGGATGTAAAAAGCGACAGAGGGAAACAAATCAGGAGATGGACAGCAGCGTCTTTCTGATAACGACCAATACGTCGGTTGCCAAGCTGCTTGCCAATCGTTGCAACTATGGCAAATATCCCTCCTATGAGACAACAAAAGAGGCCTATGTTCATCAGTGGATTTTAATAGGCTGTTACGGTAATAGTAACGGTGTTCGCAGGGGGGTCGGCTGCGCGCGCGTGCTCGTGGGAGGCGTTACAACGAGGACAGCGAGGAGGACTCGCCGGCCGCCATCAGCAAGCGCCTGCCGCACCACCACCAGCGCACGCTGCAGCTGCACCAGCGCCGCCACCGCCACGCCACGCAGGTACCGCCGCCACTACACCACACGTAACCACCACCACTATACACTCCAACTACAAATGCACCATCAGACACAACCACCACCCGCCAGCACCTCACACAACCACGCATAACCCTCACAACCTCACAACATGTTTCGCATGCAGGTAAGCACTGCACCACTACACCCGCAAACGTATTTTTTTTTAATTTATATATAGGTTCAGAAACAACACCAGGATCCATAAGTCGCTAGTTCATATCCGGCTCGATGGACGAAATTTGTCGACTCCAAACAAATTACTTTGCAAAAATGATTAAAATAATTGTTAATCTGGTAATGGTTTATAGTATGAGCACACGCGACGAGATTGGTGACCAATCGTGAACTGTCTTATTAGCTATTGCGATATTGAAGCAAGTCATTTAGGTGGGCGTGGTAGAGCCATGCTGCAGCTATATCTATGATACAGTTGTAACACGAATGGGTCGGCTCGACCGGGGAAGGACCACGCTCTCACAGAATACCAGCGTGAAATAGTGACTTAACTCTGCTTTGCTTCGTATGGTGAGTATAGAGAACCGGAGACCCTTTTTACTGGAAACGAGGCATTCCGTCTTAATCCTCACGGGTGGCAACGCTTCTGCATTTTGATTCGTAATCGAGGATAAATGTAGATGTCTATGTGCTACAGCAACCACTTACCATCAGTTAAACTGTGTGCTCGTTTGTCAACCTTATCCTATAAAAAAAATATTGACTGCGCGCGCTTTGAAGTAAAGTCTGCACTCTGTACTTACATTATACCCCTTATTTTTTATAGAAGATTGAAAGTCGAATGGTAAGTGGATTCTATGACCAATAGATAGATTAAAATAGAGATTGAATGTATCCTCGATTAAGAATCAATATGCATCTGCTGTTTGATTCTTAATTTATTGTGACCCTTGTCAGATCTAAATAATAAGATGAAATGCCTTGTTTCAAGTGAATAGTGTAAAGATAATATATTAGGTGTTATATTATCGATGCGCAGTTAGTTCCATGTACCATTTTTACCGATTAATTTGATGGACTTCATCATTCATCATCATTACAGCCCTGCACAAGTCCACCGCTGAACATAGTCCTCCAAGGAATGCCATAAAGCACGGTCCTGAACTACTTACCTCCATCGACTTCCTGCATGTTTTACATTCCCCACTAGATGGAGTGACGATCTGTTACTCCATTTAGTAGGGGGGCCGGTCCCACACCTCGCCATAGATTGTCGGTTCTTCGAGCTATATGGCCGACCTATTGCCATTTCAGCTTACTAATCCGTTGAGCTATGTTGATTACTCTGGCTATACTGCCGATATCCTCATTTTTAAATCTGTCCCGCAAAGAAACACCTGGCGTAGCCCTCCCCATAGCTTTTCCTCATTCAGCTAACAGTCTTAGATTCATAACTCAGCACTAGTAACATGCACTGGTTGTACAATCTTGTTTTGAAGTTGTGAATTTGAATTTGTCGAAGAAGAAGTCTAAACTTACAAGTAACAAATTTGGTCCTTCGAGTCGGATCTGAACCAGTGACGTTTGGATTGAACGATTGTACTCGTATTAATATATTTTGTATGATATGACGCAGAGCGCGAGTACGACGGCGACGCACACGAGCGACCACAACTACTTCAACGGACACGCACACGCGCACGCCGCGCACAACGGACACAACGGACACGGTGAGCCTGCACAGAGTAATTATCATTCTCGTGTTTGATTTACAGGTTATTTATACAATAGAATAGAATCATTTCTCATTCAACATACAAATAATAATTATTGACAGTTATTTTTTTACTTTTACTACTGTTTGCATTATTATTGACTGTATTATTGAGGACAGTTTTTCAATTTTAGCAAGTACGGTGTCTGGAGTGTCGACGGTGTCCGGGGGGTCGGGGGGCTCGGCGGCTTCTGGGGGGCCAGTGTCCATATCGTCCAGGGGTCGAGTACGCAAACTTACGGCGAAAGCACGCGGTCTATTGCGACACTGATCCCAACTACAAAAGCGTTGCACGTGTAGGCACAAACATATCCTGGCAAAACTGACTGGCTCACAGGTGTCGCAGACTTAGTGTTTTTAGGAGTTATGTAGATAGATATTTCTATAAAAAACATTTCCCTGTGAGGTTGTGTTGTGAATTTGAAGTGATTACGTGTCGCTTGATGAACTTGTGCTCACAATTGCGCGGTTATAAAACACAGGATGTCGATGAGGGCATCCGCAACTTTTTCTGCCACCAGGGTGGCGCCACTTTGGAGTGAGATGGAATATTTGACAGATTACATGGCGGGAAGTTTTTGAAGGGTTAATGTGTCTGTCTGTAATAACAGTTACATGTTATAATAATATATTAGATTAAAATGAATAAACCAAACTACTAATATACCTAATAGTAGTAAAATTTAAAAAATAGCTAAAAATAATAAGGAGCAAATCACCGAGGCGTTGTTTTGTGTATATTATAGACTCTAGACACCGATAAACATTTTTTCTACAACGCATCTCATTTGTACGACAATTTGTAACAAAAAACTTCACCTCTCTCCCAACTAGCGACATCTGGTGAACGGAAAATTATTAGCCCTCATTGTAGCTCTGGTGTTAGTCGATTCTCATTATTTGTTCGTTTTTTTGTCTATTATAGAAATGACCCTGGTGATTTTTTTTTACTTTTGCTTTATACATATGTAAAAAACGCTAACCGATCCGTGATGGTGAGAATAAGGAAAGGGGGAGGGGGGAGATAGGTATGTGGTGTGAGGTATGTGTGTTCATGTTATCCTTTTCAGGTAATAAAAAATATTTATCATAATAAAAATTTACTTAAATTGAGAAACTTACTACTAAACTTTAAAACTTATAAAGCTATAAAGACGGGCGAACTCCGGGTAACAATACCGCCATGATCAAAGATACTATCGCCGATGACGGTGTTGCCAGATTTTATGATTTGCTAAATTCTAAGCAAAAAATATGTATTTTAAATAACAACAACATTTTATATTTATTCATATATTATGTAATCGGACAGGGTTTTCTTCACATGGTGGTGTATACAGCGTGTTTGTTATTGAAAATTGTAATTTATTAATAGCAAATATACATGTTTTTGTTTTAATATGAATGGTGTATATATAGTGAAAAATGGTTTATTCTAAGATTGAACAGGCGTTTAAGGCGTTAAATTTGTAATTAGACTTAATTAGAACTAATTTGTAACTAAAACATTTCTTGAAGTCAACGAATTGAGAAGCTGTGAACAGTTTAAAAACGATTTCTCATGTTTACGTGGACGCTACACATTTAAATGAAATTAGTTTTACGGATTCTATCGCGTTTATTAACTTTCGACGTTTCGAGCACTTTAAAATACTCATGGTCACGGGGGAGGGACTGAGGTGTTCAACGTGTCAATGGCATAGTTAACCACGGTTACCTTCGCTACTATGACATTGGGACGTCGAATACCTCAGTTCCCCCCAGCACCCTCCCTCCTCCCCACAGTGACCATGATTGCTATAAAGTGCTCGTAACGTCTGGAATATAAAACAAGTTAAGATACGCGATAGAATCCATATAAACTAGTTTTAATTGAATTTTAAAAACGAATGTTTCCCTCCACGAGCTGAATACGTCGGTGTGAGGTTTGCGTTTAGTAACTGTTTTTTTTTTCAAGACTGATTCACAATGTAACTTAGATTATTTATACTTGTAACATGCTATACACGATTTGTATACAATTAGTAAATTCACAAGAAAAAAGTCTATTGAGATCACAAACAAAGAGGTTTACATGCAGCATTAGAGAATTTGGTGGTTTTTTTTTTTAATTAATAAACTACCGATTCGCTCGGATGACTTCTGATTCTCGACAACAGCGGCACCTACTAGGTCCGATTGTGAATATAAACCGCCCAGGGACCCGCTCAAACACACACAAAAAGATTCATCAATATCGGTCAAGCCGTTTTCGAGTTTTAGCGAGACTTAACAGACAGTATTTGATTTTTATATACAGAGCTCAGGCAATAGGTTGTGAACAGAAAGAACAGCCGTTACAACCTATTAAAGTCTAGTGCACTGAACATAGGCCTCCCCCGTACATTGCCTAATAGGGGGGATATGCCATAGTTGTAATGTTAGTGTTGGTTTAATAATTTCACCTCTCAGTGGGTCATGTGCTCCTGGTAGATTATCTTCTATACATCCATCCATTGCAGCCTATTAAAGTCCACTGCTGAACATAGGCCTCCTCCCCCATAGATTGCCTCATAGGGGGGATATTTGACACAGTTGTAATGTTACTGTTGATTTAATAATTTCACCTCTCAGTGGGTCATGTGCTCCTGGTAGATTATCTTCTATACATCCATCCATTGCAGCCTATTAAAGTCCACTGCTGAACATAGGCCTCCTCCCCCATAGATTGCCTCATAGGGGGGATATTTGACACAGTTGTAATGTTACTGTTGATTTAATAATTTCACCTCTCAGTGGGTCATGTGCTCCTGGTAGATTATCTTCTATACATCCATCCATTGCAGCCTATTAAAGTCCACTGCTGAACATAGGCCTCCTCCCCCATAGATTGCCTCATAGGGGGGATATTTGACACAGTTGTAATGTTACTGTTGATTTAATAATTTCACCTCTCAGTGGGTCATGTGCTCCTGGTAGATTATCTTCTATACATCCATCCATTGCAGCCTATTAAAGTCCACTGCTGAACATAGGCCTCCTCCCCCATAGATTGCCTCATAGGGGGGATATTTGACACAGTTGTAATGTTACTGTTGATTTAATAATTTCACCTCTCAGTGGGTCATGTGCTCCTGGTAGATTATCTTCTATACATCCATCAATTATAGCCTATTAAAGTCCACTGCTGAACACAGGCCTCCCCCATAGATTGCCTAGTAGGGGGATATTTGCCGTTATTGCCACGCTTGGCAAGCGGGTTGTCATCCGCAGTTTTTTATGTTTAGTCGTTGTAAGAAAGACCGTGCTGCCCATCTCCTGATTTGTTTCCCTCTGTCGTCTCTTACGACACGCACGCGACGATATGTAGTGGATATTCTTACACTGCTACCAAACGGTAACGAACTTTAGTAGCTCAGATAATGACGCGTCTTAAATTTAATATGCAGCAAGTTACTTAAGTTTTGTTGTGTTTAATTGTTTTAAATTGTCAGTTGCAATTTTAAGTGCTGATTTACCATGTGCTCACACTTGTACTGACTTAGAAATTAAAAATGTTTCCAAACTTGTGAAGTTCACACATTAGTGCAGCGCTTGAGCCCCACTGTGGGATGTATATAGTCTGTCAGTTTACTTACTTTAGGTTGTGAATTAAAATTGTGTGCTTTAGAGCGCAGGATCGAAGCCCTGAGTTTACGTGAGTATGAGACAATATAATACAAAACAATAACTTTGAATGGGCTCCTATTTATTACTAAAGTCGGCTTTTTTAAATTTAAGTTTCATCTCGGTGCCTGTCAGTTTAAACTTAACCACTGCTAAACATAAGTCCCGTACAATTATCATTTTACAAAACTCTTTCAACATTGCATTAGCTTTTTAAACGATTACCAACTTGATACTCCATTCTTTGCTTATATTTAGTACATTTGATTTGTACAAATTATATTTTCACGCTGGGAAACATTTGGTTCAACATGTCGCTCATGCAACCTCATTTTGCAAACTTAAATTTAAACTTTTGCGGCAGAAAATCAAAGAGCATTTGCTCCTGTCTATATCTCTCAATGTATTACTGTAAATATTCTTAAACCTGTTAAAAACTTTAATTAGAGCTCTTTTACTGAATAAATCACATTTGTAATAACTTATACAGGTGTTACGAAAACAGTGGTAAAATTTATAAAAGTGTATATGACGTACTTACGCACATAAAGTATTGTGAAATATCTACTTACAAATTAGACGTGTGTTTTTTCGTTATTATTACACCTAAAACAAGATATTTTTTATAAAAATAACATCCGCTTATAATCGATATTGATATAATTACATAATATGTTTAAAAAATACGTCAAATGTTAAAAATAGATCAAACTAAGATTCCGTTTTTATATTTATTTTATATATGATAGGGTGACAAATCAGCATACAGTCCACCTAAGTGGTTGCTGTGGCCCATAGACATCTACATTTATCCTCGTTTGCGAATCAAAATGCAGATGCGTTGTCACCCGTGAGGACTAAGATGGAATGCCTCTTTTCCAGTAAAAAGGATCTCCGGTTCTCTACACTCACCATACAAAACACACCAGCTGCTATTTTACGCTGGTATTCTGTGAGAGCGTGGTCCTTCCCTTGTCGAGCCGACCCATTCGTGCTACAACTATACTACTAATATAGTTGCAGCATGGCTGTACCACGTGTATAATAGCTTATTCCTTCTAATAACTGTTTCTATATATGTATTTATCAATCTCTTTTTTATTTAAATAAAAAGTGTCCTTATGATGAACACATGGATCGAATCGTTCATTTGTTATTACATTTAGAGTGACGTTTCAGCATTCGTTAACACTAGTATCCGGCTCGAAGGACCAGATCTCATATTTTACAAATAATAAAAAAAAATATTAAAAATTTGAAGAAACCAAAAATGCATACCTTGAGCGGGACGGTTTATAATAGTGAAATTCATAAGGCTTCCTAAGAATTAAAACCTAAAGCTAATAAAAAAAAACAAATTGACAAGTTCAGTTTTTCGAAAGATGTCTTGTTCACATCCATAGCGACATAGAATTAAATAGACTTATTTTTGTATCATATAGCTAAGTTCAGACGTAACTAATCATTTATTTTTTATATTAATTTTTAATAGTTTCATAAACAGACGTTGTCAGTCAAGTTTATTTTTCTAACACAAGTTTTTAGACATATTGGCACGTATATCTTAATCTTATACAGGCTTGTTTTTCAAAGAGTAGTCAAATTTTATTCTGAAGTTCTAACATATAAATAATCTTATACCTTTTTTGTAGTTTTTCAAAATACGAGTAAATGAGGCTTCTACTTTTATTTGAAATTATCTCAAATTGAATGTCATTTATGGGCAACAGCTACGCGTACACGCGCACCTCTGTAGCTACGCGTACACGCGCACCTCTGTTTCATAACGTTTTTGCCGGCCGAGCGATTCTTACGAATGTGTGCGTGCGTAGTAAAATAGTAGGCGTTAGATATATATGAATGACAATCAGTTAAAATCATGCATTGGCATGCATTTTGAATTATTATTATTTTTTTGCAAAATGACCTTGTATATATATTTGGTTAAAATGAATAATTGAAATGCCTTTATTTTTATTAAAACTTTGTCAGACGTAATTTTAATCCACTACCATTTCTAAATGATGTTTTTTGAGCGGCTGTACGATTGTGTAACTGATGGGAATCATGTTTGTTACGTTTTGAGGTTTGGAAGATAACGCGTTGTACTTGTTCGGAAAATATCTCTGCTCTGGGAAGAACCAGAAAGAAACTCATCGGGACTCTTTTAAATCATAATTTATAATAATCTATTTCTCTAATATCTATTACTACAATAAAACTCTAACAAGCTGATGTTATAAGTCGTAATTTAGGCTACTTTTATTTTGGGAAAGAATTAGGGTACCGCGCAAAAAAAATTAAAACCCATGAAATTCAATCGCAATAAATTACACGCGGGCGAAGTCGCGGCGAACAGCTAATTTGTAATATAGTTTAACCATTGTATTATACATTAGAGACAATATAGTAGCGACCACTTCTTTCCTAGGGGTTATATCAATCATTCATAAATTTAGCGCTCAGCCACCGCAGAGTCTAGTTCACCTGAGGACACCTCGTATAGAGGCGAACACGTGTCGTATTTTCGAGAGTGGTGTGTCGTGCCTAGTGTGGTGGTGCTGGGGGTGGTAGTGCTGGGATTCACGGCGACAGGTATAGTGCGCGCGATTGTGGGACGGTGGGAGGTCCCCTTAAAACTGGGCAGAACACTCATTTTCTTTCATTCATCATTCATTTCATTTCATTTACGTGGAATTAAGCAAACTAGTTAATAACAACCCCATTCCATTATTCATTCTTTAATATTATAATAACTATTTTATTAGTTTTTTATGGATAGGTCCTGCATATTTCCTGGGACAACATTTTGGTTTCTTTGTATTGTGAAGTATTAATATCGATTATAAGCCAATAGTTTTTTTTTATATTACGTTCCTACTTTAGGGTACAAAAGAAAAAAAATACTCGATCGCAGAATGAAACCCACCGGCAAACGACCTATATAGCACAACTCTAGTGCTGATTAAAAATTGCGGAATAACTCTGTTAATCTTTTTTTTAGGAGGATTGTGAAGTGCCGATAGCGATTAGGTTTTTTAACCGACTTCAAAAAGGAGGAGGTACTCAATTCGACTGTTTGTTTTTTATGTGTGTTACCTCATAACTTTTTTCTAGGTGAACCGTTTTTGGTGATTCTTTTTTCATTTGTAAGCTGGTGTTTCTGATGTGATCCCATATAAATTTGATCTAGGTCTGACCAGTAGTTTTTGAGTTATCCTTAATAATTTATATTGAAGTCGGTCGTACAAAATTTTTAATTTTACTACTTGTCAAAAATCTTATCTGTTTCATACCGCTCGCTCTGCCTCCCTCCTCGTACGTTTTTTGTTTTTTTTTTTAGTTATAAGTCTTGTAGGCAATTAGCTATATTTCCTTTTTGAAATATTGTTTCGCGTGATCCTTTTTGAAATGATGTTTAACAGTGGTAGAGCCACGCGGCAGCTTTTGCTGTCGTACGGATGGGCCGGCTCGAACCGGGGTGGTACCACGACCTCACAGAATACCAGCGTGAAGTAGAGGTTTACCTCTGCGTTTCGCTTGGTGAGTGCAGGTGGCCGGACGCCCTTTTTACTGGAAATGAGGCATTCCATCTTAGTCCTCACGGGTGACAACGCATCTGCATTTTGATTCGCAAACGAGGATAGATGTAGATGTCTATAGGCCAAAACAACCACTTACCATCAGGTGGACTGTGTGCTCGTTTGTCACCCTTATCCTATAAAAAAAAATACGTTTTCACCCCACCAAACCTTTACGAAATGAGACAATTTTTGGTCTTATTAGATTTAGTACATCTTAATCTAGGTCTGTACGTTTTTCTTTTTTTGTACCTCAGTTTAGTTTAATTTAAAAAAATAAAAACACTCTAGGAAGTTTTGAAGTGGAAAATTATCTATATTTTATTTAGATGCTAATAACTTATATCGTACGCAATACTTCTTTAAAATAAAAATGTACGGACTTAGTTTTTCATTATATCTACAACATTTCCAAAAGTTCCAAAATAAGACTATATTTACGGGGGGGGGGGGGGGGACGTTATCGCTTTTTGTATGACAATTTACAGGTTCACAATCCTCTTAAAGACAAATATAATAATCATTTCATATAAAGAAAGGTAAACCCATTGCTAACAAAAAAAATTGATAGCTTTTCTATGATTACAATGTTGACGTAACAACCTACGAGTTTCTCAGCAAACTCAAGCAGTCCAGTGTTTATGTAATTTTTATTAGAACCAGTTGAAAAACTGGTCTACAAATTATTGCGATGTAAACAAACACTGCCATGTATTTTGTTCCGTGTACTTTTACGTGGTTGAGCCACGCTGCAGCTATATAATGGTTGCAGCACGGTAGGGTCGGCTCGGTGCCGGGGATGGACCACGCTCTCGCAGAACACCAGCGTAAAATAGCAGCACAGCACTGCTGTTTCCTATGGTGAGTGTAGACAACCGGAGACCCTTTTGACTGGAAATGATGGCATTTCATCGTAGTCCGCAGGGGTGTTAATGGAAGATAAATGTAGATGGGTCACAGCATCCACTTACCATCAGGTGGACTGTGTGTTCGTTTGCCGCCACCATTCTATAAAAAAATTGTACTACTGGATTTGCACTACAGTACTAATACATGCACATCAAGTTACGGTCAATTCTCCGTAACTCCCTTAGTCGTCTGCGAGCGGTCGAGAACACTAGTTCTTTGTTTTGTAAACCGCGCACTTTGTTTTCGGCAATGTAACAATGATTTAGTTTAATGTGACTCAGTAAAAGCTGTCATTATGTACGTTAGCACTTTGTCAACGTGATTTGAAGTTACTTTATTTCGTATTTGTTACAAAACAGTAACTGTCATAAATGAAAATACGACTGTGTGGCCAATACCGTGCCGGCTACCCGCCCTCACCCGCGCGATTTAGAGTTATGGTTTAGATTTACACTTAATTTTTGTTATTAATTGTTGCTCTAATTGTATACAAAGAAGTCTTTGATAGAATTGTCAATTTTTAAATCTAGAAGTGGCAGTTATTATAAACTTAATTTTCCATCACTGCGGTAGCTGTAATGACGTCCGGTGTACCTGGATATATAAGAAACTTAGTTTTAGTGTTTAGTTTTGTTTTGTGTGTTACAGACTATGCTGTTTCAATTTTATAAATGACGTACTGGGGTAAATATGTGATAAAAAATTGTACTGCAATATGCAATACTTTATGTGTGTATTTGTAAAAAAAAACAAATGTTTCTTTTTCCGTACCTGTTTGGTCTTGATCGCACTAACCATTGAGCCTACATAGTGTAAAGTATTGTAAATTACCTACTAATTTAGTACTTATTCTCAAGGAGATCTATTTTTATTATGGAGTAAATTGAAATGTAGAAAATATTGTATATTACACTCGACTGTCAAAACAGGATAGTTGTAAGTTATTGTAAACCTTATGGGTTCGGAATAAGCGTTATTTTTGAATGAGCGATTTGCTGTATATTGTGTGTATATATAGGTTTATGTGTTGTCACACGCTGACTGTGTGTGAGTGCGGCATTCTGATGAAACCAAAATAAATAAATCGAATATTTTGTAAAGTATTTCCTTGTGTTTTCTGTTATTTTCCCTATTTAATTGGTAGAGCCATGCTGCAGCTACATTATGGTTGCAAGGGGTGGGCCATTTAAGGTTTGGAATTTGAATCGGCTATTAAAAAAAAAGCTAATGAATATTTTTTTTAAGTTATGAGCTTATTAGAAAGATAAACCTTTCCATTTAGGAATGGAAGACAACATTATTCAAATGACTGCCACGGCTGACCTTACAATACCCCATTTGGTCAGTCCAATTTTTCAGTACGTTTTCGATTTCATGTTTCAAGTCGTCAGTCGTGTCTGGATGGTTAGCGTAACACTTGTCCTTAACAGCTCCCTACAAAGTCCAACGGAGTCAAATCGCAGCTTCGGGGTGGCCAATTGACATCAGCATTTCGGCTGATTATGTGATTTTCGAAAACAGTGCTTAAAATATTTGTTACGTTGGCTGTATGACACGTGCGTCGTCCTGTTGAAACCAAATGTTGTCCATTTCATAAATGTCAAACATAAAACTAACTTTCTGTCACTTCGGAAATATCATCAAACCTTCCAACCTCAAAATAACCTGTAGTTCCAATTCCAAATGTTAGATGGCCCACCCTATAGCACGAATAGGTCGGCTCGACCAATGACGGACCATGCTCTCACAGAACACACGCATGAGATAGCAGCTTAATAGTGCTGTTTCGTAAAGTGAGTGTAGAGGACAGTGGCGTAGCGTGCCTTAGATGGGCCCTATATCAAAATTTGTTGGGAATGAAAATGAAATGAAAAGTGAAGATTTCATAAAAGGAACAAAAACACTTGCATTGAATTGAAATTATTATATATTGATTTTAAATTATTACTTACGATTAATACTCCTAGGAACTATAAGCTAGCCAAACATGTAAGCGTTTCATAATTTATTTTATTAAGTATGCTTGTATTTTCTGTTAAATCGTCCTTATTCGAACATTCACATGACTTCCGGTATTATTGAATACAAGTGGCGCCGCCGCGAGATATTGTACTGACTAGATGTCTTTATAAGATTATGAAATGCAAACAGAGGGACATTCGTTGCTTAGAAGTTAAGCTAATCAGTTGTGGTTTGGTAATATACGAAGTACTTTATCAAGAAGTTATTTTTATTCCATCACCTCTTTACTAGTACCTACATTAGTAAGCAAGAGGAATATTTAGTGTTCAATTAATTTAATTATAATTTACCACAAAGAAGAGATTAAATTGGTAATTGTGACAAGAACGTTTAATATCTCAGAAGTGGGATAGCACACTTTTTGGAAAATATCAGTGTGATACTACGCCCTACCTGCCCATATCTGACGAAAAACGTGTGAGTACTTTAGTTTCATAAAATGTTTTTCTCTTTTCCTTTACACATTTTTTTTACTTTATACATTTACTCTGTGCATTCACTTTTTCACTTTTGTTAACTAACCTTTGAAGAAATAAGTTTTGTAAAGAAAAGTTAGTAAGTTTTTGTTAGAAAAATAACAACTTGAAAAGAATAGTTTTTTTTTTCTTCTCAATCTTCTTTATTTTACCGATATGTACGTGGTGTACATGTGTTGTGTATAGAATTACATCCTAATATCATAAAGATATTTTTTTTACAATGTTATAACTTGTACAATGCATTATGCATAATGCATATTGTTCTATTATTGTGGTGTTTTAATACTTCAATTATTTCATTGACAGCTTATTTGCTTAAATATTATAATAATATTGTATATAAATATTATCTAAGGTAAATTATTCAAAATAGAAACAAAAGAATACTTGACATTGTTTCACTTATTAATATTTTATTTACAAATAATTTAATTTTCAATTCTATTTTTGTTTGAGGGTGAGGATTACAATGCCAAAACGTAAGAAGTCAAGACAACCTAATACGAGCGATGCTTCTCGGAGTTCGAGTCCATCCCATGATGCGCGGGGCTCTCGTAGTAGCCGTCGACAACGCAAACGACAATCCAGGCGATCAAGGAAGGCAAGGCGATCTGTTAGTGGAGGCAGCACTCCTCCTCTGGATCGCAATAACCAACAAGGGCCAAGAATGTGTCGTCAACAATCATCGGGCGCAAATGGTGCTCACGATAACACCGACCCTAGTATGGACTCTAGATCGAGGTATGTGGATCCTCAAGTGAATTTTTTTGAAAGGTTTCTTGATGTAATGCAGGATATTAAGGATAGGCATACTGTAGAACGTGACAAATATCCTGTACTCAATAATGTTATTCCAGAGTTTGATCCACTATCTAAAGAACAATCGGTTGATATGTGGATTCATAAAATTGAAGAGTGTGCCCAGATCTATAACTGGGACGAAAGGCAAATAATCCACTACGCCTTGCCCAAGCTTTTAGGGGTAGCAAAGATATGGTATCAGGGTCTGCCATCAGTTCTCTTCACATGGTCAGAATGGAAAATCAAACTTAGGGAATCCTTTCCCTCTAGGGATAATTATGCTGAATTACTCACTGAAATGTTAGGAAAGAAGGTTCGCTTTGGTGAATCACTTGAACTTTATTACTACGCGAAGATGAATCTTCTTAACCGTTGTGAGATTTTAGGTAGACGTGCAGTAGACTGTCTCATCTTCGGTATTGAGGACAGGGGAATACGTTTAGGGGCTCAGGGTGCCGAATTTAATGAACCAGAGCAACTCCTCAAATTCTTTAAATCTGTTAAGGTGGGACATGATAGGAGTGTTACAGAGCTGCCAAGAAACAAAGATAAACGGGGATCTTTAACTACCTATGGTGCTAATGCATCTAATAATAATACCAGGGTTTCGCAGTTTCATAAACCAAATTATGACAACGTCGTTTGTTATAATTGCAAAGAATCTGGGCACCCATTTTTTCGATGTACTAAACCAAAAATACAGTGTACTAAGTGTAATTATAGGGGCCATTTGGCAACTGATTGTCCCAAAATTGTACAGTCTAACATGGGTACAAGTAAAAATGTGCTACGTATAGAAAGCGTTGGCGATACTAGTGTAAAATATCGAATGCCAATAAAGGTCGATAATAAGATGTCTGATTGTCTTGTTGATTTGGGATGTGAAGGCACACTTATGCGAATTTCGGACGCCAAGCGCCTTCAGTTAATATGGAAACCTGTCGAAGGACCACTATTGTCAGGATTTGGTAATGTTACTTTTAGACCTATTGGGTTAGCTTCGGTAAATATAGAGATTCAAGGAGTTGTAGAAGAAAATGTAGAAGTATTAATAGTCGATGATTCTCTACTAAACTGCCCCATATTACTTGGTCACACGTTCACTGAAAGACCATCAGTTAAAATTATTAAAACCGGAACGGACGTGATTTTTCAAAAAGTTTTAACACAAAGTAATAATAAATGTTTACTTCTTTGCTCCAGTGATACCTTACTTTGTAGTGGGGAGATAAAATCGGTACCGGTGAAATGTGATGATTTAGTTTCGGGAAAAATATATGTAAACGGGGGTGTTAGGGGTTTCGAGCATAAGGAACACTATCTTTTACCCGGGGAATATGAGATAAATAAGGGACTTGCTAATTTACTTGTACAAAACATTAGTGTTAACGATATAACATTTAAAACCAATGAGCTAATTACTCGTAGCCGTAAGATAGATAAATGTATACGTGTCAATAGAGTTCAAACAGACTTACGAACTTTACCGGATGAAGCGACATTAAATATAGGTGATTGTATAACACCAGAAGAGGAATCTATGCTTAAATTACTTTTGAATGAGTATAAACATTGTTTCTCATCTAACTTAAGAGATCTTGGTTATACTACTGAAACTGAAATGGTGATTCATCTGGAAGATTCGGTGCCTGTTGTGTATAGGCCGTATAGACTCTCTTACTCTGAGCGACAGCACGTTCGGGAGATGGTACAAGACATGTTAGAAAGTGGCATAATAAGGGAATCCCAATCTCCATTTGCCAGCCCTATTGTACTGGTAAACAAGAAGTCGGGCGAAAAGAGGCTTTGTGTAGATTACAGGGCTTTGAATAGGAAAACTAAACGGGAACACTACCCTCTTCCTAGGATTGAGGACCAGCTTGATCTTTTATCCGGTGGTCTATTATTTACATCATTAGATTTAGCCTCGGGCTATTATCAGATTCCCATTTCAGAAGAATCTCGCGAGAAAACTGCATTTGTAACACCTGATGGTCAATACGAGTATAATCGTATGCCCTTCGGACTTGTTAATGCACCATCAGTGTTTCAACGAACAATGAACAAAATAATTCAAAAGTCCCCCGTACGTTCGTATGCATTAGTGTATATGGACGATATACTTATCCCAGCAAAATCATTTGACGAGGGCATTAGTCGTCTACGACAGGTGTTCGATCTGTTAAAGGCAAGCGGCTTAACCCTAAAACTATGCAAGTGCAAATTCTTTTACGAAAAAATTGACTATCTGGGGTATGAGGTTAGTTCTAACGGTGTAAGACCAGGTTTTTTAAAAACTAATGCAATCATGAAATTTCCATCACCCCAGAACGTTCATGAGGTCAGAAGATTTTTAGGCTTAGCTAGTTTTTTCAGGAGGTTTGTAAAGGGGTTTGCCTTAATGGCGAGACCCCTTACATCGCTGTTGAAAAAGGATTCTGAATGGAGATGGGATAAAAATGAAATCGAGGCATTTAAGAGGTTAAAAAGAGCCCTAACTGAGCGACCTGTCTTAGCAATTTATAACCCTTCTGCGGAAACCCAGCTCCATACCGATGCAAGCAAATTTGGCGTAGCAGGTATACTCCTCCAAAAGAACGAATGTGGATTGTTCAAACCCATCGCTTATTACAGCAGACAAACCACCGGTGATGAACAAAAGCTGCATTCTTTTGAGCTTGAGACTCTTGCAGTAATAGCATCGCTGGCCAAATTCAGGGTTTATCTCTTAGGAATCCGATTTAAAATTATAACAGACTGTAACGCTTTACGTAGTACTCTAGTCAAACGCGACCTCATTCCACGAATTGCTCGTTGGTGGGTACAATTCTTGGAATTTGATTGCGAAATAGAGTACCGGCCGGGTGTAAAAATGGCCCACGTGGATGCCTTAAGTCGAGGTCCAGTCGACAATGTTTTGGACGACTCTCATGTTATAGATGTCCTTAATGTTAACGTTGAAGACTGGATTGTTACAGCACAGCGATCAGACGAGGATATCAAAAAGATAAGTGATATTTTAAATGATCCTAAGACGAAAGAGGTTGCCGATGTCTTTAACAACTATAAACTTAAAAATGGCGGGGTATATCGTATTTTAAGTGACAATCTTGAGCGTTGGCTGGTCCCAAAGGGGGCTAGATGGCAAATACTAAAGTGTAACCATGACGATATTGGACACTTCGGCTTTGACAAAACTCTGGCTCGGATCCAATCAACTTATTGGTTTCCAAAAATGCGACGATTCGTAAAGAAATACGTATCCGCATGCCTTGAATGTGCTCATCACAAAATACCTAGTGGTGCTAAGGTAGGTGAATTACACCCCATCCCAAAGGGTGACAAGCCCCTCCACACCGTTCATGCGGACCACTTAGGGCCGTTTATAAGAACTAGGCGTGGGAATACTTACATACTTGTAATAATTGACGCTTTTACGAAATTCATTAACCTCACCGCCGTACGCAATACTAAGTCGACCACAAGTATAAAGGTCTTCAGAGATCACTTCAGCTACTTCGGAACACCCACTCGTCTAATTACTGACCAAGGTACTAGCTTCACAAGTGGGGCATTCAAATCTTTCATTAAGACTACTGGGATAAAGCACATTTATAACGCTGTTGCCACTCCCCGTGCCAATGGACAAGTTGAGCGGTACAATCGCACCATTTTAGCATCCTTAAGCGCTATGAACCACGGTAAACCAAATGGCAAATGGGATGAACACTTACCTGACATACAATTGGGAATCAATACGACCATTAACGCCACCACCAAAAAGACTCCATCCGAACTATTGTTTGGATATAATGCCGTTAACCCAACCCAAGGACTATTAATGGGCGTAATTTCTGAAGTAACTAGGGATACTACCATCGATTTAGAAGAAATCCGGGCTGATGCTAGGGATCGAATTCAGGAACAACAGGGAAAAGATAAGGAGAATTTCGATAAACATAGAAAAAAGGGACATAATTTTAAGGAAGGTGATTTGGTTAGGGTAATCAGGGCAGCAACCGGCATTGAGGGACAGTCTAAGAAGTTAGAAGCAAAATGTCAGGGCCCCTATAGGATTAAAAAGATACTCCCTAATGACAGGTTTGTTATTGAGGACACTCCTTTGACGAGGAAAGGGAGACCTTACGAAGCAATAGTCGCTATTGATAAGATCTTCCCCTGGCTCGCTTTTAATAAACCTATGTCTTCAGATAGTGGTGAATCGTCCAACGATGAAAATACTAATACCGACACGATTACATATGTCGATAATTAAAGGGATAACTTGTCACGTTATACGAGTATATTATTGATATATAAATGCAAACAAATGACGTTTTGTAAAATGGAGTATATGGTTAATTAGATATTACTTAGATAGTAAACAACAAAAGCATTGTTTTAAACTGTTAGTTTGTGTTTCCATTGTATGTGTATTTAATTGTATTGTTTAAAACTAGATTAAGGAATTTGTAAGTTGTGGTCAGTGTAATGGATCACTCTTCACTTAACTCGATCAAGGTAATGGATCGATATGTCACAAAGTTGATAGTTGGTGCTTTTGTTGGATCATGGATGGTCTGAACTAAACCAAGGTCACCGGTTAGTTCTAGACTCAGGGCCTGGCATCAAGGGTTTTATGGTCAAAGTCATGGACCATAAAACCATTGTTAATGCACAAATCAAGTTCATGGATTTGTGTCTTCTGGACTGGTCAAGGTCACCGACCAGCTTCGGAGCTAACGTTTGATGTCAGGGACTTGTGGTCGCTGTAAAAGACCACTAAGTCACTTAGTCACACTTATCCATGGCTTAGCACTGGTATCCCTGTTCAAGGTCACTGAACATTTTCAAGCTGATTCAGGTCACAGATCAGCTTGAAGTAATGATTAAAGTACATTATTTATGTAATAATGGAAAAGAGGATTTATAAAAACAATTAGAAACATTAGTATTGATATTAGTATGACTTGTGTAATGTTTTTATAGCTACCATTTATGGTATTGCAATTGTTATTGTAATTGTATAAAATTATATAAACTTGCTGTCAAATATTAAGTAGTATAAACGGAAATATTCTTTTCTTTATGCCAAATATTTTTTTTTATTGTCAATTTTCTTTTGGATAAAACGAGGGGACTCGTTAGGTGGACGGATGGCCGAGCTGTAAGCGTTTCATAATTTATTTTATTAAGTATGCTTGTATTTTCTGTTAAATCGTCCTTATTCGAACATTCACATGACTTCCGGTATTATTGAATACAAGTGGCGCCGCCGCGAGATATTGTACTGACTAGATGTCTTTATAAGATTATGAAATGCAAACAGAGGGACATTCGTTGCTTAGAAGTTAAGCTAATCAGTTGTGGTTTGGTAATATACGAAGTACTTTATCAAGAAGTTATTTTTATTCCATCACCTCTTTACTAGTACCTACATTAGTAAGCAAGAGGAATATTTAGTGTTCAATTAATTTAATTATAATTTACCACAAAGAAGAGATTAAATTGGTAATTGTGACAAGAACGTTTAATAAACATCATTATCATCATCATCATTACAGCCCTTTACAAGTCCACTGCTGAACATAGGCCTCCCCCAAGGAATGCCACAAAGCACGGTCCTGAGCCACCTGCATCCATCGACTTTCTGCATATCTTACCAGGTCGTCACTCCGTCTAGTTAGCAGACGCCCTACACTTCGTCCGCCAATACGAGGCCGCCACTCGAGAACCTTGTTTCCCCATCGGTTGTCGGTTCTTCGAGCTATATGGCCTGCCCATTGCCACTTCAGCTTATTAATCCTATGTATATGTCGGTCACTCTGGTTCTAATGCGGATATCCTCATTTCTAAGTTTATCACGCAGACAATCTCCGAGCATAGCCCTCTCCATAGCTTGCTAAGCGACCTTGAGCTTCCTCATCCGGCCAGCAGTGAAGGACCACGTCTCAGTTCCATATGTAATCCCTGGCAACACGCTCTGGTTGTAAAGTTTCGTTTTCAAGTTTTGAGGTATACCTGACGAGAAGATGTGCCGTAATTTCCCGAACGCTGCCCAACCGAGTTAAATCGTCGATTGACCTCTCGGTCGAAGTTGGACTTACCTAGTCGGACTATTTGTCCCAGGTAAATATAGTCGTCAATAACTTCGAGCTTAGTGCTCCCAACAACTACCGGCATAGGTGTGACATGGACATTAAACATGATCTTTGTTTTGTCCATGTTAATCGTAAGACCTATCCGTTGGGAAACACTATTCACGTCATTGAGCATAGTGCTTAAGTCCTCCAGCGATTCTGCCATAAGGACTATATCATCGCCAAATCGTAGGTGAGTGATTTACTCGCCATTGATGTTAATACCATATCCTTTCTACTCCAGAAGCTTGAAAACGTCCTCCAATGTAGCGGTGAAGAGTTTCGAGGATATAACGTCACCCTGTCTTACACCTCTCTGCAATTGGATAGGTTTCGTACTCTGGTTCTGTACTCGGATAGCCATCGTAGCCCTACTGTACAAGCACTTCAGCACTTCGATACACCAACAGTCAACTTGGCACCGCTGAAGGGACTGAAGCACCGTCCAAACTTCGACGGAATCAAAGGCTTTCTCATAGTCCACATACGCCAGACATAGTGGCAAATTGTCTGGCGTTGTACTCCTCGGACTTCTGTACAATTTGCCGAAGGGTATGTATGTGGTCTATGGTGCTAAAGCCTTTTCGGAAACCGGCTTGTTCGGGAGGCCGGAAGTCGTCAAATCTACGCGCGAGACGATTCGTAATGACTCAAAAACAGCACGTAGACGCGACTCAGAAGATAAATCGGTCTGTAGTTCTTCAAGAGAGCGTTGTCACCTTTCTTGAAGAATAAGACCACCGCACTTCTGCTCCACGCCTCCGGTGTAATGCCACCATGGAGGATGGAATTAAAGAGCTTCTGAAGGATTTCAAGTACCGGTTTTCCACCCGCTTTCAGAAGCTCCGCTGCAATTCCATCCTCGCCTGGGGCCTTGCCGTTTTTAAGGTGCTGGAGAGCCCTTCTAATCTCGCTCACACTGACGTCCGGGACTCAGACTGACGTCCGGGAAGCTAGTCAAACAATTCAAATCAAATATATTACAATTTTCTTGCCTTTTGTTCTGCGAACATAGTTGAACACGATTCGGCGGCATTCATTGCTGAAAACGAATTCAGTTTTACTAAATCCTTTGCTTATATAAACAATAGTGATAGCCTTTACTGTCCCATAGAAGTCCTTAGAATTTTTTCTTACACGCGTTCGGGGCCCCTGTAGCCCGGGGGCCCGTATCATTGATACGGCGGTAGCTACGCCCCTGGTAGAGGACCGGAGACCCCTTTTGCCAGAAACGAGGCACTAAATCTTAGTACTCAGGGATGACAACGCATCTGAATTTTGAATCTTAATCGGGGATAGATTTACATGTCTATAGGCCAGACCAGGCCAGACGTAAAATGAAACACCTCTAGACCGAACTTCGGTCACAAATAACATTGCGTTCGTCGTATTTTATTTATAGCAAACGAGCTAACGAGCATGAGGCTCACTTGATGGTAACTAGTGTCGACCGTCGATATTGACATCAAATCTGTTTTTATTAAAGCTTGATCAGAAAAATAAACACACTACACTGAAGGCGCTTCTACAAAATCATTTGAAACGGGACCAGTCTTAAGCCATTCAACCCGAAAAATATTTGAAATATAAAAAGTAATAATAACTTCTGTCAATTCATCTTTTATCTACATTATTCACATGCGTGACATATTTTTCCCCAAAAATAACTATATAACTATGTTAGTTATTGTGACTGACATACGAGTATAATAATATTATTGATTATATAATTATAATTGAATCTTTTAATTAAGGACTTGTTAGTTAGTACATTTACAGTTAGTACAAACTTTTGATATTAATTTTTCATACGTGATAGAGCCATGCTGCAGCTATATTAGTAGTGTTACGAGCTTGAGGTTCGAGACAATTAAAAACTGCCGAGTGAATTACCAAAATTGACACTTTAATTACAGAACACTAATTACAACTTAAAACCACACTAATAACAAAACACAATTGTACTACTGATCACTTTAGGTCGCAGTTGTATCGCTTCGAAGTATTCGCTTGTATCGCCAACTCAACTCTGAACGGGTCGCGGTCTATACCGGCCTTATATAGGCCTCAGATAATTCCAGAACCTTCTACTGTAGAAACATCTAGAATGTTCGAGTACATACCGGTCCCGACTGACTAGGTGTCGATAGTTACAACAGTAGTATAGTTGTTGCACGAATCGGTCGGCTCGACAGGGGAAGGATCACGCTCTCACAGAATACTAGCGTAAAATAGCAGCTTAACCCTGCTGTGTTTCGTATGGTGAGTGTAGAGAACCGGAGACCCTTTTTACGGTAAAAGAGGCATTTGTTTGCAATTTGTTCCCGATTGACTTTGATTACTCAGCATACTGATCAGTTGTTCCATTACGTCCTGAAATGAAAATAGTATTTAATGTTTCTTTTTTAATTAAAATTATTTTCATTGTAAAGAGAAAATGCGGGCGGCACGTCATTTAAAGAATAGGTTTTTGGCATATCTAGGTATTGCTTTTGTGTGCCTGAACGATCGAGGGAAGACAAACGAACCAGACAACTGCAACTCAAACCGATTATACCAGCGAAATATTTAGAAATCGTGTTCCTCTGTTTAAACCTCCAAAACTGGACCAATTTGAATTTGAATTTAGACCTCTAATTTTACAAATTAGCGCGCTGCTCTTATCGGGAACTAAGTGAACAACTACTCCCTGCACGGTACTCCCATTGTCGGTAAAGCAGGTTGCAAATTTAGCATGCGCTGCCATCAACAAACACTAGGTGAACAACCCTTTAGACGACATCCAATTGTCGGTAAAGCAGTATCCAACAAGACTCCTATCCTATAAATTGTTATGAGACTGAAATAGAGTGTCTTAATTCAGAAATTTTATCACTTCAAACTTCATTACAAACTATGTCAAATAAGTATAAATCAGCAGGGAATGAGATAAAAGAACACATACTGGCCATGGATAATCTGGTAAAGTCATGTAAATATAACGAGGAACGTTTTGATTCCTTATTAAAATATCAAAATGAATATCAGCACTCAATGCCAGGTTCTTTAGGGACAGTGTGTGTTAATAATATGACAAGCAGTAATACTTCATTTTCTTTACCTGCACTCTATGATAGTACCATAACAAAGCAGATAAATTTAAAAAGTAATGAAAAAAATAATGTAATTGTGTATAGTGATGACATAGGAAAAAATTTGGGTATATCATTGAATAACTGTTTAAAAAGGCAACAGATAAGTAATTACTGCATGCCTGGAGCATCATTCAGTGATATTATGAATAAAATTTTAACTAGTAAATTTAACCCTGATAGTATATTAATAATTTTTGTTGGGAGAAGAGGCAATATGAACAAGAATCAATTATTAAAATATATTGAATATCTCAATAACATAAATGTGGTTAAAGTTATCTTGTTTACATTGCCTTACATAGAGGGGTGGCCACAGGAAAATAAACTAAGATATAATTTAAATTTAATGATGCATAATTTGACATGTAATAATAACTTAAATTTGACATTTAATTGTAAGAATAATAATGATAAATTTCATTTAGTGGATATTAATAATTTAATTAAGAAGTTTTTGACAAGAGATAGGTATTACCTATCAAAGTTTAGTTTGAGACTGGTAGCAAATACGCTATCTCATTATTTATATTTTAACCCAGCCAAATTATTGGCTACCTTAACACCTGCTTTTATTGAGCAGAAAAATAATTTCACAAATGATTTGGAATTAGTTCCAAGTAATTTAAATTAGATAATAGGACAATAGAGGTAATCTCTAGCAAAGATAAATACCTTAGAATACAATTCAACTATACTTCATTGTGTAATTTCACAAAATAGCAATAATAAAAACTGTATTAACCTGGTGCATCAAAATATACAAGGTATGTTAGGCAAAGAACTAGAAATTGAATTATTTTTAAATAGTAACCTTATTCATATTTTATGTATTACTGAACATTGGTTAAAAAGTTACAACTCCATATTTAATTTCAGTAATCACCAGGTGGTCAGTTCGTTCAATAGAGATACTAAATTACGTGGTGGCTCCTTAATATTAGCTAATAAATCCTTATCATGTAAAGAACGTAAAGACATTGTGAGCCTCTCTGTTGAGCGTACTGTAGAAATGGCATGTGTTGAGCTTGAGCACCTTATTGTTGTCAGTGTTTACAGACCCCCATGTTCAAATTATGATACCTTTGAAAAAATTATGGAAGAAGTTTTAGTTAAGCTTAATAAACAGAATAAATCTCTTGTAGTGTGTGGAGACTTCAATATCAATCTCCTGGAAACTTCTTCCATCAGTATTAAATTTTGCTCTTTGTTCAAATCCTATAATCTTGATAATTTATTCTTTGAAGCTACACGAATTGCAGGGTGTAGTGCAACTTGTATTGATAATATTTTTACAGGTGTTGTACCAATCAACAAATCAATAATTCAAAAACTTAGTTCAGATCACTGTGGACAACTGGTTTCATTACCTTATATGCACAAAAAACAGGTAATTGAGAAAATTGTGTTTGTTCCTATTAATGCAAAACGCCTGGAGAGATTTAGAAGTAATATGGTAAAAAACCTTCCATCGCTTTCTTATAAGAACAATGCAGACTTTTTATATGGAGAATTATTTACCCTTATAAGCAATGAATTTAAAAAAACATTTACCTCTAAAACATTCTCCGGAAACAGTCGCAAGGTATTTAATGAGTGGGCGACAGTGGGAATTCATAAAAGCAGACGAAGGTTATATGACCTTTACCATGAAAGATCATATAATCCTTCTGATGCTTTTAAAGAATATGTCAAAAATTATTCTAAAATGTTTAAAAAAGTTTGCTCCACAGCCAAATCGTTACATATTAGCAACAAAATTAAGACGGCTAAGAATAAAATTAAAATGACGTGGAGTATAATTAACAGCGAAACCGGTAATGAAAAAGCTCGTAACTCAAACTATCAATTAAAAATTAACAATGAATTGACTAAATCAAATCAAGAAGTCGCAGCGGTGTTTGAGAAATATTTCACTGATATTCCTATTTTGACAACAGAGTCTTTGAATTCTTCTCCAACTGTCGCCGAGTCATTACTCAAACAGAATGTTAATATCTGTTTAAAAGAATTTAGATTTGAAAAAGTATTACCGCAAGATATTGTAAAATACTTCAAAACCATTGATGTAAAGAAAACCGCAGATTTGTGGGGGAGTTCCGTTACAGTTATTGCGTCCATAATAGATTTAATTGCACCTCATCTTGCTATTATTTTTAATACTTGTATCGATTCTGGTGTGTTTCCTGGTTTAATGAAGTATAGTAAAGTAATACCTTTATTTAAATCTGGTAGTACATTGGACCCCGCTAATTTTAGACCTATTTCTGTACTACCAACTCTTAGTAAAATTTTTGAAAAAATTATTTTGGATCAATTGTTAATTTTTTTTAATACAAATAAATTACTTCATAAAAACCAATTTGGATTTACAAGTGGTCGCTCGACGTCTGATGCTGGCGTTGAGCTTATGAAATATATTTTTAATGCCTGGGAGAATTCACAGGATGCCTTAGGTGTTTTCTGTGATCTTTCCAAGGCTTTCGATTGTGTTCATCATGAAACATTAATCAGGAAACTACAACATTACGGTGTAAAAAATTTGGCGCTTAGACTTATTACTTCATATTTAAGTAACAGAACTCAAAAAGTCGTGATAAATGGTAAAGGTTCCTCCGGATCGGTAGTATCAATGGGCGTTCCTCAGGGCTCGATTCTTGGCCCATTCCTGTTTTTAATCTATATTAATGACTTACCTTATCTTGTAGGGGACAATCACGATATAGTATTATTTGCTGACGATACCTCTTTAATTTTCAAACTCAAACGGCAGTTAATTAATTATGACGATGTAAATAATGCTCTATCGAAATTAGTACATTGGTTTAACGCCAACAATATGCTCTTGAACGGCAATAAGACAAAGTGTATTAAATTTACAATACCTAATGTAAAACATTCGAATACCAATGTGCTATTAAATGGGGAGGAGTTGAGTCTTGTGGATACCACTGTTTTTCTCGGTATTACTATTGACGCGAAACTTCAATGGGGCCCCCATATATCTAAATTAGCAAGCAGACTTAGTTCTGCAGCATATGCTGTAAGAAAGATTAGAAGTCTCACAGATGTTGAGACAGCTAGATTAGTGTATTTTAGTTACTTTCATAGCGTAATGTCTTATGGAATTTTGCTATGGGGTAATGCGACTGATATTGAAGCTATATTTGTTTTGCAAAAGAGAGCCGTTCGGGCGATTTATAACCTAAATTGTAAAGAGTCCCTCAGACAAAAATTTAAAGAAATAAACATATTAACTTTGGCATCGCAATATATTTATGAAAATCTAATGTATGTACATAAAAACATAAATAGCTTTAATAAGAATAAGGATGTGCATTCTTTAAACACTAGGAACAAACATAAGCTTGTAATACCAGTTACTAGACTCCACAGAATCAGTAATTCATTTATGGGGCAATGTATACGCTTTTACAACAAAATCCCAGAACATATTCAAAGTTTATCAATAAACAAGTTTAAAAGTTTTATTAAAGAAAAACTGTACAAAAAGGGTTATTATAATATCAAGGAATACATGAATGAAAATAACCCCTGGGAATAAGGTGATCGCCACCATGCTGGTTCTATTAAAAATCATTTAAAAATTGTATAAATGAAATTATTGTTAAGTGAAATATGTTTGAAAAAAAAAAGTCCCGCTGGGTTTCTTGCTGGTTCTTCCCAGGACAGAGGTATTTTCCGAACCAGTGGTAAATGGTAAATAAAAAATGACTTTCAATAAGAATTATGTAATAATCAATATTGAATAAAAAATTATTCTATTCTATTCTATTCTATTCTATCAGTTATCAAAGTTCTTATCAGTTATCGTGTTCTTATCAGATAACACAAAGAAAATATTTTATGAATCAAACGTTGAAAATAGACATTTTATTTTTCATACAATATGTACTCAACTTACATAAGATAATACTATGTAACATTATTTTACATTAATTCCACTTATACACAAAGTGATCAATTCGACCGGGGAACAAATCCTGGTCTAACTTTATTTTAATTTTCTTTAAATTGAAAATAACATTGGAAAGATAATTCAACCGGGCAACTGAACCCGGAAACATGAATTATGTCTTAAAAATTCCCTATATGAATTTATTAAGAAAATATTACTAAGAAAACGACAAACTAGTCCGACCTGGGAATCGAACCCAAGACCTTCAAATTATTAATTCGATATTTCTGTAAGATTTAACTAAGCGTTTTCTTATAAGACAATTATTGCTTGATAATTTAACTTCAAAAGCTATTCGTAATCGGTTAACTAATAAATTGAAATATTTTTATAGGCGCGTCGCCAACATAACCCTACATATTACATGGGATCATGAAAGCATCAAAAGTATCAAGTACTCAAAATTTTCTACTCTTGCCAAATAAAATTAAATGATGATTAAAACTGTAAGGTCGGGCAGTGAGCAGGCGACAACATTTAAAAATTAAAAAAGGTTTAGGGCAGCAGTAAACATTTATAGGTTGTTACAGGTTACAGCTACCAGCTCTTTAACTACTAATGAATGTTCAGTTGTATCTATTAGGTAACATCGTCTAAGCATTCTAATAGATTATCAGACATTTATTAAACTGTTTATGTACTGAAGTGACACAGTTAAATGTTTATTGGAAACGGAACCCTAATTAGAAGTAGAATATAAATAAATCAATTTCGTAGTAGCTATAAAATTATACAGTTTGATGCTTTTTGTGCATGCCCAAAATCAGAATGTAAATTATTGTGTTTTGAATGAATGGTTCTTTTACATATTATCTGATAACTAACATCACCAATAACCACATAAATAATTATAATATTATAATATCTATGTTCATACGATGATCATATTTTAGTTAAATAACACGATTGTTAGCTAGTAGTTTTATTGAAAGGACATTATTGCATACATTTTAAAAAGGTAAGAAGGGTAAAAAAAAACAAAGGGCGTCTTGATGACAGTTTCATAGATATCTTACCTACTGGAGGCGGTGACGGCGGCGGTGGCGGTGGCGGTGCTAAAATATTCAGCTTTTTGTGAATATTTTCGGCACGACACAGTTTTTCAAGAACAACATTTCTATAGAACAGGACACTATGTTGTTCTTGAAAAACTGTGGCATGAACATATTTACAATTCAGAAGAGTGCATACACAATTTTGAAAATTTCGACAAAATGTATATGATAACGAAATTTTCAAACAACACAATTTTGATAATGAAATTTTCAAAATTGTGTCACAAGTTGTGATACGTCACATTTGTGACTGAATTTGCAGGTTCGAGGTCTTGTCTTTGTCTTGTTCACATTCCTCTAATAACATCCCTGCACATTGGTTTTGATTCACTTGCGTCAGTTTCTTCTAATTCTCTCCTTCTCTTCACTTGGTTTAAAGTTTCAGATGATTCCTGATGGGACTCAAAAACTCAAAGAGGAAATTGAGGATGTTGAAAATCAAATATATTCAACATCCTCAATTTCCTGTTTGAGTTTTAAAGCTAAATTTGGTTTTTCGTCAGGTGGTGGCGGACCTAAAGGCAAAGGTGGTTGCACATCTGGCATTATTTTTTCAATACTTACCAACTTTTGGAGGTGGATCTGGTAAAATTGTTGGTGTACTTTGGCTCGTGGTTTCATTGTGATCTATTTTCGACTTAATAAACATTTTCATAATTTCAGGCTTAGCTGCTGAATGGGTTTTTATATTTTCCACACCGGCTCGTGTAAAAACAGTTGACTCTGTAAACTTAAAGAAGGTAAATGATAAAAAATACATTAAAAATGTTGCTTTAATGTAACATGTTTATTTATTTATAATAATAATAATAATAATAATAAATCTTTATTTCGGATAACAAATGAGATCCATATCAGAGATATTAGAAAAATCACAAAATATTAATAATAATACAGCTAGGTGGACGGAGGAAGTAAAATGACACGCACGCACGCATTCACGCATGCACATTCGTACGCAAGCGCACACACACATACACGCGTGCGCTCACGCACGCACGCAGCCATACATACATACATACAATATAATATACTATAATATACAATATATAATGCCATCCTCTTAGAACGTTGGGAAATTTTCATGGATACCTTCCACTACGGGGGCTACAGAAAGATTATGTCGGACTCTTATCGGCTTAAACCCCCCGGTGGTCAACAACGGCATATACGATGGGTTTCGGGATCTCCATTCGATAGGCAAGTTAACCAAAATTGATATGTATGTGTGTAGCACTTTATATTAAGTTTTTACTAGCTCCTGATTGATAATTACACTCCTGCATCTTGTAGAGGGATATTACACTTGACGGATAGTAAAAATTGACTAATCTTCTTCAGCGGCTTGAAGTATGTTTTAATAGAAATAATTATAGACCGTGCGTTGTTTTGGTCCGAGAGATCATCACGCATTTTCATGAAGTGTTTGATGAATCATGAAACTTTGTCTAGAAGTATCAGTCGACTCCATAAGCAGGTATATGACTGTCTGCCTGGCCTACCAAGGTACACCTGATACTGCGCATA
The DNA here is from genome assembly GCA_033319125.1 of Parnassius glacialis. Classification (NCBI taxonomy): domain Eukaryota; kingdom Metazoa; phylum Arthropoda; class Insecta; order Lepidoptera; family Papilionidae; genus Parnassius; species Parnassius glacialis. The sequence continues at coordinate 72,383,682 of JAVANC010000004.1, read as the reverse complement.
CAGGTTTTCAAATAATAATAATGACTACCCGTCAGCTAAGTTGATAAAGAATTAAGAAAAAAAATGGCAGACACTTATGAAGGAGCTTACATAGGGGCAGACTACCTCGAAGTTGTATTTTCAAAATATCCAAAAATAGTGTTTCATTCAATCTGCCATTTTTACAGTGTGTTTGTTATTAGTATATAATAAAAAATTCTCACGAAAAGGCAGACAGTTTCTCCGGGGGTTAATAATTTAAAATCTATACAAATAAATAAAATTGAAGGTCTGTTGTGTGTATTAACTGCTTTTTACTAAACACATATGAAATTATGTACGGTATTTGTAACAAAAACACGTTTTTTTTAATTTTTCTCTGTCGGTGTTTCTGTTTGTTTCGGCTAATCTCTGAGATGGCAGGACCGATTTTGACGGGATTTTCTCTGGCAGATAGTTGATGTTATAACGAGTAACTTAGGCTACTTTTTTTATTATTAGGGTTCAAAATAAAACCCTAAATTACACGCGGGCGAAGTCGTGGGGAACAGCTAGTATTTAAATAAATCTTGCGTGGACAGGAGACAAATGCGCTACGAGTTGTAATGAGTGCGACAGAGAGCGACGGTCGCCGATATGTGAAAAAAGTGTTTGATTCAAAGGTACGACTATCCATTACCTTCCATCGAGTTTGGTGTTGATACGTATTTTTACAGAAAGGTTACATTTTTATAAGCACATACACAAAGTTTCAATATGCGGAAACACGTACTTTTTGAGAAATAAATTAATAAAAATCACTTATTTTAACAATATTTTTTGGCTTTTATACCTTTTTAGAGAGAACGAGAAATTATTTAAATTAAAACGAAATTTATTGTAAATGACCTACAGCCAAAGAGTATTTATGTAGGAAGAACATCATACCAGAGACGAATTTGAATAAAAGTTACCATAACAACCACATAAACAATGGTTGTCAAATTGAGCAATTTTTAGTTTTAGGACTGTTATTAAGAAACTATTACATTTAAGTAAGAAATGAGATATTATTCATATAGAAAAAAACTAATGCACGGCAGCGTGCGCGAAGCCTGAAATTGTAGAGTTACAGAGAATTCAATAAAAGACCGAAAAAGGTAAGACTTCATTGACAGCTATTTTAAAAGTGCTAAATAGTGTGAAAATACGAAGTAAAATGATATGTTATTGTGTAAAAACGTTACAGGATCCTATAGAAATAAAGGTGATGCAAAATATAATTGCAGAAAATCAAAAACAGAATGAAAATATAGTATAAAGTGATGCAAAACATGAATGCAGAATATCAAAACAGAATGGAGAATTAGTGTACAATGAAATGTAAGTTGCATAACATTACACCGTCTGGTGTCACAAATTTATTTATAGGATCGCTGTGGTTTACTTTCTTATGTATGTATCCATATTGAGGTAGGCAATCATAGGCTCTCCAAAAATCAATATGTCAATCAATCTCCAAAAATCAGTATGGGGTCAATAAATTTGGTTTTTTGACATAAGAGCTTAGCTTTCCATAGAAATCCCTCTGAATTAGTCCCCTACACCTCCTCCCCCCCCCCTCCCCCATTCAACGAATGTCTGGAAATTCGTAATAAAATAGGCTCAAAAGGGCTAGAACCCAGAGCCGTAAAGCCAATTAAAAAAACTACAAAATATTGAAATAAGTTATTTTTATTAATTTATTTCTCAAAAATTACGTGTTTCCGCATATTTAAACATTGTGTGTGTGCTTATAAAAATGTAACACATTTTTTGTGATATCACGACAGCTTACGATACGAATCGATTTAAAAATCTATCTTTTTCGGAAAGAATCGACATTCGTACTGACGACGACAATGACATTACAAAATGGCGCCAGTTTTGCGCTAGGAATGTAACATAAACATTGCAAAAATAATTAATTTACAAATAATGTTTTTTCTCAAAAAGTACGCGTTTCCGCATATTGAAACTTTGTGTGTGTGCTTATAAAAATGTAACCTTTCTGTAAAAACACGTATCAACACAAAACTCGATGGAAGGTAATGGAAAGCTAAGCCGATTCAAATAATAATAATGACTATCCGTCAGCTAAGTTGATAAAGAATTAAGAAAAAAAATGGCAGACACTTCTGAAGGGGTTGGCATAGGGACAAACTACCCCAAAATTATTTTAAAAAATTCCAAAAAAAAGTGTATGATTTAATCAAAAATAGCAAATTAAATTAGGATAACATTGTAATAAGTATATTGTAAATCCGTAATTGGCTTCAAGACCTACTTTATAAATTTTGAGTGTAAATAGATTGTTACAAGCTGTGGATTTTGTGAATAAATAAAAATAAAAATAAAAAATAAAATAAAATTGCAATAAATAAAAAATAAATAAAATAAAATCAATTTATTTCAGGCTGAGTCCATACAAATGACATAAGAAGAAACATTTACATTATAATAAATTTAATTCCATCTAATTTAATTTAATTTTATATATTTCAATCTAATCTTTTTCAATAAATTTATCTGCCATCTTTTTTCTCAATTCGTCATCAACTTAGCTGACGGATAGTCATTATTATTATCTAAATCAAACACTTTTTTCACATATCGGCTACCGTCGCTCTCTGTCGCACTCATTACACAGCACATTTTTCTCCTGTCCACGCAAGATTTATTTAAATACTAGTTGTTCCCCGCGACTTCACCCGCGTGTAATTTAGGGTTTTATTTTGTTTTGCGTGGAACCCTAGTAATTTGGGCTTAGCTTTCCATTGACTCCCGTCGAGTTGGGGGTTGATACGTATTTTTACAGAAAAGATACTCTATTATAAGCACACACACAAAGTTACAACATGCGGAAACGCGTAATTTTTGAGAAAAAAGTTATTGAAAATCAATTATTCTTGCATTGTTTATATCTCATCCTACCATAAAACTGACGCCATTATTATTATTTGAATCAAACACTTTTTTTTTGGGCAATTTTTTTGCGACTAACCTGTATGCGCAGTACCAGGTGTAGCCAGGTAGGCCAGGCAGACAGTGATATACCTGCTTATGGAGTCGACTGATACCTTTAAACAAAGTTTCATGATGCTTCAAACACTTCATGAAAAATGCGTCATGAGCTCTCGGACCATTATTGATCGTGGATGTGGTCAACCGTTTTTTTTTGGGAGTTTATGGCCTAGTATCTAGACCTTTAGGCCATGGGCAAAGGTTGTTTATCGTTTCTATGTTGACATGGATGTTTGGCATTTGATTTGATCGTTAATTTTTGGTATTTTTCTATTTGCTTATTTTGCATTCATTATATTTAGATTTTTCACATTTCTCTAGAATTTCTATGCACTTATTAAAATCAAATATCGTTAAAACTGTCTTTAACTCACTGGACAAACTGTCTATGATACGAGCATAGACTTTGTATCTTATAGACTAAACATTCCGTGACGTCATCAGCGTGTGAAAGGAATGCACGTATATAGTTAGACATAAGAGTAAGGGAGAAGCAAATATATATTTCTTGTCTTTTTCTAGGTATGCGTTTTTGATTGTTTTCCCTCCTTTATTTGACATTAACGATGTCAAGGTCTTGTGAATAACATTGATATTATAAGCAAACGGGTAATTGAATTTAGCGTTGTTTGTGGGTTTTAGTTATTAGGTAAGGTTAAAAGATGGTAAGTTGTAGCATTTTAGGATGCAACAGCATCAGTCAACGAAAAATTGATAATATTACCTTTCATCGGTAAGTTTGTTTTGTGCTTAGATTTGCTACTTGTACTGATTAATATCTATTGTTTTGAATATAAAGTGTAACATTTCATGTGTTTAATGAACTTTGTGATGTATTTTGTCAAATATTTGGACTCCCAAATTGTAAATTCTTCATGATAATGCTCCTTAATTTAAACGGTCATTCGAAAGCTTAAAGTCATAACAAACGTGTACTTTTTGATTTGGTAGGATTATAGAAACTTTAGGGATATCGGCGAGTACAATAATGTTTTCGCATTGTAGAATAATAATTGTTATTGTGATAAGTAGTTATGTCCATAAATATGAATCACATAATTTTATACATATACATACACTTTTATGTTCAGCTTTAAAGGAAACTCCTTATTGCCCTACAACTCTTCAATCATTTTCCATATTACATAGACGTCACAAATAATATGTAAGTATCAACCTGAAAACATGTTTGGATTCAAGTACATAAACATTGGGCAAAGTATATTTAATTTCACAAAATATGTATTGCCTGAAATCAGATGCACAAAACTTTATTGCATTCCATTAATTCTACTATACATTAGCAACAGCTACATTACAATATTTATTAAATAAATAAATAAATATGTCATACTAATATAAAAATAAATATAAACATAGATAAAATAATAAATAAATAAATAAGTCTTAATCTTAAGGTACACAATAACACAACAACATAAGATAATATTCTCAATTAATGATGTAGAAAAAATTTGATGATAATATACTTAACGTTACCATTAGTCAGTATCAAAGTCAAAAGTTATAGGTTTTGTGATTGTTGCCTAGCTTGGCAGGAGAATTGGCAACTGCAGTTATTTGGAGACAAACTGTGTGAGAGGCCTATGTTCAGCTGTGGAGGACATAACTATGTTAGGCTGTATATGTATTAATTAATAATATCTGAAGCTTAATATGTACATAATTTTTTTAAATGTTTGGTATGAGTAATATTATCATTACATTTACATATACTTGCTAGTTAATTAAATCAATTGATATTGTATTAATTGTTATAGGTATTGTATTTATGCACAGATACCCATACTTGATTTTTTTTTTGTTAAATGCCTTGATATAAAAGTGTACTATATATTTAATATATTAATTTCTTTTAAATATATTATTTCGCAGCTATTCTAAGGAATCAGCTATCCGTAACTGTTGGATAATCGCTACTGGTAGTAATTATAGGTAACCAACAAAACTTAGCAGTATATGCTCAAAACATTATGAGCCTCATTGTTTAGGTGGACTAAATATACTTAAGTTATGTAATTTATAATATAGTTAAGATATTTTTTTTAAATGTTATTATTTTCATTTTGTATCTTGTTGTTTCTCCATAAGTGACATAAGTTTGACCTTGTTAGTAGGTATGATTTTGACATTGTTCTGTATGTATTAAAAATTGACTAGCATTGCTTATTTTATTTTCAAATCCTGACATTTGTAATAACTTGTTTGCATGACAATGACAAAATATTTACTTATAGATGGATTGATTAAACATGAATCCTCATTTACAAATGTTGGAAATTTATCTGTACTACCATGTTTTATGCAAAGAAAGATTTAAATAAAAGAAATAAATAAATAATTTAAAGTCCTGTCCTAAATATACAAATGAATAATTTATTATGCAATAATAGTTGTAAAACTGACTGGGAATGCCTACCAATGGGACATTTAGTCCACCCTTAATCCCTTTTATAAAGGTGTTATAAACAATAATGTGTAAATAAACTAAGAAATAAATGTAATAATTATGATAATTTCTATTTAATTGTCATAAATAATGTAATAAAGATGTTTTTGACAAGAGATAAGTATTACCTAACTAAGTATAATTTAGGAGTTGTACCTTATTATTTATACCATTAAAATATATTATATACAAGGCATATATATATACCCTTCTAATCCGATTCTAACAACCAGCACCCAAGAATTTTTGCCATGCAAAAGTATAAATCAAGTTTACAAATGCATATTTTTGAGAAATTCTAAAGCTACTCAAACCAAGAATTACAACGAATGCTCTAGAAAGAAGACAAAAATTTTGTTAAATTTGTTTATTAATGTGATGAAAAATTAATAAATAACGTATGTTTATTTTAATGTTATTGAATTATATTTAATATATAATTGTGTTTTCATTTGTTTTACATGTAATATTGTTAATATTTCTAAATGTTGTGTAAAATACAAAAAAGTTAGTTCTTTTTCCTTTTTATATTTCTATATATTTTCATTTGAATAGAATATATATCTTTACAGTCTATCAAAAGTCCACTGTTGAACATAAACATGATTATAGTTATTATTTGACATAGTTTCAACGCTTGTAAAGCGGGTTGTCAACCACTGTTTTTTTTTTATTTAGCTGTTATCTGAAAATGCTGCTGTTTATCTTCTTTGATGTTTCCCTATGTCGGCTCATACACCACCCATGGAATGATATGAGGTAGCAGGTAATCTTACACTGCATGGTATATTAAAATAGAATATTATGAAACATTCGTTTTTATTTTATATACCAACATATTACAAAAACAAACCCTTTGTTGATGCTTTACAACGTATATTAACTAAAATATTTTACCACCTTAACCATAAGGTAACAAAGCCACCTAACCATAAGTAAGTCACCTAAAAAAGGCCTTCCCTATATATACTCATAGGATGACTTTTACCATAGTTGTCACGCCTGCGTCTTAATATGCGTTATGCTGGTTGGCCACCGCAGTTATTTATTAATTTAAGTTTTCGTCCCCATCTTGTATTATTGCTTACGATGCGGGGTAATATCATTCCGTGTACAGACAAATTCTCTTGTACGCCACAACTTGCCACACACAAGACACTAACTTAACAAAACATGCAGGAAATCGCGGTAGTAGCCTCATAACCGTGTTTTGTACTACAAAACCTAAATGGAAAGCCTTTCCTTTCAGAGGTCTGTATTCAGCACTGAACTTGTGATGGAACGGTATGTTAAAACATTATTGATTTTTTTTTGTAAAAACAAAACTCGACACGAGGAAATTTTAGTGCCGTCGAAATCCAAAGAGTCGCCGTTGAATACAGAATAATGATTCTGTTTTTACGTCGTTTTTGCCCGTAGTTTTTAGTCACAGAATGTATTTTCAAGAGAAATGAATTAATCATCTGAATTATAAAAGAACATTTTTTTATGGTAACAATTAAGTGTTTTGTATGAATGTAAGTGCTGTGAATATAAAAAAAACCCATAACGGGGGAAATGGAACAATATCTGGTAACCCAGTGAAAGTACCTCCCGCCTATTTCTATCTCAAAAGCATACGCGAATGCTTTATCTAGTCAATCCTCAATCTACGGATACGAGATGTTGTCTATGATATTATTTATGGTTTGTTAATCGAACCGTTTTTGCTGAATCACCGTTCGTAACAATTTTTTACTTGCCTGATTTAAGAACTTAGCGCTTCCTCGAATGTCCTTTTTGGTTGATATTTTGACACACGTAGGAATGAGATTATGGTCCCTACATCTCTTTAGGAAGTTTAAAGATGTTATATATCTTGCGCGCTTTGTTTTAAGATCTTCTAATCGACGAATTTTATTTGCTGTTACCAGTCCGTACCGGTTTACATAATGATTTCTTATATTTACGCTAACACTACACATTGAATAAAACTATATTTTACGGATTTTATCGCGTTTAATTTTACTATTTTAATTTCCGACGTTTCGGGTGCTTTACATCAACCCATGGTCACGGGGGGGGACTGAGATGTTTGACGTCCCGATGTCACAGTTAGCACGGCTACCCAATGCCGTCTTAGACCATACCGGGGCCCTTGGGCACACAAGATTTTGAGGCCCTATTGGAAAGTTAAAAAAAGTAAAGGACAATAACACTTTTCTGCTATGATCTTATATTTATTATAGTTAATTGGTGAAAAATCAAATATGTAATATGTTATTAATTAGATAAGTACGTTGGTGGTTTGAATTGGTTACTCTTACGACAGTGGTTTCTTTCGTGATTTCTGTTGTACAAAATCTTCTATTATATCTTCAAATGTAATTACTCTAAGCCTATAATTTTTTGTCTGGTTATATTTCATAAAATAGAAAAAAGATTGTAAAGTGCAAGCAAATATATGGGCTTTTCGGGGACCCCCTGATGATAGGGACCCTGGGCACGGGCCCCGTGTGCCCTTATGGTAAAGACGGTACTGGCTACCTTCAGTTTTTAATATTAATTTTTGGTTCGATTTACGCAGAATGAACTTACAGTATCTTGAAGCCTAGCTGTGGTATGCTTGGGTTTGTATTTAATTTTGCTAATTATAGGATCCCAAGCAGATGGCAGCACCCATCCATCTTCTCTATTGAAATTAGGATGTTTTTTAATTTCAATAGCCTCGCGTATCATCCTTGGTAGGAATAGGTGTTCTTTTGCGAGCATTTGTGGTCTATCAAATCTGATGTAATGGCGGAGGCAATCTTGAACATGTTCACAGACTGCAGACTTCCCAGAGCGTCGGTGCTTCACGTCAGCTATATGTTCTTTCACGCGGGTTTTAATAGATCTTTTTGTTTGTCCTATGTAGGAGAGACCACATTCACAATCAAGCTTGTACACTCCTGCATCTTGTAGAGGGATATTACACTTGACGGATAGTAAAAATTGACTAATCTTCTTCAGCAGCTTGAAGTATGTTTTAATAGAAATAATTATAGACCGTGCGTTGTTTTGGTCCGAGAGATCATGACGCATTTTTCATGAAGTGTTTGATGCATCATGGAACTTTGTCTAGAAGTATCAGTCGACTCCATAAGCAGGTATATGACTGTCTGCCTGGCCTACCAAGGTACACCTGGTACTACGCATACAGGTTAGCCGCAAAAAAATTGCCCAAAATAAAGTGTTTGATTCAAATAAGAATAATGACTACCCGTCAGCTAAGTTGATAAAGAATTAAGAAAAAAATGGCAGACACTTTTGAAGGGGTTGGCATAGGGGCAAACTACCCCAAAATTATTTTAAAAACTCCAATAAAAAGTGTATGATTTAATCTGCCATTTTTACAGCAAAAATGGCAAATTAAATCAGGATAACATTGCAATAAATAAAAAATAAATAAAATAAAATCAATTTATTTCAGAGTCCATACAAATGACATAAGAAAAAATAATTACATTATAATAAATTTTATTCCATCTAATTTATTTTAATTTTATATAATTCAGTCTAATCTTTTTAAATTAATTTATCTGCCATCTTCTTTTCTCAATTCTTCATCCACTTAGCTGACGGATAGTCATTATTATTATCTAAATCAAACACTTTTTTCACATATCGGCTACCGTCGCTCTCTGTCGCACTCAATACACACCACATTTTTTTTCACCAAGATTTATTTAAATACTAGTTGTTCCCCGCGACTTCACCCGCGTGTAATTTAGGGTTTTATTTTGTTTTGCGCGGAACCCTAGTAATTTTCTGAAATAAAGTAAGTAGCCTAAGTTACTCATTATAACATAAACTATCTGCCAGTGAAAGTCCCGTCGAAATCAGTCCAGCCATTTCGGAGATTAGCCGGAACAAAAAGACAGACAGGCAGACAAAAATTTTTAAAATTGTGTTTTTGTTATAAATACCGTATAAAATTTTATATGCGTTTAGTAAAAAGCAGTTACTGTTACATTACAAACAGACACGTAATTTTATTTATTTGTATAGACTTTTTTTTAAATATATATAACAAAGACGCTGTAAAAATGGCAGATTGAATCAAACACTTTTTTTGGATATTTTGAAAATACAATTTTGGGGTAGTCCTGCCCCTAAGTAAACCCCTTCAGAAGTGTCTGCCATTTTTTTCTTAATTCTTTATCAACTTAGCTGACGGGTAGTCATTATTATTATTCGAATCAAACACTTTTCTTGGGCAATTTTTTTTTACGACTAACCTGTATGCGCAGTACCAGGTGTACCCAGGTAGGCCAGGCAGACAGTCATATACCTGCTTAAGGAGTCGACTGATACCTTTAAACAAAGTTTCATGATGCATCAAACACTAACTTAATGAAAAATGCGTCATGAGCTCTCGGACCATTATTGATCGTGTCTGGGGTCAACCGTCTTTTTTTTAGGAGTTTATGGCCTGGTATCTAGACCTTTAGGCCATGGTAAACGGTTGTTTATCGTTTCTATGTTGACATGGATGTTTGGCATTTTATTTGATCGTTAATTTTTGGTATTTTTCTATTTGTTTATTTTTGCATTCATTATATTTAGATTTTTCACGTTTCTCTAAAGTTTCCATGCACTTATTTAAATCAAATGTCGTTAAAACTGTCTATAACTCACTGGACAAATTGTCTATGGTATTATTATGGATTGTAAATCGAACCGTTTTTGCTGAATCACCGTTCGTAACAACTTTTTACTTGCCTGATTTAAGAACTTAGCGCTTCCTCAAATGTCCTTTTTGGTTGATATTTTGACACACGTAGGAATGAGATTATGGTCCCTACATCGCTTTAGGAAGTTTAAAGATGTTATATATCTTGCGCGCTTTATTTTAAGATCTTCTAATCGACGAATTTTAGTTGCTATTACCAGTCCGTACTGGTTTACATAATGATTTCTTATATTTACGCTAACACTACACATTAAATAAAACTATATTTTACGGATTTTATCGCGTTTAATTTTACTATTTTAATTTCCGACGTTTCGGGTGCTTTACATCAACCCATGGTCACGGGGGGACTGAGATGTTTGACGTCCCGATGTCACAGTTAGCCCGGCTACCTCGTAGATAGAGGATTGACTTGATTGATTGAGAGGCCATACGTCAAGACATTTCGTCCTTGTTACGTCGAAGTTCAGCGCCGGAACTAAATCTCCCCAAAGACGAATTTAAAGCGTTGTACAACTTACGCAATAGACCAGAGCTCACGATTCTCCGTGCAGATAAAGGAAATGCTACGGTGGTAATGGATACGTCAGATTATAATTTGAAAATACAACAACTTTTATCGGACGACAATACGTACAAAAAGTCAAAACAGACCCTACAATCAATATGCTTAAAACAACTAGCGATCTAATAAAGATTTACTCCGAAAAATTAAATCTGGACGTAAATTCGACAGTACCACCGTGTACCAAACCACCTAGATTATATGGGTTACCGAAAATACACAAACCAAACGCTCCACTACGTCCCATAGTGAGCCAAATCGAGTCACCAACTTATAAGTTGGCTCAACACCTGGCAAAAATTCTGTCACCACTGAGAGGACAAACTAGAGCACACACAAAGGATTTGTACCATTTTGTTAGTGAGATAAAAGACTTACATCTCACTGACAATGAAACTATGGTCAGTTTTGATGTTCAGTCACTATTTACATGCTTACCTATTGAAGATTACATCTCAATTGTAACCAGGAAGCTAGAAGAATACAACATACCTACAGAATATGCAGTATTACTCAAACACTGCCTTACATCTGGCTATCTATTGTGAAAGGAGGAGTTTTACAAGCAAGTAAATGGAGTGGCGATGGGCTCACCTGTATCTCCCATAGTCGCCGACATATTTATGGAGGACTTTGAGAAGAAAGCCCTTCTTACTGCTCCTGTAAATCCAAGATTCTACAAGCGGTACGTAGACGACACTTTCACAATTTTATCATCTGACAAAGTAAATCCATTTTTAGACCACCTTGATTCCATAAACTCTAAAATACAATTCACAATGGAGTTAGAGGCAAACAATTCTTTAGCTTTCCTAGATGTTTTAGTCATCCGAAATCCTGATAACGCCATTGGTCACACTGTGTATAGGAAAAAGACCCATACAACATCACAGTTAGTTACCGTGGGAACTTTGTTTCAGAGAGCACGAGGGATCTGTGAGAGAAAACATCTGGCCGCAGAGCTTCAGCACATCGAGCAAGTATTGCAAGACAACAAGCTTCGGGTCCCGCGCCTACGTCACAATGACCGAGTGAAGCCGACCACAGTCGAGCGTGTGCCTGCTGTACTACCCTATGTCAGAGGAGTCACAGACAGGGTTGGCTACATTTTGAAGCGTGCTTCTATTAAAACTTACTTCAAGCCGCTGAAGAAGATTAGTCAATTTTTACCATCCGTCAAGTGTAATATCCCTCTACAAGATGCAGAAGTGTACAAGCTTGATTGTGAATGTGGTCTCTCTTACATAGGACAAACAAAAAGATCTATTAAAACCCGCGTGAAAGAACATATAGCTGACGTGAAGCACCGACGCTCTGGGAAGTCTGCAGTCTGTGAACATGTTCAAGATTGCCCCCGCCATTACATCAGATTTGATAGACTACAAATCCTCGCAAAAGAACACCTATTCCTACCACGGATGATACGCGAGGCTATTGAAATTAAAAAACGTCATAATTTCAATAGAGAAGATGGATGGGCGCTGCCATCTGCTTGGGATCCTATAATTAAAAAAAATAATCCAAACCACTGCTAGGCCTCAAGATACTGTAAGTTCATTCTGCGTAAATTGAATCAAAAAATAATATTAAAAACTGAAGGTAGCCGAGCTAATTGTGACATCGGGACGTCAAACATCTCAGTCGCCCCCCGTGACCATGGGTTGCTGTAAAGCACCAGAAACGTCGGGAATTAAAATAGTAAAATTAAACGCGATAAAATCCGTAAAAAAATAGTTTTATTCAGTGTGAAGTGTTCGCGTAAATATAAGAAATCATTATTGAAAATCAATGATTTTTGCAATATTTATGCCAATCACCATTGCCGTCCGTCAAGTTGGCGGTTGATATTTTTATTACAGAAAAGTTACATTATTATAAGCACACACGCAAAGTTTCAACATTCGGGACACGTACTTTTTGAGAAAAAAAAATATTGAAAATCAACTATTTTTGCAATATTTATGTCAATTCCTCATAGAGATAATATAGATAGAGTGGAGAAGCCATATGCTTTTCTGCAAGTGGAACTGACGCGCTGTTAGAAAGAGAAAGAAGATGAGAGTTGCTGTCTGTCCTTCTCTAACAACAACAGAGCGCATGCGCGATATTATTTTGTCATGTTAGGTTCATAGAGATAATATAGATAATATCTATATTATCTCTATGGTTAGGTTAGCTTGACAGCTGAACAGCTGAAAGGTTATAGTTATGGTATATCTGATTTCGAGTGTATGTAAACAAATTAAAATATTAAGAAAAAAATATTTATTTACCAATAAAAAATGTCTCGTATAGTCTGCAAGAAGTTGTAAGCTCCAGGATGTACTCACACTTTTCATAAGAAAGTTAATAAATTAGTTTTTAAATCATAAGATCATAATCAAGTTACAAACATCAACTTACAAAAATAGTAAAAAATTACATTTCCTGATTTTATTCTCTTTTAGATTTCCAAAAGATCTTCAACGAAGACAGAAATGGATGGAAATAATTGGTATATGAAAGTAATAAAATGGGTGATTTAAAATTTAGAACACGTATGTTATATAATAAACTAAGTATATTTATGATATTTGTTCAAAAAAAAATAATTTTAAAAAATATTGTTAAACGACATGGTTTTATTATATGTATACGCATAATCACATTGTATATTCATTTTATAACTTATAAACTCGCTGTACTTAAAAAATAAATTACTTTATACAAAGACTTTTTAAATGTGTACCTATAATACGTACGATATTCAAAATTTGATAAACGCGATTCAATATTTTAGCCATAATATAACCATTTGCGAATTTGAATATTTAATATTTATCAGTATATAATTATATTATAAAAAAATCTACCCTGGGTAACATTGCTCATGCATATTTCATTTAATAATGTTCATCGTTCATTATTTATTTAATGTTATCTAATTATATTCGTAACAAATGTATTAAATTCCATGTTAACCTGTATATATTAGAACGTATGCTCATGGACGTACTGCGCATGCGTCGTTAGAGAGTGACAGATAGCAATCTTGATCTTCTCTCTCTTTCTAACGAGAAGTCACATTTGCGGCTGGCTTCCCTACTCTATCTATATTATCTCTATGCAATTCCTACCGTAAAACTGACGCCATTTTTTATTGTTATTGTCAGTAGGGATGTCGATTCTATCCGAAATTGATCGTTTTTTTAAATAGATTCGAATTGTAAGCTGATGTATCGATTCCCGAAAAATCGATTTCTAAAATATATATTTTTTTCATGTTTGCAGTTATAATGTAAATATAAATCCATTTTATGAGAAAAAAATCCCCTTCATCATAAAAAAAAAGGGGACTGATTCAGAAAGATTTCTGTATCTATTTTGAGACTGCTACGTCTCCGGCGCTGCGGGAAGAGCAGCCTCTACGCCTTTGCGTAACAAATCGCAGGCATCCCTCCTCGCCTCCACAGCTTCGGCTTAATGGTCGCCTGCGGCAACCAGCCTCAGCCGCTCCAGCTCGGCCGATGCCTACGATATGTTACAGCAGGCGGAGGCTGCTCCCCCTACGCGCCTCCGGCTCTATAAAACCACTCTAGGGGTAGGACAGACTCGTACCAGGTGAAGTCGGAGTCAATCAATTCGGTTCTTTGACATAAGTTGAACCTAACCTATTTTATTTGTTATCTGTCATAATAGGTACTGTTAAAATAAATCAAATTTCAATAAGAGATCATTTATTATGTTATCTTTCTTGCTTTTCATAAAATGGATTTATATTTACATTATAAATGCAAACATGAAAAAAATAGATATTTTAGAAATCGATGTTTTGTAAATCGATACATCAGCTTACGATTTGAATCGATTTAAAAATTTACCTTTTTCGGATAAAATCGACATCCCTACTGACAACGAAAATGACATTAGAAAATGGCGCCAGTTTTACGGTAGGATTAGACATAAACATTGTAAGAATAATTGGTTTTCAATAAAAAAAAATTCTCAAAAATTACGCATTTCCGCATGTTGAAACTTTGTGTGTGTGCTTATAATAGTGTAACTTTTCTATAAAAATACGTATCAACACCCAACTCGACGGACGTCAATGGAAAGCTAAGCCTCCCGCACGGAGTCCTTATATTTTATATAGAGTAATCTACTCTATATAAAAATATATAACATCAACTACATCTTGATAGCACAAATTATCTTGTTTCAATAATCGTATTGCATTTTACTGTCACATACCGCATACAAGTCTAGCAAGTTACATTCTTTCTAAGTCAGTAAATTACATCTCGAACGTAGTTTTCATAAATAAGCAATGTATTCTGAAGCACCTTTACGACGTTTCTAATTGCAATTATAAAATTTATAAGACACAGATATTTCATTAGGTTTTGGGCTGTAATGATTTGTTAAAATTATTTCTATTTCACTGAATGTAATATCAACCGATTTTTCTGGAGTAATTAATACAAGTAATGTCTCGTAAAATCATGAATCACACACTGTGAAAAGATTTGCTCTATTAGCAGAATTTAATATGACGCAGTTAGTCTCAAAACAAAGTTTTAAATGGTCTAGATTATTGCTCCAATTATCTGTTTGTCGATTGTACTCATCGAATTTCACTGATGTTTATGTCCATTTTTGACACTTTTCGCCACACGTCGTTACTAATGTGTTCAGAATATCGCCTCTTTTCTATTTTTACGTGCTACAGAAAAATCTAGATTCCTTGCTTCGAGTCTGTGAAAAGAGAATACAACTAAGGATTATTCTCTTTCTGGACACGACGAAGAGATGAAAGTTCTTGCTCTTAAACTATAAAATACAGTGCCCAATTTACTTTTGATGTGTTATATTATTTTAAACTGGTTTTAAAACAAAAATTGACTGTAAAGGAAGTAAAGGGATGACCAAAATGGAGATACGATCATTACCATAGAAAAAGGGTAACGTTCTTCATAAAAGAAGGAAAGCCAAGGCAAGGGAATAGACTGCCAGATCTACTGCACTTTTAGGATTTTGGTAAGGAAATACTAAATGGGCAGGTGAACCATCATTGAGACGACAAAGATCAAATAAAAATTGATGTCAAATAATAATTTAAAATTAAAAAATTTGTACAACCGACTTCAATATAAATTATTAAGAATAACTCAAAAACTATTGGTCAGACGTTGATCAAATTTATATGGGACCACGAGAAGTACCAACTTTCAAATTAATACGGCTCCGTGGCGCAGTGGCTTAGCAATGAGATGTTTGTCCTTGTGCAATTTGTGTTTGTAAACTGCCTCCACGATACAGGAGAAAATCCTAGTGTGGGGGTAATGTTTTACAAAAAAATTAAAAAAAAATAAGAAATAAGAAATAAAAATATCGAAATTGGTTCACCTAGAAAAAAGCTATGAGGTAACACACATAAAAAAGAAAAAAACATACAGTCGAATTGAGTACCGTCTCCTTTTTGAAGTCGGTAGAAAATGAAGCATACAAGGGATCACAAAAATTACGGCTAATGATCTTCTGTTCACCATTTGTCGCTAGTTGGGACTGAGGTGATATTTTTTGTTACACAATGTAATTTAATTAAGAATTTTATTTTAAATAAAAGTTATCAGTATCTAGAGTATTATATTAATACACAAATGTCCTAGTTGTTTGCTGTTTAATTATTAGCACATTATTTACTATTCTTTTTTTAATTTTTCTATTTTTAGGAATATCCATAGTTTATTTTATTCAATTCTAACGTAAATAATATGAAATGTAACTAATATTACAGAAGGAAATACTACGCTTACACTTTTCAAACTATGGCGGCGCTGTTCGCGCCACAAGCGAAACACATCGAAGCCTAAATCGTGCTAACAAAGTTCCGAAGTTAAAGCAGTATAAATATATAGAATAGCTCCGAACTACCACTTGGAGCGTTGGCCACTCCCCGGGCGATACACCTTGCCCGGCGGGAGATCTCCCCTTTTCCTTCTACCTGCCACGAAACAAATAATTTTCCCCACTATGAAATCTGTCAAATATTTCGTCTCATTCCAGTGGCTTTGCCCTGGTGACAGAAAAATTCATGGATGCCCTCATTGGAGCCCCATAAAGTTTGAGGTATATTAAAATCGTGTAGGGTGGCCATGTGGGGAGAGATGGCAGATATAATGGTTATAAGTTATGGTAAGATATTTAAATTTGGTTTAGGAATGTAAATGTAAAGGAAAGAAGTCCTAAACATCAAATTTGCCACAGCATTAATCGGAGAACTATGAGAAGGTGGGGAAATCAATATACAAGCGACTGATCTTAAGATTAGAATGAAAGAATCAACATGACCTTTACTTTTATCATCGCTAAAAGTAACTTAAGATCCTAAAATAAGCTTTACGCTTGAGTCATGTCTCCTGGGTGGCTAGGCTAGGCTAGGCTGCCTAGGTTATTCTGTCTTCCGCATATATGCATGATGCATATTGCAGGTCTCGGGCCTCGGGGCTGACCCCATTGCCCGGAATCTCCTCGCGGTGCATTACTATGCACCGGTCGTGGGAGCCGTTATAGCGTTGTCGGGTTAAAGCAGCGACCCTGGTTTGATTCCCCGGTCGCTGTAGGTTGGTAATCCGGTTTTTTTCTCTATAAAGGTCAATTTGGCCGGCGGCTAATGCGGCCAGGCTTCTATGTTGGCCTATCTGCGGCATTGAGGGTTGTTACTCGACTCTCTAATCTCTATAGAGAGGAGTTCTCTTGGTAGAGGTCGCCCGTCCGGTGGCCGAGCGTGTAGAGGGGCGAAGTTCTGCAAGTGCTCGTGTGGCCCGTTATCGGCGCGGTCAAACATACCGCGCGCTAATCAGGCCACAAATTCTTGGATAGTCTCCATCTTTAAGTTGGCCGCGATGACGTGATTCCGGACGTAGAGACCTGCACCGACGATGGTCCGTAGGGATAGGTTCTGCTGAACCTGCAGCCGCTGCCTCTGCCGTTCGCTCAGGAGTGCGTACCAGGCCGGCGCGGCGTAGGTGGTCTTCGTCCTTATATATAGTTTGTAGATTTTCAGCTTGGTTTTCAGCGGTAGTTTGGATGCCAGGACTGGACGGAGCATCGCCCGCGCACATCTGGCATTGCGGACGACGATGTCGACGTGCGCGGTCATGCGCAACATCCTGTCAATCCGGTACCCAAGGTAGGTCACGGCCTTTTCGTACGCAATCTCCTGGTATCTAAGCGTCAACGGGGGCGGGTAAATCCGGTAGCGGCGGGTGAGAAGGGCGGCCGTTTTCCCAACATTCACAGCCATCCTCCACTCATCCAGGCACGGTGGCAGCAGGTCCAGCAGTCGCTGCATCTTGGCGACGGCGAGATGGGGGCTACTGGACGAGGCGAAGTAGGCGCTATCGTCCGCATATAGCGCCAGCTCTACGTCGTCCTCCCATTCGCGAAGTTGTCCTGCCAGAGTAGGGATATCATATGTATAAGCCGCGTACAGGATCGGCGAAAGACAGCTGCCCTGTGGTACGCCAGCTCTTATGGGTTTTACTGCGGATCCGGCATCTTCGACACAGACGTAGAAGCTCCGGTCGGCTAGAAATGACGCCACTAGCCGCAGCATAGCCGGAGGGACACTCGTCTGTTGTATCATCTTATAGAGTAAACCAGAGTGCCACACCCTGTCGAACGCCTTCTCGATATCGAGGAAGACGCCCAACGATGTGCGTTCTCGGTTATATTCCGCCGCCAAGTAGTGCAGCACTCTGGTCAGCTGTATTGCTGTGGAGTGTCCACTCCTAAATCCATGTTGATCCACCCGCAGTTTGATACACGGGCGGACTCTTCTTAAGATAATTCGCTCAAATAATTTGGCTATGTGCGGTAGCAGCGTTATCGGTCTGTAACTAGCTGCTCTACGCCTG
Source organism: Parnassius glacialis (assembly GCA_033319125.1). Lineage (NCBI taxonomy): Eukaryota > Metazoa > Arthropoda > Insecta > Lepidoptera > Papilionidae > Parnassius > Parnassius glacialis. Next base: position 72,365,014 of record JAVANC010000004.1, on the reverse strand, counting down.
TCCTTCCCGGGTTTCGGCAGAACTATGACCTTGCCTTTCTTCCAGTCCTCCGGGAAGTGTGAAGTCCGCAGTATGCCATTGTAGAGTCGTCCTAGCTCTACAATGGCTCTATGGGGCAGCTGTCGGAGTGCAGCGTTCGTAATCCGGTCGTGCCCCGGCGCCTTCCTCGGTTGCAGGCGGGCAATCGTCCTCCGCATTTCAGCGGGGGAGATGAACCACTCTCCTGCAAGCGGTGGCGCGGGCGACGACAGGAACTCCCGTACGCGGCTCTCCTTTTGGGCATGAAGCTTCATGTACTCCACACTTGCTGGGTTCGGCATAAATTGCTCCTCGAAGTGCTCGACTAGGATATCCGCTCTGCCTTTGGCCTCGTAACAACGCCCGCCCGCGCTGTTGGTCAGCGGGCAGACGGGGATCTGGTCTTAGTTAGCTGTCGGTTCAATTGGTAGAGCGACGCTTCCTGATCTTCAGCCATCCATATGTGCCGCTCCCAGGCCCTTCCTCTGTGGGCCTGTATTGCAACCGACAGCTCATCCGTCAGTGCGTTCAGTCTGCATTTGATGCGTGGGCAGCGAGTGCGTGCCCAGAGCTTTCTCAACGCTCGCTTATGGTTTAGCTGCGCACGTAGCTCTTGTGGCAGCTCTTCTCTCCGATGTGTTAGAGGGACGATCGTAGAGGCCGCGTTGGGGCTTCTTGGATGTTCAATGTTGTTCTAGCAGCAGCGGTCTCTACGTCGTCCGCCGAGGTAATCAGAGTGTATGCTGGAGGCTTCTCTTGCAGGTATTGCTGGTAGAGCCTCCAGTTGATCTTGGTAGTAAACGCTCTGGGCAATGTAGTCACCGCCTTGAGGCAAAGGGTTATCAGAATCGGGATGTGCTGAGACATCAGGTCATACAGCACCTCTACCACTACCGGGTAGTTGACGTTCCTAGCGAGCACGATGTCCAATACATCCGGTCTCTTCCTGTGGTCGGTAGGAATGTGCGTTGGTTCTTCGGGACCTAAAACGTCGTAGTTATTATTCTCTGCGTCACCATAGAGCTCACGACCCGGCGGGTTGATCATTCTGGATCCCCACGCCGGGTGTTTTGCGTTTAGGTCCCCCGCGATGATGGTTGGTGCTGAGCCTTCCATGATCGTCCGGATGTCTGAGGAGTGAAATGGAGTCCCTGGCGGGCGGTATGCTGCGAAGATCCTCAGTTCCTCGCCCGCCGCCTCCATTTTTATGCCGATGGAGCGCGTCGTATGGTATAACGGTAATTCGAGCTCTAGGTGGACGATGTCCTTTCTCACTAGAACCGCCGTGCCTCTATAGGCGGTTCCTAGAGCACTGACTTCGTCCCTCCTGTAAATATGGTAGTTGGGCATCTTGATGTTCATAGATGGCCTCAACTTAGTCTCCCCCAGCAAGATGACGTGTATGTCCTGTTGTTGGGCTGTAGTGCGGAGTTCATGGAGCTTATGCTGGATACCGTCCGGGTTCCAGTATAGCAAGCGCAGGTTGGTGTCACTCGCCTCTGTAGTGCCGAGCCAGTAGTAGAGACAGTGCTCTCATCACTGCAGTGATAGGGTCGGTGCCGGCACTGATATCTGCCAGTACCTGGCTACTGACCTCTATGGCGATGCCAACCAGCCTCAGGATTGCGTCCGTGGTGGTAGAGTTGGCGGTTGGTTGTCTAGTTGTTGTTGGTACTGGTCTCGGCTGGGCATAGGTGTCTTTCTTCAAGGTAGAGCGCGCTCTATGTGTAGAGCGGGCTCTATTTTCTGATAGAGCCCTTTCTGGCGCTCTACCTTCTGTGGTGGTCTTCTTGATTACCTGCTCTTGCGAGGCTATCATTACTGCTGGTGTCGGGGTAGAGGTAGCTGCCTGAGGAGGTGGCTGCACCTTCTTCTTCTTTCTCCCCCGCTTCTTCTTCTTTGGAGGTTGTCGCTCTATGGCGTCGTTAGCGGGGGGCTGTAGAGTCGCCCCGGCGGTTGCTCTTGCAACAGGTTTATTTAACGGTGGTAGAGCCATGCAGCAGTTTTTGCTGTTGCACGTATGGGCCGGCTCGAGCCGAGTTGGTACCACGTCCTCACAGAATACCGGCGTGAAGTAGAAGCTCTGCTTCTGCGTTTCGTCTGGAGAGTGCAGGTGGCCGGAGGCCCAATCCCCCCCCCCCCCCCATCAACATGGTAGCGGAATTACACAAAAGACTACCCCAGGAGGGTACCAGTACCCCTGGAGAATCCCTCGCTGAGCATCCACGACCATGTTATTCCAATCCTGAGCGTGGGTGCTCAGGCTGCCCCGCGTATTCTGGGGGGGGGGCAAAATTCCGCTCAAAAACATAACTGCTCGGGGCAAACTGAGCAACAATACCAAGGCGACCCCTGCCACGCTATCCGTGAATTTCTGCAACATCAGGGGACTTCACTCTAACCTAAACGCCGTCCACTACCATCTCGAGACGGCGAAGCCGGCCTTGCTCTTCCTGACCGAGACGCAGGTTTCCTCTCCGGCTGATATTTCGTATCTCTCCTACCCGGGGTACAAATTGGAGCACTCCTTTGTGCCTCGGGCTGGAGTTTGCGTGTATGTCAGAGAGGACATCTGTTCTCGACGCCTCGGCAGTCTTGAAGGTTCGGACCTGTCCATCCTTTGGCTACGCGTAGACAGCGACGACCATCCGCGCGTCTACGGGTGCCTCTATAGGTCCCATAGCGGTAATGCCGAAACAGACCGACTCATCGACCACGTCCAAATGGCTACAGATTCCTTGCTACAACAGGTCCCATCCGCAGAGATCGTGATCCTTGGCGATTTTAACGCCCACCATGCCGAATGGCTCGGTTCACGTTTAACCGATCATGCGGGGAGATCTGTTTATGACTTTGCCTTGGCATATGGTCTGACACAACTGGTTACTTCGCCTACGCGGATTCCAGATGTGGAGGATCATACACCTTCCCTGTTGGACCTTCTGCTGACCTCTCATCCGGACGGATATCAGGTTTCCGTCGATGCCCCTCTCGGCTCTTCGGACCACTGTCTGATCCGGAGTATGGTGCCACTCACGCTCCCTTCGCGGTTGCGTTCTGCAGGTTGCCGCCGTGTTTGGCATTACAGGTCGGCGGATTGGGACGGAATGCGGTCTTTCTTTGCATCCTACCCATGGGGGCGGGTTTGCTTCTCGCCGGATGATCCCAGCGCTGTTGCTGACTCTGTCACTGATGTGGTGCTACAGGGAATGGAACTATTTATTCCATCATCTGTGGTACCCATCGGAGGCAGATCTCAGCCTTGGTTTGGTCGCTCCTGTAAGATTGCATTACGCAGTAAGCAGGAGTGTTATCAAGCCTGGGCTGCAGCTTCGGCGACTCGGGATGTAAACACCAGCATACTTAAAAAGAAGTATAACTTCGCCTCCAGGTCCTTCAAAAGAGTTATTGCCAAGGCAAAGTCAGAGCACATAGGCAGAATTGGCGAGAAACTAGTTCGCCTTCCTTCGGGAACCCGTGCATTCTGGTCTCTCGCCAAGGCTGTCCAAGGGAATTTCTGTAAGCCATCACTACCATCTCTGCACAGGGAGGACGACTCACTGGCCCATGACGCAAAGGACAAAGCCGACCTTTTAGGCTCCCTTTTTGCGTCCAACTCGACTCTTGATGACGGGGGGAAAACACCGCCGACCATCCCGCGGTGTGAGTGCTCCATGCCGGATGTGCTGTTCTCACAGCGCTCGGTTCGCAAAGCACTTCTCTCCCTGGACATCCAGAAGTCGAGTGGGCCTGACGGAATCCCCCCAATTGTGCTGAGGACGTGTGCTCCGGAGTTGGCACCGGTCCTAACGCGTCTTTTCCGGTACTCCTACTCCCAAGGCGTAGTCCCGAATTCATGGAAGACAGCTTTTGTCCACCCGATCCCTAAAAAAGGCGACCGCTCAGACCCGTCCAACTATAGGCCTATCGCGATCACCTCCTTGTTCTCCAAAATAATGGAATCCATTATCAACTGCCAGCTCATCCGGTACCTTGAGGATCACCAGCTGATTAGTGACCGCCAATACGGTTTTCGTCGGGGTCGATCAGCTGGTGATCTTCTGGTCTACCTGACCCATAGATGGGCGGAGGCAGTAGAGTCCAAGGGGGAGGCGTTGGCCGTTAGTCTGGACATTGCGAAGGCCTTCGATCGGGTTTGACACAAAGCGCTTCTTTCTAAGCTCCCTTCCTATGGGCTTCCCGAGAAATTGTGCAATTGGATCACCAGCTTCCTTGCAGATCGGAGCATCAAGGTCGTTGTAGACGGTGCATGTTCTGACTACAAGCCTATTAACGCTGGTGTTCCACAAGGCTGTGTGCTATCACCAACGCTGTTTCTTCTGCATATCAATGATATGTTGCTAACTGGTAACATTCATTGCTATGCGGATGACAGCACTGGTGATGCTTTATACACCGGCCGTGCTAATATTTCTCGGGAAAACGTCTCCGAGTACCGGAACAAACTGGTGTCTGAAGTCGAGTCTTTGCTGGACAAAGTCTCGAACTGGGGGCGACTAAATCTAGTCCAGTTTAATCCTCAGAAGACACAAGTTTGCGCGTTTACCGCTAAAAAGAACCCCTTTGTCGTATCTCCTCAGTTTCAAGGCACTCCCCTGGTTGCCGCAGCCAGTATCGGAATCCTCGGCGTCGACATATCGAGTGACGTGCAGTTTCGTGGTCACTTGGAAGAGAAGGCCAAATTGGCCTCTAAAAAGCTTGGCGTGCTCAGCAGAGCGGGACAGTATTTCATGCCGGCACACCGCCTGCAACTTTACAAGGCGCAGGTTCGGCCTCACATGGAATACTGTTCCCATCTCTGGGCAGGGGCTCCCCAGTTCCAGCTCCTTCCACTTGACCGCATCCAGCGCAGAGCGGCTCGAATCGTCGACGACCGAGTCCTTTCCGATCGGCTCGACTCATTGGCGTTGCGAAGAGATGTTGCATCTCTTTGCATTTTCTTTCGCATCTACCATGGGGAGTGCTCTGAGGAATTGTTCGGATTAATCCCAGCCGCCAAATTTCACGAACGCACATCGCGGCAGAACTCCCGATACCATCCACACCATCTGGATGATTGGCGGTCCACCACTGTGCGATTTAGAAGATGTTTTCTTCCTCGCACGACTTCCTTGTGGAATCAATTACCATCAGCGATTTTTCCGGACCGATACGACTTAGGGACCTTCAAGAAAAGAGCGTACTCCTTTTTAAAAGGCCGGCAACGCATCTGCAATTCCCTCCCTGGTGTTGCAGATGTTCATGGGCGGCGGTGGTCACTTACCATCAGGTGAGCCGCATGCTCGTTTGCCCCCTCTCCTATAAAAAAAAAAAAAAAGGTTCCACCGTTTCTCTAGGTACTGGTGGCGCGGGTGGTGCAGTTGCGGGTGGGGGAGGGGGGGTTTGTCTCCCTCTCCCCCTGATGGTTGACCATCGGTCTTCCTGGATCTCTACCCTGGGGCGACTCACAGGGATCCTCTGCGGTGCTTCCGGCAGTAGTCCCGGCAGAGTGATCCCCTGCTTCCTAGCAATCCTCCTCAGGACTGGGTAGCGTCGGTCATTCGCGGTGTGGTTCTTTGCGCAGTTTGCGCATGTGGGTGGTTCTTCTCTACCCCGTGGGCATTTGCTCGCTATGTGTTCCCCTGCACAGCGGACACATTTCACGGGCTTATGGCAATTGGCGGATGCGTGGCTAAAAGCCTGGCAGCGGTGGCACTGGGCCGGTCCCACTCTTCCTTGCCAGGCTTCTATGACGACTCCTTTCACATATAAAGGAGTTCGTCGATTGCATAGATTTGATTAAGCTTCTCTAGGCTTAGGTGCTCCAACTGTGCGTAGTAGAGGCACCCAGGTCTGCCTCTACGGGGCGGGATTTCTCTCACATAAGTTATGGGGAATCCCTTTGCCCTGATAGCCTCAGTTATCTGGACGGTATCCGTGCCCACTGGCAGCCCCCGGATGCCCACTTTAGTGGGCTTCTCCTCCGTCGGGGTGTAGCAGTACCAAGACAGCGCTGGTACTTTCTCAGTGAGCTCAATTAAGTATCTCTGTATTGCCCGGAATTCTTCCGGGCTCTGTGGGGTGAATCGAACACCCTTCCCAAACGGACGGGCGTTAGGAGGGTGTCCAAGTTTCTTGTTTAGTATCTCGAAGTGCCTCGTCCAGTCCGGGAGGCACTCAGCAACAATCGGTGGGTATCGTGCCTTCTCTTCCTCCTTTTGTGGTTGAGGGGTGTTGGCTGTCTGTGGTACTGCTGGCATCGCTGCCAGTTGGGCGTAACTGGTCGAGGGCCTTTGACCATCATCCTGTGGAAGGCCCGATGGATTGGTAGGAGCCAATGTCTGTCCGGCGGTCGCTATGGTAGCGTGTGATGTAGAGTCCCAACCGTAAAACTCTTCTCCTCCCTGCTCGAACTCGGTCGCGTCCATGCTCCTGCGGCGGGGTGAGGTGGGGGGGGGGGGGGTAGGCTTCGGTGGTGATGGCGATTTCGGTGGCGACTTATGCGCCCTGACTGCTTCCCTCCTGGTTGGGACTCTTTCATCCTCTTCCGACTCCGCCGAGGACGATGACGATGATGATCCAGCTGATAGGGATGACTCGACGCATTGCCTTTTTTCATAAAGCGATGCGTCGGTCTCCGGTGGGGTATGCCTGCGTGCCGATTTCCTTGCCCGCTGCGGTAGGGGCGTCGGTTCCAGCGCACTCGTGCTCTCAGACACGGTGGGCGTGAGCGCGGCGCTCGTCGCGGGATCCTCCTTGTTCGGCGACGCTGGTTTCCTTTTGGGAATCTGGCTGAAGGAGCTGACGATCCTTTATTTCTCCGGGTTCGACAGGTCCTTTACGTATAATGGTCGATCTAAAACCTCGGGACCGTCCGGGGGTTTCCTAACGCGCGGGGGTTGGGGGGGCTCCCCTCTCACCTTGCCTGACATTGTTACAGCTATTACGACTGTTTTGAGGATGTGATGTAGTAGTGCCTATCTATGTATGACCGTTCCCTAACGTGGCAGGTGACGCAAGACGACGCGCGACGTTCGAGACGGACGGGAGCGATGGTGATGGCCGCAACACTTAGGCGCACTGCCTACCCCTTTCCTTATGAAAGGGTTGGGGGAAGTGCTATGTGAGCACTCGCGCACGCGACTAGGCACAAAAGGCACGGAACGCACTTGAGTGCCAAGAATCTACCTAAGGGCCGGTGACCTCGACACCTCTCGGAGTATGCGGACTCGACGATCGGTGGAGTAGGTCGTACCGGTGGTTGCTTGGGACTACTGCTAATCCACAAACAACACACACTTAGGAGATCCTGCCTAGGTGAAAACCAGTCTAATGCGGTATCAAAAATGCTTTACTCGAAAGAGAGCCGCGCCCTCTGTACGATTTCGCAACTCAATTACTTCGATTTGTACTATCACTCCCCCTACATTTATACATTTTATTTATAAAGATCAACAAAATATCTATACTATGATATACATTAAATTTTCATATCACAAAAAAACTTTTATTTATTCAACAAAATATGCCTATTTTACAACATATGTACTAAGTTAGAATTCTTAAATATCTAACATATAAAGTTGGAACAATGTTCTTTATTTGAAAATACAAATATCTTAACTAAGTACAATAGTTTAATTTACATTTTTTCTCACATTTTACTATTTAAAACTGTTACGGCCGGCAGCTGCCTATCCCAGGAGTAGAATCCTTCGCGGCCCATAGACGAAGAAGCTACAGGCAGATGCTGGTCGGGCGTCCTCACGCCACGGGTTAAAAGTCTAATTACACTAAACAATCCGGGGGGAGCGTTACAATTATTGAACAGAGCTTACTTACCTCTATTCAAGGCGACTGGTCCCTCAGGATTCGGTCAGGTCTCGTGTGGATGTATTGTGCTAGAAAGTAAAGGTCAGTGATGTGTATTTGGGTGTGGCTGGTAGTGTTTTTGACCTTATTTGACCGTTCCCCCTGCAGCAGTTCGGCCTCAGCTCCTCTCCAAGCTAAGGTCGCCTTCCGCAGTCACTTTCTTCCTTTGTTACGATTGACTCGCGAAAATGAACACAGAACGTACGGGTCAAAGGTCACCGTTATTTCTAGAATATTAACTACCGCACTAGTAACTAATACAGTCGAATCCACTTATACAGATTCTGCGTTAAACCTAAAGTCCCGGGTAAACTCTCAACAAGCGCTACCATTCCCAGTGGTATATTTACTATACGCGCCTAACATAAAATTAGATCTAAGAGCTCCCAAACAAACGGACTGCCTTCTCTGTCGACGCGAAGAAGACATCTAATCTTTCGCTCTCGACTCCCACCTTTCAGCAAGCTCGGACGTTCAACACGCACGAACGTCATCCCGTATCAGCCGAGCCGAGAGCCATCTAACGTCGATGCCTGACACCAACGCTTTTGCGTAAACAAACCCCCGTCCCGGACATAAGGATTTAGGTCCGCGAGCAAACCGGTCAGCGGGACAGGGTCGCGACGGCAAGTTGCAAGATCGAATCTACAACCAAACTAGGCCACCCTACGCACCCAATCAGATCTTGCAACCCTGACCAACGCCTCAAAATTACAGCCCCAACGTGGGCTAGCCGGAGAGTTGAACTGGATGCCCTTCCTGGTCATCGCAGCACATAAATAAGTCCTATTTCTAGACAGAAGTCAGACGACCTCCTTCAAACACCTATCTGCGCTCCTATGATTAGTTCCGCAACTCGACCGGATCAGGTCTGCAAACAGCGACGCGACACGAAGCGGCCCAGAGGGACCTTCAAGCTTCAGTGCAGAGAGCACCCCCAAATTCCCCATGAACGTCGTCTGTGGAGAGCTGAACGAAACGCACAGATGGTCCCTAGCAGGTGATCCTATGCTCATATTTCAACTAATTTTTCAAAAGCATCAATGTTCAATTACAGAATTAATTAAAACAAGTAATCACCGATGCACATAGGTCAACTTGGCAAAGTAAACAAAACAATAAACGTAAGGGACAGCCCTATTTCTTATTTCAAATAAATATCTTAGACAGTGCCAACAAAATCTAAACCAAAAGAGAATTGACTCCTATTTCCTTCGGCAACCACAGGGTTATCTAATTTCAACCTTCCTTATCACAAAGAAAAATGATTAAACACTATCACAAGCATTAAAAAAAAGGGCACACAATTTAATCTCAATTTTCCGTGCAACAATAAACGCAGTGATCAAATGTATTTACAAAAAATATGCAGCAGCATTTAAAGGAGTATTTTAAATTCAATTCTCTTAATCATGACCGCTACAATATGAATTTCGCGGAAAACCCAAAAGCATTTTAATTTAAATTTAAAAAAATTTTAACTAAGTGCTCGACCAAACCAAATCCAATACCCCTTGAGAGCGTGATTCAACTCTCCAGGGGGCCCTAATCTTCCCACCACCAAGTGGAGGCCACACCGCGTGAACCCGATACTAACAGAGCGCAACCGCTAACGGTCGCCACTCGGGTTGTACGCCCTCACTGAGGCCGTCGGCAACAGAACAGCTTGACAAGTGGACTGTTGACAGCTTAAGGCTCAGTAGAGGCAGCCATGGTGGGAGCTAAGGCGGCAGCTAGCTAGGGCCGCCTCCATCAAATGGGGACAGTGGTACACCAGTCGCGGCCACTCAGCTAACGGGAGTGATAAGGGTCCAGCGGACTGATGAGTGGCCGTGAAGTTCCTCTCCGCACGCTGAGGGGGTGTGATGACACCCCCGCCCCTGGGGGAATTACCCCCCGACTGGTCGGGGGAGGGACCCCTTTCAAACCTAGGGGCCTGGTGGCTAGCCGGCGGGAGCCGAGCGTCGCCCGTCAACGGGCATGGCGGAGCGCCCCCGCCCGTGGGGGTCGAGGGCCTGGCAGCGCCCCGAGAGGAGACGCCGTTCGCACCCAGGCACAGTACGACATGGTGATTGCCCTGGCAATGCAGACAGGGCCGCTGGTGCGGACAGTCTCGCTGGAGGTGCCCTTCCAAACAGGAGTAACACCAGCGGCGCTCCTTGGCGATAGTTCGCCTTGCCGGAACTGGCTTACTTAATAATTTTGGGCAAGACGTTACCCGGTGATCAGATGCTCGACAATAGGAGCAGGGGGGGGTTGACGACGACTTGCCCGGCGGATTTCGCCTCTCACTGGGCACGGCTCGTAAGTCGTCGACGGTGCCCGCCGCGTGCTCGATCTGTCGGCACTGCTCCTCCAAAAACCGCAGCAGGTCATAGAAGGGCGGAATATAGGAGGCCTCGTCCCCGCAGTACCTCTCCTCAAAATGCATTTGAAGGTCGAGAGGTAGACGGGACAGCACGATGCGGAGCAACAAGAAGGCCCATTCGCCTACTGGTAAATCCAGCCGCCTCAACGTATTACAGGCCACCAAGACTGGATCCAACAGGTCCGGACGTAGTCTGGCCCGGTCACTAAGCAGCGGAAGGCTTAGAAGCTGCTTAACATGTTCGTCGGCAATTCACCGGACGTTGGCGTATCTTCTGGCTAGGAGGTCCCGAGCAGTCTGGTAGGCGTCGTCCGACAATCTCAAATGGCTGACAACGCCCAGGGCCTCCCCCTCCAGTGAGGCCAGGAGGTACGCCATCTTCTGGCTCGGGGTCAAGTCACTCCGGGCGTCCACTAGGCCGTCGAAAAGACCAATGAAGGTCAGCCATTCGGAAAGGACCCCGGAGAACCTTGGCAAGTCCAGAGTTGGGAGTCGTCCCAACAGCTCCGGCTGAGGCTGCTTCTGAAAGGACTCGGGCAGACCACTCGTCCGAGCTTCACGCGCCTCCTCGGCATACCTGCCTTCAGCCTCGATCAACTCGTCCGTGAGCGAAAAGAACTGCTCGTAGTCTGCGAAGCAGGAGTCCAGGACTCCCTTTTCCACATCCGAATCCTCGAGCTCAGCGTAAGCCTCCTCCACTGCAGCCCTTCGAGCATCAACCTGCTCGAACCGCTTCATCAAATTATGGACCCTATCCGGTCGACCTATCAAAGCATGGGCGCTGGTGGCCCAGCGTAACTCAGTCCGCAGGCAACGGATTAGCATCTTGGGCGAGGACATCACTACTAAATACAAATTACGACGCCGCTCGAGCACAATTACAAAAATAACAAATAAAAAATACAAAAAAAATTAACAGCTAACTAATGCAGTTCCTATCAAATCGAGTTGAATAGAATGTACACAAATAAGAACCGCTATTTATCAAATCAAACACAAGTTAGTACAAAAGAAAAGGTAAATCAAATTAACAATAACAAATACTAGTGCGATCAAATCAAGTTAAATTCAAATTACGTAAATACAAATTACCAATCTTTAGTTCAAATACAAATTACAATACGAAAGATACATAACGAAGATACACATCAACAAAAAATGCCTTGCTCGGAAATCGACCCTTCGATAAGTAATACACCACAACTATCCGCAACTATAATTAACCGATTACGCAAAAATAACCATCTACCTACATGACGCAATCTCCCGCTTGCGCGCTAAACGGGCGCGGTTTTTTAAATTTACCCGCAAACAACAAAGCAAGCTAACAAAGAAAGGAATTTTATTATTACGTATATAATAAAAAAAATATATTTTTACGTATTACGGACTGGCGTGATTGTAGACACAAAATTAAACCAATCAACCCAACGCTCCCTGTCACCAAAATTATTTAATTTTTATCAAATACTATGGTCGGTGGATCGACCGGGAATCGATCCCAGAACCACGCTCTGCTACCAAATGTTACGGCCGGCAGCTGCCTATCCTAGGAGTAGAATCCTTCGCGGCCCATAAACGAAGAAGCTACAGGCAGATGCTGGTCGGGCGTCCTCACGCCACGGGTTAAAAGTCTAATTACACTAAACAATCCGGGGGGAGCGTTACAATTATTGAACAGAGCTTACTTACCTCTATTCAAGGCGACTGGTCCCTCAGGATTCGGTCACGTCTCGTGTGGATGTATTGTGCTAGAAAGTAAAGGTCAGTGATGTGTATTTGGGTGTGGCTGGTAGTGTTATTGACCTTATTTGACCGTTCCCCCTGCAGCAGTTCGGCCTCAGCTCCTCTCCAAGCTAAGGTCGCCTTTCGCAGTCACTTTCTTCCTTTGTTACGATTGACTCGCGAAAATGAACACAGAACGTACGGGTCAAAGGTCACCGTTATTTCTAGAATATTAACTACCGCACTAGTAACTAATACAGTCGAATCCACTTGTACAGATTCTGCGTTAAACCTAAAGTCCCGGGTAAACTCTCAACAAGCGCTACCATTCCCAGTGGTATATTTACTATACGCGCCTAACATAAAATTAGATCTAAGAGCTCCCAAACAAACGGACTGCCTTCTCTGTCGACGCGAAGAAGACATCTAATCTTTCGCTCTCGACTCCCACCTTTCAGCATGCTCGGACGTTCAACACGCACGAACGTCATCCCGTATCAGCCGAGCCGAGAGCCATCTAACGTCGATGCCTGACACCAACGCTTTTGCGTAAACAAAAACTCTTCTAAATTTTTTATACAAAACTATCAATATTTCGCTATTATAAGAGAATTTACACATAAGAACTACACAGAATTCACCTATTTTCATAGTCAATTTTACATAAATTGATGAAATTTATAAACATTTAAATTTCCAATTATTTAGACTTTTAATTCTACACATTAGCGCGCTGCTCTTATCGGGAACTAAGTGAACAACTACTCTCTGCACGACTCCCATTGTCGGTAAAGCAGGATGCAAATTTAGCATGCGCTGCCATCAACAAACACTAGGTGAACAACCGATCTTTAGACGACATTCAATTGTCGGTAAAGCAGTATCCAACAAGACTCTTATCAGTTATTAAAGTTCTTATCAGTTATCGTATTCTTATCAGATAACACAAAGAAAATATTTTATGGATCAAACATTGAAAATAGACATTTTAATTTTCATACAAAATGTACTCAACTTACATAAGACAATACTATGCAACATTATTTTACATTGATTCCACTTATACACAAAGTGATCATTTCGACCAGGGAACAAATCCTGGTCTAACTTTATTTTAATATTTCTTTAAATTGAAAATAACATTGGGAAGATAATTCAACCGGGGAACTGAACCCGGAAACATGAATTATGTCTTAAAAATTCCCTATATGAATTTATTAAGAAAATATTACTAAGAAAACGACAAACTAGTCCGACCTGGGAATCGAACCCAAGACCTTCAAATTATTAATTCGATATTTCTGTAAGATTTAACTAAGCGTTTTCTTACTTCAAAAGCTATTCGTAATCGGTTAACTAATAAATTGAAATATTTTTATAGGCGCGTCGCCAACATAACCCTACATATTACATGGGATCATGAAAGCATCAAAAGTATCAAGTACTCAAAATTTTCTACTCTTGCCAAATAAAATTAAATGATGATTAAAACTGTAAGGTCGGGCAGTGAGCAGGCGACAACTTTTAAAAATTAAAAAAGGTTTAGGGCAGCAGTAAACATTTATAGGTTGTTACAGGTTACAGCTACCAGCTCTTTAACTACTAATGAATGTTCAGTTGTATCTATTAGGTAACATCGTCTAAGCATTCTAATAGATTATCAGACATTTATTAAACTGTTTATGTACTGAAGTGACACAGTTAAATGTTTATTGGAAACGGAACCCTAATTAGAAGTAGAATATAAATAAATCAATTTCGTAGTAGCTATAAAATTATACAGTTTGATGCTTTTTGTGCATGCCCAAAATCAGAATGTAAATTATTGTGTTTTGAATGAATGGTTCTTTTACATATTATCTGATAACTAACATCACCAATAACCACATAAATAATTATAATATTATAATATCTATGTTCATACGATGATCATATTTTAGTTAAATAACACGATTGTTAGCTATAGTATGTGCCAAATCGATTGAGAAAAACGGACAATGACCTTTCGGTCGTTTAACCAGGGGTTACAAACCTTCAATATATAGGCACATTTTATATGTAGTACTTTCTTTATTTATAATGATTTTTTTATAATGATTGATATAATATATATTTATTAACTATTATTAAAAAGTTATGTGAAAGATCGCTGTAGAAGAAAAATCATCTATTGTTATAAAGTACTTTATTCATTTAACAACAAAAAACATTAATTTATAACACATATAAAGATTCGAGTGATAACGACACCGAATAAGTACGTACTTATGCAAAAGATAAAACTTTATTTTTAATATTATATAAGAACTTTATTTTTATTCGGTGCAATCATCACTCGTATCTTCACTTGATGAACTATCTGTAACATTAATTATAAAGCGATCTGCAGTTTGGTCAATTCTATCATCCATGCCACGCATTTTTTGTTCAACCTTAAGGACATGCTGAACACAGTTTTTCCATTTATCTGGCGTGATTTGAGTTAAACCATCTTTAAGTAAATTTTTAACATCTTTTAACTTGAAAGTTGTATTTTTTCGTGCAACGTACCCTTTCACATCTGCCCACACAAGTTCAATGGGGTTAAGCTCACAGTGATAAGGAGGTAACCTTACCACTGTGATGCTTTTTTCTTTTGCCATCTCGTCGGTGACGTAACTTCGATAGTTATCTTTAACTGCCTTTATTTTTTCCATTAAGTGGGTCTTTGTGTCCGAGGGCACGTATGCGATCTGTTTAGATTCTAGCCATTCCTGCATATTTTGTTTCCGCCAAGACATTGTTGGGGTTTTTTCTAAACGTCTGGAGTGGTAACTAGCGTTATCCATAACTATGACATCGCCGCTTTGCAGTTTTTCTATTACTTTTCTAAACCAGTCCTCGAAATGGAGAGCGTCCATACTCTCATGGTAGTCACCAGTAGATGATGATTCAAATACCCAATCACATCCCTCCAAAAAGCCATTTTCATTGCCAACGTGTACAACTATTAATCGCTTTCCTTTACCCGAAGGGGCTTTCGCGCCAGTAGAGTAGCCTTCTAACCGTGATTGACGAGAAGATTCAATTGTGGTGTCTTCCCATACCTTTCCCATAGTATGACCTGCGTTAATCCATGTTTCGTCAAGGTAAAAAATGTTACGTCCCTCGTTTCTTAATATTTGTATTTCTCTCAAATATCTGGTACGCCACAGAACTATCTCTGGGCGATCTATTAGACCACTTTTTCTGTTTCTCTTTATATATTTGAATTTTAAATGGCGCAACACACGTCGCAGGGAAGTTTTGCTCAAGTTTGGCAACTGGTCATCTTGATTTATACTGAGCAAAATTTTGTCTAAAGTCGGTAATTCTCCTGCAAGAAAGAACTGATGCACTTTCGCTCTTATAGCCGATTTATCAAAATCGTCCAACTTGTCAATTACAGACTTTTTTCTTTTATTAATTATTCCCTTTTCTGGTATTTTATGGGAATCTCTATACACGCTTAATACGCGATATATAGTGCTCTTGCTGACTCCTGAGATCTCCGAAACCTTTTCTACCATATTAACGTTTGAAGGATACACGTCTTCGGGCCAGGTGTTTTTGACATATTTGTATACATTAATGATAATCTCTTGTTCCCCGACCGACAAAGTGGTAGGTTTTCTCTTTTTTACTGGTGACGTTAAAGGTGTTCCAGAAGATGGGCCTGTAAATAAATGACAAAAATATACTACCATAGTACTACATCACATAAATACATATTGTTTTAGAAAATAAATACCACATGGTCACATAAAAAGAGCGCTTTAAGAAATAGAAAGGCTACGTCGTCGCATTTGTACCTATTTGTACGTACCTGCTACGTTTATTATGGGTCGGCGACGTCTCTTTCCACTTGATGTTGAAGGACCGGGTCCTTCACCAAATTCTCCTGAACTCATGTCGATTTAGTAACGACCGTCACAGTAAAACTAATATAACAGATTCAAAAAACAAAAACTTAACGATATAACAAATTTAACAGTAAAAACTCAACTAAAACAATGCAATGAATGCTATGAATTACCCGAGACGTACACACGCAAGCGCTATCCGAACACGAATGAAAACAAAATGGCGGACCGGCCCAAAAAAGGTGACGCATCTCTGGCTGCCATTGTCACGTTTCTTTTAGAACGAACTGACGTAACGCGCGTTTTGTTTATTTTAAAGGGATGAATTTGCAAAAGCTCAATATGGTGATTATATTGCTTCAAATATTTTTTTAATATGAAACTGTTATTAAATGAATTGCTGCGTTACTTACCATAAATTGAAATATAAAATATAACACATTTTTCGCGATGTACCGTAAGATTTTACTATGTTTATAGGAACCACAGACAATATTATTTAAGAAACAAAAAAACAAAACATATGTGCTGACCTAGAAGTGGGAATAATATCAATATTTAAATATTGTTATCACATCTAAATTGAGATTTTGTAAGTTACGCCTTTTGACACTCGGCTCATATCTGAGGTCATTGTCCGTTTTTCTCAATCGATATGGCACATACTATAGTAGTTTTATTGAAAGGACATTATTGCATACATTTTAAAAAGGTAAGAAGCGTAAAAAAAAACAAAGGGCGTCTTGATGACAGTTTCATAGATATCTTACCTACTGGAGGCGGTGACGGCGGCGGTGGCGGTGGCGGTGCTAAAATATTCACCTTTTTGTGAATATTTTCGGCACGACACAGTTTTTCAAGAACAACATTTCTATAGAACAGGACACTATGTTGTTCTTGAAAAACTGTGGCATGAACATATTTACAATTCAGAAGAGTGCATACACAATTTTGAAAATTTCGACAAAATGTATATGATAACGAAATTTTCAAACAACACAATTTTGATAATGAAATTTTCAAAATTGTGTCACAAGTTGTGATACGTCACATTTGTGACTGAATTTGCAGGTTCGAGGTCTTGTCTTTGTCTTGTTCACATTCCTCTAATAACATCCCTGCACATTGGTTTTGATTCACTTGCGTCAGTTTCTTCTAATTCTCTCCTTCTCTTCACTTGGTTTAAAGTTTCAGATGATTCCTGATGGGACTCAAAAACTCAAAGAGGAAATTGAGGATGTTGAAAATCAAATATATTCAACATCCTCAATTTCCTGTTTGAGTTTTAAAGCTAAATTTGGTCTTTCGTCAGGTGGTGGCGGACCTAAAGGCAAAGGTGGTTGCACATCTGGCATTATTTTTTCAATACTTACCAACTTTTGGAGGTGGATCTGGTAAAATTGTTGGTGTACTTTGGCTCGTGGTTTCATTGTGATCTATTTTCGACTTAATAAACATTTTCATAATTTCAGGCTTAGCTGCTGAATGGGTTTTTATATTTTCCACACCGGCTCGTGTAAAAACAGTTGACTCTGTAAACTTAAAGAAGGTAAATGATAAAAAATACATTAAAAATGTTGCTTTAATGTAACATGTTTATTTATTTATTATAATAATAATAATAATAAATCTTTATTTCGGATAACAAATGAGATCCATATCAGAGATATTAGAAAAATCACAAAATATTAATAATAATACAGCTAGGTGGACGGAGGAAGTAAAATGACACGCACGCACGCACGCATTCACGCATGCACATTCGTACGCAAGCGCACACACACATACACGCGTGCGCTCACGCACGCACGCAGCCATACATACATACATACAATATAATATACTATAATATACAATATATAATGCCATCCTCTTAGAACGTTGGGAAATTTTCATGGATACCTTCCACTACGGGGGCTACAGAAAGATTATGTCGGACTCTTATCGGCTTAAACCCCCCGGTGGTCAACAACGGCATATACGATGGGTTTCGGGATCTCCATTCGATAGGCAAGTTAACCAAAATTGATATGTATGTGTGTAGCACTTTATATTAAGTTTTTACTAGCTCCTGATTGATAATTACACTCCTGCATCTTGTAGAGGGATATTACACTTGACGGATAGTAAAAATTGACTAATCTTCTTCAGCGGCTTGAAATATGTTTTAATAGAAATAATTATAGACCGTGCGTTGTTTTGGTCCGAGAGATCATCACGCATTTTCATGAAGTGTTTGATGAATCATGAAACTTTGTCTAGAAGTATCAGTCGACTCCATAAGCAGGTATATGACTGTCTGCCTGGCCTACCAAGGTACACCTGATACTGCGCATACAGGTTAGCCGCAAAAAAAATTGCCCGAAATAAAGTGTTTGATTCAAATAATAATAATGACTACCCGTCAGCTAAGTTGATAAAGAATTAAGAAAAAAAATGGCAGACACTTATGAAGGAGCTTACATAGGGGCAGACTACCTCGAAGTTGTATTTTCAAAATATCCAAAAATAGTGTTTCATTCAATCTGCCATTTTTACAGTGTGTTTGTTATTAGTATATAATAAAAAATTCTCACGAAAAGGCAGACAGTTTCTCCGGGGGTTAATAATTTAAAATCTATACAAATAAATAAAATTGAAGGTCTGTTGTGTGTATTAACTGCTTTTTACTAAACACATATGAAATTATGTACGGTATTTGTAACAAAAACACGTTTTTTTTTAATTTTTCTCTGTCGGTGTTTCTGTTTGTTTCGGCTAATCTCTGAGATGGCAGGACCGATTTTGACGGGATTTTCTCTGGCAGATAGTTGATGTTATAACGAGTAACTTAGGCTACTTTTTTTATTATTAGGGTTCAAAATAAAACCCTAAATTACACGCGGGCGAAGTCGTGGGGAACAGCTAGTATTTAAATAAATCTTGCGTGGACAGGAGACAAATGCGCTACGAGTTGTAATGAGTGCGACAGAGAGCGACGGTCGCCGATATGTGAAAAAAGTGTTTGATTCAAAGGTACGACTATCCATTACCTTCCATCGAGTTTGGTGTTGATACGTATTTTTACAGAAAGGTTACATTTTTATAAGCACACACACAAAGTTTCAATATGCGGAAACACGTACTTTTTGAGAAATAAATTAATAAAAATCACTTATTTTAACAATATTTTGTTGTATTTTTTTAAATTGGCTTTACGGCTCTGGGTTCTAGTCCTTTTGAGCCTACTTTATTACGAATTTCCATTGACATTCGTCGCATTGAGGGGGTGGGGGGTGGGGAGAAGAGGTGTAGGAGGACTAATTCAGAGGGATTTCTGTATCTATTTTGAGACTGCAACGTCTCCGGCGCTGCGGGAAGAGCAGCCTCTACGCCTTTGCGTAACAAATCGCAGGCATCCCTCCTCGCCTCCACAGCTTCGGCTTGTTGGTCGCCTTCGGCGACCAGCCTCAGCCGCTCCGGCTCGTCCGATGCCTACGATTTGTTACAGCAGGCGGAGGCTGCTCCCCCTACGCGCCGCCGGTTCTATATAACCACTCTAGGGGTAGGACAGACTCGTACCACGTGGAGTCGGGGTCAATAAATTTGGTTCTTTGACATAAGTAGAACCTAACCTATTTTATTTATTATCTGCCCTAATAGGTACTGTTAAAATAAAACAAATCAAATATAATCAATAATTTATTAATCAATTTTATACACATATTGTATCGCTTTAATTAATTCTTCAAAGACATCTTTATGTTCTATTTTTATTTTTCTTTGCCAAGAATATTCAATGAGCTACTCTGTGAAGTTTCCTTTATAACCGTCTCTACTGAACATCACTTTTAAATTTCGCCAGTGACTTTCTATTCTTTGTGTGTGCGTCCCGTCTGGTGCCACAAATTTATTTATAGGATCGCTGTGGTTTACTTTCTTATGTATGTATCCATATTGAGGTAGGCAATCATAGGCTCTCCAAAAATCAATATGTCAATCAATCTCCAAAAATCAGTATGGGGTCAATAAATTTGGTTTTTTGACATAAGAGCTTAGCTTTCCATAGAAATCCCTCTGAATTAGTCCCCTACACCTCCTCCCCCCCCCCCCTCCCCCATTCAACGAATGTCTGGAAATTCGTAATAAAATAGGCTCAAAAGGGCTAGAACCCAGAGCCGTAAAGCCAATAAAAAAAACTACAAAATATTGAAATAAGTTATTTTTATTAATTTATTTCTCAAAAATTACGTGTTTCCGCATATTTAAACATTGTGTGTGTGCATATAAAAATGTAACACATTTTTTGTGATATCACGACAGCTTACGATACGAATCGATTTAAAAATCTATCTTTTTCGGAAAGAATCGACATCCGTACTGACGACGACAATGACATTACAAAATGGCGCCAGTTTTGCGCTAGGAATGTAACATAAACATTGCAAAAATAATTAATTTACAAATAATGTTTTTTCTCAAAAAGTACGCGTTTCCGCATATTGAAACTTTGTGTGTGCTTATAATAGTGTAACTTTTCTGTAAAAATACGTATCAACCCCCAACTCGATGGAAGTCAACTAGGAATGTAACATAAACATTGGAAAAATAATTAATTTACAAATAATGTTTTTTCTCAAAAAGTACGCGTTTCCGCATATTGAAACTTTGTGTGTGTGCTTATAAAAATGTAACCTTTCTGTAAAAATACGTATCAACACAAAACTCGATGGAAGGTAATGGAAAGCTAAGCCGTTTCAAATAATAATAATGACTATCCGTCAGCTAAGTTGATAAAGAATTAAGAAAAAAAATGGCAGACACTTCTGAAGGGGTTGGCATAGGGACAAACTACCCCAAAATTATTTTAAAAAATTCCAAAAAAAAGTGTATGATTTAATCAAAAATAGCAAATTAAATTAGGATAACATTGCAATAAATAAAAAATAAATAAAATAAAATCAATTTATTTCAGGTTGAGTCCATACAAATGACATAAGAAGAAACATTTACATTATAATAAATTTAATTCCATCTAATTTAATTTAATTTTATATATTTCAATCTAATCTTTTTCAATTAATTTATCTGCCATCTTTTTTTCTCAATTCGTCATCAACTTAGCTGACGGATAGTCATTATTATTATCTAAATCAAACACTTTTTTCACTTATTGGCTACCGTCGCTCTCTGTCGCACTCATTACACAGCACATTTTTCTCCTGTCCACGCAAGATTTATTTAAATACTAGTTGTTCCCCGCGACTTCACCCGCGTGTAATTTAGGGTTTTATTTTGTTTTGCGTGGAACCCTAGTAATTTGGGCTTAGCTTTCCATTGACTCCCGTCGAGTTGGGGGTTGATACGTATTTTTACAGAAAAGATACTCTATTATAAGCACACACACAAAGTTATAACATGCGGAAACGCAAAATTTTTGAGAAAAAAGTTATTGAAAATCAATTATTCTTGCATTGTTTATATCTCATCCTACCATAAAACTGACGCCATTATTATTATTTGAATCAAACACTTTTTTTTGGGCAATTTTTTTGCGACTAACCTGTATGCGCAGTACCAGGTGTAGCCAGGTAGGCCAGGCAGACAGTGATATACCTGCTTATGGAGACGACTGATATCTTTAAACAAAGTTTCATGATGCTTCAAACACTACATGAAAAATGCGTCATGAGCTCTCGGACCATTATTGATCGTGTCTGTGGTCAACCGTTTTTTTTGGGAGTTTATGGCCTAGTATCTAGACCTTTAGGCCATGGGCAACGGTTGTTTATCGTTTCTATGTTGACATGGATGTTTGGCATTTGATTTGATCGTTAATTTTTGGTATTTTTCTATTTGTTTATTTTGCATTCATTATATTTAGATTTTTCACGTTTCTCTAGAGTTTCTATGCACTTATTAAAATCAAATATCGTTAAAACTGTCTTTAACTCACTGGACAAATTGTCTATGATACGAGATGTTGTCTATGATATTATTTATGGTTTGTTAATCGAACCGTTTTTGCTGAATCACCGTTCGTAACAATTTTTTACTTGCCTGATTTAAGAACTTAGCGCTTCCTCGAATGTCCTTTTTGGTTGATATTTTGACACACGTAGGAATGAGATTATGGTCCCTACATCTCTTTAGGAAGTTTAAAGATGTTATATATCTTGCGCGCTTTGTTTTAAGATCTTCTAATCGACGAATTTTATTTGCTGTTACCAGTCCGTACCGGTTTACATAATGATTTCTTATATTTACGCTAACACTACACATTGAATAAAACTATATTTTACGGATTTTATCGCGTTTAATTTTACTATTTTAATTTCCGACGTTTCGGGTGCTTTACATCAACCCATGGTCACGGGGGGGGACTGAGATGTTTGACGTCCCGATGTCACAGTTAGCACGGCTACCCAATGCCGTCTTAGACCATACCGGGGCCCTTGGGCACACAAGATTTTGAGGCCCTATTGGAAAGTTAAAAAAAGTAAAGGACAATAACACTTTTCTGCTATGATCTTATATTTATTATAGTTAATTGGTGAAAAATCAAATATGTAATATGTTATTAATTAGATAAGTACGTTGGTGGTTTGAATTGGTTACTCTTACGACAGTGGTTTCTTTCGTGATTTCTGTTGTACAAAATCTTCTATTATATCTTCAAATGTAATTACTCTAAGCCTATAATTTTTTGTCAGGTTATATTTCATAAAATAGAAAAAAGATTGTATAGTGCAAGCAAATATATGGGCTTTTCGGGGACCCCCTGATGATAGGGACCCTGGGCACGGGCCCCGTGTGCCCTTATGGTAAAGACGGTACTGGCTACCTTCAGTTTTTAATATTAATTTTTGGTTCGATTTACGCAGAATGAACTTACAGTATCTTGAAGCCTAGCTGTGGTATGCTTGGGTTTGTATTTAATTTTGCTAATTATAGGATCCCAAGCAGATGGCAGCACCCATCCATCTTCTCTATTGAAATTAGGATGTTTTTTAATTTCAATAGCCTCGCGTATCATCCTTGGTAGGAATAGGTGTTCTTTTGCGAGCATTTGTGGTCTATCAAATCTGATGTAATGGCGGAGGCAATCTTGAACATGTTCACAGACTGCAGACTTCCCAGAGCGTCGGTGCTTCACGTCAGCTATATGTTCTTTCACGCGGGTTTTAATAGATCTTTTTGTTTGTCCTATGTAGGAGAGACCACATTCACAATCAAGCTTGTACACTCCTGCATCTTGTAGAGGGATATTACACTTGACGGATAGTAAAATTGACTAATCTTCTTCAGCGGCTTGAAGTATGTTTTAATAGAAATAATTATAAACCGTGCGTTGTTTTGGTCCGAGAGATCATGACGCATTTTTCATGAAGTGTTTGATGCATCATGGAACTTTGTCTAGAAGTATCAGTCGACTCCATAAGCAGGTATATGACTGTCTGCCTGGCCTACCAAGGTACACCTGGTACTACGCATACAGGTTAGCCGCAAAAAAAATTGCCCAAAATAAAGTGTTTGATTCAAATAAGAATAATGACTACCCGTCAGCTAAGTTGATAAAGAATTAAGAAAAAAATGGCAGACACTTTTGAAGGGGTTGGCATAGGGGCAAACTACCCCAAAATTATTTTAAAAACTCCAATAAAAAGTGTATGATTTAATCTGCCATTTTTACAGCAAAAATGGCAAATTAAATCAGGATAACATTGCAATAAATAAAAAATAAATAAAATAAAATCAATTTATTTCAGAGTCCACACAAATGACATAAGAAAAAACAATTACATTATAATAAATTTTATTCCATCTAATTTATTTTAATTTTATATAATTCAGTCTAATCTTTTTAAATTAATTTATCTGCCATCTTCTTTTCTCAAGCCACGCGGCTTTTGCTGTCGCACGGATGGGCCGGCTCGAACCGGGGTGGTACCACGACCTCACAGAAAACCAGCGTGAAGTAGAGGTTTACCTCTGCGTTTCGCTTGGTGGGTGCAGGTGGCCGGAGGCCCTTTTTACTGGGAATGAGGCATTCCATCTTAGTCCTCACGGGTGACAACGCATCTGCATTTTGATTCGTAATCGAGGATAGATGTAGATGTCTATGGGCCGCAGCAACCACTTACCATCAGGTGGACTGTGTGCTCGTTTGTCACCCTTATCCTATAAAAAAAAAAACTTAGCTGACGGATAGTCATTATTATTATCTAAATCAAACACTTTTTTCACATATCGGCTACCGTCGCTCTCTGTCGCACTCAATACACACCACATTTTTTTTTTCACCAAGATTTATTTAAATACTAGTTGTTCCCCGCGACTTCACCCGCGTGTAATTTAGGGTTTTATTTTGTTTTGCGCGGAACCCTAGTAAATTTCTTAAATAAAGTAAGTAGCCTAAGTTACTCGTTATAACATAAACTATTTGCCAGTGAAAGTCCCGTCGAAATCAGTCCAGCCATTTCGGAGATTAGCCGGAACAAAAAGACAGACAGGCAGACAAAAATTTT
This sequence comes from Parnassius glacialis, assembly GCA_033319125.1. Taxonomy (NCBI): domain Eukaryota; kingdom Metazoa; phylum Arthropoda; class Insecta; order Lepidoptera; family Papilionidae; genus Parnassius; species Parnassius glacialis. Next base: position 72,340,643 of record JAVANC010000004.1, on the reverse strand, counting down.
TAAAACTGTGTTTTTGTTATAAATACCGTATAAAATTTTATATGCGTTTAGTAAAAAGCAGTTACTGTTACATTACAAACAGACACGTTAATTGTATTTATTTGTATAGACTTTTTTTTATTATATATAACAAAGACGCTGTAAAAATGGCAGATTGAATCAAACACTTTTTTTGGATATTTTGAAAATACAATTTTGGGGTAGTCCTGCTCCTAAGTAAACCCCTTCAGAAGTGTCTGCCATTTTTTTCTTTACTCTTTATCAACTTAGCTGACGGGTAGTCATTATTATTATTTGAATCAAACACTTTTTTGGGCAATTTTTTTTGCGACTAACCTGTATGCGCAGTACCAGAGGTACCCAGGTAGGCCAGGCAGACAGTCATATACCTGCTTAAGGAGTCGACTGATACCTTTAAACAAAGTTTCATGATGCATCAAACACTAACTTAATGCAAAATGCGTCATGAGCTCTCGGACCATTATTGATCGTGTCTGGGGTCAACCGTCTTTTTTTTAGGAGTTTATGGCCTGGTATCTAGACCTTTAGGCCATGGTAATCGGTTGTTTATCGTTTCTATGTTGACATGGATGTTTGGCATTTTATTTGATCGTTAATTTTTGGTATTTTTCTATTTGTTTATTTTTGCATTCATTATATTTAGATTTTTCACGTTTCTCTAAAGTTTCCATGCACTTATTAAAATCAAATGTCGTTAAAACTGTCTTTAACTCGCTGAACAAATTGTCTATGGTATTATTATGGATTGTAAATCGAACCGTTTTTGCTGAATCACCGTTCGTAACAACTTTTTACTTGCCTGATTTAAGAACTTAGCGCTTCCTCAAATGTCCTTTTTGGTTGATATTTTGACACACGTAGGAATGAGCTTATGGTCCCTACATCTCTTTAGGAAGTTTAAAGATGTTATATATCTTGCGCGCTTTGTTTTAAGATCTTCTAATCGACGAATTTTATTTGCTTTTACCAGTCCGTACTGGTTTACATAATGATTTCTTATATTTACGCTAACACTACACATTAAATAAAACTATATTTTACGGATTTTATCGCGTTTAATTTTACTATTTTAATTTCCGACGTTTCAGGTCCTTTACAGCAACCCATGGTCACGGGGGGGCTGAGATGTTTGACGTCCCGATGTCACAGTTAGCCCGGCTACCTCGTAGATAGAGGATTGACTTGATTGATTGAGAGGCCATACGTCAAGACATTTCGTCCTTGTTACGTCGAAGTTCTGCGCCGAAACTAAATCTCCCCAAAGACGAATTTAAAGCGTTGTACAACTTACGCAATAGACCAGAGCTCACGATTCTCCGTGCAGATAAAGGAAATGCTACGGTGGTAATGGATACGTCAGATTATAATTTGAAAATACAACAACTTTTATCGGACGACAGTACGTACAAAAAGTCAAAACAGACCCTACAACCAATATGCTTAAAACAACTAGCGATCTAATAAAGATTTACTCCGAAAAATTAAATCTGGACGTAAATTCGATAGTACCACCGTGTACCAAACCACCTAGATTATATGGGTTACCGAAAATACACAAACCAAACGCTCCACTACGTCCCATAGTGAGCCAAATCGAGTCACCAACTTATAAGTTGGCTCAACACCTGGCAAAAATTCTGTCACCACTGAGAGGACAAACTAGAGCACACACAAAGGATTCGTACCATTTTGTTAGTGAGATAAAAGACTTACATCTCACTGACAATGAAACTATGGTCAGTTTTGATATTCAGTCACTATTTACATGCTTACCTATTGAAGATTACATCTCAATTGTAACCAGGAAGCTAGAAGAATACAACATGCCTACAGAATATGCAGTATTACTCAAACATTGCCTTACATCTGGCTATCTATTGTGAAAGGAGGAGTTTTACAAGCAAGTAAATGGAGTGGCGATGGGCTCACCTGTATCTCCCATAGTCGCCGACATATTTATGGAGGACTTTGAGAAGAAAGCCCTTCTTACTGCTCCTGTAAATCCAAGATTCTACAAGCGGTACGTAGACGACACTTTCACAATTTTATCATCTGACAAAGTAAATCCATTTTTAGACCACCTTGATTCCATAAACTCTAAAATACAATTCACAATGGAGTTAGAGGCAAACAATTCTTTAGCTTTCCTAGATGTTTTAGTCATCCGAAATCCTGATAACGCCATTGGTCACACTGTGTATAGGAAAAAGACCCATACCACATCACAGTTAGTTACCGTGGGAACTTTGTTTCAGAGAGCACGAGGGATCTGTGAGAGAAAACATCTGGCCGCAGTGCTTCAGCACATCGAGCAAGTATTGCAAGACAACAAGCTTCGGGTCCCGCGCCTACGTCACAATGACCGAGTGAAGCCGACCACAGTCGAGCGTGTGCCTGCTGTACTACCCTATGTCAGAGGAGTCACAGACAGGGTTGGCTACATTTTGAAGCGTGCTTCTATTAAAACTTACTTCAGGCCGCTGAAGAAGATTAGTCAATTTTTACCATCCGTCAAGTGTAATATCCCTCTACAAGATGCAGAAGTGTACAAGCTTGATTGTGAATGTGGTCTCTCTTACATAGGACAAACAAAAAGATCTATTAAAACCCGCGTGAAAGAACATATAGCTGACGTGAAGCACCGACGCTCTGGGAAGTCTGCAGTCTGTGAACATGTTCAAGATTGCCCCCGCCATTACATCAGATTTGATAGACTACAAATCCTCGCAAAATAACACCTATTCCTACCACGGATGATACGCGAGGCTATTGAAATTAAAAAACGTCATAATTTCAATAGAGAAGATGGATGGGCGCTGCCATCTGCTTGGGATCCTATAATTAAAAAAAAATAATCCAAACCCAAGCATACCACTGCTAGGCCTCAAGATACTGTAAGTTCATTCTGCGTAAATTGAATCAAAAATTAATATTAAAAACTGAAGGTAGCCGAGCTAATTGTGACATCGGGACGTCAAACATCTCAGTCGCCCCCCGTGACCATGGGTTGCTGTAAAGCACCAGAAACGTCGGGAATTAAAATAGTAAAATTAAACGCGATAAAATCCGTAAAAAAATAGTTTTATTCAGTGTGAAGTGTTCGCGTAAATATATGAAATCATTATTGAAAATCAATGATTTTTGCAATATTTATGCCAATCACCATTGCCGTCCGTCAAGTTGGCGGTTGATATTTTTATTACAGAAAAGTTACATTATTATAAGCACACACGCAAAGTTTCAACATTCGGGACACGTACTTTTTGAGAAAAAAAATATTGAAAATCAACTATTTTTGCAATATTTATGTCAATTCCTAATAGAGATAATATAGATAGAGTGGAGAAGCCATATGCTTTTCTGCAAGTGGAACTGACGCGCTGTTAGAAAGAGAAAGAAGATGAGAGTTGCTGTCTGTCCTTCTGTAACAACAACAGAGCGCATGCGCGATATTATTTTGTAATGTTAGGTTCATAGAGATAATATGGATAATATCTATATTATCTCTATGGTTAGATTAGCTTGACAGCTGATCAGCTGAAAGGTTATAGTTATGGTATATCCGATTTCGAGTGTATGTAAACAAATTAAAATATTAAGAAAAAAATATTTATTTACCAATAAAAAATGTCATGTATAGTCTGCAAGAAGTTGTGGGCTCCAGGATGTACTCACACTTTTCATAAGAAAGTAAATAAATTAGTTTTTAAATCATAAGATCATAATCAAGTTACAAACATCAACTTACAAAAATAGTAAAAAATTACATTTCCTGATTTTATTCTCTTTTAGATTTCCAAAAGATCTTCAACGAAGACAGAAATGGATGGAAATAATTGGTATATGAAAGTAATAAAATGGGTGATTTAAAATTTAGAACACGTATGTTATATAATAAACTAAGTATATTTATGATATTTGTTCAAAAAAAAATAATTTTAAAAAATATTGTTAAACGACATGGTTTTATTATATGTATACGCATAATCACATTGTATATTCATTTTATAACTTATAAACTCGCTGTACTTAAAAAATAAATTACTTTATACAAAGACTTTTTAAATGTGTACCTATAATACGTACGATATTCAAAATTTGATAAACGCGATTCAATATTTTAGCCATAATATAACCATTTGCGAATTTGAATATTTAATATTTATCAGTATATAATTATATTATAAAAAAATCTACCCTGGGTAACATTGCTCATGCATATTTCATTTAATAATGTTCATCGTTCATTATTTATTTAATGTTATCTAATTATATTCGTAACAAATGTATTAAATTCCATGTTAACCTGTATATATTAGAACGTATGCTCATGGACGTACTGCGCATGCGTCGTTAGAGAGTGACAGATAGCAATCTTGATCTTCTCTCTCTTTCTAACGAGAAGTCACATTTGCGGCTGGCTTCCCTACTCTATCTATATTATCTCTATGCAATTCCTACCGTAAAACTGACGCCATTTTTTATTGTTATTGTCAGTAGGGATGTCGATTCTATCCGAAATTGATCGTTTTTTTAAATAGATTCGAATTGTAAGCTGATGTATCGATTCCCGAAAAATCGATTTCTAAAATATATATTTTTTTCATGTTTGCAGTTATAATGTAAATATAAATCCATTTTATGAGAAAAAAATCCCCTTCATCATAAAAAAAAAGGGGACTGATTCAGAAAGATTTCTGTATCTATTTTGAGACTGCTACGTCTCCGGCGCTGCGGGAAGAGCAGCCTCTACGCCTTTGCGTAACAAATCGCAGGCATCCCTCCTCGCCTCCACAGCTTCGGCTTAATGGTCGCCTGCGGCAACCAGCCTCAGCCGCTCCAGCTCGGCCGATGCCTACGATATGTTACAGCAGGCGGAGACTGCTCCCCCTACGCGCCTCCGGCTCTATAAAACCACTCTAGGGGTAGGACAGACTCGTACCAGGTGAAGTCGGAGTCAATCAATTCGGTTCTTTGACATAAGTTGAACCTAACCTATTTTATTTGTTATCTGTCATAATAGGTACTGTTAAAATAAATCAAATTTCAATAAGAGATCATTTATTATGTTATCTTTCTTGCTTTTCATAAAATGGATTTATATTTACATTATAAATGCAAACATGAAAAAAATAGATATTTTAGAAATCGATGTTTTGTAAATCGATACATCAGCTTACGATTTGAATCGATTTAAAAATTTACCTTTTTCGGATAAAATCGACATCCCTACTGACAACGAAAATGACATTAGAAAATGGCGCCAGTTTTACGGTAGGATTAGACATAAACATTGTAAGAATAATTGGTTTTCAATAAAAAAAAATTCTCAAAAATTACGCATTTCCGCATGTTGAAACTTTGTGTGTGTGCTTATAATAGTGTAACTTTTCTATAAAAATACGTATCAACACCCAACTCGACGGACGTCAATGGAAAGCTAAGCCTCCCGCACGGAGTCCTTATATTTTATATAGAGTAATCTACTCTATATAAAAATATATAACATCAACTACATCTTGATAGCACAAATTATCTTGTTTCAATAATCGTATTGCATTTTACTGTCACATACCGCATACAAGTCTAGCAAGTTACATTCTTTCTAAGTCAGTAAATTACATCTCGAACGTAGTTTTCATAAATAAGCAATGTATTCTGAAGCACCTTTACGACGTTTCTAATTGCAATTATAAAATTTATAAGACACAGATATTTCATTAGGTTTTGGGCTGTAATGATTTGTTAAAATTATTTCTATTTCACTGAATGTAATATCAACCGATTTTTCTGGAGTAATTAATACAAGTAATGTCTCGTAAAATCATGAATCACACACTGTGAAAAGATTTGCTCTATTAGCAGAATTTAATATGACGCAGTTAGTCTCAAAACAAAGTTTTAAATGGTCTAGATTATTGCTCCAATTATCTGTTTGTCGATTGTACTCATCGAATTTCACTGATGTTTATGTCCATTTTTGACACTTTTCGCCACACGTCGTTACTAATGTGTTCAGAATATCGCCTCTTTTCTATTTTTACGTGCTACAGAAAAATCTAGATTCCTTGCTTCGAGTCTGTGAAAAGAGAATACAACTAAGGATTATTCTCTTTCTGGACACGACGAAGAGATGAAAGTTCTTGCTCTTAAACTATAAAATACAGTGCCCAATTTACTTTTGTGTGTTATATTATTTTAAACTGGTTTTAAAACAAAAATTGACTGTAAAGGAAGTAAAGGGATGACCAAAATGGAGATACGATCATTACCATAGAAAAAGGGTAACGTTCTTCATAAAAGAAGGAAAGCCAAGGCAAGGGAATAGACTGCCAGATCTACTGCACTTTTAGGATTTTGGTAAGGAAATACTAAATGGGCAGGTGAACCATCATTGAGACGACAAAGATCAAATAAAAATTGATGTCAAATAATAATTTAAAATTAAAAAATTTGTACAACCGACTTCAATATAAATTATTAAGAATAACTCAAAAACTATTGGTCAGACGTTGATCAAATTTATATGGGACCACGAGAAGTACCAACTTTCAAATTAATACGGCTCCGTGGCGCAGTGGCTTAGCAATGAGATGTTTGTCCTTGTGCAATTTGTGTTTGTAAACTGCCTCCACGATACAGGAGAAAATCCTAGTGTGGGGGTAATGTTTTTAAAAAAAATTAAAAAAAATAAGAAATAAGAAATAAAAATATCGAAATTGGTTCACCCAGAAAAAAGCTATGAGGTAACACACATAAAAAAGAAAAAAACATACAGTCGAATTGAGTACCGTCTCCTTTTTGAAGTCGGTAGAAAATGAAGCATACAAGGGATCACAAAAATTACGGCTAATGATCTTCTGTTCACCATTTGTCGCTAGTTGGGACTGAGGTGATATTTTTTGTTACACAATGTAATTTAGCCGTGTAGTGGCGGTTAAGAATATCCACTACCCCATATCTTCCCGTGGGTGTCGTAAAAGGCGACAAAGGGACACAGGCAGGAGATGGGCAGCAGCATCTTCCTGGTAACGGCAAAATACAATAAAAAACTGCGGTTGCCAACCCGCTCGCCAAGCGTGGCAACTATGGCAATATACCCCCCATAATGAAAGTTACGAAGAGACGGCCCCCAGTCCCCGGCGGCCCCGCTATTCCTGGCTACGGTGGCGACCATGGTAACGGCGGGGCAGGGGGTGCTAAGAATCTCCGGTGGAGGTTCGGTTGCCACCTACAACGACTTGACCTGGCAACATACAACGCACGGACCCTGAGGACTGACGAGAAGATTGTGGAGCTGGAAGAAGAGATAGACAAGTTACGCTGGCATATTATAGGATTATCCGAAGTCCGAAGAGAGGGGGAGGACACGGTAATCCTCGAATCCGGCAACTTGCTCTATTACCGGGAGGGCGACCATCTGTCCCAAGGAGGTGTCGGATTTATCGTCCACAAGTCTCTCGTTAACAACGTTGTAAAGATTGAGAGTGTGTCGAGGAGGGTTGCGTACCTTATACTCAGAATCACCAAACGGTATTCGCTGAAGGTCATACAGGTTTACGCACCAACCTCGGCACACCCCGATGAGGAGGTGGAGGAAATGTATGAGGATATCTCTAGAGCCATGCATTCCTCCAAAACCCAATATACGGTGTTAATGGGAGACTTCAATGCAAAACTAGGCACAAGAGAGAACGGTGAGCTGAAAGTGGGGAAATTTGGAATAGGGCAACGGAACCCAAGGGGCCAGCAGCTGGCCGACTTCATGGAAAAAGAGGGACTCTTTATGATGAACTCTTTCTTCCAGAAGCGGCCCCACAGGAAGTGGACCTGGTCGAGCCCCGACGGTTCGACAAAAAATGAGATTGACTTCATTATGACGACCAAACGACAACTGTTCAGTGATGTCTCAGTGATCGCGAGGGTGAAAACCGGCAGCGATCACCGAATGGTTAGAGGCACACTGAACCTAAACGTTAAGTTGGAGAGGTCTCGTCTGATGAAGTCAACGCTCCGTCCCCCTCGTGCTCTAATCCAAAGTCCCGAAACCTTTCAGCTCGAGTTACAAAACCGTTTTCAGTGCCTAGAAGACTGCAATGAAGTGGACGATTTGAATGACAAGCTCGTGGAAACTGTCCATGCGGTCGGAGCTAAGTTCTGCAAGACCCGCCGCAGAAGAACACAAAAACTCTCCGATCACACTCTTAATCTCATGGCTGTTAGACGGGAGATGAAGCTACATTCTTCAACAGATTTGGCAGCATACAGGCAACTGAACAGACAGATCTCTAAATGCATGCGGCGGGACTTACGCAACTTCAATACAGTTCGTATTGAAGAAGCGATCAAGCGGAACCAAGGCTCCAAAGTCTTTGCCAGAGATCTGTCTGCCAGAAAGAGCCAACTGTCAAAGCTGAAGACCGAATGTGGCAGCATCGTTTCCGGGGCACCTGAGATTTTGAGTTAGATTGAGAGGTTCTATGGGCAGCTGTACACGTCATCGTTGGAGCCACACGCAAGTGTGAGTAACGATCCAAGAGCGAGTCTTATCCGACATTATTCCGATGATATCCCGGACGTCAGTCTGAGCGAGATTAGAATGGCTCTTCAGCACCTTAAAAACGGCAAGGCCCCAGGCGAGGATGGAATTACAGCGGAGCTTCTGAAAGCGGGTGGAAAACCGGTACTTGAAGTCCTTCAGAAGCTCTTTAATTCCGTCCTCCATGGTGGCATTACACCGGAGGCGTGGAGCAGAAGTGCGGTGGTCTTGTTCTTCAAGAAAGGCGACAACGCTCTCTTGAAGAACTACAGACCGATTTCCCTTCTGAGCCGCGTCTACGTGCTGTTTTCGAGAGTCATTACGAATCGTCTCGCGCGCAGACTTGACGACTTCCAGCCTCCCGAACAAGCCGGTTTCCGAAAAGGCTTTAGCACCATAGACCACATACATACCCTACGGCAAATTGTACAGAAGTCCGAGGAGTACAATTTGCCACTATGTCTGGCGTATGTGGACTATGAGAAAGCCTTTGATTCCGTCGAAATTTGGGCGGTGCTGCAGTCCCTTCAGCGGTGCCAAGTTGACTGTCGGTATATCGAAGTGTTGAAGTGCTTGTACAGTAGGGCTACGATGGCTATCCGAGTACAGAACCAGAGTACGAAACCTATCCAATTGCAGAGAGGTGTAAGACAGGGTGACGTCATATCCCCGAAACTCTTCACCGCTGCATTGGAAGACGTTTTCAAGCTTCTGGACTGGAAAGGATACGGTATCAACATCAATGGCGAGTACATCACTCACCTTCGATTTGCCGACGATATAGTCCTTATGGCAGAATCGCTGGAGGACCTAAGCACTATGCTCAATGACCTCAATAGTGTTTCCCAACGGATAGGTCTTAAGATGAACATGGACAAAACAAAGATCATGTTTAATGTCCATGTCACACCTATGCCGGTAGTTGTTGGGAACACTAAGCTCGAAGTTGTTGACGAGTATGTTTACCTGGGACAAATAGTCCGACTAGGTAAGTCCAACTTCGACCGAGAGGTCAATCGACGGATTCAACTCGGCTGGGCAGCGTTCGGGAAGCTACGACACATCTTCTCGTCAGACATACCTCAAAACCTTAAAACGAAATTGTACAACCAGTGCGTGTTGCCAGTGATGACTTACGGAACTGAGACGTGGTCCTTCACTGCTGGCCGTATGAGGAAGCTCAAGGTCGCTCAGCGAGCTATGGAGAGGGCTATGCTCGGAGTTTCTCTGCGTGATAAACTCAGAAATGAGGATATCCGCAGTAGGACCAGAGTGACCGACATAGCCCAACGGATTAGTAAGCTGAAGTGGCAATGGGCCGGCCATATAGCTCGAAGAACCGACAACCGATGGGGAAGAAAGGTTCTCGAGTGGCAGCCTCGTACCGGCAAGCGAAGTGTAGGGCGTCCCCCCACTAGATGGAGTGACGACCTGGTAAGATATGCAGGAAGTCGATGGATGCAGGTGGCTCAGGACCGTGCTTTTTGGCATTCTTTGGGGGAGGCCTATGTTCAGCAGTGGACTTGTGAAGGGCTGTAATGATGATGATGATGATGAATGTAATTTAATTAAGAATTTTATTTTAAATAAAAGTTATCTGTATCTAGAGTATTATATTAATACACAAATGTCCTAGTTGTTTGCTGTTTAATTATTAGCACATTATTTACTATTTTTTTTAAATTTTTCTATTTTTAGGAATATCCATAGTTTATTTTATTCAATTCTAACGTAAATAATATGAAATGTAACTAATATTACAAAAGGAAATACTACGCTTACACTTTTCAAACTATGGCGGCGCTGTTCGCGCCACAAGCGAAACACATCGAAGCCTAAATCGTGCTAACAAAGTTCCGAAGTTAAAGCAGTATAAATATATAGAATAGCTCCGAACTACGACTTGGAGCGTTGGCCACTCCCCGGGCAATATACCTTGCCCGGCGGGAGATCTCCCCTTTTCCTTCTACCCGCCACGAAACAAATAATTTTTCCCACTATGAAATCTGTCATATATTTCGTCTCATTCCAGTGGCTTTGCCCTGGTGACAGAAAAATTCATGGATGCCCTCATTGGAGCCCCATAAAGTTTGAGGTATATTAAAATCGTGTAGGGTGGCCATGTGGGGAGAGATGGCAGATATAATGGTTATAAGTTATGGTAAGATATTTAAATTTGGCTTAGGAATGTAAATGTAAAGTAAAGAAGTCCTAAACATCAAATTTGCCACAGCATTAATCGGAGAACTATGAGAAGGTGGGGAAATCAATATACAAGCGACTGATCTTAAGATTAGAATGAAAGAATCAACATGACCTTTACTTTTATCATCCCTAAAAGTAACTTAAGATCCTAAAATAAGGCTTACGCTTGAGTCATGTCTCCTGGGTGGCTAGGCTAGGCTAGGCTGCCTGGGTTATTCTGTCTTCCGCATATATGCATGATGCATATTGCAGGTCTCGGGCCTCGGGGCTGACCCCATTGCCCGGAATCTCCTCGCGGTGCATTACTATGCACCGGTCGTGGGAGCCGTTATGGCGTTGTCGGGTTAAAGCAGCGACCCTGGTTTGATTCCCCGGTCGCTGTAGGTTGGTAATCCGGTTTTTTTCTCTATAAAGGTCAATTTGGCCGGTGGCTAATGCGGCCAGGCTTCTATGTTGGCCTATCTGCGGCATTGAGGGTTGTTACTCGACTCTCTAATCTCTATAGAGAGGAGTTCTCTTGGTAGAGGTCGCCCGTCCGGTGGCCGAGCGTGTAGAGAGGCGAAGTTCTGCAAGTGCTCGTGTGGCCCGTTATCGGCGCGGTCAAACATACCGCGCGCTAATCAGGCCACAAATTCTTGGATAGTCTCCATCTTTAAGTTGGCCGCGATGACGTGATTCCGGACGTAGAGACCTGCACCGACGATGGTCCGTAGGGATAGGTTCTGCTGAACCTGCAGCCGCTGCCTCTGCCGTTCGCTCAGGAGTGCGTACCAGGCCGGCGCGGCGTAGGTGGTCTTCGTCCTTATATATAGTTTGTAGATTTTCAGCTTGGTTTTCAGCGGTAGTTTGGATGCCAGGACTGGACGGAGCATCGCCCGCGCACATCTGGCATTGCGGACGATGATGTCGACGTGCGCGGTCATGCGCAACATCCTGTCAATCCGGTACCCAAGGTAGGTCACGGCCTTTTCGTACGCAATCTCCTGGTATCTAAGCGTCAACGGGGGCGGGTAAATCCGGTAGCGGCGGGTGAGAAGGGCGGCCGTTTTCCCAACATTCACAGCCATCCTCCACTCATCCAGCCACGGTGGCAGCAGGTCCAGCAGTCGCTGCATCTTGGCGACGGCGAGATGGGGGCTACTGGACGAGGCAAAGTAGGCGCTATCGTCCGCATATAGCGCCAGCTCTACGTCGTCCTCCCATTCGCGAAGTTGTCCTGCCAGAGTAGGGATGTCATATGTATAAGCCGCGTACAGGATCGGCGAAAGACAGCTGCCCTGTGGTACGCCAGCTCTTATGGGTTTTACTGCGGATCCGGCATCTTCGACACAGACGTAGAAGCTCCGGTCGGCTAGAAATGACGCCACTAGCCGCAGCATAGCCGGAGGGACACTCGTCTGTTGTATCATCTTATAGAGTAAACCAGAGTGCCACACCCTGTCGAACGCCTTCTCGATATCGAGGAAGACGCCCAACGATGTGCGTTCTCGGTTATGCTCCGTGCAGATGCTACGGTGGTAATGGATACGTCAGATTATAATTTGAAAATACAACAACTTTTATCGGACGACAGTACGTACAAAAAGTCAAAACAGACCCTACAACCAATATGCTTAAAACAACTAGCGATCTAATAAAGATTTACTCCGAAAAATTAAATCTGGACGTAAATTCGATAGTACCACCGTGTACCAAACCACCTAGGTTATATGGGTTACCGAAAATACACAAACCAAACGCTCCACTACGTCCCATAGTGAGCCAAATCGAGTCACCAACTTATAAGTTGGCTCAACACCTGGCAAAAATTCTGTCACCACTGAGAGGACAAACTAGAGCACACACAAAGGATTCGTACACTTTTGTTAGTGAGATAAAAGACTTACATCTCACTGACAATGAAACTATGGTCAGTTTTGATGTTCAGTCACTATTTACATGCTTACCTATTGAAGATTACATCTCAATTGTAACCAGGAAGCTAGAAGAATACAACATGCCTACAGAATATGCAGTATTACTCAAACACTGCCTTACATCTGGCTATCTATTGTGAAAGGAGGAGTTTTACAAGCAAGTAAATGGAGTGGCGATGGGCTCACCTGTATCTCCCATAGTCGCCGACATATTTATGGAGGACTTTGAGAAGAAAGCCCTTCTTACTGCTCCTGTAAATCCAAGATTCTACAAGCGGTACGTAAACGACACTTTCACAAATTTATCATCTGACAAAGTAAATCCATTTTTAGATCACTTTAATTCCATAAACTCTAAAATACAATTCACAATGGAGTTAGAGGCAAACAATTCTTTAGCTTTCCTAGATGTTTTAGTCATCCGAAATCCTGATAACGCCATTGGTCACACTGTGTATATGAAAAAGACCCATACAACATCACAGTTAGTTACCGTGGGAACTTTGTTTCAGAGAGCACGAGGGATCTGTGAGAGAAAACATCTGGCCGCAGTGCTTCAGCACATCGAGCAAGTATTGCAAGACAACAAGCTTCGGGTCCTGCGCCTACGTCACAATGACCGAGTGAAGCCGACCACAGTCGAGCGTGTGCCTGCTGTACTACCCTATGTCAGAGGAGTCACAGACAGGGTTGGTTACATTTTGAAGCGTGCTTCTATTAAAACTTACTTCAAGCCGCTGAAGAAGATTAGTCAATTTTTACCATCCGTCAAGTGTAATATCCCTCTACAAGATGCAGAAGTGTACAAGCTTGATTGTGAATGTGGTCTCTCTTACATAGGACAAACAAAAAGATCTATTAAAACCCGCGTGAAAGAACATATAGCTGACACGTTGTACGGCATGCATTACACACCGGCACAACGTTCGCACCGGCGTCACTTGCCCTTACGCACACAGCATGCATTCCCCACCAGCGTTAAGGACGCACCGGCAATCGGACTGCACTATCGACCTCCGGTCTGAGCAGGGGGTGTGATGTAGCGGCGCTGTCGTCGCACCACAAGCGAAACACATCGAAGCCTAAATCGCGCTAACAAAGTTCCGAAGTTAAAGCAGAATATATACGCTGCTCCAAACTACCACTTGGAGCGTTAGCCACTCCCCGGGCAATACGCCATGCCCGGCGGGAGATCTCCCCTTTTCCTTCTACCCGCCACGAAACAAATAATTTTGCCCACTATGAAATCTGTCAAATATTTCATCTCATTCCAGTGGCTTTGCCCTGGTGGGAGAAAAATTCATGGATGCCCTCATTGGAACCCCATAAAGTTTGAGGTATATTAAAATCGTGTAGGGTGACCATGTGGGGAGAGATGGGAGATATAATTGTTATAAGTTATGGTAAGATATTTAAATTTGGCTTAGGAATGTAAATGTAAAGGAAAGAAGTCCTAAACATCAAATTTGCCACAGCATTCATCGGAGAACTATGAGAAGGTGGGGAAATTAATATACAAGCGACTGATCTTAAGATTAGAATGAAAGAATCAACATGACCTTCACTTTTATCATCCCTAAAAGTTGAGTAACTTAAGATCCTAAAATAAGCCTTACACTTGAGTCATGTCTCCTGGGTGGCTAGGATGAGGGGATAATATTAATCGTTTTTCTTATTCTTAGCACTCCGACAGTTCTATTGGCGTATTGGAGGGTAGGTTTCCTCTAAGAAACCAACACAATTATTATTTACACATTTATATCTTAACTAACACCAACACGAAGAATAAACAAAAGGAGTAAATCAATAGATCTACGAAATACACAAAATAGCTAAAAACAGCACAACATACTTTTTTTTGGAGTATCGAATTCGTATCAATTTCTACATATTTCAAAATGTTGTATTAATGGACCAAATATGAAACAGCAAAAGGAGCTACAAAAGCATTCATATGTGGTAGTCTTTATTTTGTTTCTCGTCGTCCAATCGTCACTACTTAAGTGTTTCTATATACATAGTTTGTGGTACTTGATTACATTTTGGGCCTTATCCTAGTACATAATGCAAATGATGACGACAAATCGATATATCAATATTTATCACGCGATATATCGATACTGTTCAGAAATATCGATACGATATATATCGATATATTTTTCCCTTGCCCATCCGTAACTACAACGAATAGGCTTGACGGACGTCATTGTTGTACGTCAAGCAATGCAAAACGACAATCAGTAGGCTTGACGTACAGCAATGACGTACGTCAAGCCTACTGATTGTCGTTTTGCATTCTTGCATTGTGCATTGTGCATGACTTTGGCGGGATATACGTCAAGATGGACCGTATATAAAACGTCTAACGGTACGTGTACACCAAAACCGATTTTGTCGGCCCATGGCGGACAGAACTACCCGGACGAGTAACTCGGACGTATATGTGCTTACACTGCAACAGTGTACCACCTGCGCCGACATTGGACGTTGTCGGTGTTGCCAGTATTCTGTAGTTGACTGTGTTGCTTAACAGAGTGAAGACGCATTTTTTTAAATATCTTAAATATCTGAAATTGACGGATTAGGTGTACGCGTACCCTTAGGTACGCGTACACCTAATCCGTCAACGGCCGAAGTTTGCTCGGGCGATGACGGCCCAACTCGGACGATCGAATCAAACACCTGTAAAAGAAAGAGAGTGCGTACATAAACACGACCGTCATCGTCCGATGACGCACGAAATCGTCCGATCAACCGTTGAGTCCGAACTTGTTGGGATTTCTCGCCAAAATTTTTTCTCGTGCAAATTGAGTGTATTTATAGTTTAATTTAATCATTTTGTCTTTATTCTGTTGTTTTGTCAGTGTTGTTTATCTACCTAAACGACTATGGATATTGAATAATTAATTAGTTGTGTTTATAATAGACAATTACAATAATAGAGAGGTTTCGAAACGGTTATGGGCTGAAGTTAGATCGGAAATGGATAAAGCGGTTCCAGATATTTCAAAATATGCGTCTTCACTCTGTTAAGCAACACAGTCAACTACAGAGTACCGACAACGTTCAATGTCGGCACATGTGGTACACTATTGCAGTGTAAGCACATACACGTCCGAGTTACTCGTCCGGGTAGTTCTGTCAATCGTCGGCCGACAAAATCGGTTTTGGTGTACACGTACCGCAAGACCAAATTACCGTGCATCACAGACTAATATGATGCTTAGTGCATCTAAGGTAATTACCTATATACCAGAAACTAATAAGAAGTGTTAACGCACTATATATTAAGTTATGAAGTTCTCTATGAAAAAAAATTACCAATATAAATCGATTACACAAAGTATAAAGTCGATATAGGTTGTGTGGTACATTTTTCTTTTGTCTATCGAGGGCTAAAGAAGAAAATGAAAGTGCCTTTAAATTTTTAATACTAATAAAATTTATAAAACTTGATAATCATTTTATTAACAAACAACGCGTATTAGGCTATTTATATGAAATAGGGAACCAGCTGAGGTAATTCTGAAGATAATAAAAAAAAACCGTCTCAAAACATTATTTTTTTCGGGAGTTATCACGACCACATACAAAATCAACATCCAGACGTTCATTTAAGAATGTTTCAAACCGCTTTTATCAAAGTAGCGATATGAAATGTTTTTTTTACATATAAGATGGATTAATTAGTGATTTCTTGATATACGGCTATTCATATTATCGTATATGTGCAATATGGTAAGGATAGAAGCAATTTAAGACCATAAAATTACTTGACCTTGACGTGTCAAGAGTAATACACTAGAGTTTTGGCGGAAAATTGACCGGCGGTGGTTTACAGCTCCTGTATTATTGTTTAAATAATAATTTGAAGTGGATTTTGATATGAAAAAGTGGTGTGATTTTGTGTATTAAGTGTCTGCGCGTGTGAACTAGTAATGGAAACGATGAAACAAGTACTCAGATGGAGATGTGATTCTCAAGATAAGGTGTCTGTCTGCTTAGGTGCCTTGAGATACCATTGCCAACTGTCAACGGTCTGCTGGCTCAAGTTGCCGTCAAAATCTCCCAAGGGCTGCACAATGTGACGCATGAAGTTCGCTTTATGAGGCGTGTAATAATCCCTGACTGTCGACACGTGCTTACATACATATTTTTAGTTTAGATCACTTATTTGCATTAAGGACATTGTATATACATGACTTACCTGCCTGCGTAAACTGTATTTACTGGCGCAGACCATTTAGCTAAAAGTATAGTTACAGCTGAAATTGACAGGACGACCGGTGTTGCAATACCACATACAGATTTATATTCAATTTTAAAACAACAGTTAAAAGAAGAATGGAAAATGCAATGGAATGCTGTTTTAGAGGCAGGAAAAGGTCGTTGGTATGCATCAATTAATTTAGAATTAAGTATTCCTTGGTTTTCTCGCAACGAGAGTTATCATAGCAGAAAATTTTATACAATAATATACAGACTTAGATTTGGCCACTATCGACTGAACGCTCATCTTTCCAGGATGAGAATAGTATTATCTGCAACATGCAACTTCTGCGATACAGAAGCAGATCAGACTGCAGATCATATAATATTTAACTGCCCAGCGTACGCCATAGAAAGATTGCTACTCATTGAAAAACTTATACAAGTTTACGAAAACTCAGAAAGCGTTCCGCGTGCCCTGCAAGATGTTCTTAGGAATACTATGACATATGTAGCACTTTGCAATTTTATTCATAACTTTGTTAAAGAAATATGAAATATGGTATCCCTGTTTTTGAAAATATTGGATTGACAAATCTACATGGTTTGAAACTTACAAAGATTATAATATAAAGAATACTTGGCTTTTGCCTTCACGGATTTTGAAAATATGAAGAATTAAAGAAAATAAGACTTGGCTTCGGCCTTTATGGATTTTGAAGAGATGGAAAAAAGAAAAATAAGACTTAATTCCAGTTTTTACACTTTAAAATTCTATATATTCAAAATAAAAAAGACAAGGCTGTATGGCTTAGTTCCTTTGCCTGCTCACGAGCGAATAATAAAAACAACAACAGGGTCAGTGTCGGGAACTGTCAGGTTTTTTGGTGGGAACTTGATCGGCGGCGGTTTGCTGCCCCTGTATTATAACTTAAATAATAGTTTGAAGTGGATTTTGACATGTAAAAGTGGTGCGATTTTATGTATTAACTGTCTACGCATGTGAACTATCAGTGGAAACGGTGAAACAAGTGCTCTGATGGTGATGGATTCTCAAGATAAGCTGTTTGTTTGCATAGGCGCCTTTAGATACCATCGCCAACTATCAGCTGCCTGCTGGCTCAAGTTGCCGTCAAAATCTCTCAAGGGCTGCACAATGTGACGCATCAACATATTGTGAAGCGGTGAACTATGAAGGATAATTATACATAAAGACAAGGCTGTATGGCATAGTTCCTTTGCCTGCTCTCACGAGCGAATAATAAAAACAACAACAACAACAACGGGAACTGTCAATTCTGCCATAGATAAGAGTGAATTCTGCAATAAACACGTCATGTTTTTAGTATTTTGTGTTGTGAAATATTAAAAAAAGGTATTTTGCCATTTTCACAAGGAACAATTTTAACTTATAAACTGTTGCTATGTTTGCAATTTAAAAAAAATACTCCAATATGTTCCAGAAGCGGAACCGTAAGGACTGTATTTAAATGGATCCACTCATCGAAGAAGAGGAGCAAAGTACCATGTTCAATCCAATAAGTATTGGTAAGATCAATAAATTTGACCGATTGGTTGTTTAGTTAAAAAATATACTAAGATATATTATTAAAATTGGTTGAAATTTAGAATCGTTTGGGAGGAGTAGCGGGCCGGAGTTTAGGGGAGGGGAGGGGGGAGCCCCCGGCTTAGCTTTCCATTGACGTCCGTGGAGTTGGGTGTTGATTTTTACAGAAAAGTTACACTATTATAAACACACACACAAAGTTTCAACATGCGGAAACGCGTAATTTTTGAGAAAAAAGTTATTGAAAATCAATTATTCTTGCAATGTTTATGTCTAATCCTACCGTAAAACTGGCGCCGTTTTGTAAAGTCATTGTCGTCGTCAGTAGGGCTGTGGATTCTTTCCGAAAAAGGTCGATTTTTAAATCAATTCAAATCGTAAGCTAATCTATCGATTCACAAAAACTCGATTTCTATAATATCTATATTTTATTATGTTTGCATTTATAATGTAAATATAAATCCATTTTATGAAAAAATAAGATACCATAATATATGATCCCTTATTGAAATTTGTTTTATTTTAACAGTACCTATTAGGGCAGATAACAAATAAAATAGGTTAGGTTCAACTTATGTCAAAGAACCAAATTAATTGACCCCGACTCCACCTGGTACGAGTCTGTCCTACCCCTAGAGTGGTTTTAAAGAGCCGGAGGCACGTAGGGGGAGCAGCCTCCGCCTGCTATAAAAAATCGTAGGCATCAGATGAGCCGGAGCGGCTGAGGCTGGTGGCGAGGAGGGATGCCTGCGATTTGTTACGCGAAGGCGTTGAGGCTGCTCTTCCTGCAGCACCGGAGACGTAGCAGTCTCAAAATAGATACAGTAATCCTTCTGAATCAGTCCCCCTATTTTTTATGATGAAGGGGATTTTTTTCTCATAAAATGGATTTATATTTACATTATAAATGCAAACATGAAAAAAATATAGATATTTTAGAAATCGATTTTTTGGGAATCGTTCGAAAAATATCAACCCCCAACTCAACGGACGTCAATGAAAAGTCGTACCGAGTCTCCTCTTTTTTTTGAAGTCAGTTGAAAACAAAACTCATAAACTAATAATTTAAAATTTTGTACAACTGACTTCAATATACATTATTAAGAAAAACACAAAAACTATTGGTCAGACCTTGATCAAATTCATATGGGACCACATGAGAAGCACCAGCTTTCAAATGAAACAGAATAATTGAAATCGGTTCACCCAGAAAAAATTTATGAGGTAACACATAAAAAAACATATAGTCGAATTGAGTATGTACCTCTTTCTTTTTGAAGTTGGTAGGAAAAAAATGAAGACTAAAGATTCACTATGCACTTTAACCTTTAACAATCTTTAGCTAATTCAAGAATATTCATGGTCAAACCATGTTAAGTGTATAATTGTTATGCCACGAGGCTTGGTTAACTCGGTTCTTATTTCAATGCAATGGCGGAGGCCTTGCGGGGCAGTGGGCGGCACGACCTTGTGTTAGAGCACTTCACTGAGTCTGCTGTACAATACATGCGGTTGACGCGAGCGTGTTTTATATGTACTTATTTAACTAATTTTAAATGCCGTTTCCAAGAGATATAATCTTTATTGGTGAACTAGCTGATACCCGCGACTTCGTCCACGTTCCTTGAAATTGTGGTTTCTTAAACCTTTAATAACTTTATATTAAATGAATAGGGTAAGTGCACCAATGAATGAACCCTTAAGGCAATTTCAAACTTTGAAAATTATAAGCATCTATATATGGGTGGCTGTGCTTTAATAATGCCACTCTATTACATTCAAAATTTATTCAAGTTTAATATTATATGGGCAATCTGCCGTTAAAGGACATAATTACTAAGATAATCGACATTTTATGCCAAAGCACCCAAAATCACCAGTAAATGAACACCAAAATCCAGTGCATGAACATTTTAAACTCCAATGAATGAACGTTTTCTGTTGATACTAATTAAGCTAGAAATCACAAGTTTCTGATTATTTATTAAATGTAAATGAGGTTTTATAATTTATATACTTCTTTGAATAATATAACTATGAATTTGAAAGCGATGGTGTAGGCATATTTATAAAAACACAGTGGGAAATATAAAAAAAATAAAAAGAGAATAAAACGAAAACATAACTTTTATTTAAATTGTAGGCACATTAAAATCACAGAATAATCAACGTAGCCGTTACATGCTATTCGACATACTACTCTTAATTCCAACTAGGTAATCACATTAGTAGATACATTATTTCAGTCTTTACTCTTACAAATTAGGCTTTAGGTATCACTTTTAATTAAGAACTTTGATTATGTTCTACCTAGATAATTAAAACAATAGCGGACTAGAATCATCATTGGTTATAAAAATATATAATTAACAAAGATTAAAAAACATGTTGTACCTAAATCAAATAAAAACAATTTTTATGAAACTTATCAAATTAAACCTTAAGCTTACAATATAACTAATCAACAATAAGCGTAACAAAAATATGATACCTTAATCTCTTCACATTCTAAAAATAACTAAACCGGTTAATGGTATTATTAATTTAAAAACTAACCATAAAGTGTGAGATAAGCGTAATCAGCAGTACATTTTTTCTCACTATAAAAAATATTTAAAAAATATTAATTATTATTCAATATCTTTAAATACTAAATCGTCAAAACAAATTAATCCGCGCCTAGAAATATTCGGTGTACCGAATACACGTTTAATATCATCGAAATCAACTTCTGCAATATCTGGCACTATTGGTTTTGCAAAATTGACAACATTTTCCACAACGGATTTTTTTCTAAGAAAATCTACTTTATATTTTCTTTCATTGTCATTTACCATTATCACTTTTCCTACAAAATGACGCATTCTCTTTCCACTCTCAAATTGAACCAGTACATATCTATCAAATAAATTGTCCTTAAATTCAGTACAAGTCGTAGTAGTTCTCCTAGTTTCTATTTCAGTCTCTTCACTTGCTTCTAAATTATCTGTTGTTATAAAATCTTCGGCAGGTTGTGTGTGATCATCATGTTCTACTTTCATTTTCTTAGCTTGCTTTTTAAGGGGATTTTTTGGGCGTTTCAGTTGAACACGTTTTTTGCTTTGAGATTTTTGTTTGTTCAGTCTTTTTTCTTCTCGTTCCTTTCTTTTATTCGCTAATTCTTCCTCCTTAATTTTTTTCTCATCGTCCTGATTTTTTAAATATTCTTTGTATTTGAGCCCTGTTAATCCATAAGGTGCAGGCATTTTTTTTGTAACTTTAAATTTCTTTTGTGGTAAATCCGGTATTTTCAAAAATCCTTCTAGTGGATTGGATGGATTTGTATCATTCGATGAATTAATACTATTAGTGGGATCTATTACAGACTTTATTGCAGTCTGACTATCAACTGTGGACTCAAGCGAATTTTTTGCTTGATTAGTGTTATTGCTGCAACTGGGAATGGCTGGTATGGATGATGCGTTATTCTGAGGAGAAGAGCATTTATTAGGAGCGTCAATAATGGGGTCTTTTTCTACTATTATTTCTAAAGTATCATACCATGGCAATGGTATCACATCAGGTATGTCTATTTCATTCTGAATAATAAAATCTATGACATCTTCAGTTGTATCAAAGGGTGGTAAATTGGGTAAAATACTAGTCTCACCCAATAATATGGAATTATCCGATGGCAGTCGGATTGCCGAATCTATTATAATTGAACTATTAGTTGCATGCATTTCTTCAGTTTCCACATTTGTAATTTCAGACTCGACGATTTCGGGAACACTATTCCTTTCCAGTGCCTGGCTTGATTCCAGTTTGGAATCGTCCTCGTTTGAAGTAGACGCTTCTATAGATGATACTGACAGATCAAGAGGAATGATCGGGGTATTCGGTGTTATCGTGTCACTCTGTTTTTTATTCTCAAGTTGATTTCTACATTTTTTCCACAGCTCAAAATATTGATGGGGATGAGAACGGTTTAAATTGTAAGACATGACAAACTCATTTCTTATCATCTGGCCAACTTCACCTTAACCTTGATCGTACTTCGTAGATCCTCTTTTTGGTCATGAAGACTAGAGGTTGTGGTGCCTTTTTGGTTTTGTTGCGCAATTTCTTGCCTTCTATTACTTATGCAGCGTGAGTAGTCAACTGCATCTGGAGACATTGGATATAAACCACAAACTCTAAATGAATTTTTTATCGTAGTTGGCTTAATGCTTCTGTCGTAAGCTATTTTAAACAACGCAGCAAAATTTTGTTTTGTTATAGGTACAGTGGATGCCTGTTTATGCTTTCTCACTACCCTTTTCCAATTTTTCTTCAACGGTCCAAATATTCCTACATCACAGGGCTGCAAAATATGAGTTGAGTTGGGACATAAACAGAAAATCATTATTCCTTTTTCACGACAGAAATCAAACATGTCACGATTGATATGGAACTTGTGGCCATCCAGAAATAGCAATACAGGCAACCGGATTTCATTTTTTACCAACCATTCATAAAATAACTTAATGTAGGTAAAAAATACAACTGATACCATCCACCCGCTGTCGGAACGGCCAATATACCAAGTATCTGGGAAATTTTGAATTACGGCTGGTGGCATTCTTTTATATGGATACAAAACGAACGGTGGTACATCAGTACCATCAGCAGAGAATGTACATAGGACTGTGATTGATTCTTTTTCTTTCCCACTTGCGATTTCGTATGTATTTTTATAATTTTTGGGCCCCAAAATCAGCCCCGTTTTAAGACAAGTCATGACGCCAGTTTCATCTGAATTGAAAATACGAGTCGGGTCATCTTTAATGTCATAAGGCATTTTCTTCCTCTAAAAACTTGTTCAATTCAGTAAACCAATTTCTGATGGCCTCTTCTGTAACCGCTGCCCTAGCTTTTGATATTATTTCAGCGTTTCTTTTAGTTACTTCGGGATGTCTTCGCAAAAACAAAGTAAGCCATTTTTTCCCCGGTCGGCCTTTTGTAAATTTATTCTCCCTCTCATTTTGTTTCAAGAATATTTCCACAGTATCATAAACTTCTTCCGGGTGCATTGGAAACCCAAGTTTAGCTTTTGTTAAAATCCATTCTGCTAGCTTGTTTTCTTCGTCGAAAGTTAGTTGTGTTAATGGACCCATTTTTCGTTGCCATGGTACTTTATTATTTAATTTATTACTTAACGTTGATTTGGGTATGTCGTATATTTTGCTGGCTTTATTAATAGACAAATCGTTATTTGTTATACGGGTAAGAGCCTCCTCTAACTGTTGTTGAGTATAACGGAATCTTGCGTATTTCTTTTTAGTAGATTCCATTATTTTTGAACTAAAAAAAAAAGAGAAATTGAAGTTGAAGCGTCTGAATATTTTTTGTAATTAATTACTGAGATAAAACTAAATATCACTGCTTGAAATATAACAAAACATTAATAGTTTATTTATTCATTCATTGGATTTTAAAAACCAGTAAATGAACGTAGCAATAATACTATAGTTCATTCATTGGTTTTTGAAAACCAGTAAATGAACGTAGCAACAATACTATAGTTCATTCATTAGATTTAAAAACTAGTAAATGAACACTAGGGTGTTCGAATACTGGCCTAAAGGTAGACAATCAATAATTAAACCTTTCTACAAAAAATAAACCAATTCTGAGAACAGAAACATGCAAAATTAGCCAAAAGTAACAAAACAGACCAGAACCAGTGAATGAACACTC
Source organism: Parnassius glacialis (assembly GCA_033319125.1). Taxonomy (NCBI): domain Eukaryota; kingdom Metazoa; phylum Arthropoda; class Insecta; order Lepidoptera; family Papilionidae; genus Parnassius; species Parnassius glacialis. The sequence continues at coordinate 72,316,468 of JAVANC010000004.1, read as the reverse complement.
GTTCATTTACTAGAACTTTCTCACTTTCATGATCTAGTAATCGAACACCCCTTTATTTTTATTAAACACATGAAATTATAAACAAGTTGTTTTCTAATGAATAAAATAATCATTGTTCTATCTTATTATGCAGTTTTCTTTACACTGTCACTCATATAACGTGAACAACGCTAATACCAAAATGCACTGTCTTACCTGAGTCCTAAATTCTCGCTCATATAATCACGAAACACAACACAACACGTCCACTTTAAGCAGTCGCCATTTTGTAACTACGGGTCGCTGGCAAATGTTTGTGTGACCAGTTTACGTAAAAAAATTAGACCACTCGAAAAAAAAATACAGTGTTTGGTAGAAATGTTTACTTTTCTTATTATATTGAAAAAACTCACTTTTGTTCATTCACTGGGGGGTGTTCATTCATTGGTGCACTTACCCTATATCACAATAATTTTTTATAAAATAACAATTTTAGATTTGTTTTATAAGATAGGATGACAAACGAGAAAGTCCACTTGATTGTAAGCTTGGTGGTTGCTGTGGCCCATGGACATCTAGATTTATTCTCAATTAAGAATCAAAATGTAGATGCGTTGTCGCCCCTGAGGACTAATATGGAATGCCTTATTTCCAGTAAAAGCACATCCGGGTCTCTGCATTCACCATACAAAACACAGCAGCATTAAGCTGCTATTTCACGCTGGTATTCTGTGAGAGCGTGGTCCTTACCCGGCTGAGCCGACCCATTTATTCTATATTATATAGAACTATAATATAGCTGCAGCATGGCTCCGCCACCCATAAAAAATGCTTGGATTTTTCTGGTGTAAAAATAATTCTTGTTTATTAATAAGGGTGTAAATGTTTTTTGTTATGTTTGTTAAATCTTTCCAACAATAAATATGTCTCGATGACATTTACAAATTATTTTTTTTACAAAGAAAAACACTAGTAATGCTAATATTCCCAGTAATGACTCCTGGTAAGCTTAAAATGCTTGAACCCACAACCTCTTGAGTTTGCGGTGTGCAAACAGCCCTTAGGTTACTGTCGCTACATAATTAATTTAGTTCTATAATGAATTAAAACTAATGCAGTGCAATACTGACTTCACTAACTAGGTGATTACATTCCTATGTTAAGAACTATAATGGATAAAATTCTAAATGCAAAGGCTTTTATAGGATGGTCAAAACAAGTCTGTTGACTGAGAGTGTGACATCTTGATTCCTTCTGTAATGTTACACTTCATAACATGTTTTGAGTAATCAAATATCAAAAGTTCAATCGGCGCAATTAATGATCGACATGTTGTTGTAAATTTATGGCTACTTGCAAATATCATGTTTACCAGTGATCTATAATGAAAAGCATGCAGTATTCTAATATCGGGACAATCTGGGATCAACAGGTTGTTATGGAATTACAGCTACTTCCAGACAAACCATTTGAATGCCCACCAAAAAATAAACACAAGGCACATTGCCTTTTGCTTTTTTTTTTGTGTGTTACCTCATAACTTTGTACTGGGCAAACCGATTTCGATGATTCTTTTTTTATATGAAAGCTGATAGTTCTCGTGTGGTCCCATATGAATTAGATCAAGGTCAGACTAATGGTTATTGAGTTATTCTTAAATAACCTATATTGAAGTCGCTTATATTAAAGTCGGCTGTACAAAATATTTAATTTTAAATTATTTTTTAATCACTTCAAAAAAAGGACTTGTACTCAATTCGACTCTATATTTTTTTATATGTGTGCTACCATATAACTTTTTTCTGTGTGAACCGATTTTGATAATTCTTTTTTTATTTGAAAGCTGGTGCTTCTCGTGTGGTCTCATATAAATTTGATCAAGGTCAGACCAATAGTTTTTGAGTTATTCTTAATAACCTATATTGAAGTCGGCTGCACAACATTTTTAATTTTTAAATTATGTTTAAAATAATAAAATATCAAGTGACATATTTTATACATGATGTGATTAATATTAGTGAAGATAACATTAGTTTCATAGTATTTTTGCATTTGGCAAGATAATGAAGACATTGCCTTTTATAATGTAGTAGTAGTTTTTACACATTGGTAGAGTCACGCTGCAGCTATATTAACAGTATAGTTGTAGCAGAAATGGGTTGGCTCGAACGGGGAAGGATCACGCTCTCATAGAATACCAGCATAAAATAGCAGTTTGATGCTGCTGTGTTTCATATGGTGAGCGTAGAGAACTGGAGACCCTTTTTACTGGAAAATAGGCAATCCATCTTAGTCCTCACGGGTGACAACGCGTTTTAATTTTAATTAGCAATCGAAGATAGATGTGGATGTCTATGGGCCACAGCAACCACTTACCATCAGGTGGACTGTGTGCTCGTTTCTCATCCTATCTTATAAAAAAAGTACGACAACAAGAAGCTACTTTATCTGCCTTTCGTAAGCACGCTTTCAGCTTCGCCAAAATCCAGAAGACTGTATAAAAGTTACGGAAGTTGTTTAACCATGTTTCTAATGGGAGTAGATATTAATATAGCAGCAAATACTGTTAAGCATTGTTAAACCATGCTCCGTTAAAAGTTCTTTTAACAAACATCTATTCACTATAATTGTTTCAGACAGTAACACCCTATGGTGAATCCCTAGCGGAATGACGATCTGGTAGGACATGCAGGAAGTCGATGGTGGCTCGGGAACTCAGGATCGTGATTTGTGTCCTTGGGGGAGGCCTATGTTCGGCAGTGGACTTGTAAAGGGCAGTAATGATGATGATGATGATGACGACTTCACTTTCATATTTTCCAGTTCTGCAGTTCCTGGCGTCGTATGGCTGGTACCTGGTGGGAGCGACCGCGGCTGTTCTGTACCTGATGCAGAAGCTGCGACCGTATTTGGATCAGTGGCGACAAGCGAAGGAAGATGCCGAGTATCACAAAGGTTGTAATACATTTATTTTTTACTTTTTAACATGAACACTTTTTTTATAGAATATGGGTGCAGACAGCCTATTTTTATAGCACAAGAATGACAAACAAGCACACAGTCAACCTGATCCTCGATTAAGTATCAAAATGCAGATGCATTGTCACCCGTGAGGACTAACATGGAATGCCTCGTTTCCAGTAAAAAGGGTTACCGGTTCTTTACGCTCACTTTACAAAACACAGCAGTGTTAAGCTGCTATTTTACGCTGGTATTCCGTGAGAGCGTGGTCCTGCCCGGTCGAGCCGACCCATTCGTGCTACAACTATACTACTAATATAGGTGCAGCATGGCTCTACCTAAAATAATATTTTCTTTCCAGTAAAATTGCTTTGTCATCCCATCCATGTCATCCCATTTTGCATCGCCATCGACTTATTTATAAAGTAATTGTAACAAACAAAAATTGGTTGACTCTCAAGGTGGTATGTGAAACAGAAGTTATGAAATTGTGGTTTGTTATGAATGGATTGGATATGATAATTTTATTCAGGTTAATTTTATTAATTTGTTAATGTTTTTATAAGCTTATATATAACAATATTTACAGTATCGCACAAAGAGGAAACCAAGATAATAGGAAACACTGTATACTGTATTCTATATCATTCTCTCGCTGGATAAATCCTATAGATGTACATGTTTGTCTCTTCTTAGTTTTTCCGTTTCATCAAATTTTAAATCGCAACTATTGTAAAGAAGTTTTCACAAAAAAAAACGATTATATTATGAAGTCTGTACCCTAGAGATTCTGTTGCATGTCCACAGATCCCGACACGGCGTTAGCTCGGATGCAAGCTATTCAACTGGCTCGCGAGCGTCAACAGAAGCTTCTAGAAGAAGCTTCCGCCAGAGCTCTGCGGGAACAGAGAGAGGTGAGTGCTTCCAAAACCTAAGACCAGGTGGTGAAGAGTTCTTACCTCTCTAGGTTCCATCTGGGTTTGTATAAACAGGTCGATTTCTGGTCGAAGCAAGAGCTGAAGCCGAAAGGCCTTAAGAAATTCAGTTCAAGATTGGCTAAAATTAATAATATTAATGATCTTAACACTTCCAAATAAACGGCTCATACTGTCTGTAATATAACCGTGTAGTGACGGTGTAAGAATATCCACTACCCAATATCATCTGTGGGTGTCGTGAGAGGCGACAGAGGGAAAATGAAACAGATGGGCAGCAGCAACTTTCCAGTAGCAACTCAAAATAAAAAAAAAACTACGGCTGCCTACCCGGTTGGCAAACTTTGCTATTATGGCAAATATCCCCCCTATGAGGCAATCAGTGACTTTAATAGGCTGTAATGGATGGATGTATAGAAGATAATCTACCAGGAGCACATGACCCACTTAGAGGTGCTGTAATGGATGGATGTATAGAAGATAATCTACCAGGAGCACATGACCCACTGAGAGGTGCTGTAATGGATTGATGTAGAGAAGATAATCTACCAGGAGCACATGACCCACTGAGAGGTGCTGTAATGGATTGATGTAGAGAAGATAATCTACCAGGAGCACATGACCTACTGAGAGGTGAAATTATTAAATCAACAGTAACGTTACAACTATGGCAAATATCCCCTCTATGACGCAATATATGGGGGAGGCCTGTGTTCTGCAGTGCACTTTAATAGGTTGTAATGGATGGACGTATAGAAGATAATCTACCAGGAGCACATGACCCACTGAGAGGTGCTGTAATGGATGGAGGTATAGAAGATAATCTGCCAGGAGCACATGACCCACTGAGAGGTGCTGAAATGGATGGACGTATAGAAGATAATCTACCAGGAGCACATGACCCACTGAGAGGTGCTGTAATGGATGGATGTATAGAAGATAATCTACCAGGAGCACATGACCCACTGAGAGGTGCTGTAATGGATTGATGTAGAGAAGATAATCTACCAGGAGCACATGACCTACTGAGAGGTGAAATTATTAAATCAACAGTTACGGTGGTAGAGCCATGCAGCAGTTTTTGCTGTTGCACGTATGGGCCGGCTCGAGCCGGGTTGGTACCACGACCTCACAGAATACCGGCGTGAAGTAGAAGCTCTGCTTCTGCGTTTCGTCTGGTGAGTGCAGGTGGCCGGAGGCCCAATCCCCCCCCCCCCCCCATCAACATGGTAGCGGAATTACACAAAAGACTACCCCAGGAGGGTACCAGTACCCCTGGAGAATCCCTCGCTGAGCATCCACGACCATGTTATTCCAATCCTGAGCGTGGGTGCTCAGGCTGCCCCGCGTATTCTGGGGGGGGGGGGGCAAAATTCCGCTCAAAAACATAACTGCTCGGGGCAAACTGAGCAACAATACCAAGGCGACCCCTGCCACGCTATCCGTGAATTTCTGCAACATCAGGGGACTTCACTCTAACCTAAACGCCGTCCACTACCATCTCGAGACGGCGAAGCCGGCCTTGCTCTTCCTGACCGAGACGCAGGTTTCCTCTCCGGCTGATATTTCGTATCTCTCCTACCCGGGGTACAAACTGGAGCACTCCTTTGTGCCTCGGGCTGGAGTTTGCGTGTATGTCAGAGAGGACATCTGTTCTCGACGCCTCGGCAGTCTTGAAGGTTCGGACCTGTCCATCCTTTGGCTACGCGTAGACAGCGACGACCATCCGCGCGTCTACGGGTGCCTCTATAGGTCCCATAGCGGTAATGCCGAAACAGACCGACTCATCGACCACGTCCAAATGGCTACAGATTCCTTGCTACAACAGGTCCCATCCGCAGAGATCGTGATCCTTGGCGATTTTAACGCCCACCATGCCGAATGGCTCGGTTCACGTTTAACCGATCATGCGGGGAGATCTGTTTATGACTTTGCCTTGGCATATGGTCTGACACAACTGGTTACTTCGCCTACGCGGATTCCAGATGTGGAGGATCATACACCTTCCCTGTTGGACCTTCTGCTGACCTCTCATCCGGACGGATATCAGGTTTCCGTCGATGCCCCTCTCGGCTCTTCGGACCACTGTCTGATCCGGAGTATGGTGCCACTCACGCTCCCTTCGCGGTTGCGTTCTGCAGGTTGCCGCCGTGTTTGGCATTACAGGTCGGCGGATTGGGACGGAATGCGGTCTTTCTTTGCATCCTACCCATGGGGGCGGGTTTGCTTCTCGCCGGATGATCCCAGCTCTGTTGCTGACTCTGTCACTGATGTGGTGCTACAGGGAATGGAACTATTTATTCCATCATCTGTGGTACCCATCGGAGGCAGATCTCAGCCTTGGTTTGGTCGCTCCTGTAAGATTGCATTACGCAGTAAGCAGGAGTGTTATCAAGCCTGGGCTGCAGCTTCGGCGACTCGGGATGTAAACACCAGCATACTAAAAAAGAAGTATAACTTTGCCTCCAGGTCCTTCAAAAGAGTTATTGCCAAGGCAAAGTCAGAGCACATAGGCAGAATTGGCGAGAAACTAGTTCGCCTTCCTTCGGGAACCCGTGCATTCTGGTCTCTCGCCAAGGCTGTCCAAGGGAATTTCTGTAAGCCATCACTACCATCTCTGCACAGGGAGGACGACTCACTGGCCCATGACGCAAAGGACAAAGCCGACCTTTTAGGCTCCCTTTTTGCGTCCAACTCGACTCTTGATGACGGGGGGAAAACACCGCCGACCATCCCGCGGTGTGAGTGCTCCATGCCGGATGTGCTGTTCTCACAGCGCTCGGTTCGCAAAGCACTTCTCTCCCTGGACATCCAGAAGTCGAGTGGGCCTGACGGAATCCCCCCAATTGTGCTGAGGACGTGTGCTCCGGAGTTGGCACCGGTCCTAACGCGTCTTTTCCGGTACTCCTACTCCCAAGGCGTAGTCCCGAATTCATGGAAGACAGCTTTTGTCCACCCGATCCCTAAAAAAGGCGACCGCTCAGACCCGTCCAACTATAGGCCTATCGCGATCACCTCCTTGTTCTCCAAAATAATGGAATCCATTATCAACTGCCAGCTCATCCGGTACCTTGAGGATCACCAGCTGATTAGTGACCGCCAATACGGTTTTCGTCGGGGTCGATCAGCTGGTGATCTTTTGGTCTACCTGACCCATAGATGGGCGGAGGCAGTAGAATCCAAGGGGGAGGCGTTGGCCGTTAGTCTGGACATTGCGAAGGCCTTCGATCGGGTTTGGCACAAAGAGCTTCTTTCGAAGCTCCCTTCCTATGGGCTTCCCGAGAAATTGTGCAATTGGATCACTAGCTTCCTTGCAGATCGGAGCATCAAGGTCGTTGTAGACGGTGCATGTTCTGACTACAAGCCTATTAACGCTGGTGTTCCACAAGGCTGTGTGCTATCACCAACGCTGTTTCTTCTGCATATCAATGATATGTTGCTAACTGGTAACATTCATTGCTATGCGGATGACAGCACTGGTGATGCTTTATACACCGGCCGTGCTAATATTTCTCGGGAAAACGTCTCCGAGTACCGGAACAAACTTGTGTCTGAAGTCGAGTCTTTGCTGGACAAAGTCTCGAACTGGGGGCGACTAAATCTAGTCCAGTTTAATCCTCAGAAGACACAAGTTTGCGCGTTTACCGCTAAAAAGAACCCCTTTGTCGTATCTCCTCAGTTTCAAGGCACTCCCCTGGTTGCCGCAGCCAGTATCGGAATCCTCGGCGTTGACATATCGAGTGACGTGCAGTTTCGTGGTCACTTGGAAGAGAAGGCCAAATTGGCCTCTAAAAAGCTTGGCGTGCTCAGCAGAGCGGGACAGTATTTCATGCCGGCACACCGCCTGCAACTTTACAAGGCGCAGGTTCGGCCTCACATGGAATACTGTTCCCATCTCTGGGCAGGGGCTCCCCAGTGCCAGCTCCTTCCACTTGACCGCATCCAGCGCAGAGCGGCTCGAATCGTCGACGACCGAGTCCTTTCCGATCGGCTCGACTCATTGGCGCTGCGAAGAGATGTTTCATCTCTTTGCATTTTCTTTCGCATCTACCATGGGGAGTGCTCTGAGGAATTGTTCGGATTAATCCCAGCCGCCAAATTTCACGAACGCACATCGCGGCAGAACTCCCGATACCATCCACACCATCTGGATCATTGGCGGTCCACCACTGTGCGATTTCGAAGATGTTTTCTTCCTCGCACGACTTCCTTGTGGAATCAATTACCATCAGCGATTTTTCCGGACCGATACGACTTAGGGACCTTCAAGAAAAGAGCGTACTCCTTTTTAAAAGGCCGGCAACGCATCTGCAATTCCCTCCCTGGTGTTGCAGTTGTTCATGGGCGGCGGTAGTCACTTACCATCAGGTGAGCCGCATGCTCGTATGCCCCCTCTCCTATAAAAAAAAAAAAAAGTAACGTTACAACTATGGCAAATATCCCCTCTATGATGCAATATATGGGGGAGGCCTATGTTCTGCAGTGCACTTTAATAGGTTGTAATGGATGGACGTATAGAAGATAATCTACCAGGAGCACATGACCCACTGAGAGGTGCTGTAATGGATGGATGTATAGAAGATAATCTACCAGGAGCACATGGCCCACTGAGAGGTGAAATTATTAAATCAACAGTAACATTACACATTACAACTATGGCAAATATCCCCCCTATGACGCAATATATGGGGGAGGCCTGTGTTCTGCAGTGCATTTTAATAGGTTGTAATGGATGGACGTATAGAAGATAATCTACCAGGAGCACATGACCCACTGAGAGGTGCTGTAATGGATGGATGTATAGAAGATAATCTACCAGGAGCACATGGCCCACTGAGAGGTGAAATTATTAAATCAACAGTAACATTACACATTACAACTATGGCAAATATCCCCCCTATGACGCAATATATGGGGGAGGCCTGTGTTCTGCAGTGCATTTTAATAGGTTGTAATGGATGGATGTATAGAAGATAATCTACCAGGAGCACATGACGCACTGAGAGGTGAAATTATTAAGCCAATAGTAACATTACAACTATGGCAAATATATCCTCCCCCCCTATGATGTTCAGCAGTGGACTTCAATAGGCTGTAACGCGCATCACGGAAATACTGTTGGATAGATTTCATTTAGGTTTTCTAAGTTTTATTTCTTAGACACTTGGCCATTATCTAAAACAAAAATTATTGCGATATCTTAATTTAATAAAAAGTTATTAAAGTTTTAAGATACAACAATTTTTGTAAGCAGTACGTGCTCAGTGATGTGTGCAAGCAACGCGGACGAAGTATCAGATAGTACTGTAATATTTAATGATTAATGTTGTAAATATATTTCAGCGTGAAGAACGGAAGAGAGCAGAGGCAATGGAGAAGCTTAAGAAGCTGGAAGAGAATGGAGGACACCGGCTGGGCACCGGAGATGGTGAGCACTTTCATTTTAGGGTTCTGTGAATATTCAGACATACGTAACGCTCGGTATCATCTGGATATCTAACGACCAGTCTCAACGGAGACTAGCCATCTACACAGGACAGGAGGTGAGATAATGTCAACTTGTCAACCTGACCCCGGGGCGGATACTGAGTATATCTTGACACAAGAACCCAATATTTTGGCCCGACTGTGGTTTCGAACCTGGGACGACATGATCAGCGGCCACGTTTACAACCACGACCAACGTGGCAGTCATATAATATATGTATGTACATACATATTGTAAATATAATCTATATACAGTACCAGATGCCATATATACTTAAATTCATCAAAGTCAGACACATTATTATTAACTTAAACCTGATGAGGGCATCCACGACTTTTTCTGCCACTGGGTGGCGCCACTTAAAAGTGAGGTATAATATTTGACAAATTTCATAGTGGGGCAGTTAATTTGTTTGGAAAATGTAAAGGTTAATGTTTCTTTCTGTGCTATCATAGTTATATTTTATATTAATAAGAATAAAAATAAATAAACCAAACCACAGATATTCCTAAAAGTAGAAAAATTTAAAAAGTTAAAAATGTGCAAAAAACTAAAGTGCAAACCACTGAGGCATTGTTTTGTGTATTTTAATACAATACTCTAGAAACTGATAAACTTTTATTTAAAACTAAATTCTCAATTAAATGACATTGTGTAAGAAAAACCTTTACCTCAGTGTCAACTAGCGACATCTGGTGAGAATAAAATTATTAGCCCTCATTGTCTGCTTGACTTAACTACTACTTAACTTGCTAAAACTTACGGTCGGTGAATTTTATAAAAACCCCACTGAAAAAAAGACCGTAAGAAACTTTTAGGTTGATTTTTTTACTTAAATGTAATATTGCGACATAATTTTCAAGGTAAATTAATTGTTATGTGATTTCCTTCCTACGTTTACACGCACGGGCACACTCCATATAATAATCCCAAAAAGGCGTTTAGAAATACATATTACATATATACCATTTTGCAATAACCGGCCAAATTTGCAGAGAGGGTTCAGAATAAGTAATATATGCAAATGGTGAAGAAAAATTAATTAAAAAAAAAATCTCAAACGTTCTGTTAAATGAAACTAATTTTACGGATTCTATCGCGTTTAATTTAACTTTAATTCCCGACGTTTCGGGTGCTTTACGGGGGGTGGGGGGGGGGGGGGGATTCCCCGTGACCATGGGTCGAAACGCGATAGAATCCGTAAAAATTAGTTTCATCTAATGTGTAGTGTTCGTGCGAATATAAGAAATCATTATCAAACATTCTGCTAATTTTATCTTTTAAATTCAAAATGCGTGGTAATGCATTACTTTAACTGATTTTACTGCGCGCGCACACATTTGTATAGGTCGATCGGTAGGCGAAAACTTTGTTGCCCATAAATCACATTCAATTTGGGATAATTTCAAATAAAATTAGAAGTTTTATTTACTCGTATTTTCAAATACTGCAATAACGGTATATCATTGTTTATATATTTGAACTTAAGTTTAACATTTGACTACTCTAATAAATAACCCTGTGTGTAAGTGAAGTACCACTGACTCACTGATCACGAGATCGCCATAACTATACGCCTGCTTCGACTTGACATTTGGTATATATACTCCTTCCTTTATGTAGACACCCGCTAAGAAAGTGTTTTGGAAAATGCAACCCCTCAGGGGGTGAAACAGGATGTTACAGTTTGTAATCAATATGAACATTTCAGACTATCTGCCACTAAGTGGCGGTGCTTCCACCTCGTCGTATCGGCCACCGAAACGCTCGGCCTGCTCGCGTGGCGGCTGTGGCAGGTAGACCGCTGCAAGCACTACCACCTCTACCACACACTGAACCTAGCGACTTCTGTTCAGAAATACGGGAATTGGTTTTCAAATCTGAAATGTACTTTATGATAGTTAATAATTGGCTTATTTTTAATAAATATTAATAAAAATTGTCAGATATTTATTGTAGTTTGTTAATTATATTTAGTTTTAATAATAATATATGCACATAAAATGAATGTAACAGTCTATGTAACCACCCGGCTACACTATTTCAATATTTTTACTGTTATCGTTACTGTCTTATAAAAGTCCCCTGTTGAACACAGGCCTCCCCATAGATTGCTTCTAAAGGGGATAATTGCGACACTTGCCAAGCTTGGCAGGTTGATTGGCAACTACAGATTTTAACTTATAGTTGCAATTAGAAAAACGCTGCTGCCCATCTCCTGGTTTGTTTCCCTCTGTCGGTTCTTACGACCCTCACGGGATGATATGGGGTATTTTATTACATAAAAAATACAGTCGGTTGTTCCCACGGAGCGAATACAAAGAGGAGGTGTTGCAATTAAATTTCACTATGTAATAACGCGTGGCAATTTGCGGGGTGTGGGGGTTTACTATTATATATTATATAACCCGCCCAGTTTACTATTTTCCATCTACTGATAAATAGTAAAACTACTCGAATCGTTCCATATCGATGTTGCAATGTAGTTTAGCTGCCTTGACGATAGATGGCGGCCTGTTCACAAAATGATTATGAAAACTATAAAAATAATATTTTGGCGATTTAAAGTACAAACTTTTTCTAGAAACTTTTTAATAAATTAGGTATAAAACTACTTACAAATTAAATATGGTGCCATTCATAGCATCAGAGCGTCTATCTGAGTATTTTTTACACGATAAAATAACACTTCATCCTTTTCTTGTTAATACTACGAAAATACACCGACGCGATTTTCGACACATTAGCGCACAGGACGAACGCTGACAGAATACTAACATTAAAGCCACGCCCACTGTGATGACGTCAGGACCTAGTTAGAATGACAGTGCCCAGTTGCTTATGCCATCTCCTCTTTGTATTTGCTCCGTGGTTTTTCCTTATACTACTTTCGCCAAACTGCGCCGCAGTTTAATTTTACACTGTCTGCTACCCAGCGCGTTGCTGCCGCACAACAAATAATTGTGGAAATATCGTTTTAAATTTGCACGAGTTATATTCTTTAATTAGGAATGATCTCTCTTACAAAGCAATAAGGACCGTGGCCGAGCTCACTTGACTACTCTAGCGCCATCTATTATCTATCTACGGAAGCGGTTGCGATGTATATCGATATGAAAATTTGACGCGCTAAATACATCGTTCTTTATTTAATACATTTCCATAGATGTCGCTACATGGTACCGCTAAGTAAGATTGACGAAGTCATTGGGCTCTAGTAATACATACATTGAAGTTGAGTGATGTATAACTTTCAAATAAATTTGTTGTTGCGACACGCGCGCCATCTACTGTAAGTTAATTGTACTATGCCTATAACCTTGCGCAAGTGCAAGCAATAAGTTGACAAAGTTTTACCATAACCAGCACGGCTATCATGGCTGCGGATAAAAACATTATCCCCCGACTATATCCTCTGACAAGAGATAAAATTATCTTGTCCTTCTGCCAAAGTACGGCAACGGGGAGAAGTTTATCCCCGTTTGACATAACGAGTAGACATATATCCCCCGTCCGTAGCATGGAGCCAAATGAAAGATAAACAATTATGCTTTTTTGATATTTGAAAGGGACAATTTTATCCTAGTTCATTGGACGTGGGTTTAAGTTCATATTCATACAAAAAATCTGTAGCCTAGGTCTATCTTCCATTTTATCTATTGTGGATATCATATCCACCGGTGTGCCCATGCTCGAAGGGTGGATAAAACTAAGCGAGGAGATAAACATTTTCTCCTTTCCCCGGGGATAATTGTCTCCCGCCTATGGTAGCCCTGCTGATGAGCGGTATGGCGGCGCATAAAATACGATCAACAAAAATTAATTTTTATATATTAGATTTGTTCACATCAGTGTTTTTTTTTTATATGAATTAACGAGTCAAAGCTAAAAATACCCTGAATGTTATTTTCCTTACATTCCCACGTCCATGAAATGCCTATTTCCAGGAGTGGGCTTGAAGTGGTGGCATTGCGATGTAATAAACAAAACAGTGGGGTGCATCCTCGTATATTAAATTATGTATACTATATTTCAACGGATTTAAAATCACGATTCCAAACAAGGGTATGTGGACGAAAGTGTATAGTGTCGGTTCGCCCGGAGGTGCACTGTTTATTTTGCTTTTATATATTTTTACATTGTGTTTGTTAAATAAATGTTTTTCTATTGTAAGAATAATATATAATACTATTTTATTCTTACAGTTATTGTGATGAAATATGATAATAAATAATAAACACAAGTTAGGTAGCAAAGAACGTTTCACGCCTGCGCCTCGTTTTAAAATGTTAAATTCTCCCGCACGCGGCGAACTTCGATGTCGCGGCAGTGCCTTTGACACGAAGCGACCGTATTTAAGCGAACAGACTATAATCTCTCCAGTATTACCATTATACTTTTTAATTAAAAAAAAATTGTAAAACTGGTTGAAATATGTACAAGCTGGAAATGTATAAAAACTTTTTTCATTTCTTTCTAATATGAAAGTAAAAACGGCTGTAATTTAATAAAATTATAATTATTTCACCCGGCTCGGTGGACCATTGTCTATTTACTACGAGCTTAGTGGTTATATTGTGTGAGGCATTCCATCTTAGTCCTCAGGTATTATATAGCTTCTTATTATTCCAGTACCAGCTGTTCCCCGCGACTATGCTCGTTTTCATTTACGGATTTAATATTTTTGCGCGGAACCCTAATTCTTTTTCTTAAATACAAGTAGCCTAAGTTACTGCTTATGACATCACCTATCTGCCAGAGTGAAACTCTCGTAAAAATCAGTCCAGCCGTTTCGGAGATTAGCCGGAACAAACGGATAGACAAAAATTTTTAAAATTGTTTTTTGTTATAAGTACCGTATATACTTTCATATGCATTTAGAAAAAGCTGTAATTTTGACGTTACAAACAAACACTTCAATTTTATTTATTTGTATAGATTATGTAAAAAGTCCGACAGCTATTTAAGTGTTTTTTTATTTTCGCGATTGGTTTTCAAGGCTAGAGCTGCACTAACACAAGATAATTGTTTTAAATACGTTAAAGTTAAATTACTTAATAATATTAAAAATACGCTTTTGTAAGAAGTATATAATTTTGGTTGTTAATCATTCAATAAATAAATACTTACAAAACTAAATTGGTCTTTTATTACTATATTTCTAGTGGTTGGAACCTGTTAGACCTTTCTGCCAGTTGTTTTTTTTTGGGTGATAAACGAGCACACAGTTCACTTGTTGGTAAGTGGATATCATGACCTGTAGACATCTACATCTGTCCTCCATTAGGAATCAAAATGCAGATGCATTATCACCTCTTGAGTACTGAGATAGTATGCCTCGATTTCAGTTTAAAGGGCCCTCGGTTCTCTACACTCACCATACGAAACACAGAAGCATTAGGCTGCTATTTTACGCTGGTATTCTGTGAGAGCGTGGTCCTTCCCCGGTCGAGCAAATCCATTCGTACATTTAATATTATTTATAATATTTTTTGCCTAAGCCTGTTGTGTGTTACCTCAACTTTTTTCTGGGTGAAGCGATTTCGATGATTCCTATTTTATTTGAAAGCTGGTACATCACATGTGGTCCCATATAAATTTGATAAAGGTCTGACCAATAGTTCTTGAGTTATTCTTTATAATTTATATTGAAGTCGGTTGTATAACATTTTTAATTTTAAATTATTTCCGCACAATTTTGATTTATCAGATCTTACCAAACACAGCTATGTCCAATATAAAATTCACTTAAAAGTAGGCAGTAAGCTCCAAACATCGCAGTCCATCACAGCTTAAGTTGGCCATAAGTTCATATTTTTCTGAAAAAACTCATTCAAAGGGCTAATATGAACTTACAGGGTTGTATTGGTGATTTTAATGATAGTAGTTCTGTAAACACATAATCGCTACGGTCGCGAATCATATTTTGTTAAATATACAACCTAACCTTGACCTGCAAATTCCAAAAAACGCAAGAAAATTTGAATTTCGCGGGCCACACTGGTACTTCCTTCCACCTTGAAAGAACACCACCTTGGAAGAGAAACCTGCAGAATTTAAAGAGGCGAGTAGATACCACTATAAGTAGATTTGATCTTTCATAATATTTCAATTTGTCATGTTGAAATTATTTGATATTATTTCTTTGTACTTTTTTATACAACCTATCATCATCATCATCATTGCAGCCCTTCACAAGTCCACTGCTGAACATAGGCCTCCCCCAAGGAACGCCACAAAGAACGGTCCTGGGCCACCTGCATCCATCGACTTCCTGCATGTATTACCAGGTCGTCACTCCATCTAAAGGCGGGATGCCCTACACTTTGTCCATGGAGTGGAACAGAAGTGCGGTGGTCTTATTCTTCAAGAAAGGCGACAGAGCTCTCTTAAAGAACTACAGACTGATTTTCCTTCTGAGTCGAGTCTACGTGCTGTCTTCGAGAGTCATTACGAATCATCTCGCACGCAGACTCTACGACATCCAGCCTCGCGAACAAGCCGGTTTCCGAAAAGGCTTTAGCACCATAGACCACATACATACCCTTCGGTAAATTGTACAGAAGTCCGAGGAGTACAATTTGCCACTATGTTTGGCGTATGTGGACTATGAGAAAGCCTTTGATTCTGTCGAAATTTGGGCGGCGCTGCAGTCCCTTCAGCGGTGCCAAGTTGACTGTCGGTATATCGAAGTGCTGAAGTGTTTGTACAGTAGGGCTACGATGGCTATCCGAGTGCAGAACCAGAGTACGAAACCTATCCAACTGCAGAGAGGTGTAAGACGGGGTGACGTTATATCCCCGAAACTTTTCACCGCCACATTGGAAGACGTTTTTAAGCATCTAGACTGGAAAGAATACGGTATTAACGTCAATGGCGAGTACAACACACCTTCGATTTGCCGACGATATAGTCCTTATGGCAGAATCGTTGGCGGACCTAAGCACTATGCTTGATGATCTCAATAGTGCCTCCCAACGGATAGGTCTTAAGATGAACATGGACAAAACGAAGACCTGAAACTTGAAAACGAGACTGTACAACCAGTGCGTGTTGCCAGTGATGACCTATGGAATTGAGACGTGGTCCTGCACTGCTGGCCGGATGAGGAAGCTCAAGGTCGCTCAGCGACCTATGGAGAGGGCTATGCTTGGAGTTTCACACAGAGAGTAGAGCCACGCGGCAGCTTTTGCTGTCGCACGGATGGGCCGGCTCGAACCGGGGTGGTACCACGACCTCACAGAATACCAGCGTGAAGTAGAGGTTTACCTCTGCGTTTCGCTTGGTGAGTGCAGGTGGCCGGAGGCCCTTTTTACTGGAAATGAGGCATTCCATCTTAGTCCTCACGGGTGACAACGCATCTGCATTTTGATTCGAAAATGAGGATAGATGTAGATGTCTATGGGCCGCAGCAACCACTTACCATCAGGTGGACTGTGTGCACGTTTGTCACCCTTATCCTATAAAAACAGAGAAACCCTGATGATATCCGCAGTAGAACCAGAGTGACCGACATAGCCCAACGGATTAGTAAGCTGAAGTGGCAGTGGGCCGGTCATATAACTCGAGGAACCGACAACCGATGGGAAAGAAAGGTTCTCGAGTGGCGGCGTCGTACCGGCGGACGAACTGCAGGGCGTCCCCCCACTAGATCTGACCTTTGGTACACTGTAATATATTTGAAATGTGCATGTTTATTTACGTGAGCCGAACTCCAAGTTTAGACGAGATTTTTATGTACCTACCTACCTACGTATGCAAATTCAAATGATTGAAATTTCCGATTTGTACAAACTTGGTTATTTTTTATTTGGTAGAGGAAGTCTACGTGTTGGCTTCATATTCATTTATTGACCTTTTTTGAGTATTTTATTTAGTTTGTTGGATCCGGGTTTTATTTTTTAATAGGTTCATGTGCAATTTTCTCCAGATATTCGGCAAACTGTAGGAGTTACTCAGTTCTATCTTTTTATGATCAACTTGTGGCGGGTGGAAGGAAAAGGGGAGATCTCCCGCTGGGCAAGGTGTTCTACCCGGGGAGCGGCCAATGCTCCAATTGGTAGTTCGGAGCTATTCTATATATGCTGCTTTAACTTCGGAATTTTGTTAGTGTGATTTAGGCTTCGATGTGTTTCGCTTGTGGCGCGACGACAGCGCCGCCACATCACCCCCCTGCTCAGACCGGAGGTCGATAGTGCAGTCTAGATGTCGACGAATTTGCAAATGCCAGGGAATTGCCTTGTAAGTCTGCGGTGAGTCGAGAAGAAGGCAATTAATCTGCGAGAGTGCCGTGAAGCAGAGGCGAGCAGTAAGGCTCAGAGCCGTGCCGAACACTGTAGCGCAGAGAGTAGCTTGAAGGAACAGGAAGCATTATTATTCCAGTGCTGCGATGAACCTTTGTAAAGCTACATGGCTTGCATAATGTGAAGACTGCAGACAATATCTGCTCGGGAGCGAATGAATGGGGTACTTGAGGATGATGAAGGTTTGAAGTTGTAGTTTCCGTAGGTTATTGGTTGCGTGTTCATGTCACGTCGGGGTCACCACTGTGGCGGGTGGAAGGAAAAGGGGAGATCTCCCGCTGGGCAAGGTGTTCTGCCCGGGGAGCGGTCAATGCTCCAAGTGATAGTTCGGAGGTATTCTATATATGCTGCTTTAACTTCGGAATTTTGTTAGTGTGATTTAGGCTTCGATGTGTTTCGCTTGTGGCGCGACGACAGCGCCGCCACAAACTAGTTGTTCGCTACGACTTCGCCCGCGTGAAATTATTTTGGGCGGAACCCTAAAATAAAAATAGCCAGAGTTACTCCTTATAACATCAGCTATCTGCCAGTGAAAGTCCCGTCCATATCGGTTCACAGGTTTTTGCGTGATTGTCTCCAGACAGACGTGTTTTCTTCAGATTACATTTATCGTTATTTTTGGTCAATTTACACAATATCTTTATTAATTCTAGCCTTTGTGTTATTCTGATATATCAGCTATATCATTGTAAAGTTTCATTAAAATCCATTCAGTAGTTTTTGCGTGAAAGAGTAACAAACATCCATACATCCTCACAAACTTTCACGTTTATAATATTAGTAGGATTCATACCAAATACGGGACTCGACGGAGATTTGTGCAACGCGGATGATAAAAATGAAGAACACTTATGCGAAGAACAAGAAAGTGTACCTGACTTAATAGTTTATTTTTTTAATAGTCTATTTTGTATCCCACTGCTGGGCAAAGGCTTCTTCTTTCTCCTTATCTTTCATTTGCGATGTTTAGCTACGTCTAGTTTAATAAATTAAAACGTTTAATAATTAAAAAAAATAATTTGTTTTTATTTTTATTTTCTATACCATTTAACGTGACGACGCGACGTGGTAGTATGATGGCATACTTTAAAAGTATCAAAATGGTTTCGTCGGTGTATACATCTTCTTAGTCGTAGCAAATACAGCAATGTCCATGTCTGTCAGATTCAAAACTAACAATGTCCGAATTTCAGTTTCAAATTCAGCTAAGCTTTTTTTGCTTTTTATACGTTTGTAAAACATTATAAATCAATGAATAAGTTCCAATGTTTGTTAAAGCTACAAATTTTTCAAAACACCCAGAAACTTAATTAATTAAGTATGCCACAAGAATTTATCTCAAATTTTCTATTTCTGCATTATGAACGTCATTGGACTTTGCGGGTTTTGAAGCTATACTCATCTACACTAAGATGTTTTTAAAAGTATAGATACGTCATACTCGCTCTAAAATGGCAATACGAAAGTCAGGTAATTGCCCGACTCACATTCAGTCGGGCACGCTCTCGTGTCGCGGCTATACCTTCGCTACAGCGTGTAAATCTTCTAGTTATCGTGGCAAAAAGGCCTTCCTGTGTTTTTAGGTTATGCACAAATTACACGGCAGCTGTTAGAGACAAGAAAAACGTCTCATTAATATTTTTTAAATATAGATGTTTTGTTCATAATTGATTTTATTGTTTTAACACTAACCGCTAGTGTTAACTTTGACGCTAGCTAGTGTGTTCATTTTCCATATCGGTATATCACGCGCTCGCGCCAATGAGCGATCGGCAGCAATCAATACGCAACTAATGATGTATATTCATCTTTTTCTAACGATAGGTATGCCCTATCATTTGTCTCTTTTTGTTAGCGCAACGTGTCATAATAAATAACTGTACGTAGATATAGTACTACCTGCGCCACTTTAAAATACAATAATGTTAGTGTGTAACCTGTCTATCTTTTTAATACGTATTTGCATCTACAGGGTTATTTTGCAATAACCGGCGAAATTTGCAGAGGTGGTTCAGAATGGGTAACATAAGTGATAATAAATTCACACGGACGAAGACGCGGGAAACAGCTAGTGTTATATAATTTTGATTCCTTTTAAGTTCGTTCGGTAAACAAGAGAATGAAACATGACCATTCTACTCTTTCGCTGTGAACAGTGAACACTGGGTATGCGCGACAGCGGGGATTCCCCGAGCAATAATGCCAACCATCGATTATAAAGATTAAGTTTGTTTTCGATGAGCGAAATATATTCAATCAAATACCCGCGCGATTTGAAATGCACATTACATTTATCTACTTAAATTCATTTATATTTGTATACTTTATATTAGTTAATATTATAATGTGCAGTAAAGATGGAAATGTATCCAATGATGATTTTTTAATAGAATTAGGGTGACAAGCGAGCACACAGTCCACCTGATGATAAGTGGTTGCTGTGACCCATAGACACCTTCATATAGCTTCGTTTTTGAATCAAAATGCAGATTCGTTGTCAACCGTGAGGACTACGATAGAATGCCTCTTGTTCCAGTAAAATGAGTCTCCGATTCTCTACACTCACCATACGACACACAGCAGCATCAAGCTGCCATTTTACACTGGTATTCTGTGAGAGCATGGTCCTTCCCCGGTCAAGTCGACCCATTCATGCTACAACTATTCTACTAATATAGCTGCAGCATGGCTCTACCACGTATATTTTATATTAATTAGTTTAGAATTGAATACCTAAACTTAACTATAAATATAAGGAGAAGTGCAAAAAATAAAAAATCAAACCACTGACGCATTGTGTTGTGTATTAATATAATACTCTAGATAATGATTAACTATTATTTAAAACTAATTTCTCAATTAACTGACACTGTGTAACAAAATCTTTACCTCAGTCACAACTAGCGCCATCTAGTGAGTGGAAGATTACTAGCCCTTATTGATTGAGGAGGGCGGGAGGCGCTCTTCATGTATAATTTTATTTTATCACGCGGCTAAAAACCGCGTCTAATCAATTTTTGAACATATTTTATGATTATGTACAATTGTAATTATGTTTCCGGTTAACAAAACCTTCGCGCCACCACACGCATTGTACACGCAGCATGCGTGACTTTGACACGCTATATCGAGTTACACACTGGGCACAAGGATCTTATATACAACTGAAGTAGTCGATTTTTTGCACGCGTTAATTTTTTTATCACGTTTTATTAACTCGCTTTCGTGTATTTTTTATAGAATAAGGCAATTTAACGACAAACTAGCACACAGTCCAACTGATGGTAAGTGAATGCTTTAGCCCATAGACATCATCATCTATCCTCGATTACGAATCAAAATGCAGATGCATTGTCATTCCTGTGGACCAAGATGGAATTATTTTTGTTGTTATTTTCCTGATAACAACGAAAATAATAATGTCCTTCAGACAAAATTTCGGTCACAGCGCCAAGCCCCAACGGAGACTAGCCTAATGCACAGGACAGGCTTATAGTGCACGAGTGTGTCCGCAAGCACAGGTGCACTCTCTGTTGCCTCACTCTCATAGTCCGATGGGACGGCAATATTTACAACGGACTTTTACAGGCCGTAATGGATAGGTAAAGGTTTTTATCACTATAATGTCTATATTTTTTCTATATTATTAGGTTTTTTTAAAACTATGAAATTGCCGCTTTTTATGAAATAAGTTAACGTAATTTTTTTTCTATATTTTTTTTATTTCTATTAATGAAAGTAATCACCCATGCAATCGATGCATGTATGCCAACGCAGTGGCAGTTTATTGATTTATAGAAATCAGCTGGACGGAAGGCAACAAATTCTTCAAAAGTATTTTATACAGCCTCTCGGGTATTGAGTTTTTTTCCCGACATAAAGTTATCCCAATTCTGGAAAAAGTAGAAGTCTGTATGCGCAAGGTCTAGTGAGTACGGCGGATGACGGAGAGCTTCCAATTCCAGCTCTAGCAACTTGGAGACCGTCTGTTGTGCAGTATGAGGTCGCGCGTTGTCGTGCAGGAGCAGAAGGGACGAGCGATTGACCAAAGCTGGTTGGAGACGTGCGAGTTTCTCCATCATTGTGTTCAGTTCTTCACAGTACACATCTGCAGTAATGCTCATCCCGTTTGGTAAGAAGCTGTGATGAAACAGTGACCATCACTTTTCTAGGGGTAAGTTTTCGTTAGGGCATTGTTTAGGTGCGGAACCAGGATCCAAGGAACTAGCAGAGCATTTGCGATTGTCAAGAAATCCATTTTTCGTCGCAGGAAACAATGTGGTTCAAAATTCCTTTGTTTGTGAGCCTGTTATGCAGTGCAGTCACGTCTCGCCGCGTATTTTGCGCTGGCGATCATTGAGTGCGTGGGGCACCCATTTTTAAAGCTTTTTTACCTTGCCAATTTACGTAAATAGACTAATATTGTTTTGATGCTGACGTCGAAAGCTGCTGCTAATTCAACCTTAGATTGAATATTATTTGCTTCCAAAATCGTCTTTAATTCGTCATTGTCGACCAAAATTTTCAGACAACCACGGGGTTAAATTTTCAAGTCGAAATATTTAGAACGGAAATGGGCAAACCAATAACAGTGCGTTCGTTTGTAGTATTCCCTCCTATCCGTAAACGTCGTTGATGTTGCGTGCCGCTTGTGCCGCGTTACTGCCGCGACGGTACTCATATTTAATAATTACTCGAATTTTTAAGCTATCCATGGTGACACAAAGATTAAAATGCGATGAAAACATAACGCTAATTAATAAACAAATGACTAGTTTTGAAAAAATAATTCCATGTTTTTAAAATGAAATTAATTTAAAATTAGAATTCCTAACCAAACAAAAATTATTTCGATTTGAAATGGACAGTACTGCAGAATGGCAATTTCATATCACAAAAGCTAATAGATTATTTATAACAATATTTGAACAACAAAAATAGGAACACAAAAATTACTTGTATCTTTTTATATAAATGTTTTTTTTGCGCCCAGAAGCAATTGGAAAAAGGGCTACCCCGTTACGTGGGGAGGCGGTAAATGCTTTATGCATACCACGACAGCCGGTCATGTCCTCCCTTTTTCCTTAAAACCTCCTCTTTGAGGGTAACACTAAGTTATCATCCTATTCAGGCTAGGCCATTCCACTGTAGTATACTCCCGATAAACGCAATACAATTTATGGAAATCCTGATAAATTGACCGTGTAGTGGCAGTGTAAGAATATCCACTATCTATATCGTCACGTGGGTGTAGAAAGAGACGACAGCGGGAAACTGAAACAGTTGTCTTCCTTTTTTTTATAGAGTAAGGGTAACAAACGAGCACACAGCCCACCTGATGGATCCATAGACATCTACATTTATCCACAATAAAGAATCAAAATGCAGATGCGTCGTTACCCGTGAGGACTAAGATGGTATCCCTCTTTTCCAGTAAAATGGGTCTCCGGTTCTCTACACTCACCATACGAAACACAGCAGTGTCAAGCTGCCATTTGACGCTGGTATTCTGTGAGAGCGTGGTCCTTCCCCGGTCGAGCTGACCCATTCGTGCTACAACTATATTACTAATATAGCTGCAGCAAGGCTCTACCACGTAAAAAAACCTCCTGATCAACAGCTCGAAATTAATTAAAAATTGCAGTTGCCAAGCCGCATGCCAAGCATGATAACTATGACAAAATTCCCTTGTATAAGACACTATAGGTTATTGTAGCACGAACAGGTCGGCTCGACTGGGGAAGGACCACGCTCTCACAGAATACCAGCGTAAAATAGCAGCTTAACGCTGCTGTGTTCCGTATGGTGAGTGTAGAGAATCGGAGATCCTTTTTACTGGAAACGAGGCATTCCATCTTAGTCCTCACGGTTGACAATGCGTCTGCATTTTGATTCTCAATCGAGAATAGTTGTAGATGTCTATGTCTACGCCACAGCATTCACTTGCCATCAGGTGGACTGTGTGCTCGTTTGTCACCATTAATCTATAAAAAGCGAGACGTCTGATACTGAAATCACCAATTCGCGTGATTCAGCCAAAGATAGTGAAGCGCACTGACTTAACAAAAGCCTAATTCATTCTTGCCTTGAAGACAAATATTATAATCAGATGGAAAAATGCTGGCAGCATAGAATTATAATTCTATGATTATTATTACACTCCTTTGCTGTAAAAATGTTATTCGAATAAAAGTTATTGCAGCGAATTCGACGAAATAAATTTTCCTTACTAAGGTTTTCTTTTTACTTTTCTCTGTGTTATACCTACGTATTACTATTATTTATTCTGTGACTGTGTGTTTCATTATTTAAAATATATAATTTTATAATTTTAAATTTATTTTTTATAAAACAGAAATAACTTTTGTGCATTAATATTTATAATATATTTGATTGGTATTTATTTTTATATCTTTATTACGTTAAATATAATAAGGATATTCTACTGATTATTTAGGCATAAACATCAGTTGCATTTGGCGTAGCGATTTATAAAAAAACAAATAATAAAATTATCTCTGTCACACGCACAGACTAGATAGAGAAACTAACGTTTACTACGTTTGGTCACACGTACATAATATGTCAGTTGTTAAAGAACGCGGCGGGAAAATAGCTGTTTTATTTTAAATTTTTTGTTATTAATCAATAAAATTTTTGTTATTAATAATAAAAGTTATAAGATTTATCAAAGGAAATAAACGAAAAATATAAAGGTGACAGTTGTACTTATAAAATGTTGTTTTCTTTGGTGATGTGTAGGTAATTTTTTTTTATCTATATGGCCCTTGGTATTGTGGTAATGTCACAATAATTCTGCCAATTCTGCCAATGTCCGGGCTTCGGTCTGTCACACCTTGTCTTGAGGCGTGAAGGTAATTTATTATATAGCTCAATAATAGCGTCCTTTTCTTGTTCGAGTGGGTAGGTATGTTAAAATGCCGTATTTTACTCTGGTGTTATAGAGGTTAATCTTTATAGCTTGTATTAACTTATTACGGTTTGTCAAGATTTTTTATGTCGTTTCTTGAAGTTTTGCTTGCGGTGATACATCGTATCGTAATATACCTATTTATTTAAATAAATTGTTTGTTTGACCTTGACGTAGCATAGTTTTACTTGTGCACAGTGTGCGTGTCCATCTTATTTATTTGGAAGTTTAAATTTAAAAGATAAATTAAACGTGTAATTGCTACATAACATTATTTATTAGAGGTAGTATTTTGTTACCTAATAATGTTTTCCTTATAAAGAAAAATTTGATATTGCAAAAGTTTTGTATGAGTTCATTTAAGAATTATGTATTGTTTTTCGTTTTGTCATCAATAGAGTAAATTATACAAAAACGCTAACCCTCTAGTGAGTGGATGAAAATGAGCTACATTTAAAATGTGAATGATGATGATTTTTCATCACCATCAACAAATGAGTTTCCGTCGTTTAATGACCTCACCCGACGTTTGAATATTAATTGTTGACTTAAGACGGTAGACAAGTTAGTTGGCTTAGAAGAGGCCTTATACATCTTTGCCATAAATTATCTTATATAGTTGTGGAATGCAATTTATACGTGGTAGAGCCACGCTGCAGCTATATTATGGTTGTAGCACGAATGAGTCGACTCGACTCGGGACCGGGAAGGACCACCCTCTCAGAATACCAGCGTAAAATAGCGGCTTAATGCTGCTGTGTTCGTATGGTGAGTGTAAACAGTTGGAGAACCTATTTTACTGTAAACGAGGCATTCTATGTTAGATCTCAGGGGTGACTGCATTTTGATTCTTAATTGAGGATAAAATGTGATGTCTATGGGCCATCCATTTACCCTCAGGTAGACTGTGTACTCGTTTGTCACATATATTTTATTAAAAAAAATTAAACTTAATATGAAATATATGTAGTATGAATTTAAATTACGGTTTAGTTCAGTTTATTTAGGTTTACGGTTAAATTGAATCAGTACTTAGTCATTTACGCTTAAACGTTACAGATGCAAATACAGTTATGTACCTATATAATAAAACCATTGTAGCTTAGGGGGCCGATCATTCGACAGAAACTTTACAATACGTAGGTACCTATGAGCAACGTGTACATTGGCGCCTGTTGTAAATTATAAAATTTTTATTTTCAGTTCAAATTTATTACGTGCTTAGTGGTGAAAAATATAAAGTAATGGACATTCCGAATATTATCATTTTGCATAGTAATGAAAGAAGAAAGAAAAATATTATTCATGTCTATTGTTAAATAGAATTGGAATACTTATACATCGAAATTGATTTCAGAATACGTATTATAAAACGCATATTATAGATAGATGCTATGTACACGTTGACTTAAATCTGCTTACATTCAAAATGCATGAGTTCCCACAACAATTAACGTCTTTTAACGTTGAATTTACCCGAGCTAGTGTCGTTCGTTCAATAAACTAAATTGATTGCTTAAAGAAACCCATTACTTCTAACTATCGTCAGAAAGTGACACAAAAATACTAGGATTACAGAGTTATTTGAGTTTAAGTTGGTGTTATGTTTGGAAACCTAAATGCAGAGGGGCAGGGGATACAGTAAACGCACGCATAAGCAGAAGGCAACGCGGCTGTACGAAGCCCTACAAGCTACGACATAAGAGGGGCTCAACTATAGTAACTATACAATACGCGTCGCTACTACTGCAGTCTTAACTTCTGTCGTCTCAGTCCAACACGCTGGGGGGAAGCGAGATGCCATTCATCCTGTCAGCCGGTGACGTCACGAGCGCGAGGGACGCGGGGCTGAGCCCCGCAACTTACCGGCAGTGTTCGGCTGGCCGCCACACCGAGTGGACGGGTACACGATGCGTGCGCGGTGAAAAAAACAATCGCGATGCTGTTCGAGAGTCCCAACGCGAAATTGTTCCCGGCGTTCAACATCCCGCCGCCTGTTAGGCTCAGGTGAGCGAGCCACCGCCCTCTTGGCGTGCCCATTTCAGTGGCCAGTGACAGTGTGCAGTTATGCGATGGCGTAAAAAACGCCAATAAAGTGATTTTACATTGGTTCAGCGCTCGGGCCGCGACATTGCGCGTCTGTCAGTGACGCCCGAGCGGCCGCGCTAAACGTCAATACGAGATGACTGCTCTCATTTTTTGTCTTTAACACGCCAGTTTGTTGTACAAAACCCTCCTACAGCTACGATTCGTTGTTTTAACGTGACGTTCATTCAAAAAAACAACAGTCGTAGCCGTTGAATCGATGTTTTGTATCGATTGTAGGTAGAAAAGCACGGCCATTCCTGTTCTGCCCGGTTACCGGTTTTATAATCGGCTTAAACGTGTCCTTAGGTGGTGTTCCGTGCGGCAGTCGTAGTGCTGTGATCAGATTAACGATCTTTGTATCGAGCACTCGTGACATCGAGACGAGACCGAGCAAGCCGGCCGGTAAACAAAAGCGGTGTAATTAGAGATACTATATTATGTCAGGATGTGTTCTGACATATCAGGACTTTCGGGACCTTGTCGAGTCCTTGCCGATCGGATTTAGGAAATGTCACGCTTTTTGGTTGTTTTCAATAAAATACAGTGTAAATAAGGTTCTTGCGTGGGAGGGGTGGAATCTACGATGTGAACTGATCGCGAGAGTGCACAAAACTAATAATGGATTTGCTTTTTTTTCTCACGCTTGTTTTTACGTTTGCAACAAAATGTCAGGACTTTTCAATTTTCAATATAGTAGCCTTAGGTATGTGCATATGCAAAACTCTGCATACGCGTGTCTGCGATAGTGCAGTCGCGGTTGTGTATATATTAATACGCAGTAGGAAGTAATTTGTGTTACTTCCGTGCATTAATTGCAATGGATTTTAAACCGTTTACCTTTTAATTATAAATGAAATTTAAGTTTCTCAGCATTTTATATCACTGTAAAAAACAAAATTTTGTACAACCGACTTCAATATAAATAAAATGAGAACATCATCAATGTGGTCGAAATCAATTAATATTAAGGATAACTCAAAAACTACTGGTCAGATCTTGATCAAATTTAAATAGGACGACATGAAAAAAAAACCAACTTTCAAATAAAAAAGGAATCATTGTAATCAGTTCACCTAGAAAAAGTTCTGAGTTAGCACACATAAAAAAATAGAGATGAATTGAGAACCTCCTCCTTTTTTAACCAACTTCAAAAAGGAGGTGGTACTCAATTCGACTGTATGTTTTTTCTATGTGAACTGATTTTGTTGATTCAGTTTTTATTTGAAAGCTGGTGCTTCTCGTGTGGTTCAATATAAATTTGATCAAGATCTGGCCAGTAGTTTTTGAGTTATCTTTAATAATTTATATTGAAGTCGGTTGTAAGAATATTTATTTATCACTTTTTTGTACAACAAAGGAACAATATTCCGACTACAAAAAAAGTGATAAATAAAAATTCTTTACATATATAAAAGGTTTACAGTATTAATAACAGGAAATGTAGAGATATCTTTTTAAATGTTAAGACACTTGTACTAGGACAGCTCGCTTTTCCTTATTTTATTTTTTTATAGAAATAGGGTGACAACATAGGCACACAGTCCACCTGATGGTAAGTGGTTGCTGAGGCCCATAAACATCTACATCTATCCTCGTTTGCGAATCAAAATGCTGATGCCTTGAGGACTAAGATGGAATGCCTCTTTTCCGGCAAAAAGGGTCTCCTGTTCTCTACACTCACCATACGAAACACAGCAGTATTAAGTTGCTATTTTACGCTGATATTCTGTTAGAGCGTGGTTCTTCCCCGGTCGAGCCGACCCATTCGTGATACAATTATACAACTAATATAGCTGCAGCATGGCTCTACGACGTATAAAACTCTAACCTGACTCGTTATACCTGCAACACATTCAGCTACGAATAACATTTTTAGAAGAACATAACATTAAAACTTTTCTATTAACATTTAATATACACCAAGACGCTTGCGTCTGAAAGCTATTGAAATAAAAAGAACCATGATAACGCGACTAAAGAAATAGGAGTACGGTTGTACGACATTTCTAGTCTTTTTGCTTCAACAAGTGAATACAATCTCGGTTTGATTTTGCTTTTTAAATTGCAAACATTGATGACAATGAAAGTTTTTCTAAACGTACTGTAGGTTTTTTTTACTGGAGAACCGCTAAGGCGATCGTCGTGCGTATTTTATTAGAGAAAATCTATTTTGTTACTGTGTTGGAATGTCGACTTTCGTATCTAATGGAATATGGTAGAGAAAGATTTGTACACGTTTGAACAGGCTTATCTGTGCCCACTACAATCGTATAACTCATAACTCCATAATTGATTGTAAGAACGTAGTACAACCACGCTGCATTTTTAATATGGTTGTAGCACGAATGGGTCGGCTCGATCGGAGAAAGACCAAACTCTCACAGAATACCAGCGTGAAATAGCAGCATAAAGCTAATGTGTTTCGTATGGTCTAGAGAATAGGAAACACTTTTTACTGGAAATGAGGCACACCATTTCAGTACTTAGAAGTGACAATCTCCATTCTGATTCTTATTCGAGGATAGATGTCGATGTCTGGTCACAGCAGAGTACATATCTTCAGGTGGACTGTGTGTTCGTTTGTCACCCTTATTCTATAAAAAAAGAAGCAGTCTAGAGGGTGACTGTATTCTTACAGAATATTACGACTCTGTTAGCAGATTATTTCTTCTTCGAAGCGAAAAGTGTCACTTTGGTAATTCAGTAGTATTTTAAAAGCCTCATAATTACATTTGATAGAGAACAACTTCGTTCATTACTCTGTGCTTGAAGTCGTCCACGTTTTGTGTTTATTATTGTGTGAGACGAGTTGTCGTCAGAGCCAGGAATGCACTCATCGATCCGATAATTATTGAAACGCTAACTGTTCTTAACTCCATTGGAAATACTGCTGTTAGCCCCTCAACACTTTATGCTGAAAAACAGAAGCTTTAGTTAACGACGGCTTCAATTTTTATTAACAATTCTTAGATTTTTAGACACACTAGTAAGATAATAGAAATGAACTATATGTAGTGCACGGAACAGCGAATGGATTAAGATGTGGCATCTCTGCGTATTTTATCGCATGTACCACGGGGAGTGCTTTGAGGAATTGTTCGGACTAATTCCAGCCGCTCAATTTCACCATCGCTCATCGCGACAAAACTCGCGATGCTATCCATACCATCTGGATGATTGGCGGTCCACCACTGTGTGATTTAGAAGATGTTTTCTTCCTGGCACAACTTCCTTGTGGAGTCGATTACCACCAGCGATTTTTCCTGACCGATACGACTTAGGGACCTTCAAGAAAAGAGCCTACTCCTTTTTAAAAAGCCAGCAACGTATCTGTAATTTCCCTGGTGTTGCAGTTGTTCATGGGCGGCGGTACTCACCACCAGGTGTGCCGCATGCTCGTTTGCACCCTCTCCTATAAAAAAAATCTGGTCTGATCTATGCAGAACGACGAGCTGGTTCGAACGAGAATAACAAGAACGTAGATCGGACGTTGTTAACTATGACATCACGACGTCATACACCTAAGTATCTCTCTGAAGAGTACAGAGAGGCAGTAGCCGGGCTTGGAGGCGTTCCATCTTAGTCTTTGGATGTGACATTGCACCTGTAGCCTTCTTTAGAAGTTGGTTGCAGGTCTCCATGTAATGTAGAGTAGCCCACACGACTTATATGGGTATTTTGGGGATTTTGCTATGGGGAAATGCGGCTGATTCAGAAACTATTTTTGTTTTACAGAAGAGGGCCATTAGAGCTATTTACAATCTAAAACCGAGAGAGTCTCTTAGAGATAAATTTAAAGATTATAATATATTAACTTTGGCCTCTCAGTATATTTACGAAAATTTAATGTATGTTCACAAAAACAAAGATAGTTTTAGTAAAAGAAGTGATATACATTCTGTAAACACTAGAAACAAACACAAGCTAGTGATGCCAGTTTCTCGACTCCACAGAGTCAGCACTTCATTCTTGGGGCAATGTATACGCTATTACAACAAGGTCCCGGAAAGTGTACAGGTTCTCTCTATTACCAAGTTTAAATGTTTTGTTAAGTTGAAACTGTATAAAAAGGGTTATTATAGTATAAATGAATACATGGTTGATAATAACCCCTGGGAATGAGGGATCGCTTCCAAGCAGTTTCTAAAATTTTGTAAATAGTTCGTAATCATTTATATTGTAAGCTGTTATTTAAAAAAAAGTCCCGCTGGGTTTCTTGCTGGTTCTTCCCAGGACAGAGGGTTTTTTTCGAACCAGTGGTAAAGTAAAAAATTACTTTCAATAAGAATTTCACATGTAATGTATATTGAATAAAAAATTATTCTATTCTATTCTATATATTAATACAGCTGTACCTCGCGACTTCGCCCGCGTGAAATTTACTACGATTTCAAGGGTTTTAATTTTTTTGCGCGGAACTCTGATTCTTTTTCTAAAATAAAAGTAGCCTAAGTTACTCCTTATAACATCAGCTAACTGTCAGTGAAAGTACCGTCAAAATTGGTCCGGCCGTTTCGGAGATTAGTCGGAACAAACAGACAGACAGATAGACAAAAATTTTAAGAAGTGTAATTTTGTTATAAGTACCGTTTATACGTTCATATGCATTTAGTAACACGCTGTAATTTTGACATTACAAACAGAAACTTCAATTTTATTTATTTTTATAGATTAATTGTAGTCGTTAGAGTAGTCTAATTAAAGAGATGGTACAAGAAACACGTCTCTTTTCATTGGCACCTTCCAACATGGTGACCCCGCCAGGCGGTGCGCTCGGACAATGTACGCGCACCGCCGCGCCGTGGCCTGCGAAAATTGTTAAAAAAGAATAATAGAAGGATTAACACGTCTCGTCTCTCATTAAATCCTTTCCTACGTTACAGGCTGCTGCCAATTACCACCAAGTGTACTGAAAGTTCATTTGTTATTTTAATTGCATAACATCTGTACAATGCTCTGATCATATTATATAGAGTTTGAAATGAGTGTAGAGAAGAATTGAGAAAAAAGTAGCTAGTTAGCATTAGCACGTGGTGGAGCCATGCTGCAGCTATATTAGTACTATAGTTGTAGCATGAATGGGACGGCTCGACCGGGAAAGGACCACGCTCTCACAGAATACCAGCAAAAAATAGCAGCTTCACGCTGCTGTGTTTCGTATTTATGTAGAGAACCGGAGACCCGTTTTACTGGAAACGAGGCATTAAATCTTAGTCCTCACGGGTGACAACGCATCTGCATTTTGATTCGTAATCGCGGATAAATTTAAATGTCTATGGGCCACAGCATCCACTTACCATCAGGTGGATTGTGTGCTCGTTTGTCACCCTTATGCTATAAAAAAATAATTAAATTTTAATCCTCATGACATTTCTGTCCAAGCTCTATCTCCTCACGATTTTTGCCTTCACCGCAAAGCCTATAGGTAAGTAATAAAAATTGCAATAATCAATTTTCTAAGTCGCCCAGCCTATAAGCTTCTACGAGTAGGTACAACTTACTCCGAGATATCGATTTCAAATAATACTAACTGTTCAGAACGTTGTAACCTTTTTTATAAAATTGTAAACAGGTTTCAAGTTAGAAAGACCGCACTTCTGTTGCAGTGATATGATCCCAGGAAATGCCTTTTCATTTATAATGTAAGATGCATTACGTACTGGCCATTATGATTTTGTTAATTGATTAAATAAAACCAGGTTAATTAATTTTTGATATTTATGTCCTGATACTGCATTTTTCTACATGTGACAGTTGTTTGCTTTTTTTTAATTTCCACGAGACAGTATTTTCCTCCCCTAAGTTTTCTTGTTGTCATTACTTAGCCGAGTACTAAGAGGGAATGCCTCTTTTCCAGTAAAAAGGGTCTCCGGTTCTCTACACTCACCATACGAAGCACAGCAGCATTAAGCTGCTATTTTACACTGATATTCTGTGAGAGCGTGGTCATTGATCGGTCTAGCCGACCCATTTGTGCTACAACTATACAATTAATATAGCTGCCGCATGGCTCTACCACGTGAGAAATATCAGCGCAATGTACCATGTCTGCGCAATTAAAAAAAATCGAGGATATGTGAATTCCGATTAACCCTTTTTTATAGGATAAGGGTGACAAACGAGCACACAGTCCACCTGATGGTAAGTGGTTGCTGAGGCCCATAGACATCTACATCTATCCTCTATTACAAATCAAGATGTAGATGCGTTGTCACCCGTGAGGACTAAGATGGAATGCCTTTTTACTGAAAACGAAGCAAACGGTCCTCAGGGGTGACAACGCAACTGCATTTCAATTTTTAATCGAGGATAGATGCAGGTGTTTATGGGCCACTTTCACTTAACAACAGGTGGACTGTGTGCTCGTTGGTTACCCTTATTGTCTAAAATCACAGATTACCCCCTAAGAGCCTTACAACCCTAGCTACAGCAAGCATGTGTTGCACGCGTTTGTGGCCCTGTATGCGGAATCTTTTAGAGGGTAATCTGTATCTAAAATACATCTAGTAATGTATTCGATACTTCTTGTTGAATCGTAGTCAATGAAACTGCCGTTATGGCTTTGATCGGTATCATTAATCCGCCATACAAAAACCGATGAACTATTTTCTCGTAGTTACACAAACAAAGTAGCTTCATTCCCAAATACTCTTTTTATTAGCGGTCGGTCAGTTTATGTACACTCCAATCTATTTTGCACGTCGTGCACTGTAAACAAGTGATTCTCAAACTTTTTTTTGGTTCAGCTCTTTGCTCCATTCAAATAAATTTTGACCACGGATTTCGCAGAGGCGTAGGAAGTGGTGGTTAAAATCGGAGCCTACAGACACCCCCCCCCCCTGCTGCGACAATGCTACAACCATAATTCATCTTCAAAGAAACTCATTTTTAGATATTTTATTGCACACATCGAACGCGAAGCGGTAGTGCTCTATTGTCACCAAATCAAAAAATCGCGATCCACTCAACTTAAATCACTTCCACCGGTTTTATATTGCACTTACATAATAAAAAAATACACCAATAGCAAGAGGAGGTTTGAATTAATACTTCTGACGTAGTTACAACATTATTTATTTCGATTATTATTAAAAAAATAACTTGGAAGTCAGTTGGTCGGTATGGATGCGAACAAGATATATTTGGAAAAACTGAATTAATCACTTTGGTTTTTTTATTAGATTTAGATTTTAATCTTTAGGAAGCCTGTTGAATTTCAATATTGTAAACCGTCCCGTTCGAGGTGTGCACTTTTGGATTTTTCAAAATTTTAAATTATTGATGTTTCGAGTGCTTTGAGACCTACAGCTAAATAAATGCTGTATTTATTTATGTATACATATGTATATTATGTAGTATAATGTATATATATGCGTATATTTATATATATTTTATGTAAGGTATTGAATTGTAAGGTTCTCGAGTGGCAGCCTCGTCTCCTCACTAGATGGAGTGACGACCTGGTAAGACATGTGGGAAATCCATGGATGGGTGGCTCAGGACCGTGCTTTGTGGCATTCCTTGCGGGTGGCCTATGTTCAGCAGTGGACCTTGTGAATGGCTGTAGTGATAATGATTTATATGTGTTCGCACTTTGCACCCATAACATCTCTGCTTAGCCTGAAGGTACACTTGTAGAGAATGCCTTGCTGCATTGAGTCTACCTTTTTAGTGTTCCGTACCCGAAGGGTAACCAACAAAAAAAAAGCCTCCGATGTCCGTCCGTCTGTCAGCGGGCTGTATCTCATGATCCGTAACAGGTAGACAGTTGAAATTTTCACAGAATATGTATTTCCGTTGCCGCTATAACGAAATAAAAATAAATTAAAAATTAAGGGGGCTCCCCTTAAAGGGTATCCAGACCACTCCCTCCAATAATTCCGTCAATCAAGGGCCAACTGAGAGGTCTTCCTTCGGCTGGTCTTTATCTTGAATCTCCAATGACACCTACGTTGGGTTCGGGCGGTCAACGAGGCGTAGGTGAACCCCGTGAAGGAGTATCACAAGAGAGCGTCTGAAAATCCTTTCTCAAAAGAAAAGTTCAGACGGGGATTACGGGTCTTCCTGCGGTCGCCCCGGTCCCGACGTCTTCTTAGTGTGGACTGTAATTCCCCTACTAGAAACGTGTTTTACGATGGTACGGAACGCATTCGCAGTGGCCGGCTCTTTTGTACTTGGTGTGCCAATAAAACCTTAATAAGCTAATTAAATAAAATTACTTCGTATTAGGTGATAGGGCTGTCCTGTCTAGAAATTCGTCTTGGTAGATACCAGCGTCTTAACTGTTTCTGCCGTCAGATAGCAGGACTTGAACTGCTGTGTTTCAGTCTTTAGTTTAAGAGGTTACGAGTGAGGCTGTGAGGCGTTCCATCTTAGTCCCCAGAGGTGACAACGCATCTGCAACCTTCTTTGTTTGAGTATGTAGTAGAGCCACGCTGGTTGTAGCACGGGGTAGGACCACGCTCTCACTGAATACCACCGTAAAATCATAGCTTCATGTTTTGTGTTGTGAGTGTAGAGAGCCGGAGATCCTTTTTACTGGAAACTAGGCATTCTATCTCAGTCCTCACGGGTGACAACGTATTTTGATACTTTATCGAGGATAAGTGTAGATGTCTATGGGCCGTAGCATCCACTTACCATCAGGTGGACTGTGTGCTCGTTTGTCACCCTTATCCTATAAAAAAAGGGTTGGCTGTAGGTGTCTACGGACTGCAGTATCCCCTAACCATCAGGTGGATTGTAAGTTTGTTTGTCACTTCAGTTTCACAAACAATTTACAGTTTGAGTACCGTTGATGTTTATGAACACTGGATCGATATACATAGCGATCAATCTCCTATGCCGAATTGTTACTGGATGATATTTTTTTTATTTTTAGGTTTCCGTAGCTCAAAAGGAAAAAACGGAACCCTTATAGGATCACTTTGTTGTCCGTCTGTCTGTCTGTATGTCAAGACCCTTTTTCTCAGGAACGCGTGGAGGTATCAAGCTGAAATTCATATCAAATACTCAAGTCTACTGTCCCATAGAGCTGTGAAAAAATTAAACTTCTGAGCCAATGCAATCAAAAGATACAGCCGTTTATGCCGTAAATTTTCGACATTCGCAAGGGAATCAAAACACACAGGGTACTTTTCGTGAACTCACAATCTTGAAATTTGGTACGAAGCAACGTTTTATAGCACAGATAAAGGAAAAATTGCGAAAAGCATACATTTTTAGTAACATCAAATAATAAAATATTTTTAATAATTTTAAACTTATATAGGTACCTAAAGATTTGTTCGGAACCCTCGGTGCGCGAGTCCGACTCGCACTTTGCCGGTTTTTTATATACAAAATCTATCAATACTGTTTCTTATATCTCGATATACCACTTGAGTCAAGATTACTCATATGGTTAAAATATATGCTAGGTTTTACGCATTTACCAACCATGTAATAAGATCACAATATAATACAAGAGCCGTGGTAGTGACGGGACTTTCACTGGCAGACAGCTGATGTTATAAGGAGTAACTTAGGCTACTTTTATTTTAGGAAACAATTAGGGTTCCGCGCAAAAAAAGCTCATGAAATCCAATCGTAATAAATTCCACGCGGGCGAACTCGCGGGAAACAGCTGGTCTATAAATAAACTGATTAAAAACTGGTCTGCCTGCGATTATTGCAAAACTCTCATTATCCTTATAATTTAACTAAAAAGGTTTTAGTACATGTCGTGGCCAGATAGCAGAATTGCTCATAAGAATTGCACATTTATTCTGTGCTACTATTAACTTTATACCTATCTCTTCTTTATACGTATTTACTCTATATTATACGTATCTACTCTGTATACCTATCTCACGAAGTTCACAAGTGTACCTGAGACAAACGGGTCGTTTCCGCCACCTCGTTACACCGAATCGCGCGGTGACGCGTCCTTCATCTGGGACTAAATTTCATGACCGCTCTTGAGTACCCATTTGGCTCGCACACAAATCTCATGTGTTTTATAACAACTGGGTGCCATTCCTCGGTTTGACTGCCTCGTTAGTCTAATGGTTGTAAACCCCGTTGCTAATCATGATGTCCCGGATTCGAATAACAGGTCGGGTCAAATACATACATACATAAACACTCACGCCTGTCACATAGAGGGGTAGGCAGATATTACGGACTTCCATTTGGCGCGATCCTAACACACCTCTCGTCTCCTTTACATCCATATATCTACGCATACACGCTCGTCAGTTAAGGTTACTCCTAATCTGGCCCATTTTCAATGTATCGCCGATTTGGTCGATAAACCTTCGTCTAGGGCGTCTCTTCCCGACTCTGCCGTTCACTTCTGAAACATAAATTTGCTTTATCACTCTTTCCTCATTCATTATTTCTGCATGACCAAACCACCGAAGCATTCCTTTCCTAATCCTGGTCACAACGTCATCTTGTAAACCACACTCTTCTCTTATCATACAATTTCTCACCCTGCTATTCAGAAAAATTGGAATTTTTTTTTTATAGGATAAGGGTGAAAAACGAGCACACAGTCCACCTGATGGTAAGTGGTTGCTGCGGCCCATAGACATCCACATCCATCCCCCGCTACAGATCAAAATGCAGATGCGTTTTCACCCGTGAGGACTAAGATGGAATGCCTCATTTCCAGTAAAAAGGGCCTCCGGCCACCTGCACTCACCAAGCGAAACGCAGAGGTAAACCTCTACTTCACGCTGGTATTCTGTGAGGTCGTGGTACCACCCCGGTTCGAGCCGGCCCATCCATGCGACAGCAAAAGCTCCCGCCTGGCTCTACCACGAAGAAAATCGTCACGTTTTTCTAATAAGATGTTCTCATCAGCAGCCCGGAGTCGGGAACTTGGTCATGTTTCACCCCCGTGCTTCAGAAAGCAAAACACTCTGTTATAAATGATAGTAGAAAACGAAATGAAGTTAAAATAAAACTCTAAACTCCTACTCGTTTAAGCAGACACAAGCTAGTAGTACCAGTTACTCGACTCCGTCGATTCAGTGATTCATTCTTGGGGCGATGTATACGCTTTTACAACAAAATTCCAGAAAATATACAAAATATAACATGTGCAAAGTTTAAAAAGTTTATTAAACTAAATTCGTATAAAAAGGTTATTATAATATTAAAGAATTTATGGATGATAATAACCCCTGGAAATGAGGTGATCGCCACAAAGCTATTTCTAATTTGTTGTGTTGTTAATTTGTGTATCATACATGATTGTAAGCTGTTATTAAAAAAAAAAGTCCCGCTGGGTTTCTTGCTGGTTCTTCCCAGGACAGAGGTTTTTTTTTCGAACCAGTGGTAATTAAACAAAAGAGTGACTTTCAATAAGTATTATTTATAATCTACATTGAACATTGAGTTATATGTACTACGTACTAGAGAAGCCATTCCAAACAAAAATTGTGTCCTACTCTATGCCTTCGCGCATGCGCGGGAGTAGTAGTCGCGCATGGGCGAAGACTTTATTTTGATATAAAATAAGATATTAATATAAAATAAATATAAGAATTTAATATAAAATATCTTAATTTAATCTAAACAAACATTTCTAAATAAAATGTAATAATAATTATTATATGGAATTCACAAATCTTCAATTTACGCAATATTTAGTTTGTACGGATTGCAGTACAGTTCAGTTGAACATAGTCAATGTTCGGAATGGCTTCTCTAGTACGTAGTACATATAACTCAATGACATTGAATAAAAAACTTTCTGTTTATGTTTCACTTAATATATATATCCCAGAATAAAGAAAAAGTAAGTGGCAGGCAACTAGCTTCTAGTTCAGATATTCCACTAGTGTAAATCATCACAGTGATGCTGCCTGTCTTGGTAGTTCCCGCTTTTAGTAGAACATATAAGGTTATAAGATAAGATGATTTATTTGTTAGAATATGGTACATTTAAGTTGTTACAGAATAATTGAGATCCTAAATATTCTGCAGTTTCCTGCGTACAAATATTTTCAGACAGATTATGTTACAATTTAACAGAATACCAAGACATTAATTATTATAGAATATAAATATACTTACAGCTATGTAGCATTTATATAAAAACAAAAATGTCAATCAATTAATTCATAGTATTTTTTAGTTAAAACATATCAATAAATTAAGTCGAGATTAATTTCAATAATTACAATTCAAGTCAAATTTATCATTTAAGAAGTCATTTATAGAGTAATAACATTTATTTAAAAGAAACTGATATAATTTACGTTTAAAGATTCCTATGTTCATTTTTTTGAAACAAACAGGCAATTTGTTGTAAACATGTATTGCCATGCAATATACATTTTTTGAGTAAAGTTGTATTCTTTGCTTTGGTACAAACAACTTATGCATGTTTCTATTAGTCCTAATTATAACGTCGTTTTGTTTTTCAAATAAATTACTATTTTTGTGAACAAAGACAGAAATTTCGTAAATATATAATGCAGGAAGTGGCAATATTTTATATTTGCGAAAAAGAGGAATGCAACTATCAAATTGATGTGCTCCACACATTGACCTTATACATTTTTTCTGCCCGCGAAAAGCTCTAATTAAATCGACAGAATTACCCCAAATTATTAAGCCGTAACGTAGGATCGAAGAAACATATCCATGATAGGCAGAAAGTGATGCCTCTATGTTAGCCACTCGACTTAAACGATATAGAACAAAGACAAATTTATCTAATTTTTTACATAGGTTATCAATATGTGTCTTCCAATTACAGAACTTGTCTATTGTTATACCTAAAAAGTTTGTATGGTCAACTTCTTCGATGACGTTTTTCCCATATTCGATTTTAAGTGGTGCTTGTTTGCTATTATATGTCTGAAATCTTATCATTTTAGTTTTTCCGATGTTAACTTGTAAATTATTATGCCCTAACCAATCTATTATTTTTTCTAGAGTACTATTTATTTCGTATTCGTAGTCAAAAGGTTTATTATTTTCAATATTAATGGTAATGTCATCAGCATACAGCACACATTTGTGTGTAGTTATATTGGAAAGATCGTTTATGTATATTATGAATAATAATGGTCCTAGTATACTTCCTTGCGGCACTCTGAAATTATTTTCGCCATATGGTGATCTATAATTTTTTTTACGATGTCCAGAGTAGCTTGATATCTCAACGCACTGTTTCCGTTGACTTAAATAGTCTTTTTTAAATAAAACTAATTTTACGGATTTTATCGCGTATATTAACTTATTTTATATTCCCGACGTTTCGAGCACTTTACAGCACCCATGGTCACGGGGGGGACTGAGGTGTATGACGTCCCAATGTCATAGTTAACCACGGCTACCTCCAGATTAAAAATTATTAATTTTTGTTCTTTTTTTTGTTGTTTTAATCTGGAGGTAGCCGTGGTTAACTATGACATTGGGACGTCATACACCTCAGTCCCCCCCCCCCGTGACCATGGGTGCTGTAAAGTGCTCGAAACGTCGGGAATATAAAATAAGTTAATATACGCGATAAAATCCGTAAAATTAGTTTTATTTAAATGTGTAGTGTTCGCGTAAATATAAGAAATCATTAAATAGTCTTGTATTAACTTTAATGCATTAGCTCTTATACCATATCTGTTGAGTTTGTGTAACAATAATTCGTGGTTAACAAAGTCAAATGCCTTTGACATATCGATGGAAATGGATGTTAAAGGTATTTTGTTGTTTAGGCTGGTTGTTATAAGTTTTACCAAGTTAAAACATGCTAAAGTCGTTGACTTGTGTTTTGTAAACCCATATTGCTCAGGTTTTAATATTTTATGTTTGGTAAAGAAGTTATAGATTCTGGTATGTATGGCCTTTTCAAATACTTTAGACAAAACAGGTATAAGTGTTATAGGACGATAATTGTTAATATCACTTTTATAGCCTTTCTTGTATAGTGGTCTAACGATAGAAAATTTTAGTCTGGTTGGGAATATGCCTTGAACAAAAGCTAAATTAATAATATGGGTCAGTGGGAAAGATAAGTATTTAGAGCATTGTTTTAAGACTTTAGTACTAATATCATCGTAACCTGTAGAATTTGTATTATTTAAGGAATTAATTATTTTTATAATGTCAGTGTTATTTATAGGAACTAGATAAATAGAATTGGGATAAAATGTCAATTTAGATGCATAGTCATTATTGGTTGTTATTGTATTTGATGTTTTAATGTCATTAGTTAAATTTATAAAGTAATTGTTAAACACATCCGCTATTTTATGTGACTGATAATATGTATTGTCACTAGAAGTTATTGAAGTTATGTCATTACTAACTGCCACATCGATATTAACGTTTTTTATTATTCGCCACGCTGCCTTACTTTTGTTGTTAGAATTAAGTAGGTAGCGTGTATTGTCAAGTTTCTGAGCTTGCTGTATACATTTCCTTAAAATGTTTGTATATTTGTAATATATTTTCTTATTTCTTTTTTTGTTTGCTGTAGAAAGACGGTATTTCAAATTAAAACGTCTTTTATTAATGCTACATTTTTAATACCCCTTGTAATCCATTTGTTTTTAATAGGTTTGTTTGTTATTTTTACAATTATTTTAGGGAAACACAAATTATAAAATAAGGTCAGAGTATCATGAAAGTAGTTGAAAGCCAAATTAGTATCCTCGGCTTCATATACATCAGCAAATGATAGGGCTGAAATATAGGACACAAATTTTTTCACGTTTTCATTACTAAGGTCTCTTTTTTCCTCAAACCAAATCGAATTCCTAATATGACTTACATTTATATTTTCCGGAAAAGTTATTGTATATAAGGTTATTACAAGCAATTAGTTCTTCGCGCGCGTATGTCCAGTGCAGTGCGCGTTGGTTGACACTTTTTCACATGATTGAGAAGCATAAAAATACCTGACACATTTTAGTTTTTTTTTTATAAAGACAGGGGTGAGAAACGAACACACACCACCTAATTGTAAGTAGATACATTACCTTCAAGAAAGGAGCTTACACCTTTCTAAAAGGCCGGCAACGCATCTGCAATTCCCATAGTGTTGCGGTTGTTCATGGGCGGCGGTAGTCACTTACAATC
Organism: Parnassius glacialis; assembly: GCA_033319125.1. Classification (NCBI taxonomy): domain Eukaryota; kingdom Metazoa; phylum Arthropoda; class Insecta; order Lepidoptera; family Papilionidae; genus Parnassius; species Parnassius glacialis. The sequence goes on along the minus strand of JAVANC010000004.1, from coordinate 72,274,705 downwards.
AGGTGAGCCGCATGCTCGTTTGCCCGCTCTCCTATAAAAAAAACATTACTGTTAGAATCTAAATGCAAAAGCCGTTGGTCCTGCGCCTGCTCTCTCTCCGGTCGTGCCGGATTACTGTCCAGAGTGAGGCAATAGAGAGTGCAGATGGCTAGACTCCGTTGAGGCTGGCCGCCGAGAATGAAACTCAGTCTGGAAGACATTATTATTTCTCGTTCTATTAAAGTTATATATACCATATCCCATAATTGGCCACAAGCCACACAATTCTAAAACTACTCAGCAATGCATGTTAGACTTTGCTAACTTAAAGGTCTTTTTTGGTGACGGTTTAATAGTGAGTAACTCATGCCCAAATACAAACACGCTGCTCAATTTTAAGATGGCGTCAAGTCCCGTGCTCTCTCTATCGCTTTAAGTCAAAGTGTCTGCGACAGCACGAGACTTAACGACATCTTAAAAATTAAGTATCGTTTGATGTTACTTATTATTAACATATTGTTACAGTTAAGTTGCAAGTTAAAATTTAACGTGAAGTTATAAAAGTAGAATGAATCTTTTTTTTTGTTAAGTTGGTAGGCATGGTTAATCTCTTGACACATTAGGACATACACGATTTAGTTAACACGTGGTAGAGCCACGCTGCGGCTATATGTTTGTAGCATAAATGTGTCGGCTCGACCGGGGTAGGACCGACTCTAACAGAATACGAGCGTAAAATAGCAGCTTATCACTGTTGTGTTTCGTATGGTGAGTGTAGAGAACTGGAGACACTTTTTACTGGAAACCAGACATTGCATCTTAGATCTCAGGATGACAACGCATCTGTATTTTGATTCTTAACTGGGGATGGATGTGTATGGGCCACAGCATCCTCATACCATCAGGTGGACTGTGTGCTCGTTTCTCCACCTTATTCTATAATGAAAGTTAACTGGTAAGTTTGTTTGGCGAATCGTGACGTTCGGAGTTTTTGAAGGTTTTTTTTAAATAACGTAGTAGACGAAAACTACACACTATGATACTATAATAAAGTTTGTTCCTGAATACTTAGTGAAAAAAGACCTATTTCCAGTAGCGACAAAATATCTATACAAAAAAATAAAAAATGAAGTGCATCTTTGTAATGTCAAAATAACAGCTTTTTACTAAATGCATATGAAAGTATATACGGTACTTATAACAAAAACACATTTTTTTTAATTTTGTCTGTTTGTCTGTCTGTTTGTTCCGACTAATCTCCAAAACGGGTAGACCGATTTTGGCGGGACTTTCACTGGCAGATACCTGATGTTATAAGGAGTAACTTAGGCTACTTTTATTTTAGAAAAATAAAAAAATAATACCCTAAATTACACGCGGGCGAAGTCGCGGGGAACAGCTAGTCTATACATCTATACAAATAAATAAAATTAAAGTGTCTGTTTGTAATGTCGAAATAACAACTTTTTACTATATGCATATGAAAGTATATGCAGTACATATACAAAAAACACGATTTTTAATTTTTTTGTCTATCTGTCTGTTTGTTCCGGCTAATCTCCAAAACGGCTGGACCGATTTTGACCGAACTTTCACCGGCACATAGTTGATGTTATAAGAAGTAACTTAGGCTACTTTTATTTTAGAAAAGGAATTAGGGCTCCGCACAAAAAATGAAAACCCATGAAATCCAATCGTAATAAATTACACGCGGGCGAAGGCGCGGGGAATAGCTAGTACAGAATATAATTTTAGTTGTATTCTAATGCACATTGAATTACTGTATCCCTAATTGGTATCTTATGTTCAACTTTAGACAAGAAGTAATTAATGGATTCTGACATCCGTAATGCAGGCAAACACTCTTTTTAACCGACTTCAAAAAGGAGGAAGTACTCAATTCGACTGTATCTTTTTTTTATGTGTTACCTCATAACTTTTTACTGGGTGAACCGATTTCGATGATTCTTCTTTTATTTGAAAGCTGGTGCTTCTCATGTGGTCCCATATAAATTTGATCAAGATCTCACCAATAGTTTTTGAGTTATTCTTAATTATTTATATTGAAGTCGGTTGTACAAAATTTTTGATTTTTAATTATATCACTGAATCTATGAGAGGAACATTAGCGTTTAAGAAACTGAGGTGAAGCACCAACGTTTCAGGAAATCTGCAGTATGTCAACATGTTCAGGATCTTCCCAACCATTACATTAGATTTGATAGACCACAAATCCTCGCAAAAGAACACCGATTCCTACCAAGGATGATTCGCGAGGCTATTGAAATTAAAAAAAAATCGTGTGAATACTTATGACCGCACGCAGGAAGTTATACTTTATTAACGTAACAAAACAAAAATAAGTAAAAATAACATAAATAAAACACGTGTTGTAGATAGTGTTATAGATATTTGAATATCTAACTTAAATATAGTTTTCCCACTATAATTTGAGAGACAGTTACCCACTGAAGTTGCCGCTTTTAAGTGGCAGTGTGCGCGCGCATCGTAACCACTTTTTTATTACGTGGTACAGCCATGCTGCAGCTGTATTAGTAGTATAGTTGTAGTACGAATGGGTCGGCTCGACCGGGGCAGGACTACGCTCTCACAGAATACCAGCGTCAAATGGCAGCTTGACACTGTTGTGTTTCGTATGGTGAGTGTAGAGAACCGGAGACCCTTTTTATTGGAAAGGAGGCATTCCATCTTAGTCCTCACGGGTGACGACGCATCTGCATTTTGATTCTTTATTGAGCATATATGTAGATGTCTATGGGCCGCAGCAATCACTTACCATCAGTTTTCTTTTATGGGAAAGGGTGATAAACGAGCACACAGTCCATCTGATGGTAAGTGGTTGCTGTGGCCCATAGACATCTACACTTATCCTCGATAAAGTATCAAAATACGTTGTCACCCGTGAGGACTGAGATAGAATGCCTAGTTTGCAGTAAAAAGGATCTCCGGCTCTCTACACTCACAACACAAAACATGAAGCTATGATTTTACGGTGGTATTCTGTGAGAGCGTGGTCCTACCCCGTGCTACAACCAGCGTGGCTCTACTGCATACTCAAACAAAGAAGGTTGCAGATGCGTTGTCACCTCTGGGGACTAAGATGGAACGCCTCACAGCCTCACTCGTAACCTTTAAACTAAAGGCAAAAACTAATACAGCTGCAGTATGTCTCTTCCACATATAGATCAGCTCAATTTTAAAATATAAAACATAAACAAGTTTATACACGTTCGTAATTTTGCAGCATAATTTGTAATCATTAAACCCGTACATGGTAAAAATATTATTTAATTTATTGTGTGGCGATGAAAAAAAACCATTTTAGTGAATGCATTTTCTACGATGAAAAAAATTACTCGATTACTCAAATGAATAAAATTGATTATAATTGTTAATAAGTTTGATTACCGTTGACAAAAACAACTACAGAATCTATTTTAATTAAATCTTTATCAGATATTCATTACGCAAACAAGCAATTAAAAAGAAATTGATTTGGAGACTATTTGATTAAATATTCTCGAAAATGCGAGACGAACTAGAATTCCTAACTTTTTTTTTAATTTATTTATTAACATATGCATGTTATATTGCAATACAATACTGGCATGCAACCCAGTTAGTAGTCACATTTACTCTTGAGATATATTAAAAAAAGTTGTCAAATCTCTTTAAAAAGGGCGGCGGCAGCGCCATTTTGGAATGAGGTGAAATATTTGACAAAGGAGAATGCCAGATCGTGCCCCCCACCTTGTACAGAAAAGATAAAAACATGAAAAATGATTTTATGAATTTCGAAGTTTTTTGTGATAAATCGTTATTTTGTACAACTTGCGGTAAAATATTATTAAAAAAAAAAAGAAATTCAACAATTAATATTTACATTTCCGGTCCTTTCTAATAACACCTGCGTTTCTTTGTACAAATAAGTACACACGTACGCATAAAGTATCAAACAATACTTATTTCTATTAAAATATAAGTCTGTCATATAAAAATGTTACTTATCAATTTTTATTTTCAATCATTATTATAAGTCGATAATAATCACGAATTGTATTAGATAATTACTGAATAACAAACATTGATTTTCGTACAATTTGTGAAATGATACCATTGAGTTATATGTACTACGTACTAGAGAAGCCATTCCGAACATTGACTATGTTCAACTGAACTGTAGTGCAATCCCTACACTAAACTAAATATTGCGTAAATTGAAGATTTGTGAATTCAATTAAATTCTTATTATTAAGTACAATTTATTTAGAAATATGTTTGTTTAGATTAAGTTAAGATATTTTATATTAAATTCTTATATTTATTTTATATTAATATCTTATTTTATATCAAATTAAAGTCTTCGCGCATGCAAGAATACTACTCCCGCGCATGCGCGAAGACATAGAGTAGGACACAATTTTTGTTTGGAATGGCTTCTCTAGTACGTAGTACATATAACTCAATGAATGATACACACACGCCATTGTGCCAAATGCCAATATAGTAAGTACGTATGTCATATTAATGTCGAATATTTTCACCACAAAACACAATTACCCTCTACCAAGAGATTTTCACACATTGACTAATTTGTGCTGGTGAAATATATTAAATTATATAATATGATTATGTAACATAATTAAATAAATTATATAACATTTTTGCTTGTGCTGATTCCCGCTTTCTTTACCGTTGCACATATACCTGCTTTTGCTGACGACTTATGTTTTTATTAATATACGGACTCGATCACGCCTACTTATTGACTTACTGCTAACTACTACGGGCATTCTGATAATTGCATCCACGGTGTTAAGGTGCACTAATTGTCATCATTGCGTCGATAGGATGCAGGGGCGTTTTGTGTCCTCATTTCGATTTATAATCTTAACTCTTCTTTCAACGTGGAGATCTTTGCAATAGATATATATTTATAGCTTTTTATATAGTTGATAATTTATGGTCTTGCCGTTGTCGTAAAATTGGTTACTAATCTGTAAATATTTACACCTTTTTCAATACATGTCTTGAAAAATAATTCTGTAAATAATATAACTCGTTTACATGACTAGGACGTAGATTGTATGAAAAACAGGTGATGCTAGTCTTATATTGTGTAAGGGCCTTTTAGATCCTGTACAAGAGAACCCTTTTCCCAATGTTACTGATCATTATATAATTATGCTCCTTAAATTCTTATTTTATATCATTAGCGCCTGACGCCTCCATTAAGGTTTGCCTGGATGAGGCCGCTGTTTAGCTGTAAAGCCACCTAATTCTACATAAAGGAGAATGGGATTTTTGGGCCTGAAGTTAACTAATTGGCTTATACTTTAAAAATTGGCTATATTTTTCTAAAGTAAAATACAAAAAGTAGCTCTTTTTACAATCTAGATTTCTAAAAAACAATAAAATAAGACATAAGTTAGAAAATCGATTGTAGTGTATTCTTTATGTTAATAAATCTATTACCATAAAGAATACACTAGTGAAATTCTCGTTTCTGAATGTTATCTTCCAATAAAAGGTATGTTAAACTGGAATGGTCATTTGGGCAAAATCACTTAAAGTTTTAATTTTTAGTTATTATATCTTATATCATTATGTTATAGCCCACTCTGATGTAATTTTTTTCATTAAATACTCTGCTAAAGATTTTTTCATTACATACTCTGTTAAAGTAGCAGAGTTTATGATATTAAAAAAAATATTTTCCCAAGTTTTGTTTTTGTGTATATCGGCAGCACTAAATGAGCACTAAATTATTATCTCATATCATTAGGTGATAATCCACTTGGATGTCAATTTTTTCATTACATACTCTGCTAAAGATGTCAAAGTAGCAGAATTTATGATATTAAAAAACTATATATTTTCCCAATATTTGTTTTTGCGTATATCGGCAGCACTAAATGAGCACTAAATTATTGATGCTTCTATTTGGTGCTGTATTAAGCGGTTATCGTTTTAATAGGTAGAACACTGCTGGCTCAATTAAATGCTAGCAGTTTTCTCATTTTTGATCAAGCTATTTTGGCGTGAAATTTAAATTTGCAGCACTAAATTTTTAGCAAAAATTTAAGTGATTTTGCTCAAATGACCATTCCAGCTTAACAGACCTTCCAATAGACGACTTCTTATTTTGAAACTTGACTTGATAGTTCAAACTTCAAACTATTTACTTACATATATAAGAAAAAAACAGATTTTCGATTCGATTTGAAACGAGCGCTATATAAATTGAACGTTTTAATATCTATTTTCGATTATTTTTGTTTTGTTTTTTTTTCTGTGTTAACTAGGGAGATAAAAGAAATGCGTACATATCTACAAAATAATAATATAAAATTCAAAATATCAAAATCCAACAAGTAACACTTACAACAACAATTCAAGTAATCGATCTGAGATCGATATCCCTAATATTCACTTCACTTAGTTGTTGTTGTTTTAACTTTCGTTAACCGTTTCACTCCTTCGTTTCATTATTAACCACAACTTTTTTGGTGATTTTATAATGATCCTGCTTTTATATCTTAAAGTAATTATAGTGAAATATCACCTGTTACAGTGTAGGTAATAGATAATCCCACTTTTACTTATTCTACAATAACTTAGCTCCTAAATTGACAAATCTTGCCAGATTATCAGCTATGAATTGTTTATATATACGCTTTCTACTGGTCCTACTTCCATCTTGTTAACACTTGGGCCCAAGAATGTATGGAGACGTCTCCTTCTCCTTTATAAAAAGTTTGTGTTGTGTATATATATACATATATATGTATATCAGATTGTCGATATATATATATATATATGTATATACACTAGCTCGCCGGGCAGACGTTGTTCTGCCCTTTCTAACGAACCTTCCTATAAAAATCCTTAAATTCGTAATAAAAAAAATTAAGGGTCTTTTATCGGGATAAAAACTATCCTATCACTCAAGTTGGACCAAACTGCACACAGTGTGCAAATTTTCATTGCAATCAGTTTAGTAGTTTAGGGAGTTAACCGCGGACAAACAATGTGACACGTAATTTTTATATATAAAGATAGCCCAACAGATGGTACAGGTGTTCGAACACTAAAAATTTAAATATAAACAGTTCCGCGAATAGGTTAGTCGCCTCGTCATACAAAAAAAAAAAACACTTTAGTCCGTCCGTAAGTAACAGGTAACGCACAATTAGGGTAATTGTTCACTTGGCTTTTGTGTTTTGTATTCAGCACCATTTCAAGAATCGTTAACCTCTCCAAGGTTCTGTAAGTTTCAAATGTAAACTACATTTTTTCGGTAAGTGAGCATTAAGATGCATAAAAAAGTATTCTTCTTCTTAATAACTGGCTTTGGCTCTGGGATCTAGCCCTTCTGAGCCTGAAGTTATAATATATTATAATAATTATCCTTCATAGTATACTGCTTCACAATATGTTGATGCGTCTCATTGTGCAGCCCTTGGGAGATTTTGACGGCAACTTGAGCCAGCAGATAGCTGAACGTTGGCGATGGTATCTCAAGGCTCCTAAGCAAACAGACACCTTATTTTGTGAATCACATCACCATCAGAGCACTTGTTTTCACAGTTTCCACTAATAGTTCACATGCGTAGACACTTAATACACAAAATCGCACCACTTTTACATATCAAAGTCCACTTCAAACCATTATTTAAACAATAATACAGGAGCAGCAAACCGCCGCCGAACAAGGTCCCGCCAAAACTTAAAAAAAGGATTTTTTTCTGCGTTTCCATAGATTATTAACGTGGCAGAGCCACGCTGCAGCTATATTATAGTTGTAGCACGAATAAATCGGCTCGACTGGAACAGGACCACGCGCTCAGAGAATATCAGCGTAAAATAGTAGCTTAATGCCGCTGTGTGTGCTCCATCTTATCTCTCACGGGTGACAACGCATCTGCATTTTGATTCTTAATCGATGATAAATGTAGATGTTTATGGGCCACAGCAACCACTTACCATCAAATGGACTGAACATTTAAATGCGCTAATATTATGCGTATATTTAATAATTTTTGGTATGCAAGTTTACGGAATTTAATTCGTATTTATATATCTGTATCACCCAAAAGTTCACTGGTAGAGAATGCGTCAGACATTAAGTCCGCCTATACATCATGCTTTGCTTTCTGGCGTCCCTTGGGGGAGACCTACGTTCAACAGTGGACTTGACAAGGCTGTAATGGTGATGATGAATGATACATCATGTTGTAAGAAGATAAATAAATAAATGTAAAATAAAATTTTATTGGTAACTCGATTACATGAAGTTTTGGCGGGAACTTCACTGGCGGACTGTTGCTTCAGTTTTATCGTTTTGTAAATGGTTTGAAGTGGATATTTGTACGTAAAAGTGATGCGATATTGTGCATTAAATGTCTGCGCATGTGAACTATTATTGGAAACGACGAAACAAGTGCTCCATTTTCGATATAAACCTCAACTTGTTTTGTTTGCTTTGGCGCCTTACGAACTTGAGATACTGTTGTCATCGACTGTTGGCGAGGTTAAGCCGTCCTTAAAATCTCTTTAAAAGACTTCGCAAAGTTTTACAATATATTTTAAACATACTTTCTTGTTAATTGACACTGGCAAAAGTGTAACCGTTCGAATCAATAACAAATAAAAAAAAATTACAACAGCACCAAAGAGTATATAATCACTACCTATTTGTTTTTCTTCCTGGCCTTAAAACAAAAATATATTGGCAATATGAGTACTTTTGTTCAATAAATAGAAAAATAGATTAGTAATTATACCTTGGCTACAGCGTGACCTATCGTATTATCTCAACAAAACAAATTTAATGTGCGAATGATCTCAACCGGTCAATTCGTTTAAAGTTAGAAGTTACCCAATCAGTAATAGACGTAGCAATATTATAAAGATAAAGAAATAATATTAAAGGCAGTAACATACACGAGTATTAAAGCCTAATCTGTAATCACAAAGTACAATGGCGCCGAGGGAAGTGTTTACACGCTCGGCATATTTTATTAATAGCCATATCGATGAACTGTGATTAACAGTGACTACAAAGAGCTGGTATTGGTAACAGCGATTAATTTACGTGGAAATAGGGCAACGGTTTAAAACAGGTAGATAATATTATGGCAATAAGCCCAGTAGACTAAGTCTGCTTAATCTGTCGATGAGCTTACTGCTTAATGTGGGTTTAGCCGCACTGTCGGTGCGTCGCCCCTTTTAACCGACTTCAAAAAAGAAGGAGGTACTTAATTTGACTGTTTTTTTATGTCTGTTACCTCAGATCTTTTTCTGGGTAAACCGCTTTCGATGATTCTTTTTTATTTGAAAGCTGGTGCTTCTCACGCGGTCCCATATAAATTTGACCAAGGTCTGACCCATAGTTTTTGAGTTATTTTTAATAATTTATATTGCCAACCCGCTTGCTGGCGCCCATCTCCTGATTTGTTTCCCTCTGTCGCCTCTTACGACACCCACGGGATGATATGGGGTAGTGGATATTCTTACAACGCGGTCCAGCAGTGGAGTATATAATCATCATCATCATCATTACAGCCCTTCACAAGTCCAATACTGAACATATGCTTCCCCCAAAAAATGCCACAAAGCACGGCCCTCAGCCACCTACATCCATCGACTTCCTGCACGTCTTACCAGGTCGTCACTCCATCTAATGGGGTGTCTACACTTTGCCTGCCGGTACAAGGCTGCCACTCGAGAACCTTCTTTTCTTTTTTTTATAGGATAAGGGTGACAAACGAGCACACAGTTCACCTGATGGTAAGTGGTTGCTGCGGCCCATAGACATCTACATCTATCCTCGTTTGCGAATCAAAATGCAGATGCGTTGCAACCCGTGAGGACTAAGATGGAATGCCTCATTTCCAGTAAAAAGGGCCTCCGGCCACCTGCACTCACCAAGCGAAACGCAGAGGCAAACCTCTACTTCACGCTGGTATTCTGTGAGGTCGTGGTACCACCCCGTTGCGAGTCGGCCCATCCGTGCAACAGCAAAAGCTGCCGCGTGGCTCTACCACTGTTCTTCGAGCTATATGGCCGGTCCATTGCCACTTCAGCTTACTAATCCGTTGGACTATGTCGGTGACTCTGGTTCTACTGTGGATATTCTCATTTTTAAGCTTATCACGCAGTGAATCCTGGACTATGTAATGAATAATGATTTGATTTATCACAAGTCGTGGCTCTGTGTAAAATTCGAAATCGGAACTCCGTGAAGTTCTCAGGTAGTGTTGCCGCGCCGTCGACAAATATCTTACCTTAATAGATACTTCGTGATTCCAGTCTCTCTCTCTCTATACTTATTGTCTTTACAAGGCAGGAACGCGGGGGAACAATTATTTGTTCAAGGGAGCGAGGTGTGGTAAAGAGTTGTTTGCTTGCGTTACCATTTGTGTAGTCGATCGCAACTCGCGCCTAATCTCGATCATGTATCGAGATTCGATATAATTTGTTTAAAATAATTGATATATATAATGGTTATATATATATATATATATATATATATATATATATATATATATATATAATATATATCTCTTAAACGTTTAAAAAAGCAATGGTAAAAATACTAAATTTGACGGCTATGTGTGTCTATCTGTCTGTTGCGTTTTTTTTTTTAATTTAAAAGCAGGTTTTTTATCGGTGGTTCTTAGACACGTTTTACCAAAATCGGAGCAACCGTTTAAAGATCATCAGCTCTTTTAGTTTCGGGATATTTTAAATTTTTAATTTAAGTTATAGTTATGTAAGGTTATATTTTCCACGAGTCTAGAGTTACTTTATCAAGGGGAGGCTATACCATAAAATGATGACCGATGAAACCCAATGTACGGAATATAATTAACCAAGTGGAATCTAATATGTTGATTCCTTGGCATTAGATTATTTATTCATGAAACAATTCTAGGTTGGGTGCGACCCACCCGCCCTCCTCCCTATATACGTCAATGAAAAAATTCAAGTAGGTTTCTAGTTGAATCTCACTAGGGCAGGTTTTTTTCCGAACTAACGGTAAAAATATAAATGTTTTTCAATAAGTATTCTTTGTAATCTACATTAGATAAAATACTATATTCACTTCTATTGTTTTATTATACGTTGGGACTTTTTAATATTAGATAAACGTGGTAGAGCCATGCTGCAGCTATATTAGTAGTATAGTTGTAGCACGAATGGGTCGGCTCGACCAAGGAAGGACTACGATCTCACAGAATACCAGCGTAAATAGCAGCTTAACACTGCTAGGTTTCGTATGGTGAGTGTAAAGAACCAGAGACCCTTTTTACTGGAAAAGAGGCATTCCATCTTATTCCTCACGGGTAACAACGCATTTGCATTTTGATTTGCGAACGAGGATAGATGTAGATGTCTATGGGCCACAGCAACCCCTTACCATCAGGTGGACTGTGTGCTCGTTTGTCACCCTATCCTATAAAAAAGATGAATTTGCTTCAAGTGTTGAGCGCTGAATTCATTTTTGTGCGTTATGATATCCTCCTTGAGCATTTTGATTCGGTCATTCATTCTTGTATAATGGTATCGTCTTTAGGCTTGGTTTACTAGGCTCTTTTCAGACGGAATGGGTTCATCTGAGTAGGTACCGATCTCATACATGTTTTTCTTGAAATACAGCAGTTCATAAATTATCGAGTTGGTGGTATAGTAATCACTTACCATCGACTGGACAAACGAGCTTGTCACATTTTTATTATGTTACTGGTGATTTAATAATTTCACCTCTCAGTGCTTCCTGTGCTCCTGGTAGATTTTCTTCTATACATTCATCCATTACAGGCTATTAAAATCTATTAAAGTCTGCTGATCACAGGCCTCCTCCATGTTTTATAGGGGGAAATTTGGAAAGCTGCCACGCTTGGCAAGCGGGTTGGCAACCGCGGATTTTTTCTTTTTAGTCGTATTTAGTAAGACGTTGCTGCCTAACTCCTGATTTGTTTCCCTTTGCTGCCTCTACGACACCCACGGGAAAAAAGTTTGACACATAGTTCCTCTGTGTGGGTTTTGAACCCGCTGTGTGACTAAGCTGTTATGAAAATTCGGATTGTAAAAAATAAAGACAGTGTCCAACCAACTTGCGTGTGTTTCACTAAGTGGTCGTTTAAAAATCGAATTCATTCGCAAATCCACCAAAATTCCTTTTTTAAGTGTACATAGTATAAAGCTGTTTTGTGTGTATTTTATAATAATTATCATGGAAACCGCGCGTCTTCTTGCAGAATTATCACTCGAAGGTGGGACAGCCGCACGGGCCGAAGCGTGGCGCAACGGCGGCGGCTATTTGAAGTGTTCGTAAAAGCATCTAGAGTGAGCTTTGAGCCTAAAGAGAGCCAGGCTAGTTTGTTGGTAAACCTCATCGGCTCGGCGGGATACGAGGTGTTCACGACTTTTATTTTCGCGGAGGGCGAAAGCGAAGACTAATTCAATTGAGTTTTAAAGAAGTTCGATAATAATTATTTTGGTACTAAGCCAAATCTAACAGTAATAAGGTTCAAATTCTTCACGCCCAATCAAGTTGGTTGGACATTCTTTGTTTACCCTCCACCTATACATTATTTTACACGGATTAAGACTGTGAGTAGGTATAATTTAATAATTAAAAAAATTCCCGTAAGTAATCAAAGAATTCATCAATGAGGGTTAATAATTTTCCGCTCACCAGATGTCGCTAATTGACAGTGAGGTAAAGGTTTTTTGTTACACAATGCCATTTAATTGAGAAGTTGTTTTTTAATAAAAGTTTATCAGTTTCAAAAGTATTATATTAATACAAAAACAATTCTTCAGTAGTTTTCTCTTTAACTTTTTGCACACTTAACTTTTTTTAAATTTTTCTACTTTGATGAATATCTGTGGTTTGGTTTATTTATTTTTAATCTTATTATTGTAAAATATAGCTAACAGTACAGAAAAAAGCATTACCCTTACATTTTTCGCACAAATTAACTTCCCCGCTACGATATCTGTCAAATCATAGAATGTACGTAATAATTCTATGTGTCATATATTATACCTCACTTTTAAGTGGCGCCGCCCTGGTTGCAGAAAAAGTCGTGGATTTCTTAGTCATTATTCATTAACTTAATTATTGTTGTTGTAAAGTGTGCCGTGTTAATTTTGATAATTCTGTTTACTTTTTGAAGTCTAGGTACATTCTAAATATAGGTAAACTTTCCTTTATGATCGAACGTTGTTAGCGTGATTGTAGCGAATATCACAATACAAAATGCTTTATTTCGTTTGAGACAGTTTGTATACATTTTCATTGTTGAAGTTGTAATTTAAATATAACTTGTGTCAGAAAACTCCGTTGTTCCATAGCGAACTTTTATATTATCTACATAAAACAACTATGATTTTTAATTACTACGTATGATAACAATAGAAACTGTTATTTAGTTTTGTCATCTAATTATAATTAAAATAATCATTTTGAATGAAATAAAATATATTTATTTCTTCTGTTTGTTACTTTTTCTTCGAATTCACTACGGTTTAGAATTGAGGTTCTGACCGTAGGAGTAAAGGCGAAAGGAACTCTGGAGATGTTCAATTGTTAAGCATTTTTAGGGTTCCGTACCTCAAAAGGAAAAAACGGAACCCTTATGGGATCACTTTGTTGTCCGTCTGTCTGTCTGTCAAGAACCTTTTTCTCAGGAACGCGTGGAGGTATCAAGCTGAAATTCTTATCAAATACTCAAATCTACTGTCCCTTGGAGCTGTGAAAAAATAAAACTTCTAAGCCAACGCAATCAAAAGATACAACGGTTTATGCCGCAAATTTCGACATTCTCAAGGGAATCAAAACCTACAAGGTACTTCCCGTGAACTCAGAATCTTGAAATTTGGTACGAAGCAACGTTTTATAGCACAGATAAAGGAAAAATTGCGAAAAGCATACCTTTTTGGTTACATCATATAATAAAAATATTTTTTTTTGGGTGACAGGCGTGAGTGTTTGTATTAAAAATATTTTTTAATAATTTTAAACTTATATACCTATGGATTTGTTCGGAACCCTTCGGTGCGCGAGTCCGACTCGCACTTGGCCGGCTTTTTTGTTAATTAAATTAAATACTAGCATTCCGCCCCGGCTTGAGTGATTTCTGGATCCTGATAATAGCGCCACCTACCGGATGCAACTGTGAATCTATAACATCCAGAGACCAACACAAAACACACATAAAATTTTATGAAAATCGTTCAATTGGTGGTCCTTCGTATATACGGCAAATCATTTTTATTTATTATATATAGATTAAATAAAACTTCTTTACGACTTTTATCGCGTTAAATTCGATTTCAGGTCACAGGGAGAACGATGTGTGTTAATAATTTAAAATTTAAAATGTTGTACAGGTTGGCCCATAAGTCCCTTGAAATTTAAAAAAATAATTAAAAAAAAACTAATGACATTATGAAAAAGGTTTTTATTTTGTCATAATCCTTATAAAATGGGAATTATTTTTTGAAAATTACATCATCTAAATGTAATCCGTTACGATCGCGGCACTCCTGTAAGCGACGTTTAAAATTATCCATCACTGCGCGGCAAGTAAGCTCTGTAATGTTTGCCATTTCTCTTTGGATATTTTCTTTCAGGACGTCAATTGTCCGCGGGTTGGTTTCGTACACTTTAGTCTTAAGATAACCTTATAACAAAAAGTCCATTGGGGTCAGATCTGGACTACGTGGTGGCCAAGGAATATCTCCTCTTCGAGAGATCACTTTATTAGGGAAAAGTTGACGGACGACCGGCATAGCGACGTTAGAGGTATGGGCAGTTGCTCCATCTTGTTGAAACCAGGTCCGCGTATTGAAGCTTGGAAAATTCTGCAACTCTGGTGTAAAAAAGTCCTGGATCATAGCTACATACCGTTGTGAAGTAACAGTAAGCGCGCGGCCTCTGCCGTCCTCAAAAAGTAAGGGCCTATAATGCCATGCGCTGACATAGCCGCCCAAACTATCACTTTAGGACTATGTAAGGGCTTTTGATGTTTGCGATTTGGATTTTCGCAACTCCAGTAGCGACAATTTTGCTTATTGACATGGCCGTTGATGTGAAAGTGAGCCTCATCAGAGAATAACACGTTATTAAACGAAGTAAAGCGGTTCAACATTTCATTTGCGAAATTTAGTCTGTGGATAGTGTCAGTATCTTTTAATTCCTGTACTAACTGAATCTTGTACGGGTGAAGATGTAAATCTTTCTTTAAAATTCGCTGTAACGATGTTCTGGGTAAGTTTAATGCACTGGAACGCTTACGAGTAGACTGGGTAGGATTTTCACGAATTGAGTGTTTCACTACATCGATGTTTTCTTCCGTCCGTGATGTCCTTGGTCGACCTGACCGTTGTTTATCCAACGTCGGACCACTCTCTTCGAACTTAATAACCCAGTTCTTAATCGTTTGAACACTTGGAATGTCTTTAAAGTTGCGTAAATTCTGATATTCTCGAAATTTACGCCGCGCAATGGTAGCCGAATCATTGTTTCGATAAAACTCGCGCACACAAAATGCACGGTCCGCACCGGTGAAACGCTCCATGGCGACTGAATTCCCAGAAACCGTCGGTACTCCCCCCGCACCGCGCGCGCCACTCATGCGCGCCTTTTGTATTTTATTCGAAATTTACATTTCTAACGACTTATGGGCCATCTTGTATAACCGACTTCAATATAAATTATTAAGAATAACTCAAAAACGAATGGTCAGACTTTGATCAAATTTATATGGGACCACATGTGAAGCACCAGCTTTCAAATAAAAAAAAATATCGAAATAGGTTCACCCATTAAAAAGTTATCAGGTAACACACATAAAAAACATACAGTCCACCTAAAACATAAAAACCACCTACAGCTGCGTTTCGGTGCAACTGTTGGCGTGATAAAATCTTTTACGTATATTGCAATAACTAGTTGAATACATTGTTTGAGCCTTTATTTCTTAATTTACCTGAGGCAAATTTCAAACCGTAACCGTGTTAGAATATCTAAAACTCCTTATTGTCCTGTGAGATTGGTAAGAGTCGACAGAGGAAAACTATAACGGAAGGGTATTAGCATCTAGATAACTCAAAATTTAAAAAAAAGGTACGGTTGGTAACCTGCATGCCGCCAATCGTGACAACTAGGGCAAAATACCCCCTATGAGGCAATCTATGGGGGAGGCCTATGTTCACCAGTGGACTAGGCTGTAATGGATGGATGTATATTTAATCTACAAGGAGCACATGACGCACGGAGAGGTGAAATTATTAAATCAACAGTAACATTACAACTATGGCAAAACACCCCCTAAGAGGCAATCTATGAGCGAGACCTATGTTCAGCAGTGGACTTTAGTAGGGATGATGTATGGAGATATATATTTCAAACTTTTCTATCGTCAAAAGTATTGCGCCGGTCTAACATTATTAATATATAGGACGTTACATTTCATAGTACTTAAGTATATGTGTAACAAGAAAATCGTTTAGTTTTCATTACACAGTACTCGAAACTCACCGCTATTATGTATGTTATTGGTGTCTCGGAAACGGATCTAACGATGTGAATGAAATTTTGGGGGTTCCTGATCCCGGAGGCAATGATATTTTTTGTTCTATAGTCTATATCTGAGACTTGAATCCGACTATTAAGACGTGCCTCGCTATTTTATTATTATATTTTCTGAATAGAATAGGATCATTTTTATTTTATTTACCAATAGTTCGGAAAATAACACTGTCCTGGGAAGAACCAGCTAGAAACCCGGCGGGTTTTTTTTAATTGAATTGAATAGGATGGATAAGCGGATTATTAAGCTGAAGTGACAATGGGCCGACAATATAGCTCGCAGAACCTACAACCGATGGGGAAGAAATATTCTCGAGTGGCAGCCTCGTACCACCAGACGAAGTGTAGGCGTCTCGCCCACTAGATAGAGTGACGACTTGGTAAAACATGTAGGAAGTCAATGGATGCTGGTGGCTCGGGAACGGGCATTGTAGCATTCCATTCCTCCATTTATACGTGGTAGAGCCATGCTGCAGCTATATTAGTAGTATAGTTGTAGCACGAATGGGTCGGCTCGACCGGGGAAGGACCACGCTCTCACAGAATACCAGCGTAAAACAGCAGCTTAACGCTGCTGTATTTCGTATGGTGGATGTAGAGAACCGGAGACCCTTTTTACTGGAAACGAGTCATTTCATCTTAGTCCTCACGGGTGACGACACATCTGTCTTTTGATTCTTTATTGAGGATAAATGTAGATGTCTATGGGTCACAGCAACCACTTACCATCAGATGGACTGTGTGCTCGTTTGTCGCCCTATCCTATTAAAAAAGCCTATGTTCAGCAGTGGACTTGTGAAGGACTGTAATGACGATGAGGGTGATGATGAATTGAATAGATTAAATGCTTTTGAAATACAGCAT
Source organism: Parnassius glacialis (assembly GCA_033319125.1). NCBI lineage: Eukaryota > Metazoa > Arthropoda > Insecta > Lepidoptera > Papilionidae > Parnassius > Parnassius glacialis. The sequence goes on along the minus strand of JAVANC010000004.1, from coordinate 72,257,232 downwards.
TTTTCCATTAACTTGATACTAAGACTATGATAATGTGTTTAGCACAAATCTCTAAATAGTACGTGGAAGAACTAGCACATCTACACTAGCGCGTCTTTGTAGATTAAATATAAATATAAAGTATTCGAGTTACAATCGAGTTGTCCGTGACCCGTGGTAGCCATCGCGGCCCTATGCGCCCGCGCAGGACATCTGTCTCGCTCGGAGTGGCAACCTCGCACCCGGCTCGGGTTACGAACCGACTCCACAATGGGCGATTCGCCCGCTCGAGTTTCTTTAGGTTTTATACTCAAGGACACATGCTTTGTCTTAGTGTGACGAGTTGAAGCTGAACTCATGACATAGATAATTTTTAAAAAGGGCTCTGCAAAGTGCTCGAAACGCCGGCAATTAAAAACGTTAAAATTAAACGCGTTAAAATCCGTAAAATTAGTTATAAGTAAATATAAGGAGAAATATTTAATTTTTAAAAGTTCGTTTTTTTATAGAATAACGGTGATAAATGAGCACACAGTTCACAGTTGTAACTGTATGCTGTGGCCCATAGACATCTACATCTATCCTCTTTTATGAATCAAAATGCAGATGCGTTGTCACCCCTGAGGTCTAAGATGTAATGTCTCATTTAAAGTAAATAAGGTCTCCGGTTCTCTACACACACCATAAGAAACATAGCAGCATTAATCTGCCATTTCACGCTAGAGAGATCAGAGAGACCCATTCGTGCTACAACCATAATATAGCTGCCACGGGCGTTGTCGGCTTTATAGAAAGAAATGCAATTGCCTTTTGATGCCTATATTTAGGGTTCCGTACCCAGTGGGTAATCAACGGAACCCTATTACCTACTTAGCCTCCGCCCTCCGTCTGTCTTTCAGCGGGCGGTATCTCATGATCCGTAATAGGTAGACAGTTGAAATTTTCAAATAATAAAAATAAATTTAAGATTAAAAATTAAAGGGGGCTCTCCTACTAGAAACGTGTTTTACGACGGTACGGAACCCTCCATGCGCGAGTCCGACTCGTACTTGGCCGGCTTTATTCAATTATAAAGGTACCTAGCAAAATATAATACAGGACAACCTATTAGAGTGAAAAGAGTGAAAAACCATAGCAGCGTTAAGCTACTATTTTGCGCTGGTATTCTGCGAGAGCGTAGTCCTTCCCCGTTCGAGCCGACCCATTCGTGCTACAACTATACCAGTAATATAGCTGCAGCATGGCTCTACCACATACACGATGCAGTAATAAAATGCACGCGGGCATAGCTGCTTTGAATTAACAACATGACAAATAAGACAGAGACTTAAGATGTTGTCGAGATTTTCCAGGTTCTATACACGCACAACTGGTCCATATTAGGGGCAAAGTAAGAGGGCGCCAACAGCGGATCTCGCTTCATTCTAAAACTGGCCTAATGTTGGCACTATCTATCCATCGATTAAGAATCGGGCTGCATATAAAGATCACCTCAACTAAGATGCATTGTTTTTAGTAACAACTGGTAAAATTTAAAATTTTCTACCGACTTCAACACGAGGAGGTACTCAATTCCTTCTTTCTGGGTGACCCTATTTCGATGATTATTTTTTTATTTGAAAGCGTGAAGTAGAGGTTTACCTATGCGTTTCGCTTGGTGAGTGCAGGTGGCCGGAGGCCCTTTTTACTGGAAATGAGGCATTCCATCTTAGTCCTCGTGGGTGACAACGCATCTACATTTTGACTTGTAATTGAGGATAGATGTAGATGTCTATGGGCCGTAGCAACCACTTACCATCAGGTGGACTGTGTGCTCGTTTGTCAACCTTATCCTATAAAAAAAAATGGTGCTTCTCATGTGGTCCCATATAAATTTGATCAAGGTCTGACCAATAGTTTTTGAGGTATTGTTAATAATTTATATTGAAGTCGGTTGTACAAACATTTTAATTTTAAATTATTATTGTGTACAACCGACTTCAATACAAATAAAATGAGAACATCATTAATGCAATCGAAGTCAAATACGCATTATTAACGATAACTCAAAAACTACTGGTCAGATCTTGATCAAACTTATATGGGGCACATGAGAAGCACAAGTTTTGCAAATAAATAAAGAATCATCAAAATCGGTTCTATATGAAATACAACATTATTAAGTTGCTATTTCACGCTGGTACTCCGTGATAGCGTGATCCTTCCCCGGGCGAGCTGACGATTTCGTGGTGCTGCTATAATAATAGAATAGCGTAGCTCTACCACTTTAAACTTGTGTAATCTAATGATATTGTAATCTGAGAATAAAACAAAATATTTATCAATTAGATGTTTCTTTGAAACGTTTGTTTTAATAAAATATTACGTAATGACTTTATACGTGGTGGGTTTTGTTTTATACGTGGTAGAGCCACGCTGCAGCTATAATATGGTTTGTAGCATGTATCGGTTGACTCTACTAGGGAAAGACCACGCTCTCACAGAATACCAGAGTAAAATAGCAGCTTAACGCTGCTGTGTTTCGTTTGGTGAGTGTAGAGAACCGGAGACCCATTTTACTTGAAACGAGGCATTCCATCTTAGTCCTCAGGGGTGACAACGCATCTGCATTTTGATTCTTAATCGAGGATAGACTCGGTGATAGACTCTCGTATAGCACAATCTTAATATAGCTGCAGCGTGGCACAAAATATAAAATTAAAGATAAAATATACCTGAAGCATTCATTATTGTCATTTATAATTTTAAAACATCAAAGAACATTTCTTTTACATTAAATATCTGTCGACGCGATCAATCAAATCTAAAAATAAATGAAACACAATCGCTTTAGTACTATGAAATTGTCAGATGAGCACTTTATCCCCCGAGGTACTTCTTAAAAAAAAATAAGAACTTGAGATCACTGCGATTGAGAAATGATAAACAAAAGAAATACAAGTAATGATAATACATAGATGAGAAACAAAAGATTTGACAATCGAAATTCTAATAACATTGTTATCTAAAAAGAATCGAAGATATTTCGTTACGTAATATAAAACAAATAATTGCATGAAAAAAAAAAACATTCAAATAAGGGATTTTTTTATTTTGTTCTAACGTTACTATCGTCACGTCGGTTATCTCCGGAGTGGTAGGCAGTGTAAAGTGCAACTAGTCCCACTAAATACATTTGTCACAGCCTATATACGTCCCACTGCTGGGCACAGGTTTCCTCTCATTTCTAAGAGAGTTTTAGGGCAAGGAAATGTCCGCCGCGCTGTCCCAGAGCGTGTTGGCGAGCTTCACGTGTCTTCGAAATTCTTTTTTCTTATTTCTCATGACATGCAGTTTTACTCACGATGTTCGCGATGTTTTTCTTTATAGCCGAACACGTAATAAATTAGCATTTAAAATTATAACTAACAATATCATTGTTTCCGGCGGGGATCGAACCCGGGTTGCTCGGGTACTGCGATATTTACAGTGAGCGTTTAGCACCTGAGCTACTACGGCTCAAAATCACATTCACCCCAAAAAAAAACAGAGTCAGCTATAAGGACTGCCGACTGAAGTAAAAACTCAATGATATATGTTTATACATGTACAATACAGAGGTCATTACACTATACTACGCGTCACTTAGGTGACGCGAAGCCGTAAGTTTATATCCTATCAAAAATCGCTCAACGCGACTAAAGAAGTTTTCACTTAGAAAAATAAGTTTTCTAGGAGATTTTATACGTGGTAGAGCCATGCTGCAGCTATATTAGTAGTGTAGTTGTAGCACGAATGGATCGGCTCGACCGGGAAAGGACCACGCTCTCACAGAATACCAGCGTAAAATGACAGCTTGACACTGCTGTGTTTCGTATGGTGTGTGTAGAGAACCGGAGATCCTTTTTACTGGATACGAGGTATTCCATCTTAGTCATCACGGGTGACAACACATCTGCATTTTGATTCATAATCGAGGATAGATGTAGATGTCTATGGGTCACAGCAACCACTTACCATCAGGTGGACTGTGTGCTCGTTTCTCCTCCATTTCTGCCTAGATGTTCGTCTGGGTGGGTACCACCTTATCTATTTTTACAACCAAATGGCAGTACTTGCACTGGTGTGATCCAAGAGCACAGACAGCCAGTATTTTAAGCCGTGAGACATTCCATTTTAGTCCTCAAGGGTGACAACGCACCTGCAGTTTTTGTTTGAAGTTGGCTGCAGCTGTCCATCGAATGCAGTATCCACATACCATCAAGCAAACCGTAAGTTCATTTGTCACTTTAGTTTTATAAAATAATTTAAAATTAAAAATTTTGTACAACCAACTTCAATATAAATTATTAAGAATAACCAAAGAGATTTAAAATATATATATACTAACTACTTAAATGTCTTTGAGAATAACTCAAAAACTATTGGTCAGACCTTAATCAATCAAAATTTATACGGAACCGCATGTGAAGAATCAGCTTTCAAATAAAAAAAGAATCATCGAAATCGGTTCACCGAGACAAAAGTTATGAGGTAACACCTCCGATCAAAGACATTTAAGTAGTATAGTATAATATATATATTTTAAATCTCTTTGCCTCCGATCAACAATACCAACTAGATAACGGGTCACGTACAAAATCATAGCTAAATGCTGTCCACGTGAATATATACTTATACAGCTACATTTGTTTACTAAAGAACTGAGACAAAAATTAAAACAGTTTTATATTCAACCCAATTACAACCATGGCGTCTAGTAATAAAGTCACAAATCTTACGAGCATTAGTTACAAAAAAGAACAATTCAATGCATTACTCCTGTCACATGGAAATGAAAAGACATAGGTTGTGAAATAAACCTTAAGTAAAAACAAATTAAAGTACTTTTTCCCGTTACTGTCTTGCAAGCTACGTGGTTTTGTTTCGTTTCTGTTTGCTTCTTCAAATTTAGCTACAAAAGTTATGGAGTCGCGGTGAACACTAAAATAATTTATAATTTATGATCATAAGTTTAGTTAAAATTATTTATATTTTAGTCATTTATGATTGTTAGCATACATACTTTCCACACTAGCCATTAAATATAATAAAGTATGTAGTATAATGATTGCATTTTATTAGATAATTAATTATATATTTATTTTAGTTTTTGTATGTATATATGTTTGTAGTATACACATCACACATACACATATAAATATGTGTATTCTTTTTATCACACTAATTTACCCTAGCCCTGTTATCTTCGTGTAATCCTGTTCATTCATTGGTTGTCTCGAAGAAATTGCTTTAGCAATAAGACCGCCCATTGCGTACTTCTTTGTGTTGGTGTGCAATAAAGAATAATAAATAAAAAAATACTTACTAATTGAAGGCTTGGTGTATAATATGATTATTTAATTTATCAGTGTTTTTATGTGTCGTACTCCTACACAAAAAGTAATAAACTGTAAGTACGCTTTTTGTTTTTCAAACGTTTGTAATGTCGGCGGCTGGCAAAAGGTCTTGATAGCTGGATATCACAAACAAAAATATCACTAAATTCCACACATATAATCTACTCCATGTACTCTACTGTTCTGTTTCACGATTGTTTAAGCGTGTATTGGCCAATCTTGGCAAAACATTTGTAGGGATGCTTTAAAATCGGTAATTTTGTTTCAAATATGATAATAGTTGTTAGTTTAGAGCTTAACATATAACTTAATCTGCATGTACTTACCGAAAGTAAGACATTCCGGCTGTTAAATTGCTTTATCGGACATTATTCTTGCAACTTTTAAATATACATTGCGGCATTGTGAAACGTGCTTACATTGGCTGTGTTTCAAGTCAACTAAACGAAATAAGAACTCACGTATCCAGTGCGCTGTTATTTACTTGGGTCTATTTTTTGCGTCGACCCGATATCTAGTTGGTATTGTTGATCGAAGGGTAACATACATTTAAAAAAATTTACAGTCGAATTGAGTACAGTCTCCTTTTTGAAGTCGGTAGAAAATAATTTAAAATTAAAAATTTTGAACAACAGACTTCAATGTAAATTATTAAGAATAACTCAAAAACTATTGGTTAGACCTTGATTAAACCTTTGTGGGACAGCATGTGAAGGATCAGCTTTCAAATAAAAAAAGAATCATCGAAATCGGTTCACCCAGTAAAAAGTTATGAGGTAACACACATAAAAAAACATACAGTCGAATTGAGTATCGGCTCCTCTTTGAAGTCAGTAAAAAAAGAAAAGATTGCTAGACGATCGTATATACGTGGTAGAGCCATGCTGCAGCTATATTATGGTGGTAGCACGAACCGGGATTACTGTGTTTCGTATGCTGAGTGTAGAGAACCAGACACCCTTTTTAGTGGAAAAGAGGCATTCCATCTTAGTCCTCACGGGTGACAACGCATCTGAATTTTGATTTTTTATAGAAGATAGATGTAGATGTATCTTTACTGTGTGCTCGTGTGTCACCTACATTTATTTAAAAAAATGATTTAAAAACTCCGACTGCGTAGTTTACTTAAAAGAGAACAGTTTTAAAACCCGTGTGACTTTCACAATTAAGATAATTCTAATGACACAACATAAGTTAAATTTCGTGAAGTCGTTTAGGATACAGAGCGTGCCAAAGAATAGACACATACATTACACTCGAAAAACGTTACCCTCGTTCTGGGGCAATCGGGTAAAAATTAGATTATTTCCCGATATTTATTGCTTCAAACTGGTATCCCTAGCTTTGAAACAAATGTTAGCCAGATCAACACGCGACCTCGGCCGAAGTTAGCTGGAAGTTGGTTTAAAAAAGTAAATTATAACTTTAAACTGGTTCTTGTACGAAAGATTCAAATTGGTTTGTTAAAACATTTTATTTTTCTTGTTACAATTGGGTAACGTTTACCGAGAACAAATATAAGCGAGTAGAAGCCAGACTAAGCCATCTACTCAAATGTAAACGAAACCAGCATTTAAGGATGAAGTATGAATGGGTCGCCTCGAAGGACCACGCTCTGGTGGAATACCAGCGTAAAACGTGAAAAACGTATGGTGAATGTAGAGAACTGGGGACCCTTTTTACGGGAAACGTTTCTGGATATCTGGATTCTATAAAAAATGAGAAATTACTCTATGAGGCAATCTGTGGGGGAGGCCTATGTATTCAGCTGTGGACTTTATTAGTCTGTAATGGTTGGATGTATATTGTATAGAAGATAATCTACCAGGAGCACATGACTCACTGAGAGGTGAAATTATTAAATCAACAGTAACATTTTAGGCCCTTTTTACTGGAAATGAGGCATTCCATCCTAGTCCTCACGGGTGAAAACGCATCTGCATTTTGATCTGTAACAGAGGATAGATGTAGATGTCTATGGGCCGCAGCAACCACTTACCATCAGGTGGACTCGTTTTTCACCCTTATCCTATAAAAAAAAAACATTATAACTATTGCAAATATCCCCTCTATGAGGCAATCTGCGGGGGAGGCCTATGTTCAGAATCTACCAGGACATGACGCACTGAGAGGTGAAATTATTAAAGTAACATTACAACTATGGCAAATATCCCCCCTATGGCAATCTATGGGGGAGGCCTATGTTCACCACTGGACTAGGCTGTAATGGATGGATGTATAGAAGATAATCTACCAGGAGCACATGACTCACTGAGAGTTGAAATTTTCAAATCAACAGTAACATTATAATACATTGCGGATTGAAAAAGAAAGAGACAGATCAAATGAAAACATAACTCGTACAGTCACGCGTTAAAATTTAAATTAAACTCAGTTTCAGGCAGTTATCTGCACGCCGATAAAAATTACACCGTTCGGTTAACACTAACCGCTGGTAGAAAGTGAATTCGCGGATACGCCTTAGCTACCACTCGATACTTTCCACCGTTCGATAGTGTTGCGCACGAGTTGGTCTCGGTCTCGCACCTGGTCTTTGTATAAGACAACCAACAACTTCGTATTTCGTGACTTTCCACATGGCGATCGCGGTTCAGGCGACGTTCGTACTTCCTTAGAGGGGCCTTGGAATCACATCGAGCCCCCACACTAGTTAGACGAGCCTCACTCCGGAAGCAGGGGCAGGGGTTCCTCGGGACTGCAGTCGGCGCCTAGCTTTCGGCAGACTCGTTACACTCAATAGCTCATAGATCCTCGCTTACTGATCTATTTCCATGAAGCTGTAAAGACCGCATGGCCAACAGCATACACTTTATAAAAAACGGATTTCGTGCAGTGGTTTGTTTTTGGAGTTTATGGCTTGGTATCTAGACCTTTAGGCCAAATTTCGTGCAGTGGTTTCGCTATAAATATTACCACATAAAACATATATTTTTAATAATTTAAAATTAATAATTATGTACCACCGACTTCAATATAAATTATTAAGAATAACTCAAAAACTATTAGTCAGACCTTGATATATATCTGATATATGAGACCACATGTGAAGCACCAGCTTTCAAATGAAAAAGTCATCGAAATCGGTACACTCAATTAAAAGTTATGAAGACACAAAATAAAAACGTACAGTCGAATTGAGTACCGTCTTCTTTTTGAAGTCTGTAGAAAGCGGCCAAATACGTTAACGATGTTTGGGGTTGTAAGCTCGCTGATAAAAGATTTGGAATCTGAAAGCGTATCAAGCTGCATAGCAGATGCTTAACTCATAGCTTTAGGCATGTACAACGTTCTTAAACTGATTTAAAAGTACACTGTTAATAACTGTAAATAACTCTTTAACTTCTAATTGGAGGATCACACACTGACTTCTTAGTGAAGCTCTAACGGAAACAGCGCTGCCTGTTGCCACGTTAAAAAATGTCTAATTATTAATTATTGGAACGAAGTTCTTTATCGGACGGTACGGATTTAACGGATGGGGGACAAAAAGTGTAAGATTTTTCCGTCACGACCCCTTTTTATAGTGCGAGCGAGATGGAATAATATCTATTTCCCTCGCACTTTTTCTTATCTGGCCATGAAAACATATCATTTCATTTTAATAGACGCCAGTAATTCATTTATTTGTATTTGTTAATCAATAATATAACACCTACGTTTATCAATAATAATATACTACGAAAGGAACTTCGTTCCAACTGAGAGTTCCACGACACTCACGCATGTTTCTTATTTGTTAATGCCTTAGCAGTCTAAGGACGTTTGTACATTACTTTGTTTAAAACTAGAGCCCAATGACTTCGTCAATCTTACTTAGCGGTACCATGTAGCGACATCTATGGAAATGTATTAAATAAAGGACGATGTATTTAGCGCGTCAAATTTTCATATCGATATACATCGCAACCGCTTCCGTAGATAGATAATAGATGGCGCTAGAGTAGTCAAGTGAGCTCGGCCACGGTCCTTATTGCTTTGTAAGAGAGATATGGGTATTAAATAAATAGTTCTTTCTTTATTTTTACTCGAAACTAACCATGATATAGAATTCAAAATCAGTGAATTGAATGAATACTAATAGCATTTTTTTAACTTTAATAATTCAAGAACTATAATGGGCCTATTCGTTGTAGAGCCACGCTGGAGCCATATCATGCTTGTAGAGCGAGTGCGTTGACTCGACTGGGGAAGGATCACGCTCTCACAGAACACCAGCGTAAAATAGCAGGTTAATGCTGCTGTTTTTCGTATGGTGAGTGTAGAGAACCGGATACCCTTTTTACTGGAAACGAGGCATTCCATCTTAGTCTTCACGGGTGACAACGCATCAGCAATTTTATTCTTAATTGAGGATGGATGTACGTGACTCGTTGGTCACCGTTCGTTTGTTATTCTATAAAAAAAAACATGAAATTTGTATACGAAAAAAAGGTTCGTGTAAATTTAATACTGCCGGTGCGCGCACTGTCCTTTTCTACCGACTTCAAAATTGAGCAGGTACTCAATTCAACTGTATGGTCTTTTTTAATGTGCGTTACCTCATAACTTTATCCTGGGTGAACGAATTTAATGATTCTTTTTTTTACTTTCACGTGGTCCCATAAAAATAAATGATCAAGGTCTGACCAATAGTTTTTGAGTTATACTTAATAATATATATTGAAGTCGATTGTACAACATTTTTCATTTTTAATTATGTTCTGATCGTTTACATCTTTTTGGGGTGGTGACAAGCCAGCCTAACTAAGAATATGTTTCTAATATTTCCCTTAGATGCGTTCTTCTACAAATGTTCTTATTTAAACAGCCAAAACAAAAAACAGCCGCTTACGTAATTCAATTAATTTTATTGTTCTCCGTGAATATTATTCGTGTCCTTCAAAAACAACGCGAGGGTAAAGAAAGTTTCATCTCGTAGCTACACGTAACGTAGCACTGGGCTGGACGCAAATTACTTCTTTCAAAGATATTTCAAAGGCTTTATTTACTTAACAACGGCGTGTTCATCCTTCGTAATTGCCCCTCAACTATTTAATAGTTTTAATAACAGTTTTATTAGGTAATTCCTTTCGTCCTTTTTTACTTGGTAGAGCCACTTTGCAGCTATATTACGGTAGTAGCACCAAGGGTCGGCTCGTCGCACAGAATATCAGTGTGAAATGGCAGCTTAATGCTACAGTTTCGTATGGTGAGTGTAGTGAAGCAGAGATCCTTTTTATTGGAAACGAGGCATTCCGGAGAAGGAACACTCCCCGGTCAAGCGGATCCATTCATGCTACAACTATAATTATTTTTTATAGAATAAGGGTAATAAACGAGCACACAGTCGACCTGATGGTAAGTAGTTGCTGTGGCCCATAGACATCTACATCTATCGTCGTTTGCGAATCAAAATGCAGATGCGTTGTCATCCGTGAGGATTAAGATAGAATGTCTCGTTTCCAGTAAAAAGGGTCTCCGGTTCTCTACACTCACCATACGAAACACAGCAGCGTTAAGCTGCTATTTTACGCTGGTATTCTGTGAGATCGTGGTTCTTCCCCGGTGAAGCCTACCCATTCGTGCTACAACTATACTATTAATATAGCTGCAGCATGGCTCTACCACGTAATAACTTACTTAACTTTAAAAGAAAAGTCAGTTAAATTAAATTTGTAAGTAATTCAAAGACTAGAATAGAATTACGAAGACCGGTACACAATACACCTCTAACGAAGCTATCAGTTGAATCAGATATCGCTGCAAACTGATGGCATGCAACACTTTTCTTTGATCGTCCAGTATACGACTTTTTCTGCCACCAGGGCGGCGCCACTTAAAATGAGGTGTAATATTTGACAGATTTCATAGCGGGGAAGTTAATTTGTTCGAAAAATGTAAAAGTGAATGTGTCATTTTGTACTATTATACACAGTCAGGTCATAAGTATTGTCACACAGTAAAAACTTTTCTTTTAGAATGCTGGCCACAAATAAGTTTATTGAATTCGAATTTCGAATTGTTCATGAAAATAAAACTATATACTTTTTAGAAGTTTACTAATTTTTAAATATGGAGTGGACGCTTAAAGAAGACCGTGTTGCAGTTATTGCGTTGCATCGTTGCGGTTACGCGCCAATTCAAATTTTGGACATACTGAAAAATTTGAATATAACCAAAAGATTCGTTTATCATACCATCAAACGATACAATGAAGACTCTAGTGTAGATGACAGGTCAAGAAGTGGTCGCCCTCGGTCTGTTAGGACTCCAGCAGTGATAAAAGCTGTGAAGGCGCGAATTCAAAGAAATCCTAAACGTAAGCAGAAACTGTTGGCCCTTCAGATGGGGTTAAGCAGAACCACGGTGAAAAGGGTGTTAAATGAAGACTTAGAGCTTCGGGCATATCGAAGAAAAACAGGACATCGTTTGAATGCTCGTCTAATGGACCTGAGACTGAAGCGATGCCGCGCTTTGTTGAAGCGGTACGCGGGAAAAAAATATCGGGAAATTCTTTTTTCGGATGAAAAAAATTTTACCGTAGAAGAGAGCTACAACAAACAAAATGATAAGATGTACGCACACAGTAGTGAAGAAGCGAGCAACCGTATTCCGCGTGTCCAACGAGGTCATTTTCCATCCTCGCTCATGGTATGGTTGGGAGTTTCTTATTGGGGCTTAACAGAGGTACATTTTTGTGAGAAAGGTGTAAAAACGAATGCAGTTGTGTATCAAAATACAGTCCTGATGAACCTTGTGGAACCTGTTTCTCATACCATGTTCAATAACAGGCACTGGGTATTCCAACAAGATTCGGCGCCAGCTCATAGAGCGAGGAGCACACAAGACTGGCTGGCGGCGCGTGAAATCGACTTCATACGGCACGAAGACTGGCCCTCCTCCGGTCCAGATTTGAATCCGTTAGATTACAAGATATGTCAATACTTGGAGGAAAAGGCGTGCTCAAAGCCTCATCCCAATTTGGAGTCACTCAAGACATCCTTGATTAAGGCAGCCGCCGATATTGACATGGACCTCGTTCGTGCTGCGATAGACGACTGGCCGCGCAAATTGAAGCCTGTATTCAAAATCACGGAGGTCATTTTGAATAAACTTTAGTGTCATAAGAATCTATGTTTTATTAAGTTCATTTTGGTATATAAATAGTTACATAACGAATAAACTTGTTTCAATTATTTTATATTAAACATGTGACAGAATTTATGACCTGACTAGGTAGTTATATTTTATATTAATTAGATAAAAAATATATAAAGTAAACCACAAATATACTCATAAATCTAGAAAATTAAAAAAGAGATAAAAATGTAGAAAAAATTAAAGAGCAAACCTCTGAGGCATTGTTTTGTGTATTAATGTAATACTCTAGAAACTGATAAACTTTTATTTAAATCTAAATTGTCAATTAAATGACAACAACGAAAAACTTTACCTCAGGTCAACTAGTGACATCTGGTGAGCGAAAGATGTTGACCTTCTCTGTAGTCGTGTTAGATATGTCGTCCCATCGGACTATGAGAGTGAGGCAATAGAGAGTGCACCTGTGCTTGCGCATACACTTGGGCACTATAATCCTGTCCTGTGCAGATGGCTAATCTCCGTTGAGACTGGACCGAAACTCAGTCTGTAGAAACTTTATTTGCTTATGTTAATGAAGATTTATTTTTAGTTACATTTAACATTTGTAACGTTGACATTTTCCATTAAAACGTGAAATTAAAAAAATTAAAACATGTCATTTTTCTCGCTTTCTTCTTAATAACTGGCTTTACGGCTCTGGGATCTAGCCCTTCTAAGCCTGAAGTTACAATATATTATAATAATTATCCTTCATAGTATACTGCTTCACAATATGTTGATGCGTCACATTGTGCAGCCCTTGGGAGATTTTGACGGCAACTTGAGCCAGCAGACAGCTGACGGTTGGCAATGGTATCTCAAGGCACCTAAGCAGACAGACACCTTATTTTGAGAATCACATCACCATCAGAGCACTTGTTTCACAGTTTCCACTAATAGTTCACATGCGCAGACACTTAATACACAAAATCGCACCACTTGTACATATCAAAGTCAACTTCATACCATTATTTAAACAATAATACAGGAGCAGCAAACCGCCGCCGGACAAGTTCCCGTCAAAACCTCCATTTTTCTCGCGCTAAACATGGAGTGTAGTGTAGAAGGAGAACCATCTTATAAGGTGCGCAAGTTGAAAAAGTGTCCTTCTATATACTGAAAATAGAGGTTTCAAAACCTACCACAATAGCGCTGGCGTTTGAATAACTACGATATGAATGTAGTTTATTGTTGTTTGTAAACGGAGTTGTGTTAAATATAGAAAACTGTTGTAGACGGAGTGAAGTCAGCTGAATTCAAATATTTAGTAGTTAATAAAATGTCAGTATACAATACCTCAACTATTTACGTAGTACAAAACCAAGCGGCCTGGTCGGTCCTTGTTTATTTCTCCATCTTATTCTAATTAATTTTGGCGCTTTTTTAATTTATCCTATGCTACTGCAGCGCCACCCTAATTGGACACGTTTTTAGGGACACTTTTCACATACAGAGATGGTCCTCCTTCTACTCTACATTCCATAACGCTAAATTATGGAGTGTAGAGTAGAAGGAGGACCATCTCTGTATATGAAAAGTGTCCCTAAAAACGCGTCCAATAAGGGTGGCGCTGCAGTAGGATAGGATAAATTAAAAAAAAAGCGCCAAAATTAATTAGAATAAGATGGAGAAATAAAAAAGGACCGACCAATCCGCTTGGTTTTATACTACATAAATAGTTGAGGTTTGGTATACTGGCATTTTACTAACTAATCTAGTCATGAAATTTTTATAAATATTTAAATTCAGCTGACTTCACTCCGTCTACAACAGCTATATTCATATCGTAGTTTTTCAGACGCCAGCGCTATTGTGGTAGGATTTGGAACCTCTATTTTCAGTATATAGTGGGACACTTTTTTAACTTTCGCACCTTATAAGATGGTTCTCCTTCTACTCTACACTCCATACGCTAAATGTAAATAACATATTGTTTTTTTTTCGGTGGGCAAAGCTACAAAAAAGATGGCACTATTTAACTTAAGAATAAATATTATTTGTGTAATAGGTAATATTATATGTATAATTACTATGTTCGTAATAAAAGTATAACTCGGATAAATTTAAAACTATTTTTACATTTTTTAAAAGCAAATGGAATCGGACTCTACCTTACAGCATACATATGTACGAACCATAAAACATGACGATATTTTGAAATTTAGACTTAAAAAAAAAATATTTTAAAAGTTACAGTTGAATGATCCACGACTTTTTCTACCACCAGGGCGGCGCCACTAGTAAGTGAGGTATAATATTTGACAGATTTCATAGCGGGGAAGTTAATTTGTTCGAAAAATGTAAAAGTTATTGTTTCTTTTGTTCTATTAGCTATATTTTATATTAATAACATTAAAAATAAATAAACCAAACCATAAATATTCATAAAAGTAGAAAAATTAATAATGTGCAAAATGTTAAAGAGCAAACCACTGAGGCATTGTTTAGTGTATTAATATAATACTCTAGAAACTGATAAACTTTTATTGAATACCAACTTCTCAATTAAATTACATTGTGTAACAAAAAACTTTACCTCGGTGTCAACTAGCGACATCTGGTGAGCAGAAAATTACTACCCTCATTGAGAACTTCCTTCTTTTTTGCTTGTGCTGCGAGTCCTCTTTTGTCTTGAAGTCCATCTGGATAGGTACCTATTTGTGCTGCCGAATTGCTATGCTCCAGTCTAAAGGTTATAGGGGGCCAGTATATATGGCTCTGAGACAGTCCATCTTGATCCACAGAGCTAGTTCGATCTGTAGCCATCTTTGTGTGAAGTTAGCTGCAGGTGTTAATGGGCTGAAGAAGCAACTTACCGTCAGATGGACTGTTCATTTGTCACATTCGTTTTATTAAAATAATTTAAAATTAAAATTTTGTGCAACCGACTTCAATATAAATTATTAAGCATAACTCAAAAACCATTGGTCAAACCTTGATCAAATTTATATGGGACTACATGTGAAACACCAGCTTTCAAGTGAAAAAAGAATCATCGAAATCGGTTTACCCATAAAAAAGTTATGAGGTAACACACATAAGAAAAGCCATACAGTCGAATTGAGTTCATCCTCATTTTTGAAGTCAATAGAAAATCAAAGTCGGTTATAAAGAAACCTCATCGGTTAACCTATTTAGTATGGTATCTGCCATTACAAGCCTACACACGGATTTGTGATATCTCGACCTCGCTTCACGCACTGATAGCTTTATAAACTCGAAGGTCCGGCTTTTCAATCGGTGTCTGTAACGTGTCTCGTGGGAAGAGTCGATATTTTATGATATATCAATGTTTTAATTACCCAGTAACTCTACGACTTAGCGTAGACTCTATACCGTGCAGTGACGGTGTAAAAATCTCTACTATCCTATTTCATCCCGTGGATTTCGTAAGGGGCGTCAAAGGGAAAAAACAGGACATGGGCAGCAACGTCTTACTTAAGGTGGAAGCTCCAGGGTGGCCCGCGAAATTAAAATTTTCTTGCGTTTTTTGGAATTTGCAGGTCAGGGTTAGGTTGTATATTTAACAAAATATGATTCGCGACCGTAGCGATTATGTGTTTACAGAATTATTATCATTAAAATCACCAATACAACCCTGTAAGTTCATATTAGCCCTTTGAATGAGTTTTTTCAGAAAAATATGAACTTATGGTTAATATGAACTTACAGGGTTGTATTGGTGATTTTAATGATAATAATTCTGTAAACACATAATCGCTACGGTCGCGAATCATATTTTGTTAAATATACAACCTAACCCTGACCTGCAAATTCCAAATAACGCAAGAAAATTTGAATTTTGCGGGCCACCCTGGAGCTTCCACCTTAACATATAATAATAATAATAATAAAATAAAAATATCAAAATAATAATAATAATAATTCTTTATTTACTTCACAAGGTATTTTAACATAAATAAGTGGCTAGAGCCTCCCTCTAAGCACAGAGCGCCTGTAGTAGGAGGCTCCGCTCTTCCACAACTTCACAAACAAAATCTTATGAAATACTTTTAGATTATATAATTATAATAACTAAAAATAAAAACTGCGATTGCCAACCCCCCTGCCAAGCGTTGCAATTAAAGCAAATATTGCTCTGTGAAGCTATGTAAGGCGGAGGCCTATGTACGGCAGTGGGCTTTTGATAGGCTGATGTACAGAAAGCTAGCGTAAAAATACTATAATGCATCATAACAAACGTATCAAACACCAACAAATATGGATGCTGAGCCACTGCTGAACATAGGTCTCCCCCATTTATTGCCTTATAGGGGGCTATTTGCCATAGTTCTAATGTTACTGTTGATTTAATAATTTCACCTCTCAGTGCGTCATGTGCTCCTGGTAGATTATCTTCTATACATCCATCCATTACAGCCTAGTCCACTGCTGGCTTGGCAAACGGGTTGACAACCGCAATTTTTTTATTTTAGTCGTTATTAGGAAGACGCTGCTGCCCATCTCCTGGTTTGTTTCCCTCTGTCGCCTCTTACGACACCCACGGGACGATATGGGATAGTGGACATTCTTACTTATTTACCTCCTTCTGAGACAGTCGTGTAATAACAATCAATACTGTATATCAAATATTGTATATTGCAGTTTTATTATACAATATACAATATTTTAGCAAACGTTGTGAGAAGTGATGATTGTGTAGACGATAGACAATTGAGTTGGGAACGCAATAGAGACGTCGACTGATGGATGCTCTGTTTATTAAGCTAGTGCGGTGACCACGCGATTGATTCATGCAGGATTTTTGATTTATTTGAAGTGAAAGCTTCTTTAGCCGCGTTGAGCGATTTTTGGTAGGGGAAAAATCGCTGTTACTGTGTGTCTGTGATAGTGTATATTCAAAAAAAAAACACTAGCCATTATAAACTTCTTAAAACTATATCAATTAATAGTGCGAGAAGTTTGGGTTTGCGTCACCGTTGACCTTGAGCATACCTACTACAGCGCCCTGTATGTATACGTATCATTCATCATTGAGTTTTCTTTATAGGATAGGGTGAGAAATGAGTACACAGTCCACCTGATGGTAAGTGTTTGCTTTGGCTCATAGACTTCTACATCTATTTTCGTTTGCGAATCAAAATGTAGATGCGTTGTTACCCGTGAGAACTAGATGGAATGCGTCTTTTCCAGTAAAAAGGGCCTCCGGTTCTCTACACTCACCATACGAAACAAAGCAGCATCAAGCTGCAATTTTACGCTGGTATTCTGTGAGAGCGTGGTCCTTCCCCGGTCGAGCCGATCCATTCGTGCTATAACTATACCAGAAATATAGCTGCAGCATGGCTCTACCACGTATAAAGTTTTGTCGGCAGTCCTTGTGACTGTCTCTGTTACTTTTATATTGACTAGCTGACCAGGCAGGCAATGTTCTGCCTTATCCAACGACCTTTCGTTCTGTAAAAAATCCTTAAATTCGCAATAAAAAATGTTGAGGGTAAATGATCCGTATGAAAACTGTCCTATCTCTCAAGTCGGACCAAACTGCACACATTGTGCAAATTTTGATCAAAATCAGTTCATTCAGTAGTTTAGGGGTTCATCGCGAACAAACAATGTGACACGTAATTTATATACATGTAGAATTAGACTCGCTGGAGCCAGGGGGTGTTTTAAATTCGCCGCTGCTAAAATCTGGAATGATTTGCCACCACCAGTCCGGTCTACCCTATCTCCACATACCTTCCGGCAGAGATGCCGCAAGTGGCTGATGCAACAACAGTCCCTGGCTCTGAGTGGTTCGGCTATCCCGTCAAATTGGTGAACATTCTTGTATTTTTGTATTTTGTATTTCATATTTTAGTAACTATTATTTATTGTTTGAATTTTTATTTATTTATTTTTTGCTGATACGTGTGTTTCATCACTTGCCTAAGAAACTGTATGTATACTGCGCAAAGGCTGTGGCAGAATAGCAGGAGTAATGGGTTTCCCGTTACAACTGAGTCACAGACCGTTTTGTCACTATTTATTATTAAGCTGTCTATTTAAATTTTAACATTGTATAGTTTTGTGGCAAATAAATACTTTTATTATTATTATTATTAAAGATGTAGCAACTTCGTACGGGTAAGTTAAGTGCGGTGCGGTCCCTCACTAAATAGAGTGACCACGTGGTCAGATATGCAAAAGTCGATGGATGCAGGTAGTTTAAGACCGTGCTTTGTGGCGTACCTTGTGGAAGGCCTATGTTTAGCAGTCGACTTGCGAAAGAATGTAATGATGATGATGATACTAATGTAACAAACGAGCTGACAGTCTATCTTATGGTAAGTGCCAACTGCTGCCTGTGGATTCCAGATAGACTATCTCTCAGCGTGTAATTACAGACATTTTACACCCTTCAGACGGAAAAGAACAGTGCAAGCACTGCTTTTTGGTGGCAGAAATAGGTAAAGTTAGGACTAGCTTACCTATTTCTGTTACCATAGCATATTTTCTATTACCTAGTGAACCGAGGTGATTCATTCATGCTATAGTAATAATGTTCTCCACATCGAATATGGGTCACGGCTAGCCTCGACGGAGACTAGTCCATTCGCGCAGGAGATAGGAATAAAAAAATAAAATAAAATAAAACTTCCTGGTCCAATCCGGGATACGAAACCGGGACCTGACTAACGAGGCGTGCTCTACTATGTTATGTATAATTTACGTAAAAGACCTCCAAGCTATAGGAAAAATACATGTTAACAATTTTACTATAGAAAATGTTATCCAATATGGCTACCCTACTCATAGCGTACCGTCCAACGCTTTGTTTATTGTTACACATCTGTTTTGTTTGCCTCTGCCGAAAATTTAAGCAAATAAAAAAAATGTATTTGTTTTTTTTTGTTAAACTATTTACTCGTAGTTTCATTCATACAGTCAGTTTAAAAAAAAACTGAAGTGACGAACATAATAATTTCTTCTTTATCGTGGAGACAGTTTACAAATATAAATTGCACAAAGACAAACATCCAGACCCAGAACAATAATTAAATGATCAGCTACTTATTTAATTCCCTGATTAATAAACAACTTACCCTCTAATTTACGTAGTAAAATTACTCTAGAAAATATTTTAAAAAAATCTCACTTCCTACTTAACTAGGGTTGCGAACCGTATTATAATGTACTATATTTCGGGTCTTCGTACTATATACTGATGAAGAATTATATAGTTTGCAAAAACACTGTATCTACAACACCAAAATCTAACATTTTAATAATTTACAAGATCGTATATAGTGCCACCAACTTATCTGTGAACTGACAGCTTGGCGCTTCTGTGCTGAAGTGTTGCCAGTTCGGGAATATACCCATCTAAGGGTCTTATATTCCTACATAGAGTCCACATACTAGGGCAATAAATTAGTCACGGAATAAAAAGACTAGAACACAGATTTAATAGTTATATGTCCAAGAACAAGAAGAAACAAAAATATAATAATTGAACAAATTAAACTTTAATTAAATAATATGCCTTTATGCCTTTTTTACCGGACATTGTAATTTGCGTTCCTGTGGTTTATGCGGTTTCCGGTTCTTTAACTATTTTAGAAATGAATCCTTGACTAACATCTGAAAAAGAAATGAATTGCATTAACCAATCCATTTATCGGAAATACGAAAGGAAGGAACAAAACATAGCAATACTGACCTGTAGCAGTACTCTTTTATAGACCTTTTATTGAAAGGTATTATCGGTGCTTGCCCTGGAGCTTCTTGCTCACAAAAGTTTAATACTTTTAAAATAATGTTTCGGGCATCACTTTTAATGGTTTTCGGCATTTTTTATTTTTCTATAAACTCTCAAAACAATGACGTATCTAGTGACATTTGATTAGTTGGCTGCTGTAGTTCACAATTTTGCCGCAGCTGTCAGTTCACAGATAAGTTGGTGGGACTATACGTGCAAGTATATTCTATGACAAGCATTGACTTATATGTTCTACGTACTAGAGAAGCTATTCCAAACAAAAATTGTGCGCTACTCTATGTCTTCGCACATGCGCGGGAGATAGTAGAGTCGCGTATGCGTGAAGACTTTAATTTAATATAAAATAAGATATTAATATAAAATAAAATAAAATAAAAATAAGAATTTAATATAAAATACTTATATAAAAATATATATAAGAATTTAATATATAATACTCTTATATTAATCTGAACAAACATATTTCTAAATAAAATGTAATAATAATTATCTTATGGCATTCACAAATCTTCAATTTACACAATTTTTAGTTTCGTTTACGGATTACAGTAGAGTTCAGTTGAACATAGCCAATGTTCGGAATGCGAAATCTAGTTCGTAGTACATACAATATATCGATCAAAGATGTTTTATAGGTCCATATACCGTGTACGCGCGCCTAAAACGCTTTCATTTCAAAGGCGCCAATACTGGTGTATTCGTTCGATCGTTCCGCCATTACGCCAGCGACGTTCACTGCGAACATACATCACGCACCGGTGTTTTTAATTTCGCAAAATGACTGTTTGTGGTGTGAAATCATGTAAAAATTACTCTTGGAAGAAAGATAAGGATAAGAACATCACTTTTCATAAGTAATTATACAATTTGGTGGTGTATTTCTTTGTAAAAGAATACGAAAGCTAAATGTCAATACAAGTAATAATACTGCGCAATAATATTCGAGTGTTGCCTAGTCTATGAAATGTTTTTACCATTTTTTAATGTCATGATAAACCGGAAAGGTTATCTGTATAGGGGTTTTAAACGGTCTAATTTTACAGATTTTACCCAATCTATAGCGTTAAACCGTTTTAAGGCTTAGGGTTGTACTACATCTGGCAGCATGGAATCGAACTTTCCTGTGCTTCTATCCTTTTTGGTCACTCAGAACCGTTATTTACTAGAGCGAGAAAGAGCACGAGTGTAGTTCCACCCTCGAAGCGCCGATTGTAAACCGGTTTCAGGAGTTTATCTATCATTCTTGACAATCCATACTAATATAATATTATAAATGTGAAAGTGTGATTTTTTGTTTATTTGAATTTGTCCTTCCTTCACGCAGCAATTTTAAAAAAATAAACATTTGCTATCTCTTGGGCAAAGTTCACGCTTAACCAAACTTACTTTTTTTCGTCATTTTGCTTAAGATTGAAAAATAATTAATGTCTTCGTAAAAAGCGGCAATATTTTGTGTTCTACAGTACAAAAGTGTAGTAGGTACTCTGTATATATTTAATAATAATAGATTATAAATATATGTTACGTACATAAATATCTACTGTGCTTTTTTATTTATTTTTACTGTTACATTAATTATCTAGGTTTTATTACATAATATCTTCAATATTTTAGTGCAATGTTCGTACCTACATAAAACACACATAACCAACCATATCCCCATATACACACGCACACAAATGCACACGCCTCGCACACACATTTTATACTAGTAGAATTGTTGTTTTTTTCAGTGGGTTTGGGTTCTTTTGTTGACAAATGATGAAGTCCAAAGTTGACAAATGTTCGTTTATTGAACAGTTTCAAAAGGTACCTGGCAATATACAATTGAATCAGTATCTAAATTTCACAATTTTAATAAAGAGAAATAACTTTATACAAAATCAATTTGTTTGTTTGTTTACAATTACTACATGTTCTGTGAAAGAAACTTATAAACAGAGTTTAGTATGTGGCGACAAGTTTTGAGTGCAAAAAAAAAATACAGCTTAAATTGATACAAAATAAACATACCTTTTGACAATACTTGTTTTGTTGAACAAAACTCTTGACAAACAATCGACGGATTGTTGTCCAGTACTTTATACTTTTAGGGTTGCAAATTTCGACCACGTTTTCCTTTCGCTATTCAATTTCGCTTCGCCACTGTTACATGAAGTTATCAAAACGTAGACTTGTCGCTTGCCAACTTAATTATACAAAATATGAGAATACATTATTGCCAACTTTGACGCAAAAAAAAACTGAAGTAAAGTGTGAAGTAGGATAGGACCGAGGTTGGGTTAGGTCAGGTCAGCTATCAATTGATCAATTCTCAACAAGAATCAATAGGTACGTCAATATGAATGAAATATAAAATTTCCCACATTTTTTGGGTGATTGATTCGCACTGTTATTACCGAAGTCACGCACATTAATACAGCCATGGTACGTAAGATATGCGCGTCACGTGGTACTCACGCACACATGAATCAAAGATTAGCATCGCTATGAACGGTGCGGTGTGTGTTAGCAACACGTTATCTGGACCTATAAAACATCTTTGATATCGATGATGACAAGTATTTTGAACAGCCGGAGACAATTTGACATGTGTGTAAGAAGTGCAAAAAAATATAGTTTTTATTTATTTATTTATGTACACACAACAAGATACAGAACCAGTCTTATAGTGAGTTTGCACAAAGATTCTACTTATTCCATTTGCTGAAATTTCTTCTAATAGACCCACAAAGGAAAAGTGGATTTCATTTATTGCCACCTTGGTTGTAGCGACCATTTGCCTATAGCGACGTTAAATCTAAGTCTCTTGAATTTAAAGCATATTTTAGAACGAAATTCATATGGCTATAGCGACTTTGGATGTAACGCCGATATTATGGACTGTATGAATTTAACTGTTGCAAGTCGATTGTATGACTGATTAATTGACTGACTGATGTATACTACGCTAGGGGACAGCTCAAAGGAAAGATGGTACTCTAGACTATACTGTATTCAATTATTTACAAATGCGGCACTAATAAACTATATACAGAGAGGGGAGTCTTCACTCTTCTCTTGATTTTTCTTGATTTCTTCGCTTGCTGTTGTCTTCGAGTGCCGCTTCCGAAATGAACGCCTCACAGACCAAAACGCCCTTCTTATATTCCGCAAGAGAGCGTCTTAGCCTGTGAGTAGCATCGTGAGGCGATGCCGCGCGCTTCTTGGTCGGCGACATCGCGTGATCTGTTACCGGTGTGCGGGGGTGCGCGGGATACAACGGGGTATGAAGGGGTGACGGGCGGCGGCTCCCCTCGCCGTCCGTAACAGCCGAGTTCGGGTGTAGCGACTGTTTTTAATGAATCATTTGTAACAAATCTCTAGAAATCCTATGCAGATATTGCGACCGCAGTCGGCGATCAAAGACACAAAGATTTCTTTCTTTCACAAACATTTCTTATCATTTGTTTACATCCATACAGATGGTCAGCAAGTGTGGAGACCTTTATCTTTTGTTTATAGGTCTCAGCTAAGTAGGTAGAGAAGCGTGTACGTTTCGGAGTTAAATTTATGTTTCAGTTACAAAGTGATATTCTGAGTAGCAACTGTAATGCACTAAATTTGTTACCTTTGCCTGTAATGACTTCCGGATATAACGACGAAAATAGAGTGGTCCCTTCATCGTCGTTATACCCGAAATCCACTGTATATTAAAAAGGCAAACTTAGTGCTTACAATACTAATACTACTGTAAATAATACATAAAATTTTATGTAAATTATATTAAAAATAAAAATAAAAGTAAAATGAATAGTTATTATAAAATTAAATAAATAAGAAATATGTTTTTGTAAATTTTTTTCTTTTCCTATAAAATACTATTTTTTAAACTATATTTTTGTAGCTTATTTTGAAATAATATTATATTTCGCAGAAGAATTGTTGGCAACTTATAAAAAAAATATACACTGATCTTGACACTTAGAAATGAATTTACCAAACATCTTATATCAAAATTATTAATTTAGCCGGATTTTAAATCTATTTGCAACACAATTTAATAATGTAAACCTTTTGAATGATAAATAAATGAAAAAAATATTTATATTCAACACAAATACTTGTTCTGTGCGGTATTCGAACCCGCAACCCTCAGCGGCGCAACTCAAGCTAAGCAACTGCGCCACGTAGCCGACTAATTTAGTACTTATTAATACGTTTGGGTAGATACCAGCCTGTTATCTATTTCTACAACTAAGTAGCAGCTAAATTACCGGAAAAAAGCAGTACAAGCTTTTATGTTCCGGTCAAGCGTAATGAAAGTTATTATAGCCTGTAGTACAAGTCGCGGCACGTAAGTCTAGCGCTGAAAGAAACATGGAGGGGTCGCGCACGAATTGAATTCCACGAATACGACTTGGGAGCCAATTAGCGCGTGCGAACGATACGCACGAACCAATCAGCGCGACTTATGCGCAGTAACTGTCACCGCTAGACTTTCGTGCCGCTACTTATACATGCTGTAAGGCATTCCATCTTAGTCCTCAGCAGTAACAACGCATCTCTAGCCTTATTTGTTTGAAGTTGGTTGCAGGTGACCATGGACTCATTAGCTACTTACCATCAGGTGTTATTTCCTTCTGCGGCAGCAACGCGCTAGATACCAGATATTTTTAAATAGTTGTTTTATTTAAGTGGTAGAGCCACGCGGCAGCTTTTGCTGTCGCACGGATGGGCCGGCTCGAAACGGGGTGGTACCACGACCTCACAGAATACCAGCGTGAAGTAGAAAGTTTACCTCTGCGTTTCGCTTGGTGAGTGCAGGTGGCCGGAGGCCCTTTTTACTGGAAATGAGGCATTCCATCTTAGTCCTCACGGGTGACAACGCATCTACATTTTGAATTGTAATAGAGGATAGATGTAGATGTCTATGGGCCGCAGCAACCACTTACTATCAGGTGGACTGTGTGCTCGTTTGTCACCCTTATCCTATAAAAAAAAAGTTGTGTCTATGCAATCGGAGGTGTTATATTATTATTCCCGTCACAAGTACGTAAATATTTAATAAAAGGCATTGTAAGGTGAATAGGTCTTCATATCGAAATAAAAGTCCCGGTATTCCCATTTTCCAGGTTCACCGGTGACCGAACGTGGTTTGGGTCAGGGTCGGCAATTAAAAATTCAGCGCGCGAACCGCCGCCATTAATGGAGACCGCAGCCGCCATTTTGATAAACCTAGATTGAGCGGAAATATTTTTAAGGCTTCATCTTCGAAGAAATGTGCAAAGAATTTCAAAACGTGCTTACCTGGTTGTATTTATTTAGAACATTATTGACTAGTGCTAATGAAAAAACCTTTATAAAAGTTTTGTTAAAGTAAACAAGTCGGAAACAGTAATAGATAGGGCTGCCACGTGTATCTTAAAAGTGTATAGGGGAGACCGAGGAAAATTAGATAAATTCCTATTTTTGCTGAAAAATAATAACAATATTCAACGCAGGAATGCCTTGCCTTATGTTAAATACCTACATTTAAACTTTGTGAGGAATAATGCGACAAGTGTGACCTAGGCAGGGCGCCTGCCTAGGTTACACTTGTCGCATTAAAGTTATAGTTAAAAGAAATTATATATTTATATTAATTAAAGGAAAGTGTATCGGAAAGTGTTAGATCAAAGAGAAAAATAGTTTGGATAATCCTTGAGTGCACGCCTTATGAGCGTTTCATTTAATTTTGATGAAAAAAATTACCATAATAAATCGATTACACAAAGTATAAAATCGATATAGGCTGTATAGTACATTCGTTCTTTGTCTATAAAGGGCTAAAGAAGAAAATGAAAGCGCCTTTAAATTTTTAATAGCAATAAAATTTATAAAACTTGAAAATCATTTTATTAACAACGACGCGTACTAGGCTATTGATATGAACCAGTTAACGTAATTCTGAAGCTAATAAAATAAAAACCGGTCTCGATACGCCAATTTTTTCAGGAGTTATCGAAAATAGTTCGAGTTATAGTCTACTAGAGATGGGAGTCATCGTTGCTTTCACGCAACGATGTTACATTATATTACATTACATTAAATTTATTTAAACCTGTTGCGACCATAGGTTTTTTCTGCAACAGGTTTTTAATAACCACGTAATCTTATTTTTTTTTATAAGATAATGGTGACAAACGAGCACACAGTCCACCTGATGGTAAGTGGTTGCTGCGGCCCATAGACATCTACATCTATCCTCGTTTGCGAATCAAAATGCAAATGCGTTGTCACCCGTGAGGACTAAGATGGAATGCCTCATTTCCAGCAAAAAGTGCCTCCGGCCACCTACACTCACCAAGCGAAACGCAAAGGTAAACCTCTACTTCATGCTGGTTTTCTGTGAGGTCGTGGTACCACCCCGGTTCGAGCCGGCCCATCCATGCGACAGCAAAAGCTGCCGCGTGGCTCTACCACTGTTCTTAACACGCTGTTTAAGCTATTAGTTATTGTTTTGTGTAGTCGTTACTAGGTAGCTAACTGTTTCGTTATGAAACTAAACCAATGAAAACTATAATTTATTGGTGGTCAAAAAAACTTAAATAAACAATTGTTTACGGTATGATGTACCAACATTTTACTTTTTATTGACATTTGAAATTATCAATTGACAAATCTTTTTGGTTGAAAATTAAGTCATTTTGTCACTAATCGACGCCCGAAAATAATATGAATAAAAAAGAAACAAAATTGACAACGTATTGTTAGCAGTGTTAACGCATTTAGCAATGAGGGCTAATAATCTTCCTCTCACCAGATGTTGCTAGTTGACACTGAGGTAAAGTTTTTTGTTACACAATGTCAGTTAATTTAGAAATTAGGTTTAAATAATAGTTTATCAATATCTAGAGTATTATATTAATACACAACACAATGCGTCAGTGGTTTGATTTTGATTTTTTTTTTTTTTTTTATAGTATAGGGGGCAAACGAGCATGCGGCTCACCTGATGGTAAGTGACTACCGCCGCCCATGAACAACCGCAACACCAGGGGAATTGCAGATGCGTTGCCGACCTTTTAGAAACGTGTAAGCTCTTTTCTTGAAGGTTCCTAAGTCGTATCGGTCCGGAAAATTCGCTGGTGGTAATTGATTCCACAAGGAAGTCGTGCGAGGGAGAAAACTTCTTCTAAATCGCACAGTCGTGGACCGCCAATCATCCAGATGGTATGGATGGTAACGCGAGTTTTGTCGCGATGTGCGATGGTGAAATTGAGCGGCTGGAATTAGTCCGAACAATTCCTCAGAGCACTCCCCGTGATAAATGCGATAAAATACGCAAAGAGATGCAACATCTCTACGCAGTGCCAGTGTATCGAGCCGATCAGAAAGAACTCGGTCGTCGACGATTCGAACCGCTCTGCGCTGGATGCGGTCAAGTGGAAGGAGCTGGCACTGGGGTGCCCCGGCCCAGAGATGAGAACAGTATTCCATGTGGGGCCGAACTTGCGCTTTGTAAAGTTGCAAGCGATGTGCCGGCATGAAATACTGTCTCGCTCTGCTGAGCACGCCAAGCTTTTTAGAGGCCAATTTGGCCTTCACTTCCAAGTGACCACGAAACTGCACACTATTCGATATGTCGACGCCAAGGATTCCGATACTGGCTGAGGCAGTAAGGGGAGTGCCTTGAAACTGAGGAGATACGACAAAGGGGTTCTTTTTAGCGGTAAACGCGCAAACTTGTGTCTTCTGGGGATTGAACTGGACTAGATTTAGTCGCCCCCAATCCGAGACTTTGTTAAGCAAAGACTCGACTTCAGACACAAGTTTGTCCCGGTACTCGGCGACGTTTTCCCGAGAAATATTGGCACGGCCGGTATATAAGGCATCACCAGTGCTGTCGTCCGCATAGCAATGAATGCTGCCAGTTAGCAACATATCATTGATATGCAGGAGAAACAGCGTTGGTGATAGCACGCAGCCTTGTGGAACACCAGCGTTGATAGGCTTGAAATCAGAGCATTCACCGTCTACTACGACCTTGATGCTCCGATCAGCAAGGAAACTGGTGATCCATTTGCACAATTTCTCGGGAAGCCCATAGGAAGGAAGCTTCGAAAGAAGCGCTTTGTGCCAGACCCGATCAAAGGCCTTCGCTACGTCCAAACTAACGGCTAATGCCTCCCCCTTGGACTCTACTGCCTCCGCCCATCTATGAGTTAAGTAGACTAGAAGATCACCAGCTGATCGACCCCGACGAAAACCGTACTGGCGGTCACTAATCAGCTGGTGATCCTCAAGGTACCTCATGAGCTGGCAGTTTATAATGGCTTCCATTATTTTGGAGAACAAGGAGGTGATGGCGATAGGCCTGTAGTTGGACGGGTCTGAGCGGTCGCCTTTTTTAGGGATCGGGTGCACCAAAGCTGTCTTCCATGAGTTCGGGACTACGCCTTGGGAGTAGGAGTACCGGAAAAGACGCGTTAAAACCGGTGCCAACTCCGGAGCACACGTCTTCAGCACAATGGGAGGGACTCCATCGGGCCCACTCGACTTGTTGACGTCCAGGGAGAAGAGTGCTTTGCGGACCGAGCGCTGTGTAAATCGCACATCCGGCATGGAGCACTCACATCGCAGGATGGTCGGCGGTGTGTTCCCCCCGTCATCTAGAGTCGAGTTGGACGCAAAAAGAGAGCTCAACAGATCGGCTTTCTCCTTTGCGGCATGGGCCAGTGAGTCGTCCTTTCTGTGCAGAGATGGAAGAGATGGCTGACAGAAGTTCCCTTGGACAGCCTTGGCGAGAGACCAGAATGCACGGGTTCCCGAAGGAAGGCGAACTAGCTTCTCGCCAATTCTGCCGATGTGCTCAGACCTTGCCTTGGCAATGACGCTTTTGAAGGACCTGGAGGCGGAATTATACTTATTTTTTAATGCGCTGGTGTTTACATCCCGAGACGTTGATGCGTCAGCCCAGGCCTGGTAGCACTCCTGCTTAAAGCGTGATGCTATTTTACAGGAGCGACCAAACCATGGCTGGGATCTGCCTCCGATGGGCACCACAGAAAATGGAATAAAAAGTTCCATACCCTGAAGTACCACATCAGCAACAGAATCGGCAACAACGCTGGGATCTTCCGGCGAGAAGCAAACCCGCCCCCAAGGGTAGGATGCAAAAAAAGACCGCATCCCTTCCCAATCAGCTGACCTATAGTGCCAAACACGGCGGCAAGCTGTAGATCGCAACTGCGATTGGAGCGTGAGTGGCACCGTACTCCGGATCAGACAATGGTCCGAAGAGCCCAGAGGGGCATCGACGGAGACCTGATATCCGTCCGGATGAGAGGTCAGCAGAAGGTCCAACAGGGAAGGTACATGGTCTTCCACATCTGGGATCCGCGTAGGCGAAGTAACCAGTTGTGTTAGACCATATGCCAAAGCAAAGTCATAGACAGATCTACCCGCATGATCGGTTAAACGAGAACCAAGCCATTCAGCGTGGTGGGCGTTGAAATCACCGAGTATCACGATCTCTGCGGATGGGACCTGTTGTAGCACGGAGTCTGCAGCCATTTGGACGTGGTCTATGAGTCGGTCTGTGTCGGCATTACCGCTATGGGACCTATAGAGGCACCCGTAGACGCGGGGATGGTCGTCGCTGTCTACGCGCAGCCATAGGATGGACAGGTCCGTACCTTCAAGGCTGCCGAGGCGTCGAAAACAGATGTCCTCTCTGACATACACGCAAACTCCAGCCCGGGGCACAAACGAGTGTTCTAATTTGTACCCCGGGTAGGAGAGATACGAAGTATCAGCCGGAGAGGACACCTGTGTCTCGGTAAGAAAGAGCAAGGCCGGCTTAGCTATCTCCAGATGGTAGTGGACGGCGTTAAGGTTTGAATGAAGTCCCCTGATATTGCAGAAATCCACGGTAAGCGTGGCAGGGGTTGCCTTTGTCTTCTTGCTCCGCTTGCCCCGAGCAGGTTTCGTCTTGAGCGGAATTTCGCCCCCCCCAGAATACGCGGGGCAGCCTGAGCACCCACGCCCAGGAGTGGAGTAGTTTGGTCGTGGATGCTCAGCGAGGGATTCTCCAGGGGTGCTGGTACCCTCCTGGGGTAGTCTTTTATTTAATTCCACTACCATGTTGATGGGGGGGGGGGGGGGGGGGAATTGGGCCTCCGGCCACCTGCACTCACCAAGCGCAACGCAGAAGTAAACCTCTACTTCACGCTGGTATTCTGTGAGGTCGTGGTACCACCCCGGTTCGAGCTGGCCCATCCGAGCGACAGCAAAAGCCACCGCTTAGCTCTACCACTGTTAAAAAATTTTTTTTTACTTTATAACTCTTTTAAAAAAAAAACTGCTTTTAGTTACATTTATAGTTTGGTTTATTCATTTCTAATGTAATTAATACAAAATATAACTAATAATACAGAAAGAAACCCTGAAGATTACATTTTCCTAAGAAATTATCGTCCCCGCTATGAAATCTGTCAAATATTTTACCTGACTATACAGTGGCGCCGTCCTGGTGGCAGAAAAAGTCGTAGATGCCCTCATTGTTTACAGTATGATGGCGCGTCTCCACCAAAGTTTTCAACATTTGTCAACACGTGTTGCCGACAAATGTTTCTGTCAGGCGCGTCTCCACCAAAAATGTTGACAACATTTATGTTTCCGACATGTTGACAAATCAACAAAAGTTGACGATATTTGTTTCAAAATGTTGCAAATCAAAGGAATACGTTTGTTGCCGACATTTGTTCCCTCGGTGAAGACGCTTCTTGCAACATTTTGAAACAAATGTCGTCATTTTTTGTTGATTTGCCAACATTTTAATTTTTATTGAAATTAAAAATAATCAATTGACAAACCATTTTGGTTGAAAATTAAGTCATTCTGTCACTAATCGACGCCGGAAAATAATATAACAAAGCAATTTGCGCAAACTATTGTGCAATAACGTTTAGTTCTTGGACGTTACTGAAAAAATCTAATGCGCGATTTGTCCTAACATTTTTATTTTCGGCGCAACCTGTTGCTGTAACTGGTTGCGAAAAAACGACTCATCTCTAAGGTCTACGGCCAGCAGTGGACTTTCTCTCACAGAATACTAGCGTGAAAAAACCACTAAAACAATATTTTTTTATGTCACTGTTATGAATACTGAAAAAATATAGCAAAAGTAAATGTCTTGAAGCGTCGCCATTTTGAAAATTCATTTGCCGCTCAAATCAAATTGACAGAGACTAGGAGTAAAGTATTCTGTGACAGAGAAATACGCGCTAAAATGTTATCAAGTGAGCGGGAATTGATGTGGAATTAAGGTACCATGTCACATTTATTATAATATAAGATATCATGTTAAGGATATAGGGTTATGTAATTATGTATATTGTGTATGTGAGAAATCAAATATATATTAATATAATAAATATGTTTCGAAGACTAGTAAAGTGTTTTTTAGTATTATTATTATTATTTATAACAATTTATAGAATGAGACTGATCAAACGAGCAACAGTCCAACTATTGGTAAGTGGATGCTGTGGCCTATAAAATCACTTTTCCTTAATTAAAATGCAGATGCTTTATCACTCGTGAGGACTAAGATGGAATGCCTCGTTTCCAGTAAAAAGGGTCTCCGGTTCTCTACACTCGCCATACGAAACACAGCAGTGTTGAGCTGCTATTTAACGCTGGTGTTCTGTGAGAGCAGGTTCTTGTCCAGTCGGGCCGATCTATTCGTTCTACAACCATAATATAGCTGCGGCGTGGTTCTGTCACGTAATACCACGAGTTGGCGCGGCCGGGGAGAGATCACAATCTCACGAAGTATCGGCGTGAATTGGCCGATTGACGCTGCTGTGTTTTGTATGGTTAATGTGAACAACCGTAGACCCTTTTCACTGCAAATGAGACATTCATTAGTCTTTAAGGGTGACAACGATTTTAATTCTTAATCGAGGATAGATGTAGGATTACGTGGACTGTGTGCTCGTTTGTTATTTTTATTCTATTTATAAAAAAATACTTTTGATTGAATGCAATTTTTTTAATCTCTAATTTTATTAATACTGCTTATTTAAAACTTTCTAGACGTGCAATAGTACTGAAAGCCAATAGCGAAAGCTTTAGTTTTACGTATTTCACGAAGCATAGCGACAGACACGGAAGTGGCATACAATTGGTACCAACATAGCGGAAAATCCCTTTGTTTTACCTTTGAACTAGGCGTACACTAAACCATTTTAAATAGTTAAATGTAAACAGGAACTGGTCTAAATAAATAAATATATACGCGGTAGAGCGACGTTGCATCTTTTTTTTAATCTATATTAGTGGTATAGTTGTAGCACGAATGGGTCGGCTCGACCGGGGAAGGACCACGCTCTTACAGAATACCAGCGTAAAATGGCAGCTTAACGCTGCTGTGTTTCGTATGGTGAGTGTAGAGAACCGGAGACCCTTTTTACTGGAAAAGAGGCATTCCATCTTAGTCCTCACGGTTGATAAAGCATCTGATTCTTAATTGAAGATAAATGTAGATGTCTATGGTTTGCCGAATGCTCTTACAATCAGTTGGTATGTGTTCTCGATTGTTATCCTTATTCTATAAAAGCAAAACTTCGAATCCATTAAGCAACTGCAATAACAAGTTGGACATTACCATTGTTTGGTTTGATCTGGCGCAACATTAATTACGGTTTTCTAACTATATCATTCTGTTGTTCCAGGTATTAACTCCGGCATAGATACGCGCGGATCGAACCGTCTCGACGTACAGGAGAAACATTTCAAATTATCACACGTCATACACAGTGACGTAGAACAGGCTGTTGACTGTTGAGTCCCGGGCAGCCAGGGCCCAAAAGGCTCTCATTTTCGCAAGTACATAAAATCGATAATAGTCACATTCATATTAATTTTATTTAGCATTGATTCATAACTACGCGAACTCTACATATTGATTAAATGAAACTAATTATTACGGAGTTTATCGCATTTAATTTAACTTTTTCATTCCCGACATTTCGGGTGTTTTACAGCACCCATGGTCACGGGGGTATTGAGGAGTTTGACGAATATGTCATAGTTAGCCCAGCTACCTTCAGTTTTTGAATATTAATTTTTGGTCCGATCTACGCAGAATGAGCTTACAGTATCTTGAAGTCTTGCAGTGGTATGCTTGGGTTTGGATGTAATTTTATTAATTATAGGATCCCAAGCAGATGGCAACACCCGTCCATCTTCTCTATTGAAATTAGGATGTTTTTTAATTTCGATAGCCTCGCGAATCATCCTTGGTAGGAATCGGTGTTCTTTTGCGAGGATTTATGGTCTATCAAATCTAATGTAATTGCGGGGACGATCTTGAACATGTTCACACACTCCAGACTTCCCGGAACGACGGTGCTTCAAGACAACTTGGGTCCCGACGTTTCGTGTGCTGTAAATTAAAAAAGTTAAATTAAACGCGATAAAATCCGTAAAAATTGGTTTAATTTAACGTGTAGTCTTCGCGTAAACATAAGAAACCTCTACATATAGATTTTAAGTTTAAATAAAATTAAACGCGATAAAATCCGTAAAAAAGTTTTATTTATTTTGTTTCTGAAGCGACAGTAGCCTAATGGCAGGGCGTGGACCGCGAACTCGAAAGGTCGTGGGTTCGACTCCGCCATTCGACTACTGTCGTGAACCACTTCTAGCACAAGCATTTTCAGCTTACCAGAAGTGGTTGAAGAAAATATAGTAATGTTTCTAGCATTTCTAATATTATTAAAAGAATTTCTTAATAAATTACACGTCATCTTATTACAATATAAAATGTTAAATTACCTTATAAATCGTCAACTACGACAATATAATTAATAAAAATTATAAAATATTATTTTAATATTCTTCGTATTTAAAAACATATCCTCCGCACTAGGATTTTCTCTTGTCTTGTGGCAGTTTACATACATACATACATTACTCAAGCACAAACATCCAGACCCGGCATAATTATAAGTAGGCCATTTTTTTATAGGATAGGGTGACAAACGAGCACACAATCTTGAAGATAAGTGGTTGCTGTGGCCTATAGACATCTACATCTATCCTCAATAAATAATCAAAAAGCAAATGCGTCGCCACCCGTGAGGACTAAGATGGAATGCCTCTTTTCCAGTAAAAAGGTTCTCCGGTTTTCTGCTCTCACCACATTAAACACAGCATTTGTTATCCAATGAAGCTGAAATTTGACATACTTATAGTATTTCACGTGGTAAAGCCACGCTGCAGCTATATTAGTAGTATAGTTGTAGCACGAATGGGTCGGCTCGACCGGGGAAGGACCACGCTCTAACAGAATACCAGCGTAAAATAGCAGCTTAACACTGCTGTGTTTCGTATGGTGAGTGTAGAGAACCGGAGATCCATTTTACTGGAAAAGAGGCATTCTGTCTTAGACCTTACGGGTGACGACGCATCTGCATTTTGATTGTTTATTGAAGACAAGTAAAAGGCCAGTTACGTGGGCTAAGCCCACTCAGGACATGTTATCTTTAAAATCACTGGTCAAAGACCTTTAGATTGATATAAAATAATAAGCAAAAAGACCAAAGTCCAAAAGTCGCATCTCAGCTACTCAGCTGTCATTGTCAATTATGTTTAGATAAACATAGATGTCTATGGGTCACAGCAACCACTTACCATCAGGTGGACTGTGTGCTCGTTTGTCACCCCATTTTAAACGTAGTGATTATATTCTCTTTGCCCCATTCTATAAAAAAATGTAACTACGATGACAATGTCAATATGACACCATTCATTAATAATGGACCCGGATGCTGACTCTAGAACCGCCTATAAAAGCAGGTTTTAAAATAGATTTTATATTTTTAATTCAGTTTAATATTTTGTGTTTTGGTGGGATATCGTTAATTTTTTTTAAAGTTTTATACTTTTATTAATCTAAATCATTTGCTTTCACTCTGAAGGGTATACAGCCAGTATAATAAAAGGCTGTGACGTCATGGACGGCAGTGGCCACTAACCTTTAAGTAGACTGTAGGGTTGTTTGTCACTTCACACACAGATCCTTAACAAGTGGAAAAATTTAGAAAAAAATGTACAAGCGACTTCAATATAAATAAAATGAGAATATCATCAATGTCATCATCATCATCATTACAGCCCTTCACAAGTCCACTGCTGAACATAGGCCTCCCCCAAAGAATGCCACAAAGCACGGTCCTGAGCCACCTGCATCCATCGACTTCCTGCATGTCTTACCAGGTCGTCACTCCATCTCGTGGGGGGACGCCCTACACTTCGCCTACCGGTACGAGGCTGCCACTCGAGAACCTTTCTTCCCCATCGGTTGTCGGTTCTTCGAGCTATATGGCCGGCCCACTGCCACTTCAGCTTACTAATCCGTTGGGCTATGTCGGTTACT
Organism: Parnassius glacialis; assembly: GCA_033319125.1. Taxonomy (NCBI): domain Eukaryota; kingdom Metazoa; phylum Arthropoda; class Insecta; order Lepidoptera; family Papilionidae; genus Parnassius; species Parnassius glacialis. The sequence goes on along the minus strand of JAVANC010000004.1, from coordinate 72,221,600 downwards.
CTGGTTCTACTGCGGATATCCTTATTCCTAAGTTTATCACGCAGAGAAACTCCGAGCATAGCCCTCTCCATAGCTCGCTGAGCGACCTTGAGCTTCCTCATACGGCCAGCAGTGAAGGACCACGTCTCAGTTCCGTAAGTCATCACTGGCAACACGCACTGGTTGTACAATTTCGTTTTAAGGTTTTGAGGTATGTCTGACGAGAAGATGTGTCGTAGTTTCCCGAACGCTGCCCAGCCGAGTTGAATCCGTCGATTGACCTCTCAGTCGAAGTTGGACTTACCTAGTCGGACTATTTGTCCCAGGTAAACATACTCGTCAACAACTTCGAGCTTAGTGCTCCCAACAACTACCGGCATAGGTGTGACATGGACATTAACATAATCTTTGTTTTGTCCATGTTCATCCTAAGATCTATCCGTTGGGAGACACTATTGAGGTCATTGAGCATAGTGCTTAGGTCCTCCATCATCAATGTATTCAATTAAGTCAATTAAATACGCATTATTAACGATAACTCAAATACCACTAGTCAGACCTTGATCCACATGAAAAGCACCAGCTTTCAAATAAAAATCATCAAAATCGGTTCACCTATAAAAAAGTTCTGAGGGAAATAACATAAGAAAATACAGTCGAATTGAGTAACTTATTTTTTGAAGTCGGTTAAAAAAGAAATACCATGAACTTCATCGTTTTCTTGCGTTTACGCTTCTCTATACAATACAATACAAACACTCACGCCTGTCACCCAGAGGGGTAGGCAGAGACTACGGACTTCCATTTGGCGCGATCCTGACACACTTCTCTCGCCTCCTTTACATCCATATATTTACGCACACACGCTCGTCGGTTAAGGGTACTCCTAATCTGGCCCATTTTCAATGTATCGCCGATTACGCTTCTCTGTTTTCTAATAATTACTACAATGGTCGTGACACGTCTAATTCAAATGTAACTATGCAAATTAAATCGAGCCTAATCTGTAAATCAAACATGAAAATAGTTTTGTTATATTTAAGTGTTCAACTTGTTCATACACCTTGATAAGTACGAACCTAAGAACTCGGTTAGCAGACAACATTGAGCCGTGAGATGTCACTCCGCGCCGGTCCGGCCGGGATGCTGCGGGCGGTCAATGACTCGCATGAACAATGATCGGCCAAGGTCACGCTACACGCATTGTCTGTACCGATGCTAGAGACAATGCGAGCAACCGATACGTAGTAGACTTGGGTTAAAAATATCGATATATCGATATTTTCTCAATAAATATCGATATTTAACATCGATATTTTTAATTGCGATGTATCGATACACGGTATTTATTTTAAAGTATCCAATCAGTATCAATATCGATATACATATTATAAAATGTTATATTTATTTTATAATTAAATAGACAAAACAAAGCAAAAAAACAAGTACAAAATCATTCATGTGCAATTTTGTTTTTAATTTTGTTTCTACCGACTTCAAAAAGGGAAGAAGAGGTACTCATTTCGACTGCATGTTCTTTTTTATGTGTGTATGTGCGCGTGAACCGATTTAAATGATTATTTTTTTATTTGAAAGCTGGTGCTTCTCATGTAATCCCATATAATTTTATCAAGGTCTGACCAATAGTTTTTGAGTTATCTTTAATAATATATATTGAAGCCGGTTGTACAAAATGTTTAATTTTAAATTATTCGTCTTCAATAGGTCCAATAGCAAAATGTTGGCCCTCATCCGATGATGATGTATCAATATTTATCGATACTGTTTAAAAACATCATTTTTTTTTTCACTTGCCCATCCCTAATACGTAGGTAGTAAAGCAACTTGTTATTAATCGAAAGTCGTTTGGAATACCGGCGTGACAGAGCAGTTTAAATTATTAAGCTGCTTTTTCAATATCTATAATTTATTTATTAAATTATAATAATAATAATATCTATAATTTATTTATTAAATAATAATAATATCTATCATTTAGTTCACGTTAGGTTGTCAATAAAATGTTAATAATACGTACACACGTACGTTTTTTGAACGTGGTAGAGCCATACTGCATCTATATTATAGTTGTAGCACGGATGGGTCGGATCGACCGGGGAAGGACCACGCTCTCACAGAATACCAGCGTAAAATAGCAGCTTAATGCTGCTGTGTTTCGTATGGTGAATGTAGAGAACCGGAGACCCTTTTTACTGGAAAAGAAGCATTCCATCTTAGTCCTCACGGGTGACAACGCATCTGCATTTTGATTCGTAATCGAAGATAGATGTGGATGTCTATGGGCCACAGCAACCACTTACCATCAGGTGGACTGTGTGCTCGTTTGTCACCCGATGCAATAAAAATACAGTGAAACTTAAAAACTATGTTAGTAATACACATATACAATAATTAAAAATTAAAAATTTTGTACAACCGACTTCAATATAAATTATTAAGAATAAACCTAGCAAGCTAACAGCATAGCAAAGTGGCGAAGCAATTAGCTTTGTAGTGGTTTCTAACGGTTGCCGTTGAGCAATCAGTTTCAAAATAGGAGGTTCAGATGCCTGGGTGATCAGTAATCGATTGCTGAAAACAGAATTTGAAAATTCGAAACCGTTCTCGAGATAATCGTGGGACAGACGGACAGACAGACGGACAGACGGACAGACGGACAGACATCGTGAAATCAATAAGTGACTTCGCAAGCTTCGCCACTTAATAACTCAAAAATCATTGGTCAGACCTTGATCAATTCGTATGGGACCACATGAGAAGCACCAGCTTTCAAGTAAAAAAAGAATCATCGGAATCGGTTCACCCAGTAAAAAGTTATGAGGTAACACATTTAAAAAAAACATACAGTCGAATTGAGTAACGGGTCCTCTTTGAAATCGGTAGAAAACTATACTAAATTATATGCCGGCGAATGTCTACAAATAGAACCCTCAATATGTATAACAATGACCCTCGGGTAGCCTTTAGGACTGTCTCCAACTCTGCGTATCCACGATGCTGCTGTTTTCTACAGACTTCAAAGAGCAGACGGTACTTAATTCGACTGTATGTTTTTTTTATGTGTGTTACCTCATAACTTTTGTCTTGGTGAAATGATTTCTTTGAAATGAGATTTTTTTTATTTGAAAGCTGGTGCTTCTCATGTGGTCCCATATAAATTTGATCAAGGTTTGATCAATAGTTTCTGAGTTATCCTTAATAATATACATTGAAGTCGGTTGTACAAAATAATCTAATTTAACACTCGTTCTTATCATGGCATAATAAGTAACCAGTTTTGACTCTGCAAACATCGCTGACGCATTACAATAGCGTGGCAGCCACATCAACATAAGGCATTTTTGCACTGAACTCTCAGAGCGTTCACGACCCACTGCGTGCGCCCGTGTTGAGTATGGTGAGCGCGGGGAAGTTGAGGCATCCATTTTTCTGCCACCAGGGCGGCGCCACTAGAAAGTGAGGTATAAACATTTGATTGATTTCATAGCGGGGAAGTTAATTTGTTCGGAATAAATGTTAATGTTTCTTTCTGTAATATTAGCTATATTTTATATTAATAACATTAAAAATAAATAAACCAAACCACATAATATATTTATAAAAGTAGGAAAATTAAAAAAAAAGTTAAAAATGTGCAAAAAGTTAAAGGGTGAACCACTGAGGCATTGTTTTGTGTATTAATATAATACTCTAGAAACTGATAAACTTTTATTAAAAAACAACTTCTCATTTAAATTACATTGTGTAATAAAAAACTTTACCTGTGTCAACCAGCGACATCTAGTGAGCAGAAAATTATTAGCCCTTATTGAAGGCCGTTTTATTATTTGACGGCACTGAGCGCTGTTGGTTCGAATCCCGCACGGAACAAGTATATGTCTGGCCTACAAGTAACTGTTCCGGGTCTGGATGTTTGTCCATTTGCAATTTATTTATGTAAACTGCATACGTACTAGAGAAAATCGTAGTGTAGCTTTTAACCGACTTCAAAAAGGAGGTGGTTCTCAGTTTGAGTGTACATTATTATTTTCGATGATTCTTTTTTCAGTAAATAGGTTGTACTTCAAGGGTGGTCCCATATTAACTCAACCCTTAGGGTAGCAAATAAATAACATATTTATTAGCAATTTGAAGTCGGTTTTTACTTTTTGTTAAAATATATAAATTATTAATTATTTAAAAAACAAGCGATAAAATTAAAAATTTTGTACATCCGACTACAATATAAATTATTAAGGATAACTCAAAAACTACTGGTCAGTGAAATTATCGAAATCGATTCATGTAGAACAAAGTTATGAGGTAACACACAAAAACATACATTCCAATTGCGTACCTCCTCCTTTTTGAAGTCGGTAGAAAAGTAATGATAACGAGGCATTCTACCTCGTCGTGTCTCGTCACCCACCATGCGAAACAGCTAACAGTGTTACGCTGCTATTTCACGCTATTTTAATTTTAACATAGCTGTCATATAATCATTTCCAGTAATATTTTCATATTTACAAGTATAAACGTATAAAATATAATTCCAGTTAACGATCTGTTTAAGCAATATATTTTTTTATAGGATAAGGGTGACAAGCGAGTACACAGTCCACCTGATGGTAAGTGGCTGCGTGGCCCATAGACATCTACATTTATCCTCGTTTGCGAATCAAAATGCAGATGCGTTGTCAAAAGAGGCATTCCATCTTGGTCCTCACGGGGACCAAGATGGAATGCCTCTTTTCCAGTAAAAAGGGTCTTCGGTTCTCTACACTCACTATACGAAACACAGCAGCGTTAAGCTGCTATTTGAAGCTGGTATTCTGTGAGAGCGTGGTCCTGTCCCGGTCGAGCCGACCCATTCGTGCTACAACTATACAATTAATATAGCTGCAGCATGGCTCTACCACGTAAGAAATAAAACTCGTTAAATTTTTACGTTTGTTTATTAAGCTAGCTGTATTTCACGTTCAACTGCACATTTATTTACAAAAGTATGTACGGGTGAAAAAATCCGTTGCTCTGTATCATCCCGTTGCTGACGTAAGAGGCGACAAATGGAAATCAAACAGGAGATGTGCAGCGGCGCCTTCCCGATGACAACTGAAAATGTCAGTGTTACCACTTAATAAAAATAAGGAAAAGCGTTCGCATTAAAATTTCAAAGAGTACTTCTTAAAAGGAACAAGTGAAAAATTAAAAAAAAATGTACACCCGACTTCACTATAAATTATTAAGAATAACTCAAAAACTATTGGTCGGACCTTAAATTTATATGGGACCACATGAGAAGCGGCAGCTTTCAAATAAAAAAAGAATCATCGAAATCGGTTTACCCAGTAAAAAGTTTGAGGTAACACACATTAAAAAAAGACATGCAATCGAATTGAGTACCGTCTCCATTTTGAAGTCGGTAGATAAAAATAAGGAAAAGTGTTCGCATCAAAATTTCATAGAGCACTTATTAAAAAAAATGTACAAGCGACTTCAATATAAATAAAATGAGAATATCATCAATGTAGTCGAAGTCAATTAAATAGGTACTTCAAGAAAAGAGCGTACTCCTTTTTAAAAGGCCGGCAACGCATCTGCAATTCCCTCCCTGGTGTTGCAGTTGTTCATGGGCGGCGGTAGTCACTTAGCATCAGGTGAGCCGCATGCTCGTTTGCCCCCTCTCCTATAAAAAATACGCATCATTAAGGATAACTCGAAAACTACTGGTCAGATCTTGATCAAATTTATATGGGACCACATGCGAAGCACTAGCTTTCAAATAAAAATCATCGAAATCTGTTCACCTAGAAAAAAATTCTAGAGGTAACACAAACAAATACAGTCGTATTGAATACCTCCTCCTTTTTTGAAGTCGGTTGAAAATGGCTGATGGCTGTATTGCAGTGCCAGTACACAATCGTTGTTTTTTATTTATTGCTTAAAGTTGCTCTCTCTCTTTTCATGTAATGACAGTAGAAAGAGACAGGTATAGCGATAATTAATACTTAAGCGATATTCAACGATTACGAGTAAGGCCGCATGTATATAAATATTTTTAAATTGTCTTGCAAAGCTAGGTAATGACCGAAAGGAGGTTAAATACTTCAACACTCAAATGACTGACGTGCATTGCTTTTGTTTATTGTTTTCAAGTTTTTTTTTATAGGATTGGGTGACAAACGAGCACACAGTCCACCTGATGGTAAGTGGTCGCTGTGACCCATAGACATCTACATCTATCCTCGATAAAGAATCAAAATGCAAATGCGTTGTCACCCGTGAGGACTAAGATGGAATGCCTCTTTTCCAGTAAAAAGGGTCTCCGGTTCTCTTCACTCACCATACGAAACATAGCAGTGTTAAGCTGCTATTTTACGCTGGTATTCTGTGAGAGCGTGGTCCTTCCCCGGTCGAGGCGACCCATTCGTGCTACAACTATACCAGCAATATAGCTGCAGCATGGCTCTGCCACGTGAATTAAGTTTAAAACATTATTGTAATAGGATAAGGGTGACAAATGAGCACACAGTCCACCTGCAGGTAAGTGTATGCTATGACCTATAGACAACTACATTTATTTTATCATCGATTAAAAATCAAAATGCAGACACGTTCTCACTCCTACTAAAATAGAATGTCTCGTTTCCAGTAAAAAGGGTCTAAAGAGGATAGATGTAGATGTCTATGGGTCACAGCAACCACTTACCATCAGGTGGACTGTGTGCTCGTTTGTCACTCTTATCCTAAAAAAATGAATGAATGAAAAATGCATTGCTGCTCGCATAAAATAAAAATAAATTTGGAAAATCCAAAAGTGCACACTTCGAAAGCTTATGTAATGTTTTGAATAATCAATTTGATTTACAGTACATATATGTCTCCCCTCATTTCTGAGAGGGTTTTGTTTAATCACAAAAAATATTTCTGTTAAATTAACAAGAAATTTATTTCGTCTGCATGATACCGGTGATTAGTATTTTTTACCAAAAAAAAAACAACTGTCAAATAATTAATAAATTAAAAAAAAATAATGAACGGGTCGGTTTACAATAGTGTAATTCAAAAGGCTTCCTAAAGATTAAAATCTAAAGCTAATAAAAAAAATCAAAGTGATAACTTCAATTTTTCGAAAGATCTCTTTCGTTGTTCACAACCATACCGACCAACTGACGTCCAAGTGAAATTATTTTGAATTAACTTTTTTTTTAATAATAATCGAAATAAACAATCTTATAACTACGTCAGAAGTATTCATTGAAATCTTCTCTTGCTATTGGTGTACTTTTTTATTATATAAGTGCAATATAAAACCGGTGGAAGTGATATAAGTTGAGTGGATCGCGATTTTTGATTTGGTTACAACAGAGCACTACCGCTTCGCATTCGATGTGTGCAAAATCAAACAGGTGTACAGATAATTAATGCTTAATTTAAGTAAGCGATATGCAACGGTTATAACACTAACCATGTATGTGTATATTATTTTAAATTCTTTTGTAAAGTTAAGCAATGACTGAAAGGAGGTTAAATACTTCAACACTCAAATGACTGACGTCCATTGCTTTTGTTTATTGTTTTTAGGTATCAAACAAATTTGATCAAAACAAACTGCGGACGGGCGATTTCGTGATTCATATTTTGTTAAATATACAACCTAACCCTGACCTGCAAATTCCAAAAAACGCAAGAAAATTTGAATTTAGCGGGCCACCCTGGAGCTTCCACCTTAATAACTTTCAATTTGGAAACTGTCGTAATAAATTCGAAATTCATTTAACTTTAAACCACGGTAGAACTGTATGATAATTTAGGTTTTTAGTTTTAGTTTTTTTAGTCTTTTAATATTGTGTACAGTAGTTATTATAGCCTATTAACATTCCGCTACTGAACATAGGCTTTCCCTCTAGATTGCTTTATAAAGGTGTGGGGGGGGGGGGGGGTTTGCCACAGTTGCCACGCTTGGGAGTCTTCTCGGCAGCCGCATTTTATTATTTTTAGATGGTTGGATGATTTCGACCAGGACATAGGCTGTAATGGATGGATGCATAGAAGATAATCTACCAGGAGCACATGACGCACTGAGAGGTGAAATTTTCAAATCAAAAGTAAACATTACATACAACTATGGCAAATATCCCTCTATGAGGCAATTTATGTGGGAGGCCTATCTATGTTCAGCAGTGGACTAGGCTGTAATGGATGGATGTATAAAAGATGATCTACCAGGAGCACATGACGCACTGAGAGGTGAAATTATTAAATCAACAGTAACATTACAACTATGGCAAATATCCCGTGAGAACTCACCGTGTAGCGGTGTAAGAATATCCACAACCCCATATCGTCGCGTGGGAGTCGTATGAGACGAGAGGGAAACTGAAACAGGAGGTTAGCTTAGTTATCTTGTTGGTAATAGCTCAAAATATTAAAAAAGGCTGCATTTGCTATGCAATATATAAGAGAGTTTAGTTAGTGGACTTTTGTAGTTCGTAGTGACCACGGTTACTAAACATGGTAGAGCCATGCTGCAGCTTTATTAGTAGTATAGTTGTAGCACGAATGGGTCGGTTCAACCGGGGAAGGGCAGCGTAAAATAGCAGGTATACGCTGCTGTGTTTCATATGGTGAGTGTAGAGAACCGAAGGCTTTTTACTGGAAACAAGGCGTTCCATCTTAGTCCTCACGGATGACAACACATCTGCATTTTGATTCTTAATCGAGGATAGATGTAGATGCCTATAGATTAGCATCGACTTACCATCAGGTGGACTGTGTACTCGTTTGTCACCCTTATCCTATAAAAAAAGTGAGTGAGTTTTAGTCGTTATAAGAATGACGCTGCTGGCCATCTCCTGATTTGTTCCCCTCTGTCGCCTACGGGGTGATATACGGTAGTGGATATTCCTTTTCCGCAACTACATGTTAAGAAATATGACACAGTATGTACACTGTATAAATAAGCAAACCCGCGCGACAAACCATTACTAAAATACCGGGCGACCGTGAGCGCGGGTCATCGTCCGCCTCGGTTCATTGCCGCTACAGAGTATGAAATGTATAGAGAGTTTATTTAAGTACAGACTAGCGATGCGCCTCGGTTTCGCACGGATAGGATCTATTAATGTGCATTATTTTGATTCAGGGTAGTCAAAGGCCTTTAATGTTATAAATTTTTCGTTTTTTAAGATAATCATTAATTTTTTTTTTATAACTGGCTTTACGGCTCTGGGTTCTAGCACTTCAGAGCTTGAAGTTACAATGCATAATTATTCTTCATAGTACACTGCTTCACAATATGTTGATGCGTCAAATTGTGCAGCCCTTGGAAAATTTTGATGACAACTTGAGCCAGCAGACAGCTGACAGTTGGCAATGGTATCTCGAGGCGCCTAAGCAGACACCTTATCTTGAGAATCAAATCACCCTCAGAACACTTGTTTCACAGTTTCCACTAATAGTTCACATGCGTAGACACTTAATACACAAAATTGCACCACTTGTACATATCAAAGTCCACTTCATACCATTATTTAAACAATAATACAGGAGCAACAAACCGCCGCCGGTCAAGTTCCCGCTAAATCTCCCACACCTTCAATATTTTCGGATGAAATATAGCCTGAATCCTTTCTGGTGTTGCTTTGTATCTGTTTATAAAGTTTTATTACAATCCGTTCAGCCATTCCGACGTTTAGCCCGGACCAGACAAACATTTTAATAATGGTAATTTATATCTTAAAAGCATGCAAGTAACCCTTTTAGCTTGATAGAAACCAGTTATTTCTATATTGTAGAAAGTCACTTAACTTTTGTTTATATGTTATGGTTTTATTTTAGGCTATTATATATAAATATTATATAATATATAATATTATATAAACAGTGGTAGAGCCACACGGCAGCTTTTGCTGTCGCACGGATGGGCCGGCTCGAACCGGGGTGGTACCACGACCTCACAGAAAACCAGCGTGAAGTAGAGGTTTACCTCTGCGTTTCGCTTGGTGAGTGCAGGTGGCCGGAGGCCCTTTTTACTGGAAATGAGGCATTCCATCTTAGTCCTCACGGGTGAAAACGCATCTAAATTTTGATTTGTAATAGAGGATAGATGTAGATGTCTATGGGCCGCAGCAACCACTTACCATCAGGTGGACTGTGTGCTCCTTTGTCACACTTATCTTATAAAAAAAAAATTCAGTGTACAAATTAGCTCATAGATTAATAAGCAGGCTGTAAATATAATAAGGACGTTGTCACTCCTAGATTGAATTCGACCGAAGTTTCGGCTTCGGCCTACATACAGAAAAAAACTAGCCGAAGGAAACTTTTCGTTTTAGTAGTTTAATAACAATTTATTATATTATGTGTCATAAAACATATAACCAAAATAATTTATATTTGACTTACCAAAGCTATGACTCAAAATTCTTGGAGGATTACAATCTTGTTAGGACTGTTTATGTCATTTTTTTTGTAAAAGCGACAAAGTAATATTTATGCTGAAGAGATGTGTGTGGCAGAATTGGTATGGGGTGCCGTAGACGGAAGTTATCGATCAAATTGGCGATATATTGAGTAAGAACCAAAATAAACTCTAAACCGACGAGCATGTATGCGTAATTTGACTTGATTTGAGTTGACTGCCTATCCCTCGGCGCTAGGGTTTATGTATGAACTTATTTGTTACTACATTTCGTACTTTGAATTGGGTGATTATTATAATTAATTTCAATAAACTAATCTATTTATAAAATTGATTTTGAAGTGCAATTTATTTATATAATGGTAAACATGTATATTTATTCTTTTTATTTTTTAAATATACATTTTTCTTTCTTTCTGTTTGCTGACGTGTAATTTTAGTATGCATAACACCTTTACGATATATTAAAAAATGGTTACTTTAAAAAAATTACTTTGGGCCGCATCAGAGCACACAGTTACCGCAAACAGGTGGCTGTGATCACAGATTAGATCTATACCTGCTGTGCTGTGGCCCTCTCAGCGTTATCGGCCCTCATCCTTGTTTCACACAATTAGCGTTTAAAATATACAGGATCCCGAACCAGACTTCCACCACAGAGCTTATTATCTTTTTAGATGTATTTTAAATTAGTTAACTCAATTAATATAGCATTTCGTCTTACTTTGTAATTTTAATTGTTGTTTGTTTATTACGCACTATGTTCTGCTTAAAATGAACAAGCAAAAATTCTATGTACGTTTAGCTTAGAAAGTTATAATATTCTAGGTAGTTGTGTCCTTAGGTTGCATATTTTTTTTCATTATATATTACTAGCTGATACCCCGCTCGATTCGCGGGGCGCACTATAATAATTTATTGCGGAACCTATTATATTTATTTTGATAGGCCTATCGTTAAATCCGTTCTTAGGGAACGTCTACATTGCGAAATGCGTAACTACACTAAATTTTAAGTCTGTCGGGTGTATAGTTTTAGAAATCTCGTGATGAGTTAGTCTGTCTGTGGTATATTATATATATATATATTACTTTGTTGTACTACTGAAATATGTTACACCATTTATTTAAATCCACACAATTTACCTCACTACTAGACTTAAAAAAAATAAGTATTACATTGTAATTTTGCTGATGAACCATTCAATATATAAATAAATTAGTCTTTTAGACTCCAATTTGCTCGGAAGTTTTCCGGTTTAATACGAGTTATCCTGAAAGCGCGCCAAATTACTAAAAGTTTAGATGACTTTACTTTGCACTTAGTCACACGTTAAACAATTTTATTTTCTTTAACTTTATTTGTGTGCCTGTTTTATTGAAGTCCTACCTATATTAGTTTGGGTGTTATTAAAAGGGTTAGCATTGTATTCATGTTTTTGTCAGTAGAGAAATGTAATCTAATCTAGGAGCAGAAATAGATAATTGGTCAGCAAACCATGGCTAGCAAACATTATTAAATCAATCGGCAACTTTTGACATTCTGCGCGGCTGTAAATTTTTTAGTACAGCATATTCATTATATAAGCTGCAATGAGTGACTCGTGTTTATAACATTTTGATAAGCACTTAGAGGGTAAGCAAGTAAAAAATAATAAAAAATATTATTAATAATAATAAAATGTACGAGGTATGTGGCCCTTAGGCCGCCCCAGTCACACTTTAACCTAGTGTCGTCGATATTACTTGATACGTATTTCCTTATTTCTACAAATTTAACAGTACAGTAGCTGGTTCAATTTATGTATCTGCTTATAGATTTATTTTCCTTACTAACAAATCCTGAATCTTGATGATCAATTAAGTATTTTACAGATTGACTGTTTATTAGGCAAACTCATATTACTGTAAGCTGCCTATTATATATATATATATATATATATATATATATATATATATATATATATATATATATATATATATATATATATATATTATCAACATTATTTGCGAAACAAGAATTGCCGAATGTTTTTTTATTGCAAACAGAATCTTTGAATGCTAACCAAATTATTATTTTTTATAGGATAGGGTGACAAACGAGCACACAGTCCACCTGATGGTAAGTGGTTGCTGTGGCCCATAGACATCTACATCTATCCTCGTCATCTGCATCAAAATGCAGATGCGTTGTCATCCGTGAGGATTAAGATGGAATGCCTCTTTTCCAGTAAAAAGGGTCTCCGGTTCTCTACACTCACCATACGAAACACAACAGCGTTAAGCTGCTATTTTACGCTGGTATTCTGTGAGAGCGTGGTCCTTCCCCGGTCGAGCCAAACCATTCGTGCTACAACATTATGGCTAACCAAATTTTATTACGGCATAACATTTAATTACTTCTCATTATTTTTAATTGTACCAATTTAAATTATACTGCAATTATTACGCTGCTATTATCTAATACTGACTACTGTATTAACCAAAAATTACTAACATTTAAATACAGTTAAAAGAAACGACACTACACAACAGGGAGAATTATTTACTTCTCCTTTTTACATCAAAATTTCCGTAATCAATATAATGAAATTGAAGATTCGTCAATAATGTAACTTTTGCTCTTATAAATTCCAGTTTTTTTAAAGATCTATGTTATCTAAGTTTCTCAATTAAAATTCTGTATTGATATATTCAAATAATACGAATATCGAAATGTAATTAAATGAAACAACACTAATTAACTTCTCCCTTTCACTACAAAATTATCGTAATCAATATATAATACACGTTAAAGATTCATCAATAATGTAATTTTGAGTCGTAAAAATAACAGTTTTTTTAAAATTATTTGATAAATCATTGCCCTATGTACCTATTCGATTTTTATTCGGATAAAAAATCTAATTTAAGATTGTGCACAGCAGCCTCTGTTCATTTATTACTCTACAACGTCCAGTCCTTTGTGGCGTTCGTTTTACAAACTACGCTACGCGCTTGCGAGAGCCTACCGCCATCTTTTTTTGCTCGATTTAGGTTATGTATTAGAAATCTATTTTATATAACGTTCTTTTGAAATGATATCTTGAGGAAACATTGATTATTGACTGTGAAGTTATTTATCGTCTAGTTAATTATGTAGACGTTCTTTTTTATTGAATAAGGGTGACAAACGAGCACACAGTCCACCTGATGGCAAGTGGTTGCTGCGGCCCATAGACATCTACATCTGCAATACAATGCAGATGCGTTGTCACCCGTGAGGACTAAGATGGAATGCTTCGTTTCCAGTAAAAAGAGTCTCCGGTTCCCTACACCCACCATACGAAACACAGCAGTGTTAAGCTGCTATTTTACGCTGGTATTCTGTGAGAGCGTGGTCCATCACCCGGTCGAGCCGACCCATTCATGCTACAACTATACTACTAATATAGCTGTAGCATGGTTCTACCACGTAAAATAAATGATTTATTAAAGAAAAATTGTACAAGAAATGATATTATAATATAAAAAAATACATCAGTGAAAAAAACCAATGGGAATAATATGATGGCTACCATGCTGGTTCTATTAAAACTCATTTAAAAATTACTTACTTACTTACTTACTTATCTTCACGCACAATCCCTGACGGGGTAGCCAGAGAGAACAGATCGCCAAGTGTCACGATCCTTACATACCTCTTTCGCTTCTTTCAGATTCATTATCTTCTTCATACATGCACGTCTAGGTATCCGAGTACTCTTGACCCTCCCCTCTTCGAGAAGTTTACTCATTTAAAAATTGTACAAACAAAATTATTGTAAAGTGTTTATTATGTATATATATTTATATATATATATATATATATATATATATATATATATATATATATATATATATATATATATATATATAATATGTTTAAAAAAAGACCCGCTGGGTTTCTTGCGGGTTCTTCCCAGGACAGAGGTAATTTCCGAACCAGTGCTAAATAAAAAAATGACTTTCAATAAGTAATATGTAATATGTATAAGTATTGAATTTTTAACAAGATCTCTCACAGAATACCAGCGTGAAATAGCAGCTTAACGTTGCTGTGTTTCGTATGGTGAGTGTAGAGAACCGGAGAACCCTTTTTACTGGAAAAGAAGCATTCCATCTTAGTCCTCACGGGTGACAACGCATCTGCGTTTTGATTCTTTATTGAGTATAGATGTAGATGTCTATGGGGCACAGCAACCACTTACCATCAGGTGGACTGTGTGCTTGTTTGTCATCCTATCCATTAAAAAACTATTCCTAGACGTGATTGTCGGTTATGGTTACTCTTAATTTGAGAGATACACTTCCGTATGGGGCAGGGAATCAGGACATATTTACGTATTTTGGCGATAGATTATTAACAGTGGTAGAGCCACGCGGCAGCTTTTGCTGTCGCACGGATGGGCCGGCTCGAACCGGGGTGGTACCACGACCTCACAGAATACCAGCGTGAAGTAGAGGTTTACCTCTGCGTTTCGCTTGGTGAGTGCAGGTGGCCGGAGGCCCTTTTTACTGGAAATGAGGCATTCCATCTTAGTCCTCACGGGTGACAACGCATCTACATTTTGAATTGTAATAGAGGATAGATGTAGATGTCTATGGGCCGCAGCAACCACTTACCATCAGGTGGACTGTGTGCTCGTTTGTCACCCTTATCCTATAAAAAAAAAATAGCGGGTTTTTTTTACCGGGTCCGTTACCGTTACAGACTCTTAAAGTCCACTGCTGAACATAGGTCTCCCCCGTAAATTGCCTCATAGGGGATATTTGCCATAGTTGTAATGTTACTGTTGATTTGAAAATTTCACTTCAGTGCGTCATGTGCTCCTGGTAGATTATCTTCTATACGTCCATCCATTACAGCCTTATTAATTTCCACTGCTGAACATAGGCCTGCCCCGTAGATTGCCTCATAGAGGAATATTTGCCATAGTTGCCACGCTTGGCAAGCGGGTTGGCAACCACATTTATTTTTATTTTTAATCGTAATAAGGAAGACGCTGGTGCCCATTTGAATTGTTTCCGTCTGTCGCCTCTTACGACACCCACGGGGTGATATGGGAATATTCTTACACCGTCAGTACACGGTCCAATAGCGGGACACATAGCTTAAAAGCGAGACGTGTGGTCTCCATACTCCTGATAACAATGGATATTATAGTGTTCTCAGTTGGATGGGCCTCTCAATATCGTTTTAACCGATTCTAACTGTACATTAAATCTACAATCATAACGCAATAACCGAAAGAAATTGAGATGCCAGTGACCGTGGGAATATAACAAAGTTGAAGTTTTATAACGATTTCTTATATTTACGCGAACACTACACGTTGAATAAAACTATTACTACGGATTTTATCGCGTTTTAATTTTCAACGTTTCGTTGAAGCTATTGAAATTAAAAATACATACATCTAATTTCAATAGAGAGGGAGGCTGGGTACTACCACCTACTTGGGATCCTGTAATTAATAAAATTAAAACTAAATCCAAGCATACCAGTGCAATACTGAATTATTGTATACATTACGCTCATTCTGCGTAGATCGGGCCATAATAAATAATTAAAAAAGCTGAAGGTACTCCGGATTAACTCTGACATCGGGACGTTTATCACCTTAGTCCCCCGTGACCATGGGTTGCTGTAAAGCACCGGAAACGTCGGAAATTTTAAAATAAGTAAATTAAACACAATAAAATCCGTAAAAAATAATTTTATTCAAAGTTAAATGTTTTAGTAAAACGTCTTCTATACTCTATACACCTACACAAACTAGTAAACGTTATTTTTGAGTTGATAAGAAATATTTTTTAAGAAGTATTTATTTATTTGAAATTATTTTTACCAAAGTACTAATATACTAATAAAATTTTCATTTATTGCACTGTTTTACATGAAAAAGTATTATTATCTCTATAATATTTAAAGTCAATTGCTGTCCGTTAGCGTAGCAAAAACTCGAACATGACTGGACCGATTTTGATGACATTTTATGAGTGTGTGTTGAGTCACACAGATTTAATTGATTCACAATAGAATCCGGTAGGTGGCGCTATTGTCGAGATCCAAAAACCAGCCGTGCGAAGCCGGCGTGAAGCGCTAGGTCTCTATGTAATACAAAAACAATTATTAATACATATCTTTAATCGATTAGATTTTCAACATTATTTTCATCAATTTTATATATCTGAGCGTGATGGTCACGCGAGTTCAGTGCTTTTTCCCCATCCCAAAAAATGCTCAACGTGCCTGCAGAAGCTTTCACTTAAAAACAAAACTTAACCTCTATGTACTCTAAGTTTGCTGTCCCTAACTCAACTTATTTTAACTGTAGTAAAAGTTTTGTATGGCAACTAAATTATTTAACAAGCTGCCAGTGGATATAAAACTACAATATAAAGTAATTCAAAAGAACTATAACTCGGTGGCTCCTTGACTGACGTTTTTATTCCGTAAGACACTTTCTGACATGTTAAATACGAATAGATTAGGTACAAAAGTTTACGTATGTATAGTTGTGCTGGAGGGCACAGTATCCACTTAGCATCAGGTGGACTGTGACTGTGACCCTTATCCTATAAAAAAATGTTTCTCTAATTTACTATTTATTTTATAACTGTTCATAATAACTAAAACTTTTGTTATTACTGAATTCTCTATTTGTTAATAATATTATTAGTTTCAATATAATTAGGCATTACGTTACATTACCTTTATGCTGACATAGTAATTATTTAAAAAAAACTAAGAATTATTTACTGCGTTATTTTCATGCCGATGTAAGCTAAGATGATCGATCCTAAATGTTATAATGCAACAATTTATTATACCATGTCTCAGAAATAAATTAAATTAAATCAAATATACTGAATATAATAGATTTTAGAATTCAGCCTTAACCTGCTTCCTGACGTATAAATAATTGTTATAATCTATGCCTATTCTTTTTCTTTGCAACGCCTGTAAAAGGTTACTAAGAGATAAGTACCCTAAGCGATTTATATTGAGACCTTAATATACACTTAAAAAAAAACAATATACATGATTACTTGAATCTTTGGCACGCACCTGCAATTCCCCTGGTATTGCAGTTGTTTATAGGTGGCGGTAATCACTTACCATAATACCATAAATACTTATAAATAATTATAAAATATTTTTTTAGAATTAGGATGACAAATGACTATACAGTCCACGTGATGGTCAGTTGATGCTTTGGCCCATAGACATCTAGAGAGGTAAAGGGTTCCGTACCATCGTAATACACGTTTCTAGTAGGGGAACCCCTTTAAATTTATTTTTATTATTATTATTTATTATTGTAGCGGCAAATGAAATACACATTTTTTGAAAATTTGAACTGTCTATCTGTTACGGATCATGAGACACAGCCCGCTGACAGACAGACGGACTGACGGACGGACGGACAGCGGAAGCTTAGTAATAGGGTTCCGTTAGATACCCTATGGGTACGAAACACTAAAAAGTGTCTTCAGTTCTCTAAGCTATCATATGAAACACAACAGTATTGAGTTGTTATTTTACGTTAGTATTATGGGAGAGCGTGATCCTGCCGCAGTTGCAGCATGAGTGGCCCGCCATTCTTGCTACCACCATAATGTAACGAGGGTCAATAATCTTTCACTCACCAGATGGTGCTAGTTGTGACTGAGGTAAAGTTTTTGTTACACAATGTCGGTTAAATGAGAAATTAGTTTTAAATAATAGTTTATCATTATCTAGAGTAGTATATTAATACACAACACAATGTTTCAGTGTTTGCTCTTTCATTTTGTGCACTTAATAGCTCTTTTTATAAATCGGCTTTTAGTTATATTTATAGTTTGGTTTATTCATTTCTAATCTGATTAAAATTATAAGTAATAATACGGAAAGAAACATTAAAGTTTACATTTTCCCAAGAAACTATCGTCATATTTTTTATATATTTTACCTCATTGTAATGTGGCGCTCACTACAATGCCGTTTGTAAATCTCGTAAAAACACGTCGTTCTTCCACCCCAAGAGGAATTACGGGCTGAATTTATTTTCCAGAGCATCGCTAGCAAACTGTCCACCCTTGAAACGTCTGATTGCACGTGTCGAAGGTCACTGAGCAATCGGACAGAGCTTGTTAAGGCGTGTGAGGGTGTTAAGGGTTGCTGGGAGCGTGTGTGGGTTCGAAGCCGAATTAATTAACGTCTCTGTTAGTTATTATATCTTTATATTGGCAACACTGATTATAGGATCTATGGTCTGAGTGTCTTTAACGGATGTTGTTGCGTAGAATCTACTAGTTAGTCTGTGGTAGTATGTCATGTAATGTGTAATGTGTGGTTTTGATGGGTTTTGATGATTGTCTTTAAGTTTAAGTTAATAAAAGAGTTTTGGCGGGAACTTGACCAGCGGCGGTTTGCTGCTCCTGTATTATTGTTTAAATAATGGTTGGATATGTAAAAGTGGTGCGTGGTTTTGTGTATTAAATGTCTACGCATGTGAACTATTAGTGGATACTGTGAAACAAGTGCTCTAAGATTCTCCAGTAAGGTTGTCGGTACGACTTTCCATTGACGTCAGTGGAGTTTGGTGTTGATACGTATTTTTACAGAAAGATTACACTATTATAAGCACACACACAAAGTCTCAATATACGGAAACGCGTAATTTTTGAGAAAAGAATAATTGAAAATCAATTATTCTTGCAATGTTTATGTCTAATCTGCTAATAAACTGGCGCCATTTTGTAATGTCATTGTCGACGTCAATAGGGATGTCGATTCTTTCCGAAAAAGGTCGTTTTTTAAATCGATTCAAATCGTAAGCTGATGTATCGATTCCTAAAAAATCGATTTCTAAAATATCTATATTTTTTTCATGTTTGCATTTATAATGTAAATATATATCCATTTTATGAGAAAAAAATCCCCTTCATCATAAAATATAGGGGTACTGATTCAGAAGGATTTCTGTATCTATTTTGAGACTGCTACCTCTCCGGCGCTGCGGGAAGAGCAGCCTCTACGCCTTAGCGTAACAAATCGCAGGCATCCCTCCTCGCCTCCGCAGCTTCGGCTTGTTGGTCGCCTTCGGCGACCAGCCTCAGCCGCTCCGGCTCGTCCGATGCCTACGATTTGTTACGGCAGGCGGAGGCTGCTCCCCCTACGCGCCTCCGGCTCTATAAAACCACTCTAGGGGTAGGACAGACTCGTACCAGGTGGAGTCGGGGTCAATCAATTCGGTTCTTTGACATAAGTTGAACCTAACCTATTTTATTTATCTGCCCTAATAGGTACTGTTAAATAAAACAAATTTCAATAAGAGATCATTTATCATGGTATCTTTCTTGTTTTTCATAAAATGGGTTTATATTTACATTATAAATAGAAACATTAAAAAAATATAGACATTTTAGAAATCGATTTTTTGTGAACCGATACATCAGCTTACGATTTGAATCGATTTAAAAATCGACCTTTTTCGGAAAGAATCGACATCCCTATTGACGTCGACAATGACATTACAAAATGGCGCCAGTTTATTAGCAAATTAGACGTAAACATTGCAAGAATAATTGATTTTCAATTATTCTTTTCTCAAAAATTACGCGTTTCCGTATATTGAGACATTGTGTGTGTGCTTATAATAGTGTAATCTTTCTGTAAAAATACGTATCAACACCAAACTCCACTGACGTCAATGGAAAGCTAAGCCAGGTTGTCTGATTAGGCGCCTTGAGATACCATTGCCAACTGTCTGCTGGCTCAAGTTGCCGTCAAAATCTCCCAAGGACTTCACAATGTGACGCATCAACATATTGTGAAGCAGTGTACTATGAAGGATAATTATACATTTGTACTATGAAGGATATACATTGAAAAATGGAATACATGGCTGACGCACAAACCGTGCAGGCCAAGAAATGAGAAAAAAAGTTAATAAAAGTAAAGTTATGTTGTGTAAAGCTGTAAATGTGATTAATAAAACATAATATAATAAAGAAGGAAGTTTATTTAACCAATTACATTTAGTCTCAAATTAAAATAGTATAATATAGAAATAATGCTGTATTTTATGTGCCATGTAGTGGCGGTGTGAGAACATCCACTACCCCATGTCATACCGTAGGTGACGTGAGAGGCGACAGAGGGAAACAAATCAGGAGATGGGCAGCAACACCTTCCTAATAATTACTAAAAATAAAAAACTGCGGCTGCCAACCCGCTTGCCAAGCGTGACGACTATGGCACATATCCCCCCTATGAGGCAATCTATGGGGGAGGCCTATGTTCAGCAGTGGACTTTAATAGGCTGCAATGGAGGGATGTAAAGAAGATAATCTACCAGGAGCACATGACGCACTGAGAGGTGAAATTATTAAATCAACAGTAACATTATAACTATGGGAAATATCTCTCAATGAGGCAATCTATGGGGGAGGCCTATGTTCAGCAGTGCACTTTAATAGGCTGTAATGGATGGATGTATAGAAGATAATCTACCAGGAGCACATGACGCACTGAGAGGTGAAATTATTAAATCAACAGTAACATTACAACTATGGCACATATCCCCCCTATGAGGCAATCTATGCGGGAGGCCTATGTTCAGCAGTGCACTTTAATAGGCTGTAATGGATGGATGTAAAGAAGATAATCTACCAGGAGCACATGACGCACTGAGAGGTGAAATTATTAAATCAACAGTAACATTATAACTATGGGAAATATCTCTCAATGAGGCAATCTGTGACTGTAACGGTAACGACAACGGACAGGAATTTGCCGTAGTTGCCAGCTTGGTAGGCGGGACGGCAAACGCAGTTTTTGAGATGCAAATAGATCATGAAGCAAATACAAAGAGGAGATGTTGTAATTAAATTTCACTATGTAACAACGCGTGACAATTTGCGGGGTGAGGGGATACAAAGCCCCGCCCATTTTACACTATCTACATCTACGGATAAATAGTAAAACTACTCGAATCTTTTCATATCGATGTTGCAATGTAGCTTAGCTATCTTGACGGTAGATGGCGGCATGTCCACAAAATGTTATAAACTAAAAAATAATAGTTTGGCGACTAAAATTTCTTTATATCTGAATGCAGAACAAGTTTCAGCACCTTCGTATGATTATTTTATCATTACTGAGCTCTAAGTACTTTTATATTTTTAGTTCACAGGACACAAAGTGTCGCCATCTAGTGTGGAATATATTTAATTATATCTGAAAGCCGACGCAGAGATTTTTCTAGAACATTTTTAATAAATTTGGTGTAAAATTACTTACAAATGAAATGTGATGCCATCCATAGCATTGGAGCGTCTATCTCACGAACCAAATACATTCAGACAATTAACAGACAGAGAAATTTTAATCATCAAAATAATATTTTTATAGTTTTCATAATAATTTTGGGAACAGGCCGCCATCTATCGTCAAGTAAACCTCATATAAAATAACAAAAAGACAGGGCCACAATTAGAATTCAATTATTTTACCCAGTAACCCAACATTCAATATTAAAATGAAGGAAATTGTACTTGGCTGATTTTTACGAAATGTTTAAGTTATATTTAAGTGATATTCTATATGCAAAGAATCACTTAAATACAATTTAAATATGTTTATCGTTTCGTGAAAGTCAACCTTCAAAAATATTTATTTTATCCATAAAATAAAGTCTCTTTGAAACTAAATATTCTATGTTCAATATTAAGTAGGATATTTAATTTGGAACTAAATATTCTACTTATCTCACTAATATTATATAGGCGAAATTTTGTGTGCTTTCTGTCTCCATGAGCTTATTCCACACAAAGTATGAATAGAATAGAATAGAATAATTTTTTATTCAATATAGATCACATGTGTAATACTTATTGAAAGTCATTTTTTACTTTACCACTGGTTCGAAAAATAAAACCTCTGTCCTGGGAAGAACCAGCAAGAAACCCAGCGGGACTTTTTTTTTTAAAGCAAATTTTACAATAATGGTTGTACTAACTATATAAGTACAAAATTTATTTTAGAAATAGCTTGGAAGCGATCACCTCATTCCCAGGGGTTATTATCAACCATGTATTCATTTATACTATAATAACCCTTTTTATACAGTTTCAACTTAACAAAACATTTAAACTTGCTAATGGAGAGAGCCTGTACACTTTCCGGGACCTTGTTGTAATAGCGTATACATTGCCCCAAGAATGAATTACTGACTCTGTGGAGTCGAGAAACTGGTATCACTAGCTTGTGTTTGTTCCTAGTGTTTACAGAATGCACATCACTTTTTTTACTAAAACTACCTTTGTTTTTGTGAACATACATTAAATTTTCGTAAATATACTGAGAGGCCAAAGTTAATATATTTATTTCTTTAAATTTATCTCTAAGAGACTCTCTCAGTTTTAGGTTGTAAATAGCTCTAATGGCCCTCTTCTGTAAAACAAAAATAGTTTCTGAATCAGCCGCATGTCCCCATAACAAAATCCCATAAGACATTATGCTATGGAAATAACTGAAATAAACTAATCTAGCTGTCTCGACACTAGTGAGACCTCTAATCTTTTTTACAGCATAGGCTGCAGAACTTAGTCTGCTTGCTAGTTTGGATATATGGGGGCCCCACTGAAGCTTTGCGTCGAGAGTGATGCCAAGAAAAACAGTGGATTCAACAGGGCTCAGTTCTTCCCCATTTAAAAACACATTGGTACTCAGATTTCTATCATTCGTTGTTGTAAATTTAATACATTTAGTTTTATTTCCGTTTAAATGTAAATTATTAACGTTAAACCAATGCACTAATTTTGATATAGCATTATTCACTTCGTCACATTTAAATGATTTACGTTTAAGTTTAAAAATCAAAGAAGTATCATCAGCAAATAATACTATATCATGATTATCCTCTACAATAGAAGGTAAGTCATTAATATACACTAGAAACAAGAATGGGCCGAGAATTGAGCCCTGAGGGACACCCATTAGTACAGGTGAGCCGGAAGAACTTTTACCATTAATAATAACTTTCTGCATTCTATTACTTAAATATGAAATTATAAGTTTAAGCGCTGTGTTCTTGACACCATAGTACTGTAGCTTCCTGATTAATGTCTCATGGTGAACGCAGTCGAAGGCCTTGGAAAGGTCACAAAATATACCCAAAGCATCCTCTGAATTCTCCCATGCACAAAAAATATGTTTAATAAGCTCAACTCCAGCGTCAGTTGTTGAGCGACCCCTTGTAAAACCGAATTGATTTCTATGTAGCAATTTATTAATATTAAAGAAACTTAACATTTGATCTAAAATTATTTTTTCAAAAATTTTACTAAATGTTGGTAGTACAGAAATTGGTCTAAAATTGGCGGGGTCTAATGTACTACCAGATTTATATAAAGGTATGACTTTACTAAGTTTCATTAAATCAGGAAACACACCAGATTCGACGCTTGTATTAAATATAGTGGCTAGATAAGGTGCTATTATATCTATTATAGATAAAATAACTTTAACGGAAATCCCCCATAAATCTGCCGTTTTCTTAACATCAATAGTTTTAAAATATTTAACGATATCTTTTGGCAGTACTCTATGGAATTTAAAAGTATTTGAACAAGCCTTTACATTTTGTTTAAGCAATGATTCGGCGACAGTAGGAGAAGAGTTTAATGATTTAGTTGTCAAAAAAGGAACATCAGTAAAATGTTTCTCAAAAGCCATAGCAACTTCTTGATCAGATCGGGTTAAATTATTGTTAATATTCAATTGAAAATCCGAGTTGCGCGGTTTGACCTTGCCCGTTTCACTATTTATTATTCTCCAGGTCATTTTAATTTTGTTTGATGCAGTTTTAATTTTGTTACTTAAATGTAAAGCCTTAGCTGTGGCGCACACTTTTTTAAATATTTTAGAATATGTTTTTACATAATCTCTAAATATAACACTACTATTATATGATCTTTCATTATAAAGCTCGTATAACTTTCGCCTACTCTTATAAATTCCTACTGTCGCCCATTCATTAAATGATTTGCGACTGTTAAAAGAGAAAGTTTTAGAAGTAAATATCCTACTAAATTCACAAGTTATAATTTTAAATAACGTACCATACAAATAATTAGCACTGTTTTTAAATGAAAGTGATGGAAGTCTTTTTATTATATTACTTCTAAACCTCTCCAAGCGATATTCATTTATTGGAACAAACACAACTTTCGTATTTTTCTGTATCTTGTGTATGTAAGGTAATGATACCAACTGTCCACAGTGATCTGAACTTAAATTTTGAATAATTGATTTATGCAAGGGCTTAACATCTGTAAAAATATTATCTATACAGGTCGCACTAGGCCCAGCAATACGTGTTGGTTCTAAGAATAAATTAACAAGATTATACGATTTAAACAATGAGCTAAACTTAATACTAATGGAAGAAGTTTCAAGGAGATTGATGTTAAAGTCTCCACATATTACAACAGACTTGTTCTGTTTACTAAGTTTGAGCAAAACTTCTTCCATAATCCTTTCAAAATAGTCATAAGTAGCACATGGGGGTCTGTAAACACTCACAACAATGAGGTGCTCGAGCTCGACACAAGCCATTTCTACAGTTCGCTCAACAGAGAGGCTCACTATATCCTTACGTATGTACTGTGTATGTGTAATTTTTTCACGCAGAAACGGCTGGACTATTTTTTATTATTGTGTGGATTATACTACTTAATATTTCTAAGGGAGAACAAATAATAGACAAATTATTATAATTTTATTTACAAATCAATTAAAATATAAATATTTTATTCCAAATTAGTCATACGAATGCACTTTTTGAATGCCAATCTAAGAACATTAAATTGTATTTAAGTGATTTTTTGCATATAGAACGTCACTTAAATATAATTTAAACATTTCGTAAAAATCAGCCTAAGTACAATTTCCTTCATTTTAATATTGAAAGTTGGATTACTGAATAAAATAATTGAATTCTAATTACGGCACTGTCTTTTTGTTATCTATATGAGGTTTACTTGACGATAGAATACTGCCTGTTCACATAATGATTATAAACTATAAAAATAATATTTGATGATTAAAATTTCTTTATGTCTGAATGCAAAACAAATTTCAGCAACTTCGTATGATTATTTTACCAATACTGAGCTCTACAGACCTTTATATTTTTAGTTCACATGACACAAAGTGTCGCCATCTAGTGTCGAATATATTTAATTAGGTATATTTGAAAGCCGAAGCAAAGAGATTTTTCTAGAACTATTTAATAAATTAGGTGTAAAATTATTTACAAATGAAATGTGATGCCATCCATAACATCAGAACGTCTATCTGAGTAGTTTTTACACAATAAAACACAACACTTCATCCTTTTCTTCTTAATACTACGAAAATACACCGATTTGCGATTGTTTCAACACATAAGCGCACAGGACGAATGCTGACAGTATACTAACTAAAGCCACGCCCATTACGATGACGTCAGGACCTACTTAGCATCACAGTGCACAGTTGCTTATGCCGTCTCCCCCTTTGTATTAGCTTCATGAAATAGATAGATAACTTTTTATTACATTTAAATCTAAAGTTGTTACAATAACGGAAAACTTATGAACACAAACAGTGATCATATCGCTTTAAGTGATTTCTACCTGACAAAGCGAGGTTGAACGGAAATTGTAAATTTATATTTTAACGGATATGTGAAACGAACACTGTTAAATAAGTACATTTTATATAACTCTAAAAAGTAATTATTAAAAAAGGTACAAATTTATACGCGACTTTGCGTGTAATGTATTACGATTGGATTTCATGTGCATAAATGTTCTTGCGCGGATCCCTAATTCTTTTTCTAAAATAAAGATAACTTAAAATACTCCTTATAACATCAGCTACGTGCCAGTGGAAGTCCAGACAAAATCAGTCCAACCATTTTGGAGACTAGCCGGAACAAACAGACAGACAGACATTCGCACGCATAATCTTGCCATGAAAGAAATTTTATTAATTTATTTCAAATGACGCTTCATTTTAATAGACGCTAGGAATTCATTTATTTGTATTTGTTAATCAATAATATAACACCTACGTTTGTCAATAATAATATACTACGCAATGAACTTCGTTCCATCTGAGTGTTTCACGACACTCACGCATTTTTTTTATTTACCACTGGTTCGGAAAATACCTTTGTCCTGGGAAGAACTAGCAAGAAACCCAGCGGAACTATTTTTTAAAACTTATTTCACTTTACAATAATTTGTATAGTGATATGGAGTAGTGGATATTCTTATCGTATATTAATAAAAGTAAAAGAACTGAGGTCAGTATATAATATATGTCCCACTGCTGGTTACAGGCTTCAGAAATCTTGTCAGCCTAGAGAACTGCTTGGAACAATTCATACGAATAAAAGAGCGCACCTATTAGTTTATGTATCGATTCTGTAATTCGATTAATTTGTAAAGACCTTTACTCACGCAACGTCGATTCTATTCGATATTACGAACCGCTAATAATCGTGCGACTTAGAACTGATTAACTTGATGAGTTGTTAGTCGTAACGCCTTTTGTTTCTAGCGCCAATGAGCAAAGGTCAATTTACATAGAGCCAGTAACAGCCAGACGTGATACGTTTATTGATAGAATGTTTTCGAATACAGTAGAGTAGCCAGCCTCTCGGTATTCTATAGGATGCATTTCGGTGAGTGTGCGTAGGTATTACAAGCTATAATTCCTCCTTCTCCTTTTAACCATCGGACACAGCGGTCGGCGGCTCTTCACCAATTTGTTGTCGATATTGCACGCATTAGAACCAAACGGTTTGCTTCGTCTTTTGTAATGCGTACAGCAAATCCGTCCGAATACAATCTGGGCGTTTTCGGATTTTGTTAGAGTGAATAGGCTTTTGTTACGCTAAGACAGTACGATTTACCATCTTAGGCTGCATCACCACTTACAACCAGGTGGGATTGTGGTGAAGCACTGGCTTCTAATGAGTTAAAAAAGTGAAAGGTTATATAGATTCCCTGTTGCCTCTAACACTCTTTGTTATGCCCCAATTCATATAACCTTGGCTAAATTCTAACGTTAACCGCCAGTTTAAACTAGGTCAAGAATAAAACAGGTCTAGACTGATACATCGTTATATTTAAGTTGTTATTGTTAATAGCAAGAGGTGGAAGAAGGATGGAAAGCATTCCACGACTTTTTCTGCCACCAGGGCAGCCCCACTTAAAAGTTAGGTGTAATATTTGACAGATTTTATAGTGGAGAAGTTAACTTGTTCAGATTTTTTTTATAGGATAAGGGTGACAAACGAGCACACAGTCCACCTGATGGTAAAGTGGTTGCTGCGGCCCATAGACATCTACATCTATCCTCGTTTGCGAATCAAAATGCAGATGCGTTGTCACCCGTGAGGACTAAGATGGAATGCCTCATTTCCAATAAAAAAGGCCTCCGGCCACCTGCACTCACCAAGCGAAACGCAGAGGTAAACCTCTACTTCACGCTGGTATTCTGTGAGGTCGTGGTACCACCCCGGTTCGAGCCGGCCCATCCGTGCGACAGCAAAAGCTGCCGCGTGGCTCTACCACTGTTTAATTCTTTTGATTCACACGAACTGATAACTATATTCAACTACCTTGAATATACTCGTAGTTCTCACGAAAACTTGAGAGACAATAACCAACCAACTTCATGGCGTCGCTTTTAGGTGTCGCTGTGCGCGCGCCTCTTAAAAATTCACTCTTGTCATTTTTCCCAAACGCGCCAAAAGAAGTATAAATTCATAAAAATGTTCAAGATATTAAAAACTAGCTGTTCCCCGCGCATTCGCCCGCGCGTTATTTATTACGATTGGATTTCATGGGTTTTATTTTTTTGCGCGGAACCCTAATTCTTTTCCTAAAATAATAGTAGCTTAAATTATTTCTTATAACATCAGCTATCTGTCAGTTACAAGTCCGGTTAAAATCGGTCCAGCTGTTTCAGAGATTAGCATTAACATTTTAAAAATCGTGTTTTTGTTATAAATACCGTATATACTTTTTTAAGGATATAGTAAAAAGCTGTTATTACGATATTACAAACAGACACTTCAATTTTATTTATTTGTATAAATTAATTCGCTAAAATCGACGTAATACAATGACTTGACGTGTCTTACCTAGTTTGTGAGCACCTCCCGCCCTCCCTCAATTGCGTGCACTATCCCTGTCACCACTGATCCCACCACCACTACACTAAGAAAGATACACCACAGTCGACAATATGACATGTTTTTCGCCTCTATACGAGGCATCCTCGGGTGAAATAGTTTTTGCGGTGACCGCTTAGGGTCTTAGTTTGAGGGGGAGGTGCTCTTTAAACTAAGTAAGACATTTTATTTTGTTGTGCGTATATTAATAATCAATTTTAACCTCTGATTCTATTAATTATCTTTTTTTTAATGATATTAGGGTAACAAACGAGTACACAGTCCACCTGATGGTAAGATTTTAACAGTGGTAGAGCCAGGCGGCAGCTTTTGCTGTCGCCCTCACAGAATACCAGCGTGAAGTAGAGGTTTACCTCTGCGTTTCGCTTGGTGAATGCAGGTGGCCGGAGGCCATTTTTACTGGAAATGAGGCATTCCATCCTAGTCCTCACGGGTGACAACGCATCTACATTTTGATTGGTAATAGAGGATAGATGTAGATGTCTATGGGCCGCAGCAACCACTTACCATCAGGTGGACTGTGTGCTCGTTTTTCACCCTTATCCTATAAAAAAAAGTAGATGCTACGGCCTATTGCCATCTACATCCGTCTTCGATTTTGAATAAAATGCAAATTCGTTGTCACCCCTGAGGACTAAGATAGAATGCCTGACCAGTAAAAAAGGGCCTCCAGTTCTCTACATTCACCATACGAAACACAGCAGCATTAAGCATTCTGTGATAGCATGATATTTACCCATATTTTTGACTTTTTGAAATGCGGAGGAAGTGTCACTAGGTTTACGTGAAATATATATATCTGAAAATCGTCTGCGAACATGTGATGCTTACAATGTATTAGGTTCTTAATGATGTCAGCGCTATATAGTATAAGCATTAATGGCCCTAAAATCAAGCCTAGAGGAACCCCACGTTTGACTTGTTTCGCTTTTGAATTAAGAAACATACCGTTTTCTGTTTTCAGCTCAACTTGTTGGGTTCTATGGCTGAATTAACTATCAAACAATTAAGGGTATCTTTTTAAGTTGGAATAATTTTTTTTCGTGCTATAACCATAAAATTGCTGCAGCGTGGCTCTACCACGCAAATACAAAACGTTGGATATAGATGCTATGGGCCACGGCATTCACTAATCATTAAGTGAACTGTGTGCTCGTTTGTCACCCTTCTGTTATATAATCCCGTTTACTTCCTACAGCTACTTAACTTATGCCCAAATACTCAAAACGCTGCTCAATTTTAAGATGCCGTCAAGTCTCGTACTGAGACAGTATCACTTTAAGTGAAAATGACTGTGACGCAACGAGACTTAACGACATCTTAAAATTGAGTAACGTTTGATTATTTGGCCACTCTTGTAAATATCTGAGAGACAAGTTTAATCTCGCACTTGAACCGTGGAGATTAGTTGACCTCAGGGAGGCGGGCGAGACATTTTATTAGGTAGGGGCGCTGACAGAGCGACAAGTCAGCGTTAAAACCGGAGTATGGAACAAAATGATTTTTATTCAACATTGATTATTACATAATACTAATTGGAAGGCAATTTTCTACTTTTTATGTGGTAGAGCCACGCTGCAGCTATATTATGGTTGTAGCACGAATTGGTCGGCTCGACCGGGGAAGGGCCACGCTCTCACAGAATACCAGCGTAAAATAGCAGCTTAACACTGCTGTGTTTCGTATGGTGAGTGTAGAGAACCGGAGACCCTTTTTACTGAAAACGAGGCATTCCATCTTAGTCCTCACGGGTGACAATGCATCTGCATTTTGATTTTTAATTTAGGATAATTGTAGACGTCTATGGGCCACAGTATTCACTTACCATCAGATGGGCTGTCTGCTCGTTTGTAACTCTTATTCTATAAAAAACAGTTGAACAGATTTAAATTCTTCTTTACTATCAACCACGTAATAGAAATTGGAGGCTTTAATTTTTCATCATCATCATAACAGCCTTTCACAAGTCCACTGCTGAACATAGGCCTCCTCCCCCATAGATTGCCTCATAGAGGATATTTGCCATAGTTGTAATGTTACTGTTCATTTGAAAGTTTCACCTCTCAGTGCGTTATGTGCTCCTGGTAGATTATCTTCTATACATCCATCCATTACAGCCTATTAAAGTCCACTGCTGAACATAGGCCTCCCCCATAGATTGCCACAAGGCACGCTCCTGAGCCACCTGCATCCATCGACTTTCTACATGTCTTACCAGGTCGTCACTCTAGTGAATAGAGGCTCTACAGTTCGCCTACCAGTACGAGGCTGCCACTTGCCTTACTATTATGTGGTTTTGTAACGAAGTTCCTTATCGAACGATGCGAATTTGGCGGATAGGGGCTAGGCGAGAAAAAGTGTAAGATCTTTCCGTCACGACCCCTTGGGACGTAGTGTAGACGGCCTTGACGACTATGAGGAAGCGAGATGGAATAATATCCATCTCCCTCGCACTTTTTCTTATCTTGCCATGAAAGAAATATTATTTCATTTTAAATGACGCTTCATTTTAATAGACGCTAGTAATTCATTTATTTGTATTTGTTAATGACATGGTCTTAAGATGAACACGAACAAAACAAAAATCATGTTTAACGTCCATGTCACACCAATGCCGGTAGTTGTTGGGAGCACTAAGCTCGAAATTGTTGACGAGTATGTTTACCTGGGACAAATAGTCCGACTAGGTAAGTCTAACTTCGACCGAGAGGTCAATCGACGGATTCAACTCGGCTGGGCAGCGTTCGGCAAGCTACGACACATTTTCTCGTTAGACATACCTCAAAACCTTAAAACGAAGTTGTACAACCAGTGCGTGTTGCCAGTGATAACTTACGGATCTGAGACGTGGTCCTTGTGATAAACTTAGAAATGAGTATATCCGCAGTAGAACCAGAATGACCGACATAGCCCAACGGATTAGTTAGCTGAAGTAGCAATGGGCCGGCCATATAGCTCGAAGAATCGGCAATCGATGGGGAAGAAAGGTTCTCGAGTGGCGGCTTATCGAAATCGGTTTACCTAGAAAAAAGTTCTGAGGTAACACATTAAAAAAACGGTCACGCGAGTTCAGTGCTTTTTCCCCATCCCAAAAGTGCCCAACGTGCATGAGAAGTTTTTACTTCAAAAATGATTCTATCCCATCAGTAGCTACATAACATTTATATTTCTTATAGTACGATCCAACCACCTACGAACCCCACGGGTGGTAAAATGACGGCAAATCCTCTCAAAGCGCCACCACACTCCAAAGTCAAGTTTTTACGTGGTAGAGCCATGCTGCAGCTATATTAGTAGTATAGCTGTAGCACGAATGGGTCGGCTCGACCGGGGAAGGACCACGATCTCACAGAATACCAGCTTCAAATAGCAGCTTAACGCTGCTGTGTTTCGTATGGTGAGGGTAGAGAACCGGAGACCCTTTTTACTGGAAACGATGCATTCCAACTTAGTCCTCACGGTTGACAACGCATCTGCATTTTAATTCACAAACGAAGATAGATGTAGATGTCTATGGGCCGCAGCAACAACTTACCATCAGGTGGACTGTTTGCTCGTTTGTCACCCATATCCTATAAAAAAAGAAAACAAAATGTGAATAAACATTTAACAAAAATCCGTTCGAAATGTCATGATTTTCTGGTTCGAGGTTAAATTTTCTTAACAATACTCCTATATATAAACTGGCAACACTAAAATCGTTGTGCACAAAGTTGCGCGGCCTCTATCGGACTGCGCCGGAACTAACCTAGTTTCAACTCGGTTATAGCGCGATAGTTCTGTACGACCTAGGTCTGTCTAAACTAATCTAAGAATATCAAAATGTAATATGTAATTTTAACCAAAGCTTAGACTTTTTCGTTAATGGTATGATACCGGTTTTAACCACCGAAGAAAAAGAGGGGTGTTACATGTTTAACGTGTGTATCTGAGTATGTGCCTGTCTGTCTGTGGTATCATAGCTCCTGAACGGACGAACCGATTTAGATTTTTAGGGTTCCGTACCTCAAAAGGACAAAACGGAACCCTTATAGGATCACTTTGTTGTCCGTCTGTCTGTCTGTCTGTCAAGACCCTTTTTCTCAGGAACGCGTGGAGGTATCAAGCTGAAATTCATATATATACAAATATTCAAGTCTACTGTCCGTTAGAACTGTGAAAAAATCAAACTTCTAAGCCAACGCAATCAAAAGATACAGCCGTTTATGCCGCAAATTTTCGACATTCGCAAGGGAATCAAAACCCACAGGGTACTTCCCGTGAACTCAGAATCTTGAAATTTGGTACGAAGCAACGTTTTATAGCACAAATAAAGGAAAAATTACGAAAAGCATAAATTTTTAGTTACATCATATAATAAAAATATTTTTAATAATTTTAAACTTATATACCTACAGATTTGTTCGGAACCCTCGGTGCGCGAGTCCAACTCGCACTTTGCCGGTTTTTTGTTTTTTCTATGGACTTCAAAGTGCCAGGGTGGCTCGCGATATTCAAATTCTGTTACGTTTTTTGGAATTTGCAGGTCAGGGTCATATAATCATAAAATCCCTTTGAAAGAGTTTTACTGGAAATAGCCATACAATGGGATTATGCGAACTTAGAGGGTTGTATTGATGATTATAATGATTATAATTCTGTAAACACATACTCGCTACGGTCGAGAATCATATTCTGTTAAACATACGACCTGAGACTGACCTGCAAATTTCAAAAAACGTAAGATAAATAGAATTTCGCGGGCTACCCTGGCGATTTCACATTAAGGAGGAGGTACTCGATTCGGCTGTTTGATCTTTTTTTATGTGTGTTACTTTTTCTTATGTGTGTTGCTCAAAAAGTACTGATGATCTTCAAACGCCTGAACAGATTTTCTTGTATCATAGCTAAGAACACTCTCGATCAAGTCACCTTTTAAACAATAATCAAAAATTTAAAATTTTGTACAACCGACTTCAATGTAAATTATTAAGGATAACTCAAAAACTACTGGACAGACCTTGATCAAATTTATATGGGACTACATGAGAAGCACCAGCTTTCAAGTAAAAAAAGAATAATCGAAATCAGTTTAGCCAGAAAAAAGGTATGAGGTTACATACATAAAAAACATACAGTCGAATTGAGTACGTTCTCCTTTTTTTGGTCGTTTGAAAAAACTATTAAACATATTGAATTTAGACATAACGTAAATGTAACAAGATGAGAACATTTAGACATTTCCTAGGACTAACTATTATGAGAACTAAACATGTCATAAATTTGGGTCGTGTAGATGTGTGTCGAATTGCAGTGTAAATATAAAAACTGTTAATCTGTCCGTCTGTTGACGTCAGAAACACTAATGGAATTTATTTTAAAATTATTTAAGCGGTTCAGATAACATGATATAATATATCGAAAGATTTACTTCTATATTTATTTTTTATGTAACTCGGTCACAAATTCGATGTTATGTTAATCGATAAAAAAGTTAAAGTGACAGCCCATATAAGTCCCACTGCTGGGCACAGGCCACAGAAGTGTCCGCCGCGCTGCGAACTGCGTGCGTGTTGATGAACTTCACATGTCATTTCTCAGACATGCAGGTCTTGTCACGATGTTTTCCTTCACCGCCGAGCACATGATAAATCAACAATTAAAATTACAATTAACAATAATTTCATTTGTGCCGACGGGGTTGAACCCGGGTTGCGCGCGTACTGTGAAATTTACAGCGAGCGCTTAACCCCTGAACTACCACGGCTCTTACTTGGTGTTGTGGAACATTAATACAGAAACAGAAACTTTTTCATTCAATATAGATTATAAATAATACTTGTTAAAAATCACACTTATGTCTAGTTTACCACTGATGCGGGAAAAGCCGGCAAAAAATCCAGCGGGACTTCTTTTTTTGAATTAAATAACAGTTTACAAACCTATATTGTTACACGATTAACATCACAAACAAATCAGAAACAACTTTGTAGCGATCACTTCATTCCCAGGAGTCGTTATCATCCATAAATTATTTATTATATAATAACTCTTTTTATACAAACTTTGTTTAATAGAGTTTTTGAACTTTGAGCAGGTTGGTATTTTGTTGTAAAAGCGTTTGATGGACAGCTTATCAATATTACATTATTTTAATTTCTGAAGGGTAGTTTTTTTTGCTATGATATGTATTCATTTATAACGGATATAAATCATTGAGTTGTATTTGTGAAAATTACACTGGTAACATTTGTCGCGTCACCTTTAAAGAAATATGGCGGACTTCAACTGTCAATATTTTGCAAACATGGACGTAATCTAGGGTTGCAGGTGGGAAATTAAAAAGTAACCTGAGTTACATCGAAAAGTACTGACATTTAGTTGGAAACCTACTAATTAAAAGTAAAAAAAACCAAATCAATAATTTATTTTGTGCACTCTGGCGATCTGTTCACATCGCAGATTACACCCCCAAGCAAAAACGTACTGTATTTTGTTGGAAAATTCTGACATTTCCAAAATCCGACTGCAAATCTGACAAGAGCTCAAAAATTAAAGTTGGCAAAAAATTACCTCGCGTACATCCGCCCGATAAAATAAAATGATGTGTCTTACCTAGTTTGAAGAGCACCTCCCGCCCTCCCTCAATTGCGTGCACTATCCCCGTCACCACTACTCCCAGCACCACTACGCTAGGAAAGACACACCACTAATGACAATACGACACGTGTTTCGCCTCTACACGAGGCATCTACATGTAATCTAGACTCTGCGGTGGCTGACCGCTAAGTGAGCGGCGATCCAAAACAACTCCTATTTATACAGCGTTGTTTTGGCTCGCCGCTCAATCATTCTGTTAATTAAGAGCTCAAAAGCCCTGACATGTCAGGAAAAATTCTGACATATGGTATCTCTAGATGTAATGCTACACTGAAATTGAAAATCACACTATTCAGTTCCTACAATTTTGTTTGTCATACGCGAGATACATGCACACGGTTCTCTACACACACCATACGAAACACAGCAGCATTAAGCTGTTATTTCACGCTGGTATTCTGTGAGAGCGTGGTCCTTATCCTGTCGAGCTAACCTATTCGTGCAGTGCAGCATGACTCTACCACCTACATTTTTTTAGGATAAGCGTGACAAACGAGCACACAGTCCACCTGATGGTAAGTGGTTGCTGTGACCCATAGACATCTCCATCTAACCTGAATTACGAATCAAAATGCAAATGCGTTGCCACCCGTGAGGACTAAGATGGAATGCCTCCTTTCCAGTAAAAAGGGTCTCCGGTTCTCAACACTCACAACAGTGTCAAGCTGCCATTTTACGCTGGTATTCTGTGAGAGCGTGGTCCTTTCCCGATCGAGCCGACCCATTCGTGCTACAACTATACTACTAATATAGCTGCAGCATGGCTCTACCACGTATAAGATACATACTACATAATTTACGAGTACATATTAAATATATAAGAATCTTAGATATATAAAAATCCCGTGTTCGTTCACGCTAATCTTCGAAAAGGCTCAACCGATTTTAATGAAATTTTATAAATGTATATCGCTTGCTCCTACTGAGAGATAGGATAGTTTTTCTCGATAAGTGACCCTTAATATATTTCTTGCGAATTTAAGGTTTTTGTAGGACAAAGGGTCGTCAGAACGGGCAGACCAACGTCTATCTGGCCAGTTAGTATTAAATATATTTTACACTAGCGACCGCGCCGGCTCCACACGGGTGATTTCTGGATCTACCGGGTGCAATATTGAATTTAAACCATACAGGGATCTATCGAAATACACACAAAACATTTCATCAAAATCGATCGAGCCGTACTCAAGTGATGATCTTTACGATTTATTTTTATACATAAAGATTGGTTATATTACATACTGCAGTCGTATTTTACGATAATAATTTACTTATTCTATTCTAGATTTACAAAAGTTATAAAAAGAAATCGCGAGATTTCCTAAAATTAACACAAAACATTGGCTCTCTCTAAAAAATTGTTCAATTGTCATATTTTGGAAAATTAACTACAAAAAAATACAAATTGAAATTAAATGTAAATTAGTTTATACGCACCCTTATTTCTGTTTTCGGTTGCATTTTAAGTATTCGGTTATTATAAATTTTGCGCTTGTGCGCCATGCTCAAACCTATTTTTACTGTTCTTTTAAATTGTTCAAGTTTTACCCATATCTATAGTTAATATTCTGTATGCTCGTAATGGATTCCTTTATTATTGTTTGTAAATTGTTTAATTTATCGTGAGCGATTTGTAATCTTTTGAGAAATAAATAATATCTTAAACCTAACTAATATTGAGAAAACAAAATGGCCGCCCATTCACTCGAATGTTTATATGTCAAGATTCATCTGCCCAAAGGACGAAAGCGAAGGCAACGTTGAAAAGGCTGTAGCCTCAATGACACTCACCGCTAGATGGCGCTCGACGCATGAGAAGGAACGAGATGTTTCCGCTTCCGGTAGGATGCTCCGCCGACAGTCGCTGTCAAATTGCAAAGTTCGTAATATTTATTAACGTCTGAATATTTCAACAAGTCTTGAGTAGGTATGTAAGTTTAGTTTGCTTTACGACACGCTATTTTAAGCAACTCCACGTCTAAGCGCATATTTTGCGTATGGGCAAGAAGCTCAGCAGTCCCTTTATGTTGCGAGCAACTTTGGGGAGTGATCTTTGCGTGCAAAGATGTTTAGCCCTGTATGCAGTGACTTCTGGACATGTCAGCAACACGTGGGCCGCCGTTTCCTCCTCCCTCATGCGTACTCTGCACAGTGCACAGGTAATTGTCAGAGTGAAACTTTTGAATCTATTATATAAAAATGTATTTGTTAGTCATACTCGTAGTACAATTAAATCACAGTAGATGGCATGACATATTTATTTAAATATAACATAAAAACTCACGCCTGTCACCCAGAGGGGTAGGCAGAGACTATGGACTTCCACTTGGCACGATCCTGACACACCTCTCTCGCTTCCTCCACATCCATATACCTACGCATACACGCACGTCGGTTAAAGGTACTCTTGATTTGGCCCATTTTCAATATATCGCCAATTTGGTCGATAAAGTCGCTCGCGTCCGTAGGCTTCGACCACCTAACCCTAGGCCCACCCTACACGTGTCCCCCGGGTGGTGCTAAACAAGCAACAAGGCAACAAAGCCGAAAGAACAGACTCGGCTCCTAGCCGTGTGGTAGCGGCGTAAAAAAAAATATTTGAAAGTCATAATATATCATCCAATTTCAATCAAGGTATTATCATTCCTAATTCCTAATTAAGCAATATATTCCTTCCAAATTACAATACTTCCACAATTATTTCTTCTGCGGCAGCCGGGTATCACTACCATCTAGTATTGAATAAAAAAATCTCTGTTTCTATTTCTTACACCGTCCCTACACGGTCTACTTATTTTAATTTCAAATAAAATCATTGCGCATTGTTCATGAAATAAACATATGAATCAAAACATTTAATTGTTTTGCTTAAACAGGTTAATTGTGTTTACGTAAGTTATGTGGCATAGCGTATAGCCACGATGCAGTATTATGTTTTTTTTTAAAAACATTGCATCGTATAATGTCTGATACTGCAAATAAAACAGTGACAAAAACATACAACCACCTTTTTTTTTAAATAACGGTGACAATAGAGCATACAGCCACCTTTAAAAAAAAATAACGGTGACAAACGAGCATACAGCCACCTTTTTTAAAGAATAAGGGTGATAAACGAGCATACAGCCACCTTTTTTATGTAATAAGGGTGACAAATGAGCACACAGTTCACCTGGATGGTAAGTGAATACTGTAGGTGTAGTCTATAGACATATAAATCTATCCTCGGTTAAGAATCAAAATACAGATGCATTATTACCCCTGAGTGTTAAGATAAAATACCGCGCTGCCAGTAATGGGTTTCCAGTTCTCTATGCTCTATCCTCACCATAGGAAACACAGCAGCATTAAGCTGCTACTTTACGCTGGTATTCTGTGAGAATATAATTGAATAGAATGTTTTTTTTATTCAATATAGATTATAAAGTTACAGCGTATAAACGTCCCACTGCTGGGCACAGGCCTCCTCTCATTTCTGAGAGGGTTTTAGGGCAAGGAAAGGCCCGCCGCATTGCCCCGATGCGTGTTCGCGAAGTTTACATGTCTTCGAAATATTTCTTTGTTATTTCGCAGACGTGCAAATTTCCTCACGATGTTTTCCTTCGCCGCCAAGCACGTGGTAAATCAGCACTTAAAATATAGGTTATAAGTACCAGAAATTTTCATTTAAAGTAATCTTTTACTTTTACCACTGGTTCGATGAAAACCTCTATCTTGGGAAGAACCAGCATAAATACATTAGTTGTACAAACTACTTACAAAACGTATTTAAGAAACAGCTCGGAAGTGTGGCGTAGTCATTCCCCAATCAAGCGCACCCATACGTTCTAACTACGAGTATATAACCGCAGCATGGCTCTTCCACGTATTAAATTATAGATAGAAGATACGTAATGCATCCATATAATCAAAGGCATCCATCATATCTATTTTTAATTTTAAAACATCAAAGTTTATTTCTTTCACATATAATATCTATCAGACGCGATAAATCAATCAAATCAATTACGTTAGCTCTGCGTCCTTGATTAATACATGTGGTGACACATAAGAGTGACGGAAACGGAAGATATAAACAGACGTCTGGCGACATCGTTCTCTTTCAGTTCGCTTGGACCATACGACAGGGGCGGGAGACACGTGCGCGCGAGTTTATTTGTGGAAGGGGGATTTATAGATCAATGATCTATGCGCGTTATTGTGTAAAATTATGAAATCTGTTTGTTTGTATGAACAAAATATTTATTGATATATCCATATAAATATTTTTTCATTTAAATGTAACCAGTTTTAACAGATTCGATCATGTATATTAAGTTATATTATAGTATTATAATGTACACTTTCTTGCACACCAAAACACTATAAAAAACATGCGTGAGTGTCGTGGAACACTCGGTTGGAACGAAGTCCCTTTCGTAGTATATTTTTAAATACTAATAATACTATTAAACATTACTAATATTCCCTTAAACCATTTCTGGTAAGCTTAAAATGCTTGTATTAGAAGTGGTTCACGACAGTAGTCGAATGGCAAATTCGAACCCACGACCTTTCGAGTTCGCGGTCCGCGCCCTGCCATTAGTCTACTGATGCTTTTAATATACGAGTATTATTATTGATAAACGTATTATATTATTGATTAACAAATACAAATAAATTAATTACTAGCGTCTATTAAAATGAAACGTCATTTAAAATAAAATAATATTTCTTTCATGGCAAGATAAGAAAAAGTGCGAGGGAGATGGATATTGTCCACCTCGCTTCCTTATAGCCGCCAAGGCCGTCTACACTACGCCAGGTGGGGCCGTGACGGAAAATTCATACACTTTTTTCGCCTAGCCCCCATCCGCCAAACTCGTAGGGAATAAAACTTAGGAGGTACCTAGGTACAATAAGGCAGCCTTATCGCTAAAAGCGATCTCTTCCAGACAACCTTAGGATTAAGAGAAAATTGTTCTATTGGACAGTGGGAGGCGGTGTATATTATAGTAAATTTACATTACTAATACCTTAATAAACTAAACCAATTAACCTAAATAAACTTATTTTATATTACCGACGTTTTGAGTACTATACAGCAGCCATGATCACTGGGGGACTGCGTCGTGCATGACGTTCCAATATCATAGTTAACCAAAAGAATCAAAATGCAGATGCGTTGTCACCCGTGAGGATTAAGATGGAATGCTTCGTTTCAAGTAACAAGGGTATCCATTTATCTTTTTGGAGTTTATTGGAGTTTACTTCTTAAGAATCGATTTTCATATAAAAACCCGGGGTTTGAAAATTTATGGGGAGTAAATTCAAACGTTACGTCATGCGTTACGTTATCTATTCATGTTTCCATGCCTACGTAATATTGTGTGTAACTTATCTAGCGCAGTCTCCAGCACAGTGTACTCTCGGCTGCACTACTAGGTATATAAACAAATAACAACTGAAAACCAACTGTCAACTTGCGGACATTAGAAATAAAATTTTATATATAATCGTTCGTAAGGAGTAAATTCCAGTCGTGCGTCGGAGCTGACATACACATTTTTTTTTATAGCACAATGGTGACAAACGAGCACACAGTCCACCTGATCGTAAGTCGTTGCTGTGACCCATAGACATCTACATCTATCCTCGATTACGAATCAAAATGCAGATGCGTTGTCACCCTTGAGGACTAAGGTGGAATTCTTGGTTTCCAGTAAAAATTGTCTCCGGTTCTCTACACTCACCATACGAAACACAGCGGCATTAAGCTGCTATTTTACGCTGGTGTGTGAGAACGTAGAACTAAACGTCATTAAAATTCAAATTGTATACGTATCGCCCAGAAAAGTAGACAGAGACTATGGAATTCCATTTGGCATGATACTGACTGACACACCTCTCTCGCTTCCTCCACATCCATATACCTACGCATACATGCTCGTCGGTTAAAGGTCTTAATTTGACTCGTTTTCGATATATCGCCAATTTGATCAATAAACTTTCGCCTAGGGCGTCCCTTCCCGACGAAGCCGTTCACTTCTGAAGCATAGATTGTTTTGTCATTCTTTCCTCGTTCATTCTTTCTACATGATCAACCACCGATTCCTTTCTCAAACTTATTCTCAAGATCATTTTGCAAACAACACTCTTCTCTTATCACACAATTTCTCACCCTGCCATTCAGATTCACCCCTACTTCATCCCTAGCATATTCCTTAACGACCACATTTCTACAGCATTTATTCTACTCTCGTGCTTCTTCTGCCAGACCCAACTTTCACTACCGCACATTAAAGTGGGGACTAACACAGCACTAAATTACCATACGTGCATTTTTTGACACATTCTGACTTTCCAAAATAGATAAAATTCATGTGGTTTTATAACCTATGCATTGGCCGGGGAACAAGAGTAATTTCAAAGAGCCCGCTTTACCGGTGCACGTGTCAGTTAGTTCAGATGTGAATAATATTTTTTCAAATATTAAACTTAGTATGTTACCTATTGTAAACACTAAAATCCCTTTACTAACGACTGTAAAAAATATCGCTTTCACTGCCATGCCTATATGTACATCTTATACGTCCCTAAAAGAACAACGAGTTGTTGTTACATACTCTATGTTGGGACACGCGGTAGATATCAATGTTTTAGACGGGCGTCGCCGCGGGGCGCGCCTCTACTCAGCCGTAACATTAAACCGGGCGGATGTTTTGGTGATACACAGACGTTTAATCTTTTGATATATCGATGTTACGCATGCGTGGATCGTCCATCAGTAATTTTTTGTTATGCACACGCTTTTAGATTTAAACTGTCTAGGCAGAATCCCAGAGGTCGTTCTTTCTTCCTTTTCTATATAATAACTAAGTGGAGGCTGTAGTCCATAGACATCTACATCTATCCTCGATTAAGGACGGCTACATACATACGGAATTCCGTTTCGGAATTCCGAACGCAGCAAGTCCATATAAAATCTATGAACCGTCACACACGTACGGTAGTTTTCCGTTCGAAATACGGTGAGTGGTGAAATTATTAAATCAACAGTAACGTTACAACTATGGCAAATAACCCCCTATGAGGTAATCTATAGGGGAGGCCTTTGTTCAGCAGTGGACTTTAATAGCCTCCAAAACCATTATAGTAATCCTAATTGCAGTTTTTTTATTATTATTATAAGTTATTATCAAGAAGACGCTGCTGCCCATCTCCTGATTTGTTTCCCTCTGACGCCTCTTACGACGCCCACCGTATAATACGAGGGCGGCACTGAAAATTTCGGGAATCAAGGAAGTGACACAACATTACTATTTAAAAATGTATTTATTGCTTTTCGAAGTATTCTCCGCGAAATTTGACACATTTTTCCATACGATGGAACCAATCATTGAAGCAACCATTCCATTCGGAAGTTGGGGTCTCCAAAATGGCCGTTATGTAGGCGTCCACAGCTTCTTCAGGTGATAAAAATCTCTGTCCACGCAATTTATTCCTTATTTTAGGGAAAGTATAGAAATTATTAGGGCTTAGGTCCGGGCTGTACGGCGGATGGTCTAATAATTCTATGTTTTCTTGCTCTAAAAACTCTTTTATTCTGTATGCGGTGTGAGAACTCGCATTGTCGTGATGGAGGATGATGCGGCGGCTGCAGTTCTCTTTACGGAGTGCAGAAACGACCTGTGGCAAACAAATGCTAGCATACCATTCTGCATTAACCATTCTTTGTCCCTCAAGAGGAATAGTCGTAACATGGCTGGTTTTGGAGACAAACGTGGCCACCATTTTTTTGCAACACTCCGTGAACGAACAATTTTTGTTGGCTTTAACTCATTTTCGAACACCCAAACTCGTGACTGGTTTTTTGTTTCGTGTTCGTACGCGTATATCCAGGATTCGTCACCTGATACGATGTTGTATACAGCATTTGAGGATCTTGCGTGGAATCTTTCGAGAGTTCTGACGCACCAAGTAACGCGAGCTGCTTTTTGCTCTTCACAGAGCGAATGCGGTATCCATCGGGAAAACAACTTTTTTACACCTAATTGTTCATGCAAGATTATTTGTATTTGACTTATGCCAATGTCTAAAGTTGCTTGAATTTCGCGGTATGTCACATGTCGATCTTCCTCAATCAGGTTACGCACAGCATCAACGTTTTCTTGGGTGACTGCAGTTTTTGGACGACCTTGACGGGGATCATCACTGAGCTTGACACGTCCACGTTGAAATTCAGAAAACCAGTGATAAATTGTGGTTTTGGATGGGGTTTCATCACCAAATGCAGAAACCATCAGGGGCCCTTTTTACTGGAAATGAGGCATTCCATCTTAGTCCTCACAACGCATATGCATTTTGATTCGCAAACGAGGATAGATGTAGATGTCTATGGGCCGCAGCAACCACTTACCATCAGGTGGACTGTGTGCTCGTTTGTCACCCTTATCCTATAAAAAAAAAATCATCCGGTCAACAC
The DNA here is from genome assembly GCA_033319125.1 of Parnassius glacialis. NCBI lineage: Eukaryota > Metazoa > Arthropoda > Insecta > Lepidoptera > Papilionidae > Parnassius > Parnassius glacialis. The sequence continues at coordinate 72,177,830 of JAVANC010000004.1, read as the reverse complement.
ACTGTTTTTGTGTTAAACCACTTCGAAAGTCATAATAAATCATCGCTCTTGAATTTTCTCGAGTCAATTCTATTTTCTCAACGACTAAACAAGTTTGACAAAACCTTGTGACAAGTCCGAGAATCTTTTTTTAAATAAATAAATGGTATTCGATTTTTAAAAGCAAGGAGTTTTCAATTAAAAAGATTTTAATATGACAGGAACAGTGGAAATATTCCATTCCCGATACTTTTAGTGCAGCCCTCGTAAAGGGTAGTGGATATTCCTACACCGTCACTAAAGGTATACATATAATCTATATTTAACCATGTAGTGACATAATATAAACATTAAAACAAGTTAATATATATCTTTTAAAAGCAATCTGCAGGACTATTTTAAAATACGCAAAGCTATTGTTTGAAATACACAACGAGCACTTCGGGTCAATGCCCATTACATTCTAGCCTAAACAGCTTCGTGTGATGAACAATATGTCTGCCTTTCTTTATATACCTACGTTATATATATTTTTTTAGATAAAAATGAAGTATAATTATATATGTGATAGAGCCACGCTGCTATGTTACGGTTGTAGCACGAATGGGTCGGCTCGACCGGGGAGGACCGCGCTCTCACAGAATATCACTGTAAAACAGCAGCTTAACGCTGCTGTGTTCCGTGTGGTCAGTGTAGGGATTTTTTACTGGAAACTAGGCATTCCATCTTAGTGCTCAGGGGTGACAACACATCTGCACTTTGATTCTTAATCGAGGATAAATGTAGATGTCTATGGGCTACACCATTCACTTACCAACAGGTGGACTGTGTGCTCTATTTAATTTAGAGTTTCTGATAACACCCGCAAGATGGCGTTAATTCGAATCCAACTAAAGCTACCGAGAAGCCTTATTTGAAGGATAACGCAAGATATTAAATTTGACTCGTGTAGGTATCAATATCGGTGACGTGATCAGACTTAACTTGATTGTCACATGTAGGGGTGGGGGATCAGATTCCCTTAATAATTTAACTTGAAAAAACATAATTCAAAAAAATTTAAAGAATAAAAAGTTTTCAACATAATATTTATACATGGTAGCCATACTGCAGCTATATTATAGTTGTAGCACGGATGGCTCGGCTCGACCGGGGAAGGCCACGCTCTCAGAATACCAGCATAAAATAGCAGCTTAACGCTGCTGTGGTTCGTATGGTGAGTGTAGAGTACTGGAGACCCTTTTTATTAGAAAAGAGCCATTCCATCTTAGTCATCAAGGGTTTATTCTTAATTGAGGATAAATGTAGACGGCACTTTTTACTGGAAACGAGGCATTCCATCTTAGTCCTCATGGGTGACGACGCATTTGCATTTTGTTTCGTAATCGAAGATAGATGTACTCGTAGATGTCTATGGGCAACAGCATTCACTTACGATCAGATGATCTGTGTATTCGTTTGTCACCCTTATTTGATTTTAAAAAAATGCAGCGTGACTCTTCTACGTATAATTCATGCAGTCATTGTTTGGTTTAATCTGACGCAACATAAATTACAATTTTCTAATTATATCATTCTATTGTTCCAGGTATTAAGTCCGACATTGACACACGCCGATCGAACTGTCTCGCCTTACAGATGAAACATTCCAATTATAGTACACGTCATACACAGCGGTGTACAATGGGCTGGTACCCTAAAAATTCTGCCTCTCAATCTCATTTTCGCATTATATAATCGAAAAAGTCATTTAAAGATTAATTTATTTCGTAATAAATAACACGTCACGTCTTTTGTGCGATATTGTACAAAGAAATGATAGACTAAAGACTCAATATTCTCTTCAAAGCTCGCAGAATCCATATGGATTTCTTTGTTGACAGAAATATAATATATATAATAATATAATAAGTAATTTAATTAATGGCCCCCTTAGAACAATAAATAAAGAGTATTCAGAACTTAGAGTACGCAAGGTATAGATAGAGATGTCGTTAAGTCTCGTGCTGTCACAGTCACTTTGACTTAAAGCGATAGAGACAGCACGGGACTTGACGCCATCTTAAAATTGAGCAGTCTGAGTTTTATTAGAATATCACAAACACTCGGTTTAATGAATTAGTTACAGTTAGGATACAATATTATATTTTAAGGACGTGCTAACAGTTTTTTTATTCTTTTTTATTGAAGGGACTTTCGTTATTATTAACATGTCAGTGCCATTGTACCTTATAACTAAATAGCACAAAACAATATCTAATTACTTATACAATACTTAGTAAATGATAAACCATTTGAGCAGCTCTGACAGTGGTTCACAGAGTATACTTTGATATTCCCCTATGTTATACATTTTAATGTCAGTTTTGGCGGCCAGTAGTTTCCTCTCGTGATGGTTTTTGGAACATTCCGCGAGCAAGTGTTGTATGTCTTCGACTGTGTTGCATGTTTCACAATTTGGAGATTGTTTCTTTTTCATCATGAAAGCAAACTTGTTGCACGGAATGTGTCCGGAGCGATGTCGCATTGCTAATACAACAGATTTTCTGTTCAATAGACATTGATTGAACCAAGGCACTTTCGGAGGCTGACTCTGGATAGTTTTGTATTAAATCCCTTTTTCTTGCGACCTTTTATCAAAATATTCTTTCCAAAGTGCATAACATTTCTCTTTGTATTTAATTAAAATTTCTGTATAATCTGGATCAATATTACATTCTCTTCCTTGTGTAATTGCCAATTTAGCCAGTTTGCCTGCCTCATTGCCTTGTAAACCGATGTGTGATGGTACCCACTGCAATACTAAATTACATTTACATTGAAGTGCTAACAGTTTGAGCGTCGAAAGGTAAAGAAACGAACTCTATGTCCGTTGGCTGTTACATCGACGACATACGAAAATTGTAGTGGTTTGCTATCGGTAGAATAATTATTGGATTTGCTAGGCGATTGGCTAGGCGAGAAATAGTGCAAGACTTTTCCGTCACGACCCCTTCTGACGTAGTGTAAACGGCCTTGGCGGGCTATAAGGAAGCGAAATGGAATAATATCCATTTCCCTCGCACTTTTTCTTATCTTGCCATGAAAGAAATATTATTTCATTTTAAATGACGCTTCATTTTAATAGACGCTAGTAATTAATTTATTTGTATTCGTTAATCAATAATAATATACTACGAAAGGAACTTCGTCCCAACCGAGTGTTCATAACACTCACCTATGTTTATTTATTTAAAAACTTAAATGTAACACCTAAAGGTAAAGGGTACATAGGGTGAACTTAATGCCATGTGGCACTCTCTGCCAGTCAACCCTGGGTGCCAAAGACAATTGTTGGCAGGTGCGAAACATAATATATAAATAAAGTGTACATATATTAAAATATAATATATGTACATATATTAAAATATAATAAATACAATAATTATCATGTTTATGAATTAAAAATGATTTTTAGTGTGATATAATATGATAAAAGCATCAATCACTAATAAAAAACTAGATACACAATTACTGACAAAGATGTCCTTACCGAATGAGCACCCACTCGAACATTTGGGTGCGCTTTTAATTTGTACGTTTCTTTGTGAATACAACGTTAGGCCATGCATTTAAGGTTGAATTTACATTAATGTATATTTATTTCAACTAAAGTTACGTCAAAACAATTGGCGACAGTTTTTAGAGAACTTTAGCATTGGATTGTGTATCTAGTTTTTTATTAGTAATCGATGGATAAAAGTAGCTTTATTAATAATATATCTTACTAACATTTATTTGAACGTGTGACTTAGAATATAGTTATGTTATAAACCAAACATATATAAACTTTCACAGTGGTAGAGCCAGGCGGCAGCTCTTGCTGTCGCACGGATGGGCCGGCTCGAACCGGGGAGGTACCACGACCTCACAGAATACCAGCGTGAAGTAGAGTTTTACCTCTGCGTTTCGCTTGGTGAGTGCAGGTGGCCGGAGGCCCTTTTTACTGGAAATGAGGCATTCCATCCTAGTCCTCACGGGTGAAAACGCATCTGCATTTGATAGATGTAGATGTCTATGGGCCGCAGCAACCACTTACCATCAGGTGGACTGTGTGCTCGTTTTTCACCCTTATCCTATAAAAAAAAACTAGGGTGACTTCTGTCTCGACGGTAGCGCCACCTACCGGTTCCAATTGTGAGTTCCAATAGTTGTGATCTACTTATAATACGCCATTTTCGAGTTTTAGCGTGAGCTAAACGACAGCAAATGATTTAGATATTTCAATCACCCGTGCGAAACCGCGGCGGATCGCTAATACTATCTTATAGATCGTCAACTATTTCATGATTAATAAAAGATACAAAACATTATTTTAATAGAACCGACGACCCTTTTCACTGGAAACAAGGCATTCCATCTTAGACCGTAAGGGTAGCATCGATCAACGCATCTGCGTTCTGATTCTTAAATGTGGATGTTCATTAGCCACAGCGCACACTTACCATCAGGTGGACTGCGTGCTCGTTTCTCCTTCTTATTCTATAAAAGAAAACACGTGTGCAGTTCACACGCGGTAGGAGTGAAACCTTAAGAAAATCAGGAATAGGATAATTGTAGGTTTTATTTATTACTAGATGTGTCCCGCGAATTCGCCTGAGTGTAATTTAGGGTTTTTTTTTGTAAAAGGAGCCTAAGTTACTCCTTATAACTATGGAGTGTAGAGCAGAAGGAGGACCATCTCCTTATATGAAATGTGTCCCTAAAAACGCGTCCAATAAGGGTGGCGCTGCAGTAGCATAGGATAAATTTAAAAAAAAGCGCCAAAATTAATTAGAATAAGATGGAGAAATAAACAAGGACCGACCAATCCGCTTGGTTTTGTACTACGTAAATAGTTGAGGTTTTGTATACTGGTATTTTACTAACTACTCTAGTCATGAAATTTTTCAAATATTTGAATTCAGCTGACTTCACTCCGTCTACAACAGCTATCTTCATATCGTAGTTTTTCAGACGCCAGCGCTATTGTGGTGGGTTTTGGAACCTCTATTTTCAGTATATAGTGGGACACTTTTTCAACTTTCGCACCTTATAAGATGGTTCTCCTTCTACTCTACACTCCATACTTTTAACATCAGCTATCGGCCAGTGAAACTTCCGTCAAAACTGGACGCGCCATATCGGAGATTAGTCGGAACAAACAGACAGACAAAAATTTTAAAAGTTGTGTTTTTGTTATAAGTACCGTATATACTTTCATATGCATTTAGTAAAAAGCTGTTATTTTGAAATTACAAACAGACACTTCAATTTTATTTTCATATTTGTTTGTATGTATAGGTATAAAGATACAACAAAACAACATAGGTAGACATTTTTCTGTTGCTGCTTTAACAACAAATGATAAAACCCCTACTAGAAACGTGTGTCATGGCATGGAACCCGTCATGTGCGAACCCGGCTCTCATTAGGTTTTTAACCTCTGTAGATCTCAATACCAGAGACTAGATTTGGTTTGTCAAATTGAAACTTGAGCAAAGAATTCTACTTTTTCACCAGCTGTGGAGATTCGAGGGTAAAGATTTTTCTTTGCCACTCGATTAGCTGCACCCGGGAGACATTTGTAAGATAGGTCTAGGTTGAGGCGGTCGATGGTCGAAGCCTAGCATACGGTCATAGCATGTGTCAAGATCGTGCTATATGAATGTCCGTAGTCTCTGCCTACCCCTCTGAGTGACGGGCGTGAGTGTTTATGAATGTATTTTGAATCCCCGTACGCCTTGGAATGCTGGATATTTTTCCCGGTTTAGAAATAAACAAACAGCTACCGGAAGTGCTCCTAAAAACGGAAAAAGCGCGAGTTTTTAGATTTTCAATCTCGGCTTGCCTCTAAGTGCGAGTTAGGGATGTCACTTCTTTGAAACGGAATTAAATATTATGATCTCATAAAAATTTTGTTGATTTTCATATTTCAATTCTTTCTCTTTTACAAACTTCACCTCACGATAGGTTTTTCTCATGGCGGAAGCAGTTTACATGCATAAATTGCACAAGAACAAACATCTATTTTTAACATAATTTTACGCTCACCAGATGTCGCTAGTTGAGTGTGGTGAATTTATGTCTTTCACAATGTCCTTATAATTGAGGAATTGTGCCATAAATGAAAGTTTATCGATTTCTAGGTTATGTGTCAGTACACAAGAAATGCCTTAGTAGGGCGTTCTTCAATGGGGGCTAATAATTTTCCGCTCACCAGATGTCGCTAGTTGACACTGAGGTAATTTTTTTTTGCACAATGTCATTTAATGAGGGCTAATAATCTCCCACTCACCAGATGTCGCTACTAGCGACTGAGGTAAAGTTTTTTGTTACACAGTGTCATTTAATTGAGAAATTAGTTCTAAATAATAGTTTATCATTGTCTAGAGTATTTATTAATATACAACACAATGCGTCAGTGGTTTGATTTTTAATTTTTTGCACATTATAACTCTTTTTTTTTAAAGTTGTCTTTTAGTTATATTTATAGTTTGGTTTATTCATTTCTAATGTAATTAATATATAATATAACTAATAACACAAAGAAACCTTAAAGATTACATTTTCCTAAGAAATTATCGTCCCCGCTATGAAATCTGTCAAATATTTTACCTCACTCGAAAGTGGCGCCGCCCTGGTGGCAGAAAAAGTCGTGGATGCCCTCATTGAGATGTTAGCTTTAAATAAAAATTTATTAGCTTCTAGAGTATTATAATTTTTTACTTTTATGAATATCTGTGGTTTGGTTTATTTATTTAAAATATAGCTAATAGTGCAGAAAGAAACAATAACCTATACTTTTTTACAACCGAACTTTTACAATCTCCTTGAACCGAACAAATTAACTTCCCCGCTATGAAATCTGTCAAATATTATACTTCACTTTTGAGTGGCGCCGCCCTGGTGGCAGAAAAAGTCGTGGATGCCTTCAATTAGAATTTCAAACACATTTGTAACTTTTTTTTTTCATTTATTTCTTTTAAAATTATGTGTAGTTTCTAATGTAATAAATATAAAGTATAAGTAATATTTCAGAAAAAAATTATATACTTTTCTAAAAAAATTACTTCCACGCTATGAGATCTATCAAATATTTCACCCGATTCCAAAGCGGCGCCGCCCTGGTGGCAGAAAAAGTCGTGGATGTCGTCAGGTGGCTTAGGGCCGTGCTTTGTGGCATTCCGTGGGAGATCCCTACGGTCAGTAGTGGACTTGTAAAGGGTTGCAATGATAATAATACGCTTTGCAACGCACCTGCAATTCCCCTGGAGTTGCTTTGCTGGCACCGGTAGTGACTTACCATGAGGTGTGCTGTATGCTCGTTTGTTCCTCTTATATATCGTTACAGCCTATTAAAGGACTTGTGTAAAAAAACGATGATCATCATATCATTTAAAAAACATAGATCGTTTCTCATGATTTTTTAAAAAACAATCTATTATTTTGTTTCGTACTAATTTTACTAAAACCGTAAAAAATGTGTTGTCGTCACTTAAAAGGCGTTTACATTATGTACGCCTAAATAGTTTTCTTTTGATGATAGACGTCTGTGTTCTGTTATCCATCAAATGATGATAACGTCACTCATAATGTCACTACTAATATAGCCGAGTCAATTATCAAAATAGTCGTACTATTTTGATAATTGACTCGGCTATATTTAATAAATAAAATACGATAATCGTATGTGTACGAAACGTAGATGGACGATACGAAATCATAGTGACTTTTCACGATACTAGCAGTGACATTTTTAATCAGTGAGTCGGAGAAAAGCAAAGGCATATCGCCGTATACAGCCTTATAATTGACGTTACTGTCTGTTTAGAATATGCAAAATTATAAAGGAAATATTTTTGTGAATACGACTTATTTGTTTAATTTAAAATACGCGTCACCTATCTGTCGATCCACTATCAATCAATCTAATTCTTTAAACACGCGTAACGTTTATGCTTTAGTATAGTGGTTTATATAGTGGTTATGCGAACCAGTGGTAACAGTAAACAAAAGTTTTTTTTAATAAGAATTATTTATAATATTGAATATTAATTTTTAATATTTATAATATTTATATTGAATAAAAATATTCAATTTTATTCTGTTCTATTCTACTAGGAAATCATTGGCTTGCATATCCAATCGAAGTCTTAACGGAATCCTTGCAAGTGTCGATGCGATGTAGTTATATTTATAACGGATAAATAAATAGTCCGAGGTCATATTCCACTCGGCCTGTAAATCAGAGAAGCCATTTGTACATTGTACTAGCTGTTCCCCGCGACTTCGCCCGCGTGTAATTTAGGGACTTAATTTTTTTTGGCGGAACACTAATTATTTTTCTAGAACAAAAGTAGCCTAAGTTACTTCTTATAACATTAGCTATCTGCCAGTGAAAGTCCCGTCAAAAATGGTCAAGACATTTCGGTGATTATCCGGAACAAACAGACAGACAAACAGCCAGCCAGACAGACAAAAATTTTAAAAATCGTGTTTTAGTTATAAGTACCGTATATACTTTCATATGCATTTAGTAAAAAGCTGTTATTTTGACATTACGAACTGACACTTCAATTTTATTTATTTGTATTGATTTACTTTGAAAATAATTGGTTATCTTGCTGGTTCTTCGCAGGACTTGAGGTTTTTTTGGAATACGTAGCAAAAGTATAAAAAGCGACTTTCAATAAGAGTTATTTACAATATATCATCATTATCATCATCATTATAACAGCCCTTCACAAGTCCACTGCTGAACATAGGCCTCCCCCACAGATTGCCTCATAGGGGGGATATTTGCCATAGTTGTAATGTTACTGTTGATTTAATAATTTCACCTATCAGTGCGTCATGTGCTCCTGGTATATTATTATCTATTACAGCCTAGTCCACTGCTGAGCACAGGCCTCCCCCATAGATTGCTTCATAGGAGGTTATTTGCCTTAGTTGTAATGTTACGGTTGGTTTAATAATTTCACCTCTCAGTGCGTCATGTGCTCTTGGTAGATTATCTTCTATACATCCATCTATTACAGCCTAGTCGACTGCTGAGCACAGGCCTCCCCCATAGATTGCTTCATAGGAGGTTATTTGCCTTAGTTGTAATGTTACTGTTGGTTTAATATTTTCACCTATCGGTGCGTCATGTGCTCCTGGTAGATTATTATCTATTACAGCCTAGTCCACTGCTGAGCACAGGCCTCCACCATAGATTGCTTCATAGGAGGTTATTTGCCTTAGTTGTAATGTTACTGTTGGTTTAATATTTTCACCTATCGGTGCGTCATGTGCTCCTGGTAGATTATTATTTATTACAGCCTAGTCCACTGCTGAGCACAGGCCTCCCCCATAGATTGCTTCATAGGAGGTTATTTGTCTTAGTTGTAATGTTACTGTTGGTTTAATATTTTCACCTATCGGTGCGTCATGTGCTCCTGGTAGATTATTATCTATTACAGCCTAGTCCACTGCTGAGCACAGGCCTCCCCCATAGATTGCTTCATAGGAGGTTATTTGCCTTAGTTGTAATGTTACTGTTGGTTTAATATTTTCACCTATCGGTGCGTCATGTGCTCCTGGTAGATTATTATTTATTACAGCCTAGTCCACTGCTGAGCACAGGCCTCCCCCATAGATTGCTTCATAGGAGGTTATTTGCCTTAGTTGTAATGTTACTGTTGGTTTAATAATTTCACCTATCGGTGCGTCATGTGCTCCTGGTAGATTATTATCTATTACAGCCTAGTCCACTGCTGAGCACAGGCCTCCCCCATAGATTGCTTCATAGCAGGTTATTTGCCTTAGTTGTAATGTTACTTCTTTTTCATGTCTACTTCAATTTCATTTATTTATATATATTTAATTGGATATTAGAAAAGGTACTAGATAAAAGCGTTCACACTTCACGAACAGATAGCGGGCGACGTCAGTAGTGATCTAAGCTATAGTTTATTCGAAAATCTTGAAGATTAAAAAAAAAACGAAAATTTGACAAAATAAACGGTCTTTAATAATTTTTAATCTAAAACACGCCACATTAATAAATCCTATCCAGGCATACCCGGGGCGATCCACTAGTTCAGAACAAAAACCTGTGGTAACCCTACTCGTCTATTGTTCTCTGCACTCAACTAATGCAGAATATGGCGGCTGTGTCGAGATGCCATCGCCTACGATCTCTTCCACGAGTGCTACAAGTGATTTTCAAGCCATACTTAGCTCGAGAGTTCACTGTACCGATAGCTTACTTAAGTAGCTGTTTGTAGAACGCTTTATCGTCTAAGTTGATGCTTTTTTTTATAGTACACCTGATGGTAAGTGGTTGCTGTGGCCCATAGACATCTACATTTATCCTCGTTAGCGAATCAAAATGCAGATGCGTTGTCACCAGTGAGGACTAAGATGGAATGCCTCATTTCCAGTAAAAAGGGTCCCCGGTTCTCTACACTCACCATACGAAACACAGCAGCATTGAGCTGCTATGTTACGTTGGTATTGGTAGTTTGAGCACTTGATAGCCGAGGTCTCAGGTTCAAATACCAGTTGGACCTACATTAATTCTTTTTTTTATAACGTTACCTGATCACAAGGAATTTCTTCTGTATCGTTTGCATATCTACCTGCATAAACTTTACAAGGACAAATATTCAAACCCCGAAACAATTATTTGTAGGCCGTACAAATAATTGTTCCGTGCGGGATTCGAACTCGCGGCTCTTAACTTGCTAGGTCACTGCGCTATGGAATTGCATTACAGGTGTGACGTAATATGTAGCTTCGATTCATCGAGAGAGCATCATGTTGTCTACACGTATCCGGATAGGCAATAATTTAAAATTAAAAATTTTGTACAGCCGACTTCAATATAAATTATTAAGAATAACTCAAAAACTATTGGTCTGACCTTGATCAAATTCACATGGGACTTGTCGTGCAAAATTTGCTTGACGTGTTGGAGCTCAGCGGCCAGGTGTTTACTGTCACAGATCCCTCGTGCTCTCAACAAGACAAGATTGGCTACATCTTGAAGCGTGCTTCCATTAAAACATATTTCAAGCCGCCGAAGAAGATTAGTCAGTTTTTACCATCAGTCAAGTGTAATATTCCTTTGCAAGATGCAGGAGTGTACAAGTTGGATTGTGAATGTAGTCTCTCTTATATAGGACAAACTAAAAGATCCATTAAAACCCGCGTTAAAGAACACATAGCTGATGTGAAGAATCGACGCTCCGGGAAGTCTGCAGTCTGTAAACACGTACAGGATCGCCCCCGTCACTACATTAGATTTGATAGACCACAAATCCTCGCTAAAGAACACCGATTCCTTCCAACGATGATTCGCGAGGCTATTGAAATGAAAAAACATCCTAATTTCAATAGAGAAAATGGCTGGGTGCTACCATCTGCTTCGGACCCCATAATTAATAAAATTAAATCCCAACACAAGCATACAACTGCAAGACTTCATGATACTGTAAGTTCATAGTTCATACTGCGTAGATCGGAACAAAAATTAATAATTTTTAATCTGGAGGTAGCCGTGGTTAACTATGACATTGGGACGTCATACACCTCAGTTCCCCCCGTGACCATGGGTGCTGTAAAGTGCTTGAAACGTCGGGAATGTAAAATAAGTTAATATACGCGATAAAATCCGTAAAATTAGTTTTATTTACTCGTAAATACTGTCTTCTTTTTGGAAGTCGGCAGAAAAGCAGATGCGTTATTCGAAAACTTTCCTCGTCACAAGTAAAAGGGAGTTGTTATTTTACGCTGGTATTCTGTAAAAGCGTGATCCTTCCCCAGTCGAGTCGACCCATTCCTGCAACAACCATAATATATACAGCGTGGTTCTACCACTTCTCATTGGCGTCGGTAAATAAACCCACAAATCGCACGCTACGCCGTCCCCGATTTACAAACATTCCCCACCACTAATACAAGTTCTAAATTTGTCCGTCCGTCTGTCCAGTTCGTCATAGCATCTGATTTATACCGCCTATCAAAACTCGGGCAGGGCTGCCTCGTTTAGGATGTAAATTATCCATGTAAAAATCCATAAGAAAAATTCACTGCTGAACATAGGCCTCCCCCAAAGATTGCCTATAAGGGGGATTTTGCCATATTAGCCACGATTGGCATGCAGGTTGGCAATAGTAGTTTTTGGAAGGAAGTTCCTTATCGGACGATACGGGTTTGGCGGATGGGAGCTAGGCGACAAATATTGTAAGATTTTTTGAGAAATAGTGCAAGACTTTTCCGTCACGACCCCTTCTGACGTAGTGTAAACGGCCTTAGCGGGCTATAAGGAAGCGAGATGGAATAATATCCATTTCCCTCGCACTTTTTCTTATCTTGCCATGAAAGAAATATTATTTCATTTTAAATGACGCTTCATTTTAATAGACGCTAGTACATAATTCATTTATTTGTATTTGTTAATCAATAATATAATACGTCTATCAATAATAATATACCACGGAAGGAACTTCGTTCCAACCGAGTGTTCCACGACACTCACGCATGTTTTTTTTATTATTATTTTCAGTCGTTATCAGGGAAATACTGCTGCCATCTCCGCCCATAAAATTTTAATTAACAGTTCCACTGGTGGCGGTGGGGATTGTACCCAGGTTTTTTGAAAACGTTACCCCACACTAGGTATTTTCTCCTATATCGTGGAGGCTGTTTATTAACATAGATTGCACAAGAACAAACGTCTAGACCCGGAACAATTATTTGTAGGCCATACAAATACTTGTTCCGAGCGGGTTTTGAACCCGTGGCCCTCAGCGGTGCTACTCAAGTTAAGTAATTTTGCCACGGGGCCGTCATTTAAAATTGAAGACTCAGTCTGTAATATCGAAATAACAGACTCGTATCGTGCCCAGGGGATCTACATACCAGACACGAACAACAATTTGTAAAATGTTTGTCTGTATGTCTGTACGTTCGAGCTTATCTTCGGAATGGCTGACTCGAAACTTTAAGAACAGATGGAGGGTAATGCGAGAAGTGGTCTAAGCTATTCTTTGGATAAAAAATTGAGTTGTTTTTATTGTGAAATGGAATTATAAAATAAAGTAATTCATAACTATTTAAAACGATCGAAATGACGACATATTTAATAGACACCACGGCGCTAGTTTCATTAAACATTGCGTCTGATTGCCAGAAAATATGTCAATAGACTTTCAAATAATCTTGATATGTATAAAACTAGAGCCCAATGACTTCGTCAATCTTACTTAGCGGTACCATGTAGCGACATCTATGGAAATGTATTAAATAAAGAACGATGTATTTAGCGCGTCAAATTTTCATATCGATATACATCGCAACCGCTTCCGTAGATAGATAATAGATGGCGCTAGAGTAGTCAAGTGAGCTCGGCCACGATCCTTATTGCTTTGTAAGAGAGATATTTGACGTTGACTTTCATTTTAATAAATAAAGTCAAACAGAAATTTTTAGGCGTTTTCCTTAAATATGAATGTCTTAAATAATTTAATATCTTAAAATTAAATGACTTATAACAACGCAATTCGATTGTTAAGAATATTGAAGCTGTGTTTCGTATGGTTCTTAATCGACGATTCTTACCATCAGGTGGACTGTGTGCTCGTTTGTCACCCTTGAATCAACCGATCAAGATTCGCCGAGACACGGCGTTCGAATGTGTTGATTGAGACTTCAAGCTGATGAAATATACAAGTCTGGTTGAGTCGTTACAAAGATTATTCAAAAACTTAATAGATTTTCGAGCGTTGCGCTCGAAAATGAACGTGAAGTTCCAGGGAAGGCTTGCAGCGTGAACCGTTTTTTTATATTTGTAAATATTTGCGTAAAATGAATTTCAATTTTCGGCCAGCCAGTGGCAGCCAGTGGCAGCCAGTGGCAGCCAGTGGCAGCCAGTGGCAGCCCTGTTCGTTCGGATAAAATAAACTAAATACTGCGCATTAATTACGCGCAATCTGCGGACGGCTTGAGGTTCGAAGACGCTCAGTTATTTGTGGTGACGCCATCAGTGGCATTCCAGCTTTAGGTCTATAAACTCTATCCGTTCCGAACTTAAGTATTTTACCAAGGTGGGACGGGAATTGTATCTAGGAAACTACACAGGTATAAATACAGCTGTATTGTAGTTTTATTATATTTCACGACATTTAACAGTCAGAGTAACATTGTTGCTACGATAACATTAAAAATATAAAATTTTTTTGTCAAGTTATTAAAATAAATCAATTAAATCAATATAAACGTTCAATAATATTAGGGAATCAGAAGTGAAAGGGGTTGGTCCTATTTTTGTTAATATGGAGAAATTAATTAAAATGGAAAATAAGTTATTAATTTCAAAATGTTTTAATAAAATTGAAAATAAAAAATTAATAGATGCAATTGATTTAATCCTTATTTTGAGTTCGCTATCTTAAAATATTATTATTATATTGTGTCAATGAGGACTAATAATTTTCTGCTCACCAGATGTCGCTGGTTGACACTGAGGTAACGTTTTTTGTTACACTAAAGTTGCAGCCTATTAACATCCCACTGCTGGGCACAGGCCTCCTCTCATTTCTGTGAGGGTTTTAGGGCAAGGAAATGTCCGCCGCGCTGCCCCAATGCGTGTTAACGAACTTTACATGTCTTTGAAATATTTTTTTTCTTATTGCTCAGACATGCAGGTTTCCTCACGATGTTTTCTTTCACCACCGAGCACGTGGTAAATCAGCACTTAAAATTGCAATTAACAATTTCATTGGTGCCGGCGGGGATCGAACCCGGGTTGCTCGCGTACTGTTAAGCTTACAGGGAGCGCTAACCATCTGAGCTACCACGGATCTTTCGCTTTTTGTTACACAATGTCATTTAAATGAGAAGTTGTTTTTTAATAAAAGTTTATCAGTTTCTAAAGTATTATGTTAATACACAAAACAATGCCTCAGTGGTTTGCGCTTTAATTTTTTTTTTAATTTTTCTACTTTTATAAATATCTGTGGTTTGGTTTATTTATATGTAATCTTATTAATATAAAATATAGCTAATAGTACGGAAAGAAACGATAAACTTTACATTTTTCGAACAAATTAACTTCCCCGCTATGAAATCTATCAAATATTATACCTCACTTTCTAGTGGCGCCGCCCTGGTGGCAGAAAAGTTGTGGATGCCCTCATACGTAAAATATTGTGATTATATACTCTTTGTCGATACGTATCAGTCTGTACTAAACCCAGAGCCGTAAAGCCAGTTTATAAAAAAAATCTGTACTAAAACATAGTGAATATATATTATATTATATACTTTTTGGCCTGTGTGAAAGTACCATACGTCTGTAAAAGTACCAAGTGATGATCATTCTTTAACCAACTTCAAAATAACAGGAGGTTCTCAATTCGACTGTATTTTATTATGTGTGTTATCTCAGAACTTTTTTCTAGATGAACCGATTTTGCGTATTTAGTTGACCTTAACTACATTGATGATGTTCTCAATTTATTTATATTGAAGTAGGTTGTACAAACTTTTTAATTTTACCACTTGTTCTGTAAATATTTTTGGTGTTCAATAAAGATTTTTTTTTCAAAAAGTCACCTACGAATCGTCAGCTAACAGTAAAATTGCCGCAGCGCGTACGTTCCATGTTTAAACAGAAAATTACCGATGATTGCAAGTCGTATTTGAAACAATATAAAATATTAACTGTACCTTATATATATTAGAAATAGCAGTCTTTGTTAAGTCGAACCAGCACCGTTTAAAGTGTCTAGTAGACCTTGTTCCAAGAAACAGACGTAACAATGGGAAAAACATCAATAAAACCCAACAGTGCCAGCTGTACGAGGCCGGGTATCTCTATATAGGTAGTATAAAGCAAAGTCGCTTCCCGCCGTCTGTACACTTAGATCTTTTAAACTACGCAACGGATTTTGATTCTTATTCTCTATATAGTATAAAGCAAAGTCGCTTCCCGCCGTCTGTACACTTAGATCTTTTAAACTACGCAACGGATTTTGATTCTTATTCTCTATATAGTATAAAGCAAAGTCGCTTCCCGCCGTCTGTACACTTAGATCTTTTAAACTACGCAACGGATTTTGATTCTTATTCTCTATATAGTATAAAGCAAAGTCGCTTCCCGCCGTCTGTACACTTAGATCTTTTAAACTACGCAACGGATTTTGATTCTTATTCTCTATATAGTATAAAGCAAAGTCGCTTCCCGCCGTCTGTACACTTAGATCTTTTAAACTACGCAACGGATTTTGATTCTTATTCTCTATATAGTATAAAGCAAAGTCGCTTCCCGCCGTCTGTACACTTAGATCTTTTAAACTACGCAACGGATTTTGATTCTTATTCTCTATATAGTATAAAGCAAAGTCGCTTCCCGCCGTCTGTACACTTAGATCTTTTAAACTACGCAACGGATTTTGATTCTTATTCTCTATATAGTATAAAGCAAAGTCGCTTCCCGCCGTCTGGTTTTCATCATTTAAAAGAATGACTCAAGAGATAAGTTTATATTATACATGATATATGTATATTTTATAACTCTCCTGTCCGTGTGTATGTGACTGAACTCCTAAACGACTGGACCGATTTTGACGAAATTTTGTGTGTGTGTGTGTGTGTGTGTGATTATGTTGATTAGAAAATGGTTTAGATTGACAATTGGACCCGGTAGGTGACGTTGTTGTCGAGATCCAAAAATAAACCGCGCGAAATCAGGGCCTATGGCTAGTATACAATAAATTACCTGAGTGTTGGAGAGGTCTCAACGCACCATAATTTAAGAAAAAGCGACGAAACATTTTAGAAAACTATGTACTATGATATAAATGAATGTATAATGGACAAAATGTTATACCTATTAAAATTTGTACGTTTATCGCGTAAGATGTTTATGTGCACCTGATTGGATGGTATTCTAGTTTTTTTTTAGAGAATTAGGATGACAAATGAGCACACAGTCCACCTGATAGTAAGTGGTTGCTGTGGCCCATAGACATCTACATCTATCCTCCATAAAGAATCAAAATGCAGATGCGTTGTCAGCCGTGAGGACTAAAATAGAATGCCTCTTTTTCAGTAAAAAGTGTGTATCCGGTTCTCTATACTCACCATACGAAACACAGCAGTGTTAAGCTGCTATTTGACGCTGGTATTCTGTGAGAGCGTGGTCCTTCCCCGGTCGAACCGACCCATTCGTGCTACAACTATGTTATTAATATAGCTGCAGCATGGCCACGTAAAACACACAGTACACAAAAACAAAAAATATTTTATTAAAACAGTGATGTACATTCTCTAAATACCAAGAACTTTTAACAGTGGTAGAGCCACGCGGCAGCTTTTGCTGTCGCACGGATGGACCGGCTCGAACCGGGGTGGTACCACGACCTCACAAAATACCAGCGTGAAGTAGAGGTTTACCTCTGCGTTTCGCTTGGTGAGTGCAGGTGGCCGGAGGCCTTTTTACTGGAAATGAGGTATTCCATCTTAGTCCTCACGGGTGACAACGCATCTGAATTTTGATTCGCAAACGAGGATAGATGTAGATGTCTATGGGCCGCAGCAACCACTTACCATCAGGTGGACTGTGTGCTCGTTTGTCACCCTCATCCTATAAAAAAAAATAACCCCTGGGAATGAGGTGATCGCTACCATGCTGGTTCTAAATGTATTCATAACAATTGTATAAAATATTATATTGTAAACTCATGTTTAAAAAGAAATCCCGCTGGGTTTCTTACTGGTTCTTCCCAGTACAGAGATTTTTTCGAACCAGCGGCAAAAATAAAGTGACTCAATTATATTCAATAAAAATGATTTTATTCTGTTTTATTATGTCAAGAATAAAAAAGACAAGATAGATTGACCTTTACCGATAGTCACAGAACCAAATGCGGGTCCTTCGTTGGCACAGCTACTGCATTCACTGAGCCAACGGGCTGTCGCGTTGGTTCCGGGAAGTGACCGACCTCGTTTCATCCAATATAAACACGCGGCCCGCCTCTGAAATTATTTCAGTGTCCGCTGAGTTACTGTCAGAGATGATTTGAGGCTACATACATCAATCTTGGTCTCCCCGCGTTGAATGTATGCGGACGTTCCGTTTGTAGTGTCGGGAGAATTTAATGAAACCTAAAAAATATTTACTCCATTGATGAGACAATAAAGTAGAGTATTTTTTTTCTTTTGTTGGACTCGTATTACATACATGATGTTTACCTATCAGTTTATCCACTTGTATTTACTAAGTTAGTCGTCGGATTTTCTCTCAATACGACTGTATATACTTTTTTTTTTAATAGAATAAGGGTGACAAACGAGCACACAGTCCACCAGATGGTAAGTGGACGCTGTGGCCCATAGACATCTACATCTATCCTCGATTAAGAAACAAAATTCAGATACGTTGTCACCCCTGAAGACTAAGATGGACTGCCGCTTTTGTAGGCACGATTATGTTATGCGATATCGTCCACAATTTTTTTTATAGTATAGGGTAACAAACGAGCGGACAGTCCACCTGATGGTAAGTGGCTGCTGTGGCCCATAGACATCTACATTTATCCTTGTTTGCGAATCAAAATGCAGATGCGTTGCCACCCGTGAGGACTAAGAGGGAATGCCTCGTTTCCAGTAAAATGGTCTCCGGTTCTCTACACTCACCATACGAAACACAGCAGTGTTAAGCTGCTATTTTACGCTGGTATTCTGTGAGAGCGTGGTCCTTCCCCGGTCGAGCCGACCCATTCGTGCTACAACTATACTACTAATATAGCTGCAGCATGGCTCTACCACGTACAAAAACGTATTTTGAACCGATTTTGATGATTCTTTTTGATGTGAAAACATCTTTAGAATCTTTGTGATTTAAAACTTGATGAAAAGAAAAAGCGACTATAAAAAGAGATAAACGTACATATATAGAATTCAGTCGGCGACAGAATGAGATAGAATACAGTTTATTAGGCTTTATAGCTAGGACTTTAGCCTAATGGCAGATTGCGGACACCGAACTCAATTTGTGTTCTAATCCGCCATTCGACTGCTGTAGTGATGTTAACAGCATTGATAGTTTTTTTTAATATATGTTTATGTTTCCTATTTGTGCGGTGCTTTAAAGATGGTTCATATAAATTTTAACTGTTAAAATAAACAATATAAAAATAAAATGCGTGAGTGTCGTGGAACATTCGGTTGAAACGAAGTTCCTTGCGTAGTATATTATTATTGACAAACGTAGGTGTTATATTATTGATTAACAAATACAAATAAATGAATTACTGGCGTCTGTTGAAATGAAGCGTCATTTGAAATAAAATAATATTTCTTTCATGGCAAGATGAGAAAAAGTGCGAGGGAGATGGATATTATTTCATCTCACTTACTTATTTCGCCGCCGAGGCCGTCTACACTATGACAAAAGGGGTAGTGCCGGAAAAATCTCACACTTTTTGTCGCCTAGCTCCCATCCGCCAAACCCGACCGTCCGATAAGAAACTTTGTTCCAAAAACATGAGTGCAAGTTCACACGCGGTAAAAGTGAAATCACCTAATGAAATTACATATAAAGCAAAAATATTTCACAACAAATTATTTATTTTATTTGATACATTTTCACCCACAAGTGCAGCATTAAATAATAAGATACAAGTTTTATGTGTGGCGGCGCTGTTGTCGCGCCACAAGCGAAACATATCGTAGCCTAAATGGCGCTAACAAAGTTCCGAAGTTAAAGCAGTTTATATAGAATAGCTCCGAACTACCAATTGGAGCATTGACCGCTCCCCGGGCAGAACACCTTTCCCGGCGGGAGATCTCCCCTTTTCCTTCCACCCGCTATAGTGGTGACCCCGACGTGATATGAACACGCAACCAACAACCTTCGGAAACTACAACTTCCAAAACCTCCGTCATCATCCTCAAGTACCCCACTCATTCGCTCCCGAGCAGATATTGTCTGCAGTCTTCACATTCTGCAAGCCATCTAGCTTTACAAAGCTTCATCGCAGCACTGGAATAATAATGCTTCCTATTCCTTCAAGCTTTTTTTTTATACTACTTCTACTCTTTGCGCTACAGTGTTCGGCACAGCTCTGAGGCTTACTGCTCGCCTCTGCTTCACGGCACTCTCGCAGATTACTTGCCTTCTTCTCGACTCACCGCAGACTACAAGGCAATCCCTGGCAATTGCTCCGGCTCATCGTTCTCACCGGCATCGCTTGCAAGTGCATAGTATGGCATGCATTACATACCGACATATCATTCGCACCGGCGTCACTTGCCCTTATGCACACAGCATGCATTCCCCACCGGCATTAAGGACGCACCGGCAATCGGACTGCACTATCGACCTCCGGTCTGAGCAGGGGGGTGATGTGGTGGCGCTGTCGTCGCGCCACAAGCGAAACACATCAAAACCTAAATCGCGCTAACAAAGTTCCGAAGTTAAAGCAGTATATATAGAATAGCTCCGAACTACCATTCGGAGCGTTGGCCGCTCCCCGGGCAGAACACCTTGCCCGGCGGGAGATCTCCCCTTTTCCTTTCACCGGCCACAAATGTTATAGCAAATAAATACAATCCTTATTTTTAGAAGTAGGAATGATATAGCTAGTGGATATTCTTAGATCGTGACTGAATTTATGCAAATAAATTCATCATCCACATCATTACAGCCCTTCACAAGTTCACTGCTGAACATAGGTCTCCCCCAAGGAATGCCACAAAGCACGGTCCCGAGCTGAGACTTCCTGCATGTCTTACCAGTTCGTCACTCCATCTGGCGGGGGATCGCCCTAAACTTCGCCTACCGGTATGAAGCTGCTACTCAGGAACCTTTTTTCCCCATCGGTTGTCGGTTCTTCGAGCTACATGGCCGACTCATTGCCACTTCAGCTTACTAATCCGTTGGGCTATGTCAATTACTCTGGTTCTACTGCGGGTATCCTCATTTTTAAGTTTACCACGCAGAGAAACTCCGAGGATAGCCCTCTCCATAGCTCGCTGAGCGACCTTGAGCGTCCTTATACGGTCAGTAGTGAAGCAAATAAATTACTCCATAAAAATCAATTTAGTCTTACTAGGGGTCGGACGGCAACTGATGTCGATGTTGAGCTTATTAAATATATTTTCTATGCATGGGAGAATTAGAGAATATTTTGGATATATTTTGTGATCTTTCCAAGGCTTTCGACTGCTTTCATTACGAGATATTAATCTGGATGCTACATCTTCATACATTTATTGTGTAAAAAACATAGCATTCAAACTTATTACATCATATTATCTAAATAATAGAACGCAAACAGTTGTTATTATTGGGAACAGTTCTTCCGGGTTGCTAGTATCTATGGGTGTTCCTCAAGGCTCAATCTTGGTCTCTTCCTGTTCTTAGTTTATATTAATGTCTTACTTTATTTGGTAGGGAATAACCATGATATAAGTAGTTTCATTTGCTGATGATACTTCGTTGATTTTCCGGCTTAAAAGACAATTATTAAAATATGTCGAAGAGAATAATGCTATATCAAGGTCACGCTAACACCCGAAAAAATCGACGTAGCTTCAGAATTACATCAACTGGCTCCTATTTCATATCAATAGCCTAGTACGCGTAGTTTGTTAATAAAATAATTCTCAAGTTTTATTACTATTAAAAATTTAAAGGCGCCTTAATATTTTTTTAGGCCTTGAAATACAAAGGCAAATACCATACAGCCTATATCGATTTTATACTTTGTGTAATTGATTTATTTTCGTGAACATTATTATTATCTTTTCCCTGTAGGTGATAATATTTGTTAAAATGATATAGCGTAAATTTAAAAAAAAGTAAATAATATATTTTTAAAGTCAGGAATACAATTTTTTTCCATCAAAATGAAATGAAACGCTCATGAGGCGTCCACGTTTGGAATTTTCCAAATTTTTTTTATTTTTTTTTTTAATCACGGTAGTAAAAGTAATTAATGTCGAAAAAGAAAAAAAACTCATACAAACAAAAAAATACAGTCTGTTATGGTGATCGCTGCCCTATAGGCATCTCGCATGTGCGGTCCAATTGAGATAACTGATTGCTTTTAAATGGCACCGCGTTCATCAATAAGCTTCCTGACATCTGGCTGCTGTAGTTGACAGCACTTGAGTAATTAACCCATCGACGGCTAGACACACTAACAGACAGCTATTTTCTAGTAGCTATATTTATATTTGTCGAATAAACGAGTAAACGAGCACACAGTCCACCTGATGTTAAGTGGCCCATAGAATCAATCCTCGATTAAGAATCAAAATGCAGATGCGTTGTCACCCGTGAAGACTAAGTTGGAATGCCTCTTTTCCAGTAAAAAGGGTCTCCGGTTCTCTACACTCCCATACGAAGCACAGCAGCATTGAGCTGCTATTTTACGCTGTTTTTTAGGGTTCCGTACCTCAAAAGGAAAAAACGGAACCCTTATAGGATCACTTTGTTGTCCGTCTGTCTGTCTGTCTGTCTGTCTGTATGTCTGTCTGTCAAGACCCTTTTTCTCAGGAACGCGTAGAGGTATCAAGCTGAAATTTATATCAAATACTCAAGTCTACTGTCCCTTGGGGCTGTGAAAAAATCAAACTTCTAAGCCGACACAATCAAAAGATACAGCCGTTTATGCCGCAAATTTTCGATATTCGCAAGGGAATCAAAAGACAAAACCTACAGGGTACTTCCCGTGAACTGAGAATCTTAAAATTTGGCACGAAGCAACGTATTATACCACAGATAAAGGAAAAATTGCGAAAAGCATAAATTTTTGGTTACATCATATAATAAAAATATTTTTAATAATTTTAAACTCATATACCTACGGATTTGTTCGGAACCCTCGGTGCGCGAGTCCGACTCGCACTTGGCCGGTTTTTTATATAACAGAGGGAAAACGAGCATGCGGGTCACCTGATGGCAAGTGACTACCGCCGCCCATGAACAACTGCAACACCAGGGGACTTGCAGATGTGTTGCCGGCCTTTTGAAAAAGAGTAGTTTTCTTTTTTTAAAGGTTCTTAAGTCGAATCGGTCCGGGAAAATCGCTGGTGGTAGTCGATTTCACAAGGAAATTGTGCGAGGAAGAAAACTTCATGTAAATCGCACAGTGGTGGACCGCCAACCATCCAGCTTACCGTATCTTGAAATCTTGCAGTGGTATGCTTGGGCTTATTGTTAATTTTAAAATGATTCGATATAATTATTACTTTAATCAAACATTTAAACTTTATACGTGGTAGAGCCATGCTGCAGCTATATTAGTAGTATAGTTGTAGCACGAACAGGTCGGCTCGACCGGGGAAGGACCACGCTCTCACAGAATACCAGCGTAAAATAGCAGCTTAACACTGCTGTGTTTTGTATGGTGAGTATAAAGAACCTGATACCCTTTTTACTGGAAAAGAGGCATTCTAACTTAGTCCTCACGGGTGACAACGCATATGCATGTTGATTCGCAAACGAGGATAACTGTAGATGTCTATGGGTCACAGCAGCCACTTATCATCAGGTGGACTGTGTGTTCGCTTGTCACCCTATTCCTATAAAAAAACCAGTAAAAACCGACTTAAAATTGCTAAAATAGAAGTTATTTATTTGCTACCGGGGTTGGAATTCTTTCCCCAAATTTATATGGGACCACCCCCTTAAGGTATAACCTATTTATTGAAAAAAGAATCATTAAAATCGGTTCTCAATCAGCAAAGATATCGCGTAGCATAAATATAAAAAAACAAGAACATACCTCTTTTTTGGAGTTGGTTAAAAACCTGTAAAAATAATTTTATTCAATGTGTAGTGTTCGCATAAATATAAGATTGATGATTACCAGTGTATATGATTTGATTACTGAGTGAAATTTAAATAACAACTGAACTTAAATTAAATTAGCAGTCCACGTACGAACAGTAAACAGTTTGAGTTAAAGTAAACGCGATACGAAACACAAAACCTCGTTTCCGGCGCAGGCTGTGCAGCTATAACTTAGCGGGTACTGCAGTTGCAGTTAACTTTAAGTTGTAAAGTCTTATGCTAACTGGGACATTTGAATATTTGAAGTTTTCAACAAAGTTAATTTATATTTTAATAAAAGTGACAAACGAACACACAGTCCACCTGATGGTAAGTGGATGCTATGGCTCTTAGACCTCTACATTTATTCTCGATTAAGAATCAAAATGCAGATGCGTTGTCACCTGCGAGGACTAAGATAGAATGCCTCTTTTCCAGTAAAAAGTGTCTCTGGTTCCCTACACTCACCATACGAAACAAAGCAGAGTTAAGTCGCTATTTTACGCTGGTATTCTGTGAGAGCGTGGTCCTTCCCCGGTCGAGCCGACCCGTTCGTGCTACAACTATACTACTAATATAGCTGCAGCATGGCTCTACCACGTATGAATATTGTACCTACATTTTAAGTTTTCTCTTTCTATAAATATTGTGTAATTTTAGCATGTAGGTACTGGCGGTGTAAGAATATCCAGTACCCCATATCATCTCGGTGGCGACAGAGAAAAACAAATCAGGAGATGGGCAGCAGTGTCTTCCTAATAACGACTAAAATAAAAAAATGCGGTTGCCAACCCGCTTGCCAAGCGTCCAACTATCACAAATATCCCCCTATGAGGTAATCTATGGGGGAGGCCTATGTTCATCAGTGGACTAGGCTGTAATGGATAGATGTATAGAAGATAATCTACCAGGAGCACATGACGCACTGAGAGGTGAAATTTTCAAATCAACAGTAACATTACAACTATGGCAAATATCCCCTATGAGGCAATCTATGGGGCAGGCCTATGTTCAGCAGTGGACTTCAATAGGCTGTAGTGGATGGATGTATAGAAGATAATCTACCAGGAGCACATGATCCACTGAGAGGTGAAATTTTCAAATCAACAGTAACATTACAACTATGCCAAATATCCCCCCTATGAGGCAATGTATGGGGGAGGCCTATGTTCAGCAATGGACTTTAAAAAGGCTGTAATGGATGGATGTATAGAAGATAATCTACCAGGAGCACATGACCCACTGGGAGGTGAAATTTTCAAATGAACAGTAACATACAACTATGGCAAATATCCCCCCTATGAGGCAATCTATGGGGAGGCCTATGTTCAGCAGTGGACTTCAATAGGCTGTAGTGGATGGATGTATAGAAGATAATCTACCAGGAGCACATGACGCACTGAGAGGTGAAATTATTAAATCAACAGTACCATCTATGGCAAATATCCCCCCTATGAGGCAATCTATGGGGGAGGCCTATGTTCAGCAGTGGACTTTAATAGGCTGTAACGGTAAATTTGTACAATAGAACATAATGTATGTAAATCTATATAAATAAAATGATAAAGGTTTGCAGTTGTGCGCGCAAAAACTACTGTATAGAAAAAATATTGCGATATCTACATTTAATTTAAAGTTATTAAAGTTTTAAGATACTACGTTTTCTATAAGCAGTACGTATTCAGTGATGCGTGGTCTTTGTTATTATATGAAGCAATGCGGACAAAGTCGCGGGTATCAGCCAGTACATAATATACTCCAATATCAATAACTTAGCCCAACCCCTAAATCAAATGTGTGACTCCTAAAGGCCTCTTGCAGTAATTAAGTAATACAAAGTAATTACCGCTCGACGCTTGAATCTCATAAAGCTGATGTTATAGGTTTCGTGTTGGCAACGTTCCAGCTCGTAGCTTACCGTACGTACGAGGTGGAAGGAAGAGCTGTATTTGACGTTATAATTATTTATTGACTACTTTTTCGATGAACCCGGGTTCGATCACCGCCTGCACCAATTAAATTGTTAATTGCAATTTTAAGTGCTTATTTACGACGTGCTCGGTGGTGAAGAAAAACGTCGAGGGGAAACATGCATGTCTGATATAGAAAATAATAATATTTCGAAGATAATATGTGAAGTTCGCCAACACGCATTGGCGCAGCGCGGCGGACATTTCCTTGCCCTAAAAACCCGCTCAGAAATGAGAGGAGGCCTGTGCCCAGCAGTGGGACGTATATAGGCTGTAACTTTAACTAATTTTAACTTTTTTGATAACAATGAAGTAACCAACAAAACAGTCCATGGACGTCAGTCCGAAGAGCCCAGCTGTCTGCGCCGTAGACAGTTATAAATTTTCATTTATACTAATATATATACATAATCTCTGTTGTAAATAATATATTATAATCTATAATTGTACAATCCATAGATAATTGGTTTATTTTCTTAATGGGCAACCGAATTGTACCAGCGTACCGAAATAATTGTATCAGAAATATACTTGTAACAGTTTTAAGGAGGAGTTAGGAGCTTTATTTTGTCAACGAACTTCAAGATAATTTAAAATTAAAAATGTTGTACAACGAACTTCAATATAAATTATTAAGAATAACTCAAAAACTATCGGTCTGACCTTGATCAAATTTACATGGGACCACATGTGGAGCACCAGCTTTCAAATAGAAAAGTAACATTGAAATCCGTTCACCCAGTAAAAAGTTATGAAGTAAACACACTATGAAAGCTGGTGCTTCACATATCAAGATCTGACCAGTAATTCTTGAATTATCGTTGATAATGCGTATTTAATGGACTTCGACTACATTGACGGTGTTCTCATTTTATTTATATTGAATTTGGTTGTACAAATTTTTTAATTTTACCACTTGTCTCCTTGTTATAATGCTGGACACCAGCCTTAAAATAAAACCGCCATATTGTTTTTTTTTATAGAATAAGGGTGACAAACGAGCGCACAGTCCTTCTGATGGTATGTGGATGCTGGGGCTCATAGACATCTACACCTATCTTCGATTAAAAATCAAAATGCTGAATTCAAAAGGCCAAAAAGGCCCTTTTTACTGGAAATGAGGCATTCCATCTTAGTCCTCACGGGTGGCAACGCATCTGCATTTTGATTCGCAAACGAGGATAGATGTAGATGTCTATGGGCCGCAGCAACCATTTACCATCAGGTGGACTGTGTGCTCGTTTGTCACCCTTATTCTATATAAAAAATAAGTTTCACGCTGGTATTCTGTGAGAGCGTGGTTCTATCCCAGTCGAGCCGGCCCGTTCGTGTTACAAACATAATAGCTGAAGCGTGGCTCTACCAAATAAAACTTACTACAAAATCATCATACGTTCATGTTAAATTAAAAAAAAAACGTTATCTCGCCATTGCTAAATTTCAATTTTCTCGATAGCCGCACATAAAATGGCTTGTGAAATAGCTCTGATAACAAAATCGTAAACTCAATTTTTTATCTAAAATATAAATAAAAATGTTTAAAACGATTGCGAAGGTACGGACGAATATTAATTTTCATTTTCTGCCGACTTCCAAAAAGGAGACGGTACTCAATTCGACGCGTATGTTTTTTTTTTATGTGTGTTATCTCATAACTTTTTTACTGGGTGGACCGTTTTCGATGATTCTTTTTTTATATGAAAGCTGATACTTCTCGTGTGGTCCCATATGAATTTGATCAAGGTCAGACCAATAGTTTTTGAGTTATTTGAGTTACTCTTAATGACTTATATTGAAGTCGGTTGTACAAAATTATCTTAGGGGTGATAACGAATCTTCAATGTAAGTGTCTATGGGCCACAGCATCCACACACGGCGTGAGATACACTATTCAACGTCATTATTACAGACTATCGAAAAGGCAACTGGTGAATATACCCCCCCCCCCCCACCCCACCCAAAAGTTGCCTCATTTGCCGTAGTTGCCACGCTTACAACGCAGGTTTGTGGCAGCATGAAGATTTAGCTACCCAAATCCTACTGGCACCGCCACTACACAG
This sequence comes from Parnassius glacialis, assembly GCA_033319125.1. Taxonomy (NCBI): domain Eukaryota; kingdom Metazoa; phylum Arthropoda; class Insecta; order Lepidoptera; family Papilionidae; genus Parnassius; species Parnassius glacialis. The sequence goes on along the minus strand of JAVANC010000004.1, from coordinate 72,149,970 downwards.
TAAGAAATCCACGGGATCTATGGTGGAGCCTTTGTTCAGCAGTAGACTATCATAGGCATTGGATGGACGTCTTTATTTATGATCTTGATATATTTTTCTCTTAATAAAAAAGGAATAAATAAAAAAAAAACATGCGCGAGTGTCGTGGAACACTCGGATGGAAAAAGTTCCTTTCGTAGTATAACAAATTAAAGCGCCCGCGTGTAAATTAGGGTTTTAATTTTGTTGTGCGGAGTCCTAATTACTTTTCTAATATATAAGTAGCGTAAGTTACTCCTTATAACATCAGCTATCTACCAGTGAAAGTCTCGTCAAAATCGGTCCAGCCGTAGTTTCGTAGATTAGCCGGAACAAACAGACAGACAGACAGACAAACTTACTTACTTACTTACTTACTTATCGTCACGCACAATCCCTGACGGGGTAGCCAGAGAGAACAGATCGCCAAGTGTCACGATCCTTACATACCTCTTTCGCTTCTTTCAGATTCATTATCTTCTTCATACATGCACGTCTAGGTATCCGAGTACTCTTGACCCTCCCCTCTTCGAGCAATTTGCTCACATGGTCTTCGAAAGTTAGTCTCGGTCTACCTCGACACCTTTTAATATTAACTTTCGCGCTATATATTTTCTTCACCATTCGGTCTTCACTCATTCGCTCAACGTGCCCAAACCATCGAAGCACGCCCCTATCAATTTTTGTGATAAGGTCATCTTTCAAACCTGCCATATTGCGAATCTCTTCGTTTCGCTTTCGGTCGGCCATGGTAACGCCGCACATTTTACGAAGAGATCGCATCTCCACTGCATAGACAGACAAAAATTTTAAAAATTGTGTTTTTGTTATAGGTACCGTATATACTTTTATATGCAATTAGTAAAAAGCTGTTATTTTGACATTACAAACAGACATTTCAATTTTTTATTTGTATAGATTAATAAATACAAATAAAAGATTTACTAGCGTCTATTAAAATGAAGCGTCATTTAAAATAATATTTCTTTCATGGCAAATTAAGACAAAGTGCGAGGGAGATGGAAATTATTCCATCTCGCTCGCACTATAGAAAGGGGGTCGAGACGGAAAAATCTTTACACGTTTCTTACCTAAACTCCGTCCGTCAAATTCGTACCGAGCAATATGGAACTTCGTTCCAAAAATTCGCGCCAACAATTTTTGAATTTATTCCTTTTTGCACCTTTAAAAAGTTATATGGCCAGTAACAATAAGGAGACAGTATTTTTGTAAAAAGTACTGCCGAAAACAACGTCCAAAAATTGCTATTTTTACTTTTTTTTTTAAAACGCATACAGCGGTAGTTATGTTGCGGTCTCCGCATTCATCGATATCGATGTTTTACATTTTTTCTATGTAAATGGTTTGAAAGCCTCTCGACGGTCGATCGATCTTGCAAGCCTCCATAAAACGGAGTAGTTGAATAACTACTTGTCAGTTGAATATACCCTGTACTGAAATAATGTTGCGTATTGACCTTTTTAACCGATTTAAAAAAGGAGAAGGTTCTCAATTAGACAGATTTTTATTTGTGGATTTTGATGGTTATTTTTTCATTTGAAGCCGATGCTTTTCATGTGGTCCCATATAAATTTGATCAAGATCTGACCAGTAGGGTTTGTGTTATACTTAATAATGCGCATTTAATTGATTTTAACTACATTAATGACGTTTTCGTTTTATTTATATTGAAGTCGGTTGTAGAATTACTGGTTGGGAATTAATGGTTTATACAGACGTCTATACAGGTCATATCCTTTTGTACAAAGATGTAACCACCATAGAAAAACCTAAAGATATATAATTCTCGCCAAACAGTACTTTGCAATCACAAAGCGGAAGCTTTCATGCCCTTTCAAATGAAAACAGGGCAGTATCTCGAAGATAAATGTATATTCTGGCATTATATGAAAAGTCTATTTTAAATAATGATACAATACCCCATTACCCACATAGCGCAGACACCAGAAACCCCAAAACAATGTCATTCTAAGCATTATATGCATGTATACACCGCTCAATTGTTTTCCAAAGTCGTAAAACTTGAGCGTCCGTACTCCGGCACAACATGGGCATACCGCACTCTGCATCCATTGTCCGAGCCCGCGGTAATATGATGAATGGTTCACATAAATCTGGAAGGCAATTTGTGAGGCACTCGCGGTACGCACAATGCATTGCCTACCTTTTGTGTTTCCTTGTTATGCGAATTCGGCTTGGTTATACATTAAATGCAAATGTAATGTTATATTTAAGAATGCTATCTGTAATAGATAATGTACCACAAGGATTTTATTGATTATATATATTGATTGATTTTTAAAGTGGTAGAGCCATGCTGCAGCTATATTACAGTTGTAGCACGAATGGGTCGGCTCGACCGGGGAAGGACCACGCTCTCACTGAATACTACCGTAAAATAGCAGTTTAATGCTGCTGTGTTTCGTATGTGAGTGTAGAGAACCGGAGACCCTTTTTACTGGATACGAGGCATTACATCTTAGATCTCAGGGTGACAACGCATCTGCATTTTGATTCTTTATTGAGGATAGATGTAGATGTCTATGGGTCACAGCAACCACTTACAATCAGGTGGACTGTGTGCTCGTTTGTCACCCTATATTATAAAAAAGCAGTAAGTTGATAAAGTTTTACCGCAGAACCCGCAAACTGATGAACGGTATGGCAGCACATAAAATATGAACAAACAATTACAATTTTTTATATATTAGATAGATTATTAAGTATAGTGTAACTATAAAAGAATCTACCGAATAAAAAATATTCTATTCAATCCTATTATCGTCGATTATCCGTCCTCTAGCGCTTGAGTATATTTCCATGCGCATTACGCCGTATCAAACCGCTCCTCTTCGAAATCACAACACTCCATTGTTATAATAATAAACATGTCTAAGAGCGCTTGTACACTACACGGTAATTCTACTGTCTGGAATGTCATGCCAGTGGCTCTGCTCAGTAGCAGTAAAAACACGGATGCACGCATGAAGGCACAAGAGAGCGTCATGTAGTGTATTCGTGGAAGAGCTATAATGCAGCTATATTAGTAGTATAGTTGTAGCACGAATGGGTCGGCTCGACCGGAGAACGACCACGCTCTCATTGAATACTAGCGTGAAATAGCAGTTTAATGCTACTGTGTTTCGTATGTGAGTTTATTGAGGATAGATGTGGATGTCTATGGGTCACAGCAACCACTTACCATCAGGTGGACTGTGTGCTCGTTTGTCACCCTATCTTTTAAAAAAAATGTCGTTTGTCGTCACGGCGTACAAGTTGGTTTTATTGCATAATCGTGCCAATAGATATTTCACATCATAAATGAACATCACGAACAGTAAATTTACCATGAGAGGGGCCGTGGTAACTCGGGGGCTCGCTCGCTGTAAATTTCACCGTACGCGTGCAACCCGTGTTCGGTACCCGCCGGCAAAAATGAAATTGGTAATTGGTGGATTTACCACGTGCTCGGCGGTGAAGGAAAACATCGTGAGGAAACCTGCATGTCTGAGTAATAAGAAGAAAATTTATTATTTATTATTTCAGTTCACTCACACGCATTAGGGCAGCGCGGCGGACATTTCCTTGCCCCAAAACCCTCTCAGAAATGAGAGGAGGCCTGAGCCCAGCAGTGGGACGTATATAGGCTGTAACTTTATTTTTAATATTACCATGTAGTGCACAAGCGCTCTAAGAAAACAACGACGCAAGACAAAAAATGATCAAATATCAGACCGAGTGAAACACTTTGAACTTCGTTAACAAAGAGCGTTTTAATTATATCTCCGTCTCAGAAGTTACAGTATAGCAAAAGGCGTGACACTTCGGTGAGCGACAGTCGAGACAAGGAAAAATTTAATTAGAGAATAGTGATTATCTTTAGAACTTGCTACTAGAATGGAAATGAACTGGGGTAGACAGTTTGAAAAGTTTAAATGTAATAAAATTCGTATATTCGCTGTCACATTATAGTACATGAGAGTAATATGGTCATCCGGTTAATATGGTCACTTTCTTAAAACTCAAAAACTACAGCCTTCTTTACATAGATGGCTTTGTGATACGATAGCTCTTCGTCAGTTAATCAAATATAAAGTATCAATATGGCGCCGCTTAATCGGCGCCATTTTGACAGTTGATATTATAGGAAATATTTTAGTCGACTTTAGTATTGTGTAGTATATTTAACTTTTCTCAAGTTGAGTTTTCGAAGTGTTCCTAATTATTTTCAAGGCTTGTTTGCTATTTTTTTCTTAATATATTAGTAATAGTATACGACATTGTGTTTTGTCTCTGTTATTCTCCTAGTTTTGGTTTTATACGGCGGCAAAGATTAAGGTGACTATATTACCCTCACGTACATTATACTCGTATATCAAAATGAAGTGAAGACTGCATGTGTCCATGGAGTTCAATAGCCACTTACCACCAAGAGAAACGTAAACTCGTTTGTTCTTCAGTTTCCTAATCACTACGTCAATATAATTTTAACAGTGGTAGAGCCACGCGGCAGCTCTTGCTGTCGCACGAATGGGCCGGCTCGAACCAGGGTGGTACCACGACCTCACAGAATACCAGCGTGAAGTAGAGGTTTACCTCTGCGTTTCGCTTGGTGAGTGCAGGTGGCCGGAGGCCCTTTTTACTGGAAATGAGGCATTCCATCCTAGTCCTCACGGGTGACAACGCATCTACATTTTGATTTGAAATAGAGGATAGATGTAGATGTCTATGGGCCGCAGCAACCACTTACCATCAGGTGGACTGTGTGCTCGTTTGTCACCCGTATCCTATAAAAAAAACTTGCCAAATAGACTCAATTTGAAGATAAATTATTACATACATTAAAAAGAAAAACTACACTCAAATTTGGAATCACCTTTTCTGGATTCGGTCGGAAATACCATACAAATCCATTTCATGAGGGTAAATAATTTCGTTTTCGTAGCTAATTGACACTGAGGTAGAATATTTTGTTACACAATGTAATTTAATTGAGAAGTTGGTTCTTAATATAAGTTTATCAGTTTGTAGAGTATTAATATACAAAACAATGCGTCAGTGGTTTGCTCTTTAATTATTTGCACATATTAACTTTTTTTTAAAATTTTCTACTTCTTATGAATCTGTGGTTTGGTTTATTTATTTTTAATGTTATTAATATAAAATATAACTGACAGTACAGAAAGAAACATTAACATTTACATTTTCCAAACTCAAATTTCATTTCAAAATTTCCTATGAAATCTGTCAAATATTATACCCATTGAGTTATAATGTACTACATACTAGAAAAGCTATTCCAAACCAAAAATGTGCTCTATGTCTTCGCGCATGCGCGGGAGATAGCAGAGTCGCACATGCGCGAAGACTTTAATCTTTATATATAAAAAGTACGTGTCACGTTGTTTGTCCGCGATGGACTCCTAAACTACTGAACTGATTTCAATGAAATTTTGCACACTGTGTGCATTTTGGTCCAACTTGAGAGATAGGATAGTTTTTATCCCGATAAATGACCCTCAAAATTTTTTATTGCTAATTTAAGGATTTTTATAGGGTCGTTGGAAAGGGCAGAACAAAGTCTGCCTGGAGAGCTATTTTAATATAAAATAAGATATTAGTATAAAATAAATATAAGAATTTAATATAAAATACTCTTATTTTAATAAAAAAAAAGATATTTCTTAATGAAATATAATAATTATCTTGTGGAATTCACAAATATTCAATTTACGCAATATTTAGTTTAGTGTACGGATTGCAGTACAGTTCAGTTGAACATAGTCAATGTCCAGAATTCGAAATCTAGTGCGTAGTATATATATATATATATATATATATATATATCGATGATTATGCCTCACTTTCTTATGGCGCCGCCCTAGTGGCAGAAAAAGTCGTGGATGCCCTCATTAGGCTCACTTTGGAAATATCTTATTACATACGTAATTTCAACAGTGGTAGAGCCACGCGGCAGCTTTTGCTGTCGCACGGATGGGCCGGCTCGAACCGGGGTGGTACCACGACCTCACAGAATACCAGCGTGAAGTAGAGGTTTACCTCTGCGTTTCGCTTGGTGAGTGCAGGTGGCCGGAGGCCCTTTTTACTGGAAATGAGGCATTCCATCTTAGTCCTCACGGGTGACAACGCATCTGCATTTTGATTCGCAAACGAGGATAGATGTAGATGTCTATGGGCCGCAGCAACCACTTTACCATCAGGTGGATTGTGTGCTCGTTTGTCACCCTTATCCTATAAAAAAAAATACGTTAAAAATAAAAAAAAAACAAAAAACTTTGGAATCGCCTTTTTGGAGTCGAATTGAAATAGACGCTGGTATTTTGGGGCAAAGCTAACTAGTCATTATACTCCGGCCGCTGAGTTATTACCGATTTGACACATGACGAATTGACAATACTAGTGAAGTGACTGAACCAGTAACCCTAATATCATTTGGGAACAGTTTGTTTTTAAATATTCTAGTATAGTGTGTAATTAAATAAAATCAAAACAATAATAGTTAAAGACACAGGTTCTTTATTAGGTGGAGTGTCCTTGATGGACGTAGATAATTGGTCGAGGACATATCAAAATAAAACAAATTTGTAAACACTGTTACACATTTTAACGAATAGAGTAGGTACAAGATGTTTTAATAAATGACTACCTATCATTTATTAAAACAATTATTCAGACTCTGAACCAGATTCGCCAGAGCTGTCATCGCTATCAGTCACTTGTATGACAATTTCATTGTCTATAATGGTGTCCACTCTTATATCGCGTTCATAATCTTCTGTTATTAGTTTTCGAGTCTTTTCGACGACCTTGACCCAATCTTTTTTCGTTATTTTGCTGCAAGCATCTTTTAATAGACCCATCATTTTATTAGTACTGAATGGCGGAGTCGTATTATTACGAGCTGCGTAACCTGTAATGTAAACATTAAATAACGTTAATTTATTACATTAAATAAACGAAATGTTACACAATTACCTACATGTAAGGGACATGAGATATTTATTTCTTAGTTATGTATCTTTTTACTTATATGCTGAATATTGGATGTTATAATAGTACAAATTATTCATATTCATAACTTTTGCGATAAAAAACAATACCTTTGATTTGTGCCCATATTAGGTCAATGGCATTGTACTGGCAGTGATAAGGCGGAATTCGAAGTACCCGATGTCCATGTGCTAGAGCTATCTCATCTACTTCATAACGGACTCTTGATGTTTTATTTTCGCGTACCAACTTTACTAAGTCAGACTTTAGCATTTCGGCAGTAGTTTCAATTCAATTTTGGTGTAGCCATGCTACGAGATCAGCTTTCTTGTCGGCCTGAGTAGGCGCTTTATTCACTTGTTTCGAGTGATATGAAGCGATGTCCATTATTATGATAGCAGGCTCTGGCAGGCTGGGTAATAATTGATTTTCGAACCAATTCGTAAAAGTGTCTGTATCCATCTCCTCGTGGTAATCGGAAGTACTTTTTCGGAATCGGAATACTATCAAGCACATCACTATGAAAACTAGACGCACGATGTAACTTTGTACAAGCGCGCCAAAGAACAAAAAATACATGTTTTCATATTATTTACAAACTATTTTAAGTTTTGAAACAGAGTTTATTGGAAAATTACTTGATTCTGACATTTTGACATAAAGTTTTATATTAAAGAGGTATTCTAAATCATTCGGCAAATGTGTCGCTCGTGCAAGGTTATATCGATTAATTTCAGAATAATCTGTCAAATCGGTAATAACTCAGGGGCCGTACTATACTAGTCTCATCTGACTTTCTTTTACTTATTATAAGCCAGTGCTTGACCACATTCACACCCGGTGGTAAGTGGTGATGCAGCCCTAGATGGTAAATCGCACTGTCTTAGCGTAACAAAAGCCTATTCACTCTTGCCTTGAAGACGCCCAGATTGTATTCGGACGGAAAGACAGACACCGGCAAATTATTCCCCTCCTTTGCTGTACGCATTACAAAAGACGATACAAACCATTTGGTTCTAATACGTTGAATATTGACAACAAAGGGGCGAAGAGCCGCCGACTGCCTGGTTGTACGATGGTAGAAAGCAGAGAGAAGAATCAAAGTATGTAATTTCTGCGCACACTCTGCGAAATGCATCCTATAGAATACCGTGAGGCTGGCTACTCTACTGTATTTGAAAACATTCTATCAATAAACTTATCAATTCTGGCTGTTAGTGGCTCTATGTAAATTGACCTTTGTTCACTGGCGTTAGAAACAAAAGGCTTTACGACTTAACAACTCATTTAGTTAATCATTTCTAAGTCGCACGATCATTAGCGGTTCGTAATATCGAATAGAATCAACGTTGCGTGAGTAAAGGTCGTTACAAATTAATCAAATTACAGAATCGATACATAAACTAATAGGTACGCACTTTGATTCACATGAATTGTTCCAAGCCAGTCAGCTAATTGGACTTCGATTAAATCCAAAAAATAACCGCTGTAAATATTGATATATTTTTTTCGTTGGTTATGGACTCGTATGGTTGCACTCTTGCCAGTGTCAAAGTTACAAGTTACTCTGATTTCTGAGAGGGTTTTAGACAAGGAAATGTCCGTCGCGCTGCCCAAATGCGTGTTGGCGAACTTCACATGTTCTCGAAATATTTTTTTCTTATTTCTCAGACATGCAGGTTTCCTCACGATGTTTTCCTTCACCGCCGAGCACGTGGTAAATCAGCACTTAAAATTACAATTAACAATTTCATTGGTGCCGGCGGGGATCGAACCCGGGTTATTCGCGTGCTGTTTAGCCCCTGAGCTACCACGGTTCACTTACGTGCCAGTTTCAAGTTATACGTCCAGTAATTGAAGGCTCCGTGGCACAATATTTGAGCAACGCGCAGTAGTGCTAAGGGTCGCGGGTTCGAATCCCACACGGAACAAGTATTTGTATGGCCTATAAATAAATATTACGGGTCTGGATGTTTGTCCTTATGCAATTTATGTTTGTAAACTGCCTCCACGATACAGGTGAAAATCCTAGAGTGGGGCAACGATTTATTAAAAGAAGCAAAAAAAAGCAAATAAAAAATTATCCTTTAAATGTTAAAACAAAATGTATCCAAAATGCCGATGTGTCATATTAAAAACTTCTTGGGAGATTTTGACGACAGCTAAATCCAACGGATACTCGATGGGGACAGTATCTCAAGTTATTTCAGTTACTCGACTCCAAAGAGTCAGTAATTCCTTCGTATGGCAATGTATAAATTTTTTATAGGGCACCAGAAAACAAGAAATATGCACATCAAACAAATAAATAGTTAAATACGGTGTCCCACAAGGGAGTGTGTTGGGTCCTTTTTTGTTAGTCATCTATATAAATGATTTACCAAGAATAACAAAATATCCAATATCGCTCTTTGCCGATGACAGTACGGTCACAATAAACTCCATCAATAAGGATACATTTGAAAATGACGTTAATAATATAATCAATTTAATAATCAACTGGTTAAATAATAATAATTATAATAATAAATCTTCTAAAAACAAAAATTATGCACTTCAGTCAACGCTTAGCAACACCAAATATTAAAGTTAATTACCAAGGGACAGAAATCAACCAAGTAAACACAACAAAATTTCTAGGTGTTATAAAATTCTGAACTGGAGATCGCACACAGAAGAACTAAACAAGAGAATTAGTTCTTCTACTTATTCGCTCTATAAACTCGCATCCGTCGTAAATACATTTGATTGTTTGGCATCATATTCTGGGGAAATTCTACTAATAAGGAAATTATATTTAAGTCAAAAAAAGGGGCATCAGGGCTATGTTTGGTCTTAAAATTACTGATAGCTGCAAACCACTTTTTATTGAGTACAAAATTTTAAGCTTGTCCTCCTTATTTACATATGAAGTAGCAAACTTCGTTCAAAGTAACCCTAAATTGTTTAACAAACTATCAGACGTAACAATTCGCAATCGCCGGGATAGTAACAGCTTACGCGCATTTGGATCAAGAACGGCATTGATGCATAAAAATATTTTCTGTCTGGCGCCAATAATCTTTATATATAAAAAGTACGTGTCACGTTGTTTGTCCGCGATGGACTCCTAAACTACTGAACTGATTTCAATGAAATTTTTGGTCAATGTTCAGTTTGGTCCAACTTAAAAGATAGGATAGCTTACATCTCAATTTATAGTCGCAATACAATATTATTTTATTGAAAATTATTTGTCTATTATTTGACAGTCACAATTTCTGTTAGCTCCAAACGATTCTGTCAGATGACGATATCTGTTGACTGGATTGAGTAAATATTTAATAGATGGCGCTATGTTAAAAATACAAACGTTTAATATAAGCTACAATTTAGTAGTATAACCACCACGTGTTGCTGTAAGTATTCAACAGATGAACCGATTTCAAAAAAAATTTGCAGACTGTGTGCAGTTTGGTCCAATTTGAGAGATAGGTAGTTTTTATCCCGATAAGTGATCCTCAATTTTTTTATTGCTAATAATCAGGAGTTTTTTTAGGAAAGCAAATGGTCGTTCGGAAAGGGCAGAACAACGTTTGCCTGGTCAGCTAGTATATAATAAACTCCTCAAACCCATGAAACAATTGTCTACTACAGTTTTTAAGCTACATTTTACAAAATATCTGATATCCAAATGTTATTACAGCTTGCCTGATTTCTTAAATTATTGATTTTTTTAAGCTAAATATTGAATTGTGACATTTCTCTAATGCAATCTTAGGACCTAAAAACGTCGTTGATAGATGCCTTCAATAGGATGGATGACCCGCAGTCGCTTGCTGCCGCCCTGGCCTTTCTGGCTTCCCCTGCCCCTCAGGCAATCGTCCCGCCGCCCGTTTTAGCAGCATATCACGAGTCTCAGAACTCGTTTGCACTACTCGATGCTGAGATGGAGTGCTCTCACTCCGACTCAGCTTCGTCAACTTCGTCAGTGTCTGCCTCCCGGAAGAGGCCCGCGACCAAATCCTCATCCAGCACCAGGACTTCGGAGACATCGGACTCTGAGGACACCAGTGCTGCCTCGGACGAATCATACAAAACGGTGTCGTCGAGGCGCGCATCTAAGCGTGCAGCGAAAAACCGTTCGCCTGTTGCCGTAGCGGCCCGAGCCGCTCCCCCCAGCCCCGCAGCCCCCATCGCTGCCGCGTTTACCTCCGCAGCCCCCGCCGCTGCCCCTACCCCTCTGTCGCCGTTAGACGTAGTAGATGCCATTGAAATTGTTGCACGTCTAGAATTATGTCTGTAGGGTTAGTTAAATTATCTTGTATAATTAATAAAATATGTAATGTAATTTTTGTACGCCATAAATGACAAAACATGGAGTTCGTTTTAAGTTTTTAACACCTTTATAGTTTTACTCATGTTTCACAAAAAACAAATATCTTAATGCTGTGTTAGTCCCTACTTTAATGTATGGTATTCACTACCAGCAGGGTGGGACAGAAGAAGCACGAGAGTAGAATAAATGCTGTAGAAATGCGGTCATTAAGGAGTATGCTAGGGCTGAATCTGAATGACAGAGTGAAAAATTGTGTGATAAGAGACGAGTGTGGTTTACAAGATGATGTTGTGACCAGGATTAAAAAAGGAATGCTTCGGTGGTTTGGTCATTAGAAACAATGAATGAGGAAAGAGCGTAAAAGCAAATTTATGTTGCAGAGGTGAACGGCAGAGTCGGGAAGGGACGCCCTAGGCAAAAGTTTATCGACCAAATTGGGGATATATTAAAGATGGTCCAGATTAAGAGTACCTATAACCGACGAGCTTGTATGCGTAGGTATATGGAAGTAAAGAAGGCGAGAGAGGTGTGTCAGGATCGTGTCAAATAGAAGTCCGTAGACTCTGCCTACCCCTCGGGGTGACAGGCGGGAGTGTTTATGTAAATATCTTTATCTTTATTTTTAGGATAAAGGTGTCAAACGGGCACACAGTCCACCTGATGGTAACTAAATGTTTTGGCCTACAGGCATCTACATCCATCCTCGATTAAGTGTCATGCAGAATGCGTTGTCATCCTTGAGGACTAAGATGGAATGCCCCGTTTCCAGTAAAAAGGATCTTCGTTTACACTTATCTAACACAGGTATTCCGTAAAATCGTGGTCTTTCTCGGGTCGAGCCGATCCATTCGTGCCACAAATATGATATTAATATAGCTGCAGCATTGTTCTAACACGTAGTAACAACTAAGTCCCAGAAAATATACAGACCTTATCTATCAGAAGGTTTAAAGTTTTTGTTAAGCCAAAATTGTTTATTAAGAGTTGTTATACTGCTAAAGAGTACATGACTGATAATAACCCCTGGGAATATGATCGCTACCATGCTGTTTCTAAATGTTTTCATAACAATTGTATAAAATATTATATTGTAAAGTGTGCTTTTAAAAAAAATTACCGCTCGGTTTCTTGCTGGTTCTTCCCAGAACAGAGGCTTTTTCAGACCCAGTGGTAAAAGTAAAAAATGACTTTTAATAAATATCACATGTAATCAATCTATTTTGAAAACAAATCAGATGATGGGCAGCAGGGTCTTACTAATAATGACTAAAAATAAAAACTTGCAACCCACTTGCCAAGCATGGCAACGATGGCATGTTTATGAGGCAATCTATGCGGGAGGCAAATGTTCAAGACTAGGCTGTAATGGATGGATGTATAGAAGATAATCTACCAGGAGCACATGACGCACTGAGAGGTGAAATTATTAAAGTAACATTACAACTATAGCAAATATCCCTCTATGAGGCAATCTATGGGGGAGGCCTATTTTCAGCAGTGGACTATTATAGACTGTGATGGATGGAGTCCTTGTATATATATATAGGATAAGATTGATCACCTGATGATGAACGAACCTAAGAGGACAAAAAACTTGATATTCCACCCGCTTATCGATTTCTGTCATCAAACGTCAGACTGTGGGGCATTTTATCTTAGTCTTAGGAATGAAAAGCATTTATAGTCATCTTAATTTGAAATTTGTAGCCGGTATCAATGGGCGGCAACATCCACTTATCATCCGATGGACTGTGAGGTTGTTTCTTACTTCAATTTAAACAAACAAATGGTAAAATTAAAAAAATGGTACAATCGAGTTCCATATAAATTATTAAGAATAACTCAAAAACTACTGGTCAGACCTTGATCGAATTTGTATGGAAGCACACGAGAAGCACCGGCTTCCAAATACAAAAATCATCGAAATCGGTTCACCGAGAAAAAAATTATGAGGTAACACACACACACACACACACACACAAAGCATAAAAAACAAACAGTCGAATTGTCACCTCCTTTTTGAGCTACTATACTAACTATAACATCCAAAGATCGCAATCCAGTCAAACATAAATCATTCAAGAACATTTCATAGACATTGTAACTGCTTGGTCCGATTCTTCGGTTCATTTTTAGTTTTTGTGATCACCAGCTATCCGCTCCGGGTTGGCACGGTTGATTTCTGGATCTCGACAACATGGCACCCACTGGGTCCAGTTCAGGCAGGGAGTCAGGCTCAGGAATACACTCGGACAGAAGAATTATCTATACAAATAAATGAAATTGAAGTGTCTGTTTGTAATGGCAAAATTACAGCGTTTCACTCAAGGCATATGAAAGTATATACGGTACTTATAACAACAAAAATACACTTTTTAAATTTTTTGTCTGTCTTTCTGTTTTTTACGGCTAATCTCCGAAACGGCTGGACCGATTCTGACGGGGCTTTCACTTTCATTTTAGAAAAATAATTAGGGTTCCTCGCAAAAAAATTAAAACCCTAAATTACACGCGGGCGAAGTTGCGGCGAACAGCTAGTATAATATAGAATACGCATGTATTATACATATAAACCTTTCTCTTGAATCATTCTGTCTATTGATGTAAACCGCATGAAAATCCGTTGCGTAGTTTAAAAGATCTAAGCGCACAGACGGCTCAAGCGACTTTGTTTTATACTGTGTAGAGATTTAATGTTTTGTACAGTAGGTAAAAAACCCCACCTCTGGGTCATACTTTAGTAAGTTTTTTTTTACGGTTGATAATTATCGTAAAATTAAAAAAAAATAAGAAATATAAACTACGGTCCAAATTACACATAACACATCTACGCAAAAAAAAAATTGATTATAATTGAGCAACAAATGCGTCGACTTTAATGGGAATAACGTCAACTGTGCAAATAGTATCGTCGAAGACAATGGCGGCCATTTGGATGCAATTAATTAACTTTATCGCCGCCCTCTCGCGTTTTAGCCTCGTGCTGCATCTGAGTTATGGAGGAAGCTGACAAAACCAATTCGTGGAGTTCAATAATGTTCAAAGACAATTGAACTTACTGCCTAAAAATCTTAAATTCTTACGACAGCTTTTTTAACGTTTATTACGTAATTTCTTTCCTAAAAACTTTGCCCCTATCCTTGATTGCAAATCAAAATGCAAATGTGTTTTACATTCCTGAGAACTAAGTTAGAATGCCTCGTTTCCAGTAAAAAGGGTCTCCGGTTCACTACACTCACCATACGAAACACAGCAGCATTAAGCTGCTATTTTACGCTGGTATTCTTTATCTCGTGGCTCACTATTTAGTGATGTTGATATTAAAAACAATAATATGACAGTATGGCCTCAATCTATGTGATTCACTATTCAGTTATGTAAATTTAAAAAAAAATGGTACACGATAAAAGTACCTCTGTTAGTAGTAAATGCGCTGGATCGTCGCCTACCATATTGTCCCGTAACAAACGATTCAGGAGCGTACAATGCCGCGTCCTCATTACTGAGGGGCCCTTTCACTGCGGAGGGACGTAAATCCCTCCGAGCATTGTTCGCGCCTAGCTCCGGATCATTGGTAATAAATTTTCGCGAGAGATGTAACTGCGAGCTCTCGTTAAAATATTTTAATCTTCTACGCCAAAAACGCTACCTTTTTTTATTAAAGTGTGACAAAGGAGCACACAGTCCACCTAATGGTAAGTGGTTGCTGCGGCACATAAACTTCAACATCCATCCTCAATAAAGAATCAAAATGCAGATGCGTTGTCACCCCTGATGACTCGGAATGCCTCGTTTCCAGTAAAAAGGGTGTCCGGTTCTCTACACTCACCATACAAAACACAGCACAGTACTATGCTGCTATTTCACGCTGGTATAATGTTAGAGCGTGGTCCTTCCCCAGTCGACCTTCGCAGTCGTGCTACAACTATACTACTAATATAGCTGCAGCATGGCTCTACCACGTTTAAGTGTTGATTATTTGATTATTGGCTGTTGTGTTGGTTATTAATTTATTCTGTATATCATCGATCGATTAGATTCTATTATTACTGTTATTTGTATGTTTGTATAATTTGTGACGTTAGTGAACTCTCGAGAGAGGAAATAATGACATCCTCTCTATGCCAATTTTACTTTTCTATACAAAACGAAGTGACAAGGGAACTCACAGTCCATCTGACGGTAAGTAGTTACAGTAGTCCATGGAATCTTCCAACTATCAAAAATTTCGAACAAACAAGGCTACTCTTTAAATGCTAGAGTCACACTGCAGCTATATTATGGTTGTAGCACGAATGGGTCGGCTCGACCGGGGAAAGACCACGCTCACAGATGTTGAGACAGCTAGATTAGTGTATTTTAGTTACTTTCATACCGAAATGTCTTATGGAATTTTGCTATGGGGTAATGCGACTGATATTGAAGATATATTTGTTTTGCAAAAGAGAGCCGTACGGGCGATTTATAACCTAAATTGTAAAGAGTCCCTCGGAGAAAAATTTAAAGAAATAAACATATTAACTTTGGTATTGCAATATATTTATGAAAATGTAATATATGTACATAAAACATAAATAGCTTTAATAAGAATAAGGATGTGCATACTTTAAACACTAGGAACAAGCATAAGCTTGTAATACCAGTTACTAGACTCCACAGAATCAGTAATTCATTTGTGGGGCAATGTATACGCTTTTACAACAAAATCCCAGAACATATTCAAAGTTTGTCAATAAGCAAGTTTAAAAGTTGTATTAAAGAAAAACTGTACAAAAAGGGTTATTATAATATCAAGGAATACATGAATGAAAATAGCCCCTGAGAATAAGGTGATCGCCACCATGCTGGTTCTATGAAAAATCATTTAAAAATTGTATAAACAAAATTATTGTTAAGTGAAATTATGTTTAAAAAAAAGTCCCGCTGGGTTTCTTGCGGGTTCTTCCCAGGACTGAGGTATTTTCCGAACCAGTGGTAAATAAAAAATGACTGTATTTACTGTAACTGTATTTTAATTCTTAATAGAGGATAGATGTAGATGGCTATGGGCCGCAGTAACCACTTACCATCAGGTGGACTGTGTGCTCGTTTGTCCCCCTTATCCTATAAAACAAGTTAGTGGTCAAATTAAAAAATTTGTACAACCAACTTTAATATAAATAAAATCAGAACATCATCAATGTACTCGAAGTCAATTAAATACGCATTATTAACGATAACTCAAATACTACTGGTCAAATCTTGATCAAAATTATATGGGACACATGAGAAGCAAGACCTTTCATATTAAAAATAATCATCAAAATCGGTTTACCCAGAAAAAAGTTCCGAGGTAATACACATAACAAAAATATACAGTCGAATTGAGAACCTCCTCCTTTTCTGCCAACTTCCAAAAAGGAGACGGTACTCAATTCGACGCGTATGTTTTTTATGTCTGTTACCTCATAACTTTTTATTGGGTGGACCGATTTCGATGATTCTTTTTTTATATGAAAGCTGATACTTTTCGTTTGGTCCCATATGAATTTAATCAAGATCAAACCAATAGTTTATGAGTTATTTGGGTTATTCTTAATAACTTACATTGAAGCCGGCTGTACAAAATTTTTAATTTTAAATTATTTCTAAAGTCAGTTAAAAATATAATTGCTACGACCTAGTAACTTTTCTTTTAATTACACATGAAACACCTGAATAAGTGAATTGATATTTCATATTACCGAATACTACAGTCCGCGTATGAACTGAGTTATTGCATTGTATACTGCCCAACTAATAATTTGACACAAGTTACAGCGTAGACGCCACCCATACGCACAGACAATTATATCGTTTGTATGTAATTAGTGCGGGCGATACATCACTCGCGGGCCAGCTGGGCTCGGCGAGTACAGTCGACTGCATAAAACAGCGGACGCTGCTGTTAAAATTTTAACGTAACTTACTAAATTCAACGGTAACCGGCAAACCGGTTTGTGTACGTGGTGGAGTCATGCTACATGTAGTAGTGTCAGACCCAAACAGGATTTTCAACCGAAACCGAAACCGAAAACGAACCTTCGGTCTGGGTGTCGGTTTCGGTTTCGGCCGAAACCGACACCCAGACCGAAGGTTAAACCGAAACTTATTTAGACATGTTTTTTTTTGTATACTGTAATCTGGTATATTTTTATACCTATACAGATAGGTAATGCATATTAATGAAAAACAGTCATTGTAATTAGGGTCGCCATCTCCTAAAAGAAAAAGCTCGGCGCTCCAAAAAGCCGGACTTTTGGCCCTAAAAGCCGGACAGTAATTTTTAGCCAAACATACCTTTCTGAGGCCATGCAGCCAATAACTCACCAACTCCGACCCCCCGAGAAGAAAAACTAAAATACTCCGTTACATACGATAATTGTTTATTAATCAATCACAGCACAGTTTCAAGTGTATACGTTACTTATTTATTTATTCTGCAAGCGATGCGTGCAACGCACGTTAACAAAAATCCTAACAAAAGCCGGAGAGGCTGGACACATAAAAATTTGGCCGAACACAACCCGAAAAAGCCAAACATGTCCCGACAGATGGCAACCCTAATTGTAATAGTCATGAAGCAATATATTTATTTATTTTAAAGTAAAAATCAACATATTAACGTTAAGAAATACTTTTTTAAGTCAATTTTGTAAAAAAAAACCAACACTTACACCCATAAAAAGTTAATCGTTAATTGAGAATATATTTTATTGTGTTCACAATATCGTTAATATTATTTAATGAGAGCATTATCTTAATACAATCACACTCACACACAATATACACACAACAAAATCCCAGAAAATATACAAAACCTGTTCAAAGTTCAAAAACTTTAATAAACTAAGTGTGTATAAAAGAGTTATTATAATATTAAGGAATTTATGGATGATAATAACCCCTGGGTATAAAGTGATCAGTGCTAAGCTATTTCTAATTTGTTTTGTGTTGTTAATTGTGTTACATACATGATTGTAAGCAGTGGCGTAGCTAGGCGCGGGCGAAGTGGACCTTCGGCCACGGCCTCGCACTTAAAGGGGCCTCGCGAGGCCCTCTAAAATGCGATGCCCCCAGACTTTAACAAAGATCACTAATTAATTTGATCACTTTTACGCTCGAAAAAGAAAGTCACAAATTTAAGTGTGTTTGTTTGGGGCCTCGCAAGAAGCCCCTCTTAAGTGCGACTGCAAGGCCGTTCTAACTACTTTCAAAGACCGCGACTGTTACACTAACAGAATACGAGACTCAGGAATTAATAGATATGAGTAGGTATATCGTGACAAAGCATGTTTGGTAGGATAGATCTATTGGGTAGATCTTTGGACCGATAGAAAAGGGGCCTCGCTGATATAACTTCGCTCACATTTATATTTATTTATTAGTCCACGCTATGCCTCTGATTACAAGCTGTTATTTAAAAAAAAAGTCCCGCTGGGTTTCTTGCTGGTTCTTCCAAGGACAGAGGTTTCTTTTTTCGAACCAGTGGTAATTAAACAAAAGAGTGACTTTCAGTAAGTATTATTTATAATCTATATTGAATAAAAAAGTTTCTGTTTCAGTTTCTGTATATTTATGAATAATACAAGAGTCACGAACTCATCCGAAAGACGCACGATAATCCACGAACACGGAGTTTCGACGCCGCCGAAGGTTCGGCACATTTTTTGCCGAAATCGAAACTATTACTGAAACTAGATTTTTTTGCCGAAACTTGCCGAAACCGAATCTTCGGTCGGTCACTAACATGTATATTGTGGTTGTAGCACGAATGGGTCGGCTCGACCGGGGAAGGACCACGCTCTCACAGAATACCAGCGTGAAATATGTAGGCTCTAACTTTACTTTTCCACCGACTTCAAAAAGGAGGAGGTACTCAATTCGACTGTTTTTTTTATGTGTGTTACCTCATAACTTTTTACTGGGTAAACAGATTTTGATGATTCTATTTTTATTTGAAAGCTGGTGCTTCTCATGTAGTCCCATATAAATTTGATCAAGGTTTGACCAATAGTTTTTGAGTTATTCTTAATAATTTATGTTGAAATCGGTTGTTAAAAAAATTAAGTTTTAAATTATTAGGTAACAAGGTCCCATCCATATCTATGTTCTATATTATATTTATCTTTATCTGTCTTATGTAGTTTATTGTTTAATCTCACAATTTATTAATTTATCTTTACACGATACAGGATATTTCTGTCACTTGTGAACAAATTTTAATATTAATTTTTTGATCAGAAGGCTATTCCACACGGATGGTCTTATTTACAGTTGAACAAACATCCTCTCCTAAAGTAGAAAAAGTATAAAATAAAATTTATATTGTAACTGTTTAAACGACATTTAATTTGATGCCTTGTGATGTTCCTTAGCCGAGTTAAAGAGGAAATTTTAAAGGTGTTTTATAGTGACGAAAAGAAATAAATTAATATCACACATAATTTAAGCGAGCTACAGGAGCTAAACGCAAGTTTAATAATGCCTTAAAGTATATTACTGTTTATAGGATAAGGGTGACAAGCGAACACACGGTCCACCAGGTAAGTGGTTGCTGTAACCCATAAACATCTACATCTATCCTCGTTTGCGAATCAAAATGCAGATGCGTTGCCAGCCACGAGGACTAAAACGGAATGCTTCTTTTCCAGTAAAAAGGTTCTCCGGTTCTCTACACTCACCATACGCCGCAAAATAGAAAACAATCACAAAGAAACCTCTAAAAATTGATTTTAACGATTAATTAAAACCATACTAATATACATGCAATCATTTTGATTTTTTGTCAGATTGTTCTACAAGCAACATATTAACGAAATAGTGTTTTAACTTTTTAGTCCAATCAAAAGATCTTTTTAAATCGCATATTCTTATTTTTAAACATAATTTACACACGCAATAAAATTACGCATGTGTGCGTGAACGCCTGTGTACCAACATTGCCGGCCGAGTCCGGATGCTATACAGAGATTGTGTGAATGCGTGCGTGCTTCATTCAAGGTCACTGAGGGCTAATAATCTTCCACTCACCAGATGTCGCTAGTTGCAACTGAGGTAAAGTTTTTTGTTACACAGTGTCATTTAATTGAGAAATTCGTTTTAAATAATAGTTTATCATTATCTAGAGTATTATATTAATACACAACACAATGCGTCGGTATTTTTAATTTTTACACTTAATAACTCTTTTTTTTAAAAATCGGTTTTTAGTTATATTTATAGTTTGGTTTATTCATTTCTAATGTAATTAATATAAAATATAACTAATAATACAGAAAGAAACCTTAAAGATTGCATTTTCATCAGAAATTATTGTCCCGGCTATGATATCTGTCAAATATTTTACCTCACTGTAAAGTGGCGCCGCCCTGGTGGCAGAAAAAGTCGTGGATGCCCTCCTTAGCTCATCTTAGTTACTGAAGTCGTTGCTCATATTGTATTGAAGGAGCCGTTTATTTTGTTCCTATTATGTTTTGGATACAATTTATTTTTATTTTTGAACTATACTTTGTTTTATTTATTTCTTTTAAATTTTTGAAGTCGTTTTATACTTTTATAAGTGTATTTATTTTTGTTATTGACTGTACATTATCGGTCGCGACTGTACTGTGTGGAGCATCTACTATTTTTGTCTCGCTATTTGTCAGTGCTATGTGACGCGTGCGACGTAAAAATAATAAACATAATTTATTATTCTTTATTATAGTTATTAATATTATATTGCGCTGTAAGATCCATTTTTGAACATGCCAACAATCAAGGACGATTGCCTAATTCTAGTATTTACTCATTACGTTTAAGTGGCGGGACTGCTTACGACTTCGACTTAGTAAATGTATGAAAGCGCGCCAAGCTACACTACCAACATCAAGACATTACATTAAATTTTTGACAAACAGTGCTGACAACATAAATGAATTATAATAGTACTGTAAATGTCTATCTTCGAATAACTTTATCGATATAATGATTATTGATAAATTAGGAATGATTAATGGGAAACAAATAAAACATTATAAAAGTTTTTACGATGTCATTGATGGACATATTAGAGATAACCACCATTAAAATTAACTCCCGTTTCGTACATATAACTTTTACTATGGAAGTCACATCAGCCTGGCCAAATGTATTTGCGCCTAGTTATCGCCGGTTAAGAAATGGGAATTGTTCTTCATTATGTTCAAAAACAATCCGGGGTTCTTTGTACCTGTGTATGATAAAACGTTGTAATTGTTTTCAGCTCTTGTATACCACACATTTTGTACATTTATTGTTTACGTGGTAGAGCCATGCTGCAGCTATATTAGTAGTATAGTTGTAGCACGAATGGATCGGCTCGACCGGGCGGACCACGCTCTCACAGAATACCAGCGTCAAATAGCAGCTTAACACTGCTGTGTTTCGTATGGTGAGTTTAGAGAACCGGAGACCATTTTTACTGGAAACGAGACATTCTTAGTCCTCTCAGGTGACACCTCATCTGCATTTTGGTTTTGTAATCGAGGATAGATGTAGATGTCTATGGGCTGCAGCAACCACTTACCATCAGGTGGACTGTGTGCTCGTTTGTCACCCTATTCCTATAAAAAAAACACTTGACTAAATTCACTGTTGTTTCTATTCTAGTTAATTCTTTTCTCCGCTAGTCTATTCTATTCTACGCTACTCTGCTAAACTCTAATTTACTCTATTCTATTTTGTTTTTTATAAAACCTAAATGAAAAACAACCGTAAATATTGTCTACATGATCACAAGTGGCTTCTGTAACCGGTGTTTGACGTTATTAGTATCAGAACACTTGAGATCTTTGGTACACCATAATCTTCCTCATCACAGTCCATCACAAGACCACAGCTAGATGATCACTAGATGGCGTGTGGGGTTGCCACTGCATTTACTGATAATACTGCCTGCTTTTCGAAACAGTTCTTTCCGTATTGCAGTTATTAGCCAACTTAAACAAGGACGATCTTCATTGAATTCTTTTAAATAAAGCTAGTTTTACGGGTTTTATCGCGTATATTAACTTATTTTATATTCCCGACGTTTCGAGCACTTTTCAGCACCCGTGGATACGGGGGGGACTGAGGTGCATGACATCTCAATGTCATAGTTAACCACGGCTACCTCCAGATTAAAAATTATTAATATTTATTATTTAACAAATACTTATATTTTACAAAAAGAATTAGGGTTCCGCGCAAAAATTAAAACCCTAAATTACACGCGAGCAAAGTCGCGGGGAACAGATACTTCTATAATAAAAGCAAACTTATAGTTCACCTGATGGAAAGTTGCTTCTTTAGTCCATTAAGACCTGCAACCATCATTGTACCGTACCACCATTCATCATGCGTACAGCAAAGGAGTGGAATGAGTGGCCAGCATCTGTCTGTCTGTGTGGGTGTCTTCAAGGCAAGAGTGAACAGGCTTTTGTTAAGTCATTGCGCTTCACCATCTTGGCTACATCACCACTTACTATCAGGTGGGATCGTAGATAAGCGCTGGCTTAGTAGGATATAAAAAAAACGTGTGAGTGTCGTGGAACACTCGTTTGGAAGAAGTTTCTTTCGTAGTATATTATTATTGATAAACGTATTATATTATTGATTAACAAATACAAATAAACGAATTACTAGCGTCTATTAAAATGAAGCGTCATTTAAATTAATATTTCCTTAATGGAAAGATAAGAAAAAGTGCGAGGGAGATGGATGTTATTCCATCTCACGCGTACTATAGAAATGGTCGTCACGGAAAAATCTTACACTTTTTGTCGTCTAGTCCCCATCCGTTAAATTCGTCCAGTGTGATAAGGAACTTCGTTCCAAAAAAAAAACCAACTAAACAAAGAAAGCTCTAGATGCATTGTCAATTTTGAGGGGTAAGATGGGGTGCCTCACAGTCTGTAGATGTTGGTACTACTCGAGGGTAAATGTAGATGTCTATAGGCCACAGCATCTATGTACCATCAGGTGGACTGTATGCCAATGAACCACAGAACCACTGAACGGTACAACCGTAATCTTATTATCTTCTCTCTTTGTTTCAGGTATGAACTTCTGGAACAGCAGATGGAATACGATGCCAGACTGGCTGTACTGTCCAAAAGTTGAAGATAAGGCATTCCATATATTGTACAGGGTTGTTTTGCAATAACCGACCAAATTTGCAGAGAAGGTTCAGAATAAGTAATATAGGCAAATGGTGAAGAAAAGTTCATTTAAAAAAAATTTCAAACATTCTGTCCTCTTTATCTTGTAAATTCAAAATGCGTGGTAATGCATTATTTTAACTGATTTCACTGCGCACGCACACATTCGTAAGGGTCGATCGGTAGGCGAAAACGTTGTTGCCCATAAATCACATTCAATTTGGGATAATTTCAAATAAAAGTAGAAGCCTTATTTACTCGTATTTTTAAAAACTGTAATAACGGTATATCATTATTTATATATTTGAACTTAAGTTTAAAATTTGACTACTCTTTGAAAAATAAATTATAATTTAAAATTAAAAATTTTGTACCGCCGGCTTCATTATAAATTATTAAGAATAACTCAAAACTATTGGCCTGACCTTGATCATGAGAAGTACCAGCTTTCAAATAAAAAAAATCATCGAAATCGGTTCACCCAGTAAAAGGTTATGAAGTACACACATAAAAAAAACATACAGTCGAATTGAGTACCGGCTCCTTTTTGAAGTCGGCAGATAACCCTGTAGATGTATGTGGTAGATCCACACTGAAGATTATATTTTTACTTTATGGCGTTAAAGAACTCTAGAACTTTCTTCTCTATGACATAAATTGCACAAGGACAAATGTTCAGAACCGGGACAATTATTTGAAAGCCATCTAAATACTTGTTCTGAGCGGAATTCAAAGCCGCGACGTTCAGTGACCACTGCGTCACGGAGCCGTCAAAGCCGTATTGCAAGGCTACAACACAATGAGGGCTAATAATCTTCCACTCACCAGATGTCGCTACTAGCGACTGAGGTAAAGTTTTTTGTTACACAGTGTCATTTAATTGAGAAATTAGTTTTAAATAATAGTTTATCATTGTCTAGAGTATTATATTAAGATATAATACAATGCGTCAGTGGTTTGATTTTTAATTTTTTGCACATTATAACTCTTTTTTTTTTAAAAGTCGTCTTTTAGTTATATTTATAGTTTGGTTTATTCATTTCTAACGTAATTAATATAAAATATAACTAATAATACAGAAAGAAACCTTAAAGATTACATTTTCCTAAGAAATTATCGTCCCCGCTATGAAATCTGTCAAATATTTTACCTCACTCGAAAGTGGCGCCGCCCTGGTGGCAGAAAAAGTCGTGGATGCTCTCATTGGGTCATCTGGATTGCAGAGGGACTACAGAATACCAGCGTACAATTATGGCATAATGTTGGCTGTATTTCGAATAGTGAGTGTAGAGAACCGGAGACCCTTTACACTACAAGCTGTTTCCTTCCTTATTCTATAAATTACTTTGAAAATAAATTGGGTGTCTTGCTGGTTTTCCCAGGACGGAGGTTTGAGAGTGGTAAAAGTAAATAGTGACTTTCAATAAGAGTTATTTTAATATATCATCATTATCATCATCATCATCATCATAACAGCCCCTCACAAGTCCACTGCTGAACAAAGGCCTCCCCCATAGACTGCCTCATAGGGGAGATATTAAGGGAGATTTAATAATTTCACCTCAGTGAGTCATGTGCTCCTGGTAGATTATCTTCTATACATCCATCCATTACAACCTATTAAAGTCCACTGCTGAACATAGGCCTCCCCCATAGATTGCCTCATTTGCCATAGTTGTAATGTTACTGTTCATTTGAAAATTTCACCTCTCAGTGGGTCATGTGCTCCTGGTAGATTATCTTCTATACATCCATCCATTTACAGCCTATTAAGGGTGCGTTTGCAAATCGGGCCAAATCATGCTATTTTTCGGTACATTTTGTGACAAAACTAAACCAAATCAAATATAACTAATAACTACAACGTATAGAATGGTTCTTTATCTTCAAATGGTGGTAACTTTTTTGTTGAAAATAATAGTTATTTACATTGTAAAAAGGATCTTCCCTAGCCATTTTCTACAAAATTAACGATACCGGCTCATGTTTCGGTACATTTTTTGTTCTATTATCAACATATATTAAGATTCTAAAAATACTGTAAGTAGGCAGACATATTCAATAAAAAATGCTGGTGATTACTTTTTATCAAAATGTCACAAATGGTCGTAAAAAAAATAAAAACTGATGCTTATTTTTTGACATATTTTGCTGATACGAATGAATCCTAATGGATTGCAATAAGGGTTATTTTATTTTTAGTGCCTGTTTTGATTTGTTATACAAAAATTTCGATAAAACCACAGTCGGCTAGGGATGGGCAAAGGGAAAAAATATATCGATATATATCGAATCGATATTTTTAAACAGTATCGATATATATCGCGTGATAAATATCGATATATCGATATATCGTCATCATTTGAATGATGTAAAGATAAGGTCCAAAATTTTCTCTACTGACGGTTGGACGACGAAAAAAACGATACAACATTTTAAAATATATCGAAATTGATACGAATTCGATACTCTAAAATAAATATCGATATGTCGATATATCGCGACTTAAAATATCGACGATATATATCGATATATTTTTTTTAAAATATCGATATTTCGATATATCGATATTTTTTACCCATGCCTACAGTCGGCGCTCGGCCGCTATCGCGGGTGGTCGCTGTATCGCCTGCAGCAGCTGAAAAAGATCGCTGTACAAACACAAAATATTCGAATTTGAATACATAGGTACATGACCTGACAAAGTAAAATAATTATAAATATTTTTATAATCACAAATTCTTATTATAATGTTTTGTTTCGCTAAAAGCAAGTGGGATTTATAATATATAAATATATATAAATCCTATTCGTCTTGGACTTTATGGAATGATCTGAAAGTATACGGTGAATGCTACTAGAACTCCTCGACGAGTTGAACTAGGTGTGCCGAGTTTGGGCTCATGACGAGACCTTACCTCCGGACTTGATGGAATGACCTGAAGGTGTACTTCGGTAACTGCTAGTGGAACTCCTGGACGAGTAGAACTAGGTATGCCAAGTTTGGGCTTGTTTTGTTAGTTATGACGAGACCTTACCTCCGGACTTGACACAATGATCTGATGGTGTACGTTGGTGACTACTACTGCAACTCCTGGACGAGTAGAACGAATTATGCCGAACTTGGGCTCGTTTTGTTGGTTATCACGAGATCTTACCTCCGGACTTGATGGAGAGACCTGATGGTGTACTTCAGTGACTACTAGTGGAACACCTGGACGAGTAGAACTAGGTATGCCAAGTTTGGGCTCATTTTGTTAGTTATGACGAGAACTTACCTCCGGACTTGACATAATGACCTGATGGTGTGCGTTGGTGACTACTACTGCAACTTCTGGACGAGTAGAACTAGGTATGCCGAACTTGGGCTCGTTTTGTTGGTTATGACGAGATCTTACCTCCGAACTTGATGAGAGACCTGATGGTGTACTTCGTAACTCCTTGTAGAGTAGAACTGGGTGTGCCGAGCTTAGGCACGTCGGAGAAAATATAAATGGTATTACCGAATTCAAGGGCAACTGCGCATCATAACTAACAAACTCGGCACACCTAGTTCTACTCGTCCAGGTGTTCCACTAGTAGTCACTGAAGTACACCATCAGGTCTCTCCATCAATTCCGGAGGTAAGGTCCCATCATAACTAACTAACCGAGCCAAAACTCGGCACACCTAGTTCTACTCGTCCATGAGTTCCACTAGTAGTCACTGAAGTACACCATCAGGTCTCTTCATCAAGTCCGGAGGTAAGGCCTCATCATAACTTACAAATCAAACCCAAACGCGGCACACCTAGCTACTCATCGTGGAGTTACAGAGTAGCAGTCACTGAAGTACACCATCAGGTCTCTCTATCAAGTCCGGAGGTAAGATCTCGTCATAACCAACAAAACGAGCCCAAGTTCGGCATACCTAGTTCTACTCGTCCAGAAGTTGCAGTAGTAGTCACCAACATACACCATCAGGTCATTCTGCCAAGTCCGGAGGTAAGGTCTCGTCATAACTAACAAAATGAGCCCAAACTTGGCATACCTAGTTCTACTCGTCCAGGTGTTCCACTAGTAGTCACTGAAGTACACCATCAGGTCTCTCCATCAAGTCCGGAGGTAAGATCTCGTCATAACCAACAAAATTAGCCCAAACTTGGCATACCTAGTTCTACTCGTCCAGGTGTTCCACTAGTAGTCACTGAAGTACACCATCAGGTCTCTCCGTCAATTCCGGAGGTAAGGTCCCATCATAACTAATTAACCGAGCCCAAACTCGGCACACCTAGTTCTACTCGTCCATGAGTTCCACTAGTAGTCACTGAAGTACACCATCAAGTCTCTCCGTCAAGTCCGGAGGTAAGGTCTCGTCATAACTAACAAAATGAGCCCAAACTTGGCATACCTAGTTCTACTCGTCCAGGTGTTCCACTAGTAGTCACTGAAGTACACCATCAGGTCTCTCCGTCAATTCCGGAGGTAAGGTCCCATTATAACTAATTAACCGAGCCCAAACTCGGCACACCTAGTTCTACTCGTCCATGAGTTCCACTAGTAGTCACTAAAGTACACCATCAGGTCTCTCCGTCAAGTCCGGAGGTAAGGTCTCGTCATAACTATCAAAACAAGCCCAAACTTGGCATACCTAGTTCTACTCGTCCAGGAGTTCCACTAGCAGGTACCAAAGTACACCTTCAGGTCATTCCATCAAGTCCGGAGCTGAAGTTATTATAACTAACAAAACCAGCCCAAAGTCCACAGCCAACATCTCACTCCCTGTAGAGGGCTTCTAGTGCCTGGCTGTCTCTGGAGCAGACATTTATATTTCGTATCTAAGTATATTTTTGTAGGTATAAGAAATATGAAACAAAAAACAATCTTTCAAATTATCAAAATGTTTATATACTTGATTGCGATTCCCGCAGCTAACCGTGCGTACACTTGTTTGTGTGACCCGTGTCAATGTAGTATAGTTCGATTCTATACCTATCAATTTTGTAAACGCGTCCTTAACCCTTCCAGTACCGCGCCCACTATAACAAAAAACGGGTCATCTCGGCACGCGGCACTTATTTCAACATTTATGTTTTTCACGACTGTTCGCTTATGTTATAAGATGCTTGAGTTACAGTTCTTTAAAGCTGATAAGATTGTCGATAAGTAGA
The DNA here is from genome assembly GCA_033319125.1 of Parnassius glacialis. NCBI lineage: Eukaryota > Metazoa > Arthropoda > Insecta > Lepidoptera > Papilionidae > Parnassius > Parnassius glacialis. The sequence goes on along the minus strand of JAVANC010000004.1, from coordinate 72,121,274 downwards.
AACAATAACAATAACATTTGGATGTTTAATTAGTTTTGTACAGCTCTTTGTTTCTAAGGGATCTTGAAAAATGTATTTACTACCAATAAATTTGGTTTTATCAATGAAAAAGCGTAAGTTTTTATTTTATTTTTATGTCTTCACAATCAATACAAAATAGTCTTCCTAAAATAAACCGAAATTATGCATGTAACCATTATAATAATTCTACTTCTTCACTCGCAAACATTTGCTAAAATTTCGACAATAGACAGTTTGCGCGCGCTTTGTAACCTCATTTTCAAAACCTTTTTGTGAAAATATTATAGCGTCTTCCTTAATTTTTCTTAACCAATCATATAGATATAATATTAAGGAATAATATGTCTTTATGAATTTACATACGTGCAATAAACTATCTATAAAAAGGCTAAATATCTCAGAAGGTAGATCTTATTTAAAATCTTACCCGTTTTAAATTGTTCGCGTAAAGGTGTTTTGTTTTTCCTTTTTTATCAGTTGAAACACAAAAATTTACTGCTGTTGTAACTTAAGTCATTCCAAAACATTATCTTGTAAAGATCATTAACATTTCTTACCAGTTTTTAAAAGAAAATCCAACAAAAATCACAGACACAAAAAGAAAACAATTACGCAACTAACAGCACCATCAACGCAAAAGTGAATGCCTATTATTTTTTATTTCGTCTATGTAACCGAGTGAGTTTAATACTTGAGAATACTCTTTAGTTCGTTCAGAATCCAATGAAATAGTGTTCAATTGAAAATATACTGTATTTTTATATCAATTAAGACGAAAATAGCAGCACGTAATGCGGACATGAATTCATGCCCACGGTACCTTAGGGGTTAAAGTCCGCTGCTGAACCTATGTTCATAGATTACCTAATAGGGGAGATATTTGCCATAGTTGCCACGCTTGACAAGCGGGTTAGCAACCACAGTTTTTTTTATTTTTAGTCGTTATTAGGAAGATGCAGCTGCCCATCTCCTGATTTGTTTACGACACCTAAGGGACGATATTGGGTAGTGGATATTCTTACACCGTCACTACACGGTCGAGCATTAGTGTAATAGATACATTATTTTCGTATAAGGTTAAATTAGTTAACACCTACGGTGGCCTGTTAATCTATATTTAGAGAGTCGCGGATTTGATTCTCGACTGACAGCTTGGCAAGCGAGCAGGCAAGACGACGCGCGCGATCGTATACAGATAATATTAATTTCTGTCATTGGTCCCTGACATTTCAATATTTAAAAGTCATGTAATTGTAAATTAACAGAATCAGGCGTTAGTTACTATGCGGAAATCCATTATATTAAAGATGTTAAAAATTAACTGTCTTACCTTTTTTTATGAAATAAGGGTGACAAATGAGTACACAGTCCACCTGATGGTACGTGGTTCCTGTGACCCATAGACACCTACATCTATCCTCGATTACGAATCAAAATGCAGATGCTTGTCACCCGCGAGGACTAAGAACGAATGCCTCGTTTCTTGTAAAAATGGTCTCCGGTTCTCTACACTCACCATACGAAACACAACGGCGTTTAGCTGCTATTTTACGCCGGTATTCAACCTAGTTACTTGAACACATGCCGCCTTCCGCTGGTCGCTAAGATTCTAGCGGTCAGCCAACGCAGCGTTTATTTTTATAGTATATGTGTGACAAACGAGCACACACTCCACCCGATGGTAAGTCTGATACTGTGGCCCATAGACATCTAAATCAATCCCCGATAAAGAAGTTGAAATAAGGCATTCATTTTGATGAATGTCTCATTTCCAGTAAAAAGGGTCTCCGCTTTTCTGCACTCACCAGCAGCATTGCGCTGCTATTTTACGCTGCTATTATGCGTTTGTTAAGTTGCCCGCAGAATACTACTAGTGTAATATACCACTAGTGTTCTATTGAACACTTGTGGTATTGGACGAATTTTATTTTATATTATTTTCAACCGACTTCACAAAAGGAGGAAGTTCCCAATTCGACTCTATTTTTTAATACATATATTACCTCGGAACTTTTTCCTGGGTGAACCGATTTTGATGATTCTTTTTTTATTTGATAGCTGGTGCTTCACATGTGGTTCCATGTAAATTTGATCAAGATCTGAGCAGTAGTTTTTGAGTTATCCCGTTAGTAATACGTATTTTATTGACTTCGACTACATTGATGATGTTCTCATTGTATTCTGTTTAAGTCGGTCGTACAAAATTTTTAATTTTACCATTTGTTATAAACTGCAACTCCGTGAAATGCAAAGGGAGTGATAGTGTTAGGTAATTATTCTTTTCTACATTTTATTTTACTTTTTACTGGAAATGAGGCATTCCATCTTAGTCCTCACGGGTGACAACGCATCTGCATTTTGATTTGTAATAGAGGATAGATGTAGATGTCTATGGGCCGCAGCAACCATGTTCTCATTGTATTCTGTTTAAGTCGGTCGTACAAAATTTTTAATTTTACCATTTGTTACAAACTGCAACTCCGTGAAATGCAAAGGGAGTGATAGTGTTAGGTAATTATTCTTTTCTACATTTTATTTTACTTTTTACTGGAAATGAGGCATTCCATCTTAGTCCTCACGGGTGACAACGCATCTACATTTTGATTTGTAATAGAGGATAGATGTAGATGTCTATGGGCCGCAGCAACCACTTACCATCAGGTGGACTGTGTGCTCGTTTGTCACCCTTATCCTATAAAAAAAACTTACTGGCCACAAAGTTTTACTTCGACAGATGGCTCAGTTGACAGTTGTATAAAATTTACATTAAGCCGGCAAACTAAATAAAGCGTAAAACATTTGAGTTACTGAGTTTTAATTAATGCAAGTAATTTCGATGAGTTATCGATGTCTACAATCGGACCGGCAGTGTTAAAAAATAAACGTCGAGACGTCAGTCGCGCAAGTTGACGTGTGAAAAGACGCGTTCTCTAAAACTTTGACGTTTAACTGACGTGTACTAAATGTTTGTTCTCACATAGAATTTCTGATTTTATTGTAACTAATGGTCGCCTGATGGTCGGAATTCGACCGAATTCATTAAATTTTTAGGTTAGAATATTAAGGAAGATGTATTTTACTGTCAACTGTACATTAATTAATAATATTATACTCGTACACGTGAAAGTTTGTGAGGATGTGAGGATGTTTGTTATGCTTCTACGCAAAAAATACTGAATGCATTTTAATAAAACTTTACAATAAGATAGCACATACATCAGAACAACACATAGGCTATAATTTTTTTTTATAGGATAGGGTGACAAACCAAGGGTGGTGATAGGGTTTTTGAAGAATTTTAAAATTGAAATTATTACTGATTATCCCAGAGATTTTATTCGTGGTAGAGCCACGCTGCTGCTATATTAGTTGCAGCACGAATGACACCCTTATCCTATAAAAAAAGACAACAAAGACACTCACGGGTGTTTTGTTTTCTTTCAAATCAAAAATTCAAAATTCAAGTCAATGAAGTTAATAATAATTTGTCATTAAAAACATTATTGTATGTTATTAGTTATGTTTTTTTTTTTACTTTCTAATAGTCCCTAATTTCGGTTATCATAAGGTCTCTACGTGGTTTATAATGTACGTAATAGAGTAGAATTGTTGAATTAACAGTGTTAGAGCCACGCGGCAGATTGCTGTCGCACGGATGGGCCGGCTCGAACCGGGGTGGTACCACGACCTCACAGAATACCAGCGTGAAGTAGAGGTTTACCTCTGCGTTTCGCTTGGTGAGTGCAGGTAGCCGGAGGCCCTTTTTACTGGAAATGAGGCATTCCATCTTAGTCCTCACGGGTGACAACGCATCTGCATTTTGATTCGCTAACGAGGATAGATGTAGATGTCTATGGGCCGCAGCAACCACTTACCATCAGGGGGACTGTGTGCTCGTTTGTCACCCTTATCCTATAAAAAAAAAGAATAATTTTTATTCAACATAGATAACAAAAATATTTATTGAAAGTCGTTTAAGTTTTACCACACGTTCGGAAAATATGTCTCTCCTGGGAAGAACCAGCAAAGAACCCAACAAGACTTTATTTTAAAACATTAACTTTCAATATAATATTTTATATAATTAATTATGAAACATTTAGATACAGCGTGGTAGCGATCAGCTCATTCCCAGGGGTTATTATCAGCGTGTACTCATTCGTAGTATAGCTAAATATAATAACCCTTAATAACCCTTTTGCTTAATAAAAATTTTAAACTTTTTGATAGATAAGGCCTACATATTTTCTGGGACTATATTGTAAAAGCATATACATTGCCCCATGAAGGAATTACTGACTCTTTGGGGTTGTTTGACTGGTATCACTAGATTGTGCTTGTTCCTAATATTTACAGATTGTACATTACTATTATTAGGTATAAAACAAAAATGTTATGACTATACCTGTGAATACGTATCAGCTTTAGTGTATTTAAGACTTAAATAAAAGTCTTTTCAATTAAATTAAATTGCAGACAGACGTAATTGTAAATCTACACGTCGCCTCCACATTTCTTTACATCTCAGTCAAATGAGGCAGTAATTTGGGAATACGTGATTAGATATTCCCCGCCGCTCGACTCACGTATCTCTACGTACATGTGGAAGCCAGGTACATTAGTTTTAGAGTTTATGGCCTAAAAGTACTTACTACGGGTTCTCGATCCAAACTCGACTCATTGTCTCATCTTTTTTTATTGGGACAGTTAAAGCTCTGATAAAAATTACTTTACATCTGTCCTGTGTAGCCAAAACGTGTTGTTTTTACCCCTTAAAACTGAATTTTAGAAAGTTAATCGAAATTTACCATGTTTTAATTACCAACTAGTAGCGATGTCAGAATATCCACTACCCCATATCATCCCGTGGGTGCTGTAAGAAGTGACAGAGGGAAACAAATCAGGAAATGGGCAACAGCGTATTCCTAATATGGACTAAAAATAAAAACCTGAAGTTGCCAAACCGCTTGCCAAGCGTGGCAACTATGGCGAATTCCCCACATGAGGCAATATATGGAGAAGGCCTATTTTTTATAGGATAAGTGAGACAAACAAGCACACATTCCTCCTGATGGTAAGTGGATACTGTGGCCCATAAACATCTATATCTATCGTGAACATAAATGCAGATGCGTTATCACTCGTGAGGACTAAGATAGAATGTCTCGTTTCCAGTAAAAAGGATCTCCGGTTCTCTATACTCACCATACGAAACACAGCAGCGTCAAGTTGCTATTTTACACTGGTATTCTCTGAAAGCGTGGTCCTTTCCCAATCGAGCCGACTCATTCGTACTACAACTATAATATAACTTCAGCATGGCTCTACCACGTATGCTACGGCCAAAAAAATCATAAGTAAGAGGGGTGGCACCCTACCAAGACTAGAGATACCATATGTCAGGATTTGTTCTGACATGTCAGGACTTTTGCGCACTTCTCAGGGTTGCGGTTCGATGCTAGAAATGTCAGACATTTTCAAAACTTCAACAAAATACAAATTGGGAGGGATGAAATCTGCGTCATTGATCGCGCGAGTGTGAAAAACATGAATTGATTTATTTAATTTTGTCCACAGTAGTTAATTACGTTTGCAACAAATTGTCAGGGGCCTTTCTATGGAAATCAGGTTACTTGTCGGGACTTTTCAATTTTCCATCTGGTAACCCTAATCAAGACAAACTGCTTGTAAATAATAGTAAAATGTCCTCTAGACAGAATTTCTGTCACAGTGCCAGTCTCAACGGAGACTAGCCGAAGACTAGCCGCAGAACAGAATTATAGTCGATGAGTGTGTGTGCAAACACAGGTGCACACATCTCTCACTCTCATCGTCCGATGGGTCTGCCAATCCGACATTATAGGATACACACGCACAGTGAGAGAGTTAGAGAGAGAGAGAGGGAGATAGAGAGAGAGATAGAGAGAGACATCCTCCAAAAAACCAAAACATACGAATATAGAGACCTTCAAACTTGGCGATTTCAAAATTTGGATTTAAAAAATAGGATACATTACAATAATTTTCTACTGGAATTTAAATAAAACTAATTTTACGGACTTTATCGCATATATTAACTTATTTTGTATTGCCGACGTTTCAAGCACTTTACAGTACCCATGGTCACGGGGGGGGGGGGGGGGGGGGCTGAGGTGTATGACGTCCCAATGTCATAGTTAAGCACGGCTACTTCCAGATTAAAAATTAAAAATTATTAATTTTTGTTCCAATCTACGCAGAACAAAAATTTAAAAAAAATAGTTTTTAAATGTGTAGTGTTCGCATGAATATAAGAAATCGTTTCTACTGCACTGTTAATAAATTGACAACTGAAATAATTAAAAATTAAAAATTTTGTACAACCGACTTCAATATAAATTATTAAGAACAACTCAAAACCTATTGGTCACACCTTGATCAAATTTATATGGGAGCACATATGAAGCACCAGCTTTCAAATGAAGAATCATCGAAATCGGTACACTCAGTAAAAAGTTATGAGGTAACACACATAAAAAAGCATACAGTCGAATTGAGTAGCGTCTCCTTTTTGATGTTGGTAGACAAATGGTAGTGGTGCGAACTAGCGTAAAGAAGTCCCGTAATGAGAAACTCTACATGTAATTAAATCGTCCCACAGCGCTTGAAATTCGAACAAATTTCCAGTCGCTCCACCTTAACGCTTATTTACGACAAATTCAAAGAACCTGTCGAAAAATCGATACTAAAAACACGTGTAGGGACTTAGTGACAAACTCGGTTTACGTTCGTAAGTTGGGGATTTATCCCTTCTATACTCTGTCGTAGACTAAGCTTTTTAATCTTAAAAAACTTTCATACTGGATGTATAAATAATATATATATATATATATATATATATATAATTTCTTATATTTACGGGAACAATACACATTAAATGAAACTAATTTTACGGTTTTAGGGTTCCGTACCTCAACAGGAAAAAACGGAACCCTTATAGGATCACTTTGTTGTCCGTCTGTCTGTCTGTCAAGATCCTGAAATTCATACCAAATACTCAAGGCTACTGTCCCTTGGAGCTGTGAAAAAATCAAACTTCTAAGCCAACGCAATCAAAAGATACAGCCGTTTATGCCGCAAACTTTCGACATTCGCAAGGGAATCAAAACCTACAGGGCACTTCCCGTGAACTCAGAATCTTGAAATTTGGATGAAGGAAAAATTGCGAAAAGCATAAATTTTTAGTTACCTACGGATTTGTTCGGAACCCTCAGTGCGCGAGTCCAACTCGCACTTGTTTTTTAATAGGACAGGTTGACAAACAACCTCACAGTCCACCTGACGGTAAGTGGTTGCTGTGACTCATAGACATCCACATCTATCTTCAATAAAGTATCAAAAGGCAGATGCATTGTCACCCGTGAGGACTAAGATGGAATGCCTCTTTTCCAGTAAAAAGGGTCTCCGGTTCTCTGCACTCACCATAAGAAACACAGCACTTTTAAGCTGCTATTTTACGCTGGTATTCTGTGAGAGCGTGGCCCCTCCTCGGTCGAGCCGACACATTCGTGCTACAACTATACTACTAATAATTATATCTGCAACATGACTACCACGTAATCAATTTTTTTCGCGTTTAATTTAACTTTTTAATTCCCGACGTTTCGAGTGCTTTAAAGCACCCGCGGTCACGACGGGAACTGAGGTGTTTGACGTCCCGATGTCGTAGTTAGCCCGGCAACATTCAGTATTTTAAAATTAATTTTTGGTCTACGTAGAACGAGCTTACAGTATCTTGTAATGTTCCAAGCATACCACTACAAAACTTCAAGATACTGTAAATGTAATTTTTTCCTTAAAAACATGATACGTAGGATGTTAAATAATGTTGAAAAAACATGTTTTCTCGAAATTGGCATGCAAAAATTAAATTATGTACAATTAAATATACATACATAATTATATATAAAATTACGTGTCACATTGTTTGTCCGCGATGAACTAACTGAACTGATTTCAATGAAATTTTGAGCACTGTGTACAGTTTGGTCCAACTTGAGAGATAAGTTTAGATAGAATAAATAGTAAGAATATATAAATATATAAAAGATAATAAGTTTTTATCCTGATAAGTGACCCTTAACATATTTAATTAGGAATTTAAGGATTTTTTATTGGATAAAGGGTCATCTCAGGAAAGGGCAGAACAACGTATGCCTGGTCAGCTAGTATTACAATATTTCATTAGTGTCGGCTGCCATCAAACCCGGATCGCTCGCGTATTGCGAAATTTACAGCGACGAGCCTAATATAGACATAGACATAGACATGCATTTATTCAGCAACATACACTCATACAGTTTTGATACAGAAAATAAAATGATACATAAAGACATCAGAGACATCCGATTGCATGAGTGATGTGATGCTGAAAAGGGCACTGACTCAACGTAATGTTATCACAGGATTGCGGTAGCGTTGGTTTTCAGCAATGCCCATTGAGGTTGGACTCGCCCGCGAGGATAGTATGTTCGCTTTATTTCTATTTTCGAGAAAGATGTAATCAAAATAATAAAATAAAATAATGGAAACGAAAAAGGATGCGAACTTTATTTATGCAGTAGGTATAACACTTGAGTAACCACCCTTTTTTCTTTTTAATAATGGTAAGTTTATCAATATTCCGAGAGGCGTCAAGCACAAAGCCACGTCAGTCGCTTGTGCTCCACTCGAACACCACCTATCTGCGATCATCCCTCTTCAGAATCGCTGAGCTAAAGTCCACATCCCTTTTATAAAACCCTTATGTAGAGAAGGACACTCGAGATGTATTTTTGAATTTTTATATAATTTTAAAAGCGTGCGTTATCAAGTTTTACGCTAAGTTTGGAATCGGTTTTTGAAGAGTTTTAAAATTGAAGTTATTACTGATTATCCCAGAGATTTTATTCGTGGTACAGCCACGCTGCTGCTATATTAGTTGCAGCACGAATGGCTCGGCTCGACCGGGGAAGGACCTCTCTCTCACAGGATACCAGCGTAAAATAGCAGCTTAAGGCTAGTTCACCTGATGGTAAGTGGTTGTTTTGGCCCATAGACATCTACATCTATCCTCGTTTGCGAATCAAAATGCAGATGCTTTGTCAGCCGTGAGCACTAAGATGGAATGCCTCTTTTCCAGTAAAATGGGTCTCCGGTTCTCTACACTCACCATACGAAACACAGCAGTATTAAGCTGCTATTTCACGCTGGTGTTCTGTGAGAGCGTGGTCCTTCCCCGGTCGAGCCGACCCATTCGTGCTACAACTATACTATTAATATAGCTCCAGCATAGATCTACCACGTATAGTTAAAATCTAAGTAAATCTTAGTTAACTATAGATGTAGATGTCTGTGGGTCACAGCATTCACTTACCATCAGGTGGACTGTGTGCTCGTTTGTCACCCTAATTCTATAAAAAAAAATCATAAGTGCCGGCGAGAATCGAACTCGTACGAACTATGAAATTCATGGCGGGCGATCAACCCCTGAACTACGAGGGCTATTAATCATAACAATATAGATCGATACGTTCGTTGGTCACGAATGAAGCCGTACAACGGTAATCCGGTGAAGCCACACAAATTGAGGTCTCCGAGCGAGTACCATAGGTAACACAAGTTCCGGCAACGTTAAAAATTAAAATTCTGTGAAATCGGTTCCCTTCCATTTTACAACAAAATCTGAATTCCGCTATGAAAAAAAAATGCGTGAGTGTCGTGGAATACTCGGTTGGAACGAAGTTTCTTGCCTAGTATATTATTATTGATAAACGTAGGTGTTATATTATTGATTAACAAATAAAAATAAATGAATTACTAGCGTCTATTAAAATGAAGCGTCATTTGAAATAATATTTCTTTCGTGGCAAGATAAGAAAAAGTGCGAGGGAGATGGATATTATTCCATCTCACTTCATTCTCTCGCCGCCAAGGCCATCTACACTATGGCACAAGGGGTAGTGACGAAAAAACTTACACTTTTTGTCGCCTATCTCCCATCTGCCAAACCCGTACCGTCCGATAAAGAACATAAACATAAACAAACATAAACACTCACGCCTGTCACCCAGAGGGGTAGGCAGAGACTATGGACTTCCATTTGGCACGATTCTGACACACCTCTCCAGCTTCCTCCACATCCATATAGCTACGCATACACGCTTGTCGGTTAAAGTTACTCTTGATCTGGCCCATTTTCAATATATCGCCAATTTGGTCGATAAACTTTTGCCTAGGGCGACCCTTCCCGACTCTGCCGTTCACCTCTGCAACATAAATTTGCTTTGTCACTCTTTCCTCATTCATTCTTTCTGCATGACCAAACCACCGAAGCATTCCTTTCTTAATCCTGGTCACAACATCATCTTGCAAACCACACTCTTCTCTTATTAAACAATTTCTCACTCTGTCATTCAGATTCATCCCTAACATACTCCTTAATGACCGCATTTCTACAGCATTTATTCTACTCTCGTGCTTCTTCTGCCACACCCAACTTTCACTAACATACATTAAAGTAGGCACTAACACAGCATTGTGAATTGCCATACGTGCCTTTTTGGACACATTCTGACTTTTCACAATAGAGTGTAGAGCTCCATTCACTCTATTTCCTGCATTCACTCGTCGTTCTATATCCTTATCATATCTACCATCCCTGCTAAACACACACTGATAAAGAACTGCGTTCCAAAAACTTTATTAAACAAAGATTGTATAAAAAGGGTAATTGTAATATTACTAGAGATACACCCCGGCTCCGCTCGGTTGATTCCTGGGTCTCGACAACAACGCCACCAACCGGGTCCAATTGTGAATCCAAACCATTCTCTAATCAACTTAATCACACACAACATTTAATTAAAATCGGTCAAGTCGTTTAGGAGTTCAGTCCCATACACACGGACAGTAGAATTACATCATATATGATATTTATTATACATATAAACCTTATTTTTTAATCATTCTATCTATTGATGAAATTTGCATCAAAATTTATTAGGCAGTTTAAAAGATCTAAGCGTACTGACGGCGGGAAGCGACTTTGTTTCTAGCTAGAGTAGAATTTATAGATGATAATAATCCCTGGGGATGACGTGATCGTAACCAAGCTGTTTCTAATTTGTTTTGTGTTGTTAATTATTATGTAACTTTAATGATTGTAAGCTGTGCATTTTTGAAAAAAGTCCCCCTGGGTTTTTGGTTTGTTCTGCTCAGGACAGAGGTATTTTTAATTTTCAATAAATTGGATCGACTTCTCAATAACTGTATCCGTTTCATTTACGGTTTTCGAAAGTATGACCACGGCTCTTTACCGCTCTCAACTTAAGTGGTTAAATATCCTACAACGCAGGAACTTTAGAATTCTTAGCACTCTTTTCAATATTCTTAACGATCCATTGGCCCCGGAGTATTTGAAATGTAAGTTTCAATACCTGGGTTCTTCCCATGATTGCAATCTTCGCTTTCGTAACAATCTCGTACTCCAAATTCCCTCTCACCGTACAGGTTTCCTCTCAAACTCTTTCGCTGTTACAGCTATACGACTCTGGAATGCGCTTCCCTTAGCAATAAGAAAATCACCTAACAAGTGGATTTTTAAAACAAAAGTAAAGGAACATTACTTGGGTTCATCTGACACATAAATAAATAATCTATAACATATAATCTATATATTATATCCTTATATATATCTAATTAAGTTTGATCTACGAGTATGTGTGTGTGTGTGTGTGTGTGCGTGTGTGTGTGCGTGTGCGTGTGTGTGTATGTGATGTGTAAAATTTATCAATTTTAGTTTTTTATCCTAGCCCACTGCAGTACACACATCTCCCACTAACTTTCCGGTTGACTGATAGAAAATGCCATATGGCATTAAGTCCGCCGTTTGTACCTTTAGTGCAATAAAGTGTATAAAAAAAATATTTTGCGAACTATTGGTAAATCAAACATAAGAGTTCTTTTACTTTTATGGGGGCTAATAAATTTCTGCTCACCAGATGTCGCTAGTTGACACTGAGGTAAAGTTTTTTATTACACAATATCATTTAATTGAGAAGTTAGTTTTTAATAAAAGTTTATTAGTTTCTAGAGTATTATATTAATACACAAAACAGTGGTTTGCTCTTTAATTTTTGCACATATATAACTTTTTTATAATTGTTATATTTTTATGAACATCTGTGGTTTCGTTTATTTATTTTAATCTTATTAATATAAAATATAGCTAATAGTACAAAAAGAAACAATAACTTTTACATTTTACAAACAAATTAACTTCCCCGCTATGAAATCTGTCAAATATTATACCTCACTTTCTAGTGGCGCCGCCCTGGTGGCAGAAAAGGTTGTGGATGCCCTCATTACGTATTTATAATCTATATTGAATAAAAAAGTTCCTACGTCCCATTCGGAAACTGTTTCAAACAGTTTAATTAGTTACGGAAACTGTTTTGTGAGCAGAAAGCTATCCATTATTGGGACATTCTATTGATTGTTTAATTGACAGCAGCTGTGCCGGCGTGAATCACCCCGTTTCGAGCTCTATGAAGCTAGCAGTACTTCTACGGTTCTCTTTCTTTGGGGTTCCGTACCCGAAGGGTAACCAACGGGACCCTATTACTAAGTTTCTACCGTCCGTCAATCCGTAAGTCTGTCTGTCAGCGGGCTGTATCTCATGATCCGTAATAGGTAGAAAGTTGAAATTTTCACAAAATGTGTATTTCTGTTGCCGCTGTAACATTAATCAATTAAATAATAAAAATAAAAATAAATTGAAAATTAAAGGGGCTCCCCTACTAGAAACGTGTTTTTACTTAAATAATATTAAATTTTGTACGATGGTACAAAAGACACCCATCATGCGCGAGTCCGGCTGCACTTGGCCGGTTTTATTTTGTGTAATATCCTGTATTTCTTATACCTTGACATTGACAGAGAATCATCGGTTAAACGATGGAGCCATCTTTCTTTTAAAATAATAAGCAGAAGAAGCTAGCAGTAAAAAGTAAGCAAAAACAAATAAAAGAGCACATGACGCACTGAGAGGTGAAATTATTAAATCAACAGTAACATTACAACTATGGCAAATCTCCCCCATATGAAGCAATCTATGGGGGAGGCCTTTGTTCAGCAGTGTACTTTAATAGGCTATACGATAACGGTAAATATTTTGGCTTAAAGATGGTCTCACCTCTCTTTCCCACTCATCTAGTAAGGCACACCTACGTTACACAAATATTTTACGACCGCTCCATAGCTTTCCTGCTAAAATATTTAGAAGCACCTCATTTGAACAACATTACTACATAATAGAGCACCTTGGATAGTGGATCTAGTTCATTGAATATTAAAAAGGCCAGATGCGACTCAAGACTGCTCTTGGTGTATGCGTGAATCTACAAAATCTTTATGTACATAGTTAGACTAGATATACTCGTATGACAGTTGTTTTAATACTACTCGTAGTAAGGCATGTGCCCAATATTGGGATAATAGTATAGAATAATTTTTTATTCAACATTGATTACGCGTACGTAATTCTTATTGAAAGTAATTTTTCACTTTTACCACTGGTTCGAAAAAACCTCTTCCCTAAGAAGAACCAGCAAGAAACCCAGTCGGACCTTTATTAAGTAAAAAAATGCGTGAGTGTCATGGAACACTCGGTTGGAACGAAGTTCCATGCGTAGTATATTATTATTGATGAACGTATGTATTATATTATTGATTATTGATGTAAAAATAAATGAATTAAATAATATTTCTTTCATGGCAAGATAATAATAAGTGCGAGGGAGATGGATATTATTCCATCTCACTTCCTTATTTCGCCGCCAAGGGCGTCTACACTATGACACAAGGGGTAGTGACGAAAAAATCTTAAAGCTCCAGTACACGTTGGTCGAGCACGCTTGGCGAGCCCGCTCGGCAAATTTTTGTGGTGCCGTTCACACGTTGGCGTGCTTCATTCTGCGTTGGTAGCTAGATGATGATGGACGTTAGTGATCGCGGCCTTATTTTTATGTTGCTCATATTTGGGGTTCCATATAACTGATTCATTGTGATAAAAATCAATGAACCTAAATATTTCCTCATTAGGCCATGTCGCCATGTTCGTGAAATAATTTTATTAAGCCGTAAAGCGTAACTATGAACTGAGCACTCGGCCAACGTGTGATCGCTATTTGCGGCTTGCGCCAAATTTCTTTGATTTGTGCACGGAAAACCGACACTATACGGCTTGTGGGCGAGTGTTGGCCGCAAACCCCAAATACATACAAAACGGCCCAGTACACGTTGGCCGAACGCACTCGGCGAGAGCGTTCGGCCAACGTGTAATGCTACCTTTACACTTTTTGTCGTCTAGCTTCCCTCCGCCAAACCCGTACCGTCCGATAAAGAACTTCATTCCAATTATACAGTATGAAAGGTGGTACAAACCACTTACAAAACTTATTTCAGAGACAGCTTGGAAGCGACAATCTCATTCTCAGGGGTTATTATCAGCCGTGTATTCATTTCTATAATAATAACTATTTTAATTTCTAAGGTGAAGTGAAGGGCGACCGGCCACTAGAGGGAGTGACGACCTTTTAAGACATGCAGGAAGTCGATGGATGCAGGTGGGTCAGTACCGTGCTTTGTGGCATTCCTTGGGGGATGTCTTTGTTCAGCAGTGGACTTGTGAACGGCTGTAACGATAATGATGATGATGAAAACATTTTACTTCTCGGCGTTAGATTTTTTTTGTTAAAGACGTGACCCTCACACTAGGACTTTCTCCAGTATCGGGGAAGCAATTTGTGTACGTATGTATATTTTTACGTGGTAGAGCTATGCTGCAGCTATATTAATAGTATAGTTGTAGCACGAATGGGTCGGCTCGACCGGGGAACGACCACGCTCTCACAGAATACCAGCGTAAAATAGCAGCTTAATGCTGCTGTGTTTTGAATGGTGAGTGTAGAGAACCGGAGACCTATTTTACTGGAAAAGAGGCATTCTATTTTAATCCTCACGGCTGACAACACATCTGCATTTTGATCCGCAAACGAGGATAGATGTAGATGTCTATGGGCCACAGCACCCACTTACCATCAGGTGGACTGTGTGCTCGTTTCTATCTTCTAGTCTGCTTGCTAGTTTTGATATATGGGGGCTCCATTGAAGCTTCGCGTCTAGTGTGATTCCAAGGAAAATGGTGGTATCTACAAAACTCAGTTTCTCCCCATTTAAAATTATATTAGTATCTAATTTTTTGACATTTGGAGTCATGAATTTCATACATTTCGTTTTAGTGCCATGAAATACCTGTGATCAATGTTTTAAATTGTGTTATTTGCTCATTAGCCTCATTTAACTGTAACTTCAATGCAGCAATAAACCTGAGAGCTTCCTCATATTCCTTGCTGCATTGGTCAAACTCATTAACTGTTCCCTGTAGCTGATCTCTTTCTCTTACAAAACTTGTGTTATCTGTATGTAACTTAACCATATCACATTTCAATTGGGAATTTTCAGCAATTATGCTATTTCCTTCTCATTATCATCCCTTTCCTTAAGCTACAGGCTTACCTGATTTACTTTTCTCTATATATGAGCATACAACATAATTTTTAAGCATATAAGATAGAAAATATAGGTGCTTGAATATTTAAACCACAAGCCATAAATAACGCAAGCAAAACCACAGTACAACAACTAGCCAATGACGTAAGATATGACCTCGTAACTCCATGCATGTGTCGTAGCGTTTATGATGTAGCAGATGCGTAGACACGGGCGTAGAGCGTCTACGAGCTACGCCGTAGCAACGGTACAAGCAAAGTGAATCTTGTACAAGTATAGACGAGCGCTTACTTAATATAAGTAAATATATAACATATAATTTGTGGAAATATCATTTTTTTGGAAGAGTTATTTAAATAGAAATGATAATGAAATAGTTGAAGTTGAATGATATATTTTGAAATCAATTTATCGGCACGATACCCGCGCCACCTACTGTAATTTAATTGTACTATGCCTATAACTTTTGCGTAAGTGCAAGCAATAAGTTGACAAAGTTTAATCGCGATCTGATGAACGGTCTGGCGGCGCATAAAATAATTATACATATACACACATATATATATATATATATATATATATATATATATATATATATATATATATATATATATATATATATATATATATATATAATCACGCCTCTTTCCCGTAGGGGTAGGCAGAGACCACTTCTTTCCACTTGCTACGATCCTTACATACTTGTTTCGCTTCGTCCACTTTCATTATTCCCTTCATACATGCTCTACGGTTTAGGGTACTCTTGACCTGGCCTTTTTTCAAGACGTCCCTGATTTGGTCTAGAAATGTCCGCCTAGGTCTACCCCTTCCAACACTTTCATTCACACTCGCCTTATACACTTTTTTCGTCAATCGTTCTTCATTCATTCTCTCGACATGACCACACCATCTCAGCATACCTTTCTCAATTTTTGTCACTACTTCTTCTTTCAGACCACAATGTTTCCTTATCTCACTATTTCTTATCCTGTCACTCAGTTTAACTCCTATCATACTTCTTAATGCTCTCATCTCAACTGCATTTATTCTGCTTTCATATTTCTTCTGCCATACCCAACTTTCACTTCCGTACATGAGTGTCGGAACTAACACCCCCTCATGCACAGCCAAACGAGCCTTGTTAGACACCTTCCGACTGCTCATAAAGGAGTGCAAAGCTCCATTCACTATGTTTCCTGCATTCACTCTTCTTTCGATATCACTCTTACACTTTCCATCTCTTGTAAACTTTGACCCCAGATACACAAACTCTTTCACCTGTTCAATTTGTTCATCTTCAATCACGATATTGCAGTCTGTCACTGCCTCGTCTTTTTCAAACACCATCACTTTCGTCTTACTTACATTCATCTTCATTCCCTTTCTAACAAAAGCTCCACTCATAGCAGTTACCATCTCCTGCAACTCCTCGGCCGAAGACGCAAGTAATACTTGGTCATCAGCATAGAGAAAACATTTGACGAGTAACTCATTCATTCTCAACCCACTTTCATTCTCTTTTAAATCTGTCAAACAATTGTCCATGAACAGATTAAACAGCCACGGTGACGCTACACATCCCTGTCTAACACATTTTTCGATATTAAACGATTCAGTGTATGCCCCGTTTATCCTTACACAAGCACTAGAATCCCTATAAAGAGATTGCAATGCTCGTATGAGGATACTGCTCACACCGTTCACGGACAGTGCTGACCACAATTCATTCCTCACCACTCTATCATAGGCCTTTTCTAGATCTACGAACGCGCAGTAGACTTTCTTGTTTTTAGCTAAACACTTTTCGGCTATGCACCGCAAGGAAAAGACCTGATCCGTACATCCCATTCCCTTTCTAAATCCCGCTTGTGCATCCCATACTTTCTCGTCTGTTTCATTCACAACCCTTTCAATCAACACTTTCGCATACAATTTATCGACGACGCTGAGGAGGTTTATACCACGGTAATTTATGCAGTCCTGCCGTGACCCTTTTCCCTTATACAATGGCACGATTACGGCTTTGCACCAGTCTCCCGGTACTTGCCCATTTCGCCAGCACAGATTGAAAAGGCGGTACAGCTGACTAGCCACCAGGCTCTGTCCAGCCCTCAGCATCTCGGCGGTAATCCTGTCATACCCTTTAGCCTTACCTAATCTCATACTTTTCAACGCTTTCACTATTTCATCCATGCTTATCTCATTTTCATCAACATTTATATTATTTTCCGTGGAAGGTGGCAGATGCTGTACCTGCACTTCCTCTCTTTCAAACAAACTTTCAAAATACTCTTTCCATCTCTTTAACACACATTCTTCTCCTTTTATAATGCTTCCATCTTGACTCCTGATTGTACTCAGCTCCGAGGTAGAAGTTTTTCCTCTGGCTGTTTTGATGGTTTTCCAGAAAAACTTAATGTTTGACTGGAAATCTTCAGTGAGCCTCCTATCGAAATCATCCTTTCTTTCTTCTTTCTTTCTAGACACAATTTCTTTCGCTGCTGTTTTCAATCTTTTATACTTAGTTCTAGCTTCCTTTATCTCGTCATCCGTTGCCTTTTGAACTTTTTGGTTAGCTTTTGTTGCTAACCAATCCAACCACGCTTTCTTCTTTTCTTGCACAACCCTTTGTACATCTTTATCCATCCACACGTTATCATTCTTTCTTCCTTTCCTTCTTTTAGCTACCCCGCATACTTCAATAGCAACATTTACGACCCCTTTCTTAAATGTCTCCCACAAATCTTCAATCACTCCTATCTCATCTATCCCTTTAAAACTTTCTTTCAGTTTCTCTACATACTCGTCTTTCTTTTCTTTTTCTTGTAGATTTTCCACTTTTACTCTGTCCAAAACACTCGTAGGCTCGGCACCTCAGTGTTGCCACCGTTTAAAGAGGCCACGCATTCGGGCTATGACCAGGAAGTGGTCTGTGTCGAGGCCTACACCGCGGTATGCCCGAGTGTCTAGCACTTTCTTCCTCAGTCTTTCATCCAAAATTACAAAATCAATCATACTTCTAGACTCACCCTCATCTCTTGTATACAAATGGATCTTTTTGTGGTCAAACATTGTGTTGGCCACGCACAGATTCCATTCCAAGCATACTTCAAGCAGGCTTCTCCCATTGTCATTCACTCTCTCGTCTCCAAACGTACCCAGAACTCCTTCATACCCATCACGCTTTACTCCAACCCATCCATTAAAGTCCCCTAACATCACGATCCGTTCATTTTCTCCGCATTTATTCAAGACCTCTCTCATGCTATCCCAAAATTCCTCTCTCTCTTGTTGTGATCTTAATGACCCACCTCCATGCAGATCCGTCGGTGCATAGACCCTAAGGATAAACAAGCGAGTGAGTCCGACTTTTAACCTAATCCAGAGGAGTCTTGGGCTTATACATTCATGCTCCATCACACATTCAACCATTCGAGATGAAAGAATCACACCAACTCCCTGACAGCCTCGGCTAGTTTGGGGGACTCCCGACCAGTATGCCGTGTAGGGGCCATGAACCGTGGTGTCACATCCTTTCCTCTTGGTTTCGTTCACGCACAGAATATCAATGCAACGTTCATCCATCATCTGACATACTTCATCTACCTTACCATCCATTCCTCCTCTTACATTCAACGTAGCGAAACGGCTCTCCGTGGGCCGCTTTTTGCCCCCGCGAGAAACGATACAGCATAAAATACGAGCAAACAAATAATAATTTTTATATATTAGATAACATTATATACAATATTTTATTATATACAATACGAGTATTAAAAACTATGATAAAAAAACCAAAACTAGTAACTTAATTATCATAAAGTCCCACTCCCCCCGGTATCGGATTGGATTAGATAAGATGAGATGTAAATAAAGTATTTATTTCTATAGGGGAGGCCTATATTCAGCAGTGAGGATTTAATAGGCTGTAATGGATGGATGTAGTATATAAGATAATCTACCAGGAGCACATGACCCACTGAAGTGAAATTTTCAAATCAACAGTAACATTACAACTATGGCAAATATCCCCCCTATGAGGCAATCAATGGGGAGGCCTATGTTCAGCAGTGGACTGGCTGTAATGGATGGATGTATAAAAGATTATCTACCAGGAGCGTATGACCCACTGAGAGGTAAAATTATTAAATCAACATTAACATTACAACTATGGCAAATGTCCCCCCGATGGGGAAATCAATAGGGGTGGCCTATGTTCGGCAATGGACTTTAATAGGCTGTAATGGATGGATGTATAAAAGATTATCTACCAGGAGCACATGACCCACTGAGAGGTGAAATTATTAAATCAACAGTAACATTACAATTATGGCAAATATCCATATGAGGCAACCTATGGGGGAGGCCAGTGTTCAGCAGTGGACTTTAATAGGCTGTAATGATGATGATGATAAACAATAGTAGTAGTTGTACGTGATACAGCCACCCTGCAGCTATATTATAGTTGTAGCACAAACGGGTCGGCTCGACCGGGGTGAGACCACGCTCTCACAGAATACCAGCGTTAGGCTGCGCTTCCACCAGACATTTGCGAAGTAACTAGGTGGTGCGAGGATGAGTATCGAGGTTGTGGAACTGTGTGAGCGTTTCCACCAAAGATGCGCTAAGCGAGACTAGGTAAACTAGGTGATTCTACTTATTCTTAACAAACACATCCCTCGCTACGCATTCTTGTGGAAACCCAGTTTAAACTAGCAGCTCAATGCTGCTGTGTTTCGTATGGTGTGTGTAGAGAACCGGAGACCCATTTTACTGTAAAAGGGGCATTCCATCTCAGTCCTCACGGGTGACAACACATCTGCATTTTCATTTTTTATTGAGGATACGTGTAAATGTCTGTGGGTCACAGCAACCACTTACCATCATGTGGACTGTGTGCTGGTTTGTCACCTTATCCTATAAAAAACTTAATTAAGGGTAAATGTAGATGCCTACGTGCCACAGAATCTACTTACCAGCAATAACAGTCACATCTGCAACCAAACTCAAACAAAAAAGACTACGGTCGCGTTGTCACCTCTGAGGACTAAGATGGGATGCCTCACAGCTTGTGATACTGACTTTCTATGCTCTTCTACGGATTAGTAAGCTGAAGTGGCAATTGGCCATATAGCTCGATGAACCGACACCGATGAGAACGAAGGGTTCTCGAGTGGCAGCCTCATACCAGTAGGCGAAGATCATCCCTCACTAGATGGAGTGACGACCTCGTAAGACAGGTGGCTCAGAACAACACACACACACACACACACACACAACCATGGCAAATATCATTGTATGAGGCAGTCTATGGGGGAGGCCTACGTTCAGCAGTGGACTTTAATATGTTGTAATGGATGGATGTATAAAAGATAATCTACCAGGAGCACATGACGTACGGAGAGGTGAAATTATTAAACCAACAGTAACATTACAACTATGGCAAATACCTCCTCTATGAGGCTGTAATGATGATGATGATGATGATACTCTTAAGAAGTCAGTCAGTGCACGTACTGCAAATTGCCGGCAAAATAGATCAGAGAGTGGTGGTGGTGATAATACATTAAAATAATTGACTAGAATTATAATAGATTCGATGGCCTCGCTTTAAGCTGAAAAAACTGGAAGAGGAATATTTCTTTTGTGAGAAAAAAGTTGGGACCGTACTCACACTTATTCGTTTTAACGAGAAGCCCGCGCGAACCTTTTCAATTCTTTGTAGTTTAATTTGGTTTAGCAGAAAAGACACTCCACTTTCTATTTAGGGGGTTATTTTTTTAATTATTTCAATTTGTTTTATTTTATAGTGACATTAATCGAAAGCAAGGCATAACGCTGGTGGAACCGACAACCAAAGTGAGGGTAAGGTTCTACAGTGGAAACAAAAGTTTATTAACTAAACAAAAAAGACTAATACGAATCATAGTCAACATACAAAACACAGAAAACTGTCTTACTTCAAAAATTATAACTTTTTAAGCCTGCCCTGTATCTATATTTTGGAACTATGCAAATTTGTGAAAAAAATCCAAGCTTCAAACGAGATGGCATATCTAGAAATCTAAGACAGAGAAAGAAACTAGTGCTTCCAACTTCAAAATTAAAATCTCATTTTTCCAGTCCATTCGCCATGTCTATACAAGTATATAATAAATTACCCGAATATATAAAAACATTAGACGAAAAACAATTCATAAAAAAAATTAAAGCAACTACTTATAAACATGTGTTACTATAATACTTCTGAATTTTTAGAAGATAAAAATATAATATAGATATGTAAATATAAATATATCTTAGGAAAAAATTAAATGCGATCCTACTAAATTAATTACAATAAAAAATCCTAATCAAAATTTAGATGATTCAAATAATTTAATAAAAATTCAACTGTGCTAATTATACTAATTATAATAATACTTTAAATGTCAAAATCAAGGGGTCGCGGGTTCGAGTCCCGCACGGAACATGTATGGCCTACAGATAATTGTTCCGGGTCTGGATGTTTGTCCTCGTGCAATTTATGTTTGTAAACTGCCTCCACGATACAGGAGAAAATCCTAGTGTGGGGGTAACGTTTTTTTTTAAATTAGAAAAAAAATAATGTATGTATCTAAACATAATTGACAAGTGAAGCTGGCTGCCTGGATCGCTCGCTAAGACGAGACTAGGCCGAAACGCATATAATATCTTATTTACTTTTAGTATTTGTACTGATTTTAAAGATAACATGTGTGGAGTGGGCTTAGCCCACGCTGGCCTTTTTATACTTGTGTTTAAATAATATAATAAATGTTAATATTAAATAATTATTCAACAATAATAATAACATTAATAAATGTTCCTACGTCATAATATTGTTGTGCCCATCAGGGCCCAGTGTATGTCAGAAATATAGATTATAATAAATAAATTATTCCCGCAAATAACCTAAAAATTTTTGTCACAACCACACTTTAAATTTAACAGCACATAACAAATAATTTATCAAACTAAACCACAGGGTTGTTTTAGTCAAATAGCGCCCAACTAATTGTGCAACGGGACATGACAGACGGACATTACGACATGCATATACCAGATGTATATGTAATATGACAAATCCGTGTTTGTGTCGTACGCACGCGGCGTTAATGACCCAAGTGAACAATTAACGCCACGGAAGACATGCAACTGGCTGTTAGTAAAGGTTAAAGATTTGTTTCAAACTGGAGTAACAAACTGACAGTCCGTCTGCAGTCTTTGGATACTTGTAGCCAACTTCAGAGAAAGAACGTACAGATGCGTTGTCACCCCTGAAGATAAAGATGGTGCCTCACAGCGTTCACACGTGGTAGAGCCATGCTGCAGCTATATTAGTAGTATAGTTGTAGCACGAATGGGTCGGCTCGACCGGGAAAGGACCACGCTCTAACAGAATACCAGCGTAAAATAGCAGCTTAACACTGCTGTTTCGTATGGTGAGTGTAGAGAACGGGAAACTTTTTTACTGGAAACGAGTCATTCCATCTTATTCCTCACGGGTGACAACGCATCTGCATTTTGATTCTTAATTGAGGATAAATTTAGGTGTCTATGGACCACAGCATTCACTTAACACCAAGTAGACTATTTCTTTGTTTGTCACCATGATTCGGGAAAACGTTAGAAAGTTGTCACCCCTGAGGACTAAGATGGAATGCCTCGTTTCCAGTAAAATAGGTCTCCGGTTCTCTACACTCATCATACGAAACACAGCAGCATTAAGCTGCTAGTGAGAGCACGGTCCTTCCCCGGTCGAGCCGACCTATTCATACAATTATATAGCTGCATCGTGGCTCTTCTAAATTTTCTCTACATTCGCCAAACAAAACAGCAATATAGACGTTATAGTAACGACTATTGACCCTAAATAATTTTCTACCAATAAAAAAATAACCTTTACTAAACACAAAACAATCTGCGATAACCCGCAAACCCCGCCTCACACGGTCGATTGAGCTCGACATATACGTACGAAATCAAACCCGTCACCGCCAGACTTCCAAGTCACTGGACCGGAGGGGTCGCGGGGACCAGCTCGTACGGCACATTAATCAACGACGTTAGCACCATGTGCCTCTAATAGGGCTCACAAGAGACTCCGAGTGCTTTATGTGTTGGAATTTTGTAGGATAAGGATAAAGATAAAAATATATTTATTTGCAAAAACATATATAGATAGAATAGAATAAGATAACTTTTATTGAATACGTATTACGGCGTTGTTTTTTTTATAGGATAAGGGTGACAAATGGTAAGTGGATGCTGTGGCCCATAGACATCTATCCTCGATTAGGAATCAAAATGTAGATGCGTTGTCACCCGTGCGGACTAAGATGGAATGCCACGTTTCCGGTAAAAAGGCTCTCCGGTTCTCTACACTGTGCATACGAAACACAGCAGCGTTAAGCTGCTATTTTACGCTGGTATTCTGTGAGAGTGCGGTCTTACGCCGGTCGAGCCGACCCGTTCGTGCTACAACTATACTATTAATATAGCTGCAGCATCGCTCTACCACGTTAAAAATTATTATATAACTGTTTACATTTCAGATATTCAAAGACCATCAAATTTTCATATTTTCAAAACTCCTTAACCCTCCTAGAAATTTGAGGTCTTTTACCCAGCCGTAGGACACACCATAGACTATAACTTTACTCTTTTACTAAAGAAGTGAAGTTACAGCCTTTTTGCCTCCCACAGCTGGTTACAGATCTCCTCTCACTTTTCAGAGTTTTCCTATTAATGTGAAAAGTCTCTATAAAGTAAAAAGTACATTAGTTAAAAGCTTAGAGAATGAAATAATTATATTGAAATATTTTTATAAAATAGGAATGAATTTGAATGACACAGTGGGAAATTGTTTGATAAGAGAGGAGTGTGGCTTGCAAGATGTTGTGACCAGGATTAAGAAAGGAATGCTTCGGTGGTTTGGTCATATAGAAAGATTGAATGAGGAAAGAGTGACAAAGCAAATTTATGTTGCAGAAGTGAACGGTAGAGTCGGTAAGGGTCGCCCTAGGCGAAAGTTTATCGACCAACTTAGCGATATATTGAAAATGGGCCAAATCAAGAGTACCTTTAACTGACGTGAGTGTATGCGTAGGTATATGTATGTAGAGGAGGCGAGAGAGGTGTGTCAGGATCGTGCCAAATGGATGACCGTAGTCTCTGCCTAACCGTCTGGGTGACAGGCGTGAGTGTTTATGTATATTTTTTTATAAAATACTGGCGATCAACCCCGGCTTCGCACGGGTGATTTCTGAATCTCGACAATACTGCCACCTACTGGATCCAGTTGTGAATCTAAAATCTAAACCATCCAGGGACCCACTCGAACGCACCCAAAAAAAATCATCAAAATCGCTCGAGCCGTTTTTGAGGTTTAGCGAGACTAACTGACAATGAATGAATGAATTTCTTTATTTTGCAAATATGGGTGATATAGAATGTGGTGACAAATATATAGTATAGATTCCACCATATTTTACCAGAAGGCATGCAAAAATATATATTTTTTTATCAATTTACGTAGATATGTCATTCACAACACAATATAACATTAGATTAACAAAAATAAAAAAGTCTCTTCAAATTATATGTAAGTCTAGTCAATCGGTACATTATTATCACTATTATTTAATTATTATAAGCCATCGTCAAATTAATTACATCAATAATAATACAATTTATAAATAAATATTCATGTGACAAACGTACAAATTTTAACACAACATTTTGTCCATTAAAAATTCATTAATATTATAGTACACCTTGTCCGCTAAAAAGTTTTTACTGCACATACGGGTCGAAGCCAAGTAAATGCAGCGTGGAGTGAGTATTTATGTAGGTGGGATGTTATGGGTAGTTATTTAATTTTTTTTTAGGATAAGGGTGACAAACGAGCACACAGTCCACCTGATGGTAAGTGGTTGCTGCGGCCCATAGACATCTACATCTATCCTCTATTACAAATCAAAATGTAGAGGCGTTGTCACCCGTGAGGACTAAGATGGAATGCCTCATTTCCAGTAAAAAGGGCCTCCGGCCACCTGCACTCACCAAGCGAAACGCAGAGGTAAACCTCTACTTCACGCTGGTATTCTGTGAGGTCGTGGTACCACCCCGGTTCGAGCCGGCCCATCCGTGCGACAGCAAAAGCTGCCGCGTGGCTCTACCACTGTATAAAAAAACTACCACTGTATAAAAAGTGTTGAGATCCCTCCAACACTTGGGTAATTTGTTGTAAACAGCCGGTCCCATACAGCAGACACTGTTGCGTATTAGTGCTGTTTTACCCTTAGGAATGTAAACTCTACTATTGTCGCGTCTGTTTCTTGGGGCAAGGTCTGCCAGGAACAGGAACAGGAAAACGGTTCTGGTATGACTTTACAAATACTGATATCTCTAATATATATATACAAGGTAGACATATATAACATAACATAAACACTCACGCCTGTCACCCAGAGGGGTAGGCAGAGACTATGGAATTCCATTTGGCACGATCCTGACACACCTCTCTCGCTTCCTCCACATCCATATACCTACGCATACACGCTCGTCGGTTAAAGGTACTCTTAATTTGGCCCATTTTCAATATATCGCCAATTTGGTCGATAAACTTTCGCCTAGGGCGACCCTTCCCGACTCTGCCATTCACCTCTGCAACATAAATTTGCTTTGTCACTCTTTCCTCATTCATTCTTTCTACATGACCAAACCACCGAAGCATTCCTTTCTTAATCCTAGTCACAACATCATCTTGCAAACCACACATTTCTCTTATCACAATCTTATACAAGGTAGAGTTAATATTTTATATTGTTTAAAATATGGCTTACAGTTATCGGTACTCTTCATCTTAAACATGGAGCGTATACACCTTTTTTGGGCCGTGAATACCTTTCCTTTTTCACAAGAGTTGCCCCAGAATATTACACCATATCGTAGGTATGTTTCTACCGTACCATAATACGCAGTAAGGAGTCCATCCGTACAAATTATAGAAGACACTTGATTTTTATATATAGGGGCTAGCTGGCCACGCAGACGTTGTTCTGCCCTTTCCGAAGACCCTTTGTCCTATAAAAAATGCTTGAATACGCAATAAAAAATACTAGTCACTTATCGGGATAAAAGACTTTTGTCTCTCAAGTAGGAGCAAGCAATACGCAATTATAAAATGTCATTATAATCGGTTGAGCGGTTTTGGAGATTAGAGTGCACTAACATCGTGACACGTGATATTTATATATTAAGGATATTACATTTATTTACAAAAGGAATTTCTTTTGCCACCTGAAAGAATGAGGACTAATAATTTTCTGCTCACCAGATGTCGCTAGTTGACACTGAGGTAAAGGTTTTTTGTTACACTACGTAATTTAATTGAAAAGTTGGTTTTTAATAAAAGTTTATCAGTTTCTAGAGTATTATATTTTTAATATTATATTATTTTATGTAATTATTTTGATAACATCTTTCTCGATAATTTATAATTTAAAATTTAAAATTTTGTACAGCCGACTTAAATATAAGCGACTTCAATATAGGTTATTTGAGAATAACTCAATAACCATTGGTCTGACCTTGATCTAATTCATATGGGACCACACGAGAACTATCAGCTTTCATATAAAAAAAGAATCATCGAAATCGGTTCGCCCAGTACAAAGTTATGAGGTAACACACATAAAAAAAACATACAGTCGAATTGAGTACCGTCTCCTTTTTGGAAGTCGGCAGAAAATAGAAATAAAGCGAACATACTATCCTCGCGGGCGAGTCCAATCTCAATGGGCATCGCTGAAAACCAACGCTACCGCAATCCTGTGATAGCATTACGTTGAGTCAGTGCCCTTTTCAGCATCACATCACTCATGCAATCGGGTAATTTTATGACTGTTTTTTCTTATTTCCTTATATCTTTGATGTCTTTATGTATCATTTTATTTTCTGTATCAAAACTGTATAAGTGTAAGTTGCTGAATAAATGCATGTCTATGTCTATATTAATACACAAAACAAATGCCTCCAGTGGTTTGCTCTCTAATTTTTTTGCACATTTTTAACTTTTGTTACTTTTTCTACTTTTATTTTTTTAATCATAATAATATAAAATATAGCTAATAGTACAGAAAGAAACATTAAATTTGACATTATTCGAACAAATCAACTTCCTCGCTACGAAATCTATCAAATATTATACCTCAGTTTTAAGTGGCGCCGCCCGGGTGGCAGAAAAACTCGTGGTAGCCGTCATTGGTAACGATATGTTTATTATTTCTTGTACCTTACATTGTACCGCACGCATATTTGCTCCATCCATCACGAGTGCATCTGGGATTGATCCTCTTTCGCCTACACACATAACCTATAGCCAAAAATATTTGATTATATTGTTTTTGTTTTGTTACAGGTACGTACGCACATCTAGTACAGTTCCGGGACAGTAAGATTAAAGAAGGCGAGGTATATAACGATCGACAGATAATTTTAAACCTTACTGTTTCCTTTCCTTTTATATAGGATAGGGTGACAAACGAGCACACGGTCCACCTGATTGTAAGTGGAT
Organism: Parnassius glacialis; assembly: GCA_033319125.1. Taxonomy (NCBI): domain Eukaryota; kingdom Metazoa; phylum Arthropoda; class Insecta; order Lepidoptera; family Papilionidae; genus Parnassius; species Parnassius glacialis. The sequence goes on along the minus strand of JAVANC010000004.1, from coordinate 72,093,061 downwards.
GCTGTGGCCCATAGACGACTACATCTATCCTCGTTTAAGAATCAAATGCAGATGCGTTGTCACGCATAAGGACGAAGATGAAATGCTTCGTTTCCAGTAAAAAAGGTTCTCTACACTCACCATAGGAAACAGCACCATTAAGCTGCTATTTTACGCTGGTATTCTGTGAAGGCGTGGTCTGTTATTTACGTGCTGCAATTATGATATGCTACATAAAATCGTTCTTATACTTTTAGCTAGACATCAAATCCATATTATTATCAACGTTAAAATAACTACAGACATTGAATTTTAAGATTCATTTTAGATTACATAACAAAAATCTGTGCGTCAGCGAATCTTCTCACTTAGTAGAAATGTAAACAATAGATTGAGATATACAGTATGAAATAAGATTCCATACATTCTAAGGAGTTATTTTTATTTTTATTTTTGTTATTGAACTCAACACCGTTTAATTTTAATTAATGAAAGTCGATCAGATTCTCTGTTTTTTTTTTCATGTAAAAATTAATGTCACTATTTTTATTTTATTTTTCATCCAAATCAAATGAAACGCTCATGAGACGTACTCTTTTGGGTTTTCTATAGAGATAGAGATGAGAACCTGGTAAGACAAGCAGGTAATCGATGAATACAGGTTGCCCAGGATCGTACTTTGTGGCATTCTTTGGGGGAGGCCTATGTTCGGCAGTGCAATTGTAAAGAGCTGTAATGATGATGGTGATGAAGCTGTAATAACCAAAATGCTAACAGCACTAACAAAATACAAACTAGATGACCAAGTGACATTCATTTACATTTTCTTACACCATTTAAAAAAAAAACAAATGAATATTTGAAATTTAACACGTTAATTTATATAAGGGTATATATGTGTTATCAATTATTTTTTTAAATGCCTTGACTCATAAAAAATTTACAAACACTACTAATAATATATTTATTATAATATAATATATATAAAATATTACAATATATATCATATATTAATGCCTACAAATAATATACATTAACGCCATCTTTTGAATGTTACACGTACTTCCATGTTACAATTAATAAACCTTAGTAAACTTAATTATTCACTTATTTTAAGTTTATTTTAAGCTTATAAGTCCAAATAAATATGTCTTACTATCTTTGTTTCTTTCCTTCATACCTATGACAGAATCTTTAAAGTCTGTGACATCAAAATAGCACCATATCGCTTTCGAAACACTGTAAGAAGGATATCTCACTACAGTCACAGATTACTGAATAGTTTACTAAACTACAGTAAACTATAATGACCCTGTGAACTTAATATTAAATCTATACAAATAAATAAAATTGAGGTGTCTGTTTGTAATATCAAAATTACAGCTTTTTACTCAATGCATATGAAAGTATATACGGTACTTATAACAAAAATTCAATTTAAAAAATACTGACTGACTGACTGGCACAGAGTACATTATAGCTGACTGGTCACGATATCTCTAAAACTATACACACGATTGACTTGAAAATGAGTAGTTACTAATTTCGCAATGTTCGCAACGCTCACTAAGAACGAATTTTACGACAGTCCCCATCAAAAGAAAAATTCTAAACATTTTACATCTAGGTTCCGCAATAAAAAAATTATCGTGCGCCCAGCAAGCGAGTCGGTATCAGCTAGTAAAGAAAATAATTCATTGTTTTAGAGAATTTGATATATGTATGTTATATATATGTAGTTATTTTACGTGTGTGATTGAGATGATTCGAGAACTGTTTAGTTTCACAATTGGACCCGGTAGGTGATGCTGCTGTCGAGATCCTGGAATCATCTGATGCTGTGTGGACGCTGGCTGTGGTTCGTAGACACCTACAGCACACCAGGGCGGCAGAAATAGACAAGAGGGTGGTACTAACGCAGACGCACGTATATGCCCAGCTCTTCCCAAACTTCAAGACGTTCCACCAATGCATTTGAAGACATCTTCAGGGATATGATATAACTGTCTCACTGCCCGTTGCTTTTGGGATTATTATAGGCCTCCTTTTGGGATTATAGCAGTTCGCTAGTTGATTTATGTAACGTATACGACACTTCCAGCATTGTAATTAATATCTCAGCCCAATATCTCTCCGCTCTCTCTTTGTGCCTCGTGTATAATGGTTTTGTAACACCCATAAAACTGGCGGAGATTTCCCCGCGGGCTGATCCGTCGAGTGGCTGTTAAATCTTGCAACAAGCTTCCGGTTAGCCGGCCTTTATCCCGGATATATTCGTTCCGTTCAGTTTTGATGGTATTTATCGTTACAGGGAAAAACAACAGGTGTTTAAAAATAATTTGTTATAACTGTTGTTGGGTCTAAACCTAATTATGTAACCACAAGACCATAGGGTTTTTGGGGATTGTACCTATATGGACAGTCTAGTGGCGGTGTAAGGATATCCACTATCCCATATCATCCCGTGGGTGTCGTAAGATGTGACAGAGGGAAACAAACCAGGGGATAGGCAGCAGCGTCTTCCTAATAACGACTACCATTCGAAATTATGTTTGAAACAGGTTGGAACAAGCTCTTCTATGTTCTTGATTAAGGAGGTTACCTAAGGTGAATAGAGAAAAAACCTGTAACGCCTGTTTTCACATTCGGATACACACAAATATTCTAATATTCGACCCTTCAGTACCATTGCATTTGAAAACGGTATTCACAGAGAGTGTGGGCCTCCTCCAGTCGAGCCGACCCTATCATGAAGCAATCAATTCAGATTTACGTGGTAGAGTCATGCTGCAGCTATATTAGTAGTATAGTTGTAGCACGGATGGGTCGGCTGGGGAAGGACCACGCTCTTACAGAATACCAGCGTAAAATAGCAGCTCAACACTGCTGTGTTTCGTGTGGTGAGTGTAGAGAACCGGAGACTCTTTTTACTGGAAAAGAGGCATTCCGTCTTAGTCCTCACGGGTGACAACGCATCTGCATTTTGATTCTTTATTGAATATACATGTAGATATCTATGGATCACAGCAACCACTTACCATCAGGTGGACTGTGTGCTCGTTTTTCACCCTATCCTATAAAAAAAATCAAATTCATCAAATTAATCGCGATAAAATCCGTGATATTAGTTTATTTAACACGGCCATCGAGTATATTATGACTTGACGACAAACTACACTCAATTGCGATGTATTACTCGTAAATAATTCCTGTGGCGGTCGACCGTTAACAAGCTGATTTAATATGACGGTTCGTTACACGGCACAATGATAGACCTCAATAACGTAGTGTTCAGCTCTTGTGGCTGAGACCCGTGAGAGTTCGAGGTTTATAACAAGAGATAAAGGTCGAGAGCAAAATCGGGCACGGAGAACTGTTCAACGATAGGTTTTGATTGCTCGTCTCAAACCCGACCAAAGTGGAGTAGGAATTTTTCCAGTGTTATTTTTTTTTAAGAAATAGGGTAAGAAAACGAGCACACATTCCAATGATAGTAAGTGTATGTTGTGACTTATCTACATCTATCCTCGATTAAGAATCCAAATGCAAATGCGTTGTCACTTTAAACTAACATGGAATGCCTCCTATAAAGTAATAATTATAACTTTTTATACGTGGTAGAGTCATGCTGCTGCTATATTAGTAGTATAGTTGTAGCACGAATGGGTCGGCTCGACCGGGGAAGGACCACGCTCTCACAATATACCAGCGTAAAATAGCAGCTTAACACTGCTGTGTTTCGTATGGTGAGTGTAGAGAACCGGAGACCCTTTTACTGGAAAAGAGGCATTCCATCTTAGTCCTCACGGGTGACAACGCGTCTGCATTTTGATTCTTTATTAAGGATAGATGTGGGTGTCTATGGGACACAGCAACCACTTAGCATCAGGTGGACTGTTTGCTCGTTTGTCAGTCTGTCCTATAAAAAAAAACTTTTAACCAAAAAATAAAAACCGACTTCAAATTGTTAAAAAAGAAGTTATTTATTTGTTACCCATAGGGGTAAAATTTTTATGGAACCATATAAATTTAAAGAAAAATTTAACCCCTTTATGTATAACCCATATAATAAAAAAAGAATCATTAAAATCGGTTCTCAATCAGCGAAGATATCAATCACATGAAATTCTTTAAGCAATAGTCCAATATGAAACTTTCTCCCCTATTTCCGAACCATGGAGGCGGAATATAATCTTCAAAATTTTATAGACCACTCTTGAGGTAAAGGCATGTACTCTTTGCTTTGACCGAAGTGACGATGGCCTGCTTAGCTTTGGTACGAAGACTTTTGCAACTGCCCCTGTTTCTGGTAATTATTACTAATTATATTATTAGGCAATCAGTCAGTAAATAAGTTTTAGTGACATAATCACGAAAGCTTCTATACGGTTTCCTCTTTAACTGTTCACGCCTCACATCCGTATAAAAGTATGGGCCACATGTAACATTGAAGTAGTCGAGTGCGCAAAGAGATCTTCAGTCTGCGGTGCACAATACTTTTTTCATTTTGCAAAAGGAATATAAAAATTAATTTTTATTTCTTCATATTTTATGCGCTGCCATACCGTTCATCAGACGGTGCTTGCACTTGCGCGAAGGTTATAGGCATAGTACAACTAGCTTACAGTAGGTGGCGCGCGTGTCGTACGGACACATTTATTTGACATTTATATATCATTCAATATCAATGAATGTATTATCATTCCTAATTAAACAACATAACTCTTCCAAATTTAACACGATATATCCACAATTGAGTCTACTAGAATCAAAAACAGCAATGTCCATCAATGGTTGCTGATTCAATAGACAAAATAACATGTCTTACAATATTAATTTTGAATTATAAACCGCTTATTCCTATAGAATTCCCCATGAGAATATGCTATGCCCCTGCTATTTGCAAATATTAAGTGTATTGCCAGTGAATTGTAGCTACCGCAATAATAAAATGATGTATTGTTGCAACTTTGCAATGGCGAACATTGCTGTTTTTGATTCTAGTAGACTCAATTATTTATTTTTGCGGTAGTAACGCGCCGAGTTGCTCTGCGACAGCAACGAGTTGATGTGAGGTAGTAATTTTCTTACACGGTAAACCCTTTATTAGTTCGACATTAAATAAATACTATTATCCGACTTTGTTCTTTAACAATTTACTTCAAAAATCCACCAACTCGCAACGAAGCAGCATGACATACTTTTCATTACTCTATTGAAAAGTAACATTCATATATTTAATCTGTATCTCTATTTGAATGAATAAAATTTATATACTCCGCGTAGGCGTTCTGCGGCTGCAAAGAAAAATGTCACAGCCTCGGCATTTCAATTTAAAAAAAAAACTACACAAGTAGGCCGTCCCGGTTCTAATACGAAGCGTGAATTGAGGCGTATATTTCCCCGATGACGGAACTGCAACAAGCCCGCGTATTTAGTACAAAGCTAGATGTTAGCATCTGAAAGATTGCGTTAGTCTATCCTTCCATTGGTACGTTTGCAAATAGTTCTATTCTATTCTATTCTGTTTTTCACTGGCTCGGGTTTCACGTTGACATTTTGACAGAGGTGTTAAATTTTTTTTAAATGTATTCTATTTAAATATAGTATGTGAGTGAACAGAATTCAATGCTCACCCGCACTAAATAAATTATGAGTTGCAATTTTGAATATTATCGAAAGCCTTTTTAACAATAATAACAATCGTTTATTTTCTTGTCACGTAAAGATTTTCGTACAATAGGCCTAAGATAGTTACGTTGACTGACTCATCTTATGTGAGAGACTGATGAACTTATGTGAGAGACTGGTCTGTCTGGTGGTGTCTGAAGTAGGTTTTCGAAAAAATCTGTTACACAGGTAAGGTTTTTTTTTTAATAGAGGAGGGGACATATGAGTTTACGTCTCATCTAATATTAAGCGACTACCGCCGCCCATGAACAACAGCAACACCACAGCAATAGCAAATGTATTGCTGGCCTTTTTAAAAAGGGTAGGCGTAACCACAGAATAAATAAACCTAGCAAGCGAACAGCATAGCAAAGTGGCGAAGCAATCAGCTTTGTAGCGGTTTCTAACGGTTCCCGTTGAGCAATCAGTTTCAAAAGGTTAAAGGTAGGTTCAGATACCTGGGTGATCAGTAATCGATTGCTGAAAACAGAATTTGAAAATTCGAAACCATTCTCGAGATAATCGTGGGACAGACGGACAGACATCGTGAAATCAATAAGTGTCTTCGCAAGCTTCGCCACTTAAGTGTCTTCGCAAGCTTCGCCACTTAAGTGTCTTCGCAAGCTTCGCCACTTAATAAGTAGCGTAATTTGGTGTGTCTAATAAATTTTATAATATTTAAAGTCCGCACACACGCGTCATAGCATTGTACCGGAAAATTTCCTGACCTAAGACAGTTTAAGAAATTAAAGGAGGCCTGTCCCGAGTCATCATCATCATTCATCATTACAGCCCTTCACAAGTCCACTGCTGAACATAGGCCTCCCCCAAGGAATGCCACAAAGCACGGTCCTGAGCCACCTGCATCCATCGACTTCCTGCATGTCTTACCAGGTCGTCACTCCATCTTGTGGGGGGACGCCCTACACTTCGCCTACCGGTACGAGGCTGCCACTCGAGAACCTTTCTTCCCCATCGGTTGTCGGTTCTTCGAGCTATATGGCCGGCCCACTGCCACTTCAGCTTACTAATCCGTTGGGCTATGTCGGTTACTCTGGTTCTACTGCGGATATCCTTATTCCTAAGTTTATCACGCAGAGAAACTCCGAGCATAGCCCTCTCCATAGCTCGCTGAGCGACCTTGAGCTTCCTCATACGGCCAGCAGTGAAGGACCACGTCTCAGTTCCGTAAGTCATCACTGGCAACACGCACTGGTTGTACAATTTTGTTTTAAGGTTTTGAGGTATTTCTGACGAGAAGATGTGTCGTAGCTTCCCGAACGCTGCCCAGCCGAGTTGAATCCGTCGATTGACCTCTTGGTCGAAGTTGGACTTACCTAGTCGGACTATTTGTCCCAGGTAAACATACTCGTCAACAACTTCGAGCTTAGTGCTCCCAACAACTACCGGCATAGGTGTGACATGGACATTAAACATAATCTTTGTTTTGTCCATGTTCATCTTAAGACCTATCCGTTGGGAGACACTATTGAGGTCATTGAGCATAGTGCTTAGCTCCTCCAGCGATTCTGCCATGAGGACTATATCGTCGGCAAATCGAAGGTGAGTGATGTACTCGCCATTGATGTTAATTCCGTATCCTTTCCAGTCCAGAAGCTTGAAAACATCTTCCAATGCAGCGGTGAAGAGTTTCGGGGATATAACGTCACCCTGTCTTACACCTCTCTGCAATTGGATAGGTTTCGTACTCTGGTTCTGTACTCGGATAGCCATCGTAGCCCTACTGTACAAGCACTTCAACACTTCGATATACCGACAGTCAACTTGGCACCGCTGAAGGGACGGCAGCACCGCCCAAATTTCGACGGAATCAAAGGCTTTCTCATAGTCCACATACGCCAGACAAAGTGGCAAATTGTACTCTTCGGACTTCTGTACAATTTGCCGTAGGGTATGTATGTGGTCTATGGTGCTAAAGCCCTTTCGGAAACCGGCTTGTTCGGGAGGCTGGAAGTCGTCAAGTCTGCGCGCGAGACGATTCGTAATGACTCTCGAAAACAGCACGTAGACGCGGCTCAGAAGGGAAATCGGTCTGTAGTTCTTCAAGAGAGCGTTGTCACCTTTCTTGAAGAACAAGACCACCGCACTTCTGCTCCACGCCTCCGGTGTAATGCCACCATGGAGGACGGAATTAAAGAGCTTCTGAAGGACTTCAAGTACCGGTCTTCCACCCGCTTTCAGAAGCTCCGCTGTAATTCCATCCTCGCCTGGGGCCTTGCCGTTTTTAAGGTGCTGGAGAGCCATTCTAATCTCGCTCAGACTGACGTCCGGGATATCTTCGGAATAGTGTCGAATAAGACTCGCTCTTGGATCGTTACTCACACTTGCGTGTGGCTCCAACGATGACGTGTACAGCTGCCCATAGAACCTCTCAATCTCACTCAAAATCTCAGGTGTCCCGGAAACGATGCTGCCACATTCGGTCTTCAGCTTTGACAGTTGGCTCTTTCTGGCAGACAGATCTCTGGCAAAGACTTTGGAGCCTTGGTTCCGCTCGATTGCTTCTTCAATACGAGCTGTATTGAAGTTGCGTAAGTCTCGCCGCATGAATTTGGAGATCTGTCTGTTCAGTTGCCTGTATGCTGTCAAATCTGTTGAAGAATGTAGCCTCATCTCCCGTCTAACAGCCATGAGATTAAGAGTGTGATCGGAGAGTTTTTGTGTTCTTCTGCGGTGGGTCTTGCAGAACTTAGCTCCGACCGCATGGACAGTTTCCACGAGCTTGTCATTCATATCGTCCACTTCATTGCAGTCTTCTAGGCACTGAAAACGGTTTTGTAACTCGAGCTGAAAGGTTTCGGGACTTTGGATTAGAGCACGAGGGGGACGGAGCGTTGACTTCATCAGACGAGACCTCTCCAACTTAACATTTAGGTTCAGTGTGCCTCTAACCATTCGGTGATCGCTGCCGGTTTTCACCCTCGCGATCACTGAGACATCACTGAACAGTTGTCGTCTGGTCGTCATAATGAAGTCAATCTCATTTTTTGTCGAACCGTCGGGGCTCGACCAGGTCCACTTCCTGTGGGGCCGCTTCTTGAAGAAAGAGTTCATCATAAAGAGTCCCTCTTTCTCCATGAAGCCGGCCAGCTGCTGGCCCCTTGGGTTCCGTTGCCCTATTCCAAATTTCCCTACTTTCAGCTCACCGTTCTCTCTTGTGCCTAGTTTTGCATTGAAGTCTCCCATTAACACCGTATATTGGGTTTTGGAGGAATGCATGGCTCTAGAGATATCCTCATACATTTCCTCCACCTCCTCATCGGGGTGTGCCGAGGTTGGTGCGTAAACCTGTATGACCTTCAGCGAATACCGTTTGGTGATTCTGAGTATAAGGTACGCAACCCTCGTCGACACACTCCCGATCTTTACAACGTTGTTAACGAGAGACTTGTGGACGATAAATCCGACACCTCCTTGGGACAGATGGTCGCCCTCCCGGTGATAGAATAAGTTGCCGGATTCGAGGATTACCGTGTCCTCCCCCTCTCTTCGGACTTCGGATAATCCTATAATATGCCAGCGCAACTTGTCTATCTCTTCTTCCAGCTCCACGATCTTCTCGTCAGTCCTCAGGGTGCGTGCGTTGTACGTTGCCAGGTCGAGTCGTCTAAGGTGGCAACCGAACCTCCACCGGAGATTCTTAGCACCCCCTGCCCCGCCGTTACCATGGTCGCCACCGTAGCCAGGAATAGCGGGGCCGCCGGGGACTGGGGGCCGTTTATTATTGTCATTGCTCATGGGGGGTATATTGCCATAGTTGCCACGCTTGGCGAGCGGGTTGGCAACCGCAGTTTTTTTATTGTATTTCTGCCGTTACCAGGAAGATGCTGCTGCCCATCTCCTGCCTGTTTCCCTTTGTCGCCTTTTACGACACCCACGGGAGGATATGGGGTAGTGGATATTCTTGACCGCCACTACACGGCATACCCCGAGTAGTGTGACGTATTTAAGCTGTTACGTTACTTGTTACACGATAATGAAAAGACATCCATAAACCAATCAGCTGTTATAAAGACGCCATTTTTATTCTACTGTTAGATTAGAAGCAGCTTACATTATATTTGGTTTGTTGTTCTTTATTATTTAAAAGAAAAAACTAAATGCAAAAGGAATAATAACAGAAGAATCTAGGCCCGTACTTGGGTAGCATAACAGATGGAAACGACGTTTATTCAAACTTACTCAAGGAACAAAACCTACGAAGACTTCACGTAGACATGAAGCTATATTTCACTATATTCTTTTTAAAATTACTCCCCTCATATATTCTTAAATCATAAATGAGTTGGTTACTGCGTAAAATTGAGTAAATAGAACTATATTATGTTGATACAAGATACTTTGTGGTTTAAGATAGGATCTTATTTTGCGATACTCCTATTGTAAAAATAATTACATGTCCTCTTGTCATATTTTCTGTTCGTAGGTAGGTATCCTATTTTACCACGTTCTCACTTTCGTCTATGCCCGTTCGGGTCGAATTTAGTAATTGATTTTAAACTAACTTCCCGATGAGTAACTAACTCAGAATCGGATGACAATGTAAGATTATTAAAAAACGATGTATATTAAAAAAATCAATATGTACATCATTTAAAAAAATATTTGTTCTGGGGGTCTTATATAGTATGCATTCTTTATAACTCGTATGTCAGCAGTCTATTGTAAGAAGTCAGAATGTGTCAAAAAAGGCGCATATGGCAATGAGGGCTAATAATTTTCTGCTCACCAGATGTCGCTAGTTGGCACTGAGGTAAAGTTTTTTGTTACACAGTGTCATTTAATTGAGAAGTTGGTATTCAAGTGGGTTAACAATCAGTTTCTAGAGTATTATATTAATACACAAAACAATGCCTCAGTGGTTTGCTTTTTAATTTTTTTGCACATCTTTAACTTTTTTTTATTTTTCTACGTTTATGAATATCTGTGGTTTGGTTTATTTATTTTTAATCTTATTAATATAAAATATAGCTAATAGTACAGAAAGAAACAATAAACCTTACATTTTCCAAACAAATTAACTTCCCCGCTATGAAATCTGTCAAATATTATACCTAACTTTCTAGAGGCGCCGCCCTGGTGGCAGAAAAAGTCGTGGATGTGTCATTACATATTTATAATCTATATTAAATAAAAAAGTTCCTACGTCCCATTCGGAAACTGTTTCAAACAGTTTAATTAACACAATGTTGTGTTAGTGCCAACCTTAAAGCATAGTAGTGAAAGTTAGGTGTGGCACAAAAACATGAAAGTAACATTAATGCTATAAAAATGCGGTCATTAGGAATTATCTGAGGGTTTACTCTGAATAATAGAGTAAGAGATCATGTCTTTTCACTAGCCTTTAACCGACGAGCGTGTATGCGTATATATTTGGATGTAAAGGAGGCGAGAGAGTTGTATCATGATCGTGCCAAATGGAAATCCATAGTCTCTGTCTACCCCTCTGCGTGAAAGGCGTGAGTGTTTATGTATGATTAGGAAGGTATGTTCGGTAATTTGGACACGTAGAAAAAATGAATGGGAAGGAGTGACAAAGCAAATTTATGTTGCGGAAGTGAACGGCGGATTCGGCAAGGGACGCTCAAAACGAAAGTTTATCGACAAAGTTGACGATATACTGAGACTAGCAGTCCTCCGCGACTTTGCCCGCGTGGAATATACTACGATTTCATGGGTTTTAATTTTTTAACGCGGAACCCTAAATCTTTTTCTAAAATAAAAGTATTCTAAGTTACTCCTTATAACATCAGCTATCTGCCAGTGAAAGTCCCGTCAAAATCGGTCCAGCCGTTCAGTGGATTAGTCGGAACCGGAACAAACCGACAGACAGACAAACATTTTAAAAATTGATTTTTTGTTATTAGTACCATATATACTGTCATATGTGTTTAGTAAAAAGCTGATATTTTAACATTACAAACAGACACTTCAATTTTATTTATTTGTATAGAATGTATATAATAGATGGGACAAATTAAGAGTACCCTTAATTGACTTGCATGTATGAGTATGGATGTAAAAGATGGGAGGAAGGTATTACAAGTTCGTGCCAAACGGAAGTCCGTAGTCCTTGCCTTCCCTTTGGGCAGCGTTGCCTAGTCTAGGGATTTTTCCGTAGATCTACGGAACTTCGGAATTTAAGTTAAAACCTACGGAATTTTATTTCCATGTTAATTTTTTTGTACTTCACACTCCTTTCAGAATTATTAAATTTTTATAAACTACAAAACAAAACATTTTTATTAAATTTTTAAAAATGTTTTCGTGGTAATTTTTGTTTACTTGATTAAATTAGCGATCATTTCTAAAAAAAAACTATGAGGTAAGGTATTTCCAAATTGTTTAAAGTCTATACGTATTTTAATTTAATAAATATTATTTTTTCACAAAGGCGTTGAAACTCGGAACTGAAAAAAGATGTCATTCTCTCTATCTTACTGCTGTCTGTATAAAAAACATTTTTACTTATAAATATCTGCAACAATATGCAGATCTACGGATATTTTGAAATAGCGTCTACGGAATTCTACGGAATTTTTTTTATACCAATCTACGGATTTGGAAAAATTCGAGTTGGTAACACTGCCTCTGGGTAACCGACGTGAGAGGTTATACATATGTATGTATATATGTTCAATAATACAATGTACACTAAACTACTATATACTTACTTACTACAGTGTAATATGCACATTACGTTTGAGTGCCTAAATCTTTGGCCTAAATTTTCCTTTTTTTATACCCAGCTAAACAAAACATACAATTTGGCATTATGGCCTCGGCATTCTATTATCGAAACAAAATCCTAAACAGAAATAAAACTAAGCAACATCCGCATTTATTTCTGCTTGCTATACCAGGATGACGTGTCGAAAATTCCATCAGCATAAAGAAGGATCTGACTACATACACTGTTAGGCGCGGAAATATTTTCCCGCCTTATTGGAAATCTCTTCGCGTGTTTTATGTATAATCGTTTGGCATGTTTTCTTTTAAAGAATTTAGTCTATGATTATATTCCATATAGGGATTTTGACAGTTATGTGTTCTTATTATTTTTTCCAGAAATATGGAAGTAATCTATACATTAAATATATAAGGTTTTTACTCCGCTGCGAACTCGCACGCGACGAGGTTTCTCTGTCATTTCCCTGTCAAACTTCTACGAAATCTACGACAGGCAATAAAAAGATGTAGGTTCTTATGTTTTATTTTTTTATAATTAACCAAGCTTAGTTTATGTTGCCAACACAGGAAAAGAATAATGTCTTAATAAAGCAAAATAATAATTAATTTTGCATTACCTAAACTAACTCAGCACATTTTCTTAAACAAGAAACACAAGGCAAAGGAATTTGAAACAGCATTATTCGGTAATTACCGCCGTCAAAGTATCAACAGATGGCGCTTACATTAAATCTCAATTTAAGACATTGCCGCCATGTTTTTTTCGATTCCCTCTAAAATATTCGTGAAATTATAAATAGATATTTATATAAATATTACCTAAGTAGTGTTTAAATTAATAATGATTTGTAAATTTACATGAATACATCATTATACACATAAAATTATATCTACTAATTATGAAATTTATTGCATTTATTTTATTTTGAAAGACATTATCACAAGGCGAACACTAATCAGCCAGTTATTTTTTGTAGAAGTAAAAGAGTAACATACGAGCAGTCCATCTGATGGTAAGTGGATGCTGTGGCCCATAGACATCTATCATTGATTACAATTCTAATTCGAAACGGACTGTCATCCGTAAAGACTAAGACGGAATGCCTCATGTCCAGTAAAAAGGGTTTCCGGTTCTCTACACTCACCATATGAAACATAGCAGCACTAAGCTGCCATTTTACGCTGGTATTCTGTGAGAGCGTGGTCCTTCCCCGGTCGAGCCGACCCATTCGTACTACAACCGTAATATATTTGCAATGTGGCTCTTTCTCTTTCCCTCCTTCTCTTTATTAGCGAAGCTAACAATCCAGAACGTCTCTACCGAACTTGGCCTCGTTTTCACATTTATGTTTTTGGTACGTTTGGTATCCTTACACGGATTCGCACCACTTGACAACGAGAGCTAAATAATCTGTCCCTCGTCAAATATAGCTAGTTGGGACTGAGGTGAAGTTTTTTGTTGCACAATGTCATTTAAATGAGCCATTTAGTTTTTAATAAAAGATAAATTATTAATAAATAATTTATAATGTAAAATTTTGTACAACCGACTTCAATATAAATTATTAAGAATAACTCAAAAACTATTGGTCAGACCTTGATCAAATTTATATGGGACCACACGTGGAGCACCGGCTTTCAAACAGAATCACCGAAATCGGCTTACCCAGTAAAAAGTTATGAGGTAACACACATTAAAAAAAACATACAGTCGAATTGAGTACTGGCTCCTTTTTTAAATCGGTAGAAAATAGAGATAATTAGTTTTCAATAAAAGTTTATCAGTTATATATAGTTAGATACACAAAACAATGCCTCAATGATTGCTCTTTCAAGTTTTGCATATATTGACTTCTTTTAAAAATTTTCTACTTTAAAAAATAAAAATCCATAGTTTAGTTTATTAATTTCTAATCTAATTCTGGTCTTTGCACGGGTGATTTTTGAATCTCGACGACAGCCCCTCCTACCGGATCCAATCGTGAATCGTTTAGACTTTAGACTTTAGATCATCCAGGGACCCATTCAAGCACGCACAAAAAATTTCATCAAAATAGGTCGAACCGTTTTCGAGTTTTAACCAGACTTGTTTTTATATAGAATAAGTGTGACAAACGAGCACACAGTCCACCTGATGGTAAGTGATTGCTGTGGCCCATAGACATCTACATCTATCTTCGTTTGCGAATTAAACTGCAGATACGTTGTCAGCCGTGAGGACTATGATGGAATGCCTCTTTTCCAGTAAAATGGGTCTCCGGTTCTCTACACTCACCATACGAAACACAGCAGCGTTAAGCTGCTATTTTACGTTGGTATTCTATGAGAGCGTGGTCCTTCCCCGGAAGAGCCGACCCATTCGTGCTACAACTATATATAGAGATAACCAATATTACAGATAGAAATATTAACCTTTACATTTTCCGAACAAATTAACTTCCCCGCTATGAGATCTGTCAAATATTACACCTAATTCCAGTGGCGACGCCCTGGTGGCAGAAGAAGTCGTGGATGCCCTCATTAATATTCACGCTTCAGTTTTACTGTATTCTATTAAAGGACGATCACTGCCAAACTTGAACGACAATAAATTAGAGACGGATTGCGTGTTTTTCAGCGGCAAGGCGCAGTGTGGTCGATACTCAGGAGATATCGCCGCCTGGCGTGCTGTTTGCAATGTAGTGTGGCCAGAATACTTACCACAGTCCTTTTATTCGTGGTTTTATATTTGTAATTCAATTCCGAAAATAAATCCTAAACATTCAGTACTAAGATCCATACAAGATAATTTCATCACAAGTAAAAATGTTTGTGTGAATACTGTGTTGAATATTTGTGTGTGTGTGTGTATGTGTGTGTTTGAGTGGGTCTCTGGATAGTTTACATTCACAATATAGAAAGTGGAATCGGTAGATGGCTCTGTTATCGAGACCCGGAAATCACACGTGCGAAACTGGCACAGATTGCTAGTTTATGATAAAATTTGTCCCAACATTTAATTTCAATCTAGTCACCCTAATCGGCAACTGTTCTAACATGTACGGGACGAATTTTAGAGGTTAATTCATTGAGTTTATAAGAAAACAGAACCGCGCATTTTCAGTTAAACGAAAAGTTACCCCAATCGTTTTGTCAAAAGTTGGAAAATGTTGTTCGAAAAGAGAATTTCACTTCATACACATCTTACGTAGAATAATTAGCTAACTCTGTTGTGTTTCGTATAGTGAGTGTAGAGAACCGGAGACCCTTTTTACTGGAAACAAGGCATTTGATCTTAGTCCTCACGGGTGACAACGCATCTGCATTTTGATACGTAATCGAGGATACATGTAGATATCTAAGTGCCACAGCAACCACTTACCATCAGGTAGACTGTATGCTCGTTTGTCAACCTATCCTATAAAAAATGTATATATATATATATAATATATATATATATATATATATATATATATATATATATATATATATATATATATATATATATATATATATATAGCTAAGGTCACCACAGATCTAATGAAAAAAAACTCCAAACTCATAATTTTTTTATAGGATAAATGTGACAAACGAGCACACAGTCCACCTGATGGTAAATGGTTGCTGTGACCCATAGACATCCACATCTATCCTCAATAAAGAATCAAAATGCAGGTGCCCATGAGGACCTGAAATTATTTAATAGAATTAGGCGTTACTTTATTTAAATCTATTATATCAAAGGTAAAATTACAGCCTATATATACTTTCCACCTGTCATTTCTTAGAGGGTTTTAGGGCAAGGCAGTGTCCGCCTTCACATGTCGAAATATTATTTTTTTCTTATTTCTCAGACATGAAGGTTGTCTCACGATATTTTCCTACCATTTATTTTATATAGTGAATATTAATACTATAATCATCATAACGCGAGTTCGCACTATATCTGCTTCTCTATGAACCTGTCCAGTATCGGGACTGCCCCAAGAAATTTCAATATGAAATAAGCTATGCCCTTGTACAAAATATTTTTTTATTTGTACATTGTAACATTATTTTCATCATCATCATCATCATCATCATTACAGCCCTTCATAAGCCCACTGCTGACCGTAGGCCTCTACGAGGAATCCCACAAAACACGGCCCCGAACCACCTGCATCCATTGACTTCCTACATGTCTTACCAGGTCGTCACTCCATCTAATGGGGGGACCGCCCTACACTTCCACTACCGGTACGAGGCTGCCACTCGATAACCTTTCTTCCCCATCAGTTGTCGCTTCTCCGACCTATATGGCCGCCCCATTGCCACTTCAGCTTACTAATCGGGCAAATTTCGGGAAATTACGACACATCTTCTCGTCAAGCATACCTGAAAACCTCAAAACTAGATTGTACAACCAGTGCGTGTAACCTATGGATCTGAGACATGGTCCTTCACTACTGGCCGTATAAGAAAGTTCAAGGTCGCTCAGTGAGAAATGAGGATATCCGCAGTAGAACCAGACTAACCGACATAGCCTAACGGATTAAAAATGATAAATAAATAAAATAAATTTAAATAAACTGAGTTCTTTGTTTTGCACTCTTAAATTGCAGTTTAAATATGTTATTAATGTCATCATTTTAACATATTATACTTTAAGTTGTCAACTGGTCTCTCGGAAACGGAATTAGAAGAAATTTTATTTCAATTTAGATGAGGTTATAAAAAATCAAAGTACGTATTATGCATTGTTACCTCTACTTTAACTAGAAGTAGAAAAAAATTCTAAGCACCGTTCTTTGTCTAACAAACAATTTTGTGGTAAAATGTCGTGGCTGATTAGTAATATCTTAAGTTTGGCTTTGCGGAAAAAATACTGCATGCTAAAGACTGCAGTATTACAATACTAGGCTAATGTAAAGTTAGGCAGAATGACCTATTTACCTTTGCCTCTAGACACGGAGAAAATGGCTGCAGAAAATCAGGTCGCTGACGTTACGAGTTGTCATTAACATACTGCTAGCAGTCAACTTTGTTTTTAATATAGTCTTTTACTATGTTAATATTATGTTTTTGTTTTGAAGAGGAAGGTGGTTTCTACATGGTAAAATCAAGCTGCAGTTATATTATGGTTGTAGCACGAATGGCCCGGCTGGCCGGGGAATAAACACATTCTCACATGATACCAGCGTGAAATAGCAACTTAGTTGCCTGTCGTGTTTCGTATGATGAGAGAATCTTTCTAAAAGGCCGGAACGCTTCCCCTGGTGTTGCGGTTGTTCATGAGCGGCGGTAGTCACTTACCATCAGGTGAGCCGCATGCTCGTTTGCCCCCTCTGCTATAAAAAAACCGGAGACCCTTTTGGTACGACTTTCCATTGACGTCCGTCGAGTTGGGGGTTGATATTTTTATTACAGAAAGGTTACATTATTATAAGCATACACGCACAGTTTCAACATTCGGGGACACGTACTTTTTGAGAAAAAAAAATTGAAAATCAACTATTTTGCAATATTTATGTCAATTCCTACAGTAAAACTGACGCCATTTTGTATTGTTATTGTCAGTAGGAATGTCGATTCTTTCCGAAAAATATCGATTTTTTAAATAGATTCGAATTGTAAGCTGATGTATCGATTCCCAAAAAATCGATTTCTAAAATATCTATATTTTTTCATGTTTGCATTTATAATGTAAATATAAATCCATTTTATCACATCAATCAAAAACAAAAAAAATCAATCAATATCGGTCGAGCCATTTTCGAGTTTGTGCAACACTAACGGACAGGAATTGATTTTTATATATGGAAATTTATCTCAAAGTGATTCACATCATAACACTGAACATGATTTGAGTACTACCCCTGTAGTATTACCCCTGGTTCGGAAAATAACACGTCCTGGGAAGAATCATCAAGAAACCCAGTGGGACTTTGTGTTCAAAGTAAAGGATATACAACAAAACTATTTAAGAAAATTATTTAAGAACCAGCTTGGAAGCGACCACATCGTTCCCGGGCGATATTATCAACCATGTATTATTATAACAACCTTTATAAAGAGATTCTGTTTAATAAAAAATATTTCAACTTGGTAATAGAGAGACTTTGTATATTTCTGGAACTTTGTTGTAATATCAGATACAGTCCCGAGTTTTTTACGTGGTAGAGCCATGCTGCAGCTATATTAATAGTATAGTTGTAGCACGAATGGGTCGACTCGACCGGGGAAGAACCACGCTCGCACAGAATACCAGCGTAAAATAGCAGCGTAATGCTGCTGTGTGCCGTATGGTGAGTGTAGAGAACCGGAGACCCATTTTACTGGAAGAGACGCATTCCATCTTAGTCCTCAAGGCTGACAACGCATCTGCATTTTAAAATAACGAAGACAGATGTAGATGTCTATGGGCCACAGCAACCACTTACCATCAGGTGGATTGTGTGCTCGTTTGTCACTCTTATTCTATAAAAAAAGAGTAGAGAATTGCTTGATTTTTTTTTCTACGTGAACATCTCACTATACATATGTACTGTATTCTCCAAGACTTTCAGTGATTTTTGAAAATCAATATTGTAATTTCATCATTCACCGCAACGCGTGATGTCTTTCTTTTTGTATGCCTTTGACGTATAAATTATGTATTTTGCACACATCGAACGTGAAGCGAAAATGATCCACTCAACTTAAATCACATCCACCGGTTTTATATTGCACTTATATAATAAAAAAGGACACCAATAGCAAGAGAAGATTTCAATGAATACTTCTGACGTAGTTATAAGATTGTTTATTTCGAATATTATGAAAAAAAAAGTTAATTGAAAATAATTGAAAAACACTTGGACGTCAGTTTTTCGGTATGCATATGAAAACAAGATATCTTTCGAAAAACTGAACTTATCACTTTGATTTTTTTATTAGCCTTTTGAATTGCGCTATTGAAATCCGTCACGTTCGCGGTGTGCATTTTTTTACCCTTAAGAGAGAACTAACAAATATCACAATTGCAATGTCGTGTAAATAGTTACATTAAAAACTTGATCCCCTTTTTTCCACCCTTAGTGGTAGAATTTTTCCTTCTTGAAATTGACACGGTACCTCCCTTAAACTATAACCTATGTAATAAAAATATAATCATCAAACTTGGTTCACAGTTGACGAAGATATCGTGTAACATACATACATACATACAGTAAAAATGTAAACCTCCTTTTTTGAAGTCGGCTAAAAACAGTGTAGTGTCAATCGAGTGGCAGTGCAAGAATATCTCCTATCCTGGCAACAGATGGATAGAAATCAGGAGATGGGCAGCAGCGTCTTCCTAATAACGACTAAAAATAAAAACCTGCGGTTGCCAACCCGCTTGCCAAGCGTGGCAACTATGGCAGTGTCCAGTATCTATACAATCAGCGCTTTCTGATGCGTGATGTATCAGGCAGAACATATTGGAGAGGGCAGATCGTATTGAGAAAGCTCTCAATTTTATTAGGATATTAGTAAGACGCTGGTCCACAATTAAAAAGTTAAATAAAACTGTGGTTGCCAACCACGCAACAACAGCAAAATATTCCTTCTATGAGACAATCTATAGGGGAGGCTTTTATTCAACAGTAAACTTATCATAGGCTTTAATCGTAATGTTAAATACAGTGTAGGAACTTGAAACTGGCCAAAATACTAACCGTCCACGACAATAACAAAAAAAAGTTTTATGGCGGGAAAATTTCTATGTAAATGGAGCATTTTATATTCCATCCGGGAACCAATACGCCTAGTAAACAAGACAGTAAGCCTAGCCAATGTTACTCCAGGCGCCAGTCGGTCTACGATCGATCTTCCAGGCTTCTCCCCGGTATAGTAACCCTACGGCACCGTTTCCCGTTTATAATAGGGTAGGGCTCCGCTGTGCACAATTAGTTCAAATTTCTAAATAATTGTTATAGTGTTCGTTTTTTTATTGAATAAGGACCTCCAGCGAACACACAGTCCACCCGATGGTAAGGGGATAATGTGGTGCGCCCCATAAACATCTATATCAATCCTCGATTCAAAATCAAATTTATTGTCACCCCTCAGGACTAAGATAGAATGCCTCGTTTCCGGTAAAAAGGGTCTCCAGTTCTCTACACTCACCATACGAAACAGAGCAGCATTATTTACGCTGAAATTCTGTGAGTGCGTGGTCCTACCGATCGAGTCGACCAATTTGTGCTACAACCATAATATAGCTGCAGCGTGGTTTTTATAAATACAATTATTTTAGGCTGGTTTACTTAAACAGAGCACGGATATCGATAGAGCGATCATTTTGATGGGTATGTGGTATCCGATGCGAACGACACGTGAAAAATTAATGATCAGAGACCCATCGGTTTGATTAATAGCGTTCTGGGGCTAGCGGTCGGCTCATTTGAATATTTTTGTCGTAAACAGCACGTGTGGGGGAGGGTTTTTGCCATGGTAAAAGGTTTATTCGCCTAATTTGTTAAGTCAAGTGCGCACTGAGAGCACTGGTTGCTCGCAGACCAGACGATCAATTTAATTATTATCACGTACTTAATTTAAAAAAAAGATCTGATATGCCTACTTTATTCAAAATACAGGGTTATTTTACAATAACCGGACCAAATTTGCAGAGAAGGTTCAGAATTACTAATATATGCAAATGGCAAATTAATTTTAAATAATTTAAAATTAAAAATTTTGCACAACCGACTTCAATATAAGTTATTAAGAATAACTCAAAAACTATGTCATACCTTGATCAAATTTATATGGTACCACGTGAGAAGCACCAGCTTTCAAATAAAAAAGAATCATCTAAATCGGTTCACCCAGAAAAAAGTAATGAGGTAACCAACATAAAAAATATAGTCGAATTGAGTACCTCCTCCTTTTTGAAGTCGGTAGAAAAATATAGTGAAATTCAAAAGGCTTCCTAAGGATTAAAATCTAAAGCTAATAAAGAAATCAAAGTGATAATCTTTGTCTTTGTTTTTAGTAAACCAGCCTTTAAAGCTAAAGCTAAAGCTCTTAAAATTCTAAATGAGGTGCAAAACGAGTAAATCATTTTGATTTGCTTAATCATGATGATCATCATTACAGCCCTTCACAAGTCCACTGCTGAACGTGGACCTCCCCCAGGGAATGCCACAAGGCACGATTCTGAGCCGCATGCGTCCGTCGACTTCCTATATGTCTTACCAGGTCGTTACTCCATCTAGTAGGACTCCCTACACAAAAATAAATAAATAGTAATGAACATAAATCAACTCTATTATAATATGAAAATGAATTCATACTTTGCATCATTTAGTATAATCATTTCTTACTTGATTGTTGAGTGTAAATTTGACATAAGTGTAACGGTTTAGAAAAATAAATAAATAAACAGGTGTGATATTTCATTAAATTAAATTACATAAAAGAATGTTAATATTTGGCTGCATTTAAAAGTTTTGCAGAGAAATAAATAATACAAATATTACTTCTACATACACATATACAAAAGTGTAATTAGTATAAACATTTAGTTACATATCTGTGAACATATATATATATAATTAGATTAGTATATACATATTATAATAAATCCAAAGAATAGTTAAATTGTACCGTCCATAATATATTTTGTTTATATAACTGAAAAAACCTTTAATAGGCCTTACATTTAAGCTGTATACTTTAAGTGCTTAAAATTGTTAAATCGCTGTTGGTTTTTTAAATAAATAAAAAAAAATATGCATGGACGTATAAATAACGTCCATGGTGATAAGTTCAATTTTTCGAAATATATCTTGTTCACATCCACACCGACCAACTGACGTCCAAATGAAATTATTTTCAATTAATGATTTCTTATATTTACGCGAACACTACACATTTAAATAAAACTAATTTTACGGATTTTTTCGCGTATATTAACTTATTTTTATCTTCCCGACGTTTCGGGTGCTTTCCAGCACCCGTGGTCACGGGGGACTGAGGTGTTTGACGTCCTGCTGTCATAGTTAGCCCGGCTACCTTCAGTTTTTTAATATTAATTTTTGGTTCGATTTACGCAGAATGAGCTTACAGTATCTTGAGGTCTAGCAGTGGTATACTTGGGTTTGGATTTGATTTTATTAATTATGGGATCCCAAGCAGATGGCAGCACCCATCCATCTTCTCTATTGAAATTAGGATGTTTTTTAATTTCAATAGCCTCGCGAATCATCCTTGGGAGGAATCGGTGTTCTTTTGCGAGGATTTGTGGTCTATCAAATCTAATGTAATGGCGGGGACGATCTTGAACATGTTCACAAACTGCAGACTTCCCGATACGTCGGTGCTTCACGTCAGCTATATGTTCTTTAACGCGGGTTTTTATAGATCTTTTTGTTTGTTCTATGTACGAGAGACCACATTCACAATCCATCTTGTACACTCCTGCATCTTGTAGAGGGATATGACACTTGACGGATGGTAAAAATTGACCAATCTTCTTCAGCGGCTTGAAGTATGTTTTAATGGAAGCTCGCTTCAAGATGTAGCCAACCTTGTCTGTGACTCCTCTGACATAGGGTAGTATAGCAGGCACACGCTCGACTGTGGCTGGCTTCACTCGGTCACTGTGACGTAGGCGCGGGACCCGAAGCTTGTTGTCTTGCAGTACTTGCTTGACGTGCTGAAGCTCGGCGGCCAGATGTTTTCTGTCACAGATCCCTCGTGCTCTCTGAAACAAAGATTTTCCCACGGTAGCTAACTGTGAAGGATGATGGTGCGAATCACCATTTAAATATCGGTTGGTATGGGTATTTTTTCTGTACACATTATGACCAATAGTGTTATCAAGATTTCGGATGACTAAAACATCTAGGAAAGCTAAAGTATTGTTTGCCTCTAACTCCATTGTGAATTGTATTTTAGGGTTTATGGAATTAAGGTGGTTTAAAAATGCAGTTACTTTGTCAGATGGTAAAATTGTGAAAGTATCGTCTACGTACCGCTTGTAGAATCTTGGATTTACAGGAGCATTAAGAAGGGCTTTCTCCTCAAAGTCCTCCATGAATATGTCGGCGACTACGGGAGATACAGGTGGGCCCATTGCCACTCCGTCTACTTGCATGTAGAACTCTTCTTTCCACAATAAATAGCCAGATGTAAGGCAGTGTTTGAGTAATACTGCATATTCTGTGGGCATGTTGTTATCTTCTAGCTTTCTAGTAACAATTGAGATGCAGTCATCAATAGGTAGGCATGTGAATAGTGACTGAACATCAAAACTGACCATAGTTTCATTGTCAGCGAGATGTAGGTCTTTTATCTCACTAACAAAATGGTATGAATCCTTTGTGTGTGCTCTGGTATGTCCTCTTAGTGGTGACAGTATTTTTGCCAAGTGTTGAGCCAACTTATAAGTTGGTGAATCGATCTGGCTTACTATAGGACGTAGTGGAGCGTTTGGTTTGTGTATTTTCGGTGACCCATACAATCTCGGTGGTTTGGCACATGATGGTATTGTCGAATTCACGTCGAGATCTAATTTTTCGGAGTATTTCTTTATTAAATCAGTAGTTGTTTTAAGTGTATTAGTTGTAGGGTCTATTTTGACCTTTTTGTATGTACTTACGTCCGCTAAAAGTTGTTGTATTTTGGAATTATACTCTGATAATATCTAATAATGGACACGTCTGATAATATATAATAATGGACACGTCAGAGTACAGTACAATACTTTAGCTTTCCTAGATGTTTTAGTCATCCGAAATCCTGATAACACTAGGTCATACTGTGTACAGAAAAAATACCCATACCAACCGATATTTAAATGGTGATTCACACCATCATCCTTCACAGTTAGCTACCGTGGGAAAATCTTTGTTTCAGAGAGCACGAGGGATCTGTGACAGAAAACATCTGGCCGCCGAGCTTCAGCACGTCAAGCAAGTACTGCAAGACAACAAGCTTCGGGTCCCGCGCCTACGTCACAGTGACCGAGTGAAGCCAGCCACAGTCGAGCGTGTGCCTGCTGTACTACCCTATGTCAGAGGAGTCACAGACAAGGTTGGCTACATCTTGAAGCGAGCTTCCATTAAAACATACTTCAAGCCGCTGAAGAAGATTGGTCAATTTTTACCATCCGTCAAGTGTCATATCCCTCTACAAGATGCAGGAGTGTACAAGCTGGATTGTGAATGTGGTCTCTCGTACATAGAACAAACAAAAAGACCTATAAAAACCCGCGTTAAAGAACATATAGCTGACGTGAAGCACCGACGTATCGGGAAGTCTGCAGTTTGTGAACATGTTCAAGATCGTCCCCGCCATTACATTAGATTTGATAGACCACAAATCCTCGCAAAAGAACACCGATTCCTCCCAAGGATGATTCGCGAGGCTATTGAAATTAAAAAACATCCTAATTTCAATAGAGAAGATGGATGGGTGCTGCCATCTGCTTGGGATCCCATAATTAATAAAATCAAATCCAAACCCAAGTATACCACTGCTAGACCTCAAGATACTGTAAGCTCATTCTGCGTAAATCGAACCAAAAATTAATATTAAAAAACTGAAGGTAGCCGGGCTAACTATGACAGCAGGACGTCAAACACCTCAGTCCCCCGTGACCACGGGTGCTGGAAAGCACCCGAAACGTCGGGAAGATAAAAAAATAAGTTAATATACGCGAAAAAATCCGTAAAATTAGTTTTATTTAAATATTTTCAATTAAGTTTTTTTTAAATAAAACTAGTTTAACGGATTTAATCGCGTATATTAACTTATTTTATATTCCCGACGTTTCGAATATTTTACAGCACCCATGTTCACGGTGGGGACTGAGGTGTTTGACGTCCCAATGTCATAGTTAACCACGGCTACCTCCAGATTAAAAAAATATTAATTTTTGATCCGATATACGCAGTATGAACTTACAGTATCTTGAAGTCTTGCAGTAGTATGCTTGGGTTGGGATTTAATTTTATTAACTATAGGATCCCAAGCAGATGGTAGCACCCAGACATCTTCTCTGTTGAAATTAGGATGTTTTTGATTTCAATAGTATTTGTAGTATATATAGTATAATATAGTATTCGTATCTTCAGAAACTGCAGTAATGGTAGTACATATTATTTATATCATTATTAATATATTTGAACTTAAGTTTAAAATTTGGCTACTCTTTGAAAGATAACCCTGTATATTCTGGATCGCCCGTATCATTATATCAGCATCATTTCCATGCATCAGTCCATTACAACCTATAAAAGTCCACTGTTAAACATAGTCATTCACCGTAAATTTCGTCATAGGAGAATTACTAGTGGCCACGCTTGGCGGGCGGGTTGGCAACCGCAGTTTCTTTAATTATTTGAGTTGTTCAGGAAGAAGTTGCTGCCCACCTCCTGTTTCAGTTCCCGTTACCACTTAGGACCCCCACGCGACAATTTATGGTAGTGGATATATCACCACCGTCACCACTACACGATTCAGATTTGTTTGACCACAAATCCTTACGAAAATCATCCTTACGAAATATTTGTTGTTTTTACGATAAATTAATCCCTAAGGAATTGTAGTTCTTGTTTTAAAATATCATAATAGTTTAAATGTGTACGTATCCGGATATTAACTATAAATCAGTTAGATTTTGTTAATCATCATCGACTGACTGTTGGGTTAAGGTGTCGGCAAAATCTCTCAAAAATTAAAAATATATGTGTATACATTTTTAAAAAGGTTACTGGCAAAAGTACTAGTTGTATGAGCCCATTACTATGGAGTGTAGAGTACAAGGAGAACCGTCTTATAAGGGGCGAAAGTTGAAAAAGTTTCCTACTATTTACTGAAAATAGAGGTTCCAAAACCTACCACAATAGCGCTGGCGTCTGAAAAACTACGATATGAATATAGGTGTGAACGGAGTGAAGTCAGCTGAATTCAAATATTTAAAAAAATTCATGACTAGAGTAGTTAGTATTTTACTAATGCCAATATACAAAATCCCAACTATTTAAGTAGTACAAAACCAAGCGGATTGGTCGGTCCTTGTTTATTTCTCCATCTTATTCTAATTACTTTTGGCGCTTTTTTTAAATTTATCCTATGCTACTGTAGCGCCACCCTTATTGGACACGTTTTTAGGGATACTTTTCATATATGGAGTCCTCCTTCTCTCTACACTCCATACCCATTACCTATAGTAATTTTTTTATTAGGTAATGGGCTCATACAAATGTATGAGCTGCCAGTAACCTTTTTAAAATTTATAAACATAAAATATTAAGAAAGAAGTGAAAAAAGAAAACTCTATTTTCTTAGAGTAATTAAATACATACTCGTAGTACATTACATAAAAAGTAAAAACCGACTTCAAATTGTTAAAATAGAAGTTATTTATTTGCTACCCTTGAGGTGGAATTTTTTCTCCAAATTTATATGAGACCACTCTTAAAGTATAACCTATTTAATAAAAAATAATCATCAAAATTGGTTCATTTCAAAAAACATAACAAGAAAAAGGAGGAGCCTTTTTGAAAACGGTTAAAAAGAAGTCCGCTGATTTATTCAAGCGCAAAAGCAAATACATTTTGCATCCTGTTATTATGGAGGAACATAAAGTCCCGCCTGATTCTATTACAGATTGTATGTCATAGACAACCAATAGAGACAGTATACGAGCGTGCGTGCTCTGGCAAACCTGGCCCGTGCTGTTTACACTCACTAATACACTCTACTACAGATTGTTCAGTAGATCATTAACTTATACGTACTGTTTGCATTCATCAACGATGAAATCTTTGTAAAGTTGAATTATAAAAATTACATATGTGCAGGTCACATGCGGTTAAAGTGAAACCTTTAGAAAAAACAGTGTATACTGTATTCCATCTCATTCTCTCGCATTATATAGATGTATATTTGTCTCTTTTCAGTGTCGCTTTTTCGTTTCATTGAGTTTCTAATCCCAACGATTCTAAAAAAGTTTTCACCTCAAAAACTTATTTATCGGTCAACAGTGATTCATAAATGTGAGTAACAAAAAAGAGTTATCACCTATGTTAGTGCTTAATGAATAACTTTATACAGGAATATATATATTAATAGACGATAATAACGTAGATAGAAAATATCAAGAACTTTTTTATGGTACTGTCGTAAAATACGTTCATAGTGAGCGTTGCGAACATTGCATAACTAACTATACTAAATTTCAAGTGTATAATTTTTCAAATTTCGGGTGTATATTTTCAAATTTCAAATTTCGGGTGTATAGTTTCAAAGATATCGTGATGTTTCAGTCGGTCAGTCAGTGATGTTCACCTATGTTAGTGCTTAATAAATAACTTTGTTAATAAATTCTTCCGCGTCTTCGTTTCTTCTTCCGGGGTTCGTGCAATCTATGATTGTAAACTGCCTCCACGATGAAGGAGAAACTCCTAGTGTGGGGGTAACTTTTTTAAAGACTAAAAAAAGACTAAGCAGTAATAAAAGATTCAGTTACTTGCCAGTTTACAGCATGAGCTAATATGCATAAATCGTATTTATGTGTTGTTTTGTTAAATTTGCTGTATTAGACAAGTTTTCTGTTTAGCAGCGTTTCAAATGTTGCATCTATATCATGCTTATGACGTATTAATGTGCCGTAGTATACGTACTTAATAAATAACTTTGTTGCAGTAATTTGGCACATGTTATGAGTATTTTCTTGCATAATAATTATATTTGATTATGTTATGTGTTGCTATTATTGATATTTACATCATATTAACCTTTTTTTAAGTCTACTGTTGGACCTATCAAAATATTTGTCCATATCACTACAATGGACAGGCAGGTTTGTACAGATAATAGCGCTCCTCGTCACAAGCTCGTGGATCCGAATTCCGAATACGACATTTTTGGACAATTTTTTTCGCTTTAGTCAGTTTTTTCTTTTATAGGATAAGGGTGACAAACGAGCACACAGTCCACGTGATGGTAAGAGGTTGCTGTGGCCCATAGACATCTACATCTATCCTCTATTCCAAATCAAAATGTAGATGCGTTGTCACCCGTGAGAACTAAGATGCCAGGCCTCATTTCTAGTAAAAAGGGCCTCCGGCCACCTGCACTCACCAAGCGAAACGCAGAGGTAAGCCTCGACTTCACGCTGGTTTTCTGTGAGGTCGTTGTACCACCCCGGTTCGAGCCGGCCTATCCGTGCGACAGCAAAAGCTGCCGCGTGGCTCTACCACTGTTTTTGGAACTGCCTCATCATTCAATCAGTAGGATGCCCCCTTTTCAGATTATGGCACATTTGCCTTCATTTTACTTGATCTTTACCATATCGTTATAGCCCTTCGGATGACTTCAGCTGAATAAAGGTATCCTCCAAGGGAGGTCACAAAACACAATCATGAGCCACCTATATCCATCGATTTCCTGAATGTCTTATCAGGCCGCCGTACAATTTGCTTATCAACACGAGAATCTTTCTCCGCCATCGGTTGTCGCTGTTTCGAGCTATACAGATCGCCTATTGAAAATTCAGCTAACTAAACCGTTGAGCTGTCGGTTACTCTGGGTCTACTGCGGATATCCTAATTCCGAATTCTATCAAACAGTGAATTTCCGAGCATAGCTCGTGGAGCGACCTAGAGCTTCTTAATACGATCAGTAGCGAAGGACCACGCCTCAAATCACTGACAACACGCACTTTTTGTACATTTTTCTTTTCAAGTTTTTATGAATACGTACTTAATCATCCTTCAATTCATCCATCCATTACGGCCAATAAAAGTCCACTGCTGGACATAGGTCACCCTCATAGAGTGCCTCAAAGGGATTTCGCCATTGATGTCACGATTGGCAGAAGGGTTGGCAACCGCAGTTTTTTATTATTTTGAATTGTTCTAAAGAAATTCAGTTTCCTTCTGTACAATAAGATTACTATAATCTAAATCACTTCTATAGTTAGCGCATATACTGCTGCTTTTGCAAGTCAAGTACACATAAATTATGTAAAGAGGTACTAAACAGTAATAAAAGATTTAGTTACTTGCTAGTCCACATATTAGTCTATTGATTAGTAGCGTTCGAACGGTGCCTAAATCGTACTTATATGTTGTTTAGTTGAATAAGACAAGTTTACTGTTTATCGGCGTTTCATATGCATCTATAACATGCTTATGACGTATTAATGTGCCGTAGTTAAATTTACCAAATTGGTGATATATTGAGGACTAGTGACCAAACCCGGCTTCGCGTGGATAGGCTCTATTAATGAACTGTTCTTTTTATTTACATTTTTAATTAATAAAATGAATTAATGAGAAACACTTTACTGATGTTCCTTTTTGACAACAAAATCATTAAATTCTTCTCCTACTGTCGCCGAATAATTGCTCAAACAAAATGTAAAGGCTTGTTCAAATACTTTTAAATTCCATAGAGTACTGCCAAAAGATATCGTTAAATATTTTAAAACTATTGATGTTAAGAAAACGGCAGACTTATGGGGAATTTCCGTTAAAGTTATTTTATCTATAATAGATATATTAGCACCTTATCTAGTCACTATATTTAATACAAGCGTCGAATCTGGTGTGTTTCCTGATTTGATGAAACATAGTAAAGTCATACCTTTATTTAAATCTGGTAGTACATTAGACCCTGCCAATTTTAGACCAATTTCTGTACTACCAACGTTTAGTAAAATTTTTGAAAAAATAATTTTGGATCAGATGTTAAGTTTCTTTAATATTAATAAATTGCTACATAAAAATCAATTCGGTTTCACAAAGGGTCGCACGACAACTGACGCTGGAGTTGAGCTTATTAAACATAATTTTTGTGCATGGGAGAATTCAGAGGATGCTTTGGGTATATTTTGTGACCTTTCCAAGGCCTTCGACTGCGTTCACCATGAGACATTAATCAGGAAGCTACAGTACTATGGTGTCAAGAACACAGCGCTTAAAGTCATTATTTCATATTTAAGTAATAGAATGCAGAAAGTTATTATCAATGATAAAAGTTCTTCCGGGTCACCTGTACTAATGGGTGTCCCTCAGGGCTCCATTCTCGGCCCATTCCTATTTCTAGTGTATATTAATGACTTACCTTCTCTTGTAGGGGATAATCATGATATAGTATTATTTGCTGATGATACTTCCATGATTTTTAAACTTAAACGTCAATTATTTAAATGTGACGAAGTAAATAATGCTATATCAAAATTAGTGCATTGGTTTAACGTTAATAATCTACATTTAAACGAAAATAAAATAAACGTATTAAATTTACAACAACGAGTGTTAAAAATCTGAGTACCAATGTGTTTTTAAATGGGAAATAACTGAGCCCTGTTGAATCCACTATTTTTCTTGGCATCACTCTCGACGCAAAGCTTCAGTGGGGCCCCTATATGTCCAAACTAGCAAGCAGACTAAGTTCTGAGATTGAGAGGTTCTATGGGCAGCTGTACACGTCATCGTTGGAGCCGCACGCAAGTGTGAGTAACGATCCAAGAGCGAGTCTTATCCGACATTATTCCGATGATATCCCGGACGTCAGTCTGAGCGAGATTAGTATGGTTCTCCAGCACCTTGAAAACGGCAAGGGCCCCAGGCGAGGATGGAATTACAGCGGAGCTTCTGAAAGCGGGTGGAAAACCGGTACTTGAAGTCCTTCAGAGGCTCTTTAATTCCGTCCTCCATGGTGGCATTACACCGGAGGCGTGGAGCAGAAGTGCGGTGGTCTTGTTCTTCAAGAAAGGCGACAACGTTCTCTTGAAGAACTACAGACCGATTTCCCTTCTGAGCCGCGTCTACGTGCTGTTTTCGAAAGTCATTACGAATCGTCTCGCGCGCAGACTTGACGACTTCCAGCCTCCCGAACAAGCCGGTTTCCGAAAAGGCTTTAGCACCATAGACCACATACATACCCTTCGGCAAATTGTACAGAAGTCCGAGGAGTACAATTTGCCACTATGTCTGGCGTATGTGGACTATGAGAAAGCCTTTGATTCCGTCGAAATTTGGGCGGTGCTGCAGTCCCTTCAGCGGTGCCAAGTTGACTGTCGGTATAGCGAAGTGTTGAAGTGCTTGTACAGTAGGGCTACGATGGCTATCTGAGTACAGAACCAGAGTACGAAACCTATTCAATTGCAGAGAGGTGTAAGACAGGGTGACGTTATATCCCTGAAACTCTTCACCGCTGCATTGGAAGACGTTTTCAAGCTTCTGGACTGGAAAGGATACGGTATCAACATCAATGGCGAGTACATCACTCACCTTCGATTTGCCGACGATATAGTCCTTATGGCAGAATCGCTGGAGGACCTAAGCACTATGCTCAATGACCTCAATAGTGTCTCTAGTGTATTTTATCCTACGGAGATCTAGCATAAAATATAGCCTAAATCCCCCCTGGCATTACTATCTACCTGTTTGTATGTTTTTATCACAATCGATCATCTATTTCGAAGATTAGTCCGGACAGACGACCAGACCGACAGACAAAAATGTTAAAAATGGCCATTTATGTCTTAGTGGCATGTACATGTACGCAACCGTCTGGCTTGAATAGAAGCTAAATGTTCCATATTACAGACAGACAGCTTCAATTTTATTTATATGTATAGGCTAGCTGTTCCCCGCGACTTCGCCCGCGTGGAATTTAGGGTTTTTTTGCGAAGAACCCTAATTCTTTTTCTAAAATAAAAGTGAAAGTCCCGTCAAAATCGGTCCGACCATTTCGGAGATTAGCCGGAACAAACAGATAGACAGACAGGCAGACAATTTTTTTTAATTGTATTTTTGTTATAAGTATCCTATATACTTTCATATGCATTGTGTAAAAAGCTGCAATTTTAACATTACACACAGACACTTCAATTTTATTTATTTGTATAGATGGGCCAAATTAAACCTATCAAGAAAACCCCTTAGACGACGAGCAAGTGCGCTGCGGTGGGTATATATGGATGTAAAAGAAGCCAGTGAAGTAAGTCCGGTTAAGACGTGAGGGTTTATGACTATGGTGATGATATAAATAAATAAGGTAAACAACTGTGCGTTTTTTTATAGATTAATAAGGTTTTTCTTTACTGCTCTACTAGGGCTTAACTACAACCCCACTTGACAGTAAGTGCTTATGTAATCTACGATGGTGGTTATTGTTTAAAAAAAACTAAGCAAACATGCTAAAGATAAGATTATTGCATTTTATCCTGGTGATCCTGATCAGGATATTAGGATAAAGTTATTAAATTATTGTACTTATTGTCATCGGTCCTTGATATGAGTGTAAATTTTCAAGTCATATAATAAAAAAAATAGTCTAGAAGTTGGTGAAAATTACATTATAATATTCACTTACATAGATAGATACATACATACGTTCAAAATTACTAGAGAAAGAATACAGTATTACCGACTTAACGGGATAAAAAACAAAATGGCGGCGTGTATGTTATGGCGTAATTATATGCTTTAAAATATTAATATCAAGCGAACGAAGTTGATAACCGTGTGGTGACTTCGTGTTCACCTTCCGGCTCTTAAGCGTGGTTTTCCTGAGTTTTATTGGTCCCTAAAATAGGGTTGCCATCTCCCGTTTTATGTTTTAAACGATTAGATAAGTTAATTAAGGACGTAGGATGAAAATAAAGGTGATTATGTTGTTTTCAATATAACGGTGTTATGGTATCAGTAGCAATTACAACGTTAATGATACGCATTGTAACGTAGTTTGTCCCTCTTAAGTCGCGCGTCAGCTCAAAGTGATTTTTATACTCTGATCTCAACTAGCAGAGGGAATGTCGAATACGCGACATATTAATTTCATTCCCTCTGCTATTCTGCTATTCGCCTTATCCTCATTTAGAATTTCACATTAGGGGACAAGATCAATTTTTCGGTCTGAAATATAGGACGTCTTTTAAAGGGCGTCTGGCAACCCCAGTTGCCAATCCTTTTTAACATGGTTTTATTAACTTGACTGTTACATCAGTAAGCAGATCGATTTTCATCTACTTCTGCCATATAGCTCGAAGAACCGACAACCTATGGTGAAGAAAGGTTCTCGAGGGTCAATCACGTTTTATTTTATTTTATTTTATAGAATAAGGGTTACAAACGAGCACACAATCCACCTGATTCTGTGGTCCATAGACATCATCTTTTCGTGACTAGAATAGAATAGAATAGAATTATTTTTATTCAATATAGATTACACATAATTCTTATTGAAAATATTTTTTTACTTTTGCCACTGGTTCGGCAAAAACCTCTGTTGTGGCAAGAACCAACAAGAAACCCAGCTGGACTTTTTTAATGGAATAAGATAGAATGCCTCGTTTCCAGTCAAAAAGTCCAGTTGACCGGGGACGTACCACGCAGTTACAGAATACCAGCGTAAAATAGCAGCTCAATGCTGCTGTATTTCATAGTGGACTGTGGCCCTCGTATGTTACCCTTATTTTATAAAATAAAACCGTTTAAAAAAGAATATGCATGTACTAAAAAATAAATAAATCGCCCACAAATAGGAAAGAGCTATGAACGCTGCTAACTCTAGAAACAATAATACATCTGCGCCATCTGTTGGTAACCGAATGTATAGTTAACCTATTTATAAATTGATGCTTAATTAACTCAAAATGTTATGAAAATAAAACTTGTTTTGATTTCATCCTCAAAACCAATCTTGCCTTTATTATTGTTTGAGTGGTTTTCGAGAAACACGCAAATTAACATATTCGTTTTATTTAAATAGCTATTTTATTATGATAGATAATGTTCAAAAGCTCCCGACAAGCTAATTACCTACGTCGTTAACTCAAGTATTCAAGTAAGAGTAGAGAACTGCTTAATTTCAAAATAATGTATCAAATTATGATGAAATTTTCATTTTATTTTAATTTTCATTTCCATTAATTTTACTTTTCGCATTAATATTTTTCCGTAAATTCAATAAAGAAGTAGAAATAAAAAAAAACTTTTATTTAATCGTTTATTATTATCGTAATATTTCTCGTTAGTAAAATTTCGAAGACATATCAAGTCCGCCAACACAGCTGTCTCGCCAGCAACGCAGTCAGGAATTTACATTTAGAAAAATCCAAAATTAGGGGATTTTTAGTTGCTAATTAGGTGCCAAGTTAATAAATTAGATGTTCTAAAAGTTTCACCACAACGAACTGTTGAAATTTGCGTTGCTGGCAAAACGTATCGCTAGCAACGCAGTGACGATAATAGATACCTATACGATAAATATTAATATATAGCACTTAATTCCAGCTGCAAGTATAGAGATTGACAAGGCGCCCCTAATAAAAATTAAGTAGTTATTCAGAACAAAGCAGATGCAAAAATCTGGTCTTCTGAAAATTCAGAATAGAATCAATAGTGCATTTAAAAAAAGCCCTAATTATTGGCTTTTTAGGTGTTAATTAGGTACCAAGTTTCAAAATTAAAAATTGCTGGCGATACACAACTCGCCAACACGCGTTGGGACAACGCGACGGGCAGTTTCTTGCCATAAAAGTTAAAAACACTCTCAGAATTTAGAGGAGGTCTATGCCCAGCAGTGGGACGTATACAGACTGTTTTTTTTTATAGGATTAGGGTGACAAACGAGCGCACAGTCCACCTGATGGTAAGTGGTTGCTGCGGCCCATAGACATCTACATCTATCCTCTATTACAAATCAAAATGTAGATGCGTTGTCACCCGTGAGGACTAAGGTGGAATGCCTCATTTCCAGTAAAAAGGGCCTCCAGCCACCTGCACTCACCAAGCGAAACGCAGAGGTAAACCTCTACTTCACGCTGGTATTCTGTGAGGTCGTGGTACCACCCCGGTTCGAGCCGGCCCATCCGTGCGACAGCAAAAACTGCTGCGTGGCTCTACCACTGTTATAACTGTAGCTTTTAACTATAATTGCAAAAAAATAATAAATACAATCCCTTTTTCTTTTCAACAAAAATGTAATGAAGCCTCCGTATAATTACGTACCTAGATATTGAGACACAATCGTTAAATAGGACACGATAGAGAACTCGGAGTAATAAACGTGGCCTCGGAGATATATAAAAATAAATTTCACAAAATTTCCCCACTTGTCTGCGAACAAAAGCCTCTCCCGTCTGCCCTATTCTTATAATAAATACACCCCGCCTTTAAAATCAATATTTTGTAGGAAACAGTTGATATTTATGTAAGTGCGATCTAGCGGCTTTTGCTAGTACTATTATAACAGTGCAGAATGTTTTTTACGTTTTCTACGTATGACGTGTAGATGGCGCTGTATTAAGTTTTAACTTTGTTTTGTTGCAGGTACGTTGAAACTTCAAAAAAGGGCTGTTATATCGACTTGTAAGACGTCCACAGCTTAACGAAAACGCAGCAGTAACAAAATTGACTATCACAGTACTAGTGGTACTAGACTATATGAGATAGCTGGTACGTTAGATGCGGCTCCGGATTTACGTCTGTCGTAAATGAAATGGTTAAAGGCGCCATCTATTGGAAACTATAACATCTTTTTGGCAAAACGAAATGGTGTCATAAAATTCTCTAACACTAGCATACGGAAAAACTTATTTAATCACGATTAATTTTAATCATAAGAACTTATCAACTTCCAGTGATTTGCAGTAGACCATGGGTACACTACCCAAAGCCTTGCGAAAGTGTAAGAAATATGTGTAAAGTACCTAAAGTTTATTATTATATTAGATTTGATACAATATTAGTCAATTTAGAGAAACGGGCCATAAGAGCGTGTGAAATGTCTAAATTTTTGGGTATTTAAGTGAAAATATCACAATAACTGTTAATTTAATGCGTAAAAATAAATAAGGTGCGTTGGGATAATACCGGACAGATTTTCGACTAGTTGAAAGAGTCTGGCAAAAACTTTATTTTCTCGACATCCGTATACGTAAAATTTCTGAAACATGGAGCAAATTATTAACGGTTAAATGTAGTTTAGCTATGAGAATCTTTTGCTTTTGTAAACTAAACGGTTTCTGATTTAACCATGTGCGAAGACAAGACATGCTTTTTTATATGCATGTTGAAGAATTTGCCATCAAGGAGTAAGACTGGACTTAAATTTAAAGTCACTTCTACTGCTTGGAGAACAAAGTTAGTAAAAGGGATTTGTCTTATCTTTACGGTCAAATGTTTTTCAATATGGTCTTTAAATTACTAGAAACATAAGTATTCCAAACGGTTTTCTCTTTTTTTGTTACTTGGCATCCGATCTTATCCCTGATATAAAGAAATTGTAATTTTATGGTTCTCAAACTTTGTTGTGACATAAGATGGAATTATTCAATATAAGGGAAAGATCGGATGCATTTGATTTTTTTACTGGGTAAGAAAATTCTATTTAAACAACCTACAATTTTTAAATAAAATGTAACAGTAAAGACTGGCGAAATGTCCTGGGGTAATACACGAGTAGAGGAAGATGTAGTAAGCCTGAAGCACAAGCAGGTTGTAGTTGTTAGATTATTTAGTGTGCAGATTTGTGTGTGTGTTAATCAGCAGGCGTGAGCCCATTTGTAGAGTTAATTAGAATCATAATATGGACATGAAGTCGGAAAAAGTAAAGCAAAGTGGACTAGACCAGGAAAAGGAACGTGGGGCGAAAGTTTCCCGTGAAACTGAATTAGTTCTAAGTTTATCTAATGAGATAAATATCTAACGAGATGAGATAAACGTTATCTTATAAGTGTTGTATTATTTGAATAGCAATTTCTAGGGCTTCTTGTTTGAAGCATCTGCGGATAAAATGTTACCGTAAGTAATGCGGCCGCAGCACTGAGCGCAACACAGCATAAACTAGTGCAAATATATCGGCATCTCACAAAATATATAGGTAGACAACAAAGTTCCGAAGCTTAGTTCTAAATTAGTTTTGTAATTATCAGTTATTGTAAGCTATTGAGTTAATGAATAGCTAAGTATGCTGGTAACATTTAATAAAACGAAATATTTCAGTAAGACTAAGTCCAGCCGCTCAATTTCACCACCGCACATCGCGACAAAACTCCCGATACCATCCACACCATCTGGATGATTGGCGGTCCACTACTGTGCTATTTAGAAGATGTTTTCTTCCTCGCACAACTTCCTTGTGGAATCGATTACCATCAGCGATTTTTCCGGACCGATACGACTTCGGGACCTTCAAGAAAAGAGCCTACTCCTTTTTAAAAGGCCGGCTACGTATCTGCAATTCCCGTGGTGTTGCAGTTGTTCAGGGGCGGCGGTAGTCACTTACCATCAGGTGAGCCGCATGCTCGTTTACCCCCTTTCCAATAAAAAAAAACTTAATCACACAAAATTTCATCAAAATCGGTCCAATCGTTTAGGATGAGTTCAGTCACACACACAGACAGTAGAGTTATATAATACATAATATGCATGTATTACACATAGACACCTTTCCCTTGAATCATTCTGTCTATTGATGAAAACCGCGTGAAAATCCGTTGCGCAGTTTAAAAGATCTAAGCGTACGGACGGCGGGAAGCGACCTTGTTTTATACTATATAGAGAATAAGAATCAAAATCCGTTGCGCAGTTTAAAAGATCTAAGCGTACGGACGGCGGGAAGCGACTTTGTTTTATACTATATAGAGAATAAGAATCAAAATCCGTTGCGTAGTTTAAAAGATCTAAGTGTACAGACGGCGGGAAGCGACTTTGTTTTATACTATATAGAGAATAAGAATCAAAATCCGTTGCGTAGTTTAAAAGATCTAAGTGTACAGACGGCGGGAAGCGACTTTGTTTTATACTATATAGAGAATAAGAATCAAAATCCGTTGCGCAGTTTAAAAGATCTAAGTGTACAGACGGCGGGAAGCGACTTTGTTTTATACTATATAGAGAATAAGAATCAAAATCCGTTGCGCAGTTTAAAAGATCTAAGTGTACAGACGGCGGGAAGCGACTTTGTTTTATACTATATAGAGAATAAGAATCAAAATCCGTTGCGCAGTTTAAAAGATCTAAGCGTACGGACGGCGGGAAGCGACTTTGTTTTATACTATATAGAGAATAAGAATCAAAATCCGTTGCGTAGTTTAAAAGATCTAAGTGTACAGACGGCGGGAAGCGACTTTGCTTTATACTATATAGAGAATAAGAATCAAAATCCGTTGCGTAGTTTAAAAGATCTAAGTGTACAGACGGCGGGAAGCGACTTTGCTTTATACTATATAGAGAATAAGAATCAAAATCCGTTGCGTAGTTTAAAAGATCTAAGTGTACAGACGGCGGGAAGCGACTTTGTTTTATACTATGGAAGGGGTTTACAATATTAATAACTCTTAAGGCGTTTTTCTGACCAAATAACTTCATCTTCAATCATTCAACTTTCGTCGCTACCCCTTGTGTCATAATGTATTTTATTTTAAACGACGTTCCATTTTAATAAACGCTAATAATTAATTAATTTATATTTGTTAATCAATAATATCTTCTTCTTCTTCTTCGAGTGCCTCTCCGACTAGCGAAGGTTGGCAGTCAGCTTTGAATACTCCTTCTTGTTCTTTGCGAGGCGAAAGAGCTCGGCAGCACTCCTGATTCCCGTCCATTCTCGGATGTTGCGCAGCCAAGACTTTTTTCTGCGAACAACAGCTCTCCTTCCGGCAACCCATCATAATGAGTTGCAAAAGTTCATATCTTTCATGCCTAAACACGTGTCCGAGATATGCAACTTTTCTTTTCTTGACAGTCTCCAAAAGTTGCCGTTTCTGGTTGACGCGTCGCAGAACTTCTATGTTCGAGATTTTTTGAGTCCAAGTAATGGCCAACATACGTCTATATGCTCATAATCAATAATATAATACGTTTATAATATACTACGAAAGGAACTTCGTTCCAACCGAATGTTCCACGACACTCACGCATGTTTTATTAATTCCCGACGTTTCGGGTACTTTACAGCGTCCATGCTCACGGGGGACTGAGATGATTAACGCTTAACGTCCCGATGTCAGAGTTAATCCGGAGTAACTACAACTTTTTAATTATTAATTTTGGTCCGATCTACGCAGATAACTTACTGTGTCGTGAAGTCTTGCAGTGGTATGCTTGGGTTTAGTTTTAATTTTATTAATTACAGGATTCCAAGCAGGTGGTAGTACCCAGCCTCCTTCTCTATTGAAATTAGGATTTTTTTTTATTTCAATAGCCTCACGTATCATTATTGGCAGGGATCGATGTTCTTTCGCGAGGATTTGTGGTAATGGCGGGGGCCGTCTAGGATATGATCACAAATTGCAGACTTCCCGGAACGTTGGTGTTTCAAGTCAGCTATGTGTTCTTTTACGCGGGTATTGATAAATTGCTTTGTTTGCCCTGAAGTACCCGAAACGTGCCGTGGTAGCTCAGATGGTTAGCGCTCGCTGTAAGCTTCACAGTAAGCGAGCAACCCGGGTTCGATCCTCGCCGGCATCAATGAAATTATTAATTGCAATTTTAAGTGCTGATTTACCACGTGTTCGGCGGTGAAGGAAAACATCGTGAGGAAACCTGCATGTCTGAGAAATAAGAAAAAAAATATTTCGAAGACATGAAGTTCGCCAACACGCATTAGGGCAGCGCGGCGGACACTTCCTTGCCCTAAAACCCTCTCAGAAATGAGAGGAGGCCTGTGGCCAGCAGTGGGACGTATACAGGCTGTAACATTACTTTACTACCCGAAACGTCGGCTTTTAATAATAAAAATAAGTTAATTAAACGCGATAAAATCCGTAAAAGTAGTTTTATTCTAAAATGTTTAAAAGAGTGTGCTCCATAGTCAAATCTTCACTCCCCTCCACTCCACAAAACTAATATATTTCACGCGCGCCCTCTGTCGTGAACAAACGTAACACAAAAGGCATTCTCCTCTTCACTGAAGCCCCATTCAAGTGGAGTGTGTTTTACGAGGACCTGACAGTGGCAAGTTATTATACTGTTATAAATCATATCGTCCCAACAGCGTCGCTATGATTTCGATTTTTTTTTAGGACAGTCCCGATATTTTGTCCGATTGTGTCACCAAGACATTCACTGCAGTCAGAATTTGTTAAGCGGGTTAAATACAGGGTTGGGTTTAGTTGCGGTATATTACATACATACATACATACATATAATCACGCCTCTTTCCCGTAGGGGTAGGCAGAGACCACTTCTTTCAACTTGTTACGATCCTTACATACTTGTTTCGCTTTGTCCACTTTCATTAGTCCCTTCATACATGCTCTAAGGTTTAGGGTACTCTTGACCTGGCCTTTTTTCAAGACGTCCCTGATTTGGTCTTGAAACGTCCGCCTAGGTCTACCCCTTCCAACACTTTCATTCACACTCGCTTTATACACTTTTTCGTGTTTCGTGTTAAGGAATATTTTAATTAATTGCAGTATTATTTAATGTATTATATAATTTATTTAATCTTTTGACATATATGTACAATTAAATTTGATTATTTTAATATATATTTGCACACCGGTACAACTCCGGGTAGAATATTACTGAGACTTACTCTTATACTAAATACCTGTATTACCTAAACATTTTATTCTGCAAATAAAGATTTGGACTTTGACTTTGACTTCGTCAATCGTTCCTCATTCATTCTCTCGACATGGCCAATTCATCTCAGCATACCTTTCTCAATTTTTGTCACTACATTTTCTTTCAGACCACAACGTTTCCTTATCTCACTATTTCTTATCCTGTCACTCAGTTTAACGCCTATCATACTTCTTAACGCTCTCATCTCAACTGCATTTTTTTTTATATGATAAGGGTGACAAACGCGCACACAGTCCACCTGATGGTAAGTGGTTGCTGCGGCCCATAGACATCTACATCTATGCTCTATTACAAATCAAAATGTAGATGCGCCGCCACCCGTGAGGACCAAGATGGACTGCCTCATTTCCAGTAAAAAGGGCCTCCGGCCACCTGCACTCACCAAGCGAAAC
This sequence comes from Parnassius glacialis, assembly GCA_033319125.1. Taxonomy (NCBI): domain Eukaryota; kingdom Metazoa; phylum Arthropoda; class Insecta; order Lepidoptera; family Papilionidae; genus Parnassius; species Parnassius glacialis. The sequence goes on along the minus strand of JAVANC010000004.1, from coordinate 72,051,765 downwards.
GCAGAGGTAAACCTCTACTTCACGCTGGTTTTCTGTGAGGTCGTGGTACCACCCCGGTTCGAGTCGGCCCATCCGTGCGACAGCAAAAGCTGCCGCGTGGCTGTCTTTATTCTGCTTTCATGTTTCTTCTGCAATACCCAACTTTCACTTCCGTACATGAGTGTCGGAACCAACACCCCCTCATGCACAGCCAAACGAGCCTTGTTAGACAACTTCCGACTGCTCATAAAGGAGTGCAAAGCTCCATTCACCATGTTTCCTGCATTCACTCTTCTTTCGATATCACTCTCACACTTTCCATGCTACTAGGTTAAAATAATAGCTAAATGAGGCGCGATTGTATCTATTATAGACGCAATAACTTTAACGGAAATCCCCCACAGTAATCCTGTCATACCCTGTAGCCTTACCTAATCTCATACTTTTCAACGCTTTCACTATTTCATCCATGCTTATCTCACTTTCAACAACATTTATGTTCATTATATATTCAACATTATACCTGCACTTTCTCTCTTTCAAAAAAAACCTTTCAAAATACTCTTACCATCTCTTCATTCTTCTCCTTTTACAATACTCCCATCTTGACTCCTGATTGTACTCAGCTCAGAGGTAAAAGTTTTTCCTCTGGCTGTTTTGATGAATTTCCAGAAAAACTTAATGTTTGACTGGAAATCTTCAGTGACCCTCCTATCGAAATCATCCTTTTGTTCTTCCTTCTTTCTAGACACAACTTCTTTTGCTGCTGATTTCAATCTTTTATACTTCGTTCTTGCTTCTTTTATCTCGTCATCCGTTGCCTTTTGAACTTTTTGGTTAGCTTTTGTTGCTAACCAATCCAACCACGCTTTCTTCTTTTCTTGCACAACCCTTTGTACATCTTTATAGTATTTTATATTATATTTATATTTTACATCTTTATATATTTTTATCCACACGTTATAGTTCTTTCTTTCTTTCCTTCTTTTAGCTACCTCGCTTACCTCAATAACAACATTAACGACCCCTTTCTTAAATGTCTCCCACAAATCTTCAATCACACCTATCTCTTCTATGCCTTTAAAACTTTCTTTCAGTTTCTCTATATACTCGTCTTTCTTTTCTTTTTCTTGTAGATTTTCCACTTTTACTCTGTCCAAAGCACTCGTAGGCTCGGCCCCTCGGTGTCGCCACTGTTTAAAGAGGCCACGCATTCGGGCTATGACCAGGAAGTGGTCTATGTCGAGGCCTACACCGCGGTATGCCCGAGTGTCTAGCACTTTCTTCCTCAGTCTTTCATCCACAATTACAAAATCAATCATACTTCTAGACTCACCCTCATCTCTTGTATACAAATGGAACTCTTTGTGGTCAAACATTGTGTTGGCCACGCACAGATTCCATTCCAAGCATACTTCAAGCATCCCATTGTCATTCACTCTCTCGTCCCCAAACGTACTCAGAACTCCTTCACACCCATCACGGTTTTCTCAACCCACCTATTAAAGTCCCCTAACATCACGATCCGTTCATTTTCTCCGCATTTATTCAAGACCTCTCTCATGCTATCCTAAAATTCCTCTCTCTCTCTTGTTGGGATTTTAATGATCCACCCCCACGCAGATCCGTCGGTGCATAGACCCCAAGGATAAACAAGCGAGTGAGTCCGACTTTTAACCTAATCCAGAGGAGTCTTGGGCTTACACATTCATGCTCCATCACACATTCAACTATTCGAGATGAAAGAAACACAACCAACTCCCTGACAGCCTCAGCTGGTTTGGGGGACTCCCAACCAGTATGCCATGTAGGGGCCATGAACCGTGGTGTCAGATCCTTTCCTCTTGGTTTCGTTCACGCACAGAATATCTATGCATCGTTCATCCGTCATCTGACATACTTCATCTACCTTACTATCCATTCCTCCTCTTACATTCAACGTAGCGAAGCGACTCATCGTGGGTCTGTGTGTGCGACTCATCGTTTGCGCCCCCCCCCCTAGCAGAGCCCCGCATACCAGGTTAAGGCTGGCCTAATTCTGGGGTCAGCCGGTCCCAGGGCACTGTGGCACGCTAACGACTAGGCTTGCCCCTAGCCATGCATCCATCCGCGCGGCAGACGTTTGATTGGCGGATAGGGTAGGAATAGGAAAAGGGAAAGGATAGGTGGTGTGAAAATGAAGATTGGTAAATACTAATTGATTGGTAAATACTATTGGTAAATTAGGATGGGAAATAGGAAATGTAGGATATTACCGTCCAGGAGGGCAAGGGATAGGACAGTAATAGCTAGGGAAGCCGGGGTCGCCTACCCGTATACTATACCACAACTACCGGAAAGGTAAATTGGGATGAGTATCCCACGACTATATTATAACCTAGCCACGGTATATTACAGCCTATTAAAAATCTACTGGTCTCAGATATTCGTACCCATTAATGCTACAACTATACTACTAATATAGCTGCAGCGTGGCTCTACCACGTATAAACAATATATACTTTCGTCTATAATTTAATTTTCCGGTTATCCTTAGATTTATTTTAATCGTACGACTGGTTAAAATAAATCAAACGGGAAATGTCCGCAATTTATGAGAAGCACCTGGCAACCCTACACACTATCATTGCCTGCATTTGATGACCAGATTAATGGCGTTGAAACGACCCCCACAGTCGGCATTCGGAACAACATTTGTGCAGAGATTACGAGATTATTCAACGAGGGCAGCATATATCTCAACGCATTTATTCGAATGTATTTTTTATCTATTTTCTGCCGACTTCCAAAAAGGAGGAGGTACTCAATTCGACTGTATGTATTTTTTTATGTGTGTTACCTCATAACTTTTTACTGGGTGAACCGATTTCGACGATTTTGATAATTCTTTGTTATTTGAAAGCTGGTGCTTCACATATGATCCCATATAAATTTGATCAAGGTCTGACAAATAGTTTTTGAGTTATTCTTAATAATTTATATTGAGGTCGTTTGTACAAAATGTTTAATTTTAAATTATTACATATTATATTTTATGCTATTATATTGGCACATAGCTTGAAAAATCGACACCACTAACCGATGGGGAAACGTAAAGTAAAATTTATTAAAAAAAAGTTCTGCTGGGTTTCTTACTGGTTCTTTCCAGGACAGAGGTTTTTTTCTAACCAGTGGTAAAGTAAAAATTGTCTTTCAATAAGAATTACTTGTAATCAATATTGAATAAAAAATTATTCTATTCTATTCTACAACCATAATATAGCTGCAGCGTGGCTTTAACATTTAATATTTGTGATATAAATTTAATATTTGTGAACGTAAAATTTAATATATATATATATAGGTAAATTATTATTTTATATTAATTTTTTTTTGTAGTACGTATTTATATTGCACCACCTACATTGTATCTGTTATTTTTTATGCCTTTGGTTGCTTAGAAGAGATTGCTGTATTATAAAGATAAGACTACCTAATCGTATTTTTATTCAATACAAATTATAAATATTGAAAGTCGTTCTTATGTTTAATTTAACATTGGTTCGTAAAGCAGCTATGTGCTAGGTACTCGTAGAACCAGCACGAAACTTTGCGGGACTATTAAAAATAAAAAGCCAGTCAAGTACGAGTCGGACTCACGCATGATAGGAAGCCATCGTAAAACACGTTTCCAATAAGGGAGCCCCTTTAATTTTTAATGTATTTTTATTTTTATTATTTCTTGTTACAGCGGCAACAAGAAATACACATTCTGTGAAAGTTTCAACTTTCTACATATTACGGATCATGAGATACAGCCCGCTGACAGACAGACGGACGGATACCGGAGGCTTAGTACCTAATAAGATCCCGTTGGTTACCCTTTGGTTACGGAACCCTAAAAACAAACAGTTATAGCTTGGTAGCGATGACCTAATTCCCAGGGGTTATAATCATCTATAAATTCTTTAATATTATAATAACCCTTTTTATAAAATCTTTGTTTAATAACGTTTTTAAAATTGTCGAAAGCCTTCTACTATACTTATACTTAACTTCCTTTACAATGTTTTCTGTATTTTTGTAGGGTACCGTTACCATTACAGTAAATTAAAGTCCACTGCTGAGCATAGGCCTCCCCCATAGATTGCCTCATACGGGAGATTTTGCAATAGCTGTAATGTTGCTGTTGATTTAATAATTTCATCTCTCAGTGCGTCATGTGCTCCTGGTAGATTATCTTCTATACATTACAATATTTTTTGTATTTTTGTGGTGTTTATAACATACAATAATAGTATGTCAATTCTTCATTCATTCGTTCACAGATATTTCACTTACAGACTGCTATTTTTCAGAACTTTACATATCTATACGAATACAGATCAGTACAAAATTCTTGAGCTCGATTTTTATTCAATTACGTGTCACCTCTCTAACGAATCAATTGCCACAGAATAAAAATACCTTAAAAGAAGAATTGACGTTCTACGACGATGTCGGTGATTTATCGTCGACAAAAAACTTTTTTTTTTATTGATCAACTACGCCGATTGCGGTGACACAGCGTTTTTTGCACGGTCCATTACGTCACTTGGATTGTTTTTGTCCCGATGGGATGTACATTTTTTTGTTGGAGGGAAATTAGGGCGGGAAATTTAGCGTCAGTGGGGCGCGGTCGTTCATTGACAGTGACAAAGAAGTAAAGGTGTGATCACAGCTGTAGCTTAATACATAAGTGTAAATTGATTTTCATACATTCATTCCCTTTTTTTTAATTTATTTATTAATGAATTTATGATACATTGGTGTTACTTAATTCTAAACTCGCCAAACTTTTACGTTTGATGGCGAGAGGCGCTCTTTTACATAACAATAAACCATATGGACCTACTACTAATATTGGACACAATAATACACAATTATGTATTATAGTAATATATAAACCTATGAAATCTTGTTGTTATGTTAAATATATATCTTTATATACATCTAACTTTAACTATATGAATATGAATGTATATAGTTCTATTAGCAATCCTGTATAATGTTTTTAAATTTTTTCTTAAGTGATCCTTTACTATTTTTTTTAATTTATAATTTTTTTATTAATTTTTAAAAATTAGTTCGTTATATAATATTTATAATATATGTTTGTTTGGTTTGTTATATATGTGTGTATGTTTGGTAACCTTTTTGTGGACTGTCACGTTTGTCTAGAGGTCGTAAACGCGGTTGCTAATCATGAAGTCCTGTGTTCGAATTCCGGGTCGGGCCAAAATGAGTTACTGGATTTTTCTGACAAGAAATTCTCTGTAGCAGCTCGGAGTCAGGAAGTCGGCGGTGTCTCACCCCCGTGCCTCGGAAAGCACCTGAAGCCGTTGGTCCTGCGCCTGATCTCACCCCGGTCGTGACGGCTTACCGTTCCATCAAACTATGTGAGTGGGGGATTAAAGAGTGCACCTGTGCTTGTGCATACACTTGTACTTGTGCCTGTGCATGTAATCCTGTCCTACACAGATGGGTATCTCCGTTCAGACTGGCCGCAATGATTAAAATTCAGTTGGATGACAAACATTTTTGTGTCTTGCATAGCTCAAAAAGAAATGATGTCGTTTTTAAGCCGATTTCATACGACGTTTAATTGCATCAACACCTGATTATGTTTTATTAAACATTTTTTTAAATAAAATGGAACTTACAATTATTCACTAAAGTGGTGACGGCTGTCGACCCAAAAGACCCGGTTCGTATAACGAATTACTTGAACGATCGAGTCACCATAAATGTACGACTGACTGTCTTCCCACTGCTCTAGAATTATAACAAGTGGTAAAAGACTTTAATATAAATATAATTTATTGTTGATTTTTTTAAACCACTCGACTGATAAATCGGACCACCTGGAAAGTATATCCTTCGAAACAAAAAAAAAAGAATTTTCTAAATCGGTTCAGGTGTCTTCGAGTAATCGGTGAACACACATAAAAATAAAGATTTCGACGAATCGTACACCTCTCCTCCTTTTTGAAATCGGTTGAAAATAGAGTCAAAGAGAAAGTTATATGCATATACTTTGAAAGTTATATGCATATAACTTTCTCACTGGAAAAGGGGCATTCCATCTTAGTCTTCTCGGCTGACAACGCATCTGCATTTTAATTCGCAAACGAAGATAAATGTAGATGTCTATGGGCTACAGCAACCACTTACCATAGCAACCACTTACCATCAGGTGGACTGTGTGCTCGTTTGTCATCCTTATACTATAAAAAAACACAAATCGCTTCAGCGTCCGCTCCGCTCACTAATGTAACTCACTCGCCAACTTCATTACGGTGCCACGCCTGTCTCCAATTTTTGCCGAAGGACTAAATTATACGTACTACCTTTAAATAGTTTAACCTCGCAAATAGTTTTGTAGGTTAGATTACTGGCGATTTTCTTGCAAAATCACGCGAATAAAGACTAATAATTTTTTTAACATTTCATTGTTTTTGTTTGGGAATTGTTTTTTTTTAATAAGGGTGGCAAACGAGCACATAGCCCACCTGATGCTAGTATCTATTATCATTAGGTGGGCATCTGCTGTGGCCCATAGACAGCAACATCTGTCTTCAATTAAGAATCAAAATGCAGATGCTTTGTTATCCCTAAGATTTTTTTATAGGATAGGGAGACAAACGAGCACACAGTCCACCTGATGGTAAGTGAATGCTGTGGCCCATAGACATCTACATCTATCCTCTATTACAAATCAAAATGCAGATGCGTTGTCACCCGTGAGGACTAAGGTGGAATGCCTCGTTCCAAGTAAAAAGAGTCTACGGTTCTCTACACTCACCATACGAAACACGGTAGCAGCAAGCTGCTATTTCAATGGTCGCATTCTAACTAAACGGTTTCGGTACGGTATAAAAGTCCACTACACAAAATAGATCTCCCGCATAGATTTTGCCATAGTTGCCACGCTTAGCAAGCGGGGTGGGAACCGCTGCTTATTTTTATAATTTTGAGTTGATATCAGGCGTATGCTGCTGACCAAGTTATGTTTCCTTCTGTCGCTTGTTACGAGACTCACGCGACGATATTGGTCTGAGGATATCCTTACACCGCCACGGCTACTAAAATATGAGAGCAAACGAGCCGCATGCTCGAGTCGTTTGTCCCTCTTATATAAAAAAAAAACAGACGTGAGTGTCGTGGAACGCTCAAAAAAACAGTCAGTTGGAACGAAGTTTTTTTTTATTCTACTCGGCCAGCGCTTATCTACGATCCCACCTGATGGTAAGTGGTGATGTAGCGTAAGATGGTGAAGCGCACTGACTCAACAAAAGCCTATTCACTCTTGTCTTAAAAACACCCACACTGTAATCGGATGGAAAGACAGGTGCTGGCAACTTATTCCACTCCTTTGCTGTACGCACAATGAACGACGTGGCGAACCGTTTGGTTCGAATGCGTGGTAAGTCAACAACGAAAGGGTGGAGACTGGCCGAACGTCTGGTTGTCCGATGGTGGAGGGGAGAGGGGGAATTAAATTATGTAATTCCTGCGCACACTCTCCGAAATGCATCCTGTAGTAAACCGAAAGGCTGGCTACTTTACGTCTGTGTCGAACACAGACGTAAAGTAGCCAGCCTTTCGGTACCTAACCAACGGGACCCTATTACTAAGCCTCCGCTTAGGGTTGCCACCCGTACTCTAATATATATTATCGTACTATATTTCAGTCAGTTGTAGAAAAATAATATAGTACGAAAAATAGTATATTTTGGTTATAGAAAAATAATATAGTACGAAAAATACTATAGTTTTGTCCCTAATTCAACTGTCGCGCTTTTTTATATTGACTGTCGACTGGAAGTCTGGAACGAGTAAGTTTTACGGTAAGAAATCTTCCGTCCTGAATGTAAAATGGAAAGAAGAAAGAAATAGAGCATGCATTAATTTAATTAAACATTAATTGTTTATTTTAATATCAATCTAAATTGCTCAGATTCTTTTTTAAATGTATATCATTATCAACTCACTTATTTTATATTTTATTTAATACTTCTTATTCTTAATGATTTCTTATATTTACGCGAACACTACACATTGAATAAAACTACTTTTACGGATTTTATCGCGTTTAATAAACTTATTTTTCTTCTTTTTATTTATTCCCGACGTTTCGTTGCTTTTCAGCACCCGTGGTCACGGGGGACTGAGGTGATTGACGTCCCGATATCAGAGTTAACCCGGAGTACCTTCAGCTTTTTTAATTATTAATTTTGGTCCGATCTACGCAGAATGAACTTACTGTGTCTTGAAGTCTTGCAGTGGTATGCTTGGGTTTAATTTTAATTTTATTCATTACAGGATCCCAAGCAGGTGGTAGTACTCAGCCTCCCTCTCTAATGAAATTAGGATGTTTTTTTAATTTCAATAGCTTCGCGTATCATCCTTAGCAGGAATCGATGTTCTTTCGCGAGAATTTGTGGTTTATCGAATCTAATGTAATGGCGGGTCCGTCTAGGATATGGTCACAAACTGCAGACTTCCCGGAACGTTGGTGCTTCACGTAGTTTCGTTCGAAAGTTACGATCAATAAAAACCCGCGTAAAAGAACACATAGCTCAAGTCTGCTTAGGCGCCCTGAGATACCATCGCCAACTGTCAGCTGTCTGCTGGCTCAAGTTGCCGTCAAAATCTCCCAAGGGCTGCACAATGTGACGCATCAACATATTGTGAAGCAGTGTACTATTAAGGATAATTATAATTTCAGGCTCAGAAGGGCTAGAACCCAGAGCCGCAAAGTCGATTATTAAAAAAACGGATGAACCGATTTAGGTTTAGCTTTTTTGTTTGGGATGTGACTTGATCGAGAATGTTCTCAGCTACGATTTGAGAACATTTTCAGCCGTTTGAAGGTTATCAGCGCTTTTTGTTCCGGGAATTTTTAAAATGTTCAATTTAATCTATGCAATTTATTCACGAACCTAATAAATACTCTAATGGCTCCTTTAAATTATATAATGAAGCCATAAAATAATATTTATGGCCGGTATCGTCGTTACAATAATCATTACGTCACCATTAAACAAATTGGAACTGCCATTAATAAATAATATTGCATCGAACGAATCGATCGTGGCTCGAATTTATTTCTGTCATTAGTCTAAAGTACTCAAATGTATATTACAAGCTGTAACACTTTAGTTCACCCCCTTAGGACTTGAATATTCTAAAATACTTTTCTTATAGTGGGTGTCAAGGTCGAGAAAGCAATATATATGATCAATCGGGCGTATACTTTTGGAGATCTTGTGATGACTCAGTGAATAAATGGTAGGCTTGGTTAAAAAATATGACGATAATTTCTCATAAATATATCTATTTATTTATTTATTTATATAATTTGCATGCCACAAGAAATACATCATACATCAAGTGACGCCCCGTAGGGGCATAGCAATTTATAAGAGGGTAGTTTTTTATTGCATGCCGAGCGCAAAGCGCGTGGGAATGTTCTATTAACGCCTAAAAATCAAAATTCCAACGTTTTGTCGCATGAAATCGTATCCAGCAATCATATTATACATATAAATGATATAAAAAGCATATTGTTAGAAAGATAAATGATTGTTGAACTGATTAATATTTTTTTAAATCGATTAATTGCTATTTTTAAATAAAAAAGGGGTTTTAGAGGCTTTATGGTGTGGATTTATCATGTCCCCAAGGCTTGTAAACACTATAACTTTTGAAAATATAAATTGTTTAACTCAATCTATTTTTTAATCTCTTCATCTATCATGTGGGAAGCCACTGAATGTAAATGGCAGTGTAATTTTGTTTTGTTTAGCTTTAATTAATTTTTTTCGGCTCGAAAATGGCGAAATTTTCGTTGATTTGGTAGCCTCGTATAAAATTATTTCTGTAAATGGGGAGCAACAGCCACAGAGTATCTTACTCACTAACTCAGTTCGCCGTCGCCATAGATTACTGTATGTATGTATATCAGTTCACCGTCAGTCGCCGTCGTGAGTGGACATTATTTCGGTTGTTTGAAGCGGCTCAAAAAGATCGCTGTACAAATACACAATATTCAAATAACCAAATTTCTTAAATACTTGATTATAATAATAATAAGAGATTTTTTTATAACAATATTTTAAAAGCACAGAATAAATAATAGTAGTACGTACTAAAAGTAAGTAGTATCAATTATTTTGTCATGAAATGTAAATCCAAGATGGCGGCTGAAGTAGGTACCAATTTTTTCATCATGGGTGTCATTTTCATGGTTTTCAAGGGTGTTGAAGCTGATAGTGCTGTCGAAATGTAAATCCAAGATGGCGGCTGCAATAGATATCAATTATTTTTATCATGGGTGTCATTTTCAAGGTTTTCAAGGGTGTTGAAGCCGATAGTGCTGTCGAAATATAAATCCAAGATGGCGGCTGCAATAGATATCAATTTTTATCATGGGTGTAATTTTCATGGTTTTCGAGGGCGCTGAAGCCGATAGTGCTGTGGAAATGTAAATCCAAGGTGGCGGCTGCAATAGGTATAAATTTTTTCATCATGGGTGTCATTTTCATGGGTTTCGAGGGTGTTGAAGCCGATAGTGCTGTCGAAATGTAAATCCAATATGGCGTCTGCAATAGATATCAATTTTTCATCATGGGTGTCATTTTCATGGTTTTCGAGGGTGCTGAAGCCGATAGTGCTTTGGAAATGTAAATCCAAGGTGGCGGCTGCAATAGGTATAAATTTTTTCATCATGGGGAGGGTGTTGAAGCAGATAGTGCTGTCGAAATGTATTAAAAAATCCGTATAATCATGCTATACGTTATTTTTAATGCGAATGCATGCTCAATTGGATTTACCAATATATTTTATTATACTACTAAATATTAACTACTACATACTAAATACCAACTATCTTATTTCTTAACATTTGCTAGTCTAACATCATTTTTTTTTTATAATTATTACACATACATTTACTATTTATTTGCATCTATAAAGAATTCACTTAAATTATAATAACTTTTATCGATTAAGAATGACTTTAATTTTTTTATAAAAGACTTGGTGTTGTCAATATTTTTGAAGTTATTTGGAACATTATTATATATTTTAATTACCATCGTATGGGGACCTGTTGTGAATAATTTTAATTTTGAGAATTGAATATTCAATTTATTTTGAGTTCGATTATTTCTTTTAACAGTATTTACAGGATCATATAGATTTAGATGTTTTCTAACGAACTTACAACATTCAATAATGTAAATAGACGTAAGTGTGAGTATACCAAGTTTTCTAAAATGTGGTCTGCATGAGTCCGTTTTTTGTATATTTGTCAAGATTCTGATACATTTTTTTTTTATAGTAGAGGGGGCAAACGAGCATGCGGCTCACCTGATGGTAAGTGACTACCGCCGCCTATGAACAACTGCAACACCAGGGAGGGAATTGCAGATGCGTTGCCGGCCTTTTAAAAAGGAGTACGCTCTTTTCTTGAAGGTCCCTAAGTCGTATCGGTCCGGAAAAGTCGTGCGAGCAAGAAAACATCTTCTAAATCGCACAGTGGTGGACCGCCAATCATCCAGATGGTGTGGATGGTATCGGGAGTTCTGCCGCGATGTGCGTTCGTGAAATTTGGCGGCTGGGATTAATCCAAACAATTCCTCAGAGCACTCCCCATGGTAGATGCGAAAGAAAATGCAAAGAGATGCAACATCTCTTCGCAGCGCCAATGAGTCGAGCCGATCGGAAAGTACTCGGTCGTCGACGATTCGAGCCGCTCTGCGCTGGATGCGGTCAAGTGGAAGGAGCTGGCACTGGGGAGCCTCTGCCCAGAGATGGGAACAGTATTCCATGTGAGGCCGAACCTGCGCCTTGTAAAGTTGCAGGCGGTGTGCCGGCATGAAATACTGTCCCGCTCTGCTGAGCACGCCAAGCTTTTTAGAGGCCAATTTGGCCTTCTCTTCCAAATGACCACGAAACTGCACGTCACTCGATATGTCGACGCCGAGGATTCCGATACTGGCTGAGGCAACCAGGGGAGTGCCTTGAAACTGAGGAGATACGACAAAGGGGTTCTTTTTAGCGGTAAACGCGCAAACTTGTGTCTTCTGAGGATTAAACTGGACTAGATTTAGTCGCCCCCAGTTCGAGACTTTGTCCAGCAAAGACTCGACTTCAGACACAAGTTTGTTCCGGTACTCGGAGACGTTTTCCCGAGAAATATTAGCACGGCCGGTGTATAGAGCATCACCAGTGCTGTCATCCGCATAGCAATGAATGTTACCAGTTAGCAACATATCATTGATATGCAGAAGAAACAGCGTTGGTGATAGCACACAGCCTTGTGGAACACCAGCGTTAATAGGCTTGTAGTCAGAACATGCACCGTCTACAACAACCTTGATGCTCCGATCTGCAAGGAAGCTGGTGATCCAATTGCACAATTTCTCGGGAAGCCCATAGGAAGGGAGCTTCGAAAGAAGCGCTTTGTGCCAAACCCGATCGAAGGCCTTCGCAATGTCCAGACTAACGGCCAACGCCTCCCCCTTGGACTCTACTGCCTCCGCCCATCTATGGGTCAGGTAGACCAGAAGATCACCAGCTGATCGACCCCCACGAAAACCGTATTGGCGGTCACTAATCAGCTGGTGATCCTCAAGGTACCGGATGAGCTGGCAGTTGATAATGGATTCCATTATTTTGGAGAACAAGGAGGTGATCGCGATAGGCCTATAGTTGGACGGGTCTGAGCGGTCGCCTTTTTTAGGGATCGGGTGGACAAAAGCTGTCTTCCATGAATTCGGGACTACGCCTTGGGAGTAGGAGTACCGAAAAAGACGCGTTAGGACCGGTGCCAACTCCGGAGCACACGTCCTCAGCACAATTGGGGGGATTCCGTCAGGCCCACTCGACTTCTGGATGTCCAGGGAGAGAAGTGCTTTGCGAACCGAGCGCTGTGAGAACAGCACATCCGGCATAGAGCACTCACACCGCGGGATGGTCGGCGGTGTTTTCCCCCCGTCATCAAGAGTCGAGTTGGACGCAAAAAGGGAGCCTAAAAGGTCGGCTTTGTCTTTTGCGTCATGGGCCAGTGAGTCGTCCTCCCTGTGCAGAGATGGTAGTGATGGCTTACAGAAATTCCCTTGGACAGCCTTGGCGAGAGACCAGAATGCACGGGTTCCCGAAGGAAGGCGAACTAGTTTCTCGCCAATTCTGCCTATGTGCTCTGACTTTGTCTTGGCAATAACTCTTTTGAAGGACCTGGAGGCGAAGTTATATTTCTTTTTAAGTGTGCTGGTGTTTACATCCCGAGTCGCCGAAGCCGCAGCCCAGGCTTGATAACACTCCTGCTTACTGCGTAATGCAGTTTTACAGGAGCGACCAAACCAAGGCTGAGATCTGCCTCCGATGGGTACCACAGATGATGGAATAAATAGTTCCATTCCCTGTAGCACCACATCAGTGACAGAGTCAGCAACAGCGCTGGGATCATCCGGCGAGAAGCAAACCCGCCCCCATGGGTAGGATGCAAAGAAAGACCGCATTCCGTCCCAATCCGCCGACCTGTAATGCCAAACACGGCGGCAACCTGCAGAACGCAACCGCGAAGGGAGCGTGAGTGGCACCATACTCCGGATCAAACAGTGGTCCGAAGAGCCGAGAGGGGCATCGACGGAAACCTGATATCCGTCCGGATGAGAGGTCAGCAGAAGGTCCAACAGGGAAGGTGTATGATCCTCCACATCTGGAATCCGAATTTTTTTTGCAATTTGAAAATATTATCTATGTCAGTACAGTTTCCCCAGATGACTATTCCATAAGTTAGTATAGATTGAGCATACGCATATATCGATACACATCGTCGATATTTTTCATCGCTCTATATCGATATTTATTTTAGAGTATCGAATTCGTATAAATTTTGATATATTTTAAAATCGACAAAACATTAAGCAACAAAAGCAGCTACATAAGAATATGTGTCGTTTTTCTTTCGTCGTCGTTCGGAAGACCGTTGAAATTTTCACAAAATATGTATTTCTGTTGCCGCCATCACAATTAAGCTGAACGCACATATGTCCGCGCCGTACGCGCCGCACGCGCCGTACGCGCCGAATTTTAGAATTCGTTGTATGAAATCATATGAAACCTCGCACACTACACCCGCACCGTACGCGCCGAATTTTATAAAATGCGGTAGGTATACGATATCGAAGGACGAATGCTGATGACGTCATATAACGCGGCGCGTTTGGCGCGTGTGGATACTCAGTGTTTTGTAATGTTGCCAACTTAGTGGATTTTCCACTAAAACTGGTGGTTTCGTTTTACGTGATAGTTTTTGTATTTTTATAACTTAATTAATTCGTAATTAATTATACATAATTTGATTTTTTTTTACATCCGTTATCAATATGAATACTTAGTGATAAATTATTTACATACTGAACTAAAAAAATTGTTAAATTTAATTCAAAAACCCAATTATACCTGATTACTTAATTATCAATAAAAATACTTACCTCAAACATACAACAAGTCTTTTTTCTGGTTCAATTGGTCTTCTAAATCTTGAGTTTTCCATAGAAAGATATGGTTTTAGTACATGTACCAATTCTTGAAGTACCTTGTATGTTAAATGCAAATATCTGAAAAATCGTTCATCATCACCTAATAAATCTTTATATAAAGTATATCCCCTTCATATTCTCCATACAATTGCCTTTTTAAATTAATATTATGAATCCAGAATGTTCTTTTTCTCCGAATTTTTTTTTCTTCTTCCTATGCCAATAAGCAGGCTATTACTATATTTCTTTCCATAGTGATTTCGAGCGATCAATTTCAATGTACCGTTTCACACCAGTGGTTGGAAAAAACTACAAAAGTTGTTGGTAATACAAAAGATTTGCGGACGGTGCGGACGATGCGTACGGGCATATGTGCGAGGCCATCAGTAAAACTCGGCGCGTACGGCGCGTACGATGCGTACGGTGCGGACATATGTGCGTTCAGCTTAAATAGCTATTAACAACAAAACACGCATTGGGATAGCGCGGCGGATGCTTTCCCGCCCAAAAAACCCTCTCAGAAATTAGAAGAGGCCTGTGCCCAGCAGTGGGACGTATTTATGTAGGCTGTTACTTTAACTTTTTTTCAACAAATAATAAAAAATATTTAAAAATTAAAGGGGGCTCCCCTACAAGAAACGTGTTTTACGATGGTACGGAACCCTTCATGCGCAAGTCCAACTCGGACTTGGCCGGCTTTTATTATATCAGAAGTTTAACAACCAATGCTCTCTCTACGGTAATGCCCAGCACGACTAGCATGGGCTGGAGACAAAAAATTTATCCACCGATTATATCCACTGACAAGGGATAAAATTATCTTGTCCTTAAGCCAAAGCACGGCAACGGGAAGAAGTATATCCCCGTTTGACACAACGAGTAGACATATATCCCCCGTCCGTAGCATGGAGCCAAATGAAAGATAAAAAATTATGCTTTTTTGATATTTGAAAGGGACAATTTTATCCTAGTTCCTTGGACGTGGGTTTAATATAAAATTAATACAAAAACCTATCTAAGTCTAAGTCTATCTCCCATTTTATCTACTGTGGATATTATACCCATCGGTGTGCCCATGCTCGAAGGGTGGATAAAACTAAGCGAGGGGATAAACATTTTCTCCTTTCCCCGGGGATAAAATTGTCTCCTGCCCATGCTAGCCCGGCTGGTAAGCTTAAAATGCTTGTGTTAGAAAGTGGTTCACGACAGTAGTCGAATGGTGGATTCGAACCCACAACCTTTCGAGTTCGCGGTCCGCGCCCTGCCATTAGGCTACTGACGCTTCCTCAATCAATCATCAAAATTGGTTCTTAACGCAAAAGATAATTCGTAACATAGATACAAAAAAAAACATGCAGTTGAGTTGAAAACCTTCTCCTTTATTTTAAAGTTACAGCTTATATACGTCCCACTGCTGGGCACAGGCCTCCCCTCACTTCTGAGAGGGTTTTAGGCCAAGGATGTGTCCACCGCGCTGCCCCAATGCGTGTTCAGCGTACTTCACGTCTTCGAAATATTTTTTTTTATTTCTAAAACATGCAGATTTCCTCACGATGTTTTCCTTCACCGCCGAGCACGTAAATCAGCACCTAAAATTTCAATTAACAAATTCATTGGTGCCGGCGGGGATCGAACCCGGAGTGCTCGTGTACTGTGAAACTTCAGCGAGCGCTAAAAATCTGAGCTAGCACGGCTCTTTTCTTTTGAAGTCCCCTAAAAAGGGTCTCCAGTCTGTTCTCATTGTTAACTATAAGAAACACGACAGCAATAATAGGCTGGTATTTTACAATCTGATGATGGTAGCAACATGAATAAGGTTCAACCGAAGATGGATTATGTTCCCTTATCTGTGACACATCGACAGTGTGCTACCACATATCGATTACCATCAGCGATTTTTCCGGATCGATACGACTTAGGGACCTTCAAGAAAAGAGCCTACTGCTTTTTAAAAGGCCGGCAACGCAACTGCAATTCCACTGGTTCCCCTGGTGTTGCAGTTGTTTATGGGCGGCGGTAGTCACTTACCATCAGGTGCGCCACATGCTCGTTTGCCCCGTTTATTATAAAAAAAACCTAAAGCTAGAGCTCCAAAACGAATCATAAAAATCGATCTCATTGCAAGCTGGCCGATCGAAACTGGAAGCATCGCGTGCTATTTACCGTTTTAGAAAATTGAAGAAGTCTGTGAAAAACTCCTTAATACGAAGTCCCAAGTTCCCGAAGCAAATCTAATATGAAAGTTTTATAAATTATCTATGCTAAAATAATTTAATTTTTTACCCGTCGTAACCAAACCCAGTGTTGCAATAGGGTATAAATAAAAAAAAAAATTTTCTGAATAGGAAACACAAAATGTAGATAAGTATCTATTTATAAAAGATCGTAAAATTAGCTAAATATAATTAATATATAAAAATCAGTCATTTCATTTAAACATTTTTTCTGCTCTTTTTCAGGACTGAAGTCTAATAACAATACAGTCAATTTTTTGACCTTATTGGTTTAAGTATTTAATAAATCAGTGCAATTGATTACAATAACGCAAACTGTAAATAAATTGTGTAACAAAGTAAATATATCTGTCACTGTAAATAAGTTGAAAAGAGCCTTATAAAAAATAATTTCAAAGCACATCGTTAAAGAACCACTATTGTTGTCAATCATAAAGAGGGTGAGATACTAAAGATTTTATTCATATCATCCACCCCTATAAGAAAATGGCTACCGAAATTGGATGCAGTGAAAGATGGCGCGCGCATGCGCCATGACTCGCTCGATACATGCACCCTCAGGCGGTTAAACCATTAATTTCACATAAATTTAAATCATAAATCTAAGTAACAATAACTTTAATATTAATTATCACTTCCACAGTATCTAACACTGGCACACACACTATTAGTGAGATTGGCAGAATGATCACCACACCTTAGCCTCCGCGGTAAGGTTCAACAACCGCCGCTCATCTATGGACCTGTGAACAGAATACACAAAAAACACGAGAAATTTGATAATGCAACAATACAATATCGGCTGCTGAAGTCCGAAGCGTGGTCAGTGCTACGCCCCCGCCGGTTTGTCCCGGCGCAGCAGTATCCAGAACGTACTGCTGTGACAGGACAATATGGCGGGGACGAGCGAGGCGGTAGTGACGGGCGTCGGCCGGCGTGTGAGGCAGCGCGTGTGTCAGCGTGGCCGAACACTTCGCCCTCCTCCCCTCCGTCGCAACCCGCGCACGCGCCCTCGCACCCTACTCCCCCGCACACCCTAAGCACTCCCTCCACACCCTCAATGAACGCCACCCTCAATCAACTATCGATTTTCCACTACGAAAAAATTTCTTAATTCATTATCTCGCGTGCATTTAATAAAACTGTATCACTACAACCTCCTTTGCCTAGTTGTACAAATTAAAAGAAAACTATCAAAATTGTCTCTGGCGAAATTAGGTTACAGGTCATCGACCCGGGAGGCTGTTTCCCCCCGAATCGCGTTGTGCGCGAATACAGACAGGGCTACCATTAAACGTTGTGATTTATGTACTCTTTGAGCTATCACACTTAATTAGCGGCCAATTTAATAATATAATATTAAATTTCACTCAACCTTTTTACCAAAAAAATAATAAATTTATTAAAATAAAACTGTGACGACAGAAAACAAAAATGTTTTTTTTATAGGTAGTGTGACAAACGAGCACACAGTCCATCTAATGGTAAGTGATTGCTGGGACCCATAGACATCTACATCTATTCTCAATAAAGAATCAACATGCAGATGCGTTGTCACCTGTGAGGACTAAGATGGAATGCCTCTTCTCCAGTAAAAAGGGTATCCGGTTCTCTACACTCACCATACGAAACACAGTGGTGTTAAGCTGCTATTTTACGCTGGTATTCTGTGAGAGCTTGGTCCTTTCCCGGTCGAGCCGACCCATTCGTGCTACAACTATACTACTAATATAGCTGCAGCATGGCTCTACCACGTACAAAATGTAGTTTTATCGAGTAAATAAATAAAACACCGTTCAATAAATTACTATGAAAGAATGAAATGTTGATCCTAAGTTACCTATCTACCTAAAACAGATAGACAGACGGATGTTATTCTAATCAGATCTTGTTAAGTAAGCAAATACCATTCCCATAAACATATACTCGTAACCAACCTGTAACACTCGATTGCTGGGCATGTGCTTCTTCTAAAGCTTTTTTTATTATTATTTTGAGCTGTTATTAGAAAGATGCTGCCTATCTGCTGTTCCAGTTTCCCTCTGTCGCGTCTTACGACACCCACGGGATGATATGAAACAGTGGATATTCTTCCACCGTCTCTACACGCTCTTTCACACACACTTTTTCTCTTCCTGACATACCTTTTCAATGTTAACCTGAAAACCCATACATTTTTGTCGCACCACGACAACTTTTATCGGCTGGAGCTTACTGTGAAAGATAATATTATTCACAGCAAACTCCAAGATTTTTTTATCTTTCGGTACTCTTTTCTATCGACTTCAAAAAGGAGACGGTACTCAATTCGACTGTATGTTTTTTTATGTGTGTTACCTCATAACCTTTTTCTGGGTGAACCGATTTCGATGTTTCTTTTTTTATTTCAAAGCTGGTGCTTCTCATGTGGTCCCATATAAATTCGATCAAGGTCTGACCAATAGTTTTTGAGTTCTATTGAAGTCGGTTGTACAAAATTTTTAATTTTGAATTATTCGCGCACCTTCTCTTCTTTTCTGCCGACTTCCAAAAAGGAGACGGTACTCAATTCGACTGTTTGTATTTTTCATGTGTGTTACCTCATAACTTTGTACTGGGTGAACCGATTTTGATGATTCTTTTTTTATATGAAAGCTGATACTTGAATTTGATCAAGGTCAGACCAATAGTTTTTGAGTTATTCTTAATAATTTATATTGAAGTCGGCAGTACAAAATTTTTAATTTTTAATTATGTAAGCTCTGGGCATATTGGAATTTGGATCCTTCAATTGTTGCGGGTAGTCTTAAAATATTGTACCTACCTGTGTTAGGAGGTAATATTGTCTGTTTTTATACGACTATAATCGCTGTTCCCTGTTTTACCATCCCGTTAAAGTTCATTGTTGGAGCAAAGGCTCTACCGTTGTAAACAGAATTTGCCTTAAGGTGGAAGCTCCAGGGTGGTTCGCTAAATTCAAATTTTCTTGCGTTTTTTGGAATTTGCAGGTCATGGTTAGGTTGTATATTTAACAAAATATGATTCGCTACGGTCGCGATTCATATTTCCAAAAAACAAGAAAATTTGAATTTCGCGAGCCACCCTGGTGCTTCCATCTTAAATGTTACTCTTCGCAGGCGCCATTACGATCGTAGTACCTCGGCTGTGTACGGAAGGAGTGTTAGCTCGGCCGTTTAACGCTGTTTCCCAAATCAATTTCCACACTACAATAGGATCGGAATAAAATGGTGGAATTCTTGTAATGTTAGTAACAATTTAGCAACGGTTACGTGGTAGAGCCATGCTACAGCTATATTGTGGTTGCAACATGAATGGGTCGGCTCGACCGGGGTAGGACCACGCTCTCACAGAACACCAGCGTAAAATAGCAGCTTAATGCTGCTGTGTTTCGTATGGTGAGTGTAGAGAACCGGATACCCTTTTTACTGGAGAAGAGGCATTCCATCTTAGTCCTCACAGGTGACAACGCATCTGCATGTTGATTCTTTATTGAGAATAGATGTAGATATGTATGGGCCACAGCATTCACTTACCATCAGGTGGACTGTGAGCTCGTTTGTCACCCTTATTCTATAAGAAAAAGCAGTCCATCTGGTAAAACGACTGTAGGCCACTTATATTGCAATAAACATAAAATAACATATGTTATAACCTGTTAACATTAAAATCGAATGTCTAACAGCCTGTCATCATCACTGCAGAACATAGGTCACCCCCTAAGGAATGCCATCGAGCACGGTAATGAGTCACCTGCATCCATCGATTTCCTGCATGACTTTCCAGGTCGTCACACCATTTAGTGCGTGACTGCCCTACACTTGGGTTACCGGTACGAGGCTACCAAGCGAGAACCTTGCTTCCCCAACCGTTGTCAGTTCTTCGAGCTATATGTCCGGATTAGACCTTTACTGTTGTTTAATTGATACATGTACTGGAACAACTAAATACGTGAGTCCAAGCTTACACATTGTGCCAAAGGATAAAAAAACATGCGTGAGAGTTTCAAATTCGAGAGAGAGAAGTTCCTTTCGTAGTATATTATTATTGATAAACGTACTAAATAAATAAATTACTAGCGTTTATTAAAATGAAGCGTCATTTATAATAACATTTCTTTCATGGCAAGATAAGAAAAAGTGCGAGGGAGATGGACATTATTTCATCTCGCTCGCACTATAGAAAGGGGTTCATGACGGAAAAATCTTACACTTTTTCTCGCCTAACCTCCATTTGCCAAATTAGTACCGTGCGATAAGGAACTTCGTTTCAATAAGTTTTTTGGTAATTATTTTTTAAATTTCCCATTTCCTAAAGGTTACAAAAACAAAACGTTTATAGGGTTTATCTAGAGTTTTAGAGTGGTGTCTGTTGTAGAGCCTTCGGTGGTAAGTTCCAGTGTTTTAAATCAATGATCTGTGCAGCTAGCGAAAAGTCGTTTGGCATACCTCATAAAGATATCACATCATTTCATTTAGAAATCATAATATTAGGAGTATATATATTTAACCTGGATCATCAACGACTAATTTAAGTTAGCAATTTTTTCTAATATGATAATATTTTCAATCGTATAAAAACGTTATCCCCACACTAGATTTCTTCTCCTGTATTGTGGAGGCAGTTTGCACAAGGACAAACATCCAGACCTGGAACAATTATTTATAGGCTATACAAATACTTGTTGCGTGCGGGATTCGAACCCGCATCCCTTAGTGCCGCAATTCAATGCTAATCCACTGCGCCATGTAGCCGTCAAAATAATTATAATAATTAAATTGACGTTAAAAAAACTACCAAAAATTTACAAAGTTTATCTCAATGGCAACCCTATGACAGTCCAGTCGCGAGTACTAAGTACTTCTCATTACTAGAGCGCGTCACTCCATGTGGAGAGGTAGAGAGGGTTCAGGCCGCACTAGACCGGACTGTAAATGCCTGATTCACTTGCCTACTAGTTGGAATGTGGAAATTTATAATTTGGTCAACTGTGGTATCCTTTTAATTAACGTACTCTCTCATTTTATTTGCTATATTTGCGAATTATTTTTGAATATGTTTCCAAATATCAGTATACTATATCCGTATACTCGAATGTGTTACAATACTGTGGTAGAGCCTTGCTGCGGCTATATTCATAGTATAGTTGTAGACCGGGGAAGGACCACGCTTTCACAGAACACCAGTGTAAAATAGCAGCTTAATGTTGCTGTGTTTCGTATGGTGAGTGTAGAGAACCGGAGACACCTTTTACTGGAAAAGATGCATTCCATTTTATTCCTCACGGGTGACAACGCATCTGCATTTTGATTCGCAAACGAGGATAAATGTAGATGTCTATGAGCCACAGCAACCACTTAACATCAGGTGAACTGTGTGCTCGTTTGTCACCCTTATCCTATAATAAAAAGCACTCGTTCTCTCTTCCGTGCCGCAGCTTCAGAGATAAAGATAGCCATGATGGTCGCCAACCTTCGCAGAGAAGTGGCAGTTTTGTTTAATACTAGTAGAACAATTAAAAAATTTATCTCAACCGAGCATGCTCCTGGTAACCTGGTACCAATAATAATAATAATATTAATATGCAGAGCTTAAAGAAGTCGTAGTCGTCTCCACCACGGGTGTCATACCCAACCATCTCCACCATAGCCTCAAATTAATAGACCTTAAAGGCTCAACATACATTACACTTCAAAAAGCCGCAATTTTAAATACCTGTCGATTTGTAAAAATATTCATGCAATCGGAAGAAAATAAGAAAGAAAGGAAAAAAAAAGAAAGAAAATCTTCAACAGTGGTAGAGCCACGCGGCAGCTTTTGCTGTCGCACGGATGGGCCGGCTCGAACCGGGGTGGTACCATGACCTCACAGAATACCAGCGTGAAGTAGAGGTTTACCTCTGCGTTTCGCTTGGTGAGTGCAGGTGGCCGGAGGCCCTTTTTACTGGAAATGAGGCATTCCATCTTAGTCCTCACGGGTGAAAACGCATCTGCATTTTGATTTTTAATAGAGGATAGATGTAGATGTCTATGGGCCGCAGCAACCACTTACCATTAGGTGGACTGTGTGCTCGTTTGTCACCCTTATCCTATGAAAAAAATGAAATAACTACCCATAACACCCCACCTACATAAATACTCACTCCACGCTGCATTTACTTGGCTTCGGCCCGTATGTGCAGTAAAAACTAGCCAAAGAGCTAAGAAACAGTATTGTTTTCCCTATAATAATCTTTAGGAGTAAAAATATTAAAAAAGTTTAAAAGTTAAAGTTACAGCCTATAGACGTCCCACTGCTGGGCACAGGCCTCCTCTCATTTCTGAGAGAGTTTTAGTCTAAGGAAGTGGCCGAGCACGTAGTAAATCGGCACTTAAAATTGCAATTAAAAATTTCATTGGTGCCGGCGGGGATCGAACCCGGGTTGCTCGCGTACTGTGAAACTTACAGCGAGCGCTAACCATCTGAGCTACCACGGCTCAGATAAATATATTACACGCACAAGAATTTACAGTGGTCAACAGCCCCTGAACTGGAACAGTCCATCTGATGGTAAGTGGTTGCTGTGATCCATAGACATCTACATCTATCCTCGATTGCGAATCAAAAATCAGATGCGTTGTCAACCACGAGGACTAAGATGGAATGCCTCCTTTCCAGTAAAAAGAGTCTCCGATTCTCTACGCTTACCATACTAAACACAGCGGTATTAGGTTGCTATTTTACGCTAGTATTCTGTGGGAGCGTGGTCCTTCCCCGGTCGCGGCGACCCATTCGTGCTACAACTATACTACTAACATAGCTGCAGCATGGCTCTACCACGGTATAGGCAGACTTGGTCGGAAATACAGCTTTAGTATTTATAATATTTGCAAGAGAATGCCAGCACTCCAGTAAATTCAAGAACGCCAGCCTCTGACGTAAATTCAAATTGATTTCAATCTAATACAAGTTATCGGATGATTTGACCTGTCACAGTATCGGTTACTGTAAGACGGATTAAAACCTAATTCATACAGAAAGGTATAATTAGAAATAAATTTTAATTTTTTTAACATTAATTTTAAAAAAATATACGGGGTGGAGCCATGCTGCAGCTATATTACTAGTATAGTTGTAGCTCGAATGAGTCGGCTCTACCGGGGAAGGACAACGCTCTCGCATAATACCACCGTAAAATAGCAGCTTAATGCTGCTGTGTTTCGTATGGTGAGTGTAGACAACCGGAGACCCATTTTACTGGGAAAGAGGCATTCTATCTTAGTCCGCGCGACTGACAACGCATCTGCATTTTAATTAGCAAACGAAAATAGGTGTAGATGTCTTTGGGCAAACGAAGATAGGTGTAGATGTCTTTGGCCACAGCAACCACTTATAATCAGGTGGACTGTGTGCTCGTTTGTTATCCTTATTCTATAAAAAAAAGAAGTTAAGTCTGCTTAAATCCTTAGTCTTTTTGGAAATCTCTTCGTTATTTGTCACGGGTTTCATTTATTTTTTGTAGGTAAGTTATCATGTACTGATCAAATAAATAATGTAATTTTTAAAATAGTAATGTTCTCTTGATCGAAAAATGATGTAATGATATTTGTATTTTGTCTCCCATAGTTTAGCCAAATCTCCCTAGTAGTAAGCTGACAACACCGACTAATGAAACAAACCTACAAAATAACGAATTAAAATATCGTGTTTTCTTAAAATAATAGCGGTTAAATAACAAAACTTGCCGATGAGAAGTGATCTTGGTGTTATTATACGGTTTTCCCATATAATTACGACACAATTTGACAGCACAAACCGGCATAATTAATTATTTTTCGTGAGCACGTTATCCTTGAGTGATTCAAATGATACCTACTGAAATAAGTGAGAAGCGAGTCTACCAATTTTAGTAGACTTTATTTGGGCCGTTCGGTACGGTCAATGTGGCATCTAGACATGTATATAATCAAAGCCAGAACACATGTACATGTACATATAGATGATCTAACCTCCTCCTTTTTTGTGCTTAATACATATAGATGATCTAACCACCTCCTTTTTTGTGCTTAACTGTAAGTTTGTATATCACTTCAGTTTTTAAAACAAAGAATTTTATCAACGTAGTAACTACTATGTCCAAGCTAGACCTAAATGCTTCAACTTTTTGGATGTTGTACACTACGCTGATAACAATCTGCTTTTATTAGAAGCAAGAAAGTTCGTGACATTACGTTATGATACGCTTAAGTAAGGCTGTGTAGCGACGGTGTAAGAATATCCACTACCCTATATCATCCCGTGGGTGTCGTAAGAGTCGACAGAGGGAAACAAACCAGGAGATAGGCAGCAGAGTCTTCCTAATTACGACTAAAAATTAAAAAACTGCGGTTGCCAACCACACTTGCCCCATGGCAACAATGGCAAATATCCCCCGTATGAGGCAATCTATGGGGGAGGCCTATCTTCAGCAGTGGACTTTAATAGGCTGTAATGGATGGATGTATAGAAGATAATCTACCAGGAGCACATGACCCACTGAAAGGTGAAATTTTCAAATCTACAGTAATATTTCAACAATGGCAAATATCCTTCTATGAGGCAATCTATGGGGGAGGCCTATCTTCAGCAGTGGACTTTAATAGGCTGTAATGGATGGATGTATAGAAGATAATCTACCAGGAGCACATGACCCACTGAGAGGTGAAATTTTCAAATCTACAGTAATATTTCAACTATGGCAAATATCCTTCTATGAGGCAATCTATGGGGGAGGCCTATCTTCAGCAGTGGACTTTAATAGACTATAATGGATGGATGTATAGAAGATAATATACCAGGAGCACATGACCAACTGAGAGGTGAAATTTTCAAATCTACAGTAACATTTCAACTATGGCAAATATCCTTCTATGAGGCAATCTATGGGGGAGGCCTATGTTCAGCAGTGGACTTTAATAGGCTGTAATGGATGGATGTATAGAAGATAATATACCAGGAGCACAAGGCCCACTGAGAGGTGAAATTTTCAAATCTACAGTAGCATTTCAACGATGGCAAATATCCTTCTATGAGGCAATCTATGGGGGAGGCCTACGTTCAGCAGCGGACTTTAATAGGCTGTAATGGATGGATGTATAGAAGATAATCTACCAGAAGCACATGACGCACTGAGAGGTGAAATTTTCAAATCTACAGTAACATTTCAACTATGGCAAATATCCCCCCGATGAGGTGGTGGAGGTGAATGAGGTGATGAGCAGTGGATTTTAATAGCCAGTAACGGTAACGCTTAAGTGTGAGGTACAAATCAGATCTATACTCGTACCTGCCATCAGAAGTGATATCTGCATAAACCAAAGATGTTTTATAGGCCTATAAAACATCTTTGGCGTAAACCATAAACCAATTTAAAAACAGATTGATATAACTAAAATGGAACGAGTACACATTTGAAATTAGGATATAGGCTTATATCAGTTGTTACATCTGTTTGCTTGTTAAATAATAATAATAAAAATACTTGGCTAAAAGCTTTTGCAAAAAGGTTGAGCAAATTTAAACTTTTCCGATAATAATAATAATAAAAAAGCACATTTTTCAAAATCTACTTAGACGTAAAATAAAATCCCATGATGTTTTGCTTCAAAGATATATTAAGGATATGTTATTTATGGGAATATAATGACATAAATCTTATTTAATTTCAAATGTACCTAGACCACAATCAAAGGAATAGTGAAAAAGAAGCGGTTAAGGAATGAATGGTCTACTCCGACATTATGTTCCGTGAAAAGATAAATTGCCCAACCGCATTGATTTATTGCTAAAAAGAAACTTGAGCAGAGAAATATATTTCCACCGAGCAATTTTCTGAAGGGAGATTAGTAAAAATACAGATTTTCTTCTCTTAGCGTTTATTATGCAAATCCTTTTTTGCAAAGTTTTTAACTTTTTAAAAGGCGCAGGTGTTGTTGCCACTTAAAAATAATAAATACTACCAAAATTTCTTAAAGAAATTTCAAAATAACGTTTTCTATTTCCATTGGTTTTGATGCAAGAAGACACTTAAGTTTTTTTATAGAATAACGATGGTAAACGAGCACACAAACCACCTGATGGTAAAAAGATACTGTGGCCCATAGACATCTACATATTTATCCTCGATAAAGAAACAATCGCGTTGTCGTCCCTGAGGACTGAAATCTATAGACCGTACTTTGTACTTTGCTCAGACTTTACTTTCGAGCTAAGAGAATGTCGGTATTTATAGAGCTAACTTCGAAGTCGTGCTGAGTGGGCGCTTAGCAAAGCCTAAGTCAACGAAATCGACGACTTACGTAAAACTCAGGATATTAGCCAAAACCATTATATTATATTTATTTATTTAAGAAGTAGGTGACAACGTGATTGGCAGGTGGTTAGGAGTTTTTATTTCATGTTTTGAAAGTGTAGTTTGTCGTGAAGCGACAATTAAAAAAAAGAGAACCTAACCTAAGAACAACAAAACAACAAAAGTAGACCAATAAAATAATATATTTAAAGTTTTAGAAAGGTATTTACAATTTTATAAAAAAAATGAAATATGATGATGATGGATGATGTGAGATTACAATTGGATTTAAAAAAAATAAAGATAGGAGAATAGGAGAATATAGTATTATAGTGGAGCCTAAAGGTTGAAGTGACACGCTGCTTTTGTAGAAGTAGGCACACGCGGAGCTTGAGGTTTCTTAGCGGCGACGGCATGCAGCGTCTGGACTGGGCACAAGCAGCGTCCGGAGCCGGCGCACATAGCACCTGGGGTAGGTGCGCTCAGCACTTGGAGAAAGCAGTCGCAGCGCCCAAAGGTAGCGCAGGCAGTAGGTGCACTCGGCGCCTGGAGCAAGCAGTCGTAGCGCCCGAAGGTAGCGCGGCAGTAGGTGCACTCAGCGCCTGGAGCAAGCAGTCGTAGCGCCCGGAGTAGTGTGGCCCCGCGCTTGAAGTAGACTTCGCCGACGACTTCACGTGTAGATGGAGGCTTGCAGGATCCCGGGGCAATGCGGCCCCGGGATAAGGCCTTTAGTAGATGTTTCTCGTTTGAGAACTGAAGCGAGACTTTTCCTGTATTCTCCAATTGTTCGGCTTTTATACCTTTTTAGAGAGAACGAGAAATTATTTAAATTAAAAGGAAAGAACAATGCCCATTTTTCACCTGACAATGTATAGAAATGAAATAAATCTTAAAATTCAGCTAATTGAATTGTAAATTAATTACGCTTATCACAATGTTAAAAGAAACGCAGGAAAAAAATATTTTTACATATTTCTATAAGCTTATTCTACGTTAAGGGTAAACGTATTATATATTTGAACGCATCTCAACTACCCTTTTTCTAGGACGTTCCATTTTATACACTGCTACTTTACTTTATTTAACTTAAAACTCTGTTTCTGAGTTTTATACATTATTTTATGTTTCATTTAATCAGTAAGTATTTATTTATTTGTATTTGTATAGTAAATATTAATACAAAATAATATAATAATAAAATAAATTAATCATTCAGTTTGTCATCGAGTGCGGACGAATGAAACGGATTTTTTTGACATTTGACAGTTCTGCAATTGGCATCGGCGCAGTTCTTCGTTGTTGCGTTTGCGTCTCGTTGTGTACTGTGTGTAAAGTGCCATTTTGTTTGTGTTACTTCTTTTTACAACCCAATATGGTATCAAGAAAATATTTCTGCCCCAGCAGAATTTCTGGATGACGTAGGGGTGAGATATTTAAGTGAAAATGATGATAATTAATAAACCATGCCACTTTAACATAGTGTTTTATTTGTTTGTCCCATTTTGTTTATCAGGTATGTATGTAAGTATGTACCATAGGCCAGTGACATGTGTTTGGTTGATAAGTGACCATTTTGACAATACAAGATGAACTAAATGTAGTTAGTAAGTATTTATGTGTACTGAAGAAATAGCAGATAGAGCTAGACACTCAATTTATGGTGACAATCATCGAGAGTAAATGGTGACTTAGGGGCAGTTGGTTTCAAGAAATTCACAAAGTATAATAAACCATGCCACTTTAACATAGTGTTTTATTTGTTTATCCCATTTTGTTCATCAGGTATGTATGTAAGTATGTACCATAGGCCAATGACATGTGTTTGGTTGATAAGTGATCATTTTGATAATACAAGATGAACTAAATGTAGTTAGTAAGTATTTATGTGTACTGAAGAAATAGCAGATAGAGCTAGACACTCAATTTATGGTGACAATCATCGAGAGTAAATGGTGACTTAGGGGCAGTTGGTTTCAAGAAATTCACAAAGTAAAAAAGACGTTTTAGACCATAACTAGATAAGTATTGCTATCTTAACTTCGAGCGTTAATAATAAGTTATAGCACATTTATTTCTTTATTACCTATTTGGTTACGGCAAATCCTAACCTAAAAAGTGACATTAGTATTTTTTGGGATTCGTAGCGTTTAAATCGTAAAAATGACTATATGACATTATTTTATAAGCATACATGTAATTTTTCTACTATACTTTATAATTATACATTAACTTTCACTATCAGGTTTTTAAATGTATGGAAAGTGAGCATGATTCTTTATTGTAAATGACCTATAGCCATAGAGTATTTATGTGAAAATATTAAATTAGGAACAACACACCAGTGACTAATTTGAATAAAAGTTACCATAACAACCATATAAATAATGGTTGTCAGAAATATAAATTTTTGGTTTTAGGTATATAATTGGAAAACCATTACATTTAAGTAAGAAATGAGATATTATTCATATAGGAAAAACTAATGCGCGGCAGCGCGCACGAAGCCTGAAATTGTAGAGTTACAGAGAATTCAATAAAAGACCGAAAAAGGTAAGACTCCATTGACAGTGATTATAAAAGTGCTAGATAGTGTGAAAATACGAAGTGAAAATGATTTGTTATTGTGTAAAAACGTCACAGGATCCTATGGAAATAAAGGTGATGCAAATATAAATGCAGAAAATCAAAAATGGAAAAATAGTGTACAATGAAATGTAAGTAGCATAACACTACAAGTTATGAATGTCTAAAGGGACATATTAAGTAACACAAATCGGAATTACAGAATTTAATTTTCTATTTTGCTTATTTTACTGTCGTCAACAAATTTTCAGTCTGATCGTAATCTAGCGACAATAAAAAGGCGTGTACCTTTTTTTACACAAGTAATCATTCAGTGGAAAAATGTCCAGTTCTCTGTGTAATTTGTTGTAGAGATGTGGGCCAAGGAAGCATTGAAAATGATGAGAGAAAGCAGTGTTAAATTTAGAAACTGGACATATATTATGAGCTCTTCTTTTTATTTTATATAGTTTTGGATCAAATAAAGTAGATTTATGTTGCCAGAGAATACTACTTAATACAAAAAGTTGACGAACTGTTAATAATTGACAGTTAGAGTAGAAATGTTTAGTAGGTAACTGAAATGATTTATAGGTCATTACCTTGATGATCGATCTTTGAGCTCTTTCTAGTAGGATAATCATATTTTTAGAGGCTCCTCCCCAGACCGAGTTGCAATAAGTGAGTATAGATTGGCATAAGGCAAAGTATGCTGTTTTTAAAAGAGTTATATCTGAAATCCGTCGTAATTTATTAATTTATTATAAAGCCTGAGTCAACGAAATCGACGACTTACGTAAAACCATTGCTTTTAAATTGTTGTTTTTATGTTACTCTAATTACTTATGAAAATAAATAGGTAGTTTTAGGCCGTCTTCTAGTTTTAAGTAGTATTAATCCATGTCCTATTTACGTAATTTCAGACTTAATTTCTAATTTTTTTAATCTTTTTTTCCTAATTTTGTTGTTTAATTGTTTCTGAAACACATGATAAGCATCGAGCACTTTTAATTAAGTGGGGTAAGGAGTTCCAAAGTCTTACTCCAAGAACAGAAAATGATTTGTCATAATAAGTCGAGGAGTGCACAGGACATTGGAGGGAAAGATGTTCTTTGGATCGTAAGGAAAAATTATGACAGGAGCTGAGCAATTTAAAACGTTCTTTTAGATAGGAAGCACTTGATATATTAAATTAGATGCAGTAGCGAGCAGAAAGTATATGAGTATTCCGACGGAGACGGATTGGGAGCCACTTGAGCTTAGTGCGGTATTCTGAGACATGGTCATATTTACGAAGCCCAAATATGAACCACAGAGATTTTGGAGTCGATCAAGTTTGTTAAGTTGCTCCTCGGATATCAAGGTAACAAATGTCAGCATAGTCGAGGATAGGAAGTAGTAAAAATTGTGTAAGCGTAATTTCGGTGGAAATGGGTAAAAAGTAGTTAAGCCTCTCCGGAGTAAAGCATATGCTGCAAACATTTTACGGTTCACTGCATCAATTTGGGGAGTCCAAGAGAGACTGGAGTCCAAAAGGATACTTAAATTGTTCACAACGTCTTTATAAGAGATAGGAACTCCATTAAATATAACGGGTTGTAGTTGACTTTTTTTATTTTAAAAATCATTCTTGAACTCCCAATAATTAAGGCTTGGGATTTTAAAGGGTTCACCGTTAACCCATAAAAATGACTCCAGTCGAGAATACATGCCAGATCCTTATTGATACACTCCACTGCTTTGGGAAGATCTTCAATGGTAGTTTGTAAGTATATTTGGAGATCATCTGCATACAAGTGGTAGAGAGAAGATATTTGGGATGTAATAGTATTAGTAAAGATTGCGAAAAAAAAAGGAGATAAGACGCCACCTTGTGAAACGCCAGCTACTGTATCAAGCCACGAAGAAAGTCTATCTTGGACACGAATACGGTGCCGGCGTCCATACAGATACTTATGAAACCAAGAAATTGCAGTTGGAGATATGTTAAGAGAACGCAAAATTTCTAACAGAAAGTCATGATCAACAGTATTGAAGGCATTGCTGAAATCCAGCAACACCAATAATGTGATGTGATGATTTTCCATACCGTGGCGAATGTCGTCCGTTCTCGTTCTTATACGCTCGTATTCTATTTCATGTAACAATAACTTATTTATTAAATACAATTTGGACTGGTTTCGATTTTTAAATATTATTATTTTTAATTTTATACAGTAAAATCAAGAAATTCATAATTTTTTTAACTGTCTGGGCCTTAGTATAACTTTAGCTTAATATTAGCCTGATACAAATATAAATACAGAATCAAAGATTATGCTAAGCATATATTCAGCTAGGTTTTTAGTAAGAAAAGTCTGAGCAAAGTCGAAGTACGGTCTATAGATCTCAGCCTGAGATGGAATGCCTCGTATCCAATAAAAGACTCCCCGGTTCTCTACACTCACTATACTGAACACAGCAGCATTAAGCTGCTATTTTACGCTGGTATTCTGTGAGAGAGTGCTCCTTCACTATTCGTGCTAACCATAATATAGCTGCAGCATGGCACAGCCACGAACAAAGTAGTATATTATATAAACATGTATAACTCTTTCTCAGTCATTCAACTTCCATTTGTTTATTACAAGATTAGGCTGTTATTATATAAGTCTTAATTTTTTTACTCTTAAATTTTAAATCTCAGGTTTAAATAGATTAGAGTTAATATGGTAATTATCCTCGTAGTTACGTTACCTACATATTAATAAGTGAATAGATACGTGTTTATGATTATTTTCGTATGTGGGTACCTATGTTATTTTTAATTATTTTATTTCATTTTGATTATCATATAAACGAAAATAAAGTTGACAAAACTAAATTGTTTAAATAGCGAAACGTCGCGGTTACTAGGCGCTCATAATCACTAAGGAATTTCAATACTTTTCGACAGAATAAGACTGAAAATGTTTTTATCAAACAAGGACAGAAATGTATATGAAAGCCATAGACTTAGGATATACTGGCGTATATTATTCTAAGTCTATGATGGAAGCCGAATAGAAACTTCAGTCTATATTGGAAAAATGATTTGTGTAACGAAGGCGGGAACCTCTACAGACAAAGAGAAAAAACAAAGGTTAAGCTATAACTTACATGCGAGAAAGAGATAGCATTGACAACTTTTCGTTGCGATGTGAAGCTCAAATTCACAATGATAGGTAGAAGTAGGAGAGTAGAAGGATTTTCTTTGGACTTGTTGGACCGTACTGCAACAAAAAAAGTACAATAAAACTTGAACAAAACGAATTTTACGAATTATCCATAATCACGGGGGGGGGGGGGGGGGGGGCATGAGTTGTTTGACGTCCTGATGTAAATGTAAATCCGGGTTACTTTCTGCTTTTGAATACACCTTTTTATTTGATCACAGAACAAGCTTACTGTATAGACTTGCAGTGGCATGCTCGGGTTTGGATTTATAGGCAAAAGCATTATAATAGAATCCTTAGCTTATGTAGGCACAAAACTTCGTTTTTTTAAATTAATCTATAACTTTTATCTTATATAAGTAAATGACTTTTAAGTAAAAGTAGGTAGGTACATTTAGTACAAGATAGAAATGTGAGAAATTGTTTATATTAAATAACATAGCCCTATTAAAACAACTTTTAAAAGAGCTCTAAGGTCCTATTACAACAAAATATAAATCCCTATATGATTTTCCGATTAGAGAAGGCTTGGGCCCAGCAATGGATCGAATGTAAACTTTGTGGTTTTTTATTTTTATAATTAAAAATAATATTCTTTGAAATACGTAATTAAAGTAGGTACTTCTACGACGAAATACTGCATCTAAAACTATAAACTATCGACAAAAATATTACGCAAAATTTTCATTATGAAGTGCAACAACCAGTGTTGAGCCGGTGGTGAAGCGTAACGCCATTATTTCTTAGCTTCGTAATCTTTGGGCATTGCATAATACTTAGATAGGTATCTAAGTTTTCATCTGATAGTTATCTATAAAATTGTTTGCTTATTATTCATTCATTTTGCTATTATTTTGTTTTGTTACGTGGTAGAGCTATGCTGCAGCTATACTGTGGTTGCAGCACGAATGGGTCGGCTCGACCGGCGCAGGACCACGCTCTCACAGAATATCAGCGTAAAATAGCATCTTAATGCTGCTGTGTTTCGTACGGTGAGTGTACAGAATCGGAGACACTTTTAACTGGAAACGAGGCATTCCATCTCAGTCCTCAGGGGATGACAAGGCATCTGCATTTTGATTCTTAATTGAGGGTAATAACATTGAGTTATTATGTACCTAAGTATATTATACTTCAATGGATAAATATAGATGTCTATGGGCCACAGTATCCACTTACCATTAAGTAAACTGTGTGCTCGTTTGTCACCCTTATTCTATAAAAAAAATATCCTATCTAAATTCATTGGGGTGATACTTGTTACTCTTAACCGGTGTGTTGGCTACCGCAGTTTTCATATTGTTTGGAGTTCTTATTACGAAGATGCTCTGTCGCCTCTTACATCTAGACGGGAGATCGCTAAAGTGGGTTCCGCGGAACCTAAGGGTTCCGTGGAAAAGTCACTAGGGTTCCGCGAAGTTATTTATTTTTACTTGTTAAACAATTTCACACTTTCTTATAAATATTATTTTGAATTGGCGCGAAATTTGTGATGAGAAGAACGCATTACTGTTATATAAATACATAGGTAGTTAGCGAGAAATATATCATAATATTTCATCCTTAAAAGTTTGTAAACTCCTGATCTAGACGATTGGGCTGGATTTTTTTGCTAAATTGTGTAAACAACATAGATTGTTTACACAATTCAGATATTAATTACTTCATTATAATTATAATATTCAATAACTTTAATAAAATATCCGTTTATCTGTGCATTTAATATATAAGACAAAGATGTTTGACCTATAAAACATCTTTGATGTAAGATTTAAAAAATCTTACTTAAGTTTGTCTTAACTTTTTAAAAAAAAATACTAGTAATGTTATTAAACCTTACTAGTATTCCCTTTAACCACTTCTGGTAAGCTTAAAATGCTTGTGTTAGAAGTGGTTCACGACAGTAGTCGAATGGCGGATTCGAACCCACGACCTTTCGAGTTCGCGGTCCACGCCCTGCCATTAGGCTACTGACGCTTCATTTTCTTTTCACATTCATTCATTCATTTACCACAAAGACATACAAATATATACGATGCTTACATTAGATACATACCTACTAATAAATACTTTGACTACGACTTGCTATGATTAGCAAGATTTAATAATTCTATCTCTTGGTAGGGAGTAATTATTGTGTTCTGTGAATTTTAGACTTTAAAATTTAAAAATGCATGTTTATATTATGACAATGTCACCGATTGGCTAAGCACTGACAACAAACCATAAACAATAGGTTTTGCGTGGGTGCCTCCTACATTATAATAAAAAAGTAAAGGAAAATTGCCGGTATCCACAAAAAATGATCGCGATAGTGCCAATGTAAATAAAAAAGCATTATTTGTATCTACTTAGAAAACATTGTTTTTAATCGCGTATTAGTAATGAGATTCGTACGCAGCGAATGCTGGTTTGAAATGAAACCGTCATTTGTTTTTCCTAGTTTGTTTTCTTTTTTCGCTAGTTCAAACCGTCACGTCGGTGAAAGTGTCTCAAATTAGCAACGCTTCTGTGGCCGAAATATTGCAGATCGATTTCTGAAACGGTCGAATTGATAGTCGTTTGTTGAGCGACGCTAGTTGAATTTTCCCGCGTTTTAGTTTGTGGTGATCGGTGTAAGATGATGGGACTGTATTCTAGTGGCGCGCTTGGCGGTGTGGAGGTGTTGGATGGTGGACTGGTGGGTGGGGAGCTGACTGCGCATGTTCTGAGCGCCCAGGCGGCCGCTCACGCCGCTGCAACTGCCGCAGCCGCTGCCCATCAACAACAGCAACAGATTGCTGTTCAACAAATAAGTAAGTCACCAATTTTATCATTCTATTATAGATTGTGATGATTGATTATTGACATGATTAATAATAACCCCCTGAGTATTAGGTGGTCACTTCCAAGCTGTTTCATAAAAGTGGTTTGTACTTACAACCTTTTTTATTGTATAAATTACTTCAAAAAGAAAGTTCCCCCTTTTTTTCGAACAAGTGGTAAAAGTAAAAATTTAGTTTCAATAAGAATTACTTGTACATTCTATTCAATTATTTCATATATGTACTATTCTTAAAAAAACATACATTTGTTTGGGTTTGATAGTCCATTTTAAATTTAAGGAAATCTTCAGCTTGTTAAAATACTCTTGGAGCAGGGACTAGATGAAGTGATGGTATTGTTTTTTGACATTCAAAAAGTGCTATATAAAGGCCAATTTTGAATGAAATATTTTGGCTAACAGTGATAGTTAAAAACATATTTTTATACAAATAAATTTACAGTCCACATGATAAGTAGTTACTGTAGCCAAATTTCATACAAAGAAGATTACAGGTGTATTGTCACTTCTGAGGAGTGAGATGGAATGCCTAACAGCATATAACTATATTGGCTTCCGATACCCTTTAGACCAGTGCAGTGCAGTGCAGGCAACCAATGCAATATGGCAGCATAATTAGAAAAGAGGGTGGTACTTACCAAGGTGGCATCTATCAGACAGGACTTTCAGAGCCAGAAAAGGAGTTCCGCCACTTAGTAATTTGT
Organism: Parnassius glacialis; assembly: GCA_033319125.1. Taxonomy (NCBI): domain Eukaryota; kingdom Metazoa; phylum Arthropoda; class Insecta; order Lepidoptera; family Papilionidae; genus Parnassius; species Parnassius glacialis. The sequence goes on along the minus strand of JAVANC010000004.1, from coordinate 72,015,389 downwards.
TATTTAATTAATAATTAAGAATTATTATAATTTTATTATTTAAGAAATTAGTAATATAGACTTAAGGTTCCACTGGGGAAGGACCACACACACACAGAATACCAGTGTTCAATAGCAGCTTAATGCTGCTGTGTTTCTTATGGTGAGTGTAGAGAACAGGAGACCCTTTTTACTGGAAAAGAGGCATTCTATCTTAGTCCTAACTGCTGACAATGCATCTGCATTTTAATTCGCAAATGAAGATAGATGTAGATGTCTATGGGCCACAGCAACCTCTTACCATCAGGTGGACTGTGTGCTCGTTTGTCAGCCTTATTCTATAAAAAAAAATAACTCAAAACTATTGGTCAGACCTTGATCAAATTTATATGGCCCCACATGAGAAGCTGTTCTCATGAAATCTATTCACTTAGAAAAGAGTTATGAGGTAAGACACAAAAAAAATATTACACAGTAAAATTGAGTACCTCCTCCTTTTTGAAGTTGGTAGATAAATTCATGAAATTCATGTTATAAAATTAAATTTTTGGTCCTATTTTAGCTAAAAATATTAATAACTTTTAGCATACTTAATACTAGAAATTATAATAATATTTAATAGTATTTTAGATAATTAGTAATTTAAAACTTTTTAAACTATATAAAAACTATATTAAAAAGCAAATTGGACAGTGATTCTTACTTGTTACAAATTAGATATGATAATTAGAATATTATTTAAACATCAACACTGATTAAAGTAAGAAAAATGTAATATACTTACTTGGGGTGTGTTATACATATTAGAGTTGCTATAATATACTGTGTGTTCCGATATACACTGTGACCACTGCAAGGTGTGACGTCAATTTAGCATACTGTAAAGTTGTTCCTTAGTTTGCTGTACTGGTTACTGTTTAAAACGGAAAGCAGTTCAGTATACTGTCATCCCATTTTTCGACACTGTTTTCAAATGAAAACATTCTTCAAGAAGAAAAATTATTAGTTGAATATTGTTGCTTTTAAAAACTAATGTCGGATTTTATATGAATAACAATATTAATTAATAACAATCATTTGTGGATACTGTTAAATCTCTAGGCGCTCTTATGTTTTTTCCTCACATGATTAAAGTACTGAGAGCACCTTACCTGGAAAGCACTAGTGCTCACATTACAAAAATGGCGGCGATTTATGACTTCATGTATTTTGCTGGGGCAGTATAGGGCAGTCCATAACAATAAGAATTTTTCACCAATGAGAGCACTGAGCAGTACTCACAGTGTATATCGGAAGACACTCTTAGTGTAAACATATTTTATAATTTGTGACACTGAGTATGTGAAACAGATGGTTACAGTTTATAAAAAATACTTACAAGAGAGAGAGACATATTTCATTTGTCTATTACAGGCTATCAAACTCCAATGCTGAACATAAGCCGCCATTGCCTCGCAGGGGAGATTTTACATAGTTAGTTAGTCACACTTAGCAGGCAAGTTGGCAATTACAACGTAGTAGAGCCGTGCTGCAGTTATATTAATTGCATAGTTGTAGCACAAATGGGTCAGCTCGACGGGGGAAAGACCACGCTCTCACAGACTATAAATGTAAAATAGCAGCTTGATGCTGCTGTGTTTCGTATGGTGAGTGTAGAGAACCGGAAACCCTTTTTACTGAAATTGAAATTTTTATATTTCTCTTCGTAGTATATTTTGTGTAACCGTATTCTGTGATCTGTGATTATTTTTAAAATAAAATTAAAAAATTCATCCCACAGAAACGTCGCCCTCATCAGGGCGCTCGACCCCAGTGACCACGGCGGCTAACAGCACGACCACATCAACCGGCACCACCTCACCCTCGCCCAGCAAACTTTTCGTGGGTGGACTGAGTTGGCAGACGAGCTCGGAGAAGCTACGGGAGTACTTTGCGATGTTCGGACCTGTTACTGACGTTCTCATAATGAAGGACCCTGTCACACAGGTGAGTTGCGGTCTACTGGATGAGATTAAAAAAGTTTTTTTTAGGTATGTACCGTGTAATGGTGGTGTAAGAGTATTCACTACCCCATATCATCCCGTGGGTGTCATAAAAGATGACAGAGAGAAACAAATTAAGAGATTGGCAGCAGTGATTTTCTGATAATGACTAAAGATAAAAAAACTGCAAAAATTTTCCACACCGACCCACTTGCCGAGTGTTGCAACTTTGGCTTATTTCCCCCTATAATGTGAGGCCTATGTTCAGCAGTGGACTTTAATAGCATGTAACGGTAGGTATGTACATGGTACGTGCAACTATATTATAGTTGCAGCACAAATTAGTCGGATTGACTAGGGAAGAACCATATTCTCATAGAATATCAGTGTGAAATAGCAGCTCAATGCTGCTGTGTTTCATCTGGTAAGTGGCCGGAGAAGAACCGGAGACCCTTTTTACTGGAAACAAGGGTTTTTATCTTAGTTCTCAGGAGTGACAGTGCATCTGCGTTTTGATTGTTTATCGATGATAGATGTACATGTCTATGGGCCACAGCATCCACTTACCTTCAGGTGAACTGTGTGCTCGCTTGTCACTCTTATTCTAAAAAAAAATAGAAGTAACAAACAAACTTTGTTCTGCCAGCTTACTATCGAAATTAATTTTGAATACGGTTTGGTTTTCGATTCAAACTGACATTGTATTGAACCTGATTTCAAAATCTTACTCGTGAACTAATTTTAATTGAAAAACACTATCTTGCTACTGTCAATGGTTATCAGCACTGTTAGGCACATCTTATTTTTATCTGGAGATCATTTTGAATTAATTAAAAGTTCAATTCTTAAATATTTTCAAATCAAATCAAATCCATTTTGTAAACATAGTTTAAGAATCTCGACATGTACAAATTAGAATATAAGGTAGGTTCTCTTTGTCCCGCGTACAGACATCTATACAAACAAATAAAACTGAACTGTTTGTTTGTAATTTTGAAATAACAGCTTTTTACTAAATGCATATGAAAGTACATATGGTACTTACAACAAAACACAATTTTTGTGTGTCTGTTTGTTCCGGCTAATATCCGAAACGACTGGACCGATTTTGACGGGACTTTCACTGGCAGATAGCTGATGTTATAAGGTTTAGGTAAGGAGGTTTTTATAGTGCTAAAGCCACGCGGCACCTTTTGCTGTCGCACGGATGGGCCGGCTCGAACCGGGGTGGTAACACAACCTCACAGAATACCAGCGTGAAGTAGAGGTTTACCTCTGCGTTTCGCTTGGTGAGTGCAGGTGGCCGGAGGCCCTTTTACTGGAAATGAGGCATTCCATCTTAGTCCTCACGGGTGGCAACGCATCTGCATTTTGATTCGCAAACGAGGATAGATGTAGATGTCTATGGGCCGCAGCAACCACTTACCATCAGGTGGACTCTGTGCTCGTCGTTTGTCACCCTTATCCTATAAAAAAAATATAAGGAGTAACTTAGGCTACTTCAATTTTAGGGTTCCGCGCGAAAAATAATGAAACCCATGAAATTGTAAACAAAATCCTATTCAAATAGGGAAGTATAACAATAAATTACTAACAGTTATACTTTGTGAACGAAGTCGCAGGCACAGCTAGTATTAATAACAGCTTGATTATGGACTAAAAGTTATGATTGCGATATTTGCAACAAGCATTTTATAACATACTAGCTAGCAATCCGCCCCGGCTTTGCACGGTTGATTTCTGGATGTCGACAACAACGCCACCTACCGGATTTAATTGTGAATTTAAACTATTCTCTAAATCAAAATCGGTCCAGCCGTTTAGGAAGAGTTCAGTCACAGACACACATATTATCTATACAAATAAATAATTTTGAAGTGTCTGTTTGTAATATTAAAATTACAGCGTTTTACTAAATGCATATGAAAGTATAAACAGTACTTATAACAAAAATACACTTTTTAAAATTCTTGTCTGTCTGTTTGTTCCGGCTATCTCCGAAACGGCTGGACCGATTTTGACGGGACCTTCACTGGCAAATAGCTGATGTCATAAGGAGTAACTTAGGCTAATTTTATTTTAGAAAATTAATTAGGGTTCCTCGCAAAACAATTAAAACCCTAAAGTACACGCGGGCCAAGTCGCGGGGAACAGTAGTACATAATAACCTTTGTCCTTAACCTTAAATACAAAGGTATCCTCATCGCGTGCGATTATGACTGCCATCTAGCGGCGGACAGCTGAAAACTTCTTTTTTTTTAGTTTTCTTGTTTGTAGGAATATATTTGTAGTTTGGTATATTCATTTCTAATCGTAAGTATTACAAAAAGAAACGTTAACCTTTACACTTTTTTAACAAATCAAGTTTCCCGCCATGTGATTTATCAAATACATATTTCACATCGTTCCCTGGTGGCTAAAAAGTTGTGGATGGCCTCATTCCAATTTGAAGTTTTTTTTTTATAGAAGATGGGGCAAACGAGCATGCGGCTCATCTGATGGTAAGTGACTACCGCCGCCCATGAACAACCGCAACACCAGGGGAATCGCAGGTGCGTTGCCGGCCTTTTAGAAAGGTGTAAGCACTTTTATTGAAGACGTATCGGTCCGGAAAAATCGCTGGTGGTAATAAATTCCACAAGAAAGTTGTGCGAGGAAGAAAACATCTTCTAAATCGCACAGTGGTGGACCGCCAATCATCCAGATGGTGTGGATGGTAACGCGAGTTTTGTCGCGATGTGCGATGATGAAACTGAGCGGCTGGAATTAGTCCGAACAATTCCTCAGAGCACTCCCGTGATAGATGCGATAAAATACGCAAAGAGATGCAACATCTCTACGCAGTGCCAGTGTATCGAGCCGATCGGAAAGGACTCAGTCGTCGACGATTCGAACCGCTCTGCGCTGGATGCGGTCAAGTGGAAGGAGCTGGCACTAGGGTGCCCCGCCCCAGAGATGAGAATAGAATAGAATAATTTTTTATTCAATATAGATCAATTTAAGAGTAATTCTTATTGAAAATCATTTTTTACTTTACCACTGGTTCGAAAAAAAAACCCTCTGTCCTGGGAAGTACCAGCAAGAAACCCTGCGGGATTTTTAAAAAAAGCATATTTTACATTAATGATTGGTAGATACAAAACTTATTTTAGAAACAACTTGGAAGCGACCACCTCATTCCCAGGGGTTATTATCAACCATAAATTCATTTATACTATAATAACCCTTTTTATACAGTTTCAACTTAACAAAACATTTAAACTTGCTAATAGAGACAGACAATGACGGACATAAGAACAGTATTCCATGTGAGGACGAACTTGCGCTTAGAAGTTTTGAGAGTACCAAAATTACCTTGAGATAGAATAAAATTCTATGGATACAAAGATAATTTCAAGATATATTATTAAGGATAACCCGAAAACTATTGGTCAGACCTTGATCAAATTTATATGAGAGCACATGAGAAGCATCAGCTTTAAAATAAAAATCATCGAAATAGGTTCACGTAGATCAAAGTTATGAGGTAACACACATTAAGAAACACAGTTGAATTGAGTACCCCCTCCTTTTTGAAGTCGGTAGAAAATTATTGTATGCCCCACGGTGCGAACTAGGGATGATAGGTTTTACGTCGCCACCAATCCGAATGACAGGGTGACATATTGTGTGATAAGAGTAAAGTGTGGTTTGCAAGATGACGTTGTGACCAGGATTAAGAAAGTAATGCTTCGGTGGTTTGGTCACGTAGATAGAATGAACGAGGTAAAAGTGTCAAAGCAAATCTACGTTGCAGAGGTGGAACCTTCCCGAAGGTTCATCGACCAAATTGACGATATATTGGAAACGGGCTAGATTAGGACTACCCGTAACTGATGAGCGTGCATGCGTAGGTATTATGGATGTAAAGGAGGTGAGAGATGTGTCAGGATCGTGCCAAATGGAAGTCCGTAGTCTCTGTCTACCCCTCTGGATGACGGGCGTGAGTGATTCTTTTTTTTATAGGATAGGGTGACAAACGAGCACACAGTCCACCTAATGGTAAATGAATGCTGTGACCCATTGACATCTACATTTATCCTCGTTTGCGAATCAAAATGCAGATGTAGTCACCCGTGAGGACTAAGATGGAATGCCTCGTCTCCGGTAAAAAGGGTCTTCGTTTCTGTAGTGTATTGTCTGCTATCTTCTCTAATCACTGTAGTGTAACACAGGCTCGGCACGCAAACAAAACACGTAAACTCTCGCCCGAGGCTCTCGTGTAACTGACGCGGTGCGCTCGAGACTGTGACTTATATATAAATGTATGTTTGTGTATTTGTGCAAACACTACATCTCTTTCTTATCAAGATTTTTTTTTTGTATTTTATCTCTATCCCTGATATCTGAATCTAAAGGATTGTCTGTAATTTATTTCACCTATTGATGGAATTTTATCCCTACTTTTTCGTTGAAAAAACAGTTCAGACGGTAACCTCCCGGTAACTGTAAGGAGGGGTGCTGTTATACATTAGAAGATACTCCCACAAACATTCTTTTAAATCCTTCGTCTCGATCTGACTGATACGAAGACGTTTCAAAATATCTCTGTTTTGTCTTTCAACTTCGCCGATCATTTGAGGCCAATATGGTACAGTACTAAATAACTTAATGTTACATTTTTTAAAGAAAGATCGAAACTCTTCACTAACGAACTGCTTGCCATTGTCTGCGGTGATAGAAATAAGATAACCAAGTCTACTGAACATTTCTTTTACCATTTTAATAATCTGTAAGCTTGTGATGTTTTTGTAATTTTTTACTTCTTTGTATCGACTATAGTAGTCGACCACTACTAACAGATACTCATTACTTGGCAATGGTCCCATTAGATCCATTGTGACATTTATCCATGGAGCTGCAGGCAACTCTCGTCTCTTCATTGGTGCAGGTGGGTTTGGCAAACCCACTAATGTACAAACTTTACAGGCCTTTACTAATTGTTCTACGTCTTTATCGATACGGGGCCACCATACCTTTGATCTCAAGCGTCCCTTCATCGCTACGATACCTGGATGACCCTCTTATGCAGCATCTAATACACTCTTGAAGAGTTGCTGTGGTATTACAATTTTATTTCCACGAAGTAGAATGCTATCGTGGAAACAACTCGTTTTCAAAAGATTTGTAACTCTTAATTGAATCGTCCCAGTCGTTCTGATAGACACCTTTTTCACTTTGTAAATCTCTTGGTCTTTTTCTGAATATGCTACAATGGTACTCATTGGTATAGCAACTGGTCTAGAATTTTCCACTATTTGGTACACATGCTGGTCTTTTCCTTTTGGTAGGTTATCAGGATAGTTACATGATCGTGACAAGGGATCAGCTATATTTGTTTTCCTGGCTTGTACACAACCTTGAATGAATAAGACTGTAGCCTCAGTACCCATCATTCAATCCTCGCACATGGTTTTGACTTAGACCCGAACAATATCTCTAGCGGCTTGTGGTCAGTGACTAAATCAAAAGGCTTTCCAAATAAAAAAATATTAATGTTCGACCCCCCAAACTAATGCTAGTGCCTCTTTTTCCGTTTGGCTATACCTGCGCTCGCAGTCTGTCAAAGTTCGATTACCATAGGCAATAATTCTAAGGACATTTGTATCATTTTGTACAAGGACAGCACCAAGTCCGACAGGGCTAGCATCTGCTATCACCTGTCTTGCATCTCTGACGTCATAATACCCTAAAATCTGTATTTCCGTGAGCATCCGTTTTGAGTTTTTTGGAATGCTTTATCTTGTTCCCCAGACCATTGTTTTTCCAAGCTCTTCCTTTTGCTCATCTTCTGTCTTAGCAGGTGCTTCAGAAGTTCTGTCATGGCGGCCAAGTTAGGTATCCATTTGTTTATGTAGTTTAAGAGTCCTAAAAAACTTTGGGAGTTCTTCTATGGTCTTTGGGACCCTAAATTTCATAATGCTCTCAACATACTTGTTGAAGGGTTTACTCCTTCATGTGTAAGCCTGTGTCCCAGAAAATTCACATCCTGCGTTTTATTTATGCATTTATTGCTATTCAGCACGGCGTTGTTTTTATTAAGTACCTGTAGAACTTTCTTTAGTCATGCGCCATGTTCTTCTTCACTGTTTCCGAATACCAGGATATCACCAATAAAATTGACGACCCCTTCACAGTTTATCAGCATCCTTTCAATGATCTTCTGAAAAATCTCAGAAGCACAGGTAATTCCAAGCATTATTCTTTTATATCTATATAATCTTTTGGGGGTTATAAAAGTCGTTATGTGTCTGGATTCAGAGTGAATTTCGGCTTGATGGAAGGCATTGTTTTATGTCTAATTTGTTAAAATATTTAGCTTTCTTCATTTTAGGCAAATATGGTCCATAGTAGGCAGGGGGTGGTTTTCTCGCAATATAGCGGCGTTCGTACATCTCATATCTACGCACAAACGTAATTCACCATTTTCTTTTATGATTGGAACATTGGTGAAACCCATTTAGACGGGCCTTGCACGTCTTCAATTATATCACTGTTTAGTGATTCCTTAATTTTGATTGCAACCTTCTGTTTAATGGGGATCGGTACTCTCCACTTGATTTATCCCGATACCAAGTTTTAAGACACCTAGACGGACTGCTGTGTTCTTACCCAACAGGTCTCTAGTACCCCCCGAAATCACGTAAATGGTTGTATGTTCCTTTCGTCCACCGACTTCGAGTATAGTTTCAAATGAACCCTCTATTGCCAAAGGAGAGTTACTACTATATGCTAATACTGTCTTGTCTGGTCTAAGACATTTGATTAAAAACATATACTTTTTTGCTTTTTAACTCTTCCCACGTTTTGTAAGAATTACACTTTTCCGCAATTTGATCTATGAGATGATCATCTTGCTTTTCGAATGCACACTTTTCGGCCTGTTGACGCAATCTTATCAAAAACTTCTCAAATTTTTCTCCTTTTTCCTGTTTTAGCAATCGAAAAACATGCCGCTCATAAACTTTGCTCCGTTTAGGTTGAAAATACTCGTAGAGTTTTTTTATGGCTACTTTAAATACATCAACGGTTTCTGATGACTCTACACTGGCACCCGGTAAATTGTAGAATATTTTTTGTAACCCAGAGCCACCAAAATGCAATAGCATAGCTCGTTTATTGTGTGCTGATATAACTTCAGCTGCGTCCAGATAGATTAGACCTTTTCCATTTTTCACACCTTATAGCCAGAGATGTGCCATCACATTAAAACTGATAGCGGTATTATTATTATTATTATTTTAGGGGCAAACTGAAACAGTTTCTTATATTTTTATTTCCAATTTAATGCTGGTATTTTAATACCCAAAGTCCAATTTAATGGTAGTAACTTAGTACCCAAAGTCCAATTTAATGGTGGTATCTTAATACCCAACTTCCAATTTAATGGTGGTATCTTAATACCCAACTTCCAATTTAATGGTGGTATCTTAATACCCAACTTCCAATTTAATGGTGGTATCTTAATACCCAACTTCCAATTTAATGGTGGTATCTTAATACCCAACTTCCAATTTAATGGTGGTATCTTAATACCCAACTTCCAATTTAATGGTGGTATCTTAATACCCAACTTCCAATTTAATGGTGGTATCTTAATACCCAACTTCCAATTTAATGGTGGTATCTTAATACCCAACTTCCAATTTAATGGTGGTATCTTAATACCCAAAGTCCAATTTAATGGTGGTATCTTAATACCCAACTTCCAATTTAATGGTGGTATCTTAATACCCAACTTCCAATTTAATGGTGGTATCTTAGTACCCAACTCAATTTAATGATGGTATCTTAGTACCCAACACAATTTAATGATGGTATCTTAGTACCCAACACAATTTAATGATGGTATCTTAGTACCCAACTCAATTTAATAATGGTATCTTAGTATAAGTAATTAATGACTTACCTTATCTTGTAGGGGACAATCACGATATAGTATTATTTGCTGACGATACCTCTTTAATTTTCAAACTCAAACGGCAGTTAATTAATTATGACGATGTAAATAATGCTCTATCGAAATTAATACATTGGTTTAACGCCAACAATATGCTCTTGAACGGCAATAAGACAAAGTGTATTAAATTTACAATACCTAATGTAAAACATTCGAATACCAATGTGCTATTAAATGGGGAGGAGTTGAGTCTTGTGGATACCACTGTTTTTCTCGGTATTACTATTGACGCGAAACTTCAATGGGGCCCCCATATATCTAAATTAGCAAGCAGACTTAGTTCTGCAGCATATGCTGTAAGAAAGATTAGAAGTCTCACAGATGTTGAGACTGCTAGATTAGTGTATTTTAGTTACTTTCATAGCGTAATGTCTTATGGAATTTTGCTAAGGGATACTGCGACTGATATTGAAGCTATATTTGTTTTGCAAAAGAGAGCCGTTCGGGCGATTTATAACCTAAATTGTAAAGAGTCCCTCAGACAAAAATTTAAAGAAATAAACATATTAACTTTGGCATCGCAATATATTTATGAAAATCTAATGTATGTACATAAAAACATAAATAGCTTTAATAAGAATAAGGATGTGCATTCTTTAAACACTAGGAACAAACATAAGCTTGTAATACCAGTTACTAGACTCCACAGAATCAGTAATTCATTTATGGGGCAATGTATACGCTTTTACAACAAAATCCCAGAACATATTCAAAGTTTATCAATAAACAAGTTTAAAAGTTTTATTAAAGAAAAACTGTACAAAAAGGGTTATTATAATATCAAGGAATACATGAATGAAAATAACCCCTGGGATTAAGGTGATCGCCACCATGCTGGTTCTATTAAAAATCATTTAAAAATTGTATAAATGAAATTATTGTTAAGTGAAATATGTTTGAAAAAAAAGTCCCGCTGGGTTTCTTGCTTTTTTTTTTTTTTTTAAGGATGAGGGTGACAAACGAGCACACAGTCCACCTGATGGTAAGTGGTTGCTGCGGCCCATAGACATCTACATCTATCCTCTATTACAATTCAAAATGTAGATGCGTTGTCACCCGTGAGGACTAAGATGGAATGCCTCATTTCCAGTAAAAAGGGCCTCCGGCCACCTGCACTCACCAAGCGAAACGCAGAGGTAAACCTCTACTTCACGCTGGTATTCTGTGAGGTCGTGGTACCACCCCGGTTCGAGCCGGCCCATCCGTGCGACAGCAAAAGCTGCCGCGTGGCTCTACCACTGTTAAAAGTTGGTTCTTCCCAGGACAGAGGTATTTTCCGAACCAGTGGTAAATAAAAAATGACTTTCAATAAGAATTATGTAATAATCAATATTGAATAAAAAATTATTCTATTCTATTCTATTCTATTCTACCAAACATCAATTGAATGGTTGGTATCTTAATACCCAAACTCAATTTCTTGATAGTAATATGTTCCATAACACTCGCCCTTCTCTTTCGGTTTATTTGTTATACCGACTACTTCCATTGCTGTGCCATTTAGGCTTTGGGTGAATTCAATACCTATAATGTGCATTTACAGTATTACTAGTTACCTACTATGCAATTTACAGAAGTCGTGAAGTGTCCTCGATTTTTTGTAAGACATATATGCCCTGAAAGCGGTAAAATAGTATTTTCATTAAAGGCGATAAATATCACACCTACATGTAAAATGCCACTAAAACTTAGCTAACGACATTGTATTTCGGTTCGAATCGAGAGGAGTGATTAGTTACATCTACTATTTTTCCATCAAAAATATTTTTAAATAAAAGTTGTGCTAATAGACATATTATGTTAAAATAAATCATTATTTTATCATTGCTACAGAAACAGAAACTTTTTTTATTCAATATAGATTATAAATAATACTTATTGAAAGTCACTCTTTTGTATAATTACCACTGGTTCGAAAAAAACTCTGTCCTGGGAAGAACCAGCTAGAAACCCAGCGGGACTTTTTTTTTTAAATAACAGCTTACAATCATGTATGTTACATAAATTAACAACACAACAAATTAGAAATAGCTTGGGAGCGATCACCTCACTTCCACTATTATCATCTGTAAATTCTTTAATATTATAATAATAAATAACTTTAATACATAAAGAAAATAAATTTTGCACACCATAAGCGTGGTCATATGCGAACATATAATTTATATAAATTATTAAAATGATCATAACAGGGTTAAAACAATAAATCATAATTAATAATCCACGGTTTTTTTCCGCGGGTACTCTAGGAATTAATTTACAATTGCAATGCCAATAGTTGCACATTGCTAACCTATTTTTGATTATATCTTTATACTAAATAGGTACTTATCTTTTTCCTCGTCGCCACTTGTATTGTTTGCTATCTTCTCTAATCACTGTAGTGTAACACAGGCTCGGCACGCACTTAACTAAACACGTCCACTCTCGCCCGAGGCTCTTGTGTAACTGACGCGGAGCGCTCGAGACTGTGACTTATATATAAATGTATGTTTGTGTATTTGTGCAAACACTACATGTAGCATTAATCTGCTATTTCACGTCGGTATTCTGTGAGAGCGTGGTCCTTCTCCGGTCGAGCTGACCCATTCGTTTTATTATAACCATAATATAGCTGCAGCGTGGCTCTGCCACGTATACTCTTGACTGCTATCATTTTTGTACTCATTAATGTATGTCACGGCTAGAAGGTGCGGATACATCTAGACTTAACCGGATATAACCAGGGGTACCCATTAAACTACCCTGTGATATATAATCACAAATTACCGCGTAGTGGCGGTGTAAGAATATCCACTAGCCTATACCGTCCCCGTGGGTGTTGTAAGAGGCGACAGAGAGAAACAAATGAGGCGGCAGCGTCTCCTTGATAACGACTGAAAATAAAAAAACCGGTTGCCGACCCGATTGCCAAGTGTGGCAACTATGCCAAATATCCCCCCTATGAGGCAATGTATGGGGGAGGCCTATGTTCAGCAATGGACTTTAAAAAGGCTGTAATGGATGGATGTATAGAAGATAATCTACCAGGAGCACATGACTCACTGAGAGGTGAAATTATTAAATCAACAGTAACGTTACAACTATTGCAAATATCCCCCCTATGAGGCAGTCTATGGGGGAGGCCTATGTTCAGCAGTGAACTTTAATAGGCTGCAATGGATGGATGTATAGAAGATAATCTACCAGGAGCACATGACCCACTGAGAGGTGAAATTATTAAATCAACAGTAACATTACAACTATGGCAAATATGTTCCCTATGAGGCAATCTATGGGGGAGGCCTATGTTCAGCAAGCCTTTAAACAGTTGTATTGGATTTATTCATAGTAAAAACTAGTATAGTGACCCGCTGCTGGCGGGTAAAGATAGATATAGTAAGGTTGTAATAATAATAATAAAATTACTATCAGTTATATTTACTTCGTCAAAAATACCTCAGGGGTCCTTTAATCACGCAAGGTTCGAACAAAGGGGTCGCGGTCCAAAAAATCCCGATATAGGGGGGATAATGTGACAGTCACGTGTATTTTTTCGTGCCGCGGTGTGTGACGTGTAAAATATATTACCATTAAGAAATAAATTCTTAATTTTATTGATATTAATGGTTATTCTCAATGTAATTTTATGATATTATTTATATACACATTATATTTACATATTCTAAAAATATCTCTGATCCTTTTAATAATAAAAACACGCGTGAGTGTCGTGGAACACTCGGTTGGAACGAAGTTACTTTCGTAGTATATTATTATTGATAGACGTATTATATTATTGATTAGCAAATACAAATAAATGAATTACTAGCGTCTATTAAAATGAAGCGCCGTTTAAAATAAAAAAATATTTCTTTCATGGCAGGATAAGAAAAAGTGCGAGAGAGATGGATATTATTCCATCTCGCTTTCTTATAGCCGCCAAAGCCGTCTACGCTACGTCAGAAGGGGTCATGACGGAATAATCTTAAATTTTTTGTCGCCTAGTCCTCCCCATCCACCAAATTCGTACCGTCCGATAAAGAACTTCTTTCCAAAAATACACGTGATGCTGGGAGAGGTAGCCTAAAACCTCATCAAGTGTGTGTGTGGGGGGGGGGGGGGGATAAAAGTGCCCTAAAAACCTTACGTATTAAAGGATGGCGCCTAAGAACCTATCAAGTAATAGCGACAGTAGGTTAATAACTATGGCTACAGTTTAATAGTTGTTATTTTGAAGACATCTGGTTTATTTCCCACTGTCGCCTCCTACGACACCCACGGAATGATATGGGGTAGTGGGTATTCTTACACCGCCACTACACAGTAATTATAAATAAATAAATCAAATCTTAATGGAATCTTTTTTGAAATTTTATTACAACAAGGTCCCGGAAAGTACAGACTCTCTCTATTCATCATTAGAGCCCTTCACAAGTCCACTGCTGAACATAGGCCTCCCCCAAGGAACGCCACAAAGCACGGTCCTGAGCCACCTGCATCCATCGACTTCCTACAAATCTTACCAGGTCGTCACTCCATCTAGTGGGGGACGCCCTACACTTCGTCCGCCGGTACGAGGCCGCCACTCGAGAACCTTTTTTTCCCCAACGGTTGTCGGTTCTTCGAGCTATGTGGCCGGCCCATTGCCACTACAGCTTACTAATCCGTTGGGCTATGTCGGTCACTCTGGTTCTACTGCGGATATCCTCATTTCTAAGTGTATCACGCAGAGAAACTCCGAGCATAGCCCTCTTCATAACTCGCTGAGCGACCATGAGCTTCCTCATCCGGCCAGCAGTGAAGGACCACGTCTCAGTACCATAGGTCATCACTGGCAACACGCACTGGTTGTACAGTCTTGTTTTCAAGTTATGAGGTATACCTGACGAGAAGATGTGCCGTAATTTCCCGAACGCTGCCCAACCGAGTTGAATCCGCCGATTGACCTCTCGGTCGAAGTTGGACTTACCTAGTCGGACTATTTGTCGCAGGTAAACATACTCGTCAATAACTTCGAGCTTAGTGGCCCCAACATCTACCGGCATAGGTGTGACATGGACAATAAACATGATCTTTGTTTTGTCCATGTTCATCTTAAGACCTATCCGTTGGAAAACACTTTTGAGGTCATTGAGCATAGTGCTTAGGTCCTCCAGCGATTCTGCCATAAGGACTATATCGTCGGCAAATCGAAGGTGAGTGATGTACTCGCCATTGATGTTAATACCGTATCCTTTCCAGTCCAGAAGCTTGAAAACGTCTTCTAATGCAGCGGTGAAGAGTTTCGGGGATATCACGTCACCCTGTCTTACACCTCTCTGCAATTGGATAGGTTTCGTACTCTGGTTTTGTACTCGGATAGCCATCGTAGCTCTACTGTACAAGCACTTCAGCACTTCGATATACCGACAGTCAACTTGGCATCGCTGAAGGGACTGCACCACCGCCCAAATTTCGACGGAATCAAAGGCTTTCTCATAGTCCACATACCCCAGACATAGTGGCAAATTGTACTCCTCGGACTTCTGTACAATTTGCCGAAGGGGAAGTATGTGGTCTATGGTGCTAAAGCCTTTTCGGAAACCGGCTTGTTCGAGAGGCTGGAAGTCGTCAAGTCTGCGCGCGAGAGGATTCGTAATGACTCCAAAACAGCACGTAGACGCGACTCAGAAGGGAAATCGGTCTGTAGTTCTTCAAGAGAGCTCTCTTTATTACCAAGTTTAAATGTTTTGCTAAGCTGAAACTGTATAAAAAGGGTTATTATAATATAAATGAATACATGTTTGATAATAAACCCTGGGGAATGAGGTGGTCGCTTCCAAGCTGTTTCTAATATAAATTTTGTAAATAGTTTGTACCTAAAACCAAAAATGTTAAATTTACTTTAAAAAAAAAATCCCGCTGTGTTTCTTCCTGGTTCTTCCGAGGACAGAGGGTTTTTCGAACCAGTGGTAAAGTAAAAATGACTTTCAATTTTTTTATAGGGTAAGGGTGACAAACGAGCACACAGTCCACCTGATGGTAAGTGGTTGCTGCGACCCATAGACATCTACATGTATCCACGATTACAAATCAAAATGCAGATGCGTTGTCACCCGTGAGGACAAGATGGAAACTCCTCATTTCTAGTAAAAGGGTCTCCGGTTCTCTACACTCGCCATACGGAACAGCGGCGTTAAGCTGCTATTTTACGCTGGTATTCTGTGAGAGCGTGGTCCTTCCCCGAACCACTCGTGCTACAACTATACTACTAATGTAGCTGTAGCATGACCAATAAGAATTACACGTGTGAGCTATATTAAATAATAAAATATTCTATTTTATTCTATTCTAATCATAAATAATATAGTATATTATAATATATATATATATATATATAATATAATCATAGATATTAAAATGAATTGCCGTGCGTTAATCTCTAAAATAGCTCGATCGATTTGATAATTTTTTTTGTGTTTGTGTCGGTCCCTGGATGATTTCTTTTCGCAATTGGAACCGGTACGTTGCATTCTTGTCCAGATCCAGAAATCACCCGTGTGAAGCCGCGGCGGATATCTAGTTAATAGTAGAATAATATTACATGAAATGTCTCGAAAAAGTTACTGTTGACGTCATTATACAGTTTTCATTAACTATGACGTCAGCTGCTTGCGTCGACACCGAGTAAATGTACTTTCTAAGTCTAGGCCCCGACAGTACAGGATTTTTATTTTTATTGAAATATTAAAGTCGTTAGGAAGCTCAAGGTCACTCGACGAGCTATGGAAATTTTAACCGGAGACCCTTTTTACTGGAAACGAGGCTTTTCGTCTTAGTCCTCACGGGTGACAACGGATCTGCATTTTGATACGTAATCGAGGATAGATGTAGATGTCTATGGGCAGCAGCAACCACTTACCATCAGGTGGGACTGTGTGCTCGTTTGTCACCCTAATTCTATAAAAAAAGGACAATGCTCGACGTTTTTCTGCGCGATAGACTTAAAATGAGGATATCAGTAGAACCAGAGTAATCGACATAGCCCAACGGATTGATTATTGTTTAGAAGTGGCAATGGGCCGGCCATAGCTCGAAGAACCGACAACCGATGGGGAAGAAAGGTTCTCGAGTGGTGGCCTCGTATCGGTAGGCGAAGTGTGGGGCGGCCCCCAATCGATTGAGTGAGGATCTGGTAAGACGTGCAAGAAGTCGCTGGATGTTGGTGGCTCGGGACCGCGCTTTGCTGCTTTCCTGGCGGGCAGGAGTAGGTCTACGTTCAACAATGGACTTGTGATGGGCATAATAACAGAAAAGCTGTAACGATGATGATGAAAGTCTATATGAAGCCATGGACTGTATTGTTGGTCTGATGGTCGTAAACGCGACTGGTAATCATGTGATTATGGGTTTGAATCCCGGGTCGGACCAAAAATCAGTTGGATTAAGTCAAGAACTTCTCAGTTTCACTATAGCAACCCAGTCTTCTGCTACAGAGGTCTAATGGTCATAATTGCGGGTACTTATATAAGGTTCCGGGTTCTAATCCCGGATAGGGTTAAAACCAGCTTCCCGGGCTCAGGAAGTTGACGGTGTCTCACCCCCGTGCCTCGGAAAGCACGTAAAGCCGTAGATCCTGGGCCTGATCTCTCTCCGGTCGTGTATTACCGTCCCATCGACTATGAGAGTGAGGCAATAGAGAGTGCACCTGTGCTTGCGCACACACTCGTGCACTATAGTCCTGTCCAGCGCTGATGGCTAGTCTCGGTTGAGGCTGGCCGCCGCGATCGAAATTCGAAATTCAAAAGGAAGCCTATAATAATCCCAAAAGTAACGGGCAGTGAGACAGTTATATCATATGCCTGAAGTTGTCTTCAAATGCATTGGTGGAACGTCTTGAAGATTGGGAAGAGAAGACCTGGGCATATACGTGCGTCTGCGTTAGTACCACCCTCTTGTCTATTTCTACCGCTCTGGTGTGCTGTATCTACGAACCACAGACAGCATCCACACAGCATCAGGTGGAGTGTGTGCAAATTAACGCCCTTTTGTAATCACTAGTGACCCGTCCCGGCTTGCACGGATGATTCCTGGATCTCGACAGCAGCATCACCTACCGGGTCCAATTGTAAATCTAAACAATTCTCGAATTAACTTAAGCACATACACACACAAAATTCCATCAAAATCGGTCTAACCGTTTTGGAGGAGTTCAATCACATAGAATTATATATATATACTAGCTGGCCAGGCAGACGTTGTTTTGCCCTTTTCGACGACCCTTCATATAAAAAATCCTTAAATTCGTAATAAAAAAATTTCATTGCAATCAATTCAGTAGTTTAGGAGTTCATCGCGGACAAACAACGTGACACGTAATTTTTATATACAAAGATAACAAAAAACCGAATACAGCTTATGCCATTTAAAAAAAAATACTTAAAATAACTAAGGTAGGCCACAAATTAAGAAAAATTAGAGTACCTATATTCAAAATTGACGGCTCCGTGGCGCAGTGGCTTATTTGTATGTTCCGGGTCTGGATGTTTGTCCTTGTGCAATTTATGTTTGTAAACTGCCTCCACGACACAGGAGAAAATCCTAGGGGGGGGGGGGGGGGGGTAACGTCTTTTTAAAAAAAATTCACCAGATTTCGTTGGTTGGGACTAAGGTGAACTTATTTGTTACGCTGATGATAGGGTTGCCACCCGTACATATATAGTCAATACTATATATGTACGGAGATATATATATATATATATATATATATATATATATATATATATATGTATATATATATATAGTATCGTACTATATTTCAATCAGTTGTACTATATGATATAGAAAAATAATATAGAACGAAAAATACTATATTTTTGTCCCTAATTCAACTGACGCGCTTTATTTATATTCACTGTCACTGAAAGTTTAGAACAAGTAAGTTTTACGGAAAGAAATTTTTCAAACACGAATGTAAAATGAAAAGAATAAAGAATATATAAATAATTTTAGCACGAAATGGGTCGGCTCGACCGGGGAAGGACCACGCTCTCACAGAATACCAGCGTAAAATGACAGCTGGACAATGCTGTGTTTCGTATGGTGAGTGTAGAGAACTGGATACCCTTTTTATTGGAAAAGAGGCATTCCATCGTAGTCGTCACGACTGACAACGCATCTGCATTTTAATTCGCAAACGAAGATAGATGTAGATGTCTATGGGCCACAGCAACCACTTACTATCAGGTGGACTGTGTGCGCGTTTGTCACCTTTATTTTATTTAAAAAAATAGGGCGTGTAGATATTCATTTTATTAAAAATGAATTGGTAATTTATTTTAATATGAATCTAAATTGTTCAGATTCATATAATTATTTTAAAGGTAATTTTAAAGTTTATTGATGGCCTAAGCTAAGCAATAACATATATAAATATATATATATATATATATATATATATATATATATATATATATATATATATATATATACTAGCTGACCAGGCAGACGTTGTCCTGCCCTTTCCGAACGACCTTATGCTTTCCCAAAAAAACTCCTGAAATTAGCAATAAAAAAATTGACGGTCACTTATCGGGATAAAAACTATCCTATCTCTCAAGTTGGACCAAACTGCACACAGTCTGCAAATTTTTTTTAAAATCGGTTCTATCTGTTGAATACTTACAGCAATACGTGGTGGTTATACTACTAAATTGTAGCTTATATTAAACGTTTGTATTTTTAACATAGCACCATCTATTAAATATTTACTCAATCCAGTCAACAGATATCGTCATCTGACAGAATCGTTTGGAGCTAACAGATAATTGTGACTGTCAAATAATAGACAAATAATTTTCAACAAAATAATATTGTATTGCGACTATAAATTGAGATGTAAGCTATCCTATCTTTTAAGTTGACCCAAACTGCACATTGACCAAAAATTTCATTGAAATCAGTTCAGTAGCTTAGGAGTCCATCGCGGACAAACAACGTGACACGTACTTTTTATACATAAAGAGAGATATATATATATATATATATATATATATATATATATATATATATATATATATATATATATATATATATATATATATATATGGAAAAGTACCTAAAATTTAAATTATATTGGCTCATTCGGATTATTTTGTATTGGCAACCCTAGCTGATGGTCACAGGACAGTGTTTACGATTTAATTTTATGTTTTTCCGTTTCTAGTATACAAAAGAATGCCTTCTTCAGTGCTGTATTATTTGATTGAGTAAACATTTTATAACTTTTTTTTTAAATATTGTACTTTTAAGAATATCCGTTGTTTGGTTTACCAATTTCTAATCTAATTAATATAAAACATGACTAATGTTTCAGAAAGAAACATTATATCTACACTTTTCTAATAAATTATTCTCTGTGAAATATTTGACCTCATTCCAAGTGGAATTGCTCACATTCCCGATTGCTTAATTTAATAACCAAGTTGGCTATTTCAAAGTGATCAGTTAATAAATACAAAATATTTTGTTTCTTTAAAGACTGCGGAATATGGCGTATAACGCAGATGGAGCCTCAGAATGATATATCGGTCAGTTCTAGTTCGACACGACTGTTGTTATATCTGGAATAGTTTGATGTTGGTAGTGTAGGGATGTAACATGTTGTACCATAAACTTGAATAAAACACACAAACAACAAAATTTCAGAAAATATACAAGACTATTATATTAAGTAAGTCCGAACCATTCATAAAATGAAAACATTACTTTCAATAAGTGTTACTTAAAGTAAATTAAAGTTACGTCCCACTGCTGGGCACAGGCCTCCTCTCACTTCTGAGAGGGTTTTAGGGCAAGGAAGTGTCCGCCACGCTGCCCCAATGCGTGTTCGGCGGACTTCGTCTTTGAATTTTTTTCTTCTCCTTAGACATGCTTCTTAGACATTGTACGTGGTAGAGCCATGCTGCAGCTATATTAGTAGTATAGTTGTAGCACGAATGGGTCGGCTCGACCGGGGAAGAACCACGCTCTCAGAGAACACCAGCGTCAAATAGCAGCTTAACACTGCTGTGTTTCATATGGTGAGTGTAGAGAACCGGAGACCCTTTTTACTGGAAAAGAGGCATTCCATCTTAGTCCTCACGGGTGACAACGCATCAAACGAGGATAAATGTAGATGTCTATTGGCCACAGCAACCACTTACCATCAGGTGGGTAAAAAAATGTAGGTTTCCTCACGATGTTTTCCTTCACCGCCGAACACGGGGTAAATCAGCGCTTAAAATGGCAATTAACAATTTCATTGGTGCCTGCGGGTATTGAACCAGGGTTGCTCTCGCATTGTGAAATTTACAGCACGCGCTCATCCCCTGAGCTACCACGGCTCGTGTTATTTAAATATATGTTAAATAAAAATTATTCTTTTTTATTCTACCCAACAATATTCGCCCTTATTTATAATCGCTTATACACTCCTGTATTATTTCTATATCTATCTCTATCTATCGAGAAAGAGAGAGAGAGAGAGAATGAGAGCAACTTTAAGCATTTCGTAAGTTGATTTCAATTTTAAATGGCCGTAAGTCATTAAACATTGTTTAACTAAAAACCTTAACTTCTCTTAGTGACTGTGACTTAGTCACCCTCCTCCAGTGGACTGTGTGTTTCCTTCCTCCAGTCTTTTTAACTTTATTTCAAGCCCCTTTATTTTCTTTAGTGTGGTAATTAACTGGCAGTTATTCACTTTTTTCTTTCTTTTCTTGGTTATGGACTCGTACGGTTATATTTTTGCCAGTGTCAAATAATAAGAAATCCTTTAAAAATATTTTGTTTCAATAACTTCTGCACAATATGCCGATGTGTCACACTGAGAAGTTAGCTACAGCTTAACCCAACGGACAGTCTATGACGACGATATCTCAAGTTCTTAAGGAGCCTAAGCGGACAAAATAACATGAGGTGTACATATGTCAACATCGGAGTACTTTTTTCCTTGTTTCCTTGTTTAATAATAATTCACAAGCGCAGGTATTTAAAACACAAAATCGCGCCAATGGTTTTTATAAAAATCTACTTCAATCCATTAGTTATACAATAAAACAAGAACAGCAATCCGACTCCGGTCAGGTTCCCGTCAAAATAAAAAATAAAAAATATGTTTACAATATTTTTCTTTAATGTCTCCCATAGACAATTGAAAATGTTACAATGCGTTCGCCCTTGGTAACATAGATAATGGAATAAGAAAAAAAATAAAAGGTGTTTATGGTACAACATATAGAATTGGGCTATGGTTGGTATTAAGTATTTAGGAACACTAACAATAATTCGATTAGATCCAACTGGCATGCTAGAAACATTAACTTTCTAGATCTTGTACAAAAGTCTGTACGTAAATAGGCACTATAATTAAATCAGTTGATTTCTATTTTAATAGATACACTAACAGTAAATTAGATAGACCCTACAGTTTTCTGTGACGTTGCCATACAAAAAAAATTAACACTGTATTGCTATTATTAAAATTTTGTTTTAAAATTTCGAGTGAAATTAGTCCAAACCACAATTAAAATGTTGCAAGTAATTCTTTTGTTGTTTTATTTTTCTAAGTAAGTTGTTTTAATTACAAAATTCTTTTTTTTTGGATAAATATTCTTTGTAGAGTATTCTCGTGAATAATTGAATTACATTTTTACTAAAAGTAGGAATTCCCAAATTGGTAGAATTTTTTTTTATACACGAAGTAATTTGCTATTATAGAATATTTTGATAGTTTGTGTTTTCAAATGGTCTTCCCTATTTTTAACAAGATTTTTTTTCAATATTGTTGTTTTTAAGTTTTAGGTTTGATATATTATTTAATTTGTAAACTTTGTCATTGTTTTATCTTTAACTTTCATTCTGAATATATTTAAAATATCAAAAGAAAATAGTAGTGATTTAAATATCTTTTAATAGACATGATTATAAATATTTTTCTCTATATTTAGTACATATTTAAGTGTCTCAAAATCACATATTTTATCTTGATCTTATAAATTGGACCCATAGTTTTGTAGCCTATATCTAGAATAAAACAATTAGGTTCGCTGTTAGTCCAATGTAACTTGACTTTGGTGGGGGTTACTCTTGCCAAGGTTCAATTGTAGTGAACCCAGTGCCCCAGTAAAATCCTTAAGTCGGGTAGTCTGTAAATATGAATATATTATAGTTCATTCACTGATATTAATTCTAATAATTTCGCCTTACAAGGGTGCTATCACTAGAACCTTAGTACGAATAATGTTTTCTTATATTTATGCGGACACTAAATATTAAATGAAACTAATTTTACGGATTTTGTCGCGTTCAATTTTAACTTTTTAATATCCGACGTTTTGGGTGCTTTTATAACACCCATGCTCACGGGGTGGAATTAAGGTAGATCGAACCAAAAATTAATATTCAAAATCTAAAATTAGCCGGGTTAACTATGATATCGAGACGTAAAACACCTCCCTCCCCCCGTGACCGTGGGTGCTGTAAAGCACCCGAAATGTCCTGAATTATAAACTTAAAATTAAACGTTAATTAAAATTAAAATAATAAAATCCGTAAAATTAGTTTCACTTAGTATGTAGTTTCCGTATTCATCGTCCACGCGTACTTAGATTGCCGCGCGCAGCGTTCGCGCGGCTTTGGCTTTATCACGTTCCAGGAGGCGGCCTCCGTGGACAAGGTCCTCGCCGTCCCGGTCCACACGCTGGACGGCAAGCGGATCGATCCCAAACACGCGACCCCCAAATCTGCCCCGCGTCCGGCGAAAACGAAGAAGATCTTCGTGGGAGGGGTCGGGCAGGACACGTCTGCCGACGAGGTCCGCGCCTACTTCTCCCAATTCGGCCTGGTGGAGGATGCCGTGATGCTGATGGACCAGCAAACGAAGCGCCACCGAGGCTTCGGCTTCGTAACCTTCCACTCCGAAGAGGCCGTGGAGCGCGTGTGCGACATCCACTTCCACACGATCAAGAACAAGAAGGTGGAGTGCAAGCGCGCGCAGCCCAAGGAGGCGGTGGCGGTGGCTCCGCTGGCGCTGGGCAAGCGGCTGGTGCTGCGGCCGGGGCGCGGGCTGGTGTACGGGCAGGTGCCGGGCGTGGGCGTGGGCGCGGTGGGCGCGGTGGGCGTGGGCGTGGGCGCGCACGCGTACCGCTACGCGCCCTACGCGCTGCCCGCGCCGCCCGCGCTCGTGGCGCCGCCCGCCCCCGCCCCCGCGCCCCCCCTGCCGCAGTTCGGCGCCGCCTACTCGCTGGCCGGCGTCGACATGTCCTCCTTCCAGGGAGTCGACTGGGGCGCCATGTACGGCCTCCCCATGTACATCTAAGACGGTCACGAAGCCCCACCCGAATAGAGGTCAGCTCGACGCAGCTTTTTATTACACTTGTGTTTTCTCTTTCTCTTACTATAGTTCCTACGTACTTTCGGAGTTAGGGTCGCGTCTTGCCGGACTGACGGCCGAGAATGTGCCGGTGTACGAGTCCTTTCTTTTAAGCGATCGGCTCATTAACGTAGGTTTAAGTCAATTTTTGAACTCGACAAGCAATAAGGCGCCCGTTCCGTTTCCGGGACCGGAAGCAAAGAATACGCATTTCGTTGTTTTTGATTGTTTATTAAAAAATTAATATAAGGCGAAGATCTCAGATAATTTAGTTTGAACTAAATGACACTAATTTTTTTCGTGTATCTGTCTTGGATTTAATGTAGTTAAGTAGTGCACGATTGGTGATTATGATAATTTATGAAATGTATACTCGATGAATCTCATTCAGCTCTGTATTTTTTTATCATATTTATAAAAATAGTTCTACACTGACCGTTGACGCCATTTGACGTCTTTCGCCGCCATTTCGTGTCAAGTTTCACGCCATTTGTCTCGACATATTCCAAATCAGTATTAGAATTTGGTGCCATCATTTTACAACGGTTAAATTGTGCCAAATCACGCTGGATAGGGACAAAAAACAATGTCATATCATATACAATGGGACACATGTGTGCTATATGAACATTTCAAAATTTGAACCAAGTTCTAACGGTCATTTATATAGAAGTATATATATAACTGTTTGTTTACGCCTGCAATTCAGAATCAAGCCGGTCTTGATCGCAAATTATGGTCCCTTATTCAATATTTACTATATCTTATAATTAGTTGTTTAAAAAGGAATATTTATATATTAAATCAATTCACGAATAGGTTCGGCTCGACCGGGGTGGGACTACGCTCTCACAGAATACCAGCGTAAAATAGCAGCTTAATACTGCTGTGTTGCATGTGGTAAGTGCAGAGCCGGAGACCTCTGGAAACGAGGAATTCCATCTTAGCACCCAGGGGTGACAGCGCATCTGCATTTTGACTCTTAATCGAGGATAAATGTAGATGTCTATGGGCCACAGCATCTAGTTACTATCGGGCGGACTGTATGCTCGTGTGTTACCCTTATTGTATAAAAAATTCACACCTTAAGTCC
Organism: Parnassius glacialis; assembly: GCA_033319125.1. Taxonomy (NCBI): domain Eukaryota; kingdom Metazoa; phylum Arthropoda; class Insecta; order Lepidoptera; family Papilionidae; genus Parnassius; species Parnassius glacialis. Next base: position 71,989,962 of record JAVANC010000004.1, on the reverse strand, counting down.
CAGTGTTTTCTATATTAAACCCAATGATCCAGTTTGTTGCTCAAAAAAAAAACTATTCATTTAAATTTCGTCTCCTATTGTGTATGAATGGCAAACAGTAAAGACTTTGGTGATACGTCACACGGCGTTAACGGAGCAGCCAATACACGATACTCCCCCATACATATCTAACTCTTGGAAAGCAATCTCATTTAGCGTTATATTTATGACTTTAGTAGTTTTATGATAGTGCTGTCCTTAAGCGTTGTGTCGGTGACTCTTTGATTTCAACTTACTATATGTTCATATGATACTTAAGACTTTATGAAGAAAAAAATGTGTGTGCGATTCAAACGCTGTAGAAATGACTACCTAAGTTTTCACTTTAAAAATTACAAAAAAATATCGATTGACCACATCCAAAACAAGTGATTTTTATTTTGTATTAAAAAGAAATTAAATATACTACGTTTTTGTATCATATTCTTGCATTGTTATCCGAATTTGACCTATATTCAAAATTTTCAAATTATAGCTCATCGGGAAGTTAGTTTAAAATTAATCACTAAATTCCACCCAGAATGACAGACAGACTTAAAACGTGTTAAAAATAAACAGAGGCTAAAACATTCCAAGAATCACCGACACACGTACCGGGCGAAGTTTAGTTTCTACGTCTAATTGACACTAGTATAGCAGTTGAAGGAATGCATACTAACACCAGAGTGTTTCGAGACAATAAGCTAAGTATAAGCCGCTGTAGATTGTCATTGCCGCGCGTCCTTGCCTGGGACCGGCCCCACGTTGGGCGCCATTATACAAATATACTTTTGTATCTTTTTTCACTTGAAATTTATATTGTATGTTGTATTCTTATAATTACGCGAACACCTACACATTAAATCAAACTAATTATATATAGATTTTTAACGCGTTTAATTTTTAATTCCCGACGTTTAGGGTGCTTTACAGCCAGGAATGCCAGATCGAAAGACCAAAATATATGGACAAAATTGAAAATTTCGAAATTATGGGGTTGTTGTCGGGAGAAATAAATATTAAAAATAAAAAGTAAATTTTAAATTAATAGGCTACAAAAAGACTAACCTTGTTGACACTATGACTAATTTAAGCACACTTAATTTTTAGGTTTCCACATGTATTTGGCATTGGACATTACTGAGTCCACCAATTTGAATCCTTTAGTAAATATTCAGAAAAGATTTTAAATTCAAGCAATTTACTTCAAAGTTCAGTCTAATTACTAACTGAGTGATGCGAAGAAAAGCTTTGTCTGGAGATTTTGAGTTAAATTGTTGGGAGAATGGGGATAATTTAAAATGTCGGGAAAATCCTGACGAATCTCAACTATCTGGCAACCCTTTTTACACTCACCCATGATCACATCGAAACGTCGGGAATTAAAAAATTGAAATTAAACGAGATAGAATCCGTGAAATTAGTTTCAGTTTATATTGTATAGTTATTCTGTTTCACGATGAAGGTTTGACGGTTGTTGTTAGCCGTACACATACACATTGTGTTAGTGTGCGTAGGCCTCGGGAGCGCGTAGTCACGATCGGGAGTCGAACGAATCGCCGTTACGCACACAAACGCGCCTGTCTGCACGTCACTACTCTACAATCAAGACGAAAGCTTCATCGTGAAATGGAATAACTATAGTTTCTTATACAGAGTAGTTTATTTAGCTTTCTACAATCGTTGTGTTACTTGGTTTTTGGATTATTTACACTTTTTTCCGTATTTAATGCATGCCACATATGTTTATAGCTTGAAAAATGTTAATTTTCTTTTGTTACATTGCTAAACTTGTAGACTAACTATGATCAACAATCCTATTTACTCGAAAATTACAAGATTTTGATTTGCTTCACAATTTCTAAGCTAAATTATCAATTTATATTTACTTAAAAGTAGTGATAGATAGAATTATATGGTAGAGATTCTTAAAAGCAATACTTAATGCATACATACTGTGATTAGACGAGTATTATACTAATTATAAATAAAAGACAATTAAGGTTGTGTTCGTGCAATTTGTAGTTTTAAGTCGAAATTTTCGGGGACATGGTCCTTATTCAGTATTAACCTATATCGTAAAGAAAACTCCCGAGTATTACTCTCCCAAGGTTTGGGGTACTTAATTTACAGATACTTAAAAAAAATCTTATTATTTAATAATTGTGCACGGTACTTAATGGTATTAAATACGAGTTCCCATCATGGAGAAGTAGCTTAAATCTAGAAAATAATCCATTTTATACCGTGCTACTATTTAATAAAAATTCTCAGTGGAATAGTGTCATCAAATTAATTTGAATTCCTTAATGAGAATTCCGTAACCCAAAGGGCAGTTACTAAACTTAAGGATTTGCTATAATTTTTTACAATTACCTTTACTTACATATTGAATGTTCAATTACAACTTCTTATAACCTGACGCAATATGATATTTTAGGATTGAACATTTCGATCTTTAATACTTAGATTCCAGGCAAAGACGCGTGGCGACAGTAGAGCCAAATGCATGCGGTAGCTTTGTCGGCCACATTCCCACGCCGGCCGGCACACACGTTGTAACCTCGGGGTGTGGAAACTTCTGTTTCATCACTACTTATACCAAACAAACTCCCTATAATACTTGAAGTTGCCTTCCTTGCGATTTGGCTACAGAGATTTCTCTGTATAACTTCTAAGCGTACCAGTGAAAAATTGACTTATAAAATTGTCTACGTGCATGTTGATATCATGGTTTCCACACGCCAAGGCTACCGAATGCTATACCACATGTGTACACCTATCCTTATTATTATAGCAGTATTCTTATTATAAGTAGGCTAGAACCTCCTGAGATTATTCGCGTTTGCTGTCTTTTATCGTGTCGGATCATATTTAAACAGTCGTGGAGATTGTGAGAGTTGACCTTTTTGTTTAGCTTATAGTTTTGTAATAAAACTAATAATTCCTTTGATTTCTTGCCAAATTAAAAAAAATCGTTTTGACACGTGAAAATACGGCATCCGCCTCGCCCGAATATAACACCTTTTGTATATTAGCATTTTTCCTAAAATTCTCAGTATTAGATGGTTGATAATATTATTATTGATTGTGATGTTGGTAACCCCTTCCGCTGGCGACCGCTTGGTACCACGTATAGTGTTGCCATAGCGGTAAAGCTCATAGAATTTGAAATATGTACTTAATTTTTTTTATATATATTTATATGTATTTTGCTGCGTGAAGTCTCTGCGTTTCGGAGAGACTTCACGCGTGTGTATGAAAACATTTATTTTACTTTTTCTAAAACATATGTACTGGTTACGTCGGTAACACTGATTTAAGCCGGCGTCCGTCGCTTTTGTGATTGGAAAGAGATTGATTTTTTTTAACGTTTGCTCGACGGACCTCGGCAGTAGGTTAGAGCTGTAGCTATTTGTATTTAGTGAACTTAGTGTTTGCCCGTACATAACTGTATGTGATGGAGCACCTAGAGATATCCAATGTGTCATTACATTATTAATATTAGAACAATATATTGTGTGTTTTATTTCGCGTAGCTCCGAATGTGGGGGGGTTAGATCCTTTTTTAACGGGGTGTGGTTTTGTTTATTTCACAATTCGCTCTACATACATAGTTTTAGTTTGCACGTCGAATTACTTTATCCTATACATACATTAAGTAGATTGTTTTGCGTGTGATCATTTTTCGCGGCTCTCGCCCCACACTGGGCGCCAATATCCGTAAGTATGAAAGGGTGGGACTGCTCATCGACTGGCCAATAGGTAAGTTGGGAAAGTAGCGGCTCGATTGAGGCATGCATATATAATATTGTATACTTTATAGCGTAGAATTAATGCGTCTTGTATATTGGTGACTAACACTCGACTCTCGCTCGGACATCTTTCAAACAAACGCGCATAGGGCATGGTTGGCATGAATTTATACGTAAACAAAACAGAAGGAATTCTTCCATATTCACTGTCAATTCTTCAACGGGCAATCGCCTCACGTTGGTTGTGAAACGTGCTATTTGAATATCCCTTTTAAAGTATAATGTAGTTTACTTTGAGAGGGATATTGTTAACGTAGACCTTGTAGAAATGCTTCGCTTGAGGCCTACAGTCTTCCTGGTTTAAAGTCAAGGACGAAAAGTATTTGCCAATGACGAGCCAAATAAAATCGCCAAAAGCAAATTTGTTTGCTCAACTTACTCTAGAATAATCTAGAAAGTTTTCCGCATCTGATTGTAGTAACCCTGACAATTACCTGAAATCCAAACACGAAACAACTTGAGAGTTACTCATGTCAAATTTTGACTCTATGGTGTAAAGTAAAATTTGTATTATTGCCAAAAACGACCGCTTTCTCGCCGGAGTAGTTTAAGGTTAAGACAATAAATTAAAGGAGGACGTTGCCAACTCTGACGCTTAAAATAATCTGAAGCAGTGTTGCCATATACACATACATTCCTCTCTAGTCATTTTTAAGCTTAGGAATTTTGTTGAATGTTTGACGTCTATAAGAAGAAAAAAAACCAATCTTGCTCAATACCTTCTTTTGCCTAGTAGTTGTTTCTTTATAATCAGCTTGAGTAGAAGTGCCATACACGAAAACATAACACATCAACGAAACTTTGCAGTAGTGTTGACTCCATAGCTTCGCAATTCCAGGACTTCACTGGACCAATGTAAACAAAAAAAAGTTAAATATATTCTCAATTTATTATTAAGGTTATCATATACATGAATTAATATACAACTTTTGGATTGGTATAATATAATGTTAAAAACGAAAAGTTAATAAAATATTAATAGTAACCATGTTGTGTGTTTCAAATGTGCGGCAATGCTAGAGTAGTGGTGTAGAGTAGTGATTTTGAAATTTTACATACAATATACTTTAGTGTACTTAAGTATAACTAACCGAAAGCAATAAGATTAATAATATTACTGTTATAATGCAGCACGCGCGCGCTGCGGCTGACACACGTGATATTAATAAGGCATTGCACTTCTAATTCCTTTAAAAAAAAACAGCAATGCCGTTAAAATTACTAATATTCCATGTAACCATTCCTGGTAAGCTTAAAATACTTGTGTTAAGGAGTGGTTACCGACAGTGGTAGAATGATGAACTCAACCCACGGCTACTGTCGCTTCTGATTTTGTTGAATTTTTTCGCTAGGATGACATTCAGAATGGCAAAGCAGCGCGCGCACTATCGTATTAGATGAGAATGTTACACACTACGCATACGAGATATTTTTATATAATAGACATTCGGTGTATTTCAGTAGCGTGTTGGTATTTGTATTTTTAAACGTTAATAATCGTGATAATATAAATAACACTTGTTGATAAGTGGAAGTATGTGATTTATTTGTTTGATAAATGTAGAGCGTTCACCGCCGCTTGGGGCGTGCGGCCATATTTGCTCGTTTAACAGATCAGTGTTGCCAATCCATGAATCATATTCTGGCTACATGTTAGTGTGAATTGTTAGAAATTTGTTACTATTTTTTATTATATTGACTGTTAAAGAAATTACTATAAGAATCCACAACATAGCTCCCACTCGACGGTGTATAAATGAGAAATAATAAATTGGTATAATAACTTCATCATTTAAAATGTACACTACAATATGGATATTTCAATGAATTCTTATTAACTTTATATTATTCGTAGTATTAAAGGAACAAATGAAGATAATCATGGTGTTTAGTGAACTAAAAGAGAGAATCTGTTTTATATATATATATATATATATATATATATATATATATATATATATATATATATGTAACGGTTTGTGATTAATTAGTATCAGTCGATGCAATTCTTAAATAAGTTTAAAGATCTCCATAAAAAACCATGAAACTTTCTTCAAAAAATTACAAAAATCAGTAGGAATATTTCAAATTTGGCAACACTGATGGAATTTTGGCGTCACTATAAAATGTTTAGAGTGACGCTATGTAGCGTTTAATATTACAAATTCTCAATAGAGGCTGTATTAACATTCCTTTATGTATATTTTATGTGTAATCGCATTTTTATTTATGGTAGTGTACCTGTTTCAATACAGATAGTTTTCTTATAATAGATAATAGTAGATATGGGCTGTTTTTTGTCTACACTGATTGCTACATATTATATTGTGCAATATGTAATGGACTTTTCTCTATGTATAATGTTGACAGTTCTACCCGTAGCTAGGCGTAGGAGGGCGGGGTCGGTTGTAGGTGTGTAGATTTCCTTATTTAATCATTTACTTGAAATATCCTGGAGCATAGATGATATAGTTTTTTCTCCATTTTATCAATAAATTACAGCTGACATTTGGCCTATAGCTAAGACAATAAATATTTAATTGGAGAATATTCGTAATTTCTTAAATATACACGTATCTCTTTTTTTAAATCAAGAGGCATGGTTAAGTAGTTACATAATTATGAGCTGTTCACTACAACTATCACTGCTTCCAATTTAAATTGTTATGACCTTGAAACTTTGATTTGAACACACGTTCTATGCGAAGGGATTATTAGTAAGGGTGGCTTCTCTTTTATTTAAGATTACTGAATGTTTTTGTAATAGTACCCGGCATACGGTTGACATATTTGTAGATTATGTATTACCTACTGCGCCTTTTTTTTGGCAAGGATTGAATCATAGTTACAATGTGCTTCGTTTTTATCAAAATGGCGTTCATGTCACATAGGCGGGGCACTTCTAGAGCCCCTTAGAGATGCTGTAGTGCGCAGGCCGCGCGCCTCCTAAGAAGCCTTTGAGTAAAAAAAAATATTTTCTATGGTTCATCTTCACTTAGTCAAGTATTAGAAATAAATGGTAATAAACACAGCCGATCTTTCATTTATCGCTTTTTCGTACCTTGAGTTAGTATTACAATTTTTTCCATAACAAACCGTAGAAAGCTTCAAGTCCCACGTTGGGCGCCAGTAAGAATTTTGTTTTCTTAGTTTGAAACCCTCATTTTTTAGTAGTATCTAGAAATGTGGATAGTACGAGAAACTTTATTTCAGTGTAAACTGAAAGGGATGCCCTCTTGTGCCAAGAACGTAACTTGAAGATGCGGATAGCATGAGGATCTGTGTCAACTATACATATCTTCGTTAACTTCCGTTTTAGTCTGGTTACGTTTTCTTCGCATAAGAGGTAAGCTTTGTCGGTATACACTGTTTGAAGAACACCGGCTATTGAATATAGATGCATGGTGAAGTTGAATACAGTACGAAGTGAATTTTAGCGGTGGAGTGTGCATGAGTCGGTGTCTACAAGAGCAGAGTTCCGACGTGGAAGATTGAAGAACAACAGTTTTAATTTGTTTTTATCTGTACGAGACAATACTGATCTTACAATGCACACCTGACATTTAGAATATATATAGGTGTCTCTTTTCAGCAGAAACAAATTTGTAATGCTATAAAGAGAACCACTACCGTATCTTGTCTACTGTACTATTAATCAACTTTTATTGCATCAACTATTGTCATGTAATAATAGGTTATTTTTGTAACGCGGAAAAGTTATTTTTAATATTTTAACGTCGGTATTGTCTTAATATTTTCAGAGGACAGCAGTCACATCGCTTAGTTATCATTGGTGTTCTGTTTTTATAGAAGTGCATCCCAGTATTTTAGATCTGTAGACGATTAGACATACTTTGGGTGCTGGGTTTTATATTGGTTCATAGAGCAACACAGGCCACCGGCGTATCTAGGGGGAGGAGCGAGTAGCCATATGTGGGCGTTCCCCCACCACCACCAAAGTACAAGTCCACGTGGTCCTATGCGTACAATGAAACTAGTTGCAGCCACACTGCTTATGAAACTAAACATGTATAAAGATGGCGTCATCTTTCATATATAAGTAATTTTGATGGCATTATTGCGATTTACTTCTTTTTAAAGTAAATAATTAAAAATTTTGTACCATATAAGTCAAATTAAGAATAACTCAATAACCATTGGTCTGACCTTGATCAAATTTGATATGGGACCACACGAGAACTATCAGCTTTCATATAAAAAAAGAATCATCGAGATCGGTTCACCCAGTACAAAGTTATGAGGTAACACACATAAAAAAAACATACAGTCGAATTAACTACCGTCTCCTTTTTGGAAGTCGGCAAAAAATTATTATAAATATCGTGTTGTTTGTTTCGGATTTGTTTACCAACACAGGCCGCTCGCCCTCATACAATATGCGGATCTGTCGAGCGACTGATCCGAACCCGGTCTGTATGCGTGTGTGAAATTGTTAGTGTATTGTTTTCATTGTTGAGTGAGTTTCGTAGTGACAGACGATTCTATTTGTGTGCGCAGATTTTCCCTCGCAAAAATGACGGTTAATTCTGTATCGGGAAAAAAACTCTAAGGCTACTCCCCTGCGGTACCCCGGTGGCCCGTGTTACTTTATGTATTTGTTACATACAACGCGTAGTTGAATGATTTTTTTTTGATATCATATAGATAAAAATTTGTGATACCTATTGCTTTAGGAGAATTTATTTTTTACCAATTTCGCGTAGTGTGCGTAGTGTCGAGTAGTTTAAAATATTAGATGAGGAAAATAAAAGCATATCATCAGTAAAATACACATGGTTAAGACACAATCGTATTGTGCCTTATTTAGTTTTTCTTTCGATATAAATATTGCTTTGTCGATGAAAACGCTAGCGAGTTTCTAGACGTAGAATACGGACCAATGATATTAGCTTTGGGAAATGGAGACAATATTTTTTGTACAATTTTATTGTTCTGTTGAAAATTTGACGTTAAGACGTTGGTAAAAACATAACGAATTAGAAACCTTTATTTAAACGGTAGTGTATTTTAGAGAAAATTATTTCTAAACGTGGAACAGTAAAATATAGCGATCCTTTTATGTCCTAGTACAAAGTAAATTAAGTATTTTGTAATGAAGTCATTGTAATGTCATTTAGACATGTCTTCCTCTAAAACGATAGACTGATGCTAGTCACCCGTTATGTATACTTTACTTTTGAGATCCCGTCTCGCTGGGATGCACTAGATTTGGTTTGTGTAGGTAAGTAATCATAGACAATGTGAGAGCACTTGTTTGGACCTAGATCTGTCAAATTTGCCGCGAATATGGTTAAACATCTTGATTTACTACACGAATCACGGTCTAAAAAAGTGCTTTTTCATATATTTTTCAAAGTAAACTAATGGTTCTTTGACAGTAGTTAAAATAAGTGTTCAGTAGAATACCCCCTGTACAAGACTTACGCAGAGTGCCTCATAATGTGACAATATCTTTAGATCAGATATTTCCGTTTATATCTGCGCATTTATTCTTACCACATTGTTTTTAGTGCTGATTCGTGTTTCTATTCATGAGTTACATTTTTTTCATTTATAATATTCTTAGATAATTTCGTAAAAAACAATTTAATGGAAAAAAATATTTGTGGTAAAAATGAATACTTCATAATCTGTGATTGTAACGATTATCGTTTTGAAATTACAATTTGAACATTGATGATCATGTCGATGACATATCAAATGTATTTCTAGTCACTTTAGTTATGTAATTGATCCTTTTAGAATAGTCTGACAGATGTTGAATTTACTTTTTTTTATACCAGTTATAGTTTAGAGGCGTTGGGTTTTCAGTTATAATCGATGGTTGATACTTTTGCGCGATATACGTTTTCTCACTTTAAAAAAAAAATGCGTACAAGTAACACGCCATTACCTGATATTAGTTGAGTTTAACACCTTGTAAATATTTAGTATAAGGAATATTATTCTGTAATTGTGTCTATATTTAAACATTAACCTTCGTATTTGGGGTGTCTTTAGAATAGGTACTTCCTATCTTTCTCTCTCTCTATCTATCTCTTTTGGATATTTGTACAATAGTTATTTTCAATGGATTTTAATTAGTTACAATGGTCGTTCATAAAATGTCGAATTTTAATGAAGTAATTGAGTTTTCTGTTTCCCTTCCGATCCAATATTTAAAGTTTATTCGACCGTGTTGAAAATACAGTGAAAATACGACAAGTTGACGCGTGTGTTTCTATTTTCATTTACTACTATTTCAAGATATCTTTTCCGATACATTTATATATCTATGTTTTAAATTGCTCTCTACGCTTCATTGAAACTCAACCATAGAAATCAATTAAAACTAAAGTGCCCCACGAATTTGTACTGTTTAAGATCGTAATCGAAATTCATATTTACATATTAGAAGTAGTAGAACGTGGTGTGTAATTCACTTTTAATGGAATGTATAGATTTTTTACTGTAATTAACTTTATTATCTATATAACGTATGGTAACGCAACGCTACGTTTCAGTATAATTAAAAAAAAACTGTTGTGTTACCATAAATGAGACGGGGAGATGTGATCAATTAAGGGATAAAAAATTAAACTATATTCTATACAAAAAGTAATTTCATTATTTGGCATCATGTGTCTATAGATAAAAAAATTAATTCATCAGCAATGCAGGCTTCAAATAAGCAATTCAAAATGTTTTATAAATATTAAATGTTCTCACTTATATTAGTTATAAAATCTTCTCAAATTGGTTACACCTACCTGTACACCATTCAAACAAGGTTCTATCTTACTAGTCAAGCGTAGTTTTTAAATATAAAGATAATATATGTATTGAGAGTTTAAACTTAGCTTTGGATATTTATCTACGTGGTAATTTATGGCCTATTTTGACGTGACCACTTCCGGGCGGAAGTGTTGCGCCGGTCGGCGTCTTCGCTGCGTTTTGAAATTCGAACAGTTTAAAATAAACAGTTAAATAACAAATAAATGGTTTACATTCAACATTTCGTTTTATTGCAAAAATTGAGTTCAACTATCCACATTCAAGCAACAACCTACAATCAGTCAACTACCGACATTCTCGTAACTGCTGACATTCATGCAATTGTCGACGTTCAAGCAACTGCCGACGTTCACGCAACTCATCGCAGAGATCTCAGTAAAAACAGGAATATTATATCCATACATTTAAATAATAAAAATATTTCATAACAATAAAAAAAGAATAAAAGTATACTTCGCGGTAAAAATCCATTATTTTTAAGAAATAATTAGCCAATATCCGTGTGAAAAATAAAATGTATCTAGATTGGAGCACCTCCCACCATTCTTCAATTGTGTGCACTATCACCGTCACCACTTTCACCTTTCCAACACCACCGTAGATGATATAACGCATAGTTCACCCGATTGATCTTGTCCACAGAACACATTAAGGTTTATTCGAGTAATTTTGCCTCAAGCCTCACAAACCTATGGGGTAAATTCCCATATTTTTGAAAGGTTGCACCAAAATTACCCGAATATACTTTAGATTAGTATGTGGGATAAAATAAAACTATAAATAAGTATAGTTATGTAATTTTATTTTCTGGAAGACATTGTTTTATAAACCACACATTATTATTGATGTTTTTTATTGTTTTTGTACATAATATTTCCACGCTGGTTACTGATGTATAACACATGTTATTGTTAGAGAGTTATTCTTCACAGAACATTAACGTAAATTTAAATCAGCAAAATTCTCATGGTGAAAACTTAACTCAGCCCAAATACATGATCTGAAACAGATAAAGTTCGAGTTAATATAGTAATAATCCTACATATAACGATAAATACATTTAAAATGCTTAAAGACTTACCACAATATTGTTAAAAGTTTTTCTTCTACTATTGTAGGAAACCTGCAGAAAGTAATTAGATGATTTTGTGATTTTTGTTTGCACAACGCTTAATTTACTTTCGATTCTGATCACACATCGTGAATAATTTTTTTTAATAATAAATTTATAGTCAATATCTCAGAGTCAACATCTCACAAAAAATATTTACAGACACAATCGCGAAGAAACGACTACAAACGAAAATGAAGTATTCTGAACCGATAATAACTGAATTGCAGCAAAAAGCAATAACAAATATTAAAATCTAAACCTATTAAATAAATTTTAATCAATTTCAGAAAATATTTTCAATATGAAAGACGTTGACAAATAAATATCATTTTTTTCTTCTTTTATGGCTTCTCTTGATAGAATTCTGCTAATATTAAATAATTTAATTTAAATGAATTAAATTGTGCAATAATATGTATGTAATTATACTTTAAAGAGCAAACCAAAAAAAGTTTAACATATAATTGACATTTTTATTTTCTTTCGATATAATATGAATTTGTGTATCTAATTTTTAAAGTGGCAATCTAAAACAACATGAAGGAAAGAAACAGCGATATTTTTCTCGCTTTATTTTAACAAACCCAACACGAACATTGACAAAATCATGATTGTGTGCAGATTTTTCAGCTTTCATACAAAGTTGCCTCACCCTGATCTTGTCGGTCAGCCATCTTAGGCCCTTATTAATAACGTTACTCAGGTCAAGTACACGTACTTGAGTACTGTCTTGATGTTATGAGCTTAATAAACATATCTCAGATGCGGTTTAGGTTTACGATATAAGCTGAGTGCCACACTGATTAATAAACGAAACTCGACTCAAGTGTGTTTTTATTTGAGTGCAAGTACCTGTGTACTTGCACTCAAATAAAAACACAATAAAATATATAAACAGTATTCCTAAGTACGGCTTTTTGAGATACTGTTTTTATGTATTTAGTAATTAGCAACGATCTTAAGATGTATTGTAATGAGGGCGTATCAAATGATTACGCACGTGAGTTCGTCGTTAAGTAACGTTTATTGATACGGGCCTAAGTCTATTTCACTTGATGATGGCCCTCGCTTAGAAGCGAAACATGTATCAACGGTGGTGTGTCTTTTATAGTGGGTGTTGGGATTAGTGGTGACGGTAGTAGTCCACGCAATTAAGGGAGGAAAGTGCCCTTCAAACTTTTATTTTTCATCTTTAAACTTTTCGTGCCATACAAAAACCTGATGTCTGTCAAGAAAATGCAAATAGGATTTTTTTTAATAGGATAAGGGTGACAAACGAGCACACAGTCCACCTGATGGTAAGTGGTTGCTGCGGCCCATAGACATCTACATCTATCCTCTATTTCAAATCAAAATGTAGATGCGTTGTCACCCGTGAGGACTAGGATGGAATGCCTCATTTCCAGTAAAAAGGGCCTCTGGCCACCTGCACTCACCAAGCGAAACGCAGAGGTAAACCTCTACTTCACGCTGGTATTCTGTGAGGTCGTGGTACCACCCCGGTTCGAGCCGGCCCATCCGTGCGACAGCAAAAGCTGCCGCGTGGCTCTACCACTGTTAAGCAACCTACCTTCGTAAAGGCTACATCACGTGGATATTAATTTGTATAAGCTTCTTACTGCATAATCTTACACCTATATCTGTGATGTACACCTATCTACGACAGTTCGTTATTACTTAATACATACGAACTTGCTTTATATGCTGAAGGATTCGTATTTCGTGCGATGGAAACTGTATCTAACAACTATTAGTTCTAAATCTGTAAGTAATAAACTGATGAATCGAAAGTTGTTTTTTGAGCAGATAGTCCACCTGATGGTAAGTAGGTGCTATGGCTTATAGACATCTATAGCAATCCTCGATTTAAGGGCTAATATAGAATGGCTCGTTGCCAGTAAAAAGGGTTTCCAATTCTCTACACTCGCCATACGAAACGGCAGCATTAAGCTGCTGTTTCACGCTTTTATTCTCTGTATGCGTGGTGTTTACTCGATCAATGCTATTCGTTCGTGGCTTACTACCATAGCTGCAGCATTTGTGGATGATTGGCGGTACCACTACTATGCGATTTAGAAGATGTTTTCTTCCTCGCACAACTTCCTTGTGGAATCGATTACCACCAGCGATTTTTCCGGACCGATACGACTTGGGGACCTTCAAGCAAAGAGCCTACTACTTTTTAAAAGGCCGACAACGCATCTGCAATTCCCCTGGTGTTGCAGTTCTTCATGGGCAGCGGTAGTCACCATCAGGTGAGCCGCGCAAGCTCGTTTGCCCCCTCTCCTATATAAAAAAAATTTTCTACCCCGTTTAAATAGGTTCATAGAAAATCAAATAATTTACCACTAAGAATCATTTAGTTGTTATGAAACATTCAAGCCAGATGGTGAGCACAAACGTTGCAGACTCAAGATACTTTTCTTTGCATAATTTAAAACTGCTTTCGGCGAATCGACCAGTATCATCCACCAGCCATATAAACTACGGAGTTAATCCAGGTAGTTTTCTACGATCGCTAACGCCATAGAAAGCTATAAAAAGAATGGGAAGGACATTATACGAAGGTTAAGTCATCTGACAGCGTAGATTCCATTCATTTTTATAATATTGTATATTGTACAGTGCATACGTATGTAATTATTCTGAGGTAGGTATTTAGCATTGACGCTCGTAGAACGCCACTTGGTAGTTCCCGCAGATTTCCATCTTTGCTCCAGAGTTCTTTGAGGCAGCGATATGTTTGAGATGCAGCAGGCCGTTAAATGCGCTTGGAGTAGATTGTGTAGGTCCTTGTGACGTGAGCATACAAGATATTTTTTATAATATTAAAGTGACAAACTAACTTACAGTGCACCTCATGGTACGTCTAAGACGTAGTGATCATATTAATCTCTTTGGATACTACTTCAGCCCACGGACACTGTTACTAACTTCAAACGAAGAAGACCTTGGTACCTAATCAGAAGTAAATCAGTCAAAAAAGTCCTACCTAGCTTATATATGAGTCCACAGCCCAAGAGGTCAGAAAAGATTTCTAATAAAAATGACTCCATAAGTCCTACATGTGGGCTGTAGTAAAAATACCCCTCTTACATATTTCCCCTCTATTACAAATGAATCAACCTTAATATACTGTAAAATACACAATTTTATCATATCTACTCTGCTTGAAAGACTCCATATATTCTCAAGGCTGGACTATGAACCTAAGTAATAAGTTTTGCGTTTAAGTAGGTAGTTAGAACAATAACTACAGTAAGTACTTTATGTTTTAAATCAGATTTAAGTAATATGTTGAGGCTTGTTTTTAGCAATTGAGTTTGGGTATCGATGATCACAGAGTTGACATAATGGCTTTAAGTGAAACATGTTTTCTGGAAGGCGAAGAAGGACATGCAACCTATATGCCGGGATAAAAAAAAACGTTACTCCTACAATAGGATTTTTTCCTGTCTTGTCGTTTAGACAAACATAAACTGCATAAGGACAAACATCTAGACCCGAAACAATTAAGGTACGTGAGGGTAATATGGTCACCTTAAGCTTTACCGCCCTTTAAAACCAAAACTAGGAGGAGGACAGAGACAAAAACACAAAGTTGTATACTATAACTAATATATTAAGAGAAAGCAAACAAGCCTTGACAATAATTAGGAACACTTCGAAAAAAACTACACTACCCTATACTAAAATCGACTAAAATCTTTACTATAATATCAACTGGCAAAATGGCGTCGATAAAGCTGTGCCCTTTTGACCCTTTATTATTTGAATGACTGATGAAGAGCTATCGTATCACAAAGCCACCTATGCAAATTAGGCTGTAGTTTTTGAGTTATAAGAAAGTGACCATATTAACTGGATGACCATATTACCCTCACGTACCTACTATATTTGTAGACCTTACAAACTCTTGTTCCTTGCGGGATTCGACCTTACAGTCCTCAGCGCCGCAACTCAATGCTAAGCCTAAACTAAGCTAAGAAATCTTCAATAAACATGCTGACATGCATATCTTAAGTCCTAGAAAAAATTGTCAGTATCCAATAATCGTACTAATTTGCACGAATGTTTTCTACAACCCGGTTGTAGTACAGCATAGTACAAGAACAGCTCGATCTGATGTTGTTGATAATAATTTAAATGCACAGGACTTCGGTAAGTTTATCTATCATTCTGGTAATATTAGACTTTTTTCGTGCATATGACACTTATAAATATACTACTCTTTTACTATCAAAGTTAAAATATTATGCAATAAATTCTCAAACAGCAGATTGTTTTGATAGTTATCTAACGATCGTAGGCAGATTATTGAAGAGACGAATAACTTCTAGAACATTTTACGGTTGTTCTCCTATAACGTGAGGAGTTCCGCAAGGATCAATACTCGGCCCTTTGACTTTTACTTTGTACTGTAAAAGGTATAAACTGTAATTAAGTAACCGACTTGGTATTACATGGATCTCACAACTTTTTACGGTAGAAGAACTGAGTTGCGAGACTTGATTTTTTTTTAGAAGTTATGTTTTTGATAGCATCTCATTTCTTTTGTAGATAGTTATATCTAGGTACCTATCTACACCTATTATTCCATTATATTACACATATATAGGTACACTGATTCATTCACTGCAAATGTAACTTTGTAATTCTATATATTTATATGGGGTTGCAAAGTTATTTATGCAGTTGGTGTATCTCAAAAACTGGACCGAAATCGCAAAATATTTTAATTTTTCCTTGATTTATATACTAAACAATAATTGTATTTAAAATTTAAAACTTCTATGTCTGCTAAAAGTGCCTTAGATTTTTGATGATCGGTCAGTCAGTAAGTGACAAAATTAAGAAATTTTGACTAGTTATAATTCTTAAACTACTGGTTCAAATTTAATAAAATTTGAATCATATCTAGATTATACAATGCCTACTTGGTTACTGAAAATTCAAGCTTCTAGTTTTATCGACAACGAAGTTATAGGGTTTCGAAAATGGCCTGAACTGCTTCGAGAAAAGGATGGTACGGCCGTGCCGCTTTTATGCTCGACTTGGCGGGGGCACTGCCGTGCCCCCAGATGTATTTCTTACACTACTAGTAGGGTGGAGGCACATAAACTACAGTAATTTATGCTATTTTCAGTTATAAATTTCGTTCAAACCTAAAAGTACTCATACACAATTTAAATGATAATATAAATTGTATTGCAGACTGGCCTGAACAATTCAATTTATTTATCACTAGCTGTTCTCGCAACTTCGCCCGCGTGTAATTTAGGGTTTTAATTATCAGAACTCAGAAGCTCAGAACCCTAATTCTATTTCTCAAATATAAGTAGCCTAAGTTACTCCTTAGAACATCGGCTATCTGCCAGTGAAAGTCCCGTCGAAATCGGTCCAGCCGTTTCGCAGATTGCCGGAACAAACAGACAGACAAACATTTTAAAAATTGTGTTTTTGTTATAAGTACCGTATAATACTTTCATATGCATTTAGTAAAAAGCTGCTGTTTTAACATTAAAAACAGACACTTCAATTTTATTTATTTGTATACATTGCTTTTGTTGTGTGTACATGGGGTCTTAAATACATGCCAGTCAGTACAAAAATACTAACTATTAGTATTGGTTAATCATTAATTCTCTGATCACTAGTATCGTGGCAGCTATGGCGAAATAATCTATCAATTTCAAAATCAATTCTACGAGCTATGTTAAGGATACTTTTGAGATGCTGTAATAAAAAAAGCATGCGTGAGTGTCGTGGAATACTCGGTTGGAACGAAGTTACTTTCGTAGTATATTATTAGGTATTAACAAACGTTATATTACTGATTAACAAATACAAATAAACGAATTACTAGCGTCTATTAAAATGAAGCGTCATTTAAAATAATATTTCTTTCAGGACAAGATAAAAAAGAGTGGGAGGGAGATGGATATTCTTCCATCTCGCTCGTACTATAGAAAGGGGACGGAAAAATCTTATACTTTTTCTCACCTAGCCCCTATTCGTCAAATCCGTATCGTACAATAAGGAACTTCGTTCCAATAAATGGTTATTAATTATTAAAAATAAAAAAGTAAATGTGAAATATTATTTAAATAACCGGCAAAGTGTGGATCGGACTCGCGCATGAAGGGTTCCGTGCCATCGTAATACATGTTTCTAGTAGGGGAGGGGAGACTCCTTTCATTTTAAATTTATTTTAAATTTCATTATTTGTTGCGGCAACAGAAATACACATTTTGTGAAAATTTCAACTGTCTACCTATTACGGATCATGAGATACAGCCTACTGACAGACAGATGGACGGACGGATGGACAGTGGAGGCTTAGCAATAGGGTCCTGTTGGTTACCCTTTGGGTACGGAACCCGAAAAGCGGGAAATTTGAGAACAATAATCTAAAATGTGCGACCAATTAGAACTGTCGTGCCCGAATAGATTTAGGAGCCAGCCCAGGATTACAAAAATGGAATGCATGTGCATTTAAAAACATAATAAGACTGGTTCTGGAATCTGTAATAAAAAATAAAAATATATACGATTATTGTTATTAAAATGCTTAAATGGCCTAAGTATAAAAGTAATTTCGCAATGTAAACATACATTATATACGGATACAGCCATATAATATTTTTTGGAACAAAGTTCTTTATCTAACGCTACGGATTTGGCGGATGGGGGCTAGGCGAGGAAAAGTGTAAGATTTTTCCGTCACGACCCCTTCTGACGTAGTGTAGATGGCACTGGCGGCTATAAAGAAACGAGATTCAATAATATCCATCTCCCTCGCGCCTTTTCTTATCTTGCCATGAAAGAAATATTATTTTATTTTAAATGACGCTTCATTTTAATAGACGCTAGTAATTCATTTATTTGTAATTGTTAATTAATAATATAATACGAAAGAAACTTCGTTCCAACAGTTTTCCACGAGACTCAGGCATTTCTTTTTAATATGTTATTATTATTTATTTGTAAATACTAAATTTTTTAACATTATAAGTCAAGCACTGGACTTGACTATCCTGCCTGATGGTGGTGATGCAACCAAAGGTGGCAAAGCGCACTGACTTTTTTTAGAACAAGGGTAACAAATGGTGACGATGGAACACACAGTCCACCTATCTGTCTTCGATTAAAAACCAAAATGCAGATGTGTTGTAACCCCTGAGAACTAAGATGGAATGCCTAGTTTCCAGCATAAAGGGTCTCCATTCTCTACAATCAACATACGAAACAAAGCAGTATTAAGCTGCCATTTTACGCGGGTGTACTATGATTTAGATAAAAAACCTATTCACTCTTACCTTAAAGACCGCCATATTGAAATCGTTGGGAAACAGGCAATTCAGATCACCAGCTTGCGAGTGGCGGCGCTGTGATAAAGCTATTATTAGATTTTATATTTAGGTACGCTGCAAAAAGTCATAAGCATAAATCGTAGCAGCTGGGAAAATAATGGTGTTTTACTGAATTTCAATTCGCTTCCTCTACAAGGTCTCCCGCACTTGTTGAAACGGCACAGCTTTCTTGAATTTAAAAAGGTGTTTTCTTAAACGATAAATTTATTTTATGCTTACTTTTGTTGTTCGAGGTCTTTTAATTATTATTTATTCTGTGGTTCGAGCTAATTCGCGTGCGTCAGACGACGTCATGTCGCGATTGACTACGGCGGCAATAAGTCGATTCTGCTTCAAACGACTTGTGGCCGTCTTTGCTAACTCGCACGAACGTCCAAGTTGACTCGGTCGATCGATTCCTGTTTCTTTGCAATGTATAGTAAGCATTCGCTATCCGTTGCTCAAACCAAAACTAAAAAAAGATTAAATTAGGTTTAAATACAACTAGTGTTTACAGATTTTATCGCGTATATTAACTTATTTTATATTCCCGGCGTTTCGAGGACTTTACAGCACTCATGGTCACGGGGGGGGGGGGGGGGGGGACTGAGGGTATGACGTCCCAATGTCATAGTTAAACACGGCTACCTCCAGATTAAAAATTATTAATTTTTGTTAATAATTCCCTCAGGACCACGCGCTCACAGAATACCGGCGTAAAATAGCAGCTTAACGCTGCTGTGTTTCGTATGGTGAATGTAGAGAACCAGAGATTCATTTTACTGGAAAAGATGCATTCCATCTTAGTCCTCACGGGTGACAACGCATCTGCATTTGGATTCTTAATTGAGGATAAATGTAGATGTCTATGGCCACAGCATCCACTTACCATCAGGTGGACTGCGTGCTCGTTTGTTACCCTATTCTATAAATAAAAAAACCTTACTTGTGGAGGCAAAAATAGCAAAAATAACAAGACAAAACAAATGACAAAAGCAAAAATATTAAAAGAAACAAAGTAGATTTGGAACCAAATCTGGGTAATGAGTTGGCCCAATTCGATTCTTACAAGATCGTCTCGTAGATCGTTTTGTACAAAAACGATTATTAGAAAGATCATTGTAAGAAGCTCTTCTACTACCAATTACTCGAATACCAAAATTTCAGAGTTACATTTCCATATGTTGAAATTACGTTCAGAATGTACCTGATGTTGACGGCGCCGAACCGCGCTGGATAACGCTCATTTTCCAAAATGAAAATTATAAAAATAGACTTCAAACTACAATGAAATTGTATAAACAGCGGTTCCGTGTCATATATAATGACACAGAACCGCTTATCAAAGTTATGGTTAATGAGTATTGAAAGTGATTTACTCCGAGAACTGAATTTCAAGCTTTTAGCACTAATGTAATAATAAAATACAAGTATAGATCATAAAACATGTTAATTATATTTTATAGTATAATTAATGATATTCATTACATCATCATTACAGCCCTTCACAAGTCCACTGCTGAACATAGGCCTCCCCCAAAGAATGCCACAAAGCACGGTCCTGAGCCACCTGCATCCATCGACTTCCTGCATATCTTACCAGGTCGTCACTCCATCTAGTGGGGGGACGCCCTACACTTCGCTTGCCGGTACGAGGCTGCCACTCTAGAACCTTTCTTCCCCATCGGTTGTCGGTTCTTCGAGCTATATGGCCGGCCCATTGCCACTTCAGCTTACTAATCCGTTGGGCTATGTCGGTCACTCTGGTTCTACTGCGGATATCCTCATTTCTGAGTTTATCACGCAGAGAAACTCCGAGCATAGCCCTCTCCATAGCTCGCTGAGCGACCTTGAGCTTCCTCATACGGCCAGCAGTGAAGGACCACGTCTCAGTTCCGTAAGTCATCACTGGCAACACGCACTGGTTGTACAATTTCGTTTTAAGGTTTTGAGGTATGTCTGACGAGAAGATGTGTCGTAGCTTCCCGAACGCTGCCCAGCCGAGTTGAATCCGTCGATTGACCTCTCGGTCGAAGTTGGACTTGCCTAGTCGGACTATTTGTCCCAGGTAAACATACTCGTCAACAACTTCGAGCTTAGTGTTCCCAACAATTACCGGCATAGGTGTGACATGGACATTAAACATGATCTTTGTTTTGTCCATGTTCATCTTAAGACCTATCCGTTGGGAAACACTATTGAGGTCATTGAGCATAGTGCTTAGGTCCTCCAGCGATTCTGCCATAAGGACTATATCGTCGGCAAATCGAAGGTGAGTGATGTACTCGCCATTGATGTTGATACCGTATCCTTTCCAGTCCAGAAGCTTGAAAACGTCTTCCAATGCAGCGGTGAAGAGTTTCGGGGATATGACGTCACCCTGTCTTACACCTCTCTGCAATTGGATAGGTTTCGTACTCTGGTTCTGTACTCGGATAGCCATCGTAGCCCTACTGTACAAGCACTTCAACACTTCGATATATCGACAGTCAACTTGGCACCGCTGAAGGGACTGCAGCACCGCCCAAATTTCGACGGAATCAAAGGCTTTCTCATAGTCCACATACGCCAGACATAGTGGCAAATTGTACTCCTCGGACTTCTGTACAATTTGCCGTAGGGTATGTATGTGGTCTATGGTGCTAAAGCCCTTTCGGAAACCGGCTTGTTCGGGAGGCTGGAAGTCGTCAAGTCTGCGCGCGAGACGATTCGTAATGACTCTCGAAAACAGCACGTAGACGCGGCTCAGAAGGGAAATCGGTCTGTAGTTCTTCAAGAGAGCGTTGTCGCCTTTCTTGAAGAACAAGACCACCGCACTTCTGCTCCACGCCTCCGGTGTAATGCCACCATGGAGGACGGAATTAAAGAGCTTCTGAAGGACTTCAAGTACCGGTTTTCCACCCGCTTTCAGAAGCTCCGCTGTAATTCCATCCTCGCCTGGGGCCTTGCCGTTTTTAAGGTGCTGGAGAGCCATTCTAATCTCGCTCAGACTGACGTCCGGGATATCATCGGAATAATGTCGGATAAGACTCGCTCTTGGATCGTTACTCACACTTGCGTGTGGCTCCAACGATGACGTGTACAGCTGCCCATAGAACCTCTCAATCTCACTCAAAATCTCAGGTGCCCCGGAAACGATGCTGCCACATTCGGTCTTCAGCTTCGACAGTTGGCTCTTTCTGGCAGACAGATCTCTGGCAAAGACTTTGGAGCCTTGGTTCCGCTCGATCGCTTCTTCAATACGAGCTGTATTGAAGTTGCGTAAGTCCCGCCGCATGCATTTGGAGATCTGTCTGTTCAGTTGCCTGTATGCTGTCAAATCTGTTGAAGAATGTAGCTTCATCTCCCGTCTAACAGCCATGAGATTAAGAGTGTGATCGGAGAGTTTTTGTGTTCTTCTGCGGCGGGTCTTGCAGAACTTAGCTCCGACCGCATGGACAGTTTCCACGAGCTTGTCATTCAAATCGTCCACTTCATTGCAGTCTTCTAGGCACTGAAAACGGTTTTGTAACTCGAGCTGAAAGGTTTCTGGACTTTGGATTAGAGCACGAGGGGGACGGAGCGTTGACTTCATTAGACGAGACCTTTCCAACTTAACGTTTAGGTTCAGTGTGCCTCTAACCATTCGGTGATCGCTGCCGGTTTTCACCCTCGCGATCACTGAGACATCACTGAACAGTTGTCGTTTGGTCGTCATAATGAAGTCAATCTCATTTTTTGTCGAACCGTCGGGGCTCGACCAGGTCCACTTCCTGTGGGGCCGCTTCTGGAAGAAAGAGTTCATCATAAAGAGTCCCTCTTTCTCCATGAAGTCGGCCAGCTGCTGGCCCCTTGGGTTCCGTTGCCCTATTCCAAATTTCCCCACTTTCAGCTCACCGTTCTCTCTTGTGCCTAGTTTTGCATTGAAGTCTCCCATTAACACCGTATATTGGGTTTTGGAGGAATGCATGGCTCTAGAGATATCCTCATACATTTCCTCCACCTCCTCATCGGGGTGTGCCGAGGTTGGTGCGTAAACCTGTATGACCTTCAGCGAATACCGTTTGGTGATTCTGAGTATAAGGTACGCAACCCTCGTCGACACACTCCCGATCTTTACAACGTTGTTAACGAGAGACTTGTGGACGATAAATCCGACACCTCCTTGGGACAGATGGTCGCCCTCCCGGTGATAGAGCAAGTTGCCGGATTCAAGGATTACCGTGTCCTCCCCCTCTCTTCGGACTTCGGATAATCCTATAATATGCCAGCGTAACTTGTCTATCTCTTCTTCCAGCTCCACAATCTTCTCGTCAGTCCTCAGGGTCCGTGCGTTGTATGTTGCCAGGTCAAGTCGTTGTAGGTGGCAACCGAACCTCCACCGGAGATTCTTAGCACCCCCTGCCCCGCCGTTACCATGGTCGCCACCGTAGCCAGGAATAGCGGGGCCGCCGGGGACTGGGGGCCGTCTCTTCGTAACTTTCATTATGGGGGGTATATTGCCATAGTTGCCACGCTTGGCGAGCGGGTTGGCAACCGCAGTTTTTTATTGTATTTTGCCGTTACCAGGAAGATGCTGCTGCCCATCTCCTGCCTGTGTCCCTTTGTCGCCTTTTACGACACCCACGGGAAGATATGGGGTAGTGGATATTCTTAACCGCCACTACACGGCAATAATGATATTATACCTATATATTTATGTTTATCCCTTCAACCGGAGTGCCAGGACCACTCGCACTCCGCCTCCATTAACCCCATCCACTGTCATGCAGACACCCACTTCATGCGAACCAATCAAAACAATTCCAACTACTGAGTTGCAGCATTGGATGACAAACATTGACCTGTGCCTTAACGAGGTATGCTCCATCGCTACAGAAGGTAAACTTAACTCGGATCAAAAAATGCGCATCAGCTCGCTTTGTCGTAAAGTAAGCCACGGTACATCACAATTGGTAGTCCAGTACATGTCCCTCAAAATGGATGCCACTAAAGCCCAGACCTCCATCGTATCTCTGCAGAACCAACATGACCTGTCCCAAAAGCTGCAGGAACTCAAGAATAGTATCGAAGAGTCATCACTACCGGACTCTGGAACCACTTTTGCGGACATGGTCAAAAAAGGTGGCCAAACCCTCATTCGCCCAAACAATCTAAGTACCCTAGCAATTTATCCGAGGGACAAGTTCAAATCCAGTGATGACACGAAGTGCCTCTTACAAAAACTAATATCCCCAGAAGAACTCAAACTTCATGTCCGGGGCATGAGGAAGGTCAAAAATGAGGGAGTTATAATTAGCGCTGCGACAAAAGGAGATATCGACAAATTAAAGAACTCTGAGGCGCGCTTTTCACTACGGGATATAATATAATATATATTACATCTCGAGATATAAATTAATATCGCTCACCATACATTTCATATGGAACCGTTTACACTTAGCTATAATATATATTACATCTCAAGCTATAAATAATTTTTCGATCGACCGAGCGATATTTTCATATTATATTTCGCCCCCTGTACACCGCACACCGTACCGCGTCCCCGCAGAACGGTGTACGGGGTAAAGGGGAGTATTCCAATGACCAATGACGAACGCACACTGGTTAAAAGATATATCTCACAGTGTGAACGCCAATTGCGGGATATAATATATATTTCGGGATATAATATATATTATATCCCATAGTGAAAAGCCAGCCTGAGAAGCTCGTATCTTCTGGCCTTACCATGGAAGAGCCGACTAAACGACGTCCGAGGATTGCAATTGTTGGTGTCCCTGTAGCCCTCACGGATAAAGAAGTGTTCGAGTGCATCTTCGAACAAAATATTGCCGATAAATTTCCCAATGCCGCGCGTGAGTCCTTCCTGGCAACAGTCAAACTGAGCCATAAATCAGGTAAGAAAAACCTTCCTACCTGTAATTACATTGTCGAAGTGCCACCTAGCATCAGAAAGGCCCTTATCAATCAGGGACGAATATATATTAATTGGACCTCATGCCCAGTCAGAGACTTTACAATAGTAACAAGATGCTTCAACTGCCAGCAGTTTGGTCATTCAGCCAAATTTTGTCGGGAAACTAGCCCTACATGTAACTACTGTGGAGAGCTCGGGCATTCCTTTAAGGAATGTAATAACAAAACGCATGCCCCCGTTTGCGCGACGTGTAAACGTTTTAAAAGAAAATGCGACCACAAAACTGGTGATGAAAGCTGTCCAGCACGTAAATTCGCAGAGGACAAATATATCAACTCCATAGAATATGAGGGCGCCTAAGAGAGCCGCGTATTATATTATTTACTTAGCTCTTAAACACTAGTTTTAGTTTATTTTTAAGCTTAAGTATGGCGAATCAATTACTCAATGACCTAGACCACTTTTCTGTGTCTGACGCTAAAACATGTAATGTTGATGACTGTAAACACTTCCTTCCACGTCCCGAAAATAAGTTAATCTTACTTACACAAACTATTAGAAGCATAAATCGGAATATAACTGGGTTTGAAGTCTTGTTGCATAGACTGGATATAAAATGTGATATTATTGTTCTTACAGAATGTTGGCTGTCAAACCTAACACCCCACCTACCGATTCTAAATGGCTATTCTTTACACAAAACCGAGAAAAACATTAATCAAAATGACGGTTTAGTAATCTATGTTCCAGGATAGTAATTGCTTAATCATTCGAATTAATTCCGAGACGATTTTTATCGCAATTTACAGACCTCCTTCACAAAATATTGATATATTTCTAGAGTCCCTTGATATTACCCTAAACAAACTTAGCATGTATAAAAATAAGCCTAACCGGTGACATACCCCTGGGAAAACAGATAACCATGCACATAACTACCTAAATATTTGCTCTTTTCATGGACTCTTACCAACACATTACCACCCTACACATCAAAGCGGCTCTTGTTTAGACCATTTTGTGATTAAATCAAATAAACCTTCTTTAACATTAGTTACTAATTCCTCGCTTACTGATCATCAAGCAATTTTACTAACATTACAATTAACCTTACCTAGGAAAAACTGCATACGCAACTACACTAAAGTCCATAAGACGAACCTTGAAAATGACATTCGTAGCATTAATGTTGACTTTGTTTATTGCTCTAACGATGCAAATACGACCTTGAGTTACTTTATAAATTCTTTACAATACGCAATAATGAATAATACATCAACAATAAAACTATCACGTAAGTACATAATATTAGTATTATAATAATATTATATTATAATAATATTATATTATAATATATAAGTATTATAATATTAAACCTTGGATGTTAGAAATTCTAAAATAGTTTGCATTAATTGTAGTAACAAAAATTGTTATTTAGTTATTTTATTTATTATATAATATAGTTTAATTATTTAAATATCTAGTGTCCTACATTATTAAACCGATTGTATAAGTGATGTCTGAAACACAGGTACTCAACCTAGTTCAGGCAGGTAGCTAATATTATAAACTTGACTTTTCTATTTTTCTTTTGTAGATTCTATATTATTAAGCTACACATAGTTTTAATTTTATCATAGCATGTTATTTTTGTTAGACTTATAGTTACTTTATTTAATTTTAATCATATTTGTTCCTGTATGTAAACATGTGTAATTGGAAATGAAATAAATATTATTATTATATATATATATATATATATATATATATATATATATATATATATATATATATATATATATATATACATATATTATTATTATAATGATTATAATTCTGTAAATACATACTCGTTATGCTCGCGAATCATGTTTTGTTAAACATACAACCTGACACTGACCTGCAAATTGCAAAAAAACGTAAGAAAATTTGAATTTCGCGGACTACCCTGGAGCTTTTACCTTAATATAAAATATAGCTAATAGTGCAGAAAGAAACAATAAGCTTTACATTGTCCGAACAAATTTTTTTTTATATGATAAGGGTGACAAACAAGCACACAGTCCACCTGATGGTAAGTGGTTGCTGCGGCCCATAGACATCTACATCTATCCTCTATTACAAATCAAAATGTAGATGCGTTGTCACCCGTGAGGACTAAGATGGAATGCCTCATTTCCAGTAAAAAGGGCCTCCGGCCACCTGCACTCACCAAGCGAAACGCAGAGGTAAACCTCTACTTCACGCTGGTTTTCTGTGAGATCGTGGTACCACCCCGGTTCGAGCCGGCCCATCCGTGCGACAGCAAAAGCTGCCGTGTGGCTCTACCACTGTTAAAAATTAACTACAACATTACGGTGTAAAAAATTTAGCGCTTAGACTTATTACTTCATATTTAAGTAACAGAATTCAAAAAGTAGTGATTAATGGTAAAGATTCCTCCGGATCGGTAGTATCAATGGGCGTTCCTCAGGGCTCGATTCTTGGCCCATTCCTGTTTTTAATCTATATTAATGACTTATCTTATCTTGTAGGGGACAATCACGATATAGCATTATTTGCTGACGATACCTCTTTGATTTTCAAACTCAAACGACAGTTAATTAGTTATGACGATGTAAATAATGCTCTATCGAAATTGGTACATTGGTTTAACGCCAACAATATGCTCTTAAACGGCAATAAGACAAAGTGTATTAAATTTACAATACCTAATGTAAAACATTCGAATACCAATGTGCTGTTAAATGGGGAGGAGTTGAGTCTTGTGGATACCACTGTTTTTCTTGGTATTACTATTGACGCGAAACTTCAATGGGGCCCCCATATATCTAAATTAGCAAGCAGACTTAGTTCTGCAGCATATGCTGTAAGAAAGATTAGAAGTCTCACAGATGTTGAGACAGCTAGATTAGTGTATTTTAGTTACTTTCATAGCGTAATGTCTTATGGAATTTTGCTATGGGGTAATGCGACTGATATTGAAGCTATATTTGTTTTGCAAAAGAGAGCCGTACGGGCGATTTATAACCTAAATTGTAAAGAGTCCCTCAGAGAAAAATTTAAAGAAATAAACATATTAACTTTTGCATCGCAATATATTTATGAGAATGTAATGTATGTGCATAAAAACATAAATAGCTTTAATAAGAATAAGGATGGGCATACTTTAAATACTAGGAACAAACATAAGCTTGTAATGCCAGTTACTAGACTCCACAGAATCAGTAATTCATTTATGGGGCAATGTATAAGCTTTTACAACAAAATCCCAGAACATATTCAAAGTTTGTCAATAAACAAGTTTAAAAGTTTTATTAAAGCAAAACTGTACAAGAAGGGTTATTATAATATCAAGGAATACATGAATGAAAATAACCCCTGGGAATAGGGTGATCGCCACCATGCTGGTTCTATGAAAATGTCATTTAAAAATTGTATAAACAAAATTATTGTTAAGTGAAATTATGTTCAAAAAAAATTCCCGCTGGGTTTCTTGCTGGTTCTTCCCAGGACTGAGGTATTTTCCGAACCAATGGTAAATAAAAAATGACTTTCAATAAGTATTATGTAATAATCAATATTGAATAAAAAATTATTCTATTCTATTCTATTCTTCCCTGCTATGAAATCTGTCAAATATTATACCTCACTTTCTAGTGGCGCCGCCCTGGTGGCAGAAAAAGTCGTGGATGCCCTCATTATTTGTAGGCCATATGCGGGCATGCGTTTGCGGGGTTCGAACCTGCGGCCCCCAGAGCGGCAACTGATTGCTAAGCCACTGCGCCACGGAGCCACTTATAGCTGTGATAAAGTTCTTATGTAATCGTATAATAATATTATTAATAAATTTTTAAAGCATTTGTGATTTTTTAAAAACAGCATTGAACAATAATTAGTCTTCTCTTTTATTACGATATTGAAATAAATATTTATATGGCCCATTTTCAAATACACATAAACGCAATTCTGCCTTATTTTGGTCGTTTCATTTTCATAGCTTTATCTTTTATTTCGTTTACCTTTACACACCATATGTCCGAAAAAAATAAAAAATAATTACACATTTCCAAAACCTTTCACGTAGTTCCACAGAGCCCACAAAAGCGCTGCATTATTTGTCTTTTTACTAAACGACGAATGCTTTCAAGCGTCGTAATTGCCGGGAAGTGTTCCCGCGTCTCGCGCGTTTTTAATATTTTTTAATGTCCGAGCATGACGGGCGCGTTCACATTGTGCCAAGACACTGTTGTCATTTTTTTAGAGATTTTTTGACATGCACTAGATATTCTTTTTATTCATAATAGTCCATTTTTTGCCTTTGTTTCTTGATCGAGGATAGATTTTTTTTATTTATTTATTTATATAATGGATGAACAGTGGACTGTATATTTATTTCTGACTGATTACTTAACGACTGATCTGAGGTTAGCTATACTAGGGGACTGCTTGAAGAAAAGATGGTACTTTTTAATATACTGTATTAACTATTTACAATGATTCGGCACTGACTAACTATGTCTAACACTATGTACAGAGGGAGGTCTTGAATTGGAGTCTTGAGTCTTCTTCAGGTTTCTTCTTAAGTGCCGCTCCGAAGTGAAATGAACAGCTCACAGACCGAGACGCCCTTCTTATATCTCGCAAGAAGGTGCCTCAGTCTGTGAGTAGTGCCGTGCGACGACAAATGAAGCCACACGCGCGCTGATTGGTCGCCGACATCACTGGATCGGCGCCGGTGTGCGGGGTGCGCGGGGGGTAGCGGGGTACGAAGGGGCGACGGGGCGGCGGGTCTCTAGCTGTCCTCAACATCCTCCCCCCGGCGTAGCTCGCGAGCCTCATCTTCTTTCGGGAGGACGGCGATCTTCCTGACCGGCCGCCGCAGCAATCCGCCCCTGGTCCGCACCTCCACGTTGCGCACCACGCCGTCTGGTCCGGGAAAGGTCCGCGTTACAATGCCACGCGGCCACACGTTCCTTGGCAGGCTACCGTCTGCCACCACGACGAGGTACCCTTCTTGTAGCTGTCGCTGCTGCACATCCCGTGAGTCCCCGCGCGCAACCAGCGTCGGCAGGTACTCCTTCATCCAGCGCTTCCAGTACTCGTCGGCAAGTCTCTCCACGCCCGACGATCACTAGGCGTGCACGGCGCGGTTACTGGAAGGCTCGATGGTCCCAGCAGCAGGAAGTGGTTGGGTGTCAGCGCCTCTTCCTCGTCGATGTCGACCGGTACGTGTGTCAACGGTCGAGAGTTCACTGTGTTCTCGGCTTCGGTGAGGAGCGTCACCAACGTCTCCTCCCGCGGGCTCTTCTGGTGTAGAGTGGCTTCGAGCGCGGTCTTCACTGAGCGCACGAGACGCTCCCATGCGCCTCCCTGGTTCGGCGCGCCCGGCGCGATGAACTTCCAGTCTGTCCGCCGAGTCAACGCGTAGTCCTTCAGCAGGGGTGCCCACTCCTCCATTGCCCGTCGTAGTTCGGTGTCCGCCCCATGGAAATTCGTTCCGTTGTCAGAGTAGATGACCCGTGGCCACCCACGCCTAGCCGCCATGCGCCGCAATGCCGATATCGCCGAGTCCGTCGTTAGGGAATAAACTATCTCTAGATGTACCGCGCGCGTCGTCAAACAAGTGAATAACGCTA
Organism: Parnassius glacialis; assembly: GCA_033319125.1. Taxonomy (NCBI): domain Eukaryota; kingdom Metazoa; phylum Arthropoda; class Insecta; order Lepidoptera; family Papilionidae; genus Parnassius; species Parnassius glacialis. The sequence continues at coordinate 71,959,327 of JAVANC010000004.1, read as the reverse complement.
TCCACCGCTTTTCATGCCTACGTCCTATTGTTACCGTTATAGGCCCGAAATAGTCGATTCCGGTGTAGGTGAATGGTCGCGAATGCCCCTAACCGTTCAGGTGGTAGATCTCCGATAACCGCTGGCCATGGTGTCGCCTTGCGTACCCTGCACTGCAGACATCTCCGCTCCACTTCTCTTACGGTCGGTCGTAGTCGAAGTATGTGATATCTCGTGCGTAGGTCGTTCACTACCCGTTCCCTGTTGGCGTGGCTTGCTTCCTTATGCGCCTTCTCCACAAGCAGCTTTACAAACTGGTGGCGTCCGTTCAGGATGGTGGGCCTCTTCATTTGACTGTCCACATCGGCTGCGTCAATCCGTCCTCTAGCTCGCAGTATGCCATCTTCGAATATGGGGTCGAGCTTCCTCAACGCGCTGCCGGTTGCCAAGTTCCTTCCTTTCTACAGTCGACTGATGTCTTCAGCAAAACTGTCTTGTTGACTTCGCTCTATCCACATCCGTTCTGCTTTCTGGATGTGGTCCAATGTTAGTCCGTGCGCCTTTCCTCTCATGGCATCGACGAACTGTAATATGCGAGCGGTGGCCCTGACCAATCAACGTAAGAAGAGAACCTCTTGATGTCTGGCAGGTGTGGAGCGTCCCTGGTGTCGCTCTGGTGCGCCACGACTTCCTCCAGCTCGTCATCTTCATCCCCTGCCTTCTCTTCCCGACGTCGAGGCCATCGATCTTCATCTTCGTACAGGAATGGTGGTCCCGTAAACCATTTGTCACTCTCTTCCTTGTACGTATAATTAATGCGCGTTGCCTGATCCGCGATGTTGTCTGCGGTCGGTATCCACCTCCATTGCTCGGGTGACGTCTTCTCCGATATCTCCCCTAATCTATGTGCTACGTATGGGGTGTAACGCGCCGTATCGTTCTGAATCCAATGGAGCGCCGTAGTGGAGTCTGTCCAATAAACTACCCTATCGGCTACCACTCTGTGCTCGCCTTGCACGAATTCCGCGAGTCGCGCGCCTATTAGATTCGCCTGTAACTCTAACCGCGGAATGCTTTGCGCCTTTATCGGGGCGACTTTCGCCTTGGCCGCCACTAATCGTACCTTAACCGTTCCGTCGCGGTATCGTAATCGCCAATACGCCACGGATGCGTACGCACGTTCGCTTGCGTCATTAAACACGTGAAGCTGACGCTCTACCACTCCCCCCGTAGGAGCATAGCACCTAGGCAGCCGCAGTCGTGATACTTCCTCGACGACTCGCAGCCACCTCTGAAATTCCTCAGCTGCCTCCTCGGGTAGTTCGTCGTCCCATCCGACCTTCTTCATCCGCCACAGGTCTTGCAGCAGGATCTTGGCGGTGATGGTGAGGTAGCTCAGCAGTCCCAGCGGGTCGAAGACCGACATGACTGCACTTAACGCCTCTCTCTTGGTCGGTGGCCTCTGCAGCGTCTTCACTTCGTTCGGTACCCTGTTCATGGATGTGTTGAACGTTAAGGCATCTTCATCGGCCATCCATAATAGCCCTAGGGTTCTGCCTGGGCTGTCTTGTCTCAAGCCTACCTCCTTAGGCTTGCTCGCTAGTAATTCCTCCGGCTTGTCTTCTAGTAGGGCTGCGTGGTTCGAATTCCAGCCTGCTAAGGTGAAGCCGGCCTGCTGGTGTACTTCCATAACCTGCCTCGCAGTATTTACCGCTTCCTCTACCGTAGCATAACTGTCTAGGTAGTCATCCATGTAGTGACTACGTACGATAGCGTTAAGTGCCAACGGATGTGTCTCTGCGTGTGCGCGCGCGTTATGATCCCTAACACTATGTGCGAGAAACGGCGAGCTCCTCGCACCGAAAATCATCGATGTCATAACGTATTCCCGCGGTGGGCTGGATCGCTCGTTACCTCGCCACAGAAACAATTGTGCGGGTTGGTCGCGACGGTCTATCTTTACGCGTAAAAACATTTCCCTAATATCCGCGGACACGGCTATTTCGTTCTCCCTAAATCTAAACAGTATGCCCGGTAGGTTCCGTAACAAGTCGGGGCCGTCAAGTAAATAATCGTTCAAACATTTACCGGACGCACGCGCTGCCGCGTCGAAAACCACTCTTGTCTTCCCAGGCTTGTTCGGATTCCGTACTGCGAAGTGGGGCAGGTACCAGCTCTTGGGGTCCTCTCTCTCTGTCCCTTCGGCTTCCCTTGCGTATCCTTTCGCCAGGAGGTTGTCTATTTGTGTTGTATAGGCGTCTCGAAACTCCGGCGATTTGTCCATCTTCTTCTCGATCGTCCGCAGTCTTCGAGCAGCCATCTCGTAGCTGGGAGGCATCCGCACGTCGTCGTCCTTCCATGGCAGTCCCACCTGGTATTGCTCGCCGACCTTCTTGACGGTGCGCCGGAATATCTCGACAGCGCGCTCCTCTTCCCGTCGCGGCCTACTCTTTAGCGAGATACCGATGGAATCGATCTCGTACTGCCGTTTAAGGAGTTCCGTTAACTCCTCGTCCCGACTGGCGAACGTTCGAATGTCCCTATCTAACCGTCCGCTACTGCTTACGACGTGTAATACGGTTTCACCGTCCTCCCTACACGTGAATCGCGGCACGGTTCCCTGTATCACCCATCCTAATAACGTTCGTGCAGCTATAGGCTGCCTTCGACGTCCTATCCTTAAATTACGGGTGATTATTAAATGCCAGTTGTCGGCGCCTAATAATAATCTCGGTTTGGCGTCCTCGTAGCAAACCGAGCTCGGTAGGTTGCGTAAGTGTTTCAACCGTAAACACTCTTTATTTACCGACTGCGAACCTATCTGTAAATTTGTTACGGTACGCGCATTTATTCTATACATTTCGGTGCGCGTCTTGCCACGTATGCCTATGTTAACTAGCCTGCTATCGGCCTCGCGCTGACTATTGCTTACTCCTCTAATATTCAGCGGCTTTACCGGTCCTTCCGCTCCTAACTCGCGCGCTAAGTCGTCGTCGATCAACGAAATGGTCGAGCCTTCGTCAAGCAACGCATACGTATCTATTTCCCTACCGCGTGGTCCACGTAACGTAATGGGACACACTTTCAATAATACGGACGCATTACTACCGACGTTAGACGCGACGAGCACGGTCTCATCCGGTTTTGCCGATGTCTCGGGTGCGCGGGTCTTCGGGTGTGAAGGAGGGCATGGTGGGGGGCGTTGCAGCCGTCGACGCCGCATTTCTTCGCTCTACATTTAAACCGTCGGTGTTTACTACTTAAACACAGAAAACATACCCCACCTTTCTTTACCCAATTCCACCGGTCGTCCACACCCATTTGCGCTAACTTCCTACACTTAGCGATCCCGTGTTCACCTCCGCAGCACATACAAGAGGCACTACTGGTGTCCTCCTGTGCGGTGAACGTTTTTACGTCGCGAGCCCTATTCTCTACGCGGCGTGTCACTATCCTTTTCGACGACGGCGCCTCTCGTCTTACGGGCGATTCCTTAGTCGGTTCTACGGACGTATAGGCATGACTCAACGCACGATCAGCCTCTCTCATCATGAACCTGGACAGTGTAACGATGTCCGGTTCGTCTGCACTTCCGTAGTGCTCCGCATAATCACACCAACGCGACCGTAAATGAGGGCTTAACTTACTCGTTACTTCCCTAGTAAGCATTGGATTTTGCAGATATCCCTTGCCGTCGACGTTTTGCAAAATGCACACGATATTTTGCAACTTTATTGCGAACGCATTTAATTCCTGTGCGGTTTGACCCGGGCGCGGAAGGCGTTTCAATTCTTCTAACGCTCGATCGATAATTACTTCCGGGCGGCCGAAACACTGCTCTAATGTTCGCATAATATCTGCTGGATCCTTCGCGGTAAACAGCAGTGCCGATACTACTTCCCTAGCTTCACCGCGTAGACAGTTTCTTAACCTTGCCATATTTTCCGTGTCTGTGAATCCATATAGACGCGTGGATTCTTTCATCGCGGCTTTGAACGCTAACCATTCCGCGGCCGAACCGTTAAAAATAGGCAAGTCCTGCGTCTGCTTCGCGGCAGCGGGCCTAACTCTGACCATATTCTCCAGAGCTTCCGCTAATCTTTCCCTCGCGGAGTAAGCGACCTATCTCTATCCCTATCTCTCTCTAGCCTACGCTGTGGCGCTGGCGTCCTATGTACACCTACATCCCTATGACACGGCGACGATAATTTACGATCCGCGTGGCGATGTGGCGATGGCGATCTATGTACACCTACATCCCTATACGGCGACGGTGATCTACGATCCGCGTGGCGATGTGGCGATCTATGTGTAGGCGATAGAGTGCGGCGTTGGACGCGCGACGGCGACGTAACCCGTACACGACGATCCACCTGGTTCATTCCTACGGCGACTCCATCTTCCCTCTGTACCGAATCTATGCGGCGCGGTTGAACGTTATTCGCTTCCGTCCTCCCCTGGGCATCTTCACTGTGGTCGTAACCGGTTACCCTGTTCGGTAGGGTCTGCTCTAACTCGATGCGGGGCGCGGGCTGAGAGGGGCGGGGAGGCGACTCCCCCCGCACAGTCTCTACGTTCTCTAACCACCTATCAACGCGTACCCTATTTTCAACTAACTCGTCTTCGTTGACACTTTCCCTATCTGTTTCTTCTTGCAGTTGCGCGACGTCCCTAGCGTACTTCTTCCTAATAAGATCTTCTTCCAACTGCAATTGCTTCCTCCTAATTGCAGCTAGTTCCTCCGCGGCGTTATACTCAATTTGCTTTAATTTAGCTATCGCACTAGCCGTCGACCGGGCTGAACGAACGGAGCGAACCGACGGGGCGCGGGGTGCGGGCCTATGTACGTCTGTTACAGGCGCGACGGTACGTACTATCGAACTAATCTCTGTAGACGGAAGATCTTCAATAATCGCGGCGAGTGTCTCTGTACGCGGCGCGGAAGTGCTAACCTCTCCCAAACGATCGGTCGTGGACACGGACATAGCGGGGCGCGGCGGCGGGGGCGCGGGCGCGGGCGTAGATGCGGGCGCGGGCGGGGCCTGGAGCGCGGGCGCGGCGGAGGGCGCTTGTGCCATCGCGAGATAATCGGACGGGGACGCGGGTGCTTCTTCGAATATGCGCATTCCTACCGGCGTGTCATCATCGTTCCGTGTCTTCTGGCTTCGTGTCTTCCTCATTGTCCCACGTTGCGACCTCCGGTCGTCTTCAAAAAGACGTACGTACAGTCTTTAAAAAGACACACGTATGGATGTCGTTCCCGCCACAAGGGCGTTACCAGATGGTCACAGTTTGGCACCGTTAGGGAGTGACCACTGGCCGCGTAAACGCGGTTAAAGAAACAAGAAATTGTCTGGAAACAGACAATAGACGTATGTGACGTAATCGTAACAAGAAACAGGGAAGAAATTAGTACCGACGATCTTCTCTCTTCGTCGACGAACTTCTTTCTTCCTTGAAGATCTTCTATAATGATCTTCTCTCTTCTATAATTATGTTCTTTCTTCTATAATTATGTTCTTTCTTCTATAATTGGCTTCTTTCTTGTTTCTTCTTACTTCTTGCTTCTTTCTTCTGGCTTGAATCTGGCTCGAAGGACCAAGAATATAATGGATGAACAGTGGACTGTATATTTATTTCTGACTGATTACTTAACGACTGATCTGAGGTTAGCTATACTAGGGGACTGCTTGAAGAAAAGATGGTACTTTTTAATATACTGTATTAACTATTTACAATGATTCGGCACTGACTAACTATGTCTAACACTATGTACAGAGGGAGGTCTTGAATTGGAGTCTTGAGTCTTCTTCAGGTTTCTTCTTAAGTGCCGCTCCGAAGTGAAATGAACAGCTCACAGACCGAGACGCCCTTCTTATATCTCGCAAGAAGGTGCCTCAGTCTGTGAGTAGTGCCGTGCGACGACAAATGAAGCCACACGCGCGCTGATTGGTCGCCGACATCACTGGATCGGCGCCGGTGTGCGGGGTGCGCGGGGGGTAGCGGGGTACGAAGGGGCGACGGGGCGGCGGGTCTCTAGCTGTCCTCAACAATTTAATTAGATTACCAACGATTGTTACATTACTCAAGATCTTAATTGCTAAAGCTTAGTATCTAGGACATAATGCACAATCACTTATAACCCTTTCGCACCTGAGATTTTTGTTCCTTTGATTTGAAATGAAAACTATAATATTTTGGCAAAGAAGTGGTAATATTAATGTAAAAAATAGTAAAAAAAATCCAGCGTACACCAGAACTCTGGAAAGTCGATAGCACGATAGTGAGCTCTAGGGCTGACTTTTACCAACTCACGATCGTGCGTTTTTAAGTTTTGGTGAGATTTTAATGCATTGATGGTGTCAGCTTACTTCAAAAAATATTTATAATGAAATAAAACGCATCTGGTTATTAGAAAAGACTTATTTAATTATTGCCAACATTACAGTTTAGGTACAAAATTTCAGTCTTTTGTTTTCATTGTAATAAAAATGCTCTTTCAGCAGACAACTTAGAAATTAAAAGAAAGGAAACAAAAATATTTTTACGAAATAAACAATGAGATAAACTCATGCTTCTTAGGAAACAAAAACTTAACACAAAAACATAGAAATCAACTCAAAAGCCTTTCTGGCTGTATAAAAATACCATAAAACTTAATACTTAGATAATCTTTGGAAATACCTTTCTAAATCACAGTCTTTACATAGGAAACGTTATCAAATAAGACTAGTTTCTTTGGTGATACAAAAAAAAGCAGTCTTTATCACGACTCAAGCATAAGTAAATATCACATTTACGGCACCTAATTTTAGAGCGAGATGAACAAATCTCTGGGCGACATTTGCGAGGAGCCTTCAACTCAAAAATAGGAAAATGTTCGTAACCATCAAACCTCTTTCCCACAGACGGATGATTAGTGGGTTTGTATCTGCCCGAAGTTTGTGCCTGTGTTTCAAGTAATGGGGATGAATCGCGCCGATCTCTGTCAGGAGTGCAGATGTGTGTCTCAGCAACTTCAAATCTGAATGAAAGGAGATCTAATATTCGATTTTTAGGAATGCCTTTAGCCAATGAGTCAGATCTGTAGAGCCGCCACGAATTTACCATTGCTAGGTCTATAAAGTGTAGTATGACCTTGAGAGTCCATTTACGGGTCTTCATGAATGTACGGTAATATTCCATAGATTGGTTCAAAACATCCACCCCGCCCATGAAAGAGTTGTAGGATGTTACAATTTTTGGAGCACCAACATCGACGTAGCATTTTTCTGTTTTATTGTACCGCTTTACTATGTCGGTTGCCGTGCCCCCAGTACAATTTGATGCTGTCAATACCGCCTTGCTGTCCTTCCATTTTACCAAAACTACGTCGTTTGATACCCTTTGTTCAATTTCTCCTCGTGTCATTTTTTTTGTCATCTTTGAACTTAAGCTGCTGTCGATCTGGTACCCGGTTAGGCATAATTGTCCCTGTGCCATGATAGTCCATTTTCGTTAATTCTTCCAACAGGGGAACCGTTGTAAAATATCGGTCAAAAAAAATGCAGCTCCCGCGTGGAACACTTTGACTCAAGCGAAGAACTACAGCCGGTCAAAGCCCCAAAGGATGCGAAAGATTTTAACAGTGGTAGAGCCACACGACAGCTTTTGCTGTCGCACGGATGGGCCGGCTCGAACCGGGGTGGTACCACGACCTCACAGAATACCAGCGTGAAGTAGAGGTTTTCCTCTGCGTTTCGCTTGGTGAGTGTAGGTGGCCGGAGGCCCGTTTTACTGGAAATGAGGCATTCCATCTTAGTCCTCACGGGTGACAACGCATCTGCATTTTAATTCACAAACGAGGATAGATGTAGATGTCTATGGGCCGCAGCAACCACTTACCATCAGGTGGACTGTGTGCTCGTTTGTCACCCTTATCCTATAAAAAAAAAAAAAAAAAAAAAAAAAAAAAAAAAAAAAAAAAAAAAAAAAAAAAAAGAAAGAGCGGGATTGTTGCCATAATATATTTCAAAATCCACCATTAGCCCTTCACTAGTAGTAACCACGAAATTCTTAAGACCCACTGGGCGAGGCTTGTTCTTTACAAGCTGGTGAAGATTACACTTGCCAGTGAAAGGTATCATTTGTTCGTCGATCGAATACCTGCCCGGGGTCCTTAGAATTTTGTTGCAGCCTTCTCTCACCATGTCGATCATCGGCTGAACCTTCCAGAGAGGATTATTTGCTTCCGAGACGGGTGGAGAGTCGGAATCCACGACGTGCAAACTGTTTCTTAAAGTTGTCAGTCTATCTCTTGTCATTGCAGAAACAATCATGTCAACTTTAATATTTCTTCGCCAGTACATTGCGATCCTGGGATATGATAGTATACCCATTAGTAGATGTATACCAAGCAGTTTTTTTTATTTCCGGTTTGGTTGTATTTAAAACTCGCCCAGTTTTTCTTAAATAGTATAAGTTTGTACACAATGCCATGCGCTCGTAAAAATTATCATTATAATAATCATTATAATATTCCACCGGCGATCTTATTTCATTTGGTTGTGGATGACCTGAGTAGTTATGTGATTTATCGATGTAATCAGTTTTCTTCCATAACCTTTTACGAGCAGGCAATTTCACTATAACAGCCTTTGATTTTTGTGTTACTTTTGAACAAGGTGTTTGTTTTGACTTTTTAGAACAAGATGGGCCTGCTTCACTCTCATTCATGTTATCAGATGTAGACTTCCTTTTAGACACTTTACCTTTAATATTTTCCGATTTCACAGCTGCCGCAGATAAGCGAGGCGGAGAGGATAGCTCAACTTCACCTTCTTCATCATTTTCCAGCTGCAGAGGAATAAACTCTTCATCGTCGTCGTCGAAGTCCAACTCGGAACAGTTACCATCATTGAAGATGCCCAAAACTAGGTCATTGTTCAATGGCATGCCTGTAGTTAAAGAAATAAATCGAAAAATAACTTAAAAATGAATGAACTCACGATCATGCGTTGGTACAATTGAAACCCAGATATCACGACAGTGAGCTAACAATTTTGTCGTAAATTAAGTTGGTAATTACTAAAAATATAGAAGAAAGTTATAGTCATTCAGATGAATCACATAAGATAAGATAAGATAAGATAAGATGATTTATTTGTTAGAATATGGTATATTGAAGTTGTTACAGAATAATTAAGATCCTAAATATTCTGCAGTTTCCTGCGTACAAATATTTTCAGACAGATTATGTTAGAATTTAAGAGAATACCAAGACATTAATTATTATAGAATATAAATATACTTACAGCTATACTTAAGGAAACTAAGTAGCATCTATATAAAAACAAAAATGTCAATCAATTAATTCATAATATTTTTTACTTAAAACATGTCAATAAATTAAGTCGAGATTAATCTCAATAATTACAATTCAAGTCAAATTTATCATTTAAGAAGTCATTTATAGAATAATAACATTTATTTAAAAGAAATTGATATAATTTACGTTTAAAGATTCCTATGTTCAGTTTTTTGAAACAAACAGGCAATTTGTTGTAAACATGTATTGCCATGCAATATACATTTTTTGAGTAAAGTTGTATTCTTTGCTTTGGTACAAACAACTTATGTATGTTTCTATTAGTCCTAATTATAACGTTGTTTTGTTTTTCAAATAAATTACTATTTTTGTGAAAAAAGACACAAATTTCGTAAATATATAATGCAGGAAGTGGCAATATTTTATATTTGCGAAAAAGAGGAATGCAACTATCTAATTGATGTGCTCCACACATTGACCTTATACATTTTTTCTGCCCGCGAAAAGCTCTAATTAAATCGACAGAATTACCCCAAATTATTAAGCCGTAACGTAGGATCGAAGAAACATATCCATGATAGGCAGAAAGTGATGCCTCTATGTTAGCCACTCGACTTAAACGATATAGAACAAAGACAAATTTATCTAATTTTCTACATAGGTTATCAATATGTGTCTTCCAATTACAGAACTTGTCTATTGTTATACCTAAAAAGTTTGTATGGTCAACTTCTTCGATGACGTTTTTCCCATATTCGATTTTAAATGGTGCTTGTTTGCTATTATATGTCTGAAATCTTATCATTTTAGTTTTTTCGATGTTAACTTGTAAATTATTATGCCTTAACCAATCTATTATTTTTTCTAGAGTACTATTTATTTCGTATTCGTAGTCAAAAGGTTTATTATTATTTTCAATATTAATGGTAATGTCATCAGCATACAGCACACATTTGTGTGTAGTTATATTGGAAAGATCGTTTATGTATATTATGAATAATAATGGTCCTAGTATACTTCCTTGCGGCACTCCGAAATTATTTTCGCGATATGGTGATCTATAAATTTTTTTACGATGTCCCGAGTAACTTGATATCTCAACGCACTGTTTCCGTTGACTTAAATAGTCTTGTATTAATGTTAGTGCATTACCTCTTATACCATATCTGTTGAGTTTGTGTAACAATAATTCGTGGTTAACAAAGTCAAATGCCTTTGACATATCGATGAAAATGGATGTTATAGGTATTTTGTTGTTTAGGCTGGTTGTTATAAGTTTTACTAAGTTAAAACATGCTAAAGTCGTTGACTTGTGTTTTGTAAACCCATATTGCTCAGGTTTTAATATTTCATGTTTGGTAAAGAAGTTATAGATTCTGGTATGTATGGCCTTTTCAAATACTTTAGACAAAACAGGTATAAGTGTTATAGGACGATAATTGTTAATATCACTTTTATCGCCTTTCTTGTATAGTGGTTTAACGATAGAAAATTTTAGTCTGGTTGGGAATATGCCTTGAACAAAAGCTAAATTAATAATATGGGTCAGTGGCAAAGATAAATATTTAGAGCAATGTTTTAAGACTTTAGTACTAATATCATCGTAACCTGTAGAATTTGTATTATTTAAGGAATTAATTATTTTTATAATGTCAGTGTTATTTATAGGAATTAGATAAATAGAATTGGGATAAAATGTCAATTTAGATGCATAGTCATTATTGGTTGTTATTGTATTTGATATTTTAATGTCATTAGTTAAATTTATAAAGTAATTGTTAAACACATCCGCTATTTTATGTGGCTGATAATATGTATTGTCACTAGTAGTTATTGTAGTTATGTCATTACTAACTGCCACATCATTATTAATGTTTTTTATTATTCGCCAAGCTGCCTTACTTTTGTTGTTAGAATTAAGTAGGTAGCGTGTATTGTCAAGTTTCTGAGCTTGCTGTATGCATTTCCTTAAAATGTTTGCATATTTGTAATATATTTTCTTATTTCTTTTTTTGTTTGCTGTTGAAAGACGGTATTTCAAATATAAACGTCTTTTATTAATGCTACATTTTTTAATACCCCTTGTAATCCATTTGTTTTTAATAGGTTTGTTTGTTATTTTTACAATTATTTTAGGAAAACACAAATTATAAAATAAGGTCAGAGTATCATTAAAGTAGTTGAAAGCCAAGTTAGTATCCTCGGCTTCATATACATCAGCAAATGACAGGGCTGAAATATAGGACACAAATTTTTTCACGTTTTCATTACTAAGGTCTCTTTTTTCCTCAAACCAAATCGATTTCCTAATATGACTTACATTTATATTTGCGGGAAAAGTTATTGTTTGGCAAGTTTCATGATCAGATAGCGCTAAATAGTGAATATTTGGTTGTACATTAGGAAGATTACTGGCAATCAAATCAATACAAGACATTTTTCTGGTTGGCTTACAAATGTGATTTTTTAAATTATGATTGTATAATATGGAATTAAGTTTTTTAGAATTACTATGATTTTTCAAAATATCTGTATTCCAATCTCCACAAACTATAATTTTTTTATTTTTTTTCTTAGCAAGTTTATTTAAAAGTTGATTAAAATTTTCAAAAAACAATTTTGTATTAGAATTTGGAATCCGATATATACATACAACGCAAATGCCAAGTGTAACTATCTCAATAGCACAAAATTCAAATGTATAGATTAGCGGGTTGGGTAGGTTTTTTATGGGTTGATATTCTAATTCTTTCCTAACCAATATGCACGTGCCACCTCTACGCTGATTTGGCCTTGAAAAAGCCGTTGCTAATTTGTAATTTTTAAGCGTTAAATTAGACTCTGTACCCTGTTTCATAAAAGTTTCACTAATGCATATTATATCGATACTAATATTTTTATTTTCAAACTCAAGAATTGCAAGTTCAAGTAAATCTTTTTTATGTAAAATTCCAGCAATGTTTTGATGTAGTAGGGTGTAATTTCTTACATTATCGAAAAAAGATTGAATCATTACCGTTATTCATTGGATTTTGCTTAGACTCTACTTTACTTTTATCTATCTGTCTATAAAAATAATATGGGATAGTTCCTTTTATTTCGCTTAGTTCTTTCATGTTCAGTTTATTTACTCCAGTACTACCAGTTGCTATGCCAGCACACTTTGATCTTAGTAACGATCGAACAAGTTTTTCGTAATTAAAATTATCAATTTCTATATTTAATTTAGAACACAAGAAATGTTTCGGTATCGAACGCGAGTTCCTATTTAAATTATTACTTATGTCAATAAAATAGCAGTTTGAAAAATTCTGAACAAATAGCTTAATTTCTCTATTCAACAACTTGACATTTAGAAAGTCATTATTAAATACGTTTAATACAAAAACTTTGTTCTTCTTCAATTTGCCGAGTGTAGAACAAAGTTCAGTCAGAAATACATATGGATTTTTGTCATTGCTTCCTACACCTAAAATTACAATGTCATCTGTATTCAAAGTCTCTAATATATTATCAATACTGTCAAATATTTGCGCACTGGATGCATTTGGTTTACATATTCCGGAAACTGAGTAAACATTGTTCCATTTGTTTTTAGATCTCTGCTTACACATTTCTTGAGCAAGTCCTCGTACTTGCTGATCTCCTAAGATTATGATTTTTGGTGTTGACGATGTATTTTTAATTTTATTAAAAATTTTTCTTTCTTTTTCTTCATGTACATAGTTTGGAGGTTCTTTATCTCTGGTTACAGTCTCAGTCCTATGATTCGTATCACTAGGATTTATGTATGAAAATTTTTTGCAAACAATTTCGGAAGCATGCAGGGGTGATATCCTAGGCGTCTTTGTTTGCAAATAAATTATTTTTTTGCTTAATGGGATAGGCGTTCGTTTTGCAATGGGTGTGCAAGTAATCTTGTCATCACTAGTGAGTCTTTTTAAACAGTTTATAGTTCTGTCTTTCTCTTGTAATTTTAATTCCATTAATTGAATCTGAATACTTAATGATGTAATACAATCATAATATCAATGATTTCTTACGAAATTTGCAAAAAAATAAATATAACTTACGGCGTCCAGTGACGGGGACAAGAAACGCAGCCATCTTGTCGGTGCGCTCGGGGGTACTGATCGCGCTAGACGCCAAAACCGTTTCCTATTGGATAGATTGATGAGCGCACGACCATGCGATGTCGGTTTAACGTAGAGAAACGGATTTGGCGCGAAATTATAATTTTTCAAAGAAGAAACTCACGATCGTTTCATTCGGGTGCGAAAGGGATATGTAATCATCGCTTACACAATAAAACATTAAATAATAAGGCTAATAAAAGCTACATCTCTAATGATAATGTAGATGTAAATAATCATTGCTTACCAGGTGGACTGTGTGCTCGTTTATCAGTCTTATTTCTATAAAAATGTCTATTTAGTTTTATTCTGTCATGCGAAACATCGTAGTTTACCGAGAGTTACAGTTTTAACTGCACACTAAAAACTTTTGTGAAGCGTCAACGACAAAAGTGTCAACCCTTTTTTTTCTATTCGTCTTGTTTAACAATATAAGACTTTGAAATTGTATTCAAAGAAAACCAAGACGTCAGTAGTCGTCATACACAGTAGACGTCATACAACATCAAGATAAATACCACCGTTACCACGTTTGTTCCATGCTTCATCCCATCTTTTGAGGTTGGTTCGATCACTCTCAGAAAACGTTGTTATTTTTAGTGACGAGAGCTAGCAACGTGGTAGAGCCATGCTGCAGCTATATTAGTGGTAAAGTTTTAGCACGAATGGGTCGGCTTGATCAGGGAAGGACCACGCTCTCACAGAATACCAACGTAAGATGTGTGTATTTCGTATGGTGAGCGTAGAAAACCGCACACCCTTTTTACTGAAAACGAGGCATTCCATCTCAGTCCTCACGGGTGACGAGGCGTCTGTATTTTAATTCGTAATCGAGGATAGATGTCTATGGGCCACAGCAACTACTTACCATCAGGTGAACTGTGTTCTCATTTGTCATCCTTATCCTATAAAAAAATTTAAAGTCATTTTTTAATTTACCTTGTCATTTTTTTTAGGATAGAGTAATAAAATAAATTTATGCTTTTCCAAATAAATCGCCAAGTAATTCGGATACAAGTGGTAAAATTTAAAATTTTGTACAACCGACTTCAATATAAATTATCAAGGATAACTCAAAAACTACTGGTCAGACCTTGATCAAATTCAATATGGCACCACATGAGAAGCACCAGCTTTCAAATAAAAAAGAATTATCAAAATCGTATCCCCTAGAAAAAAGTTGAGGTAACACACATTAAAAAAAATACAGTCGCATTGAGTACCTGTTCTTTTTTGAAGTCGGTTAAAAATATAGCCTTAACCACTTCTGGCATTGCATCTGTTCGTAAAGTTTCATTACAATCGGCTCAGCCGGTCCGAAGATTAGCCCGTACAAACAGACAGACAGACAATCATTTTCAAAATGGTTATTCATCTCTTAATGATATGCAAATAAACCTGCCAGCTGAATATAAGGCAGTTTTTTTTTATAGGATAAGGGTGAAAAACGAGCACACAGTCCACCTGATGGTAAGTGGTTGCTGCGGCCCATAGACATCTACATCTATCCTCTGTTACAGATCAAAATGCAGATGCGTTTTAACCCGTGAGGACTAAGATGGAATGCCTCATTTCCAGTAAAAAGGGCCTCCGGCCACCTGCACTCACCAAGCGAAACGCAGAAGTAAACCTCTACTTCACGCTGGTATTCTGTGAGGTCGTGGTACCACCCCGGTTCGAGCCGGCCCATCCATGCGACAGCAAAAGCTGCCGCCTGGCTCTACCACTGTTAAGAGTTGCAGTTACTTTAATATTACAGTCTGACACTTAAATTTTATTCAAATCAAATCATTTATTTGCAATCCAAGTGTACATAATTGGTCTTAAATTAAAAATGTGCTTACAACTTAGACGCCCTTTTCAGGCACTGCAATATTGACAAGGGCTATTATACTATTAACATATATAAAATATAATTAAAAGCTATAAAAATATATAAAAATATATAATTATGTTATTTTATATTTAAATACTCTTCTACTGAGTAGAAGGGGTTTTGTTTTAAATATTTACCGAGTCTTGATTTAAATTTGGATAATTCTGATATATTTTTTATTTCCTGTGGTAATTTATTATATATTTTTATTGCCATATAGTAGGGGCTTGCATTTAACATTTTTGTTCGCGACTGTGGTAGGTCATCATCATCATTCATTCATCATCATTACAGCCCTTCACAAGTCCACTGCTGAACATAGGCCTCCCCCAAAGAATGCCACAAAGCACGGTCCTGAGCCACCTGCATCCATCGACTTCCTGCATGTCTTACCAGGTCGTCACTCCATCTCGTGGGGGGACGCCCTACACTTCGCCTACCGGTACGAGGCTGCCACTCGAGAACCTTTCTTCCCCATCGGTTGTCGGTTCTTCGAGCTATATGGCCGACCCACTGCCACTTCAGCTTACTAATCCGTTGGGCTATGTCAGTTACTCTGGTTCTACTGCGGATATCCTCATTCCTAAATTTATCACGCAGAGAAACTCCGAGTATAGCCCTCTCCATAGCTCGCTGAGCGACCTTGAGCTTCCTCATACGGCCAGCAGTGAAGGACCACGTCTCAGTTCCGTAAGTCATCACTGGCAACACGCACTGGTTGTACAATTTCGTTTTAAGGTTTTGAGGTATGTCTGACGAGAAGATGTGTCGTAGCTTCCCGAACGCTGCCCAGCCGAGTTGAATCCGTCGATTGACCTCTCGGTCGAAGTTGGACTTACCTAGTCGGACTATTTGTCCCAGGTAAACATACTCGTCAACAACTTCGAGCTTAGTGCTCCCAACAACTACCGGCATAGGTGTGACATGGACATTAAACATAATCTTTGTTTTGTCCATGTTCATCTTAAGACCTATCCGTTGGGAGACACTATTGAGGTCATTGAGCATAGTGCTTAGGTCCTCCAGCGATTCTGCCATAAGGACTATATCGTCGGCAAATCGAAGGTGAGTGATGTACTCGCCATTGATGTTAATACCGTATCCTTTCCAGTCCAGAAGCTTGAAAACGTCTTCCAATGCAGCGGTGAAGAGTTTCGGGGATATAACATCACCCTGTCTTACACCTCTCTGCAATTGGATAGGTTTCGTACTCTGGTTCTGTACTCGGATAGCCATCGTAGCTCTACTGTACAAACACTTCAGCACTTCGATATACCGACAGTCAACTTGGCACCGCTAAAGGGACTGCAGCACCGCCCAAATTTCGACGGAATCAAAGGCTTTCTCATAGTCCACATACGCCAGACATAGTGGCAAATTGTACTCTTCGGACTTTTGTACAATTTGCCGTAGGGTATGTATGTGGTCTATGGTGCTAAAGCCCTTTCGGAAACCGGCTTGTTCGGGTGACTGGAAGTCGTCAAGTCTGCGCACGAGACGATTCGTAATGACTCTCGAAAACAGCACGTAGAAGCGGCTCAGAAGGGAAATCAGTCTGTAGTTCTTCAAGAGAGCGTTGTCACCTTTCTTGAAGAACAAGACCACCGCACTTCTGCTCCACGCCTCCGGTGTAATGCCACCATGGAGGACGGAATTAAAGAGCTTCTGAAGGACTTCAAGTACCGGTCTTCCGCCCGCTTTCAGAAGCTCCGCTGTAATTCCATCCTCGCCTGGGGCCTTGCCGTTTTTAAGGTGCTGGAGAGCCATTCTAATCTCGCTTAGACTGATGTCCGGGATATCTTCGGAATAGTGTCGGATAAGACTCGCTCTTGGATTGTTACTCACACTTGCGTGTGGCTCCAACGATGACGTGTACAGCTGCCCATAGAACCTCTCAATATCACTCAAAATCTCAGGTGCCCCGGAAACGATGCTGCCACATTCGGTCTTCAGCTTTGACAGTTGGCTCTTTCTGGCAGACAGATCTCTGGCAAAGACTTTGGAGCCTTGGTTCCGCTCGATCGCTTCTTCAATACGAGCTGTATTGAAGTTGCGTAAGTCCCGCCGCATGCATTTGGAGATCTGTCTGTTCAGTTGCCTGTATGCTGTCAAATCTGTTGAAGAATGTAGCCTCATCTCCCGTCTAACAGCCATAAGATTAAGAGTGTGATCGGAGAGTTTTTGTGTTCTTCTGCGGCGGGTCTTGCAGAACTTAGCTCCGACCGCATGGACAGTTTCCACGAGCTGGTCATTCAAATCGTCCACTTCATTACAGTCTTCTAGGCACTGAAAACGGTTTTGTAACTGGAGCTGAAAGGTTTCGGGACTTTAGATTAGAGCACGAGGGGGACGGAGCGTTGACTTCATTAGACGAGACCTCTCCAACTTAATGTTTAGGTTCAGTGTGCCTCTAACCATTCGGTGATCGCTGCCGGTTTTCACCCTCACGATCACTGAGACATCACTGAACAGTTGTCGCCTGGTCGTATCTTTAGGACCCATTCTATATAACAAGCTCAACAAGTCACTAAAGGTATATAGTCTAAGTTATAAGAACTGTAATATAAGTGTAAGGGAATTTCTAAATAAATTAAATTACGAAGACACAGAGAAGTTGTTAGAAATTCTAAAATAGTTTGCATTAATTGTAAGTAACAATAATTGTTATTTAGTTATTTTATTTAATATATAATATAGTTTAATTATTTAAATATCTAGTGTCCTACATTATTAAACCGATTGTATAAGTGATGTCTGAAACACAGGTACTCAACCTTGGGCACGCCACTATAGCGGCGATAAGACCCCTCTTTGAGGAGTGGCTTGAGAGACGCCACGGCGTCCTCACCTTCCGCCTGACGCAGGTCCTCACCGGACACGGTGTGTTCGGGAGGTTCCTTCACCGAATCGGGCGGGAGGAAACGCCCGGGTGCTCCCACTGCGAGGATCGACCGGAGGACACGGTGGAGCACACCGTGGAGGTGTGCCTTGCTTGGGCGGAGCACCGCCGTGTCCTCGTAGCGGCGATAGGCGGCGGCGACCTCTCGCGTCCGGCCCTGGTCGAAGCCATGGTCCGGAGCGAGACGGAATGGGATGCCGTCACCACCTTCTGCGAAGCAGTGATGCTAGCGAAGGAGGTGGCGGAGCGGGAGAAGGAAAGAGCAACAGCTTTCCTTCCCAGCCGCCGCGGGAGACGCCCCGGGCGTCGGGGGCTACGTCGTGGCCCCCGGCCACCGTAGGCGCGGGCCTGTGGACGGCGAGCAATGGGTAGCTCGCCGTCCGTCCGTCTAACGACGACAGGCCGTGTCGACGGCGCGTTTTGTTCCACGCGCGCCTCAAAGAGCTGTCAGCAGCGTGAAGGGGCCCGCAAAGGCCGACGCCTGCCGGGGCTGCGGGCTGTTCGAAAGAGATACCGCGGCTCCGGAACGTAAGGGCACTGAAGGAACACGGATGGTTTTTAGTCAGTAAAAGTCTGACACTCCCTTCCGCTCCACCCACAGCGAAAGGCGTCATTAGATGATTTTCCATCCGCAAAAAAAAAAAAAAAGTTACTCAACCTAGTTCAGGCAGGTAGCTAATATTATAAACTTGACTTTTCTACTTTTCTTTTGTAGATTCTATATTATTAAGCTACACATAGTTTTAATTTTACCATAGCATGTTATTTTTGTTAGACTTATTGTTACTTTATTTAATTTTAATCATATTTGTTCCTGTATGTAAACATGTGTCATTGGAAATGAAATAAATATTTATTATTATTATTATTATAATGAAATCAATCTCATTTTTTGTCGAACCGTCGGGGCTCGACCAGGTCCACATCCTGTGGGGCCGCTTCTGGAAGAAAGAGTTCATCATAAAGAGTCCCCCTTTCTCCATGAAGTCGGCCAGCTGCTGGCCCCTTGGGTTCCGTTGCCCTATTCCAAATTTCCACACTTTCAGCTCACCGTTCTCTCTTGTGCCTAGTTTTGCATTGAAGTCTCCCATTAACACCGTATATTGGGTTTTGGAGGAATGCATGGCTCTAGAGATATCCTCATACATTTCCTCCACCTCCTCATCGGGGTGTGCCGAGGTTGGTGCGTAAACCTGTATGACCTTCAGCGAATACCGTTTGGTGATTCTGAGTATAAGGTACGCAACCCTCGTCGACACACTCTAAATCTTTACAACGTTGTTAACGAGAGACTTGTGGACGATAAATCCGACACCTCCTTGGGACAGATGGTCGCCCTCCCGGTAATAGAGCAAGTTGCCGGATCCGAGGATTACCGTGTCCTCCCCTTCTCTTCGGACTTTGGATAATCCTATAATATGCCAGCGTAACTTGTCTATCTCTTCTTCCAGCTCCACAATCTTCTCGTCATTCCTCAGGATGCGTGCGTTGTATGTTGCCAGGTCGAGTCGTCGTAGGTGGCAACCGAACCTCCACCGGAGATTCTTAGCACCCCCTGCCCCGCCGTTACCATGGTCGCCACCGTAGCCAGGAATAGCGGGGTCGCCGGGGACTGGGGGCCGTCTCTTTGTTACATTCATTCATAGGGGAGGTATTTGCCATAGTTGCCACGCTTGGCGAGTGGGTTAGCAACCGCATTTTTTTGTATTTTTGCCGTTACCAGGAAGATGCTGCTGCCCATCTCCTGCCAGTTGTAATGTTACTGTTGATTTAATAATTTCACCTCTCAGTGCGTCATGTGCTCCTGGTAGATTATCGTCTATACATCCATCCATTACAGCCTAGTCCACTGCTGAACATATTCCTCCCCCATAGATTGCTTCATAAGGGATATCTGCCATAGTTTCCACGCTTGTCAAGTTTGTTGGCAACCGCTGTTGTTTATTTTTATCAGAAAAATACTGCTGCCCATCTCCTGGTTCAACTTCCCTCTGTCGCCTCTTACGAGAACCAAGGGTATATGGGTTAGCGAATATTCTTACACTGACACTTGTCGTGAAGCGATAATTAAAAAAAACGAACCTAACCTAAGAACAACAAAACAACAAAAGTAGAACAAGAAAATAATATATTTAAAATTTTAAAAAGATATTTACAATTTTACATAAAAAAAATGAAGTATGATGATGGTGATGGGTGACGTGAATTACAATTAAATAGAAAATAAAGATAGATGAATAATGAAGCGGAGCCTGAAGGTCAAAGTGGCACACGCTGCGCTTGGAGTAGGGGTAGGCACACGCTGAGCTTGGAGTCCTTCAGCGCCTGGAGCAAGCACGCACAGTGGCTAAAGATAGCACGGGCACTAGTAGGTGGAGGTGCAGGCGACGACTCCAGATGAAGGAAGGCTTGCAGGATCCCGGAGTAGTGCGGCCCCGCACTTAGAATAGGTTAGGCGACGACTTCGGGTGAAGACAGAGGCTTGCAGGATCACGGAGCAGTGCAGCCCCGTGCTTGGAGTAGGCTACGCCGACGACTTCAGGTGAAGACAGAGGTTTGCAGGATCCCGGAGCAGTGCGGCCCCGTGCTTGGAGTAGGCTAGGCGACGACTTCAGGTGAAGACAGAGGCTTGCAGGATCCCGGAGTAGTGCGGCCCCGCGCTTGGAGTAGGCTAGGCAACGACTTCGGGTGAAGACAGAGGCTTGCAGGATCCCGGGGCAGTGCGGCCCCGGGATAAGGCCTTTAGGAGATGCTTCAAGTTTGGAAGCTGAAGCGAGACTGTCTGTATTGACCGATGATTCGGCTTTTATACCTTTTTAGAGAGAACGGGAAATTATTTAAATTAAAAGCAAATTTTTGTAAATGGCCCAGAGCAAAAGAGTATTTATGTGGAAATATTGAAATAAAAACATCAGACCGGTAACGAATTTGAATAAAAATTGCCATGACAACCAGATAAATAGCGATGTCAAAAACTAACAATTTTTGGATTCAGGCTTATAATTAAAAAACGACAAGATTTAAGAAAGAAATGAGATATTATTGATATAGGAAAAAAAGTAGCGCAACAGCGCGCACAAAACCCGAAATTGCAGAGTTACGGAGAACTAAATAAAAGATCGAAAAAGGTAAGACTCCATCGACACCGATTTAAAAAGTGCTAATAGCGTGAAAATACAAAGTGAAAATGATTTGTTATTGTGTAAAAACATTACAGGATCCTATGGAAATAAAGGTGATGCAAAATATGAATGCAGAAAATCAAAAACAGAATGGAAAAATAAATTTAAAATAGTGTAAAATGATATGTAAGTACCATAACACTACACACTCTACACCGGTTACGCGGCGAATAATATATATTTATAGAAAAATATTTGGCAATAATAACCTTTCATATTTTACTCTACTTCTTTTTGTTGTTTTTTTTAATAAAATTTACCTCCACACTAGGATTTTCTACTATATCGTGAGGGCAGTTTATATACATAAATTTCACAAGCACAAACAAAACATCCAAACCCGGAACAATTTTTTGTAGGCCATACAAATACTTGTTCCGTGCGGGATTCAAACCCTTAGCGCTGCAACTCATTGCAATGCCACGGCAGCGCCTCGGTGCCGTCAAAAAAATTGTGTTATGGAAACAAACCGCGGTGACATAGGACGCTAAAACATTTCTTATTTTAAACCGTAATGCCCGAATAATGACAACGGCCCAGTTTGAATTATTCGCACGTGCTGCTGCCGCGGAATGCGCTTTGATTTTTTAATGAAAAGCATAGATTAAAAATTTTAGACGTTCATTTTGGCGGGCACAAAGCAAAAGTTTAATTTACGATATTTGAAATGCGGGAAATATTTTATCGTTTTTGTTAAACGTTACCGTGAAAACCTTTTTTACTATAATTGTGATACTTCGGGGTTCAGTTTGTGTCATTTTTATGCATTTTAAAACATAACCTAGTTTACACCTAGGTATATATAGTATATACATAAACATAGCTTACTTATGTATACTCTATGGTACCTATGCTTAGAAAGTTTACCTAAACGTCACTGAAACCATTTCACTCTCCTTATTCCCTCAACGGAACATTACCAGAAATAGAAAATATATTCGTATCATATAAAATATTATTAATAAAAAATAAAGAACTTTAAGTGAATAAGACATGTATGGCTTTTCTGTAAGAACATTTTTTTTACCTTTATAAAAAAATTAAATTAACCTATTGTCCGCCTAGTGATACGTTACTACTAAGATAGAATGCCTCATAGCTTAGATTTTTTTATATAGAGATGGTGACTACCGCCGCCCATGAACAACTGCAACACCAGGGGAATAGCAGGTGCGTAATTGCAATTACTCATTCCTTTCTTCACACTGGAACACATCACCCACTGATGCACTTCTGCATGGCGGTGGAAATAGGTCAGAAATCCACCCAAACGGACTTCTAGACAGAATGCACCTACCACCTTGTGATTATTTTATTCTACTCCCTTCATCCAAACAAAAATAATACGTATTAATATTCCAAAGCACGTCGCGATCTGCAAGTGATATGGACAAATTTCAGCCGCTACGGCACTGGGCGGGAAAAATTGTGCAAATGTCAATGTCAGACGTTAGGGCGAACACTGAGCATAGAGCCAGTGATTCAGAAAATTGTTTAAAACTGGCAAACTGGCTGGTTTAAACAGGCATGAATTCACGGAAAAGAAAACAACTTTATTGTTACATTGCCTATCATGTAATAAGGTTTTGTCGTTTGTCACTTCAGTTTTATAACGAAACACAGCAGCATTAAGCTGCTATTAGACGCTGGTATTCTATGAGAGCGTGGTCCTACCCCGGTCGATCCGACCCATTTGTACTAGTAATAAAGCTGCAGCATGGCTCTGGCAAAACGTATCGCTAGCAACGCAGTGACGATAGTAGATATACGATAAATATTAATAGCCAGGAATTAAGTGCTAACTAAATGCTGCAGTGGTAAGTTAAGTGCAAGTGGGTTCTGGGGGTTTATATAAAACTAGCTGGTGCCCAGCCCGTTGTTGCCGCAGATGAATTGTGGAAATATAGTTTTAAATTTGGAAGAATTATATTACTGTTTAATTAGTTATAATAATAATATATATAACTTAGATATGTCGGTACGATACGAGCGCCACCTACTGTAAGTTAATTGTACTATTACCTTCGTGCAAGTGTAAGCTAAGAATTTTACCGCAATCTGATGGAACGGTATGGCAGTAAATTATGAAAAAACAAACATTATTTTTTTATATATAGGTACGAGTACAATAATATCAGCTCATCTATTAATGATCCGATTAAAGTATTTTCATTATAAACCGTCCTAAGTCTTTACATGAATAGTTTATAATATATAAACTGTTTTTACATGCATCTCGTGTCTAATAAAACTGAACGTAACGTAGAACGAAACGTTTCTTGAATATAGAAAGCGGGCGTAAACCGTCGGCAAATCGAAGGCTCTCTTCAGTGTAGTACTTTGAAAACGTCCTCCAATGCAACGATGAAGAGATTGGGGAGATATAATGTTACCACGTCTAAACACGCTTTTGTAGCCTTTTATTAGAAACTGTTCGCTGGGACGTCCTCCGCGTGGAATTTATTACGATTGGATTTCACGGGTTTTCATTTTTCTGCGAGGAACCCTAATTCTTTTTCTATAACAAAAGTAGCCTAAGTTACTCCTTATAACATCAGCTGTCTGCCAGTGAAAGTCCCGTCAAAATCGGTACAGCCGTTTCGGAGATTAGCCCGAACAAACAGACAGACGGACAGACAGACAGACAAAAATTTTAAAAATTGTGTTTTTGTTATAAGCACCATATATACTTTCATAAGCATTTAGTGAAAAGCTGAAAATTGATGTTACAAAGAGACTGTACAACCAGTGCGTGTTGCCAGTGATGCTCTATGGAACTGAGACGTGGTCCTTCACTACTGGCCGGATGAGGAAGCTCAAGGTCGCTCAGCGAGCTATGGAGAGGGCTATGCTCGGGGTTTCTCTGCGTGATAAACTTAGAAATGAGGATACCCGCAGTAGAACCAGAGTGACCGATATAGCCCAACGGATTAGTAAGTAGAAGTCTCAATGGGCCGGCCATATATCTCGAAGAACCGACAACCGATGGGGAAAAAATGTTCTCGAGTGGCGTCCTTGTACCGGCGGACGAAGAGTAGGGCGTCCCCCCACTAGATGGAGTGACGACGTGGTAAGACATGCAGGAAGTCGATGGATGCAGGTGGCTCAGGACCGTGCTTTGTGGCATTGCTTGGGGTAGGCCTATGTTATGCAGTGGACTAGTGAAGGGCTGTAATAATGATGATGATGATGATTTATTATTTATTAATATATTTATATTTATTGAGTATTTTTGATCTCTGTTTTTTTTTTCAGTTTCGCACTTTTTATTAAACGTGATTATATGATTACATTCTCTTAGCCTTTATTATAACCATAGCTTTTATTACAACAAAAAAAAACAATGTGATAGCGACTGTCACGGTTCACGGTAATCATTTTTCCCGCCCAGCGGACAATTGGCGGGTGTAAGCGGCGCCGGGCTTAATGGGCTATGAAGTGATAAGCCGCGCCTCTGTTGAACATAAAATTTACGATCTAGCCCACACCACGCGCTCAAACATAACCGCTTTCTAATCACGATGTAAAATGAGATTTGTTGTTTACATTCAAACTCCGTCAAATTTATCAATCGATCGAATGTTTCGAAACAACATAAGCAAAAAAAAAACGGAACAATCATCTTGTCTTGTCACAGTCTGTGGTCACGGACGTTTTATTCAAAAGTTTTTTTTTTTTTCATTTAGATGATTTAAATTTGGCATAGATAAATTAATTAGGGCCAGGCAGGATAATTGAAAACAGCTTTAAAGTTTGTTTTCAATTACGCATGATGAAGAATGAAGAACCACTCAAAATGAAGAACTTCGGCGGTTAAAACAAGCAGAAGCAAATAAATCTAAACCTAAATTAAATGCTCGACGATGCAAGAAAAAGTAAAAGAACAAAAAGTATTTGAACCAAAATTAATTAAATAATTAGAGATTAGTTCAAAAAAGATGGAAAAATAATTATAATTTTTGAAGATAGTTTTGTTTACCATTTCCCTCTGACATTATGATGAAATTTATTAATTTGTTTACAATTACAGTATTGCTTTCATACTACGAGGGTGGATTGAAAAGTACTCGGCCTAACACAGATCCATTAACAAAAAATTGATCTTAATACAGCAGCTGAAGTATATTATAATAATCCAAACAATTGCACATATCTTAAAACATGGTGTCCCACGTATGAAATACTCACAAGTGTATTAGAAAAATTCAAATTGTCTTTCTATGTAACACAAGTGTTATCCAATCATGGCTTCCACAAAAAATACCTAAATCGCTTTAAAATAACAGCAAATGACAAATGCCCTTGTGATAGTGATACAGAACAAACGGTTGAGCATTTAATAAAAGAATGTCCAAAATTTAATCAAACCCGAATTGATCATGAGATCAACTGCAACAATTTGAATATAAGTCCATACAAATTAATTGAAGTCATACAAAAGGAATCATGCATAGAAAGTTTTACAAGACACATAGAAAAAATCATAAAGTCACTTAAAACATTTAATAAAGATTAAAAAAAAAAAACTAAATCAATAATGAAAACAGAACATAGACAGCACAAAATGAAATAAAAAAAATAATTCACTCTGTATAATGCAAATTGTATCCCGAAAGCATATTGCATTATACGTTGAGACCTTCAACTTTATTAAAAAAAAAAAAAACACAGATCCATTCAATTCTAAAAATCAAATCTACCCACATTATTTAGTTCAGTTCAGACTAGTTCATTGTGTGAAGTTCGAAACGTGTGCGATAATTAGTTGTGATTTTATAAATTTATTAACAAAGTAATCGGACATAATTTCCGCGAATGGAGCAAATCGAGCAGCGTGCCGTCATTAAGTACCTCCATAAGAAGGGGCTATCATCAAAAGCCATCCATGATGACATGGTCAGTACATTAGGCGATTGTGCTCTGTCATATTCATCCGTCAAAAAATGGATAGCAGAATTTAAGCGTGGTAGAGAGAGTGTGAAAGATGAACCCCGCTCTGGAAGGCCTTCGACGTCAACTACTGACGAAAATATTAAAAAAGTACTTGATTTAATAATGGGAGACCGCAGATTAAAATTTAGAGAGATAGCCGAGATTATAGGCATCTCTTATGAACGAACTCAAAACATCAATGTCAACAAGTTGGGTTTCCACAAGGTGTCTGCGAGGTGGGTTCCGCGACTGCTTTCAGTTGAACAAAAAAGGACGCGATTGACTATTCCACGCGACTGTTTGGAGTTATTTGAAGCCGATGCAGATGATTTTTTGAATCGTTTTGTTACTATAGACAAAACATGGGTTCATTACTGTACACCGGAAACAAAACAACAATCAAAACAGTGGAGAAGACCTGGTTCACCACCCCCTAAAAAGGCTAAGTCGATTTTGTCGGCAAATAAGGTGATGGCTTCAGTATTCTGGGACTCGAAAGGTGTGATTATGATTGATTATCTTGAAAGGGGTCAGACTATAAACTCTGATTACTACTGCACCTTACTACGTCGTTTACGAGAGGAAATAAAAGAAAAACGTCGAGGAATGCTCAGAAGAAAAGTCCTGTTTCATCAAGATAACGCCCGTGTTCACACGTCAGTACAGTCAATGGCTGAAATTCACAACTGTGGCTTTGAACTGTTACCGCATCCGCCGTATTCACCTGATCTGGCACCATCAGACTTCTTTCTGTTCCCTAACCTAAAAAAGCACTTGGGAGGTCAAAGATTTTCGACAAACGACGAGGTCAAAGCAGCTGTAGACGCATATTTTGACTCTAAGGAAGAATCATTTTTTTTCAACGGTCTAAATGCTTGGAAGGGGAGGTGGCAAAAGTGTATTGAACTTTATGGTGATTATGTAGAAAAATAAAAATATAACTGATTTAGTATGTGTTTATTTTCTTGGTTAGGCCGAGTACTTTCAATCCACCCTCGTATAACTATAGCAAGTTTTTTTTTTGGAGTTTATGGCCTGGTATCTAGACCTTTAGGCCAAGTCTTGAGTATTTTTATTCGGTTTATTATAATTTCTTCAAATGTGTAATTATCCTTCATAGTTCACTGCTTCACAATATGTTGATGCGTCACATTGTGCAGCCCTTGGGAGATTTTTAAGGCAACTTGAGCCAGAAGACAGCTGACAGTTGGTGATGGTATCTAAAGGTGCCTATGCAAACAGCTATCTTGAGAATCCATCACCATCAGAGCACTTGTTTCACCGTTTCCACTAATAGTTCACATGCGTAGACAGTTAATACATAAAATCGCACCACTTTTACATATAAAAATCCACTTCAAACTATTATTTAAACTATAATACAGGAGCAGCAAACCGCCGCCGATCAAGTTCCCGCCAAAACTCCTAACTATGGCAAGTTATGCTTTGTTTACATAGATTAATGATAAGTCATCGCGCGCTCTGACTTATTATTAATCTATGTTTGTTTACATTGACCTCCTATTGCGAATAACATTTTCATCTGAAAGCAACATATAACACTAGTGATAAATAAGTATACTGCAAGAAAAATCCTTTGCAGAAAAATCTTTGAAACGGCTCGACCGATTGACTTAAAAATCCAATCAACTCGAAGTCTCAATGAACACTTTCGAAGGCCGTGTCGCCCATCTCGATTGGTTGGTTCGTTCTAAAGACGTAAGACATACGACGACGTAGTCGTACGACATAATCTTCTTTACATACATGCATACACAACACACACACACACACACACACACACACACACACACACACACACACAAACTAGAGATCTGATGAAAACTCGCATCAAAATCGGACCGAAATCTATAACTTCCTACTTTTGAAATAATATTAATTTTCAAAGCGGGAAGATAAGAAAGTAAGTAAAGTACCGCCTACATATACGTCCCTATGTTGGCCACAGGTCTCGCCCTCGTATCATTTCAGAGAAGGATGGATCCTTGGTAGCTCAGATGGTTATATATTGATACAAAAAGCAATGGCTCAGTGATTTGCTCTTTAATTTTTCTACTTTTAGGAATGTCTGCAGTTTGATTTATTAATTTCTAATGTAATCGATAACAGCTACAAAATCAAAAACTTTTTGATTCAATATAGATTATAAATAATATCTTATCGAAAGTTACTCTTCTGTTGTACCTATTTACGACTGGTTCGGAAAAAAAACTGTCCTGGGAAGAGCCAGCAAGAAACCCAGCGGGACAAAAATACAATTAACATTTACAGAAAAAAATATTAACCCTTACTTGTTCCTAACAAATCAATGTCCAGGCTATGAAATCTGTCAAAATTTTCACCTCTTTCCAAAATGGCGCCGCCCTGGTGGCAGAAGTCTTTAATGCCCTCTCTGAAAAAAAAATAAAGAAAAGGAATAGTCCAACATAAATTATCCTGGATAATTATAAATGGTGTTCATTAACTATTGCATTAATAAACAACATAACGATTCATCAAGCTGTGTTACAAGCGAGCGCCACGACGTGACGGACGGACGGCCACCTGAGCCGTAAGCCTCCAAGTCCTAAGCTGCGTAAATCCACAGAGGATATTAATTATTCAGTACGTCTGGGTAAAGCTAATGAAGATGAAGATGTGTGAAAGCTCATTCCTTAATTGAATTATTTATTAATTTATTCTATAAAATAAAAAAATACAAAGGGCGGACTTAATGCCTTGAGTTATTCTCTACCTACCGTCAATCAATGAAGTGGGGAGAATTTGACGTAGATGTAGCAATATAGAATAAAAATAAATAAAAATGATAATTTACTACGTTAATATACATTTTACTAAGTATTAAGGTACGTGAGGGTAATATGGTCACCTTAAGCTTTGCCGCCCTATAAAACCAAAATTAGGAGGAGAGCAGAGACAAAAACACACAGTCGTATAATATGATTAATATATTAAGAAAAAAAAATAGCAAAAAAGCTTTGGAAATAATTAGGAACACTACTGTTGCGGATGGCGAGGGAACCGCCGCCCCGTCGCGCCTTCATACCCCATTGCGCCCCGCGCACCCTGCACACTGGCAGCAGATCGACAACCAATGAGCGTGCGGCATCGTCGTGCGCGACGCTACTCACAGGCTAAGACGCTCTCTTGCGGCATATAAGAAGGGCGTTTTGATCTGTGAGTCGTCATTCCGCCTGTGACACCGCTCTCGTGCGGTCGTTCAGGTAGTCCGCGCAGCCGTCCCCGTACGGTAGTGCTCTCTCGCTCTCGCGCCTCCGCTGTCCTGCTCGCGCTGTACAGCGTCGTCGCCTTGGTGAGTCATTTCTGCTATCAGTTCTTGCCCCCCTGTCTTCGGGCGGGGAGGTTTGACTGACCTCCGCTTGTTACCTGTTATATTTTTTGTTAACTATTTCTATTTTTGTTTTCGTTATTTATTTGTATAACGTGTACGTGTATACTGTTTCTTGGGAGTTACTTGCTCTTTTCAGAGCAAGGCCCTGCTCTTTTAAGAGTAAGGCCATTTCTCCTTGAATAAAAAAGGTCCCGTTCTTCTGAGAACGGTGATCCCGCCCCTACTGTTAGGTTCAGAACGTCTCTGTTCTTTTCAGAACAGCATCCCCCACCAGCCCCATTCATTTCTAGCATCATGTCGAAACAAGACCTTATAGGGTCCATCGTCTCAGGCCTCAATAGGCTGGATAATTCGGATCTCGCCGCAATCGTGGCAACTATTGCCTCGTATGCCCCTCAGGCACCTCAACCGCCGCCCGTTATAGCGGCCTACCTAGAGTCCAAGAACTCTTTCGCCCCCTTAGATATGGAGTACGCATGCTCCGAGTCTGAGTCCACTGCGTCGGCCCCCCGGAAGAGGCCCGCCACCTATTCTGGCACCAATTCCTCGGAGTCCTGTGACTCCGACGAGTCATCCTTCACGACCGTCTCCTCAAAACGCGGCGGTAATCGCACCGCGAAAAACCGCACACCTCCCGTTTCAGCGGCCCCTGCCGCTCCTTCAACCTCCGCAGCCCCCGTTGCTGCCTCAAACCCCGCAGCTCCCGCTGCCGTCCCTGCCCCCGCAGCCCCCGTTGCTGCTACGGCTCCCCTAATGTCAATGGACATCGCCCCGCCATCCAAGCCAGCTTCCCGCTGTGCCCCAGTACTTGCAAAGAAGCAAGTCCCGCCCCCTGTCTTCCTAAGAGACAAGGCCAGATTCACCAAGTTGTCGAAATCATTATACGACGCAGGCATTAAATATGACCATGCGATTAACCTCGGGGAGACTATTAAAATCATTCCCAACTCGATCGATGCCTTCCGTAGTATCACCAGGCTATTCACAGCCGAACAAGCCTCTTACCATACTTACGCTCTTCCGGAAGAGCGTAAAATCAGGGCCGTCATCCGCGGCGTGCCATTTGAATTCTCCAACGACGAAATCCTTGCGGACCTTAAGTCCCAAGGTTTCCCTGTAGAAGCCGTGCACAAGATGCACAGTAGAACGGGCCAGAGGTTCAACCTGGTCCTAGTCATCTTAACCAACGTGCCGGAGGCAAAAGCCATCTTCCGGCAGGTACGCACAGTGTGTGGCCTGTCGAGAGTGAAGGTTGAGCCCCCACATAGGCGCGGGTTCCCGGCGCAGTGCCACCGCTGCCAGCTATATGGTCATGCGGCGGCCAACTGCTCTGCCCCACCCAGGTGCGTTAAGTGCCTTGAACCCCATAATACTAAGGATTGTCCTCGGCCCAAAGACGCCGAATCCCCACCCGCGTGCGTCCTGTGTAAGCAAACAGGCCACCCGGCTAACTACAGAGGCTGCCCTTGCGCACCTCATCCTCGCCCCAGTAGGCAAGCTCCACCGCCGGTCAATGACCGCTCATTCCCGGCTCTCTACCAACGGTTGCCCCGTCAGGGCCTTTCACAGCCCATCCAGGGCTTCTCTCGACCCTCTCAGGGTCCCCTTAGGCCCCCTCAGGGCATTATTCGGC
This sequence comes from Parnassius glacialis, assembly GCA_033319125.1. NCBI lineage: Eukaryota > Metazoa > Arthropoda > Insecta > Lepidoptera > Papilionidae > Parnassius > Parnassius glacialis. The sequence goes on along the minus strand of JAVANC010000004.1, from coordinate 71,928,013 downwards.
CCCCTCCGGGCTTCTCTAAGCCTATGGAGCCTCCAGTCTTTCCCTGGGGCCCCAAAAAGGCAGACCCACCGCGGACTACCTCCGCCCCACAACAATCACAGCCCTCAATGGTTGATGACCTAAAAACGGTGTATTCCGCTATTAGGAACATCGACGTTGGGGAAATCGCTGTGTTAGCACGCAAATTGCGCGCTGCGAGGTCCCCTCAGGACCGTCTCCTCGCTCTTGCAGAGCATCATAATCTTTTGTGCTCGTTGTAAGTTAAGTTAACTTAATTAACTTAACTTACGATGACAGAGCAGGTTGCTCTACCAAAGTCTCACGGTCGTATCAAACCTAAGGGTTTATCGCTTGTATCCTTTAATATTCGCGGTTTGCGAAATAACCTCCCAGAACTTAAGCTCTTTCTTCAAAATCGTGAAGCCGATTTCCTCCTCCTACAGGAAACTAATCTTAAAACTAAGGACACTAAAGGCCTTTCTATTAAAAACTTTTCTCTTCTTCGTAATGACAGGCACGACCGCCGAGGTGGCGGTACGGCCATTTATTACAAGAAGTCACTCCACTGCTCTCCCATTTCTACTCCGCAGCTTACCAATATGGAAGCCACGGTATGCAGGCTAGCTATGACTGGACATCAGTCCATCTTCATAGCCTCCTGTTACATCCCTTCAGGAATCCATCCCCTCAAAAAAGATTTTGAGTCTATTTTATCTTTAGGCAATTCAGTCATTATGTTTGGAGATTTTAACTCCAAGCATACTGAATGGACATGCCGTACTACCTCCCCTAGTGGCAAGATACTGCTCGATATCACGCAGTCTCTTGACCTCACCGTTCACAGTCCCCTAGGTGCTACTCACTATCCCGATGTCACCGACCACGCTCCCGACGTGCTAGATTTTGCACTACTCAAAAGTGTTTCCCTCAACCTCAGGGCAATCGAGACACTAGACGATCTAGGATCCGACCACCGACCGGTCTCCCTCATTCTCGGCCATCAGCCACCCCCCTCAACACCCTCGACTAAAACCTTCACAAATTGGAAGGGCTTCAAGGAGTCCCTAGCGAATGCTCTGGACTCACAGGACTCTCCCATCTCCCTATCGTCGGACTTAGACAGTCCCGAAAAAATCGACACCGCGGTCGATTCACTCTCCACCCTTATTAAAACCTCCCTTAAGGAGAATGAAAGGGTAGTCCCGGTTGCTAATAATAGTGGCCTTCCCCTACATATTAGCAACCTATTAAAAGCCAAGAAAGCTGCTTTCCGGAGAGCAGCAAAATACCCCACGCCCGAATATAGGCACACGGCTAATCGTCTTCAACGAGAACTCCGTTTCCGCCTCTCTGAATTTCGAGACCTCGAAAAGAGTAAACTCATGGAGAATATCTCTCCCTCTCATACAGCGTACTATCGGATGGCAAGAGCCCTCCGCATAGACGCTATCACCCACACTCCCCCTCTCTCCCGTCCCGACGGTACGGTAGCCTTCGAGGACGAGGAAAAGGCTGAGTGCTTTGCAGACAGCATTGCCGCTCAATGCTCTCCTAGCTCTCAACCCGTTGACCCTTCACAAGTCCAGGCAGTGGAAGATGAGGTCCGCCGCCGGAACTCACCCCCTACAGCCTCTGAACCTATCTCTGTGTCCAATGATGAGATTTCATCCCTCATCGAAGGACTTAAACCCAAAAAGGCTCCGGGCGCGGATGGCATCTCCAACCAAGCCCTTAAACACTTTCCTGAGCAGGTGTTAACCTTTTTATCTATTATCTTCAACGCCTGCTTCAACCTTAGTTACTTTCCCACTACGTGGAAAGAGGCAACTGTGATTGGTATTCCCAAGCCAGGCAAGCCTCTCAACCTCCCCTCCAGTCATCGCCCCATTAGCCTCCTCAAGGCCATGGGCAAGCTCTTTGAAAGAGTCATCCAAAATCGCATGAGGCGCCATCTGTTTCCCACAGACGGTGGCCCTCTTATCATTCCCCATCAATTCGGTTTCCGAGCGAAACACTCCTGCCCCCAACAAGTTCACCGTATTGTGGAATATATCCTCAGCGGTTTTTATCCCCGTCGTCATAAGACTATCGCGGTCTTTTTCGACATCGCCAAAGCCTTTGATAGAGTCTGGCATACAGGCCTTATCTACAAACTATACAAAATAGGTCTCCCCGATCGTCTAGTACGTCTCGTGGCCTCTTATCTAAATCATCGTACCTTTCGTTTTAGACACGAAGGCACGCTATCTTCACAGCGCCCCATCAAAGCTGGTGTCCCTCAGGGCTCAGTACTTGCTCCTCTGCTGTACATCCTGTTCACCAACGATATTCCCATTCCGCCGAAAGGTGTTCAGCTCTCCCTCTTCGCAGACGACACTGCTCTCTACTGTAAAGGTATCTCGCTACCTTTCATACGGAACAAGGTCCAAAAGTCAGTTGATGACCTAGGAGCTTGGTTCAAAAAATGGCGCATCGATGTAAACCCGGAGAAGAGCTCCGCCGTTCACTTCGATTATAAACGACGCCGTATCAAAAACACTCCACCAATACGTATGCTAGGGACCCCTGTCCCCTGGCATACGTCTGCCAAATATTTAGGTGTCACTCTAGACACAGGGCTAACTTTCAGGCCCCACGTCAAAAGAGTAACCCGTCACGCACGTTTTTACCTGAATAGGCTCAACAGTATGTTGGGCGGACATAGTAAAATGTCCCTCAGAAACAAGCGTACCCTTTATAAGGTCTGTATACGACCAGTCATGTCCTACGCGGGCCCCATTTTTGCCCACGCTAACCCTAAAATTATTAATGAACTCCAAGTAGTTCAAAACCTTTTCTGTCGTCGAGCTGCGAACGCACCTTGGTACGTCCGTAATGCCGACCTTCATCGGGACCTAGAGCTCCCTACAATTCAACAATTTCTTAAAAAACTCTCTGAGAACTTCTTCAAAGCCTCAGAGTCGCACTCCAATCATCTTATTCGTGAGGCAGCTACTTATGCAGCCCCACTCCCCTCTCGTTATCGAGTCCGCAGGCCGAGAAACTCTCTCTCGGACCCGCCTAATAAACTGTCAAACGACCTGAACTGCCTCATGGCGGCTCAGGCCAACTCTAATTAAATTATTCATAATTAATTTGCCTTCGTAGGCACTCCCTCAGCGGCTCGTAGCCGCCTGCGCCCTCTTTTCCCAAAAGAGGGTCGCTTCCGATACGGCATAAGAAGCTTTAAACAGCTAGTTGCCACTCCCCAAAGGCGGTTTTTAGCGGGTATCACTTAGGTCCGCCGGTAGGCAGTGAGTCCCGCATAACCAGGACAGACCGGCTGTCGTGGTATGCGTAATGCATTTTCCGCCTCCCTCTGTGGTAGCCCATTTCCAATTACTTCGGGCGCAAAAAAAAAAACTGTGAGTCGTTCATTTCGAAAGCGGCACTTGAAGAAAGAAGACTCAAGAGAAATCAAGACTCCAAAGTGAAGACCCCTCTCTGTACATATAGCATATAGTTTATTAGTGCCGAATTGTAAATACATTGAATACAGTATAGTTCTACAGTACCATCTTTCCTTTGAGCAGTCCCCTAGCGTAATATCAGTAAAGTAATCAATCAATACAGTCCACTAGCTCCAGTAAATAAATACAGTCCACTTCTTTTTTTTTTTCATTTATTTAAAGGACCACAAACCATTGATATAAGAAGAGTAGAGGATAAGCTGTAAATTGCATATATATTTTTTGGTTATACAAATATCATGCAAACATGAACCTTGCCAACAAAAATATATCTGTCTCATTCTCACACGTTATGATTTTCAAATGTAAAAAGAGATAAGTACATATCTTAGACTTCAATTTTCTGTTGCCAGTTTTCATAAATGTCACCAAGCTCCACCTTGAAGCATGACGCCATTTTAGGATGACGTTCATTTGTGGTAGTTCGTCTGTCATCTAAGCCTTGTTCGGAGTTATTTCGCAGTGTTATAGTGAATTTTGACTATTTTGGAGCTTTTTTGTTCATTAGTAAAGGGTAGTTGAGCAAAAACAACATGACAAAGTGTTGCATCAATGGATGTAATTCAAATTCTCGTAAAAATGAAGAAGGATTGTCATTTTACAGGTTAGTTGTAACTTTTTTCCTTAATTGTATATTTTTTCGTGTGAGTTGCGTTTCGTGTTCATGTTATGGGTTCTAAATCGTGTTTCCCGCTATTATCTAGAATTTCCAATGACTATTATCATGTAAATGTAAACAAGTAAACATTTTGATTGTTTACATTTTTACATAGTGTTGTCCTTACGTGTTGTCATGTTTTGAAATTATCGATATAAATTTTAACAATATTTTTTTTATTAAACTGGCTTTACGGCTCTGGGTTCTAGCCCTTCTGAGCCTGTTTAACAATAATATTAATGTAGTCATGATCAAATAACGTTTTAGATACGTAAACTGTATATTTAATCAAACGATCGATTGGGAGCCTTTCGTATAAGAAAATAACTTGAAAATAGTGTAAATCGTAAATTTTCTATGATAGTTTTTTTCATCAAATATTTGATGTTAAGATTATTTTTGACTGTTACTTAACGATGCATAATATTTATTTTAGGTTGCCAAAAAATGAAGGCCTTCAAAAATTGTGGATTGAAAATATAGGCCAAGAAAACATAAAACCTGCAGTAGTAAGAAGAATATGCTCCTTGCATTTTGAAAAAGAATATATAAATAGAACGCTGGATGTAGTTCGGCTTGAGGGTGATTTGGTTCATGTCTAAAATAAATTTTCTGACTAAATAATATTATTTCGTCACGAATAAATGATTTTAATCAGTATACATTATTGTTATTTTATTTATTTTGAATCCTTACTCTCTCGTTTACCTCCAGTATCCTTAGTGGTGGATTACGCTACTGGTGGAAGTCATTACAACTTGCAGGTTGTAAACACTATAAAATTGATATTTTGTGGTGTTACACAAATGGGATATAATGAGAAATGAGTATGGAAGTGGAAGTCCGAAGTGGCGCAGCCGCCCCTATTGATCGAAATGTTGCATGGAAATTGGTTGTCGTATGGTATGAACATGGGATGCTGAAGATTGAGGAATACGTTAGGATAGTTAAATGATTAATGGATTGTGTGACGGTGGTATGGTTAGAAAGGGGCTGCTCAATTCGATTAGATTACTGAGATAAATAAATAAATAATCTTTATTATCAAAAAAAGAGAGATGACGGTTAGTAACTATGTATGAAAGAACACATGCTCCACAAATTTTAAATAAATCAAGATAAAAGTCAGTCCACTGCACGTTCATGGTGACTTGATCTGGTAACCGACCATTACCACGAAAGAAAGGTGTTGTGGAATCTTTATCGCGGCTTGGAAGTTAAGAGCGAGCGCTAGTCCGTGCAGATATAGTTGAAAGAAAACTTGATGGTGTCTCAGAACACAGTACGTAAAGCGAAGCGTGAAGGTACAGGACTTGCGCTCGCAGCTAACTTCCCAGCCGCTATAAAGTCTATATATATATATATGATATAATTCACGCAACCTGGACGCATACCGTTGGAGCTGGTTCGATATGGTGCACGACAAAACTACTGGAAAAAACTTAGGGGAGACTTCTGCCTAGTAGTAGGACAGCATGGGTTGGAAAAAAAAACCTAACGAAACCTAATACATTGCCTATAGTGGTGGTTTCGTTAATTTCTGCAGAGGAGAAAAAAAATGCATGCGTCGACCTAGGGACGCACGGATGGAGTACTTATGTGCAGATTACCGTCGTTACGAAAAAACGTTAGCTCGTTGCACGAACTCAGTATAATATTCTGGTGCACGTCGTATACGTCTTCTGAAAAGAAAGGAGTTAAAGCTCCAATCAAGTGCTCTTTACTTGGTCTCTTCGCTCACTTTTGACTGTGGCTTCACCATATCTTAAAGCAATTACAGTTTCAAAACTTTCCTATTCTGAGTTGAACGTAAGATTTATTTATTTATCATCTCAATACAACTATTATTACAGGATTAACCCAATTCAATAGTGTAGTGATCTAATATTTGTTTATTTAATATATACCTATGAGATGGATGGTACGTCATAATTTATATAGCATCGATACTGAAAATATCGACAAAAACAACGCTATTTCTTGTGGGTGGAGCATAGGGTGGAGTCGTCGCCATATTTGAGAAACACTTGACTTCAGGTCACGTGACCACATGCCATATCCCCTATTTTTCTTATATCTATGCCACAAACAGATTCACAATTAAATATATATATAAAATATTCAAAACAAAGAAACGTAATTATCATTATGAATCCAACAGCGCTGGTCTCATTTTACATATAATCTAGTGTTAAAGTGGAGCTCATCTTACATTATAACAAGTGTTAGTTAACTAGTTAAGAAATCATGATCTTCGATCCATTATAACTACGCTTACACTAACTATAATATCAACTGTCAAAATGGCGTCGATAAAGCGGCGCCCTTTTGGCCCTTTATTATTTGAATGACTGATGAAGAGCTACCGTATCACAAAGCCATCTATGCAAATTAGGCTGTAGTTTTTTTTTTATAGGATAAGGGTGACAAACGAGCACACAGTACACCTGATGGTAAGTGGTCGCTGCGGCCCATAGACATCTACATCTATCCTCTATTACAAATCAAAATGTAGATGCGTTGTCACCCATGAGGACTAAGATGGAATGCCTCATTTCCAGTAAAAAGGGCCTCCGGCCACCTGCACTCACCAAGCGAAACGCAGAGGTAAACCTCTACTTCACGCTGGTTTTCTGTGAGGTCGTGGTACCACCCCGGTTCGAGCCGGCCCATCCGTGCGACAGCAAAAGTTGCCGCGTGGCTCTACCACTGTTGAGTCATAAGAAAGTGACCACATTACCCTCAGGTACTTTATATAAAATAAATAAACTATACAAATATCTCCTATAATATATATATATATATATATATATATATATATATATATATATATATATATATATATATATATATATATATATATATATATATATATTAATGTAGGTATAATATATAAATAGTACCGGAAGGAAGTTGGCGTAGAATATTATTTTTAAAGTAGATATTTTATATTTCATAGTAAAATTAAATTTATCGAAAATTGATTTTTTTAAATTAATTATAAACTAACTAATAGTAACAGACGTGGGGCGATTACAGATTCTAAGAAAGTAGGCATACAATTTAATTTAAAAAAATTCTACGCTAAATTCCTTCCGGTATAAGAAGTACATATAAATAACTATGAATATATACGTCTGTCAACAATATAAATGACATGGATGATTCATGTGAGAAGTGTGAGAAGCGTTGTCTTTAATAGATGATTACGCACCAACTTTTTAAAGAAAACTTATTGGGAGCTTTTCTGATGTCATCAGGCAAGGAGTTCCAAAGACGTGTAGCCTGAATTGTAAAGGAATTACCATAGAACCCGGTGAAGTGAACTGTAATACATATTTTGTTGTTAGAAAAATTATGTTAATAATATAATTAGTTCGACTAAGTTTTACGTGGTAGCACGAATGGGTCGGTTCTACCGGGGAAGGACTACGCTCTCACAGCATACCAGCGTGAAATAGCAGCTTAACGCTGCTGTGTTTTGTATGGTGTGTGTAGAGAACCGGATACCCTTTTTACTGGAAACGAGGCATTCCATCTTAGTCCTCACGGGTGAAAACGCATCTGCATTTCGATTCGTAACCGAAGATAGATGTACATCTTAGACATAGATGTCTATGGGCCACAGCAATCACTTACCATCAAGCGGACTGTGTGCTCGTTTGTCACCCTTATCCTATAAACATTTTTTTTAAATCACGATCACAAACTGTGCATATGAAATTAAATTCTCTCTTTATGAAATAAAATAAAATTTTCGCATGTGAACTATAAAGAAATTATGAAATAAGTGCTCCGACGGTGACGTGAAACTCAAGATAATGTGTATGATTACGCGCCTTGAGATACTGTCGTCATCGACTGTCAGCTGGCTCAAGCTGCCGTCAAAATCTCCCATAAACTTCGCAATGTAACGGACGTATCAACATATTGTAAAAAGTTTTTAAGCAAATTATTATAAAGGATAATTATTTAACACTTGACACCGGCAAAAATGCAACAGCTCGTACTGTCCATTACAAAAAAGAAAAATAAAATATAAATGCTTACTACACCTACGAACGAGGCGAAACGAAAATATGTATTTACGAGTATATAAAAATAACTCAATTTTTTAAATTCTTTTACCTAATTGTTTTGTAGTAGAGAAAACTGTCTGAAGGTCGTACACACGGACTAATATGATAATGTACCTAAGTAACTTAATAACTTTACTGGTTCATTAACAGATAATAGCCGCCGTTTAACAGTTTAGCTTAATTCGCAGTTAGCTGTTTTGCGCACCATCACGACAAAATGGCGCGCTTAATGACCTGTGAACTTGATAACTGAAAGCTATTGACACATTATTCTAGCGTTAGCGATTGTTTAAATTTTGCTTAAATATTGCATGTAAATAAATCATCATTACAGCCCTTCACAAGTCCACTGCTGAACATAGGCCTCCCCCAAGGAATGCCACAAAGCACCTGCATCCATTGACTTCCTGCATGTCTTACCAGGTCGTCACTCCATCTAGTGGAGGGACACCCTACACTTCGCCTACTGGTACGAGGCTGCCACTCGAGAACCATTCTTCCCCATCGGTTGTCGGTTCTTCGAGCTATATGGGCATCTCATCGCCACTTCAGCATACTAATTGTTTGGGCTACGTCCGTCACTCTGGTTCTACTGCGGATATTCTCATTTCTAAATTTATCACGCAGAGAAACACCGAGCATAGCCCTCTCCATAGCTCGCTGAGCAACTTTGAGCTACCTCATACGGCCAGCAGTGAAGGACCACGTCTCAGTTCCATAGGTCATCACTAGCAACACTCACTGGTTGTACAGTCTCGATTTCAAGTTTTGAGGTATATCTGACGAGAAGATGTGCCGTAATTTCCCGAACGTTGCTCAGCCGAGTTGAATCCGTCGATTGACCTCTCAGTCGAAGTTGGACTTACCTAGTAGGACTATTTGTCCCAGGTAAACATATTCGTCAGCAACTTCGAGCTTAGTGCCCCCAATAACTACCGGCACAGGTATGACATGAACGTTAAACATGATTTTTGTTTTTTCCATGTTCATCTTAAGACCTATCCGTTGGGAGACATTATTGAGGTCATTGAGCATAGTGCTGAGGTCCTCCAGTGATTCCGTCATAAGGACTACATCGTCGACAAATCGAAGGTGGGTGATGTACTTGCCATTGACGTTAACACCAGGGGCGTAGCTACCGCCGTATTTGCCGTATCAATTATACGGGCCCCCCGGCCTACAGAGGCCCGAAACGTATGTAAGCGAAAATTCTACGGATTTCTATGGGACAGGATGTTGGTTTGAATTGTTTGGCTAGCTTAGTTCCTAGGAGTATTAATTGTAAGTATTAACTTATAATCAATATATAATTATTTTAATTCAATGCGAGAGTTGTTGTTCCTTTTGTGAAAAATCTCTACCCTTCATTGGGGCCCCCGACAAATTTTGATACAGGGCCCCTCTAAGGCACGCAACTTCACTGGTTAATACCGTATCTTTTCCAGTCCAGTAGCTTGGAAACGTCTTCCAATGAAGCGGTGAAGAGTTTCGGGAATATTACGTCACCCTGTTTTACACCTCTCTGCAGTTGGATAGGTTTCGTACTCTGGATCTGTACTTGGATAGCCATCGTAGCCCTACTGTATAAGTACTACTGTTCTTGAAGAACAAGACTACCGCACCTCTGTTCCACGCCTCCGGAGTAGCGCCACAATGAAGGACGGAATTAAAGAGCTTCTGAAGGACTTCAAGTACTGGTTTTCCACCCGCTTTCAGTAGCTCCGCTGTAATTCCATCTTCGCCCGGGGACTTGCCGTTTTTAAGGTGCTGGAGAGCCATTCTAATCTCGCTCAGACTGACGTCCGGGATATCATCGGAATAATATCGGATAAGACTTGCTCTTGAATCGTTACTCACACTTACGTGTGGCTCCAACGATGACGTGTATAGCTGCCCATAGAACCTCTCAATGTCTCTCAATGAAAATAGGGGAAAAGTTTCATGTTGGACTATTGTTTAAGGAATTTCATATGATATCTTCGCAGATTGAGAACCGATTTTAACGATTCTTTTTTTTTATTAAATACTTTTTTTGGAGTTTATGGCCTGGTATCTAGACCTTTAGGCCATTTTATTAAATAAATATACTTCAAGGGTTGCCCCATATAAGTTTTAAGTAAAAATCCACCCCTAAAGTTAGCAAATAAATGACTTCTGTGTTGTCATCCCTAAGAACTAAGATGGAATGACTCGATTACAGTAAAAAGGTGTCCGGTTTTCTACACTATTTTGCGCTGATGAAATCGTGGTACTTCCCCGGTCGAGCTGACCCATTCACGCTACAACCATAATAAAACTGCAGCGTGGCGCGGCTCTGCCACGTATACGGGGTGGCGATAAAGTTATCGCGAAAAGACTTTTCCTATGTAACGTTCTTTGAACATACACAACTAAAAAAATATATAACAATTAACATTCTAGTCGCAATAGTCCTTTTTTAGTTTTTTGCCTAATTTCATATGAACGGGAAAGTGTAGGTAAATAATTACCTATGTCAATGTCGCGTGAGCACTGCGTACCTGTCGCACCATTTCCGCTTTTACACATCACTTTTGGTCAGTAAACTAATAATATCAAGGTTTTTTTTTATAGGATAAAGGTGACAAACGAGCACACAGTCCACCTGATGGTAAGTGGTTGCTGCGGCCCATAGACATCTACATCTATCCTCTATTACAAATCAAAATGTAGATGCGTTGTCACCCGTGAGGATTAAGATGGAATGCCTCATTTCCAGAAAAAAGGGCCCCCTGCCACCTGCACTCACCAAGCGAAACGCAGAGGTAAACCTCTACTTCACGCTGGTTTTCTGTGAGGTCGTGGTACCACCCCGGTTCGAGCCGGCCCATCCGTGCGACAGGAAAAGCTGCCGCGTGGCTCTACCACTGTCTAATGTGTGATTTCTTTGGTGTCAATTTTTACGCTATTTATTTTGTTTGAAAGATGCATTTTTTATTTTTGGTAGAATTGTTTATTTTATTATTTTAATCATAAAATAAACAATTTTACCAAATTCATATATGTCATGAACTTGTATATACCTGTGTTATTTAATGTGTAACCTAATCGCCACCCAGTATAGTGTGTGCAATAAAACAAAGGTTTATTAACGGGTCTATCTCAGTAGTAAGACGATCTACCTAATAACACGTAGACAACTAAAAGAACTGCGATTGCCAACTTGCATTACAAGCGTGGCAACTATGGCAAATATCGTTTTGCAACAATCTGGAGGTCTATGTTCAACAGTGGACTTTGATAGGCTGTGATGGATATATAAATCGCTACTCTCGTGCACTGTGTCCGCTTCCGGCGCGTTAACTACACTCACTGGTTTTCTATCCCATTTATCGGCGAGGCTAAATGATTTGTGACGTCACCGTTGCACGCAGCCAAACAACAAAGGTGTATGTATCAGTGAGTGAACTATTAGCTAGATGAAATTATGATTGATCTTTTTAAAGATGCTTTTTTTTATAGGATAAGGGTGACAAACGAGCACACAGTCCACCTGATGGTAAGTGGTTGCTGCGGCCCATAGACATCTACATCAATCCTCTATTACAAATCAAAATGTAGATGCGTTGTCACCCGTGAGGACTAAGATGGAATGCCTCATTTCCAGTAATAAGGGCCTCCGGCCACCTGCACTCACCAAGCGAAACGCAGAGGTAAACCTCTACTTCACGCTGGTATTCTGTGAGGTCGTGGTACCACCCCGGTTCGAGCCGGCCCATCCGTGCGACAGCAAAATATGCCGTGTGGCTCTACCACTGTTAAAATTTTATGAGCTTTACTTGTATTTTTTCAAGTGAAAACTTCTTTAGACACGTTGGGCACTTTTGCGGTGGGGAAAAGCATTGACCATCTCGCTCAGATAAATAAAATTGATGGAAATAATTTTGAAATCCAATTGATTATATTTTATAAAATTTATATGTATTTATAAATTTGTTTGTATTATATAGATAATAATTCTTTTGCATGTAAAACAGCGCAATAAATGAAAATTTTATTACTATATCGCACCTTCATTTCGAAACCGTTACTAAACGAAATTTTCACGAAATTGAGATAATAATGTCATCTTACTTAAATCGACAAAATGTACAGAATGAACTGAACAGGGCTATTCATATCTCAATATTTTGGTAGATAGCGTTAAATTAAAACGCTACTAAACTGAAATTTAAAACATAACTACAGACGAAACCGTTACTATACCAATTGTAACCTGTCCCTTATGGAGTCGACATACAATTTCATAAAAAAAAGTGTAACTATTTGTTTAAACTATGGAGTGTAGAGTAGGAGAACCATCTTATAAGGTGCGAAAGTTGAAAAAGTGTCCTACTATTTACTGAAAATAGACATTCCAAAACCTACCACAATAGCGCTGGCGTCTGAAAAACTACGATATGAAGATAGCTGTTGTGAACGGAGTGAAGTCAGCTGAATTCAGATATTTAAAAAATTTCATAATTAGAGTAGTTAGTAAAATGCCAGTATACAAAATCTCAACTATTTACGTAGTACAAAACCAAGCGGATTGGTCGGTCCTTGTTTATTTCTCCATCTTATTATAATTAATTTTGGCGCTTTTTTTAATTTATCCTATGCTACTGCAGCGCCACCCTTATTGGACACGTTTTTAGGGACACCTTTCATAAGAGATGGTCCTCCTATAGTTTAAACAAATAGTTACACTTTTACCACCTAGTAAGACAATAGGGTATAACACTCATTTTCAAAAAGTGTTTTAAATGAATCCCAGAGTGATAATGAACCACTATAATTTTTATATAAATTTTTTAAAACCGAATAGTGACATAAAAATTACTTTTAATCTATCGTTTTAAATTTTAGCGTGAAAACGCTAGCTGCCATACTGTTCAAGTCGTGACGTCACTGTCCTAGAATTTTGACAATTTTGCAAAGGAATAAGACACTTTTGAATGTTTAATAATGAGTTATCATCTACATCATTGTTGTGTTGTACCTGATTGCAAAAAGACGAGCATAAGAACGCCGGGGAAGTTATGGATTAAAGTGCCAACTGATTTAAATATGAGAAATACTTGGTTAAAACTGGCAAGAAGAGACCCGAAGGCATTGTCTACAAAATCTAAACTATACTTCTGTGAAGATCACTCTGATGTAAACATGACTTATATTTAACTATCGATTAAACAAAACAAAACATCATGACATGATAGGTACCTATTACAAGTCAAATTTTGTAATAGATTAGGTTCATCGCTCGTCTGACCCGCCCTTTGTGGGCCATTTTGATAGCCCTTGCAAGTGCAGTGCAGTGTTTTACTTAATTCCTGTTTTCTTCTATTATATGGGAATAAAGACATGGTTTGTACTCAGACCAAATAAAAAAGTGACTTTTTATTTCGTCTGAGGGTTTGTACAAAAAAATATAACAAAAAGTTTTTCTCACCTAAGCTTATATTATAATATCTATAAAATTAGTGCTAAAAGCGAAGTAATAAACTCGCTTTTACGAATCCGTCGTCCATGATGCCTTTTCAATAAAATTTGGAATGAAAGTCAACAATCGTAATGATAACTTGAAAAATTTCGAAATTAACTAGTTAGTACACAGCACATAACCTATTTCTTTGACCTAGTGACGTCACGACGCTATCTAATATGGCGGACATCGTTTTACAGATTTCAGGCACAGGTAAAAAAAAATTATTCTTTAAATTGAAATATAAAATTTATAATGCATTTTTATAAATAGAAATCAATATTTCTCGTTTACTTTTTACAAAATCTATCATAAATATATATTCTTTGACTTATTTTTACATTGTGTAAAATACCCTATTCATGTCAATAAACTCAACAAAACCAATACATGTCTACCTAGTAGTAGTACTAGGAACACAATTTTTTGTCGTTATCACAAACAAACCAGTTTCACTTATAGATGTCACCGGCTACATGCGCGCCAAGCAACAATTTGGCGGCGGCGGCGCGCCGACCCATTGTGGTCGGCGTGGCGACGCCGCGCCGGCGTGGCCGTATTTTTGTCAATTTTTTTATAAACATTTATTTAAAATAAGGTTGTAACCAGTAAAACATAGACTTGGATCGGAATTCAAATTTAATTTCTCAAAATAAAGTAAACCAAACAAGTTCTAATTAATTATACCTTATAATTTGTGCAAAAACGAAAAAGCACATCTTTTTCGTTTTTGGCACAAATTATAGGAAAATAAAATTGTGTTTTTTGCACAATGTATAATTATTATGAATATAAATAATGTTATTAACGCGTACTGGGCTTAGTCTAGATCCTTTAGCAGTCACAGTTAATCCCACTATAGAAAAAACGCGCTCACTTGGCGTGCTAGTAGCAGAAATTACCAGCATTATCCTCGCAAGTTCGCTCAAGAGCGGAAATGTTTTTTTCTTATTTTGCCAATAATTAAAAATGTCCTCGACTTTAATATCACAAGAATTAGTAGCTGACAAGTACCTCCAGCATTCTTGATCAGCTTCATTACACTCAATAGAAGTGAAATAGAAGAGGTGCCGCTGCAACTGTGTGTTTTCGAAAGCTTTGACAAAACAGATTCATTGGAAGAACTAGCAATAACAGCGGGAGCTAATGTGGCCGTCGTCGTGGTTTCACCTGAAATATTGACCTGTCTTTTTATGTACTATGCTAGAAATTCAGCAGGAGTAGTATTTTTTTTGTTCGAGGTACGAATCAATCTGACTTAAATTTATGAACCGAGGATCCAACAGTGCCGCAACTACAATTTTATCAGTAATTAGGAATCTTTTGTCTAATTTTACTAACATATTCTTTTTCAGTGTTAGCCAAAGAATTGAGGATATCTCTAATTTCCAAATTAAACACCAGGGCCAAATTAAGAAAAGCTATTTTTGTGTCGATAGTATTTCCATGAACTCACGGAATTTACGTAAAATCGAATAAGATCTTCTAACAAGTTCCACTCTTGCTGGTAAATTTTTAAATCATGTCGACAGATCTGTGACAACATATGATTAACAGGATTTCTGTTGCAAAAGTGTGCTAGACTTTCTAGCATAGCTAGCAAACTATGCCAGCGGGTTAGCGAAGATGTTTTGATACTTGGTATTGGTACATGATTCATGTAACCAAATTCATCGCTTGTTTGTAGTCCTGAAATTGAATTTGACTTTGACCCCTCATTTATCAATAATTGTCTCATTCTCGTCCATCTCCAAATGTTCTGATACGCGTTTCAGAGACTGTAAAAATTTAATTTGTTCTATTTTCGCCGCTCGCTTCAATTCTTGTAAGCGATACCGAACTATTTTTACGACCTTTTTGCATTTTTTTAATTAATTTTTGATTTTTTAAATAATTGCACGGTTTCATTGATCTCGCGCCCGCGCGCCCGGCCCGCGTTGCATCTCGGCGCGCCGATCGGATTTGTCGGCGCGCTTCAGCGCGGTTCATGGCGCGGCGTGGCGCGGGGGCGCCGGCGCGGCGCGCATGTCTACACCGGCATCATCTCATTTTCTGGATGTAATGTGTGGTCTACACCATGGTCTGATTCTTCTAGTTCTGGTACCTCTTCGTCAACTGGCACATCTTCATCGTTATCATCTAGTAAATCTTTACATTTTTTACAACATTTTTGTTTTAATTGCCATAAAAGTACTATTTTAAGTTTTTTTTAATAAATATTGATTTGAATTATTATGTCTTAATTGACCTGTGCATAATATACCTGTGTAACATATTTAACAGTTCATATAATAGCTAGAATTCTATTTTTAATATAGTAATATTGTTTCTATCTTAACTTTACATAATTGAACCATAATTGAAAAAATAATTAATGCAAAAGTGTTACTATAAATATTAAAATGATTATAAAAAATAATTATAGAATATATTAAATGAAAATGACTACACATCTTAAAAAGAAACTATTAATTTAACAAATAATCTCGGAAATATCTCATAATGTGTTCATTAATTATTATTAAGAGATAAATAGTAATGCAAAAATCTTAAATTAGCTCTCCTGCAAAATTTAGCTTTTTTGGATAGTAACGGTTTCGAAATGACGGTGCGATATTATGTAGTACGTTGGTAAAAATAATTTCTAGTAAAAAATATTTCTTAACAACCCAAAAATATTGTTAACAAATTTGTGAAGCTAAGATTAAGGATTTCACTTCTGACGTGTAGTCAGTCCTACGACTGACAATTTTTTTTTATAGAAAAATGGTGGCAAGCACACAGCCAACCTGATCTATCCTCGATTTAAGAATCAAAATGCAGATGCGTTGCCACCAATGAGGACTAAGATGTAATGCCTCGTTTCCAGTAATAAGGATCTCCGGTTCTCTACACTCACCATACGAAACACAGCAGTGTTAAGTTGCTATTTTTACGCTGGTATTCTGTAAGAGCATGGTCCTTCCCTCTCTTCCCTTGGTATAAAGACTTGACTTTCTTGTTATTCTGGTGGTCGTAGCCGCGATTGCTGATTATGAGGTCCCGGGTTCGAGTTTCGGGTCAGAAAAAAATCAAACATTCTTTAATAAGTAACTAGAAGTAATTTTCTTAACTATATTTTGAGGGATACAAACCAGGAGATGGGCAGCGGTGACTTTTGGAACGAAGTTCTTTATCGGACGCTACGGGTTTGGCGGATAGGAGCTAGGCGACAAAAAGTGTAATATTTTTCCGTCACTACCCCTTGTGTCATAGTGTAGACGGCCTTGGCGCCGAAATAAGGAAGTGAGATGGAATAATATCCATCTCCCTCACACTTTTTCTTATCTTGCCATGAAAAAAATATTTTATTTCAAATGACGCTTCATTTTAATAGACGCTAGTAATTCACTTATTTGTTAATCAATAATATAATACCTACGTTTATCACTAATAATATACTACGCAATGAACTTCGTTCCAACCGAGTGTTACACTCACGCATTTTTTTAATAATAACTTGAAAATAAAAATAAAATCTGCGGTTTCCAACCTGCCTACCATATGTGGAACTAGGACAAAATTTACCGTGAGCGCCAGCAAATCATTTATTTTTAACCGACTTCAAAAAAGGAGGGGGTATAGGGTCACCTGTCCAACATTGAGCCAGTAGTACACAATGAAACATTTCGATATTTCAAAAATGCGACTTTGTTAGGTAGTGCACAGTAGATGCGGCCCCAAAACTCCTCCCAATACCCCAGTTTGTGGGTGCGGCGCGTTCGAAGCAGACGTATGGTAGTGATTTAACGGATTTTACGCAAAAAAGTAAGATTTTTCATTGATATTCGTCGATTTTTCATTATTATATTTTAGAGTTTGCTTTTTTCTTAATATTGTATGACATTGTACATGTATTACAGATTTCCGTTACTTACAAAACATACTTGGAATGTTTTTATTTAACATTTTTATTTTAAGGTTATTGAAATATATAACATATAGTACACAATGAAACAAAACCACGTTGTACACAATGAGCCATGTTTCATTGCGTACTAATCGTGTTTCAATGTTTACCATGTGGTCCATTGCTAGTGTTTTGTGTTGTTTAGTATCTATATAACTATACATCGTCCACTAAAAGATTTTTCTTTTGTTTTTCGCTACATACATAGATTTACTGATTCATTGTCATTTTTACTTTTTAATTTTAGATGGCGCGCACTAAGAGCTAACAAAAGCAAGAAAAGTAACCATACTGCTGACAACATGCTTCAAGCTATCAAACTATATAGACAAGGATGAAACATCAGAAAGGCAGATAAGGAGTGTAACAGTGTAACTTACGCTATCCGACACTGCAAAGTTATATTAAAAAAATGTAACAGTACTGCGGATTTACAAAACCAGCAATGATGATGTCAACAAAATATTAACAAATTACTAAGAAATAGCACTGAAAGAATATTTCAAAAAATTTACAATAAAATTTTATGGATTATCCACTAAAGATGTCCGCAGTCTTGCTTATAAAATGTCCAATATTAATAATATAAAAACTGATAGTTGGAATCGTGAGAAAATGGCAGCCCTTGAATGGCTTCGGTCATTAATTTTCAAGTAATCTGGATTTGTCTTGTGCCACCGCTTTTGACATAGAGTGAATGGTGGTGGAGATGTGACGACCTGGTAAGACATGAGAGTAACGACTTGGTAAGACATACAGGAAATCGATGGATGCAGGTGGCTTTGTGGCATTCCCTGGGGGAGGCCTATGTACAAGAGTGAACGTGTGAAAAGCTGTAATGAAAATGACCATGATTATGATGATGAGACTGATTATTATTAATAAATGTTATGGTAAATAAAAAAATGACTTTCAATAAGAATTATGTAATAATCAATATTGAATAAAAAAATTATTCTATTCTATTCTAAAGTTACTGATAATAAAATAAGTTGACTAAGCTGGTTTTTTAGTTTTTGATAATAATTTGGTTGATTTTATAACTATTCAAAACCTTAATTTTTGTTCAAGTTTATTTTACTTTAATAAAACCAACTCGAAACAAAAATAAAATGGTCTGTACTGTTTGACTATGATTAAAATAAACTAATAAAATGAAGGTTATAAGCAAGAAGCACCTGTTTTATTAATGTAATTACCAAATTCATTGCCAAAAGTACAAAATAGTAAGTACATCGGATGCTGGCTCATTGTTAAATATCGCTAGGCTCATTGTGTACACACTTATGTACACAATGGATCATTTCCCATTTTATAAAAAAACCTTAGTCATAAAATATCTATAAATATTTTGAGAAAAGTAATAATGCCAGTCTATAGCCGATTAAATTTGCTATCTTCGCCTAAAAACTAATATCTAATATCTTAAGAAAAATCGATGTTATTAAGTGGCTCATTGTTGGACAGGTTACCGGTTACCCTATTCAAATTGACTGTATTTTTTTTATGTTACCTCGGAACTTTTTTCTAGGTGAACCGATTTGGATGATTATTTTATTTGAAAGCTGGTGCTTCTCATGTGGTCCCATGTAAATTTGGTCAAGATCTGACCAGTAGTTTTTGAGTTATCCTTAATAATGCGTATTTAATTGACTTCAATATTGAAGTCGCTTGTACAATTTTTTTAATTTTACCTCGTGTATTTAAAATTATCTCTTTTGGGTACAAAGGTCCTTCCATTTCTGAGAATGTTTTCGGACATGAAGTGTCGGCCGCGCTGCCATGACTTCGAAATATTTTTTTTTAATTTTTAAACATGACGTGTTCCTAACGATTATTAGTTCGCGACAAGCCGTGGTAAATCAAGACTTCGCTATAAACCCCTGACCTACCAACGCTCTATTGTAGTATATACAAATAAATTTTTGTTTGTTCGTATTTTATGCGCTGCCATACCATTCATCAGATCGCGGTAAAACTTTGTCAACTTATTGCTTGCACTTGCGCGATGGTATATTACAATTAACTTACAACAGGTGGCGCGCATATCGCACCGAACATAACTTTAAATATTACACATTGCATATATATGACCATTACATACCGACCATGTACGGCCATCTCTTCTAATCGACTTTAAGCTCCATGCAAATCAATATCAATAAATTTTACTTGCTTTTTGTTATTTTGTCGCCGGAGTTCGACCGAAATGTCGATCCCACGCACTGCACGAAGTGTACTAACGACAAAGTGCAATTTAGGATGAAGTGTGACTGTGATTTTTTTTTTGGTTGGCCATCTCTCCCTTACGGCCATCTACTCCCGGAATTACCCTAATGAGTCAGATTTAGTAAAATTCAAATTGTGACATATCTCCATGCGTCAAGGTTTCTAGTGTAGGCTGGTATTGTGCTTCTATATTAGTACAAGCAAAGTTTTTCGTTTTGCATACCTCGGGAACAAAATAATGATAACTAGCGAACAACGCCAAATACTAGATGCAATTGAGAATCTAATCCATTCTCTAATCAACTTAATCACACACACATAATTTCATCAAAATCGGACTAGCCGCTTAGGAGTTCAGTCACACACACACGAACAGTAGAATTCTATAATATGCATTTATTATACATATAAACCTTCCTCTTGGATCATACTGCCTATTAATGAAAACTACATCAAAATCCGTTGCGTAGTTCAAACGGTTTAAAGAACAAACAGACTGCGGGAAGCGACTTCGTTGTATAGGTAGGTATCTAGGCACTAAAGCGATAGTGATAATATCGACGTCAGACTCATGAATAAAAATAATGTGGGTAATATGCCGCTAGTCGGATTGGTTTAATTGAATGTATGAACTTTAGAACCTGATTAAGTTTTTTATTAAAATCGGTCCACCATAAGAAATAGCAAACTAACTTATAAAGGTGACTCACGCTAGACCGCGCCAGGTCCGAGCCGAGCATAGATCTGTATATATACGAGAGATAGATGCGCGACTCAAATTTAATTTTCTTTAGTGTCGTGCTTTGCATAACAGATGGCGCTTACAAAAGAAGGAACTTGGAAAAAAAGGGAAAATGAACACATGTGCTGGACGCGATCCGGAGTCTTTAGATTTCGGGTCACCTGAGCTATGCGTTGTGGCGAAATCTGCCTTTGTATTCTAATAATATTTTAGCAGTTTTTCATTGTCTGAAAACACAGATAAAATGGCATTTTCTAAAAATAAATCATCATCATCATCATTATCATTACAGCCCTTCACAAGTCCACTGCTGAACATAGGCCTCCCCCAAAGAATGCCACAAAGCACGGTCCTGAGCCACCTGCATCCATCGACTTCCTGCATGTCTTACCAGGTCGTCACTCCATCTCGTGGGGGGACGCCCTACACTTCGCCTACCGGTACGAGGCTGCCACTCGAGAACCTTTCTTCCCCATCGATTGTCGGTTCTTCGAGCTATATGGCCGGCCCACTGCCATTTCAGCTTACTAATCCGTTGGGCTATGTCGGTTACTCTGGTTCTACTGCGGATATCCTTATTCCTAAATTTATCACGCAGAGAAACTCCAAGCATAGCCCTCTCCATAGCTCGCTGAGCGACCTTGAGCTTCCTCATACGGCCAGCAGTGAAAGACCACTCTCAGTTCCGTAAGTCATCACTGGCAACACGCACTGGTTGTACAATTTCGTTTTAAGGATTTGAGGTATGTCTGACGAGAAGATGTGTCGTAGCTTCCCGAACGCTGCCCAGCCGAGTTGAATCCGTCGATTGACCTCTTGGTCGAAGTTGGACTTACCTAGTCGGACTATTTGTCCCAGGTAAACATACTCGTCAACAATTTCGAGCTTAATGCTCCCAACAACTACCGGCATAGGTGTGACATGGACATTAAACATAATCTTTGTTTTGTCCATGTTCATCTTATTAAGACCTATCCGTTGGGAGACACTATTGAGGTCATTGAGCATAGTGCTTAGCCGCATGCATTTGGAGATCTGTCTGTTCAGTTGCCTGTATGCTGTCAAATCTGTTGAAGAATGTAGCCTCATCTCCCGTCTAACAGCCATGAGATCAAGAGTGTGATCGGAGAGTTTTCGTGTTCTTCTGCGGCAGGTCTTGCAGAACTTAGCTCCAACCGCATGGACAGTTTCCACGAGCTTGTCATTCATATCGTCCACTTCATTGCAGTCTTCTAGGCACTGAAAACGGTTTTGTAACTCGAGCTGAAAGGTTTCGGGACTTTAGATTAGAGCACGAGGGGGACAGAGCGTTGACTTCATCAGACAAGACCTCTCCAACTTAACATTTAGGTTCAGTGTGCCTCTAATCATTCGGTGATCGCTGCCGGTTTTCACCCTCGCGATCACTGAACAGTTGTCGTCTGGTCGTTATAATGAAGTCAATCTCATTTTTTGTCGAACCGTTGGGGCTTGACCAGGTCCACTTCCTGTGGGGCCGCTTCTTGAAGAAAGAGTTCATCATAAAGAGTCCCTCTTTCTCCATGAAGTCGGCCAGCTGCTGGCTCCTTGGGTTCCGTTGTCCTATTCCAAATTTCCCTACTTTCAGCTCACCGTTCTCTCTTGTGCCTATTTTTGCATTGAAGTCTCCCATTAACACCGTATATTGGGTTTTGGAGGAATGCATGGCTCTAGGGATATCCTCATACATTTCCTCCACATCCTCATCGGGGGGTGCCGAGGTTGGTGCGTAAACCTGTATGACCTTCAGCGAATACCGTTTGGTGATTCTGAGTATAAGGTACGCAACCCTCGTCGACACACTCCCGATCTTTACAACGTTGTTAACGAGAGACTTGTGGACGATAAATCCGACACCTCCTTGGGACAGATGGTCGCCCTCCCGGTGATAGAGCAAGTTGCCGGATTCGAGGATTACCGTGTCCTCCCCCTCTCTTCGGACTTCGGATAATCCTATAATATGCCAGCGCAACTTGTCTATCTCTTCTTCCAGCTCCACGATCTTCTCGTCAGTCCTCAGGGTGCATGCGTTGTACGTTGCCAGGTCGAGTCGTCGTAGGTGGCAACCGAACCTCCACCGGAGATTCTTAGCACCCCCTGCCCCGCCGTTACCATGGTCGCCACCGTAGCCAGGAATAGCGGGGCCGCCGGGGACTGGGGGCCGTCTCTTTGTTACTCTCGTCATTGGGGGGTATTTGCCATAGTTGCCACGCTTGGCGAGCGGGTTGGCAACCGCAGTTTTATTATTGTATTTTTGCTGTTATCAGGAAGATGCTGCTGCCCATCTCCTGCCTGTTTCCCTTTGTCGCCTTTTACGACACCCACGGGAGGATATGGGGTAGTGGATATTCTTGACCGCCACTACACGGCACAAAAATAAATTATGTTCAATAAATATTAATAACAATTTAAGCGTAATCAGTGACCGCTACTAACTGCGTAGTGCGCGTGGATTATTGCGTATGCATAGACTTAATATATAAGTGCCCTCTAGTGAGATTAAAATAAGTAAAATAAGTCTAGCCTAGCGCTTCGGAATGTAGATGGAAGCACATAAAACGTATCATTTTGTTCGTAAAATAATGTTCTAAGTTGCATGCCCATGGCCGAGTGTCGGCCGTAGCACGGTCCTATATCTATGGCACGGTCAACTAATATTATAGTCCCACCAACTTATCTGTGAACTGACAGCTGCGGCAAAATTGTGAACTACAGCCGCCATTTAATCAAATGTCACTCGATACGTCATCGTCGTTTTGAGATTTTATAGACAAATAAAAAATGCCGAAAACCATTAAAAGTGATGCCCGAAACATTATTTTAAAAGTATTAAACTTTTGTGAGCAAGAAGCTCGAGGGCAAGCACCGATAATGCCTTTCAATGAGGTCTATAAAAGAGTATCAGCTGATACAGGTCAGTATTGCTATGTTTTGTTCCTTCCTCTCGTATTTCCGATAAATGGATTGGTTATTGCAATTCATTTCGTTTTTAGATGTTAGTCAAGGATTCATTTCCAAAATAGTTAAAGAACCGGAAACCGCATAAACCACAGGAACACAAATTACAACGCCCGGTAAAAAAGGCATAAAGTCATATTATTTAATTAAAGTTTAATTTGTTCAATTATGATATTTTTGTTTCTTCTTGTTCTTGGACATATATCTGTTAAATCTGTATTCTGGTCTTTTTATTCCGTGACTAATTTATTACCTTCGTATGTGGACTCTATCTAGGAATATAAGACCCTTAGATGGGAATATTCCCGAACTGGCAACACTTCAGCGCAGAAGCGACAAGCTGTCAGTTCACAGATAAGTTGGTGGCACTATACATGTATTTTGTATGGACACACTCACGCTATACCGAGCGGCAACCGAGTGACGGCCGGGCAACGGACAACGCTCGGAAACAACTCGACTCGGCTCGGCCTTTTCCTTGTAGTAGAAGATTTATCAGATTCTTCATCGTCCAGAGTGATCGCAATAGTCGCTAATTCCAGATCGTCAAAATTTAACATGATTGTAGTCTAGTTACAACAGTTTTTTTGCTCGGACGAGTATACTGCATCACGGCGCAACGATAATTGCTCGGTCGAGGCCTAGTCGGTTGCAATAACATCAGGGTTGCCAATGCGAATGTATGTAATTCCCCAAAAATTCGAATAAAATTCCCCAAATTTGGGGACAAATATCTGCTGATTCCCCACAAATTCCCCTCAATATTATTTTATTCAATTAAACAAGTTTCAACTATTTAAATAATATTTATTTTTTAACCTTCTTTCATACGTTTGATGCAAGCATTTTGGTCGAAGGCTTATTAAACTTGACACTGCCGTCCAATTTTTTTTATCCCCTCTGTTGTTGCCATTAAATATACAACTTATCTGTATTTAGCCGATTGCGGTTTTCTGTTTTTAAATATCGAAGCGTACTAAATTTTCTTTCGACCGATGCGTTTGAAAATGGCAGTATGCACATACTGCCATTGCTCATACACCACAAAGACGTTTTTACGACAATCGACAATTTTTATGTTTGGAAACATGTGTTCTCCCGCAGCATTTTTAAGGCGAAACATTTTACCCCAGTTACTTTCGGCTTCGATGTTATCTCCATGAATTGCAAGCCCATGTTGATCAAAATCTAACAAAGCGTGAGTTTGCCACTCGTCATCTAATTTTTGTGCGGTCACAAATTTATAAAACACGAAAAATGTTGAGCTTCTGGTGGATTTACAGCGGATATAATAGAAAATAAAGAATCCCCGAACACAAATCGCTTGGTAATGTCTGATGTCAATTCAATATAAAACTACTGGCAGGTTCTATAGAAATCTGCAATAGCAGCATGAGGTACATTTTCGTCATTTATTAAATTTTCCATACTTTCTCCATCCTTTGATGCAATATATATTTCGTTTAAATTTAGAAAATGTATTGAATTTTTGAAGTCTGCGTTCAAAATATTAGCACAGGACTTGACATAGCCATTTTCAAAAGGTTTTTGACTTCTGGTTTCAATTTGTGAAGAAAGGATGTTTCTGATTGAAATAAGACATTGATTTTGTTACCAGTGCAAGTACGTAAGACATGAATTCCAAATATACCACAGTGAATTGGTTGTTCATTGTAATCAGCATTTCTTTGGTAGTCTTCGACGGATCTGAGAAGACAGTTTCTGTCAAGTAGGCTTTTAATGGAATATACTGCTACTGATAAAAAAAGAAACTGAACCACAAACTATATAAGTCCATAAAAATTCCGTATAAATATTCACAATACCCAATTGGTGTCGCCAAAGTATTTTTTTATAAATTTGGGATAAACACGAAATCTGTAGAAAGACATGTATAAACACTAAAAATATTATAAGATACACAAAACAATTTTGCGATTGGCGAAAAAATAAAGATGCCGAAATTTAAATCTGGCGCAATGAATACTATTGAGTCGTCTGTTATCCATAAGTAACTAAACTATAAAAAAAAAATTAAAATGTTTGGAATTCTCGCAAAAGTAGTTAAGTAGTAAGATGTTAAAATCCCCGCATTTTCCCCGCATAATGCCAGTCCCCAACAAATCCCCAATCAACTTGAGATTCCCCGCAGTTTGGGGAATTCCCCACAAATCGGCAACACTGAATAACATGCACGGGATCGGCTCGGTGACCGTGCTACGGCCGACACTCGGCTCGGACCCGGCACGGTCTAGCGTGAGTCATCCTTAACTGAATATTAATCGACAGTACCTACAACGCCATCTAGTGCGTAATTTATATAAAATTTCGTTTTGTAGCCAACACCGTTCACGTGTACATCTACCAATCAGAGAGGTAAAAGATCAATAAAACAATTTGTTTATTACCCAATAGCTTCTGCAAACGGCTTCGCCATTTATAGGGCAGTAATTTATTATACTATTTGCAATTCACCTACGTAGTATAAGAAAAACCTTCATATTTATTTTGCTGCGGTAGCGTTTTCTTGCAGTCCTTCCATAGGTTCACACCTCGATCCTTATTCTATCAGTGTGCTAAACAATTGCGGTGCTTAAATTTTAACAAAATCCGTTATCATCGACGCGTGATTATATTTTTGAAGTGATACTTCTTTTGGGGCATTTGGGAAAAATTATGAGAGTGAATTTTTACGATGCGCGCGCACACCGACTCCTAAAAACGACACCATGAAGTTTTTACGATGCGCGTGCACACCGAAAGCTGAAAGCGACAAATTCAGTTGCTAATTGTCTGTCAATTGTCAAGTTTTCGTGAAAACTGATAGCTATTCAAGGTAGTTATTCAAATATATATGAATCTATAAAACGTGTTTTATTTTAGTTATATTTTTGTTTTATTACGTTAAAGAAATATAACTTCTTACGTGCGTACATAAGTGCGCACACACATTTTTTTATTAATAAGACTGACGTATTATCATCATCATCATTACAGCCTTTCACAAGTCCACCGCTGAACATAAGCCTCCCCCAAGGAATGCCACAAAGCACGGCCCTAATCCACCTGTGTCCGTCGATTTCCTGCATGTCTTACCAGGTCGTGACTCCATCTAGTGGGGGGACGCCCTACACTTCGCCTGCCGGTACGTGGCTGCCACTCGAGAACCTTTCTTCCTCGTTCGGTTGTCGGTTCTTCGAGCTATATAGTCGACCCATTGCTACTTCAGCTTACTAATCCGTTGGGCTATGTCGGTCACTCTGGTTCTACTGCGAATGAGGATGAGGATTCATTTCTAAGTTTATCACGCTGAGAAACCCCGAACATAGCCCTCTCTATAGCTCGTTCGACCTTGATATTCCACATATGGCCAGCAGTGAAACACCAAGTTTTAGATCCATAAGTAATCACTAGCAACGCACTGGTTGTATAGTCTTGTTTTCAAGTTTTGAGGTAAGTTTATTTATAACTCAGTTTTATTTCTAACGACACATTAATTAAAATGGATCCAGTTTTGCGAAAAAGTTTACTTTAGCGAAATCAGAAGAAAATCGTTTGCAAAATTGCATGCTTTATATACTATGTATTTCCAGATGTCGCTAATTGGGACTGAGTGAAGCTATTTGTAACACAGTATCACAATAAGTGAAAAGTTGCGTTTAAAATAAAAGTTTTTTTAATGTTTATAGTGTGTACATTTAAACACAAAACAACGTCTCAGTGGTTGCTCTTTATCAATTTTTTTTAATTTCTTTTAATTATTTTACTTTTTGGAATATTCTTAGTGTGTTTTATCCATTTTAATGGAATGGATATAAAATATAAGTAATATTTCAGTAATAAACGTTAAACTTTATATTTTCTAAACAATATAAATTCTCCTCCATGTCATATTTTTCACCTCGGTCAAAAAAAGCGCCGTCCTGGTGGCAGAAAAAGATATTGAAGCTCTAGCTGAATTTCTTTCCTGAAAGTCTATGTAATTTGCAAAATACAAAGGTACTCCATGTCCACAAACTACGTACCTATGAAGAGTGGTTATTACGACAAATCTTTCATGAGATCCATGCCATGTCCATGTTGATAAAACGGGGTGTGTGACCTACAATATATAGTCCTATGTTTATTTACCAAAATGTACATAAAACACATACTGGTAAATAATTATAAATAACGGAGAAAATATCGCCTGATATCGCCATCTATTGAGAGAATTTTGTGTAAGCTTAATAGCGCCATCTTATTAGAAAACATTAGTTATTGTTCATATAACATTTTAAAAGTACATATTTTATACAATTTATTTTAAGAATACATTAGAAATATAAAAAGACATTTTAATCCCTATTAACTATATTCTATAAATATATGATACAATTAAAATTTTATTTTCATCACAATTATTTATGTAAACGAAATGTGTTATTGAATCGAACTGACACTAACGAAATGACAAGCAGTGTTACCGATGTGGCATTTTTAACGCTAAATTTGGCATATTTTTAAACCTGTTGGCATAAAAAAATTGGCTTTAGCATATTGAATATTTTAGCATTTTTCGTAAAAACAAAATTAAGAAATCATATGTCACTACATACACTGAACACGATCCTATACATCAGATATGGCCTTAAAAGATCAATTAAATGTTGTCATTCCTATGAGTTCCCGAACATGTTTTAAAACAGATTAGAGGGATTAAAGAGTCGCTTGTGATGCCTATGATTATTGCTTTTGAAGATGGCCCTTCAACATCACAAGCACAAGCACACGACAAAGCTGATATTGATGATCTACAAATATTATTTGATTTATCTTGATGATTCAATTTACTTAAAAATAGCACTGCATTTTTAGTTACTCTACCTACTTGCAATTTATTATCATTTCTTATTAATTTAAACAAGACTTAGCAGCTGGCATTTTTTTAGCATATTCAAGTGTGATTTAGTACCTTAGAGTATTAAGCTAACTAAAGTTAGTTTGATACTCTAAATTTAGCACTTTTTTAGCATTATCACCGCCAAAGTCTAGCATTTTTTTCATTTACAAAACGGCAACACTTGTGACAAGTGACAACTGACAAAAGGAGTTTTGGCGGGAACTTGACCTGCAGCGGTTTGTTGCTCCTGTATTACTGTTTAAATAATGGTTTGAAGTGGACTTTGATATATAAAAGTGGTGCGATTTTGTGTATTAAGTGTCTGCGCATGTGAACTATTAGTGGAAACTGTGAAACAAGTGCTCTGATGGTGATGGATTCTCAAGTTAGCTGTTTGTTTGTATAGGCGCCTTTAGATACCATCGCCAACTGTCAGCTGCCTGCTGGCTCAAGTTGCCGTCAAAATCTCCTAAGGGCTGCACAATGTGACGCATCAACATATTGGGAAGCAGTGAACTATGAAGAAATTATAATAAACCGAATAAAAATACTCAAGACTTGGCCTAAAGGTCTAGATACCAGGCCATAAACTCCAAAAACGACAAAATGACAAATGACAACTAGTATACAGTTATCTGTGAATGACAATCAGCAGCCATCAGCTGATTCTCTTTATAACCTGAAATTCACGTTGCGTACAAAAACAAATGTAAAATCAGTATAAATTTAAATGAATATATTTTGAAATTATTTTACACGATTGCTTTATCTATTATTGATATTAACTATCAGCAATTTCCAAAAAATGCGATACCTATCCCAGATTTTTCAACCAGTGCTTACAATACCAAAGGACGCTATTATTAAAAACACCGAAATAACATGTAAAAGCCAGAAGGTAAGTTTTTGGTCGTTTCCTAAAAATAAGATTTTTTCCTTTACAAAAAACTTGTTAAATAATTTGGGTGTGACGAATTGTTTTACATTCAGCTGCATAGCACAGACCTCTAATTTTTGTATATCCTCTCAACTGCGGATGTCTAACACTTGGACACGAAAATATCTCCGTTGACTGCGGGTGTCCAAGTGTTAGACATTTTTTACTCGCTTTTTTAATGACGAAACATAGCATTAAGCATTATTTCTAACTCATTTTAACATATGTCGATGTAAACAGGATAAAAAAGGATAGCATAAAAACCCCACAGCTTAAACACTTTAATAGGATTTTATATCCATATCATGTGTTGATTTCGTCTGTCCCTTGAGTCAGCCATCAGTGTAATTGACGCACGCTAACATCGGAGTTGTTTGCAATTATTTCGAACAAATCTTGATTGATTGTGTGGTTAATTATGTTAAAACAACGTCTGGGTAACTAACCTTCCTATTTGCAACCTCATTTGTGTTTCATCTCCTTTTATAAGTGTGAAATGTTTTTTTAATTTGTATGAAGCAAACCGCTATCTTAGAACTAACATTATTCTGGGACTTTATTAAATTTATATACACATTTGTAGGAAATTTCATATAGAATTCAGAAATGTATACATGTTATAGTATTTGATATACCAGAATTGAGAAATTTGTGTAAAGATGGACTGCACCCAATCAGCCGTCTATTTTATTAAACAGCTCCGCAGTCAACGGAGTAGGGCGGATAGAGCCTCCGCAGTCGAAAGGATATGTATATGTATAACTGCAGCCCATTATATTAAAAAAAAATATTATAACTATATAATAATTATAGTAACCTTATTACCATTACTAATGCGGTTGTTAACCCCTCCAAGTACGCTTTGAATGCTTTGTGGCCCCCCTGATCTTTTTAAATTCAATTTCTAGAATGTGACTTAATTGAATTTGTAAAAATAATGGCAGTTAAAGTTAATATAATTAATAATATTAATATAATAATAAATCCATTTTAATCTTTGAAAGTAAAAAATGGATAAAAGGGAATTTTATCTAAGTGCCTATTAATGAATGGATTAAATTATTAATTAATATGATAATCTGCAATTCATCATCATCATCATTATTACAGCCCTTCACAAGTCCACTGCTGAACATAGGCCTCCCCCAAAGAATGCCACAAAGCACGGTCCTGAGCCACCTGCATCCATCGACTTCCTGCATATCTTACCAGGTCGTCACTCCATCTAGTGGGGGGACGCCCTACACTTCACCTGCCGGTACGAAGCTGCCACTCGAGAACCTTTCTTCCCCATCGGTTGCCGGTTCTTCGAGCTATATGGCCGGCTTATTGCCACTTCAGCTTACTAATCTGCAATTAATTTGTGGAAATTATGATAAATACCCATCTGGCAATCTATAGGGGAGGCCTATATTTAGCAGTGCACTTTTAATAGGCCATGTTCAATGAATGAATGAATTATAAAAATATTACCATGATTTGTTTGAGTAGCTCTATAGAGTGGTTTTCTAACCTAGACTAGCTGCAAAAGTTAAACAATTATTTTCAAATAACATCTAGTATAACCATGTAGTGACGGTATAAGAATATCCACTACATATCATCCTGTGGATGTCGTAAGAGACAACAGAAGGAAACAAATCAGAAGATGGGCAGCAGCGTCTTCCTAATTACGAAAATAAAAACCCGCTTACCAGGTGTGGCAACTCTAGCAAATATCATCCCTATAAGGCGCTTTACGAGAAAGTCTACATTTTTCAGTGGACTTTAATAGGTTGTAACACTAATGGTAACATACAATATAACATAAACTCCCATGCTACTTACCCAGAGGGGTAGACAGGCACTACAGACTTTAAATTGATGCAATCCTTTTTTTTGTTACTTTCCTGATACACCTCTCTCTCTGCTTTCACATATTTATCTATGCATACATTTAGTTTAGTTTAGTTTACAACAGGCTGTTTTCCGCAACTGCACGTCTATGCGTGTATTTTGTGTATGGGCAGGAATAATGTGATTATTCGAGCCTTGAGATCTCCCCAAGCAATTTCGGGGAGTGATTGCGGCGTGCTGAGATGTTTAGCCCTGTATGTAGTCACCTCCGGACATTTCAGTAGCACATGGTTCACCATTTTTTCCTTCCCCATACATTCCCTGCACAGGGGATCTGTAACATCTATGGTAAATAAATGTTTGTTAAAGGTGCCGTGTGGTCCTGTGATAGCGCTTGTTACCATCCTGGTCTGCGGCTTGTTCAGTCTCATTAGAACTGTGGTTAAACAAATGTTTATTTCAGGCAGGGCCTCCCTAATGTGTCTACAGTCTACTAGATTTTTCCAAAGCTGAGCGTGTTGATTAGTGAAGTGTCTACGTACCAGTGAACGAACTTTATGCATACATGCTTGTGCTTGTTTAAAATATTGATGCAATTAAATAAATCTACAATCTTTACATTTCAGCTGCTACTAGAATGTGGCTTAGTCAGACCGACAGGTTCTGGTCTATTCACTATACTGCCTCTAGCTCGGAGAGTTCTCAATAAGCTGGAGGCTCTCGTGATCCGATGTATAGAGGAAGCCGGTGCTCAGAGAATGTCGTTGCCTTCGCTGACAGCGGCTAGGTTGTGGGAAAAGACTGGAAGGTTGCAGGATGTTGGGCCGGAATTAATGAAGGTTGAAGATCGGCATGGGAAGAAATACATCTTGTCACCAGTAAGTTATTATTTTTATAACTTTTTAAGATATAATTAAGATGTAAAAATAATTAGCAGATATCTGCATAAAAATTAAATCGTACTACTATCTTATTATATCACACGACCTCATTAATTTCATCATGTATGGGTTAGTTTTTTTAGAGCGATAAAAACAAGCACACAGTCCACCTGATGTTAAGTGGGTACTGTGGTTCATAGAATAGAATAGAATAGAATAGATTTATTTTTATTCAATATTGACTATACATAATACTTATTGAAAGGCATTTTTTTATTTACCACTGGTTCGGAAAATACCTCTGTATTGGGAAGAACCAGCAAGAAACCCAGTGGAACATTTTTTAAAAACATAATTTCACTTAACAATAATTTTGTTTATACAATTTTAAATGCAATTGCATTTCCATAGAACCAGCATGGTGGCGATTACCTTATTCCCAGGGGTTATTTTCATTCATGTATTCCTTGATATTATAATAACCCTTTTTGTACAGTTTTTCTTTAATAAAACTTTTAAACTTTTTTTTTATAGGAGAGGAGGCAAACGAGCATGCGGCTCACCTGATGGTAAGTGACTACCGCCGCCCAAGAACAACTGGAACACCAGGGAGGGAATTGCAGATGCGTTGCCGGCCTTTTAAAAAGGAGTACGCTCTTTTCTTGAAGGTCCCTAAGTCGTATCGGTCCGGAAAAATTGCTGATGGTAATTGATTCCACAAGGAAGTCGTGCGAGGAAGAAAACATCTTCTAAATCGCACAGTGGTGGACCGCCAATCCTCCAGATGCTGTGGATGGTATCGGGAGTTCTGCCGCGATGTGCGTTCGTGAAATTTGGCGGCTGGGATTAATCCGAACAATTCCTCAGAGCACTCCCCATGGTAGATGCGAAAGTAAATGCAAAGGGATGCAACATCTCTTCGCAGTGCCAATGAATTGAGCCGATCAGAAAGGGCTCGGTCGTCGACGATTCGAGCAGCTCTGCGCTGGATGCGGTCAAGTGGAAGAAGCTGGCACTGGGGAGCCCCTGCCCAGAGATGGGAACAGTATTCCATGTGAGGCCGAACCTGCGCCTTGTAAAGTTGCAGGCGGTGTGCCGGCATGAAATACTGTCCCGCTCTGCTGAGCACGCCAAGCTTTTTAGAGGCCAATTTGGCCTTCTCTTCCAAGTGACCACGAAACTGCACGGCACTCGATATGTCGACGCCAAACTTCTTTATGGACAAACTTTGAACACACTTTGTTCTGGGATTTTGTTGTAAAAGCGTATAAATGAATTACTAATTCTGTGGAGTAGTTCATAGACATCTACATTGTGATTCATAGAAATTCAAATTTTTATGATAGGGTTGTATTGATGATTATAATGATTATAATTCTGTAAACACATACTCGCTACGGTCGAGAATCATATTCTGTTAAACATACAACCTGACACTGTCCTGCAAATTGCAAAAACCGTAAGAAATTTTGAATTTCGCGGACTACCCTGGTGCTTTCACCTTAAACAGAATAATGAACAACACAAAACCTCGGGAATAAATGGCTATATTATTATTATTATCATTTTTATTTTAGACGCACGAAGAAGCTGTGGCAGATCTGCTGGCAGATGTTGGACCGCTCTCCTACAAGCAATTGCCTTTATTACTCTATCAAGTAAGTAAGTAGTTTCTGCTTTTATGTTTATTAGCTTTATCCTGACTAGTGACCCGCCTTTGTTTCGCTTGGATTCTTCCCATGGTAGAGCTACGCCGCAGCTATAATATGGCTATAGCACAGAATAAATACTACTACCTACAGAAGTTGTACTCCTTTGATGTTGACCGCTTGCCGACGTTTTAAAAGCCTACATAGTTATTATTAATCAGATAAATCGCGCACGCAAGCTAAATAAAACTTTATCGCTGCGCGCGAGTGTCCGTATTACTTTGTATCTTTTCTCCTTACTATGTCACAACGGACTTTCCGTGGTTACTAAGGGCTGTTAATAAAGAGTAAAAAAATACATTGTGAAAGGGTAACTTACTTAGGTAAAGTACGTATTCTAATTGATCGACCATATTTTCACTACTATGTGAGTTTTTTTTATAGGATATGGGTGACAAACGAGCACACAGTCCACCTGATGGTAAGTGGTTGCTGCGGCCCATAGACATCTACATCTATCCTCTATTACAAATCAAAATGTAGATGCGTTGTCACCCGTGAGGACTAAGATGGAATGCCTCATTTCCAGTAAAAAGGGCCTCCGGCCACCTGCACTCACCAAGCGAAACGCAGAGGTAAACCTCTACTTCACGCTGGTATTCTGTTTAGGTCGTGGTACCACCCCGGTTCGAGCCGGCCCATCCGTGCGACAGCAAAAGCTGCCGCGTGACTCTACCACTGTTAAAAATGTTCTGTGATGCCCAACCACGTAATTAGTATACCTCGGATTTAGTCTGCAAGAGAATGGGATTAGAATACAGTGTATGTTTCATATTATCTCGGTGTTTCGGTGTTAAGCTTTAACTGTTAAAGCAAATAGTTAAAAAAATAACAAATTCAAATAAAATTATTATAAAATTAACCGTTTTAGTAATGAATAAAATTATCATATCCAATCCATTCATATCAATCTACGATTTCATAACTTACCGATTTATATTAAATTAGTAGACTTTTGGCCATCTAGCGTCTATTTTCTATCGACTTCAAAAAGGTGGAGGTGCTCAATTCGACTGTATGTTTTTTTATGTGTGTTACCTCATAACTTTTTTCTAGTTGAACCGATGTCGGTGATTCTTTTTTTATTAGAAAGCTGGTGCTTCTCATGTGGTCCCTACTCGATTACGAATCACAATGCAGATGCGTTGTCACCCGTGAGGACTAAGATAGAATGCCTCTTTTCCAGTAAAAAGAGCCTCCGGTTCTCTACACTCACCGTACGAAACACAGCAGCGTTAAGCTGCTATTTAACGCTGGTATTCTGTGAGAGCGTGGTCCTTCCCCGGTCGAGCCGACCTATTCGTGCTGCAACTATACCAATAATATAGCTGCAGCATGGCTCTATATTGTGAAAAAGTTTTCTGAAGGTTTCACTTTTACCACGTGTAATCTTAAGGCTGCTGTGTTTCGTATGGTGAACCTAGAGAACCGGGGATCCTTTTTACTGGAAACGAGGCATTCCATCTCAGTTAGGAGTGACAACGTATCTCCATTTAGATACATAATCGAGGATAGATGTAATGTCTATGAGCCACAGTGTCAATGTTATAAAAAAAAACTGCACACACTTTTTTTTATGAAATCCATATTTGTTATGGTCTGTTCTCTATGTCAATACATCTATCCAATCAAAGTTACTGTACATTAACTGTTACTAATGTAAAATCAATGATTAATTCAACAGATCAGCAACAAATACAGAGACGAACCTCGTCCGAAGCACGGCTTGCTTCGGTCTAGAGAATTTTCTATGCTCGACGCTTACGGTGCCCATACCTCGCCTGAATGTGCGAAGGAAACATACGAGAGAGTAACTAACGCCTACAGGAAACTGTTCCAGACTTTGGAGCTGCCAATTTACAGAGGTGAGGAAGTGGTCTCATGTTATCCGTAATAGAGAAGACACTATACACATATGAACTAATAAAGAAAACTTCTCATTCGTCTAGACCGAGTTTCGGTCACGGGGGCCATTCTCAACAGAGTCTAGCCATCTGCGTAGACAGGATTATAGTGCCCAAGTGTGTGCGCAAGCACAGGTGCTCTCTCTATTGCCTCCCTCTCATATTCCGATAGGAAGGCAATCTAACACGACCGCAGAGAAGATCAGGCGCAGGACCAGCTTCATGTGCTTTCCGAGGCACGGTCAATATGTATTAAAAAGTTATTACCTCATTTCTGAAATCTTATATCATGACAAATTACGTGGTAGAGCCACGCTGCAGCTATATTATAGTTGTAGTACGAATGGAGCGGCTCGAAGGACCACGCTCTCACAGAATACCAGCGTGAAATAGCAACTTAATGTCTGGTCGTGTTTCGTATGGTGTGTGTGAAGACAACCGGAGACCATTTTTACTGGAAACGATGCACTCCATCTAAGTACCGAGACGTGACAACGCTACCGCATTTTGATTCTTAATCAAAGGTAGATGTAGATGTCTATGGGTCACAGCATCCACTTACCATCAGGTGAACTGTGTGCTCGCTTGTCATCCTTATCTAGCTAGCTAGGCTACGCCCTTCTGGAATTAACCCTAAATATGACAATGATTGGTATTGTCATATTTAGGGTTAATTCCAGATGTTACTGCAATATTTACAGTTCGATTGTAAGTGTTACCCATGGAGCAAATACAAAGAGGAGACGGCCTAAGCAATTGTGCACTGTGATTCTAACTAGGTCCTGACGTCATCACAGTGGGCGTGGCTTTAACGGTTTGTATTCTGTCAGCGTTCGTCCTGTGTCGAAAATCGCAAATCGGTGTATTTTCGTAGTATTAAGAAAAGGATGGAGTAATGTGTTCTGATGCTATGGATGGCATCACATTTAATTTGTAAGTAATTTTATACCTAATTTATTATATTAATAGTTCTAGAAAAAATTCTGCGTCAGCTTTCAAATGTAATTAAATATACTCGATACTAGATGGCGACACTTTGTGTCGTGGGAACTAAAAATATAAAGGTACGTAGGGCTCAATATTTGTAAAATAATTATACAAAGGTGCTAAAATTTGTTTTGCATTCAGTCCTAAAGAATTTTCATACGCCAAAATATTTTTACAATTTTTATAATCATTATGTGAACAATCCGCCATCTATCGTCAAGGTAGCTAAACTACATTACGACATCGATATGGAAAGATGCGAGTAGTTTTACTATTTATCGGTAGATGGAAATTGTAAAGTGGGCTGGGCTTAACACTCCCTCACTCCTCAAATTGTCACGCGGTGTTACATAGTGAAATCTAATTACAATACCTCCTCTTTGTATTTGCTCCGTGGTGTTACCATAACATAAACACTCACGCCTGTCACCCAGATAGGTAGGCAGTGATTACGGACTTCACTTCCATTTGGTGTGATCCTGACACGTCTCTCTCGCCTTCCTTATCTCCATATACCTACGTATACATGCTTGTCGGTTAAAGGTACTCTTAATCTGGCCCATCTTTAATATATGGCCCCGATTGCCGTATACAAAAGTGTTACCAACATGAAAAATTCCAGTGGCGGCACCAAGCGGGGCTATGGGTGGGTCTCTGTCCCACGAGTGGCAGTTGATAGCCGACGCTGGGGAAGACACACTGGAACTGTGTCCTGAATGTAACTCTGCGATGCGTACTGAACAAGACTCTTCTAGAAAATGCGTACGGTGTGCGAGCGAGACGCAACTAGTTAATAGTATTGAGGTGAGAATTTGATTTTATTTACTCAACTTCATACTACATAATGTATCATCATTATGAGGGATCTAAGTGGACTGTATTTATTCGTTACTGTAGCTAGTGGATTGTATTTACTAATTGACTGACCGATCTGAGGTTAACTATGCTAGGGGACTGCTTGAAGAAAAGATGGCACTCTTGACTATACTGTATTAAACTATTTACAATAATTCAGCACTATTAAACTATATAATATGTACAGAGAGAGGTCTTCAATTGTGGAGTCTTGATTTTCCTGTCTTGAGTCTTCTTCGTTGTCTTCTAGAGTGCCGCTTCAGAAATGAACGCCTCACAGACCAAAACGTCCTTCTTATATCCCGCAAGAGAGCGTCTCAGTCTGTGAGTAGTGCCGCGCGACGATGCTGCACGCCCATTGGTCGTCGCTCGGCTCCGGTGCGCGGGGTGCGCGGGGTGTGCGGGGCGCAACGGGGTACGAAGGGGCGACGGGGCGGCGGGTCTCTAGCTGTCCGCAACAATCATCATCATCATCATCATCAGACCCTTCACAAGTCCACTGTTGAACAAAGATCTCCCCCAAGTAAATGCCACAAAGCACGGTCATTATATAGATATTTATACATCCATAACACGCTTGTTATCTCCTTGAGGGTAGGCAGAATCCAAAGAGCGGCAATCGATTTAAAACTGTTTAAAACACGTATCATGTGGGTTTGAGAAAATTGTGATAGGTTGTTTGCCTATTACGTACACAATGTCTGGTTGGCCTAGTAGTCGTAAACGCTATTGTTGATAATGAAGTTCCGGATTCGATTCCCGGGTCCGGCCAAAAAAATCAGTAATTGAGTTTTTCTCAAGAAATTCTCAATAGCACAGCTCGGAGTCAGGAAGTTGGCAGTGTCTCACCTCCGTGCCTCGGAAAGCACGTGAAGCCGCTGGTCCTGTGCCTGATCTCTCTCCGGTCGTGTCGGTGTACCGTCCCATCGGACTATGACAGTGTGGCAATAGAGAGTGCACGAGTGTGCTTGCGCACACACGTGCACTATAATCCTGTACTGCGCAGATGGCTAGACTCTGTTGAGACTGGCTGCCGTGACCAGAATTTGGTCTGGAGGATATTATATTATACAAGCTGTAAAACCCCATTTCACCCCATTAGGGATTGAATTTTTCAAAATCTTTTCTGACTGGGTGTCTACGTCGAGGAAGGAGTATATATGCCAAACAAGTCAGTCGAGCGTATAGTTTTGGAGATACCGTGATGAGTGAGTAAGTAAATGGTATTTCGCTTATATAAATATACAGGGTATTTTTGGAACGCTCCCGAAAACTAAGACAGGCGATAGCACCAAGTATACTTTTGATCATGGGTCACCAATAAATTCGATCCTGATGAAAAAAAATATCATCTTTTTACAACGTTTTATTAGCTTTATTCACGCGCCATCATGTTAGTACAGCTAAATGAAACGATAATTTCATAAAAAATATCATGAAAATACTGAAACATAAAACCAGCAGTGGAAACTGAATGGATATCACCTGACTAATGGAGGTTAATGTACGCGCGAACGGTGAAAAAAGAACGCTGGCCTTGAACTTGGGCACTGATCGATTTATCACATATTGGTACGAAGGGGGCGCAACGGGGGAACAATCCGCCAGTATTACTGTGCCTGCATGCTATTGGTTCCCGCGCTTTGTTCGCTCCAAAAATACAGTCGCATACACAGCTTACTTTGACTGACTTACGATGTTTTAAAAAGGAAGGAAAAAAAAAATGATTTATATCTATTGTTTTATGACTGAACTAGTGAACGAAAAGGTAAATATGATAGGGGAAGGTGAATGGGGAAAATTGTGCAGTAAAATTAAAAGTGTTGAGGAAGAATACCGAAAAACTTACCATGTGATCGACCTGATGACCGAAGCTCAAGCGAAGATGAAAGTGATGATGAAGTAGCATCCAGTAACATCAACACACCATCAACATCTGGCTTCCATGTGACCCAAGACGACATAATGGATGGCGTGCCACCCTTAGCTTAAGTTTTCTTCTTACAAACTACTTTATATTTTACGATAGAAATAACAAATAATGCTCAAGTAAACATTATCCATTTTTAATTCCAACCTTTTCCAAAGTTCTAAGTAGCTAGTAAAGCACCTATTATGATTCTACAATAAAAGAATTAATTACTTACTATAATATTATAAAACAATATCCAACTACCATGTAGTACTTTAGAACGCGACTGTAACCATACTCCCCCCACTCGACCTGTATCTAGCTCGGTGCTAAACAATTGTAACCCGGCCGGCTCGTGTTGCCTGACGCTGTGACGCAGTAGGTTTCAATTTTAACGGGGTTCGTTATTAATCGTAGTTTTTGAAACAGTTCCGTGTTGATTTTGTACACGCGTGCGCGTCGCGTTTCGTCGTCGTTTTATTTATTAAATTGTTATTACTTGTGATTACGTGTTGGTATTATTCTTGTTGTTACGTTTTTTGTTTTAATAATGCTTAACGTGTTCGTTTATAGTGATTGTAAATACGGCAAACATGTTAGGTATCCGAACCTAGGTACACGAAGTATCGCTAAATAAATTAAATTGTTAAGACGTCGGGATGGAACAAGTGTGTCATACTGTGCAGTGCACAAAGTGTTGAAGCGTAATCGAATGCGCCCATACAAATTGCACAAAGTGCAAGCTTTAGTTCCCGGCGATCACGACCACCGCCGAGTTTTCTGCCGTTGGTTATTATACCAGCAACAATGTGTGCCTGGTTCCATTGAGCACATTATCTGGACGGATGAGTCGACATTTACCAGAAACAGCCTGTGGAACCGAAGAAATACACACGTGTATTCAGAGGTTAACCCGCACGCTGTTCGACAAACCGGGCACTAAACCCGATTATCGGTTAACGTATGGGCAGGTTTATTTAAGGATCGCATACTGGGACCAGTGTTTCTGCCACAGCGACTGAACGGACAGCGATACCTAAACTTTATAAATGAACAGTTGGTTGACATTTTAGACGACCTATCATTGGCTGAATATCGCCGCACATGGTTCCAGCATGATGGTGCCCCTCCACATGTCGTGGGGTTCCTCAGTGAGCGCCTCAATGAGCTATTTGATGATCGCTGGATCGGCAGACTAGGACCACACGCTTGGCCACCTCGCTCACCAGATCTGACCCTGTTAGACTTCTTTCTGTGGGGTATGTGAAAGAAAGGGTTTTTAATCGTAAGTGTGATAGTGCTGATGAAATACACCAAAGGATCGCGGATGCTTTCGAGAAACTACATACGGACTGTGTCGAAGACCACACCTATACCTTGAAATGAATGGAGCACAATTTGAGCCGCATCTCATAAGACCACGGAGGATTTAGAGCGGTAAGCTGTTTCATAACTATTTTTTTTAAATAACTTGGTACTGGACTAATCTGAATAGGTACATAACTGAATACATGAGAATAATAAACATACCTACACGATGAATAAAAACGCATGACTCCAACCTTGGTTACATTTCATTTAAGTATTTTTTCATTAGCGGGGAATCGAACCAGTTATTTGGGTTTATTTAACCTGTAAATTCGGGTTAAAGTAGCTACGTGGAGACAAGCACAGTGGCAAAATAGTAGGTTAAGTAGATAAGTTAGGTATTTAGACAAGTGTTGTAAATTATTAGGTATTGTGGTATAGCCCGCTAATTGCGGTCCGCGCGAATTTGCGTTCGCGCGTACATTGACCTTTAATCAGCTGATATAAATTCAGTCATTCCACTGCTGGTTTAATGTTTCAGTATTTTCATGATATTTTTTATGAAATTATAGTTTCATTTAACTGTACTAACATGATGGCGCGTGAAGAAAGCTAATAAAACGTTGTAAAAAGATGACTTTTTTTTTCATCAGGATCGAATTTATTTGTGACCCATGATCAAAGGTATACTTGGTGCTGTTGCCTGTCTTAGTTTTCGGGAGCGTTCCAAAAATACCCTGTATATACTAGCTGTTCCCCGTGACTTCGCCCGCGTGGAGTTATTTAACAAATACAGTAAAACTCACAGAATACCAGCGTGAAGTAGAGGTTTACTTCTGCGTTGGGCTTGGTGAGTGCAGGTGGCCGGAGACCCAATTCCTCCCCCCCTCCCATCAACATGCTAGTGGAATTAAATAAAAGACTACCCCAGGAGGGTACCAGCACCCCTGGAGAATCCCTCGCTGAGCATCCACGACCAAACTACTCCACTCCTGGGCGTGGGTGCTCAGGCTGCCTCGCGTATTCTGGGGGGGGGGGGGGCGAAATTCCGCTCAAGACGAAACCTGCTCGGGGCAAGCGGAGCAAGACAAAGGCAACCCCTGCCACGCTTACCGTGGATTTCTGCAATATCAAGGGACTTCATTCAAACCTTACCGCCGTCCACTACCATCTGGAGATAGCTAAGCCGGCCTTGCTCTTTCTAACCGAGACACAGGTGTCCTCTCCGGCTGATACTTCGTATCTCTCTTACCCGGGGTACAAATTAGAACACTCGTTTGTGCCCCGGGCTGGAGTTTGCGTGTATGTCAGAGAGGACATCTGTTTTCGACGCCTCAGCAGTTTTGAAGGTACGGACCTGTCCATCCTATGGCTGCGCGTAGACAGCTACGACCATCCCCGCGTCTACGGGTGCTTCTATAGGTCCCATAGCGGTAATGCCGACACAGACCGACTCATCGACCACGTCCAAATGGCTGCAGACTCCGTGCTACAACAGGTCCCATCCGCAGAGATCGTGATACTCGGTGATTTCAACGCCCACCACGCTGAATGGCTTGGTTCTCGTTTAACTGATCATGCGGGTAGATCTGTCTATGACTTTGCTTTGGCATATGGTCTAACACAACTGGTTACTTCGCCTACGCGGATCCCAGATGTGAAAGACCATGTACCTTCCCTGTTGGACCTTTTGCTGACCTCTCATCCGGACGGATATCAGGTCTCCGTCGATGCCTCTCTGGGCTCTTCGGACCATTGTCTGATCCGGAGTTCGGTGCCACTCACGCTCCAATCGCAGTTGCGATCTACAGCTTGCCGCCGTGTTTGGCACTATAGGTCAGCTGATTGGGACGGGATGCGGTCTTTTTTTGCATCCTACCCTTGGTTGGTTTGCTTCTCGCCGGAAGATCCCAGCGTTGTTGCCGATTCTGTTGCTGATGTGGTACTTCAGGGTATGGAACTTTTTATTCCATCCTCTGTGGTGCCCATCGGAGGCAGATCCCAGCCATGGTTTGGTCGCTCCTGTAAAATAGCATCACGCTATAAGCAGGAGTGCTACCGCTGCCTGGGCTGACGCATCAACGTCTCGGGATGTAAACACCAGCGCACTTAAAAAGAACTATAATTCCGCTTCCAGGTCCTTCAAAAGCGTCATTGCCAAGGCAAGGTCTGAGCACATCGGCAGAATTGGCGAGAAGCTAGTTCGCCTTCCTTCGAGAACCCGTGCATTCTGGTCTCTCGCCAAGGCTGTCCAAGGGAACTTCTGTCAGCCATCTCTTCCATCTCTGCACAGAGAAGACGACTCACTGGCCCATGCCGCAAAGGAGAAAGCCGATCTATTGAGCTCTCTTTTCGCGTCCAACTCGACTCTAGATGACGGGAGGAACACACCGCCGACCATCCCGCGATGTGAGTGCTCCATGCCGGATGTGCGATTTACACAGCGCTCGGTCCGCACTCTTCTCCCTGGACGTCAGCAAGTCGAGTGGGCCCGATGGAGTCCCTCCCATTGTGCTGAAGACGTGTGCTCCGGAGTTGGCACCGGTTTTAACGCGTCTTTTCCGGTACTCCTACTCCCAAGGCGTAGTCCCGAATTCATGGAAGAGAGCTTTGGTCCACCCGATCCCTAAAAAAGGCGACCGCTCAGACCCGTCCAACTACAGGCCTATCGCCATCACCTCCTTGTTCTCCAAAATAATGGAAGCTATTATAAACTGCCAGCTCATGAGGTACCTTGAGGATCACCAGCTGATTAGTGACCGCCAGTACGGTTTTCGTCGGGGTCGATCAGCTGGTGATCTTCTAGTCTACTTAACTCATAGATGGGCGGAGGCAGTAGAGTTCAAGGGGGAGGCATTAGCCGTTAGTTTGGACGTAGCGAAGGCCTTCGATCGGGTCTGGCACAAAGCGCTTCTTTTAAAACTTCCTTTCTATGGGCTTTCCGAGAAATTGTGCAAATGGATCACCAGTTTCCTTGCTGATTGGAGCATCAACGTCGTAGTAGACGGTGCATGCTCTGATTTCAAGATCATCAACACTGGTGTTCCAAAAAGCTGCGTGCTATCACCAACTCTGTTTCTCCTGCATATCAATGATATGTTGCTAACTGGTAGCATTCATTGCTATGCAGACGACAGCACTGGTGATGCCTTATATACCGGCCGAGCCAATATTTCTCGGGAAAACGTCGCCGAGTACCGGGACAAACTTGTGTCTGAAGTCGAGTCAATCTAGTCCAGTTCAATCCCCAGAAGACACAAGTTTGCGCGTTTAACGCTAAAAAGAACCCCTTTGTCGTATCTCCTCAGTTTCAAGGCACTCCCCTTGCTGCCTCAGCCAGTATAGGAATCCTTGGCGTCGACATATCGAATAGTGTGCAGTTTCGTTGTCACTTTGAAGGGAAGGCCAAATTGGCCTCTAAAAAGCTTGGCGTGCTCAGCAGAGCGAGACAGTATTTCATGCCGGTACATCGCTTGCAACTTTACAAAGCGCAAGTTCGGCCCCACATGGAATACTGTTCTCATCTCTGAGCCGGGGCACCCCAGTGCCAGCTCCTTCCACTTGACCGCATCCAGCGCAGAGCGTTTCGAATCGTCGACGACCGAGTTCTTTCTGATCGGCTCGATACACTGGCACTGTGTAGAGATGTTGCATCTCTTTGCGTATTTTATCACATCTATCACGGGGAGTGCTCTGAGGAATTGTTCGGACTAATTCCAGCCGCTCAATTTCACCATCGCACATCGCGACAAAACTCGCGTTACCATCCATACCATCTGGATGATTGGCGGTCCACCACTGTGCGATTTAGAAGAAGTTTTCTCCCTCGCACGACTTCCTTGTGGAATCAATTACCACCAGCGAATTTTCCGGACCGATACG
Source organism: Parnassius glacialis (assembly GCA_033319125.1). Classification (NCBI taxonomy): domain Eukaryota; kingdom Metazoa; phylum Arthropoda; class Insecta; order Lepidoptera; family Papilionidae; genus Parnassius; species Parnassius glacialis. Next base: position 71,883,296 of record JAVANC010000004.1, on the reverse strand, counting down.
ACTTAGGAACCTTCAAGAAAAGAGCTTACACCTTTCTAAAAGGCCGGCAACGCATCTGCAATTCCCTCCCTGGTGTTGCTGTTGTTCATGGGCGGCGGTAGTCACTTACCATCAGGTGAGCCGCATGCTTGTTTGCCCCCTATTCTATAAAAAAAGACTCGCTTAATACGATCACGTTTAATACGATCATGTTTAATACGATTTCTCGTTTAATACGCCATTTTATGTCAGTCCCTGCAACTTGAGGCATGTTTTCATACATTTTTAACACGCTTAATACAATTCGTCATCCCGTCTAATACGCCTTCCGAGTCGGCAAAGTTATATTATTCCATTGATGGCAATGTTGCACCCTACGAAACCTGTTCGATCGAAGATCTTATTCAAGATGTGAATAACACCCAAAAAGAGGCCCTAACTGATGAAGATGAAGGAGAGTCAATTCCGATTTTGTCAAACGCAGAGGCATTATCAGCAGTAAACGATTTAAGGCGCTATGTATCTTCTTTCGGGAAAAGTGAAGACGCACTACAAAAGTTAAATTATATTGAAAACCTTGTCATCAATAATGCATCAAAATCTTATTGTCACACTATTATAAGTGATTATTTTAGGTGATGTCATTATAAATAATAATTAACTATGATGTAACGTATTTAAATACAACATTATACCTTTCCAACAAATTTATAAATACGTATACCTATAATTCAGTACCAACACAATATTTGTTAATGGTGTTTTATTTTCCCTATGCCGCATAATACGCTTTCCCGCATAAGTCGCGATTTTGGCTCCCTTCAAAATCGTCTTAAGCGGGTTTTACTGTATTAACATTAATATTTACTCGTATATGATACTAAAGTCACTCAATTGTTTCGCCTTCCCGGAACCCCTCCATTAACACTTAAACTTTATGGTATGGTGTTAAAGTTCAAATTGACTTTTAAGTATTATTACGAATCTATTGTATGGGAATAGAGAAAAGTGTTGTTTTTAGATTTTCTCAGGCAATTTTTTAAATTTTTCTCTCCGTAAGAACCATCTGCATACTTCAAGAAATATTATAAAAAAAGAATTAGCGAAATCGGTTCAGCTGCTCTCGAGATTTGCGCTTAGCAACACATTCAGCGATTCATTTTTATATTATAGATATAAGCTAGTAATACATTAAACAGTTAGTAATCCCGATAAAGAGAAAAAATATGTGCGTTGTGTGCGTTTGCAGGTGGGGCACACGTTCGTGCTGGGCGCGCGCTACAGCGAGCCGCTACGCGCGCACTACGCCGCCGTAGACGCGGCCTCTACGCCGCTACACATGTCCTGCTACGGCATCGGAATCACCAGGTATGTAACTTGCGTACACTCTTACCCCTACTCACGGGTCATTATATCCGCTGAAAAGCCTGGTGGAGATCGCTTCTAAGCGATAAAGCCGCCAATTGTACCTTTTTTATAACTTGTATTCTTTTTTGAAATGACAACTTTAGTATCGTTGTGATTTGAAACTCGATGAAACGAAAAAGCGACAATGAAAAAAGAGAAACGTATACATCAATAGGATTTAGATTGCGAGAGAATGAAATAGAACAGTATACAGTGTCTCTCCTATTATCTCGGTCCCGTCTTTGTGCGTTGCTTTAAATTTGGTTAATATAACTTTTTTTTTTAATTACATATTAATATAATTAACAAAAATATAATAAATAAATCGGACATTAATTGTAGGTACTAACAAATAAAAAATAAAAACTATTCATTTTATCATGAAAATATTAGTTGATAGAGTAGTATACTTTTTCTATTAAAAACCCGAAAGCAATTTCTTAAATTTGTCTATGTTATCTGTCTCTTTGATGTTTTTTGGGAGTTTATTAAAAATTTTAGGAGCCATACCCAGGAAACTTTTTGAATATAGCGCTGTTTTGTGAAGTTTAATAAGCAGTGTTTTTCTGTGACGTTTACTATTAATGGTTTCAAATCTGCTAAAATAATGAATAATAAATATAAAAATAATGCTTTTTATATATTATATTTCATTTGAATGTTTCACTTCTACCGCGTATGAACTGCACACATGTTTTTCTGCTATACATTAACAATTGGATTTAATTCCTTGGAAAATAGGTCATAAATAATCTTTACATAATCGTTGATATCGATTAATCACAATGGAAATCGTTTCATCACTAATTTATTTAGTCATTTTTTTACATCTATTGGTGGGCACTGGCAACTCAATATAACATTATATAAGCTTATAAGTTATAACGTAACTTAACTGTGCACTAGTTAAAAAAGAAACCATTGATAGAATTACGTGTATTTTTAATTTACACAGGTTCAAAGGTTAAAAAGGTTCTGTCAATCATTTGTTCTGGATCGTTCAAAAATGTGATTGCAATCATCCATTATTTTACGCGACCCGGGACAAATGACCGAATTGTTAACGATTGATCACATGTCTACAAAGCTGATAAACATAATTAATAATTAACACTTGTTTTGGTCTTCAAATTTGGTATGTTTACCGTTACCGCTACAGTCTATGAAAATCCACAGTTACTGTTGATTTAATAATTTCACATCTCGTGGGTCATGTGCTCCTGGTAGATTATCTTCTATACATCCATCCATTACAGCCTATTAAAGTGCACTGCTGAACACAGGCCTCCCCCATAGATTGCCTCATAGGGGGGATATTTGCCGTAGTTCTAATGTTACTGTTGGTTTGAAAATTTCACCTCTCAGTGGGTCATGTGCTCCTGGTATATTATCTTCTATACATCCATCCATTACAGCCTATTAAAGGCCGCTGCTGAGCATTGCCTCATAGGGGATATTAATTCGCCAAGCGGTGGTAACCGCATTTTTTATTTTTAATCGTTATTAGATAGACGCTGCTGCCTATCTCCTGGTTTGTTTCCCTCTGTCGCCTCTTACGGCACACACGGGATGATATGCGGTAATGGATCCAGGAGTCCATAAGAGCAGAAATAGGTTATATGATCTTTACCATGATAGGTCATATAATCATAGCGTCGAATTTAAGGAATATGTAAAAAAATATTCAAAAATATTTAAAAGAGTGTGCTCCACAGCCAAGTCTTTGAATTTGAGCAACAAAATTAAGACGGCTTCTAATAAAATTAAAATGACATGGAGTATAATTAATAGCGAAACTGGTAAGATCAACTCTCGCAATTCAAACTACCAGTTAAGTGTTAATAACAAATTAACCGAATCAGATCAGGACGTTGCAATGGTTTTCGAGAACTATTTTACTGATATTCCGATATTAACCACTGAGTCACTGAATACTTCCCCTGCCGTCGCCGAATCATTATTTAAACAAAATGTAAATGCGTGTACAAAGAATTTTACATTTCACAAAGTATCATCAAAAGATATTGTAAAATATTTTAAAACTATTGATGTTAAGAAAACTGCGGATCTGTGGGGGATTTCCGTTAAAGTTATTGCGTCTATAATAGATACAATCGCGCCTCATTTAGCTATTATTTTTAATACTAGTATCGAATCTGGTGTGTTTCCTGATTTAATGAAGTATAGTAAACTAATACCTTTATTTAAATCTGGTAGTACATTAGACCCCGCCAATTTCTGTACTACCAACACTTAGTAAGATTTTTGAAAAAATTATTCTTGATCAAATGTTAAATTTCTTTAATATAAATAATTTACTTCATAAAAATCAATTTGGTTTCACAAGGGGTCGCTCGACAACTGATGCCGGTGTTGAGCTGATTAAATATATATTCAATGCATGGGAGAATTCACAGGATGCTTTGGGTATATTTTGTGACCTATCCAAAGCCTTCGATTGTGTTCACCATGAAACATTAATCAGGAAACTTCAACACTACGGTGTAAGAAGTGATGCTCTTAAATTAATTATTTCATATTTAAGTAAGAGAACACAAAAGATTGTCATTAACAGTATGAGTTCTTCCGGGTCTAAGGTACAGATGGGCGTGCCTCAAGGCTCAATTCTCGGCCCCTTTCTGTTTCTTGTATACATTAATGACTTACCTTACATAGTAGGAGATAACCATGATATAGTATTATTTGCAGATGACACTTCTTTAATTTTCAAATTAAGTCGACAATTGCTAAAATATGACGAAGTAAATAATGCTATATCTAAATTAGTAAATTGGTTCAATGTTAATAATTTGCATTTAAATGGCACTAAAACGAAATGTATGAAATTTATGACTCCAAATGTCAAACAATTGAATACTAATGTAATTTTAAATGGGGAGAAACTGAGTCTAGTAGATACCACCATTTTTCTTGGAATCACACTAGACGCGAAGCTTCAATGGGGCCCCCATATATCAAAACTAGCAAGCAGACTTAGTTCTGCAGCATATGCTGTAAGAAAGATTAGAATTCTAACTAGTGTTGAAACAGCTACACTAGTTTACTTTAGCTATTTCCATAGCATAATGTATAGTATTTTGCTATGGGGACACGCAGCTGACACTGAAATTATATTTGTTTTACAGAAGAGGGCCATAAGAGCAATTTATGATTTAAAGCCTAAAGAGTCGCTGCGACAAAAATTTAAGGAAATTAATATATTAACTTTGGCCTCTCAATACATTTATGAAAATGTAATGTACGTACACAAAAATAAAAGTTGTTTTACAAAAATAAGTGATAATCATTCTGTAAATACTAGGAACAGACACAAGCTAGTAGTACCAGTTACTCGACTCCATCGAGTCAGTAATTCATTCTTGGGGCGATGTATACGCGTTTACAACAAAATTCCAGAAAATATACAAAATTTGACCTGCTCAAAGTTCAAAAACTTTATTAAACTAAGTTTGTATAAAAAGGGTTATTATAGTATTAAAGAATTTATGGATGATAATAACCCTTGGAAATGAGGTGATCGCTACCAAGCTATTTCTAATTTGTTGTGTTGTTAATTTGTGTAACATACATGATTGTAAGCTGTTATTTAAAAAAAAAGTCCCGCTGGGTTTCTTGCTGGTTCTTCCCAGGACAGAGGTTTTTTTCGAACCTGTGGTAATTATACAAAAGGGTGACTTTCAATAAATATTATTTATAATCTATATTAAATAAAAAAGTTTCTGTTTCTGTTTCTTACACCGTCAGTACACGGTACATTAATTTACTTGTACTTTTCACGTATTATTCTCAAATCGTGTACTACTTTTGTTTTATTTCCAGATTGTTTGCAGCAAGTGTGGAAGCCCTGGCCAATGATAAGGCCTTAAGATGGCCTGAGGTTATAGCCCCCTACCGCGTTCTCATAATAGGACCTAAGGTAGCCGTTATAGTCTAGCCTACACTCTACACATAAACATAGGTCTTCCGCATAGATTGCCTCATAGGAGGGATTGTGTCATAGTTGCCACGGTTAACAGGCAGTTAAGCGTGGCAACTATGGCAGTTTTTTATTATTTTGACGTGTTATCAGGAAGATGCTGCTGGCCATCTTCTGTTTCAGCTTTCCTCATTACCTCTTACGACACCCACGGGATGATATTTTTATACCGTCACTACACGCTTCTTTTATAGGTTAAAAGTCCTCTGATTAATTGGCTAAGAGGATGCTTGTCCATGTGCAATTTATGTGTGTAAAATATCTCTACAACACAAGAGAAAACCTAAGTGTTCGTTTCTTTGGAAAAATGATAAATCTCAGATTTGATGAATTGTTTGTTAAAGAAGTTAATTGCCACTGGCACAGTTTCAATTGCGATCTTGAGGCTCAAAACTTGGCCATCTGTAAGGTCCCGGCTGATGTTTATGTATCCTGCTCGAAGGACCAAAGCTTCATAACCGTTCAGAGTGTCATAGTTGTATGCAAGGATTGTTGTCGAATGTAAAGCTTGTTCCCTGATTACATTATATTCAAATAACTTATAAAAAATTATAAAAATGTAAGAAAGATTATGGTTGCCACCCATGGGGAGGGAAGGCGAATTGAGATTTATCATTCGTCATCACCGCTGACCACAACAATTTCATTGGTGCCGGTGGGGTTGAACCCGGGTTGCTCGCGTACTTTGAAAATCACAGCGAGCGCTTAGCTCCTTATTTACCACGTGCTCGGCGGTGAAGGTAAACATCGTGAGGAAACCTGCATGTCCGAGAAATAAGAAAAAAAATATTTCGAAGATATATGAAGTTCACCAACACGCAGTGGGGCAGCGCAGCGAAAATTTCCTCGCTCTAAAAACGTCTCAGAAATTAGAGGCCTGTGCCCAGCAGTGGGATGAATATGGGCTGTAACTTTTTTATCTTTATCATTATGGTTTATTAAAAGATCACTGCTGATCATAGGCCTCCCCCATAGATCGTCTCAAAGGGGTATTTTGCCATAGTTGCCACGCTTGGCAAGCGGGTTTGCTACTGCAATTTTTCATTATTATGGCGGTTTATATTTTTTATACAATAAGAGTGACAAACAAGAACACAGTCCACTTGGTCATATGTGGTTGCTGCTGCCCATAGACATCTACATCTATCCTCGATTACGAATGAAAATGCAGATGCGTTGTCACCCGTGAGGACTAAGATGGAATGCCTCGTTTCCAGTAAAAAGGGTCTCCGGTTATCCACACTCACCATACGAAACACAGCAGCATTAAGTTGCTATTTCACGCTGGTATTCTGTGAGAGCGTGGTCCTTCGAGCCGACCCATTCGTGCTACAACCATAATATAGCTGCAGCGTGGCTCTACCACGTAAATATTTTAAAAATAATAACTTTACAGGAGGGTTCGAAGGAGTGGGCAGTCCACGGTTGGGAAGAGGTGCAAGGTTTGGGGGAGGAGTTGGAGAACGAGGCCGGTCTATGTTCAGACGTGGTACTGGACGATCGGCACACCCACACCATTGGCAGGAGGATGAAGGCCGCTGACAGGTATACTGGAGGATTTGATTGGTAGTTGTGTTTGTGTGTGTAATCTGTGCCAAACCATCCTTGCCGTTACCGTGTAATGGCGGTTAAGAATATCCACTACCCCATATCGCCCCGTGGGTGTCGTAAGAGGCGACAGAGGGAAACAAACCAGAAGATGGGCAGCAGCGTATTCCTAATAACCACTAAACATAAAACTCTACTATCTCGTTATAAATAATATTTATTGAGATAATATGAGGTTACAAATAGCTTATGAAGCCTCTGAATGCTAAACTAGGTAAGAAGCTGTATTTTTTTATAGGATAAGGGTGACAAACGAGCACACAGTCCACAGGTAAGTGGTTGCTGCGGCCCATAGACATGTACATCTATCCTCGTTTGTGAATCAAAATGTAGATGCGTTGTCACCCCTGAGGACTAAGATGGAATGCCTCATTTCCAGTAAAAAGGGCCTCCGGCCACCTGCACTCACCAAGCGAAACGCAGAGGTAAACCTCTACTTCACGCTGGTATTCTGTGAGGTCGTGGTACCACCCCGGTTCGAGCCGGCCCATCCCTGCGACAGCAAAAGCTGCCGCGTGGCTCTACTACTGTCGATTATGTATGTCAGGATTCAGCACCTTCTCCCATGTTTCTTAGCCTGATTCGATTCAAGATAATTTTCCAGTGTGTTTCCAGAATTAAGTAATAACTAATTACTTAATTCGTGAAAAAAGTGTGAGTGTGTGTGCGTGTGCGTGCACGTGTGTCTGTGTGTGTGTGTGTGCGTGCGAACGTTTTGTCGTTTGAACGTTTGGTCAAACCAGACCTTGAGCATTTCGAACTGCATTGTCTTGATATTTTTTTTGAAATGAAAACTTCTTTAGTATGATCATGATTTGAGACTCGATGATACGAAAAAGCGATACTAAAAAGAGACGAATATATACATTCATAGGATTTAGCGTACGAGAGAATGAGATACGTTACAGATTTTTTTATTTTTTTTATAGGATAGGGTGACAAACGAGCACACAGTCCACCTGATGGTAAGTGACAGCTGTAACCCATAGACATCTACATCTATTCTCGTTTGCGAATCAAAATGCAGATGCATCAGCCGTGAGGACTAAGATGGAATGCCTCTTTTCCAGTAAAAAGGGTCTCCGGTTCTCTACACTCGCCATAGGAAACACAGCAGTATTAAGCTGCTATTTGACGCTGGTATTCTGTGAGAGCGTGGTCCTTCCCCGGTGGAGCCGACCCATTCGTGCTACAACTATACTATTAATATAGCTGCAGCATGGCTCTACCACGTATAAATATAATAGAATATATACAGTATACAATGTTTATTGTAATTTTTTTATATTTTAATTACTTCTACCGTACAATTATTGCACTCCTGATCAACTTCTAAGAAGCACAGCCTAAGGACATACAGTCGCTCTTTGCGTTTGATGTTGTCGGAAAAGTCGACATAAGCAATAAAAATTCTACTTTTATGAATATCTGTGGTTTTTTTTATTTATTTTTAATGTTATTAATATAAAATATAGTTAATAGTACAGAAAGAAGCAATAACTTTTACATTCCGAACAAATTAACTTCCCCGCTATGAAATCTGTCAAATATTATACCTCACTTTCTAGTGGCGTCGCCCTGGTGGCAGAAAAAGTCGTGGATGCCCTCATTTTTAGCGAATGTTTGGTCTGCTACTCTATTAACTATCTGTGCCCCGACTAGACGCCTTCGATGGCTGACAGTTAGTAGTTAGACTGTGTCCCGATACTCTTCATTCGTCTCATTCTCTCGAAGTTTATTTTTCTGAAGGTTTCACTTCTGCCGCGTGTGAACTGCACACATGTTTTTTTTATTTCATTCCAGAATGGGCTACCCCATAATTGTAGTTTGCGGGCGATCTACCACAGAGCAGCCGCCTCGGTATGAACTGTACCGAAGCAAACGCGTGGGATACTCTGCGCCTGTTCTGCTGACTCGAGCTGAACTTCTGGCCACCCTGGCCACCGAGGCCAACGTAGCCAAAGTGGACGTAAACTCTAAAGAAATCCGTGCTGCTGACTCGAGCTGAACTTATGGCCACAGTGGCCATAGTGACAAACAATGCGCAACAACTTGTTAGCAACTTATAACAGTGATAAAATTTTGCAAATATAGTATTTGGTATGTGGCCACTGTGGCCATAAGTCATTATTGTGTAGTAATAGAAGGTTAAGTAAAATTAGTTATTAAGTTATAAATAAAGGTCAATTGTTAAATAATTTGTTTGCGTTTGTTTTATTTTAATCATATATTTTCTGTTAAGGTGCATGTTTGAGCAAAATGTCGCGCTAGTCGTTATTTGTGCGGTTTTTAAGAGCTATCTACTATTTCTTTAAAAAATATATCAACTAATAAAAAACACATTATATTTCTACATAATCTTGATTCCATAAGAGTCATATCCAATTTTTTTTAAAAGGAATAAATATTAAAATAATCTTACAACGAAATAACATACATGTGAAATAATTATTGATAACATGCATCTCCTCGTAAAGTGAGCATTATTTTATTTTGCGATTGACAATAATGGATAGGCAATTTATTAATGAACATTTCTATCATAATTTTTTTTAAAAGACCAGAATTTGATTTTATTAAGAAATTATTTAAAAACTGGGCGTATTCACTGCCCACGGGGTTGCTGGAGTCAGTGAGCGCTAAGCTCTTGAAGGTGAAACCAACGACACAGTCACGGCGTCGGTCAGCGCACACGCTCGCTCACGTTATCATATCAGTCGATAATATTATTACTTATTAGGTTATTTATAGGTAGTATATTTGTTTGTTTTGGGTATAATTTTTCGTATGAATTATACATATATTTGTTGTGCTTTTTAATGCGCGATGAAGGTTTTTGCGTGTATTTTCTTTGAAGTAAATGCAAATATAAAAATGAAGCATCATTAGCATGTAAGGTTCGAATCCATAATTAACATTTCGACAAATATTACAATTTACACTATAAAAAGCTAATTCAATATTATCAGTATAGTATACAGTTAAAAATAATCCTAATACCTAACCACAATATCTTAGTAGGTATAGTAATTCGGTAAAAGTAGGTATTAATATACCTACCCAGTATAACTAATCACAATAGGTACCTATGTAGGTATTATGATTAGATAAAAGGTACTTATCTAAATAGTTACCTACTTTTACTAAGTAAGTACTAATACCTACCCGGGCATCATTTACAACCCAAAAAACCCTATAACTAAACTGACCATTTATTTTTAACTCAAAACGGGACATGGGTTTATTTATTCTCTAAAAACTATAACTTTATACAATTAGTGTTCACTATAAAATTATATTCGGTATAGACTGTAATTATTAAATGCAACATATTTTTTTTAATTATTAATTACATTTGTCAGTGGAACAAATTTGCTTTAATAAAGTTGGTGATGAATTTAAATAAGAATAAAATTCTGGGCGTTTTTTTTTATTGTTACCTTTGTTAACAACATCACCTTTAGAACTGGAACTGTAAGTGTTTTTTCAGACGTCCACAATTTATTCAAAATAGAAAAATACTCTTTCTACTGGAGCAATTGTACCAGGTAGACATAAAATATATTCGATTAAAAAAAATTATGTTGAAGATTGTTGGTGCGAAAGGCTTTGAATATTCCATCCAACGAGTTACGGGACAATTTTGTGTCCCGGAGCTTTGTTTGGAGACAATGGACAGGTGACCGAGAAAAGGGACAGTCCCGTTCAAAACGGGACGTATGGTCATTTTACCTATAACCCTTATACTTCTTGTTGATTTTTGTATTACCTTTATTAAAGTTACCTTTATGTATAAATAAATATAATTACGTATGTAGAAATAAAATTAAATAAAAATAAAAACAAACATGTTTTTTTTATCCTCATCAATTATTGTAGTGAAGGTAATGTCAGCCAGCATAAGTAATAAGCAGGCTAAGATACAAGGTGCTCAGTTCAAAAACTAATAGGTAGGTATGTTACTTTTCAACACGTGACACGTAAAAATTAACAATAATCAAAAACACATCTGCGAAACATCCCATTTATTTATTTATTCTTTATTGCACCAAATATCTGTACAAAAGGCGAGCTAGCTATCTATTTGCCTATAGTGAGTAGGTATCTTTTAAACTCACAATTTCAATGCTTCATTTTTAATATAGGTATAATTAATTATAAAATTTCATAATTGAATAATATATGAGAATACATAATTCTAATATAATGCAACTAATATACCGAATAAAAAAATTAAAATACATTTACCGTTGTGCGCCGTGTGTACTTCCATAAAATAGTTTATTGATGTTGAAAAATAATACTACGTTCGTACAGTAGGTGGCGTCATGCATATTTCTTACGCGATATATTGTAGCGAGAGTCTGCGGACCGAATGCTCAAGGCCGTTCGCTAGGAGTAGCTTCTTAAGTATAAACCATAGACTCAGAATATACTGGCGTATAGACGACCTGACAGCCCGAAAATGCGTGACTAATTTTAATTTGTCATTGTGTGCGTTAGGTAGTGATGTACATTTTACTTGCAAGGACTATCGAAAAATGATTGTTAAGGAAGCGGTAAAAAGATTAAAAAATTGTTTAGTGCACGAAATTGAAACACATACTTCAAAAATTAACTGAATTTTTACCATCATAATTGTAAAATAATAAAATATATTCATACAACATGTTCCTGGGAATAACTGCCTGCCTTTTATTGGATTTTAATTCAAATGTATAAAATCCCAGGTGACTACCGATAAACTTAAAAAAAAGCTCCCCAAGAATCATATCGGAAAGTTGTGTTTTCGAGCTATGATCTTTGGAGAAAAATATTTACTACCATGGACAGTTTCCTCGGAATTTCTTTTTTAACATATTGTTAATATAAATAGGTAGATATATATCTAAGTATATTCAACCTATTTATATTTTATAAAATGTTTTGCTGGTGAAATAAAAAACGGGGACATGAAATACATAATGGCTGCTTTATTTTTCATATTACTTTTGATACTTTTGATAGTTAAAAACATTTAATAATTAAATACATTATAGAAGTTTATTTTAACATTTGACTTAAATATGAATGTAAACTTAATAATTAAAGTAAGTAAACTTGTAGGAATCAGTTAAATAAAATTGTTCTGTTTAAAGGCCAAAATGTTTAGGAGGCTTCATCATGCTTCATGTTTATATTATTTCATCTGTCCCTGAAAATATAAAGTAATAATAAACTTATTATCATTTTAGTGAGTATCAATACATATATACATACATATAATCACGCCTCTTTCCCGTAGGGGTAGGCAGAGACCACTTCTATCCACTTGCTACAATCCTTACATACTTGTTTCGCTTCGTTCACTTTCATTATTCTCTTCATACATGCTCTTCGGTTTAGGGTACTCTTGACCTGGCCTTTTTTCAAGACGTCCCTGATTTGATCTAGAAACGTCCGCCTAGGTCTCCCCCTTTCAACACTTTCATTCACACTCGCCTTATACACCATTTTCGTCAAACGTTCTTCATTCATTCTCTCGACATGGCCAAACCACCTCAGCATACCTTACTCAATTTTTGTCATTACATCTTCTTTCATACCACAACGTTTCCTTATCTCACTATTTCTTATCCTGTCACTCAGTTTAACTCCTATCATACTTCTTAACGCTCTTATCTCAACTGCATTTATTCTGCTTTCATGTTTCTTCTGCCATACCTAACTTTCACTTCCGTACATGAGTGTCGGAACCAACACCCCCTCATGCACAGCCAAACGAGCCTTGTTAGACACCTTCCGACTGCTCATAAAGGAGTGCAAAGCTCCATTCACCATGTTTCCTGCATTCACTCTTCTTTCGATATCACTCTCACACTTTCCATCTCTCGTAAACTTTGAACCCAGATACACAAACTCCTTCACCTGTTCAATTTTTTCATCTCCAATCACGATATTGCAGTCTGTCACTGCCTCATCTCTTTCAAACACCATCACTTTCGTCTTGTTTACATTCATCTTCATTCCCTTTCTAACAAAAGCTCCACTCATAGCAGTTACCATCTCCTGCAACTCCTCGGCCGAAGACGCAAGTACTTGGTCATCAGCATAGAGAAAACATTTGACGAGTAACTCATTCATTCTCAACCCACTTTCATTCTCTTTTAAATCTGTCAAGCAATTGTCCATGAACAGATTAAACAGCCACGGTGACGCTACACATCCTTGTCTAACACCTTTTCGATATTAAACCATTCAGTGTATGCCCCGTTTATCCTTACACAAGCACTAGAATCCCTATAAAGAGATTGCAATGCTCGTATGAGGATACTGCTCACACCGTTCACGGACAGTGCTGACCACAATTCATTCCTCACCACTCTATCATAGGCCTTTTCTAGATCCACGAACGCGCAATAGATCTTTTTGTTTTTAGCCAAACACTTTTCGGCTATGCACCGCAAGGAAAAGACCTGATCTGTACATCCCATTCCCTTTTTAAATCCCGCTTGTGCATCCCGTACTTTTTCGTCTGTTTTATTCACAACCCTTTCAATCAGCACTTTCGCATACAATTTACCGACGATGCTGAGAAGGCTTATACCGCAGTAATTTATGCAGTCCTGCCGTGACCCTTTTCCCTTATATAATGGCACGATTACGGCTTTGCACCAGTCTCCCGGTACTTGCCCATTTCGCCAGCACAAATTGAAAAGGCGGTAAAGCTGACTAGCCACTATGCCCTGTCCAGCCCTCAGTATCTCGACGGTAATTCTGTCATACCCTGCAGCCTTACCTAATCTCATACTTTTCAGCGCTTTCACTATTTCATCCATACTTATCTCACTTTCATCAACATTTATATTGATTTCCATGGAAGGTGTCGGATGCTGTACCTGCACTTCCTCTTTTTCAAACAAACTTTCAAAATACTCTTTCCATCTCTTTAACATACTTTCTTCTCCTTTTATAATGTCCCCATCTTGACTCCTGATTGTACACAGATCCGAGGTAGAAGCTTTTCCTCTGGCTATTTTGATGGATTTCCAGAAAAACTTAATAATTGACTGGAAATCTTCAGTGAGCCTCTTATCGAAATCATCCTTTCGTTCTTCCTTCTTTCTAGACACCAACTTCTTTCGCTGCTGATTTTAATCTTTTATACTTCGTTCTTGCTTCTTTTATCTCGTCATCCGTTGCCTTTTGAACTTTTTGGTTAGCTTTTGTTGCTAACCAATCCAAACACGCTTTCTTCTTTTCTTGCACAATCCTTTGTACATCTTTATCCATCCACACATTATAGTTCTTTCTTCTTTTCCTTCTTTTACTTACCCCGCATACCTCAATAGCAGCATTCACGGTCCCTTTCTTAAATGTCTCCCACAAATCTTCAATCACACCTATCCCTTCTATGCCTTTAAAACTTTCTTTCAGTTTCTCTACATACTCGTCTTTCTTTTCTTTTTATTGTAGATTTTCCACTTTTACTCTGTCCAAAACACTCGTAGGCTCGGCCCTTCGGTGTCGCCACCGTTTAAAGAGGTCACGCATTCGGACTACGACCAGGAAGTGGTCTGTGTCGAGGCCTACACCGCGGTATGCCCGAGTGTCTAGCACTTTCTTCCTCAGTCTTTCATCCACAATTACAAAATCAATCATTCTTCTAGACTCACCCTCATCTCTTGTATACAAATGGATCTCTTTGTGGTCAAACATTGTGTTGGTCACGCACAGATTCCATTCCAAGCAAACTTCAAGCAGGCTTCTCCCATTGTCATTCACTCTCTCGTCCCCAAACGTACCCAGAACTCCTTCATACCCATCACGCTTTACTCCAACCCACCCATTAAAGTCCCCTAACATCACGATCCGTTCATTTTCTCCGCATTTATTCAAAACCTCTCTCATGCTATTCCAAAACTGCTCTCTCTCTTGTTGGGCTTTTAATGACCCACCTCCGTGTAGATCCGTCGGTGCATAGACTCCAAGGATAAACAAGCGAGTAAGTCTAACGTTTAACCTAATCCAGACGAGTCTTGGGCTTACACATTCGTGCTCCATCACACATTCAACTATTCGAGATGAAAGGATCACACCAACTCCCTGACAGCCTCGGCTGGTTTTTGGGGACTCCCTACCAGCCATGAACTGTGGTGTCACATCCTTTCCTCTTGGTTTCGTTCACGCACAGAATATCTATACATCGTTCATCCATTATCTGACATACTTCATCTATCTTACCATCTATTCCTCCTCTTACATTCAACGTAGCGAAGCGGCTCTCCGTGGGCCGCTTTTCGCCCCCGTGAGAAACGAGACGTGATGGGTGGCGAACCACATCGCCGCCATTTTGGTTACTTAAATTATTCCAACTAAATAGATATTTAGTTGGGTTCACAACGGCTTAAATAGGATAATCTCAAGATTTTTTACTTTAATGTACTAGAGTTTTATAATGTCTCTATTTATATCTATAGTTTTGAAAGTTAAATTTTTTAAGTCTTAACAATATTATACTTACTGGTTACAAATAATGTAGAAACGGCTTCTTTCAATAAAATTGTTTTTATTCTACTTTTGCTTTTATACTTTGCAAGAAAATATTGACTGCAAATTGTTGAGTTCTTCTTTGGATTCCAACCAACCCGTCAAATTAACCTTAACCATTTTTCTAATTGTAGAATCCGGAGGGAATCTGTTTGACAAACAGCAAAATAAAATTACAATTTAGAACGCAAACCAAGGATTTATTTTCTTGTAGTGTGGGCAAGTCTATCGATTCCACTGACTTAGAAGTTTATGGACTGGGCATACCTACAGAATTAGCGTGACTACCTAAACAAATCTGGCGCATAAAATGGCCGCCATTTACAGGGTTGTAACTCAGCAATATGGGCAGCTGATATCGATATTATAGATATATATCTCTGTGATCAATTCCATATAAACATTCAAGATAAATATCGACATTAATTTTGACATAGTTGAGTCAGTCCCTAGCGTACATGTAAAATATTTTGTAAAAAAAATGTATTTACCAAATTCATTCAAATTGTCAACAGCGTGACTTTTCTTTGCAAAATATCAAAATTAACAAAGTAATTGAATACATTCTATATTTTAAACAGTATATAACATAAATTTTAACCACAAATTAACGCGTCATAACATTGACGACGTCTTAAGAATTTACCTGTGAAATGTGCAATTATCAGGATTATTTCAATTATTAACACCACAATCACTCACTGAACAAGTAAGCATTTTGGAAAAAGGTTACTTACTAAAAATAACCACTATTACACTCTAAAAAATTACAAAATATCTAGGCTAGGCAAAATAGCTTATATCTTGCGAGCCGACTTGTGCCGACCTGTCATTCAAAATCGATTACAGGGTCATGAGATTTGGTATTCTTTTATATCTTGGATTATTGCCATAAGGAATTTTCTTCTCCCTTGCACACTATCTGGGTCTACACGCCAGTATATTCTAAGTCTATGGTATAAACCGTGTAGTGGCGGTGTCAGGGTATCCACTACCCCATATGATCCCATGGGTGTCGTAACACCTAAAATTTAAAAAAATGCGGTTGCCAACGCGCTCGCCAAGTAGCAACTATGGCAAATGTATAAGCTTGTCTTTCTAGATACCAGGCCATAATCTCCAAAAAAAATAAGCTTGTCTTATACATTTGCCATAGTTGCTTAGAGTACTCTAAGCATAGTTGTCACTGGGTAACATAGTTGCATATGGGGGAGTACTATGTTCAACAATTGACACCTTAATATGATATAGCGGTAAGTTT
Source organism: Parnassius glacialis (assembly GCA_033319125.1). Lineage (NCBI taxonomy): Eukaryota > Metazoa > Arthropoda > Insecta > Lepidoptera > Papilionidae > Parnassius > Parnassius glacialis. Next base: position 71,866,515 of record JAVANC010000004.1, on the reverse strand, counting down.
TTTTTTAATAGCGGACAAACGAGCAGGCGGTTCACCTGATGGTAAGTGACTACCGCCGCCCATGAACAACTGCAACACAAAGGGAATTACAGGTGCGTTGCTGGCCTTTTAAGAAGGAATAAGCTCTTTTCTTGAAGGTCCCGAAGTCGTATCAAAGGTATGAGAGGCATGGTGGTTCAGGAGTTTGATATCCGGTTAGCGATTCGGGTTCTATCCTCTCCGGCACCTATGACATTGTAAATGTAATTTTAAGTGCTTGTTTACCATATGCTCGGCGGTGAAGGAAAACTTGAAGAAACCTGCATATCCGAGAATAAAATATATCAGAGACGTGTGAATTCAACTAACACGTATTGGTGCAGTACGACGTACTAAATATACCAAAATCCTCTTAAAAATTAGAAATCTGTGCCCAGCTGTGAGATATTATATGCATTATATACGTGGTAGTCAAGCTGCATCTATATTACTGGTATAGTTGTATCACGAATAGGTCAGCTCGACCGGGGAAGGAACACGCTCTCACAGAATACCGTGAGTGTAGAGACTCGGATACCCTTTTTACTGGAAACGAGGCATTCCATCTTAGTCCTCACAGGTGACAACGAATCTACATTTTCATTCATAGTCGAGGGTAGATATAGATGTCTATGGGCCTCAGCAACCATTTATCATTTTTTTTATAGGATAAGGGTGACAAACGAGCACACAGTCCACCTGATGGTATGTGGTTGCTGCGGCCTATAGACATCTACATCTATCCCCGTTTGGGAATCAAAATGCAGATGCGTTGTCACCCGTGAGGACTAAGATAGAATGCCTCATTTCCAGTAAAAAGGGCCTCCGGCCACCTGCACTCCCCAAGCGAAACGCAGAGGTAAACTTCACGCTGGTTTTCTGTGAGGTCGTGGTACCACCCCGGTTCGAGCCGGCCTATCCGTGCGACAGCAAAAGCTGCCGCGTGGCTCTACCACTGTTAATCCACATCCATCAGTCCACTGCTGAACATAGGCCTCCCCCATAGATTGCCTCAAATAGGTTACTTCGCCATAATTGCCATGCTTGGTTGCGAGGTGGCAACCGCAGTTTTATCTATACAAATAAATAAAATTGAAGTGTCTGTTTGTAATGTCAAAATCACAACTTTTTACGAAACGCATATGAAAGTATATACGCTACATATAACAAAAACACATTTTTTTTTTTTATCCGTCTGTCTGTCTGCTTGTTCCGGATAATCTCCGAAATGGGTGGATCGATTTTGACGGGACTTTCACTAGCAGATAGCTGATATTATAAGGAGTAACTTAGGATACTTTAATTTTAGAAAAATATTTAGGGGCGGACCCCTAAAAAATAAAACCCTAAATTACACGCGGACGAAGTTGCGCGGAACAGCTAGTTATTAATATATTTTGAGCATTTCGTGTTTTAGTTTTACGGGATTATATGGAGTAGTGGATATTCGTACACCGCCACTACACGGTAACTAACTGTGTTTAATTTGACATTAATACTGTTTCGCGCCTCTATTAATACCACTAGCGTCCTCTAATATCGAGTAACAGAACTATATATATATATATATATATATATATATATATATATATATATATACTTTATATATATATATATATATATTTCTGTTTGATATAACACACACAGAAAAGTTGTACGAGGAAGAAAAATCCTCGTAAAACGTACAGTGGTGGACCGCCAAGCATCCAGTGTGGTGTGGATGATATCGTGAGTTATGTCGCGATGTGCGTTCGTGAAATTTGAGCTCAGAGCACTCCCCGTGGTAAATTCGATAGAAAATGCAAAGGAATGCAACATCCCTACGCAGTGCCAGTGTATCGAACCGATTGAAGAGGACTCGGTCGTCGACGATTCGAGCCGCTCTGCGCTGGATGCGGTGAAATGGAAGGAGCTGGCACTGGCATGCCCCAGCCCAGAAATAGGAGCAGTATTCCATGTGCGGCCGAACCTGCGCCTTGTAAAGTTGCAGGCGGTGTGCCGGCATGAAATACTGCCTCGCTCTGCTGAACACTGCAAGCGTTTTAGAGGCCAATTTGGGCTTCTCTTCCAAGTAACCACGAAAATGCACATCATTCGATATGTCGACACCTAGGATTCTGATAAAGGCTAAAGCAACAGAGGGGTGCCTTGAAACTGAGGAGATACGACAAAGGGGTTCTTTATGGCGGTAAACGCGCAAATTTGTGTCTTCTGAGGATTGAACTGGACTAGATATAATCGCCCCTAATCCCAGACCTTGTTCAGCAAGACTCGACTTCAGACAGAAGTTTGACAGAAGCCCATAGAAAGGGAGCTTTGAAAGAAACGCTTTGTGCCAAACCCCATCGTAGGCTTTCGCTATGTGCAAACTAACCTTGGCCTCTACTGCCTTACTTATTAATTACACTCATACAAAATCAATTAACATTTTTAAGCAATAGCATTTTAATTGCTTTAATAGACGTCATTATATTAGAAGTACATTCAATGGGGGCATCCATCCACGACTGTTTTTGCCACCAGGGCGGCGCCACTTATAAAAAAGTGAAATATTTGACAGATTGCATGGCGGGGAAGTAGATTTGTTAGAAAAATATAAGGGTTAATGATTCTTTCTGTAATATAATACATGAGGGTAATATGGTCATTGGTCATCCTGTTGATATTGTCGCTTTCTTATAACTCAAAAACTACACCTTGATTCCATAGATGACTCCGTGATACAATAGCTTATCATCAGTTAGTCAAATAATAAAGGGTCAAAATGGCGCTGCTTTATCGACGCCATTTTGACAGTTGGCATTGTAGTAAATATTTTAGTCGATTTTAGTATTGTGTAGTGTAGTTAGCTTATTTTATAAGTTGATTTTTCAAATTGTTAGTAATTATCGCCAAAGCTCGTTTGCTATTTTTTTCTTAATATATTAGTTATTATAGTATACGACTTGTTTTTGTATTTGTCCCCCTCCTAGTTTTGGTTTTATTTTTATTTAAAACCAAAATTTAAGCTGACATATTACCCTCACATACCTTACTCGTAAATAGAGGCATTCCATTTTAGTCCTCACGGGTGACGACGTTATTCTTAATTGAGGATAGATGTAGATGTCTACGGGCCACAGCAACCACTTACCATCAGGTGGAATGTGTGCTCGTTTGTCACCCTATTCTATAAAAAAAAAAAATCCTTAAATTCGCAATAAAAATGTTGAGGGTCACTTGTTGGGATAAAAAGTATCCTATCTCTCAATTTGGACCAAACCGCATACAATGTGCAAAATCTCATTGAAATCAGTTCCGTAGCTTAGGAGTTCATCGTGGACAAACTAATGTGACGTGTAATTTTTTACAGGGTTATTTTGCATTAACCGGCCACATTTGCAGAGAAAGTTCACAATAAGTAACATAGGCAAACGCTGATGAAAAATTAATTTTAAAAAATCTCAGACATTCTATCCTTTTTATCTTTTAAATTCAAAATGCGTGGTAATGCATTATTTTAACTGATTTCACTGCACACGCACACATTCGTAAGGGTCGATCGGTAGGCAAAAACGTTTTTGCCCATAAAACACATTCAATTTGAGATAATCTATACAAATAAATAAAATTGAAGTGTCTGTTTATAATGTCAAAACTACAGCCTCTTACTCAATGCATATGAAATTATAAACGGTACTTATAACAAAAATTAAACTTTTTAAAATTTTTGTTCGTCTGTCTGTCTGTCTGTTTGTTCCGGCTAATCTCCGAAACGGCTGAACCGATTTTGACGGGACTTTCACTGGCGTCTGCCAGCTGATGTCATAAGAAGTAACTTAGGCTACTTTTATTATAGAAAATTAATTAGGGTTCCTCGCAAACTCATACATGCATACTCTAAGATATTTTCTTTCATAATTATTTTTATGTAAAATAACCATAATATATCGATTGTATAGAAGACAAAAGTTTTGTGATTTACACTTTTCAATGCTAAACCATAGTGCTAAACCTTTATATAAATAGGCCGCATCTTCTGCACTTATCGGAAAGCCATAATTCCATCTCTTTCGGTCCAAACCGAACCTGTACATTTGTTATAAGAAACGTGAGGCATGAGACAAAAGAATATATATATTCGTATGATATATAAAGTCGCTTATCTACCCGTGATAGAAATTGCAAAATGTATTAAGTACCTTTAAATCATTTTATCTATGAGTATTGTAATTAACACAAACTTTAAGTGTTTTATAATGATAGGCAATTGACACCTAAAAACTAAAATTGGTACCTAATTTACATGACAATTTAGGTGGACTGTTATAAAAATAATTGATGATAAACTGTTAATATCCAATAATTACATAACTATTGAAAATCATATGCTATACACAAATGCACTAAGTCAAGAACTGAATAACAAAATAATGATCAAAAGTATTAAGTGAATGTAATTTTCATGTTACTGAGTATTTCCCAGTACTTTCAAATAAATTGTATAACAGATAAATACCCTAACTGACAGCAGAAGTATAAGATACGTTACACTGCACAGGCTTCTACATACTAACAGGTCAAACTTAAAAAGTTATTTAAACTGTCGTCCTGAAAAATTACAATCTCTGTAATTAATATATTTGTCTTCTAGACCATCGATACATTAATGAGACATGAGGGATAATGAGGTGTTGGACGACCTGATGTCGTAGTTAACGACAGGCTTAGGCAAAAATTATCAATATATTGAAATATCCATATTTTCTCATAAAAATATCGATATATATTACTCGCGATATATCGATATTTATTTTAGAGTATCGAATTTGTATCAATTTCCATATATTTTAAAATTTTGTATTAATGGTCAAAACATGACACAATAAAAGGAGCTACATAAGTATTCATGTGTCATTGTCGTTAGTTTTTTTTTTGTCGTCAACCGTCAGTAATATTAAATTTTGGGTCTTATCCTTACATCATGCAATAATTGATGACGTTATATAGATATTTATCTTTATCACACGATATATTATATCGATACTGTTTGAAACTATCGATATATTGATATATTTTTCCCTTGCCCATCCCTAGTTAACGAGGGCCATCTTTAAAGTTTAATATTAGTTTTTGGTCCGATTTACGCAGAACGAGTTTACAGTATCTTGAAGTCTTGCATACATTAAGTATTTGTTTTTATCATTGAATTAGCATGACTAGGTTTGGATTTAATTTTATTAATTTTGGGACCCCAAGCAGATGGTAGCACTCAGCCATCTTTTTATTGATATTAGGGTATTTTTTACCCGATTGCCCCAGAAAGAGGGTAATGTTTTTCGAGTGTATGTATGTATGTATGTCTATTTCTTTGGCACACTCTGTAGCCTAAATGGCATGATGTGGTGTCGTTAAGCCGGTGTCAGATATAGCAACAACATTTGAACACTTCTTTGAAGGACTTTGAACACTTGTTTGAATGAATTCGCAACCTGCCAGACATGCTTTGCAAACATATCGCCCCACAGCACGTTGTTAAACGACAAACAAGATGGACGACAATTTTGTAGATGCAGTGTGCCTGTAATATTTAAGTGCATGTCGTTATTTATTTCATGTGCAAAAAAAAATCAATCAAAACAGCCATAAAGTAGGCTCTAATGGATGTGTTGTCAACATACTTACATTACGTAGTTACATTACAAAGAGAATATTATTTGTTATTTTTTACGATTGAACTTTGTACAAGTGTGGCAGGCTACGAAAGCATCTGAACACTGTCGAGTGTCGACTTTGAACACTTTGATGTGTGCTGAAAAACGAAACCGCTTGGCAAAGTGCATTTCTTTACGCACTTATTTGAACATTGATTCAAAGTCCCGTGCCACAATAGCTTCAAACAAGTGTTCAAATGTTTGAAGCTGTATCTGGCGCCGGCTTTAGAATTGTCTTAGTTGTGAAAGTGGTATAGGATAAACTACACATAGAAACTTTTTTTCTTTACAAGAAAATTTTTACGCAGTCCGGTTTTTTAATTACATACTTTACATACCTAAAGATATATTTAGGTATGTAAAGTTTGAAGTTTCAAATTTTTTACGCAGTCCGGTTTTACATACAACTTTACATACCTAAATATATATTTAGGTATGTAAAGTTTGAAGTTTGAAATTTTTTTACGTAGTCCGGTTTTATAATTACGTACTTTACATACCTAAATATATATTTAGGTATGTAAAGTTTGAAGTTTGAAATTTTTTACGCAGTCGGGTTTTTTAATTACATACTTTACATAACTATAATTTACATACCTTTGGATTTAAATTTCAAGAGCCTCGCAAATCATCTTTGGTAGGAAGGAGTGTTCTTTTGCGAAGATTTGTGGTCCATCAAATCTGATGAATAACACTGTTACCTAATACTGCTATTTTTTATATTTTTACAGTGCAGCTAAATAATAATAATAATGCCAGGCTCTACTGGGACCGGGCCATCATCACAGACAGGACTATTCTTGCGAATAAGCCTGATATTGTGCTGATGGACCGGGCACAGTCAAGGATATTTTTGGTCGACATTACCATTGCTTATGACGAGAACCTCGTGAAAGCCGAAACAGATAAGCTTACTAAATATCTGGACCTGGCTCACGAGGTGACCGACATGTGGGGTGGATTGCCGGCCGAAATTATTCCTGTGGTCGTTTCTGCGAACGCGTTAATCCCAGTCAGCCTCTAGGGTCATCTGAGGCGACTGGGACTCCGTGACGGACCGCTCCAAGCTCAAATGCATATATTCGGACTCAAATATATATATATATATATATATATATATATATATATATATATATATATATATATATATATATTCAATAAGCTAACATAAATAAATAAAAGCCCAACCAGATGGAAGCCCTCCGCAGCGGAGAACAAACGACAGAGGGTTAGGGAGAAAGGGAAAGAGAAAGGGGAAGCGGTATGATAAAGGTATTGAGGAACACCGCCTTCTATATATATATATATATATATATATATATATATATATATATATTTATGTATATTTATTTACTACTAGCTGTGCCCCGCGGTTTCACCCGTGTCATCACGTGTTGGAGGTGCGCGACATGACCTAGTTCAAGCATTTTATAATTGCAATTAAATATTTTATTTCATAGCAATGGATGGAAAAATTAGCATAATTAATGGAGTACTTTTATCTGTCGGCATATTATGTATGATGTAGAGCGAAGTTAAGTTTTATCCACTTTCCCTCCCCCTCCCGGTTGAGCAGTTCTCGCAGTTCTCACCAGGCAGCTAAGGTTTATGTGTCGTTCGCGCGCCCAGCCAAGTATTGAATTATTTTAATTTTACATTATCTCTTAAACTATGCGTCCAAATAACATAGTATAAAGAACAAAATTTATCTTCATGAAATTGTCTTGATGATGAAGTAACTTTCGTTCGTAAGGATAAATAGGCCATGCCTAATAATAACGCTCATAAATCACTTTATTAATTTTCAATATTTTTTGTCATAAAATACCTGATTATGGCTTATGTATAAGAAATAGACATATGGTACCGCTAACTTTTTTTTAGACGGAGTAAAGATCTATATTTTTCTAAAACATTGTATTTACGTATCCCTGACGATAACACCAGCGTACGCGGATAAATCATTTCGGGAGTGCTTTTTCTTCTGACTTGCTTAACAAATATCTTTTCTTTAGGCTAGCTGAGTGATCTAGCTTATTGCTACATAGCCTATACTATTTTACATGAACCTGGCTATAATATACAAAAATAATTTTTCAAATCGTACTGGTAGTTCCAGAGATTAGCGCGTTTAAACAAACAAAAAAAACAAAAAAAACTCTTCCGCTTTATTATATTATAATATAGTATAGATATCCTTTTATATATTTATTGAGCCCAACCAAATGAGAATACTTTATAAATACCCCAATAATAATGTCCTCCAGTTCAAATTTCGGTCACGGCAGCCAATCTCAACGGAGACCAGCCATCTGCACAGGACAGGATTATAGTGCACGAGTGTGTGCGCAAGCACAGGTGCACTCGCTATTGCCGCACTCTCATAGTCCGATGGGACGGTAAACCGACACGACCGGAGAGAGATCAGGCGCAGAACCAACTGTTTTACGTGCTTTCCGAAGCACAGGGGTTAAACACCGCCAACTTACTGACTCAAGTCGGACTCCGGGTTACTACTGAAAACTTCTTGACACAAAAACCCAATAACTGGTTTTGTCTCGACCCGGGTTCGAACCCGAGACTTCATGATCATCGCGTTTACGACCACTAGAACAACTAGGCAGTCAGTAAATAGCTAACACCGTTATTGAAATTGCCTTTCACCGCGACAACAACGTGACAGCCGCTAACCGTCTAGTCCTAACGGCGTTTCGTCCTCGACGTGGTTCGCATGTTAACTCCTCCAATTTATGGACGCCTGATACTTGAACTTGCGGGTCGCTGGGTCAAATTACAGTATTTTTTTTTGTGTTTGACATTTATCGCCACTTTAGAAGGTTAGTTTTGAAATTTACGAAAAAAAAATGTGTCCTTTTTTACCAAGGTCAGTCTGTATATCAGTCAGTATATATAATAGGTTTTTTATTAAGATTATTGTCTTGGATGCTTGTCCTTTAAGCCATGTCGTCATTTCATTCGGGATCTTCCTTATTATAGATTTTTATTTATGTATTTAATCTTTCATGCACAAAGTTGTACATATGCATATGGCGGACTTAATGCAATAGGCCATTCTCTCCCAGTCAACCATTAGGCTAAACGGAGATGGACAAACAAGAGGTGGTGCTGCAGTAATCAAAATAGAAAAGGCTAAAAAAATATTGTATATATGTACATATATACACATAAATATACATACATACACATATACACACATACAGTACATATGTACACAATATATATAAATATTATCTAAGTCAGAATAATATATATATACATATAATAATATAAACACTCAAGCCTCTCTCTCACTCCCTCCACATCCATATACCTACGCATACACTCACGTCAGTTAAAGGTACTCTTGATTTGGCCCATTTTCAATATATCGCCAATTTGGTCGATAAACTTTCGCCTAGGGCGTCGCTTCCCGACTCTGCCATTCACCTCTGCAACATAAATTTGCTTTGTCACTTTTTCCTCATTCATTCTTTCTACATGACCAAACCACTGAAGCATTCCTTTCTTAATCCTGGTCACAACATCTTGCAAGCCACACTCCTCTCTTACCACACAATTTCTCACTCTGTCATTTAGATTCATATATGTCAAGTCTAACAAATCGTCTAAGTCAGAATGAATATGAAATATAATTTTTTTATAAGATAAGGGTGATAAACGAGCACACAGTCCACCTGATGATAAGTGGTTGCTGCGGCCCATAGACATCTACACATATCCTCTATTACAAATCAAAATGAAGATGCGTTGTCACCCGTGAGGACTAACATGGAATGCCTCGTTTCCAGTAAAAAGGGTCTCCGGTTCTCTAAACTCACCATACGAAACACAGCATCGTTAAGCTGCTATTTTATGCTGGTATTCTGTGAGAGCGTGGTCCTTCCCCGGTCGAGCCGACCCATTCGTGCTACAACTATACTGCTAATATAGTTGCAGCATGGCTCTACCACGTATAACATATGTATACGAAAATAAGAGCTGTAGTATCAAGTGATTATAAATCCTTTATAATACACTGCTTCACAATATGTTGATGAGTCACATTGCGTAGTTCTTTGGAAATTTCGACGGCAATTTGAGCCATCAGACAGTTGACGACAGTATCTCGCGCTTACCTTGAGATCACCATGGGATCATTTGTCTCACCGTTTCCAGTATTATACTTCACATGCGCAGACATTTAACACACAATTGCACCACTTTTACATATCAAAATCCACTTCAAACCATTATTTTTAAACAATTATATAGAGGTATCAATCCGCCGCCGGTTAAGTTCCCGCCAAAATCCTTTCTGGGATAGTTATCACCCTCTTACCACAGTTGTGTATCGCTAGCAACGCAAAGTCGGGAATTTGCATTTGGAAGAATCCAAAATTAGGGGCTTTTTGGGTGCTAATTAGATGCCAAGTTTAAAAATTAGGTGCTCTAAAATTTTCACCGCAGCTATCGATTGAAATTTACGTTGCTGGCAAAACATATCGCTAGCAACGCAATGACGTTACTAGATATACGATAAATATTACATACATACATACATATAATCACGCCTCTTTCCCGTAGGGGTAGGCAGAGACCACTTCTTTCCACTTGCTACGATCCTTACATACTTGTTTCGCTTCATCCACTTTCATTATTCCCTTCATACATGCTCTACGGTTTAGGGTACTCTTAACCTGGCCTTTTTTCAAGACGTCCCTAATTTGGTCTAGAAATGTCCGCCTAGGTCTACCCCTTCCAACACTTTCATTCACACTTGCCTTATACACTTTTTTCGTCAATCGTTCTTCATTCATTCTCTCGACGTGGCCAAACCATCTCAGCATACCTTTCTCAATTTTTGTCACTACATCTTCTTTCAGACCACAACGTTTCCTTATCTCACTATTTCTTATCCTGTCACTCAGTTTAACTTCTATCATACTTCTTAATGCTCTCATCTCAACTGCATTTATTCTGCTTTCATGTTTCTTCTGCCATACCCAGCTTTCACTTCCGTACATGAGTGTCGGAACCAACACCCCCTCATGCACAGCCAAACGAGCCTTGTTAGACACCTTCCGACTGCTCATAAAGGAGTGCAAAGCTCCATTCACCATGTTTCCTGCATTCACTCTTCTTTCGATATCACTCTCACACTTTCCATCTCTTGTAAACTTTGACCCCAGATACACAAACTTTGTTGATAAATATTAATAGCAAGAAATTAAGTGTTAATTAAGTGTTGAGCGATTATGGAGACCCGATACAGATTAAGATATTATTCTGGGAATTATAAGGTCCATGACCACCATTACCTTATCATAAGGTATGAACGGCATTTTATGTTCTTTATCAGTGCCTATAAATTAAGTGCTAATTAGGTGCTGAGAGATTATTGTGGTCACATATAGATGAGGTAGTATAGAGGTAATATTCTGGAAATTATCGGATTTAAAACCACCATTACCTTACTATAAGGTATAAACGGCATTTTTTGTATACCTATAAAACCCATAATTTGGACTTTTTCTGAAAGCAATTTTGATTCTATTTTGATTTTCAGGAAATCTGAATTTTGCACCTGCTATGTTCTGAATAACAACTTTATTTTTATTAGGGGCGCCTTTTTATTGCGTATACTTGCAGCACCTAATTAGCACTTAATTCTTTGCTATTATTTATCGTATATCTAATAACTTCATTGCGTTGCTAGCGAGACGTTTTGCTAGCAACGCAAATTTCAACAGTTAGTTGCGGTGAAAATTTTAGAGCACCTAATATTTAAACTTGGCACCTAATTAGCACCTAAAAAGCCCCTAATTTTGGATTTTTCCAAATGCAAATTCCCGACTTTGCGTTGCTAGCGATACACAACTTCTTACCACCGATTAAATAATGTTACAACGCTCTTATCTACTTCTACCGCCAAACAGTGCTCACATTGCACGTATAATTAAAGGGTGTAAGGCACTTTTTTAAAGTGGGCAATGAACATGTGGGTCACCTGATGCTAAGTGACTACTGTCGGCCATAAACAACTGGGGGGGCATTGCAGGTGCGTTGCTGATCTTTTAGAGAGGAGTATAAGCTCTTTTCTTGAGGGTTCCTAAGTCGTATCTGTCCGTAAAATCGCCGGTGATAAACGATTTCACAAAGAGGGAGAAATCTTCTAATAAAACGCACACTGGCGTACCAGCATGCATCCAAATAGTGTGAATGGTGTAGTGAGTTTTGTCGCGATTAGCGTTCGTAAAACTTGGCGGTTGGAATTAATCCGAACAACACATCCATCTTAGTCCTCAGAGATGATGACGTATACGAGGGCGGCACTGAAAATTTCGGGAATCAAGGAAGTGACACAACATTACTATTTAAAAATGTATTTATTGCTTTTCGAAGCTATCTCTGCGAAATTTGACACATTTTTCCATACGATGGAACCAATCATTGAAGCAACCATTCCATTCGGAAGTTGGGGTCTCCAAAATGGCCGTTTTGTAGGCGTCCACAGCTTCTTCAGGTGATGAAAATCTCTGTCCACGCAATTTATTCTTTATTTTAGGGAAAGTATAGAAATCATTAGGGCTTAGGTCGGGGCTGTACGGCGGATGGTCTAATAATTCTATGTTTTCTTGCTCTAAAAACTCTTTTGTTCTGTGTGCGGTGTGAGAACTCGCATTGTCGTGATGGAGGATGATGCGGCGGTTGCAGTTCTCTTTACGGAGTTCAGAATCGACCTGTGGCAAACAAACGCTAGCATACCATTCTGCATTAACCGTTCTTTGTCCTTCAAGAGGAATAGTCGTAACATGGCTGGTTTTGGAGACAAACGTGGCCACCATTTTTTTGCAACACTCCGTGAACGAACAATTTTTGTTGGCTTTAACTCATTTTCGAACACCCAAACTCGTGACTGGTTTTTTGTTTCGGGTTCGTAAGCGTTTATCCAGGATTCGTCACCTGATACGATGTTGTATACAGCATTTGAGGATCCTGCGTGGAATCTTTCGAGAGTTCTGACGCACCAAGTAACGCGAGCCGCTTTTTGCTCTTCACAGAGCGAATGCGGTATCAATCGGGAAAACAACTTTTTTACACCTAATTGTTCATGCAAGATTATTTGTATTTGACTCATGCCAATGTCTAAAGTTGCCTGAATTTCGCGGTATATCACATGTCGATCTTCCTCAATCAGCTTACGCACAGCATCAACGTTTTCTTGGGTGACTGCAGTTTTTGGACGACCTTGACGGGGATCGTCACTGAGCTTGACACGTCCACGTTGAAATTCAGCAAACCAACAATAAATTGTGGTTTTGGATGGGACTTCATCACCAAATGCAGAAATCATCCGGTCAACACACTGTTTTTGTGTTAAACCACTTCGAAAGTCATAATAAATCATCGCTCTTGAATTTTCTCGAGTCAATTCCATTTTCTCAACGACTAAACAAGTTTGACAAAACCTTGTGACAAGACCGAGAATCTTTTTAAAAATAAATAAATGGTATTCTATTTTTAAAACCAAGGAGTTGTCAATTAAAAAGATTTTAATATGACAGGAACAGTGGAAATATTCCATTCCCGATACTTTTAGTGCAGCCCTCGTATGCAGCCTTTTTTGAAATTGATTGAAGGTGTTCTCATCTACCGACTTCAAGAAGGAGACGGTACTCAATTCGACTGTATGTTCTTTTTTTTCTTTTTTTATAGGATAGGGTGACAAACGAGCACACAGTCCACCTGATGGTAAGTGGTTGCTGTGGCTCATAGACATCTACATCTATTTTCGATTACAAATCAAAATGCAGATGCGTTGTCAACCGTGAGGACTTCTTAGTCAGTTATTACATCGTACCATACGTATCATACATTTGTAATGCCTCGTTTCCAGTAAAACGGGTCTTCGGTTCTCCATACGAAACACAGCAGTGTTAAACTGCTATTTTACAATGGTATACTGTCAGAACGTGGTCCTTCCGCGGTCGAGCCGACCCATTCGTGCTACAACTACTACTAATATAGCTGCAGCATGGCTCTACCACGTAATAATGTGTATTACCTCATAACTTTTGTCTGGGTGAACCGATTTCGACGATTCTTCTTATTTGAAAGCTGGTACTTTTCATGTGGTCCCATATAAAGTTGATCATTGTCTAACCAGTAGTTTTTGAGTTATTAATAATTTATATTCAAGTCGGTTTTACAAACGAAGAACGACATACTTGGACGAAGCGAAACAAGTATGTAAGGATCGTAGCAAGTGGAAAGAAGTGGTCTCTGCCTACCCCTACGGGAAAGAGGCGTGATTATATGTATGTATGTATGTTTTACAAAATTTTTAATAATTTAACACATTTTCCAACATTACAGTGTAACATGGGTTACAGTTAGGGTTGCCAGATGGTCGGGATTCGTCTGGATTCTCCCGACATTTTGAATGATCTCCAGACTCCCGACAAAACTCAAAATTTCCAGACAAACGGTTTCGCGGAAAGTTCTATACAAAATAAAAATTTAAAATTGCCACGCGCGTTCACGTTCTTCTTCGTCATGTCCCGACAAGATGGCTATCTCTTTTGCCCACTTTAGATCATTTACTGTATTGTAAGTCTACTGTAAAGAGGTATTTTATGTTGAAAAGGGAATGGAGAATGGGAGTTTCTAACAAAAAGTATAAGCCATATTGATAATAATAGTGAACGGGTTGACGAATACAAACAGAAAGGTGTTTTTTGCGCCCAGGAGCAATGGAAAGGGCTAACCTTTCCATTGCTGGAAGGGAAGGGGGGAAGGGAGAGGGGAATGGTGAATGCTCTAAGCATGCCACTACAGCCTGATGCCGTGGTTATGAGGGACTCACTGCGAAATCTAAGTGCCTACCCACTAAACACCACCTGTGAGACTGGCATTGGCCTCTATGACCTTTCTGCTGAATCGGAAGCGATTCGGCAGAAACCCTCTTTAGGGAAAAGGGAGCGCATAAAGGCGATTTCAGAAACGTATTTATACTTTGTAGATACGTACTTTGTAACGTAATATTTGAGTTCCAAGTAGCAATTTTAGCATTGGAAAGTGCTGCATGCACTGTCCTAGAACTTGAAAGTATAATAAAAAGCTAAAGAGTCATCTCAAAATAGGTTGGATAACAAATTCTTAGGTAGTAGAAATGTTTTATTAATATCGGAAATATTCCTTAATAAGGACAGTGAGAAAACCCCTTTTTGCGTCAAAGCTGAACATTTTTAAAACGAGCTATTCAATACTTGCAAGCTATTTTTCTGAGAACTGTGTATAAAAACTCGCTGTATTGTCTTTAAAAGTTGCAAATTTATTTACGTAAGAAGAGTTATCCATATTGCCTGACGGAGTTAATATTTGAAACGAAATTGACTTTGAAACACTTGAACATTTTCCAAAAAACAAATACGTAAAATGACAAAATTTGGGCAGTTTTTAAGTGCAATCAAAACGACGTAAAACTTGAAAAATAAAATATCATTTGTGTTGCCGATTCCTATAAGCAATGCTTACCGTAAAGGGGTGTTTAGTTTGCTATATCATTTATATACCAAAGAGAGAAATCGTTCGTAATTGAATTGAACTTATTTCAAGTAAATTGCATGAATTTTAAATAATTTCTGAATACTACTAAAGGACCTAAAGTGGGGGACTCAGTAAAGTTCAATGCCAAATACATGTGACAACCTAAAATTTAAGTATAATTAAATTGGTTACATGTCAACAATGTTAAATCTTTTTGTAGCCTATTAATTTTTTTTTTATTTTACGTTTTGTTTTTCATATTTATTTCTCCCGACAACAACCCCAAAATCCCGACATTTTCAAATTTTGTCCAGATATTTTGGCCTTCCGATCTGGCAACCCTAGTTACAGTCAGTAGCCGCTTTCCAACAGATAGACTGTATGTTGGTTTGTCACTTCATTATTATAAAAAAAAATACATTGCGACAACCTGCGGCAATCTACAAATCAGCAGCCTAAATCTTTATTCAAATGTTAATCTCGCTTGTGGTTTAACTGTAATGTAATTGTAGCACGCTACGTTGATTATGCTTACGTAATATGAGAGTCAATGTCATTCTAACACAAGTAGAAATAGGGGCGTTTTTTTTCTATATGAATTATAAATAAGACTTATTGTAAGTACCTAACTCTTATGTTTTATTTATCACTGGTTAGGAAAATATCTCTGTCCTGGGAAAAACCAGCAAGAAACCCGGTAGAACATTAAAATAACAGTTCACAACCATATATGTTACACACTAATAATTTACAAGTTTAAACACACAAAACAAATTAGAAATAGCTTGGTAGCGATCGCCCATAAATACCTTAAACTTATTATAATAACCCTTTTATACATTCTTAGTTTACTAAAGTTTTTAAATTTACTGGAAGTCAGATTTGTGTATTTTCTGGGTCTTTGCTATTAAAGCGTTTATATACGGTGGACCCCTGGTAATCCGGCCCCTGTCTGAAACAGAAACAGAAACAGAAACTTTTTTATTCAATATAGATTATAAATAATGCTTATTGAAAGTCACTCCTTTGTATAATTACCACTGGTTCGAAAAAAAAACCTCTGTCCTGGGAAGAACCAGCAAGAAACCCAGCGGGACTTTTTTTTTAAATAACAGCTTACAATCATGTATGTTACACAAATTAACAACACAACAAATTAGAAATAGCTTGGTAGCGATCACCTCATTTCCAGGGGTTATTATCATCTATAAATTCTTTAATACTATAATAACCCTTTTTATACAAACTTAGTTTAATAAAGTTTTTGAACTTTGAGCTGGTCAAATTTTGTATATTTTCTGGAATTTTTTTGTAAAAGCGTATACATCGCCCCAAAAATGAATTACTGACTCGATGGAGTCGAGTAACCGGTACTACTAGCTTGTGTCTGTTCCTAGTATTTACAGAATGAATACCACTTATTTTTGTAAAACTACTTTTATTTTTGTGTACGTACATTACATTTTCATAAATGTATTGAGAGGCCAAAGTTAATACATTATTTTCCTTAAATTTTTGTCGCAGCGACTCTTTAGGCTTTAAATCATAAATTGCTCTTATGGCTCTCTTCTGTAAAACAAATATAATTTCAGTGTCAGCTGCGTGTCCCCATAGCAAAATACCATACGACATTATGCTATGGAAATAGCTAAAGTAAACTAGTCTAGCTGTTTCAACACTAGTTAGACTTCTAATCCTTTTTACGGCATATGCTGCAGAACTAAGTCTGCTTGCTAGTTTTGATATATGGGGGCTCCATTGAAGCTTCGCGTCTAGTGTGATTCCAAGAAAAATGGTGGTATCTACAAGACTCAGTTTCTCCCCATTTAAAATTACATTAGTATTTAATTGTTTGACATTTGGAGTCATAAATTTTATACATTTCGTTTTAGTGCCATTTAAATGCAAATTATTAACATTGAACCAATTTACTAATTTAGATATAGCATTATTTACTTCGTCATATTTTAGCAATTGTCGACTTAATTTGAAAATTAAAGAAGTGTCATCTGCAAATAATACTATATCATGGTTATCTCCTACTATGTAAGGTAAGTCATTAATGTATACAAGAAACAGAAAAGGGCCTAGAATTGAGGCTTGAGGCACGCCCATCTGTACCATCGACCCGGAAGAACTCATACTGTTAATGACAACTTTTTGCGTTCTCTTACTTAAATAAGAAATAATTAATTTAAAAGCATCACTTCTTACACCGTAGTGTTGAAGTTTCCTGATTAATGTTTCATGGTGAACACAATCGAAGGCTTTGGATAGGTCACAAAATATACCCAAAGCATCCTGTGAATTCTCCCATGCATTAAATATATATTTAATCAGCTCAACACCGGCATCAGTTGTCGAGCGACCTCTTGTGAAACCAAATTGATTTTTATGAAGTAAATTATTTATATTAAAGAAATTTAACATTTGATCAAGAATAATTTTTTCAAAAATCTTACTAAGTGTTGGTAGTACAGAAATAGGTCTAAAATTAGCGGGGTCTGATGTACTACCAGATTTAAATAAAGGTATTACTTTACTATACTTCATTAAATCAGGAAACACACCAGATTCGGTACTAGTATTAAAAATAGACATCAATAGTTTTAAAATATTTTACAATATCTTTTGATGATACTTTATGAAATGTAAAATTCTTTGTACACGCATTTACATTTTGTTTAAGTAATGATTCGGCGACCGCAGGAGAAGAATTCAGTGACTTAGTGGTTTATATCGGAATATCATTAAAATATTTCTCAAAAACCATTGCAACGTCCTGATCTGATTCGGTTAATTTGTTATTAACACTTAACTGGTAGTTTGAATTGCGAGAGTTAATCTTACCAGTTTCGCTATTAATTATACTCCATGTCATTTTAATTTTATTAGAAGCCGTCTTAATTTTGTTGCTCAAATGCAAAGACTTGGCTGTGGAGCACACTCTTTTAAATATTTTTGAATATTTTTTTACATATTCCCTAAATTCGACGCTATGATTATATGACCATATGTCTAATGTCTAATCCGGCACCCCCTGTAATCCGACATGGTCTATTATTTATTTTTAGATATTTTTTGACAATCTTCGCAAACGCATGATTGAACAAGTTATAACTTGATTCATAATTTTTGATTATTTTAGTATGTACATTTGTATGTGCACAATTATTTCCTAATGTAAAATTATTGCATATTTTTTCTAAGTTCTATAGCATTAATGACGTTAATTTTATAATAAAATGTAAGCTACCTATTGTGTTGTTTAATTTACTAAATTTGAAGTATACAATGAAGTATAATTTGTACTTCAGAGTACATATATAACATATAGAATCTTATCATTCGATCTGGAATTTGTCGGATTACAAGGTACTCGTTTATAAAAAATTCCGGACTATAGGGGAGTAGGCAGTACTCTATAATCCGACAAATTCGATAGGCCGACACTGCCCTGCAAAATGTTTGTTGGATTACCGGGGGTCCACTGTATCGCCCCAGAAATGAATGAGGGCATCCACGACTTTTTCTGCCACCAGGGCGGTGCCACTAGAAAGTGAGGTATATTTGACAGATTTCTCAGTAGCTTTTCCGTGATGCGCGCACAACTGCAAGCCTCCATCATTTTATTTAATATTTAACACCAAGGTTTTGGTAACGTTATGTTTCATTTGCGTTAAGCACATATCAAACACTAAGCATTCATTTCTTAGAGTTTGGTATGTGTGTAGTGTACAACCAAGTGATCATTCAAGTATTACTTCGTCTTACGGCATCGGGTAATTTGGGTCGATCATTCAAATGCATCATTTCAAGTTTCAGTACTCTGTGATCTGTGAGACCAGCTAGATTATATTAGTCGTCGGACATTACTATACTCTTTGATCGTAGGTCCTGTCAATCGTTTGATGAAGAGTTTGGGCGGGAACTTGACCGGCGGCGGTTTGCTGCTCCTGTATTATTGTTTAAATAATGATTTGAAGTTGATTTTGATATGTAAAAATGGTGCGATTTTGTGTTTTAAGTGTCTGCGCATGTGAACTATTAGTGGAAACTGTGAAACAAGTAATCTGATGGTGATGTGATTCTCAAGATAAGGTGTCTGTCTGATTAGATGCCTCGAGTCAGCTGTCTGCTGGCTCAAGCTGCCGTCAAAATCTACCAAGGGCTGTATAATGTGACGCATCAACATATTGTGAAGAAACGTACTATGAAGGACAATTATACATAGTAACTTCAGGCTCAGGAGGGCTAGAACCCAGAGCCGTAAAGCCAGTTATTAAAAAAAATCAATCGTTTGATCCGGAACGTTCAAAAAATGTAATTGCAATCATCAATACTTTCATGCGATACGGATCAAATGAACGAATTATTCACTATTGACACATATTGTCTAGTTTTGGCTAAGGACCCAAATCTGAAACACGACATATGTATATACAAATGTATCAAAAGAACCTAAATTAATAAAAATATAGTGAATTAATCTGATGGTTTCGTGGCGCAGTGGCTTATTATTAAGTTCCAGCGTTGAGGGCTGAGGGTTCGAAACCCAAACCAAATCCAAACGTCCTAGAGTCGTCCGTAGAAAGGGAAAGAAATCGGTGGGCTATGCGAGTGGTATCGAGGGGCACCGAGCACATTTGACACAGGTTTCCAGTCGCTTCAGATGACCAGCAAACTGAATGGGATTACTCCATTATTGTAATTATTATTATTTGTGTCTAACATTTCTTAATTTATTTATTTTCTTTTTCTTAGCTCGATATTTTTTATAGGATAAGGGTGACGAACGGTAAGGTAACGGTAAGGTGATAAACGAGCACACAGTCCGCCTGATGGTAGATAAGTGGTTGCTGTGGCTCCTAGACATCTACATTTATCCTCGATTACGAATCAAAATTCAGATGCGTTGTCACCCGTGAGGACTAAAATGGAATGCCTCGTTTCCAGTATTAAGCAGCTATTTCTCAGCTGCTCTACCACGTATAATATACCACGATATAATATACACACGTATATACTTGAGTTCCTGGAAACTAGAAAATTTAAATTTCGTAGACAAATCTCTACATGATTATAAATTTACATTTTCATATTATAAAACAAAGTCGCTTCCCGCCGTCTGTACGCTTAGATCATTTAAACTACACAATCGATTTTGATGCCGTTTTCATCAGTATACAGAATGGCTCAAGGAAAAGGTTTGTATGTGTAATACATGCATATTATGTATTATATATTTCTTCTGTCCGTGTGTATGTGACTGAACTCCTAAACGACTGGACCAATTATGGTGAAATTTTGAGATTGAATTTTTTTGAATAAATTTTTTAGAGAATGGTTTAGATTCACAATTGTACCCGGTAGGTGGCGTTGTTGTCGAGATATAGAAATCATCGTGTGAAGACGGGGCGGGGTACTGGCAACTTTACAATGTGCTTTGTGAACAAGTTATACAAGTATTAACGCATACACGTGTGTGTATACTGCGCATTAAATAGAAGCAAATTATTAGTGACGTGCTGTCTGGTTAATGTTTTTATTTTATCGATAATTTTATTTTTATAGATAACTTGCGATCCGCACAGGCTTAGCACTGGTGATTTCTGGATCTCGAAAATAGCGCCACCTACCGGCTCCAATTGTGAATCTAAACCATTGGGACACAAAAGGGACTCGAACACTCACAAAAATATAATTAAAATCGGTCCAGCCTTTTTTTTACGTGGTAGAGCCATGCTGCAGCTATATTAGTAGTATAGTTGTAGCACGAATGGGTCGGCTCGACCGGAGAAGGACCACGCTCTCACAGAATACCAGTGTAAAATAGCTTTTTAACACTGCTGTGTTTCGTATGGTGATTGTAGAGAACGGAGACCCTTTTTACTGGAAAAGAGGCATTCCATCTTAGTCCTCACGGATGACAACGCATCTGCATTTTGATTCGCAAGCGAGGATAGATGTAGATGTCTATGGGCCACAGCAACCACTTACCATCAGGTGGACTATGTGCTCATTTTTCACCCAATCCTTTAAAAAAAATTTTTGCTATGGGATAATGCGGATGATTTAGAAACTATTTGTTTTTTGCAGAAGAAGACCATAAGAGATATTTACTACCTAAAACCATAAGAATATCACGAAGAATATTTTACAAAAATAAATATATTAACTTTGGCCTCTCAGTATATTTACGAAAATTTAATGTATGTCCACAAAAAAAAGACTAGTTTTAATAAAAAAGCAATGTAAACACCAGGAACAAACAAAAACTAGTGATAACAGTTTCTTGACTCCACACAGTCAGTATTCATGAGTCAATATATACGATATTATAACAAAGTCCAAGAAAATATAGTAAAAGGTAAAACTATTACCAAGTGTAATTTAAAAAAAAAACTGTATAAAAGGGTTATTATCGTATAAAATGAATACAAGATTGATAATAACACTTGGGAATGAGGTGGTCGCTTTCAATCTGTTTCCTAAATAAGTTTTACCTTAGGGAACACAACATTGAATCCCAAGCTCCGTCTCATGCTAAAACTTTTAATTTTACAACACTGGATATGACTTTGATACCTTAAAAGTGTGCTCGAATATACGACAATCATTCATTCATCCATTATCCAGTACAATCTATAAAAGTAAACTGTATATAGGCTTCCCCAATAGATTGTCTATTAGGGGGGATTTTACCATTCTTGTTAGTACTAACTTTTATTAATTTTGTCACTTTTTAGGGTTCCGTACCCGACAAGTTACCAACGGGACCCTATTACTAAGCCTCCGCTGTCCGTCCGTCCGTCCGTCCGTCTGTCCGTCCGTCCGTCCGTCTGTCTGTCAGCGGGCTGTATCTCATGATCCGTAATAGCTAGGCAGTTGAAATTTAAAGAAAATAAATAAAAGACTAGGAGGCCCCCTACTAGAAACATGTATTACGATGGTACGGAACCCTTAATGCGTGAGTCCGACTCGCACTTGACCGGTTGTTCATTATTTTAATTTTTAGTGTATTATTCTAATGCTTGTTTTTATGTTCCCCATGATTTTTTTTTTCTTTCTATTAAGCCATTATTATCGAAAGCATACTGCAACAGTATTAATAATACCCTATTTCCTCTCCAAGCATCTTGCTGTAAATAAGCAGTCAGTATATCGAATTTGCGAATATCGATATCTATTTGATATATTTACATCATTAGTGCGTGTACTTAGTCCCTACAAATTGGAGAGGCTTTGCGTCTGAGATGCGTCCATACTTAATAGGATAGTAATGTTAAGGGGGAACCACACGATGCGATACAATTTGCATTCGATTTATTAATTTTGTACGTGGATTGAGTAAGATAGCAGCATGTTACTGTGTTTCGTATGGTAAGTACAAGTACCGGAGACCGTTATTCTTAATAGAAGACACCATCAAGTGGGCTACTGTATGCTTGTATCTGGTATCGTATATAGTTATTTAACGGTGAGAAATTACTGTGAGAGATTAGATAGATTAAGGTGAGAGATTACTGAGAAAACTGTAGGAAACTACGGGAGGCAATTGGTCAAGCTACAACTGAACAGCATCAGGTCGCTCGGGCAAATAATGCGCGGCTGGCCCTAACTTTATCATGAGGCAGAGGTAGAAGAGACTTCTCCTCTCCTACGCATGCGGACTACACCGCTTGCCCCACTTCTCCGCGGCTTCGGCTTTCGATTTCGGGGACTTTGTATTAAATAAAGATATCGCAATATTTTTTTTGATAAGGGCCAAGTGTCTAAGAAATAAAATTTAGAAAACCTAATTGAAATCTATGCAGTAGTTTTTCCGTGATGCGCGCAAAGCTGCAAATCTCTATCAATTTATTTATATAGATAAGTAAATAACACGACTTCTAAATACGTGGGCAGAATAGGCAAATATGTATATCGAATTTTAAAACATAAATGGCCGGCAACGCATCTGCGATTCCACTGGTGTTGCAGTTGTTCATGGGTGGCGTTCAACACTTACCAACAGGTGAGCCACTCGTTTGTCTCCTCTTCTATAAAATAAAATCATTTTTTTCTGGCAGATTAAGGAAGAAAAAATACTTTGTTGGTAATTATATTAACCATTGGGAATTCTTTGGTAAATACGCTACACAACAAGTGGTAAAATTAAAAATTTTGTACAACCGACTTCAATATAAATTATTAAGGATAACTCAAAAAGCTATTGGTCAGGCCTTGATCAAATTTATATGGGACCACATGAGAAGCAACAGATTTCAAATAAAAAAGAATCATCAAAATCGGTTTACGATTCGAATGAGGGCTAATAATTTTCTGCTCACCAGATGTCGCTAGTTGACACTGAGGTAAAGTTTTTTGTTACTCAATGTAATTTAATTAAAAAGTAAATTTTTAAATAAAACTTTGTCATTTTCTAGAGTATTAATACACAAAACAATTCCTCAATGGTTTGCTCTTTAATTTCTTGAACATTTTTAACTTTTTTAAAAACAATTTACTTATACGAATATCTGTGGCTTGGTTTGTTTTATTTTTAATCTAATTAATATAAAATATAGCTAATAATACAGAAATAAACATTAACCTTTACATTTTCCGAACTAATTGACTTCCCCGCTATGAAATCTGTCAAATATAATACATCACTTTTAAGTGGCGCCGCCCTGGTGGCAGAAAAAGTTGTGGATACTTCTCCTTTTTGAAGTTGATAGAATAGAAGAATCACAACTGATAGCGAATCGAAACTTAATATGTACGAGCATTCCTTATTTCCTACCTATAAATAGAATCAATAAATTAGAATGGCAGTGAGGTTAAAGTTTGCAAAGTTGTTTAAAACTACTTTTTGTATTAGCATCCAGTTCATTCAAAGCGCAATGGATAAGCTTGATAAAACAACAGGTTTTTGTAAAGAGGGTCGACGGACTGTTCATGGCAATAAAACAAAATTGATGACTGAAACAGTTATCCAAAGCGTATGTGATCAATGATTATGTTAACTACATTATGTTGACTACATTTTCATGAAATCGTATCGTGAATTGTATTCATTGATAACCGCGATATATATCGTAGTGTGTGAGTGCCACTTAACTACACGCGAAATCGAGTAGCTCCGCTTCGCTCAATCTGACCTCAGTCAATGCCCGGCTCGCGTTAAGATCTTACGTGTATAGTTGAACTGTTTTAAAGAGAGTGTTCAATTACTCGTAACTCAAGGTCGACCATTGTTGGGTGTATTCAAAAAGGCATAAAATAAAGGTAAGGTTTTTTTTTCTGCACACATCTCGAGCGTTCCTTGTTGCTTTGTGTGAATTTCTTTCAATTATGTACCTATACAACATATTTTTTTTTACTGAATGCATTTTGTTACAATTTAATGTGTGCAAATATATGCTAACATACGAAAGTGTTTCAGCAGTATGTTTTACTAGCTGAACCCGCTAACTTTCACCATGGGGGGGGGGGGGGGGGATATTTGTCATAGTTGCCACGCTTGGCGAGCGAGTTGGCAACCGCAGTTTTTTAATTATAATATTGCTGTTATCAGGAAGATGCTGCTGCCCATCTCCCGCCTGTTTCCCTTTGTCGCCTTTTACGACACCCACGGGAAGATATGGGGTAGTGGATATTCTTACACCGTCGCTATACGCCACTAAAAGCATGTAAATCTATCCTAAATAAAATGATAGAGGTTTGCAGTTGTGCGCTCATCACGGAAAAACTACGGGTTAGATTTCAATTATGTTTTCTAAGTTTTATTTCTTAGATATTTGGTCTTTATCTAAAAAAAATATTGCGATATATTTATTTAATATAAATTTATTAAAGTTTTAAAAAACAACGATTTTTGTACGGGGTTTTTCACACGGTCAACTGTCGCTTGCTCTCGCGTTACTAACCCGGATAATTTATATATTTTAGCTACAAACGGAGCAACGAATAACATTGTTTACAAAGAAATTTTTATGTAATTTCCTTCGCACATAAGAAAACTTTGTTAATATATCAGGCAAACTTGATCAAGTATCACATATTTGATAATAAATGCGTGTATTGTAAAAAAGTAAAAAAAAAAGAAATTCAAAGTAAATTCAAAACATTAAGGCTGATTTACACGGGGTTAGTAACTGGCGCCAGTGGTGGCGCCGAGGACTGTTTACACGCAGTCAGCAGTCGTGGGAAGTAGTTATTGAAGTCAGTGGGATAAATGAATTCTCGAAAACGGCAGAATTTACAACGATAGAAATATTTATTGAGTAAAAAGTTCCTATCTGCTGTTGAAAGAGTTGATGGAAATGTTAGAAGAAGAGATATTTAATAATTTATAATTAAAAATTTTGTACAGCCGACTTCAATATAAGTTATTAAGAATAACTCAAAAACTATTGGTCTGACCTTGATCAAATTCAACATGGGACCACACGTGAAGTACCAGCTTTCAAATAAAAAAAGAATCATCGAAATCGGTTCACCCAGTATTGAGTACCGGCTCCTTTTTGGAAGTCGGTAGAAAATGAATAGACGACAGAAAAGAAACTGGTAGGTTCTGCATTGTTGTTGACGTCAAGTCACCTTATAATGCAGTGCCAGCGACTGACCAGTGACCAAGCACTAACTTGGTCGTTTAGAAACGGTTAATACCACTGGCGCGGGTGGCGGGGGGAGTGGAATGACTTCAAAATATTCAAGCAGGAATATTGAAGTCGGCACTGGCGCGAAAGTGCCGTACTGACTCCAAATCAATTTACATTATACCAGTAGCGGGTCAGCACTGACTTGCCTCGAATTTGGACCCAGTTACCGTCCCTGTGCAAATCAGCCATTACATTCAAACGCTTGTTTAAAACTATTATAAACGTCAAAATCTACATCGGTTCGCATAACAAGACCTTTGATAAGGAACGGCGAGAAATTTGTTTACAATAATTACAACTTGTGAAACGATGTCAAAGATCAATAAATATTTTTAAAAGAAAGACTTAAAGTCATTATTCTAACCATAGACTTGGAATATATGCATTTCACGGATTTAGAGCTGACCCATTCGTACTACAACCATAATATAGCTGCAGTATGGCTCTACCACGTTTAATTTCTTTGTGAATTTCGAATGATAACAACCACGTAATACTTTAATAATGGTGTTAATAAAATATAAACAAGCTACTTCACCTTTAGATTGTCTTTCATTTTTTACAGTTAAAAGTAAATGTAAAAATACTTATCAGATCTACATTTATCCTGGATTAAGAATCAAAACGCAGATGCGTTGTCAGCCGTGAGGACTAAGACGGAATGCCTCGTTTCCAGTAAAAAGGCTGTACGGTTCTTTGTGCTCACCATACGAAACACAAAAGCATTGAGCTGTTATTTCACGCTGGTATTATGTGGGAGCGTGGTCCTTCCCCGGTCAAGCCGCCACATTCATGCTACAACCATAACTTCAACGTGGCTCCACCTCTCTTATATATCGCTTGCGATAACCATTTTTGTATATTTAAATAAAACTAGTTTTACAGATTTTATCGCTTATATTAATTTATTTTACATTCCCGACGTTTCGAGTACTTTACAGCACCCATGGTCACGGGGGGGACTGAGGTGTATGACGTCCCAATGTCGCAGTTAACCACGGCTACCTACAGATTAAAAATTATTAATTTTTGTTCCGATCTACGCAGTATGAACTTACAGTATCTTGAAGTCTTGCAGTTGTATGCTTGGGTTGGGATTTAATTTTTTAATTATAGGATCCCAAGCAGATGGTAGCACCCAGTCATCTTCTCTATTGAAATTAGGATGTTTTTTGATTTCAATAGCCTCGCGAATCATCCTCGGAAGGAATATGTGTTCTTTAGCGAGGATTTGTGGTCTATCAAATGTAATGTAGTGACGGGGGCGATCCTGTACGTGTTCACAGACTGCAGACTTCCTTGGGCGTCGATACTTTACATTAGCTATGTGTAAATAAGTTAATATACGCGATAAAATCCGTAAAACTAGTTTTACGGATTTTATCGCGTATAATACGTTAAGTTAAGTTTTACGGATTTTATCGCGTATAATACGTTAAGTTAAGTTTTACGGATTTTATCGAGTATAATACGTTAAGTTAAGTTTTACGGATTTTATCGAGTATAATACGTTAAGTTAAGTTTTATGGATTTTATCGAGTAAAATACGTTAAGTTAAGTTTTACGGATTTTATCGAGTATAATACGTTAAGTTAAGTTTTACGGATTTTTATTTAAATGTGTAGTGTTCGCGTAAATATGAGAAATCAGAATCATATCTTTTTTTATAGTTTTTCTTTAATTAACTTCTGAAGAACATTTTCTGAACATTTTGTTGTAATAGCATACGTTAAAAATTATACATCACCATCAAAATCCATGAAATTATAAGATGAAACATAGAAAAAGGAGTATCATATAATTATATAGTAAAGTGGTGACCCTGACGTGATCTGAATACACAACCTTCTGATGACGTACACTACAACACTACACAAACATTAAACACAAACGCATCCGCATCATCTCAATGTTTTGATTTTTTTTATAGGATAAGGGTGACACACGAGCACACAGTCCACCTTATGGTAAGTGGTTGCTGTGGCCCATAGACATCTACATCTATTCTCTATTACAAATCAAAATGTAGATGCGTTGTCACCCGTGAGGACTAAGATGAAATGCCTCATTTCCAGTAAAAAGGGTCTCCGGTTCTCCACACTCACCATACGAAACAAAACAACATTAAGCTGCCATTTTACACTGGTGTTTTGTGAGAACGTGGTTCTTCCCAGATTGAGTCGACTCATTCGTGATGAATATTATGAAAAAAATAAAATGCCTCCGCCCTAAATAAAACAATTTACAACGTCAAAAACATAACTTGTAAAAAAAACCAAGTCTCGCAACTCAATTCTTCTACCGTAAAAAGTTGTGAGATCCATGTAATACCAAGTCGGTTAATTTATTCAGTCCCTACTTTAGGGTCCTTCTGTCTCTAGTTATTACGTAATTAGCTAACCTAACAACATCTTACAGTGACCATATCATTATTAAAAATCTTTTAGTATGTTTTAAATAAATAGATTGACTTGGCCATGAAAGAATGAAAACACAATGTATCTCACAAGTAATACATATTATATTAAATTAGATTGTTTTGTTTAGTTTAATTCAGGCCTCTAGTTTTATCCACAACGAAGTTATAGGGTTTCGGAAATGGCCTGAACTGCCTCGAGAAAAGGATGGTCCGGCCGTGCCGCTTTTTTGCTCGACTTGGCGGGGCACTGCCGTGCCCGCAGATAATGTATTATGTTATACAACTGTGTTGTGTGTATGTGTGTATTTAATAATATACATATATATGTATATATCATATTTACATATTGTACGAGCGATATGCCCCGGTTTCGCACGGGTAATTTCTGGATATCAACAACAGTGCCACCTACCGACTCTAATCGTGAATCCAAACCATTTAGGGACCCATTCAAATACATACAAAAATAATATTCTGGCCAAGTTACCTATAAGAGCTATAGTTTGAAAATGAGATTTTTTTAAATTAAAGCCCCGCAACCTCCCTTGCGGGTGGATTCTCGTAAAATCCGTTCTTAGCTGACCTCTACTCGGCAAAAGGAATATTCCTACCAAATGTCAAATCTCTAGGCCTTATGGTTACAGAGATATCGTGATGAGTCAGTACATAGGTGAAAATCTTACATATCTTTATATATAAAAATTACGTGTCACGTAGTTTGTCCGCGATGGACTCCTAAACTACTGAACTCATTTCAATGAAATTTTGCACACTGTGTGCATTTTGGTCCAACTTGAGAGATAGGATAGTTTTTATACCGATAAATCACCCTCAGTATTTTTTTATTGCGAATTTAAGGATTTTTATAGGAAGGGTCGTTGGAAAGGACAGAACAACGTATATATATACACAGTCAGGTCATAAGTATTGTCACACAGTAAAAACTTTTCTTTTAGAATGCTGGCCACAAAAAAGTTTATTGAATTCGAATTTCGAATTGTTCATGAAAATCAAACTGTATACTTTTTAGAATTTTACTCATTTTTAAATATGGAGTGGACGCTTAAAGAAGACCGTGTTGCAGTTATTGCGTTGCATCCACGGGCGTAGCTACCGCCGTATCAGCCGTATCAATGATACGGGGCCCCCGGGCTACAGGGGCCCCGAACGTGTGTAACCAAAATTCCAAGGACTTCTACGGGACAGGAAAGGCTCATCACTATTATCTATAGAAGCAAAGAATTAAAAAAAAAACTGAAACGTCTTCAGCTATGAATGCCGCCGAATCGTCTTCAGCTACGTTAGTATTGAAGTATTAATTGTAAGTAATAACTTATAATCAATATATAATAATTTTAATTCAATTCAAGTGTTTTTGTTCCTTTTATGAAATCTTTACTCTTCATTTATTTATTTATTCGTATGGCATTCTTGCAATCGTTCACAATAAATTAAAATTAACATCAAAATTATAAAGTTATTCTATCTTTTAATTGCTGAATCCATGGGACAGCGTCGTATTCGAGAGAGAACAGGTTAGTTGGGCAGCCGTGGTACCTTGTGAGTGGGCAGTCTCTAGCTATATGCTCAACATCCTGGACAGCAGCTCCACACTCACACCCCGGTGATTCCCTCTACTCTCACATGGACATGAAAGCATTGCTTCGCCCGCATCCGGTTCGTACTCTATTCAGTTGGGACCAATCCCTTCTTGGGAGCGCAAAACTAGCAGGTTTAAGTGTAGGGTTGATGGTAACTCCCATGCTATCAGGGAGTTTTGCGTTCCATTCCTGCAACCACTCAGCAGATGTGTTAAATCCGCTGGACACGAGTTCACATGCAGTCTGGTATGGTGGGTTACGTGACTTCAGACGGTGGAGTGGCGGATAAGTTAACTCCGCGTGAGCTGGTAGGTTGGGATTTCCGTAGATTTTCTGGGACTCTCGTAGTAGTATTTGTTGTCTTCTCAAATGGGGTGGACTTATATGCCACTGCATGGGGGTACATTTTAAGGTTCCAGATATGCATCTCATGGTCTGGTTCAGCTGGGTGTCCACATGCAGCACATGTGCACTATTTGACCATACTGGTGCACAGTACTCTGCTGTTGAGTACACCAAACTGAGACCGGTTGTACGCAGCACATCAGCGCTGGCCCCCCAAGTGGTGCCTGCTAGCCTGTGCAAGATGTTGTTTCTGGTCTGGAGCTTTTTAAATAATTTATCCATGTGCGGAGCATACGTGAGACTTCAATCGAGAGTCACGCCCAAGTATCTCGGAGTGGGGTTGTAGTGCAACATGGCTCCAGCAAACTCAATGTGGGCTCGTATTTTGCCATTTGGTTAGCCAAGTGAAACGCAGTTACTTCGGTTTTGGCAGTGTTTGATACTAAAGTATTTGTTTCCTGAAGTATTTGTCTAGTATGCTTAAGTCCTTGTTAAGGATACCTTCGGATGGGTTGAAGGTTTCGTGTTGGGAAGCTAGTGCTGTGTCATAAGCATACATAAATTTACGACTCTACGTTTCAGGTTAATCATGTAAGTAAAGATTGAAGAGCAGCGGAGGCAAAACTGAATCCTGTGGTAATCCGTTGTTCAGCTTTTTGGTACGAATTTCACTGTCGCCAAGGAAAACCATGAACTCACGGTTCCTAAGCAAGCTATTTAACAGCCCCACCATTTTTCTGCATGGTACCGCTTTCATGAGCTTATAGACCAATCCTTGCCGCCAAACTTTGTTGTATGCCGCTGACAGGTCTATTAAAACAGCAACCGTCTTTAGTTTCTTTTGAAACCCTGCTTCAATGTGGGTTGTGAGGGACAACACCTGTCGGTACAGTTGCGGCCACAACGGAAGCCAGCTTGTTCCACTGGAACCACCTTATCAATGAGAGGCATAATGCGGTTGCAGATTAGTCTCCCCAGAAGTTTGTAGACACAGCTCAGAAGGGCGATAGGACGGTAGCTCTTAGGATTGTCTGCAGGTTTTTGGGGTTTCAGAATAGCAATAATCTTCGATCTATTGAAGTCGCGAGGCAATTTGTTACGTAATAGGATATCTGAGAACTTTTTCAGCCATTTCCTGCATTTCGGGCCCAGGTGCTTTAGAAACTCATTGTAGACTCCATCGAAACCAGCAGCTTTATTAGGGGGCAATAGTTTCAAGGCGCGATCGGTTTCATCTTGGGAGAATTCTCGTGACAGCTGGTAGTCAATTGGTAGCGACGCCTTAAGCTGTTCAGCGCACTGTCGTGTCGCCCGGGTATCATCTTTCCTGCCTTTAACTCGGGACACCTCAACTATTCTGTTTGCAATCGCGTTGGCTAGTGGAGCAGATCGGCCACGGGAGTTTGTTCCAGTCTTGCCTGCCAACTCATTGAGCACCCTCCAAGCTTTCTTACTGGAAGTTTTAAAATCCATTAACTCTAAGGTATCGAGCCACCTATTTCGACGCCTTTCGTCGAGAGATTTCAGAAGGTCATCACCTATTTCATAGTTACCCGTGCGTGTGTACTCATCAAATAGTTTTCAGTAAGGGATGTACACCTTGCAGTAGCCTCGGAGAATGCTCTTTTTTGCTGTTGCTATGATAAGTTTAGTGAATCTCTTGTAGTTTTCGGCGCAGGGAGTTGTTCATCTGATAGCAGCATCCATGTCAGTGCTGAATTTGGACCAGTCTGCTTTGTGGAGGCCACCGAGGCAAAGGCACGGAGTTTGTTAAGGGGATCTTAATACCAACCTCCACAAGCACCCGTCGATGCTGGTTGTTTGGGAAGTCTGAGAGAATTCTTCGTGTGGTTTGTAATGGGGTTCGATTGATGTCACAGGTAGTAAACGTTATGTCTGGATTATAATCCCGTTTCCATCTTGCTGACCTGAAAGATCCTCTATCTTTGGCATTAAATACCAGGTGTAGGTTGTTGTTCTCCGCCCATTGCACGAGGTGTTCACCATTTGCATCATTTTTGTTATATCGCCAGGTCGGGTGATGACTATTGAAGTCGCCGGCATATAGGCATGGATGTGGGAAAGCGGAGAGGTTGGTAGTCTATGAAGAGTTCGGTGGTTTGTATACGTTTACAATAGTAAAGTTATTGATCTTTATTGCAGAGGCAAATACATCGGGACCCCAAGGCAAGTCTCCGCAGCGACATGTTTAATACCGTCTTTAACAATAAGTGGCCATGTCATATTGCGAGTGGTTAAATGAATGAGCAAGGTACAGTCCCGGGATAGCACCTAGTTTATATAGATCCTGTTCATCTCTAGCGTGAGTTTCTTGTAAAAGGAGTACGTCTATGTCATTTTCTAATAGAAGCTTACTTACTACTTCGCATTTAGCTTGACTAATACTTTCTAAATTAAGTTGGCAGATTCGGGTAATAGATCCAATATCTCTAATCCGGTGGCTTTCCGAGGAGAGCTGATCGCATTGAGGCATTTCAAGTGGGTAATTAAATGCTATAATAATTCTTTGAACGACTGTGATAGTGCTGTGAGGTTGCAGGATTATAGCGGAACAGTACATCAGCCAGTAGTTTGTTGTTCGTTTAGCGCCACCCAGGGGACACGTGCAGGGTGCGGGCGGCAATTCCTGCGGACGTGAACAACTTCATCCCCCTACTCTTCATTAGGGCCCCCCAACAAATTTTGATACAGGGCCCATCTAAGGCACGCTACGCCACTGGTTGCATCGTTGCGGTTACGCGCCAATTCAAATTTTTGACATACTGAAAAATTTGAATATAACCAAAAGATTCGTTTATCGTACCATCAAACGATACAATGAAGACTCTAGTGTAGATGACAGGTCAAAAAGTGGTCGCCCTCGGTCTGTTAGGACTCCAGCAGTGATAAAAGCTGTGAAGGCGCGAATTCAAAGAAATCCCAAACGTAAGCAGAAACTGTTGGCCCTTCAGATGGGGTTAAGTAGAACCACGGTGAAAAGGGTGTTAAATGAAGACTTAGGGCTTCGGGCATATTGGAGAAAAACAGGACATCGTTTGAAAGCTCGTCTAATGGACCTGAGACTGAAGAGATGCCGCGCTTTGTTGAAGCGGTACGTGGGAAAAAATATCGGGAAATTCTTTTTTCGGATGAAAAATTTTTACCGTAGAAGAGAGCTACAACAAACAAAATAATAAGGTGTACGCATACAGTAGTGAAGAAGCGAGCAACCGTATTCCGCGTGTCCAACGAGGTCATTTTCCATCCTCGCTCAGGGTATGGTTGGGAGTTTCTTATTGGGGCTTAACAGAGGTACATTTTTGTGAGAAAGGTGTCAAAACGAATGCAGTTGTGTATTAAAATACAGTCCTGACGAACCTTGTGGAACCTGTTCCTCATACCATGTTCAATAACAGGCACTGGGTATTCCAACAAGATTCGGCGCCAGCTCATAGAGCGAAGAGCACACAAGACTAGCTGGCGGCGCGTGAAATCGACTTCATCCGGCACGAAGACTGTCCTCCAGTCCAGATTTGAATCCGTTAGATTACAAGATATGGCAACACTTGGAGGAAAAGGCGTGCTCAAAGCCTCATCCCAATTTGGAGTCACTCAAGACATCCTTGATTAAGGCAGCCTCCGATATTGACATGGACCTCGTTCGTGCTGCGATAGACGACTGGCCGCGCAGATTGATGGCCTGTATTCAAAATCACGGAGGTCATTTTGAATAAACTTTAGTGTCATAAGAATCTATGTTTTGTTAAGTTCATTTTGGTGTATAAATGGTTACATAATGAATAAACTTGTTTCAATTATTTTATATTAAACATGTGACAGAATTTATGACCTGACTGGGTATATATTTTTTTTTTGATAGATTTAGGTGAAGTAGGAGTTAATAGTTTAACTGTTGTTCTTTTCAAGTTTCTTTATTGTACTTAAATAGCACCTACGAATATCTTTGTTTATTCCATCTTGCTTAGAATGCCGTAAGGCGGCAGTAAATCCGCCCTTTGTAGCCCCTAGTTGAAGGTAGATTGCAAAAAAGGATAAATAAATATATTATATAAACTACACCTTTTGTAATCTGTTGGTATCTTGGCGCCAGGTCAGAGACCACAGTTATATATAACCGAATAGTTTGACCCTCGAAGCTTATCAGGGAAAACCAGGTCCGCGTTATCTGTTAAGACATTGGGTTAACACCCTCTCAACCTCAAGATAAATGCAGTGATGTGTTGAGAGTTGGAGATAGTTTTGAGGAATCCTTCCATCCATTTTATGAGCTCGTAAGCATTCACTGTTTTTTTTATAATATCGGGTGACAAACGAGCACACAGTCCACACGATGGTAAGTGGTTGCTGTGGCCCATAGACATCTACATTTATCCTGAATAACGAACCAAAATGCAGATGCGTTGCCACCCGTGAGGACAAAGATGGAAGGCCTCTTTTCCAGTAAAAAGGGTCTCCGGTTCTGTGCACTCACTATACGAAACACAGCAGCGTTAAGCTGCTATTTTACGCTGGTATTCTGTGAGCGCGTGGTCCTTCCGCGGTCGAGCCGACCCGTTCGTGTTACAACTATACTACTAATATAGCTGCAGCATGGCTCTACCACGTAAAGAACTGTTGGGCTTGGTTCGTGAACTCATGGTATATAACGCCTCTACCTCATTGGTCTACTATTCGTAAACACGATCGCCAATTGCTGGTCCCGGTTTTG
The DNA here is from genome assembly GCA_033319125.1 of Parnassius glacialis. Classification (NCBI taxonomy): domain Eukaryota; kingdom Metazoa; phylum Arthropoda; class Insecta; order Lepidoptera; family Papilionidae; genus Parnassius; species Parnassius glacialis. The sequence continues at coordinate 71,831,512 of JAVANC010000004.1, read as the reverse complement.
AATGCCGGGTCGGGCTAAAATTAGTTATTGGATTTTTCTGTCACAACTTTCTCACTAGCAGCGCGAAATCAGGAAGTTAGTGGTGTTTCACGCTAAAACCTTGGAAAGCAGGTAAAGCTGATCGTGCGCCTGGTCTCTCTCCGGTCGTGTATTACCGTCTCATCGGAATATGAGAGTGAGGCAATAGAGACTGCACCTGCGCTTGCGTACATGGGCTAGTCTCCGCTATGACCGAAATTAGGTGTGGAGTACATTAAAGTAGAACGACTAGAAACGACTAGAAAACTGAAAATATACTACCCTTAATTGAATATGCTATTTTCAAGTTCTACGACCGCATAATGGCGATTTTAGACCATCCACTGCCCATATCAACCCGTGAGTGGTTTAAGAAACGACAGAGAGAATTGAACGAGGAGGTGCGCTGCAGTGTCTTCCTGATAACGAATAGACGGCTCCGTGACGCAGTGGCTTAGCGATAAGTTGCAGAACTGGGGGCCGCGGGTCGAATCCCGCACGAAACAAGTATTTGTATGGCCTACAAAGAATTGTTCCGGGTCTGGATATTTATCCTCGTGCAATTTGTTTTTTTTTAATAGTATAATATAGTAATAATAGCATTACTATGCGATTATTACTGCTATTATTACTAATATTCCCTTTAACCACTTCTAGTAAGCTTAAAATGCTTGTGTTAGAAGTGGTTCACGACAGTAGTTGAATGGTGGATTCGAACCCACGACCTTTCGAGTTCGCGGTCCACGTCCTGCCATTAGGCTACTGACGAATGGAATTAGTGTTTGTAAACTGCCTCCACGATACAGGAGAAAATTCTAGTGTGAGGGTAACGTTTAAATAAACTAAATATAAAAAAACTGCGGTTGGCACCCCCTGCCAAGCGTGCCAACAATAGCAAACATCCTCACTATGAGGCAATCTATAGTGGATATATTTGCCATAGTTGCCAATAAGAGGCCTGTCCAGCTGTGGTGGTCATATCCGTGCATCTATGACAGCCTATAATAATAATAATAATAATAAGGGCAGTGTATGGGGCAATGGAGTACGATCCTTTGTCATCTAGGCGAGCGGATGACGGCTGCGGAGAACCACATAAGGATAAGAAGGGGTATCTTCCAGGGCGATTGTTTGAGTCCAATCTGGTTCTGCCTCTCTCTGAACCCTCTCAGTACCTTACTGGAGGGTTCCGGGAGGGGATTTCAGCTTCGGAAAGGAGGTACAAAAGTGACCCACCTTTTCTATATGGATGATCTCAAGTTATTCGCCTCCAGTCGCTCTCATCTTATGGAATTGCTACATCACTTGTGATTTTAGCAATTCTATTAGAATGGAGCTGGGGACGGATAAGTGTGCGGTCCTCCATGTTGAAAGGGGAAGGGTTGCTAACTCTGAGGGCATAGACTTATCTATGCCCATCAACATAAGGACCCTTTCCGAGGCTGAAACATACCGATACCTGGGTATGTCACAGAACATCGGTGTAGATGAGGCGGGTATGAAACAGTCAGTTTACGATGTGTTTTATGCACGCTTGACCAAAGTGCTTAACAGCCTTTTGTCCGGTGTGAATAAGACGCACGCATATAACGGTTGGATCATGCCTGTTCTCATGTATACCTTTGGCGTGCTCAGGTGGACTCAGACCGAACTGAACGCTCTGGACAGAAAAGTCCGCACTATAATGACGTCCCACAGGATGCATCATCCGAGATCGTCAGTAATGAAGCTGTACTTGCCGCGGAAACATGGTGGGCGCGGCTTTTTAAGCGCGCTTACCATGCATAATCGCGAAGTGTGCAGCCTCCGTAATTACTTTCTGACGAGAGCGGATGATCCATACTATAGGGACGTTATTTTTTGTGATAAAGGACTTACCCCTCTATCCTTAGCCAACGAGCAATGGCAAGACCCGGCAGTACAGAGCATTTCCGACCGGGAGACCGTATGGAAGGAGAAGGAGCTCCACGGGAGGTTCTACAAGGTTCTACATGAGCCTTTCGTGGACACAGTCGCCTGCCTCCACGGGCTACGTTTCGGTGACCTCTTTGGGGAAACCGAGGGTTTTGTCTGTGCGATACAAGATCAGGTTATTAAGACCAACAATTAACGGAGATACATCCTAAAAGATGGCACCGTTGACGTCTCTCGAGCTTGTCGCCATCCCGGTGAATCACTTAGGCATCTCCGGTTGTTCGGCGCTTTCTAACTCTGAGTATTTGCACAGGCACAACTTAGTAGCCAGGATTCTACACCACGAGCTCGCTCTGAAATACGGTCTCGTGGGTCGGAAACTGCTTTATCATAAGCATGCCGGAAGCCGTGCTCGAATATGACCGCGCCAGGCTCTACTGCGACCGGGCCATCATCACAGATAGGACCATTCTTGCGAATTCGCCTGATATTGTGCTGATGGACCGGGCACAGTCAAGGATATTTTTGGTCGACATTACCATTCCTTATGACGAGAACCTCGTGAAAGCCGAAACAGATAAGCTTACTAAATATCTGGACCTGGCTCACGAGGTGACCGCCATGTGGGGTGGATTGCCGGCCGAAATTATTCCTGTGGTCGTTTCTGCGAACGGGTTAATCCCAGTCAGCCTCTCGGGTCATCTGAGGCGACTGGGCCTCCGTGACGGACCGCTCCAAGCTCAAATGCAGAAGGCGGTGCTCCTTGATACCGCCCGAATAGTCCGCCGGTTTCTTTCCCTTTCCCCCTAACCCTCGGCCGTTTGGTCTCCCCTGCCGAGGGCTTCCATCTGGTTGGGTTTTTATTCATTTATGTATTTTTTATGTATTTATTTTATTTTGTTGATATTTATGTATGTTTATCATTTTCATTTACAATTATATATTTATACAACCCAACCAGATGAGAAAACTATATAGACACCCCTAAAATAATAATAATAAATACTTTTATTTCTCAAAAATTAAATATACATGTTTTTGAGACGCCCCAGAGAGTAATTTCTATACTCGTATTGGGGATGCCTCACTGTTCAACCCATTTTACAGTTTTTAAGACTTAAAAGTACTTGCATAATTAATAAAGAAAAATACAATAATTTGAAATTAAAAATTTTGTACAACTGACTTCAATATAAGCGACTTCAATATAGGTTATTTAAGAATTACTCAATAACCATTGGTCCGACCTTGATCAAATTCATATGGGACCACACGAGAACTATCAGCTTTCATATAAAAAAAGAATCATCGAAATCGGTTTGCCTAGTACAAAGTTATGAGGCAACACACATAAAAAAAACACACTCGAATTGAGTACCGTCTCCTTTTTGGAAGTCGGCAGAAAAAGAAAGTTAAGCTAAGCTAAATAAACGTTACTAGTGTGTGTGTGTGTGTGTGTGTGTGTGTGTGTGTGTGTGTGTGTGTGCGTGTGCGTGTGCGTGTGCGTGTGCGTGTGCACGTGCGCGTGCGAGTGCGCGTGCGCGTGTGCGTGTGCGTGTGTGTGTGTGTGTGAATGTGAGAGAGCGAGAGTATATATGTGTATGTAAGTGGACGTTTGTGTGTGTGTATCCCTCTACCAACCCTTAAGACTCCAATCTTGGAATCAGGGTAAGCCATTGTGCAGAGAGGTTGTGTAAGTGTGGGTATGTGTGTGAGCCTAATTTATGATGTATGGAACTTACATAATTGTATCTATGAGTTTCTCCGTTTCATCATAACTTAAATCTGATAAGAAATTAGTTAATATCCTTTTACATTCATATAACTTTTCAGGGTATATATTTAGCTTTCGATTCAAAGTATTAAATGAACAAGCAGACCGTGATGTCAGTTGACGTCGAGCAAAGACAGTACGTACTGCGCGAAATGGTGCAACTTTTTCCATACGACTTTTATTGACGTTAACTTTATTGGGGTCGAAAGGTAGTTTTTGGTGAAGGTGAAGAAGAAATTTCAAAATATATAATTTCCTAACCGATAAGAGTCCACACAATTTATAAAGTTCATGTGTTGAGTATCTACATGGTTTAAAGTACATAACCTTCAAGAGTGACCTTTGACTTCTCTCTAAGTGAAGAAATTTGGTTTTAATTGCACCACCCCACACAGGAATACAGTATGTAAGTATGGACTGTGCAAGGACAATGTAAATTTTGCTTAATAAAGTACTAGACATAACATACCTTAGATTTTTAAAGATCCAAATAAGCTTACGAATCCTGCCAATAATCGCTTCAAGTTGAGTATTCCAGGAGAGCCTTTGATCGACCATAATACCTAGGTATTTAATGCAGCTAACTTTTTCAATACTTGAGCATAAACAACTATTGTTATTGAGACTCGCACAGGTGTGAACCTTGAGCCGAAACTTATCATCCGGTTGAGTTCTCTGATCGAGAGAAAAGCACATGTATTTAGTTTTGTGGCGTTTAAGGTTAGTAGATTAATGTTCAGCCAGTTAGCAATAACTGCTAAGCCCTTTTCAGAGACATTTTGCACTATTTCCCAAGAACTACCGAAGAAAACATCCACCGTCGGCATATGAGAAGATCTGTCCTCCACAGTTTCTTAAGTTACACAATTGATTAACATAAATATTAAGAAAAGAGTTGGGCCGAGGGCAGATCCTTGTGGGACACCATAGGATATACATTCTTCTTGACTTATACTAGTGCCAATTTTAACCATTTGTTTTCTCTCAAGCATGTAGTATTTGAAGAGAGCAAGAGCCGTGCTCCTTATTCCAATGCTCTCTAGCTTAAGAACAAGTCTGGCGACATATATAATAATCCACATACATATTCGTTACGTGGTAGAGCCACGCTGCAGCTATATTATCGTTGTAGCACGAATGGGTCGGCTCGACCTGGGAAGACCCACGCTCTCAGAGAATACCAGCGGAAAAGAGCAGCTTGACGCTGCTTTTACGGTGGTATTCAGATTCTTCAAGAGACGCATTCCATCTTAGTCCTCGCGGATGACAACGCTGCACTTTGATTATTTATTAAAGATAGATGATAGATGATATCTTTATTGATAGATAGATGTCTATGGGTCACAGCAATCATTTACCATCAGGTGGACTGTGTGCTCGTTTGTCACCCATTCCTATAAAAAAAAGTAAAGTACAGTTACAGGCTACATACGTCCCACTGGGGCACAGGCCTTCTCAAACTTCGGAGAGGGTTTTAGGGCAAGGAAATGTCCGCCGCGCTGCCCCAATGCGTGTTGGCGAACTTCACATGTCTTAGAAATATTATTGAAGTAAAAACTTCTTTAGCGGCGTTGTGCACTTTTTTTGTAATGGGTAAAAAATGTTAAACTCGCATCAGGACACGTGACCTGATCGAAAATTCGTAAGACGGACGGAGAATAGACAGCCTTCGCGGCGTAGAAGAGAAAGTACCCCCTCTCTTTCTACGGCGCGGCGAAAATGTATGCCTGCGCCTGCTGTTTCGTTTAAGCGGCGCAGGACGCTTGCGCGAATATTCGAGTGTATGATTTTTCTGAGAGATAAACTTTTTAATGTATTATAAATTGTCATGTTTGTGTACGATAGCGCAATTAATAAAATTGTATTCTACCACATAAATGATAGTACTTTTATAATGATAATTAAAGCAATTCGTGCAAAATTATAACCATTCCAATATATCAAAAATGCACAACGTTAATATTCAAGTTTTCACTTCTGCCGGCACTCCCGGAGTGCAACCCGTCGTTTTTTTTTCTTATTTCTCAGACATGCTGGTGTTTCCTCACGTTGTTTTCCGTCACCGCCGAGCACGTGGTGAATCAGCACTTAAAATTGCAATTAGCATTTCGATTGATGGCGGCGGGGATCGAACCCGGGTCGTTCGCATACCGTGAAACTTACAGCGAGCGCTAACCATCTGAGCTACCTCGGCTCTTATGTCATATAGAAGCCAGTTATTTTAATATAACAGACGGACAATTCAATTTTATTTATATAGATTATCATGAATGTTGATTATTGTGTTTAATCAGTGTTACGTAAGTACCTCATATTACACTTACTTGCAACTTGGTATTCGACACTAGTCAATGAGGGCATCCACGACCTTTTCTGCCACCAGGGCGGCGCCACTCACGAATGGAGTGAAATATTTGATAGATTTCATAGCGGGGGAAGTTAATTTGTGAGAAAAGTGTAGAGATTAATGTTTCTTTCTGAAATGTTAATTATATTTTACACGAGCGATTCGCCCGGCTACACACGGGTGCTTTTTGGATATTGACAAAAGCGCCACCTACCGGGTCCGATTGTGGATCTGTTCCATCCAGCACGGCTAGCACGGGCTGGGGACAAAAAAAATATCCCTCGATTATATCCACTGACAAGAGATAAAATTATCTTGTCCTTCTGCCAAAGCACGGCAACGGGGAGAAGTTTATCCCCGTTCGACATAACGAGTAGACATATATCCCCCGTCCGTAGCATGGAGCTAAATGAAAGATAAAAAAAATGCTTTTTTGACATTTGAAAGGGACAATTTTATCCCTAATATATTTATATAATTATTGTTCATTGGACGTGGGTTTAAGTTCATATTCAAACAAAAAATCTATCTTCTAAGTCTAAGTCTATCTCCCATTTTCTGCCGACTTCCAAAAAGGAGACGGTACTCAATTCGACTGTATGTTTTTTTATGTGTGTTACCTCATAACTTTGTACTGGGTGAACCGATTTCGATGATTCTTTTTTTTATATGAAAACTGATAGTTCTCGTGTGGTCCCATATGAATTTGAGCAAGGTCAGACCAATAGTTTTTGAGTTATGTATTCTTAAATAACTTATATTGAAGTCTGCTGTACAAAATTTTTAATTTTAAATTATATCTACTGTGGATATTATACTCGTATCCACCGGTGAGCCCATGCTCGAAGGGTGGACAAAACTAAGCGAGAGGATAAACATTTTCTCCTTTCCCCGGGGATATAATTGTCTCCTGTCCATGCTAGCCCTGCAGGGATCCCACTATAATTTGAAAATGTGATTTTTTTTAATTAACACCTCTGCAACCCCCCTTGCGGGTGGAATTTCGTAATATCCGTTCTTAGCTGACCTCTACTCGGCGAAAAGAATATTCTTACTAAATTTGAAGTCTCTAGGCCTTATGGTTCCAGAGATATCGTGATGAGGCAATACATAGGTGGAAATCTCTTATACACATTACTACATTACTGCATTTTGATTCGCAATCGAGGATACATGTACATATTGGGGCACAGTACATTTACCATCAGGTTGATTGTGTGCCCGTTTGTCATTGTTATTCTTAAAAAATCTTAATGTTACCTTGAAAACTTTCCGGTTATTCCGTTTATAGTTGGATTTTGTATATTATTTTTCTTCCGATTTTCTCCCTCGGCTGTGTACAGTTATTTATAGAAACGTGATAAAAACTGGCCCAAGATTTGAAGACATTAGCATATCGATTAAAAATATATAGATAAGATACTTCGTATATTTACGCGAACACTACACATTTAAATAAAACTAATTTTACGGATTTTATCGCGTATATTAACTTATTTTACATTCCCGACGTTTCAAGCACTTTACAGCACCCATGGTCACGGGGGGGGGGGGATGTAAAATAAGTTAATATACGCGATAAAATCCGTAAAATTAGTTTTATTTAAAGATACTTCGTGTTGGAAGTTCAAAGCTGAAATTAAAGTGAGTGCTTCACAGGATTACATATTTATTGGAATCTTGGCATTAAACAATTTCAAATTAAAGTTACAAACATCCAATTTTACATTTAGTAAACGTTTTGAAATGCTTGCAAAAAATCGCCGAGTTTTTCGCTAACACATCTATTGTAGTCAATGAATTTAGAACACGTTTGCAAATGTACATTAAAGGAAACTGATTTATCCAGGATATAAAATTACGTCTACTCAATAATTATATTAGTGTTGGTAATTATTTCCTGGGTGTATTATATAATTTCAGCTCGAGTTACACGATTGTTTTCGGTGCCTAGAAGACTGCAATTCAGTGGACGATATGAATGACAAGCTCGTGGAAACTGTCCATGCGGTCGGGGCTAAGTTGTACAAGACCCGTCGCAGAAGAACACAAAAACTCTCCGATCACACTCATTATCTCATGGGTATTACACGGAAAATGAAGCTGCAGTCTTCAACAGATTTGGCAGTATACAGGCAACTGAACAGACAGATCTTCAAGTGCATGCGGCGGGATTTACGCAACTTCAACACAGTTCATATTGAAGAAGCGATCGAAACCAGGGCTTCAAAGTATTCGCCAGAGATCTGTCTGCCAGAAAGAGCCAACTGTAGAAGCTGAAGACCGAATGTGGCAGCATCGTTTCCGGGACATCTGAGACTTTGAATGAGATTGAGAGGTTCTATGGGCAGCTGTACACGTCATCGTTGGAGTCACACGCAAGTAAGTAACGATCCTAGAGTAAGTCTTATTCGAAACTATTTCGATGATATCTCGGACGTCAGTCTGAGCGAGATTAGAATGGCTCTCTAGCATCTTAAAACAGGCAAAGCCCCGGGCGAGGATCTAATTACAGCGGTGCTTCTGAAAGCAGATGGAAAAGCCGTACTTGAAGTCCTTCAGAAGGTGTTTAATTCCGTCCTCCGCGTTGACACTACTCCGGAGGCGTGGAGCAGAATTGCGGTGGTTTTGTTCTTCAAGAAAGGTGACAATGCTCTCTAAAAGAACTACAGACCGATTCCCATTCTGATTCGCGTCTACTTCCTGTTTTCGAGAGTCATTACGAATCATCTCGCACGCAGACTCGACGACTTCCAGCATCCGGAACAAGCCGGTTACCGAAAAGGCTTTAACACCATAGATCATATACATACCCTTCGGCAAATTGTAGAGAAGTCCATAGAGTCCAATCTTCCTTTTTGCCTGACTATACAGACTATGAGAAAACCTTTGATTCCGTCGAAATTTGGGCGGTGCCACAGTCCCTTTAGGGGTGCCAAGTTGACTGTCGGTATATCGAAGTGCTTAAGTATTTGTACAGTAGTGCTATGATGGTCATCCGAGTAGAGAACCAGAGTAAGAAACCTATCCACCCGCAGAGAGATGTAAAACAGGGTGACGTTATATCCCCGAAACTCTTCGCCGCTGCATTGCACGACGTTTTCAAGCTACTGGACTGAAAAGGATACGGTATTAACATCAATGGCAAGTACATCACTCACCTTCGATTTGCCAACGACATAGGCCTTATGGCAGAATCGCTGTAGGACCTAAGCACTATGCTCAATGACCTCAATAGTGCCTCCCAACGGATAGACTTAAGATGAACATGGAGTAACTAAGCTCGAAGTTGTTGATGAGTATTTTTACCTGGGACAAATAGTTTGACTAGGTCAATCAACGGATTCAACTCGGCTGAGCAGCATTCGGGAGATTACGACTCATCTTCACGTCAGGTACACTTCAAAACTTGAAAACTAGATTGTTCAACCAGTGCATGTTGCCAGTGTTGACTTATATGAGACGTGGTTCTTCACTGCTGGCTGTATAAGGAAGCTCAAGGTCCACTGAATGACCTATGAAGATAGATAGTTAGAAGCTCGGGGTTTCTCTGCGTGATAAACTTAGAAATGAGGATATCCGCAGTAGAACCAGAGTAACCGACATAGCCCAACGGATTAGTAAGCTGAAGTGGCAGTGGGCCGGCCATATAGCTTGAAGAACCGACAACCGATGGGGAAGAAAGGTTGTCGAGAGGTAGTTTCGTATCGGTAGGCGAAGTATATAGAGCCCCCCCACTAGGTGTAGTGACGACCTAGTAAGACATGCAGGAAGTCGATGGATGCAGGTGGCACCGCGCTTTGTGGCGTTTCTGGGGTGGACCTATGTTCAGCAGTGGACTTGTGAAGGGCTGTAATGATGATGATAATGATTGCAAAATTTATAAATTACCTAATAATATTATTTAAAACAAGGAAGTTTAATTTGATTTAAATGCAATACGTATGTGATATGATTTTTATTTAAGTTTGTGGTTTTTATAAATCATTTGATAATTAAAGTGAAGGAGTATATTTATTGTTGAACTTTACTTGGGGTAAAAAGTCGGACGAATAGTCTAAAGTGATTTTAAACAAGTGTTTCCGAGTCTCCATGCCAGGGTGAAATTTTTTAGGTGGATAAACGGAATGACCGTAAATTTCTTGTAACGTCTTAAGCCGCGTCTCCACCAAAGTTTTGTTACCAACTGTTGTGTTGCCAACACGTGTTGGTAACAAATGTTTCTGTAATTTCCTAGTGTTGCCAACAAAACTTGAAACAATGTCGGGAACCGTGTTGCCATTTTCGGCGGCAATATCAAAGGAATACGCTTGTTGCAAACATATGTTCCCTCGGTGGAGACGCTTGTTGGAAACATTTGTCGGCAACATCGGAAACAAAAGTTGGTAACTTTTGTTGAGTTGTAAACAGTTGGAAACATAGATTTGACAGATTTTATAGCGGGGAAGTTAATCTGTTCGAAAAATGTAAAGCTTTTCAAGCGTTTTTATTAGATTTATTATATATATATTATATTAATTAGATTAAGAATAAATAAACCAAACCAAAAAAAAATTAAAAAAGGGTTAAAAAGTGCAAAAAAATTAAAGAACAAACCATTGAGGTATTGTTTTGTTTATTAATTGTTATACTCTAGAAACTGATAAAAAATTACTTGAAACTTAATTCACAATGAAATGACATTGCGTAATAAATAACTTTACCTCAGTGTCAACTAGCGACATCTGGTGAGTGAAATATTATTATTAGCCCTCATTCGGTCAGCCTAGCATAGTTAGTCTAAGGCCTTCGAACCACAACTTTCACAAATGGGACTCGAAATCAGGACTCGCCTTTTTGCCCGGTGCTCTATCCAATGGACAACACTGTCGTACGTTATTTATAGCACGTATCCGCAAGAAAACGACGGGTCAGAGTAAGCCGAGATATGCGACCCGTCGCCATATCACTAGGCTCATTGCTCACGTGACCTTTGCCGATAAAAAACGTATTTTTATTTAATTGTGGCGCCACTGCAATGCTTCCGTCCAGAAGGTCCGCTGTGAGACTCATCGCGATGCTTAAAAGGGTACGTTAGTTTCGAATAATTGCTATTAATAATTATTTAATGTATAGGTATTAGGTCATCAAAAATCTCTCCTAGAGATAAAATAGCCACTGAAATACAGGTAGAATCTCCAAGCTTAGGGGCTGTAACCACTGTAAATTTTTGTGTATGTAAAATGTTTATTAATAAAGATTGCTATTATTATTATTAAATACCTTTTGTAATATATACTCCTACATAGGCAAAAATGGGGGCGGTTGGTAAGCATACTTTTTTTAACCGAGTTCCAAAAACGAAAATGTTTATGTTTTTTTTATGTACGTTTATTTTTCTAAAACGGCTGATCCGATTTTTATGTTTTTTTAAATAGTTTATATCGAAGAGTATATAATCACAATGCTTTCTGTTATATTCTAGGGTGATCCCATATAAATTTTAAAAAACAATTTCACATCTAAGTGAGGAAAACTAGGAGATATTTAAGTTCTTTACACGACTTAAACCTAAAATAATAATTATGTTAAAAAAATACTTTGAAAACAAAAAATAAATAAATAATGTAATTTCCACTTCATTTTTTTTATAGGATAAGGGTGACAAACGAGCACACAGTCCACCTGATGGTAAGCGATTGCTGCGGCCCATAGACAAAATCAAAATGTAGATGCGTTGTCACCCGTGAGGACTAAGATGGAATGCCTCATTTCCAGTAAAAAGGGCCTCCGGCCACCTGCACTCACCAAGCGAAACGCAGAGGTGAACCTCTACTTCACGCTGGTTTTCTGTGAGGTCGTGGTACCACCCCGGTTCGAGCCGGCCCATCCGTGCGACAGCAAAAGCTGCCACGTGGCTCCACCACTGTTAGAAAATTCATATTTCTTAATTCGCGGTACAGACTAATTCTTTGAGATACTGTCTTAGCTTCGACTTCAGAAGCTGTAATGTGTAATTTTTTTGATGTTGGTTTTACTTTTGAAGTTAAAACTTCTTTAAAATCGTAATTTGAAACTGTATGAAACGAAAAATCGACACTGAAAACAGACAAACGTATACGTATAGGATTTAGCCTGCGAGAGAATGAGATAGAATACAGTATACAGTATGTATTTATTATAAATTTATATATGTTTTAATGAGGGCATCCACGACTTTTTCTGCCACCAGGGCGGCGCCACTTTCGAGTGGGGTAAAATATTTGACAGATTTCATAGCGGGGACGATAATTTCTTAGGAAAATGTAATTTTTAAGGTTTCTTTCTGTATTATTAGTTATATTTTATATTAATTACATTAGAAATGAATAAACCAAACTATAAATATTACTAAAAGACGACTTCTAAAAAAAAAAGAGTTATAATGTGCAAAAAATTAAAAATCAAACCACTGACGCATTGTGTTATATATTAATATAATACTCTAGACAATGATAAACTATTATTTAAAACTAATTTCTCAATTAAATGACACTGTGTAACAAAACAATTTACCTCAGTCGCTAGTAGCGACATCTGGTGAGTGGAAGATTATTAGCCCTCATTACATAAACCATTCAGCATTCGTCATGCGCTCGAAGTCTAGTTTTCCGAACGTTTTCACTTCTACCGCGTGTGAACTGCACACGTGTTTTTCTGCCGACTTCCAAAAAGGAGACGGTACTCAATTCGAGTGTATGTTTTTTTTTATGTGTGTTACCTCATAACTTTGTACTGAGTGAACCGATTTCGATGATTCTTTTTTTATATGAAAGCTTAAATAGTTCTCGTGTGGTCCCTTATGAATTTGATCAAGATCAGACCAATAGTTTTAAGTTATTCTTAAATAACTTATATTGAAGTCAGCTGTACAAACTTTTTAATTTTAAATTATTTTTATGTTTTTTGTTATTATTGTGGAGTTGTTATCAGGTAGATGCTGCCATTCATCACCTGTTTCAGTATCCTACTGTTGCATTTTGCATTTGTTTACCGTGCAGTGGGGATGTAAGAATACCCACTACCCCATATCGCCCCGTGAGTGTCGCAAGAGGCGACAGAGGGAAACAAATTAGGAAATGGGCAGCAGCGCGTTCCTAATAACGACAAAAAAAAACTGTGGTTGCCAACCCGCTTGCCAAGCGCGGCAAATATGGAAAATATATATATGAGGCAATCTATGGAGGAGGTCTATGTTCAGCAGTGGACTTTAATAGGCTGTAATGGATGGATATATAGAAGATAATCTACCAGGAGCACATGACGCACTGAGAGGTGAAATTATTAAATCAACAGTAACATTACAACTATGGCAAATATCCCTCTATGAGGCAATCTATAGGGGAAGCCTATGTTCAGCAGTGGACTTTAATAGGCTGTAATGGATGGATGTATAGAAGATAATCTACCAGGAGCACATGATGCACTGAGAGGTGAAATTATTAAATCAACAGTAACATTACAACTATGGCAAATATCCCTCTATGAGGCAATCTATAGGGGAGGCCTATGTTCAGCAGTGGACTTTAATAGGCTGTAATGGATGGATGTATAGAAGATAATCTACCAGGAGCACATGACGCACTGAGAGGTGAAATTATTAAATCAACAGTAACGTTACAACTATGGCAAATATCCCTCTATGAGGCAATCTATGGTGGTGGCCTATGTTCAGCAGTGGACTTTAATAGGCTGTAATGGTAAAACAAATGCGTCTGTTTTTTTTTAAATCACCTATTAATTTGACCTGTATAATTATGTACGAATGTAAGTAATAGAATTCTGAAATTCACTTTTCAGTCACTTCTGAACGTCTAGTTACTTGAAATTTTGATAATATACTAAGAACTAGTGGCATTACAATAATTTAATGACTGGGAAAATAGTGGATTTAATTTGTGGAACTAGTTTTTTTGCACAATATTGTGCATTCTCATATTGATTGCCCAGAGTTGCTAATAAGACTAATTAACTTCAATTCCGCTGTACGTGTTCAAAAGAGATTTTTTTTTATAGAATACTAATGACCCGCTCCGGCTTCGCACGGTTTATTTCTAAATCTAAGTCGTTCTTTAATCAACTGAACCACACACACAAAATGCTATCAAAATCGGTCCAGTCGTTTAGGAGCAGTTCAATAGAATAGAATAGAATAGAATAGAATATTTTTTTATTCAATATTGATTATTACATAATACTTATTGAAAGTCATTTTTATTTACCACTGGTTCGGAAAATACCTCAGTCCTGGGAAGAACCAGCAAGAAACCCAGCGGGACTTTTTTTTAAACATAATTTCACATTAACAATAATTTTGTTTATACAATTTTTAAATGATATTTTCATAGAACCAGCATGGTGGCGATCACCCTATTCCCAGGGGTTATTTTCATTCATGTATTCCTTGATATTATAATAACCCTTCTTGTACAGTTTTTCTTTAATAAAACTTTTAAACTTGTTTATTGACAAACTTTGAATATGTTCTGGGATTTTGTTGTAAAAGCGTATACATTGCCCCATAAATGAATTACTGATTCTGTGGAGTCTAGTAACTGGCATTACAAGCTTATGTTTGTTCCTAGTATTTAAAGTATGCACATCCTTATTCTTATTAAAGCTATTTATGTTTTTATGCACATACATTACATTCGCATAAATATATTGCGATGCAAAAGTTAATATGTTTATTTCTTTAAATTTTTCTCTGAGGGACTCTTTACAATTTAGGTTATAAATCGCCCGTACGGCTCTCTTTTGCAAAACAAATATAGCTTCAATATCAGTCGCATTACCCCATAGCAAAATTCCATAAGACATTACGCTATGAAAGTAACTAAAATACACTAATCTAGCTGTCTCAACATCTGTGAGACTTCTAATCTTTCTTACAGCATATGCTGCAGAATTAAGTCTGCTTGCTAATTTAGATATATGGGGACCCCATTGAAGTTTCGCGTCAATAGTAATACCAAGAAAAACAGTGGTATCCACAAGACTCAACTCCTCCCCATTTAACAGCACATTGGTATTCGAATGTTTTACATTAGGTATTGTAAATTTAATACACTTTGTCTTATTGCCGTTTAAGAGCATATTGTTGGCGTTAAACCAATGTACCAATTTCGATAGAGCATTATTTACATCGTCATAACTAATTAACTGTCGTTTGAGTTTGAAAATCAAAGAGGTATCGTCAGCAAATAATACTATATCGTGATTGTCCCCTACAAGATAAGGTAAGTCATTAATATAGATTAAAAACAGGAATGGGCCAAGAATCGAGCCCTGAGGAACGCCCATTGATACTACCGATCCGGAGGAACCTTTACCATTAATCACTACTTTTTGAATTCTGTTACTTAAATATGAAGTAATAAGTCTAAGCGCTAAATTTTTTACACCGTAATGTTGTAGTTTCCTGATTAATGTCTCATGATGAACACAATCGAAAGCCTTGGAAAGATCACAGAAAATACCTAAGGCATCTTGTGAATTCTCCCAGGCATTAAAAATATATTTCATAAGCTCAACACCGGCGTCCGACGTCGAGCGACCCCTTGTAAAACCAAATTGGTTTTTATGAAGTAATTTATTTGTATTAAAAAAAGTTAACAATTGATCCAAAATTATTTTTTCAAAAATTTTACTGACAGTTGGTAGTACAGAAATAGGTCTAAAATTAGCGGGGTCCAATGTACTACCAGATTTAAATAAAGGTATTACTTTACTATACTTCATTAAATCAGGAAACACACCAGAATCGATACAAGTATTAAAAATAATAGCAAGATGAGGTGCAATGAAATCTATTATGGACGCAATAACTGTAACGGAAATCCCCCACAAATCTGCGGTCTTCTTTACATCAATGGTTTTGAAGTATTTTACAACATCTTGCGATAATACTTTTTCAAATCTAAATTCTTTTAAACAGGTGTTAACATTCTGTTTGAGTAATGACTCGGCGACAGTTGGAGAAGTATTCAATGACTCGGTTGTCAAGATAGGAATATCAGTGAAATATTTCTCAAACACCGCTGCGACTTCTTGATTTGATTTAGTCAATTCATTGTTAATTTTTAATTGATAGTTTGAGTTACGAGGTTTGTCTTTACCGGTTTCATTATTAATTATACTCCACGTCATTTTAATTTTATTCTTAGCCTTTTATTAATTTTGTTGCTAATATGTAACGATTTGGCTGTGGAGCAAACTCTTTTAAACATTTTAGAATAATTTTTAACATATTTTTTAAAAGCATCGGAAAGATTATATGATCTTTCATGGTAAAGGTCATATAACCTTCGTCTGCTTTTATGAATTCCTACTGTCGCCCACTCATTAAATGCCTTGCGACTGTTTCTGGAGAATGTTTTAGAAGTAAATGTTTTTTTTTAAAATTCATTGCTTATAAGGGTAAATAATTGTCCATATAAATAGTCTGCATTGTTCTTATAAGAAAGTGATGGAAGGTTTTTTATCATATTACTTCTAAATCTCTCCAGGCGTTTTGTATTAATAGGAACAAACACACTTTTCTCAATTACCTGTTTTTTGTGCATATAAGGTAATGAAACCAGTTGTCCACAGTGATCTGAACTAAGTTTTTGAATTATTGATTTGTTGATTGGTACAACACCTGTAAAAATATTATCAATACAAGTTGCACTACACCCTGCAATACGTGTAGCTTCAAAGAATAAATTACCAAGATTATAGGATTTAAACAAAGAGCAAAATTTAATACTGATGGAAGAAGTTTCCAGGAGATTGATATTAAAGTCTCCACACACTACAAGAGATTTATTCTGTTTATTAAGCTTAACTAAAACTTCTTCCATAACCTTTTCAAAGGTATCATAATTTGAACATGGGGGTCTGTAAACACTGACAACAATAAGGTGCTCAAGCTCAACGCATGCCATTTCTACAGTACGATCAACAGAGAGGTTTACAATGTCTTTACGTTCTTTACATGATAAGGATTTATTAGCTAATATTAAGGAGCCACCACGTAACTTAGTATCTCTATTGAACGGACTGACCACCTGGTGATTACTGAAATTAAATATAGAGTTGTAATCTTTCAACCAATGTTCAGTTCAATCAAATACACACCGACAGAAGAATTATATAATAAATAATATACATGTATTACATATACAAACCTTTCTCTTAAATTGCTGAAAATTGCATTAAAATTTGTTGTGCAGTTTAAAAGATCTAAGCGTACAGACGGCGGGAAGCGACTTTGTTTGTAACGCCCGACGCAAAAACAGGGGTGTTATAAGTTTGACCGCTACGTGTTTGTCTGTTGTCTGTCTGTGGCACTGTCGCTCTAAAACGGGTGAACCGATTTGAGTGCGGTTTTTTAATTTAAAAGCAAGCAATTTTTTAGCGGTGGTTCTTAGACACTTTTTGTCAAAATCGGTTTAGCCGTTTTAAGATAATCAGCTCTTATTTTTCCGTGGTATTGTTTCATAATATTGTTTTTTGATAACGGTCAAAAGTGTGGTAGCCATACAGCCTAATAGTTATTTAATTTTTAAGGTATATATTATTTATTTTGCATTGTTTTGATGCAACAATTTTAACTGCAAAAGATATTTCGTATTAAGGTTCTGTTATCAAATGTGGGTCACAATTTATCGTCGTACTTTTTGAGGTTATTAAAGTATAGTCCCCTGTGCAGTTGCAGGCCTGTTTTAAAATATAATTCATGTTTATTATTATATATAAACTGTCCAGAATATACCGACATAGCCTAGCGTATGCTAATCCGTAATAGTAAACTGAAATGGCAATGGACCGGCCATATAGCTCGAAGAACCGACAAACGATGGGAAGAAACGTTCTCGAGTGGCAGCTTCGTACCGGTAGGCGAAGTGTAGGGCGTCCCCACTAGATGGAGTGACGACCTGGTAAGACATGCAAGAAGGCAATGGATGCAGGTGGCTCGGTGGACCGGGCTCTATGGTGTTCCTTGGGGGAGGCCTATGTTCAGTGGACTTATGAAGGACTGTAATGATGATGTTGATGAAACTGTCCAGACCCTGTATTTAGCAAAGATACGTCACTCGTTAAGATCAAAATCATTACAAATGTAATTTTGCTATTAATTGTTACCATAATATAACATATATATTTAGAGAAGGTTGACAAACGAGCACACAGTCCACCTGATGGTAGGTGGATGCTGTGGCCCATACACATCTACATCTATCCTCGATAAAGAAACAAAATGCAGATGCGTTGTCAGCCGTGAAGACTAAGATGGAATGCCTCTTTTCCAGTAAAAAGGTTCGACAGGGGAAGGACTACACTCTCACAGAATACCAGCGTAAAATAGCAGCTTGACGCTGCTGTGTTTCGTATGATGAGTGTAGAGAACCGAAGACCCTTTTTACTAGAAAAGACGCATTCTACCTTAGTCATCACGGCTGACGACGCATCTGCATTTTATTCGCAAACGAGGATAGATGTAGATGTGTATGGGCCGCAGCATCTTATTACCTACTTACCATCATGTGGACTGTGTGCTCGTTTGTCACCCTATAAATCATATGTAAAAACCGAACAAAACAAGTGGGTAACAATAAGTATATTTTATATTATTGTTTCATAATATAACTTTGATATCTTGATGTATAGAATTACTTCTTGGAACTAACTTAAAGACGCGCGCACACACACTTGTACGAAAGCACGCACACAAACATATTCATGATTGAAACGTAAGCTAAAAACCGCAGCCTTCTTTAAAAAAAAGACTTCGCAATTTATTTTTTATATTAAAAATCATTAACAGCCATTTCTAAATTCAGCACGCAGAGATACTTTGAGTAAAGCCCTCTCCATTGCTCGCTGAGCGACATTGAGCTTCCTCAGATCACCACCAGTGACGCACTACGTCTCAGATTCATATTTTTTTTATATAGAATGGGGTTGACAAACGAGCGCACAGTCCACCTGATGGTAAGTGGATACTGTGGCCCATAAACATATACATTTATTCTCAATTAAGAATCAAAATGCAGATGCGTTGTGACCCGTGAAGACTAAGATGGAATGCCTCTTTTCCAGTAAAAAGGATCTCCAGTTCTCTACACTCAACACACGAAACACAGCAGCATTAGCTGCTGCTATTTTACACTGGTCTTCTGTGAGAGCATGGTCCTTCCCCGATCGAGCCGACCCATTCGTGCTACAACTATACCTACCAATTATATAGCTGCAGCTTGGCTCTACCAAGTGTAAATACCACGTGTAATTTTATCAATAGATGCTTTTTTATTCATTATTTTGTTTTAATTTTTACCATGACAAAATTCATTAAAATCGAAAATCTCAATCTAGACCTCGAGTCCGTAAACCTTTGTTTATTTCTACCAGTTATCTAAATGTCAACAAAGTCAACAACACTTGTAACAATCAAAACTGATATAAATTTATCTCTGGTATCAAATTTCATCACTCAAAATATTTTTTAAGTATGCAAGGTATTTGTTTGCTCACATAGTAGCCTTATCACTTAGTGGCCTTTTACAGGCGTTGCAAAAAAAACTTTAAGTAGGTATAAATTAACTAATTAACACAAAAATTAAAAATATTATAATTAATGGTGTCAGTATTCGTTTATTATTTATTTAATTCTATGTTTATATTTAGAGAAGTCTTCGTGCATGGTCCAAATTGTAAGACTCGTTTTCTTACAATATTTTTAATTTTACCACTTTTTTCTTAGGCCTTCTTTCCTATATATAAATTTAATCAAGATCTGACCAGTAGTATTTGAGTTATCCTTAATAATGCGTATTTAATTGATTTCGACTGCATTGATGACGTTCTCATTTTATTTATATTGAAGTCGGTTGTACAAAACTTTTTTTTTACCACTCGTATTATACCATATTAAGTACATTAGATAGCGTAGTGATACTAACAGCATCACCGTTCCACAATGCGCAGAGATATTTCTTAACCCAGTCACGTAGTGACAAACGGATCAAGTTTATTTAAGTATATTGCACTAAAGTGTTTAGTGATGTGCCGATTAACATGATAATCGGTTTTTTTGGTACTGTTATAATACTTTAACCTCAGAAAGGCTCATACCGGTAGGCGAAGTGTAGGGCGACCCACCATGAGATGGAGTGACGACCTGGTAAGGCATGCAGGAAGTCGATGGATGCAGGTGGCTCATGGCCGTGCTTTGTGGCATTCCTTGGGGGAGGCCTATGTTCAGCTGTGGACTTATGAAAGGCTGTAATGATGATGATGATGATGATATTACTTTGTATAGCGGTTTATCGTTCTGGTTCTTAACAAATGCTATTGTACGTACCACGCATACGTAGACTATTTTACGCTATGGACTTATAATATAGAAGAGCCGCGGTAGCTCAGATGGTTAGCGCTCGTTGTAAATTTCACAGTACGCGAGTAACCGGGTTCGATCCCCGCCGGCACCAATGAAACTGTTAATTGCAATTTTAAGTACTGATTTACCACGAGCTCGGCGGTGAAGGAAAACATCGTGAGGAAACCTGCATGTATGAGAAATAAGAAAAAAATTTTTCGAATATATGTGAAGTTCGCCAACATGCATTGGGGCAGCGCGGCGGACACTTGCTTGCCCTAAAACCCTCTCAGAAGTGAGAGGAGGCCTGTTCCCAGCGGTGGGACGTATTTAGGCTGAAATTTTAACTTTACCTTTTTAACTTATACGTGGTAGAGCCATGCTGCAGCTATATTTCTAGCACGAATGGGTCGGCTCGACCGAGGCAGGACCACGCTCTCACAGAATACCAGCCTAAAATAGCAGCTTAACGCTGCTGTATTTCGTATGGTGAGTGTAGAGAACCGAACACCATTTTTACTGGAAAAGAGGCATTCCATCTTAGTCCTCACGGGTGACAACGCATCTGCATTTTGATTCTTTATTGAGAATAGATGTAGATATCTACGGGTCACAGCAACCGCTTATGATCAGGTGGACTGTGTGCTCGTTTGTCACCCAATCCTGTAAAAAAAGTTCTTTCCGGCTTGATCCAAAGGCCTTGCGAAGAGACGTTGCATTGCTGTGCGTCTTCTACCGCATATACCACGGGGAGAGCTCAGAGGATTTGTTCGGATTAATTACAGCTGCTGAACTCCGCTGTGTCGTCGCGCCACAAGCGAAACGCACTAAAGCCTAAATCACGCTATCAAAGTTCCAAAGTACTGCGCTATAAATGGAATAGCTCTGGTTGATCACCTTTCCCGGCAGGAGATCTCCCGACTTCCTTCCAAGGGAAACCACCATCGTACACTACGACGGTACTCAAAAATACCATCCTCGTCATTTCGATGGTTGGCGGTCCACTACCGTGCGGTTTACGCAGAATTTTCTGCCTCGCACGACCACACTGTGAATACACTGTCGATACGACTTACGGACCCTAAAGGAAAGAGCCCGCTCCTTTCTAAAAGGCCGGCAATGCACTTGAAGTTCCCCTGGTGTTACAGATGTTCATAGGCGACGATGATCACTTATTATCGGGTGAGCCGTATGCTTTTTTTTATAGACTAAAGGTGACAAACGAGCACACAGTCCACCTGATGGTAAGTGGATGCTGTGGCCCATAGACAGCTACATCTATTTCCAATAAAGAATTAAAATGCAGATGCGCTGCCACCCGTGAGAACTAAGATGGAATAAGGGTCGATCGGTAGGCGAAAACGTTGTTGCCCACAAATCACATTAAATTTGGGATAATCTATACAATTATCTATACAATTAAATAAAATTGAAGTGTCTGTTTGTAATGTCAAAATAACAGTTTTTTACTAAATGCATATGAAAGTATATATGGTACTAATAACAAAAAACAATTTTAAACATTTTGTCTGTCCGTCTGTCTGTTTGTTCCGGCTAATCTTCGAAACGGCTGGACCGATTTGGTCAAAATGCAGATGCGTTGTCCCCCCGGGCTGCCCCGTGAGGACTAAGATGCCTCGTTTCCAGTAAAAAGGGTCTCCGGTTCTCTACACTCACCATACGAAACACAGCAGCGTTAAGCTGCTATTTTACGTTGGTATTCTGTGAGAGCGTGGTCCTTCCCCGATCGAGCCGACCCATTCGTGCTACAACTATACTACTAATATAGCTGCAGCATGGCTCTACCACGTATAAAATGCTCCTCTTCTTTTGCCTCTTCTTCCTTAAAAAAAAAACCGTTAACCATTATAAACAAACGTCACATCACTATCGTATGCTCGCTAACAAGTAAACCAGCCGTACTCGAAACATACATGTAAGTTTTTAAATGTATAAGTCGACCGAGGTCAAAGAACTTTCATGTTTTACAAGCTAAGTACAAATATAGAAATGTTTCTGGTACTGTGTTAGCTGCAATTGTGTATTTAATATCGAATGATCCCAATATCGGTAGCCATGACATTCTTTTACCTAATGAGCTCTTTCCGATCGACTTGACTCACTGGCCCTGCGAAGGGATGTTGCATCTCTTTGCGTATTTTATCACATCTATCACGGGGAGTGCTTTGAGGAATTGTTCGGATTAATTCCAGCCGCTCAATTTCACCATCGCACATCCCGACAAAACTCGCGATATCATCCACACCATATGGATGGTTGGCGATTCACCACTGTGCGATTTACAAGAAGGTTTCTTTTTCGCACAACCTCCTTGTAGAATCGACTACCATCAGCCATCTTTCCGGACCAATACGACTTAGAGACCTTCAAGAAAAGAGCTTACTCTTTTTTAAAAGGGCGGCAACGCATCTACAATTCCCGTGGTGTTGCAGTTGTTCATGGGCGGCGGTAGTCACTAACCATCAGGTGAGCCGCATGCTCGTTTGCAACCCTCTCATAAAAACGAGTCTCTAGGACAAAAATTTAAGGAAATTAATGTATCGACTTTGGTTTATTGTTTTCATTAGTCGAAAACTTAGTAATTACTCAACGATCAATAAAATTCTCCAGTCAATATCCAGAACACACCGGAAAGATCCTTATTCCTCACTCTGTGTCCAGAATGCGGGATCCCGTCACCGCCCCGACTCAATGTGATCCTGTGCTCCTTCACCTCGGTTTCGCGTGTTTTTAACAAACTCAAGCAATCGAATACATTCCCTGACAAAAAGAGGTATAATTTAAAATTTAAAAATTTTGTACAGCCGACTTCAATATAAGTTATTAAAAATAACTCAAAAACTTGGTCTGACCTTGATCAAATTTGATCAAAACCTGACCAGTAGTTTTTGAGGTATCCATAATAATGCGTATTTAATTGACTTCGACTACATTGATGATGTTTTCATTTTATCTGCCGACTCCAAAAAGGAGACGGTACTCAATTCGACTGTATGTTTTTTTTTATGTGTGTTACCTCATAACTTTGTACTGGGTGAACCGATTTCGATGATTCTTTTTTTATTTGAAAGCTGATGCTTTACATGTGGTCTCATATAAATTTAATCAAGGTATAACCAATAGTTTTTGAATTATTATTAATAATTTATATTGAAGTCGGTTGTACGGTTGTATAATTTAAAAGTAAATTTTAAATTATATTATTCTATGTACTTAATATATGCTACTACCTCTTTACTTTTCTTTTGGAATTTCCAGTTCTTTTAATTTAAACATCTCTCACAGAATACCAACGTAAAATAGCAGCTTAACGCTGCTGTGTTTCGTATGGTGAGTGTAGGGAACCGGAGACCATTTTTACTGGAAATGAGGCATTCCATCTTAGTGCTCACGGGTGAAAACGCATCTGCATTTTGATTCGTAATCGAGGATAGATGTAGATATCTCTGGGCCACAGCAACCACTTACCATCAGGTGGACTGTGTGCTCGGTTGTCACCCTTATGCTATAAAAAATCTCCTCACTCGTAAACACACTATAAAAGTATTTCTTCCGCCTCTTTAATGCTCGAAACTCATGGCATGCATATAAGGATTTCGCATTTCGAATCGCGTTCAAAAACTTTAATAAACTAAGTTTGTATAAAAAGGGTTATTATAATATTAAAGAATTTATAGATGATAATAACCCCTGGAAGTGAGGTGATCGCTACCAAGCTATTTCTAATTTGTTGTGTTGTTAATTTGTGTAACATACATGATTGTAAGCTGTTATTTAAAAAAAAAGTCCCGCTGGGTTTCTTGCTGGTTCTTCCCAGGACAGAGGTTTTTTTTCGAACCAGTGGTAATTATACAAAAGAGTGACTTTCAATAAGTATTATTTATAATCTATATTGAATAAAAAAGTTTCTGTTTCTGTTTCTGCGTATCTCCAATACGTTATCAACTCATGGAAATGACCCTTTAAATAACAAGAGACGGCCAAGTGCGAATCGGACTCGCGCATGAAGTGTTCCGTACTATCTTAACACACGTTTCTAATAGGAGATCCCCTTTTAATTTTTAATTTATTTTAATTTTTATTTGTTGTTAAAGCGGCAATAGAAACACACATTCTGTGAATTCTTTTTATTCATATAAAATACACGCATTTAAAATAATAATAAACATCACCAAACTGTGCAACAGTTTGTTGGCGATAATGGCGCTCTTTTGTTATTCATTAATATGTGTTTTATGTTACATATATACTTATCTTAGGTATATTATTACAATAATTATATCTATCTTTAATTAATACATATTATAGGTAGTACGTTATACTTTTCATAGGAATGCATCTTTCAGTCTTTTCTTTAAATGTTACATTGCTTATGTCTTTGGACGTATCTCTTATAAAATCTATTCTTAAATATTAGCGGAGTTAAATATTGTCTAGTTCTCTTACCATAATAGTTACTTATGTGTGGTATCACGTAATTACCCTTCTCAACTTGCCTGGTACGATATTTATGCGTTATAGGTTGTTTATATTTATTTATTTTATATTGTTCTAAAGCAACAACTGCCGCTTTACGAATTACGGATCATGAGATACAACTCCCTGACAGACAGACGGACGGACAGCGGAACCTGAGTAATAGGATCCCGTTAGTTACCCTTTGGGTACGGAACCCTAGAAATGGTATATATGTACTTACGTTTATAACTAGTTCTAACGCCTGCGTTTGCGAGCCCTACTTTCTCTGAAAGTAAATGAATGTCATTTTGAACGCACTCTCGACATTTGCTTTCACCGCGTAAACTGCTATAATGTTAGTTTAACTGTTTGTCGTGAAACCAACGGGTATAGTGTATTTTTTGAAACTCGGCCAACTTACACTTTACCGTTTGGTAGCGGTGAAGTACTTTGTATTTATAAAAATAGGTTGAAAAACGAGCACACAATCTACTTTTTAAATGTCTGATCTGATAAATGACTGGAAAATATGAAACAAATGCTCTGATAACGATGTGAACCTCAAGATGTGATGTACAAGTACAACAGTACGACTCGTATCGTATATATACATATATCGGCTAAATTTGCATAGAAGGTTCAGAATAAGTAATATAGGCAAATGGTGAAGAAAACTTAATTAAAAACATTCTGCCCTTTTTGTCTTTTAAATTCGAAATGCGTGGTAATGCATTCTTTAAACTGATTTCACTGCGCACGCACACATTCTTAAGGGTCGATCGGTAGGCGAAAACGTTGTTGCCCATAAATAACATTGAATTTGGGATAATCTATGTATACAATTAAATAAAATTGAAGTGTCTGTTTGTAATGTAAAAATAACAGCTTTTTACTAAATGCATATGAAAGTACATATGGTACCAATAACAAAAAAAACTATTTTAAACATTTTTGTCTGTCCGTATGTCTGTCTGTTTGTTCCGGCTAATCTACGAAACGGCTAAACCGATTTTGACGGGACTTTCACTGGCAGATAGCTGACGTTATAAGGAGTAACTTAGGCTACTTTTATTTTAGAAAAATAATTAGGATTCCGCGCAACATAATTAAAACCCTAAATTACACGCGGGCGAAGTCGCGGGGAACAGCTAGTTTCAAATAATAGTAGAAGCCTTATTTACTCGTATTTTCAAAAACTTCAATAACGATATATCATTATTTATATATTTGAACTTAAGATTAAAATTTGACTTCTCTTTGAAAAATAACCCTGTATATATAAACCCGACATAAGATGAAGTATTTGCACAAGCAGATGCAGACACTCATCTTCACCGTCGCTATTCACAATGAAACTCCTACGCAATGACACTAATAATTTAATGAGCCGCATGACCATATAAAACAACGATAGACAGATACTGTAAGATCTAATAAGCTGATTGCCTCGTTGCTCCAGTGGTCGATCATGAGGTCCCGGGTTGGAATCCCGGTTCGGGTCAAAATCATTTATTGGTTTTTTCCATCAAGTAATTCTCAGTAGCTGCCCGGAGTCAGGTAGCTGGCGGTATTACAACCCCGTGCTTCGGAAAGCACATAAAGCCGCACCAAAGCAGTCCTGCACCTTTTTATATGAGATAAGGGTGACAAACGAGCACACAAATCAAAATGCAGATGCGTTGTCACCCGTGAGGACTAAGATGGAATGCCTCCTTTCCAGTGAAAAGGGTCTCCGGTTCTCTACACTCACATATTTCACGCTGGTATTCTGTGAGAGCGTAGTCCTTCCCCGGTCGAGCCGACCCATTCGTGCTACAACTATGCCAGTAATATAGCTGCAGCATGGCCCTACTACGAAAACCTTTTACGCATTATTAAGGATAACTCAAAAACTACAAACAAACATATTATTAAGAATAACACAAAACTACTAGGCGATCTTGATCAAATTTATATGGGACCACATGAGAAGCACCAGCTTTCAAATAAAAAAAGAATCATCGAAATCGGTTCACCCAGAAATAATTTATGAGGTAACACACATAAAAAACGTACAGTCGAATTGAGCACCTCCTCCTCTTTGAATTCGGTAGAAAAGAAACAAAAGAAACACGCTAAAACTAAAATTATTTTATTTTAACCTGGTGATCCTGATCGGGATACTAGGATAAAGTTATTAATTATTGTTTAGTCATCGGTCCTTGATACGAGTGCAAAGGAGAAGGATACATCTCCATACATTTTTGGGCCCAGATGTTAACAAGATGAAAGTCGGACCATTTGAAAGCTTATATATAAACAATTCATACCTGAAAATCTGGCTAGATTTGTCAATCTAGGAGCTGAGTTATTGAAGAAAGTGATTTTATCTATTACCTACACTGTAACAGGCGATTTTTCACTGTTATAACACTGTAACAGGTTATTTTTCACTATAATTACTTAAAGATATAAAAGCCGGATAAGTATAAAATCACCAAAGAAAAGCTAAGGTTATCTAGGAAACAAAATAGTGAAACGATTAACGAAAATTAAAACAGCAATAACTAATTGAAATTATTATTAGAAACATCGATCTGAGATCGATTACTTGAATTATTGTTGTTACTGTTATTTGTTGGCATGTTGATACTTTGTATTTTTTCATATTATTTTGTAGATATGTTTTTTATCTGCCTAGTTAACACAGATAAATAATTTAAAATAGATATTAAAATGCTGGATTTAATCGAGAATCGATTATATTGCACTCATTTCAAATCAAATCGAAAATTGGTCTTTTTCTTTTTTCTTTTAAATGAATAGTTTTGAAGTTTGAACTGTCAAACCAAACTAATAGAAATTACTAGTGGTAGGTAATGTACAGAAAAGAGCATTTCACTAGTGTATTCTTTATGGTAATCGATTTATTTCCATAAAATGTTTATTTCTTTTTTCCTTATGCAAATAATAATAATATACTTTATTTCCAAATGAATATATCATTTCAATGTATATCAGCTTTATCATTTAATTTTTTAGGATCCGAATAAATATGAAATCGATTGCATCAATACATTCGATTTTCTAACTTATTTCTTATTTTAATGTTTTTTCGAAATCTAGATTGTAAAATGAGCTAGTTTTTTGTATTTAACTTTAGAAAAATATAGCCAATTTTTTAAAGTACAAACCAATTAGTTAACTTCAGGCCCAAAAATCCCATTCTCCTTTTCAAGTCTAACGAAATAATCTACAAGTTGGTGAAAATTACATTAAAAGATTCCGTTACAAAGATACTCGTACACGCGTATTTCGACATTTAAAATTGTAATTTACAATGAATGATGAATCTAAATGACAGAGCGAGAAGTTGTGTGATAAGAGAAGAGTGTGGTTTGCAAGAAGATGTTGCGACCAGGATTAACAAAGGAATGATTCGGTGGTTTGGTCACGTAGAGAGAATGAATGAGGAAAGAGTTTATGTTGCAGAGGTGAACGGCAGAGTCGGGAAGGGACGCCCTAGGCGAAAGTTTATCGACCAAATTGGCGATATATTGAAAATGGGCCAAATCAAGAGTACCTTTAACCGACAAGCGTGTATGCGTAGGATGTGTGTCAGGATCGTGCCAAATGGAAGTCCATAGTCTCTGCCTACCCCTCTGGGTGACAGGCGTGAGTGTTTATGATTATGATATTTTGAATTTCAGTGGTACCGGCGCGGTTCGAACCCGGGTTGCTAGCGTACTGTGATATTTACAGCGAGCGCTAACCATCTGAGCTACCACGGCTATCTAACATGTGATGCAATTTTACACACATTGCATTACAGTGTAACCTTGATATAACGAGCCTCAATATAATAAAGTCCTCGATTTAATGAATTTTTCGAAATCCCCCTAGAAGTGCCTGTAAGGGCTAATGCAAAATATACCTCTACATTACGAATACATTCATCAAAAACCTCTTTATAACGACTTCTTACTTGTTACAATGAATCGTGAATTACTTGGTATAACGAATATTTTCTAATGAGTGTGAAATCCACGACTTTTTCTGCCTACAGGGCGGCGCGGCGTCTCTTTACAATGAGGTAAAATATTTGACAGATTTCATAGCGGGGACGACAATTTCTTAGGAAAATTAAAACTTTAATGTTTCTTTCCGTATGTATTACTAGTTACATTTTACATTAATAAGTTTAGAAATGAATAAACCAAACTATAAATAAAACTAAAAGCAGAAAAATTAAAAAAAGAGTTCTAAAGTGCAAAAAATTAAAAATCAAACCACTGACGCATTGTGTTGTGTATTAATATAATACTCTAGATAATTATAAACTATTATTTAAAACTAATTTCTCAATTGAGTGACACTGTGTAACAAAAAACTTTACCTCGGTCACAACTAGCGATATCTGGTGAGTGGAAGATTATTGGCCCTCATTCCCAGTTTCGTTCAGTGGCAGTCAGTGTACTTCATCCACCATTGAATTTTGGTGTGAAGTTCTGGACTTCAAGGAGGATTTTCAAGTTCTGGTGCAGGAAACAATCCCTTCTTGGAACTGTCTGGATTTGCAACAATGTTGCTAACGTTGCCACCATAGAATTATTACGCATAGAATACTAGTACGCCCACCGAAAGTGAAGCAAGTCAAACTACGTTGACTCAGCGAGGCGTCAGTGCGAAATGTCACGTCTTACGGAGAAGAGCTCGCGACAAATTGTAAAAATTACCGTTTGTGTTGTAAAATATCATCAGAACGGTGATGATAAACATAAAAGAAGTGATGGTATTACATTTCACATATAATTTTATACATTTCATTCATTATAAGTACGTAAAACTAAAAAAAATACTTACCTAAGCTCTCATAATACATATGTTGCTAGTTGTGGGGAAAAATCACAATTTTCCTTTAAAAATATTTATTTTCTATTTGTGTTTAAAACGTTTAATCGCAACGCTCTGTGTAAAACTCAAATGTTTATATATAGATACCTACTTCTCTAAGTGTTAACATTATATTAACAATGGGTGCCTATTTAAAACTAATACGGAGTGATCAGCTAATCGCGATTCGTCGACGCCATTTTAACGCAACTGTTTTATTTTAATTGCTTTTTTATTGACTAAGGTTACGTTTTAGAATATAGAATAAAAACTTTTTTATTTACAACATCATGAGATTATTAATAAGAACGCCTTTACTAACCAGATGTCACTTTACACCCAAACATTAACCAGATGTCACTTTACACCCAAACATTAACCAGATGTTACGTTAGACCCAAACATAGACTATTTTAACCGACTCCCAAAAAGAAAAGTTATCAATATGTATGTACACTGATTTCTAAGCTTGATCAATTCGTATATACATGCTGAAATTTTAGTGGTTGTTGTCCCGCAGCCAAATTATACTGTCTCGATAGTAGAGTCAATTTATTAAATTAAAAAATATTACAATTAAAAAAGGGCAGATTTACAATAGTAATACCTCACAAGCTATTCCGGCGTCCAAACTAGTTTATGTCGTATCACTACGCTTGAGAGTTCATGTTATGAACATTTATTAGTGGCCCTTCACTGTGTAGGAAGCGCGCGGTGGCACGTGCGATAGACGTAACATTACATTACGTCCAGCGAATTTTTTTTCAGTATAAGCTAGCCTGTACGCTCCACCTACTTGCGAGATATTGCTATTGGTTTGAGATCGCATTCGAGTTTTGTTTTTCTCGATTGTAAATCTGCCATTTTTCCTCTCCTACCTCTACATCCTAATAATTTTATTTTAATAAATCTATTGTACTACGAAGGCAAAATCATTTTACTTCGGGAAAACAACCATTAAAATTTCAACGTGTGTATTGGATCAATCTGTGTGTATATCCTTTCAAATAAAAAAATCTAAATCGGTTTAGAAATTGTAGAATTCTGAGGTAAAAAACATTAAATAATACACCGAATTGATAAGCTCCTCCCTTTTTGAAGTCGGTTGAAATTAAACATTACACGATGTGACGAGGAAATTAATTGTGTTTAATAATATTCTTAAATTTTATTACGTCTGCATTTTTTACCATTAATATATGTATAATAAAGTTATATTAGTAACATCATTATCGTGTTTATTTTATTCCATTTTATATTCTCATAAAATACTTCTACTAAATAATCTTCGTACGTAATACGTAATCTTTGTTATATCGATTTTTTTAAATTAATCAAAAAATAGTGATTTGCACAATTTGATTGCAAACGCCAGAAACTGGTATCACTGAATGACGTGTATGTGTGCGTGTGACGAGCGTAGGCACATTCGACTCGCGCCCACTAACATAATGACTTTGCATCATTTCAACGCTCGTGTTTTGTACTGGACTGCGTTTCTATGCGTAATAATTCTATGGTTGCCACATTCAAACGTGTATTCAGCCAAGTTAACTTGGTTAAAACAAAACTGAGAAACAGTTTATCTTTAACAACATTAAACGCTAACCTAAGATTTGGACTGAAAAGTGTAAACAAATGATGCCTCTCTTATGACATACCTGATCCAATATTACGAAAGGTCAAATGAGATATATGCCTCCTCGTCTTCTGCTACAGACCTACCGATGGCACCTGATCAAGAAGATACCAACCAGGATCTGAATATTTTGTCTGTATCACGGACTGACTGATTGTTGTCCATGAATAGTGTACCTACCATTTTGTAAAATAAAACTTGTAAAATAGTGGTAGCCTTTTTATTTAGCAAATTCCGCATATTTTACCATATTTTTCATTTTACAAACATGGATTTAGCATTAAATATTTTTAAGAGTTGGCAGCACTGGTTTCGTTATATCACAGAATATTGGCCTAAAGGTCTAGATACCAGGCCATAAACTCCAAAAAAATATCACAGAATAAATGGTAGTATCAAGTTTGCGCTGTAATCAGTTACAAGTATTATACATGGGTCTGTATTAGATGTGTCCTCGTGTAGCATAGCTTTAAATAGCTTAAATAATGACTAACTGTTGTATCGGTTTGTTTCAGAACAAAATGCGTACACTGCTGTTCGTTTTCGTGGCGGCCATTTTGTGCAGCGCGTGGGCAAAGACTAAAAGAGATGACAACAAGGTAGATGTATACCTGCGTTTTATTCAATTTTTTTATATTTCTGTTTCTCACCGGAAAAAAATATAGTTTATAATTTGTTTTTATATTATATAAGCCCTTAGGTATAATCAGAGCATGCTATCCGGGTATCCGGCTGTTCAAATATCTGTCAAGCATAATATGCGGATATCATTAGTATTCCTATCCGGATGAAACGCACATTTATATAGCACATGTCATTAACACATTTTGTACGTGGTAGAGCCATGCTGCAGCTGTATTAGTAGTATAGTTGTAGCACGAATGGGTCGGGTCGACCGGGGAAGGACCACGCTCTCACAGAATACCAGCGTAAAATAGCAGCTTAATGTTGCTATGTTTCGTATGGTGAGTGTAGAGAACCGGACACCCATTTTACTGGAAAAGAGGCATTCTATTTTAGTCCTCATGGCTGACAACGCATCTGCATTTTAATTCACAAATGAGGATAGATGTAGATTGTAGATGTATATGGGCCACAGCAATCACTTACCATCAGGTGGACTGTGTGCACGTTGTTCTTGTCTTGTTTGTATAAAAACTATATACGAAACTTTATCGACCAAATTGGCGATATATTGAAGAAGGGCCCTTAACCGACATATACGTAGGTATATGGATGCAAAGAAAGCGAGAAAGGTGTATCAGGAAGTTCGTAGTCTCTACTAAACCCTCTGCGTGCCAGGCGTTCATGTCTTTTTATGCGTATCATCCCAGGTGAAGATCGCAGTATACTACGAGTCTCTGTGCCCTGACAGCAAGCGCTTCATCACTACGCAGTTGGCGCCCGTGTGGCGCGACCTCCGAGGAGCCGTGAAAGTCAAGCTCGTCCCGTATGGAAAAGCCACCGTGAGTATATTTACTGTTGAAACTCACTAGAATAGAACAGAATAGAATCATTTTTATACAATACAGTGTACAAGCAGTGGCGTGGCTATCGTAGAGCTAGGCCTTTGAGCTTGAGGCCCTTAAGGCCAAAGGGTACTTAAGGCCAACAGGCCCTTTAGGCCAAAGGGCCCTTTATTTTTACTAGCTTCCGCCCGCGACTCCGTTCGCCTGGTATGTATCAAAATTGAAAATTATCCCACGGGATCCTTTTATCGGATTAAAAGTATCCTATGTCATGTCCCAGGTCTAGCTCTATCCGTGTGCAAAATTTTATCCAAATCCATCCAGTGACTTTCGTGATAGCCTAACAAACAAACAAACTTTCACATTTATTAACACTATTAGGAAGAATGACTACATATTATCTTCTGCGTTACACATAATAAGGGTATCCACGACTTTTTCTGCCACCAGGGCGGCGCCACTTAAAAATGAAATGTAATATGTGACAGATTTCATAGCGAGGAAGTTAATTTGTTCGAAAAATGTAAAGGTTATTGTTTCTTTCTGTACCATTAGCTATATTTTATATTAATAACATTAAAAATAAATAAAACAAACTACAGGTATTCATATAAGTTGCAAAATTAAAAAAAAATAGTTAAAATTAACAAAAAATTTAAGAGCAATAAAACCACTGAGGCATTGTTTTGTGTATTAATATAATACTCTAGAAATTGATAAACTTTTATTTAAAACTAACTTCTCAATTAAATGACAATGTGTAACAAAAGATTTCATCTGAGGGTCAACTAGCGACATCTAGTGAACGGACGATTATTAATCCTCATTGTTAAACTTGTGTATATATTTTTTTCTTTAATTTTGACTCGTATACGGCTCCTTTTGCCAGTCTCAAGTTATAAGATAGTATAGTCAGCGGCGTAATTAAAAGTTTGTTCACTAAATGTGAACTCTAGCGTTAGCAAAACGTGTTTTCAACATTTCCGCCATTTGTAAAAGAAGACGCAAATTTTGGTAGCGTTCGTTTCTGTTGCATTGGAATAATAACGATTGTTATTTTCATAAATGTGTTTTGCCTCTATCATACATTTAAACTCTATACATTTTTAACTACATTTCTAATAAGTAATTTTTAAATTTCAGCACGACAAAGTAAACGGCAAGTGGCAGTTCACATGCCAGCATGGCGCGGATGAATGCTACGGGAATAAGGTAAGGAATAATAATGCCCTCCTAACTCAACGGAGACTAGCCATCTGCACAGGACAGGGTTATAGTGCACGAGTGTGTCCGCAAGCACAGGTGCACTCTCTGTTGCCTCACTCTCATAGTCCGATGGGACGGTACACCGACACGACCAGAGAGAGATCAGGCGCAGGATCTACGGCTTTTCATTCCGAGGCGCGGCCGTGTAACACCGTCAACTTCCTGGTTGATAATTGAGGCATTCAAACATCGAATTTGAAACCGGGGCCTAGAGATAATCAGTAGCGTTTACAACCACGAAATAGTCAGTCCAAGTCAGTAGTTTGAAGAAATAATATAATTGTATGAAACTATTTTTACAGATTTTTTCTCGCGTTTAATTTTATGTCACGTGGTAGAGCCGTGCTGCAGCTATATTAGTAGTATAGTGTAGCACGAATGGGTCGGCTCGACCGTGGAAGGACCACAGTCTCACAGAATACCAGCGTAAAATAGCAGCTTAACACTGCTGTGTTTCGTATGGTGAGTGTAGAGAACCGGAGACCCTTTTTACTGGAAACGAGGCATTCCATCTTAGTCCTCACGGGTCTGCATTCTGAATTCTGGTCACGCATTTGCATTTTGATTCACAAACAAGGATAAATGTAGATGTCTATGGGCCACAGCAACCACTTACCATCAGTTGGACCGTGTCTTTGTTTGTCACCCTATTCTATAAAAAATACTTATCTATAATTCCCGATGTTTGATGTATGGAGTGCAAAGTACAAGGAGAACCAACTTATAAGGAGCGAAAGTGTGTAAAAAGTGTTACTATTACTACTATTTACTGAAAACAGAGGTTCCAAAACCTACCACAATAACGCTGGCGTCTGAAAAACTACGAAATGAAGATAGCTGCTGTGAACGGAGTGAAGTCAGCTGAATTCAAATATTTAAAAAATTTCATGACTAGAGTAGTTAGTAAAATGCCAGTATACAAAATCTCAACTATTTACGTAGTACAAAACCAAGCGGATTGATCGGTCTTTGTATATTTCTCCATCTTATTCTAATTACTTTTGGCGCTTTTTTTTAAATTTATCCTATGGTACTGCAGCGCCACCCTTATAGGACACGTTTTTAGGGACACTTTTCATATATAGAGATGGTCCTCCTTCTCTCTACACTCCATAGTTTGATGTCACGGGTACAGACTAATGTGATGCTTACGTTTGAAGTCCCATTTTTTTATAACTGGCTTTACGGCTCTGGGTTCTACTCCTCTCAGCCTGAAGTTAAATGTTTATGTATCTTTCATAGTACACTGCTTCACAATATGTTGATGCGTCACATTGCGCAGCCCTTGGGAGATTTTGACGGCAACTTGAGCCAGCAGACAGCTGACACTTGGCGATGGTATCTCAGGGTGCCTAAGCAGACAGAGACCTTATCTTGAGAATCACATCACCATCATATACTTGTATACATACACTTGTTTCACCGTTTCCACTAATAGTTCACATGCGCGGATACTTAATACACAAAATCGCACCACTTTTACATATCAAAGTCCACTTCAAACCATTATTTAGACAATAATACAGGAGCAGCAATCCGTCGCCGGTCAAGTTCCCGCCAAAACTCCAATTCCCGATGTCTTCTTCTTATTAACTGGCTTTACAGCTCTGGGATCTAGCCCTTCTGAGCCTGAAGTTAGAATATATTATAATAATTATCCTTCATAGTATACTGCTTCACAATATGTTGATGCGTCACATTGTGCAGTCCTTGGGAGATTTTGACGGCAACTTGAGCCAGCAGACAGCTGACGGTTGGCGATGGTATCTCAAGGCGCCTAAGCAGACAGACACCTTATTTTGAGAATCACTTCACCATTAGAGCACTTGTTTCACAGTTTTCACTAATAGTTCCCGTGCGCGGATACTTAATACACAAAATCGCACCACTTTTACATATCAAAGTCCACTTCAAACCATTATTTAAATAATAATACAGGAGCAGCATACCGACCCCGGTCAAGTTCCCGCCAAAACTCAATTTCCGATGTTTGATGCCACGGGTACAGACTAATATGATGCTTACGTTAGACGCCCCAATGTCAAAGTTAACCTGGAGTATCTTTAGTTTTTTAATTAATAATTTTGGTCCGATCTACGCAGAATGAATTTAATGGTATTGTTGCGCGCCACGATTAATACATGGTACATGGCGACACTAGTTCCCACTAGCGCCCTCTAGTATCGAGTAGTAGAACTAGGAGAGTTAAGAACATTCTAGAAAGTTCTTCCATGAAAATTTATTGTGTTCGCGTAAATATAAGAAATTATTACGGAATTTAAATAAAACTAAGTTTACGGATTTTATCGCGTATATTAACTTATTATATATTCCTGACGTTCCGAGCACTTTACAGCACCCATGGTCACGAGGGAGACTGAGGTGTATGACGTCCCAATGTTACAGTTAACCACGGCTACCTCCAGATTAAAAAAAAATTGTTCCGATTACGTAGTATGAACTATAAAATCCGTAAAATTAGTTTTGTTCGCGTAAATATAAGAAATCATCAATTTACATGTTATAGTCATGCTGCATATGCATAATATTTTTTTTAATCCGTGCAGCTTCAATCTTGTATCCTGAAGGACCGCAGCCTCCTCGACACGGATAAGATGGAACTGGTCATTTGCCTTATGAGCCAAGCCAACCCTGACAAAGCTCTGGACACGGTGAGTTCACTAATATGGTCTACATTACATATTACATTTTTTCTCTTTTAGTTTTATTTTTTTCAGTATTTTTTAAATATTACTTAAGTACTCAATTTCCCTTATAACTTATAGTCTACATACCTATCATATCATAAATAGAAACAGAAACAAAAACAGAAACTTTTTATTCAATATATAATATAAATAAAAACTTATTGAAAGTCACTCTTATCTTTAATTTATCACTGGTTCCGAAAATAACACTATCCTAGGAAGAGCCAGCGAGAAACACAGCGGGATTTTTACAACTATTTACAATGTTACACAGTTTACAATCATTTAAGTTACACAATTAACAACACAAAATAAATTAGAAATAGCTGTGTAGCGATCACCTTATTTGCATGCAACTAAGACATGAACCAACCATTTTTATGGTCTGTCTGGGCTAACCTTCGAAATGGCTGAACCAATATGATAAAACTTTAGAAACAGATAGAGATCAGTACCGGGCGGGATCTAGACTATATTTTATGGGATTTTTTTTTTTTAATTAAAATCGAAGCGTCAGTAGCCTAATCGGACCGCGAACTCGAAAGGTCGTGGGTTCGAATCCGCCATTCGACTACTGTCGTGAACCACTTCTAACACAAGCATTTTAAGCTTACGAGAAGTGGTTAAAAAAATACGTAAACTAAGTGAATAAATATTGTAATAATGGATTGCAAGTTGACATGGAATGCACATATCACAGAAATTAGCAGGAAAATCAATTATACTTTTCATTCCTTAAAATGCCTTCAACATTTTCTGCCGTTATCAACGAAGATTTCTCTTGTCCAAACACTTATTTTCCCGATTCTTGATTATGCTGATGTCTGTTATTTGGATGCGACTGAGGAGCAAATAAACAAACTTGAGCGGTTGCAAAACTTATGTATTCGTTATATTTTTGGGCTGAAAAAGTATGACCACGTCTCCTCCTATCGCAAACAGCTCAAGTGGCTCCCAATCCGACTTCGCAGGAATACTCGAATCCTTTGCCTCCTCTTTAACATACTATACAATCCAACATCACCACCCTATCTACGTGATCGATTCCACTTTGCGCACTCCCCCGATGCAGTTTGCAGATCACATTTAAAAACCCTCCTAAATTTCCCTTCCTCTAGAACAAAGTCCTATTCTCACTCTTTTACAGTACATGCAGTTAGGTTATGGAATTCTCTTCCTGCTGCAATTCGAGAGGCTCAAACAGTGTCCGTGTTCAAAAGGCGAGTCAAAGAGCACTATCTTTCTTTGTCGTCCCAATGATTATATATATAATATATTATTATATTTATATATGTAATATATATGTATATATATGTGTATGTGTATATGTATTTATAGTGGTGTTTAGTTATATGTATGTTTACATGGATATTTATTTTTATTAGCTTTACTTTATGTTAAGTATATTAATATTATAAAATTTTATTATAAGAGTGCACACTAGTTCAGGTTCTCTTTTAATTTGTCCAGTATCAGGCCTGCTGGAAGAGATTTCAATATGAAATAAGCAGTGCCTTTGTACAAAATATCTTTTTTTTTCTTCATTGTAACATTATTTTGTGTGTACATAAATTGTTAAATAATAAATAAATAAATAAATATGATCCGTTTACCTTCCAGTGCTTAGAGCAAGTTAAAAAACTGTCCAACTCGGACAAAATAAAACGTTGCGCGTCCGGTGAGATGGGCGACAACCTGCTGGCGTCTTACGGAGACAAGACCGATCTCATCCAGCGCCCTCTGTCCTTCGTGCCGACCGTCGTCGTCAACGAGGTGAGACAGTTTTCTTGAAGCGACAACTTTTTTATAATTGTTGTGATTTGAAACTCGGTGAAACGAAACAGCGACACTAAAAAAAGACAAAAGTATACATCTATAGGATTTAGCCTACGAGAGAGAGAGAGAGAGAGATAGAATATTATATTAAATTAGTCGTGTTTAGGCCATCTACCGTCTATTTTAAGTACCACCGTGAGAGTTAATAAATTTTTGCTGGATGACTTTACCTGTAGAATGAAGTAGATGGCGCTAATACAAAGCAATTTTACTCGAAAAAAAATATTCTTTTGATTTATTACACTATTAGGCTCTACATGTCTAAAAATAAGGATTGTAACATTTAGTTGC
Organism: Parnassius glacialis; assembly: GCA_033319125.1. Classification (NCBI taxonomy): domain Eukaryota; kingdom Metazoa; phylum Arthropoda; class Insecta; order Lepidoptera; family Papilionidae; genus Parnassius; species Parnassius glacialis. Next base: position 71,792,519 of record JAVANC010000004.1, on the reverse strand, counting down.
TACAAACGTAATCCTTTATCTTATATTTTATGCATTATGAAAATTATCGTATTAAGTAAATCATTTGCCGTATCACCTAGATAGAGAAACGAACTAGTAATAGATGCAAGTGGCTCACGACCGTGCTTTGGGGAAGGGTCCTTTTTACTGGAGACAATGCATTCCATCTTAGTCCTCAAGGGTGACAACGCATCTACATTTTGATTCTTGATTAAGGATGGATGTAGATGTCTATGAGCGACAGTATCTACTTAGCATCAGGTGGACTGTGTGCCCTATCATCATCCATATTCTATAAAATAAGATAAGAATTTAAAAACTCTAAAAACACGCATTGATCGTGAGCTTCATGTTCCTGATAATTATTTTATTTTATAAAGGTGATACCCGATCAGGACACTAGGATAGAATCATTAAATTATTGTATTGACGTCGTTCCTTAATACGAGTGCAGAAGTTGGTGAAAATTACATTAAACATACGGCTACTTTATAAAAGAGGCTAATAAAAGTCACTTGTTTGTCTGTCTGTCTGTCATTCCGTGTGAAATATTGCAACTGAAATTTCGAGCGTTTTCCGATGAGCTAGATACTTGAGACTTGAATTTTAATAAATACGTACACACAGCTGACGTGAAATACCAACGTTCCGAGAAGTCGGCAGTTTGTGATCATATCCTAGACGGCCCCCGCCATTACATTAGATTTGATAAACCTTAAATTCTCGCGAAAGAACATCGATTCCTGCCAAGGATGATACGTGAGGCTATTGAAATTAAAAAACATCCTAATTTCCATAGAGAGGGAGGCTGGGTACTACCACCTGCTTGGGATCTTGTAATTCATAAAATTAAAACTAAATCCAAGCATACCAATGCAAGACTTCAAAACACTGAAAGTTCATTCTGTGTAGATCAGACCAAAAACTAATAATTAAAAAGCTGAAGGTACTCCGGTATAACTCTGGATTCGGAATGTAATCACCTCAGTCCCCCATGACTGGTTCGGGTGCTGAAAAGCAAGCAGTCGGGAATTTAAAAAAAAGTGTGTGTGTACTTATGTACGCACGTAGGAAGTTATACTTCTATATCGTAACAAAACAAAAAAAACTTGAGAGACAACTACCCACTGAAGTTGTCGTTTTTAGGAGTCGCTATGTGCGCCCATCGTAAAAAATTCACTCTCATCATTTTTCCCAAACGCTTCAAAAGAAGTGTAATTTCAAAAAAAAATATAATTATACGCGATAAAATCTGTAAAAGTAGTTTTATTCAATCTTAAATTTCTTTTAATTTTACAGAAATATGATCAAACTGTTCAAGACGAAGCCATGAACAACCTTAAAGCGGTGGTCTGCCGCGTCTCGATCAACAAGCCGTCTTCTTGTTAAACTAATGTTAACTTTATTTATATAATCCTAAGTACAATTTTTGATAATCGGCATATATGCACAGAAGGTTGAATTTGTGATCACTAGATGGCGCTGTAAAAATTTTGATACTAAATTTTAAAGAACAATAATTAAAGATCAAATTCTTAATTACTTACGGTTGTTATATCTTGGTGCACTTCCACTGTTTGTTATAATAAATTAATGCAAAATAAGTACAATCGTTATTATATTTGTATAAATTTGTTAATATGTGAAGTCATGAAAAAATTATCTCTGCTACTTACTGCTAGTTGTCTATGTACTCATGTGCTGCTAGATGGTGTTGTATACAATTACAAGCACAAGACTTGATAAGATAATGACAATAGTTAGTTTTAAGACAATTTTGTAATGTTTTATTATGAAGATATTAAATTAAGTACTTAGAAAATGTGTTTTAAATTTTTTCATACGTTAATTTACAGTATACAAGATTATTTTGCAATGACCGACCAAAGGAGAAGGAGACGTCTCCATACATACTTGGGCCCAAGTCCCAAGTGTTAACAAGATGAAAGTAGGACCATTTGAAAGCGTATATATAAACAATTCATACCTGAAAATCAGGCAAGATTTTTTTTTTTTAGAATAAGGGTGACAAACGAGCACACAGTTCACCTGATGGTAAGTGATTGCTGTGACCCATAGACATCTACATCTATCTTCGTTTGCGAATTAAAATGCAGATGCGTTGTCAGCCGTGAGGACTATGATAGAATGCCTCTTTTCCAGTAAAATGGGTTTCCGGTTCTCTACACTCACCATACGAAACACAGCAGCGTTAACTGCTATTTTAAGCTGGTATTCTGTGAGAGCGTGGTCTTTCCCCGGTCGAGCCGACCCATTCGTGCTACAACTATACTATTAATATAGCTGCAGCATGGCTCTACCACGTTTTGTCAATGATTTGTCAATCTAGGAGCTAAGTTATTGTAGAATAAGTAAAAGTGAGATTATCTATTACCGACACTGTAACAGATTATTTTTCACTGTTATTACACTGTAACAGGCTATTTTTTACTATAATTACTTAAAGATATAAAAGCAGGTTCAGCATAAAGTCACCAAAAAAAGATGTGATTGATAAAGAAACGAAATAGTGAAACGATTAACGAAAGTTAAAACAACAACAATTAAGTGAAGTGAATATTAGGGATATTGATCTGTGATCGATTACTTTAATTGTTGTTGGAATGTCAATATTTTGTATTTTTTATTATTATTTTGTAGATTTGTACGCAATTATTTTTTATCTCCTTAACACAGAAAAATAATCGAAAATAGATATTAAAATGCTCAATTTAATCGAGAATCGATTATCTGTCTTTTTCTTATAAATGTTTGAAGCATGTAAATAGTTTGAAGTATGAACTGTCAAGTCAATTTTCAAAATAGGAATATTTTACTAGTGTATTATTTATGATAATCGATTTATTACAATAAAGAATACACTACAATCGATTTTCTAACTTATGTCTTATTTTATTGTTTTTTCGAATTCTAGAGTGTAAAAAGAGCTACTTTTTTATATTTTACTTTATAAAAATATGACCAATTTTTTAAAGTATAAACCAATTAGTTAACTTCAGGCCCAAAAATCTCATACTCCTTTGCAGAGAAGGTTCAGAATAGAAGAAAATTTTATTTAAAAAAATCTAAATAAGTCTGTCCTTTTTATCTTTTAAAGTTACAATACGTGGTAATGTATTGTTTTAACTGATTTTACTGCGCACGCACACATTCGTAAGAGTCGATCGATATGCAAAAACGTTGTTGTCCATGAATCTTCACCTTAGTCCCAACTAGTTGCATCTTTTGAGCGTAGGAATATAAACCCTCATTATTTAATACAATCAGAGGTGACAATGTAGCAAGGCTCAAGCCTTGATTGGATGTGGCCATGTCACTCCTGAAGTCTAGCACTAAGATGGAATGCTTTTTTATAGAATACTATTGCTCCGCCCCGGCTTCGCACGGTTGATTTCTGGATCGTGAAAACAACGCCACCTACCGGGTCCAATTGTGAATCTAAAGAGTTCAGTCACATACACACGGACAGAAAAATTATATAATACATAATTTGCACGTATTGTACATATAAACCTTTCTCTTGAATCATTCTGTCTATTGATGAAAACAGCATCAAAATCCGTTGCGTAGTTTAAAAGATCTAAGTGTACAGACGGTGAGAAGCGACTTTGTTTTATACTGTGTAGAGAAGGACAACAAACAAGCGCACAGACCACCTGATGGTAAGTGGATGCTGTGGCCTATAGACACATCCACATTTATCCTCGATTAAGAATGAAAATGCAGATGCGTTGTCACCCGTGATGACTAAATAGAGTGCCTCTTTTCCAGTAAAAAGGGTCTCCGGTTCTCTACACTCACCATACGGAACACAGCAGCATTAAGCTGCTATTACACGCTGGTGTTCTGTGCGAGCGTATTTGTTTCCAAGTTGAGTCAACCCATTCGTGCTTCAGCCATAACATGCTCCAGGGTGGCTCCACCATGTGGTAATATTCAGTCCCATTTAACTGCCTCGTTGATCTTCGAATCCCGGGTCGAGCCAAAATAAGTTATTAAGTTTTTCTATCAAGAAAATCTCATTAGTAGCCCGGAGTTGGCGGTATCTCACCCCCGTGCCTCGGAAAGCACGTAAAGCCGTTGGACCTGCACCTGATCTCTCTCTGGTAGGATTGTTGTCCCATCGGATAATGAAAGTGAGGCAATAGAGAGTGCACCTGTGCTTGCGCACACACTCGTGCACTATACTCCTGTCCAGCGCTGATGGCTAGTCTCCATTGAGACATAACAGAGATTCGGTCTTTGTTGCCCAGATATTTTGTGTTCATGTTGCAATAAAAATCAAAACGTGGTTATCAAGATTTATTCACTGATTAATTGAGTTACACAGTATTTACATAGTTTAATGCGACCAGCGCTTCAATATTACAAAAATCACATAGAAATTACTAAGTACTACGCTTTGCACAGGTGACTTCTGTACCACGACAGTAGCGCCACCTACCGGGTCCAATTGTGAATCTAGCCCACTCAAACGCACACAAAAAAATTCATCAAAATCGTTCGAGCCGTTTTCGAGTTTTAGTGAGACTTAACAGACAGCAATTGTTTTTTATATATTACAAAAATTAATGCAGTAGAATTGCACTGAACGCAAACACAGACTAACTTTTTTAATGTAACAGCTATAGTATTCTGCCAGTATTCAAGTTCAATCAGGTGGTGGGAATCCTATTTAGCCTTGGAGTTTGTCTGAATAGGTATGGATGTTACCTTTTCTTTTTATAGGATAGGATGACAAACGATCACACAGTCTACCTGATGATAAGTGGTTACTGTGACCCATACACATCTACATCTATCCTCGATAAAGTATCAAAATGCAGATGTGTTGTCACCCGTGAGAACTAATATGCCTAGTTTTCAGTAAAGAGGGTCTCCAGTTCTCTACACATACCATACAAAACACAGTAGTGTTAGGCTGCTATTTTACGCTGGTATTCTGTGAAAGCGTGGTCCTTCCCCGGTATAGCTGCAGCATAGCTCTACCACATATACTTTATATTAGTTATAGTATACGATTTTGTGGTATTTTATGTATTAAGCGTCAATAGCTTAATGTCAGGGCGCGGACCGCGAACTCGAAAGGTCGTGGGTTCGAATCCGCCATTCGACTACTGTCGTGAAGCACTTCTATCACAAGCATTTTAAGCTTACCAGAAGTGGTTAAAGGGAATATTAGTAATGTTGAATAGCATTACTAGTATTTTTTTTCAAAAAAGTGTAAAAGTGTGTCATTGTCTCTGTCCTCCTAGTTTTGGTTTTAAGGGGCGACAAAGTTTAAGGTGACCATATTACCCTCACATACCTTATATCAATAATGCAATTCACATTAAAGGTGGAATGAAGGAGTAACATCCCATAGCTGGGAACCACCATTACTTAACAACTATATATATTTAACCTCACAAATATAATATCCGCACATGGAAAATACATGCTTAGATGCGAGGCTGTAGAAAATAATATTGTTTTAAAATATTGTCCTTCGACCATCACATTGACGGATAAATATTCAGAAAAGTACCCTCAAAATAAGTTTATTACCAAACTCAATTACATACTGATATCAAAAAGTTGCTTATTTTGTGTGTGGTACTATTGTGTCTTATTAGGTTCGATTTCCATTTGGTTGAGTTACTGAACAACAACAAATGTATTTCTGCACATCACTTAGGCTTCTTACGTCTCGACCCTCTCCGTTTAGTACTGTCACTGTCACTTTTGGAAATTTCACTGTCACTTTCAACACCATCACTAACACTGTTGTGCGACTTCATGTGGTAGGTCAGGCTCAATTTGTGCCTGGCCTTGTATCCACAGAGGTGGCACTCGTAACGCTTGTCTTCTTTGTGCTTCTTCTGGTGATTAGTGAACAGAGCCTTGCTGGCTGTGATGTATTCACAAATGTGGCACATGTAGATCAAGGTGGAGTGCGTTGTAACATGCTCCTCATACTCCAGTTTGCTGTCACTTCTGTACTGGCAATCCATGCAATTGTAAAGGTAATCGCCCCAAGTGTTCTTTCTGGAGAACGGGTTCAGGCGTTTCTTCTTCTTCTTTTTGGACTTGGTCTTTATCAGCTTGACTAGAGGCACATCGTCCTCGTCAGTTTCGTCGGACACCTCAACGGTTTCGATGCGGGGCTCCTGGATTATCACGTCGTCTTCGTCGCTCGAGGTGAGCAGGCTGATCGGGTCATCAGGCCTGAAATGGAAACAGAATTTTTAAGTAAAATTTCTTTACATTGTTGTGATTTGAAATTTGATGACATGTAAAAGCGAAACTTAAAGAGAGAAACATAAATCTATAGGATTTAGCCTGTGAGAGAATAAGATAGAATACATTAACACAGTGTTTTCTATTATCACAGTCTCTTCTTCACACAGTGCTTTTAAGATATTTAATATTACTTTTAACTGTTAAAATAAACAGTAAAAAATATAACAAATTTATTAAATAAATGGAATTAACCATATTGAAGCATGATTGTCCCGCGCCTGATCTCTCTTCGGTCGTGTCGGTATAGTATAGTATACTATGGCTAGTCTCCGTTTAGGCTGGCCACCGTGACCAAAATTCGATCCGGAGGACATTATTATTATCATATGCGTTGTCACCACGGAACAAATACAAAGAGGAGATGGCATTAGCAACTGTGCACTGTGATTCTAACTAGGTCCTGACGTCATCACAGTGGGCGTGGCTTTACTTAGTATACTGTCAGCGTTCGTTCTGTGCCCTTATGTGTCGAAAATCGCAAATCGGTGTATTTTCGCAGTATTAAGACGAAAAGGATGAAGTGTTATGTTTTATCATGTAAAAACTACTTAGATACTACTACTTAGATAGAACTATTCTGATGCTATGGATGGAATCACATTTCATTTGTAAGTAATTTTATACCTGATTACAAAGATTCTAGAAAAATCTCTGCGTCGGCTTTCAAATGTAATTAAATATATTCGACACTAGATGGCAACACTTGTGTCATGGGAACTATAAATATACGTAAAGGTACGTAGAGCTCAGTACTGGTAAAGTAATCATACGAAGGTGTTGAAATTTGTTTTGCATTCAGTCCTAAAGAAATTCTAATCGCCAAAATATTATTTTTATAGTTTTTATAATCATTTTGTGAACAGGCCGCCATCTATCGTTAAGGTAACTAAACTACATTGCAACATCGATATGGAACGATGCGAGTAGTTTTACTATTTATCGGCAGATTGAAAATAGTAAAGTGGGCGGGGCTTAACACCCCCTCACCCCGCAAATTGTCACACGTTGTTACATAGTGAAATGTAATTACAACACCTCCTCTTTGTGTTTACTCCGTGGTTGTCACCCCTGAGGACTGACAACAAGATGGAATGCCTCATTTTCAGTTCAGTAAAAAGGGTCTCCGCAACCACGATACGAAACAGTAGCATTAAGCTGCTATTTTAAGCTGGTATTCTGTGGCAGCGCGGTCTTCCCCGGTCGAATCAGCTCATTCGCGCTACCAAGTAAATGAAACCATAGTCCACCTAATGGTAAGGGAATGCTGTGACCCATAGACAGTGACATCTGTTCTCATTTAAGAGTTAAAATACAGATACGTTGTCACACCAGGGCAGATGGACACTCATCAAACAAAAACAGCAGTTATTTTTTGTTATCTCCCTCAGTTGTTAATTGGTTTATCATAATGCATTACATTCTATCATAGTCCACTGCTGAACATAGGCCTACCCCACAGATTGCCTCATAGGGGGGATATTTGCCATAGTTGTAATGTTACTGTTGATTTGAAAATTTCACCTCTCAGTTGGTCATGTGCTCCTGGTAGATTATCTTCTATACATCCATCCATTACAGCATATTAAAATCCACTACTGAACATAGGCCTTTCCCATATATTGCCTTATAGGGGCATATATTTGCCATAGTTGCCACGGACTGGCATCACGCTTGGCACGCGTGTTGGCAACTGCAGTGTTTTAGTATTTTCAGTTGTTATCAGGAAAGATGCTGCTGCCCCGCTCCTGTTTCACTTTCCCTCTTTCGCCTCACACGACACCCAAGGGACGATATGGGGTAGTGGATATTCTCATGCTCTCAACATACAGCAGGTTTTGTTAACACTCATCATTGTGAAACAGCGATGCTAATATAGAAAGATTTTTTTTATTCAATATAGATTATAAATAATACTTATTGAAAGTCAATTTTTTACATACCACTGGTTCGGAAAAAACTTCTGTCCTCGGAGGAACCAGCAAGAAACTCAGCGAGAGTTTTTTTTTTAAATAACACCTTACCATCATGTATGTTACAATTAACAACACAAATCAGACAACACAATTAGAAATAGCTGGGTAGCGATCACCTCATTCCCAGACATTACTATCATCCATAAATTCCTTAATATTACAATAACCCTTTTTAAACAAACATAGTTTAATAAAAGTTTTTCAACTTTGAGCAGGTCAAATTTTGTATATTTTCTGAGATTTTGTTGTAAAAGCGTATACAAATTACAAATAATTCTTGGTATGCTCACTTATCACATATCACAATCACGTCCTCATCGTCCCCTTCAATTTCTACCCCCTTCTCCGGCAGCATCAGTTCATTGGGGTCCAAATCCACTTGGACACTTTCGAGTACCATCAGACAATCACGTGGACTCCCGGAACCCGTGCCGTTCGGTTGGTCTGTAGAGGAATGGAAACTATAGACAATAAACATCAGTATTATCAATCCAAATCACATAAGACATTACGCTATGGAAATAACTGAAATCAATCAAAATGCAAATGCGTTGTCAGCCGTGAGGACTTAGATGGAATGCCTCGTTTCCAGTAAAAAGTGTCTCCGGTTCTCTACACTCACCATACGAAACACAGCAGCATTAAGCTGCTATTTTACGTTGGTATTCTGTGAGAGCCGGTCCTTCCCTACTACAACTATACAACAACAACTATACTACTAAAACAGCTGCAACATGGCTCTACCATGTATAAAATATATTAGTTTGATTCGAAATTAATTAACCAAACTACAAATATTCCTAAAAACCGGCCAAGTGCGAGTCGGACTCGCGCACACGTTTCTAGTAGGGGAGCTTATTTAATAGGAATAATTTACTTTTGTTTTTTATATTTGTTGTTAAAGCGGCAACAGAAATACACATTCTGTGAAAATTTCAACTGTCTACCTGTTACGGATTATGCCATACAGCCCTGACAGACAGACGGACGGACGGACGGATGGACGGTTACGAAACCCCAAAAATTAAAAACATGTAGTTAAAAATGTGAAAAACATTAAGGAAGAAACCACTGAGGCAATGTTTTGTGTATTTATATAATACTGTAGAAAGCGATAAAATTTTATTTAAAACGCAACTTCTCAATTGTAAAAACATTTTGTAAAAAAAAAACTTCACCTCAGTCCCAACTAGCGACATCTAGTGAACGAAAAGACCTCAATTTATTTTATCAGGAACTAGCTGATACCGGCGACTTAGTTCGCGTTGCTTGATATATAAAGGAAACACATCACTGAACACGTATTGATTATAAAATCGTTGTTTCTTAAAACTTTAATAACCTTATATTAAATGAAGGTATCACAAGATTTTTTCTTTAGATAAGGGCCAAGTGTCTAAGAAATAAAACTTAGAAAACCTAATTCAAATCTATCCAGCAGTTTTTTCCGGGATGCGCACACAACTGCAAGCCTCTACGATTTTATTATATATAGATAAAAAGCATTACCTTGATCCGTAGCTATCTCTATAAACACTGGTTTGGCCTCTGTCTCAATCGAAGCCAAATCAATCACACAGTTGTCATCCCTTTCTTCTCCGATTGCTCTCGCACTCTCCTGTCTGTTGTTCTCCTGTAATTCTGCGTTTTGTCGTTCAACGACCTGCTTGTTCTGCTTTATGTTGAAATATGTTAGTATATCTTCGATATCATCCTTTTCTGTTATTGTCACGTCGGGGTTCAAACTGGGTTTCACCGTTTCAGTGACACTGAAAAGAGATACAAAACAAGTTACTAGTGGACAAGCTAAATACAGGGTTATTTTTTGCCAAATTTGAAACTTAAGTTCAAATATATAAATAATGATATAATTGTTATTAGAATTTTGTGAAAATACGAGTAAATAAAGCTTCTACTTTTATTTGAAATTATCTCAAGTTGAATGTTATTTATGGGCAACAACGTTTTCGCCTACCGATCGACCCTTAAGAATGTGTGCGTGCGCAGTAAAATCAGTTTAAAGAATGCATTACCACGCATTTCGAATTTAAAAGACAAAAAGGGCAGAATGTTTTTAATTAATATTTCTTCACCATTTGCCTATATTACTTATTCTGAACCTTCTCTGCAAATTTGACCGGTTATTGCAAAAAATAACCCTGTATATCTTTTTTTTTTAAATGTTACCTCCGTACTAGGATTTCCTCCTGTATCCAGTTTACAAATATAAATTTCACAAGGACGTCCAGACCCGGAACAATTATTTGTAGGTCATACAAAATACTTGTTCCGTGCGGGATTCGAACCCTCGGCCCTAAGTGCTGCAACTTATTGCTAAGCCACTACGCCATGGAGCCGTCAATAGTATGCTTATATAATGGTGATTACGGTAATAATTCTAATTATAGTGGCTCCGTAAGGTCGTTAATTTTGGTGTTCATGGTGGTGTAAGAACATCCACTACCCCATATCGTCCTGGGGGTGTTGTTACAGATTTATTATGGTTGTGGTATGAATGGGTTGGCTCGACCGGGGAAGGACCACGCTCTCACAGAATACCAGAGCAAATTGCAGCTTAACACTGCTGTGTTTCATATGATGAGTGTTAGAGAACCGGAGACCCCTTTTACTGGAAACGAGGCATTTCATCTTAGTCCTCACGGGTGACAACGCATCTGCATTGTGATTTGTAATTGAGGATAGATGGTGTCTATGGATCACAGCATCCACTTACCATCAGGTGGATTGTGTGCTCTATAGTCACCCTTTTTTGGGTTCCGTACCCGAAGGGTAACCAACAGGACCCTATTACTAAGCCTCCGCTGTCCGTCCGTCTGTCTGTCAGCGGGCTGTATCTCATGATCCGTAACAGGTAGACAGTTGAAATTTACACAGAACGTGTGTTTCTGTTGCCGCTATAACAACAAATAATAAAAATTAATTAAATAACTTTATACGGTGGCACGGAACCTTTTATGCGCTAGTCCGACTCGCACTTGGTCAGTTTTTTACATCATACCACTCGCAAGCTACTGCAAGTGTTTCTTTTATAATAATTAAAAATTACGATACCTCTCGGTCAATTTCGTTTTTCCTGTGTATGTGTTAACATCCTCTGCTGTCCTGTTAGTTTCCTTCTCTTTCGTTTTTTTCTTTTTATTAGACGTACAGTCATCCTTGTTGTTCGAACCGTCATCATGTAAACTGTCACACTGTATTCTGTGCTCCGGACCATCACTGTTATGGATATTATCACTGGGACGAAAGTTTGCTTGTTTTGTTTTTGGTTGATCGCTCTGTAAGTTAAAAAAGTAAGCTGCTGAAATTGAATAAAATCAACTTTAGGGATTTTATAGCGTTTATCAGAACGAAGTTCCTTATCGCATGGTACGCATTTGACGGATGGAGGCTAGGCGAGAAAAAGTGTACGATTTTTCCGTCACGACTCCCTTTCTATAGTGCGAGCGAGATGGAATAATGTCCATCTCCCTCGCACTTTTTCTTATCTTGCCATGAAAGAAATATTATTTTAAATGACGCTTCATTTTAATAGACGCTATAGTAATTAATTAATTTGTATTTGTGAATCAATAATATAATACTTTATCAATAATAATATACTACGAAAGGAACTTCGATCCAACCGAGTGTTCCACGACACTCACGCATGTTTTTTTTATAGAATTAGGGTGACAACACACACCTTGTCACCTCTGAGAGCTAAGATGAAATCAAATCTTCTTATCCAGTAAAAAGGGTCTCCGGTTCTCTAAACTCACCATACGAAACAAAGCAGCATTGAGCTGCTATTTTACGCTGGTATTCTGTGAGAGCGTGGTCTTCCCCGGTCAGACAACCCATTAGTCCTGCAACCATAATATAGCTGCAGCATGGCACTACCACGTTATCACTGTACCAGAAATTCATCTATTTCTGTCATCAAATAGCAGTGTTTACACTGCTGTGTATCCTCGTCCTCACATACTGCTACCTACCATAACTATTTATTATTTTCACAATGAGGGAAGGGCATCTTTATTAGAAGATATAGACTTACCTCAAACACGCAAGGCACTACCTTAGGCTTTAACCGGACCTTTCCCCTGACTAAATTATAGTCGTCCGGGTGAAAGTGAGCGCTGCACACCATGGATTTGTCCGAGGGTTTGGAGGCCAGTTTGATCGCCTCCATCCACCTCTTGCAGCGAGTGCGGCTGTTGGGGAACCTGTGACATCAAAAATAGAATAGATTAGTTTTTTTTATTATTTTAATCATTAAAGATTACTTATATGTAATTTTTATTGATCATGCAAACGTGGACTCCTTAAACAGCGCCGCTGACGGACGTTGTTACCGTGTAGTGGCGTAAGAATATCCACTGCCCCATATCCTCCCGTGGGTGACGTACAAGCGAAAGAGAGAGATAAATCATGGACATCAGTGTCATCCCGATAATGACTAAAAATAAAAAAACTGCCAGTCCGTGGCAACTATGGCAAATATCCCTCTTATGAGGCAATCTATGGGGGAGGCCTATGTGCAGCAGTGCACTAAGGCTGTAATGGATGGATGTATAGAAGTTAATCTACCCGGAGCACATGACGCACTGAGAGGTGAAATTATTAAATCAACAGTAACATTACAACTATGGCAAATATCAATGAGACAATCTATGGGGGAGGCCTATGTTCAGCAGTGGTCTTTAATAGGCTGTAATGGATGGATGTATAGAAGTTAATCTACCCGGAGCACATGACGCACTGAGAGGTGAAATTATTAAATCAACAGTAACATTACAACTATGGCAAATATCAATGAGACAATCTATGGGGGAGGCCTATGTTCAGCAGTGGTCTTTAATAGGCTGTAATGGATGGATGTATAGAAGTTAATCTACCCGGAGCACATGACGCACTGAGAGGTGAAATTATTAAATCAACAGTAACTGTACGGTCTTTACAAACCGCACATTTTTGCACTTAAGCATTTTTACCATATTGTATCATTTTTCATTCTCATCCATTCAGTACGCAATCATTCGCCGTCGCGCATTGTACTCACTATCAATAATATCAGAATAAATTACATAATCAGTTCAAGTCCTTATCATTTTTATCAACTTCTAAGATTGTACAGCACACCAGCTCGTACATCTTAATGGTCCTTCGAGCATTGATCTAGTGCCGGTAAGAGAAAAGCGGGACCACGCGGTTCGACAACGTGACTTCGTTTCGCCGTTTAGTGCTGCCCACGTATTACCGCCTACTTAGCAAAAACGCTACAAGTTATTTTTAAAAGCTATTGCGCAGTGAACAATTTTCTGCTACCGCATACATCATCACCAGCAGCAGTGATTGGTAAACATCACGCCATCACTCACGAAAAACATTTTTGTGTCTTGTGTTTCTGTGTCTGAAGTGCAATAGCGAATCGGTCGAGTCGGCCTCCCACAAGCGGGTCTCACCGACGAGATTGAGAAGGCGCATATATTGCATTAGGATACCGGAGCACTTAGCAACAGCATCACCTCCGTGACTCGGAAGCATCCGTCACCGGATTATCAATCAAATCGTCCATTAATCAAATAAAAATGGAAGATTTACTATCAACTCAGCAACAACTTCTTCAAGCAATGGAGCAGTTATTCACCAACTTCAAGAAAGATGGAGCTGAAAGAAAAACCCCATCTTACATATCAAGGCGACTAGAGACTCTGGATCAGTACTGGAGAGAGTTCCAAGCCAATCATGTCAAGTTGTGTGAGTACGAGGACCAAGACTACACTTATTTCTTGGAAAATCACTTCGAAAAAGCAAAGTCATATTACACCGACTGTCGGAGAATTATTCAGCAACACCTATCTACTGATCAAGAAAAGAAGTCAGTTCTGAGACCTGCTACTCCTTTAGCCGGCGTGACTACAGATTGGCGTCCACCATCAACGGCTGCAACAGCGTCCCCATCAGGTCAGGCCAGCACCAGCCGAGTAGACAGAGGTAACCACAGCAAACTTGACGAGATGTACCGGAAACAAAAAAGCAATTTTAAAGCACTAGAACGAGCAATCAATGCCACTAATCTCGAGTTACTTACCGAAAAGTGGGAGCTCGAGGACAGCTTACGTGACTTACAACTTCGCTGGAATGCCGTGGACTCCTTACACTGGGAGATCGACAGCGAGCTTACCACAGAAGATGTGCAGTACGAAAAAACATACTACATGTTCGAAGACAGCTACAAAAAGATCAAAAAATCAATCAACAGCAAGATGTGGTCCGTATCTCATCAAAAGCATTCTACGCCAAAAATGGAAATCCCTACGTTCAGCGGCAACTATCAGCAGTGGTCATCTTTCAAAGATCTCTTCATGGAAATGATCCACAAGAATAAATTCATTTCAAATGTGCAAAAAATGCAACATTTAAAAAGCAAGGTCAAGGGAGAAGCCGAGAAACTAATACAACATCTAAATATTAGTTCAGAAAACTATGAAACATGCTGGGAAATTCTGAATCATCGGTATAACAACAAACGATTGATTTTTAGTTCTCACATGAACACGCTTTTTGGCTTGCCAACAATACAACACCAATCATCATTTGCCCTGAAAAAATTGCACGACACCACAAAAGAGTGTCTAAGTGCCGTAAAAAACTTAGGCGTGAATACATCAAGTTGGGATCCTTTGGTGGTACATTTGTTGATGCAGAAATTGGACACTGATACACACAATGACTACTTCGAATATCTTGAAGATCCGAGGGAATTGCCTACGCTATCAGGATTTCTAACTTTTTTGGAAATGCGATTCACAGCATTAGAATCGTCTCGACGCAAGCAAGAAGCGCCGCGGAGCAATCAGCAAGCTACCTATCAAGATTCCAAAAAAGCTCAATATTCCAAGGCATACCCGGGTGCATCAACTAAGGCATTTATCAATCATACAAATGTGAAGTCATTGAAATCGTTAGCAAGGAATAAATACACGTGTCCATTGTGCAATGAACAACATGGAATTTTCCACTGTAAATCGTTTCTAGGTCAGACACCAGAATTAAAACGAAAAACAGTGGCAAAATTGAATTTATGCGAAAACTGTCTTTTTGATCATAAAGGCAAGGACTGTTTTTCCGACAAAAGATGCGCGCATTGCAAATGCGGTCACAATACTTTATTGCACGAAGCATACGCATCAAATATCAACGCGAGCGAGCGAGACAGCAACAAAAGAGTTACACAGCAAAGAAACGTGACACATGTTTCACAAGAAAACGTCGCCGAAATCCTCCTGGCAACAGCCCAAATCAAGGTGCTATCAGCTGATGGAAGCTATCTGACGATGCGAGCGCTGATTGATCAAGGGTCACAAACATCACTTATAAGCGAAAATGCCGCTCAAAGACTTGGCCTTCCACGACAACGTTGCAAGGGTATTATTTTCGGGATTGGCACAAAGGAAAATAACTGCAAGGGTATCATCACTATAACAGCATCATCTATGAATTCAGAATACACATTCAATACTGACGTCATCATCATGAAAAGTTTGGTAAACAATCTACCGAACAGATCCTTTGACAAACCGTCATGGAAACGTCTTGAAGGCATACGGCTTGCTGATCCAGACTTCAATATCAGCCGTCCCATAGACATATTACTGGGTGCGAACATCTACTCGAACATCATCATGAGTGGAATCATCAGAAAAGATGAAAATCAACCGATTGTTCAGCAATCACGACTCGGTTGGATCATCTGCGGCAACCTGAAGTCTTATCAGTGTAATGTTGTTCTGCACGATTTACAAAATATTCAGAGGTTTTGGACAATCGAAGACATAGCAGACAACAAAATAACAATATCATCCGAGGATCAATACTGCTTGGAGCATTATAACAACACAACAACACGACGAGAAGACGGTCGATATGTTGTACGTCTGCCCATGAAACCAGGCTTCGAAGAAAAGCTGGGTGATTCAAAGCAGAAGGCCGTGGCACAACTTTATCAGCTGGAAAAGAAATTCGCCAAAAACGAAGACCTCGCAGCAATGTATAAAAACTTTATGCGCGAATACATTGAATTAGAACATATGCAGCAATGTACTCGTAACAGAAACACGATCCCGGCAACGAGTTGCTACCTGCCACATCATTGTGTACAGCGCGCCGAATCGCTTACAACTGCATTACGCGTCGTATTTAACGCGTCATCAAAGACGTCATCAGGCTACAGCCTAAACGACTTGATGTACAACGGACCCAATCTGCAAGCAGACTTACTATCATTGATCATAAGTTGGAGACAGTATAAGGTCGCCTTCACTGCAGACATCGAAAAAATGTTTCGAGCGATCCTCTGCAATAATAACGACAAACATCTACAAAAAATCATATGGCGTGAATCATCAAATCAGCCACTTCAAGAATACGAACTATTAACTGTGACGTACGGGACGAAAGCAGCGCCGTTCCTGGCAATGAACACACTAAAGCAATTAGCACGCGACGAAGGACAGCATTTCCCTGAAGCAGCTAAGGTGTTGAAGAGAGACTTTTTCATGGACGATGTCTTAAGCGGTCAGCACAGCATCCCAGCTGCTCTAAAATTAAAAACAGATCTGATCAACCTACTCAGATCAGGGGGGTTTAATCTACGAAGGTGGTGCTCAAACAGCAATGAGTTACTACAAGCAGCAGGATCAGACACAGATAGCAATCATCAAATTGGGTTTGATTTCAAGCAGAAAGAATCAACAAAGACCCTGGGACTGCGCTGGAACCCTCAGAAGGACGTCTTCACCTTTGAGCTCAAAATCAACACATCAACAGACAAACCAGCCTCAAAAAGGTCACTACTTTCAGACATCTCAAAGGTTTTCGACCCGGCCGGGTGGCTCTGTCCTGTAACAACAAGATTGAAACTCTTATTCCAATCAGTCTGGAAAGAAGATTTGAAGTGGGATGACCAACTTCCACTAAGCATTGAAGAAGAGTGGTCTAAGATCAAACATGACCTCGAAGGCATCAATCAAATCCAAGTACCAAGATGGCTTCAAAGTTATGAGAACGACGACATTGAGCTACACGGGTTCTGCGATTCCTCAGAACGTGCCTACGCTTGTGTTATCTACAGCAAAATCAAGAGCAAGAAACAAGGTGAACAAGCAGTAGTTCTGATAGCAGCAAAATCAAAACTAGTTCCGACATCAAAAATCATATCATTGCCGAAATTAGAACTGTGTGCCGCTCACTTATTATCAAGACTCATGCAGACAGTCAAACACAGTCTATCAGAGCAAAACATCAAGACCTTCGGCTGGTCAGACTCAACAGCTGTGCTCGGCTGGATCCAAGGCGACATCAATCGCTGGAAGCCATTCGTCGCCAACCGTGTACAACAAATCAAAGAAATCATACCTGCGGACTGTTGGCAGTATGTCAAGTCGACTGATAATCCAGCAGACTGCGCCAGCCGTGGGGTATCAACAGCAATCCTCAAAAATCATCCCTTGTGGTGGCAAGGCCCATCATGGCTGAAAACATATCAAAAAGAAACCACCACAAAAACATACACTACGAATCAAGAAGTGAAGAAAGCAATGCAAACCAACGTCACTATTCAACGTCACAGCTCTGACGTAATCGAAGCGTTGATAAACAAACATAGCTGTATGACGCGAGTGACGCGTATACTTACCTGGGTATTGCGGGCGGTGTCGAATTCCAAACCGAAGACGCCGTATCTAACTGCACCTGAAATCAAACAAGCAAAATACATTATTATAAAGCACATACAAGAAAAGTATTTTTATGAAGAAATACTTACCATCAAGAAGCAGGGGAAAGTGAAGCGTAACAACAAACTGCTGTCCCTTAATCCATTCTTGGATAAAAACGATCTTCTAAGAGTTGGTGGCAGGATCAATAATGCAAGCATCGATGAAAACATGAAGCATCCTCTCATCGTGCCACACAGCGGACACTTCACTGAGCTCATAATCGATCAGGCACACAAGGCCACCTTCCACGGTGGAGCCCGCCTGACTCTATCGCATCTGAGACAGCATTACTGGATTATTGGCGGCAACAGGGCTGTCAAAAAACGCATCCGTGAATGTGTTGTCTGCAGAAGACACAACCCAATCAAACAGACTCAAATCATGGGAGACCTACCGTCAGCAAGATGTAACCCAACCAGGCCATTTTACCACGTTGGTACCGATTACACCGGTTTCATCGACGTGAAAGCAAACAAAGGACGAGGCATAAAAACGACGAAAGGATACGTCGCAGTTTTTGTGTGTATGGTCACTAAGGCCGTACACCTGGAAATGGTATCAGACCTCTCCTCATCAGCATTCCTCGCAGCACTCCGACGAATGGCAGCGCGCCGTGGAGCACCGCGTCACCTGTACAGCGACAACGGGACCAACTTCGTCGGCGCCTACAAACACTTACAGCAGGAATTCATCAATCTTCGACAAGCCTTGGACGATGATTTCTTCGCAGCAATATCAGACATGGAGATCGAATGGCACTTCAACGCCCCCTCGTGGCCTAGTGCAGGAGGTCTATGGGAAGCGGCGGTGAAAAGCCTAAAATTCCACTTACGAAGAGTCATCGGAGCACAAAAGCTTACATTTGAGGAGCTATCAACATTGTTGTCACAGCTGGAAGCGTGCCTGAACTCAAGGCCACTGTGCGCCCTGAGCGAAGATCCCGAGGACATCAACTTCCTCACCCCGTCACATTTTCTGGCGAGTGGCCCCACCCTCACCATCATCGAAACCGAAAGGGACGAGCGCACACGTTGGCAACTGGTACAGAAAATCTTCTACGACATATGGAAGAGATGGCAGTCCGAGTTCCTGTGCCAATTATCAGCTAGAAGCAAGTGGCAACAGAAGCAAAGAAACATGGAAATTGGTGACGTTGTCGTCATACATGACGTCAACTTACCTACCGGCAAGTGGGCGCTCGCTAGAGTTGTTGAACTTCACCCTGGAAAGGACGATCTGGTCCGAGTGGTGTCCCTGAAAACTAAAAACAACATTATCAAGAGGCCTATTACAAAAATATCACCACTTCTATCAGATGATTACGTTGGTAGCGAGCAAAATTCGGAATCAAGCAATAAGGAGTCTACAGCAAAAAGCACCAAAGCAAAAAGAACGCGAAGCAAAAAATCATGCAACTTCATAGCTTTAGCAATGTTGACTTTACTTACCATCATTTCACCCGTTCAGTGTGCCTTCAACCTACTTAGTCTAAGCAATAATCAGAGCATTTATTTGGACAAAATTTCCAACATGCACCTTGTCAGAGATCAGTGGAAACTCATTGTCTACTACGAAATGAATCCGTACTGGCAAGGCATTGAATTGTATCGCAAGTACTTCGATTATTTGGATAACATATGCTCCAAGATATCCAAACAAACAAAATGTGACGTAATGTTGTCACAACTACGTCATGAGGCCACTGAACTGGACTACTATCATCATATGTTGCTCGGTCAGCAATACACGCGCTCGAGACGCCGGCGCGGGCTTATCAACGGTGTCGGATACCTAGCGCACAGCTTGTTCGGTGTGTTAGACGAAGAGTTTGCTCAAAAATACGAGAGAGACATCAATATAATCAGGATGAATCAGAAACATCTTGCTCTTTTATGGAAAAATCAAACATCCGTGGTTGAAGCTGAATATAACCTTTTGAGTCGAATCGAAGAGTCTATTAACAAGCAGTACAAGATCTTCAATGCCCACATCATAGAGCTAGAAAAAGAAGCCAACATCATAACAAAGGAAATTCAGACCGAAAAAATCATCAATGAATTTATTCTCTCATCCATGATAGCAAACAACATTTTGGCCAATCTTAAAAACATTCAAGAAACGTTGGTGGAGACCATCACAGACATCCACTATGGGCAGTTTAATGTTTATTTATTAACGCCTGAACAACTGAATGAAGAGTTAAATATTATCTCTGGCCAATTATCAAAGGAATTAGCTCTGCCTATAAACAACATCCAAAACAACTTATCCAGACTCTATCATTTACTGGAAGTAAAAGCAAGGATGACAAGCCAATACTTTATTTTCGAGATCAAAATCCCGTTGGTAAGCAGGGATACCTACGAGATTTACAGGCTTATATCTATCCCGCAGCAAGTACAAAAACAGATGGTCCGCATCACTCCTATCGCAGATCATATCGCGATCAACATCCAAAAGGACTCGTACGTACCATTATCAGAAGAAGAAGTTCGAAGATGTACACAGTTCAACGCTGAGACTCACCTTTGCCCGCTACAGAAACCTATTTTCCATATGAATTCGGACGATATTCTCTGCATCAAAAATGAAGACACAGGTCAGTGTGAAATCAAAACTTCGCCCTGCAAGGATATATGGGTTGAACTTAACAAACTAAATACGTACCTGTACTTTTGCTGTAATCAAAGGATGATAAGAATAATATGCGAGCATCATGTTACAGCGCAACGACTTAGCAAGGCCGGTATTATCATTCTCGAGGACGGCTGTTTCATTAAAAGTGAAACATTGACAATATTTTCACACAGAAAGCAGGTCACTAATTATAATATCAAGCCCGACCTTGCAAAGATAGACATACCTCCAATCAATGATGTCATCAACCTATCTATTCCTCTCCAAAGGCTCGAGAAATTCGACGAGTCAGAAAATGAGGAGAATCGAAAACACTTGTCAAGTATTGGACACCAAATAGAGCAGCTGAAGACAAGCAACGCTGATACAGAGATGGTAAATCAGTTATCAAACCACGACCTACATCAATATGTGCTTATTTATCTTCTGCTGGGACCAGCTATACTAGCATCAACATTAATCGCCTTGCGGAGTCTACGCCGCAGATGCGCCGCACATATACAAGGTCCCTCTCAAAGCGAAAGATCAGCTGGCTTGAATGTACAGTTCACTGGCACGAACCGAAACACAGAGCAAGCAACATCGGTCGAGCCCCGCGGTATCGCAGTTACGTCATCGGGTGAACTGAGTGCACGCGCACTGGATAAGTCGACGTCGCCTACAGTTTGCAAACGTTTTTGTGATCTTAGTGCAGTGTAGTGAAGTGTGAAATTTATAAGTTTTTTAATTGAAATTTATAAGCTAATTTTTATAGTATAATCATCGTTATCAATTAGTATCAATTTGTAATCGCCTATCAATCATCATCTGTTCTCTCTCTCTCTCCCCGCAGCATGTACGGTCTTTACAAACCGCACATTTTTGCACTTAAGCATTTTTACCATATTGTATCATTTTTCATTCTCATCCATTCAGTACGCAATCATTCGCCGTCGCGCATTGTACTCACTATCAATAATATCAGAATAAATTACATAATCAGTTCAAGTCCTTATCATTTTTATCAACTTCTAAGATTGTACAGCACACCAGCTCGTACAGTAACATTACAACTATGGCAAATATCAATGAGACAATCTATGGGGGAGGCCTATGTTCAGCAGTGGACTTTAATAGGCTGAATGGATGGATGTATAGAAGATAATCTACCAGGAGCACATGGTCCACTGAGAGGTGAAATTATTAAATCAACAGTAACATTACAACCGTTAAATTATATAAATATTATAAAAAACATATACTTGAACGGCGAAGCGAGGATCCAACTAGAAACATTGGAAAAAAAAGTTCAAGATCGAGAAGGGAGTAAGACAGGGAGATCCTCTTTCGCCAAAACTGTTCTCGGCTGCTCTGGAAAGTATTTTCGGCAAACTAGACTGGGAAGAATACGGTATCAATGTGCAGGGTGTAAAACTGAACCACCTAAGATTTGCGGATGATATAGTCTTACTTGAGGAAAATCCGACGCATCTTGTTAAAATGATAGAATCACTGAATGAAGAAAGCCTGAAAGTGGGCCTAAGCATGAACAAAGACAAAACAAAACTGCCACAAACTCTAAACCAGTAATTATAAAAATTTACAACCAACCACTCGAATATGTGTCAGACTATATCTACTTAGGACAGATAATATCTCACAAAGATCAAACCACTAAAGAAATTGATCGAAGAATAGGAAATGGATGGAAGAAATACTGGTCTTTCAAAGAAGTTTTAAAATCTAAGGAGCTAAGTATGCAAATAAAAAGTTAAGTTTTCAACACATGTATACTTCCAGTCATTACTTACGGATGCGAAACCTGGGCACTCACCAAACAACACAGAGAAAAGTTGGAACGCTGTCAGAGAGCCATGGAGAGAAGTTTGACAGGAATAAGGAAACAAGACAGAGTAAGATGTAGCATATCTATATCTATATATCTATATCTATAAACACTCACGCCTGTCACCCAGAGGGGTAGGCAGAGACTATGGACTTCCATTTGGCACGATCCTGACAGACCTCTCTCGCTTCCTCCACATCCATATACCTACGCATAGACGCTCGTCGGTTAAAGGTACTCTTGATTTGGCCCATTTTAAATATATCGCCAATTTGGTCGATAAACTTTCGCCTATGGCGACCCTTCCCGACTCTGCCGTTCCCCTCTGCAACTTAAATTTGCTTTGTCACTCTTTCCTCATTCATTCTTTCCACATGACCAAACCACCGAAGCATTCCTTTCTTAATCCTGGTCACAACATCATCTTGCAAACCACACTCTTCTCTTATTAAACAATTTCTCACTCTGTCATTCAGATTCATCCCTAACATACTCCTTAATGATCGCATTTCTACAGCATTTATTCTACTCTCGTGCTTCTTCTGCCACACCCAACTTTCACTACCATACATTAAAGTAGGCACTAACACAGCATTGTGAATTGACATACGTGCATTTTTGGACACATTCTGACTTTTCACAATAGAGTGTAGAGCCCCATTCACTCTATTGCCTGGATTCACTCGTCGTTCTATATCCTTATCATATCTACCATCCCTGCTAAACACACATCCCAAATACACAAACTCATCTACTTGCTCTACCAACTCCCCTTCTATTCTTATTTCACATATCGTTTTACTTTCTTCTCTTTCAAAAACCATAACTTTCATCTTACTTGCGTTCACTTTCATTCCCTTTTCTTTTAATGTCCTGTTCATTAATGTAACCATCATTTGCAACTCGGCCGCCGACGACGCAAGTATGACTTGATCATCGGCGTACAAAAGGCATTTGACGGTTAACTCACCCATTCTTAACCCGCATTCTTCTACTTTCAAATTTTCCAAACAACTGTCCATAAATAGGTTGAACAGCCACGGGGAAGCCACACAGCCCTGTCTGACACCTTTATGGATGCCAAACCAGTCCGAGTAGGCCCCGTTGATCCTGACACAAGCACTAGAGTCCCTATATAGAGACTTCAATGCCTGTATCAGACCAGCGCTCAACCCAAATGAGGTCAGTGTTTGCCATAACACGTTCCTGTCCACTCTGTCATAAGCCTTTTCCAAGTCCATGAAAGCACAAAAAACTTTCTGGTTTTTGGCCTAAAATTTCTCCGCAATCATGCGCATGGAAAAGACTTGATCCGTACACCCCATCCCCTTTCTAAATCCAGCTTGCACATCCCAAATTTTTCCATTAGTTTCTTCCATAACTCTTTCAATTAACACCTTAGCATACAGTTTACCCACAATGCTAAGCAAGCTGATACCACGGTAGTTTTTACAGTCCTGCTGCGACCCCTTTCCCTTATATATTGGGACTATAACGGCTTTGCACCAGTCTTCCGGTACCCGCTTCAGTTCCCAACATAAATTAAACAAGGTGTACAGCAGGCCTGCAACCACACTCTCTCCAGCCCTTAGCATTTCGAGTGATACATACTCTATCATATCCGGCTGCCTTACCTGCTTTCATGCTTTTCATTTGTTTTCACTATTTCATCTACACTTATTTCTCTACCTCTCTCCACTTCTTCCGGAATTTCCATTTCACTTACTTCAGACGACTCTTCACTCTTAAACACGCTTTCAAAGTATTCCTTCCATCTCATTAAATTCGAAACTTCATCATTCAGCATGCAGCCATTCTCGTCTCGTATAGCATTCATTCTAGGCTGTTTTGAATTTCCCCTGGCAGTTCTTACGAGCTTCCAGAACATTTTAATATTTGATATTTGATGTAGCATAATAAGGGATAAAACTAAAGTTGTCCATATAATAACCCGAATAGACCAACAAAAGTGGAGATGGACAGGTCACATGATGCGTAATCCACAAGAGAAGTGGTGCAAAACTGTTACTGACTGGTATCCCAGAGATGGCAAGAGAAGTAGAGGACGCCAACAAACAAGATGGGAAGACGACTTAAAACTCACGGCTGGACATCATTGGAGAAGGGTAGCGCGGGACAGGTCCCAGTGGAAAATGTTAGAGGAGGCCTATGCCAAAAGGCAAAGTGAGCTTCGGGACACATTATAACAAACAAGAACATGTCTAGTATTAATATTTAACCGAGAAGTTCAGAATAAAAAAGCTTATTAGTATTATTTGGGGCATCTATATAGTTTACTCATCTGGTTGGGTATAAATATATAATTGTAAATGAAAATCATAAACATACATAAATATTAACAAAATAAAATAAACACACAAAAAATACATAAATAAATAAAAACCCAACCAGATGGAGGTCCTCGGCAGGGGAGACCAAACGGCCGAGCGTTAGGGGGAAAGGGAAAGAAACCGGCGGACGATGCGGACGGTATCGAGGAGCACCGCCTTGTGCATTTGAGCTTGGAGCGGTCCGTCACGGAGTCCCAGTCGCCTCAGATGACCCGAGAGGCTGACTGGTATTAACCCGTTCGCAGAAACGACTACAGGTATAATTTCGGCCGGCAGTCCGCCCCACATGTCGGTCACCTCGTGAGCCAGGTTCAGATATTTTGTACGCTTATCTGTTTCGGCTTTCACGAGGTTCTCGTCATACGGAATGGTAATGTCGACCAAAAATATCTTTGACTGTGCCCGGTCCATCAGCACAATATCAGGCTTATTCGCAAGAATGGTCCTATCTGTGATGATGGCCCGGTCGCAGTAGAGCCTGGCGCGGTCATATTCGAGCACGGCTTCCGGCATGCTTATGATAAAGCAGTTTCCGATCCACGAGACCGTATTTCAGAGCGAGATCCTGGTGTAGAATCCTGGCTACTAGATTGTGCCTATGCAAGTACTCAGTGTTAGAAAGAGCCGAACAACCGGAGATGATATGCCTAAGTGATTCACCGGGATGGCGACAAGCTCGACAAATGTCGACGGTGCCATCCCTTAGGATGTATCTCCGATAGTTGTTGGTCTTAATAACCTGATCCTGTATTGCACAGACAGAACCCTCGGTTTCGCCGAAGAGGTCACCAAAACGTAGCCAGTCGATGGAGGCAACTGTGTCTACGAAAGGCTCATGTAGAGCCTTGTAGAACCTCCCGTGGAGCTCCTTCTCCTTCCATACGGTCTCCCGGTCGGAAATGCTCCATACTGCCGGTTCTTGCCATTGCTCGTTGGCTAAGGATAGAGGGGTAAGTCCGTTATTACAAAAACTAACGTCCCTATAGTAAGGATCATCCGCTTTCGTCAGAAAGTAATTACGGAGGCTGCACACTTCGCGATTATGCATGGTAAGCGCGCTTAAAAAGCCGCGCCCACCATGTTTCCGCGGCAAGTACAGCCTCACTACCGACGATCTCGG
Organism: Parnassius glacialis; assembly: GCA_033319125.1. Taxonomy (NCBI): domain Eukaryota; kingdom Metazoa; phylum Arthropoda; class Insecta; order Lepidoptera; family Papilionidae; genus Parnassius; species Parnassius glacialis. The sequence continues at coordinate 71,766,528 of JAVANC010000004.1, read as the reverse complement.
ATGATGCATCCTGTGGGACGTCATAATAGTGCGGACTTTTCTATCCAGAGCGTTCAGTTCGGTCTGAGTTCACCTGAGTATGCCAAATGTATACATGAGAACAGGCATGATCCAACCGTTATATGCGTGTGTCTTATTAACGCCCGACAAAAGACTGTTAAGTACTTTTGTCAAGCGTGCATAAAACACATCGCAAACTGACTGCTTCATACCCGCCTCATCGACACCGATGTTCTGTGAGATACCCAGGTATCGGTATGTTTCAGCCTCGGAAAGGGTCCTTATGCTGATGGGCATAGATAAGTCTATGCCCTCAGAGTTAGCAACCCTTCCCCTTTCGACATGAAGGATCGCACACTTATCCGTCCCCAGCTCCATTAGATCCAATAGAATTGCTAAAATCACAAGTGATGTTCAGCAATTCCATAAGATGGGACCGACTGGACGCGAATAACTTGAGATCATCCATATAGAAAAGGTGGGTCACTTTTGTACCTCCTTTCTGAAGCTGAAATCCCCTCCCGGAGCCCTCCAGTAAGGTACTGAGAGGGTTCAGAGAGGCAGAACCGGATTGGACTCAAACAATCGCCCCGGAAGATACCCCTTCTTATCCTTATGCGGTTCTCCGCAGCCGTCATCCGCTGGCCTAGATGACAAAGGATCGTACTCCACTGCCTCATACACTGCCCGAGGAAGTCTCGAACCGTACATTCAACCTTGTACAGCTCGAGGACCCTTTTAAGCCATGTATGAGGCACCGAGTCGAAAGCCTTTTTGTAGTCTATCCAGGCGGCGGAGAGGTTCCGACGGTTGCGTTTAACCACCTTGCCAATGACCGCGTCAATGAGGAGTGGTTCCTTGGTGCCACGACCACCGCCCCGATATCCATTTTGAGCGCGCGACATCACCTGATTTGAGTTCAGGTGACGAGTGATTCTCGCACTCAAAATGGATGTAGAATAGAATAGAATAGAATAAAATAGAATAATTTTTTATTCAATATTGATTATTACATAATACTTATTGAAAGTCATTTTTTATTTACCACTGGTTCGGAAAATACCTCAGTCCTGGGAAGAACCAGCAAGAAACGCAGCGGGACTTTTTTTTTAAACATAATTTCACTAAACAATAATTTTGTTTATACAATTTTTAAATGATATTTTCATAGAACCAGCATGGTGGCGATCACCCTATTCCCAGGGGTTATTTTCATTCATGTATTCCTTGATATTATAATAACCCTTCTTGTACAGTTTTTCTTTAATAAAACTTTTAAACTTGTTTATTGAAAAACTTTGAATATGTTCTGGGATTTTGTTGTAAAAGCGTATACATTGCCCCATAAATGAATTACTGATTCTGTGGAGTCTAGTAACTGGCATTACAAGCTTATGTTTGTTCCTAGTATTTAAAGTATGCACATCCTTATTCTTATTAAAGCTATTTATGTTTTTATGCACATGCATTACATTCTCATAAATATATTGCGATGCAAAAGTTAATATGTTTATTTCTTTAAATTTTTCTCTGAGGGACTCTTTACAATTTAGGTTATAAATCGCCCGTACGGCTCTCTTTTGCAAAACAAATATAGCTTCAATATCAGTCGCATTACCCCATAGCAAAATTCCATAAGACATTACGCTATGAAAGCAACTAAAATACACTAATCTAGCTGTCTCAACATCTGTGAGACTTCTAATCTTTCTTACAGCATATGCTGCAGAACTAAGTCTGCTTGCTAATTTAGATATATGGGGGCCCCATTGAACTTTCGCGTCAATAGTAATACCAAGAAAAACAGTGGTATCCACAAGACTCAACTCCTCCCCATTTAACGGCACATTGGTATTCGAATGTTTTACATTAGGTATTGTAAATTTAATACACTTTGTCTTATTGCCGTTTAAGAGCATATTGTTGGCGTTAAACCAATGTACCAATTTCGATAGAGCATTATTTACATCGTCATAACTAATTAACTGTCGTTTGAGTTTGAAAATCAAAGAGGTATCGTCAGCAAATAATACTATATCGTGATTGTCCCCTTCAAGATAAGGTAAGTCATTAATATAGATTAAAAACAGGAATGGGCCAAGAATCGAGCCCTGAGGAACGCCCATTGATACTACCGATCCGGAGGAACCTTTACCATTAATCACTAATTTTTGAATTCTGTTACTTAAATATGAAGTAATAAGTCTAAGCGCTAAATTTTTTACACCGTAATGTTGTAGTTTCCTGATTAATGTCTCATGATGAACACAATCGAAAGCCTTGGAAAGATCACAGAAAATACCTAAGGCATCTTGTGAATTCTCCCAGGCATTAAAAATATATTTCATAAGCTCAACACCGGCGTCCGACGTCGAGCGACCCCTTGTAAAACCAAATTGGTTTTTACGAAGTAATTTATTTGTATTAAAAAAAGTTAACAATTGATCCAAAATTATTTTTTCAAAAATTTTTCTGAGAGTTGGTAGTACAGAAATAGGTCTAAAATTAGCGGGGTCCAATGTACTACCAGATTTAAATAAAGATATTACTTTACTATACTTCATTAAATCAGGAAACACACCAGAATCGATACAAGTATTAAAAATAATAGCAAGATGAGGTGCAATTAAATCTATTATGGACGCAATAACTGTAACGGAAATCCCCCACAAATCTGCGGTCTTCTTTACATCAATGGTTTTGAAGTAATTTACAACATCTTGCGATAATACTTTTTCAAATCTAAATTCTTTTAAACAGGTGTTAACATTCTGTTTGAGTAATGACTCGGCGACAGTTGGAGAAGTATTCAATGACTCGGTTGTCAAGATAGGAATATCAGTGAAATATTTCTCAAACACCGCTGCGACTTCTTGATTTGATTTAGTCAATTCATTGTTAATTTTTAATTGATAGTTTGAGTTACGAGGTTTGTCTTTACCGGTTTCATTATTAATTATACTCCACGTCATTTTAATTTTATTCTTAGCCGTCTTAATTTTGTTGCTAATATGTAACGATTTGGCTGTGGAGCAAACTCTTTTAAACATTTTAGAATAATTTTTAACATATTTTTTAAAAGCATCGGAAAGATTATATGATCTTTCATGGTAAAGGTTATTATATAACCTTCGTCTGCTTTTATGAATTCCTACTGTCGCCCACTCATTAAATGCCTTGCGACTGTTTGGAGAATGTTTTAGAAGTAAATGTTTTTTTAAATTCATTGCTTATAAGGGTAAATAATTGTCCATATAAGTAGTCTGCATTGTTCTTATAAGAAGTTCTTGTAAGTGTCTTGTATAATGGTAGATAGACACGTTATAGGGCGGTATTTGTTCGGGTCTATGGAATCCCAGTCTTTAGGAACCAAATGAGTGATCCCAGTAGTGAAGAGGCTCGGGAGCGACTTTTGGTCGAGAGCCTCTTGAAATTGACGGGCGAGCACTGCGTGACACACCACGAACCCCTTCAGCCAGTAGTGATGCAGTCCTATTCGGGGCCCTACGGACCGCCTCAGCTACGTCATCCGGCGTTATGATGACAGGGTCCATGGGCGTAATATTCGCACACTAACTCGCCACAACTTCCGTCCAAGGGCCCTCGCTGTGGTTTACGGGCTCTGACCACAGGCCGCGCCAGAATGCGATAGTGTCGGCCTGATTCGGGGCTGGGCCCGTTCCACGTACCATTAGTCGCTCCAATGATTCATAGAGCCTCTTCTGATCACTCTGGAAGAGACGATTCTGGTTGAACCGTGTCGACCTCTCGGTATATCGCCGAATCCGCTTCCGCCAAGCAGCGATTCTCTGCTTCAGGTCGGCTATGCGCTCCGTCAGTTTTTGCGTTATATCCGGCTGGAACAAACTGACATTTGTCCCAGCAAACGCGATGCTGACGGTGCGCACAATTCTCGGCCTATTATTGCCCGACCTGAAGCTTATCAGTCTGCCGATAAGGGCCGTTGCCTTTGCGATACGGTCCTCAATCCTTCTTCTCCAGGCTGGGATGGCGCTTCTTTGTCTAGTAGCGCGTCCAGCCGTGGTAAGTTTAGCGCCAATAATACGGCAAACTGCCAGTGCGGCGCTAAAAAGAATTGAGTCCGTCTCGCAAAGGTCCCGGCTGGCTTCCAAATAAGTCACCAGCATTGGGTTAAGAGCCCTCACGACAGCCCGATTCCGCTTGCTTAGGGGTATACGCGGGAGTCGCGGTCGATTTTCGAGAAGCGTACTGCGCGTTTCCACAATCGCCTCCTCCAATTTACTCCTCATCTGCTCTAGATCTTGGGTGACCATTCCATCATCGTCTGAATCAACCACAAATGGAAAATCCGCGGCGGTATCCACGTGTGCAGATTGCTTTGCAATTCGTGGCGTCGCATTACCAGCTGTGGCATTTTCATCCGATGAGGGAACAACCTCACGTCGTAGTCGTTCGAGTTCGGCGTCACCAAATATGTTGGAGCACAGGATGTACCGAACTCGGTCTGCCAGGTTTTGCTCTGATACATGAACAAATGGCTCCAGCTCCGCGAAAAAGCGATGCATCCGAGCCCGATACGCTAACATTCCAGTTTCTTCCCCTTTTGCCCTAAAATACGCTTGCAATGCGTTTGCGTTCATCATTTCTGTCCAACGCATGAGACGTGTTCCACCAGCGGCGGGTGCCGCTTGCTGAGTCCGAGAAGACCCAGCCGACACCAAGCCCTCTGGTGGGGATGATGGATGAGGACAGCTACTAGGTGGTTTTGTAGCCCCCCGCATGCTGTCGCGTCTAGCGTCAGCTCTAGACGCGCCCTGGCGATCTCCAGGCAGCGGCCCTTTGCGCACTCTTTTATTTTCCATCATCCATTGAATGGGCGTCAATCAACGGGAGACGCCCAGGCCCGGCACCGTTTCATGGTGCGGCCATAAGCACAGACGGACCTTTGCACCCTCAACTCTGCCGAGGCACGGCGCACACACCTCTTGGCAAGGCGCTGACTGACTGCGCTGACGTAGCAGTTTTGTCACTTAACTTTTACGTCAGCGGGCGGTGGGGTCGTCACTTCCTACGCCAAATTATTATTATTATGATTATAACATTACAACTATGGCAAATATCCCTCCTATGAGGCAATCTATGGGAGAGGCCTATGTTCAGAAGTGGGCTTGAATAGGCTGTGACGGTAACGGTAATTCTTGTTAAGTAATTATGTACTTTTACCACTGGTCATCAGCATTTCATATACGTTCAATTTGTGTAATTTTTTTATTATGATATTTGAGTGCCAAACTGTTTTGATGTGAAACCTCCGAAGCCCATAAACAAGATCAACTGCCTGGTTGTTCTAGTGTTCGTAAACGCGTTGCTGATGATGCGGTTCTGGATATGAATCAGTAATTGGATTTTTCTTTAAAGGAATTCTCAGTAGCGGCCCAGAGTCAGTAAGTTGGTGGTGTTTCTCCTCAGAAAGCACAAAGTAAAAACACATAAAGCCTAGTCTTGCTCCCTTACAAGTACAATAATATGTTACTATATACACTGCAGCTGCATTTTTGTCTACCGACTTCAAAAAGGAGCCAGTACTCAATTCGACTATATGTTTTTTTTAATGTGTGTTACCTCATAAACTTTTTACTGGGTGAACCAATTTCGATGATTCTTTTTTTGTTTGAAAGCTGGTGCTTTACATGTGGTCCCATATAAATTTGATCAAGGTCTCACCAATAGTTTTTGAGTTATTCTTAATCATTTATATTGAAGTCCGTTGTACAAAATTTTTAATTTTTAATTATTCTAACACAAATGGGTCCACTCAATCAGGGTTAGACCACGCTCTCACAGGATACCAGCGTAAAATAGCAACTTAATGCTGCTATGTTACGTATTGTGAGTCTAGGGAACGGGAGACCCTTTTTACTGGAAACAAGGCATTGCATCTTTGTCCTCAGGAGTGATAAAGCATCTGCTTCGATACTTAATTGGGAATAAAAGTGTATGTCCATGGGTCACAGTATCCACTTACCATCAGGCGGACTGCGTGCTTGTTTGTTACCCTATTTATATTAAAAAAAAATCTCATTATTTCTGATCAAACATCATTTTATACATGGTAAAGCCATGCTGCAGCTATATTAGTAGTACAGTTGTAGCACGAATGGGTCGACTTGACTGTGGTAGGACCACGCTCCCACAGAATACCAGCGTAAAATAACAGCTTGACACTGCTTTGTTTCGTATGGTGAGTGTAGAGATCCGGAGACCCATTTTACTGGAAAAGAGGCATTCCATCTTAGTCCTCACGGGTGAAGACACATTTGCACTTTGATTATTTATTGAGGATAGATGTAGATGTCTATGGGTCACAGCAACCACTTACCATCAGGTGGACTGTGTGCTCGTTTGTCACCCTATCCTATATAAAAAAAACATCTTATTCATGTTGGTAGGGTTGTGATGTTCTCACCTAAAGTATGTGACATCCTTAGCAACACATCCTACGACACAGCAGGACTTCCCCATGTTTTCCAATCGTTAGATCTGGAACATAGAATATCGATATTTGGAATAGGTGATATATTATGTATTAATTTTTTAAGCGTCAATAGCCTAATGGCAAAGCGCGGACCGCGATCTCGAAAGGTCGTAGGTTCGAATCCGCCATTCGACTACTACCGTAACCTAGAAGTGGAACACAAGCATTTTAAGCTTCCCAGAAGTGGTTAAAGGGAATATTAGAAATGTTTAAACGCATTACTAGTATTTAAAAAAAAATTTTAAAGTGAAAAATTCTTTAGGCACTTTTGGAATGGGGAAAATGTACTAAACTCGCAAGACCGTCACGCTCAGATAGATATGTAAATAATGTTTACAAGTTTGTGAATCTAAAAAGTTTTCACTACTGCCGTGTATTTCTGGATCTGGGCAACAACACCACCTATCAGATCCAATTGTGAATCTAAACACTTCTCTAATCAACTTCATCACACACATAATTTCATCAAAATCAGTCCAGCCGTTTAGGAGCTCAGTCACATACACATGGACAGAAGAATTAAGTAATACATAATACGCATGTATTATACATATAAACCTTTCCCTTGAATCATTCTGTATATTGATGAAAACCGCATCAAAATCCGTTGCGTAGTTTAAAAGATCTAAGTGTACAGACGGTGAGAAGCGACTTTGTTTTATACTGTGTAGAGAAGTTTAAAAATTAAGGTTTCTTATTTAAATATTAGTTAATTTTTTGTTTTCATTACATGATGATATGATGGATAAGGCATAATGGATAATCCTAAGAGAAGATTAATCAAAAAAAGTTAAAATTGTGTCAAGAATTAAAAAACAGCACTATGGTATTGTTTTGAGTAACATACATGAGCCATGCTGCAGCTGTATCAGTAGTATAGTTATAGCACGAATGGGTCGGCTCGACCGGGGAAGGACCACGCTCTCACAGAATACCAGCGTAAAATAGCAGCTTAACACTACTGTGTTTTGTATGGTGAGTTTAGAGAACCGGAGACCCTTTTTACTAGAAAAGAGGCATTCCATTTTAGTCCTTAGGGGTGACAACGCATCTGCATTTAAATTCTTAATTGAGGATAAATGTAGATATCCAGCATCCACCGCTTACCATCAGGTTGACTGTGTTGTACGTTTGTCACCTATCCCATAAAAAATGTGTGTGTACTTATGCATGCACGTAGGAAGTTATATTTCTTTAGTGTAACTTTAAATATATTTAGTTAGCACTAGAAACTAAAACCTAAACCTTTTTTTAAATGCATATGTTCGACACTGTGTGACCATTTGCATGATAAGTAAGTTCACCTGAGTGCCAACTGGTGGCATCTGGTGTACGTAAGATATAAGCCCTCCTTTATACCACCTACTTAATTCATAGTACATCGAAAATAAAAGTATAACTTGAATTAAATTTCCCAGATTTCTATAATATCAGCCAACTTAAAAGAATAATAATATTTTTCATTATTTTGTCAACTTTTTACTGATTTTTTAAATTTATTTTTAGGAACTATATGTACCGAAAAACAATAAAAATTATACAATTTTGTTATACCGACGCTAAGCTTCAACCCAACTTGTTACGCGTCCTTATTCCAGTTCGAGCTCATATGATTCAATTCATAAAACAAATTCAACCTTATGACAATAACATAGGATTCAGATTTTCATGACCACTCATTAAATCATGCAAGGGAACATGAGATGCGATTTACAGAATAAAACGCGGCAATAATTGCAACACAATTAATAGAAATTTTTGAAATTAACCTTTTACACTATTATCTTCACTTACTTTTAAACAAAATCATTTTGCTTTAATATTTCGCGGGCGAATGTAAGTAAACATAAATTTATGAATGAAAATACTACTCACAATACCTTAGAAAGTATACATTTGGTGATGATGATAATTATTTCTGCCATAATTAGTCTCCATGTTATTTTCTCCATAAAATTATAATCTAAAAAGATATTTTATATAAATATAAAATCAAAATAAGCACAAAAATATTTACTTCTGATTCTTTTTTTCAATAACTGGCTGGACGGCTCTGGGTTCTAGCCCATCTGAGCCTGAAGTTACAATGTATAACTATCCTTTATAGTATACTGCTTCACTATATGTTAATGCGCCACATTGTGCAGCCCTTAGGAGATTTTGAGATCAACTTAAGAGAGCTGACAATTGGCGATGGTATCTCGAGGCGCCTAAGCAGACAGACACATCTTGAGAATCACATCACCATCAGGGTACTTGTTTCACCGTTTCCACTAATAGTTTACAGGCGCAGATATTTCATACACAAAATCCGCACCACTTTGACATATCAAAATCTACTTCAAACCATTATTTATACAATAATACAAGAGCAACAATCCTCCACAATTCAAGTTACCGCCAAAACTCCTACTGATTCTGAGATTTCTTCTTCTTAATAACTGGCTTTACGGCTCTGGGACTAGCCCTTCTGAGCCTGAAGTTACAAATTATTATAATTATTATTATCCTTCATAGTATATGGCTTAACAATATGTTGATGCATCACATTGTGCAGCCCTTCAGATATTTTGACGGCAACTTGAGCTAGCAGACAGCTGATGGTTGGCGATGGTATCTCAAGGCGCCTAAGCAGACAGACACCTTATTTTGAGAATTACATCACCATCAGAGCACTTGTTTTACAGTTTCCAATAATAGTTCACATGCGCAGACACTTAATACACAAAACTTTTTAACAAAAAAATCAAACCGCCGAAAAAACTGCAAAGCAAAAAATAATAAACCTTTTTATTTAACCTTAATAACTAAGTTCTTAAACTAATTTAAATATACCTAAGTATATATTTTTGTAATTATTTTGAGTTTTTAATAAAGCTTAATAACTAAGTTCTAAAACTAATGTAAGTATACCTAAATAATTTTGAGTCGGCGCCAAGCAAGCAAATTAATTAATTATGTAAAGCATGATGCGCGGCATTGTTAATTTGATTTGGTTATTTCTTTAATTTTAAGATGATTTACTGGTCTTTGTTCATAGATTGTTTGGCGCCGACTCAAAATTACTTAGGTATACTTAAATTCGTTTTAAAACTTAGTTATTAAGGTTTATTAAAAACTCAAAATAATTACAAAAATATATACTTAGGTATATTTAAATTAGTTTAAGAACTTAGTTATTAAGGTTAAATAAAAAGGTTTATTATTTTTTGCTTTGCAGTTTTTTCGGCGGTTTGAATTTTTTGTTAAAAAGTTTTTATTTAATAATTTTTCTTGGTTATAATCTACTAATTACTACATGTATAATTTTTGATTACTTTCAAATTAGTTACCTACCTTACTTTAGCTATTAACTGTTATATAATCCTACTTTAACTATTATTTGTTGTAGAATATAAATACTTAAAAAAAAACAGGCTTTATATACCACCATGGGTAGGCCTCCAAAAAATGCTGCTCGAATGAGAAAGAGATATTTAGAGAATGTAATAATGAGAAAAATAAAAGGTTGGAAGCAAATAGAAAGAGAATTAGATTAACACGTTAACAGGAGAGTTTAGATCATCGCGAGGAAATACTGTAAGCATAGGAAGCAGACTAAAAGATAGCGATGGTTGTGTGAAGTGGTAGCAACTTTTCAAGGTACGAAGGGTTATGGCGATATTGAGCGCAGGATGTTGCCGTTTTATGCTGAGCCGTCACGGTTCACAAATTACAAGGTATGACCCTTGATAAAGCTGTAATCGACCTCGAAAATGAAAGTGTTTGCCAAAGGGCAGGCATATGTGGCACTGAGTAGAGTAAAAACACTTGAGGGTATTGCTTTATCTGATCTAGAGCCAAATATGGTATTACACAAACCTCACGATGAACGAGCTTTAGCAGAAATGCAGAGACTAAGAGGTCTATACACAAGAGACTGACAGGTCTAAAGCTCATTCATCGTGATGTTTTTTGTAATGTAATTATTATGTAATGTAGTAATACACAACTCAGCATTAGAATATGTGAGTAAAAAATAAATCACCCCTATTTTACCACCCTTAGGGTAGATATTTAGTTTTCAAATTTTTATGGGACCAATTTCGAGGTATACCCTATCTAATAAAAAAAGAATTATCAAAATCCGTTTACTATGTAAAAAGTTATGCGTGGTCTAACATAAAAAAATATACACGTCGACTTGAGAACCTCCGTTTTTTCGTCGGTTAAAAATCGCACCAGTTTTACATATCAAAGTCCACTTCAAACCATTATTTAAACTATAATACAGGAGCAGCAAACCGATGCTGGTCAAGTTCCCGCCAAAACTCACTGATTTTGAGACACTTCTTCCATCCATAGATAAATAAATATGTAGTATTGACAGTTGACATATAGTGACCACAGAATACTATTAGTATAGTGACGGGCATAATCGATTATAAAACAATTATTAATCTAAAATAACTGATAATTTATACTGATATAGAGTTTTGGCGGGAACTTGGCCGGTGCTCAAAGCTAGTGTCTTATTAACAATGAAGTTAGATAACAAGTTATTTAAGTTATTGGTTGCACTGTGATTATACTCTGACAGAGACGTCACAGACAAGAATGCCTTTTTTTTTTTTTTTTGCGGATGGAAAATCATCTAATGACGCCTTTCGCTGTGGGTGGAGCGGAAGGGAGTGTCAGACTTTTACTGACTAAAAACCATCCGTGTTCCTTCAGTGCCCTTACGTTCCGGAGCCGCGGTATCTCTTTCGAACAGCCCGCAGCCACGGCAGGCGTCGGACCTTGCGGGCCCCTTCACGCTGCTGACAGCTCTTTGAGGCGCGCGTGGAACAAAACGCGCCGTCGACACGGCCTGTCGTCGTTAGACGGACGGACGGCGAGCTACCCATTCCGTCTCGCTCCGGACCATGGCTTCGACCAGGGCCGGACGCGAGAGGTCGCCGCCGCCTATCGCCGCTACGAGGACACGGCGGTGCTCCGCCCAAGCAGGGCACACCTCCACGGTGTGCTCCACCGTGTCCTCCGGTCGATCCTCGCAGTGGGAGCACCCGGGCGTTTCCTCCCGCCCGATTCGGTGCAGGAACCTCCCGAACACACCGTGTCCGGTGAGGACCTGCGTCAGGCGGAAGGTGAGGACGCCGTGGCGTCTCTCAAGCCACTCCTCAAAGAGGGGTCTTATCGCCGCTATAGTGGCGTGCCCAGCACGGGGTTGCGACAGTCGCTCTCTCCATGTCGCCATGAGATCACGCCGGAAGTCTGTCCGCTGCGCGACAACTTGCCGCGGCAGCGGGGTTTCCCCCCGGCATAGTGCCTCCGCGCGCCATTCGTGCAGGCGCGCGAGGACCATCGCCTCCAGATCCCATGGCGGCAATCCGGCAAGGAGGCTCGCCGCCTCGCGGGAGATCGTGCGGTAGCCGCGAATTATCTTTACGGCAACCACCCTTTGGGGCGCGTTTAGGTGGTGGACGGCAAGCAGCGCCAAACCACGCGCCCACACCGGGGCCCCGTAAAGGGCCATGGACCTCACGATCCCCGCGTAGAGCCTCCGGCAGGAGGCGTTTGGCCCCCCCAGGTTCGGCAGGAGCCGCCTGAAGGCAGCCCCGGTCCGTTCCAGTTTAGGAGCCAAACGTCGGAAGTGCTCAACGAAGTTCCATCGGCCGTCGAGGACGAGTCCTAGGTACTTCAACGTCGACTCGACGCCGATGGATACCCCTCCTACCATCACTGAGGATCCCGGTGGTGGCCTGTTCCGAGGACCATGGAAGTGCATGGCCTCGGACTTGTGCAGAGCCACCTCGAGACCCAGTTGCCGGATCCTCTCAACGACTATCGCAACCCCGCGTGTCATAGTTTCCGCCGCCGCCTCGTACGACCCCCCTTGTGCCAGTACCAGCGTGTCGTCAGCGTAGCAAACTACGCTGACGCCGGTAGGGAGGTCGGCGCGCAGCACCCAGTCGTAACCAATGTTCCACAGGGGCGGCCCCAGAACCGAACCCTGTGGGACACCGCACGACATCTCTCGCCGGTTCCACTCACCGTTGCGACCGGGGTAGATGACGGCCCTGTCCGTCAGATAGTCCCCGACTATACGACGGAGATAGGTCGGCACCCGGTGATACCGGAGTGCCTCCCTAATGCAGCTCCAGGGCATGGAGTTGAAGGCGTTGGCGATGTCGAGAGACACCGCCAAGACAACCCCCCCCCTGGCCACTGCATCCCCCGTCGTGAGGGCTCTCACGCGCATGATGGCATCCACCGTAGAACGCCTCTTGCGGAAACCAAACTGGTGTTCCGCAAGATCCGGCCCCGTCCCCGCAAGGTGCTCGGCGAGGCGGTTTGCAATTACTCTTTCAAAGAGCTTGCCCACCTCGTCGAGCAGCACCACGGGCCGGTATGCGGACGGAGAGTCCGCAGGGCGCCCCGGCTTCCAAATGAGGACCAGCTTCCCCGTCTTCCAACGAAGCGGGAATTGGCCTCTCTCCAAGCATGCGCTTAGGAGCCCCTCCAGTCGGGGCCCGAGAGCCTCCGAGGCCAGGACCCAGGCTTTGCCAGGCAAGCCATCGGGTCCTGGGGCGGTATTCCTGGCCTTGAGCCTACGTACCGCCACTCTCAGGTCTACCCCGGTCCCTTCCGGGATGTCGTCGTCGTCGTCCTGGTGGTCCGCTTCCGGCACCGCAGGTGGCGGAGCCATAGGCGGGGGCGGATGTTCCCCTCGCGCAGGGAACAGAGCGCTCACCACGTCCTCCACGAGCTGAGGCCGGAGACTCTGCGTCAGCGGGGGGGCCCAGGTGCGGAGTTTATCCCGCACCATCTTGTAAGGGCGCCCCCACGGATCTCTGTCGAGAGTCTCCAGCATCTCCTCACGGGACAGACAAGAATGCCTAAAGGCCTGTTTTCACTTTGATTAGTGCAAGTGCAGGTGATTAGTTTTGCGGTTGATTAATGCAGGTGTTTTTTTTATAGGATAAGGGTGAAAAACGAGCACACAGTCCACCTGATGGTAAGCGGTTGCTGCGGCCCATAGACATCTACATCTATCCTCTGTTACAGATCAAAATGCAGATGCGTTTTCACACATGAGGACTAGGATGGAATGCCTCATTTCCAGTAAAAAGGGCCTCCGGCCACCTGCACTCACCAAGCGAAACGCAGAGGTAAACGTCTACTTCACGCTGGTATTCTGTGAGGTCGTGGTACCACCCCGGTTCGAGCCGGCCCATCCATGCGACAGCAAAAGCTGCCGCCTGGCTCTACCACTATTAAAAGTGTGTAGTGTAACTAGTGTACAATTCTGTTTAGTGGCTGTGTTTAGTAAATTCAGTTGTTAGCAGTCGACCAGGAAGTATGGACATTTTTTTAACAGAAGCAAGCGTCCGACGCTAAACGCTAAACACTTAGCATTGCTATCCAAACGTGTTTAGTGGCAGGCATGCTGTGAGTGAGGGGAAAGGTAGGGCGCGCGGGGCGTGACACTCGCATTCCACTCGCAAAAAAATAGAACACGCTTCTAATCACTTTACTACACAGGTTATTAATCAATTGCACTAATCAATTACTGTTCTCACGTGTTTACTCCTAAATACTAAGCACCTGCACTAATTACTAATCAAAGTGAAAACAGGCCTTATATAATGATGCGGCCTTTTATAAGAATAAACTACAAAGATTAATTAGTTACCATCTACCATCTCTTACGTACAGTATTATCTACAGATTCAAGCGGTTAAAAGACTTAAAAAATACTTTAATGTACGAAATTGAATAAGGTCAACAATTTCTTGAATGTTTACCGTGTTAGTTCTAAAATAAATTAAAAATATTCATTTAACATGTTTCTAGGAATAAGCCGAACCTACCTACCTTTTGTTGGACTAAATGCATATAAAAGTGTCATCATTATCATCATTACAGCCTTTCATAAGTCCACTGCTGAACATAAGCCTCCCCCAAGGAATGCCACAAACCACGGTCCTGAGCTACCTGCATCCATCGACTTCCTGCATGTCTTACCAAGTCGTCACTCCATCTAGTGGGGGGTCGCCATACACTTCGCCTACCGGTATGAGGCTGCCACTCGAGAAACTTTCTTCCTCATTGAGTGTCGGTTCTTCGAGCTATATGGCCGGCCCACTGCCACTTCAGCTTACTAATCCGTTGGGCTATGTCGGTCACTCTGGTTCTACTGCGGATATCCTCATTTCTAAGTTTATCACGCAGAGAAACTCCGAGCATAGGCCTCTCCATAGCTCGCTGAGCGACCTTGAGCTTCCTCGTATGGCCAGCAGTGAAGGATCAGGTCTCAAATCCTAAAGTCATCACTGGCAACACGCACTGGTTGTACAATTTCGTTTTCAGGTTTTGAGATATGTAATATTTAAGGTTTCTTTCTGTATTATTAGTTATATTTTATATTAATTACATTAGAAATGAGTAAACCAAACTATAAATATAACTTAAAGTAGAAACATTTTAAAAAAGTGTAATAAAGTGCAAAAAATTAAAAATCAAACCACTGACGCATTATGTTGTGTGTTAATATAATACTCTAGATAATGATAAACTATTATTTAAAACTTATTTCTCAATTAACTGACAAGGTGTAACAAAAAACTTTACCTCAGTCGCTACTAGCGACATCTGGTGAGTGGAAGATTATTAGCCCTCATTGCATGAATTTTCTTATAATTCGACAGACCAGATGGAAGTTAGCGTAGAACATTCTTTTTTTAACTAAACTGTATGCCAATTAATTGCTCCATAAATGCTCCAGCAGAATCCGAAATTGCTCCAGCTCTATTGTTATTAGTTAATTTATAATTAATTAAAAAAAATTAAGTATCTAAAATTTAATTTTGCTATAAAGTATAAAATATCTACTTTTTTAAATTAAACTGCATGCCAATTAATTGCTCCTTAAATGCTTCAGCAGAATCCGAAATTGCTCCACCTCTATTGTTATTTGTTAATTTATAATTAATTTAAAAAAAAATTAAGTATCGAAAATTTAATTTTGCTATAGAATAGAAAATATATAGTTTTTAAAATAAAACTGTATGCCAATTATTTGCTCTTTAAATGCTCCAGCTGAATCCGAAATTGCTATACCTCTTTTGCTATTAGTTAATTTATAATTAATTTTAAAATATTAACCAGAAGGAAGTTAGCGTAGAACATTATTTTTTTAAATTAAATTGTATGCCAATTAATTGCTCCTTAAATGCTCCAGCAGAATCCGAAATTGCTCCACCTCTATCGTTATTAGTTAATTTATAATTAATTTTTAAGAATAAATAAGTATCGAAAATTTAATTTTGCTATAAAACAAAAAATATCTACTTATTAAAATTAAACTGTATGCCAAGTATTTGCTCCATAAATGTTCCAGCTGAATCCGAAATTGCTATACCTCTATTGCTATTAGTTAATTTATAATTAATTTTAAAAAAGTTGAGTATCGAAAATTTAATTTTGTTATATAACATAAAATATATAATTTTTAAAATTAAACTATATGCCAATTAATGTGTTCCAGCAGAATCCGGAATTGCTATACCTCTATTGCTAGTAGTTGATTTATAATTAATTAAAAAAAAAATAAGTATCGAAAATTGCTATAAAACATAAAATATCTGCTTTTTAAAATTAAACTAAATGCCAATTAATTGCTCCTTAAATGCTCCAGTAGAATCCGAAATTGCTCCACCTCTATTGCTATTCGTTAATTTATAATTAGTTTTGAGAAAGAGTGATCCCATTTGAGTAATAGCGCCATCGTCAATAGAATGTAGTAACATTCTATAGTAAAAGTCATTTTATCGAATAAAAATTGATTGACTCTCAAAAGTGGTACATATAATAGATGCTAAATGGCATAAACCCAAAAAAATAATATTGATGGGTGAGTTTTGAAATTATGGATTCTTATGAATGGATTAGACAACCATCTTAATATTTTTTTTTGTTTGTGTCATCTAGCGTCTTTTCTACGTACCACCATGAGAGTTAATCAATTTTGATTTGATAAAATTACTACTTATAGAAAGAAAGAAATAGATGGTGCTATTAAAAAAAATTACGTATATAATAGATAGTAATTACCTAATTAACAAACAAAACAGATATGTCTCTTCTTAAGATCGAAGAAGATGATGCACTGTGACACATATGTATATAATTTTATGTAAATAAATGAATGATACACACCATCTATGTTATTCAAAAGTCATTGATGAATATATATATATATATATATATAATAAAACAGTGCTAATTATTTGTATGGTACGTTATTTAAAATTATAACTTGTGAATTTAGTAGGATATTTACTTCTAAAACTTTCTCTTTTAACAGTCGCAAATCATTTAATGAATGGGCGACAGTAGGAATTTATAAGAGTAGGCGAAAGTTATACGAGCTTTATAATGAAAGATCATATAATAGTAGTGTTATATTTAGAGATTATGTAAAAACATATTCTAAAATATTTAAAAAAGTGTGCGCCACAGCTAAGGCTTTACATTTAAGTAACAAAATTAAAACTGCATCAAACAAAATTAAAATGACCTGGAGAATAATAAATAGTGAAACGGGCAAGGTCAAACCGCGCAACTCGGATTTTCAATTGAATATTAACAATAATTTAACCCGATCTGATCAAGAAGTTGCTATGGCTTTTGAGAAACATTTTACTGATGTTCCTTTTTTGACAACTAAATCATTAAACTCTTCTCCTACTGTCGCCGAATCATTGCTTAAACAAAATGTAAAGGCTTGTTCAAATACTTTTAAATTCCATAGAGTACTGCCAAAAGATATCATTAAATATTTTAAAACTATTGATGTTAAGAAAACGGCAGATTTATGGGGGATTTCCGTTAAAGTTATTTTATCTATAATAGATATAATAGCACCTTATCTAGCCACTATATTTAATACAAGCGTCGAATATGGTGTGTTTCCTGATTTAATGAAACTTAGTAAAGTCATACCTTTATATAAATCTGGTAGTACATTAGACCCCGCCAATTTTAGACCAATTTCTGTACTACCAACATTTAGTAAAATTTTTGAAAAAATAATTTTAGATCAAATGTTAAGTTTCTTTAATATTAATAAATTGCTACATAGAAATCAATTCGGTTTTACAAGGGGTCGCTCAACAACAGACGCTGGAGTTGAGCTTATTAAACATATTTTTTGTGCATGGGAGAATTCAGAGGATGCTTTGGGTATATTTTGTGACCTTTCCAAGGCCTTCGACTGCGTTCACCATGAGACATTAATCAGGAAGCTACAGTACTATGGTGTCAAGAACACAGCGCTTAAACTTATAATTTCATATTTAAGTAATAGAATGCAGAAAGTTATTATTAATGGTAAAAGTTCTTCCGGCTCACCTGTACTAATGGGTGTCCCTCAGGGCTCAATTCTCGGCCCATTCTTGTTTCTAGTGTATATTAATGACTTACCTTCTATTGTAGAGGATAATCATGATATAGTATTATTTGCTGATGATACTTCTTTGATTTTTAAACTTAAACGTAAATCATTTAAATGTGACGAAGTGAATAATGCTATATCAAAATTAGTGCATTGGTTTAACGTTAATAATTTACATTTAAACGGAAATAAAACTAAATGTATTAAATTTACAACAACGAATGATAGAAATCTGAGTACCAATGTGTTTTTAAATGGGGAAGAACTGAGCCCTGTTGAATCCACTGTTTTTCTTGGCATCACTCTCGACGCAAAGCTTCAGTGGGGCCCCCATATATCCAAACTAGCAAGCAGACTAAGTTCTGCAGCCTATGCTGTAAAAAAGATTAGAGGTCTCACTAGTGTCGAGACAGCTAGATTAGTTTATTTCAGTTATTTCCATAGCATAATGTCTTATGGGATTTTGTTATGGGGACATGCGGCTGATTCAGAAACTATTTTTGTTTTACAGAAGAGGGCCATTAGAGCTATTTACAACCTAAAACTGAGAGAGTCTCTTAGAGATAAATTTAAAGAAATAAATATATTAACTTTGGCCTCTCAGTATGTTTACGAAAATTTAATGTATGTTCACAAAAACAAAGGTAGTTTTAGTAAAAAAAGTGATGTGCATTCTGTAAACACTAGGAACAAACACAAGCTAGTGATACCAGTTTCTCGACTCCACAGAGTCAGTAATTCATTCTTGGGGCAATGTATACGCTATTACAACAAGGTCCCGGAAAGTGTACAGGCTCTCTCCATTAGCAAGTTTAAATGTTTTGTTAAGTTGAAACTGTATAAAAAGGGTTATTATAGTATAAATGAATACATGGTTGATAATAACCCCTGGGAATGAGGTGATCGCTTCCAAGCTGTTTCTAAAATAAATTTTGTACTTATATAGTTAGTACAACCATTATTGTAAAATTTGCTTTAAAAAAAAGTCCCGCTGGGTTTCTTGCTGGTTCTTCCCAGGACAGAGGTTTTATTTTTCGAACCAGTGGTAAAGTAAAAAATGACTTTCAATAAGTATTACACATGTGATCTATATTGAATAAAAAATTATTCTATTCTATTCTATTCTATTCTATAATTGAAATGTTTCCCTGTAATACAAAAGTTTCACTTCTGTCGTATGTATTCACGACACACACTGTTTTTTGTAACGCTTTTGTAATATATTTATATAAGTGATACATATAAATAACTTACATAATATATATAAGTATTAATATAATTTATACTTTTTTAAATTTAACACTAAGAAAAGTAATAAAAATATATAAATATAAAGCTAAGGTGGAAATTCGAATAAACGAATAGGCAAAATGACAGCTAAGTAAGTGTACGAGACTATTTCTTAACACTGTAGTTGTCGCGCCTTATAAAAACAAGAAGTGGTCACATGGATTTCATATGTAGTCCAATCTAAAATAAGAAGAAAACCGTAAAATATCAACTTTAACTAATACATACTCTATTTTAAATAAAACAAGGTAACATTTAGTCAACGGTTAATTATATTAAATAAACAAAAACATTTATACCTCCTTTTTATTCAAATAATAATAATGAAAGAACTTTTACATATTAATATATGAAAAAGGCACATTAATTTCAAAGTGAGATCACCAATTATTGTTTGCTGTGTATAATAATGTGATCGCTAGTGTTTCTTCTATTCGTTCATTCGTTTACGTGCAGGGCCGGCTCGAGCCGGGTTGGTACCACGACCTCACAGAATACCGGCGTGAAGTAGAAGCTCTGCTTCTGCGTTTCGTCTGGTGAGTGCAGGTAGCCAGAGGCCCAATTCCCCCCCCCCCCCCCATCAACATGGTAGCGGAATTGTAAGATAGACTACCCCAGGAGGGTGCCAGTACCCCTGGAGAATCCCTCGCTGAGCATCCACGACCATGTTATTCCAATCCTGAGCGTGGGTGCTCAGGCTGCCCCGCGTATTCTGGGGTGGGGGGGGCAAAATTCCGCTCAATAACATAACTGCTCGGGGCAAACTGAGCAACAATACCAAGGCGACCCCTGCCACGCTATCCGTGAATTTCTGCAACATCAGGGGACTTCACTCTAACCTAAACGCCGTCCACTACCATCTCGAGACGGCGAAGCCGGCCTTGCTCTTCCTGACCAAGACGCAGGTTTCCTCTCCGCCTGATATTTCGTATCTCTCCTACCCGGGGTACAAATTGGAGCACTCCTTTTTGCCTCGGGCTGGAGTTTGCGTGTATGTCAGAGAGTACATTTGTTCTCGACGCCTCGGCAGTCGTGAAGGTTCGGACCTGTCCATCCTTTGGCTACGCGTAGACAGCGACGACCATCCGCGCGTCTACGGGTGCCTCTATAGGTCCCATAGCGGTAATGCCGAAACAGACCGACTCATCGACCACGTCCAAATGGCTACAGATTCCTTCCTACAACAGGTCCCATCCGCAGAGATCGTAATCCTTGGCAATTTTAACGCCCACCATGCCGAATGGCTCGGTTCACGTTTAACCGATCATGCGGGGAGATCTGTTTATGACTTTGCCTTGGCATATGGTCTGACACAACTGATTACTTCGCCTACGCAGAATCCAGATGTGGAGGATCATACACCTTCCCTGTTGGACCTTCTGCTGACCTCTCATCCGGACGGATATCAGGTTTCCGTCGATGCCCCTCTCGGCTCTTCGGACCATTGTCTGATCTGGAGTATGGTGCAACTCACGCTCCCTTCGCGGTTGCGTTCTGCAGGTTTCCGCCGTGTTTGGCATTACAGATCGGCAGATTGGGACGGAATGCGGTCTTTCTTTGCATCCTACCCATGGGGGCGGGTTTGCTTCTCGCCGGATGATCCCAGTGCTGTTGCTGACTCTGTCACTGATGTGGTGCTACAGGGAATGAACCTATTTATTCCATCGTCTGAGGTACCCATCGGAAGCAGATCTCAGCCTTGGTTTGGTCACTCCTGTAAGACTGCATTACGCACTAAGCAGGAGTGTTATCAAGCCTGGGCTGCGGCTTCGGCGACTTGGGATGTAAACATCAGCACACTTAAAAAGAAGTATAACTTCGCCTCCAGGTCCTTCAAAAGAGTTATTGCCATGGCAAAGTCAGAGCACATAGGCAGAATTGGCGAGAAACTAGTTCGCCTTCCTTCGGGAACCCGTGCATTCTGGTCTCTCGCCAAGGCTGTCCAAGGAAATTTCTGTAAGCCATCACTACCATCTCTGCACAGGGAGGACGACTCACTGGCCCATGACGCAAAAGACAAAGCCGACCTTTTAGGCTCCCTTTTTGCGTCCAACTCGACTCTTGATGACGGGGGGAAAACACCACCAACCATTCCGCGGTGTGAGTGCTCCATGCCGGATATGCTGTTCTCACAGCGCTCGGTTCGCAAAGCACTTCTCTCCCTGGACATCCAGAAGTCGAGTGGGCCTGACGGAATCCCCCCAATTGTGCTGAGGACGTGTGCTCTAGAGTTGGCACCGGTCCTAACGCGTATTTTCCGGTACTCCTACTCCCAAGGCGTAGTCCCAAATTCATGGAAGACAGCTTTTGTCCACCCGATCCCTAAAAAAGGCGACCGCTCAGACCCGTCCAACTATAGGCCTATCGCGATCACCTCCTTGTTCTCGAAAATAATGGAATCCATTATTAACTGCCAGCTCATCCGGTATCTTGAGGATCACCAGCTGATTAGTGACCGCCAATACGGTTTTGGTCGGGGTCGATCAGCTGGTGATCTTCTGGTCTACCTGACCCATAGATGGGCGGAGGCAGTAGAGTCCAAGGGGGAGGCGTTGGCCGTTAGTCTGGACATTGCGAAGGCCTTCGATCGAGCTTAGCACAAAGCGCTTCTTTCGGAGCTCCCTTCCTATGGGTTTCCCGAGAAATTGTGCAATTGGATCACCAGCTTCCTTGCAGATCGGAGCATCAAGGTCGTTGTAGACGGTGCATGTTCTGACTACAAGCCTATTAACGCTGGTGTTCCACAAGGCTGTGTGCTATCACCAACTGTTTGTGCTGTTTCTTCTGCATATCAATGATATGTTGCTAACTGGTAACGTTTATTGCTATGCGGATGACAGCACTGGTGATGCTCTATACACCGGCCGTGCCAATATTTCTCGGGAAAACGTCGCCGAATACCGGTACAAATTTGTGTCTGAAGTTGAGTCTTTGCTGGACAAAGTCTCGGATTGGGCGAGACTAAATCTAGTCCAGTTTAATCCTCAGAAGACACAAGTTTGCGCGTTTACCGCTAAAAAGAACCCCTTTGTCGTATCTCCTCAGTTTCAAGGTACTCCCCTTCTTGCCTTAGGCAGTATCGGTATCCTCGGAGTCGACATATCGAGTGACGTGCAGTTTCGTGGTCACTTGGAAGAGAAGGCCAAATTGGCCTCTAAAAAGCTTGGCGTGCTCAGCAGAGCGGGACAGTATTTCATGCCGGCACACCGCCTGCAACTTTACAAGGCGCAGGTTCGGCCTCACATGGAATACTGTTCCCATCTCTGGGCAGGGGCTCCCCAGTGCCAGCTCCTTCCACTTGACCGCATCCAGCGCAGAGCGGCTCGAATCATCGACGACCGAGCCCTTTCCGATCGGCTCGATTCATTGGCACTGCGAAGAGATGTTGCATCCCTTTGCATTTTCTTTCGCATCTACCATGGGGAGTGCTCTGAGGAATTGTTTGGATTAATCCCAGCCGCCAAATTTCACGAACGCACATCGCGGCAGAACTCCCGATACCATCCACACCATCTGGATGATTGGCGGTCCACCACTGTGCGATTTAGAAGATGTTTTCTTGCTCGCACGACTTTTCCGGACCGATACGACTTAGGGACCTTCAAGAAAAGAGCGTACTCCCTTTTAAAAGGCCGGCAACGCATCTGCAATTCCCTCCCTGGTGTTGCAGTTGTTCATGGGCGACGGTAGTCACTTACCATCAGGTGAGCCGCATGCTCGTTTGCCCCCTCTCCTATAAAAAAAACACTCTTCGACCAGCAAGTTATTATTTAAAAATAAATCATAAATAAATGCACGTGCACGTGCTGCTTTGAGCACGTCCTCCTACTTTTCAACTTTTAATACTTGACATGTCAAAAGATTCATTTTTAAGTGACTTTTCTGAAATTTTTAAAGTGGAATAATATTATAATCCACCCGACCACTGTAGGGTTAACTTTTAGGTATTTCCAAAATTGATTTGTAATGTGATTGCGGATCGATATCGATATTTTTTTTATTACTCATTGAAAAAGCATCAAAATTTATGCACTCAAATCTTTAGTATATTATTATATATTATAGTATATTATTGAGTAGATTCTGTTACCTAGTCTAAACATAATTGACAATGACAGCTGAGTATCTGAGATGCGACTTTTGGACTTTGGACTTTTTGCTTATTACTTTATATTATATATTATTATATTTAGAGGATAGATGTAGATGTCTATGGGCCGCAGCAACCACTTACCATCAGGAGGACTGTGTGCTCGTTTGTCACCCTTATCCTATAAAAAAAATTTCAATCTAAAGGTCTTTGACCAGTGATTTTAAAGATAACATGTCCTGAATGGGCTTAGCCCACGTAACTGGCCTTTTACTTGTCTAAACATAATTGACAATGACAGCTGAGTAGCTGAGTTGCGACTTTTGGACTTTGGACTTTTTGCTTATTATTTTATATCAATCTAAAGGTCTTTGACCAGTGATTTTAAAGATAACATGTCCTGAGTGGGTTTAGCCCACGTAACTGGCCTTTTACTTGTATTAAAATAAAAATGTACATGTAAATGTACATAAAATAAATTCATAAAATATTTTATCTGTTAACTAAATGATGCCCGCAAATTCGTCCACGTGGATTAAGGTTTTTTAATTCCAGCAGGATTTATTTAATTTTCTGGGATAAAATGTAGGTTATGTGTTAATTCAGAGTACCCAAATATATATATATATATATATATATATATATATATATATATATATATATATATATATATATATATATACATACAAGAATTGCTCGTTTAAAGGTAGTAGTAAAAGTAGTAGTAGAGCAATTCTTTAAACAAAAAAGTAACAATTATAAATTAATTAATAGGGAGCAATTATATTAGGTGGTACGCAAAAAAGACGCTAGATGGCTTAAACACAAAAAAAAAACTATTAACATGTTTGTCCAATTCATTCATAAAAATCCATAATTTCAAAACTCACCGGTTAATATTATTTTTTTGGGTTTATGCCATTTAATATCTATTCTACGTACCACCTTGAGAGTCAATCAATGTTTGTTCGATAAAATGACTTTAACCATAGAATGTTACTACATTCTATTTATGATGGCGCTATTACTCAAATGGGATCACTATCTCAAAATTAATTATAAATTAACTAATAGCAATAGAGGTGGAGCAATTTCGGATTCTGCTGGAGCATTTAAGGAGCAATTAATTGGCATACAGTTTAATTAAAAAAGTAGATATTTTATACTTTATAGCAAAATTAAATTTTTGATACTTAATTTTTTTAAATTAATTATAAATTAACTAATAACAATAGAGTTGGAGCAATTTCGGATTCTGCTGGAGCATTAATGGAGCAATTAATTGGCATACAGTTTAGTTAAAAAAAAGAATGTTCTACGCTAACTTCCATCTGGTATTCGACAGGTATTTAAAATTGCGGCTTTTTTGGAGTATAATGTATGTTGAGTCTTTCAGGTCTATTAATTTGGGGCTATGGTGGAGATGGTTGGGTATAGCGCCCGTGGTGGAGACGACTATGGGTACTATATAAACTTTATTTTGTCTCCAAATTCTGGTCACTTCTTCTTTAAGCTCTGCATATTTGTTTATCTTCTCGCCTATTGTTTTTTGTAAGTTATGTGTGTTGGGTACTGCAATATCTATTAGGTAGGTAATTTTACTTACTTTATCGTGTAGTGTTATGTCTGGTCTATTATAGCGAATGGTCCTATCGGTAAGTATGGCGCGGTCGTAGTAGAGTTTGTGTGTAGGATTTTCTAAAACAGTCTGTGGCGTATATTTGTAGTAGGGTGTGTTTGTGTCTTGTATAAGTTTATGTTTGAGTGCTAGTTTTTGATGAATGATGTTTGCTACTTGGTTGTGTCTGTGAGTGTAGTCTGTCTGTGTGAGAGTTGTACATGCCCCTGTTATGTGTTGTATTGTCTCTGGTTGGGTGAAGCACCATAGACTTAGGATATACTGGCGTATAGACGACCTGACTTCCCGAAAACGCGTGACCAATTTTGATTTGTTATTGTGTGAGTTGGCTAGTGATGTACATTTTATTTAAAAGGGCTATCGAAAAATTTTTGTTCAGAAACCGGTATAAAGACTAAAAGAATAGTTTAGTGCACAGTACTGAATAAATTTTGTGCACTAAACTATTTGATTAGAAATTAACTAAATTTTTACCATGATAGTTTTAAAATAACTAAAAATATTCAAATAACATGTTACCGGGAATAAGCTGCACCCACCTGCCTTTTCCATCATCCATAATCCATTACAGCCTATAAAAATCCACTGCTCAACATGGGCCTCCCTATAGATTGCCTCATAGGGGGTATATTTGCCATCGCTTGGCCAGCGGTTTGTCAACCACAGTTTTTTTATTATTTCGAGTTGTTATCAGGAAGATGCTGCTGCCCATGGCCTCTTTCAGTTTCCCTTTGTCGCCTTTTATGACACACATGACGATATTGGGTAGTGGAAATTCTTTCACCGGCACCACTTGCCTTTTGTTGGACTTTAATTCAAAATGTACAAAATTGCAATAATATCTGAAGAGGCGAGGTAAGTCTACAGATAAAATGAAACAATTTTCTACAACAATCAGATCGGAAAGTTATAATTTTGACCTTTGGCGAAAAATATTTAATGCCATTTACAATTTCTCCGGAATTTATTTCTTTTTCAACATAATGTTAATCAAATATAACTAGGTAGATACTTATTTAAGTATCTATCTATTTATATTTTATAAAATGTTTTGCTGGTAAAATAAAAAACGAATACACGGAGTATATAATGGCTGCTTTATTTTTTATATATTTATTACCTTTATTATTTATAAAACAGAATCGGAAACGGAAACAAAAAAACAAAATCATTTAATCTATACTAATATAATAAAGTGGAAGAGTTATTTTGTTTGTTTAAACACGATGATCTCTGGAATTACCAGTTCAAATTTAAAAAATTTGTATATAATAGCCAGATTCATGAGGAATAGTATATATTGATAATATATATTGATTTTTGTTAAGCAAGTCGGAAGAAAAGGCACTCTGTAACTGCTTTATCCACGTGCGCTAGCGTAACATTTAGTATTACATAAATACAATGTTCTACAAAAATATTGTTCTTTGCTCCATCTAAAAAAAAGTATGTGATACCATATGCCTGTGGCGGCACTGTCGTCATGCCACAAGCGAAACATATCGCAGCCTAAATCGCACTAACAAAGTTCCGAAGCATATATAGAATAGCTCTGAACTACCAATCGGAGCGTTGGCCGCTCCCCGGGCAGAACACATTGCCCAGCGGGAGATCTCCCCCTTTCCTTCCACCAGCCACATGCCTATTTCTTATACATAAGCCACAATAATTTATTTTGTGAAAAAAATTATTGAAAATGAAAAAGTGATTTATGAGCGTTATTATTAGTCATGTCATATTAACCTTTACGAACGAAAGTTACTTCATCGTCAAGACAATTTTATGAAGATAAACTTTGCTCTTTATAGCATATTATTTGGACGCATAGGTTAAGAGATAATGAATAGAATAGAATACAATAGAATATTTTTTATTCAATATAGATCACATGTGTAATTCTTATTGAAAGTCATTTTTTACTTTACCACTGGTTCGAAAAAAAAAACCTCCGTCCTGGGAAGAACCAGCAAGAAACCCAGCGGGACTTTTTTTTAAAGCAAATTTTACAATAATGGTTATACAACTATATAAGTACAAAATTTATTTTAGAAACAGCTTGGAAGCGATCACCTCATTCCCAGGGGTTATTATCAACCATGTATTCATTTATACTATAATAACCCTTTTTATACAGTTTCAACTTAACAAAACATTTAAACTTGCTAATAGAGAGAGCCTGTACACTTTCCGGGACCTTGTTGTAATAGCGTATACATTGCCCCAAGAATGAATTACTGACTCTGTGGAGTCAAGAAACTGGTATCACTAGCTTGTGTTTGTTCCTAGTGTTTACAGAATGCACATCACTTTTTTTACTAAAACTACCTTTGTTTTTGTGTACATACATTAAATTTTCGTAAATATACTGAGAGGCTAAAGTTAATATATTTATTTCTTAAAATTTATCTCTAAGGGACTCTCTCAATTTTAGGTTGTAAATAGCTCTAATGGCCCTCTTCTGTAAAACAAAAATAGTTTCTGAATCAGCCGCATTTCCCCATAGCAAAATCCCATAAGACATTATGCTATGGAAATAACTGAAATAAACTAATCTAGCTGTCTCGACACTAGTGAGACCTCTTATCTTTTTTACAGCATAGGCTGCAGAACTTAGTCTGCTTGCTAGTTTGGATATATGGGGGCCCCACTGAAGCTTTGCGTCGAGAGTGATGCCAAGAAAAATAGTGGATTCAACAGGGCTCAGTTCTTCCCCATTTAAAAACACATTGGTTCTCAGATTTTTAACATTCGTTGTTGTAAATTTAATACATTTAGTTTTATTTCCGTTTAAATGTAAATTATTAACGTTAAACCAATGCACTAATTTCGATATAGCATTATTCACTTCGTCACATTTAAATGATTGACGTTTAAGTTTAAAAATCAAAGAAGTATCATCAGCAAATAATACTATATCATGATTATCCTCTACAATAGAAGGTAAGTCATTAATATACACTAGAAATAGGAATGGGCCGAGAATTGAGCCCTGAGGGACACCCATTAGCACAGGTGAGCCGGAAGAACTTTTACCATTGATAATAACTTTCTGCATTCTATTACTTAAATATGAAATTATAAGTTTAAGCGCTGTGTTCTTGACACCATAGTACTGTAGCTTCCTGATTAATGTCTCATGGTGAACGCAGTCGAAGGCCTTGGAAAGGTCACAAAATATACCCAAAGCATCCTCTGTATTCTCCCATGCACAAAAAATATGTTTAATAAGCTCAACTCCAGCGTCAGTTGTTGAGCGACCCCTTGTAAAACCGAATTGATTTCCATGTAGCAATTTATTAATATTAAAGAAACTTAACATCTGATCTAAAATTATTTTTTCAAAAATTTTACTAAATGTTGGAAGTACAGAAAATGGTCTAAAATTGGCGGGGTCTAATGTACTACCAGATTTAAATAAAGGTATGACTTTACTGAGTTTCATTAAATCAGGAAACACACCAGATTCGACGCTTGTATTAAATATAGTGGCTAGATAAGGTGCTATTATATCTATTATAGATAAAATAACTTTAACGGAAATCCCCCATAAATCTGCCGTTTTCTTAACATCAATAGTTTTAAAATATTTAACAATATCTTTTGGCAGTACTCTATGGAATTTAAAAGTATTTGAACAAGCCTTTGCATTTTGTTTGAGCAATGATTCAGCGACAGTAGGAGAAGAGTTTAATGATTTAGTTGTCAAAAAAGGAACATCAGTAAAATGTTTCTCAAAAGCCATAGCAACTTCTTGATCAGATCGGGTTAAATTATTGTTAATATTCAATTGAAAATCCGAGTTGCGCGGTTTGACCTTGCCCGTTTCACTATTTATTATTCTCCAGGTCATTTTAATTTTGTTAGATGCAGTTTTAATTTTGTTACTTAAATGTAAAGCCTTAGCTGTGGCGCACACTTTTTTAAATATTTTAGAATATGTTTTTATATAATAAATTATTATATTACATAATGAAAAATTAATATAATGAATACTCTGCTCGGAGCGCGAACGACCGCATAAACCCAAGCCCGATGAGATTCGAGAGAAACTAACCAAACCAGTGTACGCCTATATTGGTCCGAGAGCTCATGACGCATTTTTTAAGAAGTGTTTGATGCATCATGAAACTTTGTCCATAATGCTTCTGACCCATTCAGTGTATTCACGTATACTCATTTCATCAAAAGTGAGACATAGTTTTAGATCAGCTCTTTTTTACTCATTTCTCTAATGGTGTTTAAAGATTCTTGAGTGAAACTAGGTTCACAGTCTGGCATACCAGGTACGCAATGTGTGAACGTGTGGAAGACACAAATCAAATTTTTCACGTAAATAATTATATGCTCTTGGACTATAGATTCTTCGTTATATTTGGATGCAGACACTACTTTACCACTTTTTTTATCATTAACCCTGTTAATTAAATTCTGTATCAATTCATTCAAATTCAAATTCAAATTCAAATTTATTTATTGCCAGAATGTAGTACATAATATTATGATGTTGTTATTTATTAATGAGACCTTACATTCTACCAAGATAATGGCGTGCAATATCTACAATATACAAAAATATTATTATTAGAATTTAACGAGGTAAATTATTTAAGAAAATAATTATGTAGTTACTAAAAATATTTTAGCGTCAAGTATTTAAATTACAATAAATATATGTCAAAAATGGAATTAATTAGGTAGTTGATTATATATAAATGTATAGTATCTAAAAAAATTTCAGAAAATATAATAAAATAAAATCAATAAGTTTTTCTATATTTCACCATTATTTTACATTTCTTTATATTTCATATATTCGTCTAACCTATAAAAACATTTTGTTGCCAGCCATTCTGTGAGTTTCCTTTTAAAAATTACGATAGGGAGTTCTTTAAAAGTGTTAGGCAGTTTATTGTAAACTCTAATAGCATTTATAAATACATTTTTTTTATATATATCAAGCTTGCATAAAGGCAGATGGAGCTTATATTTATTTCTTGGCATGGCACTTCTACTGATTAAACTTGAGTTAATGGTGAAATATTGTGGATGCTGTTTGACAAAAACACAAAGTTCCCGTATGTACATACAAACTAGAGGCAGTATGTGAAATTTGTGAAATAAAGGTTTGCAACTATCTAAAGACCAAGCTCCACAAATGGCCCTTACACACTTCTTTACTACATGCCATGGTGATATCGCTATAGTGATCTTTCAATCCTGGTCTTGAATGAATTTCTTCAAGCACGTTTTTGTTTCTGCTGCTTTTAGTTTTTGCTGCTAAGTTACGTATTTTCTTTTGTTTTTCTTTCAGCTTTTGTTTTAATTTCTCAATTTTTGTAAAAGGTGTTTTTTCTTGGTGTAAATTGATCACTTCTTTCTTGTGATTTCAAAGGTGGAGGGGTTATGTTACGAGTGACATATGATAAGGCTACTCTTTCTTTAATCTATCCCTGAAAAATATAAAGTATTAATAAATTTATTATCATTTTAGCTGCATGCATTTAAAAAATATAATGATCTTAACATAGACAAGTCAAATACGCTGGAGACATTAAAGTGCACCAAGTGTCCGAGAATATAGATGCACACTTCTATTCTCTCAATCGCAGTATGTTAAGAAAACGGTCACCCACACATGGACCGACGCAGCAAGTGTACCTTTATCTTGCAAATCTATTGATCTACGCAACTGTTACTTAACTACGAGTTCCTCTTCTCTACGATTTTTTTCTAACTAAAGGATCCAGAGGGAATCTGTTTGACAAACGGCAAAATAAAATTTTGTTTTTAGAACCCAAATCGAGCATTTAATTTCATTCTTCTTTTTGTTGTGCATAAAAGTCTATCGATTCTTTATACACATTAAAGAAAAATATCGACATTAATTTTGATATAGTTAAGTCAATCCCTAGCTTACTTTGCGCGCCGACTTGCGCCGACCTGTCATTCAAAATTGGTTACAGAGTCATGAGATTTGGTATCCTTTTCTATCTTGCATTTTTGCCATAAGGAATTTTCTTCTCCCTTGCACACTATGTTGGTTTATACGTATATCCTAAGTCTATGTGAAGCACTTGCGGCATTTGTCGTTGGTTACTGTGAGGTCTTTAATTACATATTTCCTGTAGTTTTAGTGTTGATGATCTGGTCTTGTATAGCGATGATAAACCCTTCAGTTTCCGGGAATAGGTTGCCAATTTTAAGCTATTTATTTGATGCTACTGTATCTACATGTGGTTGTTCCAAGTCATGTGGGTGTCGTCCGTGTAGGAGATTCTTTTTCCAGTCCTCTAACTTTTGTTTTTGTGGGTCATTAAGGCGTTAGTACACCTACGCATTCGTATGCGGTAGCGAAACAACGAAAAAGCTGTAAGTAGTGTGGCAGGTTTTCGCATATGATATGTTTCACTCTAGCACATAGATAGATGAAATAGTTGCGTCCTTGTCAGTATTGTTTCGCAAGGACCTGCGAAATGGCCGTTACACAGACGCATACGTTTCGCTAGTGATGTTTCGCATCGCAAAGCGTCAGCTCGCGTTCTGTCGGTGAGGACAGATTTTCGCGCCATGGATGCCGAAAATACTGAATTATTTTTGCATTCTATTCGAGATTATTCCGTATTATACGCAATTGGACACGCAGATTATAAAAATACGTACAAAAAAGAGGTAGCATGGAGAAAACTTCAAGAAAAGACTCGGATAGATGGTAAGAAATTTATTGTTTATATTTCATACTAGCATACATTTTATGTTTTTAATTTTCTTTGAAATAATTTACAAATTGTGATCGAACATTAAACGCTGCTAAGTCTGCCCTATGTCTATTGGCGTGCATTGGTACGAATGCTCTTAAAGTGTCCGAAAATTGTTTATTTTCGTATGTGTGTGCACCTTCTTGTATCTGCAATAAGTTATGCAAGCATACTGCAGCTTTAACAATTTTAATAGTATTATTCAAATCTGTTTCAAAGGGCCTCAAGAATATTCTAAATTTTTGTGCTAAAATGCCAAACGCACATTCTACTACTACTCGTGCCCTACTTAATGATTTATTAAATCTTTTTTTATCATTGTCATTCATTGCTGCGTCTCTAGTGAAAGGTCTCATTAGAAAGGTTTCTAATTTAAATCCTCCATCTGCAATGAATACATGTGGTGTAGTCTGTTGGAAACCTGGCAAAGGTTTTGGAGCTGGCAAATTCAGATCCCGTCCACTTTTTAAAAGCTGATAAAATGATGAGTTCTCAAATATTGTACTATCGGAATCTTTACCATATGATCCTACATCTATGTAAGTAAATTTGTAATGTGGATCAACTATTGCCAATAACACAGTAGAAAATCGTTTTTATAGCAATAGAACAGTGAGCCGCTGTTAGGTGGACATTTAATAACAATATGCTTGCCGTCAATACTCCCGAGGCAATTAGGAAAACCCCATATTGTTTGAAATGCTTCAGCTATTTCCAACCATGTTTTAGTAGAAGGAACCGGGATGTACTCTGGCTGTAGTATCTTCCAAATTTGTTCGCATACTTGAGTTACTATCTTTGAAACGGTGCATTCACCCAAACGATAAGAGAAAGATAATGTTGTGTATGTGTCACCAGTTGCTAAAAACCTGAATAATTGTTACAGTTAAAACTATGAAAAATAAATGGAGAAACCTAAGGGACACATAAAAAATATAAAAAGGGTCAGCAAACAAGCAGTGGACAAGCCGCTAAGAAGCTTGCTAATTGGCAATGGGCTGAACAGATGTCGTTCATAGATTCATCCAAAAACTTGAGACAAACTGAAAGTACACTGGATACCAGTACTATATCTATAGAGAATGATTATGAAAATTCTACAGAAGCCGAACAGGTTTCAAATAATGAACAGAATGAGCTCGTCGTTCAAGAACTGGAGACAGCACGGTCTACAGCTGAAACTACAGCTAAAACTGCAAATGAAGTATCCCGGAGAAGACGACGCCGTGTAAGCAACGACGATCCTGCTGAGAAGATTATAAATTATTTAAAGACTCGAAAATCGGGTACTACGGACAGAAACGCTACAGAAAATCTTGTCAAACTACCGTGTGATCGAATGGACATGGATTTTTTAGGTTATGCCCATACTGTAAAGAAATTTTCTCTACGAAAGCAAGCTACTATTAAACTTCAAATAACACAAATTATAACTGAGGCTCAACTTGAAGAATTGAATAATAGCCGGCCAAATTCTAATTTCAGCAATGCTTCATCCTCTAGTACTCCCAATTTTTACTACGTCGATAACGACTGGAACATTTCAAGATCGACACCATCTGAAGAACTGCAAACACATTCCATCCCAGACACTCAAAACGTTTCAACTGCACAGATACACATACCTAATACTCAAACACATTCTATCCCAGACACTCAAAACGTTATAACTGCACAGATACATATACCTAATACTCAAACACATTCGATCCCAGACACTCAAAACGTTTCAACTGCACAGATACATATACCTAACACGCAAACACATTCAATCCCAGACACTCAAAACGTTTTAACTCCTACACTGATACACATACCCATTGGCAGAAGAACTACACACACCCAAGTATCACGACAACAAAAAAACGAGAACACAACACGACATCAAAAAAATATACATGAATTTCTTTGTAATTGGAATGAACCGTGAATAAATACTTAAACATTACCTATAACTAATAAATTTTCTTACCTTAAACAAAGTGCCAGTCTTTCTTTTGTTGGAATAGCCTCTCTGTAGTTTGTATTTTTCTTTTTAATATGAGGTTCAAGAAGATTGTGTAAATATTCAAAAGTTTCTGGCTTCATTCTGAAATAGGTATAGAAACGATCTTCATGTGATTGAAGTTCTAAGCACAGTTTATTTTCTCCAAGTTTCCGTCGTTTCTGATTTATTTCATGCACCCAGATTCTACGCTTTCTCTTTAGTACTGACACAAGCAATAACAATTCTTCTTCTTCAGAATCTGAAAGCGATGACTGAGATGACATTCTGAAATTACGTCTGCACCTGCAGTCGTCGAAAATTACAATGGCATATCATTGAAAAAGTTGCGAAAACATTGCTGTGTAACGTTCCGCAGATATTTCGCTACGCAGTAGTTCCGCAGAGACTCGCTGCCGCATACGAATGCGTAGGTGTACTAAAGGCGTTAGTGTTATTGTGTTGTGTATCTGTTTGTTCATTTAGGTTAAGTGGAGTGTAGTTAAAATCATTTAGGGCTACGGCTTTATTGATGTCACTAGTATAAGATTTATTGTGAAAGAATGTTTTGAGGCTACTAATTTGTTTCTGCCAAAGGTGATGAATGTCTTTTAGGCCTCTCCCTCCATTTTGTCGTTTTATTGTGAGTCTTTCTATCGTGGATTTAGGGTGTAGAATATTGTTTTTTGTAAGTGTGGTGCGTGTGGTTCTTTCTATTTGCTGGATGTCAGTTTTAGACCATTTAATCACTCCAAACGAGTAGGTAAATATCGGAATCGCGTAGCTATTTAATGCTTTAATAAGATGTTTTCCAACGAGATGTGTTTTGCATACTGCGGTTACTCTCCGTTTATATTCCGTATTCAGTGTGTGTTTAATTGCTGTATGGTCTAGTCCTTTGAGGTCTTTGTATCCTAAATATTTATATAGATCTTTCGGTTCCATAGCAGTGATTGTATCAGTAGTGTTAATTGTATAGTCGCCTGGTTTTATTTTGCCTTTTATTATTTGTAGTGTTTTGCATTTATATAGTCCAAACTGCATGTTGATGTCTTTACTAAATTCTGTTATAGTGTCTATTATATTGTAATTAGTGTTGTGTAATTAAAGTGTCAATTTTGGTAATGCAATCGGCAGTTTTTAATTGTCTCGAACCCCAAGCTCGTAACATTATCCTATCTAAGCCACTGTGAACCCAACTAAGTATCTATTTATCAACCAAAAAAACTTAACACAACACAAACTTACTTCCACACTCGCACCTCACGGTCACACTAGTGCAATATTCATAGCATCACGCTATTTTCCCCAAGGAGTTGCGCGGAGTTTCAGATTATATTCCCAAGTCACAATGATAAAACTTTTAGCGTAGTTATAATATATTTAGTAATGCTCTTGAAGAGCCAAGACGCCCGCGCATGAGACGTCGATAAATTCCCCTATTAACATAATCATATCTTCGTATTCGTCAAAGTTACCGTCCCACGTTGCTCGCTTACTAAATTTTATACCTGAAAATCTACATTCACTCTCACAAAGATCCTTCAATGGAATTGTAGAAGCATTTTAGATAAACGTACTGAAATAATTTATTTATTAAAAAAATATAATGTTTGTATCGCTGCTATTTCATAGACATGGCTGAAACCGGATTCCAACATCAGAATCCCTGGTTTTTGTTGTGTTAGAAATGACAGATCTGATGGTTATGCCGGATGTGCCTTGCTTATAAAGAATAATATCGCTTATAACATTGTAGATATTCAGGATGAAATATTTGACTTTAATATTTTTAACAGTGGTAGAGCCACGCGGTAGTTTTTGCTGTCGCATGGATGGGCCGGCTCGAACCGGGGTGGTACCACGACCTCACAGAAAACCAGCGTGACGAAGAGGTTTACCTCTACGTTTCGCTTGGTGAGTGCGGGTAGCCGAATGCCCTTTTTAATGGAAATGAGGCATTCCATCTTAGTCCTCACGGATGACAACGCATTCACATTATGATTTGTAATAGAGGATAGATGTAGATGTCTATGAGCCGCAGCAACCACTTACCATCAGGTGAACTGTGTGCTCGTTTGTCACCCTTATCCTATAAAAAAATAGTATCAGTAAGAATTCAAAATATTACTTTCGTTTCTATTTATGTTCCCTCCCCGTCTGTCCATACATTTCGCAGAATAAAATCTTTAATAGCCTCGTTACCCAAACCGTTTTTAATTCTCGGTGACTTTAATTGCCATCATTATTTATGGGGTGATAATTGTGATAGATACGGCAGTTTATTAGTTGAAATAATTGACGAACTTAACATTGGTGGTAAAATCTCCAAACGCTCTCGTCCCAATGAGTCTAGAAGTGCTGTAGATTTATCAATTTGTACTGCTGATTTAACCTCTCTTTAAAATTGGACAGTTTTAGATATCTCTCATGGCAGTAATCATTTTCCTATTCTGATTTCCTTTCCAAACAAAGGTTCGGCAAAAATTAACAAAAAACCTTGTATTAAATACAAATTAGACAGAGTAAACTGGAACTTGTATAATAGTGTTCTTTACAATGAAATTCTAAAAATCGCTCCTATTTCTGAAAACAATTTAATTTCAATTGTTGAAGCATTTACAAACGCAATTATAAATGCAGCAAACCAAACAATCCCTATTAAAACTCTAAATAATAATTGTAAGCCCTCCCCTCCATGGTGGGATTCTGAATGTACTGAGGCCATTCATAATAGAAAAAAAAGCCGGAAAACAATATAAATTAGACATGAGTTCAGAAAACTATTCACACCTTCAACGTATACAAGAAGTGACTAAAAATACTCTTCGTGCCAAAAAAACAAACAAGTTGGCAAGCCTTTTGTTCTTCAATATCTCCTTCAATTCCTTCATCAATTGTTTGGCGCAATATAAGAAAATTTCGCTGTTGTTTTTCATCTTGTTCTTACAGTGGTACCATTCCCTCTCAATCAATAAATTCTTTTCTAGACAATCTTGCCCCCTCTTCTGCTCCTTCGAGAGAGGAGCTACCTCAAAGTACTACATGTTAATCTTTTTTGATCCCTTAGAACGTCCATTCTCTTTATATGAATTAAAGCTTGTCCTTTCTAACGTCCAGGATTCAGCACCTGGTCTAGACGGTATTCCATATTCACTACTAACCAAATGTAACGGTCAAATTTTAATTAAATATCATTAACGCTTTGTTTGACATAGGTTTTGTTCCTGACTCTTGGCGGACTCAAGTAATTATTCCTATCTTGAAGCCTGACAAAAACCCTATCGATGGCTCTTCCTATCGACCGATTGCTCTATCCTCAACTCTAATTAAAACGTTTGAACACATGATCAAGAATCGTCTTGAATGGTATGTAGAAAACCATGGATTATTATCAAATACTCAATATGGATTCAGAAAAGGTAAAAGCAATGTGTGCATAAGCAGCCTGTTATTACGTTTGCCCACACGCACACAAGCAAATGAGTAATGTATGCAAGTTAATGACATTTTCCCCAAAAAGGGGGGAAAATGTAATAGTAGACATAATCATAGAATTAATATTTAGGTTGCGTTTATAATTATTTATTAACTATTTGCAAAGAGAAAAATGTAACATTATTTATTTTTGATAACTTATGTAATATTTAAATTATTAATATAATAATAATAATAACGTTTATTTCTCACCACAAACAAAGTTACATTTAGAGTTAAAAGTACCATATAAGTAGTACAAAACAACTTTGCCCGTGGATCGCTGGTGCCTATGGTGGGTAAGATACCCGTATTACAGGTCACCAGGTCTCCACCTCTACGAGGAATGCTATTATATCTAAAACATTAACACATAAAGTTTAACTCTATTTCTTTATTTGTCATACCTAATTGAAATAATTGGTTATGGTTAAGAAAACTTATAAAAGTGTGTGTGTGTGTGTGTGAGAGAGAGAGAGAGAGAGAGAGAAAGAGTGTGTGTGTGTGTGTATGTATGTACTCGTATGTAGGTGTATGTGTATATTACACGACAACCTCTAAAAGACTTTCTGTTTTGGTATAGGTTTTCTTAAGGAGCCACTTGAGAATAATGTGTTTGCACTCATATTGATTTCGAGAAAAAAGGGATAAGGTTTTATGCAATTTATTATATAAATAGGGGCCAAGGAATATGAAGAATCTATGACTAAATGCAGTTTTAACTTGAGTAGACTTTGCAACTAGTTGGTTACGTCGTGTCCATTCAGGGATATATTTGATTGTGGTATGTTGTTTGAGAGCGGTGGTTAAAATGAATAATTGTCTAACTGTTAGTACTTGGCAATAGTCGTAAAGTTGGTCTGTAGGAAACATACGTGGTTTAAAAGAACATACTTTTAAAACAGCTCTCTGTGCCCGTTCAAGTTGTATAAAATTACTTTTAGCCGCACCACCCCACGTGGATATGCAATAAGATAAAATAGATTGACACAATGCTATATAAACCATCATCATGATTTCTGAATCTGCAGATTGACGTAATTGTTTAAAAATGTAGATAAGTTTACGGACTCTGTTTGACAGGTGTTCAATATAAGCTTTAAATGTGAGGTTATTATCAATTATAATTCCAAGATATTTTATAGATGTCACTTTTTTATATAGTGTAGGTCATTATTGGCTGTACTATTTCTTATATCAAGGGGAGGCTTAACAGCGATTTGTAATGAGTTTGTTGTTGAATTTTTTGTGTTTCGAATAGAAAAGTCTATTAATTTTGTTTTATCTATGTTCAACGTGAGTAAATGCGCGTTTAACCATTTCTTTACAATGTCAAACCCTTTTTGAGCAAGGGAATAGGTTTCAGTCCAAGTGTTCGAATGAAACACAAGTGCAGTGTCATCTGCGTAGGAAAAGATCATCCCGTTTAAAAGATTGATGTTACACAAATCATTTATATATACTAAAAACAGACTAGGGCCGAGAATACTTCCCTGCGGTACACCGTATGTAATTTGCAGGTCAGAACTGCTATAGGGACCAATCCTAACACATTGAGTTCTATTACTTAAATAACTTTGGAGTAAAGATAACTGAATTCCTCTTACTCCTAAAGATTGAAGCTTTGAAATTAGGATAGGTACCGAAACAGTATCAAACGCCTTTGTAAGGTCAAGAAACAAGGCAATACATTTTTGACGTATGTCTAGATTCCTGACTACAAAATCAATAAGGCTGTGGACAGCATCAGATGTACACAATTTTTTTCGAAAACCAAATTGATTTTTACAGAGCAGTTTATTAGTCTCTAAATAATTAACAAGCCTTGTGTTAATTATTTTTTCGAGGGTCTTCGACATCGTAGGCAAGACTGATATAGGTCTGTAGTTTTCGCTACGATTTCGATCGCCGGATTTAAAAATATGGTGAACTATTGCCTTTTTAAACAAATCAGGGAAAATACCTGTCTGGAGACTCAAATTACAAATATACTGGGTGTCCCAAAAATATCACGTCAGAGCGACATGGAAGATAGGTTAGCCTTAGATCTTGCAGATAAAAAAAATTACCTTAGTAAAAAGTTTTTAGTTTTCGAGATATCGTCAATTATTATATTTTCTCAAAAATCTCTACTCTATGTTAGTGTTTCTACTGGAAGGTCCCCCAGGAAGGTCCTGGTTTAAGAAGATTAAAAAATAATTTTATCAAAAGATGTAGATTATGTATTCGAACTAGAGGCAAACAATTCGAGCATCTGCTTTAACAAATACGTTGATTCAAAAAGTTCCATTTTTTTTTGTCAATATCCCATATCTAAGTCAATAAGTTTGGCTTTAGCGCTACCCTTAATGATAAAAATGCTAATTTCTACATTTTTTTTAAAATAATTAATGTAAGTGTTATACCTTTTCTGAATCTGCAGTAAATAGAGCAATTTTCCAAATTATTTTCCAGTTTACGTCAGTACATTTTTTTGCATGGTAGGTCATGAAAATTGGAAGTGAAATTTTTTCAAAGGTAAAAAAGCAACACAAATAATTTTTTTTCTTAAAAAATACACGAGATTTTGGGGCAAGTTTACTTTCAATGCATGGAAAAACTGTTCGAGAAATAAAAAAATATAAAAACCAAAAACTTTCAAGGTATTTCTAACGACAACAGTAGAAACACTAACATAAAGTAGAGGTTTTTGAGAAAATAAAATAATTGACGATATCTTGAAAACTAAAAACTTTTTACTAAGATATTTTTTTTATCTGCAAGATCTAAGGCTAACCTATCTTCCATGTCGCTCTGACGTGATATTTTTGGGACAACCAGTATCACAGAACACAATTACTCTCTACCAAGAGAAGAACGCCAACTTCATACTAAAAAACGGAAACACGTGTTTACGAGTGTATACGAAAAGCGCTACGGTGGATGCCCATATAAAACTTTTTTAGCGGGAATTTCAAACCTTTGTATTCTGTAACTAAACTTTTTATTTAAGGATTATTCGAGTAATTTTGGCTCAAGCCTCTCAAACCTATGCGGTAAATTCCCATATTTTTGAGAGGTTGC
This sequence comes from Parnassius glacialis, assembly GCA_033319125.1. Lineage (NCBI taxonomy): Eukaryota > Metazoa > Arthropoda > Insecta > Lepidoptera > Papilionidae > Parnassius > Parnassius glacialis. The sequence goes on along the minus strand of JAVANC010000004.1, from coordinate 71,726,276 downwards.
ACCAAAATTACCCGAATATACTTTAGATTAGTGTGTGGGATAAAATAAAACTAAGTAAACTAAATAAGTATAGTTATGTAATTTTATTTTCTGGAAGACAGATTGTTTTATAAACTACACATTATTATTGATGTTTTTTATTGTTTTTGTACATAATATTTCCACGCTGGTTACTGATGTATACCACATGTTATTGTCAGAGAGTTATTCTGCACAGAACATTAACGTAAATTTAAATCAGCAAAATTGTCTTGGTGAAAACTTAACTCAGCCCAAATACATGATCTGAAACAGATAAAATTCGAGTTAATATAGTAATAATCCCTACAAATAACGATCAATACATTTAAAATTCTTAAAGACTTACCACAATATTGTTAAAAGTTTTTCTTCTACTATTGTAAGATACCTGCAGAAAGTAATTAGAGGATTTTGTGCTTTTTGTTTGCATAACGCTTAATTTACTTTCGATTCTGATCACACATCGTCAATAAATTCTTTTAATAATTTTATAGTCAATATCTCTTAGAGTCAACATCTCACAAAAAATATTTACAGACACAATCGCGAAGAAACGACTACAAACGAAAATGAAATATTCTGAACCGATAATAACTGAATTGCAGCAAAAAGCAATAACAAATATTAAAATCTAAACCTATTAAATAAATTTTAAACAATTTCAGAAAATATTTTCAATATGAAAGACGTTGACAAATAAATGTCATTTTTTTCTTCTTTTAATTCATGGCTTCTCATGATAGAATTCTGCTAATATTAAATAATTTAATTTAAATGAATTAAATTGTGCAAATCTCACAGTAATATGTATGTAATTATACCTTAAAGAGCAAACCAAAAAAAGTTTAACACATAATTAACATTTTTAGTTTCTTTCGATATAATATGAATTTGTGTATCTAATTTTTAAAGTGGCAATCTCAACATGAAGGAAAGAAACAGCGATATTTTTTCTCGCTTTATTTTAACAAGCCCAACACGAACATTGACAAAATCATGATTGTGTGCAGATTTTTCAGCTTTCATACAAAGTTGCCTCACCCTGACCAGTATGTAAGAGGTGAAATAATAACATTTTTGTGCTTCTTTAGGAATTCTGAAGAAATACCATCCCAACCAGCTGTTCGGTTGTTATCCAAAGACATAATCAAGCATTCGACTTCACTCTCGTCAGTTTCAAGCAAAACAAAGGATTTGGAATAAGTAACGGATGCAGGTAATATTGCCGAGCCTCTTTCTAATTTGTCTGCCAGTGATTTTCCTATATTTGAAAAATATGTGTTTATATCCTCAACAGATTTTTGAGTATTAATTTCGTTGATGTGTAGAAGATTAGACGCCGTTGATTGCTGTTTAGATAAATTTGCAACAGTTTGAATGGCTTTCCACAGTTGTTTGGAGTTTTTGCCGGCTCTTTGAAATTCCAGCTTGTCATAATTACTTTTTGCATTTCGCAGGAGGTTGGTACAGAAGTTGCGATATCTTTTATAAGTAATTCTAAGAATCTGGTTTGATGGGTCTTTTTTAGATTTTTTATATAATCTATCTCTGTTTCGCAAGCATTTCAACAAAGCCAGAGTGATCCAAGGCTTAATAGGTCTACGTCTACAAGACAGAAATAAAGTTTTAGTATTGTTAGCTATAGCTGAAATAATAGGTTCAACCAAGAATTTAACAGCTAAGTTAGGGTCATTCGTTGTGTATACAGAGTTAAAGTTAATACAGCGTAATTCTTGAATAAGCTTGTCTTCCTTTATTTTTTTAATAAATTTACGATTACATAATTTCATTTTAATTTTTGAGAGGGCAAACATAACGGCAAAGTGGTCTGTTACAGTAGTTTCCAGAACTAGAACCTTAGCGGAGAAAGCAGTTTTTAAATTAACGTGATCAAGACTGGTAGAACCATGAGTTGGGAAGTTGTAACCAGGCAAAAGTCCATGATGAACAAGTAGATTAAGATAATCTAAAGTAATTGTAGAATGAAACCCGTTGGCAATATCTATATTAATGTCTCCTACAAGAATAATGGTTCGGTATGATTTAAGATCGGTGAGGACAAGATCCAAAGACTGAAAGAATTTTGAAGGATCAACAAAAGCGTGTGGTCTATATATATCAACAATAGCCAGATCTACACCTATAGTAATCACCAGACAGTTACATTCAATTGTTATAGGTTTTTTTACTTTAATATTAGCTAAACAAGACTTCATGTATACAATAACACCGTCATTTTTATTGTAGTTTTTTGAAGATTTATAATGATTATATCCATTGAGAATCGGAATTATAGGATTACAAGATAGCCAGCACTCAGAGAGAACGATAATGTCGCAGCTAGTATTAATTCTTTCTAACAACGTTAAAAGTCCTGAAAAATTAGCATTGATGCTACGAATATTTTGAGACATAACAGTGAGACAACTAAGACGTAAGCATATCAGCACATTTTTCAGGATTACATAATATTGCTTCATTAAAGGAAGAATTATCAAGATTAATTAATAGGTCATTTAATGCAGCGCCTTTTAGTTATGTTTTTAAATAGGTAGCATAAACAAGATTTTAACTTGAAATCAAAAATAAGAATAATTTAGCATATTAAATATATCCATGAATGTAGGCAAAGAACAAATATTATGTAATTTGTGAGAGCGTTAATTTTGTTTCAGAGTTGAATGTGCACGTTTTTTTGTGAGGTTATAAAAATAGTCGAGCATGTATATATTATTTGTTTGTAAATATTTTGTGGGTTGATGTGTTAGTAGTTTATACACTAGTACATTATAAAAGTAAACAGTGGGTAGTTTAGAATACATACAGAATAATTTAGTAAACATAAAGCCAGAGACACACTTAGTTAGATATGCAAGCAATGCACAAGAAATCATAATAAAAAAGTAATGCATAATATTATAAATGTACCTAGTCATATTATATTTTTTAAATTTGCAATATCATTTTCATTTTTTATTTCTATCCGAGCGCCACCTTCAGTTTTCCGCAAATAAATTCGGCCCTTATTAGTCCAGCAATACCGGTAATTCATTATCTTAGCTGTATCACGTGCTAAAATATAAAGTTTTCGGTCCTTCTTTATTAAACTTTCAGATATACAGGGTATTTTTGGAACGCTCCCGAAAACTAAGACAGGCGACAGCACCAAGTATACCTTTGATCATGGGTCACAAATAAATTTGATCCTGATGAAAAAAAAATCATATTTTTACAACGTTTTATTAGCTTTATTCACGCGCCATCATGTTAGTACAGCTAAATGAAACGATAATTTCATAAAAAAAATCATGAAAATACTGAAACATAAAACCAGCACTGAAAACTAAATTGATATCACCTGACTAATGGAGGTTAATGTACGCGCGAACGGTGAAAAAAGAACGCTGGCCTTGAACTTGGGCACTGAGCGATTTATCACATATTGGTACGAAGGGGGCGCGACGGGGGAAGAATCCGCCAGTATAACTGTGCCTGCATGCTATTGGTTCCCGCGCTTTGTTCGCTCCAAAAATACAGTCGCATACACAGCTTACTTTGCGACTCGCGACGATGTTTTAAAAAGGAAGGAAAGAAAAATTATTTATATCTATTGTTTTATGACTAAACTAGTGAACGAAAAGGTAAATATGATAGGAGAAGGTGAATGGGGAAAATTGTGCAGTAAATTTAAAAGTGTTGAGGAAGAATACCGAAAAAATTACCATGTGATCGACCTGATGACGGAAGCTCAAGCGAAGATGAAAGTGATGATGAAGTAGCATCCAGTAACACCAACACACCTTCAACATCTGGCTTCCATGTGACCCAAGACGACATAATGGACGGCGTGCCACCCTTACCTTAAGTTTTCTTGTTACAAACTACTTTATATTTTACGATAGAAATAACAAATAATGCTCAAGTAAACATTATCCATTTTTAATTCCAAGTAAGGCACCTATTATGATTCTACAATAAAACAATTAATTACTTACTATTTTATATTATTTATATTATAAAACAATATCCCAATACCATGTAGTACTTTAGAACGCGACTGTAACCTCCCTCCACTCGACCTGTATCTAGCTCGGTGCGAAACAATGTAACCCGCCCGGCTCGTGTCGCATCACGCTGTGACGCTGTAGGTTTCAGTTTTGTCGATTTGTTTATTAAATTGTGATTACGTGTTGGTATTATTCTTGTTCGTTTTTTGTTTTAATAATGCTTAACGCGTACGTTTATAGTGATTGTGAATACGACAACATGTTATGTATCCGAACCTTGGTACACGAAGTATCGCTAAATAAATTGTTAAGACGTCGGGATGGAACAAGTGTGTCATACTGTGCAGTGCACAAAGTGTTGAAGCGTAACCGAATGCGCCCATACAAATTGCACAAAGTGCAAGCTTTAGTTCCCGGCGATCACGACCGCCGACGAGTTTTCTGCCGTTGGTTATTATACCAGCAACAACGTGTGGCTGGTTCCATTGAGCACATTATCTGGACGGATGAGTCGACATTTACCAGAAACGGCCTGTGGAACCGAAGAAATACACACGTGTATTCAGAGTTTAACACGCACGCTGTTCGACAAACCGGGCACCAAACCCGATGGTCGGTTAACGTATGGGCAGGTTTATTTAAGGATCGCATACTGGGACCAGTGTTTCTGCCACAGCGACTGAACGGACAGCGATACCTAAACTTTATAAATGATCAGTTGACAGACATTTTAGACGACCTATCGTTGGCTGAATATCGCCGCACATGGTTCCAGTATGATAGTGCCCCTCCACATGTCGCGAGGTTCGTCCGTGAGCGCCTCAATGAGCTATTTGATGATCGCTGGATTTGGCGGACTAGGACCACACGCTTGGCCACCTCGCGCACCAGATCTGGCCCCGTTAGACTTTTTTCTGTGGGGTATGTGAAAGAAAGGGTTTTTAATCGTGAGTGTGATAGTGCTGACGAAACTACAAAAGGATCGTGGATGTTTTCGACAAACTACGTACCGACTGTGTCGAAGACCACACGATGATGCCCCGCCTCCATGAGGAGACGCAACACCGAGCCCAAATCTGCCTTGAAATGAATGGAGCACAATTTGAGCCGCATCTCATAAGACCACGGAGGATTTAGAGCGGTAAGCTGTTTCATAACTAATTTTTTTAAATAACTTAGGACTGAACTAATCTGAATACATACATAACTGAATACATGAGAATAATAAACATACCTACACGATGAATAAAAACGCATGACTCTAACCTTGGTTACATTTCATTTATGTATTTTTTCATTAGCGGGAAATCGAACCAGTTATTTGGGTTATTTAACCGTAATTTTAAATGTAAATTCGGATTAAAATGGCTACGTGGAGACAAGTACAGTGGCAAAATAGTAGGTTAAGTAGATAAGTTAGGTATTTAGACAAGTGTTGTAAATTATTAGGTATTGTGGTATGGCCCGCTAGTTGCGGACCGCGCGAATTTGCGTTCGCGCGTACACTGACCTTTAATCAGCTGATATGAATTCAGTTATTCCGCTGCTGGTTTTAGGTTTCAGTATTTTCATGATTTTTTTATGAAATTATTGTTTCATTTAGCTGTACTAACATGATGGCGCGTGAATAAAGCTAATAAAACGTTGTAAAAAGATGATTTTTTTTTTCATCAGGATCGAATTTATTTGTGACCCATGATCAAAGGTATACTTGGTGCTGTCGTCTGTCTTAGTTTTCGGGGGCGTTCCAAAAATACCCTGTATATATCGGCATCGTGGAACTAGAAAGACCAATAGATTTTGAGGAGAGTTTATTATTAATGTTAATTTTATTAAACTCTTTCGCTCCACTTAAAATCTTATTTTTTGACAGTACCGAAGTTAATTCGGTGATGATAGTAGACACACCGGCTTTGGTTTTAATTCTGTATATATCTTTTATCTCGGATGGGTGAAAATTAACATTTAAAGTATCGCAAATCCTTTGAACCAGATCACATAAGTCTTGTTGTGTCTCTTGCTTTATGTTTTGTGCTGGAGTAGGTAAATTACGGAACTCAATGACTGTGGACTTAAGCCTTTTTTGCACGTCTTCTAATCTATTTTCCAGACTTAATATATAATTATAATTTTCCTTTCGTTCACGTTCTAAATTGTTAATTTTAGTGTTCATATCTTCATATTGTGTGGATATGAACGTTAACGCCTTTTCCATTTCAATATTAGTTGATTGAATGTTGGCGTTTTGTTGCTTAAGTTCGGCAATATCTGAACACAATTTACTCAAAATAAGATCTTGATCCTTCTTCCAATTGGTGAGCATGGATAATAGTTCATCTTTAAGTGAATCATCAATACCTTTCCTTTGATCTTCATTTCTGGGTTTTTTCTGTCTCCTCCCTACATAATTCAGTGAATTTTCAGGTTCAATGTTTGAAATATCACTCTCCGACGACACTTGATGCACTTTACTTCCTGCACGGCTAGCACGGGCTGGGAACAAAAAATTTATCCACCGATTATATCCACTGATAAGGTATAAAATTATGTTGTTTTGATATTTGAAAGGGACAATTTTATCCCAGTACATTAGACGTGGGTTTAATATAAAATTCATACAAAAAATAAATGTAAGTCTAAGTCTATCTCCCATTTTATCTACTGTGGATATTATATCCACCGGTGTGCCCATGCTCGAAGGGCGGATAAAACTAAGCGAGGAGAAAAACTTTCCCCGGGGATAAAATAGTCTCCTGCCCATGCTAGCCCAGCTGGGGGTGATCTACGTATTATCGGCATAATAATCTTTTATTTAAGTCCGTAGTTTTCGTTGTGACAGAAGTACACTATAAGTAGGTTGTTCAGAGAACAAAAGACAACACGCGGTCAGCTGATGCGCAAAAAACTAATGTACTACGATACACACACAGTCACGGATAAACACCACATTGATTATATGAACTCCTAGTACTTCGCTGTTAATTAAAGTTGACGGTTTATTTAAAAGGAATATTTAATTAGTGTAACTAACACACGTCTAATAGCAACCACGGCCAGAGGCAAGAGGTTATCAAAACAAAATAAAATTAACATAATTTTTTTTCGTGGCAAATGGGAACCCTAATAATATTTGGCAAATAAAAATACATATTTATATGTGAATGAGACTATTGGCAGTATGTATGTATTTTTTTCAATATGCATTTTTTAAATTATAATAATAAGAAAAAATGGGGTAAAATATTTTACTACGCCTAGCAACATTTTCATTATATTGGCGTCTGCACGGAATATAAAAAACAACTTGTCTTTTATATTCCGTGGGCGTCTGTAAAAATTATTATTTATTATTTTGTTTTCATGAATGTTTTTTTACAAAAATATAATATGCTAAGCAGTAATTACCCGTGAAATGAGATTTTTAATTTTTTTTAGTGATTATGTGATGAGTTGTGACACCCTTTCACAGTAAAGTACGTCATTTTTTTGAATAATTGTGCGAGCTGTTTACACTTCCTGGTATATAGTGTATTATCTACGGTTTACACGACTACGTGGACTCGAGTACTAACCACAGAGTACCTTTATGGGCTAACTTTAAATCAGTGTTGCCACCTTGCAGAAAAAATTATCACTAGTTATGGTCTGAAATTTCACCAGATTTATGGATATTTTTACTTAAAAAAATCCCTAGAATTCACTAAATTATTTAAATCAAATCACATGGTAGGTAATAAAAATACTATTTTAATTGTGAAAATAATTACAATAAACACAATATAAAAAATTGAGAAGGCCTCCTGGTCACAGTTTCTTCAACGGACAGCAAACGAGTATCACAAGAGCGCAATATTTAAGTATTATAATTTAAGTATTGTCGCCACAATTTACTGTCTCATATATATATATATATATATATATATATATATATATATATATATATATATATATATATATATATATAGTTGTACTCATCACAGCGTTTGGGTGAATGGGAGGACTAATTATTACAAGTTTCTCTAATGAAAAAATTTCGCGGTAACGTTTGCTCCGACATATGTGAAACAGTGTGAATGAGTGCATGAGTAGCAAACACATCCGAGTAGAATTTAATTAGGTACACGTACGCCATTATTGAATCCAGTCATGAGCCCCATCTACCCCGATTTTTTTTTTTATTAGGAGATCTTACATTTCAATATTCTTATATCGACCTTTCACTATTCAGCACTCACTAAAACCAACTTTACATACGTATTAGCATAGTATAAAGAGAGGGGAAGTACGTTATCTTCATACAAACGCACTGCGCGCGGCTTATATGTGTGCGCCATAGTATCTATGAGGCGCCGCACGCACACTTAAACACAATCTCGAAATGTTTCTCAATGCGCCAGTCGAGCCTAACACCGCACGAGGTTCGCGCGTCACGTAAGCGAGTCACTTATTATAGCATATAATTTTTCCTTGACGATGAGATACCTACTTACTTATTTTTGTTGTATTAGTTGTCTATCAGACAGAGGAAGAATAGTAACTAAGTACCTACTTACGGTTATAAAATCGTAATTAAAAATAAGTAATTGACTAGTTGTGAATCAGATAAATAGAGCAAAGTTCGAATAATAACAACAGAATAAAAAATTGATTACAGTCTAAGTGGCAGGCGTTAGTAATTTTATGTTATTGTACGATGTTTTTTTTACAATATTTTAGTCGCTTTATTCAATTGTTTTATTATAGATATAGGGCCGGGCTTTAAACTAATGATTTGATGACAGTGACAACCCTGAGACAGTAGGCAATTATATCGCGGATTGTGCCGGAGTTAACCTACTTGGCCTCTCTTTATACTATGGTATTAGGTCTTCATTATTAGTCGGAAAAAGTCCTACCTTGGAAAGTCCAACTTAGCATAACCAAACAAAGATGTTTAATTATGTTTTTGTAATGTGAGAAAAGGATAGTGCTATTTTGACATAAACGGGGAATTTACCGACAGGTAAAGAGGGTTGCTATATGTATTTTCTAAATTTTTCAAGATTTGATAAATATTACTAAAAGTCATCAAATAATGTTTTAGTGAATTTCTTTTTCAGAATATCACTATCTATCTCCATAAATTCACTAAATCTTGTGACAAAATCACTAAAGTTGCAACACTGCTTAAAATGGCTTCACTTTGCGTGCGCCTACTGCGGTTCTAAGCCTAATACTTCTATGATTTAAATAATATTAAGTTATAATATTTTATTCATATAAATTTTATTCATTACTTAGAATTTAATAGTCTATAAATAGTTTTATTTAATATTTTAAATGTAGTAATGAGTTCAGTTTTATTTTATTTTAATTCTATATAATTATAATATTCTTCATTTATTGAATAAACCTCAGTCCAAGTCATTTCATATTTCATTAGTTCTTAACTTCATTCGGTTTTTAATCAGAATCATAGTTTTCATTTTTATTGTTCGCCGTTTCTTACAAGTATTATTTATTGACTGGAGGTTGGCAGTAATTGTAAGGTTGCCATAAAAAAAATGATACTTACGTATCAAACCAAAGAGTATAGTAAAATATAAGGAAGAAAGAAGAAACACAGGGAAAAATGTATATGATATTGATATCATACATGACATGAGGGTTTTGGCGGGAACTTGACCTGGGGCGGTTTGTTGCTCCTGTATTATTGTTTAAATAATGATTTGAAGTGGACTTTGATATATAAAAGTGGTGCGATTTTGTGTATTAAGTGTCTGCGCATGTGAACTATTAGTGGAAACTGTGAAACAAGTGCTCTGATGGTGATGGATTCTCAAGATAAGCTGTTTGTTTGCATAGGCGCCTTTAGATACCATCGCCAACTGTCAGCTGCCTGCTGGCTCAAGTTGCCGTCAAAATCTCCCAAGGGCTGCACAATGTGACGCATCAACATATTGTGAAGCAGTGAACTATGAAGAAATTATAATAAACCGAATAAAAATACTCAAGACTTGGCCTAAAGGTCTAGATACCAGGCCATAAACTCCAAAAAAAAATACATGACATGAGGTTTTAGCGGGAACTTGATCGGCGGCGGTTTGTTGCTCCTGTATTATAGTTTAAATAATAGTTTGAAGTGGATTTTGATATGTAAAAGTGGTGCGATTTTATGTATTAACTGTCTACGCATGTGAACTATTAGTGGAAACGGTGAAACAAGTGCTTTGATGGTGATGGATTCTCAAGATAAGCTGTTTGCATAGGCGCCTTTAGATACCATCGCCAACTGTCAGCTGCCTGCTGGCTCAAGTTGCCGTCAAAATCTCCCAAAATCTGCACAATGTGACGCATCAACATATTGTGAAGCAGTGAACTATGAAGAAATTATAATAAACCGAATAAAAATACTCAAGACTTGGCCTAAAGGTCTAGATACCAAGCCATAAATTCCAAAAAAAAATACATGACATGACAGCACCAGCAGTATGGAGTGTAGAGTAGAAGGAGAACCATCTTATAAGGTGCGAAAGTTGAAAAAGTGTCCCACTATATACTGAAATTAGTGGTTCCAAAACCTACCACAATAGCGCTGGCGTCTGAAAAACTACGATATGAAGATAGCTGTTGTAGACGGAGTGAAGTCAGCTGAATTCAAATATTTAAAAAAAATTCATGACTAGAGTAGTTAGTAAAATGCCAGTATACAAAACCTCAACTATTTACGTAGTACAAAACCAAGCGGATTGGTCGGTCCTTGTTTATTTCTCCATCTTATTCTAATTAATTTTGGCGCTTTTTTTTTTAATTTATCCTATGCTACTGCAGCGCCACCCTTATTGGACGCGTTTTTAGGGACACTTTTCATATACAGAGATGGTCCTCCTTCTTCTCTACACTCCATAACCAGCAGTGCATAAAATACTAGTGCTTAGCGGTGTGTCGTTATGGCTTTACTATATAACGTAACGTTATCGTTATGGTACAATGGATAACGTTATCATAACTATCTATATTCCATAACTGTCTATTTTCCATGTAACGGTAACTTAACAATACCGTCATAGAATAGATTATCAAAATTATTTTCGTTTCGTGATATAAACAGTTAAGATCTAAATACTAATTTCTTTGCTGAAATTAACTTTCCTTCGTACTTTTGATCTTTTGACATCTTTCTAGAAATTAAAGCATCCAAATGGATGCCTTAATATCTAGAGAAAAAAGGAAAAATTTCCTTGTTTGTGTTGAGACTGCGGTACAGCTGATGGCATCATGGAGGTTGGATTTGACTGGCTCAAAAGTTATCTTTTAAGTTAGTGCTGACGCAAGGACACCTAAAGTGTTCACAGGTCTCGAATATCTAGCAATCGTTTGCTGTTCCAACGAAACTTATATGTACATTTCTATATATCGCTGCCGTAAATGACTTCAGATTACATGAAGTCGTCTGAACACTAAATTCGTTGTTACAAATAATTCAACGCGCTTTTTTAATTACATTATCAGTTTTTCGAAAATCTCCCACAAAATACTTGTGTTTTGTCGCGACATTGTTTCTTATATAGATGTTTATATCTATATTTACAATCACTAAATCAAATAAACATTTAAAAAGATTTTGTTCGTTTTTAGATTTCTTTTATGAAAACTAATATCACAATGCGTGTTTTGTTTCGAAATAACCTTGGAATTAACAAATAAAAACAAAGTTTTTAAATTATAATACAGAGACACAATTAATTTGAAAACTCAAGTTCAAAAGTTGAAGGACAGAAGGTCAATAATAATATTTCGTCTTAACAAGGTCAAGGCTATTAAAACAGTTTAATCCTTACATTTTGGGGAACAAATGTTATTTTTCAATATATGGCAAAAACCCGTATTTACTGTGTAGAATCTTATAATACAGCACGAGGTTTAAAATTGTTTTATTAGAGACACACTGCCAATTTGAAATAGTTATACAAGTATCTATATGAGAAAAAATAAATAAATTTATGACTCGAATTTCGATTCGCTCATCTACGCATTTCAACTTGGGCTCCGCTGCAGTTTCGTTCTTATTGTACACGGAATAACATTTGTTTTTGTACGGCAGCGAGCGCGTGATGTTACGAATCACGATTCCAAGCCAACGCAACGTTGCAGCGTTGCGGTTCAAAGGTACTCTGCGCGTTGCGGATCGTTATAAGAAATAGACAGTTATGAGCGTTATGTATAATTATCACGTTGCAGCGTTGCAGTTCAAAGGTACTCTGTGCGTTGCGGATCGTTATAAGAAATAGACAGTTATGATTCCGGTATATATTACTCTACTCTATGGTTATGAGCGTTATGTATAACTATCTATACGTTATAAAGTAAATAGACGTTTCCATAACAGTACCCCGAGCACGAACATTTTGCGCTACTATAGTACAGTTTACGAGACAGTTTAGTTTAAGTAAAATTTTGTATGGGAATTTGATCAGCGCTCCGTGAGCGTATATGGAACTAAAATTTGGAAGCACGAACATCTAACGCTGCGTTATGCATAGCTATCGTTTGGTTTAAGTAATCGTAAGACGCAAAATGTGTAGATTTTGGCAGCACGAATCTATTTTTGACGTAAGTTATCGTCTATCCACTGTAGAGAACTACGAAATTGTTCTCACCGACATTTTTACAGCGAGAAGGCTATCGAGAAGTTTCAGTTTTAAGTTTCTCTGGGTTTTTCGTTGATGTAAGTTTAAAATATTTTTATTAAGAATAAATAGAATGAGATCCACGAATTTTTATTATTTTGCGTGGCGTTTGACAGTCGAGGAAAGAAGGCAAAGACGAGAATTCAGGTACATAAAATGTACTATATTAAAGTATTACTATACTTATATAAATACCCTTACGTTAATTATTTAATTGATTAATAATAAATTTATTTTAATAGCTGTTTAAATTAAATATATCTAAATAATTCCAGTGATATTATTCAACGGGTTTTTCTTCGCCGAACTGAAGAACCTATGAATATTTCTGAAAGATACAGATTAAGTAAAATGCATTCAAATTCCCTTGCCTTGAACTTCGCTCTAAAATAAATTTGACAGAGAAACTTATTATATATAAATTCTAAAATAAAAGAATTAGCTTAGAGCTTAAGGTATAAAAAAAAAATAATGCTCAGAATTAATTTACCTGCAGTAGTTATTATACACCTAACCTCATATTTTTTCATTCATGTTTTAGGTTCTTTGTGCATTATTTTACGCAACAGGCTTATCAACGTTTAGTCGATACAAGAAAGAATTTGGGCCCAAACAAGTGTTAACAAATGTGTCTCTCAAGTTACGCAGGCACTTAGCAGCCAATAAATAATAACCAATACCTTTATCAGGTTTCCCACTTCAAGGGCTGAGAGAGACGTCATAAAAAATAAAATATTGTAAGTAAGTACTACTTACAAAATTTTATTGTTAGCTTTGTTAATGAATAAAAAATAAGTGGAGAGATGCGTAAACAGGGATCGCAATCTGCATTACGAAACCGAAAAATACGCCAAAATTATTATAGTTATAGCTCGTTGTGTCCTATATAATATAGCTATGCTATTTGGCGTATCAGACCCAGAGGCAGATGTGTACGGTAAGTAACAATTTAAATGACCACATGAGCAACCTGATTTATGCCAAAGAGTATAGTAATATAATTTATGCATTATAAGAAGTGAAAGTAGTCAGGGTTAGTAAGAGGTCGTGCTATGAGAGGAATTGTTGTAAAGATAGACTTAGTGCAGTGTAATTCTTCTGTATGTAATTTGTGTTTATGCCCAGATTTAATTTTTATATTAATAATAATCTAACAATGATTTATTTATTACTTTATTCATAATTTAAAATAAATATTTTAAAAATTTCGACCACTGCCAAGATCAAAAAAATATTAAGCAAATATAAATAAAAAGGGTTATGTTAATATGTATTAAGGATTTTTTGAATGGCAAATAACCCCTGGGAATGAGGTAGTTTCTACTAAGTTATTTCTAATACCACTTATAGTTAATTGTGTAACATAATACATGATTGTAAACAATTATTCTTCCTAATTCTTCCCTGGACATAGATATTTTCCGAACCAGTGGTAAATTAAACATAAGAATGACCTTAAATAAGTAGGTACTACATTTTTATAATATATACTGGACAAGAAAAAATCCATTTCTATGTCTATCGAATCCAATTTTTTTAATTAAATTGATTTTCTTATTGTGTTGTAGGCATATCTGCACAGTTTGAATAATGTTTTGATTTGTTTTTGTTATTACGACTTTAGATTTTAAGTGAAGTCTATTTTTGCCGATATTAATATTAAGTTCAAATAAAAAAGTACATCAAAAATTTCAATGAGACATTTTATTAAAAACATGTACAATTGTTATTATTTATATATTATTACAGTGAGCTTGCACCTCAGCTCAGTATCATGTTGACAAATTTCTCTGTAGTATCCTCTCTCGTTCTAATTATACAAATCCCTATCTTTTCTTATTATCATTCCTTATATTCTCCTCACTCAAAAAATATTCTTCTAATGATCTAAATGGTTTCTTTTTGGCTTTTTGTGGGGTGGGTTGCCTGTGGAGGACAATTAGAGATTTCGGCGGTGTGGTAGATTTTGGAGGTGTTTGGGATCTGGTTATTGTTAGGAATCTGGGATTGGATAGAGGTATAAGTACTGGATCCTTGATGCCGCCAGGAGTGTTCCAGTCCTCATCATCTGAAAAGATCAATTGAAAAACTTGAACTTTCTACATTACTTGCACAGTTATTTCCTTTTTATATTGTTGAAAATATTTGAAAGTTAAAAGATGAAATGACTAATTGGAATTATGAGTACTTTATTATTATGATTTCTTTGATTTATAAAATAAACAGGACTCATGATTACATACTATTATCACTTACATCATGAAATTATAATAATTATTTTTTTTATATTTAATAATTGCAATAGTTAATATACACAAGAGTAGTTGAAGACATACCTTTAGCGGTACAATTATTAAATTTTCTGTTTGTAGCTTCGCGAGTATAGAATACTGTTTTATTAATTCCGGCAGATTATTCTACCTGTAAAATAATAAGATATTAGTCTAATTCTAAAGTTATTTATATTCATATACATTAATATCTTCTGAATAATATATTTTCACGGAGAAAGTACGAGTATATGTTAATAATTAATATTAAGATGTTAAAATTAAAGTTTTACAGTGATTCTTACTAAAGTTCTATCTATGTTAAAGCACCCTGTTCTCTAAGTATGTGAGACATATTTTTTCATATTAATTTGTCTATAAGGTTTTGCCCACTATCTTTCTAAATCACTCCACATCTTAAGCAAACCAAATAAAACGATAATAACCCAAAATTCTCACTAAAGCGCTCTTGATTAATATTGAATGTTTTAAAAAAATAAGACTAGCACTTACTTTTCGCCACTTTTCTTCATTGCGAGAGTCCGATTCCATGGCTGTTAAGTAAATCACATAGCTCCTTGCACTTTATAATACACCACTGTCATCATTCTGTGGTTTCGATAAATCACCGTTCCTTGGAAACAAACAATATTCATTATTTAACAGAATAAATCAGTATCAATATACAATGAACATATAGACCAAAATACAATCAAAACTGTTGTCTCAATATAGTTACTTACTTTTCCATGAACTCTACTATTATTGTAAAGTGTGTGTGGCTAGTTCTTGCCGACATCATTATAACATTTAGCAGGAATTAACTAAAACAAATTCAAAACACAAAACTACTAAAAAACAACACGAAGCGGAGCGAAGTCAAGTGTTTATCTTAAGAAATCCGCGTTCGGAAATCACAATTGATATGAGGTGAAACATAGTTTTATAAACATAAAAAAAGTTTCTCCATATATTATTATATAAATAGTGTTTTGTCAAATAACTGTTTTACATTAATTAACACACTATTATGAATAAGTTTCATCACGTTTTCTTATTTTTACGCACAATAAAAGACTCCACAAATACAATGATAGCAATTTATAAACGTATCATTCATTTTCATTCGTTCGTTTTAATATTGAGTTCTAAGCTTTGTTTACATTTAGTTACAATATAGTATCGAGTACACTTGAATAAAAGATAAGCGTTCGTGCTGCCGACGACTTTAGTCACTGTTTGGTAAAAGTTTTCGCTTAGTTTACTCTATACGAATTCTTGACGCAATTGTTTATTATTCGTGCTCGAGGTACTGTCTATTCTTTCAGTATATAGGAAAGTACTCTGTGGTCTATTCGTTATAACCTCTAAACAGTGTGACTAATGTTTCCGCCATTTTGCGTATCTGTGATGCCGACCGTCGGCAAGCGCACAGACAGGGATATTATAAGCATATGTTTTTTTTAAAGTTGGATTTCCTCGATTTTTTTAAAGGAATGCTGTACGCTTACAATTAAAATATTGTTTTTAATTACCTATTTTGTATATATCTTTACATATTTAGCATATTGGTAGTTATTTGCCATAGAAACATTATTACTTAATATGGGGTACAGAAAATTTTATTGTATTTCTTGATAATTTGTATAAAATAAAACAATAATTAAACTGAAACTAATTTTAATTAACACATTACATATCTAAGTTTACAATACAAACCAAAATTAACAAGGTCCTATACATTTTTTTCACACAACACATGTTTACAAAGTTGACACAAAAAATACTTCCACTTAAAGTAAACAAAAAAGGGTCTCACATTTCTTGTTATCTAAAATGACCCTGAGCGAATGGGACAAAGACCTTTTGTTTGCAGCAACTTAAGCTTATAAGCTACAAATATAAATAAAAGAATCATGTTACATTCAATATAAATTTGAGTATGAGTGGAACAAAGATGGTATGTAATTTGACACCAAAATTAGTACCTCTAAAAACATGTCTATTTTGGATAATATCTACTTACAAATGGAAAAGAAATTATTGTTTCAAGATATACATTAAATTTAGTAATCAATTAAACAAAAAAAAACAAGTTGTTTCTAAGAAATATTTCAAACATCAAGCTCATGAAAGTAGTAAATATCTAAACATTTTAGCCTCATACATGCTAGCAAAGTGTGGATACGACTTGTCTTCAACAAGATAATGACTAGGTGATTTTTGTAACCCTCATTATTTTGAAACATTATAGTAAACATAACGGGTCTAAAAATGACAATCACTTGGGATACTACTTAATATGACATAATTTTTAAATCATGCTTTGTTCACGAATCACAGCAAGAGGTAAAATGAACCGGCGGCTTGTAGGTTGAAGGTGAAGGTTTAGGCAGCATGTTGATACCCAAGCATGGTTGGTCATAATTTACCATTGTTCGATATGTACAAATATGTACAATATACACATAATATATGTATATATATATGTACATGGCTACCGATCATGGACATATATATACATATGAAGTGTGATATGACTCAAAGCAACCAAACACACACAGGGGCACGTTGCAGGCTTTGCAAAAGCTTGATGTTCGCTTTTTGCAAACTGAACAACTACGCCTCTGGTGCTCGTTCCGTGTTGTTCCCGGGAGCAGATCGTATTGCCCCGGAAAATGCCAGGTGTTCGGCAGTGCACGGGTAGGTGCTGGTGGTGTGTGTGCTGCCAACAATTCCCTCACCAAAGTTTGGCGAAAATTTCGGTGAGAAATTGAGCGGTGTGCCTTGTGGAGTATGTAGGCATTTAGAACACTAGCATTCAAGAGCTTCCTGAAAAACTTTTTGTACCAGATTTTGTTCCGCCTTCTTTCAATGGGGTACATGGCGAGCATCTGGTCTTTGCGATCAACCCCCCCCATACAGACATTATAGTCTGGTATGACGGTGGGCTTGTGTGTATCGCCGCACATCGCGGTTGCTAGCCCATGGTATGTCGAGACAAATGCCACACGGTTTTTGTCCCGGTATACGATGAGGTCCACATCCCCCGAAGTGCAACCGTTCACCTGACCTATCGCCATGTCTTTTTTCGTAAGATTCGTCAGCTCAATGGGAACAAACTGACGATTCGTTCGTAAGGTCCCCACGCAGTCAAACCCCCGAACTTTCAATTCTCGCGCAAGCGCGGGAGAATTGTAGAAATTATCCATCCAAATCGTGTGGCCCTTATGCTCAAGACCATTTAAAAGTCTGAGCACAAGAGCTGGCACTTTCCCAGAAACTGGACTGTCCTCTTGTGGGTCTGAGGAGGTATCATGGCCTGCGTGGACTTCAAAGCGTCACAAGTAACCAGTCTGGGACTCACACACCTCGTATGTTTTAATTCCTACTGTAGCTGCTTTGTTGCGGATGAATTGGTTAATATCTAACCAACCCTTCCACATGGTCAGACTTTCATCCACAGACACGTTTTGACCCAAAACATATAATTGTTGGAATTTGTTGTTAAGGTGATCCAAAATTGGCTGCACCTTAAACAACTTGGCCTGAGCCCGTGTCATCAGTTCAGGATCGCAACCGTCATTATCCTGAAAGTGGAGACATTTGCTCAACAGCATGAAGCGGTCATACGTCATCGCCGCAGTGAACCCGGGGGTACTGAAAATGTCCAGCGTGCTGTTCCAGTACTCCTCGAGACGTGATTTCACCACAATCCCGGTAGCGAGGATTATAGCGAAATACACGTGCAATTCACTTACGTCGGTGTCTTTCCATTTGGTGATGCGGCTGCTCGGACAGAGCGAACCGTCCACCAGCATGACCGTTGCAAGCTGTTGTGCATATCGATTCGTCTCCATGGCAATGTGTTCCATTATATCGCGATCCCATATGGCAGTAAATGCGTCATATGGGCTCGCATATGGAACCGTGGGCCCACAGTTTATCTGGGAGAACGGTTCCCTCCTCAGCTCAGGAGGAGTTTGAGGTTGCGGGAACCCCCTCCATTTAAAATCAAATTTATTTCCTGGCTCCGACATGGGACAGGATGGGGACGAGGGAGTATGGGTAGGTAAGGAAGGCGGAACAGAATAATCAGGAACATGGGATGTGGAAGGAATGGGACCGGAAGAGTTAGGGACAGGTGGGTGATCATTGGATGTCGGAGGCCAGGAGAAAGAAATAAATGCGTCTACTTCCCCACCTTCACCCTCATCCTCCGATGCCGCGAACATTTGTACCACCCTGGGGACTATGGTGGATTGGAGTCCAATTTCTTCTTCGCCATCTTCTTCGGAGTCCTCGTCGCTGCCTGTAAAATATAAGATAAAATAACCACATTGGCCGACTGTAATAATTTACGTTTTTTTTTAAAATAATCTGTTACATAAGTAGTAACTTAATACAGTCAATTATTCTAAAAATAATTGACTGTATTAAGTTACTACTTATGTAACAGAATCAGTAACATGAGAGCTGATGTTTATAGAACACAGTACGGGTTTTATTTGTATTTTTATTAGCAGCTAAAGCAAAACTATTTTCCCTTACCATAATTAAGGGCGTTGGATATTTCAATATCCCTTAGAGGACGCGACGAAGATGACGAGGAAGTAATTCTAAAAGAAGAAAATAAATTATTAAGAATCAAAATATTAAGTAGACACTTCTGCACATAGAATATATATTTATTAATAGGCACTCACAGACGCCGTTTAGCCCCCATGTCATTGTGGTCCGATCTGAAAAAATAATGTTGTTTTTTGATTTCTATCGTAATAGTTATATTCGAACAGTTAACAGTTCAAAGTCAAATACTATCAATATTTAATAAAGCAATAAAGGAAAAACTTACGCATTTCGCTTTCGGGACGTTGGAGTCCGATTAGGTGTGGAGGTTCCACTCCCTCCAACTTCAACGTGTCTGTAAAACATAAATAGTGTTAAAAATACGTTATTTTATGACCAGTTACGAAAAGTTTAGCTTCAAAATATGAATATAAGTAAAAACTTACAAAGCAGGTGAAGGAACTGAGCAAAGCTCCATATCAACTACTGCTGGTTGGGCCGCTGCAGCTCGGTCCTCCTGAGGGCTCAGCGGCTGGGTCGGGTGGTTGCCAGTGAGGAGGTCCATGGACGACCACAACGACACCGGCACGGGACTAAAAAGAAAGTTAAATTCAATGCCCTGCACGTGAATCGAGTAACAAAACCAACTTCGAAGTGCTTACCCTCGCCTTGCGGCAGGCAGTACTCGAGGTCGCCGCTGAGTCAGCGGCTGCTCTAGAGGCCTCCCCACCGGCAACTCCCCCACCATGCCACAGTAAACTCTAAAATATTAATGCAGAATATTAATGTTGCTAAAAAAAAACGAAGAAACTTGTTAGTTGTTAAATTTGTTATTACGGATCAACAGCAGAAGGCCTTTCGGTGTGGCCAGCACCGCTAGTGGGCCCACCACGCGTCCGCGCACCACCAGTGTGCGCATGCGCCCCTTCACCACCAGTGTGCGCATGCGCCCCTTCACCACCAGTGTGCGCATGCGCCCCTTCACCACCAGCGTACGCACCACGCCCACGCCCACGGCCACGAGCACGACCACGTCCACCTCTTTAAAGAAAAAAGCAAAAACAAAAAGCATGCAAACCAAAGAGAAAATAAACACAAAAATGCAAGAGATACGCGAGACATGAATGCAAAAGGTGCCCTTAGAGCTAATTTAGTAATGTCCATGCGTAACTTTTTTAACTTACTATAAGACGTCTAGAAAATATGTAAATATTATTTTTGGAGAAATTTTTTGAAAAAAAAATTGGTTGTCAAAGTTAAAAATAAAATTATTTATTTTTAAATTTATCATCGTGCAACAAACACTTTTTGTCCCAAACAATTTTGGGCTTGGACGCTCTTCAAATGCCTTTATCTCGGCCCAGGTTCGTCTAAGTCCAAAATTGTTCAGGAAAAAAATGTTTGTTTGGGTGCCCCCCCCGACACGACGCAAACGAAGAAAAAAGAAAAAAGAAACAAAAATGCTGTATTTTTATCTTGGTACCTACTTGGTACTTCAAATACCTAAATATCTTTGCTCAGGTTCATCCAAGCCCAAAACTTTTTACGACAAAAAGTGTTAGTATATGCGCCCTCTACATGATGCAAACATAAAAAATAAAAAATTACAAAAATTCTGCTAAGTTTTTTCGCTCCCATATTTTATATTTATTTATTTTATTTATTTAATATTCTTTATTGCACACCATACAAAGCATACAGAAATGACATACTACAAAAAAGTATGCAACTTCCACTATATCTCCACAGTAACTAAATGTTTATGCAATTAAAAGTGATGTAACATTACATGCAAAATATTTAAAAATAACTTCAAACAGAAAATACAAAAGCGTATCTATAATTTCTAGCATGCCCGACATGCCGCCGTTATGACGTCATCAACTGCCAAAACCCTGTCTGTGCCCCTGCCGACTGACGGTAAAGAAATAACCTTCACGTATTTAGACCCAAAATTAAAGTTTTCAAAGCTAAATACACGTTTACCATTGTCATCCATTGCAAATTAATTACATTAGTAGCTTAAATTCTCCAAAACATTACGGTTTTATTCACTTTTTAGACCAAATATTGCAGAAATAAAAGTACGTTCATAGTTCGTTAGACGGCTATGTCGTTGGTTTGGCCTGGTTTTTACAATTAAATTAGCAAAATTATATGTTTCCCAGTAATAAAAATGTGAAAGTACTTACCTTTCCATGGTTTCTCCTTCAAATCACAACAAATTTGATTCAAGAAAACTTATCAAAGGCGTGACAAAACCGGAGTCGGTTGGTTTGACAGCGTCCAATTTGAAGTGCCGATATTTTTTTTTTTACGGAGCAAAGAGTAACAGTAAAGCAGTTTGACACTGAGTATATATTATTAGTCTATGATTTCAAGTGTCGCACCTAAAAAACGCATCGTAGTTCCGTCGTAAAGAGCGCGAAAACATAAACAGGAAACGATGCCGACTGCTGGTCGGCTCACAGACGCGCAAATAATTTGACGTGCCGACTGCTGGTCGACGCACAGACAAGGGGATAATGCTCATACCTACTAGTGTTTCTCGGTGTTTTTATATAGTTTTAGTATTATAGTTTGTGATGAAATACGAACAAACTAGCTTGCTACATATTTATTTATCTATGATGAAACATTAATTTTTATATATTAGGATAAAAAGTTTTTAAATATGTTTATACTTTGACAAACTAAGTAAGTGGATAGTTGACTTTAATCTCATGTTGGCTAGAAGTTGTTCTTCACAAATTAATTACTACAAATGTTATGTTATCATCTTAATTTCGTTGTTTCAGAATTCAAAAATGGATGAACAACTTGATAGTGATTACAGTGACTCAAATAAAAAGACAAATTCGAAGTTGAAGAATGCAAAGAAATCTAACACAATATACCATTGCGAGCATTGCCCGGAACAGTTCCTAACAAAACGAGCTGTAGTGTTGCACTCACGATCCCATCTCAAATTGAAAGGCGTAACATTCACATGCGCTCTCTGCCAGGACACATTCAAAACTAATGACGAGTTGATAGAACACAAATATGTTCATGATTCGGAGGACCTTTGCTTTACATGCGATAAATGCAAAGTGGCCTTTTCAAACCATCGTGATTATTTATATCACAGATTAAGACACACCACAGCTTCAGTATTCAAATGCGAGGAGTGTTCCTACACATACCAAGTAAGGAAGAGCTTCAAAGAACATATAGCAACACACTATGATAGAAAACTCAAATGTCAGTTATGTGGTGCTACATTTAAACAAAATAAAGATTTGCAAACGCACAGACGGAATTTTCATAAAACGGGCATACAGTGTGTGGAGTGTGGGAAAAATAATCAAACTCGGAGAGATCATGAGGAACATATGGTGTCACACACCGGGGTTAAAGTATTTCAGTGCCTGTATTGTGGTAAAGGTTTTTCCAGGAGTGCTCTAAGACGTCTTCATGCGAGAAAACATACTAAATCTAAACCGTATGAATGTGAGGTGTGCTTACAAAAGTTTGAGGTCAAGAACAGTCTCTCGCTGCATATGATTACCCATGATACTGAGAAGAGGTATGAGTGTCACGACTGCGGGAAGCAGTATTTTCACAGAAACAGTATTATACAGCACACAAGAAAACACATGAACCATGGACTATATAAATGTCCGAAGTGTGAGCGGTGCTATGCTACTTATCAAAACTTGTGCGAGCACACTGAAGTTGCTCACATAAAGAAGAGGCCGTTCAAGTGTGATGCGTGTGACGTTACGTTTGTCCTTAAAAGATCTCTCCAAAAACACATGAAAACTAGATATCATCGTAACAATGCATATGCTATGACTGTTAATGAAACCAAAGACTGATAATTATTATTATTTTTAATTTTGAATCGAGGATCCCCTTGGGAGAAAAAGACTAAAACCCTTCAGAGACAAATACCTCAAATAAATCGGAGCCTATGAACAATAACCCACTCTATATTGCGACATGCAGTGTTAGGACAGAAGCCAAAAACCACAACCGCTGGCGTGGTCTGTAGGAGGCCTTCACTCTCACTACTTGAGGGGTTCATGTATGTTACTGCATTTGAAATGTATATTTTATTTTTAAATATTTTAAATCAATATTGAAATCAAACTATTGTATTGTATAAATAACAAAATCATTGAATTTAATTAATACATTTAATATAATGTAATTAATTAAAACCAGAAATGAAAAGATGATAATGTGAAAACTATTAATACACAATTTTATTGTTTACATAAAAATCAAATATGTAGAAAATAAAAAAAACTAATAACTTTTATCATGCAGTATATGAAACTTAATTAACTATGCACTTTTGAAAGGAAAACAAAATTAATGTTACAATCTTTTTTTAAATTCTATTATATTGTGATATCACACACAGATGTTAAATGTAAAATGTTAAATATTGTGAAATGTGTGAAATATGTATGTAAAAGGCTTTTTATTTTTAATATTTAATCAAGTTATTATAGAAATCAATTATTATAATATATGAATGGAATCACATATTGCAGAAAGGGGCTTAGTTCATTTAAATTAACTTTAGGGAATTAAATGAAAACTTTTTAATTTTGTAATGTACTGATGTTGATGGACTTGTATTTTATTTACACATTATATATTATTTACGTTAATACTTAAAATAGTATGTGTTTAAAAATAATTTACTTTCCTATTTATTAAAGATTTCTATTTTTGGACTACTGCCTATTCTGCAGCCAATATGGACTTATTCCCTTTCTGAAAATATAATTAATTTAAAATAAAGAACTAATGACTTTTTTGCAATAAAAAACCAAAATCTATAGAGGCAAAACAATGTTTATTCTTAAACTTAAATTCAAAGTATGCTTAAAAATTACTCAATATCAAAGTTTTCAACGTCTTCTTCTGGCCATAGGGAAATATTGGATGACCATGACCATGTACAGATGCATCCAAAATTACTGATGATGACTGTACTGGTGTAGCTGTCTGGATCTCCAGGTTTAAAATAATCCTTAGCTTTAAGTGCCCTACATTATGTTCCATTTTTACTGCTGAGGCAATTGTAATCCATGAAGCTCTGCTATATGTTGAATCACATAGCCTAGACAAGACATGATTTTTAGTGATTCTAAGAGCTGTTTATCTGCTATTTTGGCTAACTAATTCCAAAGTGAATATAAATTTCCCCTAACTCTCGATATTAAAAACATTCTGTATAGGTGTCATCTTAAAGGGATTTCTGTCTGTTTAGCCTGGATACCTAGTCATAGTGGTATCTGTGAAAATGAAAAAGCAGATGTGTGCCAAAGAGGCTACTAGAAATGGCACCCCACTAAATATTGCCTATTCCCATGACTTGCTAGGAAAAAGCTTGTTAACACATGGAATGAGATATGGAAAGCATCACAAATACTAAAATGCTATACAAGATAATATTCCATCAAGACCTTGGTTTTTCTTATTTAATAAAGCAAACAAACGTGCTACTTCTATTGTCTGCCGGTTGAGAATTGGACACGCCTGTACCTATGTGCACCTAGCTAAACTCAGGATTAGGGATAGTTCTCTGTGCGAATGTGGTTTAGATGGGGGAAACACTAACCATATTTTTTTTAACTGCACCAAATTGACATCATCTCTTTACGATTATCTGCCCCCTGACATCCCTCGTCCCATAGACTTTAACTCCCTTCTAATCCTCACAAATACCTCTTTTGTATATATTTTATGTGATTTTATTAATTCTAACAATATTAAACTGTAACTTGTTTGTCATATAATAACACATTAGTATTATTTTAACAACATTGTCTGTCTTTTGTTTTAGGTTAATTCAACATATAAGTTGACCAAAATCATTCACATAATATTCGTTGTTACCATCTCTTGTATTATCAATTTCCGCTTTTAAGCAGAGTTTGTGTCCCCATTAAACCTTTTCGCATATAACATGTCATTGGCGAATTCATCGTAACCGCCATAAAGGAAGAAGAAAAAGAAGAACAAGTAAAAAAAGCATAAAAAAAGAACATTACTTTTACACATTGTCTGTGGCGCTCGACACGCCCGGCGTGTCATGAAATATTTGTTCGCCGCCACATCTAAAAGTTGTCGAAAATTGGTGCCGCAACGAATCGGTTAAAGAAACATAATTGCATATAAACATACCCAGAAGAATATGCAAGTATTGTGGCAGGAGCATCAGAAAAATTCTTCATAGAAATAATCAAGACTGAAGAAACCCCTATATATAATGTACTCTGTGCTGAAGAGGTTATTGATTTTAAAAACTGGTGGCCAACATACTACAAAAAGGATTCCATTTCAATTGAAATTTAGGTAGAGTTGCTGTCAAAAAAAATAACATTTAGGAATATCCAGTTATATGCAAATTAGTTTTGATATAAATCAAAAAGGAGTCTCAGATATTCTGTTTGGCAAAATTTGGAACGCCTCCAACAATTCCAACCCAAAGAGTATACGTCGGTGATTCAGTACCAATAAATAAAGAAATAATTGATGATTTAATCAAATTACTGAAGTATATACCCGAGCAGCATTTTCTTTTTTATCAAAAAGTTATTGCTGGACCATCCACTTTTAATTTTAATTCTGCCCCAGGGAACCCTTTTCTGATATCTAGGTCGAGGTGAATGTTAGCTTGATATGTAATAGCTTCAAAAGGAGTATTAAAGAGTGGACTTGTATTGAATGAGAAAATGGGCCCAGGGATTTGGAGAAAGAAGCTATTAATTAAATGTGGACAATCTTTATGGAGCCAGTACCTACTTGAAGATAAGAATTCTGTGAGGAGGTGCAGCCTGGGAGTTAGGGGATGAGAAGAGAGTTGACAGACCTTAAAGAAGAATCTGTCTGAAAGATATTGTCTTCTTATGTTGAGAGGAGGATCAACACACTCTACCTGAAGGGCATTAATCGGGGAAGATTTCATTGCACCAATTATAATGCGGAGACATTTATACTGTATCTTGTCTAAACTTTTAAGTGATGATTTATTGCATGGCTCTAAAAGAAAGCATCCATAATCTAAATGACTACGAATTACAGCATTATATAATAGCTTTTGTAAAAAGGGGTGAGATCCCCACCACACTCCTGAAAGGGAACGAAGAATATTTACATTCTTCTCACACTTTTTGGAAATGTATTTGTAGAAAGGGTAATTGAGTATAGTACAGAGACTAATTTTGTAATTAGGAATAATAATTAATTCGTTAACACGAATTAATTATCCAACGAGTCGAGGATAAACTAGTAACGGAATACGACAAGCGTACCGTTCCACGTCAGAGCCAAGACTGCCTTAACGGTGGCCGCTCCGTCCGTTTTATACAAGTAGGACGGGCGGCACCGCAGGTGCAATGCCGCAGGTGTGCGGTACACCTGTCTTGTACAAGAATTCTGTCTAGCTAGACCGACGCCGCCGCACCTGCAACGGTGCAGGTGCCGTCATATTCTATGTGGTGTGTAAAGGATAATTTATTATCTAGTACCATACCTAATAATTTTACCTTGTCCCGAATAGGAATAGGTAAGCCTTTATATAAAACTGGAATATTAGGGACATTATTATGGCGAGTAAAGATCACTATACTGCTTTTGGAAACAGATAGAGATAGACCATGATCAGTTAACCAGCATTGTAAATATTCCATAGTAGAATTTAACCGGGAAGTAGCTGTAGTTAAGTGGTTTGTAGAAATATGTAGGGCTAAATCATCTGCATACTGGCTTGCTATTTAATTAGTTAGATTATGTTTTTTTTATATTTCTTTCCTGCTTTAATTGATGAACTATCAATTAAAGCATTGCTTTTTTTGTTTAGTACTGATTTTATTATGTAAACAGTTAACTGGTGGGATGATGTTTGATGATTAATTAATATTTAAGTCATTGTTTTGTATATCTTGGTTATATATTTATGTTTATATATTATCGATAAATATTTTTATTTAAATCGTATTTTTATATATTTTTATTTTATTTATTTTTATATTGGGTATATTATGCTATACTATTAACTTATCATGTCTGATTCTGACTCTTTTTATTCTATTGAGTCAGAGAGTTCTTTTGTATCATTTGATGATCAGATAAATTATAGTGTGCCCTCTTTAAGTAGCCGATTGAAAAGCATTTTTCACTTTTTTGATAAAACGTTAAATGTTTGCCATATTAACGCACAAAGCATTCCCAGCCACTTTACTGAGCTAGAAGCATCATTCTCTTACAACAATATACATGCTATCTTAGTTTCAGAAACTTGGTTGAAACCGTCTTTACATTCGGCATTGTATTCTCTTCCTGGATTTGTGCTGATTAGAAATGATCGTTATAGGTAAAGGAGGAGGT
This sequence comes from Parnassius glacialis, assembly GCA_033319125.1. Lineage (NCBI taxonomy): Eukaryota > Metazoa > Arthropoda > Insecta > Lepidoptera > Papilionidae > Parnassius > Parnassius glacialis. Next base: position 71,698,349 of record JAVANC010000004.1, on the reverse strand, counting down.
GGAGTTGCAATATATCTCCACGCTTCAATTTCTTACAAAATCATATTAGCATCCCCTTCTCCTTATACTGATTCTGCTGAATTCCTTTTTATAGAACTTGATGTAAAGGGCTCAAGGATGATTCTTGGAGCAGTGTATTGTCCTCCTTCCACTGATTACTTCGCCAATTTAGAAGTGGCTCTTGATAACATTGGTTTTGAGTACGCTCACTGCATAATCATGGGAGATTTCAACACGGATTTATTGAAAAAATCAGTACGGTCTCAAAAGCTTAGTAAAATCATTGAGTCTCTTAATCTCAACATTCTTCCTTTAAAGGCTACTCATCATAATGTCGACACTGATGACTCTCTGATTGGTCTCATTATAGCTGACTCCTCTGACAGGGTGCTATCATATGGACAAAGTGAAGCGCCGGGATTTTCCCGCCATGATCTTATTTATGTATCATACAACCTTAAACCTCCCAAATATCAACCTACTGTACTGTTCTTACGTAATTTTAGTAGAATTAATATGGATAACCTTTTGAAAGATGCATCGCTTATATATTTTACTCCATTAGCAACTGCATCCACAGTAGATGATAAAGTAACTATTTTCAATAGCATAATTCATGTTTTGTATGATAACTATGCTCCTGTACGTAAAGTAAAACTACGACGTCCACCAGCTCCCTGGATGACTGAAGAAGTACGGAAGGCCATGACCAGGCGAGATCGAGCCTTCACCCGGTTCAAGAGGAGCAGATCTGAGGAAAACTGGTTGTCTTTTAAGAAGGCCAGAAACAGATGCAATCAGATGGTACGTTCTGCAAAACGCCGATTTATCCATAGGAATATAAGTAATTCTTCGCCAGCTGATGTGTGGAAATTCCTTAGTTCTCTAGGTGTGGGTAAAACACCTTCTTTGGATTGTGGTTTATCTCTTTCTCACGATGCTTTAAATCTTCATTTTGCTTCTGTTTCTGCATTGGACCTTTCAATCCGATCCCAAACAGTCGCTTACATAGCTTCAATTCTGTCTCCACACATACCAGTCTTTCTTTTTAACCCTGTAGATCAGGATGAAATTAGAAAGACTCTTTTGGCAATAAAATTCAAGGCTGTCGGTTGCGATGATATTAGTAGAGCCATGATTATTAATATTCTAGAACACATTCTCCCCGCAATCACACATATTGTTAATTTTTCGCTTGACTCTGGTCAGTTTCCGAGTCAGTGGAAAAAGGCTTTCGTAAGACCCCTTCCTAAAGTATCCAATCCTACACTTCCCAATCACTTCCGTCCCATATCAGTTTTACCTTTCCTATCTAAAGTTCTGGAAGCCTGTGTTCATAAGCAAATTTCCAATTTCATATATAAACATAGTCTGCTGAGTACTTTTCAGTCCGGGTTTCGTCCTGGTTACAGCACTACAACTGCCTTACTTAAAATAACTGAAGATATTAGAGAAGGAATGGAAAACAAGAAAGTTACAGTTGTGGTGCTCGTTGACTTTTCTAATGCTTTTAACACAGTTGATTATGATATCCTTCTTGCTATCCTTTCTTATTACAGGTTTGCACCGTCAGTCCTGGAATGGTTCTCATCTTATCTTCGCGGACGTCAACAGTCTGTCCACGTGGAGCAAATGACTTCACAGTGGGTTGACCTGATTTCTGGCGTACCGCAAGGCGGTATACTTTCTCCATTAATCTTCTCCATTTTTATTAATTCCATCACATCTAATATTGATTGTTCGTGCCACTGATGACCTACAAATTTATGTACAGTCTGACATTTGTGACGTCCACAATGCGATTAACAAATTGAATTCCAATCTCAAGTCAGTCCATGATTGGTCCATGCGCTTTGGAGTGTCTGTCAACCCTACGAAATGCCAAGCGGTGATTATGGGTAGCTCAAGGATGCTTGCAAAAATAGATGCCGCTAGCCTACCTCCCGTCTATTATAATGATCGCCTGATACCGTTCTCTTCCTCAGTTAAAAATCTTGGTCTCCATATTGATAGTACTCTGTCCTGGGGGGTTCATATCTCCGAAACATGTCGTAAAGTCTCTGGTTCTTTACGTTCTCTTTATCGCTTAAAAAATTTTCTCCCCTTTAAGACTAAAATTATGCTTGTACAGTTACTCATACTACCGATCATTGATTATGCTGATGCGTGTTACCCGGATTTAAACCAAACTCTTCTTAACAAGCTAGAGCGCCTTCTCAACAATTGCGTCAGATACATTTTCAATCTCCGTAAATTTGATCATATCTCTCACTATCGCTCTCGCCTTAAATGGCTCACTATTAGACAGAGGCGTGACTCTAGAATTTTGCTTGTTCTCTTCTCTATCTTAAATGATCCATCCACTCCTTCTTATCTCAAGGAGAAATTTCAGTATAGTTCCTTAACGCATGATAGAACTCTGCGTTCCTCATATAATAATAAACTAAGTCTCCCACTCCATTTTACTAATTTTGTTGGTAAATCCTTCACCATTCAGGCTGCACTGCTCTGGAACTCCTTGCCCGATGACATCAGAAAAACGTCTAATAAGTCTGCTTTTAAAAGATTGGTACATAAGCACTTTATGAAGATATTAGATGATAGTTAATTTGGTCAATTTGGTTACTTTGTTGATATTTTATTTATAGGTTTATGTTATATTTGTATTTATAATATGTATATATTTATGTATTTATGTATTTGTATGTAAATATAATATATTGTCGGTATTATATTTTATAGTATATAAGTTTATTGTATTTATATGTATAATAATAGTTTATTTTTAAGTTTATCAGTAGTTTTTTTCCTTGATTTACTCAATTGTTCATTTTATTTTGTCACCTATCACTTAATTTCTACACGTCCCGGGTTGACTGGGAGAGAATGCCTAATGGCATTAAGTCCGCCCTTTGTAATCCTGTAATAAGGTAGGCAATAAAGTGTAAATAAATATAATACTGTAGGACATTACAAAATGAATTGACCGCAAGATCTAAATCGAAAGTGTATATAGTATAGAGAATAGGACTGAGGACTTGAACCTTGTGGGAGACCTTTCCAAATATGTCGGGAGGGGGGGGGGGGGGTAGTGAGTTTTGGAAATTTATTAAAATAGACCGAGAAGAGAAAAAGTTTGATATATAGTTTACTATCTTCACTGGTATACTCAGCTTCAGCATTTTCTGCCTGAGTACATTAAGAAGTACATTGTCGTATGCCGACGAAACATCGAGAAAGACTCCAACAAGATATTCATTTTTCGAAAAAGCAATACGAATGTCAGTTACCAGTGTACTGAGGCTATCCATAGTGCTTAAGCCTTTTTGAAAGCCAAATTGGCTTTTTGGTAAAACATCCTTACTCTCTAGGAACCATTCTAACCGATTTTTTACCAGATGTTCTAATATCTTTGCCATTGTACACGACAGTGCAATGGGTCTGTAACTTGAAAAGTCCTCACTGGCTCTACCCGGTTTGAGGATAGGAAGTATTATTTGGGTCTTCCATTCTTCGGGAGGAATTCCTGAGTCAAATATGTGGTTCAGAATGCCAAGAAATGCAGTTTTAGTTGTTTTACTGCTATTAATGATAAATGAGTATGGAATTACATCTACTCCTGGAGAGGAGTCCTTAAGACCCTGAAGAACTGTAAATAGTTCCTCATAAGAAAAGGGGGCATCAAATTTATCTAGAGATTGTATAGAAGAAGAATTAAAGACTAAACATTCAGCTTGCGTAGGCGCTGAAGGAGGGGCGAGATTAAGAGCAAATTCTTCAAGCCAAATTGAAGGGTCATTGGAAGATACATTTTGTTCAACTGCCTTAGAACAGCGATATCTTTTAATATTTTTCCAGACTAGAGAAGAAGATGTAGAAGGAGATAAGTTAGAACGAAACCTATGCCAGCCGGATTTTTTCTTCTGAGATAACAATTTTACCGTTTCAGCTGCTATTTGTTTATAGGAAATATAGTTTTCCATGGTCATTGATGAAGAGTATTTTTATTCAGCTTCTTTCCTTTTTTTACAAGCAGATGTGCAATCCTGGTCCCACCAAGGAGGAGAGGCCAAATTGTTTCTGTAGGGTTGTCTTAAAGGAATAGTCTTATTGGCGGAAGATAATAATGCATTTTTAAATTCTGTATAGACGGAATGTATATTTTCATCATGCATAGAAGAAATTGTTGATATCGCTTGATCTAAGATAGAAGAATAATGATGCCAGTCTGCCTTTGACAAATTATATTTTAACCTCGGGTTGAATTCAGAATTTGCTCTTGTAGAGTCAACAGATGTGATAAAAATTGGATAGTGATCACTACCATGTGAATTTGGTAATGTTTTCCATGTTAGAAAGGAAACTAAGCCAGGAGAACAAAGAGTCAAGTCCACCGCGCTTCTTATATTCTGAGATGGTGAAACACGACGGCTAGGAGAACCATCATTAAGGATACAAAGATTTAAGTTGTCTATCATATCTAGAAACGCAGATGACAGTGAGTCGCAGTGATGTGAGCCCCATGAAGTATGGTGAATATTAAAGTCTCCCATGATAACAACAGGGGGAGTTAGAGAAGAAATAAGATTACAAAGTTCATTTAAGATGGTAACATTAGGATTAGGAATGTATACAGACAGAAAAGATATGTAGAGAGCTTTCACTGCAACAGCATTAATTGAGGAGCTGTGGGTAGGAAGAGGTATAGAAGAATATGTGATTTTTTTTAGATCAGAATGGAGGAACCAGCATGTCCATCACTCCTATCATCCCGAAGACATGAATAACCTGAGATCCTAAATTGGGAGTCAGGTCTAAGCCACATCTCCTGGATGGCAAGAACAATTGGACTAAATTTGTTAATAAGAAAGATAAGTTCATTCTTTTTATGTTTGATACTCCGATAATTCCATTGTAGAATTGTGAATGTTGCTAGTTATTGAAGTAAACTAAGTAAGTTTTTGACGTAGACTAAGGGGAAGTTCTGCGTCACTAAAAGGGGAAATCATGTTAATTAACATTGATATCATAAGTTCACAGAAGTTATCGTTATTAGAAATGTTGTCATTCCCCAGTAAAGCACACCCATTTGGAAGGGACAAAGTAGGATTCTCAACAATTTCCTGATGGGCTGCCTTATCATATCCAGAATTTAATAATTGTCTGTAAGTACGTTGAGGAATAAAGATTGTTTTTTTATATGATGTAGATTGTGTAGGCTGAACCGTAGGAGTTGAAAGACTGTCATTTGTGAGATAAGGGGTCTGTTGAGAAGTATTACGAGGCGGGCTTCTTGTTGTGTCAGCAAAAGATCTACGTACAAAAGGTAATCTAGCTGCAGCTTCTAAATATGCTATATTTTCTTGTGACATAACTAGCTTAATAGATTTTTGTCTTAGATGTTCAGGGCAGGTAGGGTCTTTTGCTGTGTGGGGTCCTGAACAGAATAGACAAGTAGGAGTTTGCCTAGTACATGATAAGCCTTCGTGATTCTGTGCACATACAAAGCAGCGCGGGGATGATCGGCACTGGGAAGTAACACGGCCAAATCTGCAACATTTATGACACTGAATGAGTGGCAAAACATATTTTTCTACTGGCATAGAGGTGTAAAAACAGTAAATGTGGGATGGAAGTTTTTGTCCAGAAAAAGTTAGAACTACTGTTTGAGTTGGAATCCATGAAATGTTATTGCTGTCACTCACTGATCTTCTATTTAGTCGGCGAGCTTTAATTATAGCACCATATCCAGAGGGAATTTCTATAGCTGCTCTTAATTCTTCTAATGTCCACTCTATGGGAACTTGTCTGACTAGGCCCATACGAGTGATACTATATGAGGGGATAGTTGCTTCATACTTAGAAGTCTGAAGAGCTGGGTGATCAATAAAAGTGTTTGCATCCGCTGCTGTTTTAAACTCAGCCGATATCCTGTTTCGTCCAACTTTTTTGACTCCGTCACTAACTATATTTTTAATATTATTATGATACAGAAAGTGACCGAATTTGATTGGTTTCAGAGTTAAAGGCTTATTACATTACACGATTTATCGGGCCCTGTCTATCGTGTGCCCTGCCTACCAGACAGGGCGCTGCTTATTACACTACGCTAGAAATCGTTTCCTGCCTCAGTTGTTACTCGATCTAGCATTACGGCGCAGACTTTACCTAAACGTCAAAAAATTGCTTTAGTGTTTTTTTTTTACGTGGTAGAGCGATGCTGTAGCTATATTAGTAGTATAGTTGTAGCACGAATGGGTCGGCTCGACCGGGGAAGGACCACGCTCTCAAAGAATACCAGCGTAAAGTAGCAGCTTAATGCTGCTGTGTTTCAGTTTTCACTGGAAAAGAGACATTCCATCTCAGTCCTCATGGGTGACAACGCATCTGCATTTTGATTCGCATACGAGGATAAATGTAGGTGTCTATGGGGCACAGCAACCACTTACCATCAGGTGGACTGTGTGCTCGTTTGTCACCCTATCCTATAAAAAAAACTTTGGCTGGCGGTGTACCGTACAAGGCCAAGCTAAAAAAAGGAAGGAAAGGAAAATGTGGATGAAAATATATTTGCTCCTCACAGAAAAACATATATAGTATGTGCCATATCGATTGAGAAAAACGGACAATGACCTCAGATATGAGCCGAGTGTCAAAAGGCGTAACTTACAAAATCTCAATTTAGATGTGATAACAATATTTAAATATTGATATTATTCCCACTTCTAGGTCAGCACATATGTTTTGTTTTTTTGTTTCTTAAATAATATTGTCTGTGGTTCCTATAAACATAGTAAAATCTTACGGTACATCGCGAAAAATGTGTTATATTTTATATTTCAATTTATGGTAAGTAACGCAGCAATTCATTTAATAACAGTTTCATATTAAAAAAATATTTGAAGCAATATAATCACCATATTGAGCTTTTGCAAATTCATCCCTTTAAAATAAACAAAACGCGCGTTACGTCAGTTCGTTCTAAAAGAAACGTGACAATGGCAGCCAGAGATGCGTCACCTTTTTTGGGCCGGTCCGCCATTTTGTTTTCATTCGTGTTCGGATAGCGCTTGCGTGTGTACGTCTCGGGTAATTCATAGCATTCATTGCATTGTTTTAGTTGAGTTTTTACTGTTAAATTTGTTATATCGTTAAGTTTTTGTTTTTTGAATCTGTTATATTAGTTTTACTGTGACGGTCGTTACTAAATCGACATGAGTTCAGGAGAATTTGGTGAAGGACCCGGTCCTTCAACATCAAGTGGAAAGAGACGTCGCCGACCCATAATAAACGTAGCAGGTACGTACAAATAGGTACAAATGCGACGACGTAGCCTTTCTATTTCTTAAAGCGCTCTTTTTATGTGACCATGTGGTATTTATTTTCTAAAACAATATGTATTTATGTGATGTAGTACTATGGTAGTATATTTTTGTCATTTATTTACAGGCCCATCTTCTGGAGCACCTTTAACGTCACCAGTAAAAAAGAGAAAACCTACCACTTTGTCGGTCGGGGAACAAGAGATTATCATTAATGTATACAAATATGTCAAAAACACCTGGCCCGAAGACGTGTATCCTTCAAACGTTAATATGGTAGAAAAGGTTTCGGAGATCTCAGGAGTCAGCAAGAGCACTATATATCGCGTATTAAGCGTGTATAGAGATTCCCATAAAATACCAGAAAAGGGAATAATTAATAAAAGAAAAAAGTCTGTAATTGACAAGTTGGACGATTTTGATAAATCGGCTATAAGAGCGAAAGTGCATCAGTTCTTTCTTGCAGGAGAATTACCGACTTTAGACAAAATTTTGCTCAGTATAAATCAAGATGACCAGTTGCCAAACTTGAGCAAAACTTCCCTGCGACGTGTGTTGCGCCATTTAAAATTCAAATATATAAAGAGAAACAGAAAAAGTGGTCTAATAGATCGCCCAGAGATAGTTCTGTGGCGTACCAGATATTTGAGAGAAATACAAATATTAAGAAACGAGGGACGTAACATTTTTTACCTTGACGAAACATGGATTAACGCAGGTCATACTATGGGAAAGGTATGGGAAGACACCACAATTGAATCTTCTCGTCAATCACGGTTAGAAGGCTACTCTACTGGCGCGAAAGCCCCTTCGGGTAAAGGAAAGCGATTAATAGTTGTACACGTTGGCAATGAAAATGGCTTTTTGGAGGGATGTGATTGGGTATTTGAATCATCATCTACTGGTGACTACCATGAGAGTATGGACGCTCTCCATTTCGAGGACTGGTTTAGAAAAGTAATAGAAAAACTGCAAAGCGGCGATGTCATAGTTATGGATAACGCTAGTTACCACTCCAGACGTTTAGAAAAAACCCCAACAATGTCTTGGCGGAAACAAAATATGCAGGAATGGCTAGAATCTAAACAGATCGCATACGTGCCCTCGGACACAAAGACCCACTTAATGGAAAAAATAAAGGCAGTTAAAGATAACTATCGAAGTTACGTCACCGACGAGATGGCAAAAGAAAAAAGCATCACAGTGGTAAGGTTACCTCCTTATCACTGTGAGCTTAACCCCATTGAACTTGTGTGGGCAGATGTGAAAGGGTACGTTGCACGAAAAAATACAACTTTCAAGTTAAAAGATGTTAAAAATTTACTTAAAGATGGTTTAACTCAAATCACGCCAGATAAATGGAAAAACTGTGTTCAGCATGTCCTTAAGGTTGAACAAAAAATGCGTGGCATGGATGATAGAATTGACCAAACTGCAGATCGCTTTATAATTAATGTTACAGATAGTTCATCAAGTGAAGATACGAGTGATGATTGCACCGAATAAAAATAAAGTTCTTATATAATATTAAAAATAAAGTTTTATCTTTTGCATAAGTACGTACTTATTCGGTGTCGTTATCACTCGAATCTTTATATGTGTTATAAATTAATGTTTTTTGTTGTTAAATGAATAAAGTACTTTATAACAATAGATGATTTTTCTTCTACAGCGATCTTTCACATAACTTTTTAATAATAGTTAATAAATATATATTATATCAATCATTATAAAAAAATCATTATAAATAAAGAAAGTACTACATATAAAATGTGCCTATATATTGAAGGTTTGTAACCCCTGGTTAAACGACCGAAAGGTCATTGTCCGTTTTTCTCAATCGATTTGGCACATACTTATAGTCAGCGTTTTCGACCCAGGTCTGTTGGGAAACGAAACTATTTTAAAGAGTAGGTGAAAATCAATTCGACGAGTTATTAAGTTTAGTAACGCCTTTAATAGAAAAAAAAATACTTTAATGATTTATTATATTTACGCGAACACTACACATTGAATAAACCTACTTGTACGGATTCTATAGCGTTTAATTATTTTTTTTTTATTAATTCCTGACGTTTCGGGTGCTTTACAGCGCCCAGTCCCCCGTGACCATGGGTGGTAAAGCACCTGAAACGTTGGGAATTAATAAAAAAAATATTAAACGCGATAGAATCCGTAAAAGAAGTTTTATTCAAAAGAATACTTTTTTAAGAGAGATTGGTTGTCACTTTACGATTTTGGCCACTGGAAACTCCAATCAAGATTTGATAAGGCATAATATCTTTGTAGATGTCGATGACATTGAGAAGGATGTTTTTCTTTAGCGCATGACATAAATACGAATAATGATTTAGAGAGTAGATCGATACAGTAGAACTTTAAATAAACAGACGTGTAGACTCTGCGCATGCGGCCACGCAACTGAGCTACCTGCCTCCCTGTCTCTTATTATGCCGCCTCTACACGTTGGCCAACACGCTGGCGAATGTGTTGGCCAACAACGATGGCCATCGTGTGGAGCGGGTGTTTAAGCTACGTTGGTACGTATTGGGACGATGGCCCACAAGTTGGCGCGAGATCCGTCTGGTGTCGGTTTTTTACAAAAGATCAAAGGGTTGTGGCAGAGTATTGGCCGCCGCGTCCACACGTTGGGCGCACGTTTAGTTTGCTACGAGCTTTCAGAGTGATCGCACGCACGCACGCTTAAATTTTATATGCACGCATCGTAACTAGTGTCTACATAACGGCAGTAACAATGACCAATGAATAAACTTTTCGCTTTATAGAGCCCTACCAAGCTGAAAATTGTTTGTAAAACAAAAGTCTTTAAACAAAAATGTTATTATACACAGGATTTTCTCCTGTATCGTGGAGGCTGTTTAGAAACATAAATTGCATAAGGACAAATATTCAGACCCGGAGAAATTATGTGCAGGCTATACAAATACTTGTTCCGTGCGGGATTTGGACCCGCGGCCCCCAGGGCAGCAACTCATTGCTAAGCCACTACGCCACGGAGCCGTCAAGAAATAAAATTTCTTTTTTCCATTTCTTTTTGATCACCCTTATCTTATACACATTCACGTTGTAGTGATTGATGTATTCATTTATTTATTGATGTATTAATGCTATATTATAGGTAGCATACTAAAATCAAATTAAAAAGTAGGATACTAAAATCATGTTTTTACTGTCTTTATTATTCCCTATTAGTTTCTTTATTTCGTTAATAATACTTTAATTTTTAGCTATGGAAGAGCGAAGCCACCTGTTACAGGCATTATTTTGCTTACTAGGTGACCTCGATCACTGATCGTATAATGTAACTTTAATGTTTGACAAAATAAATTATTTATTATTATTATTATTTAGTTTTATTCTATAATTATATAATAAGAATAACCCTTTTTAAAAAGGCTTTGTTTAATAAAATTTTACAACAGTTTTATAGACAGGCTTCGAATATTTTCCAGGCCTTAGTTGTAAAAGTGTTAATTATACCTATGCCTAGGTGTGTTAATGTTTATATACTTTACTTATCTGTATAACGTTAGTGTATAATAAAGAAATATTAAAAATTTATATTAAAAATATTAAATATTAAAAATAGTGAAAAATTAAATAAAAAAATAGTGGTATGCTGTGAAAAAATAAACCGCAGCAGCCGTTAGCGCTTCAATAATCATTTTAATAAATTCGTCCGCACATTGGCCTGAACCGAAGCAAACTGAACGACCTTCCAACGTGTGGACGCGATCACAATTTCTTGGCCAATATCTCTGCCAACACATTCGCCACTGTGTTGGCCAACGTGAAGAGCCGCCGTTACACTACACGATCAGGGTTGCTAATGCCAATGTATGCAATTCCCCAAAAATCCAAATAAAATTCACAAGGGGGACAAAAATCTGCTGATTCTCCACAAATTCCCCTCAATATTATTATGAATAATGAAACAAGTTTCAACCATTTAAATAATATTTATTTTTTAACCTTTGTTCCATTGCACTTTTTCCATACGTTTGATGCAATCATTTTGCTCGAAGGATTAAACTTGAAGAAGGGGAATCCCCTAATCACAGAGTCTGCATATTTTTTGATATATCTTGCTATCATTTAATTTGGGTTTTTGAGACCATAGATCAAAAATTATTAAGATTTTTGGCTTGGACGCTCGTCTTTTAAGCGATGTCTTCTTTTCATTTTTAGATTTTTTTTGTTAACGATATGCTGATGCGTCACATTGCGTAGTTTACATGAGATTTTGACGACAGCTCAGCCCAGTGGACAGTTGATGACGACAGTTACTTAAGTTCATAAGGAGCCTAAGCGATCAAAACAACTTGAGGTTTATATCATATATATCAATATCAAAGCACTTGTTTCGCCGTTTTCTTTAATATTTCACATGCGCGGACACTTAACACACAAAATCGCATCATTTTTACGTATCAGAACCCACTTCAAACCATTATTTAAGCGATAAAACAGGAGCAACGATACGCGACAGACAAGTTCTTGTCAAAACCTCCATAGATTAGAAAAAAGAAATCTCATATGTAGTTTATAGGATAGTTACTATACTCTTTGAAAGAAACTGAACCACAAACTATATAAGGCAATTAAAATGCTGTATTCACTTATATTAACAGTAGCCACTGGGTGTCACTAAAGTATTTTTTAATTAATTTGGAATTAATACAAAATCTGCAAAAATAAATCGCACCTTTAGGATAAAACCGACTGAATTCAAAAAAATGGTAAAATGAGTTACGATCATTAAAGGACTCAAAACAACTTTGTCTATCTATCTGTACATAAAAAACCGCCCTATTCGGGTGGAAACGGGACAAACCAGTTCAATCGGTCTCTTTCTTACTCGGAGAATTTCGGGACCGCGTCGTTGCAGAAACGACGCTTTTGGTATTGTTTGACAGTGTCTGCATATGACGTTACGCAGATAGGCAAAGATTGACCGAAAACTGATTGAGGCGATTTAATATCGAAAATATTTGAATACGGGTTTGCAATTGTACGAAAAAAAAGACTTAAAAATGAAAACAACAAAAAATAACTAAATCAGATAAATACGAAAAAGGCTTAATTCTTAAACGGTCAAATTTCGGATGTGTTTTTTTAGTCAAAAAAGGACATATTTCCTATTTGGCCAAATTTTTGAATATTTTTCGGGTATTAAAACGACTCACATATTAAAATATTTGTTTTTAATTTACAGTATTCGTTCCTTTTATACTTTTTTTTAAAGGAATTCATAGCTGAATGTATCCTCTCTGATTTTCAGCAATAACTTTGCTATTAACTCAAATAGATACGAAAAAATGTAGAAATTAATAAGGAGGTGTAACAATTTACATTCGTTTTTTTCGTTTTCCCACACAACTACTTTTTTGAGTTCGGTCGGTTTTATCCTAAAGGTGCGAAATGTATAAATCCTAAAAACATTAGAAGATACACAAAACAATTATACGATTGGACAAAGAATAAAGATGCAGAAATTTAAATTTGATGCAATGAAGAGTATTGAGTCGTCCGTTATCTATAAATATCTCAACTAAAAAAAACATTTGGAATTTTCGAAAAAGTATGTCGACGAAGATGTTAAAATCCCCGCATTTTCCCCGCATAATGCCAGTCCCCAATAAATCCCCACTCGTCTTGAGATTCCCCGCAGCTTGGGGAATTCCCCACAAATCGGCAACACTGTACACGATCCACAGCGCGGCAGGGAAGCAGGGCGGTCGGAACCACTCGGTCGCCCTGTTTAGGGACCCTGACTCCCTGTTTCTTATTACACTACCCTGTCCCTGCGGGCAGGGCCCGAGAAATCGTGTAATGTAATAAGCCTTTTACTCCGGATACTTGATCATTTGACATTTTACTTACATGAACTAGAAAAGACGCGGTATCATCTTGCGAGTACTTTACTTTTTTATTAATAAAGTCAGGATGGGTATATGATGATTGTATTGAAGGGAACTGTTGGTTTGGATCTCTAATAATTATTTTTTGTGGATGGGCAGACACATTACTTACTTGGGCGCGTTTACGGTTAATAGGATCTACATTATCAATGGGTAAGGAAAAGGAGTCATTGCGAACCTTAGAATAATAAATTATTCTAAGTTGCGAACCCTTTCGGGATCGGGAGGTTCGTCCTCCATTATATTTCTATAACTAAAACTTACATAAAAACGGCACAACTAAAAACACTTACTAATCTACAGATGTTAAAACCAACACCAAGACAAAAAAAATACTATAGTAACTCAACAGCACTTAATAAAACAATTAATTTAAGTGATAAAACTACGGCACTTGTATCTCTCACTTAACCTCAAAGCAAAGTCCTTTTTACTTGTTTAGACCTAATTAAGTTTATTTGACATCAAACATAAGTTACAAATGGAAGGATACTTGTTTTAGTGGGTAACTACGTTGTTTTTTTACGCGTTTTCTTTGAAATTGAGAGAACGTGACTTTTTTTATGAAGAGATTACAAACCTTTTGTACTATTTTTTGTTGTTATAAAAAAATCATTTATATAAGTAGGTACAGCTAAATCACCCTGGAAACCGTGGTTTTTATTAAATTAAATTTTCACCTAATAATAACATTTGTAAATATCAAACAATGAAGAACTTTAATTTGAAAAAAAAAATAAGGTAAGGTGCGTTGGGGTAAGATCGGTGATGGGGCAAGACCACAGAAATCTAAATAATAAAGCACTAGAAATGCCTTCTACTGTCTTTCAATATCGGGACGCGTGTCGCCGGTTCGAAGCTATCACACATAGACAAACAATAAATACACAATTACGCCTACAGATATCTCTAGAATTCATGCAACAAAGATTAAACTATAAACTATCGCGTTAAGGAATATTTTAAAAAACGCAAAATCTCAAGAGGCGGTTGCCACTCGGGCCAATAATTAACGTGTGCGAAAAACAGAGCGCAACATTGCGCGCTCACTCTCACTTGGGCATAGTGCAGCGCAACGCACGTTTCGATAACTTTCTATTAAGAGATAACTAATTAATTGAAATTGTCTCAGTAATAGACGCTTTTAGTCTTAGCTTAAGCTTTTAGACGTTTTATAATTAGAAGAAAGGGGATATAATAAAACGTTAAGGATAAGTATAAACATTTTCAATTAATTACACATACATTTTTAACATTATTTTATTAAGCACATACATTCTTATAAATTTGTATTAGATAAAACTTTAAGGCTCTCCAATACTTCAGCTTGCGGTGGGAAACTACAATAAATAAAACAACAAGAAGAATAAAAAATATAAAATAAATAAGCTATGGCAAAATTCACCTTAGTTAAAATATTTAAAATTCACTGCCCTGTGAAATGTAAAAATTTATTTAAAAATTGCCTTTTCGGAATTCATTGTAAAGCATTTTTTTGCAAAATGATGAAGGCGAATGAAAATGTATTTTTCCATAACACATTTAATTAAAAATTAAAAATAATCGCTGTTAAACGGTAAAAATATTTAAAAAAAAATTGAGAAGGTGTTAATAAATGTTTAACGAAAATTCACATTTCATTCCCATTTCGGTAAAACAAGGTAAGCTAAACAATAAAATATCGATACAAAATAGTAATGTCACGTCACTGACCCGCGCTTGACTTCTACGGACGTGTTCTTGGAAATTTACTTACGCCACAAAATTGTTTTTTGCCCAGACTATAAATCCATCGCTGCTTTTAGCTGTCGTACTCGTAGACATGAACTAGCTTAAAAATCTATGGATATTGAAATGTGAAAACGATTTCATTTTCGGAGACAGTTGTAATACTGGGAGGTGAATAATTTTATTTAAGTTTATTTCATTTAAGACAACATTATTTAGAACACTAAGTATTTAATTATGAAATGTTATCCCTTTATTTGAAAAGTTACAACTTGTGGAAGAATTTCCGCAGTTGGATATGCTGCAAAACACCATTTTTTCGTCTCTGCGTCCGAAACAACACTGGTGACCGAAACAAATGCTTTTCGCGAACTTGTGGCCTACGAGTCACATGTGCGGCGACAAGGTCACGCGCTTATACGACTTCTATGTCTTATTATTTAGATTTCTGTGGGCAAGACCGTAGGATTCAAATTCCCGGCGAATTATCCTATATTTTGAAATGCTAACAATGTGCTACACGACGCCATTTCATCCTGCCCCGATCCTCAGTTCGCGCCAGTCACTCCGGCAAGTAGTACCTGTGCTGCGCGGCATTTTATAAAACAATGTAATTTTTGTATTATTTTTGTCCATCCGATCTTTCCCTATCACTTTTAATTACGATTTTTAGCGAGAATATGGCTTCTTTTGTTATTATTTTGTGTGAATACTAAGTTTTATGAAGTTATAGCTAGATAAAGCTGGTCCATGCAGAGCTAAGATCGCTGTAGGCCGAGATCCGATGTTTCCCCGCGTGAGTGAAGATCGGATGAATATTATCCGATCTTTGCCCGTTGCAAATATGGCAGTGGTTGTTAAACTTTTATGGGTCATGTATATTTTTTCGGAGATTACTCAAGTGACTATAGGGCTCAGTCTCGTTAGCAAGTCTGTATATTTAAAAGTAATAAAACAATGCGATTGTTTTATTACTTTTAAGTACACATTAAAATACAAATTTTTATATGATAAGGGTGACAAAGGAGCACACAGTCCACCTGATGTTAAGTAGTTGCTGCGGCCCATAGACATATTCATCTATCCTCTATTACAAATCAAAATGTAATTTATAATAAACCTAGCAAGCTAACAGCATAGCAAAGTGGCGAAGCAATCAGCTTTTTTTTTGCCGATGAGCAATTCGTTTCAAAATAGGAGGTTCAGATGCCTGGGTGATAAGTAATCGATTGCTGAAAACAGAATTTGAAAATTCGAAACCGTTCTCGAGATAATCGTGGGACAGACAGACGGACAGACATCGTGAAATCAATAAGTGTCTTTGCAAGCTTCGCCACTTAATAATTATTTAAAAAATAATTTATAATAATAAATTACATAATATTTATCTCATTAGATAATGTTTAGAACTCATTCAGTTTCACGGGAAACTTTCAACTCACGTTCCTTTTTCTGGTCTAGTCAACTTTGCTTTACTTTTTCCGACTTCATGCCCTTATCCTGATTCTAATTAACTCTATAAATAATCTCACGCCTGCTTATGTTGATACACATACAAATATGCACACAAAATAATCTATCAATTAACTACTTACCTAACTACCTGCTTCGTCAAATGCTGCTTTGCTAAAATATTTACATCTTCCTCAACTCTTGTATTATCCCTGGGCATTTCGCCAGTCCTTACTGTTAATTTTTTTCCCATAAAATAATCAAATGCATCCGATCTTTCCCTTATATTGAGTAATTCCATCTTATGTCATAACAAAGTTTGAGAAACATAAAATTACAATTTCTTTATATCAGGGATAAGATCGGATGCCAAGAAACAAAAAAAGAGAAAATCTTTTGGAACATTTATGTTTCTAGTACTTTATAGATCTTATTGAAATATGTTTTTCAGCGTTAAAGATAGGACAAATCTCTTTTATATAGGTACTTTGTTCTCTAAGCAGTAGAATTGGTTTTAAATTTAAGTCCGGTCTTACCCCTTAATGGCCAATTTTTCATTATGCATATAAAAAAGTATGTCTAGTTTTCGCACACTTTAAAGCAGAAACCGTTGAGTTTACGCAAGCAAAAGATTCTCAGAGCTAAACTACGTTTAACGATTAACGGTTTGCTCCACGTTCCAGAAATCTGACGTATACGGATGTCGAGAAATTAAAGTTTTTGGCAGACTCTTCCAACTTTTCGAAAATCCGTCCGGTATTACCCCAACGCACCTTATATCATTCATTGATATTTACAAATGTTAAATATTATTTAATGTTATACAAATGTAAAAGTAAAGTCGATCTGAAAACGTCTAATTAGTAAGAATAGCAAAACAAGTGTTTTCAAAACATTGAAGTATAATGTACTTACGTACTAGAACAGCTATTTCAAACAAAACATGTGCGCTACTCTATGTCGTTGCGCATTAGTCTTACCGCGCATGCGCGGTTTTTTATCATGATAGATTATGCGTAGGTAGAATGATAAGTAGGTATTTAATTATTGTTTATTTAGAATACATATATTGTTAATTAATTTATTAAAACGAGTTCAATTTTTAATAATTTGTCAATTATTTTGCATGATATGAAGTAAATTAATATGATAATATATAATATTATCACAATAGCATTTTAATTACAATTTTATATAAATATTTTATAAGGTAACTATATAAATTGGAAGGAATCGAAGCTAATGAAATATATTTATTTAAATCTAGAACTGGCTCCCCAAAAACGCTAACCTAAGTTTGCTCGAAGGCATGGACACAGAGCTGATACTATTTATATTATGCCTTATGAATTACTGTGAGAAAACATAGTAAAACTTTAAAAACTTCTACCATTTCTGTTTACATATGAATTATATGTATATACACTTATTTGTTGTTTTTTGCTGAAAACTAATTTCAATTAATAAGATGTATAAATGTTATTGTAAAAATATATATTAGGTATTTAATTAAGTGCCTTTAAACAATACAAGTTTTGTTAATTTTTGAATTCTTCGTACTATATTTATCCTCTTCTTTAAAATGCAAGGAACAAATGTATGTATGATTTGTTGGTAACCACATCTCTACAATTATTTTGGACGAATTTAATCCATTTTTCTCGGTTTTCGTACCTTGGACATGGAAACCTAAAAATAAAATAAAAGAATAATCAGCAAATATAAACGTAAGAAATTTAGCCTAATTATAAATACTTAGGTATATTTATTTCTACAAAAAAAATTGTGCATAATATGATCGTCCTACACTTGCTCACAGAAATGTCGTATCTGAACAAATTAATTTCATAATCTATATTCCACGACACAATTTGGCGCCAAAGAAATAACTTTTTAATTATTAATCTATAATGTTTTTTTATTATTTAAGTATCTTACTTACCGATGAAAAGTGATTCCTTGCTTTTTACTAACATTTCGTGAATTTTTTGTGCAATATCTAAGAACACACCGCGGCATATTTTATCAAGAGATTTTTTTTAAATCAACACAACACGTGACATCTCTACAAGCGCCTAGCGAGCGACTGATTAAAGTGCGGTGACATTGCCGCAGTTGAATGGAACAGCGTAAGAGCCTGTCCAGAAAGCGCGTTTTACGCGCGTATCCACTCGCGCGTAGGCACTCGCGCGTTCTCGAGATACTAGAGCTACATACATGCCGTCCAGATGCTCTCGCGCGTTACCTCACACGCGCGTAAAACGCTTGCAATGAGCGGGACTCTCGACTCGCTCGTTTTACGCGCGTGCGCCGCGCGAGTCGAGATACTCCGGCGCCATTGCTGCGTCCAGTACTACGCGCGTGTCCGTGGCGAGTGGACGTATTTGGTTCAAAATGGAGCGTGATAACTTTGACACGGAACTTTTTATTGACGAAATTGAGAAAAGGGTAGCTATATGGGATATGGAATCATCAGATTATTCTAATAGAATCATTAAACGTAGGAACTGGGAAGAAATAGTAGAAATTTTTTGTGAAGCTGGTGATTCCGAGGAGAAAAAAAAAACTTTAGGTAAGTAAATAATATTTTATTAAATAATAATATTCCTTGCACATATTTTACATTAATAAACTATATCATTTTATCTTGCCAAGGGAGTTTGTCTTCGTTAACAAAATAATCAGCAAATCTATCTCTTGTATTCAATGATCTCGCATTAGGCCTCACTGCCTCAGTGTTCAAATTAATCAGAGATGTTTCGTAAAGAGTGTGATCATACCTGTAGCCATCCCTTAACCTTACGTAGTTATGGAGAACACAACAAGCCTTAATGATATTTTCTGCAAATTCTATGTCTACATTCAACGGTCTATGAAATATTCTCCATTTATTTACTAAGATGCCAAAGCAACATTCAATGTAACGCCGGGCTCTGGATAAGCGATAGTTGAAAATTCTTTTTTTAGTTGTTAGAGATTTACCGCAATAAGGGCGCATTATATTTTCAGACAGACTAAACGCCTCATCTCCTACTATGACATGAGGTAAGGGGGTTGTATCTGTTTGCGATATTGGCTTTGGATCTGGGATATCTAAAGTTTTCTCGACAAGTTTTTTATATAAAATAGAGTCTCTAAAAATTGTGGAGTCATTACTTTTTCCATATGCGCCTATGTCCACTGCAATAAAACAATAATTTGCATCGCATACGGCCAACAAAACAGTTGAAAAGTAACTCTTATAGTTATAAAAAAGAGATCCAGAATCATTAGGTTTTATAATACGGATGTGCTTGCCGTCAATGGCGCCGATGCAATTTGGAAAATTTGTGTATTTTTGAAATTGTTTCGAAATTTCTTTCCATTCAGCCTTCGTTGGTTCTCTCATTACTATATTTTGCAGTTTGTTCCATATGACGTAACAGGTTTTCTGTACTATTTCGATAACTGTAGACTTTCCTAATCTGTAGGCATAATGCAGGTCCGCAAAATAACATCCTGTAGCCAAATATCTGAAAAGAAAGTTACATAAGAATTATTATTTTATTCTAATCTTTTTATTGTTTACAGGTACTTTATTGCAGAAGAAGTGGAAAGGGTTGCGTGATGGCTTTGTAAGAGAAATGAAGAAGAAGAAAACCACACCGTCTGGATCAGGAGCCTCCGGCAAAGCCAAATATATTTATTTTGAACGTTTGATGTTCCTCGAAAGATCGACACGGAATAAAAGAACTGAGAGCAACATCAACACCGCGTCTATTGCAGCTGAAGAACAAGAGTTTTCGGGCGATGGGGAAGATGTAATGAGACCTCCACGTAGTCAGGCGAAAAAGAAGAAAAACCTAAATGCGGCCGACGAAGAATTTCTCTCCATCATAAAAACAAATTTAGCATCTGGAAATCAGCCACAGACATCAAACCAAATGGAGTCAGATGATGACAAACTATTTTGTTTGTCCTTACACAAAGAGCTTCTTAAAGTACCAGAGGAAAACAGACTTCAAACAAAAATTGAATTAATGAAAGTACTTCAAGCTCAACAAGCTCTGTGTCTTAAACCTGCAGCTGCTCGTTCCGACTACCAACCTTCGACATAATGTCATTACCAAACAGGAATGACACAACGTGGACAGACAGATTATTTTGGAGAAACAGGATATACCGCAACAGACCCTTCAACATCTTCGTTTCCACCTGCAACCTTTTCGACTTACAATCGAGGTTATTGCACTGCGTCACGACCACCAAAGACGTCTAGCTACAAAAACCCATCACCGGCATCTACACAAGATTCCAATGAATCTGAATTAATGGAACTATACGATAATTAAATTAAATGTTAAGTACCTACCTATATTATATAAGAATGATTCCTAATTTTTGTTAATTTTGTTCAAATTCTTTATTTTTGTTAATTGGGTCTTAGTTTATAATTACTAAAGCAATAAAAAATATTACCTCAAAGTAATCACGAGTTTTTCTTCTGCAGAAACAGTATCCCGTACCACATAATTTTGACATGGAGTCAAATCTTCTTTGATAATTTCTAGTAAATCATCAAACGATGCTACTGACATCCGAAAGTAGTTGAAAAACTTTTCACTATATTCTCTGAGTTTTGGGTATAAAGTTATATACATACTATGCGTCATTCTGTCACGTAGAATGGGATGCACGTTAAATCGTCGACTTTCTCTTCGTTTACAACGTCTCCATCGACGGTATGCAAGCCACAACACAACCGCTGTAGCCGAGTCCATGTTTATAACTGACCAAATCCGTCTCATCTCATGCGCGCGTAAGAACGCGCGTGATTTCGCCGCATCTGGACGCAATACAAATCAAAACGCGCGAGTGGACGCGCGCGTAAATCGCGCTTTCTGGACAGGCTCTAACATAGTGCAGTGTCGCCTATAGTACGTAGTACATAATACCTCAATGTTTCAAAAGGAAAAAAACGCCGGCGCTATACGGCGGCGGATTGACAAAAGACTTATTTATTAGCAAACTTTTTTATGCATGAACGGTTTCGAACTGTTTCAAGCAAAAATAAACCTTATACCATATCACAAGAGCACATAGTACTTCGTAGGTCCATTCGGCCAAATTATAGTAATAAGTCGTTTAATATCCGTTAATATCCAGAAACGAAGCCACAGGCATGAACTACTTGGAAAATAAGTAATATTAAAAAAAAGACACACCTCGCGTGTCATACGCCACACA
Source organism: Parnassius glacialis (assembly GCA_033319125.1). Lineage (NCBI taxonomy): Eukaryota > Metazoa > Arthropoda > Insecta > Lepidoptera > Papilionidae > Parnassius > Parnassius glacialis. Next base: position 71,676,679 of record JAVANC010000004.1, on the reverse strand, counting down.
CAAAAGAAATCGATGGCACTCCAGGCGTGCCATCCGCACTGAACCGGTATTGAAACTAGTGTTTGTTAGTAGTATGTATGATTTATAAATGATGACATAATTATTCACACAGTTTAGTTGTTTGTCTGTGTGTGATATATCTATGAAAACTACCACCATGGTACAGGAGAAAAGTAGAAGAACAACACAATGAAAAACTAATCACTACACTCGGCAGGTGGACTGATCATTTCAGCACCGTACGTGACGCCTTTGACACTGCTGCCTGTCTCCAGTTTGTAAGCAAGATGTGTTATACCACCATCTGTCTGGAGCCATAAGATCATCCTGCTATTTTCCATTGTCACCTCAAACAACATCCCCAGGACAAAATGGGGCGTTGGTAGCGTGGCCACCTCACGGCATGTTCTTCATTATAATAAAACAAATTTTCAAAAATAAACAACTATATATTGAATTGATTTTGATAAAAACTTTATTAAAATCAATCATTCTTTGTTTTCCTTAACAGTCGTAGCATAAATATTGTTCCGGTGGTATCTGGCTCTCATGTGTAAGAGGAGAGATTTTTTGAGGACAAACGTCACATCACAAATGTCACACTTGAACCTCCTCTTCTTTATGTGAGCAACTTCAGCATGATCACACAAGTTTTGATAAGTAGCAAAGGACTTCTTGCACTTGGGACAGTTCTACAATTTATAGTTCATATGTTTTCTTGTGTGCTGTATAATGCTGTTTCTGTGAAAATACTGCTTCCCGCAGTCATGACACTCATACCTCTTCTCAGTATCATGGGTAATCATATGCAGCGAGAGACTGTTCTTGACCTCAAACTTTTGTAAGCACACATCACATTCATACGGTTTAGATTTAGTATGTTTTCTTGCATGAAGACGTCTTAGAGCACTCCTGGAAAAACCTTTACCACAATACAGGCACTGAAATATTTTAACCCCGGTGTGTGAAACCATATGCTCCTCATGATCTCTCCGAGTTTGATTATTTTTCCCACACTCCACACACTGTATGCCTGTTTTATGAAAATTCCGTCTGTGCGTTTGCAAATCTTTATTCTGTTTAAATGTAGCACCACATAACTGACATTTGAGTTTTCTATCATAGTGTGTTGCTATATGTCCCCTGAAGCTCCTCCTTACTTGGTATGTGTAGGAACACTCCTCGCATTTGAATACTGAAGCTGTGGTGTGTCTTAATTTATGATATAAATAATCACGATGGTTTGAAAAGGCCACTTTGCATTTCTTGCAGGTAAAACAAAGGTCCTCCGAATTATGAACATATTTGTGTTCTATCAGCTCGTCATTTGTTTCGAATGTTTCCTGGCAGAGAGCGCATGTGAATGTTACGCCTTTCAATTTGAGATGAGATCGTGAGTGCAACACTAAAGCTCGTGTTGTTAGAAACTGTTCCGGGCAATGCTCACAATTGTATATTGTGTTAGATTTATTTGCATTCTTCAACTTCGAATTTGTTTTTTTATTCGAGTCACTGTAATCACTATCAAGTGAGGATTGTTCATCCATTTTTGAATTCCGAAACATCGAAATTCAGATGATAACAACATTTGTAGTAATCACAGACTAATATGATACTAACGTATGTAGCACAGAACACAATTACTCTTTATCAAGAGGTATGTAGTATTTAATTTGTGAAGCACAACTTCTAGCCAACATGAGATTAAAATCAACTATCCATAGAGTACATTATATATTACAGACAACTATCGACATACTTAGTTTCACAGACTAACTAGTAGATTCTAACCTTAGAATCATAGAATTATTACGCATAGAAAGGCAGTCCAGTACAAAACACGAGCACAGAACACTAATACCCTAAGGCGGGTAAACACGAGCGTTAGGCTAGCCACACACACACAATAATATTGTCAATGCAAGATTGTCAAAAATCTTCATCAATATATGGTCCCGCACACTACGCAATATTATTGGCAATTTTTCATGGTACAACTACAATCTGACTTAGTCGCTCTGCAGCACAAACTATATAGAAACGCTACGCGTTGCTCTGCAGCTAGATTCATGTGTGCACGTTTAATATAATGGATAGAAAGAAAAAAGGCGTTGCATTGAGTATTTTATTAATTTTACTAACTAAGAAAGGGCAATAAAGAAAGAAACGATAGATTTTTCTTTCTTTCTTTTTCATTCAAGTTTTCTTTACGTCTTTTCTTCGTGTTATTGTGCATGCTATTTGGTTTGATTTTTTTATAAATATCGAGCAACTTATCAAGCGCATTGTCTTCCCTAGCTTTATCGCGATATGCTTCGTTTATGCTATCACTATTTTTTGATTAATTTTAAAAAATCGATATAATAAAGATTACATATTACGTACGAAGATTATATAGTAGAAGTATTTTATGAGAATATAAAATGGAATAAAATAAACACGATAATGATATTACTAACTATATTTTACTTATTATTTAACATATATTAATGGTAAAAAATGCAGACGTAATAAAATTTAAGAATATTATTAAACACAATTAATTTGCTCGTATACATCGTGTAATGTTTAATTTTAACCAACTTCAAAAAGTGAGGAATTCAAATTCAAATTTTATTTATTTGTGAATACAGGTAATGAGACACAATAGATCTTAAAAAAAATGATGTTCGCTGCATTCAACCCGTAGGTGTACAAATATTATAGCAACAATTATAACTAATACATTTCCACATTTAAATTATTTCATTATATTATTTATATCATATTTTTAGGAGGTTATCAATTCGGTGTATTATTTAATGTTTTTTACCTCAGAATTCTACAATTTCTAAACCGATTTAGATTTTTTTATTTGAAAGGATATACACACAGATTGATCCAATACACACACTGACATTTTAATAGTTGTTTACCCGAAGTTAAATGATTTTGCCTTAATAGTACAATAGATTTATTAAAATAAAATTGTTAGGGTGTAAAAATGGCAGATTTACAATCGAGAAAAACAAAACTCGAATGCGATCTCAAACCAATAGCAATATCTCGCAAGTAGGTCGGGCGTACAGGCTAGCTTATACCGAATTACTATAATAAAGTCTGAAAAAAAAATTCACTGGACGTAATGTAGTGTTACGTCTATCGCACTTGCTACCGCGCGCTTCCTACACAGTGAAGGGCCACTAATAAATGTTCATAACATGAACTCTCAAGCGTAGTGATACGACATAAACTAGTGTGGACACCGGAATAGCTTGTGAGGTATTACTATTGTAAATCTGCCCTTTTTTAATTTAATAAATTGACTCTACTATCGAGACAGTATAATTTGGCTGCGGGACAACAACCACTAAAATTTCAGCATGTATATACGAATTGATCAAGCTTAGAAATCAGTGTACATACATATTGATAACCTTTCTTTTTGGGAGTCGGTTAAAATAGGCTATGTTTGGGTCTAACGTAACATCTGATTAATGTTTGGGTGTAAAGTGACATCTGGTTAGTAAAGGCGTTCTTATTAATAATCTCATTATGTTGTAAATAAAAAAGTTTTTATTCTATACTCTAAAACGTAACCTTGGTCAATAAAAAAAGCAATTAAAATAAAATAGTTGCGTTAAAATGGCGTCCACGAATCGCGATTAGCTGATCACTCCGTATTAGTTTTAAATAGGCACCCATTGTTAATATAATGTTAACACTTAGAGAAGTAGGTATCTATATATAAACATTTGAGTTTTACACAGAGCGTTGCGATTAAACGTTTTAAACACAAATAGAAAATAAATATTTTTAAAAGAAAATTGTGATTTTTTCCCCACAACTAGCAACATTTGTATTATGAGAGCTTAGGTAAGTATTTTTTAGTTTACGTACTTATAATGAATGAAATGTATTAAATTACATGTGAAATGTAATACCATCACTTCTTTTATGTTTATCATCACCGTTGTGACAATATTTTACAACACAAAAGGAATTTTATACAATTTTTCGCGAGCTCTTCTCCGTAAGACGTGACGTTTCGCACTGACGCGTCGCTGAGTCAACTTACGCGGTTTCGCGTTAGCTTGATTTGCTTCACTTTCGGTGCGAGTACTAGTATTCTATGCGTAATAATTCTATGCTTAGAATAATAACACCTAGAAGCCGAGTCCGCGTCCGTAATGTTAGGCAACTCAAACCAAGCCAGTATGGCTTAGTTCAATATAGTTCAATACTCGGCCCGTTAGTGCTCAAAGTCGTGGCGTGTTGACAACAGCTCCCAAAATTTTAATTAAAAATGACGTTTTATGCAGTGAACGAATGTCAGTACATCAGAAAAACATAGTAACATTACATTTCACAAGTAACTAATGCTTTTGAACTTATATTTTTACGTAAAACATTCATCAAAAATAAATATGAATTTTTAAAAACTCACATATAACATTATATGGAAATATTGCCAAAGTGAAAGAAAAATTCTCCCACCTTTTTTAATTAAAACTAAAACACGTCAATAGGAATGAGGGTATCCACGACTTTTTCTGCTACCATGGCGGCGCCACTTTACAGTGAGGTAAAATATTTGACAGATTTCATAGCGGGGATAATAATTTCTTAAGAAAATGTAATATTTAAGGTTTCCTTCTGTATTATTAGTTATATTTTATATTAATTACATTAAAAATGAATAAACCAAACTATAAAATATAACTAAAAGCCGTTTTTTTTTAAAGAGTTTTTGTGAGTCAAACCTCTGACGCATTGTGTTGTGTAATAATATAATATCCTAGATAATGATAAACTATTATTTAAAACTAATTTCCCAATTAACTGACACTATGTTACAAAGAACTTTACCTCAGTCACAATTAGCGACATCTGGTGAGTGGAAGATTATTTGCCCTCATTAAATAGAGTGCGTAACGCAACTAGACAACTTATTACTACGAGGGCTGCCAACATCGAAAAAATGCAACGCATTGTTTTTATTTATCGAAGGCTCCGTGGCGGAGTGGCTTAGCAATGAGTTTTTGCGCTGGGGGCCGCGGGTTCGAATCCCGCACGGAACAAGTATTTGTATGCCTTACAAATCGTTATTCCGGGTCTGGATGTTTGTCCATGTGCAATTTATGTTTGTAAGCTGCCTCCACGATACAGGAGAAAATCCTAGTGTGGGTGGGGGTAAAGTTTTTAAATAAAATTAAAAAATATGGATGATGAATTTTAAGGAAACTTATATGGTCTGATAATAAATGCATGTTTGGTTTTCGTTTTATGTTTCTTTCTGATCCGATCATTGCGGCTTGTGAGAGAGAAACATCAGACACAATCGAAATGAAAGCAGTTGGAAGCCCACTAAAATACAAAACTTTGTTCTTTACATTTTTTTATAGGATACGGTGACATATGAACACAAGATCCACCTGATGGTAAGTGGATGTAATGACCCATATACATCTACAGCTATCCTTAATAAAGAGATGCGTTGTCACCCGTGAAGACTGTGTAAAACCTACCAAAATTAAAATTTTCTTGTGTTTTTCCTATTGTAGCTTACATTATGCATGCAATGAGGTGCGGTACACCATTACTCAACGAATATTAAAAAAAATTGTTAAAAACAAACTGAATACACAACACAAATTTCAGGTGGCCGGAGGCCCTTTTTATTGGAAATGAAGCATTCCATCTTAGTCCTCACGGGTGACAACGCATCTACATTTTGATTTGTAATAGAGTAGAGGATAGATGTAGATGCCTGTGGGTCGCAACAGCCATTTGCCAACGAGTGGACTGCGTGTTCGTTTGTCACCCTTATCCTATAAAAAAAAAGAATAATAGATACTGAATACGGTCAATCATTCGTCGAACAGTCGTGTGTCAGGCATCGGGCGGGTGTATATCGAACTTGCATTAGTCATATAATTATAACGTCTCTATACAGTTACAAAGAAAAATATGATACAATCACATTTATATGGTTCATAAAAGTATCTCATTTGGCTAGATAGGCAAATATCCTATTCAAAAATATTTTGAATTTAGCGCGCTACACTTTGATAATAGAATTCAAACAAACTTATTTTCACATTTGTGTGAGTCATACGTTACGATGTAACTATTAGTCCAATATCCTCGTCCTGCCCAAGCTAATAAGAACCAGTTTGGTAATTCTGCCTGCTGTCCTCTACAAAGTACAAAATCTTACAAGTGCTTCCTACCCAGAACAAATAGGACAAAAAAAAGGTCTTGCAACAGATATATATTTTTTTATATTTTTTCATGGTAGTAAACAGGCCATAATGAAACGATTCAAACTATCTTTAAAACTATATATTTTGTTCTTTTAACAGGACAATGGGCAGAATTACCAAAATCAGCTGTATTTTATTTGTCCTTCTTAGAGGACATTGGGTACAATTGGGTAAATAAATCAAAAAAGGTGTTTATATTATTTATAAGGAATTCTTAATCAGTCTTAAGCTTTCATCTCTTTACTTAATAATTAAATTATCTAATTTTATTTCAGCAGCTTTGGACTTAAAAAGTATTAAATATTTCAATAAAAAAATTAAAACAAAACCTTCTCTTATTTTTTATAAACTTTAAAAAATGAAATCTTTTTCATTATCACAGTAAAATTAGTCAGGCATGAAAATCAGCTTAGCAATTTCTTTGTTTAGTTAAACATAGGTTAACATTACATGTACTACATTTAAAATGAGTTTTATTGTAGTGGCAGGACCTGCACCTGGACTGTTTCTCTTCTAGAATTGGCATGTGCTTTGCTTCAGAAGTGCGGCGTTTCATAGTTGGAAGAGTAACAGTTGGTCTACCCCTTTTACGTGGAATGTTCTGGTTCTGTAGATCACTATTATCAGAACTCTCTTGATTGTTTGTGCTTCGGAGGATTTCTTCTAACAAATCTTCTCCAAGTTGTAATTTAAATTCTCGGAGCATCAGTATTTTTTTCAATGGTACACCTTTTTTTATCTCATCCTTTTTGAACATAAGCCAACAGTTACTAACGGCCAAATCCATCATATGAGACAAGAATCTCTGTGTCCATTTATTAGTTTTGTATCTATTAGGGCAAACTGCAAGCGATCGGCCAAATCAACGCCGCCTATATTTTTATTGTATTCGCGTACAACTTGTGGTCTTGTAACAGTGGTAGAGCCAGGCGGCAGCTTTTGCTGTCGCATGGATGGGCCGGCTCGAACCGGGGTGGTACCACGAGCTCACAGAATACCAGCGTGAAGTAGAGGTTTACCTCTGTGTTTCGTTTGGTGAGTGCAGGTGGCCGGAGGCCCTTTTTACTGGAAATGAGGCATTCCATCCTAGTCCTCATGGGTGAAAACGCATCTGCATTTTGATCTGTAACAGAGGATAGATGTAGATGTCTATGGGCCGCAGCAACCACTTACCATCAGGTGGACTGTGTGCTCGTTTGTCACCCTTATCCTATAAAAAAAAACATTTACATATCTCTTAGTTTTCATGCACCAGCGTTGACAGAAATCCGAGTTCTTCTCGGCCTCAATAGTTAATAAAAAAATAACTGACTTGTTATCAAACTATTTAGTAACAGCCAATTTACCATCTGGCCTCACTAGCATATGAGTGCTGCCTCTGCCTTCAGACTTTATTATTCGATCATCTTTTAGCTGACATCCATGAGGGATACGATTTTTCATCAAAGTACCTGTACAAAGTATGCCTCTGTTGTTAAGTTCATCTGCCAGTTTCTGAGAAGTAAAATACCGATCGAAGTATAGCACGTGACCAGGAACTAGCTGGTCCGCAAGTGCCAGTACAGCCTTTTCTGCTAGACTGAAGTAAGTGTTTTCGTATTGAGGGTAATTTGGGTTTCCCTGATAAATGTCAAAGTCGCATACTACACCATTCGGATTTGCCAGCACAAAAGCCTTCAAACCTGTAGGGTGCGGTTTTCCTGGGCAGTACTGTCTTATTCTGCAGGTCCCGGTGAATGGAATGATCATTTCATCCACGCAAATATATTGATTTTTGTATTGTAGACGACAACCTTTCTGTACATGATCAATTAGCGGTCTGATTTTGAAGAGTTTATTTTTGGCTTTTTGTTCAGGTGTGATATCGTCATCAAAGACAAACTTCAAAGAGTTTCGTAATTGCTGGAATCGATTACGTGACATGTTTACAGCCACAATTGGAATCAGCCATATTTTCGACCAGTACATACGAAGAATTGGATAGTTGATACTAGCTATTACCAAACATAAAGCAAAGTACATTTTCAGTTCTGATAATGTTAGATTTAAACTGTTACCAGTTAATCTAACAGCAGTTTGATTCGTCTTCTCAACACATATGGTTAGTATTTCATCGTCAAAGTATTGTCTAAAATAGTCCATCTTGGAGAAAGATTCGGTATTAATGGGCAGGTATAATGGTCCTGTTAGAAGAGGTTGAATCGGGGAAAATTCTTGGTGGTATATTATTATCTATTCTGCTGCCAGTGCTGTTACGTGTCCGCTCACGTGACCTTCCTCTTGACTGCCCACGAGAAGCCCCACGCATACCTCGCCTAGTCCTTCCGCGAGCTTGTATAAATGATGTACTTACGTCAGGTCCATCACTTTCTTCCTCCGTAGAACTAAAACTGCTTTCTGGTTGTACAAATTCTGGGTCTTCGTAATCTTCGTCGGAAGGTATGAAGTCCCCAGTGTCGGAATCTTCTAACAAATTGCTGATGTCTTCATCGTCTAGTTCTGCGAAAAATGTCTCAATTTACCAAAAGTTCTGCCCAATGTGATTTTTGAATCACATAATATTATTTACGTTTCTTAAAAATACAATTATTAACGAAATTTAAAAATAGTTATAAAACTCACTATATTGATTATTTTACTTGTATTCTGTTTATTTTTAATAAAGAAAAGCTTCTGATCTAAATGATAGTAATTGATTAAACATATCTCTTCTCCGACGTTGCTCCATTTTTAACACGTGAATGGCTTCTGACGTTAATCTGTTGCTTATTACCAGAATAAATTTAAGGTTCACTTATTGGTTACAATCTAACCAATGACAAGAAACATAAAAACCACAGAAGAGTAGAAAATACAAATTCTAGGCGCGAAATTTGAATATGTGATTTTTGAAGGACAGTGGGCAGAATTTTGAACTTTACAGTTTTTTGGCTGGGCAGGAACTGTGAAGTATATTTTGTAATTTTAAAATCACAATGGGCAGGACGAGGATATAGTTTCAACTTCCCTACTTTTCGTGTGTTTCGTCTAGCGTACAAACACAAGTTGATAACGCACACATAGAGTTTGTTCTTGCCCCACTTTTGAACGTCCGCTTTGTAGGGAACTATCGTTCTAGGTGTTATTATTCTAAGATTCTAACCAATTCTAACCGAATCTTAGTTTGTCAAAGCATAGGCATATTCATAAGGAGCATACTACTCTCATAAGAGAGTAGTATGTTCCTTGGTCATATTTAAAAACTTTTTAGCTTTATGTTTAAAAAATAATGTTATTCTTATTTTATGTACTGGCATACCATTCCTTCTAAGCTTGCTTGGGCAAAATGTATCGAAATATCAATATTTTTAATCGCGATATATCGATATTTATTTTAGAGTATCGAATTTGTATCAATTTCGTTATATTTTAAAATGTTGTATTAACCTGCTAAGTCCCAGGTGCCTTCTCAAAGAACAAAATGGCGTTGATTATTGAGTCCTGGGTATTGTGAGGTAAGAGATGTCATTATAGCCGAATGTACTTCAGAACAAAAAGAGAAAGAAAAAAGAAATAAGAAAGAACAAAAGAAATATCGTCATTAAAAGACTTATTACATTACACGATTTCTAGGGCCCTGCCCGCAGGGACAGGGTAGTGTAATAAGAAATAGGGAGTCAGGGTCCCTAAACAGGGCGACCCTATTACTTGTCAAAGTTATGAACCATAGATTATGGAGTGTAGAGTACAAGGAGAACCATCTTATAAGAGGCGAAAGTTGAAAAAGTGTCCTACTATTTACTGAAAATAGAGGTTCCAAAATCTACCACAATAGCGCTGGCGTCTGAAAAACTACGATATGAAGATAGCTGTTGTAACGGAGTATAACGGAGTGAAGTCAGCTGAATTCAAATATTTAAAAAAATTCATGATTAGAGTAATTAGTAAAATGCCAATAAACAAAATCTCAACTATTTACGTAGTAAAAAACCAAGCGAATTGGTCGGTCCTTGTTTATTTCTCCATCTTATTCTAATTACTTTTGGCGCTTTTTTTTTAATTTATCCTATGCTACTGCAGCGCCACCCTTATTGGACACGTTTTTAGGGACACTTTTCATATATAGAGATGGTCCTCCTTCTACTCTACACGCCATACCATTGATATAGTATTAAACTCCAGTGGAGTATATACTATATCTATGTTATGAACCCCTCCAAAAAGTAAATAATAAATAAATTAAATTAAGGGACCCCTTAGAACAATAGATAAAGAGTATTCGCAACTTAGAGTACAAATAAGCAAGGTATAGAGCGCGCGTATCGCTCAATGCCCATTATGCCAAGCGTAAAATTGACGCCTATGCGTTATTATACTTAAGTTATTAATTTGATTATGTAAGTATTTGTAAATTTTAGGTAAGCGATAATTATAAGGTATGGTTTAGCTCAATAAAACATAGGTACGCATTTATGAAACGATGTTTATTAATCAAACACAAAAATCTAATTAATTTACTCTCCTGTTAAAAACCATATTATACAGGGTTATTGGGAACTCGACAACGTCCTGGCATAGCATGAATTCACTCTTAATCTCTAGGTCAGAATTAAATAAAATATACACCATAATTTGTAGGAAAATATTCCATTAACAATTGCTGTATTTGTTTAATGGTAACTAAATTAGTCAGTACAAAAATAAATATTTTGATTTATGTTTATTTTTGTACTCGTATCGGTTTTTTTTGCATAATATGTCCCGTTCGTACCAACTATCATATTTCGCTGTCGTGGACGTTGGACATCAATACAATTTTCTAGAAATAAAATTAGTTATTCATCTAACTTATATCCACCTTGTACGGTACACTGACTGATCACCTACGTTGGGTGAAATTCTTATATTTCAGAAAAAAATATTAGAAAGGTCAAAAAACAACCTGAGCTAAGACAAAACGCCGTTATCACTTCGCCGTATTGTTTACATCTAAACGTGTCGTTGATCGGGATGAATGACCGGATTGGTCATCATCAGCTCCGAACACCGATAAATAAACCGAAGGATGTTTTTTGCACAGATGATTTTATAAATTGGCGGTGGACGACTTATAACTTTATACATCTTTACATTCATTACACGTTGCTTAAAAGTTTTATTGTCTTATTAAAAATGGTGCCATATCACTCTACTGTTTTTACGGGCCGACATAGTTATATATTTACACTATTTGACCACTTAAATACCTAAGTACCACTATTCCTGTTTATACTATTCAATATTAACACTTAGAACTTAATACTATGATTAATTATATTTTAGTTAATCTCTCAATTTAGAAAACTACTAAATACGTTTAACTTGAACTATGCAAAGCGCATTTCAATGGAGACTAAAAAAATAATGTCAACAAAATTCAAGAATCTGGCTACATATATTGACATGCATATTTCATATCTATAAGCATTGTAATAGAGCTTACTTTTACAAAACACCGCCCACTTCGAGAGTCGAACACGTGCAGAAAGAGAAATAGCCGTCGAAACAAGCAGTGTGAAGAAAACGGAATGCTTGATCGAAGAGTGACCAGCGAAACAGTTTCGGCAAACGCTCGACGTTGTATGTAATTATGTAGGTACTGCGCAATACAAAATGTCATTCACGAGTAAACTAGTTTATCAGTAGACTATAAACCGGTCTAACAGTCGACAGCAAATAAACGGTCCAAAAAACTGTTCGTTCATTCAACGCTCACCCTTATATTATGGTAAAGTTCAATTTAGTTTCCAGATAGAAGGCGTATAAGATAAATCTTCATATTTCTAGGAAGTAAAGCATTATTCTAGTTTCTCTAAAGATGTATGAATGAAATATACTTTATTGTACACCAAAAATACATATGAGAAAAAAAAGAACATAATTTATTTAAAGGTACTGTAATGTCCTTGCTATTCAAGGAATACGGGAAGCGTTTATTTAAACACACTGAAACCGTGAACGATCATTTATTATTCACCCACTACCGGGTAGCCGTAGAAACCGTTATTGTTATCTACCGACATAATATGCTACATCCCTCCACACTTAGATTACAACGTAATATACAATATATAAACAGTTAGAACAAATGCTTAAGTAGTATACCTAATTAATAACCTAATACAACAACTATGTTTTATGTATACTTGATGGACATGTTGCGCTTACACAATTTAGCATAAAATAAATCAAAAAGACATATAGTAATACATCCATTGTTTTATGTATAATAAAAAAAAGACATTAATCACTCGACTTTAACACCTCTCTTCTACGTTTATTATGAATACACAAAAAAAAAAAATCTTAAACAAAACAATTGTTTACATTACATTTAGTATGTATAAATATTATAAATTTAAGCGTTTAGGTGGTTTAATAGCGCGGCCAGATCGAGTGCGCATGGTCGTGGAGGTTTGAGGCGGTGGGGACATGTCTTCCATATCAGACTCCGCGTGAGTCAGCACCGGTGCCGCCTCACCGCCGTCAGGTCCCGGTGGTTGTGCGGCTAGCGCACCACCTGGGCTATTGAGAGGTAATGATGCCGGTGAATCATGAGAGGCACTGGGATCTGCCGTGCTCCCAACGTCCATATCCTCAAACGTCCACGCCGCTTCACCACGACTGCTGTTATATGATTTGGCTGACATTAACTGATTCACATGACGTCTCCAAATGATATCGGATCTCTGTATCGCCACATCATATAGAACTTTACCTAAGCGTGCAACGACCTGGCCAAGGGTCCATGTTGGTCTTTTTGGATTGGCTCGATAGTCTCGTACCCAAACTTTTTCCCCAATTGAAAATGCTTTAATTTTACCACCAAAATATAATTTTTGACGATTTTGATTCACTAACACATTTTTATGTATTAGAGGTTTTCGATCTAAATTTGAACGCTTAACAGCGATTAAATCAAGTTTACAACGTAAATTCCGACCGAACATAAGCGATGCAGGTGATACTCCCGTCGTACAATGCGGTGTATTCCGGTAGTGAAACAAATAGTTATCTAAGAGATTAGCGAAATCTTTAAAACCACAATCCTTGATAGCATTGACAATAAACCGCTTACAAGTCTTTACTGCGTTCTCGGCGAGTCCATTACTCTGTGGCGAGTACGCAGGAGATAAAATGTGAGTTATGCCATTATCAGTACAGTATTTAGAAAATTCAGACGAAACAAAGGTTTTGGCATTGTCTGTGACTATTTTATTGGGAATGCCGAAACGTGAAAAATTTTTTTTTAATTTATTGATAAGTTCTTTTGATAAAAAATTTGACATTAATTCGCATTCAATCCATTTACTATGCGCGTCGACTAGTACAAGAAAAATATTTCCATGAATTGGGCCGAGGTAATCTAAATGGATTCTTTCGAAAACAGACTCAGGCCACCCCCACGACTCCAAGCGCGCTTTCGCAGGAGACGGTCGCAAGGATATGCAACGACCACAGTTTGAAGCCATGTTTTCTATGTCACTGTCGATACCCGGGTACCAACAGCGTTCTCTAGCAATCATTTTCATTTTAATTACTCCTAAGTGCGCAGCATGCAGTTCTTGTAGCACAGCAGCCCTATAAACAGTAGGCACTACAATTCTGTGACCTCTCATGAGAACTCCGCTATCAACATATAATTCATGCTGGCATCTATTATATGGAAAAAGTTCTGATGACACTTTCCGTGGCCACGATTTGGTCACATATTGCATGACAAGTGACAGAACTTTATCTTTATGAAAGGCGGCCCGCAGCTCGTCTAATGAAGCGGGCAGTGGCGCGCCAGCAGCCGCTAGCGCGTTAACATAACTGGTGACGTCATCTACGTGCGCCGTATCCTGCGACGAATCACAATCAATGGGAAACCGACTCAAATAATCAGCTACATTAGATTCACTATTAATGAACTCAATTTTATAATTATAGGCAGCAAGAAATAAAGCATAACGTTGCAGTCTCGCTTCGGACATATGAGGAACTCCTTTATCGGGGGAGAAAATAGAAAGGAGGGGCTTGTGGTCTGTTCTCAAAATAAATGGTTGCTGGCGGCCATAAAGATATTGATGGAATTTTTTGATTCCATAAATAATGGCAGTCGCTTCTTTCATAATTTGACTATAGCCACGCTCACTTTTAGTGAGAGCACGCGAAGCGTAACTGATCGGGCGCTCGGCACCCGCGGGGTAGCGCACCGCGAGCACCGCGCCCAGCCCGCCGGGGGCCGCATCCACTGTCAGAACCAGCTGCTGCCCCGGGTCAAAGTGCGCCAGTACGCGACTTGAACATAACTCGTCTTTGATAGCATCGAATGATTTCTGATGTTCCGCCGTCCATTCCCATTTCATATTTTTTCGAAGTAATTTATGTAATGGTTCAAGAATGACCGCCGCTTGCGGTATAAAGCTACGGTAAAAGTTAACTAACCCCAAAAATGATTTTAATTGTCGGACGTTTCCTGGCACTTTTACTTGTGTAATAGCCTTTATTTTATCCGGATTTTTATGAAGGCCAAAACGATCAATAACAAAACCCAGATATTCTATTTTATTTTGGAAGAATGAACATTTCGACCGCTGGAGCATTAGCCCAGCGTCTCTTAGACGACTTAGTACCAAATCGACACGTTCCCAATGTAATTCGGCGGTCGGAGCCGCGATTAACAGGTCGTCGAGGAAACACTCCACACCATCTATGCCCTGCAGCAGTTGCACCATAGCACGCTGGAACAAAGCTGGCGCATTTGACAAACCGAACACTAATCTCGTATAAACAAAAAGACCTTTATGCGTATTGATACATGTATATTTTTGTGACTCATCATCTAGAAGGAACTGATTATAACTATTTGATAAATCAAGCTTACTAAAGTAACGACAATCGTGTAACGATGCACATAACTCACTTATTTTGGGCAATGGATAAGAGTCAATTATTAGGGCCTTATTGATCGTCATAGAATAATCGCCGCAAATACGTACGTCATTATTTTTCTTTAATACTGCAACAATCGGTGACGCGTAATTAGAATAAGAAACCGGTTTGAGTATGCCAGCGCGCACTAATCGGTCCAACTCTGCGCTTACCTTATCTTTGAGCGCAAAGGGCACCGGCCTAGCTTTAAAAAATTTTGGTGTGACACCTTCTTTTAAGTGTAGCGTTAACTTATACTTATTGAACGTGCCCAACCCACCAGAAAATAATGTTTTATATTTCGACAAAATAAATTTTTCTTTATCTACTGAACAATAATTTAATGAGATAAAAGCGAAATTAAATTTTGTCATAAAGTCCCTACCAAGCAAGGGAACCGGGCCGTTTTCAACAACATAAAATTTTATATTATGCGTTACATTATTATATGTGACTGGTAAGTAACACATGCCCAATAGCCTTAAAGCAGAACCACTGTATGTATATAAAATTTTATTGGACTCACCGAGCGACAAGTTTCGCGAGAAATACATATACCATATGCGCGCGGGCAGCGCTGATACCCCACTACCGGAATCAACCTCCATACTAAGAGTAACACCTCGCACTATAACTTCAAGAGATATCGGTTTTTCTTCCTTACATAAAATAGTATTAATACGTGATTCATTATTTATATCTCTCACATTATTAATTGGTGAAAAATCATTACATTCGTCCCTATCACTACCTTCCAAAATGTAATTATTCTGCATACGATTATGCTGCCTTTTAACAATTTTGTCCTTTTTGGTTGTAATCTCGTTATGTACGTAGTATCTCTTAGAACACATTCTTTTTAAATGTCCTTTTGCACCACACAAATTGCACGACAGATGACGATAGCCACATACGGAGTTATCGTGTGACCTCGCACCACACACACTACACCTGGGGGCTCCGTCGTCGCCGCCACCATGGGCGCGACCGCCTCGTGTACCGCCGCTTGCAGTAGCTTTTCGCCGCGAGTCCGTATACAGCACAGGTTCAGACTTAATTAACTCTGCCGAATCGCCAGCGGAACAAATACGCTGCGCACTTTCAACTGCACAAGCTAATTCAAGTGCCTTATTTAGTTTTAGCTGATTGGGATCTTCTCTAAATAATTTCTCTCGGGCAGACGCAAGGTCAAGACCAATTACAAAACGATCCGTCAAACACATCTCTAGAGCTGTACCAAAACAACATGCCGATGCTAGTCCACGAAGACGAGCAGCATACTCCACCATTGACTCGTGAGGGTCCTTTTTAGCCGAATAAAACTTTTGTCTTTCAGCGTATATACACTTTTTTGGGTCGAAGTGGCCGTCAAGCGCAGCAATAATCGCCTTGTAATCGGTTGATTCAGGCGTATTTGGATACAATAAATCACGAGTAAGACGATATGAGTCTTGTGACATGCCATTCAATAAAATTGCCCGTCTTCTCACACTTTGAGCATCTGTGATATCGTCGATTCCATTTGCAATAAAGAAGTTGTTTAGTTGTGCTACGTGTACCACCCACTCATCTGTTTTACAATCGAAAACTGGCACTTTCCCATAGATAGACATTTTAACGCGTGACTTCTACTGTTGGTTAATCGATTATTAATACACAAAATAAACTCGTCGCCACTGTAATGTCCTTGCTATTCAAGGAATACGGGAAGCGTTTATTTAAACACACTGAAACCGTGAACGATCATTTATTATTCACCCACTACCGGGTAGCCGTAGAAACCGTTATTGTTATCTACCGACATAATATGCTACAGTACAATTGGCGGCCTTATCGCTTGGGAGCGATCTCTACCAGGCAACCACATTGCAGAGGATAAAATGACCTGTGAGAAAGGGTAAGGGTGTACTTAGATTGTTAGAAAATACACACGACATATATAATATAATGCATAAATACATACATACTAAAATAAATAAATACATTTTAAATACAAAAATATATACATACATATACGAGAGCAGAAAGGATTAAACAAGTGAAGTCAAAGCCCAAACGTAAGAAAAAATGAGTAGGTAGTAATTTTTTAGAGGAATGACTATTTAAGGAGGAAAGAAGTGCGTTTTGACAAGTTTTTTAAACTTATCAATAGACTGCGCACTTCTAATGTGCAGCGGTAGGGAGTTCCAGAGCCTAACAGTTTCAACAGAAAAGGATTTAGAATAGAAGGAAGTGTTATGAGATGGAATTTTTTGGGTGAGGTTTTTATCAGAGCGAAGAGAGTGACAGTGAGTGTCACCAAGAAACTCAAAACGCTCTTTAAGGTAAGTAGGGGAAGTGAGATTGAATAGTATACAGTATAAAAGAGAAAGAATGTGAGTATTCCTGCGAAGACGGATCGGAAGCCACTTGAGTTTTTCGCGATATTCGGAGACATGGTCATATTTTCGAAGTCCAAATATGAACCGTATGGATAGATTCTGAATGTGCTCAAGTTTATTAAACATCCCCTCATTTAAATTGAGATAACACGTGTCAGCATAATCGAGAATCGGTAAAAGAAGTGATTGTGTAAGAGTACCTTTAACCGACGAGCGTGTATGCGTAGGTATATGGATGTGGAGGAAGCGAGAGAGGTGTGTCAGGATCGTGCCAAATGGAATTCCATAGTCTCTGCCTACCCCTCTGGGTGACAGGCGTGAGTGTTTATGTATGTATGTATGTATGTATGTGTAAGCGCACATTTTGGTAGGTATGGGTAAAAAATTACGTAATCGACGGAGAGATCCGATCGACGCAAACACCCTCCTACTTACTTCGCTTACCTGTGGACCCCAAGATAAAAATTTGTCAAAAGTAACACCTAGATTTTTAACGGTGTCAGTATATGGCACAGGTGTCCCATCAAAAATAATACCAGGTAGGGAAGAAAAATCTATAAGATTAACCAATTTTTGACTGCCTATAATTATTGCTTTTGTTTTTGATGGATTTACTTTAAGACCGCATGACTTACACCAACCCACAATTAAGTCAAGATCTTTGTTTAATAAACCTATAGTATTGGGTAAATCCATCAATTTGGCATGCTCACATACTTGGAGATCATCTGCATACAGGTGGTAGCGAGAAGATAATTGGAGCGTGATCGAACTAATGAAGATTGAAAAGAGGAGAGGAGACAACACGCCACCTTGCGGTACACCTGCATTAATCGTACACCAATTAGAGAACGAATCATCTACACGTCTCCATTGCCGGCGACCAAACAAGTAACTATGAAACCAGTCAATCACGGTTGTGTATCGCTAGCAACGCAAAGTCAGGAATTTGCATTTCGAAAAATCCAAAATTAGGGGCTTTTTAGGTGCTAATTAGGTGCCAAGTTTAAAAATTAGGTGCTCTAAAATTTTCACCGCAACGAACTGTCGAAATTTGCGTTGTTAGCAAAACGTCTCGCTAGCAACGCAATGAAGTTATTAGATATGCGATAAATATTAATAACAAGGAATTAAGTAATTAAGTTGACGGCTCCGTGGCACAGTGGCTTAGCAATGAGTTGCTGCGCTGGGGGGCGCGGGTTCGAATCCCGCACGGAGCAAGTATTTGTATGACCTACAAATAATTGTTCCGGGTCTGGATGTTTGTCCTTGTGCAATTTGTGTTTGTAAACTGCCTCCACGATACAGGAGAAAATCCTAGTGTGGGGGTAACGTTTTTATTAAAAAAAAAAAGTGCTAATTAGGTGCTGCAAGTATACGCAATAACAAGGCGCCCGTAATAAAAATAAAGTCGTTATTCAAAACATAGCAGATGCAAAATTCAGATTTCCTGAAAATCCAAATAGAATCAAAATTGCTTTCAGAAAAAGTCCAAATTAGGGGCTTTTTAGGTGCTAATTAAGTACCAAGTTTAAAAATTAGTTGCTCCAAAATTTTCACCGCAACGAAATGTTGAAATTTGCGTTGCTGGCAAAACGTATCGCTGGCAACGCAATGAAGTTATTAGATATACGATAAATATTAATAGCAAGGAATTAAGTGCTAATTTGGTGCTGCAAGTATAGGCAATGACAAGGCGCCCCAGATAAAAATAAAGTCGTTATTCAGAAAATTATTCGGCAAAGCAAATGCAAAAATCAGGTCTTTGTGTTTGTGCCATCTAGCGTCTATCGTACTTACCACTTTGAAAGTCCATCGATTTTTATTCGATAAAATGACTAGAACTATAGTACTTTGTAGATGGTGATATTTATTACAAAGCAATTTACTGGACTGAAAATATCCTTTCGATTTAGTACACTAAAGTTTAGGCTTCACATGTCTAAAAATAAGTATTGTAACATTTATTTGGTTGAAGATTATATTAAATAATATTATAAATCTATAATATTATTTAATATAATTTTCAACCAATTTTCAACCATTTTCAAATAAAATCATATTAAATCTGAAAAACAAAAAATGCCGTTCATACCTTATAGTAAGGTAATGGTGGTTTTAAATCCGATAATTTCCAGAATATTACCGTCATCTACATGCGACTTCAATAATCTTTCAGCACCTTATTAGCACTTAATTTTAGGCACTGATAAAGAACAAAAAATACCGTTCATACATTATGATAAGGTAATGGTGGTCGTGGACCCCCTAATTCCCAGAATAATATCATCTGTATCGGTTTTCGATAATCGCTCAGCACTTAATTCCTTGCTATTAATATTTATCGTATATCTATAAACGTCATTGCGTTGCTAGCGATACGTTTTGCCTGCAACGCAAATTTCAATCGATCATTGCGGTGAACATTTTAGAGCACCTAATTTTTAAACTTGGTGCTTAATTAGCACCTAAAGAGCCCCTAATTTGGGCTTTTCCTAAAAGCATTTTTGATTCTTTTCTGATTTTCAGAAAACCTGAATTTTGCATCTGCTTTTTTCTGAATAACGACTTTATTTTTATTAAAGACGCCTTGTCATTGCGTATACTTGCAGTACCTAATTAGCACTTAATTCCTTGCTATTAATATTTATCGTATATCTAATAACTTCTTTGCGTTGCTAGCGAGACGTTTTGCTAGCAACGCAAATTTCAACAGTTCGTTGCGGTGAAAATTTTAGAGCACCTAATATTTAAACTTGGCACCTAATTAGCACCTAAAAAGCCCCTAATTTTTGATTTTTCCAAATGCAAATTCCCGACTTTGCGTTGCTAGCGATACACAACTGTCAATCACTTCAGGAGATATGTTAAGAGAAGCTAAGATAGCTAACAGTAGATGAAAATCCACATTGTTAAATGCATTACTAAAGTCAAGTAAGGTCAACACTGTTACGTGCTGTTTATCCATACTTAGACGAATATCCTCTGTAATCTTGACTAAGGCAGTAGTCGTACTATGACCAACACAGAAACCGGATTGGAAAGAATTGAAAAGACTCCACCTAGATAAGTAGATGCTCAATTGTCGATGAACTATACGCTCAAAAACTTTTGAAAGGAATGGAATTATGGATATGGGGCGGTAGCCAGAGAAACTGGAGGGATTTGCTTTTTTGGGTATAGGAGTAATCTGGGCTTCTTTCCAGGAAGAGGGAAAATTTCCGGGCGAAATGGAATAATTAAAGATGGATTATATAACAGGAGTCAAGATATCGACAATAGGGATTATCATTTTACGACTAATTCAGTCTGTACTAATTGCATCAGAATTGACCTCAACAATGCTTTTCTTAACATCACTATCAGTGATTTGACTAAAAATAAAATAAAAAATAAAATTTTTCTTACGCTGCAAATTTTTGATCTCCTGAGTAAGCCAAGGAGCAGGCAAATGCTTAATCTGGACCGGCTGAATTGGAGCATGAACGTCGTAGATTTGACATAGATTGACACTTGGTGATGGGTCCCATCCGAACCAATGATGTAAATGTATCCGTCGCGTGTCCAACACTTAGTGATTCCAAACCGCTTCCGAGCTTCCAGAAATACGGCATGCCGAGACTTTGTCAAAAACTCAGACTGAGTAATGCCAGTGCCTTTGAATTTAGTTTCGCAAACCACACCTTGTTACGGACTGCCAGTTCAGCGAACTTCACAACAACAGACCTGGGTCTATTGTCGGTAGGACGGCCCAGGCGATAACTGGCCTTGATGCAGGCACTAGAAAAATTTGACAGGTCCAAGTGCTCCGCAACCAATGAAGTGCCGCGCGCAGTAAGGTCCTCCGTCTTAGCCTCTGGTATGCCATGCAAGAGTAGCATTTTGCGCCTTCTCCGCAATTCCTGGCGATCCATTTCCAGCCTTAAAAACTCCATTTGCTGCTGCATAGTATTTAATGCGGCCACAATAAAAACTTTAAAAGACTCGAAGGTAGCAGCGATCGACGAGGTGGTAGCAGAGGTCTTGCCTGCTGAGTTTTTTTGCAAATCTTGCTGAAATTCGTCCATTTTCATGTAAAACATCTCCGTCACTGCAGAAAATGATTGCTTCAATGAGTCCATATTATGGCACTTTTGAGTGGATAATCAAATAAAGTGAAATTATCACAAGGATTTCTTTTGCTGGTAGGTAGTGTCACTCACATGTACAATAAAAGTTTAAATAAAACCAATAAATACTATAACTTTAATTAAAAATAAATAGGACAATATGAAATATGTATTGCTTTTATGACTACCCTCACGAAAAAAATTGTGTATGTATTAGGTAATGTATTAGGTAGTAAAGGACAAATTGGTTTTTGTTTAAAAACTAGTACGTTCGTAAAGAATAATTATTAAACATTATGTGCTTTAGATCCTAAATATTTAAGTATACTCAATTTATACAATCTATCCGATTAGTCATCATGAATCATTTGTGATTTACAGCCATAATTCACATTAAAACTGCACTAAAGGCCCTAAAATTTTGGGTAGTTAACATTGATATATTAAAAGGGGGAAGATATGTTACGCGCTAATATCGCAATCACTAAACCTAGGCTCGGCGCACGACTACATGCACCGAAACTTACACATCTGTGATCATAATCGCAAAATTAAATTTACCGATAGACAAGAACAGAGATAGGAAACGTCGTAGTTGTGCGAGCGAAATTGCGTTAGTTAATAGCGTATCGTGTCTCTCGCGCATGTTTGTATTATCTATCTCGCTCTCACAAACATGGCGAAGTCAACAATAAACATCATTATAATTTTCAACAAAATAAAATTTTTAGCTATAATTATGAGTGGTAAGTAATCCCGTGTATCTTATTTTTATTTCTTGAATTATTAGAACACTGTTTAGCTGCACAAGAAGTCATTTTAATGCGTATTTATTTCTATCATAATATTTCATCGTAATTATTTCAGTTATTTCAAAATATCACAGATAGATCTATTGAAGACATTTGGAGTTGAACCTAGAATATCAATATTTGGATGGTCGTGGGATATATCATTGTAGAGGCGACACATACTAACCACTGGGTTGTAATATGATGTGTTGTTACGGTACACTTGAAAACAGTTTAGGATTGCGGTCATGGGCCCTGTAGTGAGTGTTTATGTTAATCGACGCAAGCAAGGACGGAGAATCAATTGTAGAGTGTACTATTTTGTGTAGATATATAAGCCCGAACCTTATTCGTCTTGTTTCTAGCGTAACCATGTTAAATTTCTGCAGCCTATCTGTGTGGAGGCCAACTTGCAATGGCAACCACGACGAAAAGAGGGACATCTCAAGAATCTTTTTTGAATGTTCTCGATGCGGTCAGTATGTACGGCGTAAAACGGAGACCAAATGACTGCACCATATTCCAGAACACTCCGGACAAGTGAATTATACAGATATACCATATTGTTTGGTTTTCTAACCTGCTTAGTGTTTCGCAGGACATAACCCAGCATTTTACCACTCCTCATAAGAATGTAATTATAATGCTCACGAAAACTCAATTTATCGTCGAAAATTATACCCAAATCCTTAGCTTGACTCTACCTGTTAAGTTTTTGGCCATATAGAGTATATTTAAAATTAATTTTATTTGTTTTTCTAGTAAAGGACAATACAAAACATTTATTAATATTTAAATCAGTACACCATCTTGCCACGGTTTCGATGTCCATTTGTAGTGCTTCCGCGTCTTCAGGGGTAGCTACTACGGAGAAAATTTTTAAATCGTCCGCATATAGTAAGCTAGGACATTTCAATTGCGAAACAAGGTCGTTTATAAAAGCAATGAAGAGTAAAGGGCCAAGAACCAAGCCTTGTGGGACACGTGATATAACAATCCGATTTATTTGCGCCAATTGTGTCTTGATCAAATGACATATTCATCACGTCATCCGCTGTCGGCACCTGATTGAGGCGAACTGGGGTCTTCCTTATAAGATTCAAGATTCAAAGATTCAAAACTTTTATTTGCATCAAACATGGTAAATACAGGTGTTAATTACATACACTTTAGGCCAAACATGTTTCACCCCTTACATAGAGGTATACAAATATCAAATTTAATTATGTGGCTAATTCATTTGCTCATTATTAAGTTATTAATTACAAAATATTGAAAGTACATAGAAATTAAAATTTATATATAATTACTCATTAGATAATTATTAATTGTTAGTAAATATAATAGTAATGTCAGACAATTATTAATTATTACCAAATATGATAAAATGTCAAAATAATTGTTAATTATAAATATGAATCTAGTTGCTAGACGCTGTGGAGATGTGCCGGCGTTGTTGGATAGTAATGCGCACTACTCACCATAGACGGCGCCGTAACAGTGTGGTAAAAATGTGGGGATGCGCCGGCGCTGATAGATAGTAATGCGCACTAATCACTATAGATGGCGCCGTAACAGTAGTTAGCAAGTAGGTAGATGAGTACAAGATACGTCGCCACTAGACGGTAACTGATAACTTCTCAAAACATTTTATTTATGAATAACGTCTTGCAATTGTCGTTTTTCTAGCGCTCAATTGACCTTCATACAAATAATGCGATATTTTAATTGTTGATATTTTTATATATTTGGATAAGAACTTAGTAATAACTCAAAGTTATATTTATTTACCTTCCTTTAAAAAAATTGCCTTTGGCCTGACCTACTATACTCTTTGGCGTGACCATAGATCTAACTAATTTGGTACTGGTTATAGTGTTTCTATATAGTTTGTGGTTATAGCCGGCCCAAGTGAAAGATGAAAGTTTTTAAATATGACTAGTACAGACCCGTCAGGGTACATCATAGAACACATGTACCCTGACCAGGGTGAGGCAACTTTGTATGAAAGCTGAAAAATCTGCACACAATCATGATTTTGTCAATATGCGTGTTGGGCTTGTTAAAATAAAGCGAGATAAAATATCGCTGTCTCTTTCTTTAATTTTGTTTTAGATTGCCATTTTAAAAATTAGATAAACAAATTCATATTATATGGGAAGAAAATAAAAATATTAATTCGGTATTAAACTTTTGTTGGTTTGCTCTTTAAAGTATAATTACATACACATTACTCTGAGATTCGCACATTTAGTTTACCTATTAATTGATTTAAATAAAATTATTAAATATTAGCAGAATTTTATCAAAAGAAGCCATGAATTAATAGAAGAAGAAAAAAATGACATTTGTTTGTCAACGTCTTTCATATTGAAAATATTTTCTGAAATTTATTTCATAGTTTTAGTTTTTAATATTTATTATTCATTTTTGCTTAAATTCAGTTAGATGGACTTCATTTTTGTAAATATACAGTCATAATATCATCGTGAATGTACAGTAAAGATTTTTTGTGAGATAACATTCTGTATAAGATATTGTCTATAAATGAATTCATTATTTCAAAGTTTTATGCACGATTTGTGATCATCATCGAAAGTAAGTTAAGTGTTGTGTAAATAAAAAGCACAAAATTATCTGATCACTTTCTGCAAGTTTCCTATGATAGGAAAATAAAAACTTATGACAATATTGTGGTAAGGCTATAAACATTTCGAATTTATTGGCCGTTATTTGTAGGGTTTATTACTATATTGACTCAAATTGTATCTGTTTCAGATCACGTATTTGGGCTAAGTAAAGTTTTCATCATGAGAATTTTGCTGATTTAAATTTACGTTAATCTTCTGTGAAGAATAACTCTCTGACAATAACATGTATTATATATTAGTAACGTGCGTGGAAATATTACGTGCAAAAGCAATAAAAAACATCAATAATAATGTGTAGTTCATAAAACAATCTGTCTTCCAGAAAATAAAATTACATAACTATACTTATTTATAGTTTTATTTTATCCCACATACTAATCTAAATTATATTCGAGTAATTTTGATGCAACCTCTCAAATATATGGGAATTTGCCCCATAGGTTTGTGAGGATTGAGCCAAAATTACTCGAATAAGCCTTAAATAAAAAGTTTAAAGTTACAGAATACAAAGGTTTGAGATTCCCGCTAAAAAAGTTTTATATGGGCGTCCACCGTAGCGCTTTTCGTATACACACATAAACACGTGTTTCCGTTTTTTAGTATGAAGTTAGCGTTCTTCTCTTGATAAAGAGTAATTGTGTTCTGTGACCCTGACGGGAAGAACGAAAACTTCATACAATAAAAATGCCAACAACTTGCGACACTAGCGCGCCAGTTTTTGATCCATGAACTAACAGATGTGAATGTGTGCGTGTGATATGTATAATGCTCATTGCCCACCCCCACATTCAATATTCTTTTTTTAATCATAATATATTAACTACTATTTCCATTCCAATTTTCTACGAATGTAGAAATTACATTCTACATTAGTAAAAAATTGGAATGGAAATAGTAATAAATGAACAACACGTTGGAAATTTTAAATATTTAATAACACAAACCTTAAGAGAATGATTAAAATGGGTACATGTATTCTGTGGTACAGACTAGTATGACTTCCTGTATAGGACAGTTAAGCTGAGAACAAATTATCGGACGCGTCCGTCAGCTGCGGCTGAAAGACGCGGCTTATTTGAATCTAGCCGGTATATTTAATACTACACTGTGCAAACTATCGGTCGTAAGACGCGGACGTGCCCTTGGGTCATCCTTGAGCGTTCGGACGTCCGAACAGAATCTAGCCGGCTGGATATTTGTGCGTCCGCGGACGGTGTGCACAGGACACGGGACGCGTCCGCGGACGTTTCGAGTGTCATAAACGAACCGACCACAGAGTATCTTTTTAGAACCGACCGCGCTCGCAACATGTCAGACGAAGAAAATTTAATTGAATGTGTTCGTGGCCACGAATGCCTATATAACTACAAACTGCAGCACTATAAAAATGCTACTTTAAAACAGGAAGTGTGGAAGCACATTGCTGCTGAATTAAACATCATTTTCAATCAGACTAAGCAGAAAATTAAATTGGTTTTCATTCATTCTTAAGTACATTTTGTAACGTTTATCATCTTTTTATCATAAAATGGTTTATTTACTGAAACATTCTTTATAATCAAAAGTTAATTTTGTAAATTGAGTTTGAACTTTTTTATCATAATAATATTGTAAATTGTAAATTATTTCTCTAATATGGACTGTGTATGAAAATTGGGAAATAAATGGCTATTATTAATATTATCATATTTTTGGAAGTCTGGATACAATTTATGAAATTCACCATACTCGAGTCGTTTTACATTAATATCATGGACCCAAACACTCCTTTTCACTTTTTTTTTTTGGAGGACAACATAAGGCAGCTGCCGCTAACTCTATAAATTCGTCCTCGTTGTCGCTGCTTGCCATGTTTCTCGATTGAAACACCTTTATAGAATGACTGAAGTGAGGCGTCCGAAGACGCCGTCTTACCTACCGTGCACACCGCTAAGCCGCGACTGTCAGCCGCGGCTGACGGACGCGTCCGATAATTTGTTCTCAGCTTTACTATACTCTTTGAGTATGACAAACTAAGTAAGTAGATAGTTGACTTTAATCTCATGTTGGCTAGAAGTTGTCCTTCACAAATTAATTCCTACCAAATGTTATGTTAACAAATCACATCTACAATCTGCCGTTTAAGGCTCGGGCATGTCTGCACTCCTGTATTTCTAGCTAAAATTAGAATCAAAGATCATTCCCTCTGTGAATGTGGTCTAGATGAAGGTACCCCAGAACACATTTTCTTCAGTTGTCAAAATCACCCAATTTCTTTATATGACATCCTTCCCAAAACAATCCCTCGTCCAGTTAATATCAATTCTTTCTTAACTATCGCCGATTCCATATATGTCAATACAATCTCAAAATATATTCGAATGTATAATATTAAATTATAATTATTGTGTACTAAATTTAGCTTAACCTAATTCTATATTCCCTGCCCAGGCTAATACCCCCCTATAACTAGATTTTTACTCTATATAGTGTGGTCCACAATTCATGTATTTAGTTGCTTTTTTGTTTGTTTTTTTCCACATTTTCACCTAATAACCACTAACTCCTTTTCCACCGGAAAGCCTCAAGACAAGGTGTGACAGACCGAAGACCGGACATTGGCAGAATTATTGTGACATTATCACAATACCAAGGGCCATACAGTTATAAAAAAAAAATGTTAAGTTATCATCTTAATTTCGTTGTTTCAGAACGAAAATGGATGAACAATCCTCACTTGATAGTGATTACAGTGACTCAAATAAAAAAACAAATTCGAAGTTGAAGAATGCAAATAAATCTAACACAATATACAATTGTGAGCATTGCCCGGAACAGTTTCTAACAACACGAGCTGTAGTGTTGCACTCACGATCTCATCTCAAATTGAAAGGCGTAACATTCACATGCGCTCTCTGCCAGGAAACATTCAAAACAAATGACGAGCTGATAGAACACAAATATGTTCATGATTCGGAGGACCTTTGCTTTACCTGCAATAAATGCAAAGTGGCCTTTTCAAACCATTGTGATTATTTATATCACAGATTAAGACACACAACAGCTTCAGTATTCAAATGCGAGGAGTGTTCCTACACATACCAAGTAAGGAGGAGCTTCAAGGGACATATAGCAACACACTATGATAGAAAACTCAAATGTCAGTTATGTGGTGCTACATTTAAACAGGATAAAGATTTGCAAACACACAGACGGAATTTTCATAAAACGGGCATACAGTGTGTAGAGTGTGGGAAAAATAATCAAACTCGGAGAGATTATGAGGAACATATGGTGTCACACACTGGGGTTAAAGTATTTCAGTGCCTCTATTGCGGTGAAGGTTTTTCCAGGAGTGCTTTAAGACGTGCTCATGCGAGAAAACATACTAAATCCAAACCGTATGAGTGTGAGGTGTGCTTACAAAAGTTTAGGGTTAAGAACAATCTATTGCTGCATATGATTACCCATGATACTGAGAAGAGGTATGAGTGCCACGACTGCGGGAAGCAGTATTTTCACAGAGACAGCATTATACAGCACACAAGAAAACATATGAACCATGGACTATATAAATGTCCGAAGTGTGAACGGTCCTATACTACTTATCGAAACTTGTGCGACCACACTAAAGTTGCTCACATAAAGAAGAGGCCGTTCAAGTGTGATGCTTGTGACGTCACCTTTGTCCTTAAAAAATCTCTCCAAAAACACATGAAAACAAGATATCATCGTAACAATGCATATGCTATGACCGTTAATGAAACCAAAGACTGATAATTTTTTTTTTAATAATATTGAATCGAGGATCCCCATGGGAGAAAAAGACCAAGACCCTTGAAACAGAAACAGAAACTTTTTTATTCAATATAGATTATAAATAATACTTATTGAAAGTCACTCTTTTGTATAATTACCACTGGTTTGAAAAAAAAACCTTTGTCCTGGTAAGAACCAGCAAGAAAACCCATTGCGACATTTTTTTAAATAACAGCATACAATCATGTATGTTACACAAATTAACAACACAACAAATTCGAAATAGCTTGGTAGCGATCACCTCATTTCCAGGGGTTATTATCATCTATAAATTCTTTAATATTATAATAACCCTTTTTATACAAACTTAGTTTAATAAAGTTTTTGAACTTTGAGCAGGTCAAGTTTTGTATATTTTCTGGAATTTTGTTATAAAAGTGTATACATCGCCCCAAGAATGAATTACTGACTCGATGGAGTCGAGTAACTGGTACTACTAGCTTGTGTCTGTTCCTAGTATTTACAGAATGAATATCACTTGTTTTTGTAAAACTACTTTTATTTTTGTGTGTGTTAGAAATCCTTCAGAGACAAATACCTAAAATAAAGAAGAGCCTATGAACAATAACCTACTCTATATTGCGACATGCAGTGTTAGTGCGGAAGCCAAAAACCACAACCGCTGGCATGCTCTGTAGGAGGCCTGCACTCTCGCTACTTGAGGAGTTCATACATGTTACTGCATTTTTAATATATATTTTATTTATAATTATTTTAAATCTATATTAAAACCAAACTATTGTATAAATTACAAAATGATTGAATTTAATTAATACATTTAATATAATGTAATTAATTAAAAACAGAAATTAAAAGATGATAATATGAAAACTATTAATATACAATTTTATCATTTACATAAAAATTCAAATATATATAATACAAAAACTAATAACTTATCATGTAGTACATGAAACTATTAATTAACTATGCACTTTTGAAAGGAAAACAAAATTAATGTTACAATCCTTTTTTTAAATTCTATTATATTGTGATATCACACACAGATGTTAAATGTAAAATGCTAAATATTGTGAAATGCATGAAATATGTAAAAGGCTTTTATATTTTTAATATGCATATTGCAGAAAGGGGCTTTGTTCATTTAAATTAACTTAGGGAATTAAGTAAAAACTTTTTAATAATGTACTGATGTTGATGGACTTGCATTTACGAGTACACATTATATATTATTTACGTTTAATAAGCGGATGTATATTAATCATTCTGTTAATTTTGTTATATAGAAAAGGACCAATAAAACGTTGAAACTTTTTAATAAAGTAAGTCCTAAAAGGAATATTAGGACACACTCTGTCCTTTCTTCGCGTTTGGGGTTGCTTTGGGTCGTAAGAGACTCGTTATGTTCATCTGTCCCAAGGAGGTGTCGGATTTATCGTCCACAAGTCTCTCGTTAACAACGTTGTAAAGATTGAGGGTGTGTCGACGAGGGTTGCGTACCTTATACTCAGAATCACCAAACGGTATTCGCTGAAGGTCATACAGGTTTACGCACCAACCTCGGTACACCCCGATGAGGAGGTGGAGGGAAAGTATGAGGATATTTCTCCAAAACCTACTATACGGTGTTAATGGGAGACTTCAATGCAAAACTAGGCACAAGAGAGAGCGATGAGTTGAAAGTAGGGAAATTTGGAATGGGGCAACGGAACCCAAGGGGCCAGCAGCTGGCCGACTTTATGGAGAAAGAGGGACTCTTTATGATGAACTCTTTCTTCCAGAAGCGGCGTCACAGGAAGTGGACCTGGTCGAGCCCCGACGGTTCGAAACCAAAAATGAGATTGACTTCCATGACCATGACATGATGATGACCACCAGACGACAACTGTTCAGTGATGTCTCCGTGATCGCGAGGGTGAAAACTGGAAGCGATCACCGAATGGTTAGAGGCACACTGAACCTAAACGTTAAGTTGGAGAGGTCTCGTCTAATGAAGTCAACGCTCCGTCCCCCTCGTGCTCTGTTCCAAAGTCCCCCTCGTGCTCTGTTCCAAAGTCCCGAAACCATTCAGCTCGAGTTACAAAACCGTTTTCAGTGCCTAGAAGACTGCAATGAAGTGGACGATATGAATGACAAGCTCGTGGAAACTGTCCATGCGGTCGGAGCTAAGTTCTGCAAGACACGTCGCAGAAGAACACAAAAACTCCGATCACACTCTTAATCTCATGGCTGTTCTACGGGAGATGAAGCTACATTCTTCAACAGATTTGACAGCATAAAGGCAACTGAACAGTCAGATCTCTAATTGCATGCGGCGGGACTTACGCAACTTCAATACAACTTGTATTGAAGAAGCGATCGAGCGGAACCAACGCTTCAAAGTCTTTGCATGAGATCTGTCTGCCAGAAAAAGCCAACTGTCAATGCTGAAGACCGAATGTGGCAGCATCGTTTCCGGGGCACCTGAGATTTTGAGTGAGATTGAGAGGTTCTATGGGCAGCTGTACACGTCATCGTTGGAGCCACACGCAAGTGTGAGTAACGATCCAAGAGCGAGTCTTATCCGACGTCATATATACCCCGATATCCCTGATATCCCGGACGTCAGTCTGAGCGAGATTAGAATGGCTCTCCAGCACCTTAAAAACGGCAAGTCCCCGGGCGAGGATGGAATTACAGCGGAGCTTTTGAAAGCGGGTGGGAAACCGGTACTTGAAGTCCTTCAGAAGCTCTTTAATTCCGTCCTCCATGGTGGCACTACTCCGGAGGCGTGGAGCAGAAGTGCGGTGGTCTTGTTCTTCAAGAAAGGCGACAACGCTCTCTTGAAGAACTACAGACCGATTTCCCTTCTGAGCCGCGTCTACGTGCTGTTTTCGAGAGTCATTACGAATCGTCTCGCACGCAGATTTGACGACTTCCAGCCTCCTGAACAACCCGGTTTCCAAAAAGGCTTAAGTACCATAGACCACATACACACCCTTCGGCAAATTATACAGAAGACAGAGGAATATAATCTGCCAGTTTGCCTTGCGTATGTGGACTATGAGAAAGCCTTTAATTCCGTCGAAATTTGGGCGGTGCTGCAGTCCCTTCAGCGGTGCCAAGTTGACTGTCGGTATATCGAAGTGCTGAAGTGTTTGTACAATAGAGCTACGATGGCTATCAGAGTACGAAACCTATCCAACTGCAAAGAGGTGTAAGACAGAGTGACGTTATATCCCCGAAACTCTTCACCACTGCATTGGAAGACGTTTTGAAGCTTCTGGACTGGAAAGGATACGGTATCAACATCAATGGCGAGTACATCACTCACTTTCGATTTGCCGACGACATAGTCCTTATGGCAGAATCGCTGGAGGACCTAAGCAGTATGCTCAATGACTCCAATAGTGTTTCCCAACGGATAGGTCTTAAGATGAACATGGACAAAACAAAAATCATGTTTAGCGTCCATGTCACACCTATGCCGGTAGTTGTTGGGAACACTAAGCTCGAAGTTGTTGACGAGTATGTTTACCTGGGACAAATAGTCCGACTAGATAAGTCCAACTTCGACCGAGAGGTCAATCGACGGATTCAACTCGGTTGGACAGCGTTCGGAGAACTACGACACATCTCGTTAGACATACCTCAAAACCTTAAAACGAAATTGTACAACCAGTGCGTGTTTCCAGTGATGACTTACGGATTTGAGACGTGGTCCTTTACTGCTAGCCGTATGAGGCAGCTCAAGGTCGCTCAGTGAGCTATGGAGAGGGCAATGCTCGGGGTTTCTCTGCGTGATAAACTTAGAAATAAGGATATCCGCAGTAGAACCAGAGTAACCGACATAGCCCAACGGATTAGTAAGCTGAAGTGGCAGTGGGCCGGCCATATAGCTCGAAGAACCGATAACCGATGGGGAAGAAAGGTTCTTGAGTGGCAGCCTCGTACTGGTAGGCGAAGTGTAGGACGACCCCCCACGAGATGGAGTGACGACCTGGTAAGACATGCAGGGAGTCGATGGATGCAGGTGGCTCAGGACCGTGCTTTGTGGCATTCCTTGGGGGAGGCCTATGTTCAGCAGTGGACTTGTGAAAAGCTGTATTGATGATGGGTTTTAATGTGTATTTTGCTAGGAATGTTATTTTGTGCTATACCAAAAGTAATGAACTGATGAAGTTTTCGACGCGTTTAGTGTCTGTATGTTTTTCTGAAGCCATTGTGTTGCCTGTTGTAATGCTATTTCAGCCTTGATTCTATTTTCCTCCCAAGTTTTACCATGAAAAACTAGCACTGTATCATCGGCAAATGTAAATATCTTTATTCAAATTAAGATTACATAAATCATTTATATATATATATATATATATATATATATATATATATTAAGAAGAGACTAGGGCCGAGGACGCTGCCTTGTGGCACGCCATAAGTGATGGGAGAATCTAGACTAGTAAAGTCTCCAACCTTTACCTTCTATGAGAAATATAACTTTCAAACAGACATAATGGTTTCCCGCGTATACCAATTTTATGCATGTTATCTAGAAGTCTGGGTGTAGGGCAACACACTATGATAGAAAACTGAAATGTCAGTTATGTGGTGCTACATTTAAACAAAATAAAGATTTGCAAACACACAGACGGAATTTTCATAAAACGGGCATACAGTGTGTAGTGTGGGAAAAATAATCAAACTCGGAGAGATTATGAGGAGCATATGGTGTCACACACCGGGGTTAAAGTATTTCAGTGCCTGTATTGTGGTGAAGGATTTTCCAGGTGTGCTTTAAGACGTGCTCATGCGAGAAAACATACTAAATCCAAACCGTGTGAATGTGAGGTGTGCTTACAAAAGTTTGAGGTCAAGAACAATCTCTCGCTGCATATAATCATATGATGATACCCATGATACTCAGAAGAGGTATGAGTGTCACGACTGCGGGAAGCAGTATTTTCACAGAAACAGCATTATACAGCACAAAAGAAAGCATATGAACTAAAAACTGTATAATTGTCCCAAGTGCAAGAAGTCCTTTGCTACTTACCAATACTTGTGCGATCACGGTGATGTTGCTCACATAAAGAAGAGGCGGTTCAAGTGTGACATTTGTGATGTGACGTTTGTCTCAAAAGATCTCACCTCTTACACGTGAGAGCCAGATACCACCGGAACAATGTATAATGCTATGACTGTTAAGGGAAACAAAGACTGATTGATTTTAATGAGGTTGTTATCAACATCAAATAAATGTATACAATTGTTTATTTTTACAAAAAAAAACTATTACAATTAAGAACATGCCGTGATGCCATTTTGTCTTGGGGATGTTTGAGGTGACAATGGAAAATCGTAGGATGATCTTATGGCTCCAGACAGATGGTGGTATAACACATCTTGCTTACAAACTGATGACAGGCAGCGGTGTCAAAGGCGTCACGTACGGTGCTGAAATGATCAGTCCACCTGCCGAGCGTAGTGATTAGTTTTTCATTGTTATTCTTCTACTTTGCTCCTGTACCGTGATGGTATTTTTTCATAGATATATCACATATAGACTAGGGTTGCCAACCGTCCTGTTTTCCCAAGACGTTCTAGTTTTTGTAGTGTCCTGGGATGTCCTGGATAGATTTTATGCAACGTGAAGCACTGCAACTGCGCGTTCTGATGTAGTGGGCAATATATTATAGGCTCAAGATATAGGTCAGGGAACTGTGCTCGTCCTATTGGACCATTCTAGGGTATTTGATGCAATTAACACGACATTACTTTTATCTATAATATAAATTTAAAAATTTTGTACAACCGACTTCAATATAAATTATTAAGAATAACTCAAAAACTATTGGTCAGACCTTAATCATATGGGTCCACAAGAGAATCGCCACCTTTAAAATAAAAAAAGAATCATCGAAATCGGTTCACCCAAAAAAAAGTTATGAGGTAACACACATTAAAAAAAACAGTAAATGAGTACCGTCTCCTTTTTGAAGTCGGTAGAAAATGATGTTTTACCCACTTTTATAAAATATGCTATTAAATATTACTAATATTCCCTTTAACCACTTCTGGTAAGCTTATAATGCTTGTGTTAGAAGTGGTTCACGACAGTAGTCGAATGGTGGATTCTGTAATGAGGGTACATTAAAGATATAAGTGATTGATTGTAAAAGGCTCGTCGAACAGTCACGAATAAACCGTCAATCCGCTTACCCGTGTCTTATTTACGAAATACACCACAGTGGCGACGAGGATTAAGTTGTTTTTATTTTTCGGTAAATTGACGTGGACGCATATATTAAATATAATGTCGATCGGCAAAGTGAGTGAATTCAACGTCAAAACAGGAAACTGGACTTTATATGGGTTAAAATTTCCAATATGGACCATCGATTTAAATGCCCATATTTTTTTTGTAGATAGTACTCATTAAAAGAAAGCGTTTTGCAAAGTTTCAATGTGCGGAGACGCGTACTTTTTGAGAAAAAAATTATTGTAAATCAATTATTTTTGCAATATTTATGTCAATTACTACGGTAAAACTGACACTATTTTGTATTGTCTTTGTCATCGTCGGTAGGGTTGTCGATTCTTTCCGAAAAAGATCGATTCGAATCGTAAGCTGATGTATCGATTCACAAAACAAAGAAGAATTGATTTTCAATAACTTTTTTCTCAAAAATTACGCGCTTCCGCATATTGTAACTTTGTGTGTGTGCTTATAATAGTGTAACTTTTCTGTAAAAGTACGTATGAACCGCCAACTCGACGGAATTGCAGCAATTGAAAGTCGTACCATTGACATAAATATTGCAAAAATAATTGATTTACAATAATTTTTTTCTCAAAAAGTACGCGTTTCCGCACATTGAAACTTTGCAAAACGCTTTCTTTTAGTGAGTGCTATCTACAAAAAAAATATGGGCATTTAAATCGATTGTTCATATTGGAAATTTTATCCCAGGCGGGCGGCGGCGACGGGCTCGGCGGTAGCGGCGCGGACAGCGCCTTGCATGCGGTGACGTCATCGACAAGCCGCGCTCGAACGCGGGAGCAGGACAGCGCACCGAGGGCTTTTAAAGGTCGAGAACATGGCGGCGGCAATGCGCTATATTGTAGCGCGTGCGGGTCGAGGTACCACCGAAGTGATGATTGCCGCTATAAGAAATTCGTGTGTGGTAAATGCAAACAGAGCGGTCATCTACGCCGGGTATGTCCCAAACGAGGGGGGTACACGGGAAATGCGGGCTCCCGACGCCACATGTACCATGTGGAGGCGGCAGAGTGCGAGACACCGTCAGCGGACGACGAGCCACCATCCGTGGAAAGTCAGACGGAGTTACAGGAGGATCTACACCATCTATGTTTAAATAGCTATAAACCGGTGAGCCTAACATTATTATTAGACGGATTTAAACTTAATATGGAAATTGATACCGGGTCAGCAGTGTCTTGTATAAGTAAAGCGACTTATAATAAATATTTTTACACTAGACCTATGGACAAGTTCGATCTGGTTCTAAAATTTTATGATGGAAGTCGAATCAAACCTTTAGGCATCATCAAGCCCGAAGTTAGATATGGAAATATAACAAAGCATTTAGAACTTTGTAATAGATGGGGGCACGACTTCATTGTTGGGTAGACAGTGGCTGTCGGAACTGCAAATTAAAATTCCGACATTCCACAGCATGGTGCTGGATGACCGTTTTAGTAACAATAATTTGTCATTATTATTCGACAGATATAACAAGTTGTTTTCCGGCGGCTTGGGGCGGTTCGCGGGCGGCAAGGCGACGCTGCGAGTCCGGGAAGGGGCGACACCGGTGTTCTGCCGCGCACGACCTTTGCCCTACGCGCTCAAGGACCGCGTGGATGCTGAGCTGGATGCGATGCTTCGGGAGGGGGTTATTGAACCCGGGGAGAGCTCTGACTGGGCTACACCTCTGGTGCCGGTACGTAAGGCGGATGGTGGGCTCCGAATTTGTGCTGACTATAAAGTGACACTGAACCCCGTATTGCTGGTCGATAGATTTCCCTTGCCTAGGATTAATGATTTGTTAGTAGGTATGAATGGCGCTAGAATATTCTCTAAAATCGATCTGTCACAAGCCTACAATCAGATCGAACTAGATAACTCTAAAAACCTTACCGTTATAAATACACATAGGGGCTTATTTACGTATAACAGGCTAGTATATGGGTTGTCATCAAGTCCAGGAATTTTCCAGCGTATAATGTCAAATCTTTTTCACGATATCGAAAAGGTAGAAGTATTTTTAGACGATATAATAATAGGTTCTTCTAATGAAAGAGAGCATTTACAAATATTGGAGACGGTGTTTAGTAGATTACATAAAAACGGAATGAAGCTTAGGAAAGACAAATGTTTATTCATGGTGGACGAGGTCAAGTATTTAGGATATATTATTTCAAAAGATGGCATTAAAGTTGATCCTGACAAGGTAGCTGCTATAGTAAAAATTCCGCGCCCCAAGGACGTTTCGGACTTAAGATCATTTTTAGGATTAGTCAATTTTTACGCTAAGTTCATTAAAAATTTAAGTACCTACCTTAGCCCCACTTTACGGCTTATTAAAAAAGGGTGTTACTTGGGACTGGGACAGAAGTTGCGAGGACTCTTTTAAAAAAATTAAAAGGGTCTTAACCAGTGCGGAAGTATTATTGCATTACGATCAAAACAAACCGTTTTAGTTTAGTTTAGTTTAGTTTACGACGGGCTGTTTTCCGCAACTCCACGTCTATGCGCGTATTTTGCGTGTGGGCAGGAATAATGTGATTATTCGAGCCATGAGATCTCTCCGAAGAAGCTCAACAGTCCCTTGATGTTGCATGCAGCTTCGGGGAGTGATCCCGGCGTGCCGAGATGTTTAGCCCTGTATGTAGCGACCTCCGGATATTTCAGTAGCATGTGGGCCGCCGTTTCTTCCTCCCCCATACATGCCCTACACAGGGGACTATCTGTAACACCTATAGTAAATAAATGTTTGTTAAAGGTGCCGTGTCCTGTGATAGCACTTGTTACTATCCTAATCTGCGGCTTGTTCAGTCTCATTAAAACTTTGGTTAAGCGACTGTTTATTTCAGGCAGGGCCTCCCTAGCTTGTCTACAGTCTACTAGATTTTTCCAAAGCTGAGCGTGTTGATTAGTGAAGTGTCTACGTACCAGTGAACGAACGTTACCAAAGGGGATTGGTATGATTGGTTCCGGCCCTATAGTGGCCAGAGCCGATCCTCTTCTGGCCAGTTCGTCTGCTGCATCGTTGCCTCTAGATCCACTGTGTCCCTTTATCCATTGCAGGGTCACATTGTTGTTTTTACATACCTCATTTAATCGTTAATGGCATTCACATATTAGTCCCGAGTTCACCACATTGCATCTCAGGGCTTGGAGTACCGCCCTACTGTCGGTCAGTATTCTGATGGGGAAGTCATTAACCTTCCTAGCATCTATTGCTATGGCCGCTTGAATGATACCCATACATTCCGCCTGAAAGACCGTGTTATAGGTACCCAGCGGTGTGCATATGTGAATATTGAGGTCTTCAGAGAAAGCTCCAGAACCTACACCTTCATTTGTTTTAGAACCATCGGTGAAAATTCTAAGCTCTTTTGGGCTTAATCCTTCCGGCTGGCTGTTTTCATTTAATTGTATCTTGTATTTCTTATCGAAAACAAGTTGTTTAGGAATCCTATCGTATTTGGCTTGTAGGATAGGAATTTTTGAGTGAATTCTATCAATTATGCCTGTATGAGGGACACTATTCTTACTGCAAAGATTTAGGGTCTTGAGTCTGATGGCAGCTAAAGTCGCTTCTTGTTGTATATGTAGATGAAGCGGAGTTAGCTCCAGCATCGCTTCTAAGGCTGCTGTTGGCGTAGTTCTTATGCAGCCTGTGGCAGCCATACATGCCAGTCTCTGGTAGCGCTGAAGCTTCTTAATTGTGGTGGCTTCATTTGTCTTGGTCCACCATACCAGAGCGCCGTATGTGATCATGGACCGAATTACGGTTTTGTAAAGCCACAGTGTAATTTTGGCGTCAATCCCCATCTTTTGCCAATCATGTTTCTGCATTGCCAGAAAGTTATACTAGCTTTGTTGATTTTATTTTCTATGTGTTTATTCCAGTTAAGTTTGCTGTCCAAGGTAAGACCTAAATATTTTACCTCAGAGGATAGCTGGAGTTTGTGCTAAAAAGACTTGGAGGATGATAGTTATTCAGCTTTCGTTTTTGTGTGAACATAACTAAAACCGTTTTATTTGGATTGACGGTTAAGTCGTATTCCC
Source organism: Parnassius glacialis (assembly GCA_033319125.1). Lineage (NCBI taxonomy): Eukaryota > Metazoa > Arthropoda > Insecta > Lepidoptera > Papilionidae > Parnassius > Parnassius glacialis. Next base: position 71,637,518 of record JAVANC010000004.1, on the reverse strand, counting down.
TGCACCATCTCTCCACTATACGGAGAGCCGCTTGGGTCAGGTCGCACACTATGCTTGCTGTCTTTCCAGAGACCAGTATTGTCAGGTCATCAGCATAACCTACTGTATAGAAGTGATTGTCATTTAATTTGCTGATGAGTTCATTAATGACCATATTCCACAGGAGAGGTGAGAGAACCCCACCCTGCGGGGCAGCCTTTCTTAATTTGCATTGGTTGAGATTCACCAGCAATCTTTATTCGTGTACTGAGCATGTAAACTATCCAGTCGATCAGTGCCGGTTCAACTTTATGTCTACTGAGTGCACCTTTTATGCTGGAGAAGTTCGTTCTGTCAAAAGCACCTTCTATATCTATGAAGGAACCTAGACATATTTCTTTGTTTTGGATGGCCTCTTCAATCTTTGTAATTACCTAATGAAAGGCCGATTCTGTTGATTTGCCTAGACTGTAGGCGTGTTGCTTGTCGTGTAGTGGTAAGTTCATTAGCGCCGACCCCCTTAATTCCCTTTCACACATCCTCTCCATCGTCTTCAGGAGAAAGGATGTGAGGCTAATGGGCCTGCAGGATTTAGGGTCAGTGTAGTCGCTCTTACCTGGTTTGGGTATGAATGTAACTTTCACTTCCCTCCATCCCCTAGGAACATATTTAAGAGCCAGACAGGCTCGCATTATGGCAACAAGTCTGACTATTAGAAAAAAAAACAAACCGTTAATACTGACGTGTGACGCGAGCGCTCGAGGTATAGGAGGCGTGCTCACTATGTGCTCACTCAGCCGTGCGCCGGCGCAGCGGGAAGCGAGCGGCCGGTGGTCTATGTGTCGAGAGCTCTCAGCGACGCGGAGAAACATTATTCACAAATTGATCGCGAGGCTTTAGCAATTGTTTTTTGCTTAAAAAAATTGCATCAAACCTGTATGGTCGACGGTTCACCTTACGTACTGATCACAAAGCCGCTTGTCAATATTTTTGGCCCAAAACATGGCATTCCTTTAATGGCTGCGAGCCGATTGCAGCTTTGGGCGATTACGGTATCCGCTTACTCTTATGACATAGAGTACGTTAGTAGTAAACAGAACTGTGCGGACGGCTTATCTCGTCTACCGGTATCGGTTCAATCCACAAAGAAAGAATGTTTAGATTTACCTGAACAAACGTATTTACATTTCGCTCAAAGTGAAATGTTACTGGATTATAATGAAATTAAAAAACAAACCCAGCGCGATCCGATTTTAGGTAGAATTATACTATACTTAAGAGAAGATTGGCCCACCGATAATGAGGTCAAATCATTGCAACCGTATTTTAACCGAAAAAAGGAACTATACGAAGAACTAGGGTGTATCATGTGGGGTCATAGAGTAGTCATACCGGAGAATTGCAGGGGTAGGGTGTTAAACGAACTCCACGAATGCCACATGGGAATTGTCAAAACGAAGGCGGTAGCTCGAAGCTATGTGTGGTGGTCGGGGATCGATGAGGCAATCGAAACGATGTGTCGAGCGTGAGTCGTGTGTGCGTCCGAGGCGGACGCGCCCTAACGGCACACTCCAAGCCCGTGGCCATGGCCGGCTAAGCCTTGGTCTCGTATACACATAGATTTTTTAGGGCCAATTTTCAATAAAATTTACTTGGTAATAATTGATGCCAGAACTAAATGGCTAGAGGTTTTTCATGTACCGAGTACAGCAGCTAGCCACACTATAGTTAAACTTTCCGAAGTTTTTGCTAGGTGGGGTCTACCTAAGCAATTAGTGTCAGACAATGGGCCGCCATTTACCAGTAGGGAATTTTCTCAGTTTTTAACAAATAATGGGATACAGCATGTTTTCACCGCACCGTACCACCCGGCTTCAAACGGTGCCGCGGAAAACGCAGTACGCACTGTCAAGAAAGTTATTAAAAAGGCAGTGAGTGAAAATAAAGATATAAATTTATTTTTAAACACTTTCCTATTGCATTATCGAAATACCAAACATTGTACTACGGGCGAAAGTCCCGCTTCTCTCATGTTAGGAAGAAGATTACGTACTAAACTAGACGTACTTAGACCGGATATAGAGAATAAAATTATTAAAACTCAAATAAACCAGAAAGAGAACGCTTCCACTGGTAAACGTGGCCTGCAGCCGGGTGATGATGTATGGCTTCGCCAATATCAAGGGAGTGACAAGTGGGCAGCCGGACAAGTGACGCTACGTTTGGGCGTAACGGACTACAAAGTTTTAGACACTATAGGTAAGGAGTCACATAAGCACATCGACCAGCTAAAACGTAGAATTAGGAGTTCACTGATTTGTCCCCGTAGTAGTAATATTCAGCCAAATTCGAGTTCCGAGTCTTTGTCTTGCACCGGTGCAGAGGAAATTAATGCGCCTAGAATAAACCCTGCCGTAACAGACACCGGGAGGAAATCAAAAGCACCGGAGGGAACCGAAATAATAGATAAGAGTGATTGCTTAGATACGGCAAGGGAAACGTCAACACTTCGTGCTCCATCAGCTCATACGTCGCCTGTGCCGCCCGCAACGCCGCCCCAGGTCTTCCGGCCGGTACGCAAGTGCCGTTTGGATACCCCCCCCCCCCCCCCCGCTATAAAGAGTAGTTACCATCGCACTATATTATTTTTATATACTTCTTTTTTTAATATTTTCAAGATTTTTTTTTCCTTTTCTGTATAACAGTATAGTATAAAATACTTATATGTATAACTAATTGTAAGTCTTAATTAAGGGGGAGGATTGTAATGAGGGTACATTAAATATATAAGTGATTGATTGTAAAAGGCTCGTCGAACAGTCACGAATAAACCGTCAATCCGCTTACCCGTGTCTTATTTACGAAATACACCACAGATTCGAACCCACGACCTTTCGAGTTCGCGGTCCGTGACCTGCCATTAGGCTACTGACGCTTATTTGTAGTTTTAATTTTCTAAAGAAAAAAGGTAGTAATCGGGGAATAATAAATGTTTTCTTGCTCTCCTGTAATTTTTTGAAAAATTGAGGTTCACCCCTTTGCGGCTAACAAATCCCAGCATTAGTGTTGTTCGGAGTAGTGGTGCTGGGATTAGTGGTGACGGGGATAGTGCACGCAATTGAGGGAGGGCGGGAGGTGCTCTTCATACTAGGTAAGACACATCATTTTATTTTATCGAGCGGATGTACGCAAGGTAATTTTTACCAACTTTAACCATGGCAAATATATTATTATATGGGGAGATTTATGTTCAGTAGTGACTTTTGATAGGGGATGTATTGAATGAATGTAATAGATTTCTTTAAAACGTTAAGAGCAATGAAAAATCCTTTTTTAGAATTATTGCAAAATGTATTTTTTTAACAGTGGTAGAGCCACGCGGCAGCACGGATGGGTTGGCTCGAACCGGGGTGGTACCACGACCTCACAGAATACCAGCGTGAAGTAGAGGTTTACCTCTGCGTTTCGCTTGGTGAGTGCAGGTGGCCGGAGGCCCTTTTTACTGGAAATGAGGCATTCCATCTTAGTCCTCACGGGTGACAACGCATCTGCATTTTGATTCGCAAACGAGGATAGATGTACATGTCTATGGGCCACAGCAACGACTTATCATCAGGTGGACTGTGTGCTCGTTTGTCACCCTTATCCTATAAAAAAAAATGTAACACCCGTATTTTGTGTTTAATGAAGCTATAATGAAGTAAAAAAAATAAACAGTGTTTATAAAAATCTGTATTTCTTTAATCACAGAGCTTTACAAATAATTATACATAGCTTCTATGTACAAATTTGTGGTAGGGTTTTTTTTTGCATTTGTATACCCATTACAGCCTAATGGCGCGTCTCCACCAAAGTTTTCAACATTTGTCAACACGTGTTGCCGACAAATGTTTCTGTCAGGCGCATCTCCACCAAAAATGTTGACAACATTTATGTTTCCGACATGTTGACAAATCAACAAAAGTTGACGACATTTGTTTCAAAATGTTGCAAATCAAAGGAATACGCTTGTTGCCGACATTTGTTCCCTCGGTAGAGACGCTTCTTGCAACATTTTAAAACAAATGTTGTCAACTTTTATTGATATGTCAACATGTCGGAAACATAAATGTTGTCAAAATTTTTGCTGGAGACGCGCCTTAACCGGTTCAATGCGGGTGACACTCCAGGCGTGCCATCGAATACTTTTGTGTGGAGTATGACACGCGAGGCGTGTCTTTTTTTGAAATCGTTATAACTCGCTCAAATTACTTTTTTGGAAAATGTATCCAGAACAATATATTCATTATTTTGCAAGTAGTTCATGCCTGCGGCTTCGTTTCTGGATATTTTGAAAAATTGAAATTTTTATGAGTTGATAACCTTTTTTAACTTGTACATGGTACCGTTTTTACTTTATAGGTTTTTAAAACATGTTGTGGAAAAATACTCTAATAAGAAACAAATGAACAAATAATAGCACTCATTGCGATCGCTCACAAACTCAAGTTGTAAACAAGTTTCTAGAAAACAACTCTCCTGTTAAAAAAAAACAATGCCTTTATCTCTTTTGCTTAAAATGGTTGAAGTGCCGACTTATTACTATAATTTGGCCGAATGGACCTACGTATACTAAGGTTTAAGGTTTATTTTTGCTCGAAACAGTTCGAAACCGTTCATGCATAAAAAAAGTTCGCTAATAAATAGTCTTTTATCAAACCGCCGCCGTATAGCGCCGGCGTTTTTTTCCTTTTGAAAACACTTGTTTTGCTATTCTTACTAATTAGACGTTTTCAGATCGACTTTACTTTTACATTTGTATAACCATTAAATAATATTTAACATTTGTAAATATCAATGAATGATAAAACTTATTTTTTTTTCAAATTAAGGTTCTTCATTGTTTGATATTTACACATGTTATTATTAGGTGAAAATTTAATTTAATAAAAACCAAGGTTTCCAGGGTGATTTAGCTGTACCTACTTATTATAAATGATTTTTTTATAACAACAAAAAATAGTACAAAAGGTTTGTAAACTCTTCATTAAAAAAGTCACTTTCTCTCAATTTCAAAGAAAACGCGTAAAAAAACACGTAGTTACCCGCTAAAAACAAGTATCCTTCCATTTGTAACTTATGTTTGATGTCAAATAAACTTAATTAGGTCTAAACAAGTAAAAAAAGCATAAAAAAGAACATTACTTTTACACATGGCGGATGGCACAATAGGCGTGTCTGTGGCGCTTGACACGCCCGGCGTGTCATGAAATATTTGTTCGCCGCCACAGCTAAAAGTTGTCGAAAATTGGTGCCGCAACGAATCGGTTAAGAAGAACACACAGTCAGTAATCACGTTTGATGTTGTCGGAAAAGCCGACATAAAAATAAATTGATAGGGAAATGTAATATTAAAATGTAGTAATAAAAAAATTAAATTATTTCATTTTATTTCAAGTTTAAACAAATTAAATATGTTAATCAGAAATAATATTAATTATAATAATAATTAATGTTATTATAAAAATAGGTTTATAATAACATTAATTCCTTATCTTTAAATGAGGACGACCCCGTTTTTACGGCAAATCAATTGTAAACCATTTTAATTTATTAGTGTGCTAGGACAACCATAGCGGGCAGCTGCGGAAAGTTCCTGAGCGGCCTTTAGTCGGTAGGGATCTTCCCGTATGCGTCTCACCCCGCAACGCACTGCGCGATTGCACTGTCTATTTTTCTTCAATGACCGACTGTTAGTAGTAGTTAGACTGTGCCCATACTAAGCATCTATGTAAAAATAATAGATAATTATCACAATCCATTATACAAACTTGATTTCCGTCTGTATGTCGGACTCATATTATCTCCATAATATGTTTGGCAGGAGTATTGTGGAATTAGGAGCGGAGGCTAGTGACTGAGTTAGTCACAGATAGCAAACTAATTCTATAATACACTGACATTTGAATTTAATTTCTTTATTTTAGCTATTTCCTCATAATACAGAAGACAATTAAGTGTTTTATTTTTATTATAAAAAGTTAACTTAAACAATACTGAAAATTTTACTGACGTTTTTAAATGAAACTAATTTTTACAGATTTTATCGCGTTTAACTTAACTTTTTAATTCCCGACGTTTCGGGTGCTTTACAGCACCCATGGTCCCGGGGCCTGAAGTGTTTGACGTCCCCATGTGATAGTTAGTCCGGCTACCTTCAGTTTTTGAATATTAATTTTTAGTCCGATCTATGCAGAATGAGCTTATAGTATCTTGAAGTCTTGCAGTGGTATGCTTGGGTTTGGATTTAATTTTATTAATTATAGGATCCTGAGCAGATGGCAGCACCTATCCATCTTCTCTATTGAAATTAGGATGTTTATTTAATTTTAATAGCCTCGCGAATCATCCTTGGTGTGGGAATCAGTGTTCTTTTGAGAGGATTTGTGGTCTATCAAATCTAATGTAATGGTGGGGACGATTTTGAACATGTTCATAAACTGCAGACTTCCCGGAACGGCAATGCTTCAATAAAATCCGTAAAAATTAATTTCATTTAATGTGTAATCTTCGCGTAAATATAAGAAATCATGACGTTTTTTATTTATTTTTTTATTCAAATCTAAATGATACAGGGGAAAATCCTACACTTTCCTTACCCAAATTGTCGACCCCCAAAATCTCCCAATCAGGGGGTGATGGCCCTCTGGCTTGCTTGAAGTCCTGTTCAACTGAAGAATAGTTCACAATGCACTGACTTACTGAGTCATCAACTGAATACATTGCTCACTGACAAAAAAGCACTGTCCACTGTTGGTGGGGTGTACACACCCTGTCCTGGTAGCCAGAGAAGGTGACGGGCGCTGGCTTGTACTCGTAAAGTACTTGAACATACTATCACTCTTAGTCACTGTCAGAAGCATTGTCACTGTTGATGATGGTTACAAAGCACGGTCACTGTTGGTGACTTTCACAAAGCACTGCAGCTGTTGGTGACTGCAACAAATCATTGTCACGGTTGGTGACTGTCACAAAGCACTGTCACTGTTGATTACTATCACAGCACTGTCACTGTTGGTTGGGTGCGGGCAGTGGTGGCGCCCGGAGGCGTTCAGAACACCCTGTCCTGGTAGCCGGAGTCGGCGACGGGCGCGGGCTTGCCCTGCGCGGCCGCGTGGTGGTGGTGGCGCAGGTGGCCCGGCCGCCGCGGCGGCGCCAGGTACTCGAACATGCTCTGCGTGTGCTGCGCCAGCATGTTCGCCAGGTCACACGGCATCGGGTCCGTCCAGAAGAAGTCGTGGTTCAGCGCGGTGTCCGCGTCGTATCTGTGCAGGGGGGGGGGGGGGGAGGTTAGACAGTTAGGAATAATAATAATATTTAAAAAACATACATACATACATACATATAATCACGCCTCTTTCCCGTAGGGGTAGGCAGAGACCACTTCTTTCCACTTGCTACGATCCTTACATACTTGTTTCGCTTCGTCCACTCTCATTATTCCCTTCATACATGCTCTACGGTTTAGGGTACTCTTAACCTGGCCTTTTTTCAAGACGTCCCTAATTTGGTCTAGAAATGTCCGCCTAGGTCTACCCCTTCCAACACTTTCATTCACACTCGCCTTATACACTTTTTTCGTCAATCGTTCTTCATTCATTATCTCGACGTGGCCAAACCATCTCAGCATACCTTTCTCAATTTTTGTCACTACATCTTCTTTCAGACCACAACGTTTCCTTATCTCACTATTTCTTATCCTGTCACTCAGTCTAACTCCTATCATACTTCTTAATGCTCTCATCTCAACTGCATTTATTCTGCTTTCATGTTTCTTCTGCCATACCCAACTTTCACTTCCGTACATGAGTGTCGGAACCAACACCCCCTCATGCACAGCCAAACGAGCCTTGTTAGACACCTTCCGACTGCTCATAAAGGAGTGCAAAGCTCCATTCACCATGTTTCCTGCATTCACTCTTCTTTCGATATCACTCTCACACTTTCCATCTCTTGTAAACTTTGACCCCAGATACACAAACTCTTTCACCTGTTCAATTTGTTCATCTTCAATCACGATATTGCAGTCTGTCGCTGCCTCTACCAATAAAATATGATTTCTCATATTATATCGGTAGAGACAGTTTACATACTTTTATTTATATTTAAATAAATAATAATTAAATAATACATAACAATAAAGGAAAGGAAAGGAAAAATAGAAATTGAAATGAAATAATTTCTAAATCTTTATATATAAAAATTACATGTCACATTGTTTGTTGGTTATATGGTTGAAGGTTATATCTTTGGATGTCAACTTCACTGATGGCTTAGGATTCCTCACCACATTGGATAATAGCCGAAATAATAATACTATTTATACTTATAATATAATAATTTTGTAAAAATTAATTAAAGTTCATATAAATAAAAGGATTTGGTTTTGCAATCATTAGTGGCCGGAGAAACCTCTTAAGCAAATAATTCCTGAAGCAGGTGACTCTGCATTTCCCTTTCTATATCGTTATTTTATGTACTTATCATGTATGAATTACAAAGAAATGGAGTGACCTTAAGAATTTAATACCTTTTTAGTATATCTTTACGTCATAGATACTGCAGCTATATTATACAGTTGAAGCACGAATGGGTCTGCTCGACTGTGGAAGGACCACACTCACAGAAAAACAGCGTAAAATAGTAGCTTAATACCACTGTGTTTCGTATGGTGTGTGTAAAGAACCAGACTTAAGTGAGGAGCTGACACAGCACATCTGTTGGTAAGTGGTTGTTGTGGCCCATAGACATCTACATTTGTCCTCGATTAAGAATCAAATGCAGATGCGTTGTTACCCCTGAGGACTAAGAATGAATGCCTTGTTTCCATTAAGGATTCTTAATCGAGGACAAATGTAAACGTCCCAGCAACCACTTACCAACAGATGTGCTGTGTCAGCTCGTCACTTTTATGCTATAAGAAAATGCTGGTTTCCTCACAAGTCGCCTTTACTTCGTACGACGCTCGACGAGGACAAGCGGCTACGCATCGTTCACACGATTCATTGTTTGCATTCATCATCATCATCATCATTACAGCCTTTCATAAGTCCACTGCTGAACATAGGCCTCCCCAAGGAATGCCACAAAGCACGGTCCTGAGCCACCTGCATCCATCGACTTCCTGCATGTCTTACCAGGTCGTCACTCCATCTCGTGGGGGGTCGCCCTACACTTCGCCTACCGGTACGAGGCTGCCACTCAAGAACCTTTCTTCCCCATCGGTTGTCGGTTCTTCGAGCTATATGACCAGCCCATTGCCACTTCAGCTTACTAATCCGTTGGGCTATGTCAGTTACTTTGGTTCTACTGCGGATATCCTCATTTCTAAGTTTATCACGCAGAGAAACCCGGAGCATAGCCCTCTCCATTGCTCGCTGAGCGACCTTGAGCTTCCTCATACAGATGTTTGCATTAGGCAGCCATAATGTTTGTATCCCCATTTTGTTTAAACAGCGCGTATAGTGGGAGCGTAATGTTTTTGTATTTAAGGCGATGCATTGTTATTTGTAATGCTCATTATTTTTGTTAACTCAACATTCGTTTCAATTAGTATTTTTGCTGTACCTAGTTAGTTTCGCAGTTCACTTCAGTAGGACCCGGGTTCGATACCCGGCCGAACATGAGAAGCTCGAAGCGATACTGTTTGTACCTAGCATAGGTCGTTTTTTTATAGGAGAGGGGGTAAACGAGCATGCGGTTCACCTGATGGTAAGTGACTAACCGCCGCCCATGAACAACTGCAACACCAGAGGAACCAGGAGAATTTCAATAACATTACCTTTTTGCGGGATCCAGTTGCAGCAGTTTGTCAAGCAGATCACAACCATATGGATCTTTGACGTAGGGCTTTAGCCTTTCCTGGAATAACGGCATTGTTGAATTATTTAAAAAAAATATCAATTTACTTATTTCTTACACAAGTGGTAAAATTAACAAATTTGTACAACCAACTTCAATATAAATAAAATGAGAACATCATCAATACAGTCAAAGTCAATTAAATACGCGTTGCTTAGGGTGCGTACAGATTTAGTAACATGTTATGTAACTTTTAATAACGTAACGTAATGTTAACGTTTTATAACACGTCCACATTATGTAACATTGTTCTTCAACGTTGCAAAATATAACCATACTGTACACATTAGAATAACAATGCAATATAACAATGTTATATGACATTGTCGTTTGTCGTTCTGCCGTTTGAGTTATATAACATTAAAATAAATATGTATGTATATAAAATAAATGAGATTGACTTCATTATGACGACCAGACGACAACGGTTCAGTGATGTCTCAGTGATCGCGAGGGTGAAAACCGGCAGCGATCACCGAATGGTTAGAGGCACACTGAACCTAAATGTTAAGTTGGAGAGGTCTCGTCTGATGAAGTCAACGCTCCGTCCCCCTCGTGCTCTAATCCAAAGTCCCGAAACCTTTCAGCTCGAGTTACAAAACCGTTTTCAGTGCCTAGAAGACTGCAATGAAGTGGATGATATGAATTACAAGCTCGTGGAAACTGTCCATGCGGTCGGAGCTAAGTTCTGCAAGACCCGCCGCAGAAGAACACAAAAATTCTCCGATCACACTCTTAATCTCATGGCTGTTAGACGGGAGATGAAGCTACATTCTTCAACAGATTTGACAGCATAAAGGCAACTGAACAGTCAGATCTCTAATTGCATGCGGCGGAACTTACGCAACTTCAATACAGCTTGTATTGAAGAAGCGATCGAGCGGAACCAAGGCTCCAAAGTCTTTGCACGAGATCTGTCTGCCAGAAAGAACCAACTGTCAAAGCTGAAGACCGAATTTGGCAGCATCGTTTCCGGGACACCTGAGATTTTGAGTGAGATTGAGAGGTTCTATGGGCAGCTGTACACGTCATCGTTGGAGCCACACGCAAGTGTGAGTAACGATCCAAGAGCGAGTCTTATCCGACACTATTCCGAAGATATTCCGGACGTCAGTCTGAGCGAGATTAGAATGGCTCTCCAGGACCTTAAAAACGGCAAGGCCCCAGGCGAGGATGGAATTACAGCGGAGCTTCTGAAAGCGGGTGGAAAACCGGTACTTGAAGTCCTTCAGAAGCTCTTTTAGTTCCGTCCTCCATGGTGGCATTACATCGAAGGCGTGGAGCAGAAGTGCGGTGGTCTTGTTCTTCAAGAAAGGCGACAACGCTCTCTTGAAGAACTACAGACCGATTTCCCTTCTGAGCCGCGTCTACGTGCTGTTTTCGAGTGATTACGAATCGTCTCGCGCGCAGACTTGACGACTTTCAGCCTCCCGAACAAGCCGGTTTCCGAAAAGACTTTAGCACCATAGACCACATACATAACCTTCGGCAAATTGTACAGAAGTCAGAGGAGTACAATTTGCCACTATGTCTGGCGTATGTGGACAATGAGAAAGCCTTTGATTCCGTCGAAATTTGGGCGGTGCTGCAGTCCCTTAAGCGGTGCCAAGTTGACTGTCGGTATATCGAAGTGTTGAAGTGCTTGTACAGTAGAGCTACGATGGCTATCTGAGTACAGAACCAGAGTACGAAACCTATCCAATTGCAGAGAGGTGTAAGACAGGGTGACGTCATATCCCCGAAACTCTTCACCGCTGCATTGGAAGACGTTTTCAAGCTTCTGGACTGGAAAGGATACGGTATTAATATCAATGGCGAGTACATCACTCACCTTCGATTTGCCGACGGTATGGTCCTTATGGCAGAATCGCTGGAGGACCTAAGCACTATGCTCAATGACCTCAATAGTGTTTCCGATCGGATAGGTCATAAGATGAACATGGACAAAACAAAGATCATGTTTAATGTCCATGTCACACCTATGCCGGTAGTTGTTGGGAACACTAAGCTCGAAGTTGTTGACGAGTATGTTTACCGGGGACAAATAGTCCGCCTAGGTAAGTACAACTTCGACCGAGAGGTCAATCGACGGATTCAACTCGATTGGACAGCGTTCGGGAAATTACGGCATATCTTCTCGTCAGGTATAGGTATAGGTATGAAAACGAGACTGTACACCCAGTGCGTGTTGCCAGTGATGACATACGGAACTGAGACGAGGAAGTTCAAGGTCGCTCAGCGAGCTATGAAGAGGGCTATGCTCGGAGTTTCTCTGCGTGATAAACTTAGAAATGAGGATATCCGCAGCAGTACCAGAGTGACCGACATAGCCCAACGGATTAGTAAGTTGAAGTGGCAATGGGCTGGCCATATAGCTCGAAGAACCGACAACCGATGGGGAAGAAAGGTTCTCGAGTGGCAGCCTCGTACCGGTAGGCGAAGTGTAGGGCGTTCCCCCACTAGATGGAGTGACGACCTGTTAAGATATGCAGGAAGTCGATGGATGCAGGTGGGTCAGGACCGTGCCTAGTGGCATTCTTTGGGGGAGGCCTATGTTCAGCAGTGGACTTGTGAAGGGCTGTAATGATGATGATGATGATAAATGTGTATAAATAAAATGTGTTATATAACACAGTTTATAAAATTCATTTCCCACATTACAAAAACATGTTATATAATATGTGCGCACCGTCACACACGTAGTGCTTATAAAAATCGTTTCTTAAAACTTTACAATATTTTTTTTAAAATAAGGGCCAAATGTCTAAGAAATAAAACTTAGAAAATCTAATTGAAATCTATCCAGTAGTTTTTCTGTGATGCGCGCACAAGTGCAAACTTCTATCGTTTTATTAAGTGGCGAAGCTTGCGAAGTCACTTATTGATTTCACGATGTCTGTCCGTCTGTCCGTCTGTCCCACGATTATCTCGAGAACGGTTTCGAATTTTCAAATTCTGTTTTCAGCAATCGATTACTGATCACCCAGGCATCTGAACCTCCTAATTTGAAACTGATTGCTCAACGGCAGCCATTAGAAACCGCTACAAAGCTGATTGCTTCGCCACTTTGCTATGCTGTTAGCTTGCTAGGTTTATTTATATATAGATACAGATAACTCAAAAGCTGTTCAGATCTTGATTAAATTTATATGGGATCGGTTCACCTAGAAAAAAGTTCTGAGGTAACACACATAAAAAAATACAGTCGGTTTAAAAATGACAATGTATCAAGTAAATAATATAAAAGCATACATATTCCTCAAAACTTAAACAAGAATGTGTGGGTACCTAAGTGTAATTATAAAGAAGAAAAATATAGTATTATGCAGATAAATAGATACAATTTTTTGCACTTAAGCACCGCAAATGGTTTCTGGTTGAAGTTTATGGAAGCAAGTATAATACTTAGAGATACTATAAGGCACTTAATCTGTGTTCAAGCTTTTGGGTTCCATTTTTGGCCTTATTTCTTTGAAATTGAGTTCCTCCATGTAGGTTGCGGGTATCATCTGATAAAGTGTAATATAGAAACGAAACTAGAGATCCTTGTTACTGATTACAAGGTATTCTATCGTAGTCCTCTTTCTTTTTTCTTTTTATATTAAAACATTACCCTCACACTAGGATTTTCTCCTGTATCGTGGGGGCAGTTTACAAACATAGATTGCACAAGGACAAACATCCAGACCCGGAATAATTATTTGTAGGCCATACAAATACTTGCTCCGTGCGGGATTCGAACCCGCGGCGCCCAGCACAACTCATTGCTAAGCCACTGCGCCATGGAGCCGCCTCAGGGGTTCCCCCGCATCTATATATTGATTAATTGAGATTTAGGATTGATGTAGATGAACGCCGCAGAGGGGGAAAAAAAAATTAGAATCTACCAACCTTAACTTTCCTCTTCTGCCCCTTAGGCAATTCCATTTTATTATAAAGGTCTAGATTTTCGACTCCTGGCCACACATCCGGTGTACACGAGCCGCAGAGCTGTGATATAAGGATCAACTGCTGCTGCTCTGTTGGACCCTGACAACATTTTCTGATTAGCTTACAATCCTCAATATTGAGCAAAATCTTGATAGAAATACTAACTCTACTTAACTTTAGGTGGGCCATGAGTAAAGATATAATAATGAATAACATTATAAGTGGTAGAACTATGCTGCAGCTATATTAATATAGTTGAAGCACAAATGGGTTGGTTTGCATAAAATAGCAGCTTAATGCTGCTGTATTTTGTATGGTGGGTGTAGAGAACCGGAGACTTTTTTAACTTATTATAAGCCAGTGCTTGACCACAATCCCACCTGATGTTAAGTGGTGATGCAGCCTTAAATGGTAAATCGCACTGTCTTAGCGTAACAAAAGCCTATTCACTCTTGCCACGAAGACGCCCAGATTGTATTCGGACGGAAAGATGGACGCCGGCAAATTATTCCACTCCTTTGCTGTACGCATTACAAAAGACGAAGCAAACCGTTTGGTTCTAATGCGTGGAATATAATTTTTACTGGAAACGAGGCATTCCACCTTAGTCCTCACGGGTGACAACTGTATTTTGATTAGTAATCGAGGATATATATTGATATCTATGGGCCACAACATTCATTTTCCATCAGGTGAACTGTGTGCTCGTTCTTCACCCTTATTCTATATCAAAAAGAATTCTCACATCTGTTAGGGAGTGGGGTAAGTAGGGATTACTGACTTCTATTTGACACGATCCTGACACACCTCTCTCGCGTTTCTCACATCCATATACCTAAGCATACATGCTCATCAATTAAGGATAATTTAACTGGGCCCGTCTCCAATATATCACTATTTTGGTTGATAAACATCCATCTAGGACGTTCCTAGCGACTCAGTCTTGATCAGTACGTGTAATATACGTAAGTAAAACAATAAAAAAACTGTGGTCAAAAATCCACCCTATTAGGCAATCTATGGGCGAGGTCATGTTCAGTAGTGAACTTTAATAAGCTGTAATGATAAAATGCTTTTCAGACAGATTGACCGTCCACCCACTACTGGTCTGAGTATTTTGCGTAAGCTGAAAACCAGTTCATGTACCTTTACCTATTGGAAGCCTTAAGATTTTTCAGGCATTTTCCATGGTCACCTGTTACAAACAACCACAGGTTGATGGATTCAAGTCAACCTGCTTGCTGAGCATGACGACTGAAGCAAATACTTTCTACAGCGGGGTGGGCCCATATCTAACATTAAACTTTTAGGGGCTGATGAAGTAATGATAGAATATAGAATGCAATACATAACGCAGTGTTGGTACCGACTTTTTATATGGCAGCAAAACCTGGGTATGCCAGAAGAAGCATAAAAGCAAGTTGAATGCAGTGGAGATACGATCTCTTCGTAAAATGTGCGGCGTCACCATGGCCGACCGAAAGCGAAACGAAGAGATTCGCAATATGGCAGGTTGGAAAGATGACCTTATCACAAAAATTGATAGGGTCGTGCTTCGATGTTGTGTTCGTGTCATGTTGAGCGAATGAGTGAAGACCGAATGGTGAAGAAAATATATAGCGCGAAAGTTAATATTAAAAGCTATCGAGCTAGACCGAGACTAACTTTCGAAGACCATGTGAGCAAATTGCTCAAGAGTACTCCAATACCTAGACGTGCATTTATGAAGAAGATAATGAATCAGAAAGAAGCGAAAGAGGTATGTAAGGATCGTGACACTTGGCGATCTGTTCTCTCTGGCTACCCCGTTAGGGATTGTGCGTGAAGAATTAAATAAGTAAGATAGAAGAAAGAAAGACACACATTTTATTTTGGCACATACCATTGATGTAAAGTAAAATAACAGCCCATATACACTTTATTTTGGCACAGACCATTGATGTAAAGTAAAGTAACATTCCATATACTCTTTAGTTTTATACAGATCATTGATGTAAAGTAAAATAACAGCCCATATACACTTTATTTTGGCACAGACCATTGATGTAAAGTAAAGTAACATTCCATATACTCTTTAGTTATATACAGATCATTGATGTAAAGTAAAGTAACAGCCCATGTACACTTTATTTTGGCACAGACCATTGATGTAAAGTAAAGTAACATTCCATATACTCTTTAGTTTTATACAGATCATTGATGTAAAGTAAAGTAGCAGCCCATATACACTTTATTTTGGCACAGACCATTGATGTAAAGTAAAGTAACATTCCATATACTCTTTAGTTTTATACAGATCATTGATGTAAAGTAAAGTAGCAGCCCATATACACTTTATTTTGGCACAGACCATTGATGTAAAGTAAAGTAACATTCCATATACTCTTTAGTTTTATACAGATCATTGATGTAAAGTAAAGTAGCAGCCCATGTACACTTTATTTTGGCACAGACCATTGATGTAAAGTAACATTCCATATACTCTTTAGTTTTATACAGATCATTGATGTAAAGTAAAGTAGCAGCCCATATACACTTTATTTTGGCACAGACCATTGATGTAAAGTAAAGTAACATTCCATATACTCTTTAGTTTTATACAGATCATTGATGTAAAGTAAAGTAACAGCCCATGTACACTTTATTTTGGCACAGACCATTGATGTAAAGTAAAGTAACATTCCATATACTCTTTAGTTTTATACAGATCATTGATGTAAAGTAAAGTAACAGCCCATGTAAACTTTATTTTGGCACAGACCATTGATGTAAAGTAAAGTAACATTCCATATACTCTTTAGTTTTATACAGATCATTGATGTAAAGTAAAGTAGCAGCCCATATACACTTTATTTTGGCACAGACCATTGATGTAAAGTAAAGTAACATTCCATATACTCTTTAGTTTTATACAGATCATTGATGTTAAGTAAAGTAACAGCCCATGTACACTTTATTTTGGTACAGACCATTGATGTAAAGTAAAGTAACATTCCATATACTCTTTAGTTATATACAGATCATTGATGTAAAGTAAAGTAACAGCCCATGTACACTTTATTTTGGCACAGACCATTGATGTAAAGTAAAGTAACATTCCATATACTCTTTAGTTTTATACAGATCATTGATGTAAAGTAAAGTAGCAGCCCATGTACACTTTATTTTGGCACAGACCATTGATTTAAAGTAAAGTAACAGCCCATAAATGTCGCATTGACATACATAACAATATACTCATTTATAATAAAAATATGAAAGCATAATAAATTTGGCTTTCTATGTCAAATTATCACGTCAAACCTATTAATTGTCGTTTTGCATCATGCAAAACGACAATTAATAGGGTGACAACGCATCTACATTTTGATTTGTAATAGAGGATAGATGTAAATGTCTATGGGCCGCAGCAACCACTTACCATCAGATGGACTGTGTGCTCGTTTGTCAACTCATCCTATTAAAAAAAACCGATGGGGAAAAAAGGTTCTCGTGTGGCGGCCTCGTACCGGCGGACGAAGTGTAGGGCGTCTCCCCACTAGATGGAGTGACGACCTGGTAAGATATACAGGAAGTCGATGGATGCAGGTGGTTCAGGACCGCGCTTTGTGGCATTCCTTGGGGGAGGCCTATGTTCAGCAGTGGACTTGTGAAGGGTTGTAATGATGATGATGATGATGTCAAAGGCACGCCAAAGAGGTAATTACTCATCCATTTTTAGCAAAACCACAATACTGACTTACTGTAATGACCAAAAAAATCTATAGAAGCACACTAAAAAATATAAGAGAATAAACTGCACAATTTCAGAATGTATAATGTAAATAACATTGTATAACTGACCTGCATAATGGGTGACCTAGTCCACATTTCTGCCATGATACATCCTGCACCCCACATGTCCACAGGTGGGCCATAATTTCGATCACCTGTAATTGAAATCAGTTTTTTTTTATAGAATGTTATATATGCTTCCTACTAACATCCTTCTTCCTATAAATCTTAAGTCTTTGTTGCAAACTTTACCTTTAACCTTTTGTACAATCTTTATTATACTTTATAATTTGTATTTAATTGACTTCGACTACATTGATGATTTTTTTATAGAATAAGGGTGACAAACGAGCACACAGCTCACCTGATGGTAATTGGTTGTTGTGGCTCAGAGATATCTACATCTATCCTCGATTAAGAATCAAAATGCAGATGCGTTGTCACCTGTGAGCACTAAGATGGAATGTGTCAAAAGGGTATCTGGTTCTCTACACTCACAACACAAAACACAGGAGCATCAAGCTGCTATTTTATGCTGATATTCAGTGAGAGTATAGTCCTACCCCGGTCGAGTCGATCCATTCATGTATTCTAGAATAGAATGATTGACATGTGGTTTGCATCAATGTTATTCAAATGCAACACATAAATTTTTCGGTCAACTTTTCAGTATCTCACATCAGGTTAATGGAGAATGATTCTTGATCTTGATTAATTCTTGAATGATTTTAAATTCCCAAGGAATCATGTGTCTTATGGCATCCATGGTTATGGGAATACTAAGCTGTTAGATTAGGTCCAAGAAGGCCCAAATGGTCACATCTTTCAATTCATTTTGATTATCTTTTCACAATTCAGTAGTACCTGGCACACTTGGGTTTTTACCAAAAAGTAATTTAGCAAGCCCATATTACAGAGAGTATATTATGTCATTGGCATAGTGTAACTCTTCCCCTAACCACAATACCAAAGCCCATGTTAAGAAAAAAAATCAATACATTTCACAATAAGAGTCATTACTCAATATAAGGCTAAACCGGGTTACAATATAAGGCTATATTAGAAATTACCAACAAGGGCATTAGATTACTTAACAGGTGGGACATTAGCTTATTAAGTAAAGGCAGAGGAGGGAAGAGGGCAGATGAAAACTTTTTCGCCCCTACCAACCAGATAGCTAAAACGTATTATAAATGGTCCATCTTTACGTACGTCCCGCCAAGGTCATGCACGATGCACGATGCAAAACGACAATGAATAGGCTTGACGTACGTCACTTGATATACGTCATTACTGTACTGTTTTTAGGGTTCCGTAGCAAAATGGCAAAAAACAGAACCCTTATGGATTCGTCATGTCTGTCTGTCTATCCGTCCGTATATCACAGCCCCTTTTTTCCGAAACTAAAAGAACTATGCTGTTGAAACTTGGTATGTAGATGGTTTATGTGAACTGCGTTAAGATTTTCACACAAAAAAAGAAAAAAAAACAATAAATTTTGGGAGTTCCCGATACTCAGAAATTAAACTCAATTTTTTTTTATTCAAAAACATATGTGTGGGGTATCTATGGATTGGTCTTCAAAAATGATATGGAGGTTTCTACTATAATTTTTTTCTAAATTGAATAGTTTGCGCGGGAGACACTACCAAAGAGGTAAAATGTGGGCTTAGCTTTCCATTGACTCCCGTCGAGTTGGGGGTTGATATGTATTTTGACAGAAAAGTTACACTATTATAAGCACACACACAAAGTTACAACATGCGGAAGCGCGTAATTTTTGAGAAAAAAGTTATTGAAAATCAATTATTCTTGCGTTGTTTGTACCTAATCCTACCATAAAACCGACGCCATTTTGTAATGTCATTGTCGTCAGTAGGGATGTCGATTCTTTCCGAAAAAGGTTGATTTTTAAATCGATTCAAATCGTAAGCTAATGTATCGATTCACAAAAAATCGATTTCTAAAATATCTATATTTTTTATGTTTGCATTTATAATGTAAATATAATTCCATTTTATGAAAAACAAGAAAGATACCATAATAAATGATCTCTTATTGAAATTTATTTTATCTTAACAGTACCAATTAAACAGACAAACAAATAAAATAGGTTAGGTTCAACTTATGTCAAAGAACCGAATTGATTGACCCCGACTCCACCTGGTACGAGTCTGTCCTACCCCTAGAGTGGTTTTAAAGAACCGGAGGCGCGTAGGGGGAGCAGCCTCCACCTGTTGTAACAAATCATAGGCATCGGATGAGCTGGAGCCAATTCAAATCTATTTAAAAAAATCGATCTTTTTAGGAAAGAATGAACATCCCTACTGACAATAACAATCAAAATGGCGTCATTTTTATTGTAGGATTAGACATAAACAATGTAAGAATAATTGATTTTCAATAACTTTTTTCTCAAATATTACGCGCTTCCGCATGTTGTAACTTTGTGTGTGTGCTTATAATAGTGTAACTTTTCTGTAAAAATACGTATCAACCTCCAACTCGACGGGAGTCAACAAGATCTAGTAAGTAGTTTTTTTTAATATGTCGTAAATCGTTAACCTCAATTTACCTTTCATTCATTCAACTCAAATGTAAAAATAAAAAACTATAATTAACTTTTATATTAATATGTTGCTTGCTGCTACGGAACCCTTCATGAGCGAGTCCGGCTCACACTTGGCCACTTTTTATTATTTATTTTATTTATAATATTATCAAACACTGTTATATATGATTTTCTTGTGTTGATTTATCTCAGTATGTATTATTCAAATTATTAAATAAATCACACTCCTTAATATCATATATTATATTCAGTAAGTTGTGGTTAACAGTGTTAGTTGCATACTTACTTCATCATCATCATCACATTACAGCCCTTCATAAGTCCACTGCTGGATAATATAGATCCCCCCCCCCTCAAGGAATGTCATGAAGCATGGTCCTGAGCAACCTGTATCCATCAACTTCCTGTATGTCTTACCAGGTAGTCCATCCAGTGGGGAGCCACCCTATACTTTGCTTATGAAGCTGCTACTGAAGAACCTTTCTAACCCATAGGTTATAGGTGGCAATGTGCTGGCCATATAGCTCGAAGAAAAGACTTACTCAATAATTTTTTTATAATTAGTAAACACAATTTAGTATGTAACCATTTGTTAACACAGATAAAAAAATAACTTACCAAGCAACAATTCCGGAGGCCGATACCACAATGTAACAACCCTATTAGTATATTTATTCACTTGACCAGCCTTCGCAACACTGAATGCTCTCGCAAGACCAAAATCTGCCAGCTTCAACACACCATTCTTTGTAATTAAGACATTGGCCGCTTTCATATCTCTGTGTAGGATTTTGTTACTATGTATATAATATAAGCCATTCAACAATTGCTGCATAACTTTTTTAATCTCTCCTAAACTAAATTTAACGTTTACATTTGACAGTAAACCTGCTAAATCGTGTTCGCAAAAGTCAAATACTAGATAAAATGTCGATCTGTATTTATTATGCAAAGTTGCTTTTGTCCGACAAATTTCTATTAAGTTGACGACGTTATCATGTTTGAGAAGTTGCAGAATCTTAATTTCTCGCAGCGCCGTGATGGGGAATCCTTCTTTTTCGTTATCCATCAATACTTTTTTCATGGCAACGAACTTTTTGCTGCTATTCCTCGCACGTGCTTTAAACACCTCACCAAAAGTTCCTTGTCCGATTTTCGCGACTTTTTCATACTTTGAAGACTCGTCACAAAAGGGAAAGTCAAAATCTTCTATGTATTTCTCCTTTTCTCTCATGTTGAGTATTGTAGAACTGGTGCTCAGAACGGGAGCAGGCTCCCGCGGAGCATTAACGTTTTGCATTTTGGAAGCAATTATGACGACTTATATGAAAACAGAAACTCTAAAAGTAACTTAGCTATGATATAGAAGAAGTAATTTTTTCATCTCCTAACCTAACCTAAATAAAAGAAAAAGACGTCAATTAGTACGTCAAAATATTTTTTTATAACTGGCTTTATAGCTCTGGATTCTAGCCTTTCTGAGCCTGGACGTCAAAATCAAAAGGATCAAGGAGTATAGTAATATAGAAAAAATGAATGTAGAAAGTAAAAACACAAAATTATTTCCATTCAGCATTATACGTTTAGAACAGGTAAAAGTCATAGAATTATATATAGTCATAGAATTTGGTCTGATTTGTATTTTGTTCACAATATGCTGTTGCGTAAAATTCCGAAGTTCATGGGAGACATTACAGGGAATTATGCCGGCTCAAATTGCCGTCAAAAACTCTCAAGGGCTGCACAATGTGACGCATCAACATATTGTGAGGCAGTGTACTATGAAGAATAATTATTCAATATAACTTCAGGCTCAGAAGGGCCTAAACCCAGAGCCGTAAAGCCAGTTATATAAAAAAGCGCTCTCTATGTCTAGTGTCAATGTCAAAATGACAATTGTCATTTGTCAAGTCTGTCGCGTCATGTAGTGTAGGTAGGAGGTGTATCAGTTTTGTTTCCACAAATTTTTCTGCTATTTACTATATATATATAAATTACAATTTCTATTAATATAATTCAGAAGTTTTTGTCTTATAAGGTAATTATTATTTGAATTCATTTATATTGTTATATTATTTTACCTTATTGGGTATGCGCAGCACGGCGCAAATGCAATATCGATCCGAGTAATGCGAATTAGGCCAACCTTTTCTCTGTATTTTTATCGTTGTTTATGTTTAAATGGAGTTAGAAAACTATTGTGATAAAATATTACTGCATCTGTGACGCATATTGTAACACCCACTTTCCGATATCGGTTTGTGTTATTGGAAGAAATAATAAGAAGGGGCTTTGTTAATTGTTCATAATATCAGGAAATAAAAGTATATTGGTATAAATTTTAATAATTAAAAGCAAGTTTATTATTTAATTATTTATTATTTGTTTGTTCTTGGAGCTCTAGCCCTGTGAAGGTGTAAGAAAATTCTATAACCCATATTTGATGTTTGAAAAGCATCAGTCTCCCCCCCATAATGCATTCATTGAGCAACACAAAAAGTAAAAAAAATCCTAAAACAATATGTCTAACATTAAAATTAAATGCAGTAAACACTAAATTGCACTTGTTTTTTTCTCAATTTCAAAAAACTTAAACATAACTGAAATGTAAAGTTTACCAGGTTCTTAGGACTTCTGCCCAGGGCTTTATCTAGGTGGATTCTAATAGCAGTGCTTTCCCTGCTGTATTCCTGTCTGAAATATTATAGAGAGTGTGTATAATCACAGGTTGTAAGGCATTCCATCTTAGTCCTCAGGCGTGACAACGCATCTCTAGCCTCCTTTATTTGAAGTCGGTTGCAGGTGTCCATGGGCTGCAGCAGCCACTTACCATCAGATGAACTGTAAGATTTATTATCACTTCAATGCTATAAGTATTAAAAAAGTTTATTCAATAAGTTTACTCACATGCAGCATCGGTATTGTGCATTTGCCCCACAGATTTTGAGCCACTAACTAGCTCAGTTAGTAGTTTATTGTATTTATTTATTTAATCTTAACAACAGAATTAACTCAAAACTAACCTCAAAAATATAGACAACAAGTCTTTTATAAAAAAATTATAGTCATTGTTAACTGATAAAATTTATAATAATTTAAGTGAATTCTTTAAAGATGAGAATAAATAGATTTACATACATTTATGTGTAATAATAATGAAAATAATAAGTTAGATTAGTAATGATAACAACTATGTTAGTTGTTATTTCGTAGTAGTTAATATTTAGTATTTAAAATAAAAACTACTCTCTTATAAATTGCTATGCCCCTACGGGGTGTCACTTGATGTATAATGTATTTCTTGTGGCATGCAAGTTATATAAATAAAGTAACATTATATAAACGTAGGTAAATGTCCTAACATTCATTGTTGTGAGAGCCTAATAAAATAAAATAAAAATAAACAACTTGTATCTCAGGACCCTGGCATGCAATATAACAAAATGGTATGTCAACGGACCTCATTTACTTAAATATATTTTATACAAGTTTTAACATAACATGGTTGACATCGGAGGTTAAAAATAATGCTTCTAATACAAATAACTTACAGAGATATTACTTAACTACCCAAAAGATATATATAATAACTATATCCGTCCCGGCTTCACACGGGTGATTTTTGGACCTCAACAACCATAGCACAACCTACCAGGTCCAATTGTGAATCTAAACCATTCTCGAATTAACTTGATACACACACACATAATTTCATCAACATCAGCTGTTTAGGAGGAGTTCAGTCACATACACATGTACAGAAAAATTATTTATTAATACTCTCCGACAATAAAAGTCAGTATTTTTACTGACTTTTTTTCTCACTGACTCAACCGTCCACGGTGACTGTAGTCCCCAAAATTCTTGCCTTACCTGACCGTGGTGACTGCAGTCACTAAAATACATTGTTTCGTTTAAATGTGTATAGCACTAAAGACAGCTGTTAATAATACAATAAAAAATTAGCGATGGTGCTATTTGAAATTTGTCATCTGTGACAGTGAATTTTATCTGTGTAATACAACAACAAAATATTATAACTATGAAGGTATTTTCTTCAGGAAATATATATATCATTATAACAATGCCAAAACATTTACATATAATAATTTAGCTCGAAATTTTAATAACTATACTCTTTATCTTTTTATTTTTTTTATAGGACAAGGGTGACAAACAAGCACACAGTCCACCTGATGGTAAGTGATTGCTGCGGCCCATAGACATCTACATCTATCCTCTATTACAAATCAAAATGTAGATTCGTTGTCACCCGTGAGGACTAAGATGGAATGCTTCATTTCCAGTAAAAAGGGCCTCTGACCACCTGCACTCACCAAGCGAAATGCAGAGGTAAACCTCTACTTCACGCTGGTTTTCTGTGATGTCATGGTACCACCCTGGTTCGAGCCGGCCCATCCGTGCGACAGCAAAAGCTGCCGCGTGACTCTACCACTGTTACTCGATCATTGTTTATTGATTATATGTTGTTTAAAATGTATTCTAATCTTTTTTTGTGTTAAATGAATGCTAAATATAAACACATTGATAGCCATAAACGAAATATCTGTTGAGATGTGTCTAGAAAGTATTAAAATTTATTTTTATTTATTTATTAAAATTTATGTTGAGTAAATATTATATATTTATCTATATTGAGTATATAACATATTATTGACATTGGTGTCATTTTAAAGGGAATTTCGTGTACTATTATTATGTAAAATAATTGCCTCCGGTAAATATTATACTACAGTAAGATAAGTAGTGAAAGATTAATAATGATAATTTTACTATATTCAGAAACATGACGAGTGACACAAGCTCTGCTGTCCTGGAGTTAAATGATGCTGACATCACTGAAGATACAGAGGCACCGAGCGTCACCGATGATGGCAATGAGGGAGCTCCGTTGATTATGGAGCATGGATATGATATCGCTGTGAAGGTTTGTTTTTATCACTAGGCTTTAACTGGATGAATAAATAGAGGGGATTATCCATTTAATTGCATTTTTAATGCAGGTTACATTCCATGATGGCAGTCTCGTGACATATCCTATCAAAACACATCAATCATGGATGTGACACTGAGATATCCTACATGGTAGAGATAGCCGCAGCTATATTATGGTTGTAGCATGAATGGGTTGGCTCGACCAGAGTAGTACTATGCCCTCACAGAATACCAGCGTAAAATAGCGGTTTAATGCTACTGTGCTGTGTTTCGTATGGTGAGTGTAGAGAACCGGAGACCCGTTTTACTGGAAAAGAGGCATTCTATCTTAGTCCACACGGGTGATGACGCATCTGAATTTTGATTCTTTATTGAGGATGTTTTTTATAGATGTCTATGGGCCACGGCTTACCGTCTTACCGTGATTTACCGTCAGGTGGACTGTGTGCTTGTTTTTCAGCCTTATTCTATATAAAAAAAAAATTGGTATGTTCATGATTATTACGATAAGAACTTATGTTTGTCATCAGGTTGATGCTCCTATGAAACAGCTGTCCACTTTGGAGACATTTGTTACATACCGAGTACGATGCGTATGCGCAAGGTGGCCCACACCCCCCTTTGTGAGGAGACGGTACAATCACTTCAAGGTAACCAATCCCTTTCTTTGTATTAAAACTCATATAGTAAATTAAGGAAAAAAAGGAAAGGTATATTTTAATTTTTTAAAATCCATCACCATTATATAGTCTATCAAAGTCCACTGCTGAACATAGGCCTCCCCCATAGATTGCCTCATAGTGGAGATATTTGCCGTAGTTGCAATGTTACTGTTGATTTGAAAATTTCACTTCTCAGTGGGTCATGTGCTCCTAGTAGATTATCTTCTATACATCCATCCATTACAGCCTATTAAAGTCAATTTATGTCTATAAAGTTGGAATCAAAATAATTGCATTTGCTTAAGGAAAAATGGAAATAAACATTTTTATGTCAATAAATAGCTTAACATAAAGAATTGTATGCATGATTCATCATACATATACTAAACGTTTCTGGGTATTAAAATTGATAATCACTCGCTTTAAACATTAAGGTGACATTTGTGAGACTAAATCCTGCTTGCCTGAGTGTTCTCGAATGTAAGTGATGTTGGCTTGGTTGATTTACTACTGGGGTACTGGGATTACAAGGAAGCTTGTGTCCAGCAGCGGGACAGTATAAAATAAAAGACAATGTTTTCATTTGAGAGGTTCTCACTACAAGAGAAATAAGTATGCGTTAACCTCCATTTTGGGTTCATACGTTATGTTTATAGTGGCTATGCGAGTTTATAAATATAATTGTTTCCTTGAATCTTCTACCACCTTTAATATGTGAATAATATTGTAGAAACTAAATATTTACATTACCTAATAATTAAAAAAACTCCCGTTAAAGTGTGGATAACACATAACCTAATTTGTGCTAAGGCCGCGGGTTCGAAACCCGTACGGAACAAGTATTTGTATGGCCTACAAATAATTGTTCCGGGTCTGGATGTTTGTCCTCATGCAATTTATGTTTGTAAACTGCCCCCACGATACAGGAGAAAATCCTAGTGTGGAGGTTACATTTAAAAAAGCATAGAAGAAAAAAGTATTTAATCTTCCATAACTCAGCTCCTAGAATGAACCTATGAATTGTTGTGAGCTTTAAAATGGTCCAACTTTTATCTTGTTACCAAGTGTTAAGTTAAGCCCAAGAATGTATGAAAACGTCTCCGTCTCCTTTACGTATGTAAACTGCCTCCACAATACGGGAGAAAATCCTAATGTGCGGGTAAACAAACGACTACGAAAGAGACTATTGCTCCGTGGGGTCCACGTGCGGTGAAGTTCCTAAAGGAACTCCATCCGCGGCTGGTCGTCGCTGCTGGTGATAAGAGGGCTGGTTCTTTTCTCGCTCAAAGGCTAAGTATAGCCATTTAGCGAGGAAACACAGCCGGCGTACTTGGCACGATACCATGGAGTAGGACTGTATGATAATTTAAGTTTTTAGTTTTATTTTTTTCATTATAGCTTTTTTTAATATTGTATATATTTCAATGTCATCATCATCATCATCATTACAGCCTTTCATAAGTCCACTGCTGAACATAGGCCTCCCCCAAGTAATGCCACAAAGCACGGTCCTGAGCCACCTGCATCCATCGACTTCCTGCATGTGTTACCAGGTCGTCACTCCATCTCGTGGGGGGTCGCCCTACACTTCGCCTACCGGTATGAGGCTGCCACTCAAGAACCTTTCTTCAATGTCATATAACTAAGAAAATAAGAGTATTGGTTTATATAAGACCTCTCGGTAGACATTGCACCGGCGTCTATGTGCTGGTGCTCCTCTGGTGGCAGCCCCAGCTCTTCCTCCGCTGCATTCTGCGCGACAGCAGTTGGACCGCTATCAGCCAGCTTTCGTGCACGTGCGTGCGATAGCCTTGCACGCTTTCCTTGGTACACGCAAGTCTACCTTTTAATATTTACTTAGTAATAGATTGATATATTTCTAAAAACCTTCACTGCTGGCGGTATGAGAGAGCTCAAGGTTGCTCAGTGAGCTATGGAGAGGGCTATGCTCGGGGTTTCTCCGCATGGTAGACTTAAAAATGAGGATATCCGCTGTAAAACCAGAGTAAGCGATATAGCCCAATGGATTAATAAGCTGAAGTGGCAATGGGTCGGCCATGTAGCTCGAAGAACCGACAGCCGATGGGGAAGAAAGGTACTTAACTACTCAGTTCAGTGAGGAAGAATCAAATCGAAAGAAAAAACCACGACCATTTTAAGGATGTTTTGTTTGAGGAATAAAAGTGGTCCCAAAGTTGATCCTTGTGATACACATGAAAGTACAGGGTGCCTACACATTTTTTTATTACAAACCACCTGTTTCCTGATAAAGATAATTTGAGATGTAATAATTAACGCGTTTTTTTTTATAGAATATAAGCGTGACAAGCGAGCACACAGTCCACCTGATGGTAATTGGATGCTGTGGCCCATAGACATCTACATTTATCTTCGATTAAGTTTCAAAATGCAGATGCGTTGCCGCCCCTGAGGACCAAGATCGAATGCCTCGTATCCAGTAAAAAGGGTCTCCGGTTCTCTACACTCACCATACGAAACAGCAGCATTAAGCCGCTATTTTACATTGGTATTCTATGAGAGCGATATTTTGAGAACATTACGCCAGATTACAGTCCTTGTTGAATCATGTCCTATTTACATTTCTAACAACTTACTACTAACTTCTGATATCTCTCATCACGAACAATTCTGTATTATTCAACTTGTATATTTGCAGACCGCGTTGCCAAACATCCTATCCTAACGCACAGCGAAGACTTCAAACTGTTTGTAACTACACCAGACGAGGAGTTGGATAAGGTAAGTGAACCATATATTTATAATATGTGGTATGCCATGTTGCATATACAATATTGAAAGTAGCTCGAATGGGTCAGTTCGACCGGGGAAAGAACACGCTCTCGCAGATAACAGCATAAAATTAGAAAAACTATATAGTGAACTAGCTGGTCCCAGCGGTATCATGCACTGAGCCGCGCGACATGACACCTCACTTATTCTCTTTCGATTCCCGAGTTTTGAATTACTTTAATTTTTCATTATCTCTAAACTATGCGTCCAAATACTCTAATATATAAAATTCTCATGTTGCGGTGTTTGTTACCAAACTCCTCCGAAACGGCTGAACCGATTTGTATGAAATTCTGTGTGCATATCGAGTAGGTCTGAGAATCGGCCAACAGCTATTTTTTAAACCCCTAAATGATAAGGGTGATGCATCCCTAAAAATTTTTTGCACAATTTTTTTTATTTTTATTTTATTATGATTTAGCATTAAATAATACATAAAACTCCAAATTTTAACCCTTCTACGAGCAACCACTGTTTTTTAATCGCGATTTTTAAAACTAAAAAATATTTCCTAGAAATAATGTATATGGCAAAACAACGTTTGCCGGATCAGCTGGTATGCTATAAAAAGCAAAGTTTATCTTCCTAAAATTCTCTGAATGCTGATGTGTTTCGTATGGTGAGTATAGAGAACTGTAGACCCATTTTACTGGCAGCGAGGCTCTATCTAAGTCCTCGGAGGTGACAAACGCATCTGCATTTTAATTTTTAGTCGAGGATAGTTGTCGATGTATATGGACAGCTCTCAGCATCCAGTTACCATCAGATGGACTGTGTGCTTGTTTGTCACCCTTAAAATCTATAAAAATACAGTTTAGTGCAACTAGTGACGTCACCCGTGAGGACTAAGATGGGATGCCTCTTTTCCAGTGTAATGGGTATCCGCTTCCCTACAGTCTCTATACGAAACATAGCAGTGTCAAGCTGCTATTTCACGCTGGTGTTTTGTGAGAGCGTGGTCCTTCCCCGGTCGAGCCGACTCATTCTTGCTACAACCATAATATTATAGCTGCAGCGTTGCTCTACCTCGTTTGAAACGTTATGTGTGGTACGGTGTTGTTTTATATAACGGTTTAGTTCGGAAACTTCAATAACGTGATTTAGATCGGTCCGTTTCGCTTGGAACACGAAGACTGCATAGGGATGGGCAAATGAAAAAAGTGCGATATATCGAATCTAATTTTTAAACAGTATCGAGCAGTAACGATGTATCGATCTATCGCTATGTCTTGCATGATGTACTAGGATAAGGCCCAAAATTTTATTACTGACGGTTGGAAGATAAAAAAAATACAACTACAGCACATACATGCTTTTGTAGCTAGCTGCTTTTGTAGCTAGCTGCTTTTGTTGCTTAATGTTTTGTCGAATAATACAAATTTTTAAAATATATCGAAATTGATACGAATTGGATACTCTAAAATAAATATCGATTTATCGTGATTAAAATATCGAAGATATATATTTTTATGAAAAAATGTCGATATTTTTTACCCAAGCCTACGACAGCGTCTGTGAAATTCTGTGAACACAAGTCTGAGGTTGTTCCTCGACCGAATTATATAGAATATTTTTAAACATTATTAAATTATTCCTTATATATTTTCCATAGATTTAGTAAACAATTTACAGGTTAATTTTATTGTTCCAGGTGTTCAAGAGTGAGAACAGCGCTCTAAATTTGTGGGGTCTCAGCACCGCACTCTATGGAAGCGGGGAAACTAAACCCACCAATGGGGCCCGGTATGTTGTTAATTCATCATTATATTTCTTTCTTTCTTTTAGAAATAGTGTACCTTTTTTTTAAAATAAGGGTGACAAACGAGCACATTGTCCACCTGGAGGTAAATCAATGTTGTAGCCCAAAGATATCTATATCTATCCCCGATTAAGAATCAAAATGCAGATGCGTTGTCACCCGTGAGGACTAAGATGGAATGCTTCTTTTCAAGTAAAAAGGGTCTCCGGTTGTCTACACTCACCATAAGAAACACATCAGTATTAAGCTGCTATTTCACGCTGGTATTCTGTGAGAGTGTGGTCCTTCTCGAGCCGAACCATTCGTGCTACAACTATACAATTAATATAGCTGCAGCGTGGCTCCACCTCATACCTTTTTCTAAAAGTCTACCTTCTCCTTTTGCAACTTCCTAAAAGTCCCCTGCTGGAAATGGGCCTCCGTTGTAAAAAGGAGAAATCGAAAACCGCTTTATTATCCAATCTCATCTACATATAACACCTTTGGTGCATTGCAAGATGATCGTGTAGTGACGGTGTAAGAATGTCCACTATCCCATATCGCCCCGTGCGTGT
This sequence comes from Parnassius glacialis, assembly GCA_033319125.1. Classification (NCBI taxonomy): domain Eukaryota; kingdom Metazoa; phylum Arthropoda; class Insecta; order Lepidoptera; family Papilionidae; genus Parnassius; species Parnassius glacialis. The sequence goes on along the minus strand of JAVANC010000004.1, from coordinate 71,606,621 downwards.
CGTAAGAGGCGACAGAGGAAAACAAACCAGGAGATGGGCAGCAGTCTTCCTATAAACGACTAAAAATAATAAAAAATTGTAGTTGCCAATCTGTCTGCCAATCGTGGCTACTGCAGCAAATATCCCCCTATGGCAATGGGGGAGGTTTATAATCAGCAGTGGACTTTTATAGGTTATGATGGATGAACGGATGGATTCTGAAAATCTTATTGATTTTCAAATAGTCACCTTTGAGACTTTTGCTATCCTAGCTTGGGCGGGCCTAAGCCTAAATCCGCGATCTCCTCTTTTCCTTCTTTTTCTTTTGTAGCCCCTACTGGCCTCTTCCATTGTAAAAAGAATGAATTATAATACTTGGTAGGCGGACAATGTTGTAATGAGGGCTAATAATTTTCCGCTCACCAGATGTCGCTAGTTGACACTGAGGGAAAGTTTTTTGTTACAAAATGTCATTTAATTGAGAAGTTAGTTTTTAATAAAAGATTATCAGTTTCTAGAGTATTATATTAGTACACAAAACACTGCTTCAGTGTTTTGCTCTTTACTTTTTTTGCACATTTTTAAGGTTTTTAAATTTTTATTTTAGGAATACCTGTGGTTTGGTTTATTTATTTTAATCTTATTAATATAAAATATAGCTAATAGTACAGAAAGAAACGATAAATTTTACATTTTCCGAACAAATTAACTTCTCCGCTATGAAATCTGTCAAATATTATACATCACTTTCTAGTGGCGCCGCCCTGGTGGCAGAAAAATGTATTATCCAGTCTGTTATATAATACCGTATAGTGGCGGTGTAAGAATATTCCCTATACAATATTGTCCCGTGAGTGTTGTAAGAGAGTGACAGAGGGAAACTGAAACAGGGGGTGGGCAGCAGCAGCATTTTCAAATAACTCAATATACTAAAAAAGAACTGCGGTTGCCAACCCGCTTGCCAAGTGGGGCGACTCTGGCAAATATCCCCCCTATGAGGCAATCTATGGGGGAGGTCTGTGTTCAGCAGTGGACTTTAATAGGCTGTAATGGATGGACGTATAGAAGATAATCTACCAGGAGCACATGACGCACTGAGGTGAAATTTTCAAATCGACAGTAACTTTATAACTATGGCAAATATACTCTATAAGGCAATCTATGGTGGAGGCCTATGTTCATCAGTGGACTTAGGCTGTAAAGGATGGATGTATAGAAATTATCTACCAGAAGCACATGACGCACTGAGAGGTGAAATTTTCAAATTAACAGTAACATTACAACTATGGCAAATATACTCTATGAGGCAATCTATGGGGGAGACCTATGTTCAGCAGTGGACTTTTGATAGACTATAGTGGTAATTGCAGGGTGAAAGACCCCGAGTTCACGTCTGCAGCCGACTACCTGCAGTCCTTGCAGCAGAAACTGACCACACTGTGCGCTCTGACCACCAAGCTTTACAAGATCTCGACTTCTCTTAGCACCGAGTACACGGGGTGAGTGAGTGTCATATTTAATTTTTTAGTAAGCGAATGGTCCCAGGTTCGAATCCTGGGAGCGGGTAAGAAATTCTCAGTAGCAGTTCGTAGTTTGTAAGTTAGCGTTGTGGGCCCTCGGAAAGCACGTAAAGCTGTTGGCCCTGCGCCTGATCTCTCTCCGGTCGTGTATTAACGTCCCATCGGACTATGAGAGTGAGGCAATAGAGAGTGCACCTGTGCTTGCAGACACACGTGCACTATGCACATACAGAGTTCGGTCAGCACCAATGAAACTCAATTACAATTTTAGGTGCTCAACTTGTACATGCTTTATGTGAAACCTTGCACTTGTGTTAGGGTAACGTTTTTTAAAAACCAGAAATAAAAAGCCAGGGATAAAGAAACATTAAAATTGCTAAGAAATTGATTGTTTTGCCTTGTTATAAAATATTTAAAGATATTGCTACAAAGATAATTTAAAATTAAAAATTTTGTGCAACCGACTTCAATATAAATTATTAAGAACAACTCAAAAACTATTGGTCAGACCTTGATCAAATTTGTATGGGACCATATGTGAAGCACCAGCTTTCAAATAAAGAAAGAATCATGGAAATCGGTTCACCTGTACTAGAATGATTTTGTCCGTGCAGTTTGGGTCATAAATCATCTGAGTATTTCGGTCTCTTTCCCACTCACGGGCCTTAGGGGTGAGCATAGTGATGCGCACTATTGTTGTCGATAAGCGTTATCGATAGTGTATTTAGTTTTATAATTATGTGGGTTAGTGGTAAAAATAAAAAAAGTAGATATAACAACGTATTTATTAAAATAAAAATAATAATGATTTAAAATAAATTATTAATCAGGTATCTATGTATTAAAAAAAACTATAAGTACAAATATTTGGAATGTAACAAGTTATATTAAAAATAAATATAAATATAATATTTTTATAGAAGAAAGTTATGAGGTAACACACATAAAAGTAAATACAGTCGTCTCCTTTATGAAGTCGATAGAAAAATAGACTTCAATAAGGGAGCAGGTTTGCATGGAAAACCTCTTGCGTTCTTGCAATTGTTTTAAGCGCTGAAACTTTATTTAGGCCAACAGGCTCGGTTGACACTAATACATAAGAATGACGTTACAAATTATATATGTAACTAGCTGTTCCCCGCGACTTCGCCCGCGTGTAATTTAGGGTTTTAATTATGTTGTGTAAAAGTAGCCTAAGTTACTCCTTATAACATCTGCTATCTGCCAGTGAAAGTCCCGTCGATATTGGTGCAGCCGTTTCGGAGATTAGCCGGAACAAACAGACAGACAAAAATTTTAAAATTTGTTGTTTTTGTTATAAGTATCGTATATACTTTCATATGCATTTAGTAAAAAGCTGTTAATTTGACATTGCCAACAGACACTTCAATTTTATTTACAGTGGAATCCCTTTATAACGACATCGAAAGGAAATAACAAAACGTCATACTAAGCGGACGTTACAATAAGCATTTTGTAGAAAATAAACCATCTCCAGTTTTTGATAGTATGTATTTATTTTAATAGAGAAAAATCTTTAATTAAAGTAACTTAATTTCTTAATAATAAATTCTTGTTTTTAAAAATCATTGAGATTGTCGAGTGACCGACCCCAAATTCCCCTTGCGAGAGCTGAGTTGGATTCTCCATTATCTAAACTGCTTTCTAAAAAGCTCTTAAAATATTTACTTCGCAAACATCCGCGCTATAAAATAAAATGATGTGTCTTACCTAGTATGAAGAGCACCTCCCGCCCTCCCTCAATTGCGTGCACTATCACCGTCACCACTAATCCCAGCACCGAGAGCCACTACTCTTTTTAATATATATAAACGATCTACCAAAAATAACGTCACACAAAATGGTTCTCTTTGCAGATGACAGTACAGCTATAATAAGCTGTTTACGTGAAATTATAGAGTGGCTTAATAATAATAATTTAAAATAAATTTAAATAAAACAAAAGTTAAACACTTCCATCAACGCCGTGAAAACCCAAACATTAACATTTCCTACCAAGGTTTTAATATTGAAGAAGCAAATATGGCGAAGTTCTTAGGTATAGTGATTGATAATCAACTCACTTGGAAGCCTCATGTTGGGGATCTATGCAAACGACTCGGCAAATCCGCATATGCGCTTTCTCAACTTTCAAAAAAGGTTAACAGCCAGGCTCTTTTGATAGCATACCATGGACTAGTTGCTTCCGTTTTGCGATATGACATCATTTTCTGGGGACAGTCTTCTGAAAGGGAGCTTGTATTTAGGATGCAAAAACGATGTGTAAGATGAATGTGTGGTCTCAAAATAACAGATAGCTGTTTTACTTATTTTAAATACTTAAAAATCCTAACACTGCCGTCATTGTATATACTGGAAACAGCTATTTTTGTAAAAAAGCATCCATTTCTTTTCCAAAAAATACCAACCACTACATAAATAGGTTATGTAACATAAAATGTAAAACATCATTAATGAAAAAAAGCTTCTTTGGTATCGCCCCACAAATTTATAATAAACTACCTGATTCAATAAAAAACACCTGACCTAAAATGACCTTATTTAAATTTAAAAAGGTGCTGAATGACTTATTAATAGACAAATGTTACTATAAAATTGATGAGTTCTTGAATGACAATTTTGACTAGTTACTTTTTATTGAATATTATTATTGTTTGTTATTGTAATCAATTTAATTTTATAAATGTAGAATTTTCATTAGTATTCCAATTTCAATTATTTCTATTCTATTTTATTTTATGACATGATTTTTCAAAAGAACACTCAATTATATTTGTATGTCTTTAAGACAAAACATATATTGTATTTGCACACCTCATAAGGTAATAATACAGTGTACATATTATAGAATAGAATAATTTTTTATTCAATATAGATCACATTTGAAAGTAATTTTTTACTTTACCACTGGTTCGAAAAAAAAACCTCCGTCCTGGGAAGAACCAGCAAGAAACCCAGCGGGACTTTTTTTAAAGCAAATTTTACAATAATGGTTGTACTAACTATATAAGTACAAAATTTATTTTAGAAACAGCTTGGAAGCGATCACCTCATTCCCAGGGGTTATTATCAACCATGTATTCATTTATACTATAATAACCCTTTTTATACCACAATTTAAACAACAAACCAGATTGTCCTATTATGGGACACTGGGTGAATATGCATGTGCATAAACCTAGTGCCTCAGGTAGGCCTGGTTTGTACTTAAACTAATTATTCGTGTCTGCACTTAATTATTACTAACATAGCTATAACTACCTTGTACCTACTAACAATTATGGATATTTGTCCGAAATAAAGAGATTTTATTTTATTTATTTATACAGTTTCAACTTAACAAAACATTTAAACTTGCTAATGGAGAGAGCCTGTACACTTTCCGGGACCTTGTTGTAATAGCGTATACATTGCCCCAAGAATGAATTACTGACTCTGTGGAGTCGAGAAACTGGTATCACTAGCTTGTGTTTGTTCCTAGTGTTTACAGAATGCACATCACTTTTTTTACTAAAACTACCTTTGTTTTTGTGAACATACATTAAATTTTCGTAAATATACTGAGAGGCCAAAGTTAATATATTTATTTCTTTAAATTTATCTCTAAGAGATTCTAAGAGACTCTATAATTTTCTGTAACACCTTTTATACCTGTATTATGCAATTAAATGAATTTGAATTGATTCATTTCGAGATTCCGTATGACCGCCAGTGCGTTCGGGATTCCGAGCAGAAAAAAGCCGTTCCGAATGCAAGTCTTCCATAGATTTTGTACGAGTTGCAACACACATACGTAAATTCCGTACGGAACGCGCTCAGTGTTCGTTGTACGACCGGGAACGCGCTCAGTGTTCGTTGTACGACCGAAGCGAGTAGGTGTGTTTATGTATGTTTTTACATTTAATCTTGTAGGTGTATAGCTTTTTGTAACCTTTCATCTTATTTTATTTAATAATTCGTCGAAATAATTTACAGACATAAACATTTAAAAAAATCTCTGGATAGATAGATATGTTTACATAATATTGATTATATTGCAAGCTTAGGGTGATAAGGGGATGCACCTAGTAAGAATGATACAGCAACAATGGAATCGCAATTAGAAAATCGTTGTCATTATCTGCTGGCAGAATGTCTAGATTCAATGGTTAAAGTCTTTCAACTGACCCTTGTTATTCCGAACGGGAAAAAAACGTATGTGTGTGATGTATTCATGGAATCCTGATTCGCGATTCCGAAACGGAATTTTGTATGTATGTGGCCGACTTTATTCTATATATAAGGCCCGCCGCATATGTACGGAATTTCGTTTTGGAATTCTGAACGGGTCGGCCACACACATACGGAAACTCGTTTTGTCCGCAAAATTTCGAATGGAAAACTTCCGTACGTGTGTGACGGGTCATAGATTTTATATGGACTTCTGCGTTCGGGTTTCCGAATTGGAATATCGAGACGGAATCCCGAAACGGAATTCCGTATGTATGTGGCCGATTTAAGAGAAAATAATTCATGTTAGAGTGAATCTTGAAATAGTTGTGTTGTCGTGTTTGATAACGATTGCAATATGGTGGTGCAAGGCTGCGACGCGCGTGCGACGCGTGGGCGACGCAGGCGGGGGGCGGCGCGGTGGGCGGCGCGGTGGGCGGGGCGGGGCGCGCGGCGGGCGCGCTGGCGAGCGGCGCCGCGGGCGCAGCTAGTGCTCGAGCGCGCGCCCCGCTGCGGCACCGCGCGCTGCTGCCGCTGCTGGCCGCCTACGCGGACGCGCACCGCCACAAGATCCGCCAGCGGGACGCGCTGCACGGTCGGTGACACACTGTCGCACTGACGCACTGACGCACTGTGCGATATATCTACATTCTACACGCATCGATATATATCTACTACGTACTAGATTGCGCATTCCGAACTTACACTATGCTCAACTCAACTGTACTACAATCCGTACAGTGTGTCATTTAGTGTGGTTTCAATCTACTAGTTAATCTGTGGTTTCAATATTCATACAGTGTGGAGCGGCGCTAATAATACGAGGTTTCAACTTAAAGTTTAAACCTGAACGTAAATAACAATTCAATATTCAAGTAAGTAAAATTAATTGTTGTTCAAGTGAATAAATAGGTAATAATATCGAAATTTTACAAAAAAAAATTTTGAAAAAATATATTTTTTATATACTGACCGTGCAAGCGCAACGCGCTTAGATTAACTGCGCATGCGCTACTTTCTAACTCCCGCGCATGCGCGAAGACATAGAGTAGTACACATTTTTTGTTTAAAAAGGCTTCTCTAGTACGTAGTACATATAACTCAATGTGTACACGCTTATTACTCACACTATCCAAATCTTATAATGGCACTTCACATGGCTATTTATATTTGCGTATATTTGACAAATAACTTTCATGTGTAGAGAGTATATTTGCCAAAATTATTGCCTATTTGGCAAAATAGCCAATAGCAAATACGGCTTATCGATCGTTTGTCGGTTTTTCAAGTCTCATCAAAGGAGACAAATAGGCAATCATGCGAATATACTGGCCACACATGGTCAAGCTCATAAGCGCGCAGACTATCAACCAGTACGGACGAATCTGTTTATATAATCTCTTAATAAATGATTATTTCGGTACCTACGGAAAGACAAAGAAACTGTTGTAAGACTTCTAGAACTTTACCAAATGAACCCATGCATTTAGGAGCCTGGAAACGAACTTGGTTCGATTTTTATGCACAATCAACATCCACCAGTGCCTTACTCTTGGTCGTTTTTTCATCACTTTGTATTTTTTTACGCATAACATATAATGTAACTCTTTCAAATAATAAAATCCCACTACAAGTGCCACGTCCATTTTGTAGGTACAATTACTTTCTACTAGCAAACATGTTTAATTTTTTGGCATTTGACTCAATGTGTAGACGCGGTTGTATCGCTTATTTGTCCGTACGTCGAATTGTTTGCCAAATACGACAAACATGCAATCACAACTACAAATAGCTATGTTAAGTGCCACCATTATAAAAGTAAAGTTGCAGCCTGTTTACCGCCGACTGCTAGGCACAGGCCACCTCTCATTTCTGAGAGGGTTTTAGGACAAGAAAGTGTCCGCCGCGCTGCCCCAATGCGTGTTGACGAACTTCACGTCTTCGAAGTATTCTTTTTTGTTATTTCTCAGACATGTAGATTTCCTCACGATGTTTTCCTTCACCGCCGAGCACGTGGTAAATCAGCACTTAAAATTTTGCAATTAACAATTTCATTGGTGCCGGCGGGGATCGAACCCGGGTTGCTCGCTTACTGTGAAGCTTACAGCGAGCGCTAACCATCTGAGCTACCACGGCTCTTCCAAATCTTATATTCAAGTTTAAATATATAAACAATGATATAACGTTATTGCAGTTTTTGAAAATACACGTAAATAAGGCTTCTACTTTTATATGACGGCTCCGTGGCGCAGTGGCTTAGCAATGAGTTCCAGCGCTTGGGGCCGCGGGTTCGAATCCCGCACGGAACAAGTATTTGTATGGCCTACAAATAATTGTTCCGGGTCTGGATGTTTGTCCTTGTGCAATTTGTGTTTGTAAACTGCCTCTGCGATACAGGAGAAAATCCTAGTGTGGGGGTAACGTTTTTCTTTTAAATTTATAATTTATATAATTTATTTAAAACTAACTGTTCCTCGAAACTTGCCCGCGTAAAGTTTATTACGGTTGCATTTCATGGGTTTCTCCTTTTTTTTTTTGCTCAAAACCCTAATTATCTTTTTAAAATAAAAGTAGCGTAAGTTACTCCTTATAAACTCAGCTATCTGTTAGTGAAAGTCCCGTCAAAATCGGTCCAGCCGTTTCGGAGATTAGCCGAAACAAACAGACAGACAAACATTTTGAAAATTATTTTCTGTTATAAGCACCGTTTACAATTTCATATGCATTTGGTGAAAAGCTGTTATTTTAACATTACAAACAGACACTTCAATTGTATTTATTTGTATAGATTATCCTAAAATGAACTGATGAAATGAACACTACTTATTGACAACAGTTTTCTAACGTTACAACTGTTATCAAAAATCCACTGCTAAATATAAACCCTCCTGTTTAAATTGCCTCATAGGGGGAATATTTGCTATAGTAATCACGCTTGGCAAACGGATTGGCAATCGTAATTTTAATATAAAGTATCTATGGGCGCGCTTTGGCAGAAAAATCGACTCATATGCCGTGACGGCGAACGGCATGACGCTCTCTTATGCCGTCATTTCCCCTCTACGACCGCCTTGTGTGTACTATACTATACACTTCGTTTGCTTCTGTGTGACTTGTTTATTACATGTGCCTTTCTATTCGACTATAATATAATTGTTTTTATTTATTTTATTCCATGTACTCTACCATCAACTGTGATGTTTCACATCTGACGACCATCCAGTGACAACCGTTTTTTTCTTCTATTCTTACTGGGAAGACCATATGGGACTACAATAAAAAACTACGACTAAAAATTAAAAACTGTGGTTGCCAACCCGCTTGCCATGCGTGCCAACTATGGCAAATATCCCTTATTAAGCAATCCGTGGGGGAGGCCTATGTTCCTAGTGGACTAGGCAGTAATGGATGGATGTATAGAAGATAATCTACCAGGAGCACATGACCCACTGAGAGGTGAAATTATTAAATCAACAGTAACATTACAACTATGGCAAATATGTTCCCTATGAGGCAATCTATGGGGGAGGCCTATGTTCAGCAGTGGACTTTAATAGGCTGTAATGCTAACGGTTAGACATGTGTCAATCGTAAATGATTCGTTCATTTAACCCGGTTCTCAATAAAATATTGTTGATTGAAATTACATTTTATTAAACGTTCCGAATCAACTTTGACAGGACCTACGATCAAAGAGTATAATAATGTCCTAGACGACCGACATTATCGAGTGGGTCTCACAGATCATAGAGCACTGAAACTTGTAATGATCCATTTGAGTGGTCGTTCGTAAAACGCTCGGAAAAGGATCGGGTCACTAGAAATGGATGAATGACACATGTTTAATAACGTTATTAGAAAGACATTTTAACAGTGGTAGAGCCACGCGGCAGCTTTGGCTGTCGCACGGATGGGCCGGCTCGAACCGGGGTGGTACCACGACCTCACAGAATACCAGCGTGAAGTAGAGGTTTACCTCTGCGTTTCGTTTGGTGGGTTCAGGTGGCCGGAGGCCCTTTTTACTGGAAATGAGGCATTCCATCTTAGTCCTCACGGGTGGCAACGCATCTGCATTTTGATTCGCAAACGAGGATAGATGTAGATGTCTATGGGCCGCAGCAACCACTTACCATCAGGTGGACTGTGTGCTCGTTTGTCACCCAACACCTATAAAAAAAAAGACGCTGCTGCCCATCTCTTGGTTTGTATATAGGATAATAGTTACACCACAACGTAATGTAATGTGTCTTTATCTTTTTTATATCTGTATCTAACGATTTATACGTGGTAGAGCCATGCTGCAGCTATATTGATAGTATAATTGTAGTACGAACGGGTGGGCTCGACCGAGGAAGGACCACGCTCTCACAGAATACCAGCGTCAAATAGCGGCTTAACACTGCTGTGTTTCGTATGCTGAGTGTTGAGAACCGGAGACCCTTCTCATTCCATCATAGTCCTCACGGGTGACAACGCATCTGTATTTAGATTCGCAAACGAAGATGTAGATGTAGTTTCTATGGGCCACAGTAACCACCTACCATCAGGTGGACTGTGTGCTCGTTTGTTACCTATATAGTATCCTATAAAAATAATGATATCTCGATCTGGCGTCTAATCTTATTACAGTGGTCTGTGATGTTTTAATTCAGGAAAAATATTTCCTTCTGTATTTCCGTCATTGAATGATCACATCTGCTATAATTTCAAATTTCTCTTAAACATATTTATTTTTTGTAGCCGCATACGTCGCCGGAAACAACCCCACAGGAGACTTACATAATAGGTGAGATCTTATTTCATATTACCCCAACTAATATTTTCCTTCTTAACGTGTAAAAGACCACTGGATATTGACCTTTTTGTTGCCGACGAGAGCAGATTCAAATCTGTTCATTCCTGTTTTCTCCCTAAATTGATAACCACGCTATTCAGAGCCACGCTTCAGCTATTATGGTTGCAACAAGAATGGGTCGGTTCAACCAGGGAAGGACCATGCTCACAGAATACCAGCGTAAAATGGCAGTTTAAGGTTGCTGTGTTTCGTATGGTGAGTGTAGAGAACCGGAGACCCTTGTTACTGAAAATGAGGCATTTCATCTTAGTCCTCACGGGTGACAACGCATCTGCTTTTCGATCCTTAATTAAAACTAGAAGTGTAGAAGTAGGTGCTTATGAGCCACACCATCCTTATACCAACAGGTGGACTGTATGCTCGTTTGTCACCCTGTTTCTATATATATAAAAAACCACCGTGTGTATAGTTGAGAAAGATTTTGTTAGTGACGAAATGAAATGTTGTACTACGTTATATATATTTTAATTTACAGACTGGAACAAGCCTCGGAGGCGATCCGCTCGGAACTCTCTGACTGGGTGCCGAAAACCCGAGCCGAGATCAAATCCCTCCTCCTGGAGCTCGCAGACAGACAAGTGAGCATTCACTCGCAGATGCTACTGGGTTGGCAAAACGCTCTGAAACTGTCCACGGAAGCGGACATTGGGGAGATCTTCAAGACCGTCTCTAAAACCGCAGTACAGAATCTTTCCCCTTCGAAATGTCGTGCCGACACACCGACAGACAGAGATTTCGACGATATAGAGAATTACAGCAACGATGATTCCGATCTTCTAGATCCTTCTAGAACTGTATATCCCGATATAATACAGGGTGTGTCCGTGATCCAGGATGACAATGAAGGTGTGGAAAGGGTAGTCGGCAGTGTTGAAGTGCACGTGGACTCTAGCGGGAGTGTTAATGAGACCGAAGGGCAATCGAAAATGGACTCTAATTCCAATGTGGAGAGTTTAAAATCGGGCGACGAGAAGCCAAAGGATCCGTTGCAGGATTTTTCGGACATAGACCTATCGTGATTCTATGATTCTGTTTTTCTGAATGTTTTGAAAGAGTTTGAATAGTTTAAACCCGTCCTCCGTAAGATGAGTGCGTGCTTTTAGATGTCATTGGTAATATATCCATCTCTTTCCGGCACATATTTAATACTTAATTAAAGACTTAAATAACTAAAGGTCTAAAGGAATAACTCACAACTCGGCAGACACTGTTTTGTACGTGGTAGAATCGTTCGTGTTTCCTATAACTGAATGACAAGAATGGTAGAGTTACTGGTAAGGAGACATTCCATCTTGATTCTCAGGGGTGACAGCGCATCTGCATTTTGTTTGTTTTATAGAGGATAGATATATGTCTATGAACCACAGCATCCACTTACCAGTATGTGGAATGTATACGTTTGTCACTATTTCTTATATAAAAACTAAAAACACATTTTTGTAGGTTAACACGCTGTTAACTAACTTAAGATGTTGTACAAGAGTACTTATTCAATTGGAGAATTTAGGCTTCCCCAAAACTTTCCAATTTTATTTATAACTAGCTGTTCCCCGCGACTTCGCCCGCGTGTAATTTAGGATTTTAAATTTGTTGCGCGGAGCCCTAATTATTTTTCTAAAATATAAGTAGCCTAAGTTACTCCTTATAACATGATCTAGTTGTGAAAGTCCCGTCAAAATCGGTCCAGCCGTTTCGGAGATTAGCTGGACAAACAGACAGGCAAAAATTTTAAAAACTATGTTTTTGTTATAAGTACTTTCATATTCAATTAGAAAAAAGTTGTTATTTGGATATTACAAACAGACACTTCAATTTTATTTATTTGTATAGATATGAGTGACCAACGAGTTTGTAGTCCACCTGATTGGTAAGTGACTACTATTGACAATGGACTCCTGCGACCAGCATCAAACAAAGAGGGCTTTGTACACTTGATCTCTGAGGCCTAAGATGGAAGCAGCCTCTTTACTGGTATTCTGGTCCTCCAAACCGGACACAGTAGTGGGGGCCGAAAGTGTCGGAAGTACCAGGGCAGCAGAAGTTACTAAGAGATTTGGTTCTCACCCATACGCGCCTAGAATTAAAAGGCGTACTAACTCGATGAAGCTCTTCTATTGTCTTAGCTCATAGAAATATTTATTTATTCACGAAAGACTTCTAGGAGCACGCACTCAAAATTAGTGTGTACTTTTATCTATGTGTTTATATTGAAAACGTTTAACATAATTTTCTAGGGTTTTGTAATTATATTAGTATTTACTCTATACAATATTATATTAATTCTCTCGTTGGTCCGGTGGTCATAACCGCGGTCGGTCCATAAAACAGTTATTGGATTTTTGCGTCAAAAAATTCTCAATGGTAGTCCGGAGTCAGGAAGTTGGCGTTATTTCACCCCCGCTCAAATTAAAAACACGTAAAGCCGCTGGTCCTGCGCCTGATCTCTCTCCGGTCGTGTCGGTGTACCGTCCCATCCGACTATGAGAGTGAGGCAATAGAGAGTGCGCCTGTGCTTGCGTACACACTTGTGCACTATAATCCTGTCTCCTTTGAGACTAACAGATGGCTAGTCTCCGTTGAGACTGACCGTCGCGACCGAAATTCGATCTGAAGAACATTATTAGAAACCTACGAAAATCTCTCTGCTTTTTGTTTATTAGATAAGCGAATATTTATTTTCTTATTGTATCCATTAAAATATGTCTAGCGTGACCGAAACGTCTAGGAGTCGTATTTTAAAGTAGTGAAGTATATCCATCATTTCTTACTACCCTCAAAAGTCTTCCTTAATAATCTGAATTTCGATCAGATGAAACTACCCCGTTGCTCCACTGCAATTTTGGCAGCTTTACTTTTATTTCATTTTTATTCTACTCACATTCGGTACATCAATGTATTGTATAATTTATGATATAAAACCAATCGTTTGTTATAATTAAAAACAAATACCAAAACACCTCGAAGTCCCATACTCTTTTTCTTTTCCTTTTTGTGCCGGAGCCATGTCAATCACAAAGTGGAGTATACCCAAAATTCGTTACTACCCCCAAAAGTCTTCCTTAAAAATTGTAAAACTACCCCACTAACAGGTGGTATTTACTGTGATTATAGAGGTGATCCCACCAAAACGCACGATGTTAATTGTAAATAAAACAAAAAGTTTTCAGAGAATTTATTAATATTTTTATTATGATAAAAGGATCTATGGCAATTATGTGTGAAACAAAATATCGAACAAATGCTCGCCACGGCTTCGGTGGCATACTTCTATCCGATGGTCAATATCTTCAATGACTGAGGACATAATTGAGGTTCAGTGTCGTTAATGTGCCGAATTATATCATCCTTTAGCTCTTAAATTGTTCTTGGTTTGTTGACGTACACTTTTTCTTTTAAATATCCCCAAAGAAAGAAGTCCAACGGTGTGAAATCACATGGTCGTGGCGGCCAATTAACATCGCCACGACGTGAGATACACGGCCATTGAATTCTTCGCGCAAAAGATCCATTGTTTCGTTGGCTGTGTGGCTAGTGGCCACAAGAAGTACGTTATCATCACGCGATAGCGAACACCGTTCACGGTAACCGCTTGGCCGACCTCATTTTCGAAGAAATACGGGCTGATGACGCCGCCAGCCCATAAACCGGAGCCCATAAGCCATAAACCGGTGGATGCACCGGCTTTTTAACAAACACTCGTGGATTCTCATTTGTTAACGAATCCACCGAGGATAAAGTGTGCCTCGTCGCTGAAGATGACTTTCTTTGTAAAGTCACTTCTGTCTGTTCAATCAATCATTCGGCGTATTGACGACGCTTGAAATGGTCAGTAGGCTTCAGCTCTTGAGTCAATCGAACCTGTAAGCGTGTAAATTCAAACCTTTATTCAAAATTCGCATCAGTGATGTTCGTGAGATGTTCAATTGTGTCGCACGACGACGAGTCGAACGAAATGAACTGGGCGAGCATGCACAGGTGTTTTCACATTTCCTACACACCCGGTTTGCTGAAATTTGCGTACAATTCTCACTATTGTGGACACATTTGTTCGATTATGCTGACCAAAAAAATCACAAAATGCATTTTGATTTGAACGCCCACTTTCGTAAAAGGCTTCAACAATCCTAATAGGCATGGGTAAAAAATATCGATATATCGAAATATCGATATTTTTAAAAAAATATATCGATATATATCGTCGATATTTTAAATCGCGATATATCGACATATCGATATTTATTTTAGAGTATCGAATTCGTATCAATTTCGATATATTTTAAAATGTTGTATCGTTTTTTCGTCGTCCAACCATCAGTAGAGAAAATTTTGGACCTTATCTTTACATCATTCAAATGATGACGATATATCGATATTTATCACGCGATATATATCGATACTGTTTAAAAATATAGATTCGATATATATCGATATATTTTTTACCTTTGCCCATCCCTAAATCCTAACGCGCTGCTCAATCGTGAACCTATCCATGGTTGAATTTAACAAACAGTGAAACAAAGAAATGTCAAATTAAGTTGGAAAAAAAAAACTTGACGTTGTATGACTCACAAATAACATCGTGCACTATGGTTGGACCACCCTTTATTTTTTGTTGATTTTCTAGTGTTATATGTGATTTCACTCTACAGAAGCTCAATAAATTCACATATACGCTTAGTTTGGGTTGAATTGTCTAATAAAATAATGTAAATACTTATGTGTATTTAGCATTTGAATGTACTTATATATAATAAATTATATTGTAATAAATAATTTGGATCGGCATTATATCTAGCATTATCTCCTTGGCCATTAAGTAATCATTTGTATATTTTGTATTTTTCCTGTGAATTTTTCGTTCGTAAATTATGAAGATCATACTCAATGTTATTTAAAAAGTATGAGAAGTGTAACTATGGAAGTATCAGATATAATCTGAAAAACTAAAACTGTACCAAAGTTGACACGGCGTCACTAATATAAGGTCGGTTTAGGAATTACGAAAGAAAGAGATAAGACGAAATATTTATATCATATCTTTATATGAAAGAAAGAGACAGTTGCAGTTACATTTGCTTGTCACACTGTAAAAATAATTACCGAAAAGTCAGATGGTAAATGATCATTGTCGCCCATGAAAATATGCAATACCAGGGGAATTGTGGGGGCGTTGGCGGCCATTTAGAAAGGAGTAGGCTCTATGCTAATTAGCCTTGTCTTAGTTTTCTTTCGATGATTAACCGATCTATACTTTTTAATTACATTGATCGAAGCCCAATAATTAATTATAAAATTGTAAATATCTGGGTACCTATTTATTGATTAAATTAATGGGACAATTTGTGATTACTTTTCATTAGAAACATTTCACTCATTTTCCATAAGGTAGCGGCATAATTGAAGCAATTAAACAGTCTGTGGCGGTGGAAGGGGAAAGGGAGATATTATGTATATGCTGCTTTAACTTCGGAACTTTGTTAGCGCGATTTAGGCTTCGATATGTTTCGCTTGTGGCGCGACGACAGCGCCGCCACATCACTCCCCTGCTCAGACCGGAGGTCGATAGTGCAGTCTAGATGTCGATGAATTTTGCAAGTGTCAGGGAATTGCCTTGTAAGTCTGCGGTGAGTTGAGAAGAAGGCAAGTAATCTGCGAGAGTGCCGTGAAGCAGAGGCGAGTAGTAAGTCTCAGAGCCGTGCCGAACACTTTAGCGCAGAGAGTAGCTTGAAGGAACAGGAAGCATTATTATTCCAGTGCTGCGATGAACCTTTGTAAAGCTAGATGGTTTGCAGAATGTGAAGACTGCAGACAATATCAGCTCGGGAGCGAATGAATTGGGAAAATACTTGAGGATAATGAAAGTTTTGAAGGTGTAGTTTCCGAAGGTTATTGGTTGCGTGTTCAGATCACGTCGGGGTCACCACTGTGGCGGTGGAAGGGAAAGGGGAGATCTCCCGCCGGGCAAGGTGTTCTGCCCGGGGAGCGGCCAACGCTCCGTGTTGTAGTTCGGAGCTAATCTATATATGCTGTTTTAACTTCGGAACTTTGTTAGCGCGATGTAGGCTTCGATATGTTTCGCTTGTGGCGCGACGACAGCGCCGCGACAAGTCCATACTTCTATCGATATACTGCTCCACGTCGCCGTTTTGAGTAGAACATATGAATTTAAAAGGGAAGTTGTAAAATAAAAGTGAATTTACAGCCTTTAAACGGTTCACTCCTGGGCACAAGTCTCTCATTACTGAGAGATTTTTAGGGCAAGGAAGTGTCCGATGCGCTGCCCGAATGTGTTGCGCACTTGTTACAATTGTTTCTTGTGACACAATAAGTCCTTCAACTATTTTTTTAATTTCTCAGACATTGTGTTAAAAGTGGTAGAGCTATGTTGCAGCTATATTATAGTTGTAGCACGAATGGGTCGGCTCGACCGGGGAAGGACCACGCTCTCACAGAATACCATGGAGAAATACCAGCTTAACGCTACTGTTTCGTATGGTGAGTGTAGAGAACCGGAGACCCTTTTTACTGGAAACGAGGCATTTCATCTTAGTCCTCACGGGTGACAACGCATCTGCATTTTGATTCGTAATCGAGGATAGATGTAGATGTCTATGGGCCACGGCAACCACTTACCATCAGATGTGCTGTGTTCGCTTGTCATTTTTATTCTATAAGAAAATGCTTGTTTCCTCACAAGTCGCCTTCGCCGCAAAGCACGTGGTAAATCAGCACTTAAAACTGAAATTTTAATTTCATCGGTGCCGGCGGGGATCGAACCCGGGTTGCTCGCGTACTATGATATTTACTGCTCTCCCATGGCGTAAGTTGAATAGTGGGTATACTGCATCTATCGAAAACAACAAGATCTTCCTGACAAATCGTATAGTCGCGTCTTATGTCACCAACAGGAATAATGTAAAATTAAAAATTTTGAACAGCCGACTTCAATATAGGTTATTTGAGAATAACTCAATAACCATTGGTCTGACCTTGATCAAATTCATATGGGACCACACGAGAACTATCAGCTTTCATATAAAAAAAGAATCATCGAAATCGGTTCGCCCAGTACAAAGTTATGAAGTAACACACATAAAAAAAAAAAAACGAAAAAAAAAAAAACACACACTCGAATTGAGTACCGTCTCCTTTTTGGAAGTCGGCAGAAAATGTATGTTCAATTCTCTTATACCACCATTACACTGCGAGAAAAGAAAAAAAAACAACATTGTAATACTTTTATTATCACAAAACATTTATGAACTTTGAGTTCTCAGCAATTAAATATATTTCATAAAAAGCTTAAAATTAATATCTCAGTACAACTATGCATATACGACAGAAATAAAGAATTTATGAACTATTTTTGTAAAATCTAAATAAATTGCACTACAAACTTAAAAGAAATTAGGTAGTACAAGTCGCGACACGTAAGTCTAGCGCTGAACGAAACGTGGAAGGGACGCGCACGAATTGAATTGCACAAATGCGACTAGAGAGCCAATCAGCGCAACTTATGCGCAATTACTGTCACCGCTAGACTTTCGTGCCACTACTTATAATTCAGATGTTTAAATAAAACCACCCTGAATGATACAATGGCCATCTTTTCATTTTGGTGGCATTGGCTACAAGTCTTTTAGCCAGAAACATTAATCGCTGTTATAGGCACAAAACAATTAAAAAATATAAATCTGTAACATGGCGATGTTTTTTTTTGGATTGGTTCTCAAGTGGCAGCCTCGTACCGGTAGGCGAAGTGTAAGGCGGCCTACCAACACATATAGTTAGTGACGTAAGATGGTGGGCATAAGGTAGGTAGGCATTTCTTGAGGGGGCTGTATGTAATATGTCTCAACAGTGGACCTGCTATGGGATGATGACGTGGACGCGCAGAGTAAGAAAAGGATTGAATTTAATGACAACTTCTTTCTAAAAGTCAATTTTCATGAAACGACACAATATTAAGATTTTAATTTAATAGAATGAAGTGATATACACAATAGAAATAAATATTCATTAAATGTATTTTTAGGTTTATTTTTTTGCACACTCTACACACCGTGCATAAAGTTTGGTATAACAGTGAAATAAATAATTAAAAATGTATTTTATGCAAATTTTTGCACACCTTACACAACGTGCATAAACTTTGATTTAACAGTGAAATAAATATTATTAAACGTATTTTTGTTTATTTTTTTGCACACTACACACCGTGCATAATTTGGTTTAACAGTGAAATGTCCGTTTGATTAATCCGTATAAACAATCTTTATTTTTAGTAGGCGCTTATCAATAGCGGGCCTACTCCCCACAGAATCGAGTACTGAATCAATCGAATGATGGCTAATAAACACTAGACGTCGCTAGTTGACACTGAGGTGAAGTTTTTTGTTATATATTGTCATTTAATTGAGGAGTAAATGTTTTGAGTAGAAATTGAGATGTTAGTTTCAATTAAAAGTTTATCAGTTTCTAGAGAATTATGTTAATACACAAAATAATGCCACAGTGGTTTCCTCTTTAATTTTTTGCACATTCTTAACCCTTTTTTTTTAATTTTTCTACTTTTATGAATATCTGTGGTTTGGTTTATTTATTTTTAATCTAATCAATATAAAATATACCTAATAGTACAGAAAGAAACATTAACCTTTACATTTTTCGAACAAATTAACTTCCCCGCTATGAAACTAGTCTCATTTTTAAGTAGCGCCGGCAGGAAAATCATGAATGGCCCTCATTGTTTTGAAATATCATTTTCGAAAGAAGACGTTGTATTTTTCAGTTTGAATCGATTTCGGGAGTAAGCCTGCTGTACTATAATTATCTATGTTTAGTATCTAGAATTTATATAAATAATAATTGTTGCGTAGATTAAATCTCGCTCCCTTTTAGGGTAAGTTAAAGTGTACAATAAATGTTCTACCTATAAGTATTAAATTTTTTTCCTATCTACGATAATTAATAGAATCAGGCATTACTTTGCGGAAATCCATTATTTAAAAGATGTTAATAATTAGTTACCTAAGGTCTACACAATAAAATAAAATGACTTGTCTTATCTAGTTAGAAGAGCACCTCCCGCCCTCCATCAATTGCGTGCACTATCCCCGTCACCACTAATCCCAGCACCAATACTCCCAACAGAAGTTTTTTTCTTTTTATAGGATAAAGGTGACAAACGAGCACACAGTCCACCTGATGGTAAGTCGTTGCTGCGGCCCATAGACATTCACATCAATTCTCGATTACGAACCAAAATGCAGATGCGTTGTCACCCGTGAGGACTAAGATGAAATGACTCATTTCCAGTAAAAAGGATCTCCTCTCTACACTCACCATACGAAACACAGCAGCGTTAAGCTGTTATTTTACGCTGGTATTCTGTGAGAGCGTGGTCCTTCCCCGGTCGAGCCGATCCATTCGTGCTACAACTATACTACTGATATAGCTGCAGCATAAAAGTCAGTTACCGCAGTTTATTTCACCTGAGGATGATTAGAAGAGAAACTCGTATTGTATTATCAGCAGCGGTGTGTGCCTTTCCTCCTAGTGATGACGGGGATAGTGCTCGCAATTGAGGGAGGGCGGGAAGTGCTCTTCAAACTGCGTAATATACATCACTCTATTTTATTACGCGGATATAAGCTATAAAAATCCAAATTTTTAACATCTTTGACTTTCCTACTCATAAAATACACCCATGCAATAAATATACTAAATTAACTGCGCTATCAATGTAGGATTAACTATGTTTGTTTTGTATTTTCTTCGGAAAGATTTCGTGCAATATCCGATAGCAGTCGTCCCATGGTACCACTTTGGCCTTCACTTGGGGATTTGGAGAGGCCAGGGTCTTCTTGATGAGGTCGTCTAACGGGTAGCCCCGGCGAGGGAATACTGTCGCCTGTGATCAGAAAAAGAATGGTAATTAACATATTAGAGACGTTTGATGGTAGTAGAACCACTAAGTAGCTTTTCATTTTCGCCTAGGAGTCTTTTTTCTATTTTTCTTTTAAAACCTTAACTCACCGACACTTAGACATACCGTATATCAGGATTTGTCCTGACATATGGTTTGTCTAAGTAGGCGTCTAGCTGTGGTCCATAGACATCTATATGTATCTAAGTCCATAGACATATATCTACTAGTATCTTCGATTAAGAATCAAAATTCAGATTCATTGTCATCCGTGAGGACTAAGATGGAATGCCTCGTTTATAGTAAAAAGTATCTCCGGTTTTACACTCATCATATGAAACACAGCAGCATTGAACTGCTATTTCACGCTGGTATTCTGTGAGAGCGTGATCCTACCCCGGTCAAGCTGACCTATTCGTGGTACAACCATAATATAGCTGAAGCGTGGCTCTATCACGTATACACTTTTTAACAAATACAAAAAAAACTTACATGCGGTGGTAGACTGGTGGCGGGACAGTAGTCGTTCCTACCGTCGCCGCAGTACACGATATTGGCATAGGCACGCTGCGAACACCATTGCACCAGGGCTTTGGACTTGCAAAGGTTACTTGGGCACCGGGGACAGCTGGTCTGATGCATGCACGGCTCTATGAAGAGCCGGTCGTTTTGCCAGAACGCCCTGTTCGTTATCACAGAGGTTACAGCGTCCTGGAATTTGGAGGAAGATATTACAGACAAAGCTGGGGTTGTGATTTGTGACCCTCTATATATAATTGATGTGTAGGATGTCCATGTAGGTTGTATCTACCTTTTTTTTATATGAGAGGGGGCAAACGAGCATGCGGCTCACCTGATGGTAAGTGACTACCGCCGCCCATGAACAACCGCAACACCAGGGGAATTGCAGATGCGTTGCCGGCCTTTTAAAAAGGAGTAGGCTCTTACTCCCTACCTTACGGGATGTGGTAATTAAAACTGTGTCCGGTTCCGTAGAGAGCGTTCATTGTACTGAAAAATACTTATGAACGAAATGCAATTGGAGTGAACGCGCCGCACGCACAGACGCGATATCAGCATATTTCCTAAACTATTGAAATACCACGTACTTGCTCGTACAGGAGTGTACGCAGAAATGACATGTTCTTCCCTCTCCTTACACCATCGGACAAACGATTTGCTTCGTCTTCTGTCATGCGTTGTTGCGAGTCGCAACTTGCGACCCATATTTTTATTAATTTCCGACGTTCCGGGTGCTTTCCAGCACCCATGGTCACGGGGAACTGAGGTGATCGACGTCCCGATGTCAGAGTTAACCCCGGGTTCCTTCAGCTTTTCAATTATTAATTTTGAATAATAAAAAATAAAATTACGTCAGGACGTCAATCACCTCAGTACCCCGTGACCATGGGTGAACCCGAAACGTCGGGAATTAATAAAAATATTAAAAATAAGTAAATTAAAACGCGACAAAATTTGTAAAAGTAGTTTCATTCAATGTGTAGTGTTCGCGTAAATATATGAAACCATTATATAATTTTATTTTAAATGACGCTTCATTTTAACAGACGCTAGTAATTCATTTATTTGTATTTGCTAACCAATAATATAATACGTTAATCAATAATAATATACTACACAAGGAACTTCGTTCCAGCCGAGTGTTCCACGTGACTCAAACATTTTTTTTATTGTGTGAGACATTCTTCGAGAGACTAGCATTTTTCTCATTGTCTATCCTATTGAAGGTTTTGTCTAAACTGTCAAATAGAATATAGGATATTGTTCATTCAATTATTTCCTAACATTAATTCTTAGAGTATTCAACTACACACTAGATCACAATAATATTAATGAATTTAAGACTATTCAATAACACGATTTTGTCTTGTGTAATAAGAACAAAGAGAAACGATATTTGTCTACAATTAAGAAAAATTTATTTATGTTCTAGTGGTGCAAAAGTCCTTACTATAGTATTAATACTTTAAGTTAGCAACACACCCTGCTCAGCTATATTAATCAGAATTTTCGTGATTTAATGCTTATATTAATTATTGAAATCAAAATAAATACTTAAAGATGAAAGGTAACGTCGTCTTTTTGTAAATTTGAGGTCTGTGATCTTTTTTTACAAGAAAACACACTGCAACTCGGCATTTTTCTGGAGGTCAACTGACGCTTACGACTACTTGTTAATTGATGCCGTACGCGGCGCATCTAGTTTTATATAACGGGAATGATCCGCGCTCTCGTACTTTTGACAGCGGGGAACGCTCTCCAATGTCGTCTCCTGTTAGTTTAATACTCTAAGCATTAATTGAATGCAATGAAGGCTAGATAGTAATCTTACGCTCACCAGATGTAAGTCAGGAATGAGGTGAACTTATTTGTTACGCATGTGTTTCTAATGATATTTTTAGAAAGAAAAAAAAGAAACAACGTGTTTATTCATTGCCGCAACTACTTTTACAAAAAGAAAAAAAATGTAACTCGAAAACTACAGCTAAAATCAAGAACCATGCAAGTAAAGTCAATATGTTTTTTTTAAGAATAAGGGTGCTAACGAGCACACAGTCCACCTGATGGTAAGTAGTTGCTGTAGCCCATAGACATCTACATCTGTCCTCGATTACGAATCAAAATGCAGATATGTCGCCATGCGTGAGGACTAAGATGAAATGCCTCTTTTCCAGTAAAAAGGATCTCCGGTTATCTACACTCACCATACGAAACACAGCAGCGTTGGGCTGCCATTTTACGCTGGTATTCTGTGCGAGCGTGGTCCTTCACCGGTCGAGCCGATCCATTCGTGCTACAACTATACTATTAATATAGCTGCAGCATGACTCTACCGTGGTAACTTAGATGGTTAGCGCTCGCTGTAAGTTTCACAGTACGCGAGAAACCCGGGTTCGATCCGCGCCGCCACCAATGAAATTGTTAATCGCAATTTTAAGTGTTGATTAACCACGTGCTCGGCGGTGAAGGGAAACATCGTGAGGAAACCTGCATGTCTGAGAAATAAGAAAAAAATATATATTTCGAAGACATGTGAAGTTCGCCAACACGCATTGGGGCAGCGCGGCGGACACTTCCTTGCCCTAAAACTCTCTCAGAAATGAGAGGAGTCCTGTGCCCAGGAGCGGGACGTGTATATAGGCTGTAATTTTAAGTTTTATGGCTCTACCACGTAAAAGATGCAGATGCGTTGTCACTCTCTATATCTCGTTTCCAATAAAAGGGTCTTCGATTCTTTACACTCACCGTGCGAAAGACAGCAGCATTAACCTGCTACTTAGGCTGCTATTACGTGAGAGGGTTTTGCTTCCCATCTACATTCTAGAGTTATGTCTTAATGTAAAAAATAATAGGGATAATTATGATTTAATGTCGTCTTCAAAAACAATTATTCGAACTAAATATACTCGTAAATACAATCTCAGTCTACCACGTATCAATAATGTAACTTATCATAAGACTACTTATGTCACCGCAATACCTGTATATGTTATAGTCAAAACTCATAACCAGTCAAAACCACTTTAGACAGTAAAAAAAACAGGCAAAAGTAGTTTTGAGTAAGGACGTTTGTCAATACCACTTTTAACTGTTTTTTGCAGTCAAAAGTAGTTTTAACTAAGGCCGTTGGTCAAATCCACTTTTAACTGCAAAAATACTGGGTGATAGTTAATATAACCAAATTACATCGGTCAAAAGTGGTTTTGACCAACAATGTTAGTCAATACTTCTTTGTATACTTTTTGAATTTCTGTAATTAAAAAGTTCAATTTCTTCAATATTATATTTAATATCATTATAATGTACACAGCTTTAGGGTGGGCCCAATGGCCACCCCAGCCGCTGTTACTGATATTGCGAATTTTGACCGATAGTCTGAAGTTTAAATCAAACAACGCCCCTTTTGACTAAGAACGTTGGTTAAAACCACTTTTGACTACAAAATTCAGTCAAAACTGTTTTTCACAAAACCACATTTGCCTGACTTTTGTAGTCAAAAGTGATTTTGACCGGTTATAAGTTTTGACTGTAACATATACAATCACTTACCTGTAGACATAAAAAAACTTGATAGAAAAATGTTTAAAACAGTATTAAATAATTTAAAATTTTGCACAACCGACTTCAATGTACATAATAATAACTCAAAAACTATTAATCAAACCTTGATCAAATTCATATGGGACCACATGTGAAGTACCAGCTTTCAAATAATAAAAGGATCATCGAAATCGGTTCACCCAGTAAAAAGTTATGAGGTAACACGTAAAAAAACATACAGTCGAATTGAGTACCGTGTGCTTTTTGAAGTCGGCAGAGAAATGACTTATTCAAAGGAATTTTTATAATATTAGAGAGTACTTTGATTCGAAATAATTTATCTTACCAGCGCTTTGTGCATGTTGTTACTTGTATCTGAATTGTACTTAAGTTAATTTATTATTGTATGTCGTTTTGCACATCCGACATGGATTAAGTGTTGATACGTAAACAAGGAAAACATCGTGAGGAAACCGCCAACACGCATTGCGGCAGCGCGCGGACACTTCCTTGCCCTAAAACCATCTCAGAAGTGAGAGGAGGCCTGTTCTCAGCAGTGGAACGTATATAGGCTGTAACTTTCACTCCTTTCTGGATGTTGATACCAACTAAGAAAGGATTTTGAAATTCAACCTCTGAGGGGATGAAATAGGGTGTTACAACTAGTATCTTATTAGTGAGCAATAAATAAGACGACAGTAAACGCTGACACATCGTAAGATCGTCTATTCTCTTTATCAGGACCCACCTGCAGACCGTGAGTCTTCAGCCAGTGGTTAACGAAGACACTGTTGGCATCTGTCAACACCACCACGTCCCAGTCGTTAGCAGCCAGGGTAGAGATGAGCTCCTCGACCCCGGCGGTGGGGCGCATGGACGCGATGCTGTCCAGGATATCGTCGGGATGCATTCCCGCCGAGTATGCATGTTCGAACACCTGGAAACAAGAACGGACTATAAATAATCTCGCAGTTCACGTCCTTAAGTGGTCACTGCTACCCATGGTCATCTGCAGTCCACTATTAACACAAGTGGTAAAATTAAAAATTCTGTAAAACCTA
The DNA here is from genome assembly GCA_033319125.1 of Parnassius glacialis. Lineage (NCBI taxonomy): Eukaryota > Metazoa > Arthropoda > Insecta > Lepidoptera > Papilionidae > Parnassius > Parnassius glacialis. Next base: position 71,580,986 of record JAVANC010000004.1, on the reverse strand, counting down.
CTTCAATATAAATTACTAAAAATAACTCAAAAATTACTGGTCAGATCTTGACGAAATTTATATGGGACCACATTAGAAGCACCAGCCTTCAAATAAAATAAGAATTTTCCAAATCGGTTCAGGCGTCTTCGAGTAATCGGTGAACATACATAAAAAAAGATTCCGATGAACTGAGAACCTCCCTCTTTTTGAAGTCGGTTGAGATAGATTAGAATAGAATAGAATAATTTTTATTCAATATACATTACATGTGTAATTATTATTGAAACTCATTTTTTACTTTACCACTGGTTCGAAAAAATACCCTCTGTCCTGGGAAGAACCAGCAAGAAACCCAGCGGGACATTTTTTTTTAAATAAATTTTACAATATAAATGATTACAAACTATTTACAAAATTTATTTTAGAATCTGCTTGGCAGCGACCACCTCATTCCCAGGGGTTATTATCAACCATGTATTCATTTATACTATAATAACCCTTTTTATACAGTTTCAGCTTAATAAAACATTTAAACTTGGTAATAGAGAGAACCTGTACACTTTCCGGGACCTTGTTGTAATAGCGTATACATTGCCCCAAGAATGAATTACTGACTCTGTGGAGTCGAGAAACTGGCATCACTAGCTTGTGTTTGTTCCTAGTGTTTACAGAATGTATATCACTTTTTTTACTAAAACTATCTTTGTTTTTGTGAACATACATTAAATTTTCGTAAATATACTGAGAGGCCAAAGTTAATACATTAATTTCTTTAAATTTATCTCTAAGAGACTCTCTCGGTTTTAGATTGTAAATAGCTCTAATGGCCCTCTTCTGTAAAACAAAAATAGTTTCTGAATCAGCCGCATTTCCCCATAGCAAAATCCCATAAGACATTATGCTATGGAAATAACTAAAATAAACTAATCTAGCTGTCTCGACACTAGTGAGACCTCTAATCTTTTTTACAGCATAAGCTGCAGAACTTAGTCTGCTTGCTAATTTGGATATATGGGGGCCCCACTGAAGCTTTGCGTCAAGAGTGATGCCAAGAAAAACAGTGGATACAACAGGGCTCAATTCCTCCCCATTTAAATACACATTGGTATTCAGATTTTTAACATTCGTTGTTGTAAATTTAACACAATTAGTTTTATTTCCGTTCAAATGCAGATTATTAACGTTAAACCAATGCACTAATTTTGATATAGCATTATTCACTTCGTCACATTTAAATGATTGACGTTTAAGTTTAAAAATCAAGGAAGTATCATCAGCAAATAATACTATATCATGACTATCCCCTACAAGGTGAGGTAAGTCATTAATATACATCAGAAACAGGAATGGGCCGAGAATCGAGCCCTGAGGAACACCCATTAGTACAGGTGACCCGGAAGAACTTTTACCATTGATAATAACCTTCTGCTTTCTATTACAAATGCAACGCTTCCAACACACATTACACAATTACAATACCAATTACAATTATATATGTCACAATCAAAACTCATAACCGGTCAAAACCTTACTTTTGACTGCAAAAATCAGGCAAAAGTGGTTTTGACTAAGGATAGAATAGAATAGAATAATTTTTATTCAATATAGATTATTACATAACACTTATTGAAAGTCATTTATATTTAAATTTTTAAAATTAAAAAAGTCAATTATGTTTTCATTATTATATTTTATATTATTATAATGTACGCGGCTTTAGGGTGGCCCAAGGGCCACCCCAGCCGCACCTTAACCTACTGTCACTGATGCTGCGAGTTTTCACCGATAGTCTGAACTTTAGATGAGGCAAAATTACTTTTGATCAACGTCCTTAGTCAAAACTAGTTTTGACTGCAAAAATCAGTTAAACGTTATATTGACCAGCGTCCTTAGTCAATACTACTTTTGCCTGCTTTTTGCAATCAAACGTGGTTTTGATCGGTTATGAGTTTTGACTGTAACATATAAATTGCATTTCCATATACGGCTCAGTGGCGCAGTGGTTTAGCAATGAGTTGCAGCGCTGAGGGCCAACTTCGAATCCCGCACGGAACAAGTATTTGCCTACAAATAATTGTTTCGGGGCTGGATGTTTGTCCTTGTGAAATTTAAGCTGCATCGCGGGCAAGAGAAAAACCTAGTGTGGAGGTAACGTTTCTTTTTTTTAAAAAAAGAAGATATTTTTTTTAAGTATATTCAAGTGCTTGCTTCTTTATACTCTAAGATATTCTCCATGTAGTGACGGTGTAAGAATATCCACTACCCCATATCATCCCGTGTGTGTCGTAAGAAGCGACAGAGGGAAACAAACCAGGATATCCAGTCAATCTCAACGGAGACCAGCCATCTGCACAGGACAGGATTATAGTGCACGGGTGTGTGCGCAAGCACAGGTGCACTCTCTATTGCCTCACTGTCAGTCCGATGGGAAGGTAAACTGACACGAGCGGAGAGAGATCAGGCGCAGGACCAACGGCTTTACGTGCTTTCAGAAGCACGGGCGTGAGACACCGCCACCTTCGTGACTCCGGGCAGCTACTGAGGATTTATTGACAGGAAAACTCAATAACTGATACTGTCCCGAACCGGGATTCGAACCCGGGACCTCATAATCAGCAGTCGCGTAACCACGAAACCATCGAGGCAATCATAAATTCTAAAAATTATACATATTATTTTTACGTGGTAGAGCTAACGCTGCAGCTAAATTAGTAGTATAGTTGTAGCACGAATGGGTCGGCTCGACCGGGGAAGGACCACGCTCTCACAGAATACCAGCGTAAAATAGCAGCTTAAAATTGCTGTGTTTCGTATGGTGAGTGTAGAGAACCGGACACTCTTTACTGGAAACGAGGCCTTCCATCTTAGTCCTCACGGGTGACAACGCAATCTGCATTTTGATTCGTAATTGAGGATAGATGTAGATATCTATGGGCCACAGCAACAACTTACCATCAGGTGGACTGTGTGCTCGTTTGTCACCCTTATTCTATAAAAAACTATATTAGTATATATATTTTTTAAATCTCTTTGACTATATGTCTCGAGTTGTATGACGTCTATAGAATATTTCCTTTTTTATGCACTAGAGCGCAGACATGTTGCGGCCGATCTATTTCACGCGGTGTTATCTATTAACGCGAATGAAGGTTACGTACACTTTCGGAAGCTAGCGGACACGTTGTAAGTGATAAGCGTAAGCTTAAGCGGATTCTCTTGGGATATTATGCGACTATCGATCGATTGGTGTGGTAGCTTTATCTAATCGACAGATCGATTACTGGTCGATAAAACGTTGTTCAATCGTCGATCAATAATTATTTGGTTGTGGGCTCATCATGAGTATTTTCTTTCATTTTTCTTATTTTTTGGTCGTCGTAAAAATCGTTACCCCACACTAGAATTCCCACCTGTATCGTGGAGGCAGTTTACAAAGATCCAGACCCGGAACAATTATTTGTAGGCCATACAAATACTTGTTCCGTGCGGGATTCGAACCCGCGGCCCCCAGCGCTGGAACTCGTTGCTAAGCCACTATGCTACGGAGCCGTCAAAAGTAAGTCTATCTTACAAAATGTACAAAAGATAACGTTTTATTGTTGGCCAATACAGTACACCCTTGCTCGTATTATTATTACAGAGACGCAAACGCAGAAGACTCAGGGTCCGAGACTTTTAAGCCCAGAGACAGCTTATTTCATCTAGACGACATTTTAAGTAGCGGTCGGTGTTTTGGAAAAAGGTTTATACATGCATGTTAAATATTATATAATTCTTCTGTCTGTGTATGTGAATGAACTCCTCATAAACGGCTAGACCGATTTTGATGAAATTTTGTGTGTGTGTGTGTGTAATTAAGTTGATTAAAGAATTGTTGTCGAGCACCACAAAATCAACCGTGCTGTAGTAAAACTCTACCACGACGTCTGTCTGAACACGCATCACGCATCACATTTTTCTACGTGGTAGAGCCATGCTGCAGCTATATTTGTAAGTATAGTTGTAGCACGTTGTTTAAAAAAACAGTGCCAAATTTTATACTTAAGTTAAAATATATAAGTAATGATATACCGTTATTGTACTTTTTTAACTTACACTACTTGCTTCTACTTTTTACTACTTCAAATTGAATGTGGTTTATGGGCAACAACTACGCCTACGCGCGCTTCTCTCTTTGAGATTCAATTCATAACGTTTTTGCAAACCGAGCGACCCTTGCGAATGTGTGAGTGAGTAGTAAATTAGTAGGCGTTAAATATTTATGAATAACAATCAGTTAAAATAATGAATTACTCCGCATTCTAAATTTAAACGATAAAAAGGACAGAATGTTTGAGATTTTTTAATTAAGTTTTCTTCACCATTCGTCTATATTACTTATTCTGAACCTTCTCTGTAATTTTGGCCGTATCTTCGTATATATGGCAAAATAACTCATCATAAACGTACAATGGGTGTTATACATAGTATATATATAGCAAATTTTTACAGAGTCGGGTTTTTGAAACAGTTTACGTTGCTTGTTTGTACATATGTATGTATGTATGTAAGTCTGTTTTTGGCGTTGTCTGTATGCTAAACGGCTTGATGGATTTTAACATAATATGGTCATAATAAATCTATTAGATTTGTCTTAGTTTTGAAAGTGACTTAAGGTACAAAAAAAAATCTCATTTTTTAGGTTTTTAAATTACTGTTTTAATCGATCCTTTTAAGTGATATCTGATGCAAATACTCTTGATTTAAAATAATATAATATCTATTTTTATTTATTCATTTTATGTGGCATTAGCTAGAAGGCACTTAGTCAAAAAGAATACATAAATTATACAGTGGTAGAGTCATACTGCAGCTATATTATAGTTGTAGCACGAATAGATCAGCTTAACCGGTAAAGGACCACGCTCTCACAGAATACCAGCATACTCGTGAAATAGCAGCTTAAATCTGTCGTGTTTCGTATGGTGAGTGTAGAGAACCCTTTTTACTGCAAAAGAGGCATTCTATCTTAGTCCTCACGGGTGACAACACATCTGCATTTTGATTCGCAAACGAGGTTAAATGTAGATGTCTATGGGCCACAGCGACCATTTACCATCAGGTGGACTGTGTGCTCGTTTGTCACCCCATCCTATAAAAAAAAGAACAACTGCAAAACCAGGGGCATTGCAGGTACGATGACAGGTTTTAAAAAAAGAGTAAACTCTTTTCTTGAATATAAATTATTACATTCTATTTTATAATTCGCTTCCACTTGTGAATTACGTCAAGCAAAAGAATAGTGACCGCGACCGTTGGTGCGAGTCCAAGGTCGACAGCGGATATTGATTCAACGCCAAAACGGACGCGACCATGCCGTATATTTCGCGAATCTGTCGCGGAATTTGAATAATGAATTTATGGACCGTGATCACAGAATAAATAAACCTAGCAAGCTAACAGCATAGCAAAATGGCGAAGCAATCAGCTTCGTAGCGGTTTCTAACGGAAAAAAAATTCAAAATAGGAGGTTCAGATGCCTGGGTGATCAGTAATCGATTGCTGAAAACAGAATTTGAAAATTCGAAACCGTTCTCGAGATAATCGTGGGACAGACGGACAGACATCGTGAAATCAATAAGTGACTTCGCAAGCTTCACCACTTAATAATAGACGAATATCCCCTCAACAGTATCTTTCAAAATGGCGTCATTTATTATATGTTGCAACCATGAAGCAAATACAAAGAGGAGACGTTCTAACTAAATTTCACTATGTAACAACGCGTGACAATTTGCGGGGTGAGGGGATGCAAAGCCCCGCCTACTTTACATTATCTACATCTACCGATAAATAGTAAAACTACTCGAATCTTTCCATATCGATGTTGCAATGTAGTTTAGCTAACTTGACGGTAGATGGCGGCCTGTTCACAAAATGATAATAATCTATAAAAATAATACTTTGGCGGTTAAAATTTCTTTATCTGAATGCAAAACAAATTTCAGCACCTTCGTATGATTATTTTACCAATACTGAGCTCTACGTGCCTTTATATTTTTAGTTCACATGACACAAAGTGTCGCCATCTAGTGTCGAATATATTTAATTATACTTGAAAGCCCATACAAAGAGATTTTTCTAGAACTATTTTAATAAATTAGGTGTAAAATTACTTACAAATGAAATGTGATGCCATCCATAACATCAGAGCGTCTATCTGAGTAGTTTTTACACGATAAAACACAACACTTCATCCTTTTCTTCTTAATACTACGAAAATACACCGATTTGCGATTTTTAACACATAAGCTCACAGGACGAGTGCTGACAATATACTAACTAAAGCCACGCCCACTATGATGACGTCAGGACCTACTTAGAATCACAGTGCACAGTTGCTTATGCCGTCTCCTCTTTATATTTGCTTCATGGTTGCAACCATTGCGGCTTGTATTTACCTACTGTCTGGGAGATATAATTTACTTAATTTCGTATTTTCTTTAAATATACTGATATAATGTTATTGTTAATACAGTAAAATATAATAAACATTTTTTTCTCATCTAAAGGAGACTGATACGCTTTCATACATTCTTGGGCCCAGATTGTAAATAAATGAAAGTGGTATCAATTAATAGGTTATATATTATCAAAACATCACTGAAAATTCGGCGGACTTTGGCAATCTGAGAGCAAAGTTATAAGAGATTTAGTAAAACACAGAAACACTCAAAACGCACACGTACTGAACGATACGAGACGAGTGATCATAGATTGAGTCAGGCAGGAGCTGTCACTGTCAGCACAGATTAAAAATACAGTTGACAAACACGAGTAAGAAATCGAACTGTTAACGAGAATCAATTTTAAGATTTATTTTTATTGTGTTGATATTTTATTTTTTAAGCTGTTAACACTATTTTAATTGTAATTTATATTATTACTTTGATTGAATCATTCATTTGCTGTAAGTTGTTTTGTTTAATTGTTAAAATTCTTTCACATTAATCGATTAAAGTAATCGATTTCTTACTTTATTCGTGACAAAAACTTATTTTTAAGACTTCTCGTTTTCCAGATTGTGATTTGGGCTAATTTTTTTATATTTTGAAATAGAAAAATATACTTAACGCTTTTTTTAAAACATATTTCAACTTATTACAATTGGGCCCAGAAATCCCCGTCTCCTAACGTCGTATATTATTATAACATTAGTTCTAAAAACGAACTATAATAATAATTTCTAGTAATTTAAAAAATATAAAATGGCGGGAATTGAATCGCTGCAATTTATGACAGTTACTGACAATAGATATTTGACACATAGCCCGGATGGATGCTTTGACTGTTGAAAGATTAAGAAAGACTGTTATAAATAAATATTGTTTACTAGCTACATATTTTTTCTTTTATAGAATAAGGGTTACAAACGAGTACACAGTCCACCTGGTGACAAAACGCTTTGGCCCATAGACATCTACATTTATTTTCAAATAATCAAAATGCAGCCTCGCTTCCAGTAAAAAGGGTCCCCGGTTCTCTACAGTCACCATACGAAACACATCAGCTGCATTGCTAAGCTGCCATTTCACGCTGGTGCTCTGTATATTTAGACGTGTACCGCAAAAAGAATTCAACCCAAAAATAGCCATTTTTGAGACATTGCTGTTAGTTAATAGTTCGGATTGGTATCGGTATTTAGCTAATAGCTATATTGGCCTCGTGAAAGTAGGTATAATCATACAAGTGGTAAAATTAAAAATTTTGAACAACCGACTTCAATATAAATAAAATGAGATCATCATCAGTGTGGTCGAAGTCAATTAAATACGCATTATTAAGGATAACTCAAAAACTACTGGTCAGATCTTGATGAAACTTACATGGGACCACATGAGAAGCACCAGCTTTAAAAAAAAATAATCAAATTCGGTTCACGTAGAAAAAAGGTCTAAGGTAATACACATAAATAAATGAGTCGTATTGAGTACTTCCTCCTTTATTCTGCCGACTTCCAAAAAGGAGACGGTACGCAATTCGACTGTATGTTTTTTATGTGTATAACTCATAACTTAACTCATAACTTTTTACTGGGTAAACCGATTTCGATGATTCTTTTTTGTTCGGAAACTGGTACTTCTCGTGTGGTCCCATATGAATTTGATCAAGGTCAGACTAATAGTTTTTGAGTTATTCTTAATAACTTATATTCAAGTCGACTGTACAAAATTATTAATTTTAAATTATTCAAGTCATATCTATACAAATAAATAAAATTTAAGTAATCTGTTTGTAATGTTAAAATACCAGCTTTTTACTAAATGCATATGAAAGTATACACGGTACTTATAACAAAAACACAATTTTAAAATTTTCGTCTGTCGTTCTGTCTGTTTGTTCCGGCTAATCTCCGAAACGGCTGGACCGATTTCGACGGGACTTTCACTGGCAGATAGCTGATATTATAAGGAGTAACTTAGGCTACATATCTTTTAGAAAGAGAATTAGGGTTTCGGGCAACATTATTAAAACCCTAAATTACACGCGGGCGAAGTCGCGGAGAACAGCTAGTAGTCAATAAATTGATTAAATCATTGAGGCATTCTTCTCAAAAATGTCGTGGGATTTGGTTCGAACAAGTGTAATGTTATGATGGCGACCGAAAACTCCGTGGTAACCAGATTTAGAAACAAATGTCTGGGCGTTATAATTATAAAATGTAGCCGCCATTCGGCCCATTTTTGTGCAAGTGCAGCGTGTCACAAGCTGCCCAATAGATGCGAAGAGCTAGCAAGAAACGTATTCAGATTTTTGAAAATGAGTTCAAAGTGATACGCTCAGTTACAACAGTTTCAGGTATTTTTAGATCCAAAACCTCAAAAAATACTACATCCATCGCAAACTAGATGGTTATCTCTGGTTGATGTCGTTACAAGGATAACAACACATTGGGATGCCTTAAAACTGTATTTTACCTACATGTCATTCTGAGCGTTTGGTATCAGGACAATGAGGTTATCCACGACTTTTTCTGGCACCAAGGCGGCGCCACTAGAAAGTGAAGTAGATTTCATAGCGGGGAAGCTAATTTGTTCGAAAAATGTAAAAGTTATTATTTTTTTCTGCACTATTAGATATATTTTATATTAATAAGATTAAAAATAAATGAACAAAATCACAGATATTCATAAAACTAGAAAAATTAAAAAAAGTTAAAAATGTGAAAAAAAATTAAAGAGCAAACCACTGACGCATTGTTTTGTGTACTAATATAATACCCTAGAAACTGATAAACTTATTTTAAAAAACAACTTCTCAATTAAATTACATTGTGTAACAAGAAACCTCAATGTCAACTAGCGACATCTGGTGAGCAGAAAATTATTAGCCCTTATTGACATTAGACCTGCTCAGCGATCCAAATATGAAACTATATTATGATTTTATGTCCTGGGTACTGCCTAAATTTACTCATTTCAATAAATACTTCCAATCGGCGGAAGTTGTTGAAACGGAATCTGAATCGAAAATAAAAGATCTGTATATAGATTTTCTGGTGTGCTTCATGGACAGAAATTACGTTAATAGTTCTGAATTATGTAATATTGATCCGGCAGATTCAACACACCATTTAAATAATGAACAACTATATCCTGGAATTGGTGATCCATCAAAAATCAATACTTCTGAAATAAAAGCGGGTAAAGAACAGCGCACAGAGTTCCTGCATAGGAGTAAAGATTTTGTGGTTGGGATTTTGACAATGCACTACTGGTCAAAATTACTTGTTGGGTCCAAATAATGCGATGAGCGAATAAATAAGAAAGGATAACTCTTCAATCCTACCCATGGCATTAGCATTTCCGGGGTTGTCGACGTAGATGATATAAATGTTTTGCAAATTCTGCATGATAAATGGTGCCAACTATCCCTAGCAAAAATACCAGAAGAAATAAAAACTGAAAAGAAAGTATTTTGGGCTAATCTCAGTAAATGGAGTGATCTGACACAAAACAAGACTTTCAGCGATATTGCCCAATTCGCATTGGATTGTATCGTGCTTCCTCATGCAAACGCAGATTTTGAACGAATGTTTAATAAGATCAACCTTACCAAGTCAAGGACTCGGAACAAACTAGTAACACGAACACTAGATGCAATTTTACTGTCATGCGATGCAATAGAACGTAACAAAAGTGGCAACTGCACCGATTTTGAACCGAGTGGAAAAAAATTACGAAGAGACAATGATAAAAGCAATAATGGAATGCAGTGCAGTGCATTGAATAAGTTGCATAAATCGATATAAATATACCATAATACCAAGTTAAGTGATAATTTAAAGTATAATTGATGATTAAATTGTATATTTTCTTACTTTCTTTAATTATTATTCCTTTCTAGTTTTAAAAAAATTATCGTGTTATATTTTGTTTCTAAGATGTACGATCTTTTTTTTATAAATACTATATTTTTGAACGAAACGTACAATATTTTTTTATCTGTCCGATTCCAACACTGCTATAAACAAGCTATGGAGTGTAGAGTAGAAGGAGGACCATCTCTGTATATGAAAAGTGTCCCTAAAAACGCGTCCAATAAGGGTGGCGCTGCGGTAGCATAGGATAAATTAAAAAAAAAGCGCCAAAAATAATTAGAATAAGATGGAGAAATAAACAAGGACCGACCAATCCGCTTGGTTTTGTACTACGTAAATAGTTGAGGTTTTGTATACTGGTATTTTACTAACTACTCTAGTCATGAAATTTTTTAAACATTTGAATTCAGCTGACTTCACTCCGTCGACAACAGCTATATTCATATCGTAGTTTTTCAGACGCCAGCGCTATTGTGGTAGGTTTTGGAACTTCTATTTTCAGTATATAGTAGGCCACTTTTTCAACTTTCACACCTTATAAGATGGTTCTCCTTCTACTCTACACTCCATAAAACAAGCACACGGGCAGATACGTTATGTGAGTCCTTGCTACATATTTATCTACATATTTATTTATCTATGGTTATTTCATCTTAACTCTTAGAGATGACAACGCAGCTATAGCTATTCTTGTTTAAATTTGGTTACAAATTCTCTTTGGTTTGGTTTGGTTTTTAATATTATAAGAGTTTAAACATACTTAAACAACATGCATTGATCATCAGCTGTGATGATCCTGAAAATTATTTAATTATATAGGATAGTAGGACAGAGCTATTAAATTATTGTATTGCCATCGGTCTTTGTAACAAGAGCAAATTTTCAAGTCAATCGGCCGTCTACAAGTTGGTGCAAATTACATTAAAAGATTCCGTTATATCGTCGTCCGATAGATAGATACACGCGAAGCTAATAATAGCGTGTTAAAAATATGCATGCTCTGTTCGTGTATAAATTTGTAATGCATATTTTATATATGGCTATCGTAAATAATCTTTTGTATAACAATGTAACAACTGTTGATGAACCTTATTTAAAAAAAAACGTGCGTGGGTGTCGTGGAACACTCGGTTGGAACGAAGTTCCTTTCGTGCTATATTATTTTATTATTGATAAACATATTATATTATCGATTAAGAAATACAAATAAATGAATTACTAGCGTCTATTAAAATGAAGCGTCATTTGAAATAAAATAATATTTCTTTCATGGCAAGATAAGAAAAAATGCGAGGGAGATGGATATTATTCCATCTCGCTTCCTTGTAGTCCCCAAGGCCGTTTACACTACGCCAGAAGGGGTCGTGATGGAAAAATCTTCCACCTTCTCTCGCCTTCGTTCTAAAAGGAACTTCGTTCTAATAAAAATAATATTAATGAAATCAGTGTAATTGTGTACCTACACACACGTACGAAATGTAGCTTTTAGCGACTTATCATTCCTTTTTTTATTATATTACTCATGCTGCCCCAGTAACAGAAACAGAAACTTTTTTTATTCAATATAGATTATAAATAATACTTATTGAAAATTATGTTTAATTACCACAGGTTCGGAAAAAAAACCTCTGTCCTGGGAAGAACCAACAAGAAATCTAACGGGACTTCTTAAAAAAAAGCTTACAATCATGCATGTAGCGATCAACTCATTCCCAGGGGTTATTATCATCCATAAATTCCTTAATATTATAATAAGCCTTTTTATACAAACTTACTTTAATAAAGTTTTTCAACTTTGAGTAGGTCAAGTTTTGTCTATGTTCTGGGATTTTGTTGTAAAAGCGTATACATCGCCATAAGAACGAACCCTGTTACGTCTGTTCCTAGTATTTACAAAGGTGAAACGGTGAAACGTTACATGAAAACGTGACGTTTTTTTTAATACCGTGCTGTATATAATTGGAATAGTATTGACTGTCTAGGCTTGAATAATTACATATAACTAATTATAGTTACTTGCAAGTTCAGATATTTTTGTATTACTTATAACTTGATTAAAACTGCGTAATATTAGACAAGATCGATCAAGCCAATAATTTATATTAAAAAACTGGAGATAGCCGGGCTAACTATGATATCGGGACTACAGAATGAATATTAGAACGTCAAACATCTCAGTCCCCCCCCCCCCCCCCACCCCACCCGGTCTTGACCATGGGTTGCTGTAAAGCACCCATGAACGTCGGTAATTAAAATAAATTAAATTCGATAAAATCCGTAAACATAGTTTCATTCAATGTGTAGTGTTCGCATAAAAGCAGCGTTAAGCTGCTGTTTTACGCTGGTATTCTGTGAGAGCGTGGTCCTTCCCCGGTCGAGCCGACCCATTCGTGCTACAACTATACTAATACTCGTAATATAGCTGCAGCATGGCTCTACCAAGTACAAAATCTTTCATAGCGGGGAAGTTAATTTGTTCGGAAAAAATGTAAAGTTTAATATTTATTTCTGTACTATTAGTTATATTTTATATTAATTAGATTAAAAATAAATAAAACAAACCACAGATATTCATATTATAAGTAAAAAAATTAAAAAAAAAAGTTAAATTGTGCAAAAAAATTAAATATCATACAATTGACGCATTTTTTTGTGTGTTAATACAATACTCTAGAAACTGATAAACTTTTATGCAAAACTAACTTTTCAATTAAATTACATTGTGTAACACTTTACCTCAGTGTGAACTAGCGACATCTGGTGAGAAGAAAATTATTAACCCTCATTTCCACCCCTAACTTTGGAAAACATTGAATGGAGTTTTTAATATAGGTAATATGAATCTATCCAAATCCACTTCTGAACCATATATAGACCTCTCACATAGATTCCTTCACAGAGGCGATATTTGTCATAGTTGCGACGGTGTTCGAACGCATTGTCAAGGTTGAGAAATTTTCTTAACATCTGTCTTAACAACCGCCACTTTTAGTGTTCCGTACCCAAAGGGTAACCAACGGGGCCCTAAACCTCCGCTGTCCGTCTGTCTGTCAGCGTGCTATATCTCATGACCCGTAATAGGAAGACAGATGAAATTTTCACAGAATGTGTATTTCTTTTGCCGCTGTAACAACAAATAGTAACATAAAAATAAATTAAAAATTAAAAGGTGCTCTTCTACTAACTACTAGTATTACGATGGCACGGAACCCTACATGCGCGAGTCCGACCCGCACCTGGCCGGTTATTATTGCATGTTATAGTTACTCCGTTCCTGTTAATTAAATTAATACATTCAACACAGAGGCACCGTATATACGAGTGCATACATCTTACACGTGAGGCGATCGCGCTCGTCACATGAACATAATATGCTTAGTTACTAACGTATCAAATGAAAGTAATAAATGTTAAACATAATGGAGGCTCGTGGCATGCTGTACAACCATGGACTGCTTTTTTATAGGACAAGCGTGACAAACGAGCACACAGTCCACCTGATGGTAAGTGTTTGCTGTGACCCATAGACATCTACATCTATCCTCAATAACGAATCAAAATGTCGCCATCCGTGAGGACTAAAATGGAATGCCTCATTTCCAATAAAAAGGGTCTCCGGTTCTCTACACTCACCATACGAAACACAGTATAATTAAGCTGTTATTTCACGCTGGTATTCTGTGAGAGCGTGGTCCTTCCCCGGTCGGGCCGACCCATTAGTATTACAACTATACCATTAATATAGCTGCAGCATGGCTCTACCACGTTAAACGGCTCCACTGCTTCTGGCATGCTGTACAACCATTGACTGCTTTTTTATAGGATAGGGGTTACAAATGAGCTAACAGTTCACCTGATAGTAAGTTCTATAGTATAGAAGTTAAATGTTCTTCTGGGTGATTTCGACCGAGTCGATAACAAACGTTGCCGTTTGTGGTGACGGCATAAGAGAAATCATCCATCGTAACCAGCGTAAAACCACACTGCATCTATATTAGTAGTATAGTTGTAGCACGAATGCGTCGGCTTGACCGGGGAATGACCACGCTCGCACAGAATACCAGCGTAAAATAGCAGCTTAACACTGCTGTGTTTCGTATGGTGAGTGTAGAGAACCGAAGACCCATTTTACTGGAAACGAGGCATTCCATTTTAGTCTTCAGGGCTGACAACGCATCTACATATTGATTCTTAATTGAGGATAGATGTGGAAGTCTATGGGCCACAGCATCCACTTACCATCATGCGGACTGTGTGCTCGCTTCTCACCGTTATTGTATAAAAGAAAATGTTCTATTTTAAAAACTGTAAAAATGTATTATTTTGATGCCATATCCGGCACTCGAACTTATACCATCGCAAGCTACCGTGCATATACAATTTATTTATTTATTTATTTACTCTTTATTGTACACCAGAAAACAAAACAAAAACGAATACAATTAAATCTAAATTAGAAAATGTACAACAGGCGGTCTTATCACTCTAAAAGTGATTTCTTCCAGACAACCTTAGTGTAGAGAACTGATGTAAACAATAGTTAAAAATAGAGGGGGGCGTACAAAATAAAAATAAAAAATATGAAAATACATACAAATAAAGGCAAGTGAAGATTATGTATGATATAATATAATAGATTAAATGAAAAGAGTACAAAAATGGAAAAGTGATTTATCTAATAGCGTTCTAAGTAATACGATTTAACAAGACTTTTGAAAGAATGAAGAGATTGAGCACGACGAATGTGGAGAGGTAAAGAGTTCCACAAACGTACAGCAGTTACAGTAAAGGATTTCTTAAAAAAGGAGGAAGAGTGCGAAGGAGTAGAGAGAGAAAGATTGACAGAGGATCGAAGGAACCGATTATGGGTAAGGGAAAGTTACTGGAAACGGTGTTTTAAATAATGATGATAATAAATACAATCTTAGTTTAGTACCTAGATCTAATTATGATATGGGTTATTTTTAACCAGCTAATAATCCGCAAGTTTAAACTCCGTTATCGCGAGTGTTTGCAGTTTCGATCAGCTCTGATAACAAACTACCGAGTATGTTGAATAAACGCCATTGTTAGGGGCGTCGTGTCGACCAATATTGTACTTCTTTACATATTATATAGTTTGAAGTGAACACTTCGTAAGGCACGTTGGGCACTTTTGGGATGGGGAAAAAGCACTGAACTCACGTGACCGTCACGCTCAAGCAGACATATATACAAATGTGTTATATATATGTTTGTGAAGCTAAGAAGTTTTCACTTCCGACGTGACAGTTCTTTTTTTAATATAAGTGTCATCAAACGAGCATGCGGCTCTCCTGATGGTAAGTAACTATTGCCACCCAATAACAACTGCAACACCAGGGAAATTGCAGGTGCGTTGCCTTTAAAAAAAAGAGTGAACCCTTTTCTTAAAGGTCGCTAAGTTCTATCGCTCCGTAAAAATCGCTGGTGGTAGTCGATTCCACGAAGGAAGTTGTGTGAGGAAGAAAACTTCTGGTAAATCGCACAGTGGTCGACCACTCGTTTAGATGGTATGGATGGTATCGCGAGTTTGTCGCGATGTACGATGGTGAAATTGAGCGGCTGGAATTAGTCCGAACAGTCCCTCTTTGCACATCCCGTGATAGATAAAACAGAATATGAAAAGGGATGTAACATTTTGGCAGCGCCAGTGAGTCAAGCCAATCAAAACAGGTAAGATCTTGAGCAATGCAAAGTTATAATAATGAAGAAAAACGCATGCTTAGCCTAATCTAATTATTATATCGATTGAATAAAACTACTTTTACGGATTCTATCGCGTTTAATTAACTTATGTTTTATTAATTCTCGACATTTCGGGTGCTTTACAGCACCTGTGGTCACGGGGTACTGAGGTGATTGACGTGAAACACCAACGTTCCGGGAAGTCTGCAGTTTGTGATCATATCCTAGACGGCCCCCGCCATTACATTAGATTTGCTAAACCTTAAATTCTCGCGAAAGAACATCGATTCCTGCCAAGGATGATACGTGACTTGCTCTTCGCTTTGACCATCCATGATCTATATTACTTTTAAAATAATTATATGAATCTGAGCAATTTAGATTCATATTAAAATAAACTAACAATTCATTTTTAATTAAATTAATACATGCTCTATTTTTTTCTTCTTTCCATTTTACATTCATGACGGATTTTCTTTTTCCGTAAAACTTACTTGTTTCAGACTTCAAGTCACAGTCAGTATAAAAAAACGGGACAGTTGATTTAGGGATAAAATATATTATTTTACGTACTATATAATTTTTCTATAATACGAGTATATAGTACAATTGTACGACACTACTCGTATATATTATAGTACGGGTGACAACCCTACCGTGGTGTTACCCGCGACCAAGTTGTAATGCCCAGACAGTCATGACCCACGCGCGCATACGGAGAACTCCAACTCACGTGGAGACCTGACCATATTTAAGAATTATAATAATCGCAGAATTGAACTTAGCCTAAGGCCTTTAAGCCATAGTGAATACAAAATGTCGAGATTGAGGTGCACCTCAACGTCGCCGCTAATATTTCTTTATAGGTTTTTCTTTTTTTTATAGGATAGGGTGACAAACGAGCACACAGTTCACCTGATAGTAAGTAGCTTGCTGCGGCCCATAGACATCTATATCTATCCTCTATTACAAATCAAAATGCAGATGCATTGTCACCCGTGAGGACTAAGATGGAATGCCTCATTTCCAGTAAAAAGGGTCTCCGGTTCTCTACACTCACCATACGAAACACAGCAACATTAAGCTGCTATTTGACGCTGGTATTCTGTGAGAGCGTGGTCCTCCCCGGTCGAGCCGACCCATTGTTGCTACAACTATACCACTAATATAGCTGCAGCATGTTTTAACCTTCGTATTTTAACACATTGGATGCATGGATTAACAATACCAATAAAATGGTTGTAACTAGATAAGACCAATCATTTTATTTTGTTACATACACGGATCAATTCTTAACATCTTTAGCTCATAAGATATTTAATGTGCTTTTCTTCACGTATTACAGGGGTACAAAAATATTAAACCAGACTTAGTGGGAGCATGTAGTGCGCGACCATGACAATGAGTGTGTGACCTTGACAAGTCGATTATGTAGTTCAACCTTTCAGCTTCGTGTTCGAGATGTGCTGTATAGAACGTTGAATTGAAATGTCAGAAATCATGTGTGTCATTAGACGTGAATATAAATAGAAAATCCTAAAAATAAATCTCTTCAAGGGCTAGGAGTTCAGTAATCGTAATTTTACTTTTAAAGCACTGCAATATTATGGTTAATGATCATGAGAAAACCTGCATATCTGAGACATTAATATAGTTCAAGTTGTACCGCCAATTCGCATTGGAACAGCTTGACGAACTACTTATTCCTTCATAACCCCCTTAGGGTTGACTGGTAGGGTATTAAGTCCACCCTTTGTAACCTCTAGTTGAAGGTGTGTTGCAATAAAGGATAATGCTATAATTATAAATTATATAAGAGTTTAATAAAACATAAACAACATGCATTGATCACGGGCTGTGATGATCCTGATAAATTTTTTTCTGGTGACCCCGATCAAGATACTAGGATAAAGTTATTAAACTATTGTATTATCATCTACAAATTTTCAAGTCAATAGACCGTCTACATGTTGGTGAAAATTACATTAAAAGATTCCGTTACATAGATAAATATGTAGATACACGCGAAGCTAATACAAGCGTGTTAAAAATTATATTGCGTATAATTCTAACCATTTTTAAAATCAGTGTAATTTCCATATTTCGGGTATATCTACAATGTTTTGGTAGAGTGACTTAACGAACGTATGACGTCAGCAATGACTCAAGAACTGTTTCGAATTAAGAGTATGTCTAGCCACGTAAGCACTGGCAACGTAAAACATAAAAGTGTACCTAAATTAAAATGATAGTTTTTTGGCATGACAGGTAGCAAAAATTAAGCACACCTGCAGTTTAACAATAGGCGAAAATAATTTAATGTTGCACAAATGGCTATTTCCTTTTATTTTTCTTTTCTTTTTTACATAGAGTAAAGGTGAAAAATGAGCAGCCAGTCCACCTGATGATAAGTAGATTCTGTGGCCCATATGTCCATTTCTTTAAAAGTTTGCCTATACCATGCTGGATAGATAGGTTTGTCACAGATGTTATACATAGGCTGCACTAAAAGTATCGCGAATGGAATATTTCCACTGTTCCTGTCATATTAAAATCTTTTTAATTGAAAACTCCTTGGTTTTAAAAATCGAATACCATTTATTTATTTAAAAAAAGATTCTCGGTCTTGTCACAAGGTTTTGTCAAACTTGTTTAGTCGTTAAGAAAATGGAATTGACTCGAGAAAATTCAAGATCGATGATTTATTATGACTTTTGAAGTGGTTTAACACAAAAACAGTGTGTTGGCCGGATGATTTCTGCATTTGGTGATGAAGCCCCATCCAAAACCACTGATTTGCTGGTTTGCTGAATTTCAACGTGACGTGTTAAGCTCAGTGATGATCCCCGTCAAGGTCGTCCAAAAACTGCAGTCACCCAAGAAAACGTTGATGCTGTGCGTAAGCTGATTGAGGAAGATCGACATGTGACATACCGCGAAATTCAGGCAACTTTAGACATAGGCATGAGTCAAATAGAAATAATCTTGCATGAACAATTAGGTGTAAAAAAGTTGTTTTCCCGATGGATACCGCATTCGCTCTGTGAAGAGCAAAAAGCGGCTCGCGTTACTTGGTGCGTCAGAACTCTCGAAAGATACCACGCAGGATCCTCAAATGCTGGATATACGCGTACGAACCCGAAACAAAAAACCAGTCACGAGTTTGGGTGTTCGAAAATGAGTTAAAGCCAACAAAAATTGTGCGTTCACGGAGTGTTGCAAAAAAAAATGGTGGCCACGTTTGTCTCCACAACCGGCCATGTTACAACTATTCCTCTTGAGGGACAAAGAACGGTTAATGCAGAATGGTATGCTAGCATTTATTTGCCACAGGTCGTTTTTGAACTCCGTAAAGAGAACTGCAACCGCCGCATCATCCTCCATCACGACAATGCGAGTTCTCACACCGCACACAGAACAAAAAAGTTTTTAGAGCAAGAAAACATAGAATTATTAGACCATCCGCCGTACAGCCCCGACCTAAGCCCTAATGATTTCTATACTTTCCCTAAAATAAAGAATAAATTGCGTGGACAGACATTTTCATCACCTGAAGAAGCTGTGGACGCCTACAAAACGGCCATTTTGGAGACCCCAACTTCCGAATGGAATGGTTGCTTCAATGATTGGTTCCATCGTATGGAAAAATGTGTCAAATTTCGCGGAGAATACTTCGAAAAGCAATAAATACATTTTTAAATAGTAATGTTGTGTCACTTCCTTGATTCCCGAAATTTTCAGTGCTACCTGTCTTCTCAATGTTAAGTTTAATGTTTTTGAAGGATTCGCCGCCAACCGTCCATTATCAGAGATTGGTCTCTTCAATCAATCATCAACAGGTTGTGTCAATCACAGGTAAGGTTAATACTTAATATAAAATTAGAAGCATGAAATTGTAAGTTGTGTAAAGCATTAAATTTCTGAACTAAGAATTAGTAAACAACTATATAGTTTTTTTTTTTTATAGAATAAGAGTGACAAGCGTGTACACAGCCCACCAGATTATAAGTGGATGCTATGACCCATAGACATATCTACATTTATCCTCGATTAAGAATCAAAATGCAGATACGTTGTCAACCCTGAGGACTAAGATATAGTTGGTATTCTGTGAGAGCGTGGCCCTACCCCGGTCGAGCCGACCCATTCATGCTACAACGATAATATAGCTGCAGCATGACTGCACGTGGCAATGCACGCATCCAGAGATTGTCGTTGGTAATGTCCAATTGTGTCCAATGAGGGCTCCGTGGCGCAGTGGCTTTGTTATGAGTTGCAGCGCTGAGGATCGCACGGAACAAGTATTTGTATGGCCAACAAATAATTGTTTCAGGGATGTTTGAAATTTATGTATGTAAACTGCTCCCACTATACAGGAGAAAATCCTAATGGAGGTAAAGTTTAAAAAAAAAGGAATAAAAATGTGTTCAAAATGAGCCGAAGCTTTGGCCGAAGCCGAAGGGTTTCGTCTAAGGTAGTTTTTTAGTCGAAGATGGCCGAAGCCGAATTCGAAGCTTCGGTCAGACACTTTTTATTAGGGATGTTACGGAAGTGGTTATATCGGAACCGAATTCGGAAGCGGAGTTTTTACATGGTGTTTGTCGGAACCGGAACCGAAATTGGAACCGGAATCGGAGGTGGAGGCAGAAGAGATGTGTTAACGGCAGGTCTATTGCACTGTAGTTTTCTTTTCAGTTTCAAATGTTTTTGAATTCTTCGCATTCAGTGGTATGCACAAACTTTAAATGTCTTTTTAACGAAGTAGTCGTACCTCCCTTTTGTGAATATATCTTCTCACATAGTTAACACTTTGCCTATTCTCAGAAACTTAATAAAAGAAAAGAAATAATTCCAAATGGCACTTGTTTGGATTTATTGTCCAATTCAAATAATTTATTTACACGTCAAATAAAACACTACTAAAACTATTCAAAAACTCGGATATCTGATCTCGGTATAAATGTAGCGCGAACGCACAACATGCCAATTGCGAAATACAAAATAAAACATCAAGTTAAAGTGTAATCGACAGAAGGCACGGGGGATGGAGGTTCCCGGGGCGACAAGTAGGTATAAAATTGTTTGTACACGCTGATCGCGGCCGCCGCCGCCGCTGTGCATCGACCGATATATAACTTCCGATTAAAATTTAGCGGAACCGAAATCGGAATTGAAGGTGCAAAATTAATCGGAAGTTCCGAACTTTCTGAATCGGAATCGAACCTCCGTAACATCTCTACTTTTTATTACTGGTTTCAAGCAAGCGTAGAAATTGAATGAACTGTCACGAATGGGCGAGAGTGCGATGAACGAGGCGACGCATTTTTTATCTTCTCTAGATCAACTACTAAAGATGATTAAATTAGCTTTTAATATGATACAGTCAATATAATCCTTCGTCGTTTTCGGCCGGAAATAACTTAGGTAATATAAATGTCTTTTGTGGTTCGGAGGCGTAGGAAAGCAGAAAGTCCAATTTATTGAATAATAAATTGTACTTTCTGCTTTCCTACGCCTGGAATTCAATAAATTTACGTGCGTTTTGACGTGGTAGAGCCATGCTGCAGCTATATTAGTAGTATAGTTGTAGCACGAATGGGTCGGCTCCACTGGGGAAGGACCACGCTCTCACAGAATACCAGCGTAAAATAGCAGCTTAACACTGCTGTTACGTATGGTGAGTGTAGAGAACCGGATACCCTTTTTACTGGAAAAGAGGCATTCTATCTCAGTCTTCACGGGTGACAACGCATCCTCATTTTGAGTCTTTATTGAGGATAGATGT
This sequence comes from Parnassius glacialis, assembly GCA_033319125.1. Classification (NCBI taxonomy): domain Eukaryota; kingdom Metazoa; phylum Arthropoda; class Insecta; order Lepidoptera; family Papilionidae; genus Parnassius; species Parnassius glacialis. The sequence continues at coordinate 71,559,153 of JAVANC010000004.1, read as the reverse complement.
AGATGTCTATGGCACTTACCATCAGGTGAACTGTGTGCTCGTTTATCACCCTATCCTATAAAAAAAATATTTTCTTCTTGATAGATGTTACATTCCGACTGTTTGTCATTAAGTTAAACAAAACTTTAACAGTGTTGACACTTAAGTTAAATTTGAATGTTGCAAACACAAGGTCCAGTTGCAATATTTCAGAATAGGGTTGAGATACTCTTTTGTTAGATCGCATTAATTTTCACTATCCTACTGTATGTTTGCGTAATTTTTGATGTATTACATAACAATAACACCTAACCTACTCATTAAAAAGAAGCACAAGGTTTTGTTAAAGCGAAGTTGCTAATTTCACATTTAAAACATACTTAAATATTAAATAAAATTAAAAGGTTATTATAATTTCTATGATATGTGGTCATACTTTAAACACTAGGAACAAACATAGGCTTGTAATACCAGTTACTAGACTCCACAGAATTAGTAATTCATTTATGGGGCAATATATATGCTTTTACAACAAAATCCCAGAAAATGTACAAAATTTGTCAATAAAGAAGTTTAAATGTTTTATTAAAGAAAAATTCCATAAAAGGGGTTATTATAATAAGTGAAAAAAAAACCCTGGGAATGAGGTTTAAAACTCCTTTAAAATTTGTACAAACTAAAATACAAAGTGATTGTAAAGTGTTTAAAAAAATGTCCCGCTGGGTTTCTTGCTGGTTCTTCCCAGGACAGAGGTATTTTCCGAACCAGTGGTAAATAAAAAAAGGACTAAAAATCTATAATTGAATAAAAATTATTCTATTCTGTGTTGCGCCGACTTGATTGGTTTTTTGCTGTACAGAGTAAAATTGTTATCTTACTCGCTTTTTGTTAGCTTGACCTGTATGACCTATGTTTTAAGTATGTAATAGAATTTTATGACTCAGTTTTCATTCACTTTACCAACTAGAATCGTCAGAGATCATGATCAATGCATGTGTTGATTAAGTTTTTATGCTCTATAATTATTATTGCATCGTTTTAGAAATCATGTAGCTACTCGTATAAGCTATACAGCAAAATATATCGTTATACAAATGGAGAAAAACACAAAGAGAATATCTATATTATGTAAAAATGAAATGCCCAATTGAAAAACTTTATTCTGCTTGTATAAGTTTATTTCGTCTTCCAAAGTAGATTAAAAAAATGTAATGCAATATTAATATGCATAATGCAATATTAAAATATTAATGCAAAATTTAACAAATCTCATATTTTAATGGCACTAAGTGTAGAACAGGCATACTACATAGATGGACACTTTTTCTTTTCTACCGACTTCAAAAAGGAGCCGGTACTCAATTCAACTGTATGTTTTTTTTTTAAGTTTGTTACCTTATAACTTTTTACTGGGTGAATCGATTTCGATGATTCTTTTTTATTTGAAATCTGGTGCTTCACATGCAGTCCCGTATAAATTTGATTAAGATCTGACCAATAGGTTTTGAGTTATTCTTAATAATTTATATTGAAGACGGTTGTACAAAATTTTTAATTTTTTATTATTGTGAATCATAAACTGGTCACAGAGAAATACTTAATTATTGATATATGGATTTTTTTACATTAAACAAAAGAATTTCAAAGTGAATAAACTATGAACAATACTTTAATTAATTTTATTTACGTACTGAAAATCGTAAATCATTATTTCTGTTAAATAAAATTAACGACTACCATGCTAACAAACAGATCGTGACAATAAAAAAAATTGTATAGCAGCGTATTTATTTTTTATAGGTACAATAAATAAATAATTAACTAAGCTCTTCCTCGTCTTTATCTCATCTTGTTCGCTCGTTTCGAAAACTAATTAATTAAAAAATTATTAGTTTTCATAATAACACCTACTAAAAATTTATGCAAAATCATTTTTTTCATAAAGCAGTCTATCTACAACACTTATACTACTCTATATACACTATTCTACACAATATATATTAATAAAATTGATTTTTATTTCACAATAATATGGTAACGATTCATTATGTTAAAAGAATACTTACATTACTCATGTAAGGGGTCCAGTCGTGATTGCCAGCTTCCCATTCTGGCGGAGGATTTTTTTCACGTAAGCTATTGATGATTGTCGCGTCTGAATCGTCATCAACTACCGTACGATCAAAATCAAATACTGCTAACGACGCCATGTTTTTAAAATGCGCGCGCAATCTACCGTAGTCACGGGGCCACTGAGCAGCAGCTCGGGAAAATCGCATACGATTACAATTATGTCATAAACCAAGAGATACAATTTGAGTCATAGCTAAACGTTTCAGATTTTTGTGATAATTATAAAAACCACTGCACAGAGAGCGTGCCAAAACGCAAACTCGTGCATGCAGTGGGAATGCGGATGCGGATCAAAATCAAAGAGCGCCTTGCGGATTTTGTTAGTGTTGGACTTTTTGACTGACTCCTTGACTTTGTTGTTGTTGTTTTTATTATTCGCTCGAGAGAGCAGGCAAAGGAACGAAGCCATACAGCCTTATCTTTTTTATTTTGAATATATAGAGTCTTAAAGAGTAAAGGCCGGAACCAAGTCTTATTTTTCTTCTTTCCATCTCTTCAAAATCCATAAAGGCCGAAGTCAAGTTATTTTCTTTAATTCTTCATATTTGATACCATATTTCATATTTCTTTTACAGTATTATGAATAAAATTGCAAAGTGATAAATATGTCTTAGTATTCCTAAGAACATCTTGCAGGGCACGCGGGACGCTTTCTGAGTTTTCATAAACTTGTATAAGTTTTTCAATGAGTAGCAATCTTTGTATGGCGTACGCTGGGCAGTTAAATATTATATGTTCTGCAGTCTGATCTGCTTCTGTATCGCAGAAATTGCATGTTGCAGATGCTACTATTCTCATCCAGGAAAAATGAGCGTTCAGTCGATAGTGGCCAAATCTAAGTCTGCACATTATTGTATAAAATTTTCTGCTATGATATCTCTCGTTGCGAGAAAACCAAGGAATACTTAATTCTGAATTAATTGATGCATACCAACGACCTTTTCCTGCCTTTAAAACTGCATTCCATTGCATTTTCTATTCTTCTTTTAACTGTTGCTTTAAAATTGAATATAAATCTGTATGTGGTATTGCAACACCGGTTATCCTGTCAATATCAGCTGTAACTATACTTTTAGCTAAATGGTCTGCTCTTTCATTTCCTTGAACCCCAATGTGACGGAGTCCATAAAAATTTTACTTCCAAATTATTTTCTTTCAATTTCCACCACAAACTTTTGATTTCATAAGTATACGATGAAAGACGTTTTAGCATCTAAAGTTCTTGCCTTCAGTGCCTTCAAGACACTCATGCTATCAGAGATCAGTACTATTTATTAGATACATGTGGGTGTTCTTCTATATATTTAAGAGCGATTAAGACAGCATAACATTCTGCAGTGTGTAAGCTTGCTGATGCAGGAATGGAAAGGCCACGTCCAGTTTTCAGATGAGGTATGTAAAATGCACAGGCTACTTTATTTTCAACTTTTGAACCATCTGTGTAAATTTGTCGATATTCATTTATGTAGATATAAGTTCATAAACCTCTTCTTTTCTTTTCAATTTTTCATCAATATTTATATGTATATCAGTGGCGTAGCGGGCCTTAGATAGGCCCTGTATTAAAATTTGTTGGGGGCCCCAATGAAGAATAATTTCATAAGAGGAACAAAAACGCTTGCATTGAATTAAAATAATTATATATTGGTTATAAGTTATTACTTACAATTAATACTCCTAGGAACTATGCTAGCCAAACAATTCAAGTCAAATATACACTTCGCGGCATTCATAGCTGAAGACGATTTCAGTTTTACTAAATTATTTGCCTCTATAGACAATAACGATAGCCTTTCCTGTCCCATAGAAGTCCTTGGAATTTTTTACACACGTTCGGGGCCCCTGTAGCGCGGGGGCCCCGTATCATTGATACGGCTCATACGGCGGTAGCTACGCCCATGGTGTATATCACAATTTACTTTCATAATTCCCCTTATAACAAGGCCAAGTATGTGTGCTTTTGTGAATAATATATTGTTCATCATATCGTATCACTTCATGAAAGTCATGGAGTATATATGGGGCTGAGTTAGATACAGGAGACTTACTATTATTATAAAATAATACTTTTGATGATGATGATGAGACAAAGAATTAATATTTAATAAAAACCTAAATTTCAGATATTTAAACCTAAGTGAGATAGGAGGAGTAAGACATTCAGCCTGTAAAGAAACAATAGGAGTTGTTCTCATAGAGCCGGTAATAAGTCTTAAATTCTTATTTTGTATATTATCTAATTTGTTTACTAGTTCTTTATTTGATGCAAAACAAAGGAAGCCATACTCAAAATGGCTCCTCACCAAAGACTTATATAACATTAATAATATTTCAGGATCAGCTCCCCAGTTAGTACTAGCCAAAGCTTTTAATACATTAAAGGCCTTAGAAGCTCTGTCTGTAATAGAATTCACGTATTTGGTCCAATAAATTATTTGTAAAAATTACACCTAAGAATTTTGCACAACTTTCTATTGGTAAAAATGTATTATTATAAATTATTTTAGTGTTAAATGGACGAATTTTATTAAATATTACAACTTTACTTTTCTCAGTATTAATATCTAAATTTAAATTTGAAAAGTAAATGAGCAATTTCTTTAAAGCTTCATTTAAAACTGTTACCAAGTTTTTGACATTTGTTCCTGAGGCATATATGACCAAATCATCTGCATATTGTAAATTAGTAACATTTGATCCTAAAATATTGCATAATTGAAATATGTATAAAATAAAGATAAGAGGACTTAATATTCCTCCTTGACAAACACCTTTATAACTGAGCCTAGGACCAATAATTGTATTATTATTATTAACTTTAGCAAAAACTCTTCTTTCATGTAAAAAGTTAAATATCCATTTTACAATTTTTTCAGGAATGGCAAAAGACCTCAACTCTGCGGTGAGTACATGAAGATTAACGTTATTAAATGCACCAACAATGTCAAAGAATATACTAATTAATATTTCATTATTTTCCTTAGCTTTAAAAATGTCTGAATGTAGAAATGCAATACTTTGTCTAGATGACTTACGGCGTCTGAATCCAAACTGACTTGATGGGAAAAGACAATTTTTTTCTAGATAAAATTCTAATCTAGATTTTATAAGTTGCTCAAATATTTTACCCATACAAGATGTAAGTGCTATAGGTCTGTAAGATTCTGCAATGTGAGGATTTTTTGCAGGCTTTAAAATGGGTATCAAACAATCTTCTTTCCAATCCTTAGGAATAAGTGAATGAAACCATAACATATTATATATTTTCAAAACTAGTCATCTACACGCAGTATTCATATTTTTTTAAGCTTTATATGGAACAGAATCTAAACCACAAGTAGTGTCTTTTCTAGAGTTAACAGCTGAATTGAATTCGGTCAAGGTAAAAGGTTTGGTGAGATAATCACAATGATTATCATTTGAGGATTGAGGGGTTAGAGGTGATTCATCTGTTTCTGGAGTATATTTTTTCAAAAATTCATTAGCCCAATTAGAATCTATGACTGATGTGTTATTATGAACAAAAGTTTTGTTAAACTTTTTAATGTAATTCCATACTCTAGTCGATGGAGTAGATCTATTTATAGTTTCACATAGTTTTTCCAGCTAGCCAGCCAGAAGTCTTTCAGTCTTCAAAATAATTTTTTAACAGCTTGTAGTCTTTTAAAACTAATATAATTTAGTTCTGTGGGATCATTCTTAAATACTAAATATGCATTTTTACAATTTAATACTGCCTCTTTGCATTTTAAATTCCACCAAGGTGGAGAATTTTTTTTTAATTCTTTTAATAGATTGCAAGTTTATGTTAACAATTTGATTAGAATACTGATTGGATGGTGTGGATTCATGCATGGCTTATTTAACTAGTTCTATTAGGTCTGTATAACATTGTAAAGGATTACTATAATCAAAACTATAATTTTTAATTAAATTATCTATTAAATTTGGATATTTTGACCAATCTACCAATTTTAAATTTATGTTATTTTATACAGCTGTTTCTTGAAAATTTTGACTATTGACCGTAATTTATGTCTTTACAGGAAAATGATAGCTGCCTGGAGAATCATCATCACATACTTGCCACTCACAAGACAGAGCCAGTGAAGATGAAACAAGTGTCAAGTCTAATGCATTCTGCCTCCACCTATGAGCTCCTACTGTAGTCATCTGAACATCATTCAAGTTTACAAGATTGTTGTGATCTATACTTGCAAGAACGTCCCTACCTCGTGAATCTAATTCAGTACATCCCCATAACGTGTGATGGGCGTTGAAATCACCAGCTATAAAGACTGGATGTGGCAAACTTTGGATTAAATTATCTAATTTGGATTTATTATAATTAATAGGGTATTTTACACCATGTAAAAAAAAGTCAAAGAATAAATATTTATGATAGATTTTGTAAAAAGTAAACGAGAAATATTGATTTCTATTTATAAAAATGCATTATAAATTTTATATTTCAATTTAAAGAATATTTTTTTTACCTGTGCCTCAAATCTGCAAAACAATGTCCGTCATATTAGATAGCGTTGTGACGTCACTAGGTCAAAGAACTAAGTTGCTGTGCTGTGTACTAACTAGCTAATTTCGAATTTTTTCAAGTTATTATTACGATTGTTGACTTTTATTCTGAATTTTTTTCAAAAGGCATCATGGAAGACGGATTCGTAAAAGCGAGTTTATTACTTCGCTTTTAGCACTAATGTTATAGATATTATAATATAAGCTTAGGTAAGAAAAACATTTTGTTAAATTTTTTTGTACAAACTCTCAGACGAAATAAAAAGTCACTTTTTTATTTGGTCTGAGTACAAACCATGTCTTTATTCCCATATAATAGAAGAAAACAGGAATTAAGCAAAACACTGCACTGCACTTGCAAGGGCCATCAAAATGGCCCACAAAGGGCGGGACAGACGAGCGATAAACCTAATCTATTACAAAATTTGACTTGCAATAGGTACCTATCATGTCATGATGTTTTGTTTTGTTTAATTGATAGTTAAATATAAGTCATAATTAGATCAAAGTGATCTTCACAGAAGTATAGTTTAGATTTTGTAGACAATGCATTCGGGTCTCTTCTTGCCAGTTTTAACCAAGTATTTCTCATATTTAAATCAGTTGGCACTTTAATCCATAACTTCCCCGGCGTTCTTGTGCTCGTATTTTTGCAATTAGGCATAACACAACAATGACATAAATGATAACTCATTATTAAACATTCAAAAGCATATTATTCCTTTGCAAAATTGTCAAAATTCTACGACAGTGACGTCACGAGTTGAAGTGTATGGCGGCTAGCGTTTTCACGCGAAAATTGAAAATGATAGATTAAAAGTAATTTTTATGTCACTATTCGGTTTTAAAAAAATTAAATAAAAATTATAGTGGTTCATTATCACTCTAGGATTCATTTAAAACACTTTTTAAAAATGGGTGTAATACCCTATTGATGAATTAGGGGGACAGTAAACACTAACTAAAGTTAATAATTTATCATTGTATTGTATTTGTACAGCTATATTTTGTAATGAGTCGTAAGAGAATGTATTGATAACACGAAATCGAATTTTGTTATGTAGAAGTATTGCTACTCCATTATGATCATTACCTGAATCTAATCGTATAATATTATAACCTTTTACTCTAAAATTGTGCCTAGGTTTAAACCAAGTTTCACATATGAGAGCAACATCTATGGTGTTCTCATATAAAAATTGTGTAAATTGAAAGCGATTTTAAATTAAACTCTGTGCATTCCATTGTAAAGTGTTAAACTGATCCATAAAATAATAAATGTTAAATAATGAAATATCTATTTTGGTTTCATTGTATCTATGAGAACATCTTTAATAAGCTGAGAAGATATGGTGGTTTGTTCATTTGATTTATTAAGAGTTAATACCTTAATGACTGTATTTAAAATTATATTAATAATGTCATCATTCTTTAGCAGTGATTTAAGAGCATCGTTAGGATTTTTTTTTTGTTTAATTCAGGGAATTCGTTTTTATTAAAAAGGTCTACAAACTGGGTTTTGTATAATTTAGCCTGATTTTCTTTTATCTTTGTTTCTTAATAGGACACTGTCCAGAAATGCTTAAATGGTTTCCTTTGCAATGTATGCATATCGCTTTATCTGAAGAGACTTGGCAATCTTTGTAGCTGTGATTTTCAGTACAAGTTGAGCATTTCACAGAATTTTTAAATTCCTTTCTAAGTGGCCATACCTCAGACAGTTGTAGCACTGCTTCACTGGTGGAATATACTGATTTACCACGAACCGTCAACGATGAAGATCGACGTGGTCCGGCAAAACATTAGAAGCGAACGTGATGGCCACGATGCCCGTCGGTTGCAGCAAACTGCGTCCTGCGTCATTCTTCTGTTTCCTCATTATCCTTTTAACACATATTATCTTCCTGTAAGTTGTTAACGTACCAAAAATTCTTGAATTAGAAAGATTAGTGGGAACATTAGTTATGACTCCTGTTATGTCTGTCCCTACAGCTGGGATAGATGTCTTCATTTTGTATTCATTAAGAAATGTACTATTATTTAAAAATGCATTCGCTAGAGAGGGCTTTTCAAAATGAACGCCTATTTTGTATTTATTCATAGAATGCAAATATTAAATGCCTTTATTGAACCTCTTCATATGTGTGGACAGAGACATTATGTCCCGCGTGCCCATTGGCCTTCTTTCATCATTTGATTCCACAAAGACAACAAAATCAACGAGGACAGAGTCCTCAGGTTGCCTCCTGTTGTAGTCTGATACAAAGTACGGCTTATACTTGCGCTGCTCTTTCTCAGGATCTTCCTCAGTACTGGTATCAATTTCTTCCTCCTCAGTCGGTTCTTCAAATACTTCTTCTTCTCCCGGCAACTTTTTTTCTACGTTTCCCCATGATGAGGAAACCCAGTTACAATAAGTCAAAAAAGTTTAGTGCCTTTTAACTAAACAAAACAAAATTAAAATTTTAGTTTAAAAAAGGCGCCTCTCACATTTCAAGATTCCCGCGCTTCCTCCTTGACTTTGTTGTTGTTGTTGTTGTTGTTGTTATTATTCGCTCGAGAGAGCAGGCAAAGGAACTAAGCCATACAGCCTTGTCTTTTTTATTTTGAATATATAGAATTTTAAAGTGTATAGGCCGGAACCAAGTCTTATTTTCCTTCTTTCCATCTCTTCAGAATCCATAAAGGCCGAAGTCAAGTCTTATTTCCTTTAATTCTTCATATTTTCAAAAATCCGTAAAGGCTAAAGCCAAGTCTTCTTTATATTATAATCTTTGTAAGTTTCAATCCGTGTAGATTTGTCAATCCTATATTTTCAAAAACAGGGATACCATGTTTCATATTTCTTTTACAGTATTATGAATAAAATTGCAAAGTGCTAAATATGTCTTAGTATTCCTAAGAATATCTTGCAGGGCACGCGGGACGCTTTCTGAGTTTTCATAAACTTGTATAAGTTTTTCAATGAGTAGCAATCTTTCTATGGCGTACGCTGGGCAGTTAAATATTATATGTTCTGCAGTCTGATCTGCTTCTGTATCGCAGAAATTGCATGTTGCAGATGCTACTATTCTCATCCTGGAAAGATGAGCGTTCAGTCGATAGTGGCCAAATCTAAGTCTGCACATTATTGTATAAAATTTTCTGCTATGATATCTCTTCTTGCGAGAAAACCAAGGAATACTTAATTCTGAATTAATTGATGCATACCAACGACCTTTTCCTGCCTCTAAAACAGCATTCCATTGCATTTTCCATTCTTTTTTTAACTGTTTCTTTAAAATTGAATTTAAATCTGTATGTGGTATTGCAACATCGGTTATCCTTTCAATATCAGCTGTAACTATACTTTTAGCTAAATTGTCTGCTCTTTCTAGGGATGGACAAAGGGAAAAAATATATCGATATATATCGAATCTATATTTTTAAACAGTATCGATATATATCGCGTGATAAATATCGATATATCGATATATCGTCATCATTTGAATGATGTAAAGATAAGGTCCAAAATTTTCTCTACTAACGGTTGGACAACGACAAAAACGATACAACATTTTAAAATATATCGAAATTGATACGAATTCGATACTCTAAAATAAATATCGATATGTCGATATATTGCTATTTAAAATATCGACGATATATATCGATATATTTTTAAAAAAATATCGATATTTCAATATATCGATATTTTTTACCCATGCCTAGCTCTTTCATTTCCTTGAACCCCAATATGTGACGGAGTCCATAAAAATTTTACTTCCAAATTATTTTCTTTCAATTTCCACCACAAACTTTTAATTTCATATATGATGAAAGGCGTTTTAGCATCTAAAGCTTTTGTCTTCAGTGTCTTCAAGGCACTCATGCTATCAGAGATCAGTAACCATTTATTAGATACATGTGGGTGTTCTTCTATATATTTAAGAGCAATTAAGACAGCATAACATTCTGCAGTGTATATGCTTGCTGATGCAGGAATGGAAAGGCCATGTCCAGTTTTCAGATGAGGTATGTAAAATGCACAGGCTACTTTATTTTTAACTTTTGAACCATCTGTGTAAATTTGTCGATATTCTTCATATGTAGATATAAGTTCATAAACCTCTACTTTTCTTTTCAATTTTTCATCAATATTTATGTGTATATCACTAAATTTACTTTCATAATTCCCCTTATAACAAGGCCAAGTATGTGTGCTTTTGTGAATATTATATTGTTCATCATATCGTATCACTTCATGAAAGTCATGGAGTATATATGGGGCTGAGTTAGATATAGGAGACATACTATTATAGTAAAATAATATTTTTTGAATAAGAGGATGATGAGACAAAGAATTAATATTTAATAAAAACCTAAATTTCAGATATTTAAACCTTAGTAAGATAGGAGGAGTAAGGCATTCAGTCTGTAAATAAACAATAGGAGTTGTTCTCATAGAGCCGGTAATAAGTCTTAAATTCTTATTTTGTATATTATCTAATTTGTTTACTAGTTTTTTATTTGATGCAAAACAAAGGAAGCCATACTCAAAATGGCTCCTCACCAAAGACTTATATAACATTAATAATATTTCCGGATCAGCTCCCCAGTTAGTACTAGCCAAAGCTTTTAATACATTAAAGGCCTTAGAAGCTCTGTCTGTAATAGAATTCACGTATTTGGTCCAAGATAAATTATTTGTAAAAATTACAGCTAAGAATTTTGCACAACTTTCTATTGGTAAAAATGTATTATTATAAATTATTCTAGTGTTAAATGGACGAATTTTATTAAATATTACAACTTTACTTTTCTCAGTACTAATATCTAAATTTAAGTATGAAAAGTAAATGTGCAATTTCTTTAAAGCCTCATTTAAAATGGTTACCAAGTTTTTGACATTTGCTCCTGAGGCGTATATGACCAAATCATCTGCATATTGTAAATTAGTAACATTTGATCCTAAAATATTGTTTAATTTAAATATGTATAAAATAAAGATAAGAGGACTTAATATTCCTCCTTGACAAACACCTTTATAACTGAGCCTAGGACCAATAATTGTATTATTATTATTAACTTTAGCAAAAACTCTTCTTTCATGTAAAAAGTTAAATATCCATTTTACAATTTTTTCAGGAATGGCCAAAGACCTCAACTCTGCGGCGAGTACATGAAGATTGATGTTATTAAATGCACCAACAATGTCAAAGAATATACTAATTAATATTTCATTATTTTCCATAGCTTTAAAGATGTCTAAGTGTAGAAATGCAATACTTTCTCTAGATGACTTATGGCGTCTGAATCCAAACTGATTTGATGGTAAAAGACAATTTTTTTCTAGATAAAATTCTAATCTAGATTTTATAAGTTGCTCAAATATTTTACCCATACAAGATGTAAGTGCTATAGGTCTGTAAGATTCTGCAATGTGAGGATTTTTTCCAGGCTTTAAAATGGGTATCAAACAATCTTCTTTCCAATCCTTAGGAATAAGTGAATGAAACCATAACATATTATATATTTTCAAAACTAGTTCTCTACACGCAGTATTCATATTTTTTAAAGCTTTATATGGAACAGAATCTAAACCACAAGTAGTGTCTTTTCTAGAGTTAACAGCTGAATTGAATTCGGTCAAGGTAAAAGGTTTGGTAAGATAATCACAATGATTATCATTTGAGGACTGAGGGGTTAGAGGTGATTCATCTGTTTCTGGAGGATATTTTTTCAAAAATTCATTAGCCCAATTAGAATCTATGACTGATGTGTTATTATGAACAAAAGTTTTGTTAAACTTTTTAATGTAATTCCATACTCTAGTCAATGGAGTAGATTTATTTAAAGTTTCACATAGTTTTTTCCAGCTAGCCAGCCAGAAGTCTTTCAGTCTTCAAAATAATTTTTGAACAGCTTGTAGTCTTTTAAAATTAATATAATTTCGTTCTGTGGGATCATTCTTAAATATTAAATACGCATTTTTACAATTTAATACTGCCTCTTTGCATTTTAAATTCCACCAAGGTAGAGAATTTTTTTTTAAATTCTTTTTGTAGCATATTATGTCGGTAGATAACAATAACGGTTTCTACAGCTACCCTGTAGTGGGTGAATAAATGTTCGTTCACGGTTTCAGTGTGTTTAAATAAACGCTTCCCGTATTCCTTGAATAGCAAGGACATTACAGTGGCGACGAGTTTATTTTGTGTATTAATAATCGATTAACCAACAGTAGAAGTCACGCGTTAAAATGTCTATCTATGGGAAAGTGCCAGTTTTCGATTGTAAAACAGATGAGTGGGTGGTACACGTAGCACAACTAAACAACTTCTTTATTGCAAATGGAATCGACGATATCACAGATGCTCAAAGTGTGAGAAGACGGGCAATTTTATTGAATGGCATGTCACAAGACTCATATCGTCTTACTCGTGATTTATTGTATCCAAATACGCCTGAATCAACCGATTACAAGGCGATTATTGCTGCGCTTGACGGCCACTTCGACCCAAAAAAGTGTATATACGCTGAAAGACAAAAGTTTTATTCGGCTAAAAAGGACCCTCACGAGTCAATGGTGGAGTATGCTGCTCGTCTTCGTGGACTAGCATCGGCATGTTGTTTTGGTACAGCTCTAGAGATGTGTTTGACGGATCGTTTTGTAATTGGTCTTGACCTTGCGTCTGCCCGAGAGAAATTATTTAGAGAAGATCCCAATCAGCTAAAACTAAATAAGGCACTTGAATTAGCTTGTGCAGTTGAAAGTGCGCAGCGTATTGTTTCCGCTGGCGATTCGGCAGAGTTAATTAAGTCTGAACCTGTGCTGTATACGGACTCGCGGCGAAAAGCTACTGCAAGCGGCGGTACACGAGGCGGTCGCGCCCGTGGTGGCGGCGACGACGGAGCCCCCAGGTGTAGTGTGTGTGGTGCGAGGTCACACGATAACTCCGTATGTGGCTATCGTCATCTGTCGTGCAATTTGTGTGGTGCAAAAGGACATTTAAAAAGAATGTGTTCTAAGAGATACTACGTACATAACGAGATTACAACCAAAAAGGACAAAATTGTTAAAAAGCAGCATAATCGTATGCAGAATAATTACATTTTGGAAGGTAGTGATAGGGACGAATGTAATGATTTTTCACCAATTAATAATGTGAGAGATATAAATAATGAATCACGTATTAATACTATTTTATGTAAGGAAGAAAAACCGATATCTCTTGAAGTTATAGTGCGAGGTGTTACTCTTAGTATGGAGGTTGATTCCGGTAGTGGGGTATCAGCGCTGCCCGCGCGCATATGGTATATGTATTTCTCGCGAAACTTGTCGCTCGGTGAGTCCAATAAAATTTTATATACATACAGTGGTTCTGCTTTAAGGCTATTGGGCATGTGTTACTTACCAGTCACATATAATAATGTAACGCATAATATAAAATTTTATGTTGTTGAAAACGGCCCGGTTCCCTTGCTTGGTAGGGACTTTATGACAAAATTTAATTTCGCTTTTATCTCATTAAATTATTGTTCAGTAGATAAAGAAAAATTTATTTTGTCGAAATATAAAACATTATTTTCTGGTGGGTTGGGCACGTTCAATAAGTATAAGTTAACGCTACACTTAAAAGAAGGTGTCACACCAAAATTTTTTAAAGCTAGGCCGGTGCCCTTTGCGCTCAAAGATAAGGTAAGCGCAGAGTTGGACCGATTAGTGCGCGCTGGCATACTCAAACCGGTTTCTTATTCTAATTACGCGTCACCGATTGTTGCAGTATTAAAGAAAAATAATGACGTACGTATTTGCGGCGATTATTCTATGACGATCAATAAGGCCCTAATAATTGACTCTTATCCATTGCCCAAAATAAGTGAGTTATGTGCATCGTTACACGATTGTCGTTACTTTAGTAAGCTTGATTTATCAAATAGTTATAATCAGTTCCTTCTAGATGATGAGTCACAAAAATATACATGTATCAATACGCATAAAGGTCTTTTTGTTTATACGAGATTAGTGTTCGGTTTGTCAAATGCGCCAGCTTTGTTCCAGCGTGCTATGGTGCAACTGCTGCAGGGCATAGATGGCGTGGAGTGTTTCCTCGACGACCTGTTAATCGCGGCTCCGACCGCCGAATTACATTGGGAACGTGTCGATTTGGTACTAAGTCGTCTAAGAGACGCTGGGCTAATGCTCCAGCGGTCGAAATGTTCATTCTTCCAAAATAAAATAGAATATCTGGGTTTTGTTATTGATCGTTTTGGCCTTCAAAAAAATCCGGATAAAATAAAGGCTATTACACAAGTAAAGGTGCCAGGAAACGTCCGACAATTAAAATCATTTTTGGGTTTAGTTAACTTTTACCGTAGCTTTATACCGCAAGCGGCGGTCATTCTTGAACCATTACATAAATTACTTCGAAAAAATATGAAATGGGAATGGACGGCGGAACATCAGAAATCATTCGATGCTATCAAAGACGAGTTATGTTCAAGTCGCGTACTGGCGCACTTTTGACCCGCGGCAGCAGCTGGTTCTGACAGTGGATGCGGCCCCCGGCGGGCTGGGCACGGTGCTCGCGGTGCGCTACCCCGCGGGTGCCGAGCGCCCGATCAGTTACGCTTCGCGTGCTCTCACTAAAAGTGAGCGTGGCTATAGTCAAATTATGAAAGAAGCGACTGCCATTATTTATGGAATCAAAAAATTCCATCAATATCTTTATGGCCGCCAGCAACCATTTATTTTGAGAACAGACCACAAGCCCCTCCTTTCTATTTTCTCCCCCGATAAAGGAGTTCCTCATATGTCCGAAGCGAGACTGCAACGTTATGCTTTATTTCTTGCTGCCTATAATTATAAATTGCCGTGTAGTGGCGGTCAAGAATATCCACTACCCCATATCCTCCCGTGGGTGTCGTAAAAGGCGACAAAGGGAAACAGGCAGGAGATGGGCAGCAGCATCTTCCTGGTAACGGCATAAATACAATAAAAAAACTGCGGTTGCCAACCCGCTCGCCAAGCGTGGCAACTATGGCAATATACCCCCCATGAGCAATGACAATAATAAACGGCCCCCAGTCCCCGGCGGCCCCGCTATTCCTGGCTACGGTGGCGACCATGGTAACGGCGGGGCAGGGGGTGCTAAGAATCTCCGGTGGAGGTTCGGTTGCCACCTTAGACGACTCGACCTGGCAACGTACAACGCACGCACCCTGAGGACTGACGAGAAGATCGTGGAGCTGGAAGAAGAGATAGACAAGTTGCGCTGGCATATTATAGGATTATCCGAAGTCCGAAGAGAGGGGGAGGACACGGTAATCCTCGAATCCGGCAACTTGTTCTATCACCGGGAGGGCGACCATCTGTCCCAAGGAGGTGTCGGATTTATCGTCCACAAGTCTCTCGTTAACAACGTTGTAAAGATCGGGAGTGTGTCGACGAGGGTTGCGTACCTTATACTCAGAATCACCAAACGGTATTCGCTGAAGGTCATACAGGTTTACGCACCAACCTCGGCACACCCCGATGAGGAGGTGAAGGAAATGTATGAGGATATTTCTAGAGCCATGCATTCCTCCAAAACCCCATATACGGTGTTAATGGGAGACTTCAATGCAAAACTAGGCACAAGAGAGAACGGTGAGCTGAAAGTAGGGAAATTTGGAATAGGGCAACGGAACCCAAGGGGCCAGCAGCTGGCCGACTTCATGGAGAAAGAGGGACTCTTTATGATGAACTCTTTCTTCAAGAAGCGGCCCCACAGGAAGTGGACCTGGTCGAGCCCCGACGGTTCGACAAAAAATGAGATTGACTTCATTATGACGACCAGACGACAACTGTTCAGTGATGTCTCAGTGATCGCGAGGGTGAAAACCGGCAGCGATCACCGAATGGTTAGAGGCACACTGAACCTAAATGTTAAGTTGGAGAGGTCTCGTCTGATGAAGTCAACGCTCCGTCCCCCTCGTGCTCTAATCCAAAGTCCCGAAACCTTTCAGCTCGAGTTACAAAACCGTTTTCAGTGCCTAGAAGACTGCAATGAAGTGGACGATATGAATGACAAGCTCGTGGAAACTGTCCATGCGGTCGGAGCTAAGTTCTGCAAGACCCACCGCAGAAGAACACAGAAACTCTCCGATCACACTCTTAATCTCATGGCTGTTAGACGGGAGATGAGGCTACATTCTTCAACAGATTTGACAGCATACAGGCAACTGAACAGACAGATCTCCAAATTCATGCGGCGAGACTTACGCAACTTCAATACAGCTCGTATTGAAGAAGCGATCGAGCGGAACCAAGGCTCCAAAGTCTTTGCCAGAGATCTGTCTGCCAGAAAGAGCCAACTGTCAAAGCTGAAGACCGAATGTGGCAGCATCGTTTCCGGGGCACCTGAGATTTTGAGTGAGATTGAGAGGTTCTATGGGCAGCTGTACACGTCATCGTTGGAGCCACACGCAAGTGTGAGTAACGATCCAAGAGCGAGTCTTATTCGACACTATTCCGAAGATATCCCGGACGTCAGTCTGAGCGAGATTAGAATGGCTCTCCAGCACCTTAAAAACGGCAAGGCCCCAGGCGAGGATGGAATTACAGCGGAGCTTCTGAAAGCGGGTGGAAGACCGGTACTTGAAGTCCTTCAGAAGCTCTTTAATTCCGTCCTCCATGGTGGCATTACACCGGAGGCGTGGAGCAGAAGTGCGGTGGTCTTGTTCTTCAAGAAAGGTGACAACGCTCTCTTGAAGAACTACAGACCGATTTCCCTTCTGAGCCGCGTCTACGTGCTGTTTTCGAGAGTCATTACGAATCGTCTCGCGCGCAGACTTGACGACTTCCAGCCTCCCGAACAAGCCGGTTTCCGAAAGGGCTTTAGCACCATAGACCACATACATACCCTACGGCAAATTGTACAGAAGTCCGAGGAGTACAATTTGCCACTATGTCTGGCGTATGTGGACTATGAGAAAGCCTTTGATTCCGTCGAAATTTGGGCGGTGCTGCAGTCCCTTCAGCGGTGCCAAGTTGACTGTCGGTATATCGAAGTGCTGAAGTGTTTGTACAGTAGAGCTACGATGGCTATCCGAGTACAGAACCAGAGTACGAAACCTATCCAACTGCAGAGAGGTGTAAGACAGGGTGACGTTATATCCCCGAAACTCTTCACCGCTGCATTGGAAGACGTTTTCAAGCTTCTGGACTGGAAAGGATACGGAATTAACATCAATGGCGAGTACATCACTCACCTTCGATTTGCCGACGATATAGTCCTCATGGCAGAATCGCTGGAGGAGCTAAGCACTATGCTCAATGACCTCAATAGTGTCTCCCAACGGATAGGTCTTAAGATGAACATGGACAAAACAAAGATTATGTTTAATGTCCATGTCACACCTATGCCGGTAGTTGTTGGGAGCACTAAGCTCGAAGTTGTTGACGAGTATGTTTACCTGGGACAAATAGTCCGACTAGGTAAGTCCAACTTCGACCGAGAGGTCAATCGACGGATTCAACTCGGCTGGGCAGCGTTCGGGAAGCTACGACACATCTTCTCGTCAGAAATACCTCAAAACCTTAAAACAAAATTGTACAACCAGTGCGTGTTGCCAGTGATGACTTACGGAACTGAGACGTGGTCCTTCACTGCTGGCCGTATGAGGAAGCTCAAGGTCGCTCAGCGAGCTATGGAGAGGGCTATGCTCGGAGTTTCTCTGCGTGATAAACTTAGGAATAAGGATATCCGCAGTAGAACCAGAGTAACCGACATAGCCCAACGGATTAGTAAGCTGAAGTGGCAGTGGGCCGGCCATATAGCTCGAAGAACCGACAACCGATGGGGAAGAAAGGTTCTCGAGTGGCAGCCTCGTACCGGTAGGCGAAGTGTAGGGCGTCCCCCCACAAGATGGAGTGACGACCTGGTAATACATGCAGGAAGTCGATGGATGCAGGTGGCTCAGGACCGTGCTTTGTGGCATTCCTTGGGGGAGGCCTATGTTCAGCAGTGGACTTGTGAAGGGCTGTAATGATGATAATTATAAAATTGAGTTCATTAATAGTGAATCTAATGTAGCTGATTATTTGAGTCGGTTTCCCATTGATTGTGATTCGTCGCAGGATACGGCGCACGTAGATGACGTCACCAGTTATGTTAACGCGCTAGCGGCTGCTGGCGCGCCACTGCCCGCTTCATTAGACGAGCTGCGGGCCGCCTTTCATAAAGATAAAGTTCTGTCACTTGTCATGCAATATGTGACCAAATCGTGGCCACGGAAAGTGTCATCAGAACTTTTTCCATATAATAGATGTCAGCATGAATTATATGTTGATAGCGGAGTTCTCATGAGAGGTCACAGAATTGTAGTGCCTACTGTTTATAGGGCTGCTGTGCTACAAGAACTGCATGCTGCGCACTTAGGAGTAATTAAAATGAAAATGATTGCTATAAACGCTGTTGGTACCCGGGTATCGACAGTGACATAGAAAACATGGCTTCTAACTGTGGTCGTTGCATATCCTTGCGACCGTCTCCTGCGAAAGCGCGCTTGGAGTCGTGGGGGTGGCCTGAGTCTGTTTTCGAAAGAATCCATTTAGATTACCTCGGCCCAATTCATGGAAATATTTTTCTTGTACTAGTCGACGCGCATAGTAAATGGATTGAATGCGAATTAATGTCAAATTTTTTATCAAAAGAACTTATCAATAAATTAAAAAAATTTTTTTCACGTTTCGGCATTCCCAATAAAATAGTCACAGACAATGCCAAAACCTTTGTTTCGTCTGAATTTTCTAAGTACTGTACTGATAATGGCATAACTCACATTTTATCTCCTGCGTACTCGCCACAGAGTAATGGACTCGCCGAGAACGCAGTAAAGACGTGTAAGCGGTTTATTGTCAATGCTATCAAGGATTGTGGTTTTAAAGATTTCGCTAATCTCTTAGATAACTATTTGTTTCACTACCGGAATACACCGCATTGTACGACGGGAGTATCACCTGCATCGCTTATGTTCGGTCGGAATTTACGTTGTAAACTTGATTTAATCGCTGTTAAGCGTTCAAATTTAGATCGAAAACCTCTAATACATAAAAATGTGTTAGTGAATCAAAATCGTCAAAAATTATATTTTGGTGGTAAAATTAAAGCATTTTCAATTGGGGAAAAAGTTTGGGTACGAGACTATCGAGCCAATCCAAAAAGATCAACATGGACCCTTGGCCAGGTCGTTGCACGCTTAGGTAAAGTTCTATATGATGTGGCGATACAGATATCCGATATCATTTGGAGACGTCATGTGAATCAGTTAATGTCAGCCAAATCATATAACAGCAGTCGTGGTGAAGCGGCGTGGACGTTTGAGGATATGGACGTTGGGAGCACGGCAGATCCCAGTGCTTCTCATGATTCACCGGCATCATTACCTCTCAATAGCCCAGGTGGTGCGCTAGCCGCACAACCACCGGGACCTGACGGCGGTGAGGCGGCACCGGTGCTGACTCACGCGGAGTCTGATATGGAAGACATGTCCCCACCGCCTCAAACCTCCACGACCATGCGCACTCGATCTGGCCGCGCTATTAAACCACCTAAACGCTTAAATTTATAATATTTATACTTACTAAATGTAATGTAAACAATTATTTTGTTTAAGATTTTTTTTTTTGTGTATCCATAATAAACGTAGAAGAGAGGTGTTAATGTCGAGTGATTAATGTCTTTTTTTATTATACATAAAACAATGTATGTATTACTATATGTCTTTTTGATTTATTTTATGCTAAATTGTGTAAGCGCAACATGTCCATCAAGTATACATAAAACATAGTTGTTGTATTAGGTTATTAATTTGGTATACTACTTAAGCATTTGTTCTAACTGTTTATATATTGTATATTACGTTGTAATCTAAGTGTGGAGGGATGTAGCATATTATGTCGGTAGATAACAATAACGGTTTCTACGGCTACCCTGTAGTGGGTGAATAAATGTTCGTTCACGGTTTCAGTGTGTTTAAATAAACGCTTCCCGTATTCCTTGAATAGCAAGGACATTACACTTTTAATAGATTGCAAGTTGATGTTAACATTTCGATTAGAAGACTGATTGGATGGTGTGGATTCATGCATGGCTTGTTTAACTAGTTCTATTAGGTCTGTATAACATTATAAAGGATTACTATAATCAAAACTATAATTTTTAATTAAATTATCTATTAAATTTGGATATTTTGACCAATTTTAAATTTATGTTATTTGATACAGCTGTTTCTTGAAAATTTTGACTATTGACCGTAATTTATGTCTTTACAGGAAAATGATAGCTGCCTAAAGAATCATCATCACATACTTGCCACTCACAAGACAGAGCCAGTGAAGATGAAACAAGTGTCAAGTCTAATGCATTCTGCCTCCATCTATGAGATCCTACTGTAGTCATCTGACCATCATTCAAGTTTACAAGATTGTTATGATCTACACTTGCAAGAACGTCCCTACCTCGTGAATCTAATTCAGTACATCCTCATAACGTGTGATGGGCGTTGAAATCACCAGCTATAAAGACTGGATGTGGCAAACTTTGGATTAAATTATCTAATTTGGATTTATTATAATTAATTGATGAATTAGGGGGACAGTAAACACTAACTAAAGTTAATAATTTATCATTGTTTTGTATTTGTACAGCTATATTTTGTAATGAGTCATAAGAGAATGTATTGATAACACGAAATCGAATTTTGTTATGTAGAAGTATTGCTACTCCATTATGATCATTACCTGAATCTAATCATATAATATTATAACCTTTTACTCTAAAATTGTGCCTAGGTTTAAGCCAAGTTTCACATATGAGAGCAACATCTATGGTGTTCTCATATAAAAATTGTGTAAATTGAAAGCGATTTTAAATTAAACTCTGTGCATTCCATTGTAAAATGTTAAACTGATCCATAAAATAATAAATGTTAAATAATGAAATATCTATTTTGGTTTCATTGTATCTATGAGAACATCTTGAAGATCAGAAGCTGAGAAGCTATTATGGTGGTTTGTTCATTTGATTTATTAAGAGTTAATACCTTAATGACTGTATTTAAAATTATATTAATAATGTCATCATTCTTTAGCAGTGATTTAAGAGCATTTTTAGAATTTTTTTTGTTTAATTCAGGGAATTCGTTTTTATTAAAAAGGTCTACAAACTGGATTTTGTATAATTTAGCCTGATTTTCTTTTATCTTTGTTTCTTAATAGGACACTGTCCAGAAATGCTTAAATGGTTTCCTTTGCAATGTATGCATATCGCTTTATCTGAAGAGACTTGGCAATCTTTGTAGCTGTGATTTTCAGTACAAGTTGAGCATTTCACAGAATTTTTAAATTCCTTTCTAAGTGGCCATACCTCAGACAGTTGTAGCACTGCTTCACTGGTGGAATATACTGATTTACCACGAACCGTCAACGATGAAGATCGACGTGGTCCGGCAAAACATTAGAAGCGAATGTGATGGCCACGATGCCCGTCGGTTGCAGCAAACTGCGTCCTGCGTCATTCTTATGTTTCCTCATTATCCTTTTAACACATATTATCTTCCTGTAAGTTGTTAACGTACCAAAAATTCTTGAATTAGAAAGATTAGTGGGAACATTAGTTATGACTCCTGTTATGTCTGTCCCTACAGCTGGGATAGATGTCTTCATTTTGTATTCATTAAGAAATGTAATATTATTTAAAAATGCATTCGCTAGAGAGGGCTTTTCAAAATGAACGCCTATTTTGTATTTATTCATAGAATGCAAATATTAAATGCCTTTATTGAACCTCTTCATATGTGTGGACAGAGACATTATGTCCCGCGTGCCCATTGGCCTTCTTTCATCATTTGATTCCACAAAGACAACAAAATCAACGAGGACAGAGTCCTCAGGGTGCCTCCTGTTGTAGTCAGATACAAAGTACGGCTTATACTTGCGCTGCTCTTTCTCAGGATCTTCCTCAGTACTGGTGTCAATTTCTTCCTCCTCAGTCGGTTCTTCAAATACTTCTTCTTCTCCCGGCAACTTTTTTTCTACGTTTCCCCATGATGACGAAACCAAGTTACAATAAGTCAAAAAAGTTTAGTGCCTTTTAACTAAACAAAACAAAATTAAAATTTTAGTTTAAAAAAAGGAGCCTCTCATATTTCAAGATTCCCGCGCTTCCTCCTTGACTTTGTTGTTGTTTTTATTATTCGCTCGAGAGAGCAGGCAAAGGAACTATGCCATACAGCCTTGTCTTCATGTATAATTTTCCTTCATATTTCACTGCTTCACAATATGTTGATGCGTCACATTGTGCAGCCTTGGGAGATTTTGACGGTAACTTGAGCCAGCAGGCAGCTGACAGTTGGCGATGGTATCTAAAGGCGCCTATGCAAACAAACAGCTTATCTTGAGATTCCATCACCATCAGAGCACTTGTTTCACAGTTTCCATTAATAGTTCACATGCGCAGACACTTAATACACAAAATCGCACTACTTTTACATATCAAAGTCCACTTCAAACCATTATTTAAACAATAATACAGGAGCAGCAAGCCGCCGCCGGTCGAGTTCCCGCCAAAACTCTCTCCTTGACTTTGACACTGACAATTATTTCTTTTCATTTTTTAATTCCATTCTGATTTAAAGGCAAAGAGATTCATGCCCATACAGTCTAGTTTGTCGTAATTTGTACACTTCACAATATTACAGCAATACGCAATAAAGCTTGAGGAGCTTAAGCAAAATCGCTATCAACATTACAGCACTTTCTTCATTACTTTCGGTTCTAATTTGCTAATTTTTATCAATTAAAAACCACTATTAACACCCAAATTCTAGAGCATTGAGACGCAGGAAGTTAATGGATGCTGGTAGCTGACGGTGGCTTAGGACAGGTTCAGCAATGGATATGCACCTCATAATATATAAATAATATTTTATTATACGTCTAAGATCACATAAAAAAAAATATCGATAGTGATATCGAATAATATGCAGAAATAAGATAGGTATTTGGGTTTTTAAATTAAATCATATGATATATCCACAGACATCATCATATTATTTCAGTGGCAGATCAAAGCATGCAGTATAATATTTTGTGTGTCCATAAAGTACATAGTAAATATATACTCTTTTGTTTAATACCTACAATAGAAAAAAAAGAAAATCTGAATTAATCTATCTACAGATTTTTTTATAACTGGCTTTACGGCTCTGCGTTTTAGCCTTTTTGAGGTTGTGAATTTACAATGTATAATTTTCCTTCATAGTACACTGCTTCACAATATGTTGATGTGTCATATTGTGCAGCCCTTCGGCTTGAGATTGTGAGGGCAACTTGGGCCAGCAGACAGCTGACAATTAACAATGGTATCTCAAGGCGCCTAAGCAGAGAGATACCTTATCTTGAGAATCATATCACCATCAGAGCACTTGTTTTACCGTTTTCACTTATAGTTTACATGCGCAGACAGTTAATACACACTATCGCACCACTTTTACATATCAAAATCCACTTCAAACCATTATTTAAACAATAATATAAGAGCAGTAAACCGGCGCCGATCAAATTCCCGCCAAAACTCGTCTATCTACGGAATGAATTAAAATTTGACAGAGAAGGAGATGACAGAGCAATCTGTATTGTTTATCTATGGCTATCTGTAACAGCTTAGTATATATTATAGAGGTCAGTTTGGTCCATATCCTCTATCTACGGCATTGGTCAGTGCTTCCGATTATTATAGCTTATCTAGAGATAAAATACTCTTTGTCTTTGGTATTTGATAGGGATTAGGGTTGTCAACTTTGAAAATACATCGATATTCCAATGCATCGGTTAGAAACATCGATAGATTTTTTCAAAATCGAACAGTTTTTCTGATTTTACATTAAAAATCTGTAGTCAACCTCCTGACACCCCAGTTAAACAAACGACAATTTTGAATGATCTACTACTCTTACATCAGCACTGTCTTTTTGAGTGTGTGTGTTTTTTTTATATAGGATAGGGTGACCAACGAGCACACAGTCCACCTGATGGTAAGTGGTTGCTGTGGTCTATAGACATCTGCATTTATCCTCGTTTGCGAATCATAACCCGTGAGGACTAAGATGGAATGCCTCTTTTCCAGTAAAAAGGGTTTTCGGTTCTCTACACTCACCATTCGAAACACAGCAGTGTTAAGCTGCTATTTTACGCTGGTATTCTGTGAGGGCGTGGTCCTTCCCCGGTCGAGCCGACCCATTCATGCTACAACTATACTACTTATATAGCTGCAGCATGGCTCTACCACGTAAAACAACGTGTGTGTTCGAGGATGTTTTTATTGCACGAAACACAAAGTATATTAAGAACTAATCGACACAATTGCAGTTTATACTGGATATTTTACGGCTTTCTACTTATTTTAGATTGGACCACATATGAAATCCACGTGACCACTTACTTGTTTTTATAAGGCGCGACAACTGCAGGGTTAAGAAATAAACTCTTTACAATTATTTAGCTGTCATGTTATTCATTTATTCGAATTTCGACCTTAGCTTTATGCATTGTTGGTAAGAATTGCTATAAAAATTAAATAATATCCTAAGGAGTGCGTTGCACTTGCTTGTTCAATTTTAAACCTAATTTGTAGCATAGGAAGGTTGAAATTGTTAAAAAAACCAAATAGTATCGTGGGTAGTGCAGTTGTCACATTGCGCTTATCACTACTATTTTAATGATATATTATGTACTTGATTACCTAATGAATAAAAGCATTTATCACAATGAAAATGCTTAATATGGAATATAACGCCATCTTTTTATAAATTTTAAGTATTTGACCCCTTTATGCACACGTTAACCACACAGATCGGCATTTTTCAAAGAGCACCTACTTCAGCGAAAACGATTCTGGTAATAATGAAATCGATTCCGTAAGCAGTTTTTATTAACGCACAAGATTTTTAAATCAAATACTTTGACAGAGGAGAATAATCATGCGAGGCGAGTCCGTTGGGTTAAATGATCTTAGACAGAGACAGACCAGATATTTTTTTCTTAAGGGACTGACAGCTGCCAACTAGCGCCACCAACAGGTTTAATATTATAACTAAAATAAATCAGAGCATGTTTTAGTTTTTCTGATTTAGAAGTTATAATATTAATAGTGATAGGTACGTATACATTTCTACCATTGGCAGGCCTTTGTCAGTCTTGCTATCTGCGTGAAATAATTACCTACAATCGCAAGGTGCCCTCGGGATACAACGCTGTCGGGGCGGAGCTAGTGCATTCTTGGCGATTGAAAATTACAGTCTGTCAAGAAACTCGTCAAAAGTTTTGATACTTTTTATTTTATTTTATAAACTGATTTAATATTGTGGTCCCTTTACTGTCATATTTTTTCAAGTACATGCTTTTATTGCGTAACCCTTGACCCTTGTAAATACCCAGCAAATGTAATTAGCTAAATTCACATACTTAATAATTGAGATAATTTAACTGTGTATCCTACAAGTAATTAGGGAAAGCAGGTTTTACACAAGACCAGCCTTGACAGACTGTAGACATCCAAGGTGCGAAAATAAAACAAAAAAAATGTTGATACATAGTTATTATATTTTGGTTATTAATCTAAGTCCAAATAATCTGAGTCGAGGTATTCAACTCCTGAAATGTTGCCTGAATCTCCTGGGCAATTATATTGGCCCATTTCTGACTCTTCAGATTCACTGGAACTATCATCACTTACAGAGATGACAAGTTTGTCTATATCATTATACAGAGATCCTCCACGGGCAAAATATTCATCGTCGTTCACTACGTGCCGAATTGTGCTTTCAGAAACACCTAAAACCAATATAGGCATGTAAATAATAAATACCTTATCCATATCTAAACAAATAATACAAAAGGATCAAAACTATCGACTCTAAAGACTAAACGGTCATACGATAAGCAAAAATTCGAAATATAACAAAAAATCTTAAAGCACATCAACTACAAAGCTAAACGTAGTGATTATATTCTCTTTGTACAAAGCTACGATATGACAGCTGAGTTACTCAGCTCAGTTTGACTATAATTTATTGTTGCCAGTGCAAGCAAAAGCAGTAGTTCCAAAAATATTCTTTTCATGACTTTCTTGACAGATTATAAAGTTTTTTTAACGCTGTTTACGTAAATAGTTTTTTGTAAATACTTGTTGAAATACTCATCGAAATAGTTTTATTAGTGTTTAGTACGTTTAATTGTAGGATAAAATTGTTCAAAAAGTTTTAAGCAAAACGTTGTTTCTGCTATAATTGTTGCGTGGATTGATGCCTAATAAGCAAACAAAATGATTCAGAAATATTATTTTTTAAATTACCGAAGGATAATAAAAAGTGAACATATTTTTTGTTAGTAATAATGTAGTTACAGAAGTAATAAACCTAAGTACTTCATTATAAAACTTAGTTGTAATTTACTTTACTATACAAGAACCTACTTACATACCTATACTTGTCTTTTGTAATTAAAATATTTTAAGTTAAAATAACACAAAAAACCTGAAATTAAAACTTTGTTTAGAAGATTTTTAACTAAGTAGAATACGATCACATATATATCATATTATAATAACACAAAAAAAAAACTGAAATTAAAACTTTATTTAGAAGATTTTTAACTAAGTAGAATACGATCACATTTCTGTTAGAATTCGTATTTCGGTTTTTTTTTAGAATAGTGTGACAAACGAGCACACACTCCACCTGATGGTAAGTGGTTGCTGTGACCCATAGACATCTACATCTATTCTCAATAAAGGATCAAAATGAATGATGCGTTGTCACCCATGAGGACTAAGATGGCATGCCTCTTTTCCAGTTAAAAGATTCTCTACAGTCACCATACGAAATTCAGCAGAGTTAAGCTGTTATTTTACGCTGGTATTCTGTGAGAGCGTGTTCCTTCTCCTGTCGAGCCGACCCTTTCGTGCTAAACTATACTACTAATATAGCTGCAGCATAGCTCTACCATGCACAAAATTTGTTGTTTACGCTATCTACCTATTTCTGCTAAGCCAAACATCGCGATTCCCAACGAACGGCCTTGTAAGTAATCACATAGTAGCGGAAATATGGTAATTTGATTATAGTCAGGATAGGTACTTTACCTAAGTAACTAACTTACTTGTTGCGGACGCCGAGGGAACCGCCGCCCCATCGCCCCTTCATACCCCGTTGAACCCCTCGCCCCCCACGCACCGGCAGCAGACCGACGACCAATGAGCGCGCAGCAACGTCGTGCGACACTACTCACAGGCTAAGACGCTCTCTTGCGGAATATAAGAAGGGCGTTTTGGTCTGTGAGTTGTTCATTTCGGAAGCGGCACTCGAAGACAACAAGAGAAGAAACCTCAAGAGAAACCATCAAGGGAGAAGAATTTATACTCCATTGAAGGCTCCCCTCTGTGTATTTAGTTAATTAGTGAAAGCCGCATTTGTAAATAGTTTAATACAGTATAGTCTACAGTACCATCTTTTCTTTAAGCAGTCCCCTAGCGTAATATCAGTTCAGTAATCAATCAATACAGTCAACTAGCTCCAGTAAATAAATACAGTCCACTTCGATCCATTATATTACTATTTCACAATGTACTTTTTTATTAACAGCACTTGGTAACCACGCAAAGTCTGTCGTGACGTAGGAAGGGGAAAAGATGCAAAGTAATACGGACACTGGCGCGTAGGGATAAAGTTTTATTCAGTTTGCGTGCGCGATTTATCTGATTAATAATAATTATGTAGGCTCTTAAAACATCAAAGGAGTGTAACTTCTGTATGTAATACTATTATTTGTTCTGTGCCGTTGGCTGGTTATCATTGATTTGATGTTTTATGAAAATACATCGATACATCAAGTATAAAAACTACTTTCTAAAACATCGGATCAGTTCGATGCATCGTATTGTAAACATCCAGTGAAATCTTAGAGTATTCAACTAACCGGAGACGCCATGCGCATAAAGTTCCAAACAAAAAAGTCTGTCATTTCTAGCGGGAAGCGAGGTAACGCACACTAAGCAAATCGTAAACATTGGGCCATGTCGTTACGCACGCACACAGCATAATATAAGCACACGATTAAGCAAAATGCACACAACCTTGAAAATCTCTTATAAATGTCTCATCGTTACAGTGCATAAGCTATAAACAACTAGTGCGAGGGCCTTGTCGATATGGATATGACGATGAAATTTTATGCAAGTTACATTAGCAAATTAAATAAAATAAAAATGAAAAAAAAATTAATGAGTAATATTACATTCAAAGTAAATTAAAAAAATACATAAGGTACAATATAATAATACAAAATTACCAAAATTAAAACAAATTGAAAAAGTATTATATTATATTTTAACTGGTTTTTAAAGTGAATAAGTTTGGTATATGTGACGAATACACTTTTTGGGATCACTGTTTTTTTGCGAGGTAGCTAATTCTGGTGCTTGCATATTTTTCCATCTCCAAGTTTGCCAGTTCAATGTTATGTGGAACGTAATCATTATCGAAATAAACCTAGCAAGCAAAGTGGCGAAGCAATCAGGTTTTTTTTTGCCGTTGAGCAATCAGTTTCAAAATAGGAGGTTCAGATGTCTACCCAGACATCACCCGATCAGTAATCGATTGCTGAAAACAGAATTTGAAAATTCGAAACCGTTCTCGAGATAATCGTGGGACAGACGGACAGACATCGTGAAATCAATAAGTGTCTTCGCAAGCTTCGCCACTTAATAATCTTCCTGTATGTTTAAAAATATATAATATGCCTAGTCTATGAAATGTTTTTACTATTTTTAATGTCATGACCAATCGGAAAGGTTATCTGTATAGGGGTTTTAAACGGTCTAATTTTACAGATTTTACCCAACCTATAGAGTTAAACCGTTTTAAGGCTTAGGGTTGAACTACATCTGGCAGCACGGAATCGCACTTTCCTGTGCTTCAATCCTTTTTGTTCACTCAGAAACGTTATTTACTAGAGCGAGAAAGAGAGCGGGAGTTAATAGTTCTACCCTCAAAAAGCCGATTGTAAACCGGTTTCAAAAGTTTATATATCATTCTTGACAATCCATACTAATATAATATTATAAATGTGAAAGTGTGATTTTTTGTTTATTTGTTTTTTTCCTTCCTTACAGCAATGGAATGGAGCAATTAAAAAAAAATAAACATTTGCTATCTCTTGGTCGAAGTTTACGCTTAACCAAACATACTTTTTTTCGTTATTTTACTTAGGATTGAAAAATAATTAATGTCTTCGTAAAAAGCGGTAATATTTTGTGTTCTACAGTACAAAAGTGTAGTACTCTGTATATATTTAATAATAATAGATTATAAATATGACACTGAAATTATTTATTTGTCCTTATTTATTTATTTATTTAAGCGCTAATAATTCGTGTCTCATCTGAAAACAACAATTTGGTAGACACCATCTAAGACGATAAACTTGTAAATAACATTTTAAAATGAATAAATATCGTTCACTAAACCTTCCATTTCGATTTGTTACATGTTTTAAATTTTATCCTTCATAATGTAAAATAAGCCTGCAGCAAAATAATAAACTTACTTCCAATAATTTCAAAATCGGTACAGCAGTTTCATTGAGTTTCCTTTTATTATTTGATTGGATTACGAAAACCGATTGGTCAAAATGCTCGGAATAAATAGTGCTTGTTCGTTTAGGTACCCAGGTTATATGATTGCCACATGCTTTTATCCAAACTTGGCGCCTGTAAGCATCTTTTGGAAAACTGTTAAAACAAAGATCTTTTTTAAACATTGTACATAAAAGAATTTTAAATAACACCTTGGTATTATATAACAAAGTATTACTTATAGTCAAATAAAAACATCGACACTAAAGATTACAGTGAACATCACTATTATAGTCTTGATGATACCATTTTATATACTCGAAATTCCCCTTCTTTTCGTTTTATAACGTAACATAATGAAATGAAAATATCTATTTAAAATGTTTTAAATGTATAATGTATACAATAAAACAATTTCAATTGACGTTTTCATTTCGTAAAAAACAATTAAACATTATTAATGTTGTTTGAAATAATATGGTTTTGCAAATAGATCACAATAATATTGATGAATTTAAGACTATTCAATAACACGATTTTGTCTTGTGTAAATAGAACAAAGAGAAACGATATTTGTCTACAATTAAGCAAAAGAATCATGCCCACTTTCCATACACTTAAAAACCTGATAGTGAAAGTTGATGTATAATTATAAAGTATAGTAGAAAAACTACATGTAAGCTTAGAAAATAATGTCATATAGTCAATTTTACGATTTAAACGCTACAAATCCCAAAAAATACTGATGTCACTTTTTAGGTTAGGATTTGCCGTAATCAAATAGATAATAAAGAAATAAATGTGCTATAACTTATTATTAATGCTCGAAGTTAAGATAGCAATACTTATCTAGTTATGGTCTAAAACGTCTTTTTTACTTTGTGAATTTCTTGAAACCAACTGCCCCTAAGTCACTACTTACTCTCGATGATTGTCACCATAAATAGAGTGTCTAGCTCTATCTGCTATTTATTCAGCACACATAAATACTTACTAACTACATTTAGTTCATCTTGTATTGTCAAAATGATCACTTCAACCAAACACATTTCATTGGCCTATGGTACATACTTACATACATACCTGATGAACAAAATGGGATAAACAAATAAAACACTATGTTAAAGTGGCATGTTTTATTAATTATCATCATTTTCACTAAAATCTCTCACCACTACGTCATCCAGAAATTCTACTGGAGCAGAAATATTTTCTTGATACCATATAGGGTTGTAAAAAGAAGTAACACAAACAAAATGGCATAGTACAAAACGAGACGCAAACGCAACAACGAAGAACTGCGCCGATGCCAATTGCAGAACTGTCAAATGTCAAAAAAAAATCCGTTTCATTCGTCCACACTCGATGACATACTGAATGATTAATTTATTTTATCATTAGTATATTTTATATTAATATGTACTATACAAATACAAATAAATAAATACTTACTGATTAAATATAACATAAAATAATGTATAAAACTCAGAAACAAAGTTAAATAAAGTAAAGTAGCAGTGTATAAAATGGAACGTCCTAAAAAAAAGGGTAGTGTAGATGCGTTCAAATATATAATACATTTACCCTTCACGTAGAATAAGCTTATAGATATATGTAAAAATATTTTTCTCCTGCGTTTCTTTTAACATTGTGATAAGCGTAATTAATTTACAATTCAATTAGCTGAATTTTAAGATTTATTTCATTTCTATACATTGTCAGGTGAAAAATGAGCATTGTTCTTTATTTATGTCCTAGTAGTGCAAAAGTCCTTACTATAGTATTAATACTTTAAGTTGGCAACACTACCTGCTCAGCTTCGTTAATCAGAATTTTCGTGATTTAATGCTTATATTAATTATTGAAATGAAAATAAATACTTAAAGATGAAAGGTAACGCCGTCTTTTTGTAAATTTGAGGTCTGTGATCTTTTTTTACAAGAAAACACACTGCAACTCGGCATTTTTCTGGAGGTCAACTCACGCTTACAACTACTTGGTAAGTGACGCCGTACGCGGCGCAACTAGTTTTATATAACGGGAATGATCCGCGCTCTCGTACTTTTGACAGCGGGGAACGCTCTCCAATGTCGTCCTGTTAGTTTATAAGAGTGAAATCAATGCATTGATGTATATCGAATATCCATAATAGGGATGGTCGATGTTGTAGAAACATCGATGATGACATCGATGTTGACATCGACAGCTCAACATCGATGTTTATCCTACTCAAAACATCGATTTTGGCCATTATCGATGTTTTTTGCACATGTATTTAATAGGTTAGAATTAGATGATTAAAAAAATTTCATGTTGTTTATGGTTTATAATGAGGGTATCCACGACTTTTTCTGCCACCAGGGCGGCGCCACTTTAGAGTGAGGTAAAATATTTGACAGATTTCATAGCGGGGACGATAATTTCTTAGGAAAATGTAATCTTTAAGGTTTCTTTCTGTATTATTAGTTATATTTTATTTTAATTACATTGGAAATGAATAAACCACACTGTAAATATAACCAAAAGACTACTTTTTAAAAAAAAGAGTTATAATGTGTAAAAAATTAAAAATCAAACCACTGACGCATTGTGTTATATATTAATATAATACTCTAGATAATGATAAACTATTATTTAAAATCAATTTCTCAATTAACTGACACTATGTAACAAAAAACTTTACCTCAGTCGCTACTAGCGACATCTAGTGAGTGGAAGATTATTAGCTCTCATTAATGAAATAAAAGAAATTAATAAACAATGTAATATAAAACAGTAATTAAAAAAAATTAGAAGAAGTTCACAAATATCTAATTCACTTGTTATATTGTCCCATATTTTTGCAGATTGATTGAAGAAATAGTAATTTTGACAAAGAAGTACCTTTCAATCTGTTTCTTTCTTGATAAAGAGTTGAGCCAGCTATTGAAAATAATTTAAAAATAAAATTTTGTACAACTGACTTAAGGATAACTCAAAAACTACTGGTCAGACTTATATGGGTCTAATTTATATGAAACTACATGTGAGGCACCAAATTTCAAATAAAAAAAATAATCATTGAAATCGGTTCACCCAGAAAATAGTTATAAGGTAAAACACATTAAAAAAAGAACATACAGTGGAATTGAGTACCTCCTCCTTTTTGAAGTAGGTAGATAACCGCTCAGATGGTGCTGATGTAGCGATTGTGGTCAAATATCTCACCGCAAGTTTTCTTTTTAATTTTAGATAGGCAGAACCGATAACATTGTTCTAATCGTGCATTGGATCGTGTTTAAGATCAACCATCGTTTTTTTTTTAAACAACCGATAAAGAAACAGATAACCAACAACGACACTAATAAGCTAATAACAAACGAAATCAGTGACAACTGCGACATTACAGTTGACACTTGCCAGTTAAATTTTGATACACCATTATGATATATTTTTAGGTTTTCGATGCGTTCATGCATTCTGAATTATTCAAAATTTGAAATATTTTAGAGGAGATGCAAGATTTAGTTGATATTGATTTCGCGGATTCGCAAGTACCCAATAATCAATTACGGGTTTATTGACATCGATGTTTAGATGTTTGCCATGTCGCAACATCGATGTTAAAACATCGATGTTTACATTCTTGATATTCGACCATCCCTAATCTATAATAGGGATAGTAGTGGATTAGACAGATAACCTATCTTATAATAATTTTCTTTATAATTTAAATAACTTTCTTAAAAATTAGAGCACTGGAAAGAAAATGGGCTCATTAAAAGTGTATTCAGTGGGTAGATTAGCGAAGTATGTTACAGATTCGAGTCTAAAAACGTTGCGGGGGAATATTTACAGGTAAACCATTGCGCAACCAAGCTTGTACAATCTAGGATTTTCAAAAAATGTGTAAAATATAGATAATATATTTCATTAGTATTATAAAAATATGTTACATTGGTTTAATACGCTTATTTTGTAGTGAGTAATGCAATTTTTATTAGCGTTCAATATGTTACATTATTTCATCATGATACTCATTTCTTATTATTTTTGCTGAAATCAGTTTACTTCACTTTTGTTCACTTTTATTCGATTTATTTCATCCTATTTATTTCTCAGCATTAGATGGAAAGCTTAATTTAGCCTCATACTAGGATT
The DNA here is from genome assembly GCA_033319125.1 of Parnassius glacialis. Lineage (NCBI taxonomy): Eukaryota > Metazoa > Arthropoda > Insecta > Lepidoptera > Papilionidae > Parnassius > Parnassius glacialis. Next base: position 71,524,711 of record JAVANC010000004.1, on the reverse strand, counting down.
TACTTCTTGACCCAAGTTAGTTCCATCCCAAAATTGCATAGTTGAAGATTTCCCTTATATTCAAATGGTATGTGACTGAAACTAAGTAGAATATTGAGAATATCATATGTTACAGTAATAGAAATTTACATATTAAAATTGCAGACCGGATTTTGTATAAGATGATTCATAGAAATATGAGAAAACTAGTATGAGTGTTTAAATTAAAAATGTTGTCTTTAATATAAATAAAATGAGAACATCATCAATGTAGTCCAAGTCAATTAAATATTCATTATTAAGGATAACTGAAAAACTACTGGTCAGATCTTGATCAATTTTATATAGGACCACATGAGAAGCACCAGCTTTCATATAAAAAAGAGTCAGTGAAAGTGGTTCACCTAGAAAATAGTTCTTTTATGTGGCAGAGCTATGCTGCAGCTATATTAGTAGTATAGTTGTAGCATGAATGGGTTGGCTTGACAGGGGAAGGACCACGCTCTCACAGAATACCAGTGTAAAATAGCAGCCTCACATTGCTGTGTTTCGTATGGTGAGTGTAGAGAACCGAAAATTGTACTGAAAACGAGGCATTCTATCTTAGTCCTCACGGGTGATAACGCATCTGCATTTTGTTTCATAATTCAGGGTAGATGTAGATGTCTATGGGTCACAGCAACCACTAACCATCAGGTAGACTGTGTGCTCATTTGTCACCCTTATCCCATAAACAATTATTAAAATATATTGAATATCTCAATAACATAAATGTGGTTAAAGTTATCTTGTTTACATTGCCTTACATAGAGGGGTGGCCACAGGAAAATAAACTAAGATATAATTTAAATTTAATGATGCATAATTCAACATGTAATAATAACTTAAATTTGACATTTAATTGTAAGAATAATAATGATAAATTTCATTTAGTGGATATTAATAATTTAATTAAGAAGTTTTTGACAAGAGATAGGTATTACCTATCAAAGTTTAGTTTGAGACTGGTAGCAAATACGCTATCTCATTATTTATATTTTAACCCAGCCAAATTATTGGCTACCTTAACACCTGCTTTTATTGAGCAGAAAAATAATTTCACAAATGATTTGGAATTAGTTCCAAGTAATTTAAATTAGATAATAAGACAATAGAGGTAATCTCTAGCAAAGATAACTTAAATACCTTAGAAAACAATTCAACTATACTTCATTGTGTAATTTCACAAAATAGCAATAATAAAAACTGTATTAACCTGGTGCATCAAAATATACAAGGTATGTTAGGCAAAGAACTAGAAATTGAATTATTTTTAAATAGTAACCTTATTCATATTTTATGTATTACTGAACATTGGTTAAAAAGTTACAACTCCATATTTAATTTCAGTAATCACCAGGTGGTCAGTTTGTTCAATAGAGATACTAAATTACGTGGTGGCTCCTTAATATTAGCTAATAAATCCTTATCATGTAAAGAACGTAAAGACATTGTGAGCCTCTCTGTTGAGCATACTGTAGAAATGGCATGTGTTGAGCTTGAGCACCTTATTGTTGTCAGTGTTTACAGACCCCCATGTTCAAATTATGATACCTTTGAAAAAATTATGGAAGAAGTTTTAGTTAAGCTTAATAAACAGAATAAATCTCTTGTAGTGTGTGGAGACTTCAATATCAATCTCCTGGAAACTTCTTCCATCAGTATTAAATTTTGCTCTTTGTTCAAATCCTATAATCTTGATAATTTATTTTTTGAAGCTACACGAATTGCAGGGTGTAGTGCAACTTGTATTGATAATATTTTTACAGGTGTTGTACCAATCAACAAATCAATAATTCAAAAACTTGGTTCAGATCACTGTGGACAACTGGTTTCATTACCTTATATGCACAAAAAACAGGAACTTGAGAAAATTGTGTTTGTTCCTATTAATGCAAAACGCCTGGAGAGATTTAGAAGTAATATGGTAAAAAACCTTCCATCGCTTTCTTATAAGAACAATGCAGACTTTTTATATGGAGAATTATTTACCCTTATAAGCAATGAATTTAAAAAAACATTTACTTCTAAAACATTCTCCGGAAACAGTCGCAAGGTATTTAATGAGTGGGCGACAGTGGGAATTCATAAAAGCAGACGAAGGTTATATGACCTTTACCATGAAAGATCATATAATCCTTCTGATGCTTTTAAAGAATATGTCAAAAATTATTCTAAAATGTTTAAAAACGTTTGCTCCACAGCCAAATCGTTACATATTAGCAACAAAATTAAGATGGCTAAGAATAAAATTAAAATGACGTGGAGTATAATTAACAGCGAAACCGGTAATAAAAAACCTCGTAACGCAAACTATCAATTAAAAATTAACAATGAATTGACTAAATCAAATCAAGAAGTCGCAGCGGTGTTTGAGAAATATTTCACTGATATTCCTATTTTGACAACAGAGTCTTTGAATTCTTCTCCAACTGTCGCCGAGTCATTACTCAAACAGAATGTTAATATCTGTTTAAAAGAATTTAGATTTGAAAAAGTATTACCGCAAGATATTGTAAAATACTTCAAAACCATTGATGTAAAGAAAACCGCAGATTTGTGGGGGATTTCCGTGACAGTTATTGCGTCCATAATAGATTTAATTGCACCTCATCTTGCTATTATTTTTAATACTTGTATCGATTCTGGTGTGTTTCCTGATTTAATGAAGTATAGTAAAGTAATACCTTTATTAAAATCTGGTAGTACATTGGACCCCGCTAATTTTAGACCTATTTCTGTACTACCAACTCTTAGTAAAATTTTTGAAACAATTATTTTGGATCAATTGTTAATTTTTTTTAATACAAATAAATTACTTCATAAAAACCAATTTGGATTTACAAGGGGTCGCTCGACATCTGACGCCGGCGTTGAGCTTATGAAATATATTTTTAATGCTTGGGAGAATTCACAGTATGCCTTAGGTGTTTTCTGTGATCTTTCCAAGGCTTTCGATTGTGTTCATCATGAAACATTAATCAGGAAACTACAACATTACGGTGTAAAAAATTTGGCGCTTAGACTTATTACTTCATATTTAAGTAACAGAACTCAAAAAGTCGTGATAAATGGTAAAGGTTCCTCCGGATCGGTAGTATCAATGGGCGTTCCTCAGGGCTCGATTCTTGGCCCATTCCTGTTTTTAATCTATATTAATGACTTACCTTATCTTGTAGGGGACAATCACGATATAGTATTATTTGCTGACGATACCTCTTTAATTTTCAAACTCAAACGGCAGTTAATTAATTATGACGATGTAAATAATGCTCTATCGAAATTAGTACATTGGTTTAACGCCAACAATATGCTCTTGAACGGCAATAAGACAAAGTGTATTAAATTTACAATACCTAATGTAAAACATTCGAATACCAATGTGCTATTAAATGGGGAGGAGTTGAGTCTTGTGGATACCACTGTTTTTCTCGGTATTACTATTGACGCGAAACTTCAATGGGGCCCCCATATATCTAAATTAGCAAGCAGACTTAGTTCTGCAGCATATGCTATAAGAAAGATTAGAAGTCTCACAGATGTTGAGACAGCTAGATTAGTGTATTTTAGTTACTTTCATAGTGTAATGTCTTATGGAATTTTGCTATGGGGTAATGCGACTGATATTGAAGCTATATTTGTTTTGCAAAAGAGAGCCGTTCGGGCGATTTATAACCTAAATTGTAAAGAGTCCCTCAGACAAAAATTTAAAGAAATAAACATATTAACTTTGGCATCGCAATATATTTATGAAAATCTAATGTATGTACATAAAAACATAAATAGCTTTAATAAGAATAAGGATGTGCATTCTTTAAACACTAGGAACAAACATAAGCTTGTAATACCAGTTACTAGACTCCACAGAATCAGTAATTCATTTATGGGGCAATGTATATGCTTTTACAACAAAATCCCAGAACATATTCAAAGTTTATCAATAAACAAGTTTAAAAGTTTTATTAAAGAAAAACTGTACAAAAAGGGTTATTATAATATCAAGGAATACATGAATGAAAATAACCCCTGGGAATAAGGAATAAGGTGATCGCCACCATGCTGGTTCTATTAAAAATCATTTAAAAATTGTATAAATGAAATTATTGTTAAGTGAAATATATTTGAAAAAAAAAGTTCCGCTGGGTTTCTTGCTGGTTCTTCCCAGGACAGAGGTATTTTCCGAACCAGTGGTAAATAAAAAATGACTTTCAATAAGAATTATGTAATAATCAATATTGAATAAAAAATTATTCTATTCTATTCTATTCTAAAAACATAAAAGTAACAAAAAATACAGTTGAACTGAGAACCTCCTCATTTTTTGAAGTCAGTTGAAAATAGAAAAGATTAGAGTTTAGTTTGTACATATGATACAATTATACGAAGTGTACTGTTGTTATTAGAAGAACTTTTAAAACTGTACGTTATTTTATCTGAAAATAACTTGCAACTTTGTAAAACATAAGAGTTACTAGTGATCTGCCCTGACATCGCACAAGCGATTTTCGGATCTCGAGAACAGCACCACCTAACGGGTCAAAATGTGAATCTAAACCATCTTGGGACCCATGCAAACACAAAAAATTTCATCAAAATCTGTTCTGTAGTTTTAAAGATCTAAACATACAGACAGCGGGAACTGACTTTTTTTAATACTATGTTGAGAAGAGAAGTAAGCCTATCTGCAGAAATGGAAACTAGTTTAATATACTGTGTGACTTTCGTGATATCCATTGGTAGTTACCAAATTAGGAAAAAAAAAGGACGGGTGGCACTCCGGGAGTGCCGGCAGAAGTGAAAACTTGAATATTAACATTGTGCATTTTTGATATTTTGGATTTTTTTTATAGGATATGGGTGACAAACGAGCACACAGTCCACCTGATGGTAAGTGGTTGCTGCGGCCCATAGACATCTACATCTATCCTATATTACAAATCAAAATGTAGATGCATTGTCACCTGTGAGGACTAAGATGGAATGCCTCATTTCCAGTAAAAAGGGCCTCCGGCCACCTGCACTCACCAAGCGAAACGCAGGGGTAAACCTCTACTTCACGCTGGTTTTCTGTGAGGTCGTGGTACCACCCCGGTTCGAGCCGGCCCATCTGTGCGACAGCAAAAGCTGCCACGTGGCTCTACCACGGTTAGAATGGCGGAGATTATTTATTATTGTCTTATTTCATTTATTTTCATTCGAAATTATTTGTTTGGTAAACCTACACCGCACATGTGCTTATTGTGATGTTATGAAAATATAGGTTAATGCTATAAAGTATAAACATATTACAAATATTACATCTATAATGTGTAAGTAAATATGTATCTATATTAATAATTTCGTCAAGCAGTACAGTAGACTTGATCGAAACCTAATCTTAATAATAAAATTATATTAATTAATTAAACCTAACTTACTTCCTCTTCTACGCCGCGCCGGCTGTCTACTCTCCGTCCGTCTTACGAATTTTCGATCAGGACACGTGACCTGACGCGAGTTTAACATTTTTTACCCATTACAAAAAAAGTGCACAACGCCGCAAAAGAAGTTTTCACTTCAAAAACAAGAACTTATGACTTGTCTGTGGTGATTCTTTAACCAATCAATATTTTTTGCACACCTATAATGAGAAGCGTGAGAGGTTGGGCTTTACTGCCAACTATCCGTCTGTCTGCCAGCAGGCTTTATCTCATTATCCGTAATAGGTAGACAGTTGAAATTGTCATAGAATGTAGTATTTCTATTGCCTCTATAACAACAAATAATAAAATTTAAAAAGGGTCTCCCCCACTAGAAATGTGTATTACGATGGTAAAGAACCCTTCATGCGTAAGTCCTACTTGCACTTGGCTGGTTTTTTAACAATTATGTATGTAAGGGTAGAGAGCTGCAAAAAAAACAGGAGATTGGCATCAGTGTCTTCTTAATGATTCATCATCATCATCATCATCATCATTACAGCCCTTCACAAGTCCACTGCTGAACATAGGCCTCCCCCAAAGAATGCCACAAAGCACGGTCCTGAGCCACCTGCATCCATCGACTTCCTGCATGGCTTACCAGGTCGTCACTCCATCTCGTGGGGGGACGCCCTACACTTCGCCTACCGGTACGAGGCTGCCACTCGAGAACCTTTCTTCCCCATCGGTTGTCGGTTCTTCGAGCTATATGGCCGGCCCACTGCCACTTCAGCTTACTAATCCGGCGGGCTATGTCGGTTACTCTGGTTCTACTGCGGATATCCTTATTCTTAATGATTACAGACTTTCATTTGGCACATATCTCTTGCCTCCTTCACATATATATATATATATATATTTATGCATTGTAGGTTAAGGATACTCTTAATTTGGCCCATATTCAATATATCACCATTTTGGTTGATGACACATTCATCTAGGTCACCCCTTGCCAACTCTGCTACTGACTTCTGTAGCATACAGAAGTCAGTAGCAGAGTTGGCAAGGGGTTTTTCCTTCTTTCCTCATGTCCAAACCACCAAAAGATTCCTCTATTAATACATTACATTTACAGCTTATATACGTCCCACTCCTGGGCACAGGCATCCAGCTGTGATCGAACCCAGATTGCTCGTAAACCAACGTAAAATTTACACCAAGTGCTTAGCCTCTGAACTACCACGGCCCTTCTAGAAAGAAATGTGTTTATTCCAGTTAAGCGTGCAGCACAAGTAATTATATGCAAAAAAATCATTCATGTGTGTCGTGGAACACTCGGTTGGAACAAAATTCCTTTCGTAGTATATTATTATTGATAAACGTATTATATTATTGATTAACAAATAGAAATAAATCAATTACTAGCGTCTATTAAAATGTAGCGTCATTTAAAATAAAATAATATTTCTTTCATAACAAGCTAAGAAAAAGTGCTAGGGAGATGGATTTTATTCCATCTTGCTTCCATATAGCCGCCAAGGCCGTCTTACACTATGTCAGAAGGGGTTGTGACGGAAAAATCTTACTCTTTTTGTCGTCTAAAAGTGCCTAAATACTTATTAGAGAAAAATAGTTTTTGTATTAACGTAAGGCGCGCGTCAGCTCGAGTGTGCGCGTGACAACCTCACGGAATTAGCACTGGATACGGGGCCACGCAGCGTAGGTATATTTTCATGCCTAAAGCGAGGAGTCAGACAGGCCTGGTAATAGTAGTCCATATTTTAACAAAAACTAAGCTAAATTAATACACAACTCGTATAAAGATTTCTAAAAAAATAAAGGCCGGAATTAAAGAATTTGGTACAAAATTAAAGTGCCAAACTGCTAGTTGTCTATGAAACACAGTTAAAATACTAGTGAATTCATTAATCGTTAAATTTAGAAAGAATTGAATAAAACTGTTTTTTACGGATTTTATCGCGTTTATTTTATTATTTTTATTCCCGACGTTTCGAGTGCTTTTCAGCACTGTAGATAGCCGGGCTAACTGTGACATCGGGACGTCAAACATCTCAGTCCCCCCCGTGACCATGGGTTGCTGAAAAGCACTCGAAACGTCGGGAATAAAAATAATAAAATAAACGCGATAAAATCCGTAAAAAACTGTTTTATTCAATGTGTAGTGTTCGCGTAAATATAAGAAATTATTATTAGAAAGAATTGTTTTAAATTATTTATACCTAGATCATCATTCATCATTACAGCCCTTCACAAGTCTACTGCTGAAAACAGGCCTCCCCCACGGAATGCCACAAAGCACGGTCCTGAGCCACCTGCATCCATCAACTTCCTGCATGTCTTACCAGGTCGTCACTCCATCTAGTGGGGGGACGCCCTACGCTTCGTCCGCCGGTACGAGGCCGTCACTCGGGAACCTTTTTTCCCCATCGGTTGTTGGTTCTTCGAGGTATATGGCCGGCCCGTTGCCACTTCAGCTTACTAATCCGTTGGGCGTAGTACCTAGATACTGCAACCATGTTAACCAAACATTTTTTGCTCATTAAGTAGCAGTACTTTATATTTGTCTTTAAAACTGTTAACTGTTGTAAGGCTACGGAAGGGAGGGGGCAGGTTGTTTGAACACTTTGTTGCATTGTATTTAAAACTTCTGAATGCAGTAGAGCGGCTAAAATGATCTGCTAATTTTTGATTAACTGATTGTTTGTGATCTTTTGTAATAATAAATATTGTATCACATTGACAGATCATCGGTTCGAGGTTACAGCGCTGAAGAGAAGGCAGCAGAAGATGCATCAGGGGATAAACAACTGCCGACAACTTTGGAGGAGTGTCACAAACAAATTGAAAGCCTCAGTATGGAGGTTACAACACTCAAACAGCAAGCTAAGGATTATGAAGTAAGAATTAGTTGTTAATCTATATAATTTAAAGTTAAAAATGTTGTACAACCGACTTCAATATATATTAAGAATAACTCAAAAACTATTGGTCAGACCTTGATCATATGGGACCACATGTGAAGCACCAGCTTTCAAATAAAAAAAGATTTATCGAAATCGGTTCACCCAGTAAAAAGTTATGAGGTAACACACATAAAATAAACATGCAGTCGAATTGAGCACTGTCTCCTTTTTGAAGTGGGTAGAAAATTATATTGTATGGCTGCCCATACGAGTCAGTTGTAAATACAACACTAAACTGATAGACAAAGAGCTTGTGTCATTATTCATCCTCCATAATTTCGATTTGTCAAACTAACAATAACCATGAAATGGACCGTCCTCAGTGTATGCAATATGCACTAACTTTCAGTTCAGTCCATAACTCATTCAGCTTTGCACGTCTTGTTAGCTCACATGTCTGATTAATTTTAAATTGTCCACAAAAATGCCACCTGGTAGTAGAATTTGACTTCCAAGGGCTTTAAACAAGCCTGGATTGAATAATTATATATCATACATACATATAATCACGCCTCTTTCCCATAGGAGTAGGCAGAGACTACTGCTTTCCACTTGCTATGATCCTTACATACTTGTTTCGCTTCGTCCACTTTCATTATTCCCTTCATACATGCTCTTCGGTTTAGGGTACTCTTGACCTGGCCTTTTTTCAAGATGTCCCTGATTTGATCTAGAAACGTCCGCCTAGGTCTACTCCTTCCAACACTTTCATTGACACTCGCCTTATACACTTTTTTCGTCAATCGTTCTTCATTCATACTCTCGACATGGCCACACCATCTCAGCAAACCTTTCTCAATTTTTGTCATTACATCTCATCACATCCTCTTAATTAATCAACTAATTTGTTAAAACCTAAAAAAACATCATCTTGTAAAGAAGTCAACAGTTGGACATGAATCTTTCTTAGGTATGTTTTGTGTGATATGCTATAGGTAATGAATTCACTTAAGCAGCCATTACACAGTTTAAAAATTATATATAACTATTTATCAAACATTAAGTTTACGTCCTGCCATGCTGCAGCTATATTATGATTGTAGCACGAATGGGTCAGCTCGGACGAATAGGTCAGGATCACGCTCTCCCAGAATACCTGCGTAAAATAACAGCTTAATGTTGCTGTGTTTCATGTGTTGAGTTTAGAAAACCAGAGACTCTTTTTACTGGAAACGAGACATTCCATCTTAGTCTTCAGGGTTGACAACGCATCTGCATTTTGATTGTTAGTTGGGGATATTACTAGGTATTTTCTCCGGAGGCAGTTTACAAACATTTGTGAAACAATTATTTGTAGGCCATACAAATACTTGTGTGGTATGGGATTCGAACTCGCGGCCTTCGGCGCCGCAGTTGAATATTAAGCCACCGCGCCACAGAGCTGGCCGAATAATTGAAATCATTTTGTATCATTGCAGGACAAATACAAGCGGGCTCTAGCTGACGGTGAGAATATCCGACGGCGTATGATGAAACAGGTCGAGGACGCGAAGTCTTTTGCCATACAGAGTTTCTGCAAGGACCTCCTCGATGTATGTGAAAGTTATCTATATATTTTATATATACACAGTCAGGTCATAAGTATTGTCACACAGCAAAAACTTTTCTTTTAGAATGCTGACCACAAAAAAGTTTATTGAATTCGAATTGTTCATGAAAATAAAACTGTATACTTTTTAGAATTTTACTCATTTTTAAATATGGAGTGGACGCTTAAAGAAGACCGTGTTGCAGTTATTGCGTTGCATCGTTGCGGTTACGCGCCAATTCAAATTTTTTGACATACTGAAAAATTTGAATATAACCAAAAGATTTTTTTTTTATAGGACAATATATTTATAAGTATTTTTTTTATAACCAAAAGATTCGTTTATCGTACCATCAAACAATACAATGAAGACTCTAGCGTAGATGACAGGTCAAGAAGTGGTCGCCCTCGGTCTGTTAGGACTCCAGCAGTGATAAAAGCTGTGAAGGCGCGAATTGAAAGAAATCCTAAACGTAAGCAGAAACTGTTGGCCCTTCAGATGAGGTTAAGCAGAACCACGGTGAAAAGGGTGTTAAATGAAGACTTAGGGCTTCGGGCATATTGAAGAAAAACAGGACATCGTTTGAATGCTCGTCTAATGGACCTGAGACTGAAGAGATGCAGCGCTTTGTTAAAGCGGTACGCGGGAAAAAAATATCGGGAAATTCTTTTTTCGGATGAAAAAATTTTTACCGTAGAAGAGAGTTACAACAAACAAAATTATAAGGTGTACGCACACAGTAGTGAAGAAGCGAGCAACCGTATTCCGCGTGTCCAACGAGGTCATTTTCCATCCTCGCTCATGGTATGGTTGGGAGTTTCTTATTGGGGCTTAACAGAGGTACATTTATGTGAGAAAGGTGTAAAAACGAATGCAGTTGTGTATCAAAATACAGTCCTGACGAACCTTGTGGAACCTGTTTCTCATACCATGTTCAATAACAGGCACTGGGTATTCCAACAAGATTCGGCACCAACTCAATAGAGCGAAGAGCACGCAAGACTGACTGGCGGCGCGTGAAATCGACTGCATCCGACACCAAGACTGGCCCTCCTCCAGTCCAGATTTGAATCCGTTAGATTACAAGATATGGCAACACTTGGAGGAAAAGGCCTGCTCAAAGCCTCATCCCAATTTGGAGTCACTCAAGACATCCTTGATTAAGGCAGCCGCCGATATTGACATGGACCTCGTTCGTGCTGCGATAGACGACTGGCCGCGCAGATTGAAGGCCTGTATTCAAAATCACGGAGGTCATTTTGAATAAACTTTAGTGTCATAAGAATCTATGTTTTGTTAAGTTCATTTTGGTATATAAATGGTTACATAATGAATAAACTCGTTTCAATTATTTTATATTAAACATGTGACAGAATTTATGACCTGACTAGGTATATATATCTAAATCTAAATTAGCCTGCTTGGCTTAGTACTGCAGTGTATGCTGTAAAAAAGATTAGAAATCTTAACAGCGTTGAAACAGCTATAGTAAAATAATTTTGTGCGTGCAGTTGGGGTCATAAATCATAGGTCGGCGTCAGCCCGGCCAGGGCGACGAGCATGTTGCGCGGGCGCAACGCCATTATCGATACCAACAAATTTAATTTTAGATATAAGTTATTATCATTACATTTATATTTATTTTTAATATAAATTGTTACATTCCAAACATTTGTACTCATAGTTTTTTTAATACATAGATACCTTATAAATAATTTATTTTAAATCATTATTATTCTTATTTTAATAAATATGTTTATTTCTAATTTATTTATTTATAATCTATTTTATTTCATTTTTATCACTAACCCACATAATGACAAAACTAAATACACTTTTGATAACGCTTATCGACAACAATAATGCGCATCACTATATTCGCCCCTAAGGACCGTGAGTGGGAGAGTAATCGATGATTTATGACCCAAATTGCACGCACAAAATAATTCTTGTATAGACTAGTTTATTTTAGCCATTTACACAGCATAATGTTGCGCATCCCCATACTAAAATATCATAGTATTTTAGTATGAGGATGTGCAACTGATACTGAAATTATATTTATTTTGCAAAAAGAGAGCTATAAGAGCTCTTCTCTTATGGCGATCTTCGATTTAAAACCTTAAAGAGTCTCTAAGACAAAAATAAAAAAAAAAATTATTAACTTTAGCTTCTCATATATTATAATAATAAACACAGAATGTCAGAAAATATACAAAATTTGGCCGCCGCCAAAGTAAAGCCAATTATTTATTGCTATGTATATACATTATGTCCTGTCAGTATTTTGTATGTTTTAATCAGACTACCTCTCCATCTGCAGTATACTAGTGTTCTTAGGTCATATATCATGTATGGTCTCTTAAGGTTATCGCAGTTTGCAAGAGGATATTTTTAACAGGTTATTATTATTAGCATGACATGTGTTTCGTATGGTGAGCGTAGAGAATCCCAAGAGTACTCAAGAGGGTCCATATTGTGATAATTTAATTTATTAATTTGTACAATATGGAATGCAGATAAATTTTGAGTATTGAGTATTGAGAGAATCGGAGATTTTTTACTGGAAACGAGACATTCAATCTTAGTCTTCAGGGGTGACAACGCATCTGCATTTTGAATCTTGATTGAGGATTGACAGTATCCACTTACCAACAGGTGAACTGTGTCCTTGTTTGTCATCCTTACTCTATTTTTAAAAAAATCTTGCTTCCAGACGTCTTATACGTGGTAGAGCCATGCTGCACGAATGGGTCGGCTCGACCGCGGAAGGACCACGCTCTCACAGAATATCAGTGTAAAATAGCAGCTTAATGTTGCTGGTCTTATACATGGTAGAGCCATGCTGCACGAATGGGTCGGCTCGACCGGGGAAGGACCACGCTCTCACAGAATATCAGCTTAATGTTGTTGTGTTTCGTATTGTGAGTGTAGAGAACTGGAGACTTGTTTTACTGTAAACAAGGCATTCCATCTTAGTCCTTACGGTTGACAACGCATCTGCATTTTGTTTTTTATTGTGGATAAATGTAGATGTCTATGGGTCACAGCAACCAATTACAATCAGATAGACTGTGTCCTCGTTTGTCACCTTATCCTATAAAAAAAATCTTAATTATGTGAAATTTTACAGACTTTTTACAGACTTTTACTTAAGAACTGCCACGTAACTGAGTATTCTTACTAGGTTTAGTTTTGTTTAACAATTATTTTAATTTTAAATATCCTCCCGTTTTGGTCTGGGACTTGATATGTCTCACGTTGGTCTGAGACTTATAGGTCTCACGTTGGTCTGGGACTTATTGGTTTGGGACTTATAGGTCTCATATTGGTCTGGGTCTTATAGGTCACACACTGGTCTGGGACTTATAGGTCTCATATTGGTCTGGGACTTGTAGGTCTCATGTTGGTCTGGGACTTATAAGTCTCATATTGGTCTGGGACTTATAGACCTCATATTGGTCTTGGACTTATAGGACTCATATTGGTCTGGGAATTATAGGTCTCATATTGGTCTGGGATTTATAGGTCTTATATTGGTCTGGGTCTTATAGAACTCATATTGGTCTGAGACTTATAGGTCTCATATTGGTCTGGGAATTATTGATCTCATATTGGTCTGGGACTTTTAGCTCTCATATTCGTCTGGGACTTATAGATCTCATATTGGTCTGGGACTTGATATGTCTAACGTTGGTCTGAGACTTATAGGTCTCATATTGTTCTGGGACTTATAAGTCTCACGTTGGTCTGGGACTTATTGGTCTGGGACTTATAGGTCTCATAATGATCTGGGTCTTATAGGTCACACATTGGTCTGGGACTTATAGGTCTCATATTAGTCTGGGACTTATAGGTGCCACGTTTTTATTATTATTTATTTAGGGATCTCGCCCGAGTGTGAAGTGTGTGATTGTTACGATACGTGTACAACCGGCAGGTAGCGGACACGTTGTCCGCAGCAGCCGAGAGCGTGCCGGAGCGCGCCGAGGCGAGCGCGGAGGGCGCGGCTGCAGCGCTGCGCTCGCTGCACGACGGCGTGCGCCTCACGCGCGCCATGCTCGAACAGGTGCCACACGTGCCCCACGTGCCCCACCACCCCACGACCCCACGACCCCACACCCTTCTCAAATCATTTGTTCTCTCCAATTTTGTTTGCTGACCTCCCTAATACCTCTTTTCCGTTACAGTCTTTTAGAAACCACTGTTGAACACAGGCCTCCCCTATAGATTGCCCCATTGGAGGGATATTTGCCGTAGTTGCCACGCTTGGCCTGCAGGTTGGTAACCCGGAACAATTATTTGTAGACCATAAAAGTACTTGTTCCGTGCGGGATTTGAACTGGCAACCCTCAGCGCTGCAACTCATTGCTGAGCCATTGCGCCACGGAGCCGTCAATGAGGGCATCCACGACCTTTTCTGCCACCAGGGCAGCGCTACTAGAAAGTGAGGTATAATATTTGACAAATTTCATAGTGAGGAATTTAATTTGTTCGGAAAATATAAAAGTTAATGTTTCCTTCTGTACTATTAACTATATTTTATATCAGTAAGACTAAAAATAAATAAACCAAATCACAGATATTCATAAAACTAGAAAAATTAACAACAATTAAAAATGTGCAGAAAAATTAAAGAGCACAAACTCCTGAGGCATTCTTTTGTGTATTAATATAATACTCTAGAAACTAATAACCTGTTATTAAAAACTAACTTCTCAATTAAATGACATTGTGTGACAAAAAGCTTCACCTCAATTCCAACTAGCAACATCTGGTCAGCAGAAAATTATTAGCCCTCATTAAGACAAAAATAGGAGTTATTTGCTATAATAGAATCAATATATGAATAAAACCTGTGTTATGTAGTAGACATTCGATAGTCGGCCATAAACTAATATTAATAATTAAGGAATAATGAATCATCTTATGTTCTTACTGAATATAGACTTGGCACTATTTCCTAGATACATATAACCTCTTACTCAGGTGAGAGGGCTCCTTTGTATTTAGACATATTTGGTTGCTAAACATTATTTAATTTTATTTAATATTTCTTATTTAAATCTGCAGGTGTTTGCTCGTCACGGCTTAGTTGCAGTGTCACCGTTAAGGGAGAAGTTCGACCCCAATCTACATGAAGCGCTATTCCAACAGGTATTTATAATTTTTTTTGTTCACAGATTCAACTTTAGTGTTATTTATTGATGGCTTTCATCTTAATATTAACTTAGCTAATGTTGTTCTGTTCTTGCCAGTTTGAATAATAGTTCACTCTGTAAACGTTTGACCACCTTGTTACATGGTTTATCAATTGGTGGGGCTAAAACTATGGTTTAAGATGTATTTTATTTTTATATAATAAGGGTGACAAACGAGCACACAGTCCACCTGACGGTAAGGAGATGCTGTGGTCCATAGACATCTACATTTATCCTTGATTAAGAATCAAAATATAGATATGAGTCACCCCTAAGGACTAAGATGGAATGCCTCGTTTCTAGTAAAAAGGTTCTCCGGTTCTTTAAAATATACACATATTAAAATTAGGCATATAAATTATACAAATATATATGAATATAAACAAATGCATAATAATCTATATAATATACCAATTATATTTTTAAACATATACATCATCATTACAGCCTTTCATAAGTCCACTGCTGAACATAGGCCTCCCCCAAGGAATGCCACAAAGCATGGTCCTGAGCCACCTGCATCCATCGACTTCCTGCATGTCTTACCAGGTCGTCACTCCATCTCGTGGAGGGTCGCCGTACACTTCGCCTGCCGGTACGAGGATGCCTCTCAAGAACCTTTCTTCCCCATCGGTTGTCGGTTCTTCGAGCTATATGGCCGGCCCACTGCCACTTCAGCTTACTAATCCGTTGGGCTATGTCGGTTACTCCGGTTCTACTGCGGATATCCTCATTCCTAAGTTTATCACGCAGAGAAACCCCGAGCATAGCCCTCTCCATAGCTCGCTGAGCGACCTTGAGCTTCCTCATACGGCCAGCAGTGAAGGCAACATATACATACAAGTATACAATTATAATTTACAGGAAGTGGAGGGATGTGAACCTGGGACAGTGGTGGCCGTGAGCAAAGTGGGCTACAAGTTGCACGAGCGCTGCGTACGTCCCGCATTAGTGGGTGTGTCTAAAGGCTAGTGCGGTCCAGCTTACAGTGTTGGGTTCTGGCTCCCGAGCTATGACCAGTTGGGATCAGGGTTGATGAATGCTACAAACAATTTACTGGACATTGAATATGAAACATTAGTTGAAAAAAATATATGCCTAATATATTTATATTACAACATATGAAATATAGTCTCCCTAACTTTATTGAAAGTGTGTGGGCATACTTTGTAAATTGCAGTGTCTGCTTTGAATTACTAAGAAATCACCGAGAAAGCTAAGAAATATTTTTAATATATGAGTTACATAAAAAGCTCGATTAAATAAGATTTTAAATTTATTTTTCGAAATTCTTACGTTAATAATAATAATAATCTTTGGTAACAATATATGACGTGAAATTAGTGTATATTGAAAGTGTAAAGATTTTTGGGTTGCTTTTAGATGTTTAAAAATTGCATTACGTCGCATTTCTTATTGTATGTCGTATTTAGGAAACTTGAGTACAGACTGCTTTATCAATTTGTTATAAAATAAAACACTTTGGCTGTATGGCCTTCATGCCTTTGTCTCTTATTATACTGAGGTAAAAAATATTGGCGGGAAACGTGAATGCAACCGTCAAGCTCGCTTTTCACTATGGGATTTAATGTAATTTATATTATATCTGGAGATACAAATTAATATCGCTCACTGTACTTTTTAATGGAACCATTTACACTGAGATGTAATATATATTACATTTCAAACTATAAATAAATATTTTTTTCGATTGACCGAGCGATATTTTCATATTACACTTCGCCTCCTGTACCCCGCACATCGTTCCGCGCCGGCGCTACGTCCTCAAGTTCGTGTCTGTCAATACCCGAGTGAACTTGTGCGTAGTGCGTATACTCATTTGTATTCGTAACCTTTTTTCAAAAATTGATTAAAAAAACCGAATGCCATCAAAAACATAACTTGTAAAAAAAGCCAAGTCTCGCAACTCAGTTCTTCTACCGTAAAAAGTTGTGAGATGCATGTAATACCAAGTCGGTTAATTTATTCAGTCCATAGATTGATACATAGATTGACTTGGCAATCGCACTAAACAATCTAATTTAATATAATATGTATTACTTGTGAGATATATTGTGTTTTCATGCGAGTGCCAAGTCAATCTATGTATCAATCTATGGACTGAATAAATTAACCGACTTGGTATTACATGGATCTCACAACTTTTCACGGTAGAAGAACTGAGTTGCGAGACTTGGCTTTTTTTACAAGTTATGTTTTTGATGGCATCTCATTTCTTTTTGTAGATAGTTATATCTAGGTAGCTATTTACACCTATTATTCCATCATACATATTATATAGGTACATTGATTCATTCACTGCAAATGTAACTTTGTAATAATATATGTTTATATGGGATTACAAAGTTATTTATGCAGTTGGTGTATCTCGATAACTGGACCGAAATTGTAAAATATTTTAATTTTTCCTTGATTTATATATTAAACAATAATAGTATTCCAAATTTGAAGTTTCTATGTCTGCTAGAAGTGCCTCAGAGTTTTGATGATCGGTCAGTCAGTGAGTGACAAAATTAAGAAATTTTGACTAGTTATAATTCTTAAACTACTGGTTCAAATTTAATGAAATTTTAAATATACCGAGTCTATACAATGCCTACTTGGTTAGTAAAAATTCAGGCTTCTAGTTTTATCCATAACGAAGTTATAGGGTTTCAGAAATGGCCTGAACTGCTTCGAGAAAAGGATGGTACGGCCGTGCCGCTTTTTTGCTCGACTTGGCGGGGCACTGCCGTGCCCCCAGATTCTGCATCATCTTCCTTTTACGAACTGTCGAGGTTATCTAACAAAACAATACACATTTTGTTTGTAAACGACAAACTCATACTGGTTAAAAGATATATCTCACAGTGTGAAAGCCAATCTCGAGATATAATTTATCCCATAGTAAAAAGTGAGCTTCAGGCGTGGGTATCTCTGCAAAATTCTCTTCTATGAGACATCTATTACCGATTTAGACTCTCGCCTCGCCTCGCAGCACGCGTGTTGTTGCGAGGTAACCGAGTGCCTGTTTACACTTCCGCTGATGCGTTCAGTTTGCGTTGAGCCAGCAACGATGGAAGACGTCGAAATAATAGCGGCTTCAACTCTTGCCTTAAATAAGTATTTATCGATGCTTGACCATTTTAAAAAGAAGGAAATTAAAAAAATACGTTGTTGAGGAAGAATATGGTGGATGATATCTATTCATCGAAACAGAACCTTTTCAGTTTCATAATTTTATATAAATTTCTAGTACCTATTGTGCAAGATTAAATCATATTATTTTGTTAAAATTGAAATTTTAAAACAAAAGCAATTCGAATGTTATTATGTAAGGGTGCCGTAAACAAAGTGAAACGAGAGCGCGAGTGTAAACAGCACGCTCGCGTCCCTCGCGAGGCCCTTTGCATTTACACTCGCACCTCGTGGCTCGCTTCGCCACTCGCCTCGCAGCTCGCGCGAGAGTATAAACGGACTATTAGGGGAAGGTCTATATTCATTGGAGGACTTAATGGCTGTAAGGGATGCACAAATGTTTGTGCCTTCCATGAAATACTTAAAACTGGCAGAATCCATTCGTAACTAATTAATAAACAAATAAAACAAAACTTTAATTGGCAGAAAAAAAATTGCTTTTTTTATCAGAATATCATTATTAACAAGTTTATTATTTTGTGGGAATTTAGAAATAATTATAAATCTACTATTTCTGGGCAATTTAGATTAGGTAAGGTTAAGGTATCCAAATAAAGAAATAATTTTTTAATAAAAATGTCCCAACCCGATCTGGAACAGAGCATATTGAATTATTCCAAATATGGCGTGTGTATGTGCAATTCTGTTGTTTGTGTATGAGGAAGTAGTTGTTTATTATTACATTAAAATAATTTGTTGATATCGTTGTTTTTTATTATTTGTAACTAGAGATTTAATTGACCTGTATGTATGGATCACCTATTGAAGGGACGAGTATATGTGTAAATTTAAGCAAGCTAATTGTAATTTTAAAACTATTTCGCAAGCAAATAATACTTTCAATTTTTGCCTGGATAATTGGGTCCTTTTCTAAAATTAGCATATCGATGACTATTTTATAAAATCCAAGTAAAAAGAGTAATGCTTAGTTTAGTGAACAACGTGCGCTCGCACGTAGGGCCACGCTGCAGCTATATAAGTAGTATAGTTGTAGCACGAATGGTTCGGTTCGACAGGGGAAGGACCACACTCTCACAGAATACCAGCGTGAAATAGCAGCTTAACACTGCTGTTTCGTATGGTGAGTGTAGAGAACCGGAGACCCTTTCTTTGACCCGTCCTCACGGGTGACAACGCATCTGCATTTTGATTCTTTATTGAGGGTACATGTAGATCTCTATGGGTCGCAGCAACCACTTACCATCAGATGGACTGTGTGCTCGTTTTTTACCTTAACCTATAAAAAATGTATTTGGTATAATCAGGTTTTTAATCAAAAACCTTGGCTTTTGCTTAAGAACTGGAGGAAGACAAAATTATTACTTAATCTTATCATTAATCTGATAAAACCCTATTTTTTTAATCAAAAACCTAAACTTGTTAAGTTTATAATAAAATTTAAGCTTTGGTTAAGTAAGATTAGGTTCTCCAAGTGTTATATTTAATAAAAGAAATAGCAACCAACATTGACCAAAACTGGATTTTCTCAGGTTTATGACAACTTGATTTTACGTGGTAGCGACGCTGCAGTTATGTTAGTAGTAACACGAATGGGTCGGCTCAAACGGGGAAGTACCACGCTCTCACAGATAGCAGCTTAAAACTGCTGTTTTTTTATACGATAAGGGTGACAAGTGAGAACACAGTCCACCTGATGGTAAGTGGTTGCTGTGGCCCATAGACATCTACACCTATCCTCTATTATTTTTTTTTATTTTTTTTTTTTTATAGGATAAGGGTGACAAACGAGCACACAGTCCACCTGATGGTAAGTGGTTGCTGCGGCCCATAGACATCTACATCTATCCTCGTTTGCGAATCAAAATGCAGATGCGTTGCCACCCGTGAGGACTAAGATGGAATGCCTCATTTCCAGTAAAAAGGGTCTCCAGTTAAAAACATAAAGTAATAATTTTGTCTTCCGGTTCTCACTCAAAAGGCCTAGGTTTTGTTATAAACCTGCGACATATATATAATTATTCTGTTCATGCGTAAGTGACTGCACTCCTTAACACTTGTGATTAAGTTGAAATCGAGAATGGTTTAGGTTCACAATTCGACCTGGTGGGTAGCGTTTTAGTCCGTATCCAGAAATCAGCCGTGCGAAGTCGGGGCGGATCGCTACTTTCTTATATTTATAAGGGTACAAAATAAAACAGCAGCCATACAAACAAGCAGAACAAGCTGTACACTCCTGCAAACTAAACTTAGCTCATAGTTTATTTTTTTAATAACTGGCTTCACGGCTCTGGGTTCTAGCCCTTCTGAGCCTGAGTGACAATGTATAATTATCCTTCATAGTACACTGCTTCACGATATGTTGATGCGTCACATAGTGCAGACCTTGGGAGATTTTGACGGCAACTTGAGCCAGCTGACAGTTGGCGACGGTATCTCAAGGCGCCTAAGCAGACAGACACCTAGAATCACACACACGTTTCCACTAATAGTTCACATGCGGAGACATAAGTGTATTAAGATACACAAAACCACGCACCACTTTTACATATCTCGTATATAAGGTGCCGGGAAGTGTACAGGCTCTCTCTATTAGCAAGTTTAAATGTTTTGTTAAGTTAAAACTGTATAAAAAGGGTTACTATAGTATAAATGAATACATGGTTGATAATAATCCATGGGAATGAGGTGATCGCTTCCAAGCTGTTTCTAAATTAAATTTTGTACTTATACAGTTTGTACAACCATTAATGTAAAATTTGCTTGATGAAAAGATGAAATTTATTATGGAAGAAAATAGTACCCTCAATACAAAAATATCTGACTTAGAAATGGAAGTAAAGTTTTTGAAAGATGAAAAAAGGAAAAACAATTTAGTATTTTTTGGAATAGAAGAAATAGGAAAAACCGAATGTGAGCTCGTGGATTACATCAAGGACGTCATAATGGACTTGGAAATATACTTCGATAGTAACGAAATCAGTAAAATATACAGAATTTGGAAACAGGTCGACAACAAAAACCGCCCGGTCGTAGTCACTATTACTACGCTATGGAAAAAGTACTTGATATTACGAAACAAGTCCAAACTTCCGCAAGGAATATACATTAAGGAAGATTATTCTAAAGAAGTGCTAGAAAAACGCAAGCAGGTACAGTTACAGGTTGAAGAAGAAAAGAAAAAAGGAAATGTAGCATTCATAAGATACAATAAATTAGTAGTAAAGAAAAACAGAGATAACTACCCAGAAAAGAGAAAAAGAGAAGAGTCATTCTCGCCAAACAATTCAAATCAAAAGAAAGCTACCACTACTGTTTTCAAGACACAAATCAACTCAGCAACCAAAACTGTACGAAAAGACACTATAAGACCTAACATGCTCAGCTATGTGGAAAGAGGAAGATCAGCTTCGATATCTGAAATACCAAAAAACCTGTAAATGACATCGACACCCGGAACCGAGACAACACAACATCAATAAAACAAACTTTTTCTAAAGGCACCCCAATCCGGCCAGTCACCGTGTGGGAAGAAGACTATTAGCCTCCAACTAATATCCAATTACACATTCTTCCTAAAAAACATCGCTATAAGGGATCGAAGTGGACTGTATTTATTTACTGGAGCTAGTGGACTGTATTGATTGATTACTGTACTGATATTACGTTAGGGGACTGCTTAAATAAAAGATGGTACTGTAGACTATACTGTATTAAACTATTTACAAATGCGGCTTTCACTAATTAACTAAATACACAGAGGGGAGCCTTCAATGGAGTATAAATTCTTCTCTCTTGATGGTTCCTCTTGAGGTTTCTTCTCTTGTTGTCTTCGAGTGCCGCTTCCGAAACGAACAACTCACAGACCAAAACGCCCTTCTTATATGCCGCAAGAGAGCGTCTTAGCCTGTGAGTAGTGTCGCACGACGATGCTGCGCGCTCATTGGTCGTCGGTCTGCTGCCGGTGCGCGGGGTGCGAGGGGCGCAACGGGGTATGAAGGGGCGGCGGAGCGGCGGTTCCCTCGCCGTCCGCAACATCCTCCCCCCGGCGTAGCCTGCGAGCCTAAGCTTCCTTCGGGAGGACGGCTAACTTCCGGACGGGCCGCCGCAGCACTCCGCCCCTGGTCCTCACCTCGACGTTGCGCACCACGCCGTCCGGTCCGGGAAAGGTCTTCGTCACGATTCCCCGCGGCCACACGTTTCTGGGTAGGTTGCCATCTGCAACCACGACGAGGTCTCCTTTCTGGATTTGGCGCTGCTGAGCATCCGGGGAGTCCCCGCGCGCAACCAGCGTCGGCAGGTACTCTTTAATCCAGGGCCTCCAGTATTCATCGGCGAGTCCTTGCGCCGCTCTCCACGCCCGACGATAAATAGGTGTGCACGGCGCGGTGACTGGTAGGCCCGATGGTCCCAACAGTAGGAAGTGGTTGGGTGTCGCCGCCTCTTCGTCGTTGATATCGACCGGTACTTGCGTCAACGGTCGAGAGTTCATCGTATTTTCTGCTTCTGTCAGGAGTGTCGCTAACGTCTCCTCCCGTGGGCTCTTCTGATGCAGAGTGGCTTCGAGTGCGGTCTTCACTGAGCGCACGAGACGCTCCCATGCGTCTCCCTTGTTCGGCGCGCCCGGTGCGATGAATTTCCAATCTGTTCGCTGAGTCAGCGCATAGTCCTTCAGCTGCGGTGTCCACTATTCCATCGCCCGTTGCAGTTCGGTATTTGCCCCCATGAAAATTCGTCCCATTGTCCGAGTATATGACCCGTGGCCACCCACGCCTAGCCGCCATGCGCCGCAATGCCAATATCGCCGAGTCCGTCGTAAGGGAGTATACTAATTCTAAATGCACCGCGCGCGTAGTTAAACAGGTGAATAACGCTACCCACCGTTTTTCGTGCCGACGTCCTATCGTTACTGTTATAGGCCCGAAATAATCGATTCCGGTGTAGGTGAATGGTCGCGCGAATGCCCCTAATCGTTCAGGTGGTAGGTCTCCTATAACCGCTGGCCGTGGTGTCGCCTTGCGTACCCTGCATCGCAGACATCTCCGCTCCACTTCTCGTACTGTTGGTCGTAATCGGAGGATATGATATCTGGTGCGTAGGTCGTTGACCACCCTCTCCCTGTTGGCGTGGCTTGCCTCCTGATGCGCTTTTTCTACAAGCAGCTTCACGAAATGGTGGCGTCCATTTAATATGATGGGCCTCTTCATCTGGCTGTCCACGTCGGCTGCGTCGATTCTTCCTCTGGCTCATAATACGCCATCTTCCAATATGGGGTCGAGTTTCCTTAGCGCGCTGCCGGTTGCGAGGTTCTTCCCCCGCTGAAGTCGACTGATGTCTTCAGCGAAGCTTTCATGTTGGCTGTGCTCTATCCACATCCGCTCTGCCCTCTGATGTGCTGCAATGTCAGTCCGTGCGCCCTTCCTCGTATGGCATCGACGAACTGCAGTACTCGTGCAGTGGCCCTGATCAATCTCTCGTAGGAAGAGAATCTTTCTATATCTGGCAGGTGTTGAGCGTCCTTGGTGTCGCTCTGGTGCGCCACGATTTCCTCCAATTCTTCATCATCCCCTGTCTTCTCTTCCTGACGGCGAGGCCATCTGTCTTCGTCCTCGTAAAGGAATAGTGGTCCTGTGAACCATTTGTCACTTTCTTCCTTGCTTACGTAGTTTACGCGCGTTGCCTGATCCGCAATGTTTTCTGCAGTCGGTATCCACCTCCATTGCTCGGGTGACGTCTTTTCCGCTATCTCCCCTAACCTATGAGCCACATATGGGGTGTAACGCGCCGTATCATTTTGTATCCAGTGGAGCGCCGTAGTGGAGTCTGTCCAATACACTACCTTATCGGCTACCACTCTGTGCTCGCCTTGCACGAATTCCGCGAGTCGCGCGCCTATCAAGTTCGCCTGCAACTCTAAACGCGGTATACTTTGTGCCTTTATAGGGGCAACTTTGGCCTTGGCCGCCACTAACCGTACCCTAATTGTTCCGTCGCGGTATCGTATACGCCAATACGCCGCGGATGCGTACGCACGTTCGCTTGCGTCGTTGAAAACGTGAAGTTGACGCTCTACCACTCCCGCCGTAGGAGCATAGCACCTAGGCAGTCGCAGTCGTGACACCTCCTCGACGACTCGCAGCCACCTCTGGAACTCATCCGCTGCCTCCTTGGATAGTTCATCTCCCATCCGACCTTCTTCATTCGCCATAGGTCTTGTAGCAGGATCTTGGAGGTGATGGTGAGGTAGCTAAGCAGTCCGAGCGGGTCAAACACAGACATGACTGCGCTTAATGCTTCCCTCTTGGTCGGTAGTCGCTGTAGCGCCTTTACTTCCTGCGGCACCCTATTCATAGAGGTGTTGAATGTTAGGGCGTCTTCGTCGGCCATCCATAACAACCCTAGGGTTCTGCCTGGGCTGTTTTGCCTTAAGCCTACTTCATTAGGCTTGCTCGCCAATTTGTCGCCAATCGCCAATTATTTTACAAAATTTGTCAAAAATCGCCAAAATTGCTCGCCTCCGGCTTGTCTTCCAATAGGGCTGCGTGATTAGAATTCCAGCCTGCCAAGGTGAAACCGGCCTTCTGGTGCACTTCCGTAACCTGCCTTGCCGTATTTACCGCTTCCTCTACCGTTGCATAACTGTCTAAATAGTCGTTCATATAATGACTACGTACGATAGCGTTAAGCGCCAACGGATGTGTTTCTGCGTGTGCGCGCGCGTTATGATCTCTAACACTATGTGCGAGAAACGGCGAGCTCCTCGCGCCGAAAATCATAGACGTCATAACGTACTCCCGCGGCGGGCTGGATCGCTCATTTCCTCGCCAGAGAAACAATTGCGCGGGTTGGTCGCGACGGTCGATTTTTACACGCAAGAACTTTTCCCTAATATCCGCGGACACGGCTATCTCATTTTCCCTAAACCTAAACAGTATGTCCGGTAAGTTCCGTAATAAGTCGGGGCCGTTGAGTAAATAGTCATTAAGACATCTACCGGATGCGCGCGCTGCCGCGTCGAACACTACTCTTGTCTTCCCCGGCTTGTTCGGGTTCCGTACTGCGAAGTGTGGCAGGTACCAGCTCTTGGGGTCCTCTCTCTCTGTCCCCTCGGCTTCCCTTGCGTATCCTTTTGCCAGGAGGTTGTCTATCTGGGCTGTGTAGGCATCCCGAAACTCCGGCGATTGGTCCATTTTCTGCCGACTTCCAAAAAGGAGACGGTACTCAATTCGAGTGTATGTTTTTTTTTATGTGTGTTACCTCATAACTTTGTACTGGGCGAACCGCTTTCCATGATTCTTTTTTTATATGAAAGCTGATAGTTCTTGTGTGATCCCATATGAATTTGATCAAGGTCAGACTAATGGTTATTGAGTTATTCTTAAATAACCTATATTGAAGTCGCTTATATTGAAGTCGGCTGTACAAAATTTTTAATTTTTAATTATTCTTTCAATCGTCCGTAGTCTTCGAGCTGCCATTTCATAGCTGGGTGGGATCCGAACGTTGTCGTCCTTCCATGGCAGTCCAACTTGGTATTGCTCGCCGACCTTCTTGACGGTGCGCTGGAATATGTCGACAGCGCGCTCCTCTTCCCGTCGCGACCTACTCTTTAGCGAGATACCTATGGAATCTATCTCATACTGCCGTTTGAGGAGTTCCGTTAGCTCCTCGTCCTGACTGGCAAACGTTCGGATGTCCCTATCTGACCGTCCGTTAGTGCTTACGACGTGTAATACGGTCTCGCCGTCTTCCCTACACGTTAACCGCGGCACGGTTCCTTAAATTACCCACCCTAGTAACGTACGTGCAGCTATAGGCTGCCTTCGACGTCCTATTCTCAAATTACGGGTAATTATTAAATGCCAGTTGTCGGCGCCTAATAATAATCTCGGCTTCGCGTCGTCGTAACAAACCGAACTCGGTAGGTCACGTAAGTGCTTTAACCGTAAGCACTCCCTACTCACAGACTGCGAACCTATCTTTAAATTTGCTATCGTCCGCGCACTTATATTATATACCTCACTGCGCGTCTTGCTACGTATGCCTATGCTAACTAATCTACTATCGGCCTCGCCTTGACTGTTATTCACGCCTCGAATGTTAAGCGGCTTCGTCGGTCCTTCCGCTCCTAACTCGCGAGCTAAGTCGTCGTCGATTAACGAAATAGTAGAGCCTTCGTCAAGTAGCGCATACGTATCTACTTCCTTACCACGCGGTCCGCGTACGGTAATGGGGCACACTTTCAATAAAACGGACGCACTACTACTAACATTCGACGCGACGAGCACGTTCTCATCCGGTTTTGTCGATGTTTCAGGTGCGCGGGCCTTGCGGGCGTGAAGGAGGGCATGGTGGGGGGCGTTGCAGCCGTCGACGCCGCATTTCCTAGCTTTACATCTAAAGCGTCGGTGTTTGCTGTTTAAACACCTAAAACACACCCCATCTTCCTTAACCCACTTCCACCGGTCGTCCAAACCCATTTGCGCTAGCTTCCTACATTTGGCAATTGGGTGTTCACCCCCACAACACATACATGAGGCACTACCGGTGTCCTCCTGGGCGGTGAACGTCTTTACGTCGCGGGCCCTATTCTCTACGCGGCGTGTCAATATTACTCTTTTTGACGGCGGCGCCTCTCGTCTTACGGGCGATTCCTTAGTCGGCGCTACGGACGTATAGTCATGACTTAACGCACGGTCAGCCTCTCTCATCATGAACCGGGATAGCGTGACGATGTCCGGTTCGTCCGCACTTCCGTAGTGCTCCGCATAATCGCACCAACGCGACCGTAAGTGAGGGCTAAGTTTGCTAGTGACTTCCCTAGTTAGCATCGGATTTTGTAAATATCCTTTGCCGTCGACGTTCTGTATAATACACACTATATTCTGTAACTTAATAGCGAACGAATTTAATTCCTGGGCGGTTTGACCTGGTCGCGGAAGGCGTTTGAATTCCTCTAACGCACGATCTATAATTACTTCCGGGCGGCCGAAACACTGCTCCAGTGTTCGCATAATATCTGCTGGATCCTTTGCGGTAAACAGCAGTGCCGATACTACTTTCCTAGCCTCACCGCGTAAACAATTCTTTAACCTTGCCATATTTTCCGTATTTGTGAATCTATATAAACGCGTGGATTCTTTTATCGCGGCTTTAAACGCTAACCATTCCGTGGCCGAACCGTTAAAAATAGGCAACTCCTGCGTTTGCTTCGCGGCGGCGGGCCTGACTCTAGTTTAGTTTAGTTTACGACGGGCTGTTTTCCGCAACTCCACGTCTATGCGCGTATTTTGCGTGTGGGCAGGAATAATGTGATTATTCGAGCCATGAGATCTCTCCGAAGAAGCTCAACAGGCCCTTGTGTTGCATGCAACTTCGGGGAGTGATCCCGGCGTGCCGAGATGTTTAGCCCTGTATGTAGCGACCTCCGGACATTTCAGTAGCACGTGGGCCGCCGTTTCTTCCTCCCCCATACATGCCCTGCACAGGGGACTATCTGTAACACCTATAGTAAATAAATGTTTGTTAAAGGTGCCGTGTCCTGTGATAGCACTTGTTACTATCCTAATCTGTGGCTTGTTCAGTCTCATTAAAACTTTGGTTAAGCGACTGTTTATTTCAGGCAGGGCCTCCCTAGCTTGTCTACAGTCTACTAGATTCTTCCAAAGCTGAGCGTGTTGATTAGTGAAGTGTCTACGTACTAGTGAACGAACGTTACCAAAGGGGATTGGTATGATTGGTTCCGGCCCTATAGTGGCCAGAGCCGATCCTCTTCTGGCCAGTTCGTCTGCTGCATCGTTGCCTCTGGATCCACTGTGTCCCTTTATCCATTGCAGGGTCACATTGTTGTTTTTACATACCTCATTTAATCGTTGATGGCATTCATATATTAGTCCCGAGTTCATCACATTGCATCTCAGGGCTTGGAGTACCGCCCTACTGTCGGTCAGTATTCTAATGGGGAAGTCATTAACCTTCCTAGCATCTATTGCTATGGCCGCTTGAATGATACCCATACATTCCGCCTGAAAGACCGTGTTATAGGTACCCAGCGGTGTGCATATGTGAATATTGAGGTCTTCAGAGAAAGCTCCAGAACCTACACCTTCATTTGTTGGCTTGACTCTAATCATGCTTTCTAAAGCTTCCGCTAGTCGTTCTATACCCCTATCTTTCCCTCGCGGAGTAGGCGACCTATCTCTATCCCTATCTCCCTCTAGCCTACGCTGTGGCGCCGGCGACCTATGTACACCTACATCCTTATAACACGGCGACGATAATCTACGATCCGCGTGGCGATGTGGCGATGGCGATCTATATATACCTACATCCTTACACGGCGACGGTGATCTACGATAAGCGTGGCGATGTGGCGATCTATGTATAGGTGATAGAGTGCGGCGTTGGACGCGCGACGGCGACGTAACCCGTACACGGCGATCCACCTGGTTCATTTCTGCAGCGACTCCATTGTCCCTCTGTATCGTATCTACGCGGCGCGGTTGAACATCATTCGCTACCGTCCTCCCCTGGGCATCTTCAGTGTGGTCGTAACCGGTTCTCCTATTCGGTGGGGCCTGCTCTATCTCGATGCGGGGCGCGGGCTGAGACGGGCGGTATGGCGTCTCCCCCCGCACAGTCTCTACGTTCTCTAACCACCTATCAACGCGTATCCTATTTTCTACTAAATCGTCTTCGTTTAGACATTCCCTATCTGTTTCTTCCCGCAGTTGAGCGACGTCCCTAGCGTATTTCTTCTTGATAAGATCTTCTTCGAGTTTCAATTGCTTCCTTCTAATTGCAGCTAGTTCCTCCGGCGGCATTATACTCGATTTGCTTTATATTTGCTATCGCGCTAGCTGTCGACCGGGATGAACGGACTGAACGGACCGACGGGGCGCGGGGCGCGGGTCTATGTACAACGTCTGCTACAGGCGCGACGGTACGCACTATCGAACTAGTTTCTGTTGCCGGAAGATCTTCTATAATCGCGGCGAGTGTCTCTGTGCGCGGCGCGGATGTGCTAACCTCTCCCAAACGATCGGTTGTAGACACGGACATAGCGGGGCGCGGCGGCAGGGGCGCGGGCGCGGGCGTAGATGCGGGGCCTGGGGCGCGGCGGAGGGCGCTTGTGCCAACGCGAGATAATCGGACGGGGACGCGGGTGCTACTTCGAATATCCGCATGCCTACCGGCGTTTCGTCGTCGTTCCGTGTCTTCTGGCTTCGTGTCTTCCTCACGACGTCCCACGTTGCGACCTCCGATCGTCTTCAAAAAGACGCACGTATTGGACGCGGTTCCCGCCACAAGGGCGTTACCAGATGGTCACAGTTTGGCACCGTTAGGGAGCAACCACCTGGCCACGTAAACGCGGTTTAAGAAACAAGGATTGTCTGGAAACAGACAATATTATGACGTATATGACGTAGCCGTAAGAAACAGAGAAGAAGTTAGTACCGACGATCTTCTCTCTTCGTCGACGAACTTCTTTCTTCCTTGAAGATCTTCTGTAATGATCTTCTTTCTTCTGTAATTACCTTTTTTCTTCTGTAATTACCTTCTTTCTTCTGGCTTGAATCCGGCTCGAAGGACCAAGAATATAAGGGATCGAAGTGGACTGTATTTATTTACTGGAGCTAGTGGACTGTATTGATTGATTACTGAACTGATATTACGTTAGGGGACTGCTTAAAGAAAAGATGGTACTGTAGACTATACTGTATTAAACTATTTACAAATGCGGCTTTCACTAATTAACTAAATACACAGAGGGCAGTCTTCAATGGAGTATAAATTCTTCTCTCTTGTTGGTTTCTCTTGAGGTTTCTTCTCTTGTTGTCTTCGAGTGCCGCTTCCGAAATGAACAACTCATAGACCAAAACGCTCTTCTTATATGCCGCAAGGGAGCGTCTTAGCCTGTGAGTAGTGTCGCACGACGATGCTGCGCGCTCATTAGTCGTCGGTCTGCTGCCGGTGCGCGGGGTGCGAGGGGCGCAACGGGGTATGAAGGGGCGACGGGGCGGCGGTTCCTTCGCCGTCCGCAACAATCGCCAAATGGCAAATAAAATACACATTGCGACATACAGTACGTTGTCTTTAAGAACCAATGAGAGTCTAACGGAACTAATACTAGCTCTAGCAAATGTAAAGTGGTCAGTATTGGGTTTGAGTGAAGTCCGACGACTAGGGGAGAGTATAGAAGACCATTAAGACCAAGAAGCATTTTATATTTTATTATAAAAGAGAAACACCAGGCTTATATGGAACAAGATTCTTAATAAAAAATGAATTAAAACCATTTATTGACGAGTTCATTGGCGTCTCAGAGCGTATTGTTATACTTAATACAAAACTACCTCCGAAAAACGATCGATGGTCGATTGTGCAAGTCTACTCTCCAACTGAACAATCAAGTAGAACAGAAATCGGCACCTACTCCATGTTACAAGACGCGATAATCAAACACTCGCATAACAATTTAGTAGTGATGGGAGATTTTAATGCAAGAACAGGGGCAAGAGGAAACGGAGAACAATTGATATTGGTTCCGTATTGCCCAGGCAAAAGAACAAGAAATGGGGAGAAACTTGTCCAACTGGCATATGAAAACAACTTAAAAGTACTAAACACTCTTTACAGAAAACGTGAGAACAACAGATGGACATGGATATCTCCAGATGGTCACCACAAAAACGAGATAGATCACATACTAACAAACAAAAGTAAAGACTTTCGGGACTGTATTGTTTTAAACAATATTAGTTTCAACAACAACCACAGGATGATAAGAGCTAAGTTACAAATAAACACACTCAATAAAGATAGACCCTTTAAAGTAAAACAAACCAACAGCTTAACAAAATACCGATAGTACCGATTCGCTAAAAGAAAAGCTAGAAAAATTCATAGAAAAAACAAAGGATTTAGACATAAAGAGTAAATACAATAAATTCGAAGAACTCCTCTATACTACTAAAAAAGAGAAAATGGAAAGTAGAAACAACAGGACAAAATGGATAACAAACAAAACTAAAGAACTGATAAGAAGTAGAACAGACCTTATATCTAACCCTGAAAAGACAAAAACTATAATAAGAAAAGACATAGCTAATTTAAGTAATAAAATAAAAACACACATGAGAAAAGACCATCAGAGATATAGATTGGAACAACTGGAAAAATGCATACAAAGAACCGGAGGCACCAAAAAAGCAGCTAAACTACTATTGGAAAATCGAGATTGGATACCAAATTTAATAAATAAAAATCATAAATGCGAGAAGCGACGCCCTGAAACCATATCAATAGCCACTCAATTTTTTGAAGAATTGTATTCAAGGAAATATACTGCACAGACAGCAATCCTAACAGGAGGAAGTGAAGTACCGGATATAATACACGAAGAAATAGAAAAAGCCGTGAGAACTCAAAAAGCAGATAAAGCTCCAGGATTAAATGGCATAAGTAACAAGTTCCTCATCCTAAATAGAAATCACCTCATACCAATTCTCAAACATCTTTTCAATGAAGTCTTACAAAGCGAGATAATACCTTACCAATGGACAACGTCATCAATAGTACTTCTACACAAAAAAGGAGATAAAAATAACATTAATAATTATAGACCTATAAGTCTATTGTCGAATATATATAAAATCTTCGCAAAAGTTATACTCTATAGAATAACTAGCACGTTGGATGAGAATCAACCAAGAGAGCAGGCGGGTTTCAGGAGCGGATACTCAACTTTAGACCACAATCATGTCATCAAGCAACTATTGGAAAAAGTCAATTAATACAACATAACATTTTAATGCTGCTTTGTGGATTACAGTAAAGCTTTCGATACAATAGAGCATCAAAAAATTTGGCAAGCACTCAAAAACCAAGGTATTGAAAATAAATACATCAGAATACTAAAAAATATCTACGATAACAACAAGGCTAAGATAAAACTAGAGAAGGAAGGTAAAGATATTATAATAGGAAGAGGCGTACGTCAGGGCGATCCGTTATCGCCGAAACTCTTCACAGCCGTTTTGAAAAAAGTCTTTCGCCAATTAGACTGGGAGAAATGTGGACTGTCCATTAACGGTGAAAACCTGTCACATTTGAGATTTGCTGATGATTTGATAATCCTCTTGTCATCGAGTGGCGGACTGCAGGCGATGCTGAATGACCTGGTTAGAGAAAGTAGCAATGTAGGATTGGTCATGAACACATTAAAGACCAAGGCTATGACCAATGGCAAGGAGAACCTATTCTGATCAATAATAACCCGATTGAATATGTTAATGAATACATCTATTTGGGCTAGATAATCTCTCCTGTAAATCTAACCTCAAAAGAAATTGACAGACGCATTGGAAATGGCTGGAAACAATTTTGGAGCCTAAAAGAAATAATGAAAAATAGTGATACTAACATAACCGTCAAACGGAAACTCTTTGATACCAGTATACTACCTATACTCACTTATGGCTGCCAAACCTGGGCACTCACTAAATCACACATTAAAAAGTTAGAAACTTGCCAAAACTCTATGGAAAGGAGTAGACTATCCGATAGAATAAGAATCGAAACCATAAAGAAACACACGAAAACAAAAGATGTCACAATAATAATAAAAAAGTTAAAATGGAAATGGTCAGGCCATATAATTAGAGGAAAGGGGAAATGGTCCAAATCGATAATGAATTGGTTTACAGGTCATATGAAAAGGAAAAGGAGTAGACCATGTAGAAGATGGGAGGATGACATTAAAGCCATAGCAGGAGGCATATGGACGAGAACTGCTAAGGATAGAGAGGAATGGAAAAGGTTGGAGGAGGCCTTTGCCAATAAGTGGCATACAGACAGGGTTGTCGATGTACAATAGTTAAGCGTTGAGAGTGTAAAAATATATCATATTTAATCCAGTGTTAGATATAGAATAATCCAGATAGATACTGTAAATGAAATACTGTCTGAAATACAGGCTATTATTATTATTATTATTATACCACTCTGCATTAACCGTTCTACGATCTTCAAGTGTTATCATCGCAACATGCCCGGTTTTCACAATAAACGTGACTACCATTTTCTTTGAAGTGCTTTGAGTGCAAACCACTTTAGTCGGTTTTGGCTCGTCTTGGAAGACCCAGATTGTAGATTGTTGTTTAGAATCGGGATCGTAGGCATAGATCCAAGATTCTTCACCACTGATTATGTCGTAAACGTGATTTGAGTCTCCTCGGTTGAACCTTTGAAGAGTTTTCTTACACCATCTGAAGCGGGTCGTCTTATGATAGTCTGAAATCCAGCGGCAAATTAGCTTTCTCACACCAAGCGCTTCATGCAAGATCTTGTGAATGGTTGTCCCTGAGATGCCTAATAACGCCTCTATCTCTCGATATGTCACATGACGATCTTCGAGAGTTAATTTTCTCACAGCAACAATGTTATCTTCAGTGAAGGCGGATTTTGTACGTCCTCCACGAGATTTGTCACTAAGATATTATATTATATTTCCATGCTGGAATTCTAAATACCAGCGTTCAACTGTTCTCAAACATAAGGCTTCATCATGGAACACCGAAGTTAGCTCTTTGAAACACTGAAGCCGTGTTAGACCTCTTCGAAAGTTGTAGAAAATTAATGCACAGATATTTTCCTTAATTTTCATATGTGACCTGACAGATTCAAAACGACTCTGTGACTAAACAATAGCATTAATCCTCATTCTTTCAATTGTTTTGGGATTCTGACTTTAAACAAATTTGAATATTGAACAGTTCCAAATTCAAAATTGCCGGTAAATATGTAAACGACAGAACTTAAATGGCACACCTTGTATATCAACATCCCTTTTTATGTATATATACAGGGTTATTTTGCAATAACCGGCCAAATTTGCGGAGAAGGTTCAGAATAAGTAATATAGGCAAATGGTAAAGAAAAAATAATTAAAAAATCTCAAACATTGTCATAAAATGGTCCATATAAAACCAACACTAAAATTTCAATCAACAATTTCTTTGGATCGAACCTAGCTCGTGTGCGGAGAAAGTTACCGAAGAGCACTTAGCCCCTGAAAATAATTGGTGTAAACAAATGTTAGTTACTTACCATCAGATGTACAGGACAAGATTATTATTATTAGAGATGCGGCGAATAGTAATTTTGCCGAATAACCGAATACTATTCGGTTTAACCTGTACCGAACCGGATATTCGGCCGAATGATTCGGTTTGCGATTTCATTGTTTTGCCGCGTAAACAGGTTCTTACCTAGCTTGCTACATATATATTTATCTATGGGTTCTTACATGTCCGCTGCGTGTCGCTACTCGCTAGCTAGACGACGAGCATAGATAATATACTATATAGGGTATAGATGAGTCACTCTGACAAATTATTAGGTGTCGAAAAGAGGGAAGTCTCTTGAGCGCTCTTATAGATTGCGTTGGGATTATAAATTACTGAAAATTACATTAGAGGACGCTATCAACTATAGTTAGCCGTTCAGAGAATGCGTTCCTGACACGTCGCGATTGAACTGACAACGTAACTTTGTAATGGCGTTGCAGTTACGATAAAAATATTTTTGCTGGTTGTTTACCGTTTTAACAATTGATGAGCATTAAAACAACATTATTATATCAATAATCAATGAATGTTATAATTTTGTGCCAAACTGAGTGTCAAATAATTTGGAGCCGGCCCATCCGTGCGACAGCTTTTGCTGTCGCACGGATGGGCCGGCTCCAACCGGGGTGGTACCACGACCTCACAGAATACCAGCGTGAAGTAGAGGTTTACCTCTGCGTTTCGCTTGGTGAGTGCAGGTGGCCGGAGGCCCTTTTTTACTGGAAATGAGGCATTCCATCTTAGTCCTCACGGGTGACAACGCATCTGCATTTTGATTCGCAAACGAGGATAGATGTAGATGTCTATGGGCCGCAGCAACCACTTACCATCAGGTGGACTGTGTGCTCGTTTGTCACCCTCATCCTATAAAAAAAAAACAATATTTTTCTAAATCTATACTGCGCTATTACAAGGTTATGTCAGTGCTTTATATTTGTAGTGCTGTGCTAACAATAACAGGCAATAACAGTATCGTAATCTGTTCTTATATAGTTATACTTTATAAAATAATACGTTTTGTTTTTTTTTATAGGATATTCTTTTTAAGAATTTGAAAATAATGGACTATAAGATAACTTTTATTAAATATAAAAATAAAACTACGACCAAACCGAACGCGCGAAAGAAAGTAGCATTTTTATATTTAGGTTGAAAATGGTAACCCCAAATGGCGTTATGGGCCGCCATTTTGTGACGCTGAAACAGTCGTCTGTTGTCGTTTCGTGCGCATAGACCACGTTCTTCAAGTGTTTTCGATCTGTTTTTATTTGATTACCCGGCTTTCGTTTAATGGACTATTTCGGCTTTTCAAACTGTCATCGGCGCTAAATCGTACTTCGATTGTGTTTTGTATTGCGTTCTTTTTACTTTTGGTGCATAATAATGCCTAAACGTGGACAAATATTGAAAAGTGAAGCCCGTGAGTTAATCATCAAGCTGCAAGATTACTTTGAGCGGGAGCGGCAAAATGGCGGACCCCTGTTACCTGTCGAACAAGTACAAGAACGCGTCTCTCAGGCGCTTGGAGTTAGCAAACGAACAATAACAAATATTAATAAAGAAAAGTTCGGCTATACTGGCACGGAAGATAATATTTTACGTACTCCGAAGAAGAAACGTAGAACTAAACCCGTGACAGATATTGACACCTTTAACGCCGATGCAATCAGAAATCATATATATGGTTACTATTCCAGAAATGAATATCTCAAAAGGAAGAAGCTTTTGGCATCGTTAAGAGAAACTGGACTGTTTAGCGGGGGTAAAACTGCTTTAACCAAAATCTGTAAAGATATTGCTTTTTCGTATAAAAAAACAGACAAGAAAATCAAAAATCTAAATAGATCGCGTTCTAAGAATTCCACCGTATCATTGCCAATATAACGCGATTGAGCTAATCTGGGCTACGCCGCCCGCCACAATACTTCCCCGCCATTCAGCACGAAAAAGATGATGACCCTATTAAAAGAAGCCTGCGGGGAAGTCACAAGAGATGACTGGGCAAAGGTTGTTGAGAAGCCTAAAAACCTGATTGTGGAACATTTTGACCGAGATATCAGGATTGATTCTGTTATTGATAATAATATAATTATACATGTAGGCGAAGATGATGATGAAGACACCACTTCCTCAAGCGAATCGGAGTCTGATTAATATTCTGTACGCACATTCAATTCAATGTACTTTATTGCATAGAAATACAGATTGTAACTTTGTAACAAAGAATAAATAAAACAATTTTATTATATTAATATTACCTTTTTTTGGTTTCCACTTAAATTACTAAAATATAAATTTTAAATGATTCCGCCAATTTTGGAGGAACGGTAACGAACTCAGTGTTATGTTGTGCCCATCACTAGTCGTGACTAACTGATAGGTGTCAGGAACGCATTCTCTGAACGGCCGAACTATAGGTGCAGTATTATTTCGTACATATTTCAATAAAATTAAAGAGGAAAGGTATATAATTACTACCTAATTTGTTTTAAACAACTCTTTATTCAGTTTGTTTTAGATGAGCATGGTTTAAATTTTTTCTTTTATTCTTATTTTTTTTATATAGGATAAGGGTGACAAACGAGCACACAGTCCACCTGATGGTAAGTGGTTGCTGCGGCCCATAGACATCTACATCTATCTTCTATTACAAATCAAAATGTAGATGCGTTGTCACCCGTGAGGACTAGGATAGAATGCCTCATTTCCAGTAAAAAGGGCCTCCGGCCACCTGCACTCACCAAGCGAAACGCAGAGGTGAACCTCTACTTCACGCTGGTTTTCTGTGAGGTCGTGGTACCACCCCGGTTCGAGCCGGCCCATCCATGCGACAGCAAAAGCTGCCGCGTGGCTCTACCACTGTTAAAGTCTTATAGAATTATTCTATATATATATCGCTGTAAAACTTCGATAGGATGATTTAGGCTTCGGTATAAATAATGAATACCAGCAGTGGCGCCATCTTATAATAAAATGTGTAAAATATTGGGGAAAATAGTACTTTAGCTGACTATGAGATGGCGCTAGTATCAACGTAAAAGCAAGCTACTGAGGATTTTCATACCCCTAACCACGAGCGAGCCGCACCTCACCGCACCGCCCGCTATCCGTGCGCACCGCGTTCTGGCATTTTGCTTTGAACATTGCACAATTATGTTATAATTAATAACAAATGTGTTTATTATAATATAGTATATTTCATTGTCATTGCAAAGAGTTCCGACAAATGTCTACCCGAGCCGAGGCGCAGCCGAAGATGAGGGTTGACAGTCGGAACAAGTTGCAAAGACGGTTCCGCACGTGTACTGAACAACTATTTTTAATACAGTTGCGAAAAAATGAAGCAATTTAATAAAGAACATTTTTGGAAAATGGCGCCAACCGTAAATGAGTATAAGCTTAATCTCCTTGGTATAAGCAGATTTTTTTTGTTTTCTTCACCCATTCTGGGTAGGCAAAGGGAACTATGCCCATACAGCCAAGTCTTCAGTAGAATTTTTTTATTGATATGAAAAGAAAGTGAAATTTAATGAGATGAAATGAAATGAAACCTAACCTAACTCATTGAATCAAATCATTAAATCTGATATTGAAACAAATTAGTAGTTTATTTTTAGAAATATTTGCATGAATTATAAAAACTACTATAATTTTTTTTTAGTAAATATTTCATTGGTTTTTTCTTTTTAATAGACATTATTTTGACAGTTGGGAAAAAGAAAGCACGAGTTCGGAAAAGGTAAAGACTTGACTCTTTGTTCTCCTGGCTTAGTTTCCTCTCTAACATGGAAAACATTACCAAATTCACATGGTAGTGATCACTATCCAATTTCTATCACATCTGTTGACTCTATAAGAGCAATTTCTGTATTCAACCCCAGGTTAAAGTATAATTTATCAAAGGCAGACTGGCTTCATTATTCTTCTGTCTTAGATCTAGCGATATCAACAATTTCTTCTTTGCATGAGGAAAATATACATTCAGTCTATACAGAGTTCAAAAATGCATTATTATCTTCCGCCAGTAAGACTATTCCTCTAAAACAACCCTACAGAAACAATTTGGCCTCACCTCCTTGGTGGGACCAGGACTGCACATCTGCTTGCAAAAAAAGGAAAGAAGCTGAACAAAAATACTCTTCATCAATGACCATGGAAAACTATATTTCCTATAAACAAATAGCAGCTGAAACAATAAAATTGTTATCTCAGAAGAAAAAAAACGGCTGGCATAGGTTTTGTTCTACCTTATCTCCTTCCACACCTCCTTCTCCAGTCTGGAAAAACATTAAAAGATATCGCTGTTCTAATACAGTTGAACAGAATGTGTCTTCCAATGACCCTTCAATTTGGCTTGAAGAATTTGCACTTAACCTTGCCCCCCCTTCAGTGCCCACACATGCTGAATGTTTAGTTTTTAATTCTCCTTCTATACAATCTCTAGATGAATTTGATGCCCCCTTTTCTTACGAGGAATTATTTACAGTCCTTGAGGGTCTTAAGGACTCCTCTCCAGGAGTAGATGGGATTCCTTACTCATTCATTATTAAAAGCAGTAAAAAAAACTAAAACTGTATTTCTTGAAATTCTAAACCACATTTTTGACTCTGGAATTCCTCCCAAAGAATGGAAGACCCAAATAATACTTCCTATTCTCAAACCGGGTAAAGCCAGTGAAGACTTTTCAAGTTACAGACCCATTGCACTGTCGTGTACAATGGCAAAGATATTAGAACATCTGATTAAAAATCGGTTAGAATAGTTCCTAGAGAGTAAGGATGTTTTACCGAAGAGCCAATTTGGCTTTCGTAAAAGCTTAAGCACTATGGATAGCCTCAGTACACTAGTAACTGACATCCGTATTGCTTTTTCTAAAAATGAATACCTTGTTGGAGTCTTTCTCGATATTTCATCCGCATACGACAATGTACTTCTTCCTGTACTCAGGCAAAAAATGCTGAAGCTGAGTATACCAGTGAAGATAGTAAACTATATATCAAACTTTTTCTCTTCTCGGTCTATTTTAATAAACTTTCAAAACTCAACCCCCCCCCCCCCCCGAAATATTTGGAAAGGTCTTCCACAAGGCTCAGTCCTCAGTCCTATTCTCTATACTATCTACACTTTCGATTTAGATCTTGCAGTTAATTCATTTTGTAATGTCCTACAGTATGCAGATGATTTAGCCCTATACATTCCTACAGACAACCTGACTACAGCTAACTCCCGGTTAAATTCTACCATGGAATTATTTACAATGCTGGTTAACTGATCATGGTTTATCCCTCTCTGTTTCCAAAAGCAGTATAGTGATTTTTACTCGCCATAAGAATGTCCCTAATATTGCAGTTTTATATAATGACTTACCCATTCCTATTCGGGACAAGGTAAAATTTTTAGGTATGGTACTAGATAATAAATTATCCTTTACACAACACATTGAATATATTTCTAAAAAGTGTGAGAAGAATATAAATATTCTTCGTTCCCTTTCAGGAGTGTGGTGGGGGGATCTCACCCTTTTTCACAAAAGCTACTATATAATGCTATAATTCGTAGCCATTTAGATTATGGATGCTTTCTTTTAGAGCCATATAATAGCAGTAAATATAAATTTCCCCTAATTCTTGATATAAAAAGCATTCTGTATAGGTGTCATCTTAAAGGGATTTCTGTCTGTTTAGCCTGGATACCTAGTCATAGTGGTATTTGTGAAAATGAAAAAGCAGATTTGTGTGCCAAAGAGGCTACTACAAATGGCACCCCACTAAATATTACTTATTCCCATGACTTGTTGTCACTTGCTAGGAAAAAGCTTGTTAATACGTGGAATGAGATATGGAAAGCATCACAAACACTAAAAGGCAAGCACTATGCTGCTATACAAGATAATATTCCATCAAGACCTTGGTTTTTCATATTTAATAAAGCAAACAAACGTGCCACCTCTATTGTCTGCCGGTTGAGAATTGGACATGCCTGTACCTATGTCCACCTAGCTAAACTCAGGATTAGGGATAATTCTCTGTGCGAATGTGGTTTAGATGAGGGAAACACCAATCATATTTTTTTTAACTGCATCAAATTGTCATCATCTCTTTACGATTATCTGCCCCCTGACATCCCTCGTCCCATAGACTTTAACTCCCTTCTAATCTTTACAAATACCTCTTTTGTGTATATTTTATGTGATTTTATTAACTCTAACAACATTAAACTATAATTTGTTTGTCATATAATAACACATCTGTATTGTTTTAACAACATTGTCTGTCTTTTGTTTTAGGTGATTCAGCAGTTAAGTTGACCAAAATCATTCACATAAAATTCCTTTGTTACCATTTCTTGTATTATCAATTTCCTTTTTTAAGCAGAGTTTGTGTCCCAATTATACCTTCTCACATGTAACATGTCATTGGCGAATTCATCGTAACCGCCATAAAGGAAGAAGAAGAAGAAAAGCTCGAGTATGTAAATAGCCCACATCCCAAACGCTTTACGTCCCTGCAATACGCCACTTTTAGAGCAACTGTATTAATATAAATATTGATTATATTGACTATATTGTGGTTTGCAACACGAGTGTACGTAAAAGATCACATGCTTGGGACTTTTTTAACGAAATAGAAAATGACAAAACAAAAGTGA
The DNA here is from genome assembly GCA_033319125.1 of Parnassius glacialis. NCBI lineage: Eukaryota > Metazoa > Arthropoda > Insecta > Lepidoptera > Papilionidae > Parnassius > Parnassius glacialis. The sequence goes on along the minus strand of JAVANC010000004.1, from coordinate 71,483,646 downwards.
AGTGCACTTAATGCAGTTGTGTTATTTCTCGCGGTGGATCAGGCCGCAGCGCTGCAGCGCTTCGACGCTGCGGCCTGATCATGAAGCATTAAGAACAACTGCCAGCAACCACGTCTACTTCTGTAAGTGCTTCTGAACATAGCTCAGACACTTTGCCAATAACATTCAGTGTAAAATCACAACAATCTATAGAGCAGACATTTATTACAAATTGGTAAACAACAGACCCTCGATCAAAAGAAATTCATAACGCCATCGCTGAAATGATTGTCACTAACAAGCAGCCAATTTTAATTCTAGAAAATTAGGGATTTAACAGGTTATTGCATTTATTGAAGCTTAAATATAGTTGCCTGGAAGGAAGTATATGAGCGAAGTAGTGATTCCGGCGATTTATGAAAGAGAAAAAATTGATCAAGAAGAAATATTAACCCTTCCAGTACCATGCCCACTATAACAAAAAACCCGTCATCTCGGCAGGGGGCACTTGTTTCAACATTTATGTTTTTCACGACTGTTTGTTTATGTTATAAGATGCTTGAGTTACAGTTCTTTAAAGCTGATAAGATTGTCGATAAGTAGAAACAATAGCAATAACATTTGGATATTTAATTAGTTTTGTACAGCTCTTTGTTTCTAAGGGATCTTGAAAAAGTGTATTTACTGCAAATAAATTTGGTTTTATCAATGAAAAAGCGTAAGTTTTTATTTTATTTTTATGTCTTCATAATCAATACAAAATAGTCTTCCTAAAATAAACCGAAATGATGCATGTAACCATTATAATAATTCTACTTCTTCTCTCGCAAACATTTGCTAAAAATTCGACAATAGACAGTTTGCGCGCGCTTTGTAACCTCATTTTCAAAACCTTTTTGTGAAAATATTATAGCGTCTTCCTTAATTTTTCTTATACAATCATATAGATATAATATTTAGGAATAATATGTCTTTATGAATTTACATACGTGCAATAAACTATCTATAAAATGGCTAAATATCTCAGAAGGTAGATCTTATTTGAAATCTTACCCGTTATAAATTGTTCGCGTAAAGGTGTTTTGTTTTTCCTTTTTTATCAATTCAAACACAAAAATTTACTGCTGTTGTAACTTAAGTCATTCCAAAACATTATCTTGTAAAGATCATTAACATTTCTTTTATTATTATTATTACAGCTTTATTTTCCACTTTACAATTGTTACAAATGTATTAAATCTAATTATAATAATTTCGTTCCCATTTTTTCTTTGTTATGTGGCCCCCCTGTGGGTAAAAGCCTCCTCCATATTTTTCCATTTTTCCCTGTCCTTGGCCGCATGCATCCAACTTTTTCCTGCTATGTTTATTATGTCATCGGACCATCTTTTCTTCTGTCTTCCCACGTTTCTTTTGCCTTTTGGGCCCTGCCATTTTGTTGTATGGTAAGTCCATCTCTTATCTTTGTATCTCGACAAGTGCCCTGCCCAGTTCCATTTCTGTTTCAAACTAAAATTAAGAGCATCTGTTAATTTTGTTTTCATGCGGATATCTGCATTTCTCGTTTTTTGTATTTTTCTCAATTTCAGTATACTACGTTCCATTGCATGTTGACAAGATGAAATTTTGTTTTTTACTTTTTCGGTGAAGACCCAGGTCTGGCTAGCGTAAGTTAAGCTTGGAAGAATGCAAGAATCCATTATAGTCTTTTTTATATTAAGACTATAGTTCCCTTTTAGAATTTCTTTTTGAGCCCGGTATTTCTTCCACGCTGTACTTATTCGTCTGTCTATTTCGTTTACATTACTATTTTCATCAAAGGACACTAATTTACCTAAGTACACATATTCATTTGTATATTCTATCGGTTTTTGCTCTACTTTGATTGTTTTCTTTTGACTGTTTGACATTATTTTAGTTTTTGATGCGTTCATGTGTAGACCGATTTTTTTGCTTTCAAAGTTTAATCTTTGTAGCATTGCTTCTAGATCTGTCGCCGATTCACTAAAAAGAACAATGTCATCTGCAAACCTTAGGTGTGTTAATTTATTATTGAGTATCCATATGCCTTTATTTTCCCATTTAATGTTTTTGAAAATGTCTTCAAGTACAGCTATGAATAGCTTTGGAGACAACGGGTCGCCCTGCCGCACCCCTTTACCAATTGTGAACTCTTCCCCTTGTCTTTCCAGTTTTACTCTACTTACATTTTTAGAGTAGATGTTTTTTATGATATTTACATACTTTTTGTTTACATCATTATTTCTTAGAGCAGTCCATATAGGTGGGTGTACTATGCTGTCGAATGCTTTGGAATAGTCCACAAAAGCTATGTAGAGTGGTTTTTTGAATTCTTTATATTTCTCGATTATTTGTTCCATTGTGTGAATGTGGTCTATTGTTGAGTAGTGCGACCGGAAGCCCGCTTGTTCTATTGGCTGATTATTGTCAATATCTGGTGCTATTCTTCTTAGGATGATTGATGAAAAGAGTTTATATATTGTTGATAGTAAGCTGATAGGCCTGTAGTTGCTGATGTCGAGCGGATTCCCTTTTTTATACAATAGTGTTATGTTTGATTTACTCCATTGTGATGGTACTTGCTCTTTTTCCAGTACTAAATTGAATAATTCTGCTAGATATGCAGCCAGGGTTGGCGCTCCGATTTTGAGGGCTTCGTTTGTGATGTTATCTTCGCCTGGGCTCTTTTCCGGTTTTAGTCGTTTGATTTGGGTCAATATTTCTATTTCAGTTATTGGGTTTACTGGTGTTTCTTCTATATCTTCTCCAGTTATATTACTATAATCTTTTTCTTCTTGTGTCATATCACGTGGTGGTTTTGCATAAAGAGAAGTATAGAAAGCCGTTGCACATTTTATTATACCTTCTCTGTCTTTATTTTCACCTTTTTCACATTTTAGACTTTGTATCCAATTTTTGTGCGTAGATAATTCTTTAAAGGCTCTTTTTGAACTACGGAAAGTATACATATTTTTTTCTATAATTTCTCTTCTATGGTTAGCATAATCTTTTTTGATTGATCTGTTGGTTTCTTTGAACAATTTCTTTAGTTCCTCTCTCATTTCTTTGGACTTGTTCTTTGTGAACATAAGTGCAGTTCTTCTACAAATTAAATTTTGTGTGTGTTCGCTAATGATCTTTTCTTTGTGTTTATTATTTGCTTTTACATTAATTTTAAGGCTTTTTTTGATTGCTTCTTCCAGTTTGTCACTAAAGGATTGTACAGTTTTATTTTCCTTTAGAAATTCTTGCAATATTGGTAAGTTCTTTTTTAGGTTTTGTATGTAGTTGTTTTTATCATGTATGGACTTCAATTTATTGGGTATGGTTTTGAATGTTCCTCGGCTAATTTTAGGTTTTTGAGTTTTTATAGAGCATCTTAGAATCCTGTGGTCAGACGGGAAGCTTATTTTGTTCAGAACTTCTACATTAGTTACAGATTTTGGGTTGGGGCTCAGTATAAAGTCAATTTCGTTTTTTGTTTTATGATCCGGCGATATCCATGTCCATTTTCTGGAACTTTTCTTCTTGAAATATGTGTTCATCACTGCCAACTTGTTCTCATGTGCATATTGTATTAGGCGTTCACCTCTAGCGTTCCTTATGCCGTAACCATATTTGCCCATTATAAGATTTTCATGAGGTTTAGGTTGTCCAATTTTTGCATTAAAATCTCCAATGATTAACCTGTTTTTATCAGCCAGTTCTTGCGCTCTTGTTAAGTCATTGTAGAATTTTGTGATTTCTTCTTCACTTGAACTATCAGTGGGAGAATATACTTGTATCAGTGATAGTGGTCCCTCCTCGAAGTTCAGTTTTAACAGAGCCACTCTCTCTGATATTCCCAAAAAGCTTCATATGTTGCCTTTTAGTGATTTCTTTATTAAGAAGCCTACGCCATGAAGTCCCTGTGTCTCTCCTATATAACAAAATATATAGTCTTTATGTTCCTCAATGATATATCCTATCTTTTTAACTTCTGCGAGTCCTATAATGTCCCATTGAATTTTTTCTATTGCATTATTTAGTTCTAAAGTTCTTTCTTTTGTTGATAGGGATCTCACATTGAATGTGCATATTTTGAGGCCTTGTTCTCTTCTTGATTTTAAACTCTTGCTTTTGTTTGCGTAACTAGGGTTGTTTTTATTGTTTTTATTTATATTATTCTGTTTGTTTTTATTTGATGAAGGGTAGTGGTCATCTTGCCCCACGGTGACCAGCCGGCTTGGGGTGTTTTTTTCCGAGGTTGGTTTGAACAATGTTGTCATATTTGTTTTGATCTTGTTCCGGGTGCCGGTGGTCATTGCTAGTTTTTTGAGGTTTCAGATAGTGAGGCTGTTCTGCCTCGTTCGACATAGTTACGAATATTATTAGGTTTTATCATTTCTTTTGAGACACTCTTGGCAAATGGTAGCTTTGAGGTTTCTTTCAAGTTTATTTTCTTTTGGGTTGATGAGTTTGGTGAGCCTGAATCTTCTCTCTTTCTTTTGTCTCTGGTTTTGTCAGTCGGTTTCCTCACTATCAGTTTGTCATATTTAAGAAAAGCTATATTTCCTTTCTTCCTTTCCTCTTCTAGTAGTGGTTGTAGCTGCTTCCGCTTTTCCAGTACTTCTTTAGTGTAATCCTCTTTGACTTTTATACCTGCTGGGAGATTAGCCTTATTTCTCAATATAATGTGTTTTTTCCATAAAGACGCTATGGTAACTACGACGGGGCGACTCTTATTGTTGTTTTTGCCGATTCTGTATATGTTTTTGATTTCATGACTATCTATTCTGCCGTCGTACGAGAGAAGGGCACATCTATCATTTTGGTCAAACTGAGATAATCGGGATTAAAGTTTTTACCACATTCTGCTTCATAGTGTGGAAACCTATCGCTTAAAAGAAAAAAAAATACTGATGATATATGTGTGCCGGACGGGCGTAACTCTTCGGAGTAAATGTTGTCGAAGATACTCCGCGAGTCGCTCACGTCCTACACCTGTAGGTTCCGGAATCCTCCCACTGCCGTCTTTCACTGCCGTCTCTGCGGTTGCTGCGGATAAACTGTGGACTGAGGTTCAAAATTAAAATGCACGATTATAAATTAAAATAGCAAGGGAGTGGCCAGCGGTTCGACTAATTAATTTGTCGCGAAATTTTACAACTATTATTTATTTATCACTATTATTCAAAACGGTTTGTCAACTATGGTTGTTCACTATAGGTTGTTCACTATATATTTTAAAATATTTAATTTAAATGAGCGGTAGTATAAAAATATCTGTCCGGAGTAGTTGGTTCTTTAACACTACTGACTAGCAGCTATTAATCAACTAAAATTAGTTGAATTTAACACTTGTGTAACTGCGAATATCAGTTATCACTTTTTCCGTCTAGCTAACACTTTTCACTATATGTCACACCGAATTTTCAGTTATGACCTTTTTCCGCTAGCTAACACTTTTTCACTATATGCCGCACCGAATTTTCAGTTACGACCTTTTTCCGCTAGCTAACACTTTTTTACTATATGCAACACCGAATTTTCAGTTGCCACTTTTTTCGGCTAGCTAACACTTTCACTATTCACTATATATTTCTGCTAGTCACTGCAACTACTACCGGATACTACTGCTGGGCACTGGTAGTTCTTCCTACTACAATATTACAATGTTTCGCCCCCATAAGGTAGACTTCGGCTATACTCTAAAGGGAGCCGCTTGCCATTTCCCATTTGCCTCTTTATTTTCAAACATTTTTCTTTATGCAAATGGCACAAATTGCAACATTTTCTATATAATACTAATCTTAATTCTAACACGCTATACATCATTAAATAGACACTTTTGGTCTTCATTAGTACGTGATAAAGGATAATTAATATATTTACATTCAACAAAGTTATTAAGTAAAATGTCCTAAACTTTTACACTAAATGGGCATATTAATTCTTTAATTATCCTATAACTTTTAAATCGTGCTTAATTATACGAAATATTTCTTTATTATAATGATCTATTCAACATATGCTAACTAAATATCATATTTACAACTCTTTTCGGACATAAAAATATTCTCATTAATTTTTTGCATAAACTATTACGCAGTTAATTTAAATTTCCAGAAAGTTCTATAGCGCGGCGCGCTGTGATTGGTCGGTTTTTCTTAAACAAAATAAAGTTGTTTATATTAACTATTATTAAACCGACCTTCTATACAAACATATTGAGAGTTGTAAATACATGGTAAAACTACATTAACACATTATTTAATCGAATTTTCCGTATTTTTACTTTTTAAACAAATTAATATTCTTTAATCACTTTTTCGTTTAAAGTCATTTTTGGCCGTCTCGAACATTTCTCCCGCCGTGCAGCGTCGCGAAGATTCGTCGCAGCGTCGCTGCATAAATTCCGGTGAGAGACGTTGCCTCTACTTCGGCAGCGGCACGAGTTTCCTGGTTGGCCTCTTAATTAGTCCGTTTGCTGTGCGTACCTCCAAAGTGCGGATCTGTCCGTCCGCCCCGGGGTATATGTTTTCAATCCTTCCTCGTGGCCAGGTGTTACGAGGTAACTGGCTGTCGGCTATGAGGACTGGATCGCCCACCTGGAGATCGGGGCCTTGACCATGGGCCTCCCGCCGGTTTTGAAGTTCCGGCAGATATTCTTTGACCCAACGCTGCCAGAACATGTCAGCGAGTATCTGGGAGCGTCGCCAGTGTTTTTTGCTGTTCGCATCTTTTTCACTAAAAACTCCAGGTGTTGGCAGTCTCGCAGATCCTCCCAATAGGAAGTGATTTGGAGTGATGGACTCGTTGTCTTTGCTGTCTACTGAGATGTGAGTCAATGGTCTGCTGTTTACTGTGTACTCCACCTCGCAGAGCAGCGTGGTCAAGACATCTTCGTGCGGATGTCTCTCATGAAGGACGGTGTATAGTGCCGTCTTCACGCATCGAACAAGACGTTCCCACACCCCTCCCATAAAAGGCGCGGAGGGGGTTATAAATCGCCATACTATGCCTCGTCGGCTGGCTTCTTCTCGGAAAGCCTCTCGAAGCTCCTTGTCGGCACCGTGCATATTGGTGCCGTTGTCAGAGTAAATCTCGGTGGGACATCCTCGGCGCGCTGCAAATCTTCTTAATGCCAGTATGGCAGAGTCTGCGCTGAGATCTGCCACAATTTCCAAATGTACAGCTCGTGATGTAAGGCAGGTGAAGAGAGCCACGTATCTCTTCTGATGCTGACGTCCCACTGTTACGGAGAGTGGCCCAAAATAATCCAGGCCAGTGAACGTGAACGGTCTCTGGTGATGTGCGAGACGCGTGCTGGGATGATCACCGGTGGCTGGCATGGATGGTTGTGCCTTTCTTATGCGGCACTGAACGCATTGGCTTACTATTCTTTTAGTAGTGGGTCTTAGTCTGATTACCCAGTAATGCTGTCGAACCTCGTTGATGGTAGGTTCGGTCCCGCAATGATGCACGCTACGATGCGTCCAATCAATATACAATTGGGTGATGTGATGATCACCATCCAATATAGCCGGCCCTTTCATATCTTCAGAGACTCCTTTTACAGCGGCTATGCGACTTCATAGCGCAATGATCCCGTCTTTCAATTGTATTTGAAGCGGTCGTAGGCGGCTATCATGGGCGACCCTCTTATCGTTACGGAGATCGGCTATCTCTTGTGTGAAGGAGTCTTCCTGGATGACATGTATCAGGAGCTTTTCGGCCTTTCTTATATATTCGGCCTCCAGTGTGATGTATTTGTTTACATCTTTATTTTTCACCTGACTGGGAGGCTGCGCGAGACGTCGCGGATTACATTTCAATCTCCTCCAGTCGGGGTCTTCCTCTCTATTTCTTTTCGTCCTTTTGTAAAAGGTCCTGTCGGTGGTTTTGCGGCAGAGTGTTATGAATTGAAGCACTCTGGCCGTAGCTCGCACTAAGCGTTCCCATTTCGAAAATTTCGTCGGATCGGGAATGGCTTCTCTGTATAGCGGAGCTCTATACCTTTCTTTAATTGTCAACGATCTTTCCTCGCTTGTAGGTACGGAGGACGAGGGTGTAGACCTCTTAACTGTCGTTTTATCGTTGACAGGCATCGTGACATCTTTCTTTGTCCAGAGAAGCTCTTTTTCTATATGCTCGTCTTCCAACTGACGGGTGCTGCTATTTAGTATTTCTTCAGTTTTCTTCTCTGGACCGGAGTCTGATCTTCTCGGGTTAACTACGAGAGATTCTGGCGCGAAATATTCGCGGAGTTGGTCATCTGTGTTCTCCTCGCTCGTGTACAGCTCATTGGCCGTGTAGATGCGCTGATGTGGGGCTTTTGTGTGTGCCCCGTGTAGCACCCATCCCAGTTCTGTGAGCGAGGCGATAGGCTGGTGCGGTGGACCTCTGCGGACTTTAGTGGCTATTAAGAGTCTCCAGTTGTCTTGTCCTATTAGGATCCTGGGGTTGCCGGAGTCATATATCAATTGCTCCTTTAGGTCTTTCAAATGCTTACATTTTTCTATGTCTGTTGCACGCACAGTCTGCGGCCCCAAGTTTAGGCTGGCGACCGTGCGTGCTCTGAATGGCACCCTTTTTCTATGGAGACTCTTCAGTGACACTTTGACTCTTTGGGAGTCCGGCGAATCGAGGGTAGTGTTCCCGATAGCTGTGATCTTGAATGGGTCCAACCGCCCTGTAGCTCCAATTTGATTGGCAATCTCTTGATCCATTAATGAGACTGTCGACCCATCATCCAGCAGAGCGTGTGTGTTTATCGCTCCCGCTGGTCCAATTACTCGAACTGGAATTATCTTCAAGTAAGCTTGATGCTTTGATACAGCGAATGAGTTTGCAACTGTTTCTTGAGGTTCTTTTAGTGTGACCTCTGTCTTCTCTTTTTTATTATGATGAAGAAGTCGATTGTGTGTCGCGTTGCATCCTTTTATTCCACACTTTGTGGTTTTGCATCTGTGTGTCTGACTTCTATAACGTAGACACCGGAAACATAAATTCCTTTGCTTGGCGAGTTGCCATCTTTTATCAATATCTGCTTCTTTAAACTTGTTGCAGTCGGATCCGTAATGACCCTCTTTTTCGCACACACTGCATTTCGGAGATGGCTTAGTGGTAGCCGTGTGCGTCCTATGTACTGGACGATTATTTTGCGCTCCGTTTATGATTTCAGGAGGCGCAAATGCACTGCAGAAGCGAGCTTGCTCGGTTATAAATTCACTGAAGGAACCGAGGTCTGGTCTCGAGTCGTACTTTTCTGTATAAATTCTATACCACTGCGCGCGTATAGAGTTTGGCAGTTTGTCTGTGAGGTGTCGTAGCAGCTCTGCGTTAACGAGGTAATGGTCTCGTTTGAGTGCTCGAAGAGTGACGACGCTTCCCCTCACTTTGCTCGCGAATGTACAAATATCTCTGGGTGCCTCTGTACAGCGTGGTAATCCCCGTAATTTTTCGGTTTCGGCTTGCGCGATTGAATCTGGACGCCCGAATTGTAGCTCCAGTTCTCGCATAATCTCATCTGGTTTAGCATGCCCGATGAGTTCTGAACTGACTGTTTCCAAGGCTCTTCCTTGTAGACTTCTTCGTAGTCTTGCAGTATTTTCTATGTCATTGAAGTAGCCTCGGGTTGTTTCATAAATGGCACGGAACGAAAGCCATTCGGTATGTGCTCCGCTAAAGCTCGGCAGTGTCATTATCGCTTTTGATGCTGCGAAAGTATTCGACGATGCACTCTCTGGTTTTGGTTTGTCAGCGAGTGCGGCTATAGCGGACGTGAGCTCCGATATGAATGGTCGGAGCACCCTGTCTTCATTGCTAACAGGTGCCTGGTTAGGCCTTTTTGTTATGGGATTCTTGGTTGCTTCTTCCGGATAGGGATCCTGGTAGGTGGACTCTGATACAATTGGTAGGAGCCCCCTGTCTTCATCAACCTTGGAGTCCTGGCAAATCTTCTGAGGTATGGGACTCTTCGGTATATTTTCTGCATTGGGATCCTGGTAGGTGAGCTCTGATACAACAGGTAGGAGCTCCCTTTCTTCATCAACCTTCGAATCCTTGTTTGTGAGCTTCATCGGCGGCTCACTGAGGTCGACAACCTCCGGGGGTAGCCTTGTGATGTTTTTATTAAGTGGGGCCTCCCCACCGGTGGTTGCGCTTTGCGTTGGCTTTTGCTTGGCTACAGAATTTTCGAGCCAAGATCGGACATACTCACTTTTAGAGTGACCATCCTCATCATAGTCGTCCGATTCATCATCTTCTTCAGCCATCTGTAATGAGATCTGTGCGAGTTCCAATTTTATTCTCAGCACTTCCTCACGAGCCTTCAAAACTTTTTTATTGGGCCGGATGGTCTTTTTTGACCTTGTACTTCTGTCGGCGTGGCCCCTTAGTGGCTCTTCGGCGCGGGAATATACCCGGGCTGTTGGCGGTGATGCACAGCGAATGTCATCGTTGCCTTCTATCTGTTCCCTCTGCTTCGGTGTACCAGCTTTAACGGCGGCTGGCACTGGCAGGAGTACCCCCCCATCGCGGGGGCAAGCTATCTGTTCTCTCTGCTTCGGTGTACCGGCTTTAACGACGGCTGGCACAGGCAGGAGTACCCCCCCATCGCGGGGGCAAGCTGGCGCCTCAGCGCCTTCTGTTGTGGATGGTGAGCGTGGTGGCATCTGGTGGCGGACGGTGTCGGTATTGTCCGACGGTCCATCATCCAGACCGACAGTCCACGCCATGGTTCCCCTTTCTTGCGAACGCGTGATCGGCATCTTGATTCTGAAAATTCAGCAACTTTAAAACGGTAGTGACTATGTACCCGGTTCCGAAATACTAACGGATTGACGAATCCCGTTCGAATGACCAGCCAATGTGGTCCGGTGTATACGGATGATTCGGCTCAAAGGACCATAAAATGGTCCGGTCGGCAGTACAGGCGGATGAATCCGGCTCGAAGGACCATAAAATGGTCCAGCCGGAAGTACAGGAGGATGGATCCGGCTCGAAGGACCATAAAATGTGCCGGACGGGCGTAACTCTTCGGAGTAAATGTTGTCGAAGATACTCCGCGAGTCGCTCACGTCCTACACCTGTAGGTTCCGGAATCCTCCCACTGCCGTCTTTCACTGCCGTCTCTGCGGTTGCTGCGGATAAACTGTGGACTGAGGTTCAAAATTAAAATGCACGATTATAAATTAAAATAGCAAGGGAGTGGCCAGCGGTTCGACTAATTAATTTGTCGCGAAATTTTACAACTATTATTTATTTATCACTATTATTCAAAACGGTTGGTCAACTATGGTTGTTCACTATAGGTTGTTCACTATATATTTTAAAATATTTAATTTAAATGAGCGGTAGTATAAAAATATCTGTCCGGAGTAGTTGGTTCTTTAACACTACTGACTAGCAGCTATTAATCAACTAAAATTAGTTGAATTTAACACTTGTGTAACTGCGAATATCAGTTATCACTTTTTCCGTCTAGCTAACACTTTTCACTATATGTCACACCGAATTTTCAGTTATGACCTTTTTCCGCTAGCTAACACTTTTTCACTATATGCCGCACCGAATTTTCAGTTACGACCTTTTTCCGCTAGCTAACACTTTTTTACTATATGCAACACCGAATTTTCAGTTGCCACTTTTTTCGGCTAGCTAACACTTTCACTATTCACTATATATTTCTGCTAGTCACTGCAACTACTACCGGATACTACTGCTGGGCACTGGTAGTTCTTCCTACTACAATATTACAATGTTTCGCCCCCATAAGGTAGACTTCGGCTATACTCTAAAGGGAGCCGCTTGCCATTTCCCATTTGCCTCTTTATTTTCAAACATTTTTCTTTATGCAAATGGCACAAATTGCAACATTTTCTATATAATACTAATCTTAATTCTAACACGCTATACATCATTAAATAGACACTTTTGGTCTTCATTAGTACGTGATAAAGGATAATTAATATATTTACATTCAACAAAGTTATTAAGTAAAATGTCCTAAACTTTTACACTAAATGGGCATATTAATTCTTTAATTATCCTATAACTTTTAAATCGTGCTTAATTATACGAAATATTTCTTTATTATAATGATCTATTCAACATATGCTAACTAAATATCATATTTACAACTCTTTTCGGACATAAAAATATTCTCATTAATTTTTTGCATAAACTATTACGCAGTTAATTTAAATTTCCAGAAAGTTCTATAGCGCGGCGCGCTGTGATTGGTCGGTTTTTCTTAAACAAAATAAAGTTGTTTATATTAACTATTATTAAACCGACCTTCTATACAAACATATTGAGAGTTGTAAATACATGGTAAAACTACATTAACACATTATTTAATCGAATTTTCCGTATTTTTACTTTTTAAACAAATTAATATTCTTTAATCACTTTTTCGTTTAAAGTCATTTTTGGCCGTCTCGAACAATATGCGTGAAGGTTAGCACTATTATATTTTTTACTTTTAATTTTTATTTATAGAGAGAACTTTTTCTTTTAATTAATTATTAAATAAATTCAAAAAAATCCTTTCAACTTAAAAAAAAAATATTTTAAAAATACCACTTACTACAAAGAAAAGGCATAGTTAACCAAATGTGACCTTTCTTTTTAATATTTCAAGCAAATTGGAAATTGAGTCTAAAAGAAAGGGCACATTTGTCTAATTGCGCCTTTTTTAGTGTAAATTGACTTAATGTTTTCTACAAAAAAAAAAAACAAATAATCATGTGAAGAAAGTTTAATAAACTATAAAACATATTTATAATATTATCATGCCATTTCTGGTTAGCTTATCCAAATAACTGAAACAAAACTTAACAAATCTTCTTCTAGGACACCAACATTTAAACAAAAAAAACGTTCTTAATATTCAATAGTTAGTTATAAATTATTAGGGATAAGCATCTACATACAATTTTGGTTAACAAATAGAACTTATGAATTAGAAACAAAAAGTGCTAATACTTAAACTCAATTACAATTTTTGTTTAGTTAGATACCTAAGGAAAGTAAAAATTTATTACTTTTATTCTTTTTACTAATAGGTTGGACCCTAACTTAAAAATCTATAAAAAAATAGTTACTCTAAATCACAATATGAAAAATAAATCAAAATATTCTTAATTCTTAATAGAGGTAGTAATTAGGAGCATAAATTTTGGTTTTGAACTTTTATATAATTATAAAAAACAATAAATAATTAGAATAAGCTCTAATAGACTAGCTTATTCTAATTATTTATTGTTCATTTACAGGAAATAGCTTACACCCGTAATTATTAAAGGCACTCGTAGTTTAATATTTTAAAAAATACTATTATTATTATTATAAAAATTAAATGTAACTATAACAAACATAACATGGCACTTGGTTGAATTATCACAATGCAATATATCTGGTAATAACTATAAAAAAAGTATAAAGAAAATTAAATAATCAGTTTTGCTTAAAATATTAATTTAAAAAATAGTCTTTTATTTCAGTCTTCATAAATTTCTGTGAGATCGGCTGAACTGTCGTTAACGGGTAGGGTTTCCCAAAAACCTCTTCTGTTGTCAGGCATGAGTGGCCCAAGCTTGGAAAGTATAGCTGATTTTCTCTCAGATGTTATACCTCGTGGAGAAAGCTTCTGCTTAGGCAATGGAATGCCAATTTTAAGATTTTTAATTCTCAAGAAATCCAATTCTATTTGCTCTTCAGTGTCATGGCTGTTCTTGTAGAACATCGAATTGCTCCCACGCCGAAAAATGATTTCAGACATGTTTCTTAAATAAGCCCGCGGCACAGAATGTTGTAATTTATACGACGAAGAGCAGTCTTCAAAATCGTGAAAATCCTGGACTGTCATTTTTTTTACCACAGTATTTGAACCAGTATCAGCGACAGCTTTGCAAAAATCTTCAAAGTCATACACTCGCTTGTTCTTCTTAAGTGATTGCTCCACTCTATGGTGAAATTCATCGGCAGCCATAAAAGTATGACCAACTTCCAGATAACGCAGCACAACACTTTCAATATTTACACCCTTGGAATTGACTAAATATACAAAGTAGGAAAAAAGGCACCAATTTTTGTTTTGGGCCGCGCAGTTATCCAGCCACAAAATCACATTTTTGCAGTCCCGGTTTTCAAAGAAAAATGCTTGAAAGCAGCTAATTATGTCTTCCTTTTTTCTCCCTGCAATAGCTTCGTGCCATAAGACTCCCAGTGTTTTGCCAACTCCATGTAACCTTTTGTCACCTACAGGAACAAAACTCTGATTGAAAACGATAAGCCTTGGACAAAACATTACCGTTTTAAATTCTTCCATGCGAGGTAACATAATTACCTTTTCTAAATCAACTGCAAATATTATGGTGTCAGTACTTTTTTGATTCGTTTGGCTTTCAACATCCTCTTCATATTTTTTTCTCGCTGAAATGTACTTAATGTGATGATCAGGGGCGTAGCTACCGCCGTATCAGCCGTATCAATGATACGGGGCCCCCAGGCTACAGGGGCCCCGAACGTGTGTGAGCGAAAATTGTAAGGACCTTTATGGGACAGGAAAGGCTATCACTATTGTCTATAGAAGTAAAGCATTTAGTAAAACTGAAATCGTCTTCAGCTATGAATGCAGCCGAATCGTCTTCAGCTAAGTTCGCCGAACAAAAGGCACGAAAAGTGTATATTTGATTTGAATTGTTTGGCTAGCTTAGTTCCTAGGAGTATTAATTGTAAGTAATAACTCAAAAACCCGTGTAGTGGCGGGTAAGACTACTCACTACCCAATATCTTCCCGTGGGTGTCGTAAAAGGCGACAGAGGGAAACTGAGGTAGAGGATGGGCAGCAGTATCTTTCTTCCAACCCGTTCGCCAAGCGTGGCAACTATGGCAATATACCCCCCATGAAAGTAACGAAGAGACGGCCCCCAGTCCCCGGAAGCTCCGCTATACTAAATATATATATATATATATATATATATATATATATATATATATATGTACGTAATATGTATAAATAATAATATATGGCTAAGGTGGCGACCATGGTAACGGCGAGGCAGGGGGTGATAAGAATCTCCGGTGGAGGTTCTGTTGCCACCTATGACGACTCGACCTGGCGACTTATAATGCACGGACCCTGAGGACTGACGAGAAGATCCTGGAGCTGGAAGAAGAGATAGACAAGTTGCGCTGGAATGTCATAGGATTATCCGAAGTCTGAAGAGAGGGGGAGGACACGGTAATCCTTGAATCCGGCAATTTGTTCTATCACCAGGAGGGCGACCATCTGTCCCAAGGAGGTGTCGGATTTATCGTCTACAAGTCTCTCGTTAACAACGTTGTAAAGATTGGGAGTGTGTCGACGACGGTTGCGTACCTTATACTTAGAATCACCAAACGGTATTTACTGAAGGTCATACAGGTTTACGCATCAACCTCGGCACACGCCGATGAGGAGGTGGCAGAAATGTATGAGGATATCTCTAGAGGCATGCATTCCTCCAAAACCCACTACCTATACGGTGTTAATGGGAGACTTCGCAAAACTAGGCACAAGAGAGAACGGTGAGCAGAAAGTAGGGAAATTCGGAATAGGGCAACGGAACCCAAGGGGCCAGCAGCTGGCCGAATTCATGGAGAAAGAGGGACTCTTTATGATGAACTCTTTCTTCCAGAAGCGGCCCCACAGGAAGTGGACCTGGTCGAGCACCGACGGTTCGACAAAAAATGAGATTGACTTCATTATGACGACCAGACGACAACTGTTCAGTGATATCTCAGTGATCGCGAGGGTGAAAACCGGCAGCGATCACCGAATGATTAGAGGCACACTGAACCTAAACGTTAAGTTGGAGAGGTCACGTCTAATGAAGTCAATGCTCCGTCCCCATCGTGCTCTAATCCAAGGTCCCGAAACTTTTCAGCTCGAGCTACGAAACCGTTTTCAGTGCCTAGAAGATTGAAATGCAATGGACGATATGAAGGACAAGCTCGTTGAAACTGTCCATGCGGTCGGAGCTAAGTTTCGCAAGAACCGCCGCAGACGAACACAAAAACTCTCCGATCACACTCTTAATCTCATGGCTGTTAGACGGGATATATAGCTGCAGTCTTCAGTAGATTTGACAGCATACAGGCAACTGAACAGACAGATCTCCAAATGCGTGCGGCGGGACTTACGCAACTTTAATACTCCTCGTATTAAAGAAACGATCGAGCGGAACCAAGGCTCCAAAGTCTTTGCAAGAGATCTGTCTGCCAGAAAGAGCCAACTGTCGAAGCTGAAGACCGAGTGTGGCAGCGTCGTTTCCGGGACACCTGAGGTTTTGAGTGAGTTTGAGAGGTTCTATCGGTAGCTGTACACATCATCATTAGAGCCATACGTAAGTGTGAGTAACGATCCAAGAGCGAGTCTCCGACACTATTCCGATGATATACCGGACCTCAATCTGAGCGAGATTAGAATGGCTCTCCAGCATCTTAAAAACAGCAAGGCCCCAGACGGGGATGGATTTACAGCGGAGCTTCTGAAAGCGGGTGGAAAACCGGTACTTGAAGTCCTTCATGGTGGCACTACTCCGTAGTGGTGGAGCAGAAGTGCGTTGGTCTTATTCTTCAAGAAAGGTGACAACGCTCTCTTGAAGAACTGCAGACCGAGTTCTCTTCTGAGCCACGTCTACGTGCTGGTTTCGAGAGTCATTACTCCCGAACAAGCCGGTTTCCGAAAAGGCTTTAGCACTATAGACCACATACATACCCTTCGGCAAATTGTACAGAAGTCCGAGGAGTACAATTTGCCACTATGTCTGGCGTATGTGGACTATGGAAAGCCTATGATTCCGTCGAAATCTGGGCGGTGCTGCAGTCCCTTCAGCGATGCCAAGTTGACTGTCGGTGTATCGAAGTGCTGAAGTGCTTATACAGTAGGGCTACGATGGCTATCCGAGTACAGAACCAGAGTACGAAACCTATCCAATTGCCGAGAGGTGTAAGACAGGGTGACGTTATATCCCCGAAACTCTTCTCATCGTTGCATTGGAAGACGTTTTCAAGCTTCTGGACTGGAAAGGATACAGTATTAACATCAATGGCGAGTACATCACTCACCTTCGATTTGCCGACGATATAGTCCTTAAGCCAGAATCGCTGGAGGACCTAAGCACTATGCTTTATTACCTCAATAGTGTTTCCCAACGGATAGGTCATAAGATGAACATGGACAAAACGTAGTTGTTTGGAGCACTAAGCTCGAAGTTGTTGACGATTATGTTTACCTGGGACCAATAGTCCGACTAGGTAAGTCCAACTTCGACCGAGATGTCAATCGAGAGATTCGACTCGGCTGGGCAGCGTTCTGGAAATTACGGCACGTCTTCTAGTCAGGTATACCTAACTTGAAACTTGAAAACGAGACCGTACAACCAGTGCGTGTTGCCAGTGATGACATACGGTACTGAGACGTGGTCCTTCACTGCTGGCCGGATTAGGAAGCTCAAGGTCACTCAGCGAGCTATGGAGGGCTATGCTCGGAGTTTCTCTGCGTGATAAACTTAGAAATGAGGATATCCGCAGTAGAACCAGAGTCACCGACATAGCCCTACGGATTAGTAAGCTGAAGTGGCAATGGGCCGGACATATAGCTCGAAGAACCGGGAACCGGAAGAACCGATGGGGAAAAAAGGTTCTCGAGTCGAAAAAGGCTGCCTCGTACCGGCGGACGAAGTGTAGGGCGTCCCCTCACTAGATGGAGTGACGACCTGGTAAGATATGCAGGAAGTCGATGGATGCAGGTGGTTCAGGACCGTGCTTTGTGGCATTCCTTGGGGGAGGCCTATGTTCAGCAGTGGCTTTGTGAAGGGCTGTAATGATGATGATGAATAACTTAAAATCAATATATAATAATTTGAATTCAATGCAAGCGTTTTTGTTCCTTTTATGAAATCTTTACTCTTCATTGGGGGCCCCCCAACAAATTTTGATATAGGGCCCATCGAAGGCACGCTACGCCACTGGTGATGATCTTCATATTCTTGGCATTCTTCGCAATTCCTGTGCCTTATTGCTGCGTTAGGGTTGTGAATAGAAAATTTTTCGCACAATTCACATTCCTCGTGTCCAAGCTTTGTGAAGGATATTTTAAGCTCATTTACGACATTCCTATAAAATCCATAGGACACATTTATTTCAGGCTCTTTCTCACAGTAATTGTCGTACATCATGCGGATATTGATATCCGAGGGCAAATATTTCCGGTTTGGTGCATGAACTCTCCTATAATGCGACACAACTGGACGAAAAGACATAATATGTTCTTTTACCTTTGTACGGTCTATTTGTGATGGATTCGGGTTATGACCTCGGCCGTCAGCAATAGGCTCTGCGTATTGTGTTTTATAGTATGTGTCAATAATGTTCCTCACAGCCTTACAGTTACTTTTCTTGTAACCCAAAGTTGTGAGAAAAAACATTTTACATACCGTAACTTTCTCACCGTTTTCATCACATAAGAAATACGAAACAGTCTTAGTTCGATCATAGTGTTTCCCATGCTCATCATTATGACTTTTTTTCTTTGGTCTTGCAGGCTTTTGCTGGATAGTATTAGCTAAAAAAAAGTGTTTTTGTTCCGACCAAGACATTTTCCACAAATTACAATTAATAATTTTGCGGTAATCCTCTGAGAATTTCGTTGAACATTTTTTTTACAAATGTTCTCTTGGCATCCGGGTTTCACAAAATATTTGGTATATATTTTTTCTTCTCTTTTAATTTTCTTTCGTTCTTTAAGACTAACATCATATCTTTTGCGCTTTCTTACTGTCCCTTTTTTTGTAAGTTCATCTTTTGTAGATTCATCTGAAGATTCTGGAATCGTTTTTTCCAAACACGGTTGAGAACATGGAATGACGTCTGATTCGGAGCCAGAATCATCCAATAAAATATTGGCTTCACGTCGTTCATAGTTTTCATTATTACCCCTCATATTTAAGTTTTTAACCACTGATTGTTTTGAGCACTGAGCGGCAATAATGTACGTTTTGTGGTTTTTTGGTGGCTCATAATCTTTATCGGCTACTGAATCGTCTGAATCAAAATCTGATTCTGATACTAGAATTTGTGGCGACCAGTTTTGTAGACCACTAGTGGACGGAATCTGTTCGTCAATATCAGATCTAAGCTTTAGATTTTGTAAAGCGGCGCTTACTAATCTTTTACCACGTGACTGCATTTTTAAAACTATCTGAAATAAGGGAAAAATAAGTGAAATGAATGATAATATATGTTTATCATATTCCTACTTAATTCATTAAATATTATGACATATCACATAGGTGTTAAGCTAAGGCACGGTAACATTATCTAATACAATTCCAACTTCATACAAACGGACGAAGCGCGGGCTATGCCTACGCACCTCGACCTCCGGGTGTAGACATAGTTACATAGTAATAATATTACCGCGTCTTTGTTTGACACATCTGTCTAAAAAAAGACAGGTAACTGTTGAGATTACTTAGGTGTACGACCTAACCTACAAAGGTATGTACCTACCTACTTGAATAAGAAACAACATATAAACATGGATAAAACGTAAATAAACTTACCTAGCGCGAACAGGCTGCTGACAAGCGTGGAGTCTTCGACGTCGCAGGCACAACTGGCGCGTTTCAATCAAACCCTGCCCTCCTTTCCTCACCCCTAATCGTAAATAATTTAAAGAAAAGGCACAACTGGTTATTTGTGCCTTTTATACGTGAATTAATTGAGACATACATGGATCATTAGTTAAGTAGACAAGGCACATCTGGCATTTGAGCCTTTTCTTTATATTATGTTGTAGGTGTGCCTTTTCAAAGTAGTTTTTAGTAAAAATCTGTATGAAGTAATAGTCACATCTACGTATTTGTGCCTTTTCAATATAATGGTAAATAAATGTGCCTTTTCATTCTATAAAATATGAATATTAGTCGCATTTGTGCCTTTTGAGCCTACTGTATCTCCGAATTCCTTAAAGATAAAATTCTACAAAAAATTGAGCAGATGTGCCTTTTTTTTCTGATTCTAAATATGTATATAACTCAATTTTTAAAAAAATGTTAGTTGTGCCCTTTTTTCTTACGACGGCAGTATTTGTGTTCCTGTTTCTATTATTATATCTTTTATGTAGTCTACCGTATCTGCTTCTGTTTTACCTGACTCCTCAACTCCAAAAAAGACCAAGTTATATTTTCTTTTTTCCAGTTCTATTATGATAAGTTTGTGCTCCAATGTAGAAATTTTGTCTTTGAGTTTAGCATTTTCCTCAGTTATTGTTTTTAATCTCTCATCTATTGCCTCCATAACATTTTTTGTTACTGCCGTCGTTATAATTTCAGTTTGTTTATTCAGTTTCTCGTCCAGTTTTGACAACAGCAACTCCATGCTTTTGTCCATTTTTAGGGTATTATTTTTTGTTCTGGCAATACTGGTAATTAATTTATTTGACCTAAAGGTCTAGATACCAGGTCATAAACTCAAAAAAAAAAGAAAAAAATAATTTCTTGGTTGGCCTAAAGGTCTAGATACCAGGCCGTAAACTACAACAAAAAAAAATCTTGATGTTGTTCACTTAATTGACTTTGACAGATTCGTTGGTTATATTGGTAACAATGCTGTATGATTTGCAAATTTGTTACAATAAGTTGTGTTCGATTTTAATAACACTTTTTTCTACAAGATTTGTTTTGCACTGTAATTATTCTTTAATATTGTCTTTTGCTGTCACACTTAACGGATTTTGCGTTAAGACGCCACAAAATGACACTGCACTGCTATTGGTTTTTAATTGCGGAGAACGTTGAGGTACGTGTTGACTGTAAGACCACCGGAAACGGAACCAACCAATTAACATTTCTTACCAGGTTTTAAAAGAAAATCCAACAAAAATCACAAACACAAAAAGAAAACAATTACGCAACTAACAGCACCATCAACGCAAAAGTTAATGCCTATTATTTTTTATTTCGTCTATGTAACCGAGTGAGTTTAATACTTGAGAATACTCTTTAGTTCGTTCGGAATCCAATGAAATAGTGTTCAATTGAAAATATACTGTATTTTTTTTTATAGAATAGGGGGCAAACGAGCATGCGGCTCACCTGATGGTAAGTGACTACGGCCGCCCATGAACAACCGCAACACCAGGGGAATTGCAGATGCGTTGCCGACCTTTTAGAAAGGTGTAAGCTCTTTTCTTGAAGGTTCCTAAGTCGTATCGGTCCGGAAAATTCGCTGGTGGTAATTGATTCCACAAGGAAGTCGTGCGAGGGAGAAAACTTCGTCTAAATCGCACAGTCGTGGACCGCCAATCATCCAGATGGTATGGATGGTAACGCGAGTTTTGTCGCGATGTGCGATGGTGAAACTGAGCGGCTGGAATTAGTCCGAACAATTCCTCAGAGCACTCCCCGTGGTAGATGCGATAAAATACGCAAAGAGATGCAACATCTACGCAGTGCCAGTGTATCGAGCCGATCAGAAAGAACTCGGTCGTCGACGATTCGAACCGCTCTGCGCTGGATGCGGTTAAGTGGAAGGAGCTGGCACTGGGGTGCCCCGGCCCAGAGATGAGAACAGTATTCCATGTGGGGCCGAACTTGCGCTTTGTAAAGTTGCAAGCGATGTGCCGGCATGAAATACTGTCTCGCTCTGCTGAGCACGCCAAGCTTTTTAGAGGCCAATTTGGCCTTCCCTTCCAAGTGACCACGAAACTGCACACTATTCGATATGTCGACGCCAAGGATTCCGATACTGGCTGAGGCAGTAAGGGGAGTGCCTTGAAACTGAGGAGATACGACAAAGGGGTTCTTTTTAGCGGTAAACGCGCAAACTTGTGTCTTCTGGGGATTGAACTGGACTAGATTTAGTCGCCCCCAATCCGAGACTTTGTTAAGCAAAGACTCGACTTCAGACACAAGTTTGTCCCGGTACTCGGCGACGTTTTCCCGAGAAATATTGGCACGGCCGGTATATAAGGCATCACCAGTGCTGTCGTCCGCATAGCAATGAATGCTGCCAGTTAGCAACATATCATTGATATGCAGGAGAAACAGCGTTGGTGATAGCACGCAGCCTTGTGGAACACCAGCGTTGATAGGCTTGAAATCAGAGCATTCACCGTCTACTACGACCTTGATGCTCCGATCAGCAAGGAAACTGGTGATCCATTTGCACAATTTCTCGGGAAGCCCATAGGAAGGAAGCTTCGAAAGAAGCGCTTTGTGCCAGACCCGATCAAAGGCCTTCGCTACGTCCAAACTAACGGCTAATGCCTCCCCCTTGGACTCTACTGCCTCCGCCCATCTATGAGTTAAGTAGACTAGAAGATCACCAGCTGATCGACCCCGACGAAAACCGTACTGGCGGTCACTAATCAGCTGGTGATCCTCAAGGTACCTCATGAGCTGGCAGTTTATAATGGCTTCCATTATTTTGGAGAACAAGGAGGTGATGGCGATAGGCCTGTAGTTGGACGGGTCTGAGCGGTCGCCTTTTTTAGGGATCGGGTGCACCAAAGCTGTCTTCCATGAGTTCGGGACTACGCCTTGGGAGTAGGAGTACCGGAAAAGACGCGTTAAAACCGGTGCCAACTCCGGAGCACACGTCTTCAGCGCAATGGGAGGGACTCCATCGGGCCCACTCGACTTGTTGACGTCCAGGGAGAAGAGTGCTTTGCGGACCGAGCGCTGTGTAAATCGCACATCCGGCATGGAGCACTCACATCGCGGGATGGTTGGCGGTGTGTTCCCCCCGTCATCTAGAGTCGAGTTGGACGCAAAAAGAGAGCTCAACAGATCGGCTTTCTCCTTTGCGGCATGGGCCAGTGAGTCGTCCTCTCTGTGCAGAGATGGAAGAGATGGCTGACAGAAGTTCCCTTGGACAGCCTTGGCGAGAGACCAGAATGCACGGGTTCCCGAAGGAAGGCGAACTAGCTTCTCGCCAATTCTGCCGATGTGCTTAGACCTTGCCTTGGCAATGACGCTTTTGAAGGACCTGGAGGCGGAATTATACTTCTTTTTTAATGCGCTGGTGTTTACATCCCGAGACGTTGATGCGTCAGCCCAGGCCTGGTAGCACTCCTGCTTATAGCGTGATGCTATAAGCAGGATCAATTAAGATGAAAATAGCAGCACGTAATGCGGACATGAATTCATGCCCACGGTACCTTAGGGGTTAAAAGCCAAGGCTGTTTCGATTACATCTGATATGTGGACTTGCTTGAACAACATGCTTAGCTTTCCGAGCTTCACTGCACACTGGTTTCATAAGGGGCTTGTTTGTTACAGCATAGAGTTCTGCAAATGAAACATTTTACTGACTCACTCAGGTTATCATATTCGTTCTGTTTTAGAAGAGTTATCTACAACTTGGGACATAACTTCGCTTATCCATGTGATTATGAGAGATAATGGTCTCAACATGGTGAAAGCCATTAATGAAAGACTGTAGGCAAGGGGTGTTTTATACATACATTGCAATTGGCGATTGAAGCTTCATTACACGTTGAAAACGTAAATGATGCTTTGACCTCTGCAAGAAGAATAGTGACACACTTCAACTATTCAAGCAAGGCGCAAGAAAAGCTGAAAAATATCCAAAAAGAACTGAATTTTGCTGAGCATCAGCTTGTACAGGACGTCACAACGAGGTGGAACAGCACGTATTACATGTTGGAAAAAATTGTTGAACAAAAACGTGCGATTTCACTTTACATATCTGACAATTCTGGCACAGTAAATATTCGAAACTGTTCTAAAAGGCAGTGGCTGATTCTCAGACTGTCTAATTTTATTAAAACCATTTGAAGAAATCCCCAAAACTACCAGCTCTACATTTTCGTCAATTTCTGAAGTGATTCCCCACAGTAACACTCTTTAAATTTTTAACAAAGCCCGAAATAATTTCACAAATATGTCCTAATATACTAGCAATGGTACAAAAGCTACAAGAACTTCAGAGTCGTTTTCGAAATTTGGAAGACAAATATTATTGCTTGTCTAGATTGTTGGACCCCAGATATAGAATGAGATTTTTTTGCTCCCGAATTATGCGAACTAGTAAGAAACAAAGCTTTTTCTAGAAACTATTCAAAGAAGCGACGCTGATGCTAAAAGCTCAAGCGAAGATGAAATTGAAACAATCAGAGAAAGACCTCTACAAGATGTTACACATTTTTTAGAGGAATCGCATATAGCATTTTGGAACTGTTGTGAAAAACTTGCCTTGACAAACCCTGTCATTTACAAAGATCCTAAAAGCCCAATTGCCGTGGAATTGGACAGTTATGTAGCTGAAAGTCTTCTACCTAAAATCCAGAGCAATTTTGATTGGTGGGCAAAGCATAAGTTTAAGTACGCACAGTTAGCTAATCTAGCCAGAGTATTTCTAAGTGCTCCTGGTAGCAGTGTTTACAGGGAAAGATTATTTTCAGAATCAGGAAACCTTTACGAGGAGAAACGCAATAGACTATGGCCAGAGAGGGCTGAGAGCTTGGTGTTTCTGCACCATAACTTACCCTTGATAAGCACCAAAACCGAATAGTTCGGTCGAATACAAATAGTGAAGAATACGCCGAATACCGAATACCAAACGAATATTCGGCGCATATCTAATTATTATTATTATTTAAAAGGCCAGCAGTTGAAACAAGTATGCTAGTCTAGAATGTGTAATTATTCTATTTTAGTTGTTTATATAATCTGTTCTTGAATTGGTTAATAGCTTGTGCAGATATCACTTCTGATGGCTGCCATCAGAAGTGATATCTTCACTTCTGATGGCAGCTTGTTCTATGCCTCAACCACTCTGACTAAAAAAGTGCTTGTCTACAAGATAGTTTAGTTTATAGTACAAGTCAACAGTGGTAGAGCCACGCGGCAGCGTTTGCTGTCGCACGGATGGGCCGGCTCGAACCGGGGTGGTACCACAACCTCACAGAATACCAGCGTGAAGTAGAGGTTTACCTCTGCGTTTCGCTTGGTGAGTGCAGGTGGCCGGAGGCCCTTTTTACTGGAAATGAGGCATTCCATCTTAGTCCTCACGGGTGACAACGCATCTGCATTTTGAATTGTAATAGAGGATAGATGTAGATGTCTATGGGCCGCAGCAACCACTTACCATCATGTTGACTGTGTGCTCGTTTGTCACCCTAATCCTATAAAAAAAAAGTCTGTGCACAAGCACAGGTGCACCATGGGACATCAATCCCACACAACTGGAGAGATCAGGTGCAGAACATACTGCCTTACATGCTTTCCGAGCCAATCCACTGCCAATAAGAATTTCTTGACAGGAAAAGCCAATAACTGATTATGGCCCAACCTAGGATCGACCCAGGATCACACAATCTTCTTCTTCTTATTATGAAATAAAAATGATTCCATCATTTTACTGATTATTCTCTGTCAATGTCAAGATTAAGTAAAAAAGAAGAATTGTTGGTCCACATGACCAGCAGTTGCTAGACATTGACCAACAGGGCAGTCATATAGTGTGCATGTTGTGATAATTACATGTGCAGGGCATGCATGAAGGTTGTGAGAAGATACGGGGGTCCACATAGTACTGGTCGGTCCAGTTTTCCACATTTAGGGTTTAACACTCATTGTCCCATTTTTAGATACAATTGTAAGACAATTGCAATCAACTGTATTATGTAGTACATGGGACGGGAAATGAATTTAACATCATGATACATGGACGTCAGCTGAACTTCTTAAAAAGGTTTATAAAAGTTGTAGCTTCACTTTTTATGGTTCTGTCCATCTGTCTATCAGCAGGCTGTATTTCATGAACCATAACAGGTAAACAGATGAAATTTTCACAGAATGTGTATTTCTGTTGCCGCTATAACGACAAATAATAAAAATAAAGTAAAAATTAGAGGGGGCTGCCCTACTAGAAACGTGTTTTTGTATACATTAGTATTAAATCTTGTACGATTGTACGGAAAACTTCATGCGCGAGGCCTACTCGCAATTGGTCGATTATTTTACTACCTGAATGAATGAATGATTTTTTATTCAATATAGATTATTATATAATACTTATTAAGTCATTTTTTATTTACCACTGGTTCGGAAAATACCTCTGTCCTGGGAAGAACCAGCAAGAAACCCAGCGGGACTTTTTTTTAAAACATATTTCACTTAACAATAATTTTGCTTATACAGTTTTTAAATGAATTTTCATAGAACCAGCATGGAGGCGATCAACTTATTCCCAGGGGTTAATTTCATTCATGTTTTCCTTGATATTATAATAACCCTTTTTGTAGTTTTTCTTTAATAAAATTTCTAAACTTTATTTATTGACAAACTTTGAACATGTTCTGGGATTTTGTTGTAAAAGTGTATACATTGACCCATAAATGAATTACTGATTCTGTGGAGTCTAGTAACTGGCATTACAAGCTTATGTTTGTTCCTAGTGTTTAAAGTATGCACATCCTTATTCTTATTAAAGCTATTTATGTTTTTATGTAAATTTTAATAAATATATTGCAATGCCGAAGTTAATATGTTTATTTCTTTAAATTTTTCTCTGAGGAACTCTTTACAATTTAGGTTATAAATCGCCCGTGCGGATCTCTTTTGCAAAACAAATATAGCTTCAATATCAGTCGCATTACCCCACAGCAGAATTCCATAAGACATAACGCTATGAATAGCAGCATTCCCCTACATAAACTGTGGGTGCGTTAATCTACTTTCCAATGTTCTTCTGAAGGAATTCTTATTCTAAGGATCAATATAATAGACAAGTCAAGAAATAAGCAATTTATATTTAGTTCCTTTCAGTTGTTTTTATTAAAGTATATTTAGTCTATATACCAACAAACTCACCATTTGATACAAAGTATGGATAGCTCTAAATTCTCCTACTGTTTGTAAACAAACATAATCATGTAAACCGTATAAATAAACAGAAAGACCATGTTTATTATGTTATGTGCATCACATACCTTCGATAAATTATCCATAGTGGACCGAAAGACAATTTTTATATAATGGTACGCACTTCAACTGATGACACTTCAATTTTCCACTGTCACATTTTCACTTCACATAATGTATTTACACTGTGGTTAGCACTAGTCCTAGGTCACCATTGTGTCTAGAAGCCTTCCTGGTAGGCCTTGGACTCCAGCCGGGCCTGCAATAGTTCCAGTTGCCGTCGTGCTTCACATTGAGGGAAATTGTTGAGTTCATAGTACTGGGGTGCTATTTTCAATAGCCATTCAGCTGAGGATAGAAATAATGCATATTTGTAAATTGAGTAATAACACCAATATGTTAATATTTATAATCAAATTATTCAAAGATTAAAAACAAGTGGTAAAATTAAAAACGTTGTACAACTGACTTCAATAAAATTAAAATAAGAACAACATCAATTTAGTCGAAGTCAATTAAATATGCAATATTAAGGATAACTCAAAAACTGCATTATTAAGGATAACTGAAAAATTACTAGTCAGATCTTGATCAAATTTATATGGGACCACATGAGAAGCACCAGCTTTGAAATAAAAAAGAATTATTAACATCAGTTCACATAGAAAAAGTTCTGAGGTATCACACATAAAAAAAATACTGTTGAATTGGGCACCTCCTCCATTTTTGTAATCGGTTAAAAATAAATGTACATGTCTACTAAAGACTTAGTTATGTAGTACATAGTATTTAATCACTACATCTTATCAAAGTCCACTGCTGAACATAGGCCTCCTGATAGATTTGCCTTTTAGGGGCGATATTTGCCATAGTTGACACACTTGGCAACTGCGGTTTTTATTATGTAGTTTTTATTACGAAGAGC
Organism: Parnassius glacialis; assembly: GCA_033319125.1. Classification (NCBI taxonomy): domain Eukaryota; kingdom Metazoa; phylum Arthropoda; class Insecta; order Lepidoptera; family Papilionidae; genus Parnassius; species Parnassius glacialis. Next base: position 71,455,794 of record JAVANC010000004.1, on the reverse strand, counting down.
CGTGGTAGCTCAGATGGTTAGTGCTCGCTGTAAGTTCCACAGTACGCGAGTAACCCGGGTTCGATCATCGCCGGCACCAATGAAATTGTTAATTGCATTTTAGGTGATGATTTACCATGTGCTCAGCGGTGAAGGAAAACATCGTGAGGAAATCACCTGCACGTATGAGAAATAAGGAAAAAATATTTCGAAGACGTGAAATTCGCCAACACGCATTGGGGCAGCGCGGCGGACACTTCCCTTGTACTACACTCTTAGAAATGAGAGAATGCTTGTGCTCAGCAGTGGAACGTAAATAAGCTGTAACTTTAACTTTTATTAGGGGGATGCTGCTACCCATTTCCTAAGTAACATGGATGATGTAGGATGGATACTAATAGATAATTAATATTTATTAGTGGGAGATTCTCATAATCGTTCTCTCTGTTATTCGGCTAATCTTAAGTTGCTTACTCCTTTACACTGTACTGGTTATTTATCTCAATCTTTCGTCCTCACGGCCATCAAACTCTGGAACGACATCCCTCTTGACATTAAAAAAGCTTCTTTGTTTTTAAACATCAAGTTCGTAAGCATGTGAAAAAATTGATGCATGTTTGAATTAACACAGCTCTTATTTTCATACACATATGTACATTTCATATTTGTTCTGACATAGATAATATTTATATATTGTGTGTATTTAAGTATATATGTGTGTGTGTGTATATGTATATATGTACAACATTTTTTTAGCACTTTCTATTTTGATTACTGCTGCACCACCTCTTGTTTGTATATCTCTGTTTAGCCTGCCATATGTACAACTTTGTGCATGAAAGATTAAATAAATAAATAAATAATATTTACAATATAAGGTATGAATAGAAGAAGTTTAATTCCTGTACTAGGCAACGGTTGATTTCTGGATCTTGACAAAAACGCCACCTACCGGGTCCAATTGTGAATCTAACTCATTCTCTAATCAACTTAATCACACACACACAAATTTTCATCAAAATCGGTCCAGGCGTTTAAAAGCGTAGTTTAAAAGATCTAAGCGTACAGACGGCGAAAATGTCACTATGACACAAAGGCCCTGGAGCCATGCTAGAAATATAAATTTATAGTATGCAAATATATAATAGATATACAATAATTTAAAACTCTCAATTATGTATTAAGCTAACATGAAACAACCACAGGAAGCATGACTTTTTCGATGTGACATAACCTAAAAAGGTTCAAATCTAAATATCTTTTTTTTTTACGCCTTCTCAGGACAAAATTCTTTGACAGAGTTATTAAGGAACTTAACATTTTTATATATTTTTGATACATGGACGCCATTTCTTCTCAACTAATTTTATGTATGAAAGTCTGCCATTGTTGCCACTTGCCACTGTTTACCCTAACGTTTACAATTTACTAAAATTTCAAATTACTGATCGTCAACATGGTTTCCTTAGAGATAGGTCCACCACTACTAATTTAATTGCCTTCACCAATTATATTATCCAGCATGTCGATCAGGGTTCTCAAGTCGATGCTAACTATACTGATTTTAGCAAGGCATTTGATAAAGTTGACCATGAGATACTTTTGACGAAATTAAGTAGTTGTGGTATTGGTGGCCCTATTTTGGATTGGTTTAGATCTTACTTAACTCGTCGCGAGTGTTATGTAGTTGTTAATGGGAGCCAGTCTGAACCGTTTAAGGTAACCTCGGGTGTTCCTCAAGGGTCACATTTAGGGCCCCTTTTGTTTCTAATTTTGATCAACTCAGTGACAGAATGTTTTTTGAACACAGAGGTTTACCTGTTTGCTGACGATTTGAAATTCGTTAGACCTGTTAGATCATCAACAGACTCCCAGCTTATTCAAGCCGATCTGGATAGATTGATCGAGTGGTGTACTCAAAACAACATGATTCTGAATGCTAAAAAGTGTTATCATATGTCGTTCACACGCAAACATACTCCTATCCAAACTACATACAAAATTGGCAACACAGTACTCAATCAAGTAGAGTGTATACGAGATCTGGGCGTTTTGTTGGATAGTAAACTGTCTTTTGTACCACATATAAACAGTATTATAACGAAGGCGTCTAAAATGTGCTGATTTTTAGGTAGAAACACTAAACAGTTCAGACATACTCAAACATTACTACTACTCTTTCACAGCTTATTTCGGAGCAACCTTGAATATTGTTCTCAAGTTTGGTCTCCTTTCTATGAGGTTCATAAGAGTGGAATTGAACGAGTACAGCGGAGGTTCCATAGTATGCTAGCATTGAAATTTAACCGACACAGCTCCTTAACTTCATATGATGAACGGCTAAAGCATTTCCGTATATCTTCCTTATATAACAGGCGCAAACTTTTGGATTTGAGCTTCCTCTACAAACTGTGTAATAATGGCATCGACTGTCCTCAATTACCGGAAATGGTTAACATTAATGCTCCAAGCAGATTACCACGATTTAATGTCTACAAGATGTTTATGGTCCCACCTCACAGGACTAACCTCGGTCTTAATTCAGCATTATGCAGAATGTTTAGACTGTATAATGATATATCTAGGCCATCTGATTTAGATATTTTCAATGACAATTTAAATAATTTCTGAAGAAAAATGTTACTTTATTTAGAATCTAAGTTTTAGATGATAAATGTAAACCCTTTTTAATTTATCATAAATACGCAATTTTGCTACTGTACTATTAAATTTTACGATAATTAACTTTTCGCAAAATTACTCTGTGCTAGCTGTAACTGGGTGAGCACATTGCATGTTTCTCACAATGCTTGGTTCTTGTTTTTAGTATGTGTATCATCTGTCGGTGACCCTTATAAATAAATAAATTGTTCTTTTCAGTATTTGTTGTCCCTAGTGTATACTGCTTTTGTAAATATTTTGTGTGATTTTATTCGTACTAATAATATTAAACTGTAAAATTGGTACGACTTTCCATTGACTCCCATCGAGTTGGGAGTTGATACGTATTTTTACAGAAAAGTTACACTATTATAAGCACACACACAAAGTTACAACATGCGGAAGCGCGTAATTTTTGAGAAAAAAGTTATTGAAAATCAATTATTCTTGCATTGTTTATGTCTAATCCTACAATAAAACTGACGCCATTTTTTGTTGTTATTGTCAGTAGAGATCCTATATTCCTAAACCTAACACCAAAGAAGTAAACACTTTTAAAGTGTGAGTAAATAAATGAAGGAAAAGATGATATCGAAGAGTGGTATGTATGTGTATATGGGCAGATTCACTATTTTTGTCGTGTTGAGTTTTCGCTATGTCCCATGAATTAAGATAGTTGGCACCTGCCGAGGATAACTTTATCTTACATTATGTATAGCTATTCAGGTAGCTTAGTAGTTTTTAACACTGGTACGCATAAAAAGTTGGGGTGAGGAGATAAATGAAGTAGTTAAAATAATTTTAAAGCCATTATGATACAGCTTTTTATGATGTCCCATACCCAGACTATGGAAATAAATACCGTTTTTCTTGGTCTTTTTACTCAGAAGGAATACAACTAACACATAGCATTTTAAACATAAGATTATCATTTAATCAAAAACTATAGCAGTATTAATCATAAGGTCTGCGAATTTAAATAATATACCGTTAAAGTTTAGGTCGATAATCTGACCATGGTGGAAAACTCCATTCCGAAACCAAGATTTGTTACGTAGAAAAACTAAAATAAACTACCAATTTGGTTTTTATTTTATAGGTAGCAACACATATTTACAACGAAATAGCAACCGTCTTTTTGTTTTACTTCATTCGAGTGCTATGAATGTTAGAGTAGTGAGTGTCAGGCGATTGCATTTTAAAAGTTCCACGATCCGAAACCAAAATTAATGGTACGTTAAACTTGTTTTAATTGCACTATTATTTTAAAAGAATATAGATATATTACTAAAACCAATTTTCAAATTTAGAAATCAGAACAGTTAGTAGAATTGTGATGAATCTTTCATATGTTGTGCAAGTGGTGATACCGTTACCTCCACTCCGAAACTTTATTGACGGTTTCGTAGAAGCGGAACAAAAAATGTAACGGAATGGAAACATAAAGCTTGGTTTACATACCTGCAGTAATTAATATATTTAATTTATATATAAGTACCTATTATATATTTATAATCTACTCAAACTGCTTTCAATAATTTCATATTTGACTTTTGACGGAGCAATGAGTTGCTGCGCTGGTGGGCGCGGTTTCAAATCCCGCACGGAACAAGTATTTGTATGGCCTACAAATAATTGTTCCGGGTGTGGATGTTTGTCCTCGTGCAATTTGTGTTTGTAAACTGCCTCTACGATACAGGAGAAAATCCTAGTGTGGGAGAATTTAAAAAAAAAATTGTTGGCTTGTTAAGGGAGGTTTATATTTTTGACGAATACAACGTTTGGAATAGATTTTCGCGCCATTGAAGTATAACGTTCACAAATAAAAATAATAACCCAAGTCGGACTCACGCATGAAGGGTTCCGTACCATCCTAAATCAGGTTTCTAGTAGGGGGAGTCCCTTTTAATTTATTTTTATTATTTGTTGTTATAGCGGCAACAGAAATACACATTCTATGAAAATTTCGATTGTCTACGTATTACGTATCATGAGATACAGCCCGCTGACAGACAGACGGACGAACGGACTTAGTAATAGGGTCCCCTTAGGTTAGGTAGGTTGCCCTTTGGGTACGGAACCCCAAAAACTATGTTTATACATTAAAATCGATGTCAGATATTAATTTTTGCCTTATTTCTTAACCACGTGATTCTTATCGGTTTTTTGCTGACTCGATTACGGCGAGCTATAACGTAATCAAACACTCACGTGTTGTGGCACTGATTCTATTTTCTAAACTTTTTGATGTTCTTGAACACTTTGAGAGTATTAAAATAAATATAAAAAGCACGCTTCATTTATAAATTAAATTTCGAAACATTTAACTATAATCACGCAATTAGAAATCATTATCATCTTTAATTAAATAGACTTATTACAAACTATGTATAATTAAAGATTCCCCGATCGTTGTGAGTGGAATTATAGGAAGTGTAAACAAAAAAAAAATGGGTGCATTTTTTCTTCCTACATGTAAACTATTCTTTACAGTTCCACTCCGAAAGTTTACTATTCCCTTCGGTGACTGTCCTATTTTTGTTGATTACTTAATTTTACGTGTATTACTTTATTTACGTGGAGAGACATTTTATTTTGTTATTTTTAAGAAGACTATTATTTTATGTTTATTATAAAAAAATAATAATTGAATTTTTTGAAAGGCATCGTATTTTTTTCGATAAAAATAGTGTGACAGCTGGTCAAATAGTAACGTAATGGAAATAAAGACAGACATAATTAAAGTCTGTTACTTTTATTTATTAAAATTTTGTACTATTTTATACAAATACAGTTTTTAAGACACATTAAAAACTGCTAACAAATTCAAATTGTGTTTGATTTGGTAAAACCACTATGCTTATTTGGTAACGGAATGGAGCGTTATTCATTGTCTGGCCGGATAAATACTAATAAAAGATTACTAAAAAGCAATATTATAAACTCAAAAATCTTCATATCATTTAGTGAAATATATAATGAATCGATCCTTTGCAAAAATTATACTGGATTCCAATAAAAAATAAAATACTGTTATTTTTCATCACTGTCACATTTTTGTGAAACCGCCCATATATGGTATGCATCTTTTGAAGAATTTATTTGTACAGCAGGCGGAGGCTGCTCCCCCTACGCGCCTCCGGCTCTTTAAAACCACTCTAGGGGTAGGACAGACTCGTACCAGGTGGAGTTGGGGTCAATCAATTCGGTTCTTTGACATAAGTTGAACCTAACCTATTTTATCTGCCCGAATTTGTACTGTTAAAATAAAACAAATTTCAATAAGAGATAATTTATTATGGTATCTTTCTTGTTTTTCATAAAATGGAATTATATTTACATTATAAATGCAAACATAAAAAAATATAGATATTTTAGAAATCGATTTTTTGTGAATCGTTACATCAGCTTACGATTTGAATCGATTTAAAAATCGACCTTTTTCGGAAAGAACGACATTCCTACTGACGACAATGACATTACAAAATGGCGTCAGTTTTATGGTAGGATTAGACATAAACAATGCAAGAATAATTGATTTTCAATAACTTTTTTCTCAAAAATTACGCGTTTCCGCATGTTGTAACTTTGTGTGAGTGCTTATAATAGTGTAACTTTTCTGTAAAAATACGTATCAACCCCCAACTCGACGGGAGTCAATGGAAAGCTAAGCCGTAAATTTACTAATCAATTTTGGTGATGATATTTAAAAATGTGACTGACGTCTTTTGTGGTAGATTGTGAACCCACTCGTAGAATTCAGAACTCTTAATGTAATAAATATTTACTTGTCACTCCCATGACTAACTTGATATTGGCAGAATTCTATAGATATAATATAAAAGAAGAAGAAGACTGTTAAACAACAGTTTTACTTACGTTTAATATCAGTAACGGTTCTGATGTAATTCTTTGTGGTGAGTACAAACTCGTTGTATATGACCCAGTCCGGCTTGTGGTCGAGGCAGGTGGACGGATGCAGCTGTACAACTTGATTGTCTTTCACCGTTAGATAGTGGCCAGTCCTTTCTAGATGTGCAACCTAGAAAAAGTTGTTTAAAATATTTTTTTTTTGTTACAAAGTAAGGGTGACAAACGAACACACAGTCCACGTAATGGTAACTGGATCCTGTGTCCCAAAGACATTGTCTATCCTCAATTTAGAAACAAAATGCAAATACATTATCACCCCTGAGGACCAAGATGAAATGCATCGTTTCCAGTAAAAAGAATCTCTGGTTCTCTACAGTGACCATACGAAACACAAAAGCATTAAGCTGCTATTTTACTCTGGTATTCCTGTTCCGGTTGAGCTGACCCATTCGTGCTACAAGCTTAATATAACTGCAACGTGACTCTACCACATATAACATTTCATCACAACTAACAATAACTTATATAAAACAATTTCAAAAATAAAAGACTTTATAATTCGAAATGGCTGAACAGTTTTTCTTGAATCATAGCTAAAAACGCTCTCAATGATGTCAGTCACCTTCCAACCAAAATCTAAATCGGTTCTTCCGTTTGGGCAAAATGTCACAGACGTACACACAGATACACACGTTAAACTTATAACTCTCCTCTGTTTTCGTCGGAGTTTAGAAATGGAAAACATTTTGTAATTTATAACTAGATGTAAGTGAATTCACTACTAGTAGATATTCTTACACTGCCACGAATATTTCTTTCAACCCGGCTTCGCACGGTTGATTTCTGAGTGTCGATAACAACACCACCTACCGGGTCCAATTGGATCTAAGCCATTCTCGAATTAACTTGGTCACACACAACATTACATCAAAATCAGTCCAGCCTTTTAGTAGTTCAGTCAAAGATTGTTAGAGAAAAATATTTATTTTGATTACAGAATTATTAACTAATTAGCTAATTGGTATATTTAAGATAATCAAAAACTAATTATTAAAAAAAATTGTTTTTAAAAATAAAATCTTCAAGTTTTTCAGATAAAATATAGCCCAGATCCCTGCCAGTTATTTCAATAAAGACAGACATTTAAATTTTATTTATGTCTATATAAACAAATTGTTTCATAACCCAACTTTGGGTTGGTTAGACTCTGCTCCCCCTAGCCGCTCCCCTCCAGCCCCCCCCCCCCCGCTCATATACGCCAATGTAAATGAATGCTTGCGGCTACCGTTACAGCCTATTAAATCCATGCTGAACATAGGCCTGCCCCATAGATGACGTCTTAGGGAAGATACTTGCCTTAGTCGCCACGCTTGGCAAGCGTGTTGACAACTGCAGTTTTTTTTTAATCTTAGTAGTTATAAGGAAGATGCTGCTGCCCATCTCCTGATTTGTTTCCCTCTTGAATTGAAAGCTTACAAAGACCATAATATTATCCTTACCTGCATAAAGAATCCATTGACGAGTGCCTTCCGTATATTGATATAGTAGTCTTTACTTGTGAACTCTGTACTCGTCCTCTTCAGGTTAAATCTGAAAAATTTGGTAACAGGTTAAAAAAATATCGGCTTTTAAACATCCCACCACTGTACACAGGCGCTCATTACTGATAATGTTAAGGCCGATTCACACACTCGAACGCGAACACGTTGCGTCCGGTCAAATGCACTAAACTTAACACACTCGTTCACACGAGCGCGAGTTTAGTTACGGGTGGTGGGAGGGCAACACTTCGCCATTAGTTACAACTTTTAACAAAAATTAAAAACCGACTTCAAATTGCTAAAAATAAGTTATTTATTTGCTACCATTATGTGCGGAATTTTTATTTCAAAATTTAATGGGGCCACCCTTGAGGTAAAGCCTATTTAATAAAAAAGGAATAATTAAAATCGGTTCACAATCTGCGAAGATATCGCGTTACATACATACAAAAAAAAGAACACACTCGAATTGTGAACTTCGTCCTTTTTGAAGTCGGTTAAAAATTAGACTGGCCAGCTATCCCGTTTAACTTAATGGTTAATTTGCAACTAAACTCACTAATTGCCGTTGAAACGACATTTTTTACTTAACTCGCTAGATTCGTAAGTTAATTCGCTATTTTACTTGTCGAAGTGTATATCGGCCTTTATGTAGAGAGAAGAATAAAATCGGTTTAGATACGAGGAATGTAGTTTGCTTTATCCATTTCTAATATAGTTAATATAAAATGTAACTTAAATTTCTGAAATAAACAATCTTGTACACTACTGTAACAAATTAACTTCCTACCATAGACAGAGAGAATGGACTGTGCGTTCCGTATTCAGTTATGCAGTGAATACAGACCTAAAGGTGCGAGAGAGATAAGCGAATAGGCGGCCAGTAGTAGTCTCTTCCTAGAATTCTGATTGGTTCACGTCAAATTCTGATTGGTCTATGTCACTGGCTTGCAGGATATGGACCAATCACACTTGCAGGAAAGAGACAGCTATTGGCCGCACAGTCGCTTTGTCTCTTTCTAGAGAATAATCACTTTTGTGAGGTTAGCGCTCAGTTTCCAAGTGGCGCCGCCCTGGTGGCAGAAGTCGTCGTCATCCACTTTTTCAATGGTCAATGGTAGCCATACTTTATAACAATTTCTTCAGCAAACAATGAAGATAGTTTTGATTGATTACCGATAGATGTCATTACCTGTCCATGATTCTACTAAGCTGTTGCCGGACATTGTCACCAGACTTCAGCGATCTGTAGTTGATGAAATTATCGTAGCACCAGTGCGGGTCCTCCATGTCTGTAAGTTACAATTCCAAAGTATTTTTTTTTAATAGAATAAGGGTGACAAGTACACAATCCACTTGATGGTTGAGAATCCAACCACACATTTGCAGCGTGTGGAGTGTAATAGATCAACGAACTTAAATCCTACGTACCCCAGGTTCTTGCAAAACACAAAGAGACATTCCTCGCTCACGATTTCTGGCCTTCTGGGGTAGTGTTTCGCCGATACAGGGACGCGCCAAAGAATAAAGTTCCCTAAGTAGTGTTATGTTTATATTTCATATATATTTATATGTTAAGGTATATATTGCTATGGGCCTATGTTCTTAATTTTTAAGTCCTTGATGCCTGAAATAAAGCTATTGTGTTGTATAGACATCTACATTTATCCTCGATTAAGAATCAATAAATATGCCTTATTAACAGTAAAATAGGTCTCCGGATCTCTACACTAACCATACGTAACACAGCTGCATTAAACTGCTATTTCATGCTGGTATTCTGTGAAAGCGTAGTCCTACGCCAATCAAGCCGACCTACTAGCGCACATACAACCATAATATAGCTGCAGCATGGCCGTGGTAGCTCAGATGGTTAGTGCTCGCTGTAACGCTGTAACCTGCTTGCGGGGATCGAACCCGGGTTGCTCGAGTACTGACTCGAGCAACCCGGGTTCAATCCCCGCCGGCACCAATGAAGTTGTTAATTGCAATTTTAAGTGCTGATTTACCACGTGCTCGGCGGTGAAGGAAAACATCGTGAGGAGGTCTAAGAAATAAGAACAAAAAATATTTCGAAGACATGTGAAATTCGCCAACACTAGGGCAGCGCGGTGAACAACTCCTTGCCCTAAAACCCTCTCAGAAATGAGAGGAGGCCAGTGCCCAGCAGAGGGATGTAAATAGGCTGCAACTTTACTTTACTTTATGGCTGTACCGCATAAAAAAGACTTGACTCTTAACTCACATAAAGAACGATAACTTTAATAAAAAATGTGTGTAGTTCACAACAGTATAAGTGAAACCTTCAGAAACGTAGACCGAAATAATATGAAACACTGTATACTGTATTCTATTTCATTCTCTCACTGGCTAAATCCTATAGATATGTTTAGTGTCGCATTTTCGTTTCACCGAGATTCTAATCACGGTTCTAAATAACTTAGTAACTAGTTTAAAAACAACTAACTCACTCTGTTTAAATGCATGGTAGACGTTGAGTAACGTGAGGTGGTCACCGTCGATGTGAGCGAAGCGCATCTTCGCTTCGTCAGCCGCCTTGCGAGCTTCGTTCGGCCTCACGAAGCACTGGGGCACTGCAAGCGAAGGGACACACTTTTCATAGAATTTAAATTGAGTTTAAACTCAAATAACGTTCACATATTAATGGACTTTCTTTTGCGTGGATTTGTGGTTAATCAATTGTATAGTCTGTTCTCTAAGATAGTGTCGGTAGACCCGGAGACGAATTATTATTATGCTTTTATTTTATTATTTTTACAGTGTTTGTCAAATAAATGTTTTTCTATTGTAAGAATAAAATAGATTTTTTTATAAGATAGGGTGACAAACGAGCACACAGTCCACCTAATGGTAAGTGGTTGCTGTGATCCATTGACATCTACAGCTATACTCAATAAAGAACCCATTTTGGTTCTTTATTGAGTATAGCTGTGCCCGCGGCGTAGCTCGCGTATATAGGTTTTACTTAAAGAATTTGACGTTTAGGGTAAGATAATATTAAACGATTTATATCATTACTGTATCAATAAGTGGTAACAAAATAAATCGATATGCTCAAAGTTCTAAATGGTTTATAATAGAGCTTCTGTGTAAACGACGTTAGAAGTAGACTTAGCCGGGACGTACAGAAAAAGGTTGCGGGGACTAATAACGCGGGAAAAAGCAATATATAGTTGGCCATGTGCAAAACAATCAGTACTGAGGTCCACTCCTGCAACGCGTAAAGTTTGACCTTGCGCTTTATTTACGATCATCGCATAACACACGCTGAGTGGGAAACACTCTTAAAATACATCCCTATTTTAAGTGTCTTTCCCACTCAGCTATTCGATCATCGATGCTAAAAATTAAACATGACACATGTCAAACATGGAAACCACGATGTCAATGAACCCATAATCGATAATTGGGAACTTGCAAACAATGCGACCCCGCGAAATCAATATCAAATAAATCTTGCATCTGCTCTGAAGATTAAAAATGTTGAATAATTCAGAATTCCTTAACACATTGTTAAACTAAAAAATGTCATTTATGGTGTGTCAAACTTAATCGTCAAGTGTCACCTGTAATGTCACAGTGGTCACTGCTTTCGCTTTATTTTGTAGTGTCGTTGTCGGTTGTTGCATAATAACTATTCTACGTAAATTGATATTCAAGTTAATTGTTACTTTTCCCTTGCTGTGTAAACCCACATAATTTTGAAACAATGTGTAAGTATCTCTACACATAATATACTAAAAACATCGATAATGGTCAACATCGATGTTTTGAGTAGGCTAAACATCGAACATCGATGTTGATAATAATAATAATAATAATAAAAGTATTTATTTGCCACAAAACTATACAATGTTAAAATTTAAATAGACAGCTTAATAATAAATTGTGACAAAACGGTCTGTGACTCAGTTGTAACGGGAAACCCATTACTCCTGCTATTCTGCCACAGCATTTGCGCAGTATACATACAGTTTCTTAGGCAAGTGATGAAACACACGTATCAGCAAAAAATAAATAAATAAAAATTCAAACAATAAATAATAGTTACTAAAATATGAAATACAAAATACAAAAATACAAGAATGTTCACCAATTTGACGGGATAGCCGAACCACTCAGAGCCAGGGACTGTTGTTGCATCAGCCACTTGCGGCATCTCTGCCGGAAGGTATGTGGAGATAGGGTAGACCGGACTAGTGGTGGCAAATCATTCCAGATTTTAGCAGCGGCGAATTTAAAACACCCCCTGGCTCCAGCGAGTCTAATTCTAGGTACTGGAAGCCGATGACATTTTTCTCTGACCGAGAGCAAACTTTTTTGTTCAACAGCTATCTTATCGTATAAATATCTTGGAGACGCTGTGTGATACAGTTTATGTAGAAAACAAGCATATTTTAACTTGGTACAATTAGACATATTTAAAATGCAATTACTGACTAAATAAGGTAAAATCCTATGCCTTTTCGGTATATTAAAACAAAAACGCATGCATGCGTTCTGCACTCTCTGTACATTTTTCGCAGTTTTTTTAAATAAGCAAGGACCATAAACAATATCACAATAATGAAGGTGGCATAGTACTAAACTGTTACAAAGCAGCAGTCTAATGTCACGTTTTAGAAATTTTCGAATTTTATACAAATTTTTTAAAGAACCATAGCATTTGCCGATTTTTGTCTGAACATGTTGCTCAAATTTTAAATTCTCATCCATGAGGAGACCTAAATTGCGAACACAACCCTCGTAAGGTATGACGGTGTCAAAGATTTTAACATCAGGCTTCCGTGCATTAATCATTTTTACCTGGTGCTTTGTTCCAAGTGTAATGGTAACACTCTTTGAGGGGTTGAGTACCAGACCATGTTTCAAAGACCACTCCGAAATAGAATCTAGATCTTTGTTTAGCTTGGAAATAGCAACAGCAACCTCCTCATCGATTGGCGTTGTGTGAACATATACTTGGCTGTCATCTGCATATAAATGAATTTTCGAGTGGGTTATTGCTTTTGTAACATTGGCCGTGTATATTGCGAATAATGTGGGACCAAGTATCGAACCCTGGATAACACCTTTATTAAGTGGGAGCGTGTTGGAGACCCTTAGCAGTCCTTGACTATCCAAACATTGCACTTTTTGGCAACGATTACGGAAGTAAGATTGAAACCAGGTGCAGGCCAAATCTGTGAAACCATAGTATTTTAATTTTGCTAATAGGACAGATATATGACAGATATATGCAGAAACATCGATGTTGATGCCAACATCGATGTTTCTGCATCTGCAACATCGATCATCCCTTTCTTAACAACTGAAAGGAAAGTTATTTGGTATTAGAGGGATTCTGGGTATAAAACAATATCACCACATTTTATTGCAATTTTGCTACTTTTAGTCGGGTTTTGTTGCATAACTTGGGCGTACGTAGTACGAGGGCGGCACTGAAAATTTCGGGAATCAAGGAAGTGACACATTACTATTTAAAAAAGTATTTACTGCTTTTCAAAGTATTCTCCGAGAAATTTGACACATTTTTCCATACGATGGAACCAATCATTGAAGCAACCATTCCATTCGGAAGTTGGGGTCTCCAAAATGGCCGTTTTGTAGGCGTCCACAGCTTCTTCAGGTGATGAAAATCTCTGTCCACTCAATTTATTCTTTATTTTAGGGAAAGTATAGAAATCATTAGGGCTTAGGTCGGGGCTGTACGGCGGATGGTCTAATAATTCTATGTTTTCTTGCTCTAAAAACTCTTTTGTTCTGTGTGCGGTGTGAGAACTCGCAATGTCGTGATGGAGGATGATGCGGCGGTTGCAGTTCTCTTTACGGAGTTCAGAAACGACCTGTGGCAAACAAATGCTAGCATACCATTCTTCAATAACCGTTCTTTGTCCCTCAAGAGGAATGGTCGTAACATGGCCGGTTTTGGAGACAAACGTGGCCACCATTTTTTTTGCAACACTCCGTGAACGAACAATTTTTGTTGGCTTTAACTCATTTTCGAACACCCAAATTCGTAACTGGTTTTTTGTTTCGGGTTCGTACGCGTATATCCAGGATTCGTCACCTGATACGATGTTGTATACAGCATTTGAGAATCCTGCGTGTAATCTTTCGAGAGTTCTGACGCACCAAGTAACGCGAGCCGCTTTTTGCTCTTCACAGAGCGAATGCGGTATCCATCGGGAAAAAACTTTTTTACACCTCATTTTTCGTGCAAGATTATTTGTATTTGTTTCATGCCAATGTCCAAAGTTGCCTGAATTTCGCGGTATGTCACATGTCGATCTTCCTCAATCAGCTTACGCACAGCATCAACGTTTCCTTGGGTGACTGCAGTTTTTGGACGACCTTGACGGGGATCATCACTGAGGTTGACACGTCCACGTTGAAATTCAAAAACCAGCGATAAATTGTGGTTTTGGATGGGGCTTCATCACCAAATGCAGAAATCATCCGGTCAACACACTGTTTTTGTGTTCAACCACTTCGAAAGTCACAATAAATCATCGCTCTTGAATTTTCTCGAGTCAATTCCATTTTCTCAACGACTAAACAAGTTTGACGAAACCTTGTGACAAGACCGAGAATCTTTTTTTAAATAAATAAATGGTATTCGATTTTTAAAACCAATGAGTTTTGAATTAAAAAGATTTTAATATGACAGGAACAGTGGAAATATTCCATTCCCGATACTTTTAGTGCAGCCTGTTTTTCTTTCTGATTTTTGTTTCTGTTGATGTTTGCGATATTAGCCTACACGGCTCTTACAGCTTGATCGGACTCATGGACATAAATTTCTTCAGTGAGTCTCAATACGATTCACCGGCGAAAAATCTTAACACCGCATTTCAGAAAAGGTTGCAATTTGTACAACGCCATCTATTACGTTCTTTGTGAGAAAACATCCTTTTTTTAATTTAAGGAAAACATTTCTTTTTACTGTGTTTTAAGTATAAATATATTATAATAGAACGTTTTTTTTACACACGAATCTTTTTATTACTATTTCTGTGATTTTATGGCGCCATTAAACAAATTCGAACCTACATTTCAAATTAATAATCATAACTTTCGATAGAATTAACCAATTTTAATAAAACAAAGATTAAATGAACTTAATGATACGCTTTATGATTTTCTTAAGGATTTCATTGAAAATAATATGTTTACCCAAAACATCATGCGTTCATAAATAAACAGACAGACCGTCAGACAGTACAATTCTAAAAATTATAAAAATGTACTTATTTAATGATTTTCAGTCCCCATAATGATTTTAGTCACAAAATTAATATATTATACAATGTACAGTAACAGACGCAACATGTTGTTATCACCATTTTTATTATATGTATAGATTTAAAGAGAGATGGCGCTGTAAACATCAATTCTAAATATAAGAGATTAATTGACGCGATTGATACAATAAAAACATAAAAGAACTTATAACGGGGTTATATTATATTATATCAATGAGGGCATCCACGACTTTTTCTGCCACCAGGGCGGCGCTACTTTAGAGTGAGGTAAAATATTTGACAGATTTCATAGCGGGAACGATAATTTCTTAGGAAAATATAGTTTTTAAGGTTTCTTTCTGTATTATTAGTTATATTTTATATTAATTACATTAAAAATGAATAAACTAAACTATAAATATAACTAAAAGCCGACTTTAAAAAAAAAAGAGTTATAATGTGCAAAAAATAAAAAATCAAAACACTGACGCATTGTGTTGTGTATTAATATAATACTCTAAATAATGATAAACTATTATTTAAAACTAATTTCTCAATTAACTGACACTGTGTAACAAAAACTTTACCTCAGTCATAACTAGCGACATCTGGTGAGTGGAAGATTATTAGCC
Organism: Parnassius glacialis; assembly: GCA_033319125.1. Classification (NCBI taxonomy): domain Eukaryota; kingdom Metazoa; phylum Arthropoda; class Insecta; order Lepidoptera; family Papilionidae; genus Parnassius; species Parnassius glacialis. The sequence goes on along the minus strand of JAVANC010000004.1, from coordinate 71,439,843 downwards.
CTCATTAGGTGCTGATGCCTAATTAATATAATATAATAAGAGCTATTAACAATTTCGTTAAAAGAGCAATTAACGAAATTGTTAATAGCTCTTTTTTTTCGAATTTGATTTACCACTACTCGGTAAAAAATAAATGAGATTGTCAACACACAGTAGGGCAGCGTGTAATATAAAGATTAGAAGCAAATGTGAAACACATCTACAGTCTACACTCTACAGGAAAAACACTTAACCTGCCTTTTTGTATCACTTTTGTGCAACATCACCATCTATCGATGAAATTGGTTAACTATTGTACTATAGATTTAGATTAAGGTTAATATATTTTGTATATATTTATTACATTCTTTATGTAATACCTTTGTTTACTGCGTTTTAGGTATAATTATATCAGTATAGAACATTATTCTACATCATTTAATTATGATTTATAATATGATATTAGTTTAAAATGTACTTGATGACTCAACGAACGCCACCATTGAACAAATTCGTACCTATACTTCGTAGCCATACTTCAGAATATTTATCATAACTTTTGATGGAATGAACTAATTTTAATAAAATAAAGACTAAATGTAACCTGAAGGTACACTTTATAATTTCTTTACCAATTCTTGTGATATAAATTGGTACTTTATACGTGATACGTTAACAAACAAACAGACAGACAGACAGAAAATTCTAAAAATGGTAGAAATGTATTTAATTACTTATTTTTAGTACCTTTCAATCACTTTTATTATTTATATAGATAGATGTAGATGTAGACATGAAACATACGTGAGGACTAAGATGGAATGCTTCTTTTCCAGTAAAAGCCTTTTTCAAGTAAGAGCCGACCCATTCGTGCTACTAGCTGTGCCCCGCGGTTTCACCCGCGTATATCACGCGTCTACGCCTTGCGACATGCGAACTTCGAGAGAGACATCACGAAGGACGGTTGCTGAATTAACAAGGATTTTAAAAGTGAAATATGTTACTAAAATTACATGGTTAATGTGGTGGTTATGCATGGTACAGGTACTGATACGAATAATGTGGCCTAGTTTGTACCGGCGTTACTATTTCATATTTTAACATGAAAAAGTAGTTATTGTGACATAACTGTAATAGTTAAACATATGGTACCGCAGACTGTACTGTAGCACATCACTTTGCTCTATTATCTATAGTTTCCGCAGCGTCCGCAGCGTACGAGATATAAGGATTCTTTTTGGTATTTTTAACACACCTTGGGTTACATTAACGAAGTTATCATACGGATCCCTAACTTTTTTTAGGTAAACAGTAGTGAAGTGAAGTCGAAGTGTCGCGAGTCATTGCCATCCGTATTTATACTAAGGCATCGAATATCAAAATGTTTTAAATCCATACTAAAATAGTACTTTTGTTATTGATTCTAAGGCGTTTTGTTTTATAATGGCAAATTCTCCCGCCTCGGCCTTACGACCTTTGATGTTGCGGCGTCGCCTGTGACAAGATGCGGCACGTGCCAAGGCGACCGTATCTAAGCGAACAGACTGTAATGGTACTCTGATCTGTTGTTTATATTCTCTTATAATAATATGTACGTTGGAATAAAGGGCATATTCAGATAATCGTCGTTTCACTTGTCCCCATTTGCTATATATATATATATACCGAGTGACGAAAAAGTTATCACATAAAATGAAAAGACGTATGCTACATAAATTTCTTTAAACATACACAACTAAAAAAATATATAACAATTAATACATTAGCCGCGGTAGCATTTCTTTCGTTTTAATATTAAATAACATCATGTAAATGCATACAGATATCACCTGATGAATTCTAGAAGGTCAAAGACCCATGCCATTTCAAGGCGAATATAGGTAGTTTAAAGGTTATCAAACCTAACTACTCAAATAAAGAAAAAATCAAACAAAAACTGCACTTACGTCTAACAATTTAAGGCATAATTTTATGCGCGAAATTAAAAACAAAGGGAACGCACGCTGCAGGCGTACGAAAACAAAGTCAAGCGAAAAATTTACTTAAAATAATGATGTTAAGGCATAATTCTCTACGCGCAAAGTGACAAGAAATGGGATCGGGTGTTAATATAAATTATTATTTTTCTGGCGCGTGCGACGTTTTGTAAGTCACTTCAGGTCAGTAACCTATATATCAAGGCTGATTTATTTCTTGTCAATATTTTACCCTATTTATTTTGTTTGAAAAATGCATTTTTTATTTTCTTTTATTATTGTTTATTTTATTATTTTAACAGACATATATCAACTTGTATTAACTGCTGTGCTATTTAACGTGATAACCTCGGCGCCACCCAGTATATATATATATATATATATATATATATATATATATATATATATATATATATATATATATATTATATCCTAGGTTCGTCAAAAATTTATAAGTTAATGTAAAATTTAAAAAATTGCGAAAGATACGTAAAATTGATATTTAATTTAATGTCTCATTTCCAGTAAAAAGGATCTCCGGTCCTATACACTCACCATACAAAACACAACAGCATTTAACTGCTATTTTGTAGGAGCGTGATTCTTCCCCAGTCAATCGGACCCATTCGTGGTACTACCAAAATATAGATGTAGCATGGCTCTACCACCATGAATAGTTGTCTCTTTATAACCCATAATAAAGTGTAGAAAACTAACCAGACAACATGGCTGTTATGGAGAGGATCTCATTTGAGCAGTTGTGATTGCAACTTGCTATCAGCATCTTGGCGAGTTGCGGGTCCAGTGGGAACTCTGCCATCACCGCACCCAAGTCCGTGAGGTTACCATCGTCATCTGAAATTATAATTATTAAATTTTAAGCAGAAATTATATCATGTAACTTTTTAGACTCTCTCCTTTCAAATGGAACACAACAGAACAAAATAAAACCATATGTATTCAATATAGACTACAAGAATACTTGTTGAAAGTCATATAAGTTTTACCACTGCTTCGGAAAAAACTCTGTCCTGGAAAAAAACTCAATCGGACTTTTTTTTTATACAACACTTCACACTATAATATTTTACATAATTAAGTATGAAAACATTTAGAAACAGTATGGTAGCAGTAAAAGAAATGTAACTTAGCTGCAAAAATAGGTATGTTGGTGGTATCTACCATAACATACCATTTCCTAATAAAACCTTTAAGCCACTACTGAATTTTACATGATTATTTTTCAAAGACTAGCCAAATTTTAAACTTAAGTTCAAATATATAAATAATGATATACCGTTATTAATAAGGCTTCTACTTTTATTTAAAATTATTATCCCAAACTGAAAGTGATTTATGGGCAACAACGTTTTTGTCTACAGATCGACCCTTACGAATGTGTGCATACACAGTAAAATCAATTAAAAACAATGCATTACCATGATTTTGAATTTAAAAGATAAAAGGACAGAATACTTAAGATTTTTTTTTAAATTAATTTTTCTTCACCATTTGCCTATATTACTTATTCTGAACCTTCTCCGCAAATTTGGCCGGTTATCGCAAAATAACCCTGTATTATTTGCAATGTCATTTAACTGTGTATGGGATGATATGAGGTAGTGGATATTCTTCCACCGCCACTACATTGTAAGTTTTTTTTTTATACAGATATAAGATTTATATTTTAAAAAAATCTAATAATAATTAACTAATTCTTTCACTCACCCAAGGCGGCCAGGTAGTTCAATAACTCAAGTGCCCTCATCAAGGTCTCAGGCGCCGGCGGGTCCATGAAGTCAAAATGCACCAGATCGTCGATACCCAGCTTTTTCAACTGCAAAACTACAGATCCTAAGTTTGATCTGCAACGGCAATGCAGGTGAGGCATTAGATTCTGTTGCGGACTGAACTTGTGTTGTTTATTACATAGATTGTTGAACAAACTAAATAGTGAAATGCAAATTAATGAACATTAATTTGTTTATTTAAACTTTTTTGCACAATAATTACAAAGGTTGCACAATAAGGACCTTAAGACGTATTTAAATAAAACTAGCTTTTACGCATTTTATCACCTATATTAACTTATTTTATATTCCCCGATGATATATAATATGTTAATATATGCGATAAAATCCGTAAAACTAGTTTTATTTAAATGTGTAGTATTTGTGTAAACATTAGAAAACTTAAGGCATTCTCTACAAGTCTCTACAAGTGTATATACTTTGGAGGTGCAATATTATGTATTTTTCTATAATTCTTTTAATTATGCTTGTATTAGTTAAAACTAATAATAATTTTAATAATCAAAATTCTTCACCGATACTTTACACAAACATCTGTAGTCATTGAATTTTTTATATGCAAAAACATTTCTTTGATGTAACACTTGAATTTCAGAGACGTAGCATGGATTTGTATAGACGTATGCGAAGTCGTAATAGTGAGACCACTTTTCTTTCGTTCTCAAGATCTATTCAATAGATCTATCCTACCGAACATGCTTTGACACAACATACCTACTCATAGCTATTAGTTCCTGACAAATCTCGTATTCCGTCAATCTAACGGTCGCGGTCTTTGAAGGTAGTTAGTTACAACGGCCTCAGTCGCACTTAAGAGGGTCTTCTTGCGGGGCCCGAAACAAACACACTTTTAAATTTGTAAAAACCGTAAATGATCATATTAATTAGTCATTTGTGGTAAAGGTCTGGGAGCATTGCATTTAAACTTCCACTTCACTCACGTCTAGCTACGCCACTGTTGAAATTACAGTTCATCTGATGGTAAGAGGTTACTGCAGCCTATGAACATAAGCAAAGATTAAAATGCATTGTCTCCTCCAGGAACTAAGATGGTATGCCTCACAGCCTGGCTCTGTACACCCTTCAAATAAGAACCCAAGCCACCAAGCAGCAGGGTCTTCATGGATATCTGCAGAAAACTTCAAATAAAGCAGGCTACAAATGCTTGCCATCTTTGAGGACTAAGATGGAACTATACTGGCTTATTATACAATTCAAACCAGAACACATCAGTGCAAACCCTGTACACTCATGGTACTAAATAGGTAAGATGGTGGCGTCTACCCAGACTCCTAGCAGAAGAGAAGTCTTTTATTGTTATTGAATTGTTATCAGGAAGGTAATGCTGATCACTCATTTTAGTTTCCCTCTGTCGTCTTCTAAGACACCACAGGATTACATGTGATACTGGATTTTCTAAGTTTTATATGTGGTAGAGCCACACAGCAACCATATTATTATGGTTGTAACACAAATGGGGCAGCTCGATAGTGGAAGGACCATGTTCTCACAGTGTCTGGTACACTAGCAGCTCTGGTACAATAGCAGTTTAATGCTGCTGTTTCGTATGCTGAGTAGAGAACTGGTGATTCTCTAGAAACGACGCATTCCATCTTGGTTTTTTTTTATAGAATAGGGGGCAAACGAGCATGCGGCTCACCTGATGGTAAGTGACTACCGCCGCCCATGAACAACCGCAACAGCAGGGGAATTGCAGATGCGTTGCCGTCCTTTTAGAAAGGTGTAAGCTCTTTTCTTGAAGTTTCTTAAGTCGTATCGGTCCGGAAAATTCGCTGGTGATAATTGATTCCACAAGGAAGTTGTGCGAGGGAGAAATCTTCTTCTAAATCGCACAGTGGTGGACCGCCAATCATCCAGATGGTGTGGATGGTATCGGGAGTTCTGCCGCGATGTGTGTTTGTGAAATTTGGCGGCTGGGATTAATCCGAACAATTCTTCAAAGCACTCCCCTTGACAAATGCGAAAGAAAATGCAAAGGGATGCAACATCTCTTCGCAGTGCCAGTGTATCGAGCCGATCAGAAAGAACTCCGTCGTCGACGTTTCGAACCGCTCTGCGCTAGATGCGGTCAAGTGGAAGGACCTGGCACTGGGGTGCCCCGACCCAGAGATGAGAACAGTATTCCATGTGGGGCCAAACTTGCGCTTTGTAAAATTGCAAGCGATGTGCCGGCATGAAATACGATCTCGCTCTTCTGTGCACGCCAAGCTTTTTAGAGGCCAATTTGGCCTTCCCTTCCAAGTGACCACGAAACTGCACACTATTCGATATGTCGACGCCAAGGATTCCGATACTGGCTGAGGCAGCAAGGGGAGTGCCTTGAAACTGAGGAGATACGACAAAAGGGGTTCTTTTTAGCGGTAAACGCGCAAACTTGTGTCTTCTGTGGATTGAACTGGACTAGATTGAACTGCTCAAGGGTAACTTACAATAGTAATGAAAAAAAAACTTAAGAAGATAAAGGACCATTACATGGTAGTCATGCTGCAGCTATATTACTGGTATAGTTGTAGCACGAACGAGTTGGCACGACTGGGGACGGACCATGCTCTCACAGAATACCAGCTTTAAATAGCAGCTTAATGCTGCTGTGTTTCATATGATGAGTGTATAGAATCGGAGACCCTTTTTAACTGGAAAATAGGCATTCCATCTTAGTCCTCACAGGTGACAACGCATCTGCATTTTGATTCGTAAATGATGATAGATGCAGATGTCTATGGGCCACAGCAACCACTTACCATCAGGTGGACTGTGTGCTCGTTTGTCACCCTTATCCTATATAAAAAAAAACAAAATACGTAATTAAAAAAGTAATAAATATATACAAAACCGTTTCATCCAATCACCTCAGAATCTCTGGATAAGTGTTATCCTGCATTTCATTCTTGTATGCCTTCTCCGTGTACAGTCTGAAGCACTTGCCGGGCCGAGTACGTCCAGCACGGCCTGCTCTCTGTTGGGCAGAGGCTTTACTGATTGGTGACACCAACAGAGACTCCACTCTGATACGAGGATTGTACACTTTCTGCTTTGCAAACCCAGGGTCTATCACAAACACTACACCGTCAATGGTCAATGATGTTTCAGCTATATTCGTAGAAACAACAACCTTCCGTCCTATAGCACCATTGGCACGATTAGGAGGAGCTGGTTCAAAGATTCTTTGCTGCAAATTTGGTGGTAAAGTTGAATACAGTGGAATGCACTTAAGTTCACCAGCTTCCGGACCTAAATTATCTATTTCCCTCTTTATTCTCTTACAGGCATCCTCTATTTCTTCTTGACCAGTCAGGAACAGTAAGATATCTCCAGCGATCTCTTCACACAAATGGATTTGTATGACAGTTCGTATTGCTGCTTCCAAATAATCCCTTTCCGGCTGTGGTGTGTAGAAAATTTCTACAGGATGCGTCCTTCCCGGAACATTCATTAATGGGGCATTATCAAAGTACTGCTGGAACTTGCCAGCATCTAATGTGGCTGACATAATAACTAATTTCAAGTCTGACCTCTGCTTTATCACTTCTTTCAAGACTCCCATAAGAATATCTGTAGCAAGAGTTCTTTCGTGAGCCTCGTCAAGTAGAATAACCCTGTATTGCTCCAACATTGGATCTGACATAGCTTCCCTTAATAACATACCATCTGTCATGTATTTCAATACTGTTTGTGGTCCCGAACAGTCTTCAAAACGAATGCTGTAACCAACTTGTTGGCCCAAAGCAACATCCATTTCCTCTGCCACTCTTTGGGCAACAGACATAGCAGCCACTCTCCTCGGTTGAGTACATGCAACTCCTGTTGATTTGCCAGCCGTAACAGCAGCAAACTCTACAGACCACTGTGGTATTTGTGTTGTCTTCCCAGAGCCGGTCTCACCAACTAATACTACACATTGGTGTGTATTGAGGAGTCTCATAAAGTCATTTTTGTACTCCCACACTGGGAGACCGAGTCGTCGACGGAGAAGCTCATGGTAGCGCTGAGAGTGTGGTAGACCTGGAAACAAAAATATATTTCTTATTAGCTGTTCGCCATGACTTCACCCGGATGGATTTTTTGAAAGCTAGTCATATGGGACGGTCTTCTGACACAACCAGGGAGAAATTAGGTGCAGGACCAATGGCTTTACCGGCTTACCAACTTACTGATTATGGGCTGCTACTGAGAATTTCTTGATAGAAAAATTCAATAACTTTTGGTCCAACCCAGGATTCGAACCCACTACCTCATGATCGGCAATTCCATTTACAACTACTATGAGGCGGTCTCATTTCTAATAGGGTTATAGTTTTAAATAGATTCTTTAGAAAGGTTTGATGTTTTTTTTTTAATAATGGTGATAAACAAGCACACAGTCCACCTCAATTAAGAATCAAAATGCAATAGCATTGTCACCCCTGAGAACTAATATAGAATGCCCAATTTCCAGTAAAAAGGGTCTCCTGTACTCTGCACTCATCATACAAAACACAGCAGCATTAAGCAGCTATTTTATGCTGGTATTCAATAAGAGAGTTGTCCTTCCCCAAACGAGCAAACCCATTTGGGCTGCAACTATAATATAGTTGCAGCATGGCTCTACCACAAATAAAAATAGGTAGAACTTTTAATAATTAATACAGGTAACACATAACAAGGTTTCTCTCATCTTCTGCTCAGTTGTATAAGGTTGTTTTCTTGCAAAACTACTTTTTTTTTAAATAAAGGCAAATATTCAACAGACCTGTGTATGGGTTTATCCCTGGGGTACTTGTTGTAGTTGCTGGCATTGCTGTTCCTAACGAGGCAGCGCCTTCTGAAGATGATTCACTGGTGGCACCTGCCTTGGCAGCTGCAGCTGCCTTCTCCTCCCTAAATAAATAAACAATCCAATTTATTGAGATTTAAAAACGTCTATTCAATTTCTCTTTGTGATAAAGGCTTTTTACTTCACTTAGTGATAGCAAAGTAACGCTTGGTGTAAAAATTTCAGCCGCCTATACATATAAATATATCCACAATTGTTAGTATCATGCTATGTAATAAATATAACTCCGATATAAGCGATTATTATTAAATAATTTGTGTAAATGATTGACCGTAAAGACAACGACATCAGCAAAGGAAACAATTAAAAGAAATAATTGAAAAATAACAAAAAGCATGGCATCATGTACACATAGCGAACATGTGATACAAACCTTTTTCTCTTAATAAAAGGGTCCATTACTTCAATTCGTCTTTTAGACATTTTTAAATAAACACATAAATTACTTAATTATAACGGAACCTGAGAAAATTCAATGAATTTCTCAATAAAACGAAAGGCCAACAAAATGGCGACCAACCAGTCTAAAAGTTTTAAAACCCATAAACCATCGTAGATATAGGATAAGTCTATGTAAACCATACGATTGTTAGGGAAGCAAAGATCTTAGATCATACAGCCTCACCTAATGTGTATTTTTCAGAATATCACATAACTAAGCTTACATTTAGTCACAAGATTTTGAGAAATCTTATAATACCTAAGCTAAACCCAGCGATTAGTTGATGATGATAGACAAGGTCAAGATCAAGGTGCTATAAAACTTGAAATTTAAATTCTAATCAAAGCATTTGTTAAATCGTTTCCACTTATAGTTTAAAATTTAAATGCGCATACATATTATTACACACAACATCACTTTTACGTACCAAAATACACTTTATATAATTATTTTAATGAATAGAATAGAATTGAATAGAGTAGAATAATTTTTTTTTTATTCAATCAAGATCACATGTGTAATTCTTATTGAAAGTCATTTTTTACTTTACCACTGGTTCGAAAAAAAAAAACCTCTGTCCTGGGAAGAACCAGCAAGAAACCCAGCGGGACTTTTTTTTTAAAGCAAATTTTACAATAATGGTTGTACTAACTATATAAGTACAAAATTTATTTTAGAAACAGCTTGGAAGCGATCACCTCATTCCCAGGGGTTATTATCAACCATGTATTCATTTATACTATAATAACCCTTTTTATACAGTTTCAACTTAACAAAACATTTAAACTTGCTAATGGAGAGAGCCTGTACACTTTCCGGGACCTTGTTGTAAAAGCGTATACATTGCCCCAAGAATGAATTACTGACTCTGTGGAGTCGAGAAACTGGTATCAATAGCTTGTGTTTGTTCCTAGTGTTTACAGAATGCACATCACTTTTTTTACTAAAACTACCTTTGTTTTTGTGAACATACATTAAATTTTCGTAAATATACTGAGAGGCCAAAGTTAATATATTTATTTCTTTAAATTTATCTCTAAGAGACTCTCTCAGTTTTAGGTTGTAAATAGCTCTAATGGCCCTCTTCTGTAAAACAAAAGAAGATTTCTGGATCAGCCGCATTTCCCCATAGCAAAATCCCATAAGACATTATGCTATGGAAATAACTGAAATAAACTAATCTAGCTGTCTCGACCCTAGTGAGACCTCTAATCTTTTTTACAGCATAGGCTGCAGAACTTAGTCTGCTTGCTAGTTTGGATATATGGGGGCCCCACTGAAGCTTTGCGTCGAGAGTGATGCCAAGAAAAACAGTGGATTCAACAGAGCTCAGTTCTTCCCCATTTAAAAACACATTGGTACTCAGATTTCTAACATTCGTTGTTGTAAATTTAATACATTTAGTTTTATTTCCGTTTAAATGTAAATTATTAACGTTAAACCAATGCACTAATTTTGATATAGCGTTATTCACTTCGTCACATTTAAATGATTGTATGTATTGTGTAATCGTAATACAAGATGATAATAATATATTAAATCCATTCAATACTGTACTTTTAAGTACTTAAATATGCGTTAAATCCATAGATTCATCTGTGCTTTTATTTTATTTTTTTGATAACGTTACCTCCACACTAGGATTTTCTCCTGAATTGTGAAGGCAGTTTATATAAGACAAACAGTCTTCAGACCTAGAACAATTATTTGTAAGCCATACAAATACTTGTTCCGTGCGGGATTCGAAGCCACGGCTCTAAGCGCTGCAATACATTTCTACATCACTACGCCACTGAACTGTCAATAAATAGCTAGTGTTTATAGACTATTGCTGCCAATTCCTATTTAGCCATGTCGTAGAGACCAAGTTTCTGTCTTTTTTTTTTCACAGAGATCATATTATGGTTTCGGAGGCTTCGAAGCGTTAGATTGTTGTTGTGTTTAAGCGATTTCATACCATATCTAGTTTGTGTAGCATTGTACGCTATCATAGTTTAAAAAATATTTTATGACACTACCTACTAAATATTCTAAAATCATTCACTTATAGGATCTATGGAATAATCGTTATGGTTCATTAATAGTATGGAACGACCCTAACTAATTTAATTGCGCTAGCACTTCTTACTAGTTTGTGAATTGCAAAGAAAATATAATCACTACGTTTAGTGAATTGGATAAACCACATTATATGGATAAACTGTTCAACATTAGTCTCTGGTCGTGGGCTTTGAGCATAGAAAGTAGAGGAGATGGCAAGCCTACAACCATGAAGTTATAGATAAAGATGGAGACCACACTCCGAATACCTACTTGAAGCAAAACCTATGTATTACTATCTCGCTCTCTGTGGGCAGACCCTCCCTTTCTAAATAGGTAACCTTTATTTTATTTTTCCCAGGATATCGCTATAAGTAGTTGAGTTACATTAAGTGTTTTATTTATAAATATCTATATCTCTGTTTACTACTAAGACCTAGCCTATATAGATTATATATTTTTGTACAATTTTTTTGGGAATTGACTAGTTTTTTGAAGATAGGTTTTCATTTCCATGAGCAGAACCGGTATTACAATACGACCACGCATTTCCGTCACAACCCATATAATGCCGAGCCTCTTTACAAAATGTGGAAAATAAATATATCAGAGAATATTTTATAACTACCATTTCGATAATGTATTTTCTGGTTTTTATATACAATTCCTAAACGGTACCAACGAAATATAAAATTAAAATTTATTATAACCCCGGGTGATCAATGAATTGGGCAAAATATACCTGATTTATTGTTTAGACAGACTAAATCTATTTCTGGACAATTATTTAAAAAAAAATATCACGAGGACTAAAGCAGCGTAGCGGAGCTCCTGCCTTAGCCTTCTGACCTAACCATCCGAGTCAGGTTGCTCTGAGCTGAAATGTGTATAATACTATATCCCACACATCCAGTTCATTTTAAGAATTATCTACAATTCCTAGGAATTCTATATAATAACGGATTTCATAGATTTCTAGTAACATATGTACTATAATAGGAATGATAATATATTATTATTTTGAGTTGTTATCAGGAAGATGCCGCTGCCCATCTCCTGTTTCATTTTCCCTCTGACATCTCTTACAACACCCGCGGAATGATATGGGGTAATGGATATTCTCACACCGCCACTACATGGTTTGTTAAAAACCTTAAAAAATAAATAAAAACACTTTCCATATTAAAATTATTTATTGAAATTTTTCACACCATGTGGATTACTCTGTGGCTTTTTGAAGTCCTTACACATATGAGCAAAACGCCCTTGAATAATATTTTCAATTTCTGACTGACCCGTATACTTTTTAATAGTGTCCATTAATAAAGACCTATCCTGAATTTTTTAGTTTGGCGCGCCACTTTTTGCTTAAGAATCTTAGTTTTCGTCTCAAGTATTTCTTCTTTAGTACACTTTATTTTCACTTGCACGCCCCTATCAATCTTCGCGGGATCGTCGTATTCACTGCTGTCCTAAGAAAACAAGAAAACTTTATGAAATCAGTATTTTTAGCATCGTACATCGTATTGCTCCGTTCATAAGGGTCGTAGCGTGATGTTAGATAGCCTTCCTGAAAAATTGGTTTAAAAGATGCAAAAAAATATTTTCAAATCAGACCGGTATAGTTCCAGAGATTAGAGAACTCAAACAAAAAAAAGAAACAAATAACTCTTCTACATCATAATGTCAGTACAAATTTACATCACTTAATAGGTAACACATAATACACCGGAGCGCGCCTTCATGAGCACGCATAAATGAAGCATCAAACAAGAAGCTTTATGCTTAGTGTCGTAGTGACGGTTACCACACTGCGATTGGCACTAAAGAGTTTAAATATGTATGTGTTTTAAGATAGCTTATATAGATAATACATTATGTAATGTTATATTAAAGTCATAATAAATACAAGCACAAGGTATGTATTTAGTAATAAAGGAAAAGGAAACTTACAGGTAATTTGTTAAGATTGCATAAATTTTCAAGAATATTTCGACATTGTTTTTTACTAGTTTGCTCTTCAATATTACAGCCAATACATTTTCACTTCTGTTTCCTTAAGTGCAGAACTACTTTCATAAATGCCAGAACTAGTGCTTGGTACAGCCAGAGCAGCTATTTGCACAATATACTCTTCATGTAATGCACTTGTTGTCTGCAAATAATAACATATTTTACAAAATGTTGTTTTATATCATACTTTTAAACTACTACATTTCTAAATACATAATTATTATAAACGTTATTAAAGTATCAGAATAATGAGAAACAAAATCTAAATAAAAATAAATTGTCTACCAAAAGAATATATTATGTTACTAATTTTTAATTTAATATTATGAAATCTATGAAATCCGTCATTATATAGAATATATAGGAAGTGTACATAATTCCTAAATTTCATGCATTTCCGGTAACATAATAAGAAACATGTACATATAATTAGTTAAGGTCACACGGAAAGTCTTAGATACATCGTCAATATGGTCACACTACTTCAGTGCGATTTCTTTGGTCGTGCTTTAGTTTACGGTCGCATGCGGAGGGGGGTTGGAGGTGGTTGGGGTGGGTGGGGGGTAGTGGTGAACCCCCCCCCCCCCTAAAAGGGGGGGATGCGGAAACGTATAGTTTCTGAAATATATTAAAAAATCTATCCTAACCTATAAAATATTGATATTTATTAATTTAATATGGTATTTGTTTAAATCAAGTGGGGAGGAGGCTCTATTGTTTACCTACCAAGCTAGGTCAATTGAGTCCTGCTATGTAGGGCCAGTATTTCTGGGTGGTTATAAAAAAATTAACCACAAAGGCCAAGGCGGGAGCCAAGCTCCCGCCTTAACCTTCTAACCTACTCTGTCCGAGTCGGATTGCTCTGAATCGGGCTGTCAAACATGATATCAAAAAACTTAACCAACTTAAAAGACCATTAAAAATATAAATACCTTTGTTATATTTTCTCTTTGTTTTTTTTAAAGCAAAGATTTACCATATACAGCCAAAAAAAATTTTTAGGTCTGAAATAACACGCGGTAAAAGGAGATGCAACCATTATGTTGTCTCTTTCTAATGCTTTAGAATGTCATTATGTAAATGTCAAGGGCCGAAAGCCAAAACAATACTGTTCTATACGATTCCTAGTAGTTAACCTATAAAACTTAAAAAAATAATTTCTCAAAAACTATAAGTTTCCGCAGAAAATCCTTCTAGCATTTACTTCAATGACCTGTTACCTACCTATTAAAATTAAAATTATCACGAAAATCGTGCGACCGTAAACTAAAGCACAGCCAAGTTATAATTTACTAATATGTTTAAAACACTGATAAAACGTTTCTGCAAAAATTAAGTGAAAATACAAAAAAGTATGTTTACAAGTATTCAATGCCAGAAGTCACTATTTAAGCACACGTGTGAAATCTTATATCACCTCCTGGACACCAACTACTGCCGCAACCACGCACTACACAATTTTGCACCATTTCTTGAATTATAACAATAATTAACTTTAAATATCTCAAACGACGCTGTGAACAGCTAAGTAAACAACCGCCATATTTGTCTAATTTATGTTGACCACAGAACACAATTACTCTTTATCAAGAGAAGAACGCCAACTTCATACTAAAAAACGGAAACACGTGTTTATGTTTGTATACGAAAAGCGCCACGGTGAACGCCCATATAAAACTTTTTTAGCGGGAATTTCAAACCTTTGTATTCTGTAACTTTAAACTTTTTATTTAAGGCTTATTCGAGTAATTTTGGCTCAAGCCCCACAAACCTATGGGCTAAATTCCCATATATTTGAGAGGTTGCACCAAAATTACTCGAATATAATTTAGATTAGTATGTGGGATAAAATAAAACTATAAATAAGTATAGTTATGTAATTTTATTTTCTGGAAGCAGATTGTTTTATAAACGACACATTATTATTGATGTTTTTTTATTGCTTTTGCACGTAATATTTCCACGCACGTTACTAATATATAACACAGTTATTGTCGGAGAGTTATTCTTCACAGAACATTAACGTAAATTTAAATCAGCAAAATTCTCATGATGAAAACTTTACTCAGCCCAAATACGTGATCTGAAACAGATATAATTCGAGTCAATATAGTTATAAACCCTACAAATAACGGCCAATAAATTCGAAATGTTTATAGCCTTACCTCAATATTGTCATAAGTTTTTCTTTTCCTATCATAGGAAACTTGCAGAAAGGGATCAGATGATTTTGTGCTTTTTATTTACACAACATTTAACTTACTTTCGATGATGATCACAAATCGTGCATAAAACTTTGAAATAATGAATTCATTTATAGTCAATATCTTATACAGAATTAACATCTCATAAAAAATCTTTACTGTACATTCACGACGATATTATGACTGTATATTTGCGTACATACGAAAATGAACTCCATCAAACTGAATTTAAGCAAAAATGAATAATAAATATTAAAAACTAAACCTATGAAATAAATTTTAATAAATTTCAGAAAATATTTTCAATATGAAAGACGTTGACAAACAAATGTCATTTTTTTTCTTCTATTAACTCATGGCTTCTTTTGATAAAATTCTGCTAATATTTAATAATTTTATTTAAATCAATTAATAGGTAAACTAATTGTGCTAATCTCAGAGTAATATGTATGTAATTATACTTTAAAAAGCAAACCAATAAAACTTTAACACCGAATTAATATTTTTATTTTCTTTCCATAAAATATGAATTTGTTTATCTAATTTTTAAAATGGCAATCTAAAACAAAATTAAAGAAAGAGACAGCGATATTTTATCTCGCTTTATTTTAACAAGCCCAACACGCATATTGACATTATTATGATTGTGTGCAAATTTTTCAGCTTTCATACAAAGTTGCCTCACCCTGATGTTGACATATAGGGCTAATGTTGCCACATTACCGAACCCTTAGGAAATGGGAGTGTAATTCATTGATTTGTTAACCCAATAATGCATACGAGACCTTCAATTTTGGAATTTTTAATGTAACTAATCGTAGATCAACTATTTATTTATTGGTACATTATTTTACAGAGCTTAACTTCTGATTTAGTTAGTGTGGAAATTATTTCTAAGAATTTACCGGGAGATTCAAATATTACATAGCAATATTGTGTTCCACACTAAAAAGAGGAGTCAGACCACAGAGAGTGAGATAAAGATACGTAGGTATTTGACTCAAGCTGTTGTTCCAAGTGTGGCCTCCATCTTTATCTATAAATGCATGCCTACAACAAATCGTGTCATATTGAAACAATAAATGGGGAACGCTGTAAGCTCCACCCATTTTTTAGTGATATAAAGTTAATCAACTTTTAAAATTTAGTAACACCTATATGTATTTTTATGAATATGAATATGCTTTACTTCTGGGCTAATAAGTTATTATTTAAAGCCAGGATGGTTAAACAGGATGGAGTTCTCTTTTTGAGCTAGTAGCACCCCCCACCATTTTTTTCTACTATTCTGGCTTGTGCACCAGTTTAGTGTGGCCGGTTAAGCTAATATCTTTTTAAGTAATAACTACTTTAGAATCGCTGTGATTTTAATATTATTATACTTTACGATGCACTTGTGGTTACAAGTTATCATATTAAATAAATTATTTGCCGTGAAATATTTTTTATTTTATATCCACCCCGGCTTAGCATGGGTGATTTCTGGATTTTATCAACAAAATCAAGAAAACCAAGTGAAGTAGACACAAAATAATAAAAATCTGCGGATGCTAAACGGCCTGCCAAGCGTGGTAGCTGTGGCAAATTGATGGAATATGAGGCAATCTATAGTAGAGACCTAGATACAGCAATGAACTTTTAGAATGTAATCGAGGGATGGATGGAGTAGGAAAATAAATAAATTTAAATTTTTGTTAGCAATAGAAAGTAGTTTAATAACGTAATATTTTTATAAAATACGTTATTAAACTACTTTCTTCTTTGACAAACTAAAAATGATAGAACAGAAAATAATGATTTAGAATTATGAAGCTGCAAATAATATTACAAATTAAACAACACTATGGTGTTATAAAAGGTGTCTTAAGGTAAATTATAGATAAAGATATGCTTAAAATTTATGTAGATTGCATTATTAGAAGGCACGGATGGGCTAATATATACCATATATAATAAAGTCAAGTAATAATGGCCATAGTCTCTGAGGTAGGTATTTGCATGTTTGCCTACAGAGAGAGATTACTTACAGGTGCTAGATTGTACTTTATGTCATCTTTGCTGCTTTGCTTCACTTTTATTATGAAGGTACCGTAGGTCCTACCTAACATGAATGTAACTCCGTTTCCGTATAATTTTGTTAATCATTTATGCTCACTGCTCAGACCCATCACACCGAAATAATGCAATGTATAACGCAAAACTTTTCACATAATACGACAGAATAAATCAAGAAAAACCTTAATAAAGTATGCCCTTGAAAGAATTTATTGTTAGCAATGTAACATTATTATTTACGAACAACAAAATTTTATAGATACGCAAAGAATGATAAGAAGTAATTAAATAATATGAATTAAAGGTTTAGGGTAAATAATTACATCCATCTACTTACTGTCGCAAAAGGTATAAACGTTTTTACATTATATTTACAGCAAAAAATAAATCACTCACATATGAAATGATAGTTCGCGTGATTTTGACTATATTTTGAGGCACAGCCTCTTACACAACACTTAGTCATCTTTGTACTTTATAATGAATTGGAAAATTCACTATAAACTGTTTAAAAACTCGCAAAATTTTCAAGTTAAGAAATATCAAACGACTTTTATAACAGAAAATCTGAAACAATAAGTGGCGGAATCGGCCGCAAGGCGGGGTTAAATGACGTCATCTTAAAAATGTTTACCAGAATACGAAACAATTTCTATTATCTGTTTCATTTATGAATGACACTGAAACTTACACTTCGCTGAGTGAAAAAGAGATAGGCAGCATATTGACAGTTCAATGTCGAATATAACCATATTTGTATAACGAATAAAACATATAGACACTCTGGGCAGCTCTTCCATTTTCTATGCTCAAAGGGTCGTGGGTATTCCAGACAGAGAAAATGTTTACAAAAAAAAAAACGTTGACAGTACGGCCAACGAGAAGAGAAACCAAATGTAAACAAAACCAATGCAAAGTTATGAGGAATACCAGGTGTGCGTAACTTTTTGATAGTTAGATTATATATTTAAGTAGACAATATAGTTTTAAAAAATGTCTAGCAAACCAAAAAACTAAACTTTTTTATAAATTTTGTTATAATTTGAATTATTGTATAATGCAGATTTAAATTAATTAACAAGAATAATAATAATATTTCTGAATTTCGCTTGCCTAACAACTGGGTGCCCGGTGTATGGTAAAAGACTTGCCCCTTGCTTGTTACATAGGGATAAAAATGTTTTTATTTTTAGGAAATCATTGTTTACTCAGTCAGACGCCGATTCTTCTGAGTCTGTAGAGTCAGAGTCTGTAACACGTATAATAAATTTATCTGCTGCGTCATCTATCTATACAAATAAATAAAATTGAAGTGTCTGTTTGTAATGTCAAGATTACAGCTTTTTACTAAATGCATATGAAAGTATATACGGTACTAACAACAAAAATACAATTATCAAAGATTTTTTCTGTGAAACAGCTGGAGCATTTTGACGGGATTTTCACTGGTAGATAGCTAATGTCACAAGGAGTAACTTAGGCTACTTTTATTTTATAAAAAAAATTAGGGTTCCGCGCAAAAAAATTAAAACACAAAATAACACGCGGGCGTAGTCGCAGGGAACAGCTAGTCTACAATAAAATCAAGTTTGAAAAACTTATCTTCTTCTTTCTGAACATGCTGTACACATTTCTTCCACATATCAGGCGTGACTTTCGCCATGCCGTCACATAATAATTCCTTAACTTTTTCAAATTTAAACGTAGTATGGTTTCTAGCTACGTGGCCCTTTACATTAATCCAAATCAACTCAATGGGGTTTAATTCACAATGATAAGGCGGAAGTAGTAGTACTCACATGCATCTTTAATAAATTAAGAAAAGTTTTATTATTACAGTTGCTGTTTTTTTTTAAATAACTTTAAGATAACTTTAAAGTACACTCAGAACCAAGAAGTTTTAATTAAAACTACTAAAAAACATTCATATATATCCTATTCCTATACATACCTTTGGACGTTTCCTTTTCAGAGAAGTAAAATCTGTTGATTTATCTCTCGACGTACTTGATTGTGGCTCCATCATTAACCACTCTTAATAAAAAACAATTATCAACAAAACAAAATAACAATAAGTAAATAAACAACAATAAATAACAAAAATTTTAACAAATAACTTGTATCACCACGAGCGTTTTCCGCACGTTAGCGAACCCATCTTGACCCTAACATGATTTTGCCGGGAAAACGAGACATTACGACAAATACACAAGATGGTAAGAGATAGATAATAGATTGTCAACTCTACAGTCGTTTTTAAGGTAAATGACCTTTCGTATCGCTGCTAGTTCGCTCAACTACAGTCATTCCTTTTCTCAACAATAAAAAGAAATTCAGCGACCACTTTTAATTGAACACGCCTTAACCTAAACTTGTGGTTCTACTACAAGAGTCCTACCCAAAGAGTATAGTAATATATAAGGAAGGTCCTACCTCCGGAGTTAGGTGACTACCTGAACTCCATAGCTCTTTACACTCGCTATCAAAAGTAAAGCGAGGCATCAGTTAGCAGCCACCCCACCACTAAGCTGCCAGGGTTGACCAGTCGACCCGTGCGATAAGCGAAGATATTTTCACTCAGGGATGGGACCTACCTCCACTACCAACCACGTGTTATACGTGTACATTTGAGTGTGAGTGAGGGGTTGGCCTATAAACCCGACCTAGCCTTGGTAATCTAATATAAATCTAATTTAGCGCACACTAGCCTGGTTAAATCAATCAAGTTAATAACGTTTGTGTCATTTTATCCTCGATTGTATTTTCTTAGTGGCAAGTAAAATCGCGTTCCAGAATTGTAGAACAAAACGCATGTTCGTAATTCTCATGCCTATTACCTCTCTGGGTAACAGCCATGAGAGTATACGTATGATTATAAGTTATTTATAATATGATGTATAAACGAAAACCCAATAACTGATTTTTAGCTCTACCCGGGATTTGAACCCTGTGCTGTATATTATGTTATTTACAAACTGAATACACATTATACATAAACTTATAATTATATTACTTATCTGACCATAACAGTTAATAATAATGTTATACATAACTTAAGTAATTATTAATGATATAATAACATTTTAAAAATCAACAGACTTTAGTTTTGTCACACGTACATATTTTTTGTTCGATGCTACTCAAGGCCGGATTTCGTTCGGAGCAGACCAAGTTCAACGTGTAAGCCCATCGGACTGAGCTGACACTAATAATAATTATTGTTGTCGTTAGGCTATACACAAAAAAAACAGAGTTTTGATTTGTACGGAACAAAACATTTAACATTTTAACTGGTTTTTCGATGGCAATATAAATGTTAGGTGTTTTTGTCCACTTAGGGGCTTAGATATTATTGTCATCTATTGCCGTCTGGGTGAGTGAAGAGTTTTATGACCAAAATACAAATAAAACTAAGCTCTATGGTCCAAGACCTTTACCCTGATGTAATAGGTAAATTGTAACAACAACAACAGTTATTATTTATTACCTTATTAGCTTATTACTTTACTGAAAAATGTCACACCGACGCAGTAACTGCGTATTTTGGTTTTGTGCTAATTATTTTCTAAAATTCTAAATTACTCATGTAAATGTGTAAATAGCACGTGTAGTTTTACTTGTAAAATCAAAATCGAATTATCGAATCGGATTGTAGTGTAAAATGAGTTATATGGTGCGTTGTTAAATGGAAACTGTGTAATACTTTTTGGCGAAAACGAGAGAATAAAATTTAAAATCGAACTAAATAATAACCATCAAGAAGATACATCAGACGTAGGTTCATTATTCATATTTTTATGGAAATAGTTAAGGTTTTTCATGCACGATGTTTTGTATTTCTCTTTCCAAGATGGCTGACTTTTTCAACAAATTTGTTTATTTCTGTGCTAATTACACCTGTTTTGGCATTTGTGTAGATGTAGTTCATTCGAATTAGTTAAAATATTTTTATACAAAGATAATATGAAAAGATTTAGTGTTATACAATAAATTTTATCATCTAAGGTTGTTCAACCTGTCTAAACCTGTCGTACTCGAAACTCGAAAATATTCTTGATCCTTCTTTAGTCAACTTCTTCCAGATAAAAAAAATATTTTAGAAGTATCAATAAAATTAGAGTGAACTTTTTATTACTGTTGGATTCGTAAAAAAAACGCAAAGAATAATGATAACATACCATATCAAGGCTTTTTTTTATAAAAGAGGCTCATTTGATTTTGTCGGCCGCTGTCCATGAACAACTGCAACTCCAGGGGATTTCTTTTTAGAGGATAAGGGTGACAAACGAGCACAGTCCATCTGATAGTAAGTGGTTGGGGTGTGCTACATCTATTCTCGATTATAAATCAATATACAGACCTTGTGACCTGTGAGGACTAAGATGGAATGCCTTGTTTCCAGTAAAAAGGGTGAAGGAATCATGATCTCTTACTAATTTATTATGTTTACTTTATTCCAGCCTAAATATTTTTTAAATTTACTGGCATATTAGACTTATGCAGTGTTCTCTTTTACTTTTTGCTTAATAAATATTTATTACTTGATGGCTCCATGGCGCAGTGGCTTAGCAATGAGTTGTGCTGGGGGCCTTGGGTTCGAAGCCCGCACGGAACAAGTATTTGTATGGCCTACAAATAATTGTTCCGGGTCAGGATGTTTGTCCTTGTGCAATTTATGTTTGTAAACTGCCTCCATGAACCAGGAGAAAACATTTTTTTAATTTAAAAAAAATCACATTTTGTACAATAAACATCTTGCAACTTAATTATTTAAGTTTGTATCAAAATCACATGTTCCCTCTGTATTACAACATAATAATCTTATTCATAAACACATCTTAAAAAAAATATTTAATCCATAGAAGGTTCAAAGCGGAATAAAAAAATCATTCAACTCTTATACCTTTCTACTTAATAATAATAATTCACTCACCAATTATTCATAATCTGGATCTGGCCATCTTTTCATGAAAAGCTAGTATGAAAAGCTAGTATGAAAAGCTAGAAGTTCGGTTAGGTCCCTCTGATTCATCATACACCTTTTCATCGTCATAGCAATCATTTTTCTTTATCTTAATTACTCTGTAAGGTCCAAGAAATTTGGGCTTCAACTTTAAGCCACTAAGCACTAGGTTGTCTACACTCACCATACAAAACACAGCAGCATTAAACTGCTATTTTATGCTGGTATTCTGTGAAAGCGTGGTCCTTCCTCGGTCGAGTTGACCTATTCATGCTACTACTATAACAGTAATATAGTTGCAGCATGGCTCTACCATGTAAAAAAATTAAAAAAGTTGCCTTTTAGAACAGAGTAAACTTGTTTCTTGAAGGTCCCTAAGTTGTATCGATCCGGAAATAACAGGTGTGGATACTTGTAACTTTGCAGGCAAAGTTCCATCTAGGAAGATCTAAATAATATGCTGGTAGACAGTTTTTCCTGTACTGCTGTCATAATTTATTTGCTTTGTTGAGAAATCAAAAAAATTTGACAAAAAATATTTTGGTAAATTGTAGCGTTGAAATTAAATTTATCATAACAGTTCATCAATCCTCATATTTGTAATTTTTACAAAGTGTATATTAGAGACTAGTAGATTTTTCATAAACTGTTACAGCAATGTGTCGCAGTCAGGTACAGCGATGCATCTATACAAATAAATAAAATTGAAGTGTCTGTTTGTAATATTAAAATAACAGCTTTTTACTAAATACATATGAAATTGTATACGGTACTTAAACAAAAACACAATTTATAAAATTTTTGTCTGTCTGTTTGTTCCGGCTAATCTCTGAAGTGGCTGGACCGATCTTGACGGGACTTTCACTGGCAGGTAGCTGATGTTACAAGGAGTAACTTAGGCTGCTTTTATTTTAGAAAATGAATTAGGGTTTCGTGCCAAAAAGTTAAAACCTTTAATTGAATGCGGGCGAAGTATCGGGAACAGCTAGTCAAATATAAAAATGTAATATGTTATGACATTCATGCATTAGGTTGTTTCGGTAACATCCAATAACTAAGGGTTTTTGCACAAAACAATAGCTATAGTTCTTAAACAACGATTTAATATTATGTGGCTATTAGAAACCTGTTGTCACAACAGGTTGTAAAAAAGAAATGTAAAGGGTTACTTCATTGAGCTAAATCAAATATAAAGCTCAAAGCTAAGAGCACATTGTATTCAACCAAAACATTCTGTTTATCAGCTTGTAAAGTTGGAGTTGTAATTCTTCGATAAATTATACATTAGCACCTTAGTAGCACATTAAGGATGCACAAATAGATAGACTGTAGTCCCCGTTGAGTGTAATGTTTGGCAGCTGCAACAGTATTCTGAACTTGTTTGCCAAACAATGTGATCAGTGTATGTTGAGTCACTGGGATTACAGTGGGTTACAGTCTATATATATCCTACTGCTAGGCACAGGCCTCTTTCAGGGGAGTGTCTGCCGCACTGTTCCAATGCGTGTTGGTGGAATTAACACATCTTCGAAATATTTTAATTTTTTTTTATTTCTGACATGCAGGCTTGCTCATGATGTTTTCCTTCTCCGCCAAGCACGTGGTAAATTAGCAATTAACAAGTTCATTGGTGCCGGCGGGTATTTAACTCTGGTAAAAATTATAGTGATTGCTAACCATTTGAGCTTAAATAGCGTTTTTACATATTTAAGACATTAACGTTAGTATTTAAAGTGTGCAATGTATTATTAACAACATTTATGGATCTAGGTATGAAACAAAAGCATTATTATTATAATTCGTTTTTGACTCTTAAGTGGATTAAGGAATATCCCAAGCGCAGGGTATGAACTAGTGTGTAATTTAAACAGTTGCATTAAGAACTTTTTCTCCTATTTGTCCACAATTAAAAGTGGAATCTTCAAATTCATATGGGACCACCTCTGAAGCATAAACTATTTAATAAAAAAATAATTATCAAAATTGACCCATAATTGGAGATTGTTTAATGTTTTAACATAAACTAAAAACAGACTTCAAATTGCTAAAAAAGAAGTTATTTATTTGCTATCCTTAGGAGTGTTAGTTAGTTACCCTATTTAATAAACAAAGAATCATCAAAATTGGTTCACAACCTGTGAAGATGATCACATAACATACAGCTCTTTTATGGTACTAGCTGTTCCCCGCGACTTCGCCCGCGTGTAATTTAGGGTTTTAATTATGTTGCACAGCACCCTAATTCTTTTTCTAAAATATAAGGATAAGCCTAAGTTACGCCTTATAACATCATCTATCTGTCAGTGAAAGTCACATTGAAATCGGTCCAGTCGTTTTGGAGATTAGCCAGAACAAACAGACAGACAGACAAAAATTTTAAAAATTGTGTTTTTGTTATAAGTACCATATATACTTTCATATGGGTTTAGTAAAAAGCTGTAATTTTTACATTACAAACAGACACTTCAATTTTATTTATTTGTATAGATGAATGGGTCCACTCGACCGGTGTAAGAGCATGTTATAGTTAATTGTTTCCTTAAAACCTATTTTTTATTAACCTATAACCTCTTGTCCCTGTTCATTGTGCCTGTATCCCAGCACTTGTCTGTAATTTTACAATTAAGATGTTGGTATATATGAGTCAACGGTATACTACATTTTAATTTGACTAATTACTGTGCCACCTAAATTGCATTCATCAAGGCAATTGTTGT
Source organism: Parnassius glacialis (assembly GCA_033319125.1). Lineage (NCBI taxonomy): Eukaryota > Metazoa > Arthropoda > Insecta > Lepidoptera > Papilionidae > Parnassius > Parnassius glacialis. Next base: position 71,414,809 of record JAVANC010000004.1, on the reverse strand, counting down.
TAATTCAGTTCTACGGTACGGGTGTTATTTCTCAATTGTGAAACTTTGTATTTGATGGTGTTTAGCGCTAAATATTATGAAAAGATGTGAATTTAGTTAACCAATAATAGTTATTAATCAGTTGTTTTTAAGCCACGACGAAAACAGAGGGGTGTTGTGTCTGTGTCTGTGGGATCATAACTCCTGAACGAATGGACCGATTTTGGTTTTTTTTTTCGTTTGAAAGGTGTCTTCATTGAGAGTATTCTTAGCTATTTTTCAAGAAAATCTGTTGAGCCGTTTGAAGATCATCAACTCTTTTTGTTTTGGGGGTTTTTAAATATTTTAATTTAAGTTATAAGTGACTATACCTACATATTACATGAACATAAAATATTTTGGTAGCTGCGAACAGTCATAATTTTAAATCAGGATAATATAAATATTGCTAAAAAATTAACTACACATAATTAACCCACACAAGCACTTTTTTAGCCAAAGAGTGGTTGAAACATGGAACAAGCTGTCATCAGAACTGATATCTGCACAAACCGTAAACCAATTTAAGAAAATATTGGATAAACAACTAAAATATACAATTAATTTTATACATGGTAGAGCCATGCTGCAGTTATATTGTGGTTGTAGCACGAATGGGTAGGCTCGACAGGAGAGCGACCACGCTCTCAGCGAAAAAAGGCAGCTTAACGCTGCTGAGTTTCGTATGGTGAGTGTAGAGACGGTTTTCACTGGAAACAAAACCGTTTTAACAGTGGTAGGAGCCACGCGGCAGCTTTTGCTGTCGCACGGATGGGCCGGCTCGAACCGGGGTGGTACCACGACTTCACAGAAAACCAGCGTGAAGTAGAGGTTTACCTCTGCGTTTCGCTTGGTGAGTGCAGGTGGCCGGAGGCCCTTTCTCCTGGAAATGAGGCATTCCATCTTAGTCCTCACGGGTGAAAACGCATCTACATTTTGTTTTGTAATAGAGGATAGATGTAGATGTCTATGGGCCGCAGCAACCACTTACCATCAGGTGGACTGTGTGCTCATTTGTCACCCTTATCCTATAAAAAAAAAAACGAGGCATTCCATCTTAGTCCTTACGGGTGACAATGCATCTGAATTTTGATTCGTAATCGAAGATGGATGTTCTATGGGCTACAACAACCACTTACCATCAGGTGGACTGTGTGCTCATTTGTCACCCTTATCCTTTTCTATTTGTATGTATGTTGCGTGATACCTTTACCAATTGTAAACTGATTTTAATGATTATTTTTTTATAGGCTAGTAATAAATTTTTATGATTTCAGTAGAATTTAATAGCCTGTAATGGTAATGTTGTTTTTTTCTTGCAGATGGTAGTTCGCTGGACGAACCACTCATAGTACAAACTAGCATCATGGGACAGCAGACATCGCGAAAGAGTGAGTACATGTGCATTATTACGGACGAGTGTGTGAGGACAAGAGTTGCTAAGTTAATTCCTGAAACTAAAACGACTACTTCTAGTCTATATATGTCCCACTGCTACTATAAAGCTGCAGTTGCCAACCCACTTGTTACCAACTAAGGTAATATATTCCCTATAACGAAAGACAACCACCACCTTAGATGACTTCTCCGAGGACTGACGAGAAGATCCTGAAGCTGAAAGAAGATATAGACAAGTTGTGCTGGCATCGATAGATATTAGGATTGATAGAATCGTTGAGGTCCAAAGAGGGACACATGGTAATTCTCGAATCCGGCAACTTGTCTATCACCGGGAGGACGAACATCTTTCCCAGGGTGGTGTTGGATTTATCATGTACAAGTCTCTTGTTAACAAGGATTATGTAGACACGGCTTGCGTATCTTATACTCAGAATTTCCGAACGGTATTCGTTGAAGGTTATAATATAGGCTTACCCACCACCCTCAAACTCTAATGAGTAAGTGGAGAAAATGTATGATGATATCTCTAGAACCATACATTTTCCCAAAACCCGGAAAATACGGAGTAATCGGGAATTCATATGCTGGTAAGTAGATGATGTACACTGTGAGCACATAGACATCTACATATCATCAATCTTCGATTAAGAATCAAAATGCAGTTGGGTTGTCACCAATGAGGACTAAGATGGAATGCTTCGTTTTCAGTTAGAAGGGTCTCCGGTTCTCTACGCTCACCAAACGATACACAACAGCATTGAGCTGCTATTTTTCGCTGGTATTCTGTGAGAGCTTGGTCCTTCCCTAAGCAAACCAGCTCATTCATGCTTTTTTTAAATTTACTGATATTTTTCAGGTGGGGAGTGCACTTGTGGGTGTGGGGCGTGGGAAAGGCGCAGGTACACAGAATCCCCGAGCAGTGTACACCGGTATGTCAGCGCAGTCACCGACAGGTATGTACCAAATGGGTACCATAATTAAAGGTGGCAGGACCTAGGACTTCTTTCCTGCTAGGAGTCTGTCTGGATAGGCACCACAATTCTTACAAAATCTTAAAAAAAAAAGAAAAAAAGTAACACCTATTTCACAAATAATTATTGCTTAGTAGAATTTTTAAACTTTTTGATAGATACGTATCAGACCCCGCACGTTATGGATGCTATACACGATCAAGTTTACCGTCAAGTTTGCACAACGCTTTAAGTGGCGTCCAGTTAGCAGTGCATCCCTATAGACCATTCACGTTCAAGTTCGCGGTCAAGTTTGCATGATGCCGTACTAGTTGAAACTAGTGATGCAACGAATACGAATACGAATATTCGTATTCGCCGAATATGAATATTCGTATTCGCCGAATACTGATCACGAATATTTAAAAACTAATATTTTTATACGCAACTCTAATTACTGGCGGACCTGGATAACGCGCGTCGTCGGCGCGTAAAAAATACATGTGTTTTGGCCCTTAGCCTCAACGATGGGGGACTCCCAAAAATATTTTTCACTGAAATTATGTACAGTCGCCTCGGAAAGACATTTTTCAACGGCTGAGAACATCTAAACTTAAAAAAGAAATCGCCTGAAACCAGAAAATATACAAATTTTATGTTTTTTAAATAAAAATTTGCCTATTGTAAATTTTAATTATTAGAACAATAGAAAATCAGATGGCCCGGGATCATTGTTTGTGGAAATCCTCATGATGATGAAGAGTTTTATTATAATTTTTGCTTTCAGATGGAGTGCCAGAGAGTGTGCATGTAGGCGAAGACGTTGGCGACGTCCAGCCTGCGTTTGTACTGCATACCGACGCGTCAGTGACGACAGGTGGGTCTATATACAATGGCCTTAGGTCAGGCACACCATGTGGGGTTAGAGATAGGCAAATAAAGAAAAAAACATTTATTTGGTACATACAGACAGAAACAGGCAGATCTATGTATGTATACAAATTAGTGACCGACCGAAGATTCGGTTTCGGTTTCGGTTTCGGCAAAGTTTCGGCAAAAAATGTAGTTTCGGTAATAGTTTCGGTTTCGGCAAAAAACCTGCCGAACCTTCGGCGGCACCGAAACTCAGTGTTCGTGGATTATCGTGCGTCGTTCGGATGAGTTCCTGATTCGTATATTATTCAGAAACAGAACCTTTTTTCAATATAGATTGTAAATAATACGTATTGAAAGTCACTCTTTTGTTTAATTACCACTGGTTCGAAAAAAAAACCTCTGTCCTTGGAAGCACCAGCAAGAAACCCAGCGGGACATAATAGCTTACAATCAGAGGCGTAGCCTGGACTAATATAAACGTGCGTGAAGTTGCATCAGCAAGGCCCCTTTTCTTTCGTTCCATGGGTCTACCGAATAGATCTATCCTACCTAACATGCATTGACACGACATACGAGGGCGACACTGAAAGTTTTTAGAACTGGCCACTTGTAAACGATATGATAAAAAAATAATTTCAAATTTTGAAAATGGAACTCTTTGCTAATATTATTATGTATTTTATTAATTTGTCATTTGTTTACGATTTCGCAGCAAATTGAAAATTGTCTGTCACATCAACATGAATTTAACGCGCGAGTTTTCGTACACTGATTTTTTATGAATTTCGATGTTATTTAAGTCAACAAGAAGGACATGATAGACTTCGGTCGGCCTTTCACGATGCAGTCCCATCTCGTACCACTGTTTATAACTGGTTTAATGAGTTTAAACGTGGACGCACTAATTTCACCGATAATCTGCGTGAGGGACGGCCATTGATTTAGTCTTGTATAACTGTATATTGTATATATAATGGGGACGGCCTTCTACGGCGACGACTGAAGATAACATCAGTATTGTGCGGCGTGTGATAGAGACTGACAAAAAAGTGACTTATCAGCAGATTCGAACAAGATAATGCATCGCTATGAGTCAAGTGCACAAAACCCTCCATGAATATTTAGCAATCAGGAAGCTTTATGCCCGGTGGATACTTCATAACTTGACAGAGGCCCAAAAACTCCGTCGTGTTGATTGGTGTCGTGAAATGGTTCAAACGTTTAATGGAGGTGACTCAAATGCTGTGTTGGACATACTTACAGGTGACGAAAGCTGCATTTATTGTTATGATCCTGAAACTACGAAACAGTCTGCTGTCTGGGTGTTTCCTTCCGAGGAGTTGCCAACTAAAGTAAAGAGAAGTTGAAGCGTGGGGAAAAAAGATGGTGGCCTCGTTCTTCGAAAGGACAGGTCATTACGCAACAATTGTTTTAGCGGATTGAAAAACAGTTACTGCAGAGTGCCACACTAACAATTGTTTGCTATTTGTCTTGCAAAAAGTTCGGGAGAAACGACCTCGCAGTAGGATCCTCCTTCACTACGACAACGCCTCGTCGCACACTGCCAAGCAAACAATCGACTACTTGGCGACGTCAGACGTGGAATTACTGGATCACCTGCCCTATAGCACCGACCTCGGACTTTGCAATTTTAATTTATTTCCGAAAATAAAAGAAAAGCTTCTTTAAAAATATGTATATGGACACTATTTTGAAAATATATAATAAGAGTAATAATTTGCTAGTTTGTTCAGTTTTTGATTTTTTAAGAACTTTTAGTGTTACCCTCGTACCTACTCATATCTATTAATTCGCGACAAGTCTCGTATTCCGTCAATGTAACAATCAGGGTCTTTGAAGGTTGTTTCAAAGGCTTCGCAGTCGCATTTAAGGGGGGCTTCTTGCGAGGCTCCAAACAAACGCACTTTCACTTTTTCAAGGGTAAAAGTGATCAAATTATTTAGTCATCTGTGGTAAAGTCTGGAGGCATCGCATTTTAAGGTGTCTCGCTGACCCCTTTAAGTGCTAGGCCGTGCGCGAGGGCCCACTTCGCCCACTTGTAGCTGCGCCACTCCTACAATTATGTATGTAACACAATTAACAACAAAAAAGAAATTAGAAATAGCTTGGTTGTGATCACCATAGTGGGGTTATTATCATCCATAAATTCCTTGATATTATAATAATCCTTTTTATACAAACTTAGTTTATTAAAGTTCTTGAACTTTGAGCAGGTTTTGTATATTTACTGGGATTTTGTTAAGATGGGTGTATGTATATTGTGTGTGTGTGATATATGAGGTTAATGCTCTCATATTAACAATATTGTGAACACAATGAAATATGTTCTCAATTAGCGAGCAACTTTTTATGGGTGTAAGTGTTGATTTTTTTTTATAAAATGGACTTAAAAAAGTATTTCTTAACGTTAAATTGTTGATTTTTACTTGAAAATAAATAAATATATTGCTGCATGACTATTACAGTTACTGTTTTTGATTAACATGCAGTACCTATCTGTATATGTACAACAAATATACCAGATTCCAAAATACAATCAAAAAAATGAACATGTCTAAATAAGGTTCGGTTTCGGTTTCGGTTTCGGCCGAAACTGACACCCAGACCGAAGGTTCGTTTTCGGTTTCGGTTTCGGTAGAAAATCCTGTTTCGGTCGGACACTAATACAAATAAATAAAATTGAAGTGTTAAATTAAGCATTACAAAGAATGTTAAAATAACAGCTAAATAACAGCTTTCTTATTAAATGCATATTAAAGTGTATACGGTACTTATAACAAAAAAAAATTAAAAAAAATACGGCCACCTGAAACTCTTTTACTTTATATTTCAGACTGGCAGCCGTCCTCACACTGGGAGCGAGGGATCTGAGAAGAGAATTAGATGCCATTGTCATAAACACAGGTTGGTAGAGTTAAAAGAGTTAATTTAATTAAATAATTATTGATTGTGTAGAGGCAAAAGAATATCCACTACCCCATATCATTCCGTGACTTCCGTAAGAGACGACAGAGGGAAACAAAGCATCTTCATGATTGACATTATCATCATTACAGCTCTTCACAAGTCCACCACTGAACATAGTCCTCCCCCAAGGAATGCCACAAAGCACGGTTCCAAGCCATCTGCATCCATTGACCTGCTCTAAACTTTGCCTACCGGTTCGAGGCTGCCACTTTAGAACCCATCAGTGGTGTGTTCTTCGACCTATATGGCCGGCCCACTGCAACTTCAGGTTACTAATCCGTTGGGCTAAGTCGGTTAATATCGTTTTACGGCGGATATCCTCATTTGTAAGTTTATCATGCAGAGAAACCCTGAGCATAGCCCTCCCCATAGCTCGCTGAGCGACCTTTAGGTTTCTCATACGGCCAGCAGTGAAGGACTACGTCTCAGATCCATAGGCACTGGCAATATGCACTGGTTGTACAATCTTGTTTTTAGGTCTTGAGGTATATGTGACGAGATGTGTCATAATCTCCCGAATGCTGCCCAGACGAGTTGAATTAATTTGGAACCAACTTTCAAAAAGTGTTATTTATTTATCATCACCATATGATGATGATTTCAAATTAATTCACCAATCACCATGAAAATTTACTCCACTATTACAACATAATTATTTGTTATAAAAAACACAAAAGAATACCGAGTCATGCTTTTACAACAAAATCCCAGAAAATATACAAAATTTGACCTGCTCAAAGTTCAAAAACTTTATTAAACTAAGTTTGTATAAAACGGGTTATTGTAATATTAACTAACATATGGATGATAATAACCCCTGGGAATGAGATGATCGCTACCAAGCTATTTCTAATTTGTTTTGTGTTGGTAATTGTGTTACATACATGGTTGTAAGCTGTTTTTTTTTAAATCCTGCTGGTTTTCTTGCTGGTTCTTTCCAGGACAGAGGTTTTTTTCTAAACCAGTGGTAATTAAACACTGACTTTCAACAAGTATTATATACCGAGTGACGATAAAGTTATCACATTAAATGAAAAGACGTGTCCTACATATATTTCTTTAAACATACACAATTAAAAAAATATATAACAATTAATATTTTAGTCGCCGCAGCATTTTTTTCGTTTTAATATTAAATAACGTCATTTAAATGCACACAGATATCACCTGATGAATACTAGAAGGTCAAAGACCCATGGCGTTCGAAGGCGAATATAGGTACCTAGTTAAACGTTGCCAATTCAAAATACTACTAAAGAAAAAGTCAAGCAAAAATGTACTTACGGCTAACAATTTAAGGCATAATATTATGCGCGAAATTAAAAACAAAGGATCCGCCCTGCAGGTGTGTGAAAACAAATTCAAGCGAAAAATTAACTTAATATAAAGAAGTTAAGGCGTAATTCTCTATGCGCGAAGTGACAAGAAATGGAACGGAGTGTCAAAATTCATATTTACGTCTGGCGCGTGCGACTGATAGTCCGACGCCGGCGTCCTTGGGGATCGTTCATGAATCGCTTGACCTAATTTTCGTTTTTAAGTTTTAACACGTCCTTTAAGTTTTAATTGTTATTATTTTTTTGGTTTTGTGGACATTTTAATAAGTTTCTTAATTTGTTTATTATCCTATCGGACACGTTAATAATACGCTAGATTAGATATTTAATAACTTAGTGGTATGACAGCCCGTGCGCAATTGCACGCTTTTATTTTTTTAACGTCTTAACTTTTTTTAAATTTTAAGATGCTTTGCATCACAATTTCACGTCGTCAGGATACACCGACATGATGTTTTTTTTTTTCAAAATATGTTTTGTTTGATTATTAAACTTGAGTGATTTCAAGATTAAAGTCATTATTTGGATAAAAACAATACCATGAAATTTATGATTCGTTGATAACATCGGATTTCAATAAAGCGCGCCTAATTATCTATGTATGGTCTAGTGTAGGTATTATAATTACCTATGTCGATGTCACGTGAGCACTGAGCGCTATTGCCAGTTTTACGGGTCGCTTCAGGTCAGTAAACTTATATTATTAAGGATGATTTATTTCTTGTCAATTTTTAAGCTATTTATTTTGTTTGAAATATGTTTTTTTTATTTTCTTTTATTATTGTTTATTTTATTATTTTAACAGACATATATCAACTTGTATTAACTGCTGTGCTATTTAACGTTATAACCTAGGCGCCACCCAGTATAATAATATAACCTTTATAATATTCTGTCTTGATTTTTTAGTCTAGTTTTATTATATTTTGTTCCCCGTGACTGCGCCCGTGTGTTATTTGAGTTCTAATTTTTATCCGTGGAACCCTAATTCTTTTTCTAAAATAAAAGTAGCCTAAATAACTCCTTATGACGTGTGCTATCTGCCAGTGAAAATACCGTCGAAATTGGTCCAGCCATTTCGGAGATTAGCCGATACAAACAGACAGACAGACAAAAACATCTTTGTTATAAGTAATTGTTGATGTTACAAACAGACACTTCAATTTTATATATATTTGTATAGACGTGTCGGAGTTTGGTATGCCTTTTGGCAAAGGTCTCCTCCAACGATTTCCATGTTCTCTATCTCTTGTGACTCTTGTCCAGTCACTTACTGGAGAAGTATTATTTATAGTCTATATTGAATAAAAAAAATTATCTTTCTGTTTCAGTAATTATGCGTTGTAATCATTTTGGTTATTTTTTAAATTCACAGATAGTGAGTCGAGCAGGGAGATTGGGGAACAAACCGCAGAGGTGTACGTCCTTTCCGTCGCTCCTAGAAAGTGAGTCATTATATAATTACTTCACATGTATTTTCTATACATATTTAAAACAGGATGTTTGTATATATGAAATTGTTTAACTCAAAATCTATTTGATCGATCATCATGAAAATTGGTATTTATATTTATTTTTCAAGAAAGTTTGTTAATAATAATAATAAAGCCTTTATTTTCCGAAATAAGTTACATATTACATGTTTAAGTTGAAAAATAAGCCAAACCAAAAAAAAAAATTAAAAAGATAGTACATACTGATGATAAGATTATTAAACAAAAATATAATAAAATACGAAACTCAACTAACAAACTGATACAAAAAAACAAAAAATTGGTACATAAAAAGGGATATATATAATAATAAAAATAACCAGATGAGACTTTGGCAAATACTTAATAAGATCACTAGACGGAAAAGTTCTTCCGTCGATAATATAATATTAAATTAATTTGAAAATGAGAAAGTAAAGCCACTTGATATCGCTAATAATTTCGCTGAGGTGTTTCAGAAAAGTGTTTCAAGCATCGTACCTTCCTGTAATCGGCCCCTTTTGCCGATGAACTTATACAGATCGCCTGTAAACGTAACACTCCGATATCAAAAGGCTACTCCAAACTCAGTAGCTAAAATAATAAAAAACATTCACACGAACAAAGCACCAGGTATAGACAAAATACGAGCAATAGACTTAAAATCTATTACGAACAAAATATCGGTTATCATAGCCAACCTAATAAATGCGTGTATTGAAAAAGGTAAGTACCCTACTGAATTAAAAACCGGAATTGTAAGACACATACATAAAAAAAATAAAAAAACGGACTACGACAATTATTGTCCAATAACAATACTGCCTACACTAGATAAAACAATTGAAGAATATATAAGTAAAAAAGTAAATAATTTCTATAGTCAACACTCAATTTTAAATAAAAGTCAGTATGGTTTTCAGCAGCATAAAGTACCACTCAACTGTTATCTACTTTCACTGATGACGTAAACTATTATCTTGATAATAAAAAACATGTTCTAGTTGTTTTTATTGATTATAGTAAAGCGTTCGATACTCTCAGGCATGATTTACTGATTGAAAGACTTGATGAATGTGGACTTCGAGGACCCCTTCTGAATTGGTGCAAAGACTATGTTAAAGAGAGAGCATATAGAGTTGAAGTGGGAAATGCTACAAGTATAAAGCAAACCGTCACCCATGGTACCGCCCAGGGCTCTGTGCTTGGGCCTTTGCATTACTTGACTTATGTTAATAATGTTGCCAATGTCATTAAAAACTGCAAGATCTATCAGTTTGCAGACGATACCTGCTTATTAGCGGCGGAGAACGACATAAATGTGGCATTACAGAAATTGCAAGAGGATTTCACCAACGTTATGAAATGGTCTCACGATGCAGGACTAATTCTGAACGCCACCAAAACAAAATTGATGTACATTTCGTCCAGTCGAAATAGAGTATCCGTTCCATTAAAACTCATTGCCCACAGCCACCAATGTCTTCATAATAACATGTCTAACCAGACTTGTAATTGTAATCATATCGATATAGTAGAACAACAGCCTTACCTTGGACTCATAATAGACAGTCGATTTAAGTGGACGCACCATATTAATAAAGTGTGTGATAAGTTAAGGGCCATACTTGCTAAATTTTCTATAATTAAATATAAAGTTCCCTATCCTATACTGTTATCCCTTTACAAGGCTCTGGCCGAATCGATAATACATTACGGTTTAAGTAGCTATGGTAGAACCTGGAAATTGCATCTTTATAGTATCCATGAATTACAGCTTAGAATCATCAAAACAATTGTCCCTCCTAAAATCAAATAACAATATAAGGATAACTACAACAAATTATTCAAATTTTGCGGTATTCTGCCTATTGAAGAAAAACTAAAACTTACTTTACTTGTTGAACAGTTCTTTAATACAAAATTGCAAGTCCTACCTATGCATAAACACCAGCTTAGAAGTTTATATAACCCTAAATTAATTGTAGCTAAAACACAAAATATGTATGGAGATCATCAAAATAAGATTATTATTCCTAAATTAATAAACTACCTAAAACCTTAAAGGAAGATATCAATCCTAAAAATATTAAAAACAAATTAAAAACGTACTTTATGAATCAACTAATATAATAACTAACATAATATAATAAAACTAATACTATATACTATTTGTATACTATATACTATTATATATGTATACTAATTGTAATATAATTACTATATTTATATTTCAAAAATATAAAATAATTTTTCCTCTGAACATTACCTGTATACTACAACTCATCCTCACGTTATTGTTATAGAAGCGAGCGAACTACCTTCTTACTCTAAATCATATTAAAATGTTTACGCTCGAAAGACGGCGAACTGCAGCGTGCAGAAAAATCTTATATAGGTTTGCAATTCTTTTGTCTATTTCTTTGGACATTTGGTCATTTGGCGATATTATCTGGCCTAGATACACATATTCCTCTACGTATTCAAGGTTCTGCCCGTTGGTGGTTATGTCTATGGGTATTGAGTTGGTCATCATTTTTGTCTTGCTTATGTTAATTTCTAGACCTACTTCTTTACTTCTGTCTACTAGGGCTTGTATCATGGATTCCAGTGTAAGTGGATCCTCTTTCATTATAACCAGGTCGTCTGCAAATCTCAAATGACTCAATCGTGTTTCATTTATGTTTAGTCCCAGATGTGACCATTTCAATTTCCTAAACATTTGCTCAAGCACTGCTGTAAACAGCTTTGGTGAGAGTGGGTCACCTTGCCTGACGCCCCTATTGATTGGGAAGACATCTCCTGTAGATTCTAGCCTGATTCTGGCTTTACTTTCACTATAAATATTTTTGATAATATTAACGTAGGCATTTTGGATCCCCTGCTCTTTTAGACTCTGCCATACCGATTCGTGTTTAAGGCTATCGAAAGCTTTGGCATAATCTATAAAGGCCAGGTAAATGGTTTTGTTATATTCATTGTATTTCTGTATGAGCTGTTTGACTGTATGTATATGATCAATTGTACTAAAGTCTTTCCTGAACCCCGCCTGTTCCACAGGTTGATTTTCGTCGAGTGTAAGTGATATTCTGTCTAGAATCACTTTAGCGAAGACTTTTATAATTTATTATATCATCTTTTAGGAGTATTATATGTGATTCTGCCCCTTGGTTCGGAATGCTGCCGGTATTTAGAGTCTCATTGAAGACCTTTGTTAGTATTGGGCTTAGTTCTTTAATTGTCCCTCTCATATGTTCGTTTGTGATTCTGTCTGGACCAGGGGCTTTTTCCATCTTTTGACTTTTTATAGATTTTTCTACTTCCCCTACTAATATTTCTGGTATGACTTCTGCGTCATCGAACCTATGGTTTTGTATATCTTTATATCCTTTATGTGGAAATTGTATTTTTGGCTGATTTGAACTGTGTTCTTTGTAAGCGATAATAATTTGTTGCTATATTTTGAATTTTGCTGCAAGAGGTAATTGGCAGTGTTTTGTCTCTTAACTTTGGTATCCATTCTTTTCCCTGTTCTCGAAGTTCCTTGAGCGCTTTTTTCGTGCCTCCCGTTTTGCTAATGTGATTCTCCATGGTTTTAATTCTTCTATTTTTCCTGTCAATCCTTATATTTTCGCGAATCTGTTTGCTAAGGTTGGAAATTTCTTTTTGATTATCTTTCTTATCTCTTTCCTTTATTAAATTTCTTCTGTCTTCAATTAGTTTTAAAGTTTTTTCAATTAGGTAGGATTTTTGACTCTTGTTTATTTGTATTTTTGCCTGTTCTTTTAGTTTTCTTTCTATTTTTTTATATTTTTCATTAAGGTCTATATCTGAGGCAACTACTTCCATTAGGTCTTCTGTGATGTCGTTTGGGTTCTTCTTTCTACTAATTGTTTGTAAGTAGTTCATTTGAGTTACTATTGGTCTAGGTTTTTTTTGTACCACTTTCATTGAGATAGCTGCGTACCATACGGTGGTTAGTATTGAAGTTAAGATTTTGTATTATTCCCGTATCACTAAATGACCTAACTTTGTTGGTTATTATATAGTCGATTTCGTTTCCATCTGGAGACATCCAAGTCCATTTGTTTTTGGGTTTTTTACGGAACATGGAGTTTAAAAGTGTTTTTTTCAAGCAGGAATTCTACCAATTTTTCTCCGTTTTTGCTTCTTTTGCCACTTCCGTATTTCTCTATTATGTGTTCTTCACCATCTAATCGGGCGCCGACTTGTGCATTGAAGTCACCCATGAGTACTATGTTGTTTTCCGAATATTTTTCAGTAATTTCGCCAAGCTTGTCGTAAAAATTATCTCTGTCTGTTTTTGTTGCTTGTTCTGACGGCGACTATACTTGGATGATTGTCCATTTTTTCGGGTATTTTGGTAAGTTTATATGAATTGCCGCTATTCTATCTGATACCCCTTCAAACCCAATGATCTGGCTTTTAAGGTTTAGCTTTACCAAAAATCCTCGCTTATGCCTAAAATGTCCCACTTGATGTTTTTAATAGCTAACTCTAGCTCTTGCAAACTTTCCGGTGTTCTTAAGGTTCGTGTGTTTAGTGTACATGTGTGTAGACTACTTCGTTTTTGTTTAACTTTTTTAGTATTGGTTTTAGTTGGCAGATTTGTTGGAGGGTGGTGGTCGGCTTCCCCCACGGTGACCGGCCGGCTTGGGGGGCAATTTAATTTAGTTTTTCTTGCGGTTATATTTTTTGTTTTGTCTGTATGTTGGTTCCGGTTGGAAAAGGCCCTTAGTTGTTTTTTGGCAGCTCTGACATTGAGGCAGATCTTTCGCGTGCTACATATGAAAGGATGCATGGTTTAATTACTTCCTTTGTTGAACTTAAAGATGTCTTTACTTTCTCGGTATTTATCTTGTTTAACTTTTTCTGGGATGGAGTGGTTGGCGATCCTGAAACCTCTCTCTTCCTTTTTTCGCGGTTGGTGGTCCCTGGTTTTTTTTACAATTAGCTTGTCGTATTTTATAAATGCTATGTTTCCATTTTCTCTGTCTGCTTCCACTTTTGGTTGTAACTGTTTGCGTATTTCAAGGACTTCCTTGAGGAAGTCTTCTTTGACATATATATTTGTGGGAAGGTTACGCTTGTTTTTCAAAATAAGATGTTTCTTCCAAGTTGTTGTTAGAGATATTATCACCGGACGATTTTTATCAGATTGTGCTCCAATTCTTCTGATATCACTTATTTCTTGACTATCTAAGTGTGTCCCTGATTCTGCTATAATATCCTTTACATAATCGACTAACTTCAATTCTGTTTTTCCCTTTTCTTCAATGCCGAAAAATACCAAATTATTCCTGCGTTTATCCTTTTCTAAAAATGTTATTTTTTGTTCCAAATTTGTGACTTTAGTTTTAAGGTTATTATTTTCTTCTCTCAGCATTTTCATTTTTTCGTCGAAGGCTTCCATGACATTTTTCGTTATTTCTTTTTTTTTTTATAGAATAAGGGTGACAAACGAGCACACAGTCCACCTGATGGTAAGTGGATGCTGTGGCCCATAGACATCTGCATCTAACCTCGATTATGAATCAAAATGTATGTACAATATCTATGATACAATATCGCCCCTGAGAACTAAGATAGAATGCCTCATTTCCAGTAAAAAGGGTCTCCTTCCCCGTTCGAGCCGACCTGTTTATTCTACAACGATAATACAGGGCTATTTTAAACAGTGGTAGAGCCACGCGGCAGCGTTTGCTGTCGCACGGATGGGCCGGCTCGAACCGGGGTGGTACCACGACCTCACAGAATACCAGCGTGAAGTAGAGGTTTACCTCTGCGTTTCGCTTGGTGAGTGCAGGTGGCCGGAGGCCCTTTTTACTGGAAATGGGTCATTCCATCTTAGTCCTCACGGGTGACAACGCAACTACATTTTGATTCACAAACGAGGATAGATGTAGATGTCTATGGGCCGCAGCAACCACTTACCATCAGGTGGACTGTGTGCTCGTTTGTCACCCTTATTCTATAAAAAAAAAAAAATTTTTTTCAAAGAGTAGCCAAATTTTAAACTTAAGTTCAAATATATAAATAATGATATATCGTTATTGCAGTTTTTGAAAATACGAGTAAATAAGGCTTCTACTTTTATTTGAAACTATCCCAAATTGAATGTGATTTATGGGCAACAAAGTTTTCGCCTACCGATCGACCCTTACGAATGTGTGCGTGCGCAGTGAAATCAGTTTAAAGAATGCATTACCACACATTTTGAATTTAAAAGATAAAAAGGGCAGAATGTTTGAGATATTTTTTTAAATAATTTTTCTTCACCATTTGCATATATTACTTATTCTGAACCCTCTGCAAATTTGGCCGGTTATTGTAAAATAACCAAAGCTTCAGCATGACTTTATCACGTGATGAATGGTATAATAAAATTATTCCATTATGAAACAGTATTTCCGCTTTATTATTACTGCAACCTTATTATTATTTTGTTCATTACAGCGAGGGGGAGACATCACAAGAGGGTAGAAGAAATGAGTTGACACAAACGAACGATGGCTCTATAAGATTACATCCACACTTCCAGGTATGTTTTAGTTGTATGAGCTTTCTAATTATTTTAGGCTTACATAAATAGTGACGTGAATATGCCCAAAATATACAACATTTGTCCACTATCAAGTTCAAAAACTTTTATATTAAACAATGATTGTATAAAGTTGGCGATTATAATACAGTGGAATCTCAATGCCTCGAATATCAAGAGATATGCTAAAAAATTCGAATTAATGAGTTTTCGATTTAAACTTAAATTCAAATCGAAAACACATTAATTCAAATTTTTAAGTAAGTAAGGCACAGAGATGTCGCTGCTGTCACGTTAACATCGGCTCCGTAATATTATACGTTTGTGGCGGGTCGGGTGGAGGAAAAAGGGGAGATCTCCCGCCGGGCAAGGTGTTCCGCCCGGGGAGCGGCCAACGTTTCGAGTGGTAGTTTTTTTTGCGGCCGAAGCAATTGGAAAAAGGGCTACCCTTTACGTAGGGAGACGGAAAATGCATTACGCATACCACGACAGCCGGTCTATCGTGGTTATGAGGGACTCACTGCCTAACCGGGGACCTAAGTGATACCCTCTAAAAACCGCCTTTGGGGACTGGCAACCAGCTGTTTAAAGCTTCTTATGCCGTATTGGAGAGTGGTAGTTCGGAGCTATCCTATAATATATACTGATTAAACTTCGGAACTTTGTTAGCGCGATTTAGGCTTCGATGTGTTTCGCTTGTGGCGCGACGACAGCGCCGCCACACGTTTAAAAATATTAAATGTAAATTATTTTTGTTGTGTTTTAGTAAGTGAAGTCATAATCAACTAAATAACGTCAACAAACGTTATCCAGTTAGTGTTAAGTGTGAATGTTGTTAATTTAAATTTTATATGCAAAGAACTAGACATGAGTCGTGCTAGGTAAGTTATTGTACTAAGGTCCAATTCTGTACAAATACTCGATCCAAATACCTGTTCCACCTAGTTCATGTAGTACGAATAAAGTTTGGTGTTGTTGGAATAGCTTACAATTTAAAGTGCGCTTAGTTTTTACGTACAGCCGATAAGTGAAGGTAATGAATTGTAATCAATCATCCATACATACTTTACATACGTTTAGGACTGTCAAAGTTGACATTTATTTACATTCCAGATTGTTGGCGTATTTTAAAGATTTTAATTCATTTTTATTTAAGAGTAATCTGATTTTTGTCTTTTTTTCGTATTTTTATTTTTATAATTTTTGTTTCTTTTTTTTAGTTATCTATCTACAATTATTTTTAAACAATAAACACTTTAATGTCTAACAAAATGCTATCTCGCTTTGACGCGCTGGTACTTGTACTTCTTTGATTCCAAGTGGCCGCGGGTGCCGTGCGACGCGTAGGTACATTGAGACTAGGTGGATCAAGTATTTTAAAACTTGGAACAGGTGCACCTAGTCTCGCTTAAAACCTAGCGTCTAGATCTGTCTTAGTATATACGCTTCATATCCACAGGGCCATGAGTTAGACATAGAGGTGGCGAATTATCTGGTATAGTATAGTAATAGTGCGTTGCTTCGTTGCGGGACGAAATGGATATTGTTTCACCTTATGAGAAGTTACGTTAGCTAGTTGTGTTGGGTTTGGATTTACTTCGATTGAGCGTTATTGTAAAAACCGTTGTTTTTGTACAGCATATCTATACGACATGTTTTGTTATGTGTAATAGGATTGAGGCGTATATATCGTAACAGATATCTTTAAATAGCAGACTGTAACTGTGACAAACATACCAAAAGAACAGCTCCTGTCTCATGAAATAACATCCACTAAATGACAGTTGTTTTTGTTTATTTATACATATGACAGTTACCTTATTTAGAATATGATAAAAATATCATTGTGACACTTTGTGTTACTCGAGACAAGCTCTTTCCTTTTCTCGCATAGGTTCAACACCTTGTTTAGAAAGAGAAGTCTCTATTAAGACTAGTAACAAGCTGCTATTTTGTAACAGGTTTATGTAACTGTTATTTATGTGGAACAGGAATAGGCGGCACAATTATGCGTTTTCACCTGTTACAGACCACTTCTAATGTGTAACCGTTTTTAGTTACGTTTTTATATATCGTACTCATGCCTAGGCGTGAGTGTTTATGTTAATATGTTGTGTTTAAAAAAATGAGTATATGTAGAATGTTATTATGATGTATAGAGTCGTATGAAAAGGCTTCTGAATAAAATGGTATCATTTTTATTTAATATAGTACTACTACCACTGGTTCGAAGAAAATCCCTGTCCTGGGATGAACCAGCCAGAAACCCCAGGACCTCTCATTTGAATAAGACTAATTTACAATAAACCACTTTAATACAATTATGAAATACAGAGATTGCATTTAACGAACAGAGTTAATCAACTATAAATTATACTACGGTTAATTTTGTAGTTGAGAATAATAACTAATTTTTTGGTACAAATTAATTATTCAATGTGTCAAGGATGAGCTACTAAGGAATACGACAAGTACATTGTTTTACGCCAGAGCCAAGACTTTCTTAACGCCTTTTGTTGTGCGCTCAAAGCAAGGCTACCTTCCGAAAGCGGGGGGGGGGGGGGGGAAGTGAATAGTCATAGCATACCATGGTAGCCGGCTGCGTTGCTAACACCACTTGTGGGATTGGCATTGGCCTGTATGGTCTTTCTGCCGAATCGAAAGAGCTTGAAAAGAGAGCGTAGCCCTTAACGGTCGTCGCTCCTTCTTTTTTATACGAGCAAAACGAGCGTCACCGCACGTGCAGTGACGCTGATGTACGGTGCACGTGTTGTTTACAAGAATTGTGTCCAGTTACACTGGCATCGCCGCACGTGCAATTGTGCAGGCGTCGTCGTACACATTTAAGTTATAATAATTAAAGTATAATAAAATCTATTTATATCGGATGTCTAGTGGTAGTGTAAGAATATCCACTACCTCATATGGTTCCGTGGGTGTCGTAAGAGGCGCAGAGAGAAACAAATCAGGAGATGGGTTGCAACGTTTTCCTGATAACGACTCGAAATAATTATAAACTGCAGTTGACAATACGCTCGCCAGACGTGAGGTTCTATGGGGGAGTTCTATGTTCAGCAGTGGTATTTAATAGGCAGTAATGGATGGATGTACAGAAGATAATCTACCAGGAGCACATGAGTAACTGAGAGGTGAAATTTTCAAATGAACAGTAACATTAGAAGTATGGCAAGTATCCCGTGTACGGGGCAATATACATGCATTGTACAAGATGAGTGTGACATTGCAGGTGGTGTGCGGCGGAGAGCTGCGAGCGCTGCTGCTGCGCGCGCCCGCGCTGCCGCACGCCGCGCCGCCGCACGCCCGCACCGCGCCGCCGCACGCCGCGCACGCCGCGCACGCCGCGCACGCCGCGCACGCCGCGCACGCCGCCCGCACCGCCCACACTCCTCCCGCTAAAGTGCACACGCAGGTCATTACAACGATCGCTTTCTCATCTCTCATCTCCTTCACTGCTCACCGTATGAGGAACCTCAAACCCGCTCACCGGCTCACGGAGAGGGCCACACTTAAGAGTTCCTACATTTAGAAATGAGGATATCCACAGCAGAACATTATATTACAGCAGAATATTATATTTATATATGATAGAGCCACGCTGCAGCTATTTTAATAGTATAGTTGTAGCATGAATAGGTCAACTCAACCGAAGACTACCACATTCTAACAGAATACCATTGTAAAATAGAAGCTCAATGCTGCTGTGTTTCGTATGGTAAGAACCGGAGACCCTTTTTACTGGAAACGAGGCATTCCATCTTAGTCCTCACGGGTGACAACGCATCTACACTTTAATTCACAAGCAATGATAATTGTACATGTCCATGGGCCACAGCAACCACTTACCATCAAGTAGATTATGTGATCGTGTCACTCTTATACATATATATATATATATATATATATATATATATATATATATATATATATAAAATCTCCAAATTCGTTTTATTCGGCAATCGAGCATACAACTCACCTGATGGTAACAGCCACTCATGGACAACTACAACACCAGGGGAATCGCAGATGTGTTGCCAGCCTTTAAGAAAGGAGTAGGCTCTTTTTTTAAAGGTCCCTAAGTCGTATTACTCCAAAAAAACCACTGACGACAGTAAATTCCACAGCTTCCATTCGTAAGAAACCAAGATATTGGTAGCAAGGTCTTTTTGTTAACAACTTTAAGTAATAAAAATAACTAAAATGGCTATACCACATGCAAAGGAAAAAAAAACCCTTTGAGGAAATCTTAGGGGGAGCCCTATATGTTCAGCAGTGAACCTTAATAGCCTAAAAGTGGCTGTAATAGATAAAATATATACTTCAAACGAAAGGTACGATTTCATTCTCTTTTGTAGAACAAGGCTGACAAACGAGCACACAGTTCACTTGACGGTAAGTGGTTGCTGTGACCCATAGACATCTACATATTCGATTAAGAATCAAAATGCAGATGCGTGTTCAACCCTGAGCACTAAGATGGATTACCTTATTTCCATTAAAAAGGTGTCTCTGGTAGTATTTATACTCAATATACAAACAGTTGGTATTTTGTGAGAGTGTAGTCCGTCCCCGGTCGAGCCGTCCCCTTCGTGTTACAACCACAATATAGTTGCGGCATGGCTCTATCACGTTTTTATTTACGTAATAGAGCAAAGATTGTGTTCAATAGCAAAATATAATTCATCAAATTATATATTTAATTTCACAGGTTGACTATATCCACTGTTTGGTGCCAGATCTCCAAGAGATAACGGCCTGCTCCTTCTACTGGGGCAAGATGGACCGGTACGAGGCCGAGCGGTTGCTGGATAACAAGCCTGAAGGTATTTGCCCATATCATAGAGACATTTGATAAGATCCAGAGAAATTTGTACGCTATACAAATAATGGTCAGTGTCAGAAGTAGGTCTATGGCCACTGCCAAACAACCAACATCCTTGTTTAATTTTTTGAACTTATTTTATAGATGAATAGTATATAGTATATAATAGAATAAAATTATTTTTATTCAATATAGATAACAACATAACTTATTGAAAGTTATTTAAGCTTTACCACTGGTCCCAAAACAACCTCTGTCCTGGGAAGAGCCTGAAATCCACGGAAACTTTTTTTAAACATTTTTAATACTTGCAAAGCTTCTTCTTCAGATTATTCATTTTATTATTATGCAGCTAATTTGATTTTTTTTTAATGTTTTCCGCCGGAAGGTACACACCCCCACCGGCGGGAGTATATTGTCAGTTTTCACAGATTTGTTCTAATCATTTTAAACAATTTTTAATAATATCTATGACACACGGAAAAGGTTAACGTGTTTCTGCGATTTGATACATACCACGTGTGACTTCTCCTTAAATTAATATAATTTGTTAAGAATTGTTTGCGTATTATACTTAGTTATTATTCTAATACGATAGTCGTTTGATTAACATTAACGTTTTGTGTTTCATAGTCTGGTGCATACCGCACGCACACCATGTTAGCAAAAGAAAAGGAAATGACAAAAGAAACGACAATAATGAAATGAATTTTAGAAACTAATGAAAAAAAAAGTAATCTTATCTCCAATCACAATCTATAATATAATAACAATAATATAATGAATTAGTATAATGACAATAAAATAATATAAAAAAAATGTATAAATACTTTAATCTTATCTCTAAACACAGAAAGTAATATAAAGACAGTAAAAGGAAATAAACACAGGGTAATCAATAATCTTAATATTAAATGCAACCTATTTTATAATAACAATGGTATAATAAAATAATATAATGACAATCAGCTAATGAGGGCATCCACGACTTTTTCTGCCACCAGGGCGGCGCCACTTTCGAGTGAGGTAAAATATTTGACAGATTTCATAGCGGGGACGATAATTTCTTAGGAAAATGTAATCTTTAAGGTTTCTTTTTTCTGTGTTATTAGTTATATTTTATATTAATTACATTAGAAATGAATAAACCAAACTGTAAATATAACTAAAAGACGACTTAAAAAAAAAAAGAGTTATAATGTGCAAAAAATTAAAAATAAACCACTGACGCATTGTGTTATATATTAATATAATACTCTAGACAATGATAAACTATTATTTAAAACTAATTTCTCAATTAAATGACACTGTGTAACAAAAAACTTTACCTCAGTCACTAGTAGCGACATCTGGTGAGTGGAAGATTATTGGCCCTCATTAGATTACATTCAATAAATAATTTCATAAATCAAATTTGAATTTCTTCCTTCAAAACCTAAAGAGGTTACATTTAATTTCAAACTGCACTTGTTTCCTTAGGCTAGGGATGGGCAAGTGAAAAAAATTATATCGATATATATATTGCATCGATGTTTTTAAACAGTATCGATATATATCGCGTGATAAATATCGATATATCGTCATCATTTGCATGATGTGCTAGGAAACTGCCCAAAATTTAATTACTGGCGGTTGGACGACGACAAAAAAGCGACAACCGTACATGAATGTTTTCGTAGCCGCTTTTGTTGCTTCATGTTTTGTCCATTAATACAAAATTTTGAAATATATCGAAATTGATACGAATTCGATACTCTAAAATAAATATCGATATACCCATGTATCGCGATTAAAAATATATCGGTATTTTTTACACAGCCCTTCTTTAGGCTACTTAAATAACCGCCAAAGTGTGAGTAGGACTTGCGCATGAAGGTTTTCCGTACCATCGTAAAACAAGTTTCTAGTAGGGGTGCCCCCCTCCCCCTCTTTTATTTTTTTATTTATTTTTATGCTTATTATTTGTTGTTATAGCGGCAACAGAAATACACATTGTGTAAGAACTTCAACTGTTTACCCCTAAGTCTATGTAATAACGTATCATTAGATACAGCTCGCTGACAGACAGACGGACGAACGTACAGCGGAGGCTTAGTAATAGTTGGCTTAGTTGGTTACCTTTTGGTTAGTGAACTCTAAAAACAGGCTTACAATTAGAATGTTTTTGATAGTTCTTTTTTATTAAATAGGATATTTAATTTTTCTGTTCTCAGTAAACTTTTTACGCGGTCAGGTATTTTTAAATACGATTTTAAAGTAGAGTATTGTATTTTATATGTGGAGCCATGCTACATCTACAGCTATATTAACAGTACAGTTGTACCACGAACGGCTCGGCTCGACCGGAGAAGCACCACGCTCTTAAAGAACTGCTGTGTTTCGTACGGTGAGTGTAGAGAACCGAAGACCCTTTTTACTGGAAACGATGCATTGCATTTTAGTCCTCAGGGTGACGCAAACGAGAATATATGTAGATGCCTCTGGGCCACAGCAACCACTTACTGGACTGTGTGTTCGTTTGTCACCCTTATCGTATAAAAAAGGGGCTTATAGTATTGTATTAGCTTGAGACGTGATTTAAATAGCAGGGTGTGACGTTGCAGGCACGTTCCTGCTGCGGGACTCCGCGCAGGAGGAGCACCTGTTCTCGGTGTCGTTCCGCAAGTACGGGCGCTCGCTGCACGCGCGCATCGAGCACTACCAGCACCGCTTCAGCTTCGACTCGCACGACCCCGCCGTCTTCGCCGCGCCCACCGTCACCAGCCTCATCGAGCATTACAAGGTCCACAAGCACCCACCGTCCAACAATCATGGAACACTATGTCCATCATCCACCCACACCACACACTCACAAAACAAATATATCTTTTTTCAGGATCTAATGTTAATGTTGCTTATTACCAAGGTGAGATGTCAGATCAGATGTAACACATATGCAACTGCTGGAAGTTTCGCTCGTTTTTTAGGGTTACATACCCAAAGGGTAACCAACGGGACCCTATTATTAAGCCTCCGCTGTCCGTCAGTCTGTCTGTCAGCGGGCTGTATCTCATGACCTGTGTAATTCTGTTGCCGCTATAACAATAAATAATAAAAATTTAAATAAATTAAAAGGAACGGAACCCTTCATGTACTAATTCAACTCACACTTAACCGGTTATTTTTTTTAATAAAATTAAAAATATTAATTGAGCAGCTACAGAAATTAACCTCAAAATTTATAAATGCTAAATACTGAAGCATTTATTCAAAAAATTATTCATTATTACTCATTTGCATTTTTTATCAATGATCTGCACTTTTTTCAAACACTTATTATCAACTGTAAATTCATTTATTAATATAATTTACACATATAAACTATTTTATATAATAGCACGTTACTACCACCGCATGTGCTCATTGGTCAAATCAAATAGCGCGCGCTTTCTTAGCTTCCTGGTACACTTTTTCGCCCCTTTTCATGTAATCACTCTTACAGATTACAATAAAGCGAAAGGACGGATATTACACATAAAAAAATATGAGCCAAATAACAATACCTACTATTAATAATGAAACAATTGTGTGTAAGGGGTTGGTTTACTTAGTCACAGATGACTGGACACACTGGACACAATTTAACATTTAACCAGCGTCTCTGTCGCTTTTCTAGCCGTTACCGTTACAGCCTATTAAAGTCCACTGCTGAACATAGGTCTCCACATAGATTGCCTTATAGGGGGGATATTTGCCATGGTTGTAATGTTACTGTTGATTTAAAAATTTCACCTCTCAGTGGGTCATGTGCTCCTGGTAGATTATCTTCTATACATCCATCCATTACAGCCTATTAAAGTTCACTGCTGAACATAGGCCTCCACCATAGATTGCTTCATGGGGGGGGGGGGGGGCGGATATTTCCCGTAGTTGCCACACTTGGCAGGCGGGTTGGCAACCGCAGTTTCTTATATGGCACTTATCACTTACAACTTGAGTTACACGTTGTGTCTCTATAGAATTGTATGTACAAGTCACACTTAACATACCATATTATGCTAGAATTATTTTTCTTTTTTTTCTTTCTTGTATTACAAAAATAATACTCCATTCATTCAGCTATCCGTTACAAATTCTTATAATTATTGAAGTCCCACTATACAAATGATAAAATTAAATAGTTTGTACAACCGACTTCCAATAAAATGAAAACATTGTCAATGTAGTCGAAGTAAATTAAATACGTATTAACAAAGAATCATCAAAATCGGTTCACTTAAAAAAAGTTTTGAGGAAACACACAAAAAATACAATCGAATCAAGTACCTTCCTCCTTTTCTTGAACTTTGTTAAAAATACCCACAATTGTCGATTCATTCAGCCATTCATTACATCCAATAAAAGTCCCACTATACAATATCCACAGGTAACGTCTGGTGCTGCTCTGGTTGCTGGTATTGTCAGTTTGTCTAAATCTTAAGAAAATCCATTTTATTTTCTCAGGACCCGGCCTGTGTGATGTTCTTCGAGCCCATGCTGACAGCGCCGTTGCCCAGGACGGAACCTTTCTCCTTGCAGCAGCTCGCCCGTGCTGTCATTGTCTCGCACACCAGTTACGATGGTGAGTGCAGTAAAGATCATAGTCGAAAGATGTTTGAGGTTTCTTACGTTTACGCGAACACTACACCTTTTAATTTGACGCTGTGGCTTCGCAATGACTTGCAGCGGTAGGGTCGCAGATTCGAATCCCGCACGTAACAAGTATTTGTATGGCCTACAAATAATTGTTCCGGGTCTGGATGTTTGTCCTTGTGCAATATGTGTTTGTAAACTGCCCCCACGACACAGGAGAAAATCCTAGTGTGGTGGTAACGTATTTTTAAAATAATAAAAACTAGAAACAAGAAAAGAAAAAATTTATTGACTGCGTAGGTTGTGGTTGTAGTAGTGCGACTACTGATCGTGAGCTCCCGGGTAGGAATCCCGGGTCGGGTCAAAAAGTCAGTTATCGAGCTTTTCCATCAAGAAACTCAGTAGCTGCCCGGAGTCAGGAAGTTGGTGATGTCTCAGATGCGTGCCTCGGAAAGCACGTTCAGTTGTTGCTCCAGCGCCTGATATCGCTCCGGTCGTGTCAGATAGCCGTCCCATCGACTATGAGAGTGAGGCAATAGAGTGCACCTGTCCTGTGCTAGTCCGTTGATACCAACCGTCTGGGGGACATTATTATTATTTTAAATTCCCGTCGTTTCGAATACTTTATACAATTTTGACCATGGGTGCTTTAATATTATTAAGGTAACAATCATATATATATATATATATATATATATATATATATATATATATATATAAATAAAAAAAAATTATTAAACTCGTAATAAGAAATATTGAGGGTCACTTATCGGGATAAAAACTATCCTATCTCTCAAGTTGAACCAAACTGCACAAAGTGTGCAAAATTTCATTGCAATCAGTTCAGTAGTTTAAGAGTTCATCGCGGACAATCAACGTGACATGTAATTTATATATATAAAACACATAACACATATCTATCTTTGGCCATCTTTGTATGAAATTGATTGAAGGTTCATGGGCCGCAGTTGCCAATTACCATTGGTCAGACTTAGCTTGTTTTTTGGGTTCCGTACCCGGAGGGTAATCAACAGGACCCTATTACTAAGCCTCCGCTGTGTGTCCGTCCGTCCGTCCGTCCGTCCGTCCGTCCGTCCGTCCGTCCGTCCGTCCGTCCGTCCGTCCGTCCGTCAGACTCTGTCAGCGGACTTTGGACAGTTGAAATTTTCACAGAATGTGTATTTCTGTTTCCGCTCTAACACCAAATAATAAAAATAAATTAAAAATTAAATTGGGCTCCCCTACTAGAAACGTGTTTTACGGTGGTACGGAACCCTTTATACGCGAGTACGACTTGCACTTGGCCGGCTTTTCACTGGTAACAAGGCTATCTTAGTTCTCAGGGGTGACAAGTGACAACGCATCTTCATCTTAACTCTTAATCGAGGATAGATATAGGTATCTATATACCATCAGGTGGACCGTGTACTCGTTTGTCGCAAATGGCCGGTTTTTTCATTCTAATACCTAAAAAAAAAATTAAATCATTCCATATGATTCCAGGTGTGGAACAACTACCTCTGCCCGCTCGTCTCCGGGCGTTCCTCAAGGAGTATCACTACAGGCAGAGGGTTCGTGTGCGACGACTGGAGCCAGATCTGTATGTGCCACATCACTGCTAGCGTAACATCTGAGAGAAGTCAGTTTTAACAACCCCTCCCGCTTCCTCCAACCCTTGCCCCACTAAACGAACATCACAAGATTCCCCGAAGAGATTCAATGGAGATTCAATGATTTAAAACAATCCTCGCTAACTTTGATCTCAAGTTACACACTCAAATTATTGCAACTATATTGAGACCAGCGGACATAGATAAAAAATATAAAACTACTAATTTCGGTGCTTCGCAAGGAACCTTGGCTTTGGTCATAACTTCGACTTTTCATTAGTGTTTACATTCGTTATCCGGTTTTGCTGGTCTTAGTTTTGTTTAATCCTATCATCGTCGTACCTTCAATTTGGTCAAGTAAATGTGATCAGTACTAAATTTAATAACTAATATATACCTATTTTATAGATACTATAGAAAGTCTGAAAATGTTACAATAATTACAAAATTGTATGATGCTACTGCACAAGATGGTAATGTCTATATGGTTCAGTCTGGGGAGTTAGTGTCGATATAATGAGATTAATGTTGCCTGTAGAAAAATACAAATAACCTTACGGTTCCTGTTAAGTGCATTATTAGAATCAGTATTCAAACTTACAGAAATTACTTTAGAAAACTCTACCATAATATTAAATTAAATTTAGAAGTAATTTATATTTATTATATTATTATTATTAAAGTATTTTATATTATATTTATTAAAAACAAATAACTTAAATTATCATGCAATCCTACTCCCCGAACACTGCGTTTCCTTGCTGAACGGCTATACTTAGCCTTGGGTATTTGTACACCGCAAAAAATGTTTAAATTTTTTTTTTTCTGAAATATAGTTGCTACTATATGTTTGTATACTGATAGCACACTTAACAGGAACCACAGGGTTTTTGCTACATGTTGTATAATTGGATATGTGAGGTGGGGTTTAAAAAATGGGGGTCGGGTAGATATAATTTAGACGTAACTTGTACATATTAAGTGCTAACAAACTATTGTGTTAAGAATTTGGGATTATGTCCCACAGCTGGGGAGTAACGTAGTATTCAGATTAAAGCCTCAGATACACTGGGGGACAGTTTGAAGCGCAACAGGACGTGGAACACTCAATCCACGCGACGCTGCAACGTTGCGCAGCGTCGCGCAACATGGCCCGCAACATTTCGCGTGACGCGGCACGTGTTGCTTGCTCCCGCTCGAAATATCGATATTTTTTAATAAACATATCGATATTTCATTATTAACATTTTAAATCGCGATATATCGAATTCGTATGAATTTAGATATATTTTGAAATTGATATTAATGACAAAACATGTAAGAACAAATGGAAGTACAAAAGTATTCATGTGTGGTTGGTTGCCGTTTGTTTTTTTCGTCAGTAACATAAAATTTTGGACCTTATCTTCACATCATGCAAATGATGACGATATATCGATATTTATCACGCGATATATATCTATACTGTTTAAAAATATCGATTCGATATATTTTTTCCCTTGCCCATCCCTATCGCCGGGGGTATGAAAGTCCTCAGTAGCTTGCTCTTACGTTGATACTAGTGCCATCTCATAGTCATTAAAAGTACTATTTTCCCCAATATTTATACACATTTTATTAAAAAGATGGCGCCATTGCTGGTATTTATTATTTATACCGAAGCCTAAATCGTGCTATTGAAGTTTAGAAATACAGCGGTATGTGTATATAGAATAATTCTGTGTGAATAAACGCAGCATTTCATACCTTGGTCATCTAGAACAAACTATATGAAGAGTTATTTAACACAAATTAATAATTAAAATTTTTAGTAATTTATAATCCAAACGCCATCTATAAAAAAGCGCAGAGGAAACTTACCTCGTTTCGTCACCTAATAATTTGTCAGAGTGGCTCATCTATGAGTGTCGCGCCATTTGTTATCGAGTGTCGTCGTGCGCGCAACTTGCCTTGCAACATAGCACTAGTGCGGGAAAACGACTCCCGAGCTTTACCAGAGTCATGTTTTGTCGTAGGAGACTTCAAACCACAACACTTCTGCTACCGTTCTGCCGATCAGTTGTTTCGACACTCGAAAAGTGTACGACAGGGAAGCATAAGAATCTCCAGTCGACAAGTATCTTAATGCAATGACAAGTCAACAGCGTTCCGTAGTATTGTATCCTGTTTGACTTTGGAAGATCCGATCATTTGTAATAAAGTTTCAAAATCAGATGTTAAAATTCACAAAAGATCCGTCAGACATTCGGAGATCACTTGAAAATATTAATTCTTCTTTCTTCTCGTTGTAGTAAGAAATTCCGCCCCCAACCACCTTCTCTTTCGCTAACATTTCACTTCCGAAATAAGTACAACCTCCTCAGGTGACATTTCTATAAGCACTGACTAGTGTGGCCTGCAAAATGTTCCGCGACATATGTCTCGGGACATTCCGCGTAGTTGCTGAGGGACAAGTTGCGCAACACGCCTCTCTTTTTGTCCCTAAGTATATCCTAGGCTTAAATATACACTAATTTTTATTTATTAAGGATTACAATTATACGATGAAGAAAGCCTTTGGGTGTTGTCTCTACGTTCTTGTATACATCACATTTTCGTAGAGACTGCACCGAAGGATATAATAGACTATTATATTCAAGAATTAAAATGTCTGTGCGTTTCCTTTTTTTTGTGTTCAACGATATGTTACTCGAGATGTATTTATTATTATAATTTAATTTTGTAGTGTATGGGTGGGTTATAGCTTGGGTTGCCATGTACCCAGAAATTCCGCAATTCATTGCTACATTTATTTTCGTTCAGTTTTCAATACCTTGTATTAAAATGTAGTACTTTTAAACTGATGATGCGTAATCGAATGAGGACCAATATCTTTCGCTCACCAGATGTCGCTAGTTGGGGATTGAGGTGAAATTATTTGTTATGCGCATTTTTTTTACGTTTATAAATGTATTTTGTTTCTAGTGTATGCATATACAAAAAACAATGAATCAGTGCTGTTTTCTTTACTTTTTTTACATATTTAAAAAAATGTTCAATTAAAAAGTAGAAGTTTAGAAATTGTTTCAGTTTGGCTTATTCATTTCTAATATAACAAATATAAAATATAACTAACTATATCAGAGAGAAACATTAATCTCTACACTACTCTAAACAAATTAACTTCCGTCGCTATGAAATCTGTCAAATATTACAAATCATTCGTATGTGGCGCCGCCCTGGTGGCAGAAGAAGTCGTGGATAATTGAGAACTTCTTTTATAGAGTTCTGTTTACCAGAACCACATTTAATCATTGAAGTCTAATGAGGGCATCCACGACTTTTTCTGCCACCAGGGCGGCGTCAATTACAAATGAGGTAAAATATTTGACAGATAGATTTCATAGCGGGGAAGTTAATTTGTTCGGAAAGTGTAAAGGTTAATGTTCCTTTCTGTACTATAGTTATATTTTATATTTTTTTCTATAGAAGAGGGCAAACGAGCATGCGGCTCACCTGGTGCTAAGTGACTACCGCCGCCCATGAACAACTGCAACACCAACACCAAAAATTAAAGAGTAAACCACTGACGCATTGTTTTGTGTATTTATATAATGCTCTAGAAACTGATAAACTTATTTAAAAAAAAACAACTTCTCAATTAAATGAAATTGTGTAACAAAACAACTTTACCACAGTGTCAACTAGCGACATCTGGTGAGCGAAATATTATTAGCGTTCATTCTCACACAGGCAGAACGTTCGTCAGCTAAATGTACTTCTAACTTCTAGCGTGTGTTCTTTCTGGCAACCCTAGCTTGTACCCGTTATGAGATTCCGCCTATCCCGCAGGACTGTGGGAGAGTTATGGTTGGACGTACTCACTGTGTATCAGACATCACAAAATAACATAATTTCTATGTAAAGAGGTTATTTATTATTGCAAGTACAATATGTTATGTATTTAAATTAATTATATTTTTTTGTGAATTTCGTATTAACCAAACCTTTGGACAGTGTACGTGGACGTTTTAATGCAATAATGTGCGCAGTATTATACAGGAGTCCCGGTGATGTTTAGTTTCACGCGATAAAAGGAACAAAATGATTTAATAAGAAAGAACTAAAATTTTAAATGATGCAAAACAAAAAATGTTCAAATGTACTCGAGTTAAGTAAAAAAAAAAAATTTCTGCAACTGTCAATGGTTGTAATAAAAATTGATAAATATTTCATAGGTCAGATGGTTAGCGATCGCTGTAAATTTCACAGTACGCGCGAGCAAACCGGATATGATCCACGCCGGCACCAATGAAATTGTCAATTGCAATTTTAAGGGCTTATTTATCCCGTGCTCGGCGGCGAAGGAACACATCGTGAGGAAACCTGCATGTCTGAGAAATAAGAAAACATTTCGAAGACATGTTAAGTTCGCCAACACGCATTGGGGCAGCGCGCCGGACACTTCCTTGCCCTAACGAGATCGAAACTTTACGCCCAATTGACTTGAAATTTAGCATCTATACATACACCCACCCACTAAGAAAGGATTTTGGAAAATTCAACCCTTGATGGGGTGAAATAGGGTTTTACAGCTTGTTAACTCATAAAAATTACATGGAGGTTGGATAAGTTACAAATGTAATTTAAATCATATTGTTCCTTTTTTCGCAAGATTATTTAGTTTTGTATAAGTTTTGTAGCCGTGGGCCTTGTAACATTGTACTATAATTGTATAAAAACTGAAATATAAATATTTGGGGCAGTACGAATCGCAAAGCGTACAAATATTGATGAATATAATAAAATTATTTTAAAATATTTGTTTCTGTTTCATTTTATGCATGGTAACACCAAGCACAAATGGGTAGACTCGAAGGATCATACTCTCTCAGTATACCAGCGTGCAATAGCAGATTATGCTTTTACTGGATACGAGGCATCCCATCTTAGTCCTCAGGGATGAGAACGCATCTGCATTTTGATTCTTAGTCGAGGATAGATGTGTATGGGCCTCAGCATCCACTTACCAACCAGTCTATAAGAAAATTATGATGCATTGGTGTGTGAGCTAGCACGGGTGCAGTCTCTATGCCCTCACTCTCATAGTCCGATGGGACGGCTATCCGACACGACCGGAACAGCTTTAAGGCCCGTATTAATAAACGTTACTCAACGACGAACTCAAGTGCGTAATCATTTGATACGTCCTCATTACGATGTCAGCATCTCAAGATTGTTGCTAATTAATAAAAACTGTATCTCAGAACGCTGTACTTAGGAATAAGTTCTGTGACTTGCACTCAAGTACACACACTTGAGAGTCGAGTTTCGTTTATTAATCAGTGTGGCACTTTACCGCATCGTGAGATATGTTTATTAATAAGGTACCTCAAGATTGTGCTAATGTGAGTGTACTTGAGCTGAGTAACGTTTATTAATACGGGTCTAAGTGAGACACCGCCAACTTCCTCAATCCAAGCTGCTATTGATAATTTCTTGACAGATAAAACTCATGATTTTAGCCCGACCTTAATCGAACCCGGGACCTCATGATAAGCAGTCGATACTAGAACAACGAGGCAGTTAATAGTTATAGTTCGTAATCATTGTGTTATATGTATTACGTACTAGAGAAGCTATTCTAAACAAATATTGTGCGCTACTCTGTCTTCGCGCATGCGCGGGGAAATAGTAGAGTTTTGGCGGGAATTTGACCGTCGACGAATTGCTGCTCCTTTATTGTTTAAATATCATTATTGTTTAAATAATGGTTTGAAGTGTATTTTGATATGTAAAAGTGGTGCGATTTTGTGTATTAAGTGTCTGCGCATGTGAACTACTAGTGGAAACTGTGAAACAAGTGCTCTGATGGTGATGGGATTTTCAAGATAACGTGTCTGTCTGCTTAGGCGCCTTGAGATACCGTCGCCAAATGTCAGCTGTCTGCTGGCTCAAGTTACCGTCAAAATCTTCCAAGGGCTGCACAATGTGATGCATCAACATATTGTGAAGCAGTGTACTATGAAGGATAATAATTGTACATTGTAACTTCAGGCTCAGAAGAGCTAGAACCCAGAGCTGTAAAGCCAGTTATTAAAAAAATCAGGAGATAGTAGACTTTAATATAAAATAAGATATTAATGTAAACGAAATATAAGAATTAAATACAAAATACTCTTTTAAATAAAACTAATTTTACGGATTTTATCGCGTATATTAACTTAATTTACATTCCCGACGTTTCAAGCACTTTACAGCACCCATGGTCACGGGGGGGACTGAGGAGTATGACGTCCCAACGTCGTAGTTAACCACGGCTACCTGCAGAATAAAAATTATGAATTTTTGTTCCGATCTACGCAGTATGAAGTTAACTTACAGTATCATGAAGTCTTGCAGTTGTATGCTTGGGTTGGGATTTAATTTTATTAATTATGGGATCCCAAGGTAGCACCCAGCCATCTTCTCTATTGAAATTTGAAATTGCTGTTTGTTGATTTCAATAGCCTCGCGAATCACCCTTGGAAGGAATCGGTGTTCTTTAGCGAGGATTTGTGGTCTATCAGATCTAATGTAGTGACGGGGGCGATCCTGTACATGTTCACAGACTGCAGACTTCCCAGAGCGTCTATTCTTCACATCAGCTATGTGTTCTTTAACGCGGCTTTTTATGGATCTTTTAGTTTGGTCCTATAGAAGAGAGACCACACTCCAGCACCTTAAAAACGGCAAGGCCCCAGGCGAGGATGGAATTACAACGGAGCTTCAGAAAGCGGGTGGAATACCGGTACTGGCAGTCCTTCAGAGGCTCTTTAATTCCGTCCTCCATGGTGGCATTACATCGGAGGCGTGGAGCAGAAGTGCCGTGGTTTTGTTCTTCAAGAAAGGTAACAATGCTCTCTTGAAGAACTACAGACCGATATCTCTTCTGAGCCGCGTCTACGTGCTGTTTTCGAGAGTTATTACGAATCGTCTCGCACGCAGACTTGACGACTTCCAGCCTCCCGAACAAGCCGGTTTCCAAAAGGGCTTTAGCACCATAGACCACATACATACCCTTCGGCAAGTTGTACAGAAGTCCGAGGAGTATAATTTGCCACTATGCCTGGCGTATGTGGACTATGAGAAAGCCTTTGATTCCGTTGAAATTTGGGCGGTGCTGCAGTCTCTTCAGCGGTGCTAAGTTGACTGTCGGTATATCGAAGTGCTGAAGTGCTTGTACAGTAGGGCTACGATGGCTATCCGAGTACAGAACCAGAGTACGAAACCTATCCAATTGCAGAGAGGTGTAAGACAGGGTGACATTATATCCCCGAAACTCTTCACCGCTGCATTGGAAGACGTTTTCAAGCTTCTGGACTGGAATATGGTGAGTACATCACTCACCTTCGATTTGCCGATGATATAGTCCTTATGGCAGAATCGCTGGAGGACCTAAGCACTATGCTTCATGACCTCAATAGTGAGTGTGGTTCATCTTAAGACCTATCCCAACGGGATATCCCTATCCGTTGGGATAGGTCTTAAGATGAACATTCAGTCACACCTATGCCGGTAGTTGTTGGGAGCACTAAGCTCGAAGTTGTTGACGAGTATGTTTACCTGGGGCAAATAGTCCGACTAGGTAAGTCCAACTTCGATCGAGAGGTCAATCGACGGATTCAACTCGGCTGGGCAGCGTTCGGGAAGCTACGACACATTTTCATCGTCATCGTCAGACACCTCAAAACCTTAAAACGAAATTGTACAACCAGTGCGTGTTGCCAGTGATGACTTACGGATCTGAGACGTGGTCCTTCACTGCTGGCCGTATGAGGAAGCTCAAGGTCGCTCAGCGAGCTATGGAGAGGGCTATGCTCGGAGTTTCTCTGTGTGATAAACTTAGGAATGAGGATATCCGCAGTAGAACCAGAGTAACCGACATAGCCCAACGGATTAGTAAGCTGAAGTGGCAGTGGGCCGGCTATATAGCTCGAAGAACCGACAACCGATGGGGAAGAAAGGTTCTCGAGTGGCAGCCTCGTACCGGTAGGCGAAGTGTAGGGCGTTTCCCCCCTAGATGGAGTGACGACCTGGTAAGATATGCAGGAAGTCGATGGATGCAGGTGGCTCAGGATCGTGCTTTGTGGCATTCTTTGGGGGAGGCCTATGTTCAGCAGTAGACTTGTGAAGGGCTGTAATGATAATGATGATTGTCCGGGATAATCTTCGAAATGACTGAACCGATTAATTAATCATTGATTAATCATATTAATCATTAATCAAGTCAATCAAAGATGCGTTGTCTACTCTGGAGATTGCTAGCTTCAAGAATATTAAGTAATTGTAAATTATTACAAAGTGCGAAATAAAAGTATAATTTTGAAGCAGTTGAGTCCATGGTTTTTATTCCCGTTAGTGCAACGATTAGGGAACCCCGCGTACGTTCTCAATTAATCTTTTGAGCGTGTGTGGAGCGTTATAAAATTGTAAGAAATTTTTTCACTTCCGATGTTAGAAATTATTCCCAAAATTATTTAAAGAAAATAACACTACTTGGTAACAAACTTAGCTTACTATCAGGATCAATTACATGATAACACCAAAGTATGCAAACCAACAGTATCACTACCACCTCAATGTAACACAGGGCAGCCTCTCAGTAACACGACCTTCCTTGCCTGCACTAGTAGAATAACCCAACGGGCAAAGTAACGACAGTGAGCTCGTAGAATTACCGACTATTCCCTGACTGGGCTACCCTCCGGGAAGCGAGGAAGGGAGGTGGTGAATGCTCTAAGCATACCACGACAGCCGGTTGCGTGGTTATGTGGGGCTCACTGCGAAACCTAAGTGCCTACCCATTAAACACCACTTGGGCCGGGGAGAAGATTCGGCCTGAGCTGCCAGGTGGCAGTTTAGGTAGGCCGAAAGCTTGTTTGGGGGGTCCCTCTAAGTCGCCTGCGCGTACTTTATACTGCTAGAACAACTGGGAGATTATCGTTCTACATTTATTTATTCGTATTTCCTTTTATTTATTTTTACCTTCATTCCCAACAAAATATAAAGTACCCTGTGATGTGGTCATTACATCTGGAATGTCCATGTCATTATACTGTCTCTCTATACCTTATAGATTAGTGGTGAGTGCCCTACTATTGAATTTATGCTTGTGTAAGCACTGAGGGTTGTGAAAGTTCATGAACGCATACATCAAAAACATTTATTAGAATAAGATTTAAGACTTAGGAGACCTCTAAATATGGACATTTGGACTTGGAACTATCGGATTCAATACGAAAATTCCAAATTAGTAGGTCTAATCCACTAAAAATTAAACGAAAATCTTCCATAATACATTGTTGGGAATGAGGGTAAAGAAAATAAAATGATATACGAACAAATGAAGACGTAATAGTAATTTCCCACTTGTTCTAGCAGTATAAAGCCGCGTATCGACTAAAAATGTTGACAACATCTATGTTTCCAACTGTTTACAACTCAACAAAAGTTACCAACATTTGTTTTTGGATGTTGCCGACAAATGGTTCCAATAAGCGTCTCCACCGGGGGAACAAATGTTTGCAACAAGCGTGTTCCTTTAATGTTGCCGGCGAAAATGGAAACACGGTTCCCGACATTGTTTCAAGTTTTGTTGGCAACACTAGGAAATTACAGAAACATTTGTTACCAACACGTGTTGGCAACACAACAGTTGGTAACAAACAGGGTTCATGATTTTGTCAATATGCGTGTTGGGCTTGTAAAAATAAAGCGAGATAAAATATCGCTGTCTCCTTCTTTAATGTTGTTTTAGATTGCCATTTTCAAAATTAGATAAACAAATTCATATTACATGGGAAGAAAATAAAAATGTTAATTCGGTGTTAAACTTTTATTGGTTTGCTCTTTAAAGTATAATTACATACATATTACTCTGAGATTCCACAATTAGTTTACCTATTAATTGATTTAAATTAAATTATTAAATATTAGCAGAGTTTTACCAAAAGAAGCCATGAATTAATAGAAGAAGAAAAATGACATTTGTTTGTCAACGTCTTTCATATTGAAAATATTTTCAGAAATTTATTAAAATTTATTTCATAGGTTTAGTTTTTAATATTTATTATTCATTTCTGCTTAAATTCAGTTAGATAGACTTCATTTTCGTATGTAAGCAAATATAGTCATAATATCGTTGTGAATGTACAGTAAAGATTTTTTGTGAGATGTTAATTCTGTATAAGACATTGACTAAAAATGAATTCATTATTTCAAAGTTTTATGCACGATTTGTAATCATAATCGAAAATAAGTTAAGTGTTGTGCAAATAAAAAGCACAAAACCATCTGATCACTTTCTGCAAGTTTCCTATGATAGGAAAAAAAGCTTATGACAATATTGTGGTAAGGCTATAAACATTTCGAATTTATTGGCCGTTATTTGTAGGGTTTATTACTATATTGACCCGAATTGTAACTGTTTCAGATCACGTATTTGGGCTGAGCTAAGTTTTCATCATGAGAATTTTGCTGATTTAAATTTACGTTCATGTTCTGTGAAGAATAACTCTCTGACAATAACATGTGTTATATATTAGTAACGTGCGTGGAAATATTATATGCAAAAACAATAAAAAACATCAATAATAATGTGTAGTTTATAAAACAATCTGTCTTCCAGAAAATAAAATTACATAACTATACTTATTTATAGTTTTATTTTATCCCACATACTAATCTAAATTATATTCGAGTAATTTTGGTGCAACCTCCCAAATATATGGGAATTTACCCCATAGGTTTGTGAGGCTTGAGCCAAAATTACTCGAATAAGCCTTAAATAAAAAGTTTAAAGTTACAGAATACAGAGGTTTGAAATTCCCGCAAAAAAGTTTTATATGGGCGTCCACCGTAGCGCTTTTCGTATGCACACAAACACGTGTTTCCGTTTTTTAGTATGAAGTTGGCGTTCTTCTCTTGATAAAGAGTAATTGTGTTCTGTGGTAACAAAACTTTGGCGTGGGAGGCATCGGTCTGTAATTCTAAGTCTTACTGTCGTCACTATGCCCGTTGGGGTATTCTACTAGTGTAGGCAAGGAAGGTCGTGTTGCTGAGAGGCTGCTCTGTGTTGCATTGAGATGGGTAGAGATGCTGGCATATGGACGGTTTAAAAAGGAAACTGTAATGGGTAATAGTTAAAATTTATATTTCCCCTTAATATTACATTTTACTTTAACTTAACTTTAGTTCGACACACCAAAGTATGTCATGATGTTCGCTTGTTGTCGATGAGTTCTTAACTGTGGAACCTTTATTGTTAATTGTAAGATTAATATAAGTTCTGTATTAGACTAAAATTATGTATGTTTCCCTTGAAAATAAAATAAATAAATAAAAAAATGCTGTTGGTTTGCATACTTTGGTGTTAATGTGTAATTGGGTTCTGATAATAAGCAGGGTTTGATACCGAGTAGTGTTCTTTTATATATATAATTTTGAGGATAATTTCTAACATCAGAAGTGGAATAATTTCTTACAATATTATTTCTATGGTTTTGTGGCTATATAACTGTCCTTGATAGTAAATTAAACTCAATTTATCTAACATCGTCTTTTATTAGGTACATCAAATAAATTATAAAGTTCATAGACAATAATTGTTACTTTTATTTATTCATTATTAATAAAGAAGCGCATGCAATGCCTCCGACAGCATCATATTGTACGCAATACATCGATTAGCAATCGATATTGCACGCAACACATCGATCTAATACCCTACGTAACTTAAAGCTTATCGTTTATAACATTCATTTAGTACTTTAAATTACAAGAAAAATCTGTCGAAAAGTCCTTATTGCTCAGAAAGTTTAGGCAAGTAACAGGATGGTATTATAATGAGGGCTAATAATTTTTCGCTCACTAGATGTCGCTAGTTGGAACTAAGATGGAGTTATTTGTTATCAGCTTAGAAAGTTTTTCTGTTTGTAGTTTAGATAAAGTAACTCATACGTGTGTACCATAGATATTTTAGAGGATATATATATGTGTTTAAAGGTACATAACCCTATATAGATATACTGAGTCTTGTCTGCTCTCTCTTTTACTTTAAGGTGGAAGCTCCAGGGTGGCCCGCGAAATTCAAATTTTGTTGCGTTTTTTGGAATTTGCAGGTCAGGGTTAGGGTGTATATTTAACAAAATATGATTCGCGACCGTAGCGATTATGTGTTTGCAGAATTATTATCATTAAAATCACCAATACAACCCTGTAAGTTCATATTAGCCCTTACTTACTTTTTTCTGGAAAAATTCATTCAAAGGGCTAATATGAACTTACAGGGTTGTATTGGTGATTTTAATGATAATAATTCTGTAAACACATAATCGCTACGGTCGCGAATCATATTTTGTTAAATATACAACCTAACCCTGAACTGCAAATTCCAAAAAACGCAAGAAATTTTTTAATTTCGCGGACCACCCTGGAGCTTCCACCTTAAGGAATATGTGTAGTTTGTTTTATCCATTTTTCATTTAAAACAAAACTAATATGATAAAATTGTGGAAGCCCTCATTATTGGGAAATTTTTTTCACCGTGGTCACTCATAGGATAGATAAATAATTATCCCATTTTTCCATGTAGTTTTGACAGATTTTTCTTGTAGTAGTTTTTAATATAACTTTAATACTGTCAATATAAATTTAATTAGGTCGATAAATGCGTTGTTCACAATGATACTATAGCATGAAAAACTACCAAAGCGGTAGAAAATAAATAAAATCGGAATGCATACAAAATGTGTAAAATATCTCTATAATACTACATTTTAGTCATATACATTCGTCTTACACCTACTAATTTACAATTGATAAGCTTAACGCCTGAATCTAGCAACAAAATGGCAATAAATATTAATTTCATGATTTTATACACAAATGACTCAGTCGGATCAAATTCAAAGATAAATACGACACCTATAACATTAGTGTACTTAAAAATAACTTTTATAAATTTTAAAATGATTTTCTAGACGGCAAGACATTATATTATTAAATAAATATACTGAATAATCGCTCTATGATTAATAATTTTGAGAAATAAATCACCTTAAAGAAAACTTAAGTATTTTATTTTAACATAGCCTTAATATAAATAAGCAATACAATACTTTAAAAACAACTAGGCATAATAAATATTTTTAAATTACATGAACACATTTAATAATTTTATTATATCCTCTCGGCATGGAAATAATAAAATAATTGGTAGGTTTAAATATGTCTTTATATATTATGTGTATGTGACGAGTGATCGCACAGATAATCATTAAAAAAAATCCATGTCAGATGGCAACTAATGTAAGTAACGACAAATGTGTTACACCGTACGCCCAACAACTGGGACTGGTCCTAAAGTGAGATGAGAGACAATGCATTTCATTCTAGTCCAATGCTATTAAGTCGTTAGGTGTTGAGGCTACCCCTAAGCACCCCATGTTTTTGGTACATCTTTAAATTATTCCACCTAATAATTTAACAGAGCATTTATTTTAAGCGCGTTATTAACTAACTATTCGAAACTAACCTTTTCAAATAAAAAATAATATTAGTAAGTATTGATGACGTTAATATTACCAGAAAACCAAGTACTCGATATATACTATCAAAATTGAGATTTATTATTTGATAATACTACAAAATACAAAATATTTTTAATCTGTCTAAAATACAGTCTCATCGATGGTCTTTACCACAAAGAATACTGAACCGTCAAATTCGTTTTCATTACCATAAATTCCGTTATAAGTTTTCAAATTTAATTAGCGACAATTTATAAGATAGCTACAGGTTTTAGAAGGCGACTCTTTCTTTTTAAATCTTTCTATGTAACGTAAAAGGCTTTTTGATGATGCGGGGCCTACAGGCAGTTGCATATTTTGTTATTAACTAAATTTTGTGTTAGCCATAGAGACTCCGACTAAATACCGTGCTAGAATTTGTTACTTAAATTGTTATTTTAGTTGATTTTATATAGACAACACTTATATTTTAAATTCGAAAAGACGTTTTAAGTTTTAAAAGAAATATGTGTTCATATTCTTTCTAACGAACATTGTCTATTAATATTATAGTTAGGGTTTATAATATGTACTGTTTATTACAGATTATTACAACTATATCTCAAACTTAAAATGTGCTTTTAAATCTTTTACGTAGTAAATAAATTCAACATTAAAACATACTGTAGGTACAAGAAATTATTGCAACGTCAGAATATATGCCACTTTAATCACGTCTAGTGTTGCCAGCTCTACTTAATATTAAGTGTGTGAATGCTATAATTCTAAAAAAATATTTATATAGTAGGTTAAACTACCATATTTTAATAAAGCCTGAATATAACGTGAGTAAAAGTGAGAAAGACTTATTTGTCAGTCTTATATGTATAATTTGTTTGACTATTTTATATGAGTTACATAGAACTATATTTTGACTTATGGATCATCGAGTCAGGTTCTTGTAACGAGAATATGGAGGGCAAAGGTAAGAATAACGTTCTCCCCTCTTCCATAGACATTACTGACATCACTGTTATAGTGAAATGTCTGGATTTTTTATCTATAAACTTTCGTAACTTTTATTCTATTTTATATTTCTAACCAATTCTATTTACTTGCGATGTTCTATTTTATTAAAATATTTGTAAATATTTACGACTAGTGATCTCATTATTTCAAAACATATAGGTTTACTTAGCAACCGTTTTTTTAAGTATGGCAAAGACATAACATAATTCGGTTCAATTTTTATATTGATATTATTAAAATGATTTCACTACAGTTTATATTAATTTAGGCCGTATCTACTTGTCCTTTAGTCATATTTCGAATAAATACTTAGGTTTATTATAGTTTTTAATTTATGAAACTATACATTTTTTAATACTACTGAGTACAGATTATATGTAGAATTATGGCGTGTAAATTTTGACATATAACCTCATCACAATTTTACAATGATGAAATTGTCAAGTTACACGATGTAAAGAAAATTGACATTACTTTTTGTTGTGAAAACCGGTAATATTAAAAAATTACCATGGTTACATTTTTTGTGGTAAATAATATACAGATGCATTGGTATGTTGGTGTTTAGTGGATTTAAGAACTGCTCTCGGTTCCGAATTACAGATTTATTTTTAATATTGACGGCCTTACTCAATTAAAAATAAAAATTGACGGTTTTTTGAGAATTTACACTTTTTAAAATAAAAAAAATATTATACAAACATAAATCTGTAGTTACAATTCAGATTTTTTTGAGTTGTTTTCATTATATCCATTTTATAGGATTATGTTTTTTACAATTATCTTCAAATGCTCTCTCAAACCTTTACTAAATTCAAGAATGTTCTATGAAATTGAATGCTCCATTCGTAGTAGGTATAGGTATTTAGTATTATGTTGATATTTTCCGTCACGAAACCTTTCTAAGAGTTACTATCACATACCCATAGAAAGAGATAGGTATAGGTTATTTTTTATTTAATTAAAAACTTTATTGCGTCCCTTTAGAAAAAAAAGGATACAAAGGGCGGACATAATGCCTAAAGGCATTCTCTACCAGTCAACCCATGGATTGGTGAGAGTTGGAGAGGTTAATACTTAAGTAACCGATAGTATAGGTCGTATGTTTGAGAAAT
This sequence comes from Parnassius glacialis, assembly GCA_033319125.1. Taxonomy (NCBI): domain Eukaryota; kingdom Metazoa; phylum Arthropoda; class Insecta; order Lepidoptera; family Papilionidae; genus Parnassius; species Parnassius glacialis. The sequence goes on along the minus strand of JAVANC010000004.1, from coordinate 71,372,471 downwards.
TTACAAATAATGTGTACTTAGTTTTATAATAATAATACAGGAGCTGTTGAATGCCGAGATTCTTATTAGATGATATCATTGTATTATGCAATATCGAGAACATATAGCATAGGGAATATGAACTTGTGAAATGACCATAGATCCATTGAGAATAGCTTGTGGTTAGTTAGTGCTGGAAGAGCGAAGTCCTTGCACACTTCTTCCCGCAGGCGCATTTGCGAACTATTTCTATTTCTTTGGTGTATCGTGTGCCGTCATCGCAAACTAGGCGGATCTGAAATAAATAGTAAACTTGATTAAATAAATTGTTATTTTGATTAAATAAATTGTAATTTTGATTAATTGAATTGTAATTTGATTAATTGAATTGTAATTTTGATTAATTGAATAGTAATTTTGATTCAATAAATTGTAATTTAGATTAAAATTAATGAAAGGAAGCCGGAAGGGAGTTGCTGTGTAGTGGCGGTGTAAAAATATCCACTACCTCGTATCGTCCCGTGGGTGTCGTAAGAGGAGATGGAAACTCAAACAGGAGATAGGAGATGGACAGCAGCATCATCCTGATAGCAACTGAAAATAATGAGAAAGCTGCGTTTGCGAACGCGCTTGCCAAGGTTAACCATGGAAAATATTCCCCTTATAGGAAGGCTAATTTTTTTATAGGATAAGGGTGACAAACGAGCATACAGTCCACCTGATAGTAAGTGGTTGCTGCGGCCCATAGACATCTACATCTATCCTCTATTACAAAACAAGTGTAGATGCGTTGTCACCCATGAGGGCTAGGATGGAATGCCTCATTTCCAGTAAAAAGGGGCTCCGGCCACCTGCACTCACCAAGCGAAATGCAGAGGTAAACCTCTACTTCACGCTGGTTTTCTGTGAGGTCGTGGTACCACCTCGGTTCGAGCCGGCCCATCCCTGCGACAGCAAAAGCTGCCGCGTGGCTCTACCACTGTTAAGTCTACTGTAATGTCGGCAGTGGACTTTTAATGCGCTGTAATGATGATGATGATGATGAATAAAATGAATCTATGTCACTCTCCGGCCCATAAACTATCTCCGTCCACAAAATCATGTGGGTTTGTTGCCCCATTGCTTCATGAATGAAGAACAAATCGGTGAACATGCTATCGAATTACAACGTTAGTAGGTAATATCGAAAATAGTTACTAGGACCGGCGTCAAAGTTAAGAGATATCCGGTGAGATGAAACCTGTAGATATACTAAATTAATAAACGTTTTAAGGATATATGAAGTCCAGAAAGAGTTGTTTCTGGGGGAAACAAGTCAGGAGATGGGTATAAGCGCCATCCTAATACAAACTAGAAAACAAATAACGGACCAAGTGCGAGTCGGACACGCGCATAATGGGTTCCGCACCATCGTAATACACGTTTATGGTAGGGGAGCCCCTTTTAATTATTAATTTCTTTTACATTTTATTATCTGTTGTTATAGCGGCAACAGAAATGGGTGAATATTTGAAAATGAACATATTAGACAATTTTTAAGAATGAAAAAATAGTACTTACAAAACTGTTCTTTAGATATTCAAAGCAAAGCTGATAGCATACACATACAAAAAAATGCGTGAGACCAAAAAATAAGCCTTTATATACGTCACAATCTGGATTTGAAATTATTGTGCAAACGGTAATGAGAAATTAAACAAATGGTAAAGAGAATTTTAGGATGGTAATTCTATTATAGGAATGGTAATTAGTAAAACACAAATTGCAGTGATGTTATTTACTCAATTATTTAAAAAATAAACAATTTCCGACACAGTATCAAATTTAGAAAAGATATGCCTGCACGTGTGGTTGAAAACTTTATCACTAGATGATAATTGAGATCTCCTTTGCATTTTAAAAGACCAGTCACATCTATCAAATTAAAGTTAACTGTATATGAAAAATATTAATAACTGTTTTTTGCAAAGTTTTATTAAATAAAACATAATTTAAACGAATTCAAATTCGAATAAAATTAACTTCTTAAGAAATTACTTACACTATTAAAGCGCCAGTCTTAGTATTAATGAATTTTGGCAAATAACAGCCTATAAAAATCACATAGGTAGGTAATATAACACTTTTTGGTTATGATAATATAAGCAGTGTAATTTTATTGGTATACTACACACCAAAATATAAAAGTAAGTAGAAACTTGTGTTTTCCGATAAAACACATAACATAAAAGTAATTGCAATTTCTTTGGATATTAAACAATATCTAAAATTTAATATGAAAACCTTAAATGTAGCAATTTTCTTGTACATAGTCAAAACAATTAAAAAATATTATAATCCAAATTATCTGAATCAATATCATCATTACGACACTGGCACTTTTCAGACTCAGAAACACTCACCTGATGTTTCCGAGTCTGAAAAGTGTCAGTCTCATAACGATTTCTTATTGCTTCCAACTCTGAAGATTCAATAAACTCCTGGTATATACCAGAAAAGTTAGCCTAAACAGCTCAACAGCTTCTTTAGGGTTAGTTGTTATTTTTGTTTTTGATATTATTCTTTTATTTTTCTTAATGTCTTTGGATTCATAACTGGTTGTAGAATTTTGCCATTGTTTGAATGTTATTAGGTCCTTATTATCAAATTCTTCGTAGCAAATGGTTTTGTTTTCGCACAAGTTACAACGCTCAATAAGACATTTATTTTTTCCACAAAAGAGAAAATTGATTACATCATTGATGCTCGCGTGTTTTATAATTCTTCTTTTTTACAGAACCTGAATCAATAGTTGCATATTTGCATGTATTTTACAAACACGTGTATCTTTTTGGTTTACACTTGGAATCAATACCCAGTATGGACGTTGTTTGCAAAAGTAAGAATAACTCACTGTTCGAAATTCGGATTCAAATACTTTATGCAGATTCTTCATGTTATCTAACTAATACCTCTTCTGTTTTCTCTCCTTTTGTCGTGCTATAAACTCATTCTTGCCTGCCGTAGCTCTAGAAACGTTGTCCCGTTCAAAAAATTCTTGTGTATCTTGTTTTAACTTTTCGTCTTCTACATTTTTTTGTTGGGGCTGTTTCTTCTCCTTCAGCAAGAAATTCTGTGCTTCTGACAAAACTTTATGCTTCTTTAAAATGTGTTTTTTACGCATAATTGTATTGTGGAATGCTCTTTTCTCAGTATTTGATTTTATAGCTTTGTAGCTGCCTTCTAATGTCTTTTTCATAGTCTCCCCAAACAAAATCTGTTTTTTCGCTTCTTCTATTTTTGTTTTATTCTGCAGTAAAGCTTTTGCTTTTGTCTTAGGACTCTGTAAGCGTTTCCTAAGTCTCAGAATTATTTTTTGTATTTGATTGATGTTTTTTATTATGTTCTGTGACAGTGACAGAAAAAAGCGCAGAAAGTGCTATTTTGCGCTTTTCTTGAATCTGAAATTTGTAGTGGTTTAGTAATTTATACGGCAGTTTAAATATAGCATGTATTGAAACAATATTACATTTAATTAGAAAAAAATACCTCCTTACCATTCCAGCTTGCTCCTTACCATTCGGGTAAAATGTGAACGGGAAAAATGGTAAATAGTAAAATGGTAAGTAGATATTTGGAAACATTTGTGTACGTTGCATTATTTATTAGACTTATGAGACTAAATACGTTATCAGACGAGAAATAATCTTATGGCAAATATTTAGATCATTAATTAAATTAATCTGAACAAATAACTTACATTTAGAAAACACGAATGGTAAGGAGATTTTATTTTGACCTGGACGATTTTTTGTAGATTATTAATTTTTCGTTGGCGCCAAATTGCTCTTTAAGACATGTGATCTGCTCAAGTCACTAGCGGGCACTAAGGTCGTGGTGGGGAGTATTCGTGAGGGTTACATTTACCATTGGGTAAAATCCTATTTCACTGTCAATATTCGCGAACGGTAAGTAGTACGAAGGGTGGGACAATTTTTGAATTGGTATAAAATTAACTGAAACTGTTCTTTATATCATATGTTTTATGTCAGTTTATACAATAACTATTATATTTACTAAATAATAAGAAAAAATGTTATTCTTCGAAGGTTTCGTTTAATTTTTCTTATCATAATGGTTGAAAATTGGGAAAAGGGACACGAATGGTAATGAGGTTTTGGGAACTATTTTTTTTATAAAATGGCTTATAGTTTATTAAACACAATAAATTGACCTGCAATATGTACCCCACTTAATTAACTATGTATATAAAAAAAGTGATCAAAATCGATTTAGGTTTAATGTGTTATTCACAGCGAGACATCAAAAATGTACGTTTTCAAATATTCACCCAAATACACATTCTATGTGTGTTCATCATCATCATCATTTTGTTATAGCGGCACATTCTATGTGCCGCTATAACAAAATGTTGTAGTTGTGAAAATTTCATCTATCTATTACGGATCACAAGACAGATGGACGGAAGGACAGCGAAGGCTAAGTTCTAGGGTCCCGTTGGTTACCCTTTGGGTACGGAACCCTAAAAACTGCGGTTGCCAACCCACCTGCCATGTGTGGCAACTATGGCATATATTCTCCTTATGAGACAGTTTTAAGGGAGGTCTATGTTCAGCAGTGGACTTCAATAGGCTGTAACAGTACAATATGAAGTGTTTTTGTTTTATTTTTAAAACGTTACCTCCACATAGGATTTTCTCCGATATCGTGAGAGGCAGCTTACATGCATTAATTTCACAAGTTTGTCCTTGCCCAGATCTAGCCTAATGATCCAGATCCAGACTGAAACAATTTATTTGTGAGCCATACAAATACTTGTTTCGTAGGATTCGAACCCGCGGCCCACAGCGCTGCAACTCATTGCTAGGCCACTGCGCCACGGAGCGGCATGAAGTCCGTCATTACCTTCCTCTTCTTGGTGCGTTTAGGTGAACAGCAGAGTCCCTTGCCACAGACCCTGCCATCAGGTCTAGCGGCACACCTGGCCCCACGAACAGGGCGCCGACTTCTGCATCCACCCTCGGCGACTATTTCCCGGGTTGCCTCCTGCAAATATAAACAATTTTCGTAATTTGTAAGACTATAGTGAATTCTAATTGTAATACTGCTGTATCACTGCAGACCATGGTCAAATATGGTGAGTACTTTGATAGACGTTAACTCCACTGTTTGATGTAACCTACCCTTTTTATTTATTAGGTGGTGGTAGTGGTGACACACCCTTTCTGCCGAGGAGTTCGTCTCAGTAGGTACAAACCTCTTACCTATGTCTACGGAAGACTCCTATGTACTACATCGGCAATTCAGAACAAAAACTGTGTCACCGCTGTGGACCGGTAGGGGGCGGATAGCTGGCACGGTAAATATGCCACGCAATAACTGTTGCATTTTTGTTGCAGTTAATGTTTTTAGACAAATACGAAATAAAATTACATACTTACATAGGCTGCACTAAAAGTATCGGGAATGGAATATTTCCACTGTTCCTGTCACATTAAAATCTTTTTAATTGAAAACTCCTTGGTTTTAAAAATCGAATACCATTTATTTATTTAAAAAAAAAGATACTCGGTCTTGTCACAAGGTTGTGTCAAACTTGTTGAGAAAATGGAATTGACTCGAGAAAATTCAAGAGCGATGATTTAGTATGACTTTGGTTTAACACAAAACCAGTGTGTTGACCGGATGATTTCTGCATTTGGTGATGAAGCCCCATCCAAAACCACAATTTATCGCTGGTTTGCTGAATTTCAACGTGGACGTGTCAAGCTCAGTGATGATCCCCGTCAAGGTTCGCCAAAAACTGCAGTCACCCAAGAAAACATTGATTCTGTGCGTAAGCTGATTGAGGAAGATCGACATGTGACATACCGCGAAATTCAGGCAACTTTAGACATTGGCATGAGTCAAATACAAATAATCTTGCATGAACAATTAGGTGTAAAAAAGTTGTTTTCCCGATGGATACCGCATTCGCTCTGTGAAGAGCAAAAAGCGGCTCGCGGTACTTGGTGCGTCAGAACTCTCGAAAGATTCCACGCAGGATCCTCAAATGCTGTATACAAAATCGTACCAGGTGACGAATCCTGGATATATGCGTACGAACCCGAAACAAAAAACCAGTCACGAGTTTGGGTGTTCAAAAATGAGTTAAAGCCAACAAAAATTGTTCGTTCACGGAGTGTTGCAAAAAAAATGGTGGCCATGTTTGTCTCCAAAACCGGCCATGTTACGACTATTCCTCTTGAGGGACAAAGGACGGTTAATGCAGAATGGTATGCTAGCATTTAATGATTTCTTATATTTACGCGAACACTACACATTTAAATAAAACTAATTTTACGGATTTTATCGCGTATATTAACTTATTTTATGCTATTTATATTATGCTAGCATTTGTTTGCCACAGGTCGTTTCTGAACTCCGTTAAGAGAACTGCAACCGCCGCATCATCCTCCATCACGACAATGCGAGTTCTCACACCGCACAAAGAACAAAAGAGTTTTTAGAGCAAGAAAACATAGAATTATTAGACCATCCGCCGTACAGCCCCGACCTAAGCCCTAATGATTTCTATACTTTCCCTAAAATAAAGAATAAATTGCGTGGACAGAGATTTTCATCACCTGAAGAAGCTGTGGACGCCTACAAAACGGCCAATTTGGAGACCCCAACTTCCGAATGGAATGGTTGCTTCAATGTTTGGTTCCATCGTATGGAAACATGTGTGAAATTTCGCGGAGAATACTTCGAAAAGCAATAAATACATTTTTAAATAGTAATGTTGTGTCACTTCCTTGATTCCCGAAATTTTCAGTGCCGCCCTCGTATTTGAAATAAACTTCAAATGACGTTGACGAAGTGCGCACATAAATAATGATCGCGTGTCCTTAGTCACGTCAAACAAAATCAGTGTTAGATTGTCGAAAACAACGTCCGCAGTTCACGAAATAAAGAACTAGTCCTCTCGCCCGCTCGCAGTCGACTGAATAAGTTACGGAGAATTGACTGTAACTTAATGCGCAATGTAGTAGTACCGTTGTGCCCGTATTGTAGTATAACACAGAAGTCTTTAGTTTCTGCCGCCAATTAACAACTCTTGCACTCATGTGTTCCGGTTTGAAGGGTATAGAGAGAGAGAGAGAGAGAGAGAGAGAGAGAGAGAGAGAGAGAGAGAGAGAGAGTATAAGTACATGCTGTGAGGCATTCCATCTTAGTCCTCAGGGGTGACACATGTATAGTATGTAAAGTGTTAGATAGATTTTATACGTGGTAGAGCCATGTTGCAGCTATATTAGTAGTACAGTTGTAGCACGAATGGGTCAGCTCGACCGGGGAAGGACCGCGCTCTCACAGAACACCAGCGTAAAATAGCAGCTTAACGCTGCTGTGTTTCGTATGGTGAGTGTAGAGAACCGGAGACCCTTTTACTGGAAACGAGGCATTCCATCTTAGCCCTTACGGGTGACAATGCATCTGCATTTTGATTCGCAAACGAGGATAGATTTATTTGGCTTGCTTTAATTTCATTTTGTAGTAATCCTAATTATTTTTATAAAATAAAAGAAGTCTAAGTTACTCCTTATATCATTAACTATCTGCCAGTGGAAATCCCTTCAAAATCGGTCCAGCCGTATTGGAGATTAGCCGGAACTAACAAACAATTTTTTTGTTATAAGTACTGTACTTCAATATTCGTTTAGTTAAAAGCTGTTATTTTAACATTACAAACAGACACGTGAATTTTATTTATATTTATTAAATCGGTAGTAGCAGTAACCGTTGTGGATTGTGTTACTTTTCATTGGTTTCTACCGAGTCGGATTTTGGGTTAGCCGGGAGTGCCATGGACAGGTGATAAGATCGCCTGTCACATATGTTACCGATAGATTTTGAATCATCGACACCAACCTAATATAATTAATAGAATCTGGCGTTATTTTGTGGAAGTTCACTATATTAACAACACCTCCCTCGCTCGATTGCCTGCACTATCCCGTCACCATTAATTCAGCGGATTCGATCCCACGCCCTTTTACTTCTACTGTCGCTTCAAATGTGAATATTTGTTAAAATCATACCTTCCTACACCCTCCATTAGCAGGTGATGGCTGTGCGGGCGCAAGTTCCGAAGGCACCTGCTTGTTTACCGGCGCGGCTGAAAGTTAAATAAAAAATAATTTATTACAGTAACTAAGCCTAATACAATTTTAAGTACTTGGAGCTTCCTTTTAAGCAAATAATCTTGCTTGTGCTAGGAAGCAACGTCTATTGTGTATCCTCGCTATAGCGAGGTTACACAATAGACTAACCGCCAAATAAATACAAATAACAATAATAAATACAATTTAAATTTTAAAATAAAGTGGTACACAGCTATCTCAAATATAAACAAAAAAAAGAAATAAATAAATAAAAATAAAATAAACATAACTTTACTAACAAGACTAATTTTGTGTGTGTGTGTGTATGTGCGTGTGGGAGCCTACCTGGCGCATGCGTGTGTGTGTGTGTGTGTGTGTGTGTGTGTGTGTGTGTGTGTGTGTGTGTGTGTGTGTGTGTGTGCGTGTGTGTGTGTGTGTGTGTTGGTGTGTGCGTGCGTGTGGGTGTATACGTACTACGTACCGATGCCGGTGCGCAGCTCGCACTGTGCGCCCGCGGTACCGGGCCTGCAGCGGCACGTGTAGTCGGACGCGAAGCCTTCCTGGCGCATGCGTGCGTGTGTGTGTGTGTGTGTGTATGTGTGTGTGTTGGTGTGTGCGTGCGTGTGGGTGCGTGCGTACCGATGCCGGTGCGCAGCTCGCACTGTGCGCCCGCGGTGCCGGGCCTGCAGCGGCACGTGTAGTCGGACGCGGAGCCTTCCTGGCGCATGCGTGTGTGTGTGTGTGTGTGTGTGTGTGTGTGTGTTGGTGTGTGCGTGCGTGTGGGTGCGTACGTACCGATGCCGGTGCGCAGCTCGCACTGTGCGCCCGCGGTACCGGGCCTGCAGCGGCACGTGTAGTCGGACGCGAAGCCTTCCTGGCGCATGCGTGCGTGTGTGTGTGTGTGTGTGTATGTGTGTGTGTTGGTGTGTGCGTGCGTGTGGGTGTGTATGTACCGATGCCGGTGCGCAGCTCGCACTGTGCGCCCGCGGTACCGGGCCTGCAGCGGCACGTGTAGTCGGACGCGAAGCCTTCCTGGCGCATGCGTGCGTGTGTGTGTGTGTGTGTGTGTGTGTATGTGTGTGTGTTGGTGTGTGCGTGCGTGTGGGTGCGTGCGTACCGATGCCGGTGCGCAGCTCGCACTGTGCGCCCGCGGTGCCGGGCCTGCAGCGGCACGTGTAGTCGGACGCGGAGCCTTCCTGGCGCATGCGTGTGTGTGTGTGTGTGTGTGTGTGTGTGTGTATGTGTGTGTGTGTGTGTATGTGCGTGCGTGCTTGTTTGTGTGTATGTGTGTTACATTTACAATTTCAACGTAGGAATTTTTATATATATACTAGGTTGCCAGGCAGACGTTGTTCTGCCCTTTCCAACGACCCTTCCTATAAAAATCCTTAAATTCGCAGTAAAACATTTTGAGTGTCATTTAGCGGGATAAAAATACTATCCTATCTCTCAAGTTGGACCAACATGGATATAGCGTGCAAAATTTCATTGAATTCAGTTCAGTAGTTTAGGAGTCCATCGCGGACAAACAACTTGACACGTAATTTTTATAAGAAGATAGATATATATATATATAATAGTCGATTGTTTATTTATCACATGCGCGGTAGTTATTACACGTGGTAGGGCCACGCTGTACCTATATTATGGTTGTAGCACGAATGGGAAATGTTTTGAATTTGGCAATAATTTTCATTGATATTATATGTAGGTATATGATATGTGTAAGAATATCCACTACCCCACATCGTCCCGACGGTGTCGTAAGATGGCCATCTTCCTGATAACAACTCATAATTATAAAAAACTGCGGTTGCGAACTTGCTTGCCAAGTGTGGCAAAAACCCAGGAAGGAGGCCTATGTTCAGCAGTGTACTTTAATAGGTTGTAATGGATGGATGTATAAAAGATAATCTACCAGGAGCACATGACACACTGAGAAGTAAAATTTTCAAATCAACAGTAACATTACAACTATGGCAAATATCCCCCCCTCCCATCTATGGGGGAGGCCTATGTTCAGCAGTGGACTTTAATAGGTTGTAATGGATGGATGTATAGAAGATAATCTACCAGGATCACATGACGCACTGAGGTGAAATTATTAAATCAACAAACAAACTTCAAAGCGGATTAAAGCAGTGCAAAAAGGTTTTGCCGGGAGCTTGACCGGCGGCGATTTGCTGCTCCTGTATTATTGTTTAAATAATGGTTTGAAGTGCACTTTGATATGTAAAAGTGGTGCGATTTTGTGTATTAAGTGTCTGCGCATGTGAACTATTATTGGCAAACGGTGTAATAAGTGCTCTGATGGTGATGTGATTCTCAAGATTAGGTGTCTGTCTGCTTAGACACCGTGAGATACCATCGCCAACTGTCAGCTGTCTGTTGGCTCAAGTTGCTGTCAAAATCTCCCAAGGGCTGCACAATGTGACGCATCAACATATTAAATATTGTCAAGTAGTGTACTATGAAGAATAACTATACATTGTAACTTCAGGCTTAGAAGGGCTAGAACCCATAGCCGTAAAAATAGTTACTAAAAAAAGCAGTGCAAACACACAGAAATATGGATATGCTGCAGCTATATTGTGGTTAAAGCACGAGGAGGGGGGGGGGGGGGTTGGATCGGCACGACCGGTGAAGGACCACGTGCTCACAGAATACCAGCGTGAAATAGCAGCATAGTTTTGTTTCGTGTGGTGAGTGTACAGAACCGGAAACCCTTTTTAATGGAAACAAGGCATTATATCTAAGTCTATAGGGGTGACAATGCATCTGCATTTTGATTCTTAATAGAGGATAGGTGTAGATGTCTATGCGCCACAGCATCCACTTACCATTGAGTGTACTGTGTGCTCGTTTGTCATTTTATAAACCTCTCGTTCTCTCAGCAATTCCTCAGATAGGTTAAGCCGAATGAGGCCGGCATTCATAAATAATCTCAAGTTTAAACACTCAATTGACAATGTCACGCGTCTAGATACAAATTTTCACATTGAATTTTTTTTTAATATAAAAGCGGTAAACGAGAATACAGCTGTCTTGATGGAAAGTGTTGACTCTAACACGTGGTATACTTCCGTCAGTTTTCGGAAGTAGTTGTGGAAGAAATTGGGCGGGAAGTTAACAAAAGAAGTCTGATATTGGTCCACATACCTGGCGATGCTTGCACGTTGCTGATGATTTGCTTTCGGATCGGCAGCTTGCTCTGAGTGATCACGGGTGCACCACCTGGTTTGAATAATAAATAATAATATAAATATAGTATTACTTGTTATAATTTAACATAAATACAGTTTAATGAATGCAGGACACGGAGTAAATGGGGGTCTTCACTCTAATGTGTTTAAAAAAAGGCATGTAGGGCAATTCGCAATGCTGTGTTAGTCCCTACTTGTAATATAGTGAAAGTTGATTGTGGCAAAAAAGCATGAGAGTAGAATAAATGTGAAGCCTTTGTGTGTCGCTGCCTTAGCACGTGCCACAACCTTGTCAAAGACGCCGCAGCGACATCAAAGGACGCCGCGTGCGGCGCACACCTGAAGGAGAAATTGGCATTTTAAAACGAAGCATCGCGCCGTAGTGAAAGGTGCTTTGCTACCTAAATTCTTTTTATTATTTATATTTGTATTTTATTACAATAACCATAATAAAATAGAAACACATTTATTTAACACCGTTATAGCCGTGGTAGCTCAGATGGTTGGCGCCCGCTGTAAGCTTTGCAGTACTCGAGCAACCCGGGTTCGATCCCCGCCGGCACCAATGGAATTGTTAATTGCAATTTTAAGTGCTGATTTACCACGTGCTCGGCGGTGAAGGAAAACATCGTGAGGAAGCACCTGCATGTCTGAGAAATAAGAAAAAAAACATTTCGAAGACATGTGAAGTTCGCCAACACGCATTGGGGCAGCGCGGCGGACATTTCCTTGCCCTAAAACCCTCTCAGAAATGAGAGGAGGCCTGTGCCCAGCAGTGGGACGTATACAGGCTGTAACATTACTTTACTTTACTTTTATTTAACACACACAGTGAAAAATAATAAAATAAAAGCAAACTAATAAGTGTGTACCACCGGGTGTACCAACACTCACTTAGCGAACAGACTGTAATAGGAATGCGGTCATTAAAGAGTATGTTGGGGCTGCATCTGAATGACGGTGAAAAATTGTGTGATAAGAGAAAAGTGTGGTTTGCAAGATGATGTTGCGACTATAAAGAAAGGAATGCTTCGTTGGTTTGGCCGTGTAGAAATAATGAATGACAAAGCAAAACTCGTAAGTTGTAGAAGTGAACGGCAGTGTTGGCATGAGACGCCCTAGACCGAGATGAAAGTTTATCGACCAAATTGGCGATAAACTAAAGATGGGTCAAATTAAGGGTACCGTTGACCTAAGAGCATGTAAACGTAAATAATTTTATGTGTACGCTTTTACAACAAAATTCCAGAAAATATACAAAATTTGACCTGCTCAAAGTTCAAAAACTTTATTAAACTAAGTTTGTATAAAAAGGGTTATTATAATATTAAAGAATTTATAGATGATAATAACCCCTGGAAATGAGGTGATCGCTACCAAGCTATTTCTAATTTGTTGTGTTGTTAATTTGTGTAACATACATGATTGTAAGCTGTTATTTTTTAAAAAAAAGTCCCGCTGGGTTTCTTGCTGGTTCTTCCCAGGACAGAGGTTTTTTTTCGAAACAGTGGTAATTATACAAAAGAGTGACTTTCAATAAGTATTATTTATAATCTATATTGAATAAAAAAGTTTCTGTTTCTGTTTCTAACTTACTTTACTTTACTTTCTAACTTAAATATATACTATATAACCCTAGGTGGGCACCATTAAACAAATAATTAACTAAACGTTAAAGCGTTACATTTCGGAAGATTTAACACAACGTTAATCGTTAATGCGTTAACACGTGATTAAAATTGCATTTATTATATCGTTGCGCTAATGATCTACTTATAAAACTGTTAGTTTGGGTTCTGGAAATCAACAGGTTAATTTAATTATCTGGCATAATGTGGATATTGCCCTTCAAGAACATTAATATCGTCACCGGAAAGCCAATACTACTTAAGCGCCATTTTGGCCAAAATGAGTTATATATATCGTTGGATTGGAATTTTTTTTCTGCGTCTATTGGTCTATATCTCGTGATGATCTGAGCACTTTTTTGGCGCTTAAGCACTGCAAAAGTATGGTATTTATCATAATTTTCATGTTTTGACAAATACTTACGTAATACAAATTATGATTAATTTTTAGTCGTTATCAGTCTAGTATTTTTCTTTACTGACAACAGACATTTCAATTTTGTTCAGCAACTCAAAGTACTGTAGTTTAAGTCATTGATATAACTTTAGTATTTTTTGCCGGCCGTGAATAATAGCATATTGTATGTAAGTAACTTTGCCTTATGTAGAAATTGATAAGCATGGCACGTCAGTATATTTTGTTTTCGAAGTTTTCTTAGAGGCAACGGTTTTAGTAACTATGCTTTACATATCTAAGTACTTGAGTGTCTATTTAGAATGTTTTACATTCAATGAAATCGAATAATTATTTTATTAAGTATGGATTATTTTACTCGACAAAATATTAATAGTTGGTTCAGCATTTAGATGTGTGAAAAAAGTTAAACAATATTCAGTTAAGTCTTTTGAAATTAAATTTTGTTTTGATTATGATTTGTTATGGACGTACGTTCAATTTATATTTTGATTTACAAAAAGTTTTCAATACGCCAAATGGCCAAAGTATGTTATTATACTACAGTCGCAAATTAGCTGTATATAATCTTACTTTTTATGAGTCCAGAACTAGAGAAGTCTATTGTTATTCTTGGACTGAGACAGAAGGCAAACGTGGAGCTAACGAAGTGTGCACCATCTTAGAAAAATATATCAAGATGGAGACGATCGTAGGTCAGTCAGACATCTTTTGTTTTATAGCGATGCGTGACCCGGACAAAATAAAAACAGAATTCTTCTTGCATGCATTCATAATCATCTGAAAAATTACAAGAACATTGCGAGCATTCAAATGAATCATCTCTATTTGTGGAAACTTTGTACATCAAAGATATTTTTTTATAGGATAGGGTAACAAACGAGCACATAGTCCACCTGATGGTAAGTGGTTGCTGTGACCCATAGACATCTACATTTACCCTCAATGATGAATCAAAATGCAGATGCGTCGTCACCCGTGAGGACTAAGATGGAATGCCTCTTTTCCAGTAAAATGGGTCTCCGGTTCTCTACACTGACCATACGAAACACAGCAGTATCAAGCTGCCATTTAACGCTGGTATTCTGTGAGAGCGTGGTCCTACTAATATAGCTGCAGCATGGCTCTACCACGTAGTAATATAATAATTCTTGAAATGTATGACTCGGAATATGAAAATTTTCTATGTGCCGTAGAAGATATTATCTAATTATAAAATTTAAAAATTATTGATTTCTTTATTTTTTTTTATAGGATAAGGGTGACAAACGAGCACACAGTCCACCTGATGGTAAGTGGTTGCTGCGGCCCATAGATATCTACATCCATCCTCGTTTGCGAATCAAAATGCAGATGCATTGTCACCCGTGAGGACTAAGATGGAATGCCTCATTTCCAGTAAAAAGGGCCTCCGGCCACCTGCACTCACCAAGCGAAACGCAGAGGTAAACCTCTACTTCACGCCGGTATTCTGTGAGGTCGTGGTACCACCCCGATTCGAGCCGGCCCATCCGTGCCACAGCAAAAGCTGCCACGTGGCTCTACCACTGTTAAAATTAAGTTAAGTATTTTATTTATTTTAAGTATTTACGCAAACACTACACATTTATATGTATATTAACCTATTTTATATTCCCAATGTTACGAGCACTTTACATCACCCATGGTCACGAGGAGACTGAGGTGTATGACGTCCCAATGTCACAGTTAACCACGGATACCTCCAGATTAAAAATTATAAATTTTAGTTCCGATCTACGCAGTATGAACTTACAGTATCTTGAAGGCTTGCAATTTTATGCTTGAGTTGGGATTTAATTTTCTTAATTATGGGATCCCATACAGATGGTAGCACCCAGCCATCTTCTGTTTTGAAATTAGGATGGTTTTTGATTTCAATAGCCTTGCGAAACATCCTCGGAAGGAATCGGTGTTCTCTAGTGAGGATTTGTGGTCTATCAAATCTAATGTAGTGACGGGGGCGATCCGGTACGTGTTCACAGACTGCAGACTTTTCGGAGCGTACAACACACTTAAAAAAACTAGTGATCTCAAAAAGTAGCACTCCGAAAAATGTAATCTAGACGTAAAATCGATAATACCTACGTGTGCCAAACCACCGAAGTTAAATGGGTTACCAAAAATACACAAGCCCAATGCTTCACTACGTCCCAGAGTGGGCCAAATTGATTCACCAACTTACAGATTGGCTCAGCACTTAGCGAAAATACTCTCACCGCTCAAGGGACATACAAGAACACACACAAAGGATTCCTACCATTTTGTCAGCGAGATTAAAGACCTACATCTACATAATTTCAATAGAGAAGATGGCTGGGTGCTTCCATCTGCTTGGGATCCCATAATTAATAAAATTATCCTATAAAAAAATTAAATCCCAACCTCTTACCCCTTACCCCGTACCCTTCAAGATACTGTAAGTTCATACTGCGTAGATCGGAACAAAAGTTAATAATTTTTAATCTGGAGGTATGAGGAAGCTAAAGGTCGCTCAGCGAGCTATAGAGAGGGCTATGCTCGGGGTATCTCTGCGTGATAAACTTAGAAATGAGGATATCCGCAGTAGAACCAGAGTAACCGACATAGCCCAACGGATTAGTAAGCTGAAGTGGCAGTGGAGCGGCCATATAGCTCGAAGAACCGATAACCGATGGGGAAGAAAGGTTCTCGAGTGGCAGCCTCGTACCGGTAGGGGAAGTGTAGGGCGACCCCCCACTAGATGGAGTGACGACCTGGTAAGACATGCAGGAAGTCGATGGATCTAGGTGGCTCAGGACCGTGCTTTGTAACATTCCTTGTGGGTGGCCTATGTACAGCAGTGGACTTATGAAAGGCTGTAATGATAATGATGATGATGATGAATCTGGAGGTAGCCGTGGTTAACTATGACATTGGAACGTCATACACCTTAGTCCCCCCCCGTGACCATGCGTGCTGTAAAGTGCTCGAAACGTCGGGAATGTAAAATAAGTTAATATACGCGATAAAATCCGTAAAATTAGTTTTATTTTAAAATTATTAAAAAGTATTATAAACTTAAAGTTTAGTTTACACAATAATTATACTCAAGTTTAGTAGGTTTTTAATACCATTTAAGTATTATTTTCCGAACTGCATGATTACATACAATTTTTTTTTCACAAGGTATTCAAAATGTATTATGCATATCAATTTAATCTCTTCGAAAATTGTGCCAAATAATAGATTAATACATAACAATTATTGTACATTAATTTAAATTAAAGAAAATTGTGCCAAATAATAGATTAATACATAATAATTATTGTAGATTAATAATAAAATTATTTTGCGTGACTTTTGACACATGTTTGCTACTATCTTGTAACCAAGTTTTAAAACTATCAAAATCCTATCCTGTCATTTTTTATTATTATTTTTCATTAAAAGTGATTACTAAGCAAGTTAATATTTTGTTGTTTCTTTCTTCAACCAATACAGTAAAAAGATTCCATCTAACTCGAATTAAGAATTATAGTATTCTTATTTATTTTGTTTGCTGCTAGTACAATTATTGTTAGCACAAGTACTGTCTATGTCCGTTAAGAAAAAAACATTTAAATTTAAATCATGTGTCTTTTACATAAGACTTTCTGGCATAACAATGGTACCAACTTTTAATACTATACATCGCTTTTCCGTACGGTCTTGTGACATGTTATAATGTTTAAGTACTATTATCCTGAGACCGTTATCAACCCGTGATGCGTGTTAGTACTTTTTCCTTTCATACATTGGAAAGGACGTTAGTTGTCAGTATTTTTCAAAAAATATATTATGGCAAATGTACTAAAGTGACAGCTATCTTCTGAATTACAAGAAATATGTAGAATATCTCGATTCCAGTACGTAGATAATAGAATCACAACTTTTTTTTGCTTTTATTGTATTTCGATATCTTAATTAGAAAAAAAGTTAAAATGCCCTTTTGGCGTTTAAGTATTATTGGCTTTCCAGTGACGATATGTTTTCGTCTGTAGTGGAACCGGAATCTGATTGTTTAATACACACAATGCACAGACGTAAGCTATCACGGACAGTACACAAAATCCAATAAGTACGTAGTATTTGTATACTTAACAAAAAAATCCGGCGCTAATAATAATAATATGAATCGAATTACTTCACAGCTTTTTTTCTCACTCGCACCGAATTTATTTGTCAGAACGTATTTTTCACGGCGACGGCGGCGTGGCGCGGCGCGGTGCTTGGTAAATAGTAGGTACTGGAGTAATGACTTGAGGAAATTAAACGGAAGTTAACGAGTCCGTTAACATTTTTTAAAGTTAATTTAAAAGTTAATTCGTTAGTCGAAATGTTAACTTCCTTAATTAACGAATTAACGAGTTAATGCCCAGCTATGTATATAAAATTTATGCATCTGTTAGCTAGGTTAGTCTCAGTGTATGTGCGTATTATCTATTTACGTTAGCACTACATTCTCTCGTAATTATTATTAAGTCTTTAGCTCGTAGTAAATCGTAATTGGAAGATCACAACCAAACTAGTAAGTGAAACCACAAGGCTCCAACTGAAAACCAGCTCTGCCTTTGCAGCATTATGCTGACTTCATTATTGGATATTTGCCATAGTTGCCATGCTTGGCAAGCGGGTTGGCTACCGCAGTTTTTTGTGTACAGTTGTTTTTTTTTGTTAACCGTGTAGTGGCGGTGTAAGAATATCCACTACCCAATATCATCCCGTGGATGTCGTAAGAGGCGACAGAGGGAAACAAACCAGGCAAATCATATGCATGTACTGCTGTTAAATTAATAACGCGTAAGCAGTAGACTATTGCATGCATATTTTTGCCCCTCGCGTTTGTATATTTTTTGAAATGTGTGAAGTGTATATATCAAATAAATAGTTCTTTCTTCCTTATTTCTTACGTACCGATGCCAGTGCGCAGCTCGCACTGTGCGCCCGCAGTGCCGGGCCTGCAGCGGCACGTGTAGTCGGACGCGGAGCCTTCCTGGCGCATGCGTGCGCGTGTGTGTGTGTGTGTGTGTGTGTGTGTGTTGGTGTGTGCGTGCGTGTGAGTGCGTACGTACCGATGCCGGTGCGCAGCTCGCACTGTGCGCCCGCGGTACCGGGCCTGCAGCGGCACGTGTAGTCGGACGCGGAGCCTTCCTGGCGCATGCGTGCGCGTGTGTGTGTGTGTGTGTGTGTGTGTGTGTTGGTGTGTGCGTGCGTGTGAGTGCGTACGTACCGATGCCGGTGCGCAGCTCGCACTGTGCGCCCGCGGTACCGGGCCTGCAGCGGCACGTGTAGTCGGACGCGGAGCCTTCCTGGCGCATGCGTGCGTGTGTGTGTGTGTGTGTGTGTGTGTGTGTGTTGGTGTGTGCGTGCGTGTGAGTGCGTACGTACCGATGCCGGTGCGCAGCTCGCACTGTGCGCCCGCGGTACCGGGCCTGCAGCGGCACGTGTAGTCGGACGCGGAGCCTTCCTGGCGCATGCGTGCGCGTGTGTGTGTGTGTGTGTGTGTGTGTGTGTTGGTGTGTGCGTGCGTGTGAGTGCGTACGTACCGATGCCGGTGCGCAGCTCGCACTGTGCGCCCGCGGTACCGGGCCTGCAGCGGCACGTGTAGTCGGACGCGGAGCCTTCCTGGCGCATGCGTGCGTGTGTGTGTGTGTGTGTGTGTGTGTGTGTGTGTTGGTGTGTGCGTGCGTGTGAGTGCGTACGTACCGATGCCGGTGCGCAGCTCGCACTGTGCGCCCGCGGTACCGGGCCTGCAGCGGCACGTGTAGTCGGACGCGGAGCCATCCTGGCGCATGCGTGCGTGTGTGTGTGTATGTGTGTGTGTGTGTGTTGGTGTGTGCGTGCGTGTGGGTGCGTACGTACCGATGCCGGTGCGCAGCTCGCACTGTGCGCCCGCGGTACCGGGCCTGCAGCGGCACGTGTAGTCGGACGCGGAGCCTTCCTGGCGCATGCGTGCGTGTGTGTGTGTGTGTGTGTGTGTGTGTGTGTGTGTGTGTGTTGGTGTGTGCGTGCGTGTGGGTGCGTACGTACCGATGCCGGTGCGCAGCTCGCACTGTGCGCCCGCGGTACCGGGCCTGCAGCGGCACGTGTAGTCGGACGCGGAGCCTTCCTGGCGCATGCGTGCGTGTGTGTGTGTGTGTGTGTGTGTGTGTTGGTGTGTGCGTACGTGTGGGTGCGTACGTACCGATGCCGGTGCGCAGCTCGCACTGTGCGCCCGCAGTGCCGGGCCTGCAGCGGCACGTGTAGTCGGACGCGGAGCCTTCCTGGCGCATGCGTGCGTGTGTGTGTGTGTGTGTGTGTGTGTGTGTGTGTGTGTTGGTGTGTGCGTGCGTGTGGGTGCGTACGTACCGATGCCGGTGCGCAGCTCGCACTGTGCGCCCGCGGTACCGGGCCTGCAGCGGCACGTTTAGTCGGACGCGGAGCCTTCCTGGCGCATGCGTGCGTGTGTGTGTGTGTGTGTGTGTGTGTGTGTGTGTGTGTGTGTGTGTGTGTGTTGGTGTGTGCGTGCGTGTGGGTGCGTACGTACCGATGCCGGTGCGCAGCTCGCACTGTGCGCCCGCGTTACCGGGCCTGCAGCGGCACGTGTAGTCGGACGCGGAGCCTTCCTGACGCATGCGTGCGTGTGTGTGTGTGTGTGTGTGTGTGTGTTGGTGTGTGCGTGCGTGTGGGTGCGTACGTACCGATGCCGGTGCGCAGCTCGCACTGTGCGCCCGCGGTACCGGGCCTGCAGCGGCACGTGTAGTCGGACGCGGAGACTTCCTGGCGCATGCGTGCGTGTGTGTGTGTGTGTGTGTGTGTGTGTTGGTGTGTGCGTGCGTGTGGGTGCGTACGTACCGATGCCGGTGCGCAGCTCGCACTGTGCGCCCGCGGTACCGGGCCTGCAGCGGCACGTGTAGTCGGACGCGGAGCCTTCCTGGCGCATGCGTGCGTGTGTGTGTGTGTGTGTGTGTGTGTGTGTTGGTGTGTGCGTGCGTGTGGGTGCGTACGTACCGATGCCGGTGCGCAGCTCGCACTGTGCGCCCGCGGTACCGGGCCTGCAGCGGCACGTGTAGTCGGACGCGGAGCCTTCCTGGCGCATGCGTGTGTGTGTGTGTGTGTGTGTGTGTGTGTGTGTGTGTGTGTGTGTGTGTGTGTGTGTGTTGGTGTGTGCGTGCGTGTGGGTGCGTACGTACCGATGCCGGTGCGCAGCTCGCACTGTGCGCCCGCGGTACCGGGCCTGCAGCGACACGTGTAGTCGGACGCGGAGCCTTCCTCACGCACGCAGCGCCCGCCGCGAGCGCACGGGTTGGGCACACAAGGGTCCTGAGTGAAACAGAAGTTTGGTTACTAAAGGAACCGCATTTTGAAACGGCAGTAGATTAAAAACATGTTGACGTTCGACAAATGAAAAGATAATGAGGATTAATAAACCTAGCAAGCTAACAGCATAGCAAAGTGGCGAAGCAATCAGCTTTGTAGCGGTTTCTAACGGTTGCCGTTGAGCAATCAGTTTCAAAATAGGAGGTTCAGATGCCTGGGTGATCAGTAATCGATTGCTGAAAACAGAATTTGAAAATTCGAAACCGTTCTCGAGATAATCGTGGGACAGAAGGACAGATGGACAGACGGACAGACATCGTGAAATCAATAAACCTAGCAAGCTAACAGCATAGCAAAGTGGCGAAGCAATCAGCTTTGTAGCGGTTTCTAACGGTTGCCGTTGAGCAATCAGTTACAAAATAGGAGGTTCAGATGCCTGGGTCATCAGTAATCGATTGCTGAAAACAGAATTTGAAAATTCGAAACCGTTCTCGAGATAATCCTGGGACAGACGGACAGACGGACGGACCGACAGACATCGTGAAATCAATAAGTGTCGTCGCAAACTTCGCCACTTAATAAGTGTCTTCGCAAGCTTCGCCACTTAATAAGTATCTTCGCAAGCTTCGCCACTTAATAATTTCCGCACACTAGATGTCACTAGTTGAAGTAAAGTTTCCCAGCACCGACGCTCTGGGGCGCTATGACGTCAAACACCTCAGTCAACCCCGTGACCATGGGTTGCTGTAAAGCACCCGAAACGTCGGGAATTAAAATAGTAAATTAAACGCGATAAAATCCGTAAAAAATAGTTTTATTCAATGTGTAGTGTTCACGTAAATATAAGAAATCGCGATTTCGATGACTCTTTTTTTATTTGAAAGTCTGTACTTCACATGTGGTCCCATATAAATTTGATCAAGGTCTAGGTCAACGACTTCTTTCTTTCCATGATCACTCTTACCATAAGCACAATGAAGGCAAGCAGTAACATACTTTCGAATAAAGCGAGTCATTTCTGGAAACCTCTGTCTGTCTGTTTTTATTAAGTCTATATACTTTTGGAAACCCACATGTCCTATGTCATCATGGTGCATCTGGACTAGCCTCCATCGAGCTAATGCTGGCACTACGAGACGATTACCATGCAATGTCTTTTTATACAATCTATCATCTGAGAATACATAACTATTGGTTATTTCAGCGGTGGCTGAGCCATCCCTAAGCTGATCAATGATTCGCTTCAACTTGTCATCTTGATACTGGACAGTATAAAACCAGACCGACACTTCAAAGCGATTCACATTCACAGTATCGATTGGGTTCCTACTTAACGCGTCTACATGTTTCATTCTCTCTCCGGGTCTATATTCTACACTCATATCAAAATCTTGGATTGACAGCCACCACCTGGCTATACGCGGGATAATGTCACGTTTAGTTAAGAGCCTTCTTACATTTCGGCGTTTCGTAAATTTAGGTATTTTACGCACCGAGCGGGCGACAAGCTACGCGACCGATACTTTCTTTCATATCTATTCACTCGCTCGCACTATAATACTGTGAGTATGGCGATTAAACGATCTTGATCTTCCATAATACAAAGTTTTCTTAGGATGGACTTCAGTGGATGGAATATTTTTTGGTGTGTCATTTTAATGTTATCTTATTAATTTATTATTATATAATTTATTATTTATTATTATATAACATTTTGATATATTATTCATTATTTATGAAATTTTGTGTCAAAATAAGTACACATAAATATTTTAATTGTTACGCTGTAATCGAATGTTAATAATCGATTATGTCTACTACCGGTAGAATAGTGGTATAAATAAATAAACGGCTGCAACCTGTTTTAATAAATATAACAACCAAATGTAACTAATATTTTTTTAATCGGTACTTACAGTCAATTACTATATTTTTTATAAGAAAAATATTTGCAGCGACGGCATTGAACGAACTTTTCTTGATTCGATAATTTCAGGCAGTACACACTTTTCATAAAAAGCTTGTAACTTGGGTAACATATTGAAAATCTAAAATTGGTCGTATTTGTAAATTTTTAGTACTTTTACTGCATTAATCTGGACCAATACATATTATGGCAAGTATTCAGACATTTTTATTTGCTAAATGAAGCTGGCCTTGGATTTGGTAAAACCAGTCATTATTTTGATTTAATGTTACACTTGAATCACTGAATTTATAACCTTTAACTTTTTTTTTGTCGAAAGGCCGTATCAAAATCTATTCCGAAAGCTGAAATAGGACATTTAACTTCAATAAGACCGTTGCCGTATAAACCATTAGGTGAACCCCTCAAATAACAATGACCTAGGTCAATGAATAGACCACATTTTTCTTTAATAATATTTTTTTGTTTGCTCAATTGTGCCAATGCTGCAGACTCGTTGTCCCTACCATGTTTAATGGAAGAGACGTGATCTAAATAATAACTATATAAAATAGTTTTAAACCGATCGATCAAAAATTGCGGTCGTAGTTGACGATGCTCTAGTATGCAGGCAATCGACGCACACTACGGTAGTATCGAAACGATGCAACGCCCGAAATCAACTGACGCAGGTCCACCCTCGGCAAGCGCTCGCGCGTTAATGATCTCAGATGGCCGGCACAGTGAAATATATAGTACTTTTATTTAATTAATTAAAATATAATAGTAACGATTTAAAAAGTAAAAATAATAGCATAGTTTAAGCAAATGTTGATGATTATTTTGGTATAAATTTTACTTCTAAATTATGTAGAACTTCGGAAATATATAGGCTTGTATCGAAGCTTTTTTGGTCGTTTTTTGAATTATGTCGATTTTTTTTCTAGCGTGAAAAGCATATAACGAAAATAGATTCAACTATTATTAAAGTGTAGGATATTTGGGAGATAAAAATATTATTTTTGATGGTCAATATTCAATAGAATCTACAAATTAGAGCTCCCAAATCATGTCTTCGAGAGTTTTTGCCTAAACATGCATCGGGAGAATGATTATTACTGATTAAATAAATAAGTTATCTAAAATCCGTTCCAAGCTTATTTGAGGAGAGAAAACGACCTAATTTTACCAAGTAATTGTTATTTCAAGCAATGAACGATAAACATAAAATTTCAACGAGGAAACCTTGTAATTTCGCGTTTTTTTGTAATACGCCTCTTAAGGTGGCACGAACAGCCGTATAGTCAGTCACGATCTTGACATGTTTGCTTACGATGTACACCCTAAATCTACGCAACGATTCGACTACCGCAAGAGTTTCAAGCTCGTAGCTATGATACATGCTTTCTTCTTTACTCGTTACCCTACTGAAATACATAACGGGGCGTGATGAATTATCAGTTTGTTTTTGCAACAAAACGCCTGCGATACCTGATTTGCATGCATCCGTGTGAATCTCCGTCG
Source organism: Parnassius glacialis (assembly GCA_033319125.1). NCBI lineage: Eukaryota > Metazoa > Arthropoda > Insecta > Lepidoptera > Papilionidae > Parnassius > Parnassius glacialis. The sequence continues at coordinate 71,348,355 of JAVANC010000004.1, read as the reverse complement.
GTAATGCAGGGTCGTATAGCGCTAGTATGGGTTTTGTACACAAACACTGTTTTAATTGTTCAAAACTATTAGATTGTTCACGGCCCCAATTCCAAGCCGCGTTTTTCTTTGTTAAATCGGTCAATGGGCGGGCAATTATTGCGAAATTTTTAATAAATTTACGGAAATAACTACATAACCCAATAAATTGACGTATCTGGTGAACGTTACTAGGAGTGGGAAACTGTGACACTGCTGCCAACTTAGATTCACCCGGTTGAATGCCACTCGGTGTAATTTCATGTCTTAAGTACGTGATTTTATTTTGTAAAAATGAACACTTACTCATGTTTAGTTTTAAATTTTCTAATCTTAATTTATGAAGTACCTTCTCTAAAATATCCAAGCCCGACTGCACATCGAAAGATGGCAACAACAAATCATCTAAAAATGCTAACACTTCATAGTTGTTCGAAAAATTATTGCAAGTTTTCGTACTACCGCCTTTTGAAAAGTTATTGGAATTTCGTAATGAATCTACAATTTTGTTTATAAGTCGCATAAAAACTGATGGTGCATTAGCCAGGCCAAATGGGACACGCGTATATTCAAAGTGCCCCTGTGGTGTGATAAAAGCGGTTTTGTGTATGTCTTCAGGATCAATTTTAACCTGATGGTAACTTTGTGCTAAATCAAAAGACTTGTGAAGAAATTCTTGCCGACTAACTTTGAAAACTGATCATCGATATTAGGCAACGGATACCTATCTTTGACTGTAATACTCGTAGCATTAAGTGCTCGATAGTCGACACAGAGCCTACTATCACCGTTCTTTTTCTTTACAATGATAACTGGAGAAGCAAAACATGACTTGGACTCTCTATTATACCTGCGTCTAATAATTCAGAGACTTCAGACCTAACTATCTTCTGCTCACTATGTGACAAGCGGTAGGGTTGGCGGTATATAGGTTGTTCAGTTGTTAATTTTATTTTCATTTTTAACAAATCTGTACATCCCAAGTCTTTTGTTTTATTCGCAAAACAGTCACTGTAATTAGTCAAGTCGGTTGTACAAAATTTTTAATTTTAAATTATTTTATCAGAGTTTTTGTTTTGTTTTTTCAAAAAATACTCGAAGTATTTTGTGTAAAGTATATTCTTGAACACCCCAAATATGAAGATAGAATATATTCATATCAGTTCATAAAGTTTCATCAAAATCGGTTAACCCATTCCGAAGATTTACTCGACCTAATATAACTTTTTTGACACTAAACTGATATAATTTTTATTATTGCATTTAAAAAACTGGAAATAAAATACTTTATTTTTTATTTTATTTTATTGAACAAGGTACACAAACAGACAGTAGTTATATACAGTTTTAAAATTAAAAGTATGATTGTGTACATCTAACCTAAATATTCTTTGAACACGTTATCGTATACCGGAATTGAAGTTAATTAGCTTTAGTAACTCTGGGCAATCTACTCGTATATGAGAATGTACAATCTTGTGCAAAAGAACTTGTTCGGCAAATTGTCTCCTCAAATATAATCATTGGACATTAAAAAACTTTAGCCGAGAGTCGTATGATGGTAGACGACGCAAGTGGCCATATCTGCCACAAAAACTGCGAAGAAAACTACTCTGCACCCTCTCGATGCTGTCAGAATGACAGAACCATATAAAAGGGTGACCATACAGTGGATGTATACTCTAGTACAGAACGAACCAAATTATAAAATAATCGAAATGATGCGAGAGGTTTGGAGAAATCTTTCATTACACGAATTATAAACCCTAAAGTTCTAAAACTTTTTTGCGTAATATACTCATAATGTGGACAGAACGAAATTTTTTTATCGAAATATACACCCAAATCCTTAACAATTTCATTGCGTGTCAGAGGCTGGCTATTGATATTATACTTGAAATCCAGGTGATTGTGTTTAGTAGTGAAGGTGATGAATAAGCACTTACTGATATTTAAGGACATAAAATTAGCAGAACTCCAATCGTGAACTGCATCTGTCTTTTTGCAAGGCAATGCAGTTAATTACGTCATTTATCACGCGATATATCTTCATATCGTCAGCATAAAGTAGGCAGCGACTCTGGATTACGTCAACCAAATCATTTATAAAAACAATGAAAAACAATGGCCCTAAGTGGGATCCTTGGGGAAGCCCAAACGTGACCACTGCTGGAGCAGAGTCAAAACCTTTAACTGCAACAATCTGGCTCGTCCTGGATATGTACGATCTGACCCAACGAAGTAAATTGCCACGAATACCATAGGCCTCTAATTTTGCACACAGTAACTCGTGATTGACCTTGTGTGAAATGCCTTGGAGAAATCAGTGTAAGTTAAGTCCACCTGACGACGATTAGCAATAGAAGAGCTGATGTGATTTCTATAAATGAGAAGATTGCTTATCGTAGACCGACCAGATACGAAGCCATGCTGCATACATGAAATTTTCTGCTTAACATGACTGTATATGTGTGAGAATATATTAATGTTTCAAAAATATTAGCCATGCAGTAAAGTATGCTTATGGGTCTATAATTTTTACATATTGTTTTATCACCGGATTTATAAATGGGTATTACAAACGCATTTTTCCAAATTTTCGGGAAAGTACCCGTAATTAGTGTCTTATTGAAAATAATACACAATGGCAAACTAAGTTTTTCTGCACACATCTTTACAAATAAAGCAGGAATTCTATCCGGCCGAGGGGCCTTTGAGGCATCCAATTAACGACAACTTAGATGCACTATCTCAGTTAAGATACGTATATCAGATAAAGTAAGGTGATGTTTTGATGGAATGGTAAACGACGCAGATTTATTACTATCCGGTTTGTCGTACACAGTTGAAAAATATGCAGAGAAGAAAAAGGCTACAGTTCAAGCCGCTTTCCATATTCTGTAGTAATTCTTATAACACTCTTCTATTAATTTGTTACTTCTTTTTCTCAATAAATTAAACGTATCTTAATATCTTGGGTTGCCAAATTTCTTATACAGTTTATGAAATCTTAGTTTCTCTTTAATGCAATGAATCAAAGAAGGACCATACCAGTGTGGATATGTATGTGATAGACTTTTCTTCAAAGGTTATAATTGACTAACAACAAAACGTCTATCATAAAAAAATTAAGAGGAATAGTCTCAAAACGTAACAATAATAACGGAAAACAATTCAACAAAAAAATTTTACAAAAGTAATCCAAAACTAAAGTATTTGTTTGGAGACAAAATTAAGACGTGCGTATCGGTAACAAAGATGCAAACGAGGGGTGAGGCGTATTTATCGTAACAGATAAAAAAAAGGTATATTAAAATAGCTGACTGTAACTATGTCAAACATACTGAAAGAACAGCTCCTGTTCCATGAGATAACTAAATGATAGTCACAAGTTTTTCAATTTTACTGTGACACACTGTTACTCGTCACAAGCTGTTTCCTTTTCTCAAATAGGTTCAAAACCTTAGTTAGAAAGAGAAGTACCATATGGAAGTATCTTAAAATAGCAGACTATAATGTGACAAACAAACTGAAGGAACAGCTCTCAGGAGGGGTCTCGTATACCAATGAGGTGCAAAGTCGGCTCAACCAAGTTTTACACTCGACTTATTTACCCAAGTTTGTTCCGGCACTCCACGACATGTTTGACATTTTTACGTGTTTGACACAGCGTGGTACTACCACGTAAACAACTCACCTGTCTGTGGGCACCATCTTCCTGTAAAGCTTGTCCCGGAGTGGCCGGGGGAGGTTCATCTCCACCACATCCTGCCGCAGTGCGGACCGCTCGGGCTGCATTCACGAAGTCCACGCGTTTGTGATTAATCCAGGCTTCCTTCAAGCACCCTGCACAAAAATATAATAGTTCTTTCTCCAGACCGAAGCAGCACACGATTATCGTGTGACGATAATAGACGAGTATGTGCGTAAGCACAGGTGCACTCTCTATTCGCTCATTCTCACAGTCCGATGGAACTGCAGCGACTGTAATGATGATGATGATGGGTAAGTGAAACCTATTCTATCAAAAATCAGTTCAATCGGGGTAGGAACACGTTCTCACAGAATACCAGCGTAAAATAGCAGTTTAATGCTGCTGTGTTTCGTATGGCCAGTGTAGAGAACTATATACATAATATAATATAAATATAGCCGCAGTATGGCTCTACCACGTAAATAACTTTTTACTGGAAACGAGACATTCCATCTTAGCAGTATACACCATTAGGTGGAATGTGTGCTCGTTTGTAAACCATAGCTTATATTAGGGGAAAAAAACTAGATCTACAAGTTTTGAAAAGTTGTTGACAGGTGTTGATTAACTACAGTATGGGTGACTACTAGTTAAAAAGGTTCGGATTATAATATCATCGATTACCTTTGAAGCTGGTGATGTTACGAAGGTGCCACTTGCTGAAGGCATCCTTGGCCACGTCCTCCGGGACGCCGCCCAGGAACATCGGTCTTTCCAGTCTTAGATATTCCTTGCTACCTGTTAGAAATAAAATAAGGCTCCTTAGGAACGGGCATCGGGTTTGTCATCTATACATATAAATAAAATTGTAGTGTCTGTCTGTATTATTGATTATATTTCTGTCTGTCTACAGATTGTAAGAATTAAATTAAAGAATTGAAGAAGCGATCGAGCGGAACCAGGGCTCCAAAGTCTTTGCTAGAGATCTGTCTTCCAGAAAGAGCCAACTGTCGAAGCTGAAGACCGAGTGTGACAGCGTCATTTCCGGGACACCTGAGGATTTGAGTGAGTTTGAGAGGTTCTATGGGCAGCTGTACACATCATCGTTGGAGCCACACGCAAGTGTGAGTAACGATCCAAGAGCGTGTCTTATCCGACATTATTCCGATGATATCCCAGACGTCAGTCTAAGCGAGATTAGAATGGCTCTCCAGCACCTTAAAAACGGCAAGGCCCCAGGCGAGCATGGAATTACAGCGGAGCTTCTGAAAGCGGGTGGAAAACCGGTACTTGAAGTCCTTCAGAAGCTCTTTAATTCCGTCCTCCATGGTGGAACTACTCCGGAGGCGTGGAGCAGAAGTGCGGTGGTCTTGTTCTTCAAGAAAGGCGACAACGCTCTCTTGAAGAATTACAGACCGACTTCCCTTCTGCGCCGCGTCTACGTGTTGTTTTCGAGAGTCATTACGAATCGTCTCGCACGCAGACTTGACGACTTTCAGCCTCCCGAACAAGCCGGTTTCCGAAAAGGCTTTAGCACCATAGATCACATACATACCCTTCAGCAAATTGCACAGAAGTCCGAGGAGTACAATTTGCCACTATGTCTGGCGTATGTGGACTATGAGAAAGCCTTTGATTCCGTCGAAATTTGGGCGGTGCTGCAGTCCCTTCAGCGGTGCCAAGTTGACTGTCGGTATATCGAAGTGTTGTAGTGCTTGTACAGTAGGGCTACGATGGCTATCCGAGTACAGAACCAGAGTACGAAACCTATCCAATTGCAGAGAGGTGTAAGACAGGGTGACGTCATATCCCCGAAACTCTTCACCGCTGCATTGGAAGACGTTTTCAAGCTTCTGGACTGGAAAGGATACGGTATCAACATCAATGGCGAGTACATCACTCACCTTCGATTTGCCGACGATATAGTCCTTATGGCAGAATCGCTGGAGGACCTAAGCACGATGCTCAATGACCTCAATAGTGTTTCCCAACGGAATAGGTCTTAAGATGAACATGGACAAAACAAAGATTATGTTTATTGTCCATGTCGCACCTATGCCGGTAGTTGTTGGGAACACTAAGCCAAAGTTGTTGACGAGTATGTTTACCTGGGACAAATAGTCCGACTAGGTATGTCCAACTTCGACCGAGAGGTCAATCGACGGATTCAACTCGGTTGGGCAGCGTTCGGGAAATTACGGCACATCTTGTCGTCAGGTATACCTCAAAACTTGAAAACGAGACTGTATAACCAGTGCGTGTTGCCAGTGATGACATATGGAACTGAGACGTGGTCCTTCACTGCTGGCCGGATAAGGAAGCTCAAGGTCGCTCAGCGAGCTAGGGCTATGCTCGGAGTTTCTCTGCGTGATAGACTTAGAAATGAGGATATCCGCAGTAGAACCAGAGTGACCGACATAGCCCAACGGATTAGTAAGCTGAAGTGACAATGAGCCGGCCATATAGCTCGAAGAACCAACAACCGATGGGGAAATAAGGTTCTCGAGTGGCAGCCTCGTACCGGCAGGCGAAGTGTAGGGCGTCCCCCCACTAGATGGAGTGACGACCTGGTAAGATATGCAGGAAGTCGATGGATGCAGGTGGCTCAGGACCGATCTTTGTGGCATTCCTTGGGGGAGGCCTATGTTCAGCAGTGGACTTGTGAAGGGCTGTAATGATGATGATGATGATGACAGATTGTAATTTATCTGATATTGCTTTTGTTAAGAGCCTACACAACCTCAGCTGGAATTCTAATTACGCCCCCACTTCCCCGCGCCACCTCACTCTTTATCTTTTTTAATAAGATTAGGTTTTAAATCGTTTGCCTGTTTCTTTACGACAACCCAGTCGCTTCATATTTTTATTAGGGTTATTTCTCATTGCACTAATACTATAAACCTAAGTAAATTTTTATTTTACATCATCCTGTTGCGTAAAATATGTCCACTGCTGAAGGTCTCCCCAAAAATTGTCGCGTAGTGGGATATATTTGTCATAATTACTACGCTAGGCAATCAAAAATAAAAAACTGCGGTTTCCAACATGCCGCAGTTTTTTTTATTTTTAGTCGTTCTTAGGAAGACTCTGCTGCCCGTTTCCTGGTTTGTTTCCCTCTGTCGCCTCTTACGACACCCACGGGGTGATATGGGACAGTGGAGACTCTTACACCGCCACTAAACGGTTGAATTTAATTGTTACCTTCGTTAATGATAGATCGGGCGGGTCCATCGTCGACACGAAGGGTGAAGTTTTTCTTGACGGCTAGAAGTTCCGCTTTGTGATAAGAGCCATCAGAGACCATTTCGAAACTGCAAATAAGTTGCGAATTAAATAATTAAAAATTTTGTACAACCGACTTCAATATAAATTATTAAGAATAACTCAAAAACTATTTGTCAGACCTTTGTTAAATTTATATGGGACTACATGAGAAGAACCAGCTTCCAAATAAAAAAAAATCATCAAAATCGGTTGACCTGGAAAAAAGTTATGAGGTAACACATATAAAAAGAAACATACAGTCGAATTGAGTACCTCCTCCATTTCGAAAATAATGAACATAAAATAATTTGTTTCTAACCACAATGGCTCAAATGACAGCATATTAGTTAAACTAAACATTTACTTTAACAGTGGTAGAGCCACGCGGTAGCTTTTGCTGTCGCAGGGATGGGCCGGCTCGAACCGGGGTGGTACCACGACCTCACAGAATACCAGCGTGAAGTAGAGGTTTACCTCTGCGTTTCGCTTGGTGAGTGCAGGTGGCCGGAGGCCCTTTTTACTGGAAATGAGGCATTCCATCTTAGTCCTCACGGGTGACAACGCATCTGCATTTTGATTTGTAATAGAGGATAGAGGTAGATGTCTATGGGCCGCAGCAACCACTTACCATCAGGTGGACTGTGTGCTCTTTTGTCCCCTTTATCCTATAAAAAAAAACTAATGGTTGGCTATTGCGAGAGAGCTGAACCTACACTAATTTACATGGTAGAACCATGCTGCAGCTATATTGTCGTTGTAGCACGAACGGGTCGGCTCAATCGGGGAAGGACCACGCTCTCAAAGAATACTAACGTGAAATAGCAGCTTAATACTGTTGTGTTTCGTATGGTGAGTGTAGAGAACCGGAGACCCATTCTACCAACGCATTCTACAGATAAATTCCATCTTAGTTGTCAGGCCTGACAACGCATCTGCGTTTTAATTCTTAAACGAGGTGTTCAGTAATAAATCGCAACTCACAAAATTTATACCGAGGCACAATGATCTGAGCGCCGATCTGAGCGCCGGTTACACCTAGTGGCAACATTGCGACGTAATATGCGTTGAAATAATCTGTGGAGTTAAAAAACGAAGAAGAAGGTAGGAGGCTCCTACCAATGCTCCCTCCTACCAGGCTCCTATAAAAAAAAAGGCGAGACAAGCTATATACATTCTCTTTGTTATCGTGATGAGAATATCTCTCCAAAAAACTTTCCAGAGTGTGCCGTGTACAATCTAATTGCTAGTGTATTCTACCGTGTAGAAGAAGCTACCAGGAGCTGTCAACGTTTGCTGATCTTGGGAGGCTGGCTAGTAAGACCGTGAGTAGTTTGTTGCTGTTTTTGGTGTAGTTTTGTGACTGCGGTAACTGAACGTTTCAGGGGATTTAGAATCTGAATACAGTCCACTATATCTAATAAAATAATCCCAATCCGCTACACGAGGATAGATGTAGATGTCATTGAGTCAGAGCATCCACTTACCTTCAGGTGGACTGTGTGTTCGTTTGTCACCATTAATATATATAATATGAGATAATTAGGCAAGAAGGACGCCGGAACCGAAAAGAAGTCTGGCTACGTAGTAAAATTTACAAAAGATAAATTCAATTATAGAAGTGCTAACCTGTACATGGTAGAGGTCGGGTGGTTGCCAACGTCGTAGCTGATGCGGATCCTCCCGTTGAAGAGTTCCGCGGCGAGGTGTTCGTTGTCGCCAAAGTACATCAGCACGCCGTGGTGCTGGGTCGTGCTGAACACTTCAAGAAAATATACATAGACATTAATAGAATAGAACACAATAGAATAAGTTTTATTCAATATAGATTACATGTAATTGTTATTGAACTTAATTTTTTACTTTTATCACTGTTTCGGGAAAAAAAGCCTCTGTCTGAGAGCTGCAGCATGGCTCTACCACGTAAGATGTTATACTACAATTGAGGCTACGTTTTGCTTACACTACATTTAGTGCTATGCTGTTTATACTACAACTCGTGTCGTATTGCGGTTACACTATAAACTTTTTTGTTTTCTTTTTTTTTAAACTGAAATGACGAACGAATTTATCAATGGTGGTTTAACAAGTGGCTATTGCACTCCATGGACACCTGCGGCTAACTTCAAACAAATACTGTTACAGATAAGATGTCACCTCTGAGGACTAAGATTTTTTTTATAGGATAGATTGACAAACGAGCACACAGTTCACCTGATGTTAAGTGGTTGCTGTGGCCATAGACATCTACATCCATCCTCGATGACGAATCAAAATGCAGATGCGTTGTCACCCGTGAGGACTAAGATGGAATGCCTCGTTTCCAGTAAAATGGGTCTCCGGTTCTCTAAACTCACCATACGAAACACAACAGTTTTAAGCTGCTATTTTACGCTGGTATTATGTGAGAGCGTGGTCCTTCCCCGGTCGAGCCGACACATTCGTGCTACAACTATACTACTAATATAGCTGCAGCATGGCCATGTATAAAAAGATCGAATGTCTCGCAGCGCGTAATTTCGCCAGAGAAATATTACGTCTTCTGATAGATAGCGGTATACCATCTCTTTTTCGCCAGACGTAAAATGCCAAGCGTGACGATTGAGATAAACCCTGTCTACAAGAGGAGAGGTTCAAGTCCAACAATGGTCACTTATGAGCTGATTTTGAAGAAGAATATCAGTATACGACTATCCACTAGCCCATATCATCCCGTGGGTGTCCTAAGAGGCGACAGAGGGAAACAAATCAGGAGATGGGCAGCAGCGTCTTCCTAATAACGAAAAAAAAAGAAAGAAAAAAAGATTGCCAACCCGCTTGCCAAGTATGGCAAAAGTCCCCACTATGAGGCAACCTATGGAGGAGGCCTATGTTCAGCAGTGGACTTTAATAGGCTGTAATGGATGGATGTATAGAAGATAATCTACCAGGAACACATGACCCACTGAGAGGTGAAATTTTCAAATCAACAGTAACATTACAACTACAGCAAATATCCCCCCTATGAAGCAATCTATGGGAGAGGCCTATGTTCAGCAGTGGACTTTAATAGGCTGTAATGGATGGATGTATAGAAGATAATCTACCAGGAGCACATGACCTCCTGAGAGGTGAAATTTTCAAATTAACAGTAACATTACAACTATGGCAAATATCCCCATATGAGGCAATCTATGGGAGAGACCAACGTTCATTAGTGGAACTTAATAGGCTGTAATGGATAGATGTATAGAAGATAATCTACCAGGAGCACATGACGCACTGAGAGGTGAAATTATAAAATCAACAGTAACATACAACTATGGCAAAAATCCCTGCTATGAGGCAATCTAGGGGGGAGGCCTATGTTCAGCAGTGAACTTTAATAGGCTGTAACGGTGACGGTATGAAAGGAAGAGGAACTTATTATTGAGTTACGTTTTGGCTACATGTGGTAGTTAATATCAGGTTTTTTTTCTTTATTTCTTTGTGGTTCGATGGTTGACGAGGAACTCATACTCACCAAGAGTGACGTTGGCCTGTGGCGAGGTTCGGAGAGGTTCCAGTTCCACCAGTGAGTCATTGTAGTTGAATGTGAGCGATGTGAGGTACTCGCAGAGTCGACCTGGAGGGTGAGTGGAGATGCAGAAAAGTTTGAATAATGATTCGTTATAGGTATATAATTCCAGTATTAATAAAACTATAATAAGATGTGATCGGTGGAAGGAAAAGGGGAGATTTCCCGCCGGGCAATGTGTCCTGCCCGGGGAGTGGCCAACGCTCCGAGTGGTAGTTCCGAGCTATTCTGTATATTCTGCGTTTTACTTCGGAACTTCGATAGCGCGATGTAGGCTTCGATGTGTTTCGATTGTGGCGCGACGACAGCGCCACCACAAAGATAATAAAACTAAAATGTTTCTGTAGTATAATATTAGTTATTAAAAATAATGTTTGATCCATATAGACACTATATAAAAGCTATGGAAGAGCGGAGTTCCCTTCCCTGACACAAGTAATACTTACTGGGAAACTCCAAATATGCGAAAACTCAACTTTTCATAGAAAGTAAAAGCCATTTTCAAAATTTTTTTTATTTATGAAATAATTTCTACATAATTTGATAGCTTCTAAAATCGGTGCTCTGACATAGGTTATAGAAGAATAATGCCTTGACTTCATATCTGTTGAGAGCTATAAACGTCTCGCAATGCTTGACTGACTTTGACATAAGAGCGTGTTTCACCTACAACTTACTGTAGTGTGTGTATTGTAGTAACAGACAACGAAAATAACGCGATATTTAGTACTGCGTACGAGTACTGCCGCACGGTAATAGCGTTATATCTCTGTTGCAAGACGCTTGTATAGTGCCACCAACTTATCTGTTCAGTTGACAGCGTCGCTAGTGGAGTGCTTACTATTGCCATTTAAGAAATTCACCGAGGAAATAAGTAACTACATATTCATTACACATAATATAAAATAAAACAAATTTCGTGTTAATATATTAAAATTAGTGAGAATTAGTGTTGTTATATTATTTATTATTATTATTTATATTTCATAAAAATAATTGTGGTCGTGATCTCGGAGTTCAAGCGGCCGAATTCCAAGAATTTCTGTTTTGAATAAATCATCTTCTAAGTCACTGGAATCGCTTTCACTATCGCTCTGACACTATATAATAAAGGGTTCATTTAAATACGCGTTTTTTAGTCTGTATTCATTTTCAGTTTTTTTTTACATGATTACAAATGTTTTTTCACAGCACCGGTGTAATTTTATGGAATGAATCTTCAATTAATTGGGGCATTAGCACCACAAACTACAAAGCTAGGTACTTTAAATGAATTGCAGTAAATTGAGATAATTTTTTTTACTATGTTTCACAAGTACATTATTTGGTGATTTTAATTTTCCATATCTGGCAATACTAACCTGTCGTGGCAGCAACGCGTTCATATAGCTTTTCAAATGGTATAGTTCGGACTTGTACACGTTTCTCTTCTTTCATAAAAGATAAAACTTTTAGAATAATCTATCGCGCATCACTTTTAAGACCTTTAGGCATTTTATTTACACTTTTTAAAAACACTTACCTGATAGCTCAGAATAAATAATAGCTGACAGCGAAATGTCATTTACAAAATGGCGGCTTTAGTTCCAATTTTGTCCACCTGAACAGATAAGTTGGTGGCACTATATGTACATATCTTCGGTACTCTTTTTTTTATAGAATTTAAGGATGACAAACAAGCACACAGCTAACCTGATGGTAAGTGCTGTGGCCCATAGACATCTACATCTATCTTCGATTCAGTATCAAAATGCAGATGCGTTGCCGTAGGACCCCTGAGGACTAAGATGGAATGCCTAGTATCCAGTAAAAAGGGTCTCCGGTTCTCTACACTCACCATACGAATGACAGCAGCATTAAGCCGCCATTATATGCTGGTATTCTGTGAGAACGTGGTCCTTTTCCGGTCGAGCCAACCCATTCATGCTACAACAAGCTTGGTTCTACCACGTAAGAACTAGAAAGTACTCTCGTTTTTCTGCCATTATGTGACAATTATTTTATTCTTTCAATGAAACTAGTTTTATTGAAAGAATAAAATACAATAAAATTTTATGAAATAGATTTTTTCACGTATATTATATACTTATTTTATATTGCCTACGTTTCAAAAACTTTACAGTACCCATGGTCACGCGGGATCCTGAGGTGTTCAACGTCTCAATGTCATAGTTAACCACGGCCACCTTCAGTTTAAAATTAATTTTTTTTTACTACGCAGAACGAGCTTTTGAATTTTTTGATATTTTATTAATTGTAGGATCCCAAGCTGATGGTAGCACCCAGTCATATTCTTTATTGAAATTAGTATCTTGTTTAATTTCCATAGCAACACGTATCATCCTTGGTATAAATCGATGTTCTTTCGCGTTTAAAATAAGAACATTTAAACCCCCTTCACTTTTAAAACTAGTATCATTAAATGTTTTGTGTTTGCGTAAATATAAAAAGTCATTATTTTTTTGTTTTTAAGGTAATATCCTATGGACTTTTCAATGTAAATTATAAAGAAGAAGGGATACTCACCAGAGTATCCGGGAGCGCACTTGCACAGGTAGTCGTTGGTTGCGCCCAGCATCGGTCGCTCCATCATAATGTCGTCCTGGAAACAAGGAACTGGGTTTTAATTAGGCAGCTGTATTCCGTGCAACCGTGTAGTGGCCTTGTAAGAATATCCACTACCCTGCAAAACACAGCAGTGTTAAACTACTATTTCAAGCTGGTATTCTGTGAGAGCGTGGTCTTTCCCCGGTCGTTCCGACCCATTCGCGCTACAACTATACTACTAATATAGCTGTAGCATGGCCCTACCACGTATACTACGCCTGCACTGCGAAATTCTCATCTGAATATAATTACACGCTGTGATGCATTCCATATTATTCGTCAGAGGTGACAACGTATCTGTAATCTTACTTTAAATGAAGTAGGTTGTAGATGTTCATGCTGCAGATAGCTGCAGTGACTACTTACTATCAGATGGACTATATGTTCGATTTACAAAAAAAAGACCATTTCCCCCAAATTGGTGTGTTCGCATCCACTGCTGAGTTCAGATTTCAAGGATAGGGAACACAGTATAAGCACCCAAAGCGAAGTGTAGGGCGGCTCTCCACTAGATGGAGTGAGGACCATGCTTTGTGGCATTCCTTGGGGGAGGTCTATGTTCAGCAGTTGTATTGTGATGGCTTGTAGTGGCGAAGATGATGATAAACAGAGCGATATGAACTGATACATAGAGCTGAACAAACGTAGCGCACGTAGCACACTACACCTCGCTCACCTGTAGCGCGAGCGGGAGTGAGGGTAGGTAGCACACGCCGTGCACGCAGTCGTGGTGTGCGCACGTAGCATTCATAGCGCACGTAGCGTACGTAGCGCCTGTAGCACACTACACCTCGCTCACCTGTAGCGCGAGCGGGAGTGCGAGCAGGTAGCACACGCCGTGCACGAAGTCGTGGTGTGCGCACGTAGCATTCATAGCGCACGTAGCGTACGTAGCGCACGTAGCACACTACACCTCGCTCACCTGTAGCGCGAGCGGGAGTGCGGGCAGGTAGCACACGCCGTGCACGAAGTCGTGGTGTGCGCACGTAGCATTCATAGCGCACGTAGCGTACGTAGCGCCTGTAGCACACTACACCTCGCTCACCTGTAGCGCGAGCGGGAGTGCGGGCAGGTAGCACACGCCGTGCACGAAGTCGTGGTGTGCGCACGTAGCATTCATAGCGCACGTAGCGTACGTAGCGCACGTAGCACACTACACCTCGCTCACCTGTAGCGCGAGCGGGAGTGCGGGCAGGTAGCACACGCCGTGCACGAAGTCGTGGTGTGCGCACGTAGCATTCATAGCGCACGTAGCGTACGTAGCGCACGTAGCACACTACACCTCGTTCACCTGTAGCGCGAGCGGGAGTGCGGGCAGGTAGCACACGCCGTGCACGAAGTCGTGGTGTGCGCACGTAGCATTCATAGCGCGCGTAGCGTACGTAGCGCACGTAGCACACTACACCTCGCTCACCTGTAGCGCGAGCGGGAGTGCGGGCAGGTAGCACACGCCGTGCACGAAGTCGTGGTGTACGCATGTAGCATTCATAGCGCGCGTAGCGTACGTAGCGCACGTAGCACACTACACCTCGCTCACCTGTAGCGCGAGCGGGAGTGCGGGCAGGTAGCACACGCCGTGCACGAAGTCGTGGTGTGCGCACGTAGCATTCATAGCGCGCGTAGCGTACGTAGCGCACGTAGCACACTACACCTCGCTCACCTGTAGCGCGAGCGGGAGTGCGGGCAGGTAGCACACGCCGTGCATGAAGTCGTGGTGTGCGCACGTAGCATTCATAGCGCGCGTAGCGTACGTAGCGCATGTAGCACACTACACCTCGCTCACCTGTAGCGCGAGCGGGAGTGCGGGCAGGTAGCACACGCCGTGCACGAAGGCGTGGTGTGCGCATATAGCATTCATAGCGCGCATAGCGTACGTAGCGCACGTAGCACACTACACCTCGCTCACCTGTAGCGCGAGCGGGAGTGCGGGCAGGTAGCACACGCCGTGCACGAAGTCGTGGTGTACGCATGTAGCATTCATAGCGCGCGTAGCGTACGTAGCGCACGTAGCACACTACACCTCGCTCACCTGTAGCGCGAGCGGGAGTGCGGGCAGGTAGCACACGCCGTGCACGAAGTCGTGGTGTGCGCATGTAGCATTCATAGCGCGCGTAGCGTACGTAGCGCACGTAGCACACTACACCTCGTTCACCTGTAGCGCGAGCGGGAGTGCGGGCAGGTAGCACACGCCGTGCACGAAGTCGTGGTGTGCGCATGTAGCATTCATAGCGCGCGTAGCGTACGTAGCGCACGTAGCACACTACACCTCGCTCACCTGTAGCGCGAGCGGGAGTGCGGGCAGGTAGCACACGCCGTGCACGAAGTCGTGGTGTGCGCATGTAGCATTCATAGCGCGCGTAGCGTACGTAGCGCACGTAGCACACTACACCTCGCTCACCTGTAGCGCGAGCGGGAGTGCGGGCAGGTAGCACACGCCGTGCACGAAGTCGTGGTGTGCGCATGTAGCATTCATAGCGCGCGTAGCGTACGTAGCGCACGTAGCACACTACACCTCGCTCACCTGTAGCGCGAGCGGGAGTGCGGGCAGGTAGCACACGCCGTGCACGAAGTCGTGGTGTGCGCATGTAGCATTCATAGCGCGCGTAGCGTACGTAGCGCACGTAGCACACTACACCTCGCTCACCTGTAGCGCGAGCGGGAGTGCGGGCAGGTAGCACACGCCGTGCACGAAGTCGTGGTGTGCGCATGTAGCATTCATAGCGCGCGTAGCGTACGTAGCGCACGTAGCACACTACACCTCGCTCACCTGTAGCGCGAGCGGGAGTGCGGGCAGGTAGCACACGCCGTGCACGAAGTCGTGGTGTGCGCATGTAGCATTCATAGCGCGCGTAGCGTACGTAGCGCACGTAGCACACTACACCTCGCTCACCTGTAGCGCGAGCGGGAGTGCGGGCAGGTAGCACACGCCGTGCACGCAGTCGTGGTGCGCGCAGGGTGAGGTGCCGAGCGCCGCGTGTGGCGCCGCCTCACAGTAGCGACCCGCATAGCCCGCAGCGCACGCACACCGGTACTCATCAAGGCCGTCTACGCACGTAGCTCCATTCTGCACATGGATCGATACGTTCCCATTGTCACACATGGTATTGGATTACTTATTACCGTGGGAAAAGCGTGTTGTATATTAAAGAATCAGAAGCCTACAATATTGATTGTGTATATTCCTCATATATTTTGGTAACGACCTAACCTTTTATATGTATATTCCAATTTAGCAGTGAACGTTTCGGAAGGTCAGACCACTTTTTATTAATTATATATGATGTCTAGTGACCGGCGTAGGTAGTGCCATTTTGAGTCAAAGAACTTGAATGATAATATTAATATGGACATGCCCTGGCATTCCCTGGAGTATTTTTCTGAACGTTGGTGCGTTTTAAGTGCTGATTTACCACGTGCTTGGCGGTGAAGGAAAACATCGTGAGGAAACCTGCATGTCTGAGAAATAAGAAAAATATTTCGAAAACATGTGAAGTTCGCCGAGACGCATTGGGACAGAGACTTTTCCTTGTCCTAAAACCCTCTCAGAAATGAGAGGAGGCCTGTGCCCCTGGGACGTATATAGGCTGTAACCTTAACTTTTAACTTTAAACTGTTTAAAATATTATGAGTACGCATGACGACATATTAAACAACTCATTTCCGGTATACAAATCGTAAGAAATCACCTTGTCTATGGTTTATTCGCTTATATGTAGAATAAAAGTTGAGAAACTGAATCTTCTTATTATATTTCAATAAGCACCATTTTTTATTATAATATTTTGAGAAGTATAACAAAACAACAACTTCTAGACAAGAATATTTTTTGTCTATAAATTTCTAAATTTGAAGTAAAAAACTCGTATAGTCTGCCTCGCAATATTGAGCCGCTCGCGAAATTTTAAGCCTACTTCTTGATATTACTATGCAAACTTATCCACGGTGAACTACATTTTATTTTACACAGATCGAAATGTGTTAAACGAGTGTAGTATCTCGAACAAGCCATAAACATTCCTTATATTAGATTATATTGAATGGGTAAAGTGAAACTTTCATTTCTCACCCGCGATAAGCAACAAAGCCACAAGGTAAAGAGATGCAAAAAGCTGAATAGATATGTAAAATACGAATTCCCAAGATAGACCTCGAAAAAATAATACATTTCTGGGATGTTAAGATAATCCATATTAAGATAACGGTCAGTAAATCTCGGGAATAGCACTACCACAATGACAAACGTAAACTATAAAGGCTGTGTTTCTACGTTACAGACATTGTTCAACATTGAACATTGCGTTGCTCGGTGACCGCCTTAACAAAACTCACGCACACTAATAGTTATTGCTGAGTAATCTCAGCATATGATGCAAATTTTTGTTTGTTTTTAGTTATATGAAATTCTACAAATTGGAACGTTTTGTAAATAAACTTGTCGTCCAGCGTCTTTCTATCTTCTTCTGCTTTTAAATTATGGCTTCTCTTGATAAAATTCTGCCAGTGTCAAGTCAGTAAGTCTCCCTCTCACTGCGGCCAAGACACCTTTAGCTATCAAAACCGCTAAGCAGTGTTTTGAATCTGCTTGACAGGTAGTGAGAGAACCACACTGGCAGTGTCACCTGACCCTGATATCCGGTCTCTGTCCGTCAGTTACCTTAGGCCTGTAGTGTAGTATAGCCCCCGCGACTATATATATTAGTGTTAAGGTAGAATAAGAACATTATAATTAAAGTTATAGAAGCAGCAACACGTCTCTATTTCATTGACATCCTATATCACAGGTCTCATGATGCATATATCCCGCACTTATCTAATTTATTTATGTATAGTTATATGGTAGGGCTACGGAATTAGGGACTGCTAGATATAGAGAACTTATTTAGGGCCTGTAGGGTCTAATATTCCTACCATATTCATGTACAGCCAGTTAGTTGAGTTATCGACGAGAAATTGGGTTAATATTTAAACAAATAGCTCCCCGACTGTACAGACATTAATATTGATATTAATTTTGTATCGGTTACGATTGTCGACTTAAATAGCATCACATCGGTTTTGGTCACGTTTAATATAAAATTTTTAATGGTGACCTACTTAGTAAATAATGGCAACACTAGATTAGCTTTCATTTCGAGTTCGTCATTATGTTTAGCACACAGAACTGCATCATCAGCGAAAACTATCACTTTCACATAATGTAAATTAGTATCAACGTAATTTATCATTATATCGTTAGTAAGGACAATGAAGATCAGTGGACCCAGAATGAATCCTTGTGGGACCACTCTAGTGGAAATGACTTGGCTTGAGGTATATGTCATTTCTCGACCCTTATCAATGTACCTTAACTCTAAATATTGATTTCTATTACTTAATTTAACAAATTTTGCCTCTGATGCCATAATGCCCAAGGTCTTTTTTTTTTATAGGATAAGGGTGACAAACGAGCACACAGTCCACCTAAGTGGTTGCTGCGGCCCATAGACAGCTACATCTATCCTCGTTTGCGAATCAAAATGCAAATGCGTTGTCACCCGTGAGGACTAAGATGGAATGGCTCATTTCCAGTAAAAAGGGCCTCCGGCCACCTGCACTCACCAAGCGAAACGCAGAGGTAAACCTCTACTTCACGCTGGTATTCTGTGAGGTCGTGGTACCACCCCGGTTCGAGCCGACCCATCCGTGCGACAGAAAAAGCTGCCGCGTGGTTCTACCACTGTTAAAGGTCTGGTCTTGTACTAGTATTTCATGATCTACAAAATCAAAGGCAGAGCTGAGTCTGAGATAAAATATTTCGATGTAAAACATCTATTGACGCGCCTTGGAAGTAAAACCGACTCGTATTCTGTGACGGCAAATAGCATATCTAGCTGTCATGCCCCTTCTACGCCACCGCTCTCGACTCCCTGTGTACGCGTACACTATGTACTTGTTGCTACCCTGTGTGAGTTCTGTACTGCGTGTGCCTTTCTTTTTGATTATAGTATACTTGACGCGTTCAACGCTTGTATTTCTCTATTATATTTTTTAGTTACCCCATATTTTTTATTGGTTTTCAGCTATCGGTAACTACGATGTTTCACATCTGCCAAGGATCCTGTGACGGCCAGCTTGTTTTTTAACAGTAAACTTTTTAATTAAGAAAAAATAAAAAGAGCTATTCAAAGCAAGGGAATTCATATGATGTGCACCCTGCTTGGTGCGTAGGAATTTGTAAGGCCTTTGACAATGAATCGGCCGCTTTATAAAAAAAGTTTACTTTTTCGTTTAAATAAAAAGCAAAAAAGACTTTTTAATAAGTATTACTTGTAATCTTCAAATAAGTATAACGAGTATATATTATATTCATAAAATGTCATTGAAAACACAATAAATTTGAATAATATTTACGCTTTTAATTATGTAATATTCTTTTAACTTCATTCATTTGTTATTATGTCCTCGTGGTAAAAAGTCACCCGGTATATACAAATAACAATTGGATAGTTCACAACATCATTCAATTAATAACATAGTGTCGTAACATATAGATATACAGTCCTACACCTCGCGTTATAGTGCCAAGAACGCTAGCTGTATTTCTTTGCTGAATGGCAATACTTAGCCACATAAATTAAATCAATAAGTTTTAATGTTTAAAAATATGAAATAAAACATTAAAGATTTCAGATTACAGAATTCACGGTTAAAACTTAGAAGTATTTTCTTTAATACGTTACTTCACCGTATATTTTAATTCTGTTTGGCAAGGCGTTTTACATACATTAGTTGCATAAGAAAAAATATCCAGACCCGGAACAGTTATATTTGAAGGCCACACGAATCTTTCATCCGTGTGGAATCCAACCTGCGGCCATGCAGCGCCGCGACCAATCGCACTACGCCACGGAATAGTATTTTTTTATAGGATAAGTGTAACAAACGAGCACACAGTCCACCTGATGGTAAGTGGTTGCCGTGGGCCATAGACATCTACATCCATCTTTGACTATGAATCAAAATGCAGATGCGTTCTCACTCGTGAGGACAAAGATAGAATGCCTCGTTTCCAGTAAAAGGGGTCTCCGGTCTCTACACTCACCATATGAAACTCAGCAGCGTTAAGCTGCTACACTGGTATTCTATGAGAGCGTGGTCCTTCCCCGGTCGGGCCGACCCATTCGTGCTACAACTATACTACTAATATATGTAGCTGCAGCATGACTCTACCACGTATAATGTCATTACACTATAATTTCACTTTAGACATAATTCTGAAATATCCTCATTCAATTTTTATAGAAATGTTTGATTTAACACCTCTAAAACTCTGAATCTACACGAGAGGCAAGAAATACTTTCTGTTTAAAGTCCATAATTATTCATATTATACACTATATGTAACAAACAACACGGTGAATCTTATAGGGACGTATGGATGTACATATAGGCATAGCATTTATGGCAGTGAAATTTTTTTGTCGTTATTAAATGGATTTTATTGTTTACAACAGGTAACATAAATGCAATCATGTTTAAAAATTGTTATTCACATCTGTACTAACTGACACTCCCTAGCCAATGCAGAGGTAATAAACCCACATTATGTAAATAAAAATTTAATTAAATTAAATTTGATTTTTTATGGTAGAGTTTTCTGAAGTAAAGTTTATTTTTAAACGTTTAAATACTGATTCTGATAATGCACTTAAAATCATCCACAGGGTTCTTGTTACTTGTTGTATAGTATAAAAATGCACATAAGATACAATACAATACCCATTTTTGCACATTAAGAAAACAAAAAAAGGTAAGAAAGATACGGAAACACAAGAGGTAAAATAAAAAATTTTGTACAACCGACTTCAATAAAAATAAAATGAGAACATCATCAATGTAGTCGAAATCAAGTCAGATCTTGATCAAATTTATATGGAACTACATGAGAAAGACCAGTTTTCAAATAAAAAAGAATTATCAAAATCGATTCACCTAGAAAAAATTTCAGAGTTAACACACATAAAAAACTACAGTCGAATTTACCAGGTAGTAGCTGTGTAAGAATATCCACTACCCCTATCATTCCGTGGGTCTCGTAAGACGCGATAGAGGGAAACAAATCAGGAGATTCAGAGGTAGCAGCGTCTTCCTAATAACGACTAAAATAAAAGAAAACTGCGGTTGCCAACCTGCTTGCCAAGCGTGGCAACTATGGTAAATATCCCTCCTATGAGGCAATCTATGGGGGAAGCCTATGTTCAGCAGTGGACTTTAATAGGCTGTAATGGATGGATGTATAGAAGATAATCTACCAGAAGCACATGACCCACTGAGAGATGTTTTCAAAGCAACAGTAACGTTACAACTAGGGCAAATATCCTCTATGAGGCAATCTATGGGGGAAGCCTATGTTCAGCAGTGGACTTTAATAGGCTGTAATGGATGGATGTACAGAAGATAATCTACCAGGAGCACATGACCCACTGAGAGATGTTTTCAAAGCAACAGTAACGTTACAACTAGGGCAAATATCCTCTATGAGGCAATCTATGGGGGAAGCCTATGTTCAGCAGTGGACTTTAATAGGCTGTAATGGATGGATGTATAGAACATAATATACCAGGAGCACATGACCCACTGAGAGGTGTTTTCAAAGCAACAGTAACATTACAACTATGGCAAATATCCTCTATGAGGCAATCTATGGGGGAGGCCTATGTTCAGCAGTGGACTTAAATAGGCTGTAACCGTAACGTTTATGATATGATATTTTATAATTTATGTTTAAAAGCTCGATAATTCAGGCGGGGCGTCACAAACATGTATACCTACCAATGATGTACCATCTTAAATTTGTAATGTGACATGCGATAAACAACTTGAATTAGAATTTAGAGTTTTCAATCGCTGGATCACGTCAGGTCGAATTCAAATACCGACAGCGTAAGACTTAGGACGAAGCTCAGCCTATACGGTCACGTAGTCATCACAGTAGTACCTGACACATGTGGTTAACGCAGTCATCAGCATTCAGGGTGCAGTTCTGTCCAGAGTAGCCCTTCGGGCAGCTGCACGAGTAGTGGCTGCGGTGGTCCACGCACGTGGCCCCGTTCTCGCAGGGGTTGAACTCTGCGGTGCAGTATGGTATCTTCTTCTCGCAGAATTCTCCTGTAAACAAAGAAACATTTTGAGAATAGCTATTAGCGTTTATATTAATGTAAGATTTTTTAATAAGAGTGACAACTGATGGTAAGTGGATGCTGTGGCCCATAGACATCTACATCTATCCTCAGTTAAGAATGATAATGCAGTTGTCACAACTGAGGTTCAGGATAGAATGCCTCGTTTCCAGTAAAAGGCGTCTCCGGTTCTTTACACTCACCATACGAAACACAGCTCAGCATTAAGCTGCTACTTTATTCTATTCTGGTCGTCCGTGAGAGCGTGGTCTTTCTATGGTCAACCCGCCCCATTCGTGTTACAGTCATAATATATCTGCAACAGCAACTGCAATGAGTTGTTGTGCTGGGGGCCGCGGATTCGAATCCCGCACGGAACAAGTATTTGTCTGGCCTACAAATAATTGTTCCGGGTCTGGATGTTTGTCCTTGTGCAATTTGTGTTTGTAAACTGCCTCCACGGTACAGGAGAAAATCCTAGTGTGGGGGTAACGTTTTTTTAAAAAAATTTATAAAATTACCACTGTGTGCCACAGGCCTGTTTCTGAGCTACCACGGATTTACCACTTAGCACCTAATTAATATGTTACTGCGGGGTAGAGGTCCTTCTTTCTCCATTCCTCATTAAAGAGATTTATCACTTCAGTTTTATAAAAAAAAAATGGGAGAGGCATCTGTTTATAAGTTGATGTCTATATGCTAAGAAGAAAAAGAATTGAACATTGCAGCGCTGGAGAGCAGTGTCCAAAACGGAGATTATCAAACTTATTTCTTCTACCGCCCCCTTTGAAAATCAATTATTTTTCAGCGCCTCCGATTATTTTTACTTTAATTAATTTAGTTATTGTGTGCTGTATTATCCGGTTCCAGTGTATAAACTTACATTTAAAACTAGACATTATTACCAGTGAGAGCAATTAAAACGCAACTTTATAATATTAATAATAACAGCAACAGCAACATATAATTTTGATATAGTACAGAAGAAAAAGCGTAGGGCATTGCATGCAGCCTTGTGGAAGGCCAGCATTAATATGCTCGTAGTCGGAGTTTGCACCGTCTACCTTGATCCTCCGATCTGCAAGAAAACTGATGATCCAATTGCACAATTTCTCGAAAAGACCACAGAAAGGAGCCTAAAAAAGCCAATCGAAGGCATTCGATAAGTCCAAACCCGTGGTTTTATATATTATTATAGATTCCATTATTTTGGAGAATAATGAGGCCATTGTGATAAGCCTGTAGATAAACTGGTCTGAACGGTCTCCTTTTTAGGGATCGGGTGCACTAAAGTTGTGT
Organism: Parnassius glacialis; assembly: GCA_033319125.1. Taxonomy (NCBI): domain Eukaryota; kingdom Metazoa; phylum Arthropoda; class Insecta; order Lepidoptera; family Papilionidae; genus Parnassius; species Parnassius glacialis. Next base: position 71,324,762 of record JAVANC010000004.1, on the reverse strand, counting down.
TCCATAAGTTCGGGATTAATTAGAATTACGAGTAAATAAAAAGACGTCTTAAGCAAAATAGAATGGACTCCATCAGAGCCACTCGACTTGTTGAGAGGGAGAGGAGTGCATAGCACACTGAGTGTTACCGCACACCCAGCATGGAGTAATCACACCGAGGGCTGGTCGGCGGTATGTACTCCCCGTTATCGAGAGGGGAGTTTGACTCGAAAAGAGAACCAAAAAGATCAACTTCTCCTTTCCGCCATGGGCCAGTAGGTCATTCTCCCTGACATAGATGGTACAGATGACTGACAGAAGTTCCCTTGGACAGCCTTGGCACCACACCTTAATAAAATTAGAGGTAGACAAGAGAGCTTGAGCAAGTTTATTGCGGCACTTACTCTATTATTTATAGAGAATATTATACCAAATTTTATTCTGTACATATGTAAGTAGTGCTTGCAAAGGTTCAAGCTTAGCGCACCCTCGACCCTTGCGCCCTAGGCTCCAGCCTAGTTAGCCTATGGGTAAATTAGGCTCTGCCCGTCATAGCTGGAGCGCCATCTGTAGCAGTTGATATAATATTCTTCAAGGAAATTCCTTTTTCTGCCGACTGCCAAAAAGGAGACGGTACTCAATTCGACTGTATGTTTTTTTATGTGTGTTACCTCATAACTTTTTACTGGGTGAACCGATTTAGATGATTCTTTTTTATATGAAAGCTGATACTTCTCGTGTGGTCTCATTTAAATTTGGTCAAGGTCAGACCAATAGTTTTTGAGCTATTCTCAATAACTTATATTGAAGCCGGCTGTACAAAATTTTTAATTTTAAATTATCATCACTAAACTTATTCAGTGTTTTAAATATGGTTTCTCCTTTTGTGTCTGTCTCCTAGCAAATAATAGTTCTTGTCATATTTTTTCATCTATATTAATATAATAAAGCAGAAGAGATTTTTGTTTTTTTGTTTGTTTAAACGCGTTAATCTCTGGAACTACCAGTCCGATTTGAAAAATTATTTTTGTACATAATAGCTAGATTCATGAGAAATAGTATAGGCTATCACACATTAGCTTATAACTCTCAACTAGCCTTAAATATTGATTTATGTTAAGCAAGTCGGAAGAAAAGGCGCTCTCTTACTGCTTTATCCGCGTGCGCTGGCGTAACATTTAGTATTACATAGATACAATGTTCTACAAAAATACTGGTCTTTGCTCTACCTAAAAAAAAGTCCGTGCTACCATACGCTTATTTCTTATATATAAGCCAGAATAAGGTATTTTGTGACAAAAAAATATCGAAAATTAAAAAGTGATATATTTATTAGGCATGGCATATTAATCCTTAGGAACAAAAGTTACTTCATCATCAAGACAATTTTATGAAGATAAACTTTGCTCTTTATAGCATATTATTTGGACGCATAGTTTAAGAGATAATGAAAAATTAATATAATAAACACTCTACACGGAGCGCGAACGATCGCATAAACCCTAGCATAAGCCCGATGAGATCCGTAAGAAACCAGCAGTGAATGTCTATATAAGCTAGGTGTCATTTCTTTTCTTTTCTTTTTTTTATATGATAAGGGTGACAAACGAGCACACAGTCCACCTGATGGTAAGTGGTTGCTACGGCCCATAGACATTTACATCTATCCTCTATTACAAATCAAAATGTAGGTGCGCCGCAACCCGTGAGGACCAAGATGGAATGCCTCATTTCCAGTAAAAAGGGCCTCCGGCCACCTGCACTCACCAAGCGAAACGCAGAGGTAAACCTCTACTTCACGCTGGTTTTCTGTGAGGTCGTGGTACCACCCCGGTTCGAGCCGGCCCATCCGTGCGACAGCAAAAGCTGCCGCGTGGCTCTACCACTGTTTCGAGCGGCTTAGATGAATGAACGGCCCATTTTGTTACAGACTTCGCTTGGACAGTGTAATAATACGCGGGTGAAACCGCGGGGCACAGCTAGTCTTTAATAAACCTCACGTAAGACAGCAACAATGCTTTATTAGTTGGTAAAGTGGACTCATCCAACTGAATTGAAAATTGTCTGGTCTTCAGATGATTGCACAATGACTTTTCAATGTTTTCAGCCATTTAATCAATTTCTCTTTGCACAGAACTATTGCTCAAAGGAATTTTTCGAATTATGTCTGCCGACGGTTTATGGAGCACAGTAGCTATAACTTCTTTTATTGGCGGCAAAATTAACGTTTCTCCGATGGTGTGTGGTTTACCTGTTTGAGCAATTAACAAAGAAATATTGTATGAAGCTCGAATTCCGTCATCGTCTTGCTTAGCAGACACCGAAAAAAGTTTTGATACAGTTGGCTGAGCATTATGCTTTTTTTCCAGGTTTTCAAAATAGGCTACATTTTTGTCCTTCTTATCTGGATGCATTTTATTAAAATGATCTTAAAGTCTTGAAGGCTTCATTGCTTCGTTTGAAAATGTTTTTGAACAAAGAAGGCACAATCCATATTTAATATATTCTGCACTATATTGCCGTCTCTTCTTTTTTTGCCTCCGACATGGTTTTGTTTTTAGAAATATGTAAATAAAGTGTTGAACTTAAATACTTGTTGAAAGATTGCGCGCAAAACCACTAATGAAAATATAAAAATTGTTACGAGCTTTTATATGGGATTTAAATACAGCACGCACCGACAGGAATAAGACAAACACGCACAAACTCGTTTATCTCTTTCGACGCTCAATCGTACTGAGCAAGTAAAGACAAGTGTCGATGAACCAGCCGATTGCTACCGGACTGAACCAATAGCGTTATTTAACAAAAACTTGTTACAATTTGATTGCGTACAGCGTACTGGCTATCCTACAAAATCTATGTTAAGTATTTCTAGTTTATATACCATCATACAGGGCAGAAAAATAAACTAATTATTCGATATTGAGTAGTAGGTAGGTTCAAATTTTAGTAAATTTTAAAATATAAAGTATCTAAATAAAATTACAAATCAACCATCACCCTCCTAAACCACGCAAACGCCCCCTTTTTTTCTGGGCCCCTTAACGCCCCCCTCTAGGTCTCCAACGTCCACAAGGGGGCGTTATCGCCCACTTTGAGAAAGACTGGTCTAAAGAGTGGTACATCACCATCATCGTCATCATTACAGCCCTTCACAAGTCCACTGCACAACATAGGCTTCGCCCAAGGAATGCCACAAAACACGGTCCAGAGCCACCTACATTCATCGACTTCCTGCATGTCTTACCAGGACGTCACTCCATCTAGTGGGGGGTCGCCCTACACTTCGCCTACCGGTACGACGCTGTCACTCGAGAACCTTTTTTCCCCATCGGTTGTCGGTTTTTTGAGCTATATGGCCGGCGCACTGCCACTTCAGCTTACTAATCCGTTGGGCTATGTCGGTCACTCTGGTTACTACGGATATCCTCCTTTCTAATTTTATCGCGCAGAGAAACCTCGAGCATAGAACTTGAGCTTCCTCTTACGGCCGGTGAAGGATCACGTCGCTGTTCCATAGGTCATCACTGGCAACACGCACTAGTTGTACAGTGGAATATCAGGTACTATGCAAATATCTGGTGTTGTCTCCCGTGTAAGAAAGAGAATCATGTTCAGCGTTGGACTGTAAAGGCTAATAAACAACGAAATATAAGTATGTTCTATATAGGACTCCGCCTGGGAAGACCAGCCTATTGTGACAACGCATCCTTCTTTTTTTTAAGTTGGTGGCAAGTGTCCACAGTCAGTAGCTAGTCCACGGTCAGTAGCTACTTTGTGTCAAATCTGAGAGTTTATTGACCTCGATGTATTTATTTTTGGAAGCTCCTACTGCGTAGGTATAATTATATTATATATCTACATAATATAATATACAATATTTTATTATATACAATATTAAAAACTATAATTAAAAAAAACTAAAACTAGTAACTTAATTGTCATACAGTCCTACTCCCCGCGGTATCTCATGATGAATGGCTATACTTAGCCTTTGAGCGAGAAAAGAACCAGCCCTCTTATCACCAGCAGCAACGACCAGCCGCGGATGGAGTTCCTTTAGGAACTTCCCCGCACGTGGAACCCACGGATCGATAGATTCCACAGCAAATGACACAAATATGTCGACGTATCTCAGAGACTCATATTTGAGCCACTTACTCAGTTCAGCAGCCTCTGATGTCGCCTCAGCACTAAACGAAGTACCCCTTGGATGAGAGGCCGCATAAGTGTCTACATATATTTATTTCGATTTGATTTTTCGATATTTATTTATACACTTCCTGCGCGTGTAAAAAACATCCATTTCTCATTCTAACAATTTTTACTAATCCCGCTCTTAACATCATAAAAAGGTATAACCCACCCATATATCCAGGCGCACATTTGCAGGTGTATCCTTCCAGGTGGTCGACGCAGGTGGCATTGTTTTGGCACCTGTTATCCAAGCAGTCATCTATGTTCACTTCGCACCGCACTCCGGTGTAGCCCGGCAGACACGAACAGCTGTTGAAACAATTTTTTTTGAAAAAAAAAGAGATAAAAGCTTGGGATAGATGGCGCTAGTACAAAATAAGATTATTTATATCCATAAATATTTCTTTACTTACATTTTAATATATTTAATTATTATCTCCATTTATAAATTACAATTACAGTAATATAATATAAAATAGTTATATGTTTCACATCGGGGACCAAAAAATAATGACCAACCCAGTCATCATTTTCTTAAGGTGAAACTTACGGTCTGTTCCCGGCCATATTCCCACGAGATGGTGCTGAAGTCATCATTTTTTAGTTTATTTGGGTTTTTGTATAATTGGAACATTATTAAGCCGTAGAAGTAGCAATCGCGGTACTCGGACATTATACTTTATTTTACTAGGTCATATCATTGCCTCAAAATCCACACAATTCAACACAAAGTCCGAAAATAACATCTGTCATTAAATATAGTGTCGTTTACACACACTGACGTGGGTGAATTCTTAGTCCCTACATTTGCGAAAATTGAACACTAGATGGCGTGAATGAAAAAAATGTTTTCCTTTTTCTGTATGGGTAGGCAGAACTACAGAACGCCACCTGCTACGATATAATATATTATTGTTACGAGCTTGGGGTTCGAGGCAATTAAAAACTGCCGATTGAATTACCAAAATTGACACTTTAATTAAAGAACACTAATTAGAACTTAAAACCACACTAATAATAAAACACAATTGTAATACTGATCACTTTAGTTTGCAGTTATTTCACTTCAAAGTATTCTCTTGTATCGCCAATTCAATACTGACTCGGTCGTGGTCTATACCGGCTTTATATAGGGCCTCAGATAGTTTCCAGAACCTTCTACTGTAGAAACATCTAGAATGTTCGAGTACATATCGGTCCCGAAATTTCTAGAAGGATCTTGACTCTCCTAGTTCTGCTACTCGACACTAGAGGGCGCTAGTGGTAACTAGTGTTGCCATATACAAGACATTAATAGTGGCGTGCGACATTATGTACGATTCATCATCTGCTAACAAAGAAAGTACAACCGCAAATAAAAAAAGATATTTTCTCAGAAGAGACCAGAAGATTTCAAAATTTAAAACAAACATTGACAGAAACGAAAGCCAAAAGTAGAGCGTACAAAAATAGACTTAAAGCAGTGAAAAAAAAAGACTTAAAAAACTCGTCAAAAGAGATTTGGAACGCCAGAAACTTGCAGAAATAGAAAAAGCTTTGGCAGAAAACTGTGTGATAAAACGAGCAGAGAAAATTATGTCTATTGGCAAAGAACTAATACCAAACTTAAAACATGAGGGGGAAAAAAGTTGAGATGAGAAAGGAAATTGTAAACACAGCAACAAAGTATTTCAAAATACTATATACCAATGTCAACTATGATCCGAGTACCTACGAGAAAAAAACAGTGTAAAGATGTTGAACCATTCCTGGTAGACGAGATAACTTCAGCGATATCAAAACTCAAAAATGAAAAAGCTTCGGGCCCAGATGATATCTGTAACGAAATTATAAAATACTCCGGCTATGAGTTACATAAAGTCATCACACATTTATTCAACAATATTTTGAAAGAAGAAGTCGTACCAAAACAGTGGCATATATCAAACATAGCAATATTACACAAAAAAGGAAGCAAGGATAACCTAGATAATTATAGACCCATAAATCTCTCCTCGGGCTTGTACAAACTATTTGTGATAGTCTTGAGAAGAAGAATAGAGAAAACTTTAGACGAACAGCAATCGGTGGAACAAGCAGGATTCAGACCAGCATTCAGCACAAATTGATCACATACACTCAGTCACCCAAATTATAGAGAAATGTATGGAATATGGCTACACAGTATATCTGACTTTCATTGACTTTACCAAAGCCTTTGACTCAATTTACCATGGTTTTTTATTCGAAACTCTTGAAGAACAATTCGTTCCCGCTAGCTCGTGTCAATCGGACGTTCGGTTGCGGAAAATAATTTTGTGTCTTTTAATATTTAAATTAAATAATTATGTCGAAGTGTGAAAAATGCAACAAAAATATTACGAAAGTTCGTCCTGGAGTGGAGTGTCATCGTTGTGAGAAGATGGTGCATTTGAACACTGAATGCTCAGGGCTTACTACCAAACAAAGAAATGCGCTTCGAGCAAATGAAAACCTAGATTGGTCGTGTTCTGAATGCAAAAACTGCTCATCTAGACGAACTTCGATTGTCATACCTGATTATGAAGACGATGATGAAGCATTTGGATCGCCTATAACCTCTGCCTCTGTTCCATTAGATGGTAAAAAACTGATGTTAGAAATAACAACAAAAGTGGAGAATGCTATACAACGTCAATTGGGCCAGTTTGCGGAGTCTTTGGAATTCAATTCTAGAAAACTTGACGATATACTCGAAACCGTTGACGCGCTTAAAACTACAATCAAAGAAATGAAAAAGAAGAACATCGAATTATCTAACCAAAATAAAAACCTAGAATTGAGATTAAGTGCATTAGAACAGAGATTACAAGAACAAGAACAGCAACAGCTTAATAAAACTATTGATATTTTTAATATTCCCTTCACTGACAACGAAGATCTTTCAAAAGTCGTACAAAAACTACAACAAAGACTCGACTTAACTGAAAATATCGTAGAAGTAAAACGTTCTGGTTATAATAAAAATAACTCCGGAAAACTACGCGTGGTTCTACCGTCAGAAACTATTAAAACAAATTGGCTTACAAAAGCAAAGAATACGAAGATTATGGTACATGATATATTTCCTAACACATCACCGTTGATTGGTAAAGAAGTCATCTATATTAGTGAGGCATTAACTTCATACAATAAGACCTTACTTGGTAATGCCAGAAGACAACTTAAAAATAGCGGATTATACAAATATGTGTGGTGCAAAAAAGGAGTCATTAGAGCAAGAAAAAATGAAAAAGAACAATCAATAATTATTAGAACTGATGATGATATCAAAGCTTTGCTACAAAAGAAAGTCCATGTACAGCCGCAATAAGTTATTTTATATAGGTACTACCTTTCACATAAAATATATTAAAATATTATTTAAATGGACATACAGTTAGACGATATTTGTGAATTGAGTAATTGCACTAACATTAATTCATTTCTAAAACAGATTCCAGTTAAAAATTGTCAAACTAACCTATTATGCATGCACATAAATATAAGGTCTTTGATTAAAAACTTTGATGCATTGGAACAGTGTGTGTACTCATCTAACGCATCTATAGATATTATATTGGTAACGGAAGCTAATATACCTAACTCCCTAAGCGATATGTATCACCTGCCGGACTATCAAATGCACACAGTGCTGCGTAAAAACCGAAGGGGTGGGGGTATTATAGCTTATATACACAAGAAAAATAAATTAACTAGAATAAGTAACGCAACATCAAAGCATTTTGAACATATACTATTTCAAATTAGCACTCCGTCTTTTTATGCGGCAACTGTATGTGCAATTTATCGCCCTCCTAATCTAAGCAAACACTTATTTATCGATGAACTTCACACATTAATCGGTAGTCTGGACACAAAATGCGAACTATTTATACTCGGAGATATGAACATAGACTTAAAAACATATTCTCCTATAAGACATAAATATAACTGCATGCTTCATAACTACGGCCTTGCGTGCGGGATTACGCAGTACACTAGAATTGAATTAACTGACGATAGAATAACTAAATCCTGTATTGATTATGTGTACGCGAGATCGCGCACACAAGATGTTTACACCGCGGCGCTTGGAATTATGCTAGCGGACCACCGAGCGGTAGTGCTTGCTTGTGTGGGACAAATTCATGCGCGTACACAGGATGAAACTACTTATAAAAATATATATAACAACGAAATATTAAAATGTTCCTTAAATAATATTAATTGGAAGGAAGTTGATGATATGATTTGTCCAGATACTATACTACAATGTATATATAAAAAGATAAATGAATGCTACAACGACGCAAAAATTAAATTAAAAATTAAAAACACCAATAAAAAACATACCGAAAATAAATGGATAAGTTCACATATTATCAAAGCTTGCAAGTATAGAGATAAACTATTGTTCCAATGGATCAAAGATAATAATAATAAAATATTAAAAAACCAATATAATAAAGCACGAAACTATGCGAATAAATTAATCAGATCCGCCAAAAATAAATACATCTATTATGAAATTAATAAATATAAAGATAATTTAAAAGAACTCTGGTTTATTCTAAACAGAATAACAGGTAGGGTACGTAAAACAGTAGATACAGTTCTCCTAAATGCGTTTGGAGGCACAAACAAAAATAAAAGTATTATTGCAAATAACTTTGCGAATAAATTTCATAGTGGTGTTCAAAATATAATACCTCAATGTAAAGATAATATTTTAGATAAAATAGAATACAGACAACCTGTGAACGTAACAATGAATTTTCAAAAAGCAACACCTAAAGACATCCTTAAAATTATAAAAACAATAAACGTTAACAAAGCTCCGGGTTTCGACAGAGTACGGGCGATAGATATAAAGCAAATTTGCGAAGAAATTGCTCCGGCTATTGCAAAATTGGTCAACGCTTGTATAAAGACTAATAAATATCCAGACGAATTGAAAATTGGAATCGTGAGACCTATATACAAAAAGGGAAGTAAACAGGACTACAATAATTACCGTCCTATAACTATATTGCCTACAATAGACAAGATTATAGAAAAATACATAGCCAGACAAATTTACAAATTTTTTGGTCTGAATTATATTCTAAATGACACACAGTTTGGATTTCAACCCAAAAAAAGCACTACTCAGCTACTTTCATTATTTACCGATAACATATATGAAAATATTAATGGAAGAAAACATGTATTGCTGTTATTTATTGACTATAGCAGGGCGTTCGATACCTTACGTCATGATGTACTGCTAGAGCGACTAGACGACTGTGGAATTAGAGGGCCGATGCTTAACTGGTGTCGAGATTATCTCAAAAATCGTTCCTATTATGTCAAGGTAGGGGATGCATTAAGTAATAAAGTTTCGGTAAGTGAAGGAACAGCACAGGGTTCAGTATTAGGACCGCTATACTACATCACTTACGTGAATAATATCAACAAATTGATTAAAAACTCAAAAATTTTCCAATTTGCCGACGATACATGTCTGGTAGTAACCCACCACAATATGGATAAGGCGGTAAAACTGCTACAAGAAGACTTTACGAGGCTCATGCAGTGGTCACATGACGCAGGTCTAGTACTTAATTCGAATAAAACTAAAATGATGTACGTTAGCTCAAGTCAAAATAGATTAAAACATAACATTACTCTTATAGCTCATAATCACACGTGTCTTCATAAAATCCAAAGTTCAGCCCATAATAATAACTGTGAATGTCCTCAAATTGAAATAGTAGAAAAATATAGGTATTTAGGTTTAATAATTGATGATCGTATGAAATGGACTGATCACATTGAATCTGTATGCGATAAGCTACGAGCAATCCTAGCAAAATTTTATCTCATCAAGAGTAAAGTACCTTACCAGATGTTACTGTTACTATATAACGCACTCGGCGAATCAATAGTCTCGTACGGGTTGAGCAGTTACGGACGCACTTATAAAACCCACCTTGAAAAAATATACGAGCTACAATTGCGCATCCTTAAATGTATCACCCCTCTCAAAATAAAAGATAAATATAAAAAAAATCCTTATGGTCTTTTTCATCATTGCAAAATACTACCAGTACACGACAAAGTGAAATACCTGTTGCTACTTGAAAATTATGGCAAGGAAGAATTGAAAATTAGCCGTATTTATACAAAGCTGACTCGACAAGCCCTCAATCCATATATGATTATCCCAAAATACAAAAATATGTATGGAAAATTTAGATTACAATATCAAATTCCCGCTCTTTTGAACCAAATTCCCAAACCAATAAAAAACGAACTTACTGAAAAAAATATTAAATATATGCTTAAACAGTATTTTATCGACAAATTGTTAACGATACCTACTAATAATTTAAACTAATATATAAAACTATATACACTAACACATCATAATATAATATACATAAATAAAACTTTACTCATAAATATATGCATAGATACACACAATTATAACATTATTATCTCAATTACTAATCTTCATTTAACATACTAACCATATTTTGCTTTGGTATACACCTAGTTAAAAAAAAAACATCTTACTATTTTGTCACACCATTTATAGTCATTATATAAGTTGTAGCAACGCGTAGCGATTGAACATGAGCGAAGTTACGAATCGGCGGTACATGGAAAAACTTTTGTAAGTTTATTTGTACTGTCGGATATTATTAAATAAATATACTTTGTAATGAATAAATAAAAAAAAAAAAAAAAAAAAACAAGGTGTTGACCAAAAATATATAACCTTACACTATTGACATTAATGATCAAAACAAGTAAGTACAAAAGCTTTTAGTAAAACAAAAATCATTTGACTTGTTGATTATTTTTTATTAGATTAGTTTTAGGGCAAGAAAAGAAAATGTCCGCCGCAGTGCAATTAACAAATTCTTCGGTGCCGGCAGGGCTCGAACTTGGGTTGTTCGCGTAGTGTACGACTGTACGATACAAAACGACTTTGAGCTTGGTACAACAATAAAATAAAACAAATTAATAATAATATGTGTCTGTCTGAAGCTGTTTGCAAAATACGTAATAGGTATTTTCACGTAACCCCGCTAAACTACATTTTGCAAATGTTTGTATAATTAATTTTGTGACTACTTTGGTGGCTTACCGATTTATAATTTTATTTATTGTTGAAAAAAATATTCAAACAAAACACTGACTTTGTAGTTTTGTACTCAACACCGACACGTATGACGTAGGTAATTAGTATTGTAACAAGATTATTGAAATCACGGGCCAACTTGCGTTTCTAATACCACCGAAAACAAAATTGCGTATTTTGAATTACTTAATTAGTATTAATATAATATTTTAGTATTAATTAATTACTATACTTACAATAAATTACAATATATTGTATTATATTGGATCAAATACATACTAGAAATATTGCAAATTGAATCAATGAAAATATAATATAAATCGCAAGAAATTCCGCGCGCAAATCCTATCCCTTGACAATCGAGAATTACTTTAGAATGTTTAAATTTTATTACAGTCAAACAAGACAAGGAAGTTTGGCATCGCTTTTTCTTCGTGCATCTAGTTCAAGGTTAGGAAGTACGGCATCGTTGCATAATATCTACCTACGAATAAAGGTATTTGCCAATCTTTAAACTATGTTTTTGGCGCTTTTGCTTTCAAGTTGTCAAAATTCACTCACACTACTAAAGAAGTGTCAAAATTTTTAGTATATAAATATATATATATATATAAAAAATTAATATATATATATATATATATATATATATATATATATATATATATATATAAATTTTAATTTGTTAATCTTATTTTTAGACACGTACTTTTAGTGTAATAAATCTAAAGAATATTTTCTTTCAAGTAAAATTGCTTTATAATAGCGCCATCTACTTCATTCTCTAGGTAATGACATTTTGTAGAACAAACATTGATTGAAATTCGTATTAAACTACAATAAGGGTAGTATAATTAAACACATAGAGAGCTCGACACGCCTCTCTCTAATAGCACCGTCTGTAATACCGAACAGGTATCACTGTCTCTATACCTTTCTGTGATGTGAATATCACAATCACATCGCAGACATGTATACAGACAAATTCTAAAAAATGGTTATTTATGTCTAATAGCATGCAAATAACACCGTGAGCATAATATAAGTTATTTAAATATTACAGACAGACAATCATATAGTATGTATACATAGTTAATTTGTGAAATTAAGCAGTGTGTGTGAACGACAAGGAGTATATGACTGACTGGAAGCGGCCCTCCTCGAGCAGCGCGCAGGCTCCGTGCAGGCAGGGCACGCCGTAGCAGGCGTCGATGCGGTGCTGGCAACGCTCGCCGTGGAAGTATGTGTGTGTGTGTGTGTGTGTGTGTGTGTGTGGAGTGGAGTATATGACTGACTGGAAGCGGCCCTCCTCGAGCAGCGCGCAGGCTCCATGCAGGCAGGGTGCGCCGTAACAGGCGTCGATGCGGTGCTGGCAGCGCTCGCCGTGGAAGCCGCGCGCGCAGGCGCAGCGCACGCCGCCGCGCGTCGCCGCGCACGTGCCGCCGTGCAGGCACGGGCTGCGCCGGCAGCGCTCGCACTTCGCCACTACGTCTTCTGGCGGATCCTCTGCGGCGACGAATTAATAATGATTGAACGTGTTCGCGCCAAAACGCTAGTTTCAAGATTTGACGCCAGAGGGCGCTCGGCTCGGTGCATTCGTACCGGTTTGACGTTCGGGCGAGAGGAGTTGGTTTGGCGCGTGGCGCGGTGGAAGTCGAACAATGCAGTGCGGTCACTAGTACGGCGTGTTCGTCCGGTATAACCTCTAATAGGGTCGGTTTTGTTAGCAAAGTTATGCAACGACGAGGTTTTTATTGAGTCTAGAAAAATAGACGCCGGGTCGATTATTTATTTAGAATTTAATATTGATTGCGACCAACGTCCGGGTTTTTGATGCGCGTGGAATTTACTATTGGAGTTTTTCGCTTTTAGTTTGGTTATCTTTAGAGCGTTCACGCGATGACGAAGCAGTAATAATTTGATTGATTAACCTAAATTCGTTGGCAAGTAATTTACGTAAATTGTATAGTAATTGCCAGTTGAAGTGCTTGACAATAATACTTTGCGTCGAGTAGTTGCTTGTGGCATTGGATGTAACTCGGAGATATTTTCCGGTGTCGGTTAAAACGCTAAAATTTGTGACCCGCGAGAAACAGTGTTCGTATTAGATTATAGATTTGTGCTTATGAACTCTGAAAGTTGTGACTCGAGAAGGGATCGCGTTTTTGCTCTTGGTTATAATCTTGTTGCCACATGAAACGGAAGTGACCTTTGATCCGCCCGTTCGTTATTGGTGCCGTGTGTTACGTTTTTGATTATAATTAACGGGGATTTAGTTGAGTTTGAAGTTAGTTAAATGTACAATAAAGTTGATAGACTGACATAGTGAATTTAAGAAAGAAATTGCCAATTGGTGACGTCCGCTGGAGTGAATTACATTGTGGGGCAGCATCGGACCTGGCCGCTGCCCGACCACTTCGGCTGGGTCAGGCCACATATATAAACACACCACTAAACACCACTTTACAACATTAAACCTACCGCCTGACCGAGCCTTGTGTCCAGTCTTCTCCTCTGAACAGGTACGTACTATTTATTTACCTAGCCTTATCTCTATCGTGTAGGTCAATTGTCCATAGGCCAGTGGGCCCGAACCCTCGGCTGCCCGTCAAGTAGGCTACTATGGGCCCTAGCCAAGGCGACCTTTGCAGGGGCAGCTGGGCGCCGTAACAGAACGAATGAATTTCCACACATGAGTTCATAAGTCACTGGTTCAAATCCAGCTCGAAGGACCAAAAATTGGGTACGAAACTATGCAAATATGTAATGCAGTACAATGAAAATATGAATGATGTTGATGAGTACCACTCAAATAACTCAAATATTTTATTTTGCATTCTTATGTAGAACTGTACTGTTAAACAATATTGGTGACAGTAACACCTAAATTGTACCGAATTTTTTAGATATATTTGATTTTAGATAGTTAGATAGTTAGATTATAGATGTTAGTAAAACCAGAATAACCAACATAGTCCAATTGATTATAGTATGTGCCAAATCGATTGAGAAAAACGGACAATGACCTTTCGGTCGTTTAACCAGGGGTTACAAACCTTCAATATATAGGCACATTTTATATGTAGTACTTTCTTTATTTATAATGATTTTTTTATAATGATTGATATAATATATATTTATTAACTATTATTAAAAAGTTATGTGAAAGATCGCTGTAGAAGAAAAATCATCTATTGTTATAAAGTACTTTATTCATTTAACAACAAAAAACATTAATTTATAACACATATAAAGATTCGAGTGATAACGACACCGAATAAGTACGTACTTATGCAAAAGATAAAACTTTATTTTTAATATTATATAAGAACTTTATTTTTATTCGGTGCAATCATCACTCGTATCTTCACTTGATGAACTATCTGTAACATTAATTATAAAGCGATCTGCAGTTTGGTCAATTCTATCATCCATGCCACGCATTTTTTGTTCAACCTTAAGGACATGCTGAACACAGTTTTTCCATTTATCTGGCGTGATTTGAGTTAAACCATCTTTAAGTAAATTTTTAACATCTTTTAACTTGAAAGTTGTATTTTTTCGTGCAACGTACCCTTTCACATCTGCCCACACAAGTTCAATGGGGTTAAGCTCACAGTGATAAGGAGGTAACCTTACCACTGTGATGCTTTTTTCTTTTGCCATCTCGTCGGTGACGTAACTTCGATAGTTATCTTTAACTGCCTTTATTTTTTCCATTAAGTGGGTCTTTGTGTCCGAGGGCACGTATGCGATCTGTTTAGATTCTAGCCATTCCTGCATATTTTGTTTCCGCCAAGACATTGTTGGGGTTTTTTCTAAACGTCTGGAGTGGTAACTAGCGTTATCCATAACTATGACATCGCCGCTTTGCAGTTTTTCTATTACTTTTCTAAACCAGTCCTCGAAATGGAGAGCGTCCATACTCTCATGGTAGTCACCAGTAGATGATGATTCAAATACCCAATCACATCCCTCCAAAAAGCCATTTTCATTGCCAACGTGTACAACTATTAATCGCTTTCCTTTACCCGAAGGGGCTTTCGCGCCAGTAGAGTAGCCTTCTAACCGTGATTGACGAGAAGATTCAATTGTGGTGTCTTCCCATACCTTTCCCATAGTATGACCTGCGTTAATCCATGTTTCGTCAAGGTAAAAAATGTTACGTCCCTCGTTTCTTAATATTTGTATTTCTCTCAAATATCTGGTACGCCACAGAACTATCTCTGGGCGATCTATTAGACCACTTTTTCTGTTTCTCTTTATATATTTGAATTTTAAATGGCGCAACACACGTCGCAGGGAAGTTTTGCTCAAGTTTGGCAACTGGTCATCTTGATTTATACTGAGCAAAATTTTGTCTAAAGTCGGTAATTCTCCTGCAAGAAAGAACTGATGCACTTTCGCTCTTATAGCCGATTTATCAAAATCGTCCAACTTGTCAATTACAGACTTTTTTCTTTTATTAATTATTCCCTTTTCTGGTATTTTATGGGAATCTCTATACACGCTTAATACGCGATATATAGTGCTCTTGCTGACTCCTGAGATCTCCGAAACCTTTTCTACCATATTAACGTTTGAAGGATACACGTCTTCGGGCCAGGTGTTTTTGACATATTTGTATACATTAATGATAATCTCTTGTTCCCCGACCGACAAAGTGGTAGGTTTTCTCTTTTTTACTGGTGACGTTAAAGGTGCTCCAGAAGATGGGCCTGTAAATAAATGACAAAAATATACTACCATAGTACTACATCACATAAATACATATTGTTTTAGAAAATAAATACCACATGGTCACATAAAAAGAGCGCTTTAAGAAATAGAAAGGCTACGTCGTCGCATTTGTACCTATTTGTACGTACCTGCTACGTTTATTATGGGTCGGCGACGTCTCTTTCCACTTGATGTTGAAGAACCGGGTCCTTCACCAAATTCTCCTGAACTCATGTCGATTTAGTAACGACCGTCACAGTAAAACTAATATAACAGATTCAAAAAACAAAAACTTAACGATATAACAAATTTAACAGTAAAAACTCAACTAAAACAATGCAATGAATGCTATGAATTACCCGAGACGTACACACGCAAGCGCTATCCGAACACGAATGAAAACAAAATGGCGGACCGGCCCAAAAAAGGTGACGCATCTCTGGCTGCCATTGTCACGTTTCTTTTAGAACGAACTGACGTAACGCGCGTTTTGTTTATTTTAAAGGGATGAATTTGCAAAAGCTCAATATGGTGATTATATTGCTTCAAATATTTTTTTAATATGAAACTGTTATTAAATGAATTGCTGCGTTACTTACCATAAATTGAAATATAAAATATAACACATTTTTCGCGATGTACCGTAAGATTTTACTATGTTTATAGGAACCACAGACAATATTATTTAAGAAACAAAAAAACAAAACATATGTGCTGACCTAGAAGTGGGAATAATATCAATATTTAAATATTGTTATCACATCTAAATTGAGATTTTGTAAGTTACGCCTTTTGACACTCGGCTCATATCTGAGGTCATTGTCCGTTTTTCTCAATCGATATGGCACATACTATAGTAAGCTATAGCCGGGCCACATAGCTCGAAGAACCGACAACAGATAGGGGCAGCCTCGTACCGGCAGGCGAAGTGTAAGTTGTCCCCCCACTAAATGGAGTGACGACCTAGTAAGATATACAGGAAGTCAATAGATACAGGTGGGTCAGTACTGTGCTTTGTGGCATTCCTCTCCTGTTCTGCAGTGGATTTGTGAAGGGCTGTAATAATGATGATGATTATCATTACCAACTAATGAATGAATGTATAAATGAATGAATGACTCAACTAATAATACCTGAGGATGAGGTGATCACTACCATGCCTGTTCTAAATGTGTAGTTGTAACGGTGTAAAAATATCCACTACCCCCATATCATTCCTTGGGTGTAAGAGTGGACAGAGGGTAGCAAAAAAAAGATCTATGTTCAGCAATGAACTTTAATAAGCTGTAATGGTAACGGAATTAATGAACAAATAACTTAATCAACGAATGATTGAAAATGAGGTGATGGTGATCGCTACCATGCTGTTTCCAAATTGACCGACCCATCCAACACAGCAGCATTGAGCTGCTATTTCACACTGGTATTTTGTGAAAGCGTGCTCCTTCCCTGGTCATCCGACCCATTCGTACTACTACTGTAGTATGGCTGCAGAAGGGCTCTACCATATATAAATTAATAATATTCAATAAGAAAAATGAAAATGAAAATAAAAAATTGTTTATTTCTTTAAAAATATCATAAACTATAGAGGTATGGTAGTAGGTGGGATATTATCCTTTTAAGTAAATATATACTTGTGGCAGGATACCCCGTTCTTCTACAGCAAGAATGAAATAAACAGAAAATGAATTAATAAAGGCAATACAAGAAACTAAGCTTAGCGTGTGTGTATGTGTGTGTGCAGATATGTACGCATGTATGTCTTTTTAAAATTAATTTAATAACTTTTAATAATGCCTCGACATCATCATACGTTTGAGGAGCCATTCTGTAACTATCTTTTTGAACTCATTAGAATTCAGTAAATAAATGTTTAGTTTTTTTGTTGAATATGTTGTATAAATAAACAGCCGGTCTTTTAAATTGGTAACTAGAAATATCTACTAGAGTTAATTCAAAAGCTTTTCCTCTTCTATTACTACTTTTGCAGACGTAGAAAGTTGTTTTATGTTTTGTTATCAACAAATTTAAAATGTATAACTTTCTAACACTTAGTAAATCACTAATTGAGTAAAGATCTTCTGTAGGGAATCTATATGATTTATTGTACCTTTGTTAATGATCGTTGACCACGTTCCAGTCGTAGAAATTTCGTTTTCGTAGCACCACCTCAAACTGGTATACAATATGAGAAAATCGATTGGGTTAGTGCAGCATATATTTGACTTAATAGTTTTTGAGTTGCGACATGCCTGTGGTTTTAAAGATCCAAATAAGTTTTCATAATCTGTTATTAGTTGCTTCTATATGTGAATGCCATGTAAGTGTTTGGTCTATTATAACCCCCCAATATCGAGTACTAAATACTTTATTATAGTAGGAGGCGTACCAATTGTTACGCAAACCACAGTTGTGTATTATGAGATTGTGTATTATAGGTTGTGACCGTTTGTTAATGGAAAAGCATATATATATATATATATATATATATATATATATATATATATATATATATTGTTTAGACTTAGAGCCAATTCCCAATTTTGGACTGCCCAAATTCTGCTGTGTCGTAGACTTCATCCCACGATTTACCAGTTAAAAGGATAGCTGTATCGCCCGCATTTGCAGTTGCGAATAAATCTTACAGCGACTTAATTTACAGAGGTAATTAATATAAACGAGAAATAAGATAGGGCCTAGAACACTGCCTTACGGCATTCCAAAGGTTATTTGAAGATTATTACTAACATAATTGCCTATTCTCGTACTTTGCATTCTGTTTCTCAAATAATCTCTCATTAATTCTAGTTGGGCTTCCCTTATACCAATCTTTTCTAACTTCCAAACAAGCATGGAAACAGAGACGGTGTCAAATGCCTTTTTAGGTCCAAAATATAGTGAGACATTTTTTATTTTGGTCTAGGTGATGAACTATATATGTAGTTAGATCTATGAAAGAGTTCTGCGTGTATTTTCTACTTCTAAAACCATACTGTGTTTGCGATAGAATATAATATTTATCTAAATACCGTATTAATCTTTTATTAATCAATTTTTCTAAGATTTTGGATAGATCTGGTAAGAAGGAAATATCAACTCTGCTTCCATTCTTGTGTACAGGTGTAATAATATAACGTTTTAGGAAGGTGACAAACTATCGGCACTAATAAAGGTCTTGCCAATTTCACAAATTTTGTGGATATGTTACCACAACCCGGAGCGCTATCAGAATTAAAGTTCTATATGGTCGCCAACTGAATTTTTTATCCATATCTTGGTACTTACCGGTACACACGAAGGCACTGGAAAGGGTACTCAAAACTAGCTTGTCTTTCATCCTAGCAGGTTCAGCGCATCTAGCTATACCAGCTTCCACGTACTCCCCAGCGTTCTTCACCCATTCGGACAGCCAGCGGGCATTGCAGTCGCAGTACAATGGGTTCGAACCCAAAGCGCTGAAATGATACGCAGAAATGCTTTAGTGATTGGTGTCATTAAAAGAAATTTTGTTTTTTTTTCCTTTTTAAAATAGATTAGTCGATATCTTTATATAGTACTCTTATATCTACTTTATTTGACAACTAGTAACGACTAGCATGATGAGTATAGGCGAAGCTTCATAGCAATTTATACTAGGTGATGCTATCTTATGCCTATGTTCACCATTAGATTAGAAGGATTTTGTTTTGTATGTCAAATTAGGGCGACCTCCCATACGGTTCCTGAAACTTGACGTGTAAAAAAGTAAAACGACCAGGCACATGAGGGGCTACAGTAACAGACAGGAAAATATCACGTTGCCCGTGCGGCAGTATTAAACTTCTCGTTATGTTCTATGTTTGGTACTGTAGGTGAACCACAATGAGTGCGTTGCGAGCCGCTTTTATGAAACTTCCGCACTCTTGATCACTCTGATATTACCCCGTGAGTGTAGTATGTAGTAGTGTAGTAGATGTGACAAAAGAAAAATGAATAGTAGATGCCAACTCAAAACAATAAACTGAGAAAATGTAAGGAAAAGATATGGTCCTGGAATAGGGTCCTGTGAGACACCGACAATGCAAATATGAACTCTATCCGTATTAAAGAAGATTTTTCTTTTTGTCTATTGTTACTCAAATGTGTATAAAAAAGCAATAGTTATAGATACACTGCCGTATTAATATTGGTATCCAGATTTAAATCTTGTGATAAAAACAATCAAATTCTTTGGGCAAATTATCTTAAGATTTAAGTCATTGAAAGATAACGTCACACATAATTGTTGCCAGGAGTGCCGATAGATAGAATGTAGGTCGATGAGAAAACCAGAATAATGTTGATAATTTTAATTCACACATTATGAAATTTTAATGTTTGATACTACAACAAATTTGAAAATCCAAAAAAAGACACTATTATTTCATAGTTTTAGGTTTTCATTTATGTCAGCAGTCTCCAATGGCTGAATTTTTTTAAATTTGTTTTGAAGCCGACGCTTAGCAGTTGATTCATGCTTATGAAAAAGAACAAATACAGACTGAGGTTATGAATGAAGGTCTACTCACACGTGAGAAATTGATTCCAGGTCTCTGAAGACGCCATCCGCTAACATAGATATATTGTTTCCATGTAGGGAGAGGACGCGAAGCTGTGTCAAGCCTTTAAGGGCGTCGCGCTAGAAAAATACATTTTAGCATTAGTAATTAATTTTGTTTACTTACGTATTTTGACTTCTCTATTTGGATACTGTTGTAATGGGTTATGTATTGATTTAAATTACTTAAAGTTGGCACTATTTTTTCTTTAGTAATGGCATCGTTAACAGCGACGAACCTTGCTTCTTCAACTGTGAAACATGTTCTCTAATATTAAATTTGTTTTTTTCGTTCGATTTCCGTGAATATTTGTTACTCATCTAGTACAGGTGAGATTTTCGTAAGTCCATACTTCAATATATTTTCACGTCTTGAGATCCCTAGATCTCAATTCACTCTATTGTTTTTAAAAGGCTGTCTGGGTCTCTGTGTTAAACGTTAGCCAACTTTTAGTCACATATATCTCACGAACAAAAGATGATGTCGATTCAAAACCATTTTTTGTCGCGTAATTACATGATGAACAGTTGATCAAGTTTTCATTAAAATCAATAGACTAGTTCTTTAACAAAATGAAAAATATCTTAATACTAAACGCACCTACATACATTTTATTATAATTGATGATAATTTTCTCTAACAAAGCTGCGATTATGAACAGCGCAGAATAACTTACGAAAGAACCAGTACAGAGGCTTTGAGGAATTCTACCCAAGTCCCCCAGGATTGATAAAACATCTGTAGAAGCTATTTTACTTGGTAGAGTTTTTCTCTGATTAGAAGCAAAACGTACTAAGTAACTACTAAACGTACTATCTAACGTAAACGTACTAGTAATACGTACAGATCTCTTTGTAAAATAAATGGGGCAAAGTTGCCCATTTGAACCTTCAACTAATGTCGAATAAAATTCAACATACATAAATAAAAACAACATTTTTTAATTATCTGTATTACATGATAAATTATTCTATTCTATTACGAAGATACCGTACGAAATGAAGGGATGGCTTAAAGGACAAGCATCCAAGCCAATGTAGTAACGTGTACCACCCACGACAATAGGTATAATTATACTAAGTTTGCAATAAAAAGCAGTTTAATTAAAGTTATAACAAGAGTAGCACGGCTCTCTTTTCATTGACACTTTCCTACATTACACCAAAAATCTTAATTAAAAAAATCTAATCTATATTACTATTCTATCCTATTCTATTCATGGGTTGCAGTAGTCATGGTTGTAAATATATGGTATTACACACCTGTACACATCTCAGCCGGTTGTAGCTGACGATGAGGGTCGACAGCTTGGTCAGACCTTCGAACGTGTCGTTGTAGAGGACAGTGATCTTGTTGTTGGACACGTCCAGGCGCGTTAGTTGGGTCAAATGACGAATTTGTTCAGGTTCGATGCTCGTTATGTCATTCGATTCCAAGTATCTAAAAGGAGGTGCAAGAGGACCAATAGTTTACTCGATAACATTACGTAAATATTAAACTTTTAATAAAAGGTAAAATCTGACTTCAAAGAACTGAGAAGAAAAATATAATTATCATAAAACAGCTTCAGAAGTCGTGCTAAGACACATTGTTAAGAAGAATTAAAGTTATAACTTCTGGGAATTATTTTATTTATATTTAGTTCTAACGTGGTTAAGTAATACAGTAGCTATATTATAGTTGTAACACGAATAGGTTGACTCGTTGGGGGATCATGTTCTCACAGAATACCAGGGTGGAATAGCAGCTTATGCTGCTGTGTTTCGTATAGTGAGTGTAGAGAACCGGATACCCTTTTGATTGAAAGCGAGGCATTCCATCCAGGGGTGACAGTGTATCTGCTTTTTGATTCTTAATTGCGGGTAGATGTAGATGTCTATGGGCCACAGCATCCACTTACTATCAGGGAGACTGTGTGCTCGATTGTCATTTATATTATTTAAAAAAGTTAGACAATCTCTACTACACTTTCAGCTGTTTCTGCTACCAAGCAGTACTGCAGTGTTTCGGTGTGAAGCGTATAGAGTCAGCGCAATTAGAGGCTGGGAGGCATTCCATCTTAGTCTGTAGTCTTCAAGCTACAAAAATGATTTGAGAGCTGAGTGAGAGAGAGAGAGAGAGAGAGAGTACTGAGTGGTGGAACATATGGTAAACGTAGTGATTGTATTGAATACTTTTTTATACGTCGTTTATTTCTTCTTTTTCATCATGTAAAGGGCCGTAGTAAGAGGCAGAATAGACTGATAGTAGATTAGATATTAAGATCTAAGACCTTTGCACAGCCTAAGAAGAACAAACAGTCAGTCACCGCGTTTGATGTTGTCGGAAAAGCCGACATAAACAATTAGCTGATAGGGTTATCGGAACGGGAAGTAATAAAATAATAAAAAAAACTGATATTATTTTATTTCACGTTCAAACAAATTAAATAACTTAATCAGACAATGAGTGTTCAGAATTAATAAAAATAGGTTATAATAAATTTAATTTCTTATGTTTAAATGAAGACGACCCACAGTTTTTACCGCATTTATAGTGTGAACCATTTCAATTTACTTGCGTGACAGGACAACCCTAGTGGACAGTTCCCGAGCGACTAATGGCCACTCGGGAGCACCCCGCCCGCGTCTCGTTCCGCACCGTACCGCACGATTGCCCGCCTTCGATGACCGACTGTTAGTAGTAGTTAGACTGTGAACTTCGATTTTACAGATACGTATTGTTGAGCGCCACCATTGATGCCTGGTACACGGTAACACTAGTTACCACTAGCGCACTCTAGTATCCAGTAGCAGAACTAGGAGAGTCAAGGTCCTTCTAGAATTTTCCATGAAAGAACTTTCTAGAACTATCGACCTAGTCAGTCGGGACCGGTATGTACTCCAACATTCTAGATGTTTCTACATTAGAAGGTTCTTGAAATTATCTGAGGTCGGTATAGACCACGACCGAGTCAGTATTGAATTGGCGATACAAGCGAATACTTCGAAGCGATACAACTGTGAACTACAATGATCAGTAGTACAATTGTGTTTTGTTATTAGTGTGGTTTTAAGTTGTAATTAGTGTTCCGTAATTAAAGTGTCAATTTTGGTAATTCACTCGGCAGTTTTTAATTGTCTCGAACCCCAAGCTCGTAACATTATGATAAAGATATACTTAAAATGAGGCCTAAACCTACTTAATGTATTAAAATTCAGTAAGTGTCTATTATAACGATAATCGGAAGTTTAAGTTTTTCTTATTTATACGTTTGTGGTATGATTTATTTATAAATCAAATATATAGAATTCACGTGTCGCGGTGTTTGTTACCAAACTCCTCCGGAACGGCTAAACCGATTTGTATGAAATTTTGTGTGCATATCGAGTAGGTCTGAGAATCGGCCAACGCCTATTTTTCAAACCCTTAAATGATAAGGGGTGACCCACCCCTAAATATTTTTTTTATTTTTTTGATAAAAGTTTTTATTTTTATTTTATTATGATTTAACATTAAATACATGAAACTTCAAATTTTCATCCTTCTACGATCAACCCTTGTTTTTAAATAGCGATTTTTAAAACTAAAAAATATTTCTTAGAAATAATGTATATCGCAAAACAACGTTTGCCGGGTCAGCAGTAGTATATTATAAATTTTAATATTTTATTATTATATTTATTTATATGTGATACAATTATACAATTGAATAAAATAAAGTACATATATTTAATATACTCTGATACTTACTTATATGATTAGGCTATTTGAGTCTAATAAAACATTACACCAAAGTTACAATATTAGTGACAGTAGTTAGTAGTATACGGCTGCAGCTAAAATCACTTACAGTTCAGTGGTCTGACGTGGTATGTTCGTTGGTAGTGTGGTGAGTTGCGCACGCGCACACCTCACTATGGTTCCCGTACAAGTGCAGGGCGTCGGGCAGTACTCTGGTGATAGGCAGCCCTTGTCCTCGGCTGGGGAAAAGATATATTTGATGATCGACAATTCTGTCTCCGAATCCAACCGGTATAGTAGTTTGTAACATCCTTCTAGCTATTTCTGTAGTACTGGTGACAGTGCACACACTTCTGTGTTACTGTTAAGGGAACTAGTTCAGGCTACTCTGGTGATAGGAAGGCCTTGCCCTCAACTCGGGAAAACACGTATTGAACTGAAAACTGCTATAACCGCATTGAGTGATTTTTGATACGACGTTGTCGTTTGGTTCGCGTCACCGATGACCTCGACATGCCTTGTCATCGACATGACCATGTCATGTCTGACAATGTCTTGTACTCGTATCTTTCGTCACTATTCGTGTAGTATAGCGGCCTGTGTACATGTATACACATATATAATACAGTTTTCACTGTCGGCAGTCCTTATGGCTACCTCTGTTTTTTTTATTATCGACAATTATAACAGAATTCAACTTTGTTCGATCCAATTGGATTACAGGTTAGTCTCTTAGCTGTTTCTGTAGTCCTGGTAGTTGTCCACCTACACCTGTGTTCTGGTTAAGGGAGCTAGTGTCTAGAGGCTGTAAGATAAGAGGGCATCCACGACTTTTTGTGCCACCAGGGCGGCGCCACTTAAAATGTGGTGTGATATTTGACAGATTTCATAGCGCGGAAGTTAATTTGTTAAAAAATGTAAAAGTTAATGTTACTTTCTACACTATTAGTTTTATTTTATTTAGATATTAATTTGATTAACAATAAATAAAACAAACCACATATATACATAAAAGTAGAAAAAAAGTGTTATAAATGTGCAAAAAATTAAACAGCAAACGACTGAGGCATTGTTTTCTGTCATCATCATCATCATTATAGGCCTTCACAAGTCTACTGCTGAACATAGGCCTCCCCCAAGGAATGCCACAAAGCACGGTCCTGAGCTACCTGCATCCATCGATTTCCTCCATGAATTACCAGGTCGTCACTGCAACTAGTGGGGGATGCCCTACACTTCATCCGCCGGTATGAGGCCGCCACTCAAGATCCTCTTTTCGCCATCGGTTGTCGGTTCTTCGAGCTATATGGCCGACCCATTGCCACTTCAGCTTACTAATCCATTGAGCTATGTCGGTCACTCTAGTTCTACTGCGGATATCCTTATTTCTGAGTTTATCACGCAGAGAAACTTCGAGCATAGTCCTCTCCATAGCTCGCTGAGTGACCTTGAGATTCCTCATACGGCCAGCAGTGAAGAACCACGTTTCAGTTCCCTACGTCATCACTGGCAACACGCACTGGTTGTACAGTCCAGTGTTTTAAGTTTTGAGGTATACCTGATGAGAAGATATGCCGTAATTGAGTTAAATCAAAAAGTAAAAAAAAGAAATTGAATTTGAGTCCGTCGATAGACCTCTCGGTCTAAGTTGGACTTACCTAGTCGGACTATTAGTCCCAGGTAAACATACTCGTCAACAACTTGGAGCATAGTGTTCCCATAGATGTAACATGGAAGTTACACATGACTTTTGTTTTGTCCATGTTCATCTTAAGACCTATCCGTTGGGAGACACTACTGAGGTCATTGAGCATAGTGCTTAGGTCCTCCAGCGATTCTGCCATAAGGACTATATCGTCGGCAAATCGAAGGTGAGTGATGTACTCGCCATTGACATTAATACCGTATCCTTTGCAGTCCAGCAGCTTGAAAACGTCTTCCAATGCAGCGGTGAAGAGTTTCGGGGAAATAACGTCAGTCTATCTTACACCTCTCTGCATTTAGATAGGTTTCGTACTCTGATTCTGTACTCGGATAGCCATCGTAGCCCTACTGTACAAACACTTCAGCACTTCGATATACCGACAGTCAACTTGGCACCGCTGGAGGGACTGCAGCACCACCCAAATTTCGACGGAATCAAAGGCTTTCTCATAGTCCACATACGCCAGATACAGTGACATATTGTACTCCTCGGACTTCTTTACAACTTACCGAAGGGTATGTATGTGTTCTTTGGTGCTAAAGTCTTTTCGGAGACCGGCTTGTTCGGGAGGCTGGAAGGTGTCGAGTTTGCAGGCGAGACGATTCGTAATGACTCTCGAAAATAGCACGTAGACGCGGCTTAGAAGGGAAATCGGTCTGTAGTTGTTCATGAGAGCGTTGTAGCTTTTCTTGAAGAAAAAGATCACCATACTTCTGTTCCGCGTCTCCGGAGTAATACCACCATGGAGGACGGAATTAAAGAGCTTCTGTAATACCGCTCCGATGTAATACCTTTCTCCCCTGGGGCCTTGCCGTTTTAAAGGTGCCGGAGAGCCATTCTAATCTCACTCAGACTGACGTCCGGGATATCTTCGGAATAGTGTCGGATGAGACTCGCTCTTGGATCGTTACTCACACTTGTGTGTGGCTCCAACGATGACGTGTACAGCTGCCCATAGAACTTCTCAATCTCACTCAAAATCTCAGGTGTCCCAGAAACGATGCTGCCACACTCGGTCGTCAGCTTTGACAGTTGGCTCTTTCTGGTAGACAGATCTCTTGCAAAGACTTTGGATCCTTGGTTACGCTCGATCGCTTCTCCAATACAAGATATATTGAAGTTGTGTAAGTCCCGCCACATACATTTGGAGATCTGTCGGTTCAGTTGCTTGTATGCTGTCAAATCTGTTGAAGACTGCAGCTTCATTTCCCGTCTAACAGCCATGAGATTAAGAGTGTGGTCGGAGAGCTTTTGTGTTCTTCTGCGGCGGGTCTTTCAAAACTTAGCTCTGACCGCAGGGACAGTTTCCACGAGCTTGTCATTTATATCGTCCACTACATTGCAATCCTCTAGGCACTGAAAACGGTTTTGTAACTCGAGCTGAAATGTTTCGGGACTGTGGACTAGAGCACGAGGGGGACGGAGCGTTGACTTCATTAGACGAGACCTCTCCAACTTAACGTTTAGGTTCAGTGTGCCTCTAACCATTCGGTGATTGCTGCCAGTTTTCGCCCTCGCGATCACTTAGATATCACTGCACAGTTGTCGTCTGGTCGCCATAATAAAGTCAATCTCATTTTTTGTCGAACCGTCGGGGCTCGACCAGGTCCACTTCCTGTGGGGCCGCTTCTGGAAGAAAGAGTTCATCATAAAGAGTCCCTCTTTCTCCTTGAAGTCGACCAGCTCCTGGCCCCTTGGGATCTGTTGACCTATTCCAAATTTCAATTATCAAAAATACCAAATGTATGAAGAATATAATGTTACATTTAATGTAACATGTAAATGTTAATAAAATTGTTATTTGCCCAGTCCGACAGTACATTTTATTCTTCGAAAATTTATCCTCAACTTTTAAGTTCTTTCAAAAATAGCAAAGTTGCCAAGCTACATAATGTCATTTTATGAGGGCTAATAATTTTCTGCTCACCAGATGTCGCTAGTTGACACTGAGGTAAAGTTTTCTGTTACGCAATGTTATATAATTGAGAAGTTAGTTGCTAATAAAAGTTTATCAGTTTCTAGAGTATTATATTAATACACAAAACAATGCCTCAGTGGTTTACTCTTTAATTTTTTGCACATTTTTAACTTTTTTTAATTTTTCTACTTTTGTGAATGTCTGTGGTTTGGTTTATTTATTTTTAATCTAATTAATATAAAATATATCTAATAGTACAGAAAGAGACAATAACTTTTACATTTTTCGAACAAACTAACTTCCCGCTATGAAATCTGTCAAATATTATATCTCACTTAAGTGGCGCCGCCCTGCTGGCAGAAAAAGTCGTGAATGCCATCTCCATGCCATGTCGTCATTGACAAGTTAGTTATAATTAAAAATGTATCAATTTTTAGAGTATTATATTAATACAAACAACAATGTCTCTTTAATTATTTGCATATTATTCACTATTTAAAAAAATCTATTTTGAAGAATATAACAATTATTTGTAGGCCATACAAATAATTGTTCCGTGCAGGATTCGAACCTGCTCTGAACGCGGCAACTCAAGGAAAGCCTAATTATCCATGGGTTGGATTAGCCACTTTCATGGTAATCATACTTACGCGTGCACTTGAAGTCAGCCTGCTCCAAATTAAGCAAGTTTGCACCGCGCAGTGAAGCTGGTGTTGCGCAACTGGCTTCCGGAGCAAGCCTACGGTTCCTCAGCCAGCCAGCTAGCCAGCCTACGTGGCAACTGCAGTGGAGGGGGTTGTCTGATAGTGTCCTGTGGGTAGAAGAAGAAATTCATTTACTATAATCACGCCCATTTTTAATATTAAAGGTTGGAATTTTCTCTTGGGTAAATACGACCACCATACTGTGTAGTGGCGATGTAAGATGTCTTACGTGGTAGAGTAATGGTGCAGCTATATTACTGGTATAGTTGTAGCACGAATGGGTCGGCTCGACCGGGGAAGGACCACGCTCTCACAGAATACCAGCGTAAAATAGCAGCTTAACGCTGCTGTGTTTCGTATAGTGAGTATAGAGAACCGGAGACCCTTTTTACTGGAAACGAGGCATTCCATCTTAGTCTTCACGGGTGACAACGCATCTGCATTTTAATTCGTAATGGAGGATAGATGTAGATGTCTATGGGCCACAGTAACCACTTACCATCAGGTGGACTGTGTGCTTGTTTGTCACCCCGATCCTATAAAAAAAAGAATATCCACTACCCTATATCGACCCGTGGGTGTCGTAAGAGGCGACAGAGGGAAACTTAAACAGAAGATTGGCACCAGCATCTTTCCGATAACAACCCAAAAAAAACTGCGGTTGCCAACCCTTCGACCAAGCGTGGAAACTATGGCAACATCTTCCCAATGAGGCAATCTATGGGAGAGGCCTACATTAGCAGTGGATATTTATAGGCTGTAATGGATGGATGAAAATACGACCACAGCGACACCTTCTGGCTTATTTTTGAAAGTAGAAGTTTACTACTGGACGTGGATCTCTCTACGCTTAGGGTAGATGAAAATGGATAAGATCTATTTAGCAAAACTAACAGAGGTACATAGATAATGTATATCCCAAATTAACTTCTTTATTAAATACCATATAGGTTCAATTATCAACAAATTACGAAATACACAAGACTATGAGGACTAAGAAGGAAAGAAAGAGAGAGAAACATTTTATACATGGTAGAGCCATGCTGGGAGCTTTATTAGTAGTATATTTGTAGCACGAAATGGACGGCTCGACCGGGGAGGACCACGCTCTCACAGCGTGAAATAGCAGCTTAACACTGCTTTGTTTCGTATGATGAGTGTAGAGAACCGGAGACCCTTTTTACGGGAAAAGAGGCATTCCATTTTAGTTCTCACGAGTGACAACGCATCTGCATTTTGATTATTTATTGAGGATTCAATATAGATTACAGCAGCTACTTACCATCCGGTCGGCTGTGCGTTCATTTGCCATC
Source organism: Parnassius glacialis (assembly GCA_033319125.1). Classification (NCBI taxonomy): domain Eukaryota; kingdom Metazoa; phylum Arthropoda; class Insecta; order Lepidoptera; family Papilionidae; genus Parnassius; species Parnassius glacialis. The sequence goes on along the minus strand of JAVANC010000004.1, from coordinate 71,294,795 downwards.
TTATCCTATATAAAAAAAACAAAGACAGAGACGGACAGATAGTGATAGAAATAATGTGGACTTACAGTGTAGACAGCATGTTCAGATGATCAAACGCTCCCGGCGTGATGCATGTAATTTTATTGTCGGCTAAAGACCTGGAAGATAAGTAAATATTGTTAATAAATCAGCTGTGCGTAGATGAAGAAATTGTTGAGGTGCATGAGATGGTATATACCAACTCTTACTCTGTTTGTCAACAAAACCTGGCTCGAAAGACCAAGTAAATGTATGGGTAAAATGTTGTACGGTGGTAATTTTTGAAAGAATTTAAGTTACTGCTGCTGTCCTCAGTGGATGTAAGCATAATAGCTGCAGCTTGGTTCTACTACCACGCTGCAGCTATTTAATCGTTAATAATACACCTTCTTTTTGAATTTGTGTTTTACTTAATTGTTTTCTTCATGGTTTATATTTATTAATTTCTCAATATTTTTGTGTATTTTTATTATTGTGTTATCAAGCCTGGGCTACAGCTTCGGCGACTCGGGATGTAACACCAGCATGCTTAAAAAGAAGTATAACTTCGCCTCCAGGTCCTTCAAAAGAGTTATTGGCAAGGCAAAGTCGGAGCACATCGGCAGAATTGGCGAGAAACTAGTTCGCCTTCCTTCGGGAACCCGAGCATTCTGGTCTCTCGCTAAAGCTGTCCAAGGGGATTTCTGTAAGCCATCACTACCATCTCTGCACAGGGAGGACGACTCACTGACCCACGCCGCAAAAGAGAAAGCCGACCTATTAGGCTCCCTTTTTGCGTCCAACTCGACTCTTGATGACGGGGGGAACACACCATCCCGCGGTGTGAGTGCTCTATGCCGGATGTGCTCTTCTCACAGCGCTCGGTTCGCAAAGCACTCCTCTCCCTAGTCATCCACAAGTCGAGTGGGCTTGACGGAATCCCCCCAATTGTGCTGAGGACGTGTGTTCCGGAGTTGGCACCGGTTCTAACGCGTCTTTTCCGGTACTCCTACTCCCTAGGCGTAGTTCCAAAATCATGGAAGACAGCTTTTGTCCACCCGATCCCTAAAAAAGGCGACCGCTCAGACCCGTCCAACTACACAACAGGCCTATCGCTATCACCTCCTTGTACTCCAAAATAATGGAATTCATTATAAACTGCCAGCTCATGCGGTACCTTCAGAATCACCAGCTGAATAGTGACCGTCAATACGGTTTTCGTCAGGGTCGATCAGCTGGTGATCTTCTGGTCTACCTGACTCATAGATGGGGGGAGGCAGTACAGTCCACGGGGGAGGCGTTGACCGTTAGTATGGACATTACGTAGGCCTTCGATCGGATTTGGCACAAAGCGCTTCTTTCGAAGATTTCTTTCTTCTTTCTATGGGCTTCCCGAGAAATTGTGCAATTGGATTACCAGTTTTCTTGCAGATCGGAGCGTCAAGGTCGTTATAGACGGTGCATGCTCCGACTACAAGCCTATTAACGCTGGTGTTCCACAAGGCCGTGCTATTAGCAACGCTGTTTCTTCTGCATATCAATGATATGTTGCAAACGGGTAACATTCATTGCTATGCGGATGATAGTACTGGTGATGCTCTATACATTATATTATAGATATTGGTCTCTAAAAAGCTTGGCGTGCTCAGCAGAGCGGGACAATATTTCATGCCGGCACACCGCCTGCAACTTTACAAGGCGTAGGTTCGGCCTCACATGGAATACTGTTCCCATCTCTGGACCGGGGCACCCCAGTTCCAGCTCCTTCCACTTGACCGCATAAAGCGCAGAGCGGCTCGAATCGTCAACGGCCGAGTCCTTTCCGATCGACTCGATTCATTGGCGCTGCGAAGAGATGTTGCATCCCTTTGCATTTTCTTTCACATTTATCAAGGGGAGTGCTTCGAAGAATATTTCGGATTAATCCCAGCCGCCAAATTTCACGAACGCACATCGCGGCAGAACTGCCGATACCATCCACACCATCTGGATGATTGGCGCTCTGCCACTGTGCGATTTAGAAGGTGTTTTCTTCCTCGCACAAATTCCTTGTGGAATCGATTACCATCGGCGATTTTTCCGGACCGATACGACTTAGGGACCTTCAAGAAAAGAGCCTACTCCTTTTTAAAAGGCCGGCAACGCATCTGCAATTTCCCTGGTTCCCCTGGTGTTGCAGTTGTTCATGGGCGGCGGTAGTCACTTTCCGTCAGGTGAGCCGCATACTCGTTTGCCCCCTCTCCTATAAAAGAAAATTGTTAATTATTTTGGACATGTAACATTTTATATTCTTCAATGATGTGTGTTTGTTAAATTAATAAGTAGAATAGAGAAGTATAGAATAATTTTATTCAATATAGATTATACATAATTCTTAATGTTATTTTTCATTTTGTCCTGTGATAAGGTATTACGAAAATTACTTACAGCGTAGTTAAGCTGTGCAGACCGAAAAACATTTTATCTGTTACTGTAGTGAGCAGGTTCCCATCGAGCAGGAGTTCTAGCATGTTAGCGGCGCCGTCGAATGCGTTGTCTTCTATCTCTGTTATACCTGCGATTAGGGAAGAGAGGAAATGAGTAAGACGGGAAGCACCATCTACATAGCTTTTGAAGTCGCAGTTTAAATTCTTTGATAAACTATCTACCATATTGTAGGTTTATCTCTTAGTTGTGAATGAAGAATAAAAATGGAGTTTGGCGGAAACTTGCGGATTGCTGCTGCCGTATTATTGTTTAAGTAATAGTTAGAAATTAAATTTGAACAACTGCTTCGATGGTGATGTGAACCTCAAGATAATATGTCTGCTTAGACGCCTTAAGATACTATCCCTATCAAATGTCTACTGGCTCAAGTTGCCATCAATATCTCCCATTTTGTTATGTGACGCATCAATATTTTATGAAGAAGTTTACTATATAAAGGATAATTTCTTTTTACTAGCTACTGGCAAAAGTACAATAGTACAAGTCCATCACCAAAGAACAAAACAAGAAGGGTAAAAACCTCTACTGTAGCTACTCTGTGATTAAATTTATGAACATAATATATACAATAAGTTTATGAACAGTTTCTGTGTAATAAAGATATTAAATAAATAAATAAATAGACAAACCATTATTACGGAAGTCCAGTTTGTTGAGGTCTGGCAGTCGTCCGAATAAACCATCCGATTTGATTTGGCGCAGGTTGTTGTCAGGCATGAATCTGAAAATGTTTTGTATAGATCATTTGGTAATTCCAAAAAGTATTTATATAGGGCATATTCTAAACAATAAAAAAATAATTAAATAATGTCAAAAGTGATCCTTACAACAAACAATTCTATGTATAAAGTGAGGTATAATATTTGACAGATTTCATAGCGGGGAAGTTCATTTGTTCGGAAAATGTAAAAGTTATAGTTTCTTTCTGTACCTATTATATGTTACCTATATTTTATATTAATAAGAATAAAAATACATCAATCAAACCACAGCTGTTCATAAAAGTAGAAAAGTTAAAAAAAGTAAAGTGTGCAAAAAAGTAAAGAGCAAACCATTGACCCATTGTTTTGTGTATTAATATAATACTCTAGAAATTGGTAAAGTTTTATTAAAAACTAACTTTTTCAACTAAATGGCATTGTGTAACATATAACTTTACCTCAGTGTCAACTTGCGACATCTGGTGAGCAGAAAATTATTAGCCCTCATTCACAATAAAAAAGCTGTGTCACAGAAATGATTTTGACGGGTAGCTGGCACAGTAAATATGCCACGCAGCTGTATTATCCTTTACGACAGTTATTGTTTTAAGCAGCTACGAAATAAAATTACATACTTATCTGAAATAAACTTCAAATCATTTTGAGAAAGTGCGCACATAAATAATAACGGTGTTTTCTCAGACGCATTAAGTAAATTCAGTGTTAGATTGTCGAAAGCAACGTTCGCGGTTTACAAAACAAAGAACTAATCTTCTCGCCCGCTCACAGTCGGCTAAAGATGTTACAGATAACGAGGGTCATAATTTTTTCTGCCACCAGAGAGGCGCCACTTTTTTTTAATAGGATAAGGGTGACAAGCAACCACCTACGAGCTGATGCTACGAGGGCTGCACTAAAAGTATCGGGAATGGAATATTTCCACTGTTCCTGTCATATTAAAATCTTTTTAATTGAAAACTCCTTGGTTTTAAAAATCGAATACCATTTATTTATTTAAAAAAAGATTCTCGGTCTTGTCACAAGGTTTTGTCAAACTTGTTTAGTCGTTGAGAAAATGGAATTGACTCGAGAAAATTCAAGAGCGATGATTTATTATGACTTTCGAAGTGGTTTAACACAAAAACAGTGAGTTGACCGGATGATTTCTGCATTTGGTGATGAAGCCCCATCCAAAACCACAATTTATCGCTGGTTTGCTGAATTTCAACGTGGACGTGTCAAGCTCAGTGATGATCCCCGTCAAGGTCGTCCAAAAACTGCAATCACCCAAGAAAACGTTGATGCTGTGCGTAAGGTGATTGAGGAAGATCGACATGTGACATACCGCGAAATTCAGGCAACTTTAGACATTGGCATGAGTGAAATACAAATAATCTTGCATGAACAATTGGGTGTAAAAAAGTTGTTTTCCCGATGGATACCGCATTCGCTATGTGAAGAGCAAAGAGCAGCTCGCGTTACTTGGCGCGTTAGAACTCTCGAAAGATTCCACGCAGGATCCTCAAATGGTGTATACAACATCGTATCAGGTGACGAATCCTAGATATATGCGTACGAACCCGAAACAAAAAACCAGTCACGAGTTTGGGTGTTCGAAAATGAGTTAAAGCCAACAAAAATTGTTCGTTCACGGAGTGTTGCCAAAAAAAATGGTGGCCACGTTTGTCTCCAAAACTGGTCATGTTACGACTATTCCTCTTGAGGGACAAAGAATGGTTAATGCAGAATGGTATGCTAGCATTTGTTTGCCACAGGTCGTTTCTGAACTCCGTAAAGAGAACTGCAACCGCCGCATCATCCTCCATCACGACAATGCGAGTTCTCACACCGCACATTTTAGAGCAAGAAAACATAGAATTATTAGACCATCCACAGTACAGCTCCGACCTAAGCCCTAATGATTTCTATTCTATCCCTAAAATAAAGAATAAATTGAGTGGACAGAGATTTTCATCACCTGAAGAAGCTGTGGATGCCTACAAAACGGCCATTTTGGAGACCCCAACTTCCGAATGGAATGGTTGCTTTAATGTTTGGTTCCATCGTATGGCAAAATGTGTCAAATTTCGCGGAGAATATTTTGAAAAGCAATAAATACATTTTTAAATAGTAATGTTGTGTCACTTCCTTGATTCCCGAAATTTTCAGTGCCGCCCTCGTAAGTGGTTGCTGTGGCCCATAGACATCTACATCTATCCTCAACAAAGAATCAAAATGCAGATGCGTTGTCAGTCGTGAGGACTAAGATGGAATGTCTCTTTTCCAGTAAAACGGGTCTCCGGTTCTCTACACTCACGATATGAAACACAGCAGCATTAAGCTGCCATTTTACACTGGTATTCTGTGAGAGCGTGGCCATACCCCGGTCGAGCCGACCCACTCGTGCTACAACTATACTAATAATACAGCTGCAGCATGGCTCTACCACGTAAAAAGCGAGTGCACCTATACTTGTGTATCCACTCGTGCATTATAACCGTGTCTTGCGAAGAGTCTTAGTCTCCATGGAGACTGGCCCCAGTTACCGAAATTCGGTCTGGAGGACATTATTGTAATTATACATAGAAGTCTTTGGATTTAAAAGAAAAGTTGAAAAGCTTCTCACAGCGCGTGCGTAGCCATGGGCAGATCGCGTGGAACGTCAGTCTGTCCCGCTCTGGCGCATGCAACTCGCACACCTCTTGCGTCCCACTCGCACGCGCAAGCCGACGGACACGCGCCCGTTGCGCCGCACGCACCCTCGCCGTTTCCTTCGCCCGCTGTAACAAGTTAAACAACTTTATAAAACGAATCTGTGCCCTACAGGCACATTTGTGTGCTGGATTGGTGGAGAATAAAACCGCTGCGATATTTTTCTTTCTTCTATATTTGGTGTTTTCCTTGAGGTAGCTGGCCGCCGACTGTGTCGAACGACGAAAATCGCCCCTCTTTTATACCGCCTCGAGCTGGGTTAATAGATACGGCCGACGCATCGTACAAATGGCGTCGACCAATCAGCGCGAGGCGTGACAGAGCAGGTGACGATGCTGAGTCCCGTTACATTGTTTGTCTTAAGCTAGTTCTATATCTTACTGAGTCATTGTTTACATTGTTTACCTTAAGCTAGTTCTATTATACAAAGTGACCAACTAATTTTAATACACAAATATAAGCTCTACACTATTATTTTCTTAACATAAAATGCTTATATCCTATCCAAACTATAATCTTTATTAATATAAATGTTTATCCTATCTAAGTACAAACTAACTATAATATTTATTCCATTAATATAAATGTTTTTGTCTTATTTATGTATCACTATTTGTTGTCCCGCACATCACTCCCGCCGTGCGACCGCGTCGCATCAGCTTCCGGTGCGGGCTCGACGTCCGTAGATAGAGGCAGGATCACAAACTTCCTTACTGGCCGGCGTAGGACACCTCCCTTAGTTAGCACGTCCACAGTCCGCACGACGTTGTCGGGACCCGGATATGTAGCGATGACTCTTCCTCGTATCCACACGTTGCGAGGCAGGTTGGGATCGACGATCTGTACGAGGTCGTCGACGCGTGCTGCTTGGCCTCGTCCGTGGGGCTCCCGCCGGTGTTGGAGCTCAGGGAGGTACTCCTTCACCCAGCGTAACCAGAAGGTGTCGGCTAGCCTCTGCGCAGCTCGCCAACTTGACCGTGAGAGGGCGTCCCGCTCGGTGAAAGTGCCTGGCTGTGGTACTCGTCCCGGTCCTCCCAACAAGAAGTGGTTAGGAGTGAGAGCTTCGGGATCCTCTGGACTGACTGAGACGTGAGTCAGCGGTCGGCTGTTGACGGTGTATTCCACTTCTACCAGCAGTGTCGTGAGGACTTCCTCCGTCGGATGACGTTCGTGCAACGTCGCGATAAGAGCGGTCTTGACGGAGCGAACCATTCGCTCCCAGGCTCCGCCCATAAATGGAGCTCCAGGCGGGATGTAGCGCCAGGAGATAGTCCTTTTTGCTGCTTCTTCTGCGGTCGCTGCGTCGACCGCCTGTCGTAGTTCCTTATCGGCTGCCCTCAGGTTGGTGCCGTTGTCTGACCATACTTCTGTCGGGCAGCCTCGTCGTGCGATCATCCGCCTTATGGCCATTACCGCGGAGTCAGCGCTAAGTGAGCCGGCAACTTCTAGATGTATGGCTCGCGTAGTGAGACATGTAAAAATGGCCACATATCTCTTTTGTCGAGTTCGTCCGACGGTCACCGAAAGAGGTCCGAAATAGTCCACCCCGGTGTAGGTGAAGGGGCGCTTGTGGTGAGCTAAGCGACACGTTGGCAGGTCCCCGGTTCTCGGATGCGGCGGTACTTGCGTCTTCATTCTGCAGAATAGGCATTTTCGTATTATTGTGCGTACGATAGGGCGCAGTCTCAGTACCCAATACTGCTGCCGGCACTCGTTGACTGTGGCTTCTACACCGGCGTGATGGAGTTGCCGATGTATAGCCTGCACCCAGAGCTTGACTGTGTGATGATCACCGTCAATTATCAACGGGTTCTTGAATTTTTCCTCCATGTCGCAGACTGCTCGAATACGACTTCTAAGTCGTAGTGTGCCGTTTATTGACTCGACGCTGAGCTGGCGAAGGCGGCTCTCCTTATTGATCGGCTTCCCGCTGTTTAGGCTGTCTATTTCTTCCGCAAAGGATTCTTCTTGGGAGGATCGCATCAGAAGCTCTTCAGCTGTCTTAAGCAGCTCGGCTGAGACCATTAGCGGCTTTATGTCTTCTGGCGACTGCTTCTTTGTCGTCATGTGCGCCTGATATTTCACTGTAGCTTTGTTCTTTTTCCAAGTGGGATCAGCCTCTTTATTCTTCTTTGTTCGTTTGTAGTTGACTCTTTGTTTGGTGTTTCTGCAGAGTTGAATGAACTGTAGAACACGTGCGGTTGAGTATCGGAGTCGGTCCCAGTTGGAGAACTTCGCTGGATCAGGTAGACCTTCGGCAAGCCTCAATCTTCTTTTGTTGCTCACGTAATGTGTCCTTTCTTCGTCGGAAGGTTCTTCCGCTGTTGCTCTTGTGGTTTCTGTCGGCCAGAAGTCTTCTGTTAGGTATAAGAAGTCAGGCCCTTTGAACCATCGATGTTCTTTATTAAATGCTGCTGGTACGTCTCGTGTGGCGTCGTCCGCCACGTTCATCTTTGTCGGAACCCAGCGCCAGTCGTTAACTTTGGAACTCTCTTCTATTGCTGCTAGACGGTGAGCCACGTAGGGCTTATATGAACGTGACCCTGTCCTTATCCAGGTCAGTACTGTCTTGCTGTCCGTCCAGAATACTTTGCGGTCAGGTTTCCTCTCGTGTTCTTCGACTACTGTTTCTGCGAGCCTGGTGCCCATGACTGCTGCCTGTAGCTCCAATCTTGGGATGGACGTCAGTTTTAACGGTGCCACCTTTGCTTTCGCCACAATAAGGGATAGGTGGACCTCGCCTACTGCTGTTACAGCTCTCCAAAAGAGGACCGCAGAATAAGCTGACTCGCTGGCATCGCTGAAGACGTGGAGTTCTAGGGAGGCCGCGTCACTGTAGTGAAGATATTGTCGCGGGATTGCTATTTCGTGGAGGCCTTCCAGATGCTCCATCCACATTTTCCACTGCTCTGCCAGGTCTTCGTCGATCTTGTCGTCCCATGCTGTTCCTCTACGCCAGACTTCCTGGAGGAGTTGTTTTGCCCTGATGGTGATAGGCGAGGCGAATCCGAGCGGGTCGAAGAGTGACATCACTATTCTCAGTGCTTCCCTTTTCGTCGGCTGCTTCCCTTCTAGGAGTGTTGAGGGTATTTTGGCTAAGTTGAGGTTGAAGGTGAGTTCGTCTGAGTGGATCTTCCAAACAACACCCAGAACTCGTTCCATCTTTTCTTCTGTTTTGTAGAGTTCCATGTCTTCTATCTGGCTGTCTTCTCCAAGTGTTTCTAGGAGTGATGCTGAGTTTGATTTCCACTGTTTCAACTCGAAGCTGGCTTTCATGTGCACGGCTCGTACACTCTTTGTGATGCGTTTGGCATCTTCGAGGGTTCTGAAGCTGTCCAAGTAGTCGTCGACGTAATGCTTCATTATGATGGCTGCTGCGGCTTCTGGGTGAGTTTCCCCGTGCTGTTTGGCGTTTAGGTTCTTGACGTATATTGCTGTCGAAGGCGAACTCGATGCTCCGAAAATTAATGATGTCATTCTGTACTCTTCCGGAGGTTGGTTGTCTCGTCGATCCCCACGCCACAGGTACCGCAGTGCGTCCCTGTCTTGTTCTCGCAACTTGACTTGCATGAACATCTCTTTGATGTCCGCCGTAACCGCGATCATGTGTTGTCGGAAGCGCATGACGACACCTGGTAGCGATTGTAGTAGGTCGGGCCCTTTGAGTAGCATGTCATTAAGTGCCACCCCTTTGGTCTTGGCTGCGGCATCGTGTACCACCCGTAATTTCTCCGGTTTCATTGGGTTGACTACTGCAAAGTGAGGTAAGTACCAAGTTTTGTCAGCTGTCTTCTGTTTTGGGGCGGGTTCGGCGTACCCCTTTGCGACGAGAGCGTTCATTTGTTCCACGTATTTCTTCTTTAACGTGGGGTCACGATCGATCTTCTTTTCTATGTTGAAGAGCCTCTTCAGCGAGTTTTCGTAATTGTCTGGTAACTTGACATCGTCTTTGCGCCAGAGAAGACCGGTCTGGAATCTTCCTTCTTCTGTCTTCGTTGTGGTCCTTTCCAAGATACGAAGTGCTTGTTCTTCTGGATCAGTCTTCGGTCTCTTGGGCTTTATACAGAGCGCGTCCATCTCGAAGTATCGCTTCACGAGGTCTTCTAGATTCTCCTCTGGATCTTCTACGATGTGTGACACGAAATCGATGTTCCGTCCGAAGCTTCGTGTCTGGCTGCCGTGGAGTACCCAACCTAGTGGCGTGAGAGATGCCACTGGGTGGTTCTTGTCACCTTTTCTTACTTCCGATGTCAGCAGAAGATGCCAGTTATCTTGTCCGATCAGCACTCGTGGCTTGGCGTTTGCATATGTGAGATGTCCTTGGATATCAGAGAGGTGTTGACACTCCTCCACTAGATCCTGTGGGACCCGTTGAGATGAGACTTGCAGGTTCTTCACTGTGCGTGCTTGTATTTGTTCTTCATGACCGTTGAGCCCCTTTAGTTTGATGGTGACTCTCCTCGATGCTGACTCCAATACTTTCTTGTCGTTGATGGTTTCTATCTTCACTGGGTCTATGGGGCCCGTTGCTCCGACGCTTGTTACTATACTATCGTCGACGAGCGTGACTGTTGAGCCGTCGTCCATCAACGCGAAGGTGTTGACAGCTCCTTTTGGTCCTTTGACCTGGATCGGTAGGATTTTTAAATATGATTGCTTCTTGACGGTCCAGGTTGAGTTGATGACCTCTGTTGCCCCTTGATTTTCTTTTGCTTCTGAATCTTCTGACTTCTTTTCGTAATGCAGCATCTTGTGGTGAGAGTACTTGCAGCTGTTGACATTACATGGCTTGGGTCGGCAGTGGTGTGTCTTGTTCCTATAGCGAAGACACCTGAAGCAGAGGCGCTTGGACTTGGCCATGTCCCATCTTGCATTTGCATCTAACTTCTTGAATTGTTCACATTCTGTGGCGTTGGTGTGCCCCGTATCTTCGCATACGACGCATCTTGGTATGTATGTCCTCTCAGTCACGTTGTTGATCCTTTGAGTCTTCCTTTGTGGTGCAGCTGTAATAGGCGGTGTCATCTGTTCGGGCAGCGCGTAGGGTCCACAAAGTTCTGCTTCCCTTTTGAAGAACTTCTCTATCTTGATGAGGCAAGGGTCTTCACGTGGCTGCATGGCTGAGAAGTCGTAGTATCTATAACGCAGAGTTGGCGTCAGTTTGTCTACTATTGTCTTCGCGAGTTCAGGATTGTACATGTAGTTAAAACAACCCAAAGTCTTCAGTGTCGCCACTACGTTGGAGATCTTGGTGGCGAATATGCATATGTCTCTTGGTGACTCAGTAAGGCGCGGCAGACCTCTAAGCGTCTCCATCTCCAGCATGGCTATTGACTCTGGTCTTCCAAATCTTGACTCCAAAGTCTTCATTACTTCAGCCGGGTGTGCGTTGGTCATAAGTAGGCCTTCAACTGCTTCCTTGGCCTTCCCTTTCAAGTTTGTTCTGAGTCGATTGGTATTTTCAACTACGCTGAATGTTGCTTCTGTCTCGTAGTAGGCGGCGCGAAAGGGTAGCCATTCCTGATGAGACCCACTGAAGAATGGTAACTCGACGAACTTAGGTCGTTGGGCGGCGCTGACAGCCCGAGTGATGGCTTCAGCCAGGAGGGCTACGTCAGTTTGACCTCCCGCCGGTGACTGATGTGTTTCTTTGTGCCTTGGTTCTTCTGTGTGGGCGGCTGTTGGTTCTTCTATGGCATGGTGAGGTTCGTTGGTGATTGCTAACACCGGGCGATTCACTTGATTCTCCAACCAGTCGTCCACTCTTGTATTGGCTTCTGTTCTTGAGTAGAGGGATGCGTCATCTTCTTCTTCCTCCTCCTCCTCTTCTGAGTCTTCCCTTTCTAAGGCAGCAAGGCGTGCTGCGGCTAATTCCACTTGAAGGCGTAGTAAATCTTCTTTCGCCTTTGCAAGCTTGAGCTGCTTCGTTCTACTGCGTGTAGATCCCCCTCTACCTCCCTTTTTGCTGGGCAGGCGGGGTTCCTGTAGCCCGGTTTGCTTTGATGGACCGGCGGTGCTTCTTATGGCTCGCTTCACTGTAGAAGTTTCTGTTTCTCGGTGAGTTGCTCTGGTGACAGTAGCGGGCGGCTTCATCAGCTGTTTGGCCTTCGCACCCGCAGTTAGTGTCGTCGCCGCGGATGGTGTTACGGAAGGAGCGACGGCGCTGGCGGGGTGCGTGGCGGGGGCGGGGGCGGCGGTTGCGGCTGAGGCTGAGGTGGCGGCGGACGAAGTGGTCGCTGCGGTGGCAGAAGTCACGGTGGATGGATCAGTCGCCGCGGAGGTGTCTGTATACTCTGAAGTCTCCGTGGCAGTCGTCCCTGTAGCTGTCGATTCCGTACTGGCTTCCGCACTGGTGGTACCGGTCGCCGAGGTGGTAGCCTTGGACGACGACGGCTTGCTGCCCCTTCCCTCAGAGCGCGTAACGGCCATGCTGTCAGCTGAATAATCTTGAGTCTTGAAAAACGATTTCCGAGGAGACTTCTTAATTATTTTTCTTCAGGTAATTATTCCCCACAATATTCGGCTGGCGAAGGACCATTAAATGTGCCCTACAGGCACATTTGTGTGCTGGATTGGTGGAGAATAAAACCGCTGCGATATTTTTCTTTCTTCTATATTTGGTGTTTTCCTTGAGGTAGCTGGCCGCCGACTGTGTCGAACGACGAAAATCGCCCCTCTTTTATACCGCCTCGGGCTGGGTTAATAGATACGGCCGACGCATCGTACAAATGGCGTCGACCAATCAGCGCGAGGCGTGACAGAGCAGGTGACGATGCTGAGTCCCGTTACATTGTTTGTCTTAAGCTAGTTCTATATCTTACTGAGTCATTGTTTACATTGTTTACCTTAAGCTAGTTCTATTATACAAAGTGACCAACTAATTTTAATACACAAATATAAGCTCTACACTATTATTTTCTTAACATAAAATGCTTATATCCTATCCAAACTATAATCTTTATTAATATAAATGTTTATCCTATCTAAGTACAAACTAACTATAATATTTATTCCATTAATATAAATGTTTTTGTCTTATTTATGTATCACTATTTGTTGTCCCGCACAGAATCATTATTATCTGTTACTTTTTTATTTTATAGGAGAGGGGGCAAATGAGCATGCGGCTCACCTGATGGTAAGTGACTACCGCCGCCCATGAACAACTGCAACACCAGGGAGGGAATTGCAGATGCGTTGCCGGCCTTTTAAAAAGGAGTACGCTCTTTTCTTGAAGGTCCCTAAGTCGTGTCGGTCCGGAAAAATCGCTGATGGTAATCGATTCCACAAGGAAGTCGTGCGAGGAAGAAAATATCTTCTAAATCGCACAGTGGTGGACCGCCAATCATCCAGATGGTGTGGATGGTATCGGGAGTTCTGCCGCGATGTGCGTTCGTGAAATTTGGCGGCTGGGATTAATCCGAACAACTCCTCAGAGCACTCCCCATGGTAGATGCGAAAGAAAATGCAAAGAGATGCAACATCTCTTCGCAGCGCCAATGAGTCGAGCCGATCGGAAAGGACTCGGTCGTCGACGATTCGAGCCGCTCTGCGCTGGATGCGGTCAAGTGGAAGGAGCTGGCACTGGGGAGCCCCTGCCCAGAGATGGGAACAGTATTCCATGTGAGGCCGAACCTGCGCCTTGTAAAGTTGCAGGCGGTGTGCCGGCATGAAATATTGTCCCGCTCTGCTGAGCACGCCAAGCTTTTTAGAGACCAATATCTATAATATAATGTATAGAGCATCACCAGTACTATCATTCGCATAGCAATGAATGTTACCCGTTTGCAACATATTATTGATATGCAGAAGAAACCGCGTTGCTAATAGCACGACCTTGTGGAACACCAGCGTTAATAGGCTTGTAGTCGGAGCATGCACCGTCTATAACGACCTTGACGCTCCGATCTGCAAGAAAACTGGTAATCCAATTGTACAATTTCTCGGGAAGCCCATAGAAAGAAGAAAGAAATCTTCGAAAGAAGCGCTTTGTGCCAAATCCGATCGAAGGCCTACGCAATGTCCAAACTAACGGTCAACGCCTCCCTCTTGGACTCTACTGCCTCCGCCCATCTATGGGTTAGGTAGACCAGAAGATCACCAGCTGATCGACCCCGACGAAAACCGTATTGGCGGTCACTAATCAGCTGGTGATCCTCAAGGTACCGGATGAGCTGGCAGTTGATAATGGATTTCATTATTTTGGAGAACAAAGAGGTGATCGCGATAGGCCATAGTTGGACAGGTCTGAGCGGTCGCCTTTTTTAGGGATCGGGTGGACAAAAGCTGTCTTCCATGAATTCGGGACTACGCCTTGGGAGTAGGAGTACCGGAAAAGACGCGTTAGGACCGGTGCCAACTCCGGAGCACACGTCCTCAGCACAATTGGGGGGATTCCGTCAGACCCACTCGACTTCTGGATGTCCAGGGAGAAAAGTGCTTTGCAAACCGAGCGCTGTGGTCGAGTTGGACGCAAAAAGGGAGCCTAAAAGGTCGGCTTTGTCTTTTGCGTCATGGGCCAGTGAGTCGTCCTCCCTGTGCAGAGATGTGATGGCTTACAGAAATTCCCTTGGACAGCCTTGGCGAGAGATCAGAATGCACGGGTTCCCGAAGGAAGGCGACCTAGTTTCTCGCCAATTCTGCCTATGTGCTCTGACTTTGCCTTGGCAATAACTCTTTTGAAGGACCTGGAGGCAAAGTTATTCTTTTTTTTAAGTATGCTGATGTTTACATCCCGAGTCGCCGAAGCCGCAGCCCAGGCTTGATAATACTCCTGCTTACTGCGTAATGCAGTTTTACAGGAGCGACCAAACCAAGGCTGAGATCTGCCTCCGATGGGTACCACAGATGATGGAATAAATAGTTCCATTCCCTATAGCACCACATCAGTGACAGAGTCAGCAATAGCGCTGGGATCATCCGGCGAGAAACAAACCCTTCTTTGCATTCTACCCATGGGGGCCCATGGGTAGAATGCAAAGAAAGACCGCATTCCGTCCCAATCCGCCGACCTGTAATGCCAAACACGGCGGCAACCTGCAGAACGCAACCACGAAGGGAGCGTGAGTGGCACCATACTCCGGATCAGACAATGGTCCGAAGAGCCTAGAGGGGCATCAACGGAAACCTGATATCCGTCCGGATGAGAGGTCAGCAGAAGGTCCAACAGGGAAGGTGTATGATCCTCCACATCTGGAATCCGCGTAGGCGAAGTAACCAGTTGTGTCAGACCATATGCCAGGGCAAAGTCATAAACAGATCTCCCCGCATGATCGGTTAAACGTGAACCGAGCCATTCGGCATGGTGGGCGTTAAAATTGCCAAGGATCACGATCTCTACGGATGGGACCTGTTGTAGCAAGGAATCTGTAGCCATTTGGACGTGGTCGATGAGTCGGTCTGTTTCGGCATTACCGCTATGGTACCTATAGAGGCACCCGTAGACGCGCGGATGGTCGTCGCTGTCTACGCGTAGCCAAAGGATGGACAGGTCCGAACCTTCAAGACCGCCGAGGCGTCGAGAACAGATGTCCTCTCTGACATACACGCAAACTCCAGCCCGAGGCACAAAGGAGTGCTTCAATTTGTACCCCGGCTAGGAGAGATACGAAATATCAGCCGGAGAGGAAACCTGCGTCTCGGTCAGGAAGAGCAAGGCCGGCTTCGCCGTCTCGAGATGGTAGTGGACGGCGTTTAGGTTAGAGTGAAGTCCCCTGATGTTGCAGAAATTCACGGATAGCGTGGCAGGGGTCGCCTTGGTATTGTTGCTCAGTTTGTCCCGAGCAGTTATGTTTTTGAGCGGAATTTTGCCCCCCCCAGAATACGCGGGGCAGCCTGAGCACCCACGCTCAGGATTGGAATAACATGGTCGTGGATGCTCAGCGAGGTATTCTCCAGGGGTACTGGTACCCTCCTGGGGTAGTCTAATGTGTAATTCCGCTACCATGTTGATGGGGGGGGGGGGGGGAGGATTGGGCCTCCGGCCACCTGCACTCACCAGACGAAACGCAGAAGCAGGGCTTCTACTTCACACCGGTATTCTGTGAGGTCGTGGTACCAACCCGCCTCGAGCCGGCCCATACGTGCAACAGCAAAAAACTGCTGCGTGGCTCTACCACCGTTTAAACTACTACTACTATTATATATACAGGGTTAGTTTGCAATAACCGGCCAAATTTGCAGAGAAGGTTCAGAATAAGTAATATAGACAAACGGTGAAGAATAATCAATTGAAAAAATCTCAAACATTCTGTTCTTTTTATCTTTTAAATTCAAAATGCGTGGTAATGCTTAGAATAAAAAAGAGTATTCTGTGGGAGCGTGGTCCTTCCCCGGCCGAGCCGACCCATTCGTGCTACAACTATACTACTAATATAGCTGCAGTATGACGCTACCACGTAAAAAATTGTACTATTCCTGCACATAGTCTTAGAAGAACAGAGAAAGTTACTTTGCGTCTGTGCTCGAGACTGGTAAGATTGGTTTAAAACAGATTCAGGTCATCAGTAAGTCTCTTAGCACGCCTTTCCATTGAGTCCAAGCTGCTGGGTGGGACTTTGTAGCATCAGCCAATATTTTTTTTGAAAACTTACAGCTATCATCACCATCTGGATGCTTGGCGGTCCACTACTGTGTAATTTACTAGGAGTTTTTCTCATTGCACGACTACTTTGTGGAATCGTTTACCACCGGCGATTTTTCCGGACCGACACTAGGGACCTTCAAGAAACGAGCTTACTCCTTTTTAAAATGGCTTTAATATGCATTTAGTAAAAACGCTGTGATTTTGACATTACAAACAGACACATTTTATTTGTATAGATGATGATACATACGTTTGCATTTGAAGTTTTCATCTCGCAACGCGTCGATCCGCTTCCTGTTCAGTCTTTTAGGAGTGTCGCACTTGGCTCCCGATGTTTCGATCGGGTTCTTTCGGAGGTACGCCGCCAACCAGCGCAGCGAGCAGTCGCAGGTGAAGGGATTCCGACCTAAATGCCTGTGAAGTAAAGTTTATATTAGATTGACATTATTTTTTTTTAATTATTATAATATAGTGATTGACTACCATTCCACCTAATGGTAAGTGATGATGTAGGTAAAGATGGTAAATTGCACTGACATAGTTTAACATTCTTAATCTTATAAAAAAAAAAAAAATTAATTTTTTCATACAGTTAAATTATTTAACTATTTTGAGTGGAATAAACAAACTTAAGGCTAATAATTTTCTGTTCACCAGATGTCGCTAGTTGACACTGAGATGAATGTTTTTGTTACACAATGTCATTTAATTGAGAAATTAGTTTTAAATAAAAATCTATCAATTTCTAAAGTATTATATTAATACACAAAACAATGCTTCAGTGGTTTGCTCTTTAATTTTTTGAACAATTTTAACTTTTTTTTTTTAACTTTTCTACTTTTATGAATATGTGTGGTATGGTTTATTTATTTTTAATCTTATTATTACAAAATATAGCTAATAGTACAGAAAGGAACATTAACCTTTACATTTTCCGAACAAATTAACTTCCCCGCTATGAGATCTATCTGTCAAATATTATTCCGCATTTTCTAATGGTGCCGCTCTGGTGACAGAAAAAGTCGTGGATCATTAGGAACGTCGTATACAGGGTTATTTTAATGAGTAGTCAAATTTTAAACTTAACTTCAAATATATAAATAATGATATAACGTTATTGTAGTTTTTGAAATTACGACTAATTAAGGCTTTTACATTTATTTGAAATTATCCCAAATTGAATGTGATTTATGGGCAACATCGTTTTTGCTCACCGATCGACCTTTACGAATGTGTGCGTACGCAGTAAAATGAGTTCAAATGATGCATTACCGCGCTTTTTAAATTTAAAAGATAAAAAGGACGGAATGTTTGGGGTTTTTTTGCAATTAATTTTTCTTATGTTATTTACTCTTAACCTTCTCTGCAAATTTGGCCGGTTATTGCAAAATAATCATGTATAATAGTTTCTTACAACTTACAATGTCTGGATTCCAGTCAGCGAGTCGAAGGTCCCGTTTGGTATCGACCTGATGTTGTTGTCGTAGAGCGATCTGGAACAGGTTCATAACTTTTATATAACTTAATTGGTATGGTGACTTGATCATCGACATTTGAATTGAAAAATTCATCAACTTTGGGTGCCGCATACATTAACTCACATTAAATTTATATCACCTTAAAAGCTGTTTAAATATACTATTTAAAAAAAAAGTAAGTCCACTTTGTGTTAAGTGTACGCATGAACCTACATTTATCCTCGATTAAGAATCAAAATGCAGATGCGTTGTCACCCCTGAGGACTAAGATGGAATGCCTCGTTTCCAGTAAAAAGGGTCTCCGGTTTTCTACACTCACCATACGAAACACAGCAGCGTTAAGCTGCTAGTTTACGCTGGTATGAGCGTGGTCCTTTCCCAGTTAAGTCGACCTATGAATAATAATATTAAAGTATACATGCCCGTCTGTAAAATATGCGCCTAATTTTTCTCAAAATATATCGCCAATTAATTTGATACCTCCGTCTAGAGCGTCCTTTGCCGGCTCTGCCACTCATTACTGCAGCATTTTTCTTTCTCACTTTTTCTTCATTCATTCTTTCTGCGTGTACAAACCACCAAAGCATTCCTCTCTTAAGGCGATACCCCGACTAAAACCTTGCGATAGTGCGTTTTTCTTCGTCATTCAGAGACCATTTTCTCATTAGTTATGAGAAATAAACTACATCTAAAATATCGATTTATATGGACTACGCACTAGATTTCGCATTCCGAACATTGACTTTGTTCAACTCAACTGTACCACAGCGGTGACACTCTCTGTACGTGAGAGTTGAACCCTCAGTGACATTAGGCAGGAGCGTGTAACGCTAGGTGTTCGCGCAAAAGCGCTAATGTCAATAATGGACGTCAGAGGGCGCGCGCGCCTCTACGATACCGGTTTTGGAAACTTTCCACCCTTGGCGTTAGGACGCCCGACCTGTACCTGCTTGTAGGTTCTTCCGTTCATGGGCCGCAGAGGATCCTACTCCTGGGATAGGCAGTTGCAGGTCGTAACATTTGGTAGCAGAGCGTGGTTCCGGGATCGATTCCCGGTCGATCCCGACCATAGTGTTTGATAAAAATTAAACAATTTTGATGGCAGGGAGCGTTGGGTTGATTGGTTTAATTTTGTGTCTACAATCACGCCCGTGCGTAATACGCAAAAATATTTTTTTTTATTATATACGTAATAATAAAATTCCTTTCTTTGTTGGCTTGCTTTGTTGTTAGCGGGTACATTTGAAAAGCCGCGCCCGTTTAGCGCGCAAGCGGGAGTTTGCGTCATGTAGGTAGATGGTTATTTTTACGTAATCGGTTAATTATCGTTCTCGGATAGTTGTAGTGGATTACTTATCGAAGGGTCGATTTCCGAGCAAGGCATTGTTTGTTGATCATTTTTTGTTGATGTGTATCTTCGTTATGTATCTTTCGTATTGTAATTTGTATTTGAACTAAAGAGTAGTAATTTGTATTTACGTAATTTGAATTTAACTTGATTTGATCGCACTAGTATTTGTTATTGTTAATTTGATTTGTCTTTTCTTTTGTACTAATTTGTATTTGATTTGATAAGTAGCGGTTTTTATTTGTGTAATTTTTATTCAACTCGATTTGATAGGAACTGCATTTGTTAGCTGTTAATTTTTTTTGTATTTGTTATTTGTTATTTTTGTAATTGTGCTCGAGACGCGTCGTAATTTGTATTTAGTAGTGCTGTCCTCGCCCAAGATGCTAATCCGTTGCCTGCGGACTGAGTTACGCTGGGCCACCAGCGCCCATGCTTTGATAGGTCGACCGGATAGGGTCCATAACTTGATGAAGCGGTTCGAGCAGGTCGATGCTCGAAGGGCTGCAGTGGAGGAGGCTTACGATTAGCTCGAGGATTCGGATGTGGAAAAGGGAGTCCTGGACTCCTGCTTCGCAGACTATGAGCAGTTCTTTTCGCTTACGGACGAGTTGATCGAGGCTGAAGGCAGGTATGCCGAGGAGGCACGTGAAGCTCGGACGAGTGGCCTGCCCGAGTCCTTTCGGAAGCAGCCTCAGCCGGAGCTGTTGGGACGACTTCCAAATCTGGACTTGCCAAGGTTCTCCGGGGTCCTTTCCGAATGGCTGACCTTCGTTGGTCTTTTCGACGGCCTAGTGGACGCCCGGAGTGACTTGACCTCGAGCCAGAAGATGGCGTACCTCCTGGCCTCACTGGAGGGGGAGGCACTGGGCGTTGTCAGCCATTTGAGCTTGTCGGACGACGCCTACCAGACTGCTCGGGGCCTCCTAGCGAGAAGATACGCCAACGTCCGGCGAATTGCGGACGAACATGTTAAGCAGCTTCTGAGCCTCCCGCTGCTTAGTGACCGGGCCAGACTACGCCCGGACCTGTTGGATCCAGTCTTGGTGGCCTGTAATATGTTGAGGCGGCTGGATTTACCAGTGGGCGAATGGGCCTTCTTGTTGCTCCGCATCGTGCTGTCCCGTCTACCTCTCGACCTTCGAATGCATTTTGAGGAGAGGTACGGCGGGGACGAGGCCTCCTATATTCCGCCCTTCTATGACCTGCTGCGGTTTTCGGAGGAGCAGTGCCGACAGATCGAGCACGCGGCGGGCACCGTCGACGACTTACTAGCCGTGCCCAGTGAGAGGCGGAATCCGCCGGGCAAGTCGTCGTCAACCCCCCCCCCCCCCCCCTGCTCCTATTGTCGAGCATTTGATCACCGGGTAACGTCTTGCCCGAAATTATTAGGTAAGCCGGTTCCGGCGAGGCGAACTATCGCTAAGGAGCGCCGCTGGTGCTACTCATGTGTGGAAGGGCACCTCCAGCGAGACTGTCCGCACCGGCGTCCCTGTTTGCATTGCCAGGGCAATCACCATGCCGTACTGTGCCTGGGTGCGAACGGCGTCTCCTCTCGGGGCGCTGCCAGGCCCTCGACCCCCACGGGCGGGGGCGCTCCGCCACGCCCTCTGACGGGCGACGCTCGGCGCCCGCCGGCTAGCCAACAGGCCCCTAGGTTTGAAAAGGATCCCTCCCCCGACCAGTCGGGGGTAATTCTCCCAGGGGCGGGGGTGTCATCACCCCCCCTCAGCGTGCGGAGAGGAACTTCACGGCCACTCATCAGTCCACTGGACCCTTCTCACTCCCGTTAGCTGAGTGGCCACGACTGGTTTACCACTGTACCCCATTTGATGGAGGCGGCCCTAGCTAGCTGCCGCCTTAGCTCACACCACGGCCGCCTCTACTGAGCCTTAAGCCGTCAACAGTCCACTTGTCAAGCTGTTCTGTTGCCGACGGCCTCAGTGAGGGCGTACAACCCGAGTGGCGACTGTTAGCGGTTGCGCTCTGTTAGTCTCGGGTTCACGCGGTGTGGCCTCCACTTGCGTGGTGGGAAGATTAGGGCCCCCTGGAGCGTTGAATCACGCTTTCAAGGGGTATTAGATTTGGTTTGGTCAAATTTCAAATTTCACAATCAAACAAAAGAGTGACTTTCAATAAGTATTATTTATAATCTATATTGAATAAAAAAGTTTCTGTTTCTGTTTCTGTTTCAGAAATTAGATAACCCTGTTTGTGCCGAAGGGAATAAGAGTCAATTCTCTTTTGGTTTAGAATTGTTGGCACTGTCTAAGATATTTGTTTGAAACGAGAAATAGGGCTGTCTCTTACGTTTATTGTTTGTTTACTTTGTCAAGTTGACTATGTGCATCAGTGATTACTTTGTCTTAATTAATTCTGTAGTTGAACATTGATGCTTTTGAAAAATTAGTTGAAATATGAGCATAGGACTACCTGCCTAAAGGGCTATCTGGTTTGTAGATTATCAGATGGAAATCAGCTGTCGCACCATTTGGTAAATGATTATAGGTGGATGGCTTGGTTATGCCTACTTGTTTGAAAATTCATACTAGGGACTATCTGTGCGTTTCGTTCGGCTCTCCACAGACGACGTTCATGGGGAATTTGGGGGTGCTCTCTGCACTGAAGCTTGGAAGGTCCCTCTGGGCCGCTTCGTGTTGCGTCGCTGTTTGCAGACCTGATCCGGTCGGATTGCGAAACTAATCATAGGAGCGCAGATAGGTGTTTGAAGGAGGTCGTCGGACTTCTGTTTAGGAATAGGACTTATTTATGTGCTGCGATGTCCAGGAAGAGCATCCAGTTCCACTCTCCGGCTAGCCCACGTTGGGGCTGTAATTTTGAGGCGTTGGTTAGGGTTGCAAGATCTGATGGGGTGCGTAAGGTGGCCTAGTTTGGTTGTAGATTCGGTCTTGCAACTTGCCGTCGCGACCCTGTCCCGCTGACCGGTTTGCTCGCGGACCTAAATCCTTATGTCCGGGACGGGGGTTTGTTCGCGCAAAAGCGCTAATGTCAATAATGGACGTCAGAGGGCGCGCGCGCCTCTACGATACCGGTTTTGGCGTCCCGTCGTGTCGAGGACACGCTAGAACAAGGGAGTCCAGATTCATCGCGGCGAGAGATCGCACGCGTTCTTTTTTGTCGGGAGCTCGTTTATGATAGGCGCGTATAGTAAATATACCACTGGGAATTGTAGCGCGTATCCCTTGCTGAGAGTTTCACCCGGGACTTTTAGGTTTAACGCAGAATCTGTATAAGTGGATTCGACTGTATTAGTTACTAGTGCGGTATTTGATATTCTAGAAATAACGGTGACCTTTGATCCGTACGTTCTGTGTTCATTTCGCGAGTCAGGCGTTATAACAAACGAGAGTTAGTGGCTTCTGTTAGGTAGTTAATCATACGACAGAGTTAAAGAACTGTCATCGAGAAAACGAAGAAAGTGACTGCGGAAGGAGACCGTAGTTTGGAGAGGTGTTGAGGGCCGAACTGCTGCAGAGGGTAACGGTCTAATAAGGTCAATAACACTACCAGCCACACCCAGATACACATCACTGACACTTACTTTCCTAGCACTATACATCCACACGCGACCTGACCGAATCCTGAGGGACCAGTCGCCTTGGATAGAGGTAAGTAAGCTCTGTTCAATACAATGTAACGCTCCCACTAATTGTTTATTGTAATTAGAAACTTTCCACCCTTGGCGTTAGGACACCCGACCTGTACCTGCTTGTAGGTTCTTCCGTTCATGGGCCGCGGAGGATCCTACTCCTGGGATAGGCAGTTGCAGGCCGTAACACTAGGGTTGATACCGAACCGAAATGCAATATTATAGACTTGTGCCAAAGTAGATACATAGTAGGTATATGTTATATAATGTAAACTTATGTATTTAGGTAGTGAAAGATACGATCAATTTTAAATCAACTTTTATTAAATATGTTTACAGACGGGGAAAATTAAAATTTCCGACAAAACCAAATATGCACGACACTTAATGGTCATCTTGAAAAATTAACCAACACTCAGTATTTCAGTACGCAATAATCAGTATTACCTACTACCTTTTAAAAATTACTTACTCTTATATATTTTTGGCTTTTTCGATGACTTTAATAATTTTTATTATTATTTCGAAGTATTGTGAAATTCGTAGCCGTATATATAATTTTTTTTAAAAATCCATAGGGAAGCATATATATATATATATATATATATATATATATATATATATATATATATAGATAGATAACATTTTATTGTACGCCAAAAAATTACATAAATATTAACAAAAAATGAGAAAAATAAATGTGGGACAATGGGTGGTCTTATCGCTAAGAGCGATCTCTTCAAGACAACCTTTGGATAGACAGGATCGCAAGAAAACTATAAAAACGTGTGTGGTTTGGCGACAAAAATAACATTATTTTTAATAAAGCCATAAAATAGAAATATGGTATGGTATATAAGTACATAGATAAGATAAATAAATACATACATATTAATATATATGTATATATATATACATATAAAAATATATTTTTATAAATATAAATGTATGAAAGTACAAATATATACTTTAAAACTATTATATATAACATAAATGTGCGATACATATAAACAAATATTGTAACTAAATAAAAGTAGAATAATTATATACAAATAAATAGGCATTATTTTTGTATAAAGCTAAGTCAGTCTGTGCTTGCGTCCGGTGCGTGAGATAAGAGAGACGAGACGCGAAGTACTAGGTACTAGCCCTAGGTCAGGGCAGTCGGCGACGGCCCGTTCCACGCCCCGCGCGCCTGTCAAAGACACCCACGCATAGCCGGAAGCTATTTTACGTGCACACATGCTTAAGTGTCGTTTCTTTTTGCCTAGTGTATATTTTCTTTGACTGTACTGCAATCCGTACAAAATAAAATATTGCGTAAATTGAAGATTTGTGAATTCCATAAGAAAATTATTATTACATTTTATTTAGAAATATGTTTGTTTAGATTAAAATAAGATATTATATATTAAATTCTCATATTTATTTTATATAAATATCTTATTTTATATCAAATTAAAGTCTTCGCGCATGCGCGACTACTACCCCCGCGCATGCGCGAAGACATAGAGTAGGACACAATTTTTGTTTGGAATGGCTTCTCTAGTACCTAGTACATATAACTCAATGATCTAAAAGCACATTCTTAATGTTCCTTTCTAGATCCTATCATCATATTCCACATTCTAATTTGTTATAAATACATTTAAAATCTACTTTTAAAAAACGACTAAAATTATTGATTACATGCATCTGTTGCTAAAGGCAACGCTCTAATCATTTGACGATTGCACTAAAGGATAGATAATTTAAAAATCTATATTACTCATGTTTTATTTAATTTTTAAAGTTCACTTTTCTTTTTTAATTAAAATTAATTCCAAAAATTGTGTGAATTCTATGATAAATGGGCGTACGCAGTGTGCGGGCGGCAGTGCACTGCATGCTCAAGGTTATTTGGTCAGGGAAACGCCTTAATCCCGGTCACAACATCTTGCAAACTACACTTTTCTCTTATCGCACAATTTTTTATCTATCATTTAGCCCCTAACATACTTCTCAATGACTGCATTTCTAAATTGTTAATTTTACTCCAATGCTACTTCTGCCACGTTTAACTTTCACAACCACACATTAGGGTAGGCACGAAAATGAACACTTACAATAATTTCAAGCTCTGAAGATCTCTAAACGTGTCCTTCCTTAGGCACGAGATTTCGTTGGAATTGAGCAACCTGGAAAAATTATTAACTTACAATCTATATGGTGATTTCTTATATTATTTTTTATTTGATTTTTTATAAAAGAAGTTTTTTTTTATATAGGATAGGGTGACAAACGAGCACACAGTCCACCTGGTATTAAGGGGTTGCTATGGTCTATAGACATCTACACCTATCCTCGTTTGCGAATCAAAATACAGATGCGTTGTCACCCGTGAGGACTAAAATGGATTGCCTCTTTTCCAGCAAAAAGGGTCTCCAGTTCTCTACACTCACCATACGAAACACAGCAGTGTTAAGTTAAATAGCTTTAACGCTGGTATTCTGTGAAAGCGTGGTCCTTCCCCGGTCGAGCCGACCCATTTGTGCTACAACTATACTACTAATATAGCTGCAGCATGGTTCTACCGCGTAAGTGGGACAAACGAGCACGCAGTCCACCTGATGGTAAGTAGATACCTATAACTATCCTCGAATAAGAGTTAAAATGAAGATGCGTTGTCACTTGTCACCTCTGAGGACTAAGATAGCCTTGTTACCAGTGAAAAGCCGGCAAAGTGCGAGTCGGACTCGCGCATGAAGAGTTCCGTACAATCTTCAAACACGTTTCTAGTAGGGGAGCGCCCTTTAATTTTTTAATTTTTTTTTTTAATTATTTGTTACGAATGGACGGACGGACGGACAGCGGAGGCTTAGTAATAGGGTCCCGTTGGTTACCCTTTGGGTACGGAACCTTAAAAAAGGTCTAATTAAGGTGTTTTTCGGTGATATTCCGTAAGATTGTGATTAAGTCAAATACTATATCATCACCATCATTACAGCCATTCACAAGTCCACTGCTAAACATAAACCTCCCGCAAGGAATGCCACAAGCCAGGTCGTCACTCCATCTAGTTGGGGGCCGCCATTCAAATTTGCCTAGCGACATAAGGCTGCCACTCGAGAACTTTTCTTCTCCATTGTTTGTCGGTTCTTCGAGCTATATGGCCGGCCCATTGCCACTTCAGCTTACTAATCCGTTGGGCTATGTCGTTCACTCTGGTTCTACTACGGATATCCTCATTTTTAAGTAATTTTTATGGAAACCCATTTACCCATTTATTGTAGCATTGTCATTAGCACCTGGTATTTCCGTTTACTTACAGAAGCTGTAGCGAAGTGAGCCCGTGAAATATCCCAGCCGGCAAGTCTTTGATCTTGTTGCCGTATAGTACTCTGTTGAAAAGGTATAACCATATTAATATATCTTTGTAAATTTTTATTTTTAATTGCGAAATCATTGACTAAAAAGGTTTTATTTTACTGTCCAGATCGCTATTATTACTATATTAGGTCTTTACCTTTGAAATTTTCGTATTTACAAAATAAATTAATGTAATTTTTTTCTCTATTTCTAATAATAAAAAGTAATGATGCATCTTATACATATATCCTATTGAGCTAACTAAACCACATCTTATGATGAAGTGGTACACATCACACACTTAGTGAGGATTGCTGTCTTTGACACACACACACACACACACACACGCACACAGACGTGTGTGTGTTTGTGTGTGTGTGTTCAACAAGGTCGAAAGATATCGACGGTGCCATCCCTTAGGATGTGTGTCCGATAGTTGTTGGTCTTAATAACCTGATCCTGTATTGCACATACAAAACCCTCGGTTTCCCCAAAGAGGTCACCGAAACGTAGCCAGTGGAGGGAGGCAATTGTGTCTATGAAAGGCTCGTGTAGAGCCTTGTAGAACCTCCCGTGGAGCTCCTTCTCCTTCCATACGGTCTTCCGGTCGGAAATGCTCTGTACTGCCGCGATTATTATTATTTTTAAATAAAATTAATTTGAAATTAGAATTCGTAGCCAAACAAAAATTGTTTTGATTTGAAATGGCCAGTACTGAAGAACGGCAATTTGACAGGTAAAGACCTATTCTATTAACGGTCGTAGCTAGAGAAACATTGTCATCCGAATCTGAATTATAATCATAGAGCCTCTAACTCATCGGGAGTTAGTTTAAAAACGAATTGATCGTAACAAACAAACAGAAAAGATTATGTATTGTTCATAACCTTTTCTTTTGTCTGTTCTTTATAGTTCATTGTCCTAATTGGAAATTACTTTTGGTAAACTTTGGTTTAAAATTTTAAAGCTATATATGTTAAGCTATAATTTCCTTTTTAATTTTTTTTAAACAACAACTTCGACTGCGTCTTTTGCTGAAAATAAATTTACTAAAAAAACTATAGATCCTATTAATGAGGGCATCCACAACTTTTTCTGCCACCAGGGCGGCGCCACTTAAAGTGAAGTTATAATATTTGACAGATTTCATGGCGGGGAAGTTAATTTGTTCAGAAAATGTAAACGTTACTCTTTCTTTCTGCACTATTAGCTATATTTTATATTAATAAGATTAAAAATAAATAAAACAAATCATACATATTCATAAAAGTAGAAAATTTAAAAAAAAAAATTAAAAACGTGGAAAAAATTAAATACAAATTCAATTTTTTTTATTTGCCATAAATAGGGTAAGTGATAGGTTTTTACAATAATAATAAGTTGCTTGAAGACCTATTTAGCCATGTGATACGGCATTCAAACTTTTTCTTTAAATTATCAAATAATATAGATAGATTCTAAAATGTCAACTTATTAAATGTAAGTTATAGTGCCACCAACTTATCTGTGAACTGACAGCTTGGCGCTTCTGCGCTGAAGTGTTGCCAGTTCGGGAATATTCCCATCTAAGAGTCTTATATTCGTACGTAGAATCCACATACTAGGGTAATAAATTAGTCACGGAATAAAAAGACTAGAACACAGATTTAACAGATGTATGTCCAAGAACCAGAAGAAACAAAAATATCATAATTGAACAATTTAAACTTTAATTCAATAATATGGCTTTATGCCCATTTTACCAGGCGTGTTAATTTGCGTTCCTGTGGTTTATTCGGTTTCCGGTTCTTTATCTATTTTGGAAATGAATCCTTGACTAACATCTGAAAAAGAAATGAATTGCATTAACCAATCCATCTATCGGAAATACGAAAGGAAGGAATAAAACATAGCAATACTGACCCGTAGCAGCTGATACTCTTTTATAGACTTGATTGAAAGGCATTATCGGTGCTTGCCCTCGAGCTTCTTGCTCACAAATGTTTAATACTTTTAAAATAATGTTTCGGGAATCACTTTTAATGGTTTTCGGCATTTTTTATTTTTCTATAAACTCTCAAAACAATGACGTATCGAGTGACATTTGATTAAATGGCGGCTGTAGTTCACAATTTTGCCGCAGCTGTCAGTTCACAGATAAGTTGGTGGGACTATAAATACATTCAATCATTAATTAAAGGTCAGATAAAATAGTGATACGCAGTGATACACAGCAATTACGTCCATCATATGTCAACACGCATATTATGGACGTAAATAAATTAAGAGCAAACCACTGACGCATTATTTTGTATATTAATATAATACACTAGAAACTGATAAGCTTTTGTTAAAAACCAACTTCACAATTAAATTACATTCTGTAACAAATAACTTTACCTCAGTGTAAACTAGCTACATCTGGTGAGCAGACAATTATTAGGCCCTCATTATTTTGTGTGTATATAATTTATTTTAACTCAAGTGTAAATCGAATCACTCTTGTGTATGAACCAAGTCAATCGTTACGTAATATACTAAATCTACAAGCTCATACACCTGTTATAAAGAAAGATTGGCACGATCCTGCGACACCTCTTTCGCTTCTTTTACATCCATGCCGGTCGGATAAGGGTGATGTACGCCAGACGGAATTTCAGTCACGGCAGCCAGTCTCAACGGAGATCAACCATCAGCGCAGGACAGGATTATAGTGCACGAGTATGCGCAAGCACAGGTGCATTCTGTATTGCCTCACTCTCATAGTCCCATGGGACGGCTATCTGACACGACCGGAGCGATATCAGGCGCTGGATCAACAACTGTACGTGCTTTCCGAGGCACGGGTCTGAGACATCACCAACTACCTGACTCCGGGCAGCTACTGAGAATTTCTTGATGGAAAAGCTCAATAACTGATTTTTTTGGTCCAATCCGGTATTCAAACCCGTGTCGTGTCTGATTACTGTCCCATCAGACAATGAGAGTGAAGCAATATAGAGTGCACCTGTGCTTGCGCACACACTTGTGCACTATGGTCCTGTCTTGGCCAGATGGCTAGTCTCCACTGATGCTGGCTGCAATGACCTAAATTCCATCTGGAGGACAATACTATAATTTGATTAACAATATACTTACAAAGAAGTGAGATGTGTAAGTCCGTTAAACGCGTCGGCGGCGATCTTGGCGATCTTGTTATTTGATAGGTCGATTCGAGCGACTCTTTTTACTGCTACGAATGCACCGGCGCCTACTTCCGTAATTTCATTCTGTTCTAGACGGCTGAAATAGAAATACCGACGAGAAATATATTCCAAATCAGAATAATTTATTTATTGGATCATAGGTATTACATAGATGTCAGCTGCATATATAATAATGTTCAACTATATCCTACCCTGCGGGCATACAAAGTATGTTATATTTTGCATATTAATTAAAATAGGTATCTTATAATAACTGTATTAAATGCGAATGCAAAATATACAAAACATTAATGGACATAGATTTCGAAAGAAGGGTTAGCATGTCGGAAATTTTTATGTCATAAAAATATTGAATTAGCGATCCGCTCCGCTGAGCTTTCCCCGGTCAGTGGTGATTTCTGGATCACGGCAATAACGCCACCTGTGAATCATAAATCATCTAGGCACCCATTCAAACACAGACAAAAAACGAGCCATCTTTGAGTTTTAGCAAGACACGGATAGCAAACTTACATATAGAGATAATTATACAAATTTTATTAAATTTTTAAACAATGACCATGCCTTAATATAAATATAAATAAATAGTGACGCATTTAATTGTTTTTTTTTTGCTCATTTGAATTCAACAGCTAAATTAACAACGGTTACCACTAGGTGCTCCGTTAGGGCCGAAACATTTCTTATTATATAGTAGGCGCATTATTATAAGTATCTATTAAGCATTAGCAACTGCCACATGTACCAAATTATCCCGGGTAGACTAGTAGAAATTGATACAAGATATTTATATTATACACCAGTAGTTGTTCCGTATATTGAAATTAATATTTGAATAATCTTTTAACGTTAGACCTAAATTGTCATAATACACAACAAAGCTTGTTAGTGGTTACAAGTTT
Organism: Parnassius glacialis; assembly: GCA_033319125.1. Lineage (NCBI taxonomy): Eukaryota > Metazoa > Arthropoda > Insecta > Lepidoptera > Papilionidae > Parnassius > Parnassius glacialis. The sequence continues at coordinate 71,264,442 of JAVANC010000004.1, read as the reverse complement.
GAACTATGGTTTGAAAGAGTATTTTTAATTAAAAAAAGTCCCTTAGCAGCGCCGCCACAGTCTTAGCGAAATTTGATTATTGCTTAATGATTTCTTATATTTATGCGAAGACTACACATTAAATGAACCTAATTTTTACGGATTTTATCGCGTAATTTAACTTTTTAATTCCCGACGTTTCGGATGCTTTACAGCACCCATGGTCACGGGGGGGACTGAGGTGTTTGACGTCCCGATGTCATAGTTAGCCTACCTAGTTACCTTCAGTTTTTGAATATTAATTTTTCGTCCGATCTACGCAGAATGAGCTTATAGTATCTTGAAGTCTTGCAGTGGTATGCTTGGGTTTCGATTTAATTTATTAATTATAGGATCCCAAGCAGATGGCAACACCCATCCATCTTCTCTATTAAAATTAGGATGTTTTTTTTTTAATTTCAATAGCCTCGCGAACCATCCTTGAACCATCTTTTGCGAGGATTTGTGGTCTATCAAATCTAATGTAATGGTTGGGATGATCTTTAACATGTTCACACACTGCAGATGTTCCGGGACATCGGTGCTTCAAGTCAGCTATATGTTCTTTCACATGGGTTTTTATATATCTTTTTGTTTGTCCTATGTAAGAGACACCACATTCACAATCCACCTTGTACACTCCTGCATCTTTTGGAGGGATTGATAGATAGATTGATTGATTATTGCTGCCAAATTCAATACTTTAAATTTAGTTCGCATATTTTTCACGGTAGTTTTTATTGAAACAGACACTATTTGAGATTGATTAGTATAAACTAACTTTTGTAATAAGTTTGATTGTTGGTCACCGGATGTATTAAGTTCTACTAATTTCAATTCTAATATATTATAAGTAAAATAGCTTTCATTTTATTTTACGATGATTTCTTTTAAATATTCATTTATGATTTACTTTGAGGCTAAGTATGGCCATTCAGCGAGGAAACGTAGCCAACGTTCTTGGTACTATACCACGGGAGGTAGGACTGTGTGACAATTAAAATTTTTAGTTTTAGTGTTTCTTTATTATAGTTAATATTTAATATTGTGTGTAACCGTTTAGTTTACTTAAATACAATGTAATTGAAAATGAATCTTCATACCGAGACAATATAGTTTATAATATACGTATAGATGGATTTAATGCCTTAAGGAATTCTCTAGCAATCAATCTTAAATACTGTATTATGTTCTTCAAATTAAAATCTAAAATAGCGTCTATTCATTACTGAGGTGTAATGGTAAAGAAAACAGTAAAATTGCATTCATTCAGTACCGAAGTTAAATGGTACAGTAAATGTAAACAACAAAGTAGCGTCTACTAAGTTAAATAGTAAAAAGTTATTGTAAACAGTAAAATAGTGTCAACTCAGCACAGAAATAAAATGATGAACAGTGAAGTAGCAGATACTCACCATAGTCAAATGGCAAAGTAAAGGTAAACAGCAAAGTAATGTCAACTCAGTACAACAGTAAAACGTTATTGTAATTAGTAAAATAGTTGGGAATATGATATATAATATGTTGGCTGTATGATGCCTTTGTCCTCTATAGTATCTATCAAGTATATATATAAGTATATATAAGTATATATATAAGTATATAAGTATATATTGTATCTATCAAGGGTTGAAAAATACGAAAGCGCCTTAAATTTTTTAATAGGAATAAAACTTATAAAAGATGAAAATAATTTAATTAAAAAAACTATGCGTACTAAGGCTATTGATATGAAATAGGGAACCAGTTGATGTAATTCTAAAGCTAATAAATAAGCGGCCAAGTGTGAGTCAGACTCGCCCATGAAGGGTTCCGTAGCAGTAAGTAATATAATTTACGATTTATGACGTTTAAAAAAAACTACTTACTAGATCTCGTTCAAACCAATTTTCGGTGGAAGTTTACATGGTAATGTACATCATATATTTTTTTTTAGTTTTATCATTCTATTATTTTAGAAGTTACAGGGGGGGGGGCACATTTTACCACTTTGGAAGTGTCTCTCGCGCGAACTATTCAGTTTAAAAAAATGATATAAGAAACCTGAATATCCGTTTTGAAGACCTATCCATAGATACCCCACATGTATGGGTTTGATGGAAAAAAGGTTTTTGAGTTTCAGTTCTAAGTGTGGGGAACCCCCAAAATTTATTGTTTTTTTTTTTTAGTGTGAAAGTCTTAATGCGGTTCACAGAATACATCCACTTACCAAGTTTCAACAGCATAGTTCTTATAGTTTCGGAAAAAAGTGGCTGTGACATACGAACGGACAGACAGACAGACATGACGAATCCATAAGGGTTCCGTTTTTTGCCATTTGGCTACGGAACCCTAAAAATAACCAGGTCTCGATACGACTCGGGAGTTATACATACAAAATCAACATCCGGACGTGCCCGTAAATATTTTTTTCTAATAATTTTTTTCAAAGTAGCAATGTAAAATGATTTTTTAGAAAATATAAGATGGATTAATTAGAGTGATTGACGTACAAGTGCAATATGGTTACGATAGAGGCATTTTAAGAGCACAAAATTACTTGACCTTGACGTGTCGAGAGTAATGCACTACCTAATATCGCTTTGCGTTATGTGGCGTGCAATAGTATCAACTCAGCATAGACATACTATGATATATAGATCACAACACAGAAGTGTAATGGTAAGCAGTCAAATAGCATCCCCCCAGCACAAAAGCGAAATAGTAAACAGTAAAATAGCATACACTCAGCACACACGTGAAATGGTAAAGTAACAATTAAAATGCCTTTTACTCAGCACATTAATAACGGAATGATTTGTTACAACTAACATTTCGGTTGTGCGATGCGGTATAGTCGAGGGCAGTTCAGAGAGTAGCTTCTCCCTGCAGTCCATGGTGCCCTCTGCCGTGCAGCGGCATGGAGGTGGGCATCGAGGCTCTGCAGAGCACTCACCCAGAATTGTTATGGTTGGGCCTGCAAATATACAACATTAATAAATCCTAATTTACAAACTGATCACTTATCTAGGGATGAGAAGAAAGGTCTTCGAAAACCATGTATCCAAATCTCTTATACTTACAAACTATCAAGTGATCTACTGATGAGGAAGAAAGGTTCTCGAGAGCCTTGTAAGTGTTGGGCTGCCATTAATTGATGAAGTGACGACGGTGATTGAAGTTTATGGTATTCTTTGAGAGAGGCCTAAATTCAGCGGTGAACTTGTGAGTGTACTGATGATGAAGTGAACATTTAAGTAGATGTTGGATTCAGATAATAACACTATTTCTTTCTTCCTCCCCACTTCCTCACCAGTCGTTTGTGAATAGGGCACGATGTACTTTTTTCACCTTATCACATTATTGATATATTGAAAATCAAATCATCTGTTTAACCACAGGTCATTCAACGTATGCATTCTTCACCACAAGATCTTTCCTCCCCCTATTGCCCAAACTTACCGGACTAATGTCTAAATATTCAACCGCTACTCAAAGTTAAGATGTCGGTAATTCTCGTGTTGTCTCTATCACTTTAAGTCAAAGTGACTGGAACATCACGAGACTTAACGACATAAATTGACTAGAGTTTGAGTAATTGGCCATAACTGGTCTAATCTAATGTTGTCAAGAAACAGTCTTACCATTGCATACCAGCTCGTGGACTTCGAGCTCTGTGAGTAGGGCGCCTCTAAGTGTTGCGGGCGCTTGACATCTGGAACAAACAAGACTTGCTGTCGTAGAGCCACGCTGCAGTTATATTCTGGTAATAGCACGAATGGGTCGGCTCGACCAGGGTAGGACGCTCTTACAGCATACCAGAGCAAAGCAGCAGAATAAGGTTGATAAACGAGCACATAGTCCACCTGGTACTGGTGGATGGTAAGTGCTTGCAGTGGCCCATAGACATCTACATCTATCTTCGATTACGAATCAAAATACAGACACGTTGTCACCCGTGAGGACTAAGATGGAATGCCTTGTTTCCAGGAAAAGGGTCTCCGGTTCTCTATACTCACCACACGAAACACATCAGCATTAAGCTGCTATTTTACGCTGGTAATCTGTGAGAGCGTGGTTCTACCTCGATCGAGCCGACCCATTCGTATTGCAACCACAATATTTCTACCACGTAAAGCCTTTTTTTACGGCATTTTTACTGGTAACTCAGTTTTTTTTTCATCTATCCTCTATTACAAATCAAAATGCAGAGGCGTTGTCACCGATGAGGACTAAGATGGAATGCCTCATTTCCAGTAAAAAGGGCCTCCGGCCACCTGCACTCACCAAGCGAAACGATGAGGTAATCCTCTACTTCACGCTTGTATTCTGTGACGTCGTGGTGCCATCCCGGTTCGAGCCGGCCCATCCGTGCAACAGCAAAAACTGCCGCGTGGTTCTACCACTGTTAAATGGAATGTGTGCTCGTGTGTCACCCTTATTATATGCATATGTCCTCAGGGGTGACAATGCGTCTACATTGTCACCCCTGAGGACTAAGATAGAATGCCTCGTTTTCAGGAGAAACGGTCTCCGGTTTTCAACACTCACCACACGAAAGACAGCAGCATTAAGCTGCTATTTTACGCTGGTATTCTGTGAGAGCGTGTGGTGTTCAGAAAGAGCGCGTGTAAAGAAGTTTTTACTTCTGAAACTGATGCATACGAACCTGGCCCCAACGCCAACGATGACGGCAGCCCGTAAGGCTGTCAGCAGACGGGAGACTCGGCAGTCGCATACGAGGGGATTGTCGGTGAGTCGTAACGTATGCAGACGTGCGACCGAAGCAGGCTCCAGTGAAAGATACGTAAGGTTATTGTTGTTCAGAGTGCTGAAACAAAGGTGAAAATATGATAATAAAACCACTGCCTCGTATTTATTTTTGGGTTAACAAACATTTATGTACTTTATTAATTATAAAGTCGATTAATATAAACATAACATAACATAATATAAACATAACATTAATATAAACGTAACATTAACAGTGGTAGAGCCACGCGGCAGCTTTTGCTGTCGCACGGATGGGCCGGCTCGAACCGGGGTGGTACCACGACCTCACAGAATACCAGCGTGCAGTAGAGGTTTACCTCTGCGTTTCGCTTGGTGAGTGCAGGTGGCCGGAGGCCCTTTTTACTGGAAATGAGGCATTCCATCTTAGTCCTCACGGGTGACAACGCACCTGCATTTTGATTCGCAAACGAGGATAGATGTAGATGTCTATGGGCCGCAGCAACCACTTACCATCAGGTGGACTGTGTGCTCGTTAGTCATCCTTATCCTATAAAAAAAAATATACACTGTTTGACTATTGTTACGGGCGGCGAGGGGAGCCGCCGCCCCGTCGGCCCTTCATACCCCGTTGCGACTCGTGCACTCCGCACTCCGCCCGATTATCACGTGATGCCGTCGACGAATCAGCGCGCGGCACGCCTCACGACGCCACTCACATGCCGACACACTCTCTTTCGAAATATAAGAAGGGCGTTTTGGTCTGTGAGCTGTTCATTTCGGCAGCGGCACTACGAGATACTACATCAAGAAAGAAGACCTCAAGAGAGAAAACTGCAAGAGAGAATACTCCATTGAAGACTCCCCTCTGTATATAGTTAATTAATGATTAGTGAAAGCCGCTTGTAAATAGTTTTGAATATATAATCGTCTACAGTACCATCTTTTCTTAAACAGTCCCTAGTGTAGTCTACCTTAAATAACATCAGTCGTCACACAGTTAGTTAATCAGTTAGTTAAAATCATACAGTCCACTGCAGTCCCTTACAAATTTTCGGTTCTTCGAGCCGGATTGAAGCCAGAAGAAAGAAGCTGGAAAATCCGAAGACAGAAGAAAGAAGATTATTATAGAAGAAAGAAGATTTATATATATATATATATATATATATATATATATATATATATATATATATATATAGATTATAGACGATCTTCAAAGAAGAAAGAAGTTCATCGACGAAGAAAGAAGGTCGTTGGTTAACCAATTTCATCCCCGTTCTTATTACGTCTACGTCTAAATTTACGTCTATTGTCTGTTTCCAGACAATTTCTTGTTTCTTAACCGCGTTTACGTGGCCAGGTGATTTCTCCCTAACGATGCCAAACTGTGATCATCTGGTAACGCCCTTGCGGCGGGAACGGCAACCAATACGTGCGTCTTTTAGAAGACGATCGGAAGCCGCAACGTGGAACATCATGCGTAAGACAAGAAGCCAGAAGACAGAACGACGAGGAAACGCCAGTAGGAATGCGGATTCTCGAAGAAGCGCCCGAGTCACCGTCCGATTATCTTTCGTTGGCACAAGCACCCTTCGCCACGCCCCAGCCCCCGCTCGCGCCCGCATCTATGCCCGCGCCCACGCCCGCGCCGCCGCGCCGCTATGTCCGTGTCTACAACCGATCGCTTGGGAGAGGTTAGCACATCCGCGCCGCGTACAGAGACGCTCGCCGCGATTATAGAAGATCTTCCGGTAACAGAGACTAGTTCGATAGTGCGTACCGTCGCGCCTGTAGCAGACGTTGTACATAGGCCCGCGCCCCGCGCCCCGTCGGTCCGTTCAGTCCGTTCAGCCCGGTCGACAGCTAGCGCGATAGCAAAATTAAAACAAATAGAGTATAACACCGCGGAGGAACTAACTGCAATTAGAAGGAAGCAATTGCAAATTGAGGAAGATCTTATCAAGAAGAAATACGCTAGGGACGTCGCTCAACTGCAAGAAGAAACGGATAGGGATAGTTTGAATGAGGACGATATAGTGGAAAATAGGGTACGCGTGGGGGAGCCGCCCTACCGCCCGTCTCAGCCCGCGCCCCGCATCGAGATAGAGCAGGCCCTGTCGAATAGGGGAACCGGTTACGTGTACGCTGAAGATGCCCAGGGGAGGTCGGTTGCGAATAACGATCAACCACGTCACGTAGATACGATACAGAGGGACAATGGAGTCACCGTAGAAATGAACCAGGTGGATCGCCGTGTACGGGTTACGTCGCCGTCGCGCGTCCTACGCCGCACTCTATCGCCTATACGTAGAACGCCATCGCCACGCGGATCGTAGATTACCGTCACCGTGTTATGATGTAGGTATAGATAGATCGCCACATCGCCACGCGGATCGTAGATTACCGTCGCCGTGTCACGAGGATGTAGGTGTACATAGGTCGCTATCGCCACATCGCCACGCGGATCGTAGATTACCGTCGCCGTGTCACAAGGATGTAGATGTACATAGGTCGCCATCGCTACGTCATAGATTAGAGACAGACAGACATAGGAGTTGCCTATTTTCAACGGCTCGGCCGCGGAATGGTTATCGTTTAAAGCCGCGATGAGGGAGTCCTCGCGTCTGTATGGATTCACCAATACGGAAAATATGGCAAGGTTAAGAAACTGTTTACGTAGTGAAGCTCGAGAGGTAGTTTCGGCGCTGCTGTTTACCGCGAAGGATCCAGCAGACATTATGCGGACACTGGAGCAGTGTTTCGGCCGCCCGGAAGTGATTATTGATCGTGCGTTAGATGATTTGAAACTCCTTCCGCGCCCGGGTCAAACCGCCCGGGTCAAACCGCCCAGGAGTTAAATTCGTTCGCTATTAAGTTGCAAAATATAGTATGTATTATGCAGAACGTCGACGGCAAAGGATATTTACAAAATCCGATGCTATCTAGGGAGGTCACGAGTAAGCTTAGCCCTCACTTAAGGTCGCGTTGGTGCGATTATGCGGAGCACTACGGAAAAGTGGACGAACCGGACATTGTCACACTATCTCGGTTTATGATGAGAGAAGCTGACCGTGCGTTAAGTCACGCCTATACATCCGTAACGCCGACTAAGGAATCGCCCGTAAGACGAGAAGCACCGCCGTCGAAAAGGATAGTGTTGAGACGCCGCGTAGAGGATAGGGCCCGCGACTTAAAGACGTTCACCGCCCAGGAGGACACCGGAAGTGCCTCGTGTATGTGTTGTGGGGGTGAACACCCTATCGCCAAATGTAGTAAGCTGGCACTAATGGGTCTGGACGACCGGTGGAAGTGGGTAAGGGAAGATGGGGTGTGCTTTAGGTGTTTAAGCAGCAAACACCGACGACTACGTTGTAAGGCTAGGAAGTGCGGCGTCGACGGCTGCAACGCCCCCCACCACGCTCTCCTTCACGCCCGCAAGGCCCGCACGCCTGAAGCGTCGGTAAAACCGGATGAAACCATGCTCGTCGCGTCGAATATTAATAGTAGTGCGTCTGTGTTATTGAAAGTGTGCCCCATTACCATGTGCGGACCGCGTGATAAGGAAGTTGATACATATGCGCTACTCGATGAAGGCTCTACCGTATCGTTAATCGACGACGACTTAGCTCGCGAGTTAGGAGCGGAAGGACCGATAAAGCCGATCAATATTAGAGGCGTAAATGACAGTCAACGCGAGGCCAATAGCAGATTAGTGAACATAGCAATACGTGGCAAGACGCGCAGTGAGATTTATAATGTAAGCGCGCGAACAATAGCGGATTTAAAAATAGGCTCGCAGTCTGTGAGTAGGGAGTGCTTACGGTTGAAGCACTTACGCGACTTACCGAATGCGGTATGTTACGACGATGAGAAGCCGAGAATATTATTAGGCGCCGACAAGTGGCACTTAATAATCACCCGCAATTTGAGAATAGGACGCCTAAGGCAGCCCATAGCTGCACGTACGTTACAAAGGCGGGTAATTCAAGGAACCGTGCCGCGGTTAACGTGTAGGGAAGACGGCGAGACCGTATTATACGTAGCAAGCATTAGCGGATGGCCAGATAGGGACATCTGAACGTTTGCCAGTCAGGACGAGGAGCTGACGAAACTCCTCAAACGGCAGTATGAGATAGATTCTATAGATATCTCGCTGAAGAGTAGGCCGCGACGGGAAGAGGAGCGCGCTGTCGACATATTTCAGCGCACCGTCAAGAAGGTCGGAGAGCAATACCAAGTTGGACTGCCATGGAAAGACGACAACGTGTGGATGCCACCCAGCAGCTCAAAGACTCCGGACAATTGAAAGGAAGACGGACCAGTTTCCGGAGTTTTGTGACGCCTACACAGCCCAGATAGACAACCTCCTGGCGAAATGATACGCAAGGGAAGCCGAGGGGACGGAGAGAGAGGACCCCAAGAGCTGGTACCTGCCACACTTCGCAGTGCGGAACCCGAACAAGCCGGGGAAGACGAGAGTAGTATTTGACGCGGCAGCGCGCGCATCCGGTAGATGTCTTAATGACTATTTACTCGACGGCCCCGACTTATTACGGAACTTACCGGGCATACTGTTTAGGTTTAGAGAAAACGAGATAGCCGTGTCCACGGATATTAGGGAAAAGTTTTTACGTGTGAAAATCGACCGTCGCGACCAACCCGCGCAATTGTTTCTCTGGCGAAGCCATACGAAGAAGGGTACAAGGACTGACATTGCAGCACATCCAGAGGGCAGAGCGGATATGGATAGAATACAGTCAACTCCACAGCTTCGTTGAAGACATCAGCCGCCTTCAGCGGGGAAAGAACCTGGCCACCTGTAGCGCACTTAGGAAGCTCGACCCCATACTGTAAGATGGAATACTACGAGCCAGGGGAAGAATCGAAGCAGCCGACGTGGACGGCCAGATGAAGCGACCCGTCATACTGAATGGACGCCACCAATTCGTGAAGCTGCTTGTAGAGAAGGCGCATCAGGAAGCAAGCCACGCCAACAGAGAGAGGTTGGTCAACGACCTACGCACCAGATTTCATATCCTCCGACTACGACCGACCGTACGAGAAGTGGGGCGAAGATGTCTGCGATGCAGGTTACGCAATGCAACACCACGGCCAGCGGTTAAAGGAGACCTACCATCCGAACGGTTAGGGGCTTTTGCGCGACCGTTTACTTACACCGGAGTCGACTATTTCAGGCCTTTGATAGTTACGATAGGACGACGGCACGAAAAGCAGTGGGTAGCACTTTTCACGTGCTTAACGACGCGCGCGGTTCATTTAGAGCTAGTTTACTCCCTAACAACGGAATCAGCGATATCGGCATTGCGGCGCATGGCGGCTAGGCGTGGGTGGCCGCGGGTCATATACTCCGATAACGGCACAAATTTTCATAGAGCAGATGCAGAGCTATGACAGGCGATGGAAGAATGGACACTGCAGCTAAAGGACTACGCGCTGACTCGTCGTACAGAATGGAAGTTCATCGCACCGGGCGCGCCTAACCAGGGAGGCGCATGGGAGCGTCTCGTGCGCTCAGTGAAGACCGCACTCGAAGCCACTCTACATCAGAAGAGCCCACGGGAGGAGACTCGAGCGACGCTCTTGACGGAAGCAGAAAACACCGTCAACTCTCGACCGTTGACGCACGTACCGGTCGACATCAACGACGAAGAGGCAATAACACCCAACCACTTCATCCTGTTGGGACCATCGAACCTACCAGTCACCGCGCCGTGCACACCCATCGATCGTCGGGCGTGGAGAGCGGCGTAGGGGCTCGCCGACGAGTACTGGAGGCGCTGGGTGAGGGAGTACCTGCCGACGCTGGTTGCGCGCGGGGCCTCCCGGGGCGCCTAGCAGCGACAAATACAAGAAGAGGACCTCGTCGTGGTTGCGGCCGGCAACCTACCGCGGAACGTGTGGCCAAGGGGGATCGTCACGAAGACGTTTCCCGGACCGGACGGCGTGGTGCGCAAAGTCGAGGTCAGGACCAGGGGCGGAGTGCTGCGGCTACCAGTAAGAAAGATCGCCGTCCTCCTGAGGGAAGCTTTGGCTCTCATGGTACGCCGGGGGGAGGATGTTACGGACGGCGAGAGGAGCCGCCGCCCCGTCGCCCCTTCATACCCCGTTGCGCCCAGCGCACCTGCACACCGCCCGATTATCACGTGATGACGTCGACGAATCAGCGCGCGGCACACCTCATGACGCCACTCACATGCCGAGACACTCTCTTTCGAAATATAAGAAGGGCGTTTTGGTCTGTGAGCTGTTCATTTCGGCAGCGGGACTACGAGATACTACATCAAGAAAGAAGACCTCAAGAGAGAATACTGCAAGAGAGAATACTCCATTGAAGACTCCCCTCTGTATATAGTTAATTAATGATTAGTGAAAGCCGCTTGTAAATAGTTTTGAATATATAATCTTCTACAGTACCATCTTTTCTTAAACAGTCCATAGTGTAAAATAAATAAATAAAATAGCCTTTATTTCTACTACAATGCAAACTTGAGATATGATTAATGTAGGTTATAATAGTATAGTATGTATTTTTGTTATATGTATAATTACGTATGTATGTATATATATGACTTAATTAATATTAGTAGTATGTAGTAGCCTCTGCGGCGTAGGCCTCTCCTAAACCTTTCCATATATCTCTTTCTCGAGCCACTCGCATCCATAGGGGTCCACATCTCTGATTAAAAATGTCTCTTCACCTTTTACTTGGTCTCCCTTTTTTCCTCTTCCTGTCTTTTGGTATCCATTCTGTTAGACGTTTGGTCCATCTGTTATTATTCATCCTACAGATGTGTCCTGCCCAGTACCACTTGAGTAATCTTGTTCTTTTTCTTACATCTATTATTTTTGTTTTTTTCCTAATGTTGACGTTGTTAACCTTATCTGATGGTTTTAGACCAAGCATGCTTCTTTCCATTTTGCGTTGACAAATAGCAATTCTTTCTTCGTCTTCTTTTCTCAATGACCATGTCTGGCAACCATATGTCAGGCATGGCAATATTGCTATAGAGTTTTTTCTTTATATTTATATTGATATCCTTATTTTTCATTATTTCTCTCAATCCCCAATATTTGTTCCAGGCTAGACTTATTCTTCTTCCTATTTCTTTTTCTGTATTGTTTACAAATGACACTAGCTGTCCTAAGTATACATATTCTTTTACATATTCAATTTTTTCATTTGCTATTATTATGTCCCGAGGTACTCCGTTGGTTAAAATCTTTGTTTTCATCGTGTTCATTGTCAGTCCCACCTTTTTACTTTCCATTGATAATTCGAACACCATACGCTCCAATTCGGTAGCGCTTTCTGCGAAGACCACTATGTCGTCCGCGAAACGCAAGTGGTTCAGTAGTTCTCCGTCTACCCGTATTCCTTTCTTTTCCCAATTCCAGTTCCTAGTGTAGACTACACTAGGAACCTTAAATAACATCAGTCGTCACACAGTTAGTTAGTCAATCAGTTAGTTAAAATCATACAGTCCACTGCAGTTCCTTACAACTATATATATCCAATACCACCACCCACGACATACAATTATTATTATTGAAGCTGCTTCTTTAATATGGCATTGTGTAAAAATAAAACATAGCAAGTAAACAACTAATCGCAAGTTAATGATATTGTAGATTTAGTTAGGTATGATGGTCTATTTATAAGAAATTCTATAAAAAAAAAAACTAATAAGCAAAAGACAATATCAATTTTTTTTTAATTCTAACATATTGATAGGGTCGTGGTAGCTCAGATGGTTAGCGTTCGCTGTAAATTTCACAGTATGCGAGCAACCCGGGTTCGATCCCCGCCGGCACCAATAAATTGTTAATTGCAATTTTAAGTGCTGATTTACCACGTGTTCAACGTTCAATATTTCGAAGACATGTAAAGTTCGGCAACACGCACTGGGGCAGCGCGGCGGACACTTCCTTGCCCTAAAACCCTCTTAGAAATGAGAGGAGGCCTGTGCCCCGCAGTGGGACGTTGTACGCTGCAACTTTATATCGATAGAGGACATATGCATTCATTAAGCTTCCATTTAGTGGTCGTAAACGCCGTAGCAGATCATGAGTTAGAAGGAGGCTGAACCTGGTTTTGAATATCGATTCGGGCCAAAATCAGTAACTGGGGTGTTCTGTCAAAAAATTATTAGTCAAGAAGTTGGCAGTGTTTCACTCATGTGTAAGTCCTGCGCCTGATCTCTCTCTCGTATTTATATTTAAGTAGTCAAAAATCAATAACTTTCTCAATTTTTCGAATCTCAAAAAGTATGTTTTTTATAAAATATACTCTTGAACCCTCTTGGAGTTGCTCTCTATGTTTCTTTTTATAAGATAGGGCGACAAACGAGCACACAGTCCACCTGATGGTAAGTGGTTGCTGTGACCCATACACATCTACATCTATCCTCGTTTGCGAATCTAAATGCAGATGCGTTATCACCCGTGAGGACTAAGATGGAATGCCTCTTTTCCAGTAAAAAGGGTCTCCGGTTCTCTACACTCGCGATACGAAACACAGCGGCAGCTGCTATTTTACGCTGGTATTCTGTGAGAGCGTGGTCCTTCCCCGGTCGAGCCGACCCATTCGTGCTGCAACTATACCATTAATATAGCTGCAGCAGGGCTCTAACACGTGTAAAATCTGTTCTATCTGTTCGTAACGTTTTATCAAAATAAGATCAGTCATTCCGAATATTATCTCGGACAGACAGACAAACATTTTAAAAATCGTTATTTATGTCTTAACTTGCCAAGCGTGTCAACTATGGCAAATAACCCCTATGAGGCAATCTATGGGGGAGGCCTGTGTTCAGCAGTGGACTTTAATAGGCTGCAATGGATGGATGTATAGAAAATAATCTACCAGGAGCACATGACCCACTGAGAAGTGAAATTTTCAAACCAACAGTAACATTACAACTATGGTAAATATCCCCCTTATGAGGCAATCTATGGGGGAGGTCTATGTTCAGCAGTGGACTTTGATAAGATGTAGCAGTAACGGTAACGCATAAATCTAGATATAAATATCACTTACAGAACTTCCAAGCTCTTCAGATGCTCCAGCGCCTTATCATCGATGCACTTGAGGTGGTTGCCGTCCAGGTGGAGACTCTTCAGTGCCGTCAGTCCCCTGAAGGTGCGCCGACTGATCGCTGTCAATTCATTCCTGCTGAGGTCCCTAGAAGTGTAACAAGGAAAATTTTAGGCGCCACTGATTTCTTACATTTACGCGAATACTACAAATTAAATGAAACAATTTTTCCGGATTTTACCGCCTTTAATTTAAACTTTTAATTCCCCACGTTTAACTATGACATCGGGACGTCAAACATTGTACCGCCGTGACCATGGGTGCTGTAAAGCACCTGAAAAGACTGGAATTAAAAAGTTAAAATTAAACGCGTTAAAATCCGTAAAAAAATAGTTTCATTTAATTTTAGACGCCATTTTGAAAATTGTTCACTGTGTACGTGAAACTGCCAAGCTGAAATTAGGAACTGGTTATGAATGGAAAATGTCATCTAGGCTTCTAGGCAGAAGAAATAATGACTATTTACTAGCACTGGGACTATCTAGCCGAATTCATAAAAGGAAGGAGACTGTCAATTCGATTGTATTTTTTGTATGTTATTCGATATCTTCGCCAATGAGAGCTGATAATTTTCCGCTCACCAGATGTCGCTAGTTGGGACTGACGTGAAGTTTTATGTTACGCATTGTCATTTAATTGAGAAGTTAATTTCTAGAGTATTATCATAGTTATACTATGGTATTATGTTAATATACAAAACAATGCCTCAGTGGTTTGCTCTTTAATTTTTTTGATTTTTCTACTTATCGGTATTTACGAGTATGTAGTTTGGTTTATTCGTTTCTAATCTAGTTACTATAAAATATTTATTTATTTATTTTTATTTTTTATTGCATTCCTTAAATCAAAAGAATACAAAGGCCGGACTTAATGCCTTGAGGTATTCTTTACCAGTCGATCCATGGAGTGGTGAAAATTGGACTTAGGTGTGGCAATATGAAATGAAAACAAAGTAACAATTATAATTAACTACGCAGCCTATACCTACAACATGCAACGTAACTAACGCACACCCTCAGACACCCCAATAATAGTATATTATGTTATAATCATTATACATACACTCACTTTTTAGTTGTTTTGTACATTATGCATTGATTGTTTGTTAAATTAGTTATACTAATTCCGGAAGAATGTTGTGGTCACAAAAACACACAAATAATAATGAACTGCTAAAAATAAGAGACGATAGGACAACATAATCCGAAGAAGGCGTGTTTAAAAGATGTGAATCAAGATTACAATAATTTAAAAAATCAAATACTTAACTTACTGACAGCCTAAACACTCATGCAACATTGTATTTTTAATACACTTTTAATATCTCTACCATTCATTCATGTCAGGCATTCCATCTTAGTCCTCACGTATGACTACGCATCTGCAGTTTGATTTGTAATCGAGGATAGATGTATATGATAGATGTAGGTGGACTGTGTGCTCGTTTGTCACCCTTATCCTATAAAAAATAATCGTGAAGCGGAAGAATTAAAATTTTTGTCCGTCTGTTTGATTTGTTCACAGATAGACAAAAATTTTAAAAATTGTGTTTTTGTTATAAGTACCGTATATACTTTCATTTGCATTTAGTAAAAAGCTGTTATTTTGACATTACAAACAGACACTTCAATTTTATTTATTTGTATAGATAATAGTTTTTGATTGTTAAAATATTCAAACTTGGTAATAGAGAGGCCTTGTATATTTCTTGGGACTTTGTTGTTATATCGTACACTGTTCCATAAAGGAATTTAGTGATTCTGTGTAGTCGAGAAACTGGTATCACCAGCTTGTGTTTGTTCCTGGTTTTTACAGAGTGTATATCAATTTTTTTTACTAAAACTACTTTTGTTTCTGTGAATATATATCACTAGTTCCGTTTGGGACCAAACCCGTGGTTATTGGCACCGCAACTCATTGCTAAGCCACTGCGTTACGGAGCCGTCGTGCACAAAATGTGTTTAAGCTTGTCACTGTGCTATATTATTGTGAAATGAAACCATCTATAGCCAGCTTTAAACTCTCGTAAATTCGATGAAAATTCAAAGAGATTTCCACCTAAAGGAATTATGATCGTTTCGCACGCGATCGTATTGGACGTGCCGGTTATTAAAGTGCAATGAGCGGCAGCCGGGGCACTTGGTAGAGAAAGAATAATGTGGACATCCATTTAGGTTCTTGAACGGTGTAATTTAGGGTTTTAATTATGTACAGTAGGTTTTAACAGTGGTAAACCCACGCGGCAGCTTTTGCTGTCGCACGGATGGGCCGGCTCGAACCGGGGTGGTACCACGACCTCACAGAAAACCAGCGTGAGGTAGAGGTTTACTTCTGCGTTTTGCTTGGTGAGTGCAGGTGGCCGGAGGCCCTTTTTACTGGAAATGAGGCATTCCATCTTAGTCCTCACGGGTGACAACGCATCTACATTTTGATTTGTAATAGAGGATAGATGTAGATGTCTATGGGCCGCAGCAACCACTTACCATCAGGTGGACTGTATGCTCGTTTGTCACCCTTATCCTATTAAAAAAAAAATTGCACGAAACCCTAACTCTTTTTCTAAAATATAAATAGCCAAAGTTACTTCCTTATAACATCAGCTATCTGCCAGTGAAAGTCTCGTCGAAATCGGTTCAGCCGTTTCGGAGATTAGCCGGAACAAACAGACAGACAGACAAAAATTTTAAAAATTGTGTTTTTGTAATAGGTACCGTATATAGTTTCATATGAATTTAGTAAAAAGCTGTTAATTTGACATTACAAACAGACACTTCAATTTTATTTATTTGTATAAATATAGATTAGAAGTAGGGGTTTAGTGACTAAAACCATTATTTTGCTTAATTATCAATATTCATAATCATCATTGCAACTTCTGAAAAGCACACTGTTGAACATACGTCTCTCCCATAGATTTTCCCATAGGAGGGATTGTCTGGAAATAGCTTAAAATATACAATATTCATTATTATAATAAAAAATTAAAACTATAAACTTAAATTATCATACCGTCATACTCCCCGCGATATAGTGCCATAAACGCTGGTAGCGTTTCTTCACTTAATAGCTATACTTAGGCTTTGAGCGACAAAAGCACCAGCTCTTATACATACCATATTAAATTGTTTATTTAATTTTAAATTTAAATTTCACATGTTATTAAGTGGCGAAGCTTGCGAAGACACTTAGTGATTTCACGATGTCTGTCCGTCTATCCGTCTGTCCGTCTGTCCCACGATTATCTCGAGAACGGTTTCGAATTTTCAAATTCTGTTTTCAGCAATCGATTACTGATCACCCAGGCATCTGAACCTCCTATTTTGAAACTGATTGCTCAACGGTAACCGTTAGAAACCGATACAAAGCTGATTGTTTCGCCACTTTGCTATGCTGTTAGCTTGCTAGGTTTATTATTACATGTTAATGATATAAATAAAAATATGGAGCTATATAATAAATGTTATAATTTTCCATTTTAATGTATTTTATCTAATTAGTTTGCACACCAAAAGGTTATTTTTGCGTCGTAGAGCCATGCTGTAGCTATATTAGTAGTAGGTATAGTTGTAGCACGAGTGGGTCGGCTCGACCGGGGAAGGACCACGCTCTCACAGAATACCAGCGTAAAATAGCAGCTAAACGCTGCTGTGTTTTGTATGGTGAGTGTAGAGAACCCGAGATCCTTTTTCCTGGAAACGAGGCATTACATCTTAGCCCTCACGGGTGACAACGCATCTGCATTTTGGTTCATAATCGAGAATAGATGTGGATGTCTATGCGCCGCAGCAACCACTTACCATCAGATGCACTGTGTGCTCGTTTGTCACCCTTATCCTGTTAAAAAAGGTAGCAATTGCTGTACTTTTGTTAAAACGAATAAGAACTATTTACCTCTATTTCGGCAAACGAATAAATTTATTTGAATTTAAATTTTAGTCACTTCATAATATTTCTCAGTTGCAGTAATGCTCGTATTTCTCAGGATGTATTAAATTTAAATAGTACATTGTCAAATTCGTAAGTATCCCTGGTGGGCTATGGTAGTCTGAGTTTTTACTACGAATCATTACGTCATAGATTTCGTCTCTCGTGTACAATCAAAAACAGTGGTAGAGCCACGCGGCAGAATTGCTGTCGCACGAATGGGCCGGCTCAAACCGGGGTGGTATCACAACCTCACAGAATACCAGCGTGAAGTATAGGTTTACTTCTGCGTTTCGCTTGGTGAGTGCAGGTGGCCGGAGGCCCTTTTCACTGGAAATGAGGCATTCCATTTTAGTCCTCACGGGTGACAGCGCATCTGCATTTTGATTCGCGGGCGAGGATGGATTTGGATGTCTATGGGCCGCAGCAACCACTTACCATCAGGTGGACTGTGTGCTCGTTTGTCACTCTTATCCTATAAAAAAATCGAGTCCGTTGTCCGTCGCGTACAAAGGCTAAGTAGTCGAGCAAAAGCTTAGTTGTAGTTAACGAGTATTGTAGTCACGTTAACAATATTAATGTTGTATCTTAAAAATACATCGATTTTCCCTTAATATTGTCCTCACACTAGGAGTTTCAAATGTATTATGTTATATCCCTTACGTTAATGTTCGTTAACATACATAAACTATATACGGACATTTATGTAGACTCGGAACAATTTTCTTAAAAAAAGTTCTAGGGTTTTCTCCTGTATTATGGGGGTAGTTTAAATACATAAATTTCAAAAGAACAAACATCCAGATACGGAACAATTATTTATAGACCAAACAAATATTTGTTCTGTGCGGTATTCGAAGCCGGGGCCCTCGGCGCTGTAATTCATTATTTAGACACTGCACCATGGAGCCGTCAAAGTATTAGTAGCTCAATATGAATATTTGTTTGGGAATCTAACCGAGCCCGCAGTGCAGCAGTTAAAATGTATATCCAAGTTACCACCAAGTCGTAACAATCTAAACATAATAGACAATGACAGCTGAGTAGCTGAGATGCGACTTTTGGACTTTGGACTTTTTGCTTATTATTTTATATCAATCTAAAGGTCTTTGACCAGTGATTTTAAAGATAACATGTCCTGAGTGGGCTTAGCCCACGTAACTGGCCGTTTACTTGTATAACATATTTTAGTTACATCTTTGACTTACTTAAATTCTCAAAGTTTATTTTTATAAATGGACATAGTCCTCTGTGTGTTTAATTGATAGTTTGATTTTTGAGTCATCGTCATCATCATCATCATTAAAGCCATTCACAGCTGAACGTACGCCTTCCCCAAGTAATACCACAAAAACATTCCTGAGCCACCTGATTTCCTGATTTCTGATTATTATGTGTAATTCATATTAATAATCAAAGGAATGTCCATACAAATCGTTAGTTGAAGCTAGGGCTGGCCAAAATTGCTCGCTATCCGTTACAGCTGAATAATTAATACTATTCACGAATTGGGCGCTGCTACGACTGTGCGCAAGTCCCGCGGATGCAAAAAGACAACTGTGCACAGATGGATACGGTATTGAATAACGTATTACGTTTTACCGTCACAACCTATTAAAATCCACTTCTGAATATAGGCCTCCCCATAGATTGCCTCATAGGGGGAACATTTACCATAGTTGCCACGCTTGGCAAGCGGGTTGGCAACCGCAATTTTTTTTATTTTTAGTCGTTATTAGAAAGACGCTGCTGCCATCTCCTGTTTCAGTTTACCCTGTCGCCTCTTGCGACACGTCGCCTCCACGGGACGATATGGGGTAGTGGATATTCTAAAACCGTCACTACCACAGTACCTTTTAAAAAAAACTTAAAACTTTATTCTTCATTTATTTTGTGACTTTCTAGCAGTTTTAATAAATTTTGTTGATTTTTTTTCTTTTATTTTTTGTTATTTATATGTCAGATCTAGGAGCGACTAATATAAGTACATAAGTATATATTGTATTCGCGAGAGCTGCCGCCGACAAACTGTGTTCACAGTTTGGTAAATTGTGATGTAAAATGTTTGGCAAAATGTAATTACGTATGTACTTAGAATTGGAAACATAACATGTTTTCAATATATTGTATATTGGATTGTCAATATGTATAGAGATATTATCTCGTAAATAAAAATTAAGCACCGACGGAACTACATCACGAGGAACCGCTAGAGTGTCAACGCTGTGGCCGTGGCAACACAGCTACATTTGCTGCAACTCAATGTAATTGTGTATATTGTTCTTTTTGATTTGTTTTCTTGTATTTATTTCTTTTGTGCCTTGTGTAGTATGTAAGGAATAAATCATTCATCTATTCATTCCATAAACATGGCTGAGCTACGTTGCAACATGTTCTGGTTTCGGTACGAATGGGTTGGCTCAACTGGGTTATCTGGAATACCAACGTGATATAACAGCTTAATGCTGCTGTGTTTCGTATTTTATAAGTATTATAAACCAATTTTTAATTAACTGCGTACAGTAATTAATAATTGTGATATTATATGCACGTATCAATCTTGTATTCTTTAATATTATAATAACCCTTTTATACAGCTTTTATTTAGTAAAGTTTTAACAAAAAATTCACTGTTACAACAAAGTCCCCATAAATATGAATATGAGTTTTTGAGGACTTTGTGGTGTATATACCTTGCCTTTGAACAAATTACTGATTCGTTGAAATATTTACAGAAAGTACATTATTATTTTTATTGTAAAAATTCCATAATTAATATATTTATTTCGTTTAAATTTTGTCTGTTTGGGTGTTTTTCTACCGGCTTCAAACAGGAGGAGGTACTCAATTCGACTGTATGTTTTTTTATGTGTGTTACCTCATAACTTGTTTCTGTGTGAACCGATTTCGATAAACCTTTTTTATTTGAACGCTGGTACGTCACAGGTGGTCCCATATAAATTTGATCAAAATCTGACCAATAGTTTTTGAGTTATTCTTAATAATTTATATTGAAGTTGGTTGTACAAAATTTTTAATTTTTAATTATGTATTTCTGCGGACTTAGGTTATAAACAATATACTTTGAAAATACCTAATACCTATATGATTTTAATGTTTAAATACCAGTCACATTAGATAGGGTAGCTGGTAGGGTTCAAAACTTAAAAAAGCCACATCCGATTTTTGTATATCCCTAGCGCTGCTCTAACGCATTGCGACGTTGGTATGGCCAAATAATAGGCATTAGATGGAGAGTGAACAAGGGACTGCGGTGTGGTTTATTAATGTATTTTTGCTTTATACTTTATTAGAATTGTGTCAGAAATGTTCTATGTACTAAACACTAGTATACTATTGATAAAATACGCGAACACACATTGTATTGTAGTTTGAGTTGGTGTGGGTATGGTGTTGGTGCGAATGGTGGTGCGTATGGTGGTGTGCGTGGAGGTGTTTATGGCAGTGCGTATGGTGCGTGCGTATACGTGTGGTGGCGCTGCCAATGCGTATAGTGGTGAGACTCTTAAGACCGAATACGTGGTAGAGCCATGATGCAGCTATATTTCTGGTATAGTTGTAACACGAATGGGCCGGCTCGACCGGGGAAGGACCACGCTCTCACAGAATACCAGCGTAAAATAGCAGCTTAACGCTGCACTGTGTTTCGTATGGGGAGTGTAGGGAACCGGATACCCTTTTTACTGGAAACCGAGGCATTACATTTTAGTCCTCACGGGTGACAACGCATCTGCATTTTGATTCGTAATCGAGGATAAATGTCTGGTGATGAATGGTGATAAGAGCGCTGGCTCTTTTCTCGCTCAAAGGCTAAGTATAGCCATTCAGCATGGAAACACAGCCAGCGTTCTTGGCACGATACCACGGGGAGTAGGACTGTATGATAATTAAGTTACTAGTTTTATTTATTTTTTTATTATAGTTTTCAAAATTTTAAACAATAAAATATTTTAAGTTCTATAGTATATTATTATTCTTTTTTCTTTCTTCATTTCTATACTTAAGAAAGTCACTACTCGGTACGACTCATGCACGTGGTTCAATTCCCACGTCGATACTCAATAGTAATGACTCACATAGTGGTGGTATAATAAGATACACACGTACGTACATAAACATATACATATATATATATATATATATATATATATATACGTAGATCAGTGTATTTGACAACTACCGTATAATGGTGGTTAACTTCTTTAACCGGTTCAGTGCGGGTGGCACGCCAGGCGTGCCATTGATTACTTTTGTGTGTGGCGTATGACACGCGAGTCGTGTCTTTTTTAATAATCGTTATAACTCGCTCAAATTGCTTTTATGGAAAATTTATCCAGAACAAAATATTCATTATTTTGCAAGTCGTTCATGCCTGCGGCTTCGTTTCTGGATATTTTGAAAATTTGAAATTTTTAGGGGTTGACAACCTTTTTTTAACTTGTACATGGTACTCTTTTTAATTTGTGGGTTTTCAATAATGTTGTGAAAAAATAGTCTAATAAGTAACAAATAATAGCACTCATTGCGATCGCTCACAAACTCAAGTTGTAAATAAATTTCTGGAAAACAAGTCTCCTGTTAAAAAAAACAATGCGTTTGTCTTATTGTTTAATTTTGCTTAAAATGGTTGAACTGCCGTCTTATTACTATCATATGGCCGAATAGGCCTACGAAGTACCATGTGCTCTTATGATATGGTATAAGGTTTATTTTTGCTCGAAACAGTTCGAAACCGTTCATGCATAAAAAAAGTTCGCTAATAAATAGTCTTTTATCAATCCGCCGCCGTATAGCGCCGGCGTTTTTTTCCTTTTGGAAATACTTGTTTTGCTATTCTTACTAATTAGACGTTTTCAGATCGACTTTACTTTTACATTTGTATAACATTAAATAATATTTAACATTTGTAAATATCAATGAATGATAAAACTTTTTTTTTTTCAAATTAAGGTTCTTCATTGTTTGATATTTACAAAATTATTATTAGGTGAAAATTTAATTTAATAAAAACCAAGGTTTCCAGGGTGATTTAGCTGTACCTACTTATATAAATGATTTTTAATCAAAATTATTTAATCTCTTCATAAAAAAAGTCACTTACTCTCAACTTCAAAGAAAACGCGTAAAAAAACACGTAGTTACCCACTAAAAACAAGTATCCTTCCATTTGTGACTTGATGTCAAACAAATTTAATTAGGTCTAAACAAGTAAAAAAAGCATAAAAAAGAACATTACTTTTACACATGGCGGATTGTCTGTGGCGATTGACACGCCCGGCGTGTCATGAAATATTTGTTCGCCGCCACAGCTAAAAGTTGTCGAAAATTGGTGCCGCAACGAATCGGTTAAGCAGTTGAGCACTTTTTGGATGGGAAAACTCGCGTGACCGTCGCGCTCAGATAAGTAGTGATGCAATTCCATTTGATTCAATTTTATAAATTTGATATGTATTTGAGTCTCTAAGAGATGACTACATTATTTGTGCCATTTGCTGTAGAGACTAT
Organism: Parnassius glacialis; assembly: GCA_033319125.1. Taxonomy (NCBI): domain Eukaryota; kingdom Metazoa; phylum Arthropoda; class Insecta; order Lepidoptera; family Papilionidae; genus Parnassius; species Parnassius glacialis. The sequence goes on along the minus strand of JAVANC010000004.1, from coordinate 71,241,149 downwards.
CGGTCCGTTGGCGACCAGTCGCAGTGAAGTTCCTAAAGGAACTCCATCCGCGACTGGTCGTCGCTGCTAGTGATAAGAGCGCTGGCTCTTTTCTCGCTCAAAGGCTAAGTATAGCCATTCAGCGGGGAAACGCAGCCAGCGTTCTTGGCACGATACCGCGGGGAGTAGGGCTGTTTGATAGTTAAATTACTACTTTTAGTTCTTTTTTATTATAATTTTTAATATTGTGTATAATGGAATATAAAATATTGTATATTATGAGTATTCGAAAAAAATTATAAATTTGTTTTTATTATAAGAGTAATATTCATTCTTGTTCATGTAAAACAGCGCTATAAATGACAATTTTATCACTATGATATTAACACGTTAAATTTTTTTTCTAAAAAATACTTGCTAAAGAAATCTTTCTTAACAACCCGAAAATAATGTTTACAAGTTTGTAAAGCTAAGAAGTTTTCACTTTTGACGTGCAGTCTATGGAGTGTAGAGTAGTAGAGTACAAGGAGAACCATCTTATAAGGGGCGAAAGTTGAAAAAGTGCCCTACTATTTACTGAAAATAGAGGTTCCAAAACCTACCACAATAGCGCTGGCGTCTGAAAAACTACGATATGAAGATAGCTGCTGTGAACGGAGTGAAGTCAGCTGAATTCAAATATTTAAAAAATGTCATGACTAGAGTAGTTAGTAAAATGCCAGTATACAAAATCTCAACTATTTACGTAGTACAAAACCAAGCGGATTGGTCGGTCCTTGTTTATTTCTCCATCTTATTCTAATTAATTTCGGCGCTTTTTTTTTAATTTATCCTATGCTACTGCAGCGCCACCCTTATTGGACGCGTTTTTAGGGACACTTTTCATATAAGGAGATGGTTCTCCTTCTACTATGACTGACAGGTTTTTTTTTAAATAAAATTTATTAAAAATGTTATACGAACATACAGCCCACCTGATGGTAAGTTATACGTGGTAGAACCACGCTGCAGCTATATTATTGTTGTAGCATGAATATGTCGGTTCGACCGGGGAAGGACCACGATCTCACGGAATACCAGCTTTATGATGCTGTGTTTCGTATGGTGAGTGTAGAGAACCGGAGACCTCTTTTATTGAAAACGAGACATTGCTTCTTAGTCCTCATGGGTGGCAAGAATCCGCATCTTCATTCTTATTCGAGGATAGGTGTAGATGTCTATGGGCCACAGCATCCACTTACCATCAGGTGGACTGTGTGCTCGCTTGTCACCCTTATAATATAAAATAAAAACCGGCAAAGTGCGCAACGAACTCGCACATGGGGGATTTCGTACCATCGCCGTACAAAATTTAACACTATGTTTGTGTTGAGGACAGCTAGAGACCCGCCGCCCCGTCGCCCCTTCGTACCCCGCTACCCCCCGCGCACCCCGCACACCGGCACCGACCCAGTGATGTCGGCGTCCAATCAGCGCGCGTGTGGCTCCATTTGTCGTCGCACGGCACTACTCACAGACTGAGGCACCTTCTTGCGAGATATAAGAAGGGCGTCTCGGTCTGTGAGCTCCCAAGCCAGGCAAGCCTCTCAACCTCCCCTCCAGTCATCGCCCCATTAGCCTCCTCAAGGCCATGGGCAAGCTCTTTGAAAGAGTCATCCAAAATCGCATGAGGCGCCATCTGTTTCCCGCAGACGGTGACCCTCTTATCATTCCCCATCAATTCGGTTTCCGAGCGAAACACTCCTGCCCCCAACAAGTTCACCGTATTGTGGAATATATCCTCAGCGGTTTTTATCCCCGTCGTCATAAGACTATCGCGGTTTTTTTCGACATCGCCAAAGCCTTTGATAGAGTCTGGCATACAGGCCTTATCTACAAACTATACAAAATAGGTCTCCCCGATCGTCTAGTACGTCTCGTGGCCTCTTATCTAAATCATCGTACCTTTCGTTTTAGACACGAAGGCACGCTATCTTCACAGCGCCCCATCAAAGCTGGTGTCCCTCAGGGCTCAGTACTTGCTCCTCTGCTGTACATCCTGTTCACCAACGATATTCCCATTCCGCCGAAAGGTGTTCAGCTCTCCCTCTTCGCAGACGACACTGCTCTCTACTGTAAAGGTATCTCGCTACCTTTCATACGGAACAAGGTCCAAAAGTCAGTTGATGACCTAGGAGCTTGGTTCAAAAAATGGCGCATCGATGTGAACCCGGAGAAGAGCTCCGCGGTTCACTTCGATTATAAACGACGCCGTATCAAAAACACTCCACCAATACGTATGCTAGGGACCCCTGTCCCCTGGCATACGTCTGCCAAATATTTAGGTGTCACTCTAGACACAGGGCTAACTTTCAGGCCCCACGTCAAAAGAGTAACCCGTCACGCACGTTTTTACCTGAATAGGCTCAACAGTATGTTGGGCCGACACAGTAAAATGTCCCTCAGAAACAAGCGTACCCTTTATAAGGTCTGTATACGACCAGTCATGTCCTACGCGGGCCCCATTTTTGCCCACGCTAACCCTAAAATTATTAATGAACTCCAAGTAGTTCAAAACCTTTTCTGTCGTCGAGCTGCGAACGCACCTTGGTACGTCCGTAATGCCGACCTTCATCGGGACCTAGAGCTCCCTACAATTCAACAATTTCTTAAAAAACTCTCTGAGAACTTCTTCAAAGCCTCAGAGTCGCACTCCAATCATCTTATTCGTGAGGCAGCTACTTATGCAGCCCCACTCCCCTCTCGCTATCGAGTCCGCAGGCCGAGAAACTCTCTCTCGGACCCGCCTAATAAACTGTCAAACGACCTGAACTGCCTCATGGCGGCTCAGGCCAACTCTAATTAAATTATTCATAATTAATTTGCCTTCGTAGGCACTCCCTCAGCGGCTCGTAGCCGCCTGCGCCCTCTTTTCCCAAAAGAGGGTCGCTTCCGATACGGCATAAGAAGCTTTAAACAGCTAAGTTGCCACTCCCCAAAGGCGGTTTTTAGCGGGTATCACTTAGGTCCCCCGGTAGGCAGTGAGTCCCGCATAACCAGGACAGACCGGCTGTCGTGGTATGCGTAATGCATTTTCCGCCTCCCTCTGTGGTAGCCCTTTTCCAATTGCTTCGGGCGCAAAAAAAAAAAAAGTCTGTGAGCTGTTCATTTCACTTCGGAGCGGCACTTAGGAAGAAACCTGAAGAAGACTCAAGACTCCCATTCAAGACCTCCCTCTGTACATAGTGTTAGACATAGTTATAGTTAGTCAGTGCCGAATTGTTGTAAATAGTTAATACAGTATATTAAAAAGTACCATCTTTTCTTCAAGCAGTCCCCTAGTATAGCTAACCTCAGATCAGTCGTTAAGTAATCAGTCAGAAATAAATATACAGTCCACTGTTCATCCATTATATTCTTGGTCCATCGCCGCCGGATTCAAGCCAGAAGAAAGAAGCAAGAAGTAAGAAGAAACAAGAAAGAAGCCAATTATAGAAGAAAGAACATAATTATAGAAGAAAGAACATAATTATAGAAGAGAGAAGATCATTATAGAAGATCTTCAAGGAAGAAAGAAGTTCGTCGACGAAGAGAGAAGATCTTCGGTACTAATTTCTTCCCTGTTTCTTGTTACGATTACGTCACATACGTCTATTGTCTGTTTCCAGACAATTTCTTGTTTCTTAACCACGTTTACGCGGCCAGTGGTCACTCCCTAACGGTGCCAAACTGTGACCATCTGGTAACGCCCTTGTGGCGGGAACGACATCCATACGTGTGTCTTTTTAAAGACTGTACGTACGTCTTTTTGAAGACGACCGGAGGTCGCAACGTGGGACAATGAGGAAGACACGAAGCCAGAAGACACGGAACGATGATGACACGCCGGTAGGAATGCGCATATTCGAAGAAGCATCCGCGTCCCCGTCCGATTATCTCGCGATGGCACAAGCGCCCTCCGCCGCACCCGCGCTCCAGGCCCCGCCCGCGCCCGCATCTACGCCCGCGCCCGCGCCCCCGCCGCCGCGCCCCGCTATGTCCGTGTCCACGACCGATCGTTTGGGAGAGGTTAGCACTTCCGCGCCGCGTACAGAGACACTCGCCGCGATTATTGAAGATCTTCCGTCTACAGAGATTAGTTCGATAGTACGTACCGTCGCGCCTGTAACAGACGTACATAGGCCCGCACCCCGCGCCCCGTCGGTTCGCTCCGTTCGTTCAGCCCGGTCGACGGCTAGTGCGATAGCTAAATTAAAGCAAATTGAGTATAACGCCGCGGAGGAACTAGCTGCAATTAGGAGGAAGCAATTGCAGTTGGAAGAAGATCTTATTAGGAAGAAGTACGCTAGGGACGTCGCGCAACTGCAAGAAGAAACAGATAGGGAAAGTGTCAACGAAGACGAGTTAGTTGAAAATAGGGTACGCGTTGATAGGTGGTTAGAAAACGTAGAGACTGTGCGGGGGGAGTCGCCTCCCCGCCCCTCTCAGCCCGCGCCCCGCATCGAGTTAGAGCAGACCCTACCGAACAGGGTAACCGGTTACGACCACAGTGAAGATGCCCAGGGGAGGACGGAAGCGAATAACGTTCAACCGCGCCGCATAGATTCGGTACAGAGGGAAGATGGAGTCGCCGTAGGAATGAACCAGGTGGATCGTCATGTACGGGTTACGTCACCGTCGCGCGTCCAACGCCGCACTCTATCGCCTACACATAGATCGCCACATCGCCACGCGGATCGTAGATCACCGTCGTCGTATAGGGATGTAGGTAGATCGCCATCGCCACATCGCCACGCGGATCGTAGATTATCGTCGCCGTATAGGGATGTAGGTGCGCATAGGACGCCAGCGCCACAACGTAGGCTAGAGAGAGATAGGGATAGAGATAGGTCGCTTACTCCGCGAGGGAAAGATAGGGGTATAGAGCGACTAGCGGAAGCTCTGGAGAATATGGTCAGAGTTAGGCCCGCTGCCGCGAAGCAGACGCAGGACTTGCCTATTTTTAACGGTTCGGCCGCGGAATGGTTAGCGTTCAAAGCCGCGATGAAAGAATCCACGCGTCTATATGGATTCACAGATACGGAAAATATGGCAAGGTTAAGAAACTGTCTACGCGGCGAAGCTAGGGAAGTAGTATCGGCACTGCTGTTTACCGCAAAGGATCCAGCAGATATTATGCGAACATTAGAGCAGTGTTTCGGCCGCCCGGAAGTAATTATCGATCGAGCGTTAGAGGAATTGAAACGCCTTCCGCGCCCGGGTCAAACCGCACAGGAATTAAATGCGTTCGCAATAAAGTTGCAAAATATCGTGTGCATTTTGCAAAACGTCGACGGCAAGGGATATCTGCAAAATCCAATGCTTACTAGGGAAGTAACGAGTAAGTTAAGCCCTCACTTACGGTCGCGTTGGTGTGGTTATGCGGAGCACTACGGAAGTGCAGACGAACCGGACATCGTTACACTGTCCAGGTTCATGATGAGAGAGGCTGATCGTGCGTTGAGTCATGCCTATACGTCCGTAGAGCCGACTAAGGGATCGCCCGTAAGACGAGAGGCCCCGTCGTCGAAAAGGATAGTGACACGCCGCGTAGAGAATAGGGCTCGCGACGTAAAAACGTTCACCGCCCAGGAGGACACCGGTAGTGCCTCTTGTATGTGTTGCGGGGGTGAACACGTGATCGCGAAGTGTAGAAAGTTAGCGCAAATGGGTGTGGACGACCGGTGGAATTGGGTAAAAGAAGGTGGGGTATGTTTTCTGTGTTTAAGTAATAAACACCGACGGTTTAAATGTAGAGCGAAGAAATGCGGCGTCGACGGCTGCAACGCCCCCCACCATGCCCTCCTTCACACCCGCAAGACCCGCGCACCCGAGACATCGGCAAAACCGGATGAGACCGTGCTCGTCGCGTCTAACGTCGCTAGTAATGCGTCCGTATTATTGAAAGTGTGTCCCATTACGTTACGTGGACCACGCGGTAGGGAAATAGATACGTATGCGTTGCTTGACGAAGGCTCGACCATTTCGTTGATCGATGATGACTTAGCGCGCGAGTTAGGAGCGGAAGGACCGGTAAAGCCGCTGAATATTAGAGGAGTAAGCAATAGTCAGCGCGAGGCCGATAGCAGGCTAGTTAACATAGGCATACGTGGAAAATCGCGCAGCGAGATGTATAGAATAAATGCGCGTACCGTAACAAATTTACAGATAGGTTCGCAGTCGGTAAATAAAGAGTGTTTACGGTTGAAACACTTACGCGACCTACCGAGCTCGGTTTGCTACGAGGACGCCAAACCGAGATTATTATTAGGCGCCGACAACTGGCATTTAATAATCACCCGTAATTTAAGGATAGGACGTCGAAGACAGCCTATAGCTGCACGAACGTTATTAGGATGGGTGATACAGGGAACCGTGCCGCGATTCACGTGTAGGGAGGACGGTGAAACCGTATTACACGTCGTAAGCAGTAGCGGACGGTTAGATAGGGACATTCGAACGTTCACCAGTCAGGACGAGGAGTTAACGGAACTCCTTAAACGGCAGTACGAGATCGATTCCATCGGTATCTCGCTAAAGAGTAGGCCGCGACGGGAAGAGGAGCGCGCTGTCGAGATATTCCGGCGCACCGTCAAGAAGGTCGGCGAGCAATACCAGGTGGGACTGCCATGGAAGGACAACGACGTGCGGATGCCTCCCAGCTACGAGATGGCTGCTCGAAGACTGCGGACGATCGAGAAGAAGATGGACAAATCGCCGGAGTTTCGAGACGCCTATACAGCACAAATAGACAACCTCCTGGCGAAAGGATACGCAAGGGAAGCCGAAGGGACAGAGAGAGAGGACCCCAAGAGCTGGTACCTGCCCCACTTCGCAGTACGGAATCCGAACAAGCCTGGGAAGACAAGAGTGGTTTTCGACGCGGCAGCGCGTGCGTCCGGTAAATGTTTGAACGATTATTTACTTGACGGCCCCGACTTGTTACGGAACCTACCGGGCATACTATTTAGATTTAGGGAGAACGAAATAGCCGTGTCCGCGGATATTAGGGAAATGTTTTTACGCGTAAAGATAGACCGTCGCGACCAACCCGCGCAATTGTTTCTGTGGCGAGGTAACGAGCGATCCAGCCCACCGCGGGAATACGTTATGACTTCAATGATTTTCGGTGCGAGGAGCTCGCCGTTTCTCGCACATAGTGTTAGGGATCATAACGCGCGCGCACACGCAGAGACACATCCGTTGGCACTTAACGCTATCGTACGTAGTCACTACATGGATGACTACCTAGACAGTTATGCTACGGTAGAGGAAGCGGTAAATACTGCGAGGCAGGTTATGGAAGTACACCAGCAGGCCGGCTTCACCTTAGCAGGCTGGAATTCGAACCACGCAGCCCTACTAGAAGACAAGCCGGAGGAATTACTAGCGAGCAAGCCTAAGGAGGTAGGCTTGAGACAAGACAGCCCAGGCAGAACCCTAGGGCTATTATGGATGGCCGATGAAGATGCCTTAACGTTCAACACATCCATGAACAGGGTACCGAACGAAGTGAAGACGCTGCAGAGGCCACCGACCAAAAGAGAGGCGTTAAGTGCAGTCATGTCGGTATTCGACCCGCTGGGACTGCTGAGCTACCTCACCATCACCGCTAAGATCCTGCTGCAAGACCTGTGGCGGATGAAGAAGGTCGGATGGGACGACGAACTACCCGAGGAGGCAGCTGAGGAATTTCAGAGGTGGCTGCGAGTCGTCGAGGAAGTATCACGACTGCGGCTGCCTAGGTGCTATGCTCCTACGGGGGGAGTGGTAGAGCGTCAGCTTCACGTATTTAACGACGCAAGCGAACGTGCGTACGCATCCGTGGCGTATTGGCGATTACGATACCGCGACGGAATGGTTAAGGTACGATTAGTGGCGGCCAAGGCGAAAGTCGCCCCGATAAAGGCGCAAAGCATTCCGCGGTTAGAGTTACAGGCGAATCTAATAGGCGCGCGACTCGCGGAATTCGTGCAAGGCGAGCACAGAGTGGTAGCCGATAGGATAGTTTATTGGACAGACTCCACTACGGCGCTCCATTGGATTCAGAACGATACGGCGCGTTACACCCCATACGTAGCACATAGATTAGGGGAGATATCGGAGAAGACGTCACCCGAGCAATGGAGGTGGATACCGACCGCAGACAACATCGCGGATCAGGCAACGCGCATTAATTATACGTACAAGGAAGAGAGCGACAAATGGTTTACGGGACCACCATTCCTGTACGAAGATGAAGATCGATGGCCTCGACGTCGGGAAGAGAAGGCAGGGGATGAAGATGACGAGCTGGAGGAAGTCGTGGCGCACCAGAGCGACACCAGGGACGCTCCACACCTGCCAGACATCAAGAGGTTCTCTTCTTACGAGAGATTGGTCAGGGCCACCGCTCGCATATTACAGTTCGTCGATGCCATGAGAGGAAAGGCGCACGGACTAACATTGGACCACATCCAGAAAGCAGAACGGATGTGGATCGAGCGAAGTCAACAAGACAGTTTTGCTGAAGACATCAGTCGACTGCAGAAAGGAAAGAACTTGGCAACCGGCAGCGCGTTGAGGAAGCTCGACCCCATATTCGAAGATGGCATACTGCGAGCTAGAGGACGGATTGACGCAGCCGATGTGGACAGTCAAATGAAGAGGCCCACCATCCTGAACGGACGCCACCAGTTTGTAAAGCTGCTTGTGGAGAAGGCGCATAAGGAAGCAAGCCACGCCAACAGGGAACGGGTAGTGAACGACCTACGCACGAGATATCACATACTTCGACTACGACCGACCGTAAGAGAAGTGGAGCGGAGATGTCTGCAGTGCAGGGTACGCAAGGCGACACCACGGCCGGCGGTTATCGGAGATCTACCACCTGAACGGTTAGGGGCATTCGCGCGACCATTCACCTACACCGGAATCGACTATTTCGGGCCTATAACGGTAACAATAGGACGTAGGCATGAAAAACGGTGGATAGCATTATTCACTTGTTTGACGACGCGCGCGGTACATCTAGAGATAGTTTATTCCCTAACGACGGACTCGGCGATATCGGCATTGCGGCGCATGGCGGCTAGGCGTGGGTGGCCACGGGTCATCTACTCTGACAACGGAACGAATTTCCATGGGGCGGACACCGAACTACGACGGGCAATGGAGGAGTGGGCACCCCTGCTGAAGGACTACGCGTTGACTCGGCGGACAGACTGGAAGTTCATCGTGCCGGGCGCCAGAACCAGGGAGGCGCATGGGAGCGTCTCGTGCGCTCAGTGAAGACCGCGCTCGAAGCCACTCTACACCAGAAGAGCCCGCGGGAGGAGACGTTGGTGACGCTCCTCACCGAAGCCGAGAACACGGTGAACTCTCGACCGTTGACACACGTACCGGTCGACATCGACGAGGAAGAAGCGCTGACACCCAACCACTTCCTGCTGCTGGGACCATCGAGCCTTCCAGTAACCGCGCCGTGCACGCCTAGTGATCGTCGGGCGTGGAGAGCGGCGCAAGGACTTGCCGACGAGTACTGGAAGCGCTGGATGAAGGAGTACCTGCCGACGCTGGTTGCGCGCGGGGACTCATGGGATGTGCAGCAGCGACAGCTACAAGAGGGGGACCTCGTCGTGGTGGCAGACGGTAGCCTGCCAAGGAACGTGTGGCCGCGTGGAATTATAACGCGGACCTTTCCCGGACCAGACAGCGTGGTGCGCAACGTGGAGGTGCGGACCAGGGGCGGATTGCTGCGGCGGCCGGTCAGGAAGATCGCCGTCCTCCCGAAAGAAGATGAGGCTCGCGAGCTACGCCGGGGGGAGGATGTTGAGGACAGCTAGAGACCCGCCGCCCCGTCGCCCCTTCGTACCCCGCTACCCCCCGCGCACCCCGCACACCGGCGCCGACCCAGTGATGTCGGCGTCCAATCAGCGCGCGTGTGGCTCCATTTGTCGTCGCACGGCACTACTCACAGACTGAGGCACCTTCTTGCGAGATATAAGAAGGGCGTCTCGGTCTGTGAGCTGTTCATTTCACTTCGGAGCGGCACTTAGGAAGAAACCTGAAGAAGACTCAAGACTCCAATTCAAGACCTCCCTCTGTACATAGTGTTAGACATAGTTAGTCAGTGCCGAATTGTTGTAAATAGTTAATACAGTATATTAAAAAGTACCATCTTTTCTTCAAGCAGTCCCCTAGTATAGCTAACCTCAGATCAGTCGTTAAGTAATCAGTCAGAAATAAATATACAGTCCACTGTTCATCCATTATAGTTTGTAAAAATCACGTTTCAAGGAGGGAAGCCTCCTATAATTTTAAATTTATTTTTATTATTTGTTGCTATAGTGGCAACAAAAATACACATTCTGTAAAAATTTCAACTGTCTACCTATTACGGATCATGAGATACAGCCCGCTGACAGACGGATGGACGGACGGACGGACAGCGGAGGCTTAGTTATAGGGTCCCGTTGGTTAGCCTTACAGTTACGGAACCCTAAAAATATTTATTTATCCACAATTGAAATAAATACACCCATTTTGTTACAAAGCTTCAGTTTAAAATCCTATTTTTAAACTTAAACACCTATGTTAGGTTCATATCATACAATGGGTGTATTAAGACACGACGTAGAGAAGATGGGCCGCAGCATCTTCCAGATTACAAGTTAATAATAATAATAAAAAGCTGAGGTGGCCCGGCATGCGTGACAACTGCATAAATTCTCATTATGTCAGTCTATGGGATAGCCCTGCTTTCAGTTTGTTTCAGTTATGTATGTAATGACAGTAATTTATTTTATATACACGAACACTATACATAGAATAAACTATTTTTAAACGAATTCAAAAAGTAAGAGGTACTCAATGCGACTGTATTTTTTTATGTGTGTTACCCCATAACTTTTTACTGGGTGAACCAATTTTGATAATTCTTATTTCTTATTGCTTTTCGCGTGGTCCCATATAAATTTGATCAAGGTCTGACCAGTAGTTTTTGAGATATCATTAATAATTTATATTGAAGTCGGTTGTACAAAATCATTAATTTTACCACTTATAACGGATTTTATTGCGTTTAGAGATGCAGGACTGTACAAGTTTAATTATGAATGTGTTCTCCCTTATCAACAAAAAGATGTATAAAAACCCGCGCGTAAATGAGCATATAGTTAACGTGAAACACCAACGTTTCGAATAGTCTGCAGTTTGTGATCATATCCTAGCCGGCTCCCGCCATTACGTCAGATTTGTTAGATTACAAATTCTCGTGAAAGGACATTAATTCCTACAAAGGATGATACGCGAGGCTATTGGAATTTAAAAAAAAACATACTTATTTCTTAACCAGACGGCGAGGTGAGCAGTATCACATTGTAATAATATTGTATACCTTTTGTTTTTTTTTAAAGAAAGTGTAACGAAAAGGTTTTTTGACATTAAGTTGTAAAAAGGCGCGCAAACGACAACGTTCGTACAAAGTTCTAAAAAGTTGCCGTATTGTTCTAAGCTCTTTATTCTTGAAGTGGTATCGATAGCTCCATTAGACGGCATTGTGGTCTCGAGGGCAGCCATCTTGTTGGCGAGAGCGCGGGAAAATGGAGAAAATGGCAGGCGTACGTTCTAAAAAATCAATCTTTGGAGAATATATTTCACTATGTATTTGTATAGAGTAAGTAAAACACAAATAGGTGTATGGTGTCACAGAGTGACAATTTTAAGCGACCGAAACGCTGGGAATTAAAAAAATTATAAAGAAAAATGTGCATGAGGTGAAGCATTGACGCTCTGGTAAATATGGTGTATATTATCATGTTTAATATCGTCCCAACCGTTACAACATATTTAATAAACCACAAATCCTCGCAAAAGAATACCGATTCTTACCAACGATGAATAGCGAGGCTTTTGAATTTTTCATTTTGCTTATTATAAGCTAGTGCTTGAGCACAATCCCACCTGATGGTAAGTGATGATGCAGCCCTAGATGGTAAATCGCACTATCTTAGCGTCATAAAAGCCTATTCACGCTTGCCTTGAAGACGCCGAGATTGTAAATTGAAAAAAAAAACATCCTAATTTCAATAGAGAATATGGCTGGGTGTTATTATCTGCCTGGGATCCCATAATTAATAAATTTAAATCCAAGCCCAAGCATACTACTACAAGACTAAGATACTGTAATCTCGTTCTGCGTCGATTGTACCAGAGATTAATATAAAAAGTTGAAGGTCGCCTTCGTTAACTATGACAACAGGATGTCAAACACCTCAGTTCCCCTCGTGATTATGAATAGTGTAAATTGCCCTAAACGTTGGGAATTAAAAAGTAAAAATTAAACGCGATAAAATCTGTAAAATTAGTTTCATTTAAGCAGTGTACTTTCAGTTTCACTAATCACAAAACTAATGACCCAACAATTAATATCAATTGCTTAATAAATTATTAAACATTACTATTTATCTGTATTCTGAATGTGTGTTATTTGTATGTTTTCTTGCAACACTATTATTTAGGTTTACTAATTTTTGTATTGGCGACTTCCTTTCTGATCTCTCGTATTCAAAGTGTGCAGACGACCCTCCATCAAATAATTGTTCAACATAGTTCCAAAGTTAAATTTAAACTTGAATTGTATTTAGACATCAATAAAGTTTCGTAATTAATATTAGCTCGTCATTATGCGGCGCTCCACAAGATGGCGCCTCTTCCGTTTCGATGGCGGCTATTAGCACTGCCACTCGAGCCTGCTAATTAGTTAAATTAATTATTATTGTACGAGACTGTAATATTAGCTGGGAAATGTGTCGCGAGAGAATTAGATTATAACGAAATATTTGGTGTAAAAAATGGATGATATATGAAGTTTTTTTTTAAAGAATAAGTGTGACAGACGAGCACACATTCCACCTGATGGTAAGTAGTTGCTGTGGCCCATAGACATCTACATCGATTTTCGATTAAAAATCTAAGTTCAGATGCGTTGTCACTCCTGAGGACTAAGATGGAATGCCCCGTTTCCAGTAAAAAGGGTCTCCGTTTCTCTACATTCATCATACGAAACGCAGCTGCACTAAGCTGCTATTTTACGCTGGTAGTCTGTGAGAGCGTGGTTCTTTCCAGTGGAGCCGATTCATTTTAGTCCCAACCATAATATAGTGGCAGCATCACAGCAAGGCTCTACCACATTTTAGTAGATATTACGTGGTAGAGGCAGTACGAATGACCTTGCGATACCATCCATATCATCTAGATGATTGGCGGTCCACCACTGTGCGATTCAGAAGAAGTTTTCTCCCTCGCACAACTTCCTTGTGGAATCGATTACCACCAGCGATTTTTCCGGACCGATACGACTTAGGGACCTTCAAGAAAAGAGCCTACTCCTTTTTAAAAGGCCGACAACGCATCTGCGATTCCCCTGGTATTGCAGTTGTTCATGGGCGGCGTTAGTCACTTACCATCAGGTGAGCCGCATGCTCGTTTGCCCCCTCTCCTATAAAAAAAAAACCGTGCAGTACAGGCGTTACATGGGGGAGGTTTATGTTCAGCAGTGGAATTATAGCAGTGGAATAGATACCAGCGTAAAATAGCAGCGTTTTGAATGATGAATATTAAAGAATAGAGACTCTTACTGGTAACGAGGCAATGATACTTAGTCACCAGGTGTGTCGGCCCATCTGTATTCTTTCTCAAGAATAAATGTAAGCATTTATAGGCCACAGTACAGCTTTATTTTTTTTAAACACAAGAGACAATAAAACGATTATCATATGGAAATTAATATAACATGATAGGTCTTTTCTCCCTATGACTGGCCACCCTGTTATTTGTACCCACTGCTGTGAGTCATTACATTTAATAATACTTTAATTTGGCAATGGGCCGGCCATATAGCTCGAAGAATCGACAACCGGTGGGGAAAAAAGGTTCTCGAGTGGCAGCCTCGTACCGGTAGGTGAAGTGCAGGGCGTCCCCCCACTAGATAGAGTGATGACCTGGCAAGACATGCACGAAGTCGATGGATGCGAGGGGCTCAGGACCATGTTTTGTGGCATTCCTTGGGGGAGGCCTATGTTTAGTAATGGACTTGTTAAGAATTGTATGATGATGATGATTGTAAGTATCCAAGTCTTTACAAAACGATTTCTCCGACAATTCATATTTAAATCCATAATTAGCCTAGAGCGACGCTTGACACGTCCGCTCCGGACGACAGACAGACAGAGAGTGCGCGACGCCGGAACCGCCGCGATCTTACCAGCCGGAAGTCGGTGCGGTTAACGAGCTTTTGAGTCGACTGAAATTATTGTTTCATGATGGCGTGGGAGATAAAAGGATTTTAGTGTAACGTTTTGGTATTCGAATTTGTGTGCATCTAGTCTCAATGTAGATTCAAATTTATTTCGAATAAAACTACTGTTAAGGATATTATTGCATTTAATTTTACTTATTTTTAATTACCAACATTTCGGGTGCTTTGCAGCAACCATGGTTATGTCTGCAACAAAAATAAGTAAAACTAAACGCGATAAAATCTGTGAAGGTAGTTTTATTTGATGTGTAGTGTTTGCGTAAATATAAGAAATCATTATAATATTTATTTATTTTTAAATGCTGTGGCCCATAGATATCTACATATATTTTCGATTAAAACTCAAAATAGAAATGCGTTGTAAGTTACCCCCTTGAAGTTAGCCCCTGGATACCTCGTTTCCACTAAAAAGGGTCTCCGGTTCTCTACACCCACCACAGGAAATACCGCAGCACTAAGCTGCTATATTACGCTGGTATTCTGTGAGAGCGTGGTCCTTCCCCGGTCGAGCCGACCCCTTCGTGCTCTACCTTGTATTTAATGAGTATGATAAGTGACAAGAACAGAAGATCCTTTTTACTGGTAACGATGCATTCAATTTTAGTCCTTAGGGGTTTGATTCTTAATCGAGTATAAATGTAAACCACACAATTCTTTTACTATCAGGTGGACTGTGCGATCATTTGTCACCCATAATACCCAAAATAAAAAGATTAAAACAAATAGTTGGTCTTTGTGATAGGAATATTAATAGTGGCACCCCTTGCGTAGTTAACAAAATTGTGCTGCTTCCAAAAGTTGTCTAAATTTCAAAGAACACTTTTTTCTGTGAAAATTGTACAAGGTTAATTTATTATAAAGTTAATTTTCCTGATATAATTCTAGTAACAAAAGACGCGCTCTAAGATTCCATGAAACCATATTATTTTCTTTATTCTGTGGAATAAGTTTGCCCGCCGGCAGTGTCCCTAATCCGTTTTAAATTGACATTTCAAGTGAGGAATCCATTTTGAGAAATTGGCACGCGTAAAAATGGCGGTTTTCCCGCCAATAATTGAAATGCCAATGACATTTTTATAAAGTCTTTCAAAGTGTCAGAAAGTTTATCTCTGTCGATTTTTCAATATTAATTGGCCAAGAACTTGATTTACAATTAGTGCACAGTATTAGAATAGATTAATTTTTTATTTAAAAATATATTACATGTAATGCTTATTAAAAAAGTCTTTTTTACTTTTACCATTGGTTGGGAAAGAAAAGCATTCTCCTGGGTGGAACCAGCAAGAAACCTAGCGGGACTTTTTTTGCCAAAGTAATTATGACAGGTTGTGCAAACTATTTACAAAATTAATTTTAGAAACAGCTTGGCAACGACCATACACATAGCGAAAATGTATTAATACGATAATTAGTATACTTTTCTAGTGTACAGTTTTCTGCTCACCAGATGTCGCTAGTTGACACTGAAGTAAAGTTTTTTGTTACGCAATGTCATTTAATTGAGAAGTTGGTTTTAAATAAAAGTTTATCAGTTTCTAGAGTATTAAATTAATACACAACACAATGCGTCAGTGGTTTGCTCTTTAATCTTTTTGCACATTTTTAACTTTTTTAAATTTTTCTATTTTTATGAATATCCGTGGTTTGGTTTATTTATTTTTGATCTTATTAATATAAAATATAGCTAACAGTGCAGAAAGAAACAATAACCTTTACATTTTCCGAACAAACTAACTATTCCGCATGGAGTATAGAGTAGATGGAGAACCATCTCATATTGGGGGAAAGTTGAAAAAGTGTCCAACTGTATACTGAAAATAGAGGTTCCAAAACCTACCACAATAGCGCTGGCGTCTGGAAAACTACGAAATGAATATAGCTGTTGTAGACGGAGTTAAGTCAGCTGAATTCAAATATTTAAAAATTTTCATGACTAGAGTAGTTAGTAAAATGCCAGTATACAAAACCTCAACTATTTACATAGTACAATATCAAGCGGATTGGTCGGTCCTTGTTTATTTCTCCATCTTATTCTAATTACTTTTGGCTCTTTTTTAATTTATCCTATGCTACCGCAGCGCCATCCTTAATGGACGCATTTTATGGACACTTATTCATATACAGAGATGGTCCTCCTTCTACTCTATACTCCATGCTTCCCCGCTATGAAACCTGTCAAATATTATACCTCACTTTCTAGTGGCGCCGCCCTGGTGGTAGAAAAATTCGTGGATGCCCTCACTAAAACTCGGTATCAATAATATTCTATCTGATAAATAGAAAAGATAGAATGGAAAGGGCTTTTAATACGATATTGGGCTTGGATGCTTGTCTTTTAAGCAATGGAATGGAATGATTTTTATACAAAATAAATTATAAAATTACTAATTGAAAGTAATTTGTACTTTTACCAATAGTTCGGAAAAGAACCTCTGTCCTTGGAAGAACTAGTAAAAAAGCCACCGGAATGCTTTTTAAACATTGATTTACTACATAATATTTTATACAATTAAGTATGAAAACGGGCAGCCCGATAAGAAAGCCAGCTGGACTTTTTTATGAAACAATAATTTACAATACATATAATATGCTGTAAAATTAAACATGCTAATGAAATGTTAAACACATGGTAGCGATCATCTCATTCCCAGGGGTTATAATCAATCGTGTACCTACTCTCATCACAATCTCAAAACAGGCTTAAAGACTAAAACAGTAATTAAAAAACCCGACTGCGTAAAAAACTTCATTGATATTTCAAAATTAAAAACTATGGACAACCGATTTCAATATATATTATTAAGGATAATTGAAAAACTATTGGTCAAACCTTGATCAAATTACATGGGACCACATGACAGAAGCACCAGCTTTCAAATAAAAAAAGAATCATCGAAATCGGTTCACCTCGTAAAAAGTTATGATGTAACACACATAAAAACATACAGTCGAATTGAGTACCCTCTTCTTTTTGAAGTCGGTAGAAAACTAATTATACTTCTTTTAATACGTGGTACAACCATGCTGCAGCTATATCAGTAGTATAGTTGTTAATCGGCTCGGCTGGGGAAGAACCAAGCTATCACAAAATACCAGCGTAAAATAGCAGCTGAACGCTGCTGTGTTTCCATATTTTAAGTCGATTTAATAATATTAAATTTTAAGAAAGCTTCTACAACATGCATTGATCATGAGCTAAGCGATAACAATAATAATAATAAAGGCGTAGGGAACTGACGACCCCATCGCCCGCTGACGTAACAGTTAAGTGACAAAACTGCTACGTAAGCGCAGTTAGTCAGCGCCTTGCCAAGAGGTGTGAGCACCGTACCTCGGCAGAATTGAGGGCGCAAAGGCGTGTTTGTGCTTACGGCCACACCTCGAAACGGTGTCGGATATGGTCTCCCGTTAATTGACGCCCATTTTATGGATGATGGAGAACAATAGTACGAGCAAAGGGCTGCTGCCTGGGGGTCGCCGGGGCGCGTCTGGAGCTGGTGCTGGACGCGACAGTATACGGGCCATCTAGCAGCCCCTTGCATCCATCATCCCCAACAGATAGCTTGGTATCGGCAGGGTCCTCTCGGACTCGGCATGCGGCACCCGCTGCTGGTGGAGAACACCGCACGCGTTGGAATAAAGATATGAACACAAACGCATTGCAGGTGTACTATAGGGCGAAAGGGGAAGAAACTGGAGGGATAGCGTATCGGGCTCGGATACGGAGATTTTGTGCTGAGTTGGAGCGATCTGTTCCCGTCACAGAGCAAAACCTCGCAGACCGAGTTCGATACATCATGCGCTCGAAAATATTTAATGATGCCGAACTCGAACGACTACGGCGTGAGGCTATTCCTTCATCGAATGAACCGATTATAGCTGGGGATGCGACTCCTCAGGCCACATACCAGCAGCCACATGTGGAGGCCATGGATTCAGGTGACGATGGAATGGTCACCCACGAACTAGAGCAGATGAGGAGTAAATTTGAGGAGGCGATTGTGGAAAAGCGCTGTACGCTTCTCGAAAATCAACCGCGACTCCCGCGCTTAACTCTAAGCAAGCAGAGTCAGGATGTCGTGATGACCCTAAACCAATTGCCGGCAACCTACTCGTAAGCTAGCCGGAACCTTTGCGATACGGACTCCATACTTTTTGGCGCCGCTTTGTCAGCTTGCCGCATTGTTGGTGCCAAACTTTCCACGTGCTGCTACTGAGCAAAGTAGCGCTATCCCAGCCTGGAGAAGAAGGAATGAGGACTGTATCGCAAAGGCAAGGGCCCTCATTGGCATACTGATAAGCTTCAGGTCGGGTAATAATAGGCCGAGAATTGTGAGCACCGTCAAGATGGCGTTTGCTGAGACAAATATCAGTTTGTCCCAGATGGATATAATGCAAAAACTGACGGAGCGCATAGATGAACTGAAGCAGAGAATCGCTGCTTGGGGGAAGTAGATTCGGCGATATACGGAGAGGTTGACACGGTTCAACCAGAACCGTCTCTTCCAGACTGATCAGAAGAGGCTCTATGAAACATTGGAGCGGCCAAGGGTACGTGGAACGGCCCAGCACCGAAACAAGCCGACACTGTAGCATTCTGGCGTGGCCTGTAGTGAGAGCCCGTACACCACAACGAAGGCCCTTGGTCGGAAGTTGTGGCGAGTCAGTGTGCGAATATTACGCCCATGGACTCCATCATTATAACGCCGGACGAAGTAGTCGCCCGTCAGTTTCAAGAAGCTCTCGACCAGAAGTCGCTCTCGAGCCACTTCACTACTGGGATCATTCACTTGGTTCCTAAAGACCAAGATACCACAGACCCAAGCAAATACGGGCGGTATTCACCTACCATGACCTACCATATACAAGACACGAACATCCATTTTGAGCGCGAGAATCACTCGTCACCTGAAATCAAATCAGGTGATATCGCGCGCTCAAAATGGATGTTGGAGTGGTGCCCGTGGAACCAAGTAACCACTCCTCGTTGACGCGGTCGTTGGCAAGGATGTTAAACGCAACCGTTGGGACCCCTCCACCGCCTGGATAGACTACAAAAAGGCATTCGACTCGGTGCCTCATATACGGCTGAAGAGGGTC
This sequence comes from Parnassius glacialis, assembly GCA_033319125.1. Lineage (NCBI taxonomy): Eukaryota > Metazoa > Arthropoda > Insecta > Lepidoptera > Papilionidae > Parnassius > Parnassius glacialis. Next base: position 71,221,753 of record JAVANC010000004.1, on the reverse strand, counting down.
TTCGAGCTGTACAAGGTTGACTGTACAGTTAGAGACTTCCTCGGACAGTGTATGGTGCAGTGGAGTACGATCCTTTGTCATCTAGGCGAGCGGATGACGGCTGCTGAGAACCACATAAGAATAAGAAGGGGTATCTTCTAGGGCGATTGTTTTAGTCTAATCTAGTGTTTTGTCTCCCTCTAATCTCTCTCATTACCTTACTGGAAGGTTCCGGAAGGGGATTTCAGCTTCGGAAAGGAGGAACAAATGTGACCCACCTTTTCTATATGGATGATCTCAAGTTATTCGCTTCCAGTCGCTCCCATCTTATGGAATTGCTAAACATCACTTATGATTTTAGCAATTCTATTAGAATGAAGCTGGGGACGGCTGTGTGTGGTTCTCCATGTCGAAAGGGGTAGAGTTGCTAACTCTGAGGGCATAAATTTATCTATGCTCATCAACATAAGGACCTTATCCAAGGTTAAAACATACCGATACCTACCTAGGTATCGGTATGTTTTAACCTCGGATTTTTTTCGGACAAAGGTATCGATGAGGCGGACATCAAACTATCAGTTTGCGATGTGTTATATGCACGCTTGACAAAAGTGCTTAACAGTCTTTTGTCGGGCGTTAATAAGACACACGCATATAACGATTGGATTATGTCTGTTTTCATATATACCTTTGGCATACTCAAGTGGACTCAGACCAAACTGAACGCTCTCGATAAAAAAGACCGCACTGTTATGATGTCACACAGGATGCATCATCCGAGATCGTCAGTAATGAGGCTGTACTTGCCGCGGAAACATGGTGGGCGCGGCTTTTTAAGCGCTCTCACCATACATAAACGCGAAGTGTGCAGCCGCCGTAATTACTTCCTGACGAAATCAGATGATCCATTATACAGGGACGTCATTTCGTGTGATAAAGGGTTAACCCCTCTATCCTTAGCCAACGAGCAATGGCAAGACCCAGTAGTACAGTCTATTTCCGACTGGATTTGAGACCGTATGGCAGGAGAAGGAGCTCGACGGGAGGTTCTACAAGGCTCTTCATGAGCCATTCGTAGACACAGTTGCCTCCCCCCACTGGCTACGTTTTGGTGACCTCTTCGGGGAAACCAAGGGTTTTGTCTGTGCAATACAGGATCAGGTTATTAAGACCAACAACTATAGGAAATACATCCTGAGAGAAGGCACCGTCGACATCTGTCGAGCTTGTCCGTTTGACAGGTTAGTGACTTAGGCATGTTATCTCTTGTTCTAACTCTGAGTACTTGCACAGGCACAACCTAGTAGCCAGGATTCTACACCAGGAGCTCACTCTGAAATACGGACTCGTGGTTCGGAAGCTGCCTTATTATAAGTATTTGCCGGAAGGCGTACTCGAAAATGACCGCGCCAGGCTCTACTGGGACCGGGCCATCATCACAGATAGGACTATTCTTGCGAATAAGCCTGATATTGTGCTGATGGACCGGGCACAGTCAAGGATATTTTTGGTCAAAATTACCTTTCCTTATGACGAGAACTTCGAGAAAGCCGAAACAGATAAGCAGACAAAATATCTGAACCTTGCTCACGAGGTGACTAACATGTGGGGTGGTCTGCCGACCGAAATTATTCCTGTGGTCGTTTCTACGAACAGGTTAATTCCAGTCAGCCTCTCAGGTCATCTGAGGTGACTGGGACTCCGTGACGGACCACTCCCGACTCAGATGCAGAAGGCGGTGCTCCTCGATACCGCCCGCATCGTCGCCAGTTTCTTTCTCTTTCTTCTTAACCCTCAGCTGTTTAGTCTCCCCTGCCGGGGGCTTCCATCTGGTTGGGTTTTGGAACGAAGTTCTTTATCGGACGGTACGGGTTTGGCGGATGGGAGCCAGGCGACAAAAAGTGTAAGATTTTTCCGTCACGACCCCTTGTGTCATAGTGTAGACGGCCTTGGCGGTGAAATAAGGAAGTGAGATGGAATAATATCCATCTCCCTCGCACTTTTCTTATCTTGCCATGAAAGAAATTCGCTACCCTAAATAGCTACCATAAATCTAAATGAAAGATGTCAGTATATTTAGATATATACTGAGCTACCCAAGAAGCTTAACTCTGCTCTACTGTGATGGCTCGGGTTCAACGAAGAGCATTCTTGTGTTCTTGGCGACATAAAAACAAACTGCTTTTAGCAGGAACGCGGCTTAATAAAGTTCCTACGTCGAATTCAACTCACTCACGTATATTTTATTTGTATTAGCGACTTGGCCTGGCTTCTCTTGGATAGGATCTAATACTGTGGCATTATTTTATATCTAAGATCATCAACGACCATTTATTTTATTAATATTTCGTTTTGATTTCTTATATTTACTCGAACACTACACATTAAATGAAAGTAATATTTCGTTTTTCTATGAAAGAAAAACGTACAAGCTTTTCGGATCAAATATAACCCAAGTCCCCGTTAGTATTACTCTCTATATGTTCTTCAGGTTTCAGTTCAGCCAATCAATTCAATTCAATTCAATTTCATTTGCCAGAATGTAATCTCTACATGGTGTAAAACAAAGTCGCATACCGCCGTCTGTACGCTTAGATCTTTTAAATTTTGCAACGTATTTTAATGCGGTTTTCATCAGTAGACAGTATGATTTAAGTAGAAAGTTTATACGTGTAAAACATGCATATTATATAATTCTTCTGTTCGTGTGTATGTAACTGAACTCCTCTTAAACGGCTGGACCGTAAGATGAAATTTTGTGTATGTTTTTTCTATTAAGTAGATTCGAGTACGGTTTATATTCACAATTGGACCCGCTAGATGGCGTTGTTGACGATATCCAGAAATAACCCGAGCGAAGCCCGCCCGGCTAGTACATACATATAATTAGGTATGTTATTAGTTATAATGGGACTTTACACTCTAACTAACTAACAGCGTGCAATATTTTTACTGACATACTAAACTATTATTATTATTAAAATTAAGCCGTGGTAGCTTCGGGGCTAAACGCTCGCTTCTTTCAAAGTACGCGAGCAACCCGGGTTCGACCCCGCCAGCATCAATGAAATTGTTAATTGCAATTTTAAGTGCCGATTTACCACGACCTCGGCGGTGATGGAAAATCTCGTGAGGAAACCTACATGTCTGAGAAATTAAGTAAATATTTTGAAGACATGTGATGCGAAGACGCACTGGAGCCTCACAGCGGTCACTTTCTTGCCTTTAATAATAAGAGCAGACCTGTGTCCAGTGGTTGGGACGTGTATAAGCTGCAACTGTACATATATTTACTTTAGTAAACTGTCAGATTTACATGGTAGATTCACACTGCAGTTATAGCTGTGGTACGAATGTGTCGGCTCGACCGGTGAAAAACAACTTTCACCGAATACTAGCGTGAAATAGCAGCTCAATGTTGCTGTTTCGTATGGTGAGTGAAGCTGAAGACCATTTTACTGGTTATGAGGTATTCCATCTTAGTACCCAAGGGTGCCAATGGATTTGCATTTTGATTCTTAATTGAAGGTAGATAGATGTATGTGTCTATGTCACGATGCCACAGCATCCACTTACCATCAGTTGGTATGTGTGTTCGTTTGTTTCCCTAACTGTTATTTAAAAAAATAACACAACTGCAACATCAGTAGTCCATAAGATTCAACTCATAGCCAAATTGTTAATAAAAACACCGGTTTTAATGTTCCCACATTGACAACAATTTTCACGTCGTTAATGGAATTCCCCCTTCAATAGAAATGCAAATGGCGGACGCTTCGAGAATGCTAAAAAGTTTGTCGCATCTTCGGTTCCATGGTTTCATAATCAGTTCGAAATTTCACATTAAAAACTTTGTCTCTATCTCCTTCTATATTTTCTTAAAAAATGAAAAAAGGGAGAATAGAGTACCCCGTGGATGATGGTATAGGATAACATAGTAAAACAAATAATTATATTGGAGTTTAAAAGAAAAGTGTATAAGGCGAGTGTGAATTAAAGTGTTGGAAGGGGTAGACCTAGGCGGACATTACTAGACCAAATCAGGGACGTCTTGAAAAAAGGCCAGGTCAAGAGTACCCTAAACCGTAGAGCATGTATGAAGGGAATAATGAAAGTGGAAGAAGCGAAACAAGTATGTAAGGATCGTAGCAAGTGTTAAGAAGTGGTCTCTGCCTACCCCTACGGGAAAGGGGCGTGATTAAATATGTTTAAAAAATTTAAACAACACGCATTGATCATGAGTTTGCATGATCCTAATGAGAATACTAGATTAAAGTTATGAAACAACTATATTGTCCGTTACCGTTACAGCCTATTAAAGTCCACTGCTGAACATAGGCCACCCTCTTAGATTGCCTCATAGGTGGAAATATCCCCCCATGAGGCAATCTATGGGTGAGGCAAATATGACATAGTTGTAATGTTACTATTGATTTTAAAATTTCACCTCTCAGTGCGTCATGTGTTCCTGGTAGATTATCTTCTATACATTCATTCATTACAGCCTATTAAAGTCCACTGCTGAACATAGGCCTTCCCATAGATTGCCTCATAGGTGGAAATATCCCTCCATGAGGCAATCTATGGGGGAGGCAAATATGACATAGTTGTAATGTTACTGTTGATTTTAAAATTTCACCTCTCAGTGCGTCATGTGCTCCTGGTATCTAATTATCTTCTATCCTGATTATGTTCTATACATACATACATCCATTACAGCCTATTAAAGTTCACTACTGAACATTGGCCTACCCCATAGATTCCCTCAAGGGGGGTGGGGGGGGGCTTATTTGCCTTAGTTGTCACGTTTGGCGCTTACCCGCTTGGGCTGGTGGATATTCTTACACCGCCACACGAAATTATTATTACTATTATAAAGTTTCAAGTTAGTATAATCGTTCTTTGATACGAGTGCAAATTTTGTTTTTAGTCGTTATTATTTTTAAGAGTTTTAAACTAACCTGAATAGAAAATGTTTTTTTTTTATTGAAAAATTCTTTAGTGGAATGAAAAAGCGACGTTAAAAAGGGACAAACATATACACCTATAGGATTTAGCCTGCGAGAGAATGAGATAGAATACAGTGTACAGTATTTATTATAAATTTATCAATATTTTAATTACATAAACCCTATAATTATACTACTCTTGATACTCTGCATTTTAAACAAATTTTGCAAACGGTCGTCTACAAGTTGGTGAAAATTACATTGAAAGATTCTGTTACATAGATAGATAGGATAGGATACACGCCTTAAATGTAAACAGAAGATTTTTTTAAAAATTTATTTATCCTTTATTCTGCTCCTGAAAACCCCTTCACATAGAGGTTACAAAGGGCGGTCGTTATTAAGATATCAACCCTGGGAAAAATGGTATAAACAAAATTGCTGGCAGGAGCAAATTAAGCACAAAAAAACCTGAAAAATGAAAACAGTTGAAATAATTAATTCTTATTCCACTTCAATGCATATTGAAGACTAGCGATGGGTGATTTCTGTATCTCGACAACATTGCCACCTATCGGGTCCAATTGTGAATCATTTAGATCATCTAGGGACCCACTCAAACACATACAACAAATTTCATCACAATCGATGCAGTCGTTATCGACTTTTTATTTTCTCTTTAATTTTTTTGATTTTATCGAAACGACATGCTAATCCCATCATACTTTATAATAGTTACTGGTAACACTACAACAAAATAAGAAAGTAAGTTTTGTTTTCGAATTTTAGCGAGACTAATGGAGCTATAGATTAAAAGTTTATTATATATTTATTTTTAACGCCCTCGCACTGTTTTATGTGTAACATATATGTATACTAGCTGGCCAGGCAGACGTTGTTCTGCGCTTTCCGACGACCCTTCATATAAAAAAATCCTTAAATTCGTAATACGTAGTACTACAAGTAAAGATATATATATATATATAAGTTACGTAATATATAAGGTTGTAATTCTTTTACTCATAAGGATAGATAGACACGTAGACAGATAGGAGATATATATTTTAGATATAAACTTTAATATGAGAAATATTTTGAGATACCATTTGTCTAGACTAGTTTAAAATCTACGAGGGACCATTTTTTATAGAATAAGAATAAGGGTGACAAACGAGTACACAGTTTAACATATTATGGTAAGTGGATGCTTTGCCCATAGACATCTATGTCTATTTTCGATTAAGAATCAAAATGCAGATGTGTTATCATTCCTGAGAACTAAGATAGAATCCCTCGTTTTAAGTAAAAAGGGTCTCCAGTTCTCTACACTCACCATACGAAACACAGCAGCATTAAGCTGCTATTTTACGCTGGTATTCTGTGAGAGCGTGGTCCTTCCCGGTCGAGCCGATCCATCGTGCTACAACTATACTACTAATAAAGCTGCAGCATGGCTCTACCACGTTTTAAAGTCTCTTACGTAGTTTGAAAATTATCCACTGCGGTTAGTTAAATAGACAAGAAATATTAAAGTACGATGAGACAACCCTATAAAAACTCCCCCTTCTTGCCCAGGGAAATAAAATCCCCTTTATAAATTATACACAACCACCGTCTTCCGTGCGTTTGTGTGTCGTGTACCGGGACTGAAGGAACTCGAGTTTTTGTGAATAATTCCCTAACAATATTCCCCGTTACGCCTCCCCGGGGAAAGCATCTGAAAATGAACACCTTCCTGGGGACCTATTCAATGTTAACATTTTCCAAATAAAAAGAAAATAAAAAAAATATTATTTTATTTGGAATTTGTTGTTGGACTAACACATAGAGTTCAGACTTTTTATATGGCTTTATTTCATTTTTTATTTTGTTTATGTCTCTTGGTAGAGAGTAATTGTGTTCTGTGGTTTATGCAAAGATATTATAATATACTTCGTATAGAACAAGATTGTGCACTCTGAAAAAGTGGCAAACGTAAAATGTATTCTATGCTATTGAAGTATAGTCTACTTTCATATAATATTAGACTAAAAGGAAAAACGAGCTGAGCGAGATGCCTCTATTAAGGAATGCGTCCTTGTCTATCGAGTTGCAACAGTGAAATAATTTTTCACGTAGTAGAAATTAATGATACTTTTTATTTCTGTTCTTGTAATAATTCTAAATAATTATTAAATAAAATTAAAAAGAAGACTTCATAAGAAAATATTTATATTTATGCGTAATTTCCAACCGTGTTTTAACTACTTGCTTTGTTTCAAAGTCGTAGTTTTGGCAATTTTTATGAACAAAAACTGAGCAACACTAAGTGTCTTACAATCTTCAATATGGCGTATACTTTGTGTGAAGTGTGAACCGATTGAGTAGTGAATTGTGTTTGCCCAGTATTTACTTTAACGTTTCATGTTTTATCGTGCCCAAATAATTAAAAATGGTTCTCACTTGTTGCGTAAAAGGATGCAAAAGTGAATCATACAAAGGAAGTGGTGTATCTTTTTACAGGTAAATAATTTTGTAATGCTTGAAGTAGGGTGCCCATATTTATTTTAGTTTTCTAGCTTTCCATATTACTAAAGTGATTTATGTTATGAGTTAATGTTTTGTTTGACAGAATGCGATGTTACTTGGGAGTGTTGGTGTGCACATTTATCTTTCGTATACAAAACATAATGACATATTTTCAAAGCGATACCTACTATCCGTCAAACATTCAATCCGCATTTGATGCGCTGCAACCGTAAGTTCTGCGTACGTGGGCTTAATTTGTTCTTACCTTCGCCGCGAGTGTCAGAAGCATACAACAATGTTAATGTTTAGTCTCAAATAAGAGACCTGAACAAGTGTCCTCCCTTGTGTCGATTAATGTTTAGGCTATAATTCGTAACAGATATTCTCTGTAAGCCGCATGTATTGTTGATAAATAAATTCTTAATATACTAATCTCCTTCAGGTTTCCAAAAAACGAAGAAGTAAAAAAAGATGGCTTAACATGTTTGATGTTGAGATATTGATGTTGATGTTGACGTGAGATGTTGAGATACATGATTTTTGTGTTTTGGCTACACTGGTTACTATTCTCTCAATAACAAGTAATTAACTATTGTTAACTATTTTTATTATTATTTGTTAATTTGTTGTTTATTATTAAACAGTTTAATAAAATCATAAGTTGTCATAAGCTCTTAAGTTAAGAAAGCGTTTTGGCATATATTAATATTCTGAAAGTATCACACAGATCTTATTATTTGCCATTGACAGAATTCTAATCAGTGTAGCCAAAACACACACTGCTTTTTAATTTGTAGGCATTTACAATGCCGTCTATGAGGTTTTTTTAGAACGTGTCCCTCAAAGTTCCTCATTGCATAAGTAACAATATGAATGAATTATGATGCCGAAAAAAATAGTTTTTCAGTATATATTTCTTAAGTAAATATACCGAAAACCTATTTTTTGCCCTTTCTAAGCTGAGCTGAGAATCTGCTGATTGACTCAGCACAGAGGCAAAGTAAAAAAATAATTTTTCAGTATATGTTTCTTAGTGAAACATGTTGATTCAGCAACATTTCACCTTGTTGCTGTTGTGCGTACATAATATAATTGCACGACAGAAGTACTCTGCTGCTGCCGTTTGTGTACATAATTTAATAACAATAAATAAAACTAATAATTAATTTCGTACTCCATTACTCTTTCAGTCAATACCCGAAAATAAGAAAGTGCATGTGCTGAGTTCTATAACAATCTCTCAAGAAATGCCTCCAATACCTGGAACATCATCAGAGCCACCATCTAAGAAGACAAAATTGCAACAAAGCGAAACGTTAAAATTGATTGGACACAAAGCCACCATGCGTCAAAAGATACACAAGACAATTTTGTTTGCATTGTTTGCAAAAGCATTGCTTATCGGCATTACACATAATACAGAATTAATGTAGTTATGGTAATAAGCTGACTTTACTATCTACAGTCTTTTATTTTTCTCTCTTAATACAGAGTGAGTAGGTAATACAAGTTTTTATATATTAAGCTATTAATAAGATATAACGATGTAGATTATACATATTTTTTGATAAATGACATATAAATTGTTGTAATCGTTGTTTATTGTTCCCAATAAAATAAATATAGAAGAATCCCTTAGCATCACTTTGTTCTTTTTTTCCTTGAAGCAACAAATCGTGTAGTCTCCATAATAGAGTAGGACGCATCCCTAAAAAGCGCTATCTCGCTCAGCTCGTTTGTCAGTTGTGAGTGCGCAATCTTGTTACTATAAAATATCTTTGGGTTTATGTGGCTTACTAACAGTCAAACAAGGAGATTGTAAAATATATATATTGACCTCCTTACAGTCGAATTACACAATGACATCAAAGAGAATATAATCATTACGTTTAAATTATGGAGTGTAGAGTAGAAGGAGGACCATCTCTGTATATAACATGGACGTATAAATAAGGTAGTAAGTATAAGTAATAATAATAAAATTTATTTATAGGTCCATGGTATATAAAAAGTGTCCCTAAAAACGCGTCCAATAAGGGTGGCGCTGCAGTAGCATAGGATAAATTAAAAAAAAAGCGCCAAAAGTAATTAGAATAAGATGGAGAAATAATAACGCTTGCTTTTGTACTACGTAAATAGTTGAGGTTTTGTATACTGGCATTTTACTAATTACTCTAGTCATGAAATTTTTTAAATATTTGAATTCAGCTGATTTCACTCCGTCTACAACACCTATATTCATATCGTAGTTTTTCAAACGCCAGCACTATTGTGGTAGGTTTTGGAACCTCTATTTTCAGTATATAGTGGGACACTTTTTCAACATTCGCACCTTATAAGATGTTTCTCCTTCTACTCTACTACTCCATAGTTTAAATGACATCTAAAATATTTTTTATTAAGATGTTTGACTCGGATTCTTGTCCTTTAAGCCAAACATCTTAAATAACGGAGTGGTTTCTTAAGCTAAGTGTAGTGACTAGTTACTAGTAAACAGTACCCACTAAAACGACAACTTAAAAGTATTAATTTGGTTAAATAAGATTCAAATTTAAAAAAAACGTAGTATATCCATATGGTAATAGAATACACAAGCTTGTTGCACTAAATTAAGTACTAGCTATACTGTATACAATCTTATTTTTTACGGAAACAGTAAGCGTAAATTTTTATACGTGGTAGAGTCATGCTGCAAGCTATATTAGAAGTATAGTTGTAGCACGAATGGGTTTGCTCGACCGGGGAAGGGCCATGTTCTCACAGAATACCAGAGTAATTTGACAGCTTAAGACTACTGTGTTTCGTATGGTGAGTCTAGAGAACCGGAGACCCTTTTTACTGGAAAAGAGGCATTCCATCTTAGTTCTCACAGGTGACAACGCATCTGCATTTTAATTCATTATTGAGGATAGATATAGATGTCTATGAGTCACAGCAATCACTTACCATCAGGTGGACTGTGTGCTCGTTTGTCCCCCTTATACTATAAAAATATAATCAAAGTTTACCAGGATGTTAAGTGATGCTGTGGCTCATATATACATATAGATGTAGATGTCAAAATGCAGTTTTTTAAAAAAAAAAACGTTACCCCCACACTAGGATTTTCTCCTGGATCATGGAGGCAGTTTACAAACACAAATTGCACAAGGACAAACATCCAGTTGTGTTGCCCTTGCAGACAAAAATGAAATGGTTCTCTAATTAAAGTGTCAATTTTGGTAATTCACTCGGCAGTTTTTGATTGTTTGGAACCCCAAGCTCGTAACAATATCCTTACACCGCCACTACACGGTAAAATTAAAATAAATACTATGTATTCCATAATAAGTGTTTAGAGAGTGTTTGCTTAAAATAATTGTTTTATAAAAAAAATATCATATACGTTGTTTAGTATAAAAATAAAAGGCACCACACAAAAACTCTTTTACGACAGAAAAGGAGCTCTCATTAAATAAGAAAGAAGCACATCCGCAAGCAAGATGGCGGCTTCCGGTTGTCTAATACATTTATGTCCAGAAACGCGCGCAAAGCGTGTCGACGCATAATTTCGGCAAAAATGACACAAAATTATTTACAGAAAATAATCAGTATTAAATAAAACGCCGTTGTTTATAGAAGTGGATATACGTGTAGTGGCGGTGTAAGAATACCCACTACCCCATATCATACCGTGGGTGTCGTAAGAGGCTACAGAGGGAAACTGCCTTAAAACAACTAAAAATAATAAAAAACCGGGCAAGTGCGAGTCGGACTCGCGCACCAAGGGTTCCGAACAAATCCGTAGGTAAATAAGTTTAAAATTATTACAAATATTTTTCTGCCGACTTCCAAAAAGGAGACGGTACTCAATTCGACTGTATGATTTTTTTATGTGTGTTACCTCATAACTTTGTACTGGGCGTGATACTTTGTCTTTTTTATATGAAAGGTGATAGTTCTCGTGTAGTCCCATATGAATTTGATCAAGGTCAGACCAATGATTATTGAGTTATTCTTAAATAACCTATATTGAAGTCGCTTATATTGAAGTCAACAAAATTTTTAATTTTAAATTATATTCTATGATGTAACTAAAAATTTATGATTTTCGCAAATTTTCCTTTATCTGTGTTAAAAAACGTTGCTTCGTACCAAATTTTAAGATTCTGAGTTCACGGGAAGTACCCTATAGGTTTTGATTCCCTTGCGAATGTCGAAAAATTGCGGCATAAACGGCTGTATCTTTTGATTGCGTTGCCTTAGAAGTTTGATTTTTTTCAAAGCGCCAAGGAACAGTAGACTTGAGTATTTGATATGAATTTCAGCTTGATACCCCCACGCGTTCCTGAGCAAAAGGGTATTGACAGACAGACAGGCGGACAACAAAGTGATCCTATAAGGGTTCCGTTTTTTCCTTTTGAGATACGGAACCCTAAATCTGCGGTTGTCAACCCGCTTGCTAAGCGTCGCAACCATGGCAAAATTCCACCAATGACGCCCCTAAACATGGAAAACATGGAAGACATAAAGGCTGTTATAGATGGATGGATGGATGGGGGCAAATGAGCATGCGGCTCACCTGATGGTATGTGTCGACCGCCGCCCACGAACAACTGCAACAACAGGGGACTTGCAGGTGCGTTGCCAGCCTTTTAAAAGAAGTAAGCTAGTTTCTCGATTGTCCCAAAGTCGTATCGGTCCGGAAAATCGTTGGTGGTAAACGATTCCACAAAAACATCGTGTGAGGAAGAAAAATTCCAGTAAATCGCGCCAAGCATCCAGATGGTGGGATGGTAACGCGAATTTTGGTTTTCAGAATAACTACTTGTTTACACACATGTTTTTTTAAAATATTCCGAATAACCTGGGGGGGGGGGGGGTTAGTAGGCTGAAAATGTTTTTTTTACCAGCCAGCACTTGACTACAATCCCACCTGATGTTAAGTGGTAATTCAGCCTAAGATGGTAAAGTGCACATAAGCCTATTCATTCTTGCCTTGAAGAAACCCACATTGTAATCGGATGGAAAGACAGATGCCGGCAATTTATTCCACTCCCTTGCTGTGCGCATGGTGAACGATGTATCAAACCGTTTGGTGCGAACGCGTGGTAAGTCAACAACGAAAGGGTGGAGACTGGCCGAACGTCTGGTTGCCCGATGGTGGAAGGGAGGGGGAGGAATTAAATTATACAATTCCTACGCACATGAGTGGTTCTCTACAGCTGTAGTCGAACGGTGGGTTCGATTTGATCAGATGTGACGGTGACAATTCTGTCTCTCCGTGACTATGGGTGCTATAAAACATCCGAAACGCTGGGAATTAAAAATTAGTATGCGTAAAACATATATCATTGTTTTATTCAATGTGTATAATATTGTTCGATTAAATATAAGAAATTTATAAATATATAAATAACGATATACCGTTTTTGCAGTTTTTGATAATTAAAAATTAAAAATTTTGTACAGCCGATTTCAATATAAGCGACTTCAATATAGGTTATTTAAGAATAACTCAATAACCATTGGTCTGACCTTGATCAAATTCATATGGGACCATACGAGAACTATCAGCTTTCATATGAAAAAAGAATCATCGAAATCGGTTCGCCCAGTACAAAGTAATGAGGTAACACACATAAAAAAAATACAGTCGAATTGAGTACCGTCTCCTTTTTGGAAGTCAGCAGAAAATACGAGTAAGTAAGGCTTCTACTTTTATTTCAAATTGAATGTGATTCATGGGCAACAACTACGCGTACGCGTACTTCTTTTTGTACGATTCAATTTACAACGTTTTTGCCGACCGATCGAATGTGTGCGTGCGTAGTAAAATAGTAGGCGTTAGATATTTATGAATGACAATCACTTATAACTTAAAATTAAAAATTTTGTACAGCCGACTTCAATATAAGCGATTTCAATATAGGTTATTTAAGAATAACTCAATAACCATTGGTCTGACCTTGATCAAATTCATATGGGACCACACGAGAACTATCACCTTTCATATAAAAAAAGAATCATTCAAATCGGTTCGCCCAGTACAAAGTTATGAGGTAACACACATAAAAAAAACATACACTCGAATTGAGTACCGTCTCCTTTTTGGAAGTCGGCAGAAAATAATGTATTAGGTACCTCGCAATTTGAATTTAGAAGAAAAGGACAGAATTTTTTAGATTTCTTTAAATAATTTTTTTTAGTTCCATTTGCCTATATTACTTATTAAACTTGGCTATTTATTGCAAAATAACCTTGTGGAAAAGCAAAATACTGTCCCACTCACTGATCACGAGATCTCCAAAACTATAAGCCCGAATGACTTAAAATTTGGCATATATACTCCTTTCTCCACGTGGATACCTCACATGAAAGGATTTTGGAAATCTCAACCCCTGAAGGGTGTAACAGGGTCTTATAGCTTGTCATTATATAAACTAGACTAACCTTAGACCCCTTAAATATAATTAATGACAACGAAAATAATTAGTACAAAAACCACACAAAGCGTACCCAACGCCTTTCTTCAGCCAACTTTTTGAACGTAGTTTCAACGACAGCAGAGCCGCGGGCGTAGTCTAGTGTAAGACGCTCTGAAAGACGTTCTGCCTTTGAGAGCCATCCAACCGTTGTGACGTAACCCTGATAAAAGATGAATCGTGCAGTGCAGGCCAAGAAAACGAGCACAACTCAAAATACGTGTCGAGTCGAGTTTAGAGCGATTTACCGTCTAGAGATTCATCGCCACTTACCATCAGCACGGCTAGTGCTGATGGTAAGTGATGAATCTTTAGCATGGGCTGGGGACAAAAAATTTATCCCCCGATTATATCCACTGACAAGAGATAAAATTATCTTGTCCTTATGCCAAAGCACGGCAACGAAGAGAAGTATGTGGATATCCACGTTTGACATAATGAGTAGACATATGTATATTCACAGTCCGTAGCATGGAGGCAAATGAAAAATAAAAAAATATGTTTTTTTGGACATTTGAAAGGAACAATTTTATCCTAGTTCATTGGACGTAGGTTTAAGTTTATATTCATACAAAAAATTTATTTAAGTCTTAAGTCTATCTCCCATTTTATCTACTGTGGATATTTTATTCACCTGTGTGGCCATGCTCGAAGGGTGGATAAAACTAAGCGAGGATAAAACTTTCCCCGAGGATGAAATTGCCTCCCGCCCATTTTTGCCCTGCAGATGGAGTTATAATCAAGCACTGGCTTAGTAAGTAAAAAAGTCGAATAAAACCTAATTTGCACAAAAAAGAGCGCAATTGTTTATTTTTAAGCTGTATTTAACTAATTAAATAATTAATTACATTGTTTAAATTATTTTTATTAAGTGTAACATTACTTAAACAAATAATGTCCTCAATACCGAATTTCGCTCACGGCGGCTAGCCTCGACGGAGAATAGCTATCGGCGCAGGACAGGATCATAGTGCTCAAGTGTATGCGCAAGCACAGGTGCACTTCCTATCCTCATAATCTCTCAGTTTTCATATTCTGATGGGACGGCAAACCGACACGACCGGAGAGAGATCAGGCGCAGGATCTACGGCTTTACGTGCTTTCCGAGGCACGGGGGTGAGACGCCGCCAACTTCCAAATCCCGGGCAGCTACTGAGAATTTCTTGATGGAAAATCTCAATAACAATTTTTTGGCCCGACCCGGAATTCGAACCAGGGACCTCATGATCAGCAGTTGCACTACTAAAACCACGAGACTAACGAGGTAGTAGAAATAACCTGTGTATGTCGTAATGAGGGCTAATAATTTTCTGCTCACCAGATGTCGCTAGTTGACACTGAGGGAAAGTTTTTTTGTTACACAATGTCAGTTAATTGAAAAGTTGGTTTTTATTAAAAGTTTATCACTTTCTAGAGTATTATATTAATACACAACACAATGCGTCAGTGGTTTGCTCTTTAATTTTTAGCACATTTTTTTTAATTTTCTACTTTTATAAATATCTGTGGTTTGGTTTATTTCTTTTTAATCTTGTTAATATAAAATATAGCTAATAGTACAGAAAGAAACAATAATTTGACATTCGAACAAATTAACTTCCCCGCTATGAAATCTCTCAAATATTATACCTCACTTTTTAGTTGCGCCGTCCTGGTGGCAGAAAAGTCGTGGATGCCCTCATTAGTTATTATTTTACTATTCGATACTCTCTATTTGTACACCAAAATATTATTTGGAAGAATTCTTTTATACTATTATAATAATAAAGATATTTCGTCAAATGAATTAATAGCACAATACAAATGTATAACTTCTTTTAGATATAGACATATCAAGCAGCATTCATTGTAATGTGTTGTCCGCTCTGAAGTGCAAAGAGATCCAATATAAATACAGGCTATGAGGCATTCAACAGTTGAAAGAGTTTATTACTCAGTACAATGATTTTTTGCGTTTAGTTATAAAATTGTTTTTTTTTATTTTCTACCGACTTCTAAAAGGAGACGGTACTCAATTCGACTGTATGTTTTTTTGTGTGTGTTACCTCATATCTTTTTACTGGGTGAACCGATTTCGATGATTCTTTGAAAGCTGGTGCTTTATATGTGGTTCCATATAAATTTGATTAAGGTCTGACTAATGGTTTTGGAGTTATTCTTAATAGTTTATATTGATGTAGGTTGTAGAAAATTTTTAATTTTAAATTTTGTTTTCTATTGACATTTACTAAAATTACACAATTATGATTTGATGACCGACTTCGAAATTGCTAATAGTTTGACATTGCAGTTATTATTATTTAATTATTAATTATATTATTGTTATTCGGACAATTTAGTTCAATTTTAAATATGCCAATTAATGGTAGATCATATAGGATACAATAAGCAATTGTTAACATCTTTCAATGTATTACTTATGATCAACAAATGAACGTATTATTATTACTATTATTATTCCATCTTATTCTTCAAAGGTGACAACGTATCAATTTACGTGGTAGAGCCATGCTGCAGCTATATTAGTATTATAGTTGTAGCATGAATGGATCGGCTCGACCGGGGAAGGATCACGCTCTCACAGAATACCAGCGTAAAATAGCAACTTAACACTGCTGTGTTTCGTATGGTGAGTGTAGAGAACCGGAGATCCTTTTTGCTGCAAAAGAGGCATCCCATTTAAGTCCTCACGGGTGACAACGCATCTGCATTTTGATTCGTAGTCGAGGATAGATGTGTATATATAGGCCACAGCAAACACCATCAGGTGGACTATGTGCTCGCTTGTCACTCTTATCCTATAAAAAAACAATCCACCAGGCAGACCTCGCTTGCCGTTAGTTCGTTTGTTACTTCAGTTTCAAAAAAAAATCTAAAAATTAAATTAGAAGGTGCTAATTTGTTGTCTTTATTAACCTAACAACGGCTTTCCAAATAATGCTTTTGTAATGCGTACAGTAAAAGAGTGGAATAATTTGCCGGCGTCTATCTTTCCGTCCGAAAACAATCTAGGCGTTTTCAAGGCAAGATTGAATAGGCTTTTGTTACGCTAAGACAGTACGATTTACCATCTAAGGCTGCATGACCACTTACCACCAGATGGGATTGTGGTCAAGCACTGGCTTATAATAAGTAAAAAAAAAACTCTTTAGTACAGTGACAAAAAGAGCTTAAGAGCCTGCGAACCTTTCGAATTCCGCACGTAAAATGTACATGTACTAGTGCCCAATGACTTCGTCAATCTTGCTTAGCGGTACCATGTAGCGACATCTATGGAAATGTATTAAATAAAGAACGATGTATTTAGCGCGTCAAATTTTCATATCGATATACATCGCAACCGCTTCCGTAGATAGATAATAGATGGCGCTAGAGTAGTCAAGTGAGCTCGGCCACGGTCCTTATTGCTTTGTAAGAGAGATGGTGTAAAAGTATGTACTTGTTTCGGGTCTGGATGTTTGTCCATGTTGTGCAATTTATATCTATGAAATGCCTCCACAATAGGAATTCGGTTTTTTTTACTTATTATTTATCAGTGCTTGACTACAACCCCATCTGGCGTTAATCAATGATTTTGCCCTAAATGTTAAATCGGACTGCCTTAGTGTAACAGCAGTCTATTCACTCTTTTCTTTGAGATGCCCAGATTATGATTTTTGTGATAACTATTTAAGAAAATAGTTTTTTTAATAGAATAAGGGTGACACACGAGCATACTAATGGTAAGTTGCTGCTGTGACCCGTAGAAATCTACATCTATCCTTGCTTACCGTACCTTACTGGCTGTATGAGGAAGCTCAAGGTCGCTCGGCGAACTATGGAGAGGGCTGTGCTCGGGGTGTCTCTGCGTGATAAACTTAGAAATGAGAATATCCGCAGTAGAACCAGAGTACACAGCCCAACGGATTAGTAAGCTAAAGTGGCAGTGGGCCGGCCATATAGCTCGAAGGACCAACAACCGATGGGGAAGAAAGGTTCACGAGTAGCAGCCTCGTACCGGTAGGTGAAGTGTAGTGCGACCCCCCACTAGATGGAGTGACGACCTGGTAAGACATGCAGGAAATCGATGGATGCAGGTGGTTCAGGACCGTTTTTTTGTGGCATTCCTTGGCCTATGTTCAGCAGTGGACTTATGACTAAGATGCCTTGTAAAAGGGTCTCCGTTAAAAATTCCCGTAACAAAAAAAAAAATTTCGCCTTATTACAATACTATTAGAGAGTGCTTAACGCGTTTGTAATTCATTACCCATTATCAAAAATAATATCCAATTGTTTATGTCATTAAGCATGAACGCCGCACAATGGAACTTGTAAATTAGTTCAATGAAAGACAATCACACATTCTATAGAACTTCAATCAATTAAAATTAATAAAGGTGTGTGCACTTAAATGTGCAAGGAAGTGTAAACCTTAGAGAATAAAACCGCTCCGGTTCACTCATGCGTCGTGGCTGAGTTTCCCTCGTCCCTAATGTACCTCGAATACTGTGAGAATTTTGTGCCGTGGAAAAGGGAATTATCAAGCTACCAACACTTGTGTTTGGAACGATTTCCATCTTGAATTTAACGCGCAATATAACTAGGGTTTTAATTCACGATTTTCAACTCACAATTCGTATTTTGTTACCGAAATAGTTAAATTAATGAACGCGACAGTTTACAATAGTGAAATTCAAAAGGCTTCCTAAAGAATAAAACCTAAAGCTAATAAAAAAAAATCAAAGTGATAAGTTTTTTTTTATAGGATAATGGTGAAATACGAGCACACAGTCCACCTGATGGTAAGTGGTTGCTGCGGCCCATAGACATCTACATCGATTTTCATCACATCTATCCTCTGTTACAGATCAAAATGCAGATGCGTTTTCACCCGTGAGGACTAAGATGGAATGCCTCATTTCCATTCTGTGAGGTCGTGGTACCACCCCGGTTCGAGCCGGCCCATCCATGCGACAGCAAAAGCTTCCGCCTGGCACTACCACTGTTAAAGTTAAAGGTGTGTTTTTCGAAAGGTATTTTCAAAGAGAATATAATCAGTTGGGTATCTTGTTACAACCATACCGACCAACTGACGTGCAAGTGAAATTATTTTAAATTTACTTTTTTTTGGAATGAAGTTCCTTATCGGACGGTACGAATTTTTCGGCTGGGGGCTAGGCGAGAAAAAGTGTCAGATTTTTCCGTCACGACCCCTTCTGACGTAGTGAAGACGGTCTTGGCGGTTATGAGGAAGCGAGATGGAATGATATCCATCTCCCTCGCACTTTTTCTTATCATGCCATAGAAGAAATATTATTTTATTTTAAATAACGCTTCATTTTAATAGACGCTAGTAATTCATTTATTTGTATTTGTGAATCAATAATATAATACGTTTATCAATAATAATATACTACGTAAGGAGCTTCGTTCCAACCGAGTGTTCCACGACACTCACGGCATCTATTATTTATTTTCTTAAAACTTTAATATCTTTATACTAAATGAAGATACCGCAATATTTTTTTTTGATAATGGTCAAGTGTCCTAGAAATAAAACTTAGAAAACCTAACTGAAATCTATCCAGTAGTTTTTCCGTAATGTGCGCACAACCGCAAACCTCTATCATTTTATTTATATAGATTTATATTTAAAATATCGACGCAATGCTGCTCACAAGAACAAAAGAAAAGACAAGACATGAATTGGAGACCTTTTTACTTTTTTTTTATATAGCATAAGGGTGTAAAGCGAGCACACAGTTCACCTGATGGTAAGTGGTTGCTGCGGCCCATAGACATCTACATCTATCCTCTATTACAAATCAAAATGCAGATGCGTTTTCACCCGTGAGGACTAGGATGGAATGCCTCCAGTAAAAAGGGCCTCCGGCCACCTGCACTCACCAAGCGAAACGCAGAGGTGAACCTCTACTTCACGCTGGTATTCTGTGAGGTCGTGGTACCACCCCGGTTCGAGCCGGCCCATCCGTGCGACAGCAAAAGCTGCCGCGTGGCTCTACCACTGTTAATACTTTTACTTTTACTTTTGCCCCTTTTGCTGGAAATGAGGCATTCCATCTTAGTCCTCACGGGTGACAACGCATCTGCATTTTGATTCGTAATCGAGGATAGATGTAGATGTCTATGGGCCGCAGTAACCACTTACCATCAGGTGGACTGTGTGCTCGTTTGTCACCCTTATCCTATATATATATATATATAACGGGACATTCCATATTATCCCTCAGGTTTGGCAACACATCTGCATTTTGATTCCTTATCGAAAGTAGATGGAGGCGGTCTATGGGCCAAAGTATCCACTTTCAATCAGATGGACTGTGTGATCGTTTGTTACACTTGCTTTTATAGATATAAGATCGATGGCTTGCACATTTTAAAGTACTAGGACCAACCGAACTTTGCTCGGGATTTTAAACATCATCATCATACAGTCCTTGACAAGTCCACTGCTGAACATAGGCCTCCCCTATTGATTGCCTCATAGGGGGGATATTTGCCTTAGTTGGTAATGTTACTGTTGATTTGAAAATTTCACCTCTCAGTGGGTCATGTGCTCCTGGTAGATTATCTTCTATACATCCATCCATTACAACCCTGTCCCCTAATGAACATAAGCCTCCCCCATATATTGCCTCATAGGGGGGATATTTGCCTTAGTTGGTAATGTTACTGTTGATTTGAAAATTTCACCTCTCAGTAGGTCATGTGCTCCTGGTAGATTATCTTCTATACATCTATACATCCTATTAAATTCCACTTCTGAACATAGGCCTCCGCCAAGGAATACCACAAAGCACGCTCCTGAACCACTGGCGTCCATCGACTTCTTTCATTTTAAACATAATAACAATTTTCTAAGGAACGACAGCTATACATCTGACGGCGCTGTGGCGCAGTGCTTTTAGCAATGAGTTGCAGCGTTAAGGGTCTCGTGTTCGAATCCCGCACGGAACAAGTATTTGTATGGCCTACAAATAATTACTTAGTGTGCGGGTAACGTTTTTAAAATAAAAAAATAAATAAAAAGAAATTCTCCGCTGATCGTCCGTCCGTCTGTCTGTCAGCGGGCTGTATCTCATGATCCGTAATAGAAAGACAGTTGAAATTTTCGCAGAATATGTATTTCTGTTGCCGCTAATTTCAGACTCTGAATGTTTGTCTTTGTGAACCACGATACAAGAGAAAACTTTAGTGCCCCACACTAGGATTTTCACCTGTAAATATAACGTTTTTTATAAACACGAAAACAAAATTAAAACGATCAAGTGCGAATAGAACTCCCGCATGAAGGGTTCCGTACCATCGTACAAGATTTAATACTATGGATGCAAAAAAAAAACACGTTTCTAGTATGGGGGCCCCCTTTAATTTTTAATTTATTTTAATTTTTATTATTAATTGTTATAGCGGCAACAGAAATACACATTCTGTGAAAATTTCAAATGTCTACCTGTTACGGATTATGAGATACAGCCCGCTGACAGACGGACAGACGAACAGCCGAATATTTGTTTTCTTTTTCTTTCTTTTTTATTTTAGAAACGTTACTCCCACACTAGGATTTTCTCCTATATCGTAGAGGCAGTTTACAAACAATGCACGAAGACAAAAATCCCGACTCGGAACAATTATTTGTAGGCATAGAATCAAATTCTATGTTTGTGGGCCATACAAATACTTATTCCGTGCGGGATTCAAACCCGCGGCCCCCAGAGCAGCACCCATTGCTAAGCCAAAAACGGAACACGAAACGGAGCCGTCTAAATTTTTATATTATTAATAGGGTCCCGTTGGTTACCCTTCGGATACGGAACCCTAAAAAACAGATAACTTTGAAAAGTAAGACACTAGTTTAACACAAAACATCCAAATCGTTAGAGTAATTTTCGAGAAACCAATAACGTTACAAATAAATTAATAATAATGTCCTCCAGACCGAATTTCGGTCACGCCGCCAGTCTCAATGGACCAGCCATCTGCACAGGACAGGACTATAGTGCACGAGTGTGTGCGCACGCACAGGTGCACTCTCTAATGTCTCATCCTCATGGAGCAGTAAATTATCTCACGTTAGTTAGTTAACAACAACATATATACTTCCCACTGCTGGGCACAGGCCTCCTCTCATTTCTAAGAGGGTAGTAGAAGGGAAGTGTCCGCCGCGATGCCACAATTCGTGTTGGCGAACTACACATGTTTACAAATTTCTTTTTTCTTATTGCTCAGACATGCAGGTTTCCTCAAGATGTTTTTCTTCACTGCCGTGTACGTGGTACATCAGCACTTAAAATTACAATTAACAATTTCATTGGTGCCGGCGGGAATCGAACCCGGATTGCTCGCGTACTGTGAAATTAACAGCGAGCGGTAACCATCTGAGCTACCACGGCTCTTTAGACGGATTTTTAGATAATAAAAAATCTAGATATTTCATCCATCGACCTCCTGCATATCTTACCGTCATTACAGAATTACGTGCATAGAATAGAATAGAATATTTTTTTATTCAATATAGATTCACATGTATGTAATTCTTATTGAAAGTTTTTTTTTTCATTGTTTACTTTACGATGGGGAAGAATGGCTCTCGAGAGCCAGCATCGTACTAGTAAGCGAAGCGTAGTGCGGACCCCACTAAATGTAGTGACGACCTTGTTAAGAGATGTATGAAGTCGATGGATGCAAGTCACTGAGGACTGTGCTTTTTGGCGTTTTTTGGGGAGGCCCATGTTCAGCTGTGGACTTGTGAAGGACTGTAATGGTGATGATAGAAAAACACTAAACTATAAGTGTGTGATGTAAGTAACACTAGTTGGCCCTTCGGTTTAAATAGAGCATTAGATAGTAATAAAAAAAAAACAGTACAATATGTATATCCGTCATGTTGTTCACACGCGCATATATCATAGCTGTCATCGTATAGGTGGCTTGAACGGTCAAGATTCGGCGCACGAGTCCATTAGTGACGTCCGAGTGCAGAGCGACATCGATAAAATTGTCGATACTAAATTAAACTAATCTTACGGATTTTATCGCGTTTATCTTTTTAATTCCCAACTGTACTGGACAATACCCGAAAAGTATTTTTTTAAAGTAGTGAAACTAGTTTCATTTAGTGTGTAGAATTTGCTTAAATTAATAAATTTTGTTTTAAAAATAGAGAAAATTTCTTTTTGTATGGGGCATGGGCCCACCACAGATTATGGCATACAATAATGAAACTAATGTCGTCATAATAAATGTGTGATTTGTATGCATAATAAGTATACGTGTATGCTTGTATTTGTGCATGTATGTATATATACTTGTTATCTGTACATTGTATTTTCAAAATCATAATAACTAATTTGAGAATGCACCCTATATCATTATATGCATGTATAATATTTGAACTGTTCCGTATAAATTCTGTTTGAAGAAATTGCAGTATGAAATTAGCAGTGCTTTTTTAAAAATCACTTTGATGATTTAGGAAGGAAAAGTGCGCGAAGGAGAACATCTTAGAAATTGTGAAACTTGTCTGTATAATATTTTTTATAGAATTTCGGTGACAAACAAGCACACAGTTCACCTGATGGTAAGTGATGCTATGACTCACAGGTACATACATCGTCTTTAGAATGTAAATGCACTGTCACCCTTATCGGTTAACATAGAATACTCGTTACTAGTAAGAAGGATCTCGGATTCTCTAGACCCACTATAGGAAACACAGCACCATTAAGCTGCTGTTTCACGCTGGTATTCTGTGAGACTGTTGTCTTTCCCCGGTCGTGCCGCCCCATTAGTGCTGCAACCGTAATATACGCAGTTTGGTTTTACCACATTAAGATATTGGCTCTACCAAGTTAAGATAATTGTTTCAAAAGTATTTCAAAGATGAGAAAAGGCCTATGAGTAGCAGTGGGACGTATATAGACTGTAACTTTACTTTTTCATTTCAGTATACTACTACTACACTGAACAAAAAAAGTTATCTTTTAACTATATACATTGAGAATTATATACCCTTCATATTGTTACGAGCTTGGGGTTCGAGAAAATTAAAAACTGCCCATTGAATTACCAAAATTGACATTTTAATTACACAACGCTAATTACAATCTAAAACAACACTAATAAAAAAACACAATCACTTTAGTTCGCAGTTATTTCGCTTCGAAGTATTCTCTTGTATCGCCAATTCAATACTGCCGCGGTCGTGGTCTATACCGGCCTTATAAAGGGCCTCAGATAGTTTCCCGAACCTTCTACTGTAGCGACATCTAGCATGTTCGAGTACATATCGGTCCCGAAATTTCTGTAAAGATCATGACTCTCCTAGTTCTGCTACTCGACACTAGAGGGCGCTAGTGGTAACTAGTGTTTCCATGTACAAAACATTAATAGTGGCGCGCAACAATATTATAACCCCTCCCCTGTAGAAATTCTATAATACCCTATTCTCACTAATAGCCTGAATAAAGAACGATACCTGGTTTCAAAATCAAAGCTATAACATAAAACGTGTATCGACATAATACAACCACTTAAAATCAGGAAGTCCAACAAAGGGAGATCGCATTAAATTTTATCGACAATAAATAAAAGCGGCTAAGCCCCTCACTACACGGCCGGACACGTAGCACGTTTCTCGACGCATTGTGGATCGGTTAATCTCATTACAGTAGACGCGGTGTTACGTATCCGGCGGGATGCAAAGGGACACCTTATTAGATCTCGTTTGTGATAACCGCTCGGCTTTTCGAGTAGCGCTGGATGGAATTCTTCCGAGAGTTACGTATTCGAAATATGATATACGTTGAAGGTTTTAAGTACTGCTAAAAGCCGTTGTCTGTTCAGAAACCTATATAATTTATCTATGTACAGTAAATCTTGGTCAAGTGGGACCTGGATAAGTGAGAAACCTCCATAGCTGGAACTCATGCTTAGATCCCGACACTTTGGCACTGAATTACCTCTGTTAAGGGGACAAAACAAACCTCTATATCTGGAATTAGTTATTCGATTTTATCGATATATAGGATAAGGGTGACAAACGAGCACACAGTCCACCTGATGGTAAGTGCTTGCTGCGGCCCAAAGACATCTACATCTATCCTCTATTAGAAATCAAAATGTAGATGCGTTGTCACCCGTGAGGACTAAAATGGAATGCCTCATTTCCAGTAAAAAGGGCCTCCGGCCACCTGCACTCACCAAGCGAAACGCAGAGGTAAACCTCTACTTCACGCTGGTTTTCTGTGAGGTCGTGGTACCACCCCGGTTCGAGCCGGCCCATCCGTGCGACAGCAAAAGCTGCTGCCTGGCTCTACCACTGTTAAATTATCTTCTTAATTACCTCTATAACTGAGACAGCGAGTATATCTTACCTCTTTTACTGAGACTATAAATTGTGTAGGTACCGTTTTGTTTACTAATTCTTATTCTACCCGCCAATTCCGCACTTGGCTAATTGTGCAAAAGTGATCTTCAGTTTTAGTTTGGTTTTGCTATCATCCGGATGTTTATGTATTATGTTTACAAAAGACGTTATTTTATTTAATAATCGCACATATATAACTGAAATAACCTTCACTCTCACCTCTAATAATGGAACCCTCTGTAAACGAGACAGATATTTATTTATACCTGGATATTTGAGACTCTGGGTAAGTGGAATACCTCTTTAACTGAGACAAATTTGCAGGTCCCTTGAGGCGACCCCGACCAAAACCTTGCGATAGTGCGTTTTTCTTCGTTATTCAAAGACTATTATCTCATTAGTTATGAGCTCGAGGTACTAAACCGTTTTCAGTGCCTAGAAGATGCAATTCAGTGGACTATATGAATGACAAGCTCGTGGAAACTGTCCATGCGGTCGGAGCTAAGTTCTGCAAGACCCGCCGCAGAAGAAAACAAAAGCTCTCCGATCACACTCTCAATCTCATGGCTGTTAGACGGGAGATGAATCTACATTCTTCAACAGACTTGGCAGCATACAGGCAGCTGAACAGACAGATATCCAAATGCATGCGGCGGGACTTACGCAACTTCAATACAGCTTGTATTGAAGAAGCGATCGAGCGGAACCAAGGCTCCAAAGTTTTTGCCAGAGATCTGTCTGCCAGAAAGAGCCAACTGTCAAAGCTGAAGACCGAGTGTGGCAGCGTCATTTCCGGGACACCTGAGATTTTGAGTGAGATTGAGAAGTTTTATGGGCAGCTATACACATTATCGTTGGAGCCACACGCAAGTGTGAGTAACGATCCAAGAGCGAGTCTTATCCGACATTATTCAGATGATATCCCGGACGTTAGTCTGAGCGAGATTAGAATGGCTCTCCAGCACCTTAAAAACGGCAAGGCCCCAGGCAAGTTGGAATTACAGCGGAGCTTTTGAAAGCGGGTGGAAAACCGGTACTTGAAGTCCTTCAGAAGCTCTTTAATTCCGTCCTGCATGGTGGCATTACACCGGAGGCGTGGAGCAGAAGTGCGTTGGTCTTGTTCTTCAATAAATGCGATAACGCTCTCTTGAAGAACTACAGACCGATTTCCCGTCTGAGCCGCGTCTAGGTGCTGTTTTCGAGAGTCATTACGAATCGTCTCGCGCGCAGACTTGACGACTTCCAGCCTCCCGAACAAGCCGGTTTCCGAAAGGGCTTTAGCACCATAGACCACATACATACCCTTCGGCAAATTGTACAGAAGTCCGAGGAGTACAATTTGCGACTATGTCTGGCGTATGTGGACTATGAGAAATCCTTTGATTCAGTCGAAATTTGAGCGGTGCTGAGGTCCTTTCAGCGGTGCCAAGTTGACTGTCGGTATATCGAAGTGTTGAAGTGCTTGTACAGTAGGGCTACGATGGCTATCCGAGTACAGAACCAGAGTACGAAACCTATCCAATTGCAGAGAGGTGTAAGACAGGGTGACGTCATATCCCCGAAACTCTTCACCGCTGCATTGGAAGACGTTTTCAAGCTTCTGGACTGGAATGAATACGGTATCAACATCAATGGCGAGTACATCACTCATCTTCGATTTGCCGACGATATAGCCCTTATGGCAGAATCGCTGGAGGACCTAAGCACTATGCTCAATGACCTCAATAGTGTTTCCCAACGGATAGGTTTTAAGATGAACATGGACAAAACAAAGATCATGTTTAACGTCCATGTCACACCTATGCCGGTAATTGTTGTGAGCACTAAGCTAGAAGTTGTTGACGAGTATGTTTACCTGCGACAAATAGTCCAACTAGGTAAGTCCAACTTCGACCGAGAGGTCAATCGACGGATTCAACTCGGTTGGGCAGCGTTCGGGAAATTACGGCACATCTTCTCATCAGGTATACCTCAAAACTTGAAAAAGAGACTGTACAACCAGTGCGTGTTGCCAGTGATGACATATGGAATTTAGACGTGATCCTTCACTGCTGGCCGGATGAGTAAGCTCAAGGTCGCTCAGCGACCTATGGAGAGGGCTACGCTCGGAGTTTCTCTGCGTGATAAACTTAGAAATGAGGATATCCGCAGTAGAACCAGAGTGACCGACATAGCCCAACGGGTTAGTAAGCTGAAGTTGCAATGGGCCGGTCATATAGCTCGAAGAACCGACAACCGATGGGAAAAAAAGGTTCTCGAGTGGCGGCCTCGTACCGGCGGACGAAGTGTAGGGCGTCCCCCCACTAGATGGAGTGACGACCTGGTAAGATATGCAGGAAGTCGATGGATGCAGGTGGCTCAGGATCGTGCTTTGTGGCATTCCTTGGGGGAGGCCTATGTTCAGCGGTGGACTTGTGAAGGGCTGTAATGATGATATATATATATATATATATATATATATATATATATATATATATATATATATATATATATCTTTGTATATAAAAATTACGTGTCACATTGTTTGTCCGCGATGAACTTCTAAACTACAATGATTGCAATGTAATTTCACACACTGTGTGCAGTTTGGTCCAACTTGAGAGATAGGATAGTTTTTATCCCGGTAAGTGACCCACCCTCAATATTTTTTATTACGAATTTAAGGATTTTTAATAGGACAAAGGTTCGTCGGTATGGTCAGAACAACGTCTGCCTGGCCATATATATATATACAATTACGGTGAAAATCGAGCACACAGCCCACACAATACATCTGTTCGTGATTAAGAATAAAATGTAGATACTATGACACCCCTGCACGACTAGCATGGGTTGGGGATAAAATTTTATCCCCCGATTATATCCACCGACAAGAGATAAAATTATCTTGTCCCTATGCCAAAGCTCGGCAACGGGGAGAAGTATATCCTCTTTTGACGCAACGAATAGAAATATATCCCCGTCCGTAGCATGGAGTCAAATGAAAGATAAAAATTATGTTTTTTTGACATTTGACAGGGAAAATTTTATCCTAGTTTATTGGATATGGGTTTAAGTTTATATTCATACAAAAAATCTATCTAAGTCTATCACACAGTTTATCTACTGTGGATATTATATCAACCGGTGTGGCCATGCTCGAAGGGAGGAAACATTTTCTCCTTTCCCCGGGGATAAAATTGTCTCCTGCCCATGCTAGGCATGCTGAGGACTCTACTTAGCACATTAGTGAAGACATACCGTCGATAAAATTATGACATGTGTTTCGTTTCCAAATGAGGCGTCCTCAGATAAAGTAGATTCTGCTCTGCGGTAGCTGACTCCTAACTGCTATGACTTAACGGCGTGCCACCACAGTCACAGCACATCTACATTTATCCTCGATTGACTACCAAAATTCACAGGGAGCGTGGCTACTCACTTGTACATAAGAATATACACGATTTTGTCTGCCGACTTCCAAAAAGGAGACGGTACTCAATTCGAGTGTATGTTTTTTTTTTGCTTTTTTTTATGTGTGTTACCTCATAACTTTGTACTGGGCAAACCGATTTCGATGATACTTTTTTTATATGAAAGCTGATAGTTCTCCTGTGGTCTCATATGAATTTGATCAAGGTCAGACCAATGGTTATTGAGTTATTCTTAAATAACCTGTATTGAAGTCGCTTATATTGAAGTCGGCTGTACAAAATTTTTAATTTTTAATTATTAAATGCGTGTTTGTCGGAGCGGCGTTCGGAGTTCATGCGTTTGAAGTTTTTTTTTAAAATGTCGAAGTGGACGAAGGAATTATAGCAAGATACATCCATACTATTATACTTAAGATGTTGCTGAAGACGTCCTGAGTGATAGTGAAAAGTCTAAAAGGAATCAAGTGCCATAAATAGAAATAGAGGTAGTTTTTTTTTAATTCAATGTTCTTGAAATGTATTAGATATGAAAATTTAGTTTGAAATATGTCATACTAGGTGGCAGCACTTTCTACGTATGTTATTGTAACTGAGTATTCTTGCATGTCTGTGTCGTGTCGAAGATAATAAATAAATTTTGCATTGATTATAAAGGGTTGTTTTAAATTAGAAACCCATAATCCAATAGGTGATAGGCCCAGGAAACTCTGGACATAGAAGTATAGAAGAAATATGCAAAGAAAAAGTTACAATCGTGTTTGAGAAATCATTGTCAACATAACCTCAAAATGGATTTCATGAGGCCAATGAATTTAGAAAAATTTGATGAAAACAACTTTCGTCAGTGAAAATTCCAGATAAAATGTGCTCCAAAAGCTAAAGAAATAAATATTTCGAAACCACAAGGAGACTGTACAGATTGGTTGTAATGTGACGGCATGGCAATTTTCATCATAACATCTTCGTTTTTTCTGCCGACTTCCAAAAAGGAGACGGTACTCAATTCGAGTGTATGTTTTTTTATGTGTGTTACCTCATAACTTTGTACTGAGTGAACCGATTTCGATGATTCTTTTTTTATATGAAAGCTGATAGTTCTCGTGTGGTCCCATATGAATTTGATCAAGATCAGACCAATGGTTATTGAGTTATTCTTAAATAACCTATATTGAAGTCGCTTATGTTGAAGTCGGCTGTACAAAATTTTTAATTTTAAATTATGTAATGTTTAATTTGCCACTGGTTCGGAAAATAGTTCTGTCCTGGGAAGAACCAGCAAGAAATTCGGCGGGAAAACGATCAGTTTACAATAATTTAATATGTTGCCCAATAATTAAATAATGCCATGTTTAGTCTGTCTGTGAAATAATTAAAGTGTAGTGTCGTTTTTTATGACCTGAATATAATGGCAAATCCACGTTTGCTGCCATATTAATATCGTTGCATCTTACCATAGACTATAAAAATATCATAATATGTTAGTCTTTCTTGGGTTGTTCTTTCTAGAATAGGTACTTTTTTCCAAACCAGTGATAGATTAATATAAAATGATTTAAACAGTGGTAGAGCCACGCGGCAGTTTTTGCTGTCGCACGGATGGGCCGGCTCGAACCGGGGTGGTACCACGACCTCACAGAATACCAGCGTGAAGTAGAGGTTTACCCCTGCGTTTCGCTTGGTGAGTGTAGGTGGCCGGAGGCCCATTTTACTGGAAATGAGGCATTCCATCCTAGTCCTCACGGGTGACAACGCATCTACATTTTGATTTGTAACAGAGGTAAGATGTAGATGTCTATGGGCCGCAGCAACCACTTACCATTAGGTGTACTGTGTGCTCGTTTGTCACCCTTATCCTATAAAAAATATATATAATACGGATATTTTATAATCTATATTGATTAAAAAAATACTCCTATATGGCATGGCATTACATACTATTTAAAAAAGGAGTGCCTAGATCTTTTGAGTGCGAGATCACTAAATAATATCGATTCCGGGAAAACTGCTAGTGACAGTAAATATACCATAATATAAACGTAAATGGCAGGCGATTCCTAGAAAAACGAATGGTGGTAGTTTGCCAAGCGACGCGGATGGAATTTAGAGTTGTGCAGTTTAAAGTGATTTGACGGCTGGAGTTGTTCCAAAATTAATATATTCTTATTATTTAATTTTACACTATAGAAACCTTGATGGTAAATAGTTACTGAAGGTCAAAAGAAGGTCAAAGATGTCAAAACGAATTCCACCTATATATAGGGTTACCTATCTCAGGATTTGTCCTGAGATTTCAGGATTTTTAAATTCTACTCAGGATTGCGGCTGGATTTTGCAAATCTCATGAAATCTCAAGATATTTGGAATTTTCAACACAATACAGCTTACATTTAAAAGATCTCTTTAATAAAAAGTTAAACAAACTAAAAATAATCTTCGTTTGGTAATAATTACACAATTAAAATTAAAACTTATTTATCCAAGTAGGTACTTAAACAGTTTTATCATACTTAATATGTGGTGATACCTTTTTAAGTAAAGTTTTTTCTCAAACTGTAAAAAATCTCAGGATTTTTCAATAGAAATCAAGCCTTTTCTTCGGACTTTTAATTTTTTCATCTGGTAACCCTACTTATATACTATGTAAACATAGACTTCCAAATGGGGGTCGGTACTCAATTCGACTGTATGTTTTTTGATATGTTTGTTACCTCATAACTTTTTACTGGGTGAACCGATTTCGATGATTCTTTTTTTATTTCAAAGCTGGTACTTCTCGTGTAGTCTCATATAAATTTGATCCAGGTCAGACCAATAGTTTTTGAGTTATTCTTAATAACTTATATTGAAGTCGGCTGAACAAATTTAACCAGTATATATATATATATATATATATATATATATATATATATATATATATATATATAATATGTGCCTATACTACTACAGTTTAAGAATATCTGCTACTCCATATCATGTGGATGTCGCAAGAGTCGACAGAGGGAAACTGAACTAGGAGATGCATTGATGCATCTTTCTCATAACAGACACTTTCGAGAGTCTATCCTTTTTTAAGAGGCCAGCAATGCATCTGCAATTCCCCTGGTGTTGCAGTAGTTCACGGGCAGCGGTAGTAGCTTTTTTTTATGGGATAAGAGTGACAAACGAGCACACAGTCCACCTGATGGTAAGGGGTAAGTGGTTACTGTTGCCCATAGACATCTACATCTATCTTCGATTACAAATCAATATGCAGATGCGTTGTCATCCGTGAGGACTAAGATTGAATGCCTGGTTTCCAGTAAAAAGGGTCTCCGGTTCTCTACACTCACCATACGAAACACAGCAGCGTTAAGCTACTATTATACGTTGGTATTCCGTGAGAGCGTGGTCCTTCCCCGGTCGAGCCGACTTATACTACAACTATACTACTAATAATATAGCTGCATCATGGCTCTACCACGTATAAGCCACGCTTACCGTCAGGTGAGCTGCATGCTCGTTTGCCCGCTCGAATGTAAAAAAAACAACTTAATAGAAATTCAAAACTGCGGTTGCCAAGTATGGTTACTCTGGCAACTATATATATGGCATCGATGTACATACATGTACTACGTACTATTATAGATTTCGCATTCCGAACATACACTATGTTCAATTGAACTGTACTGCAATCCGTACAGTGTGTCATTTAGTGTGGTTTCAATCTACTAGTTAGTCTGTGGTTTCAATATACATGCAGTGTGGAGCGGCGCTAATAATACAAGATTTCAAATTAAAGTTTAAATTAAAAACTGACCGCGCAGGCGCAACGCGCTTAATCAACTGCGCATGCGCGACTCTACTATTTCC
Organism: Parnassius glacialis; assembly: GCA_033319125.1. Taxonomy (NCBI): domain Eukaryota; kingdom Metazoa; phylum Arthropoda; class Insecta; order Lepidoptera; family Papilionidae; genus Parnassius; species Parnassius glacialis. Next base: position 71,189,223 of record JAVANC010000004.1, on the reverse strand, counting down.
CGCGATTGCGCGAAGTCATACAGTAGCGACCATTTTTTGTTTAGAATGGCTTCTCTAGTACGTAATACATATAACTCAATGATATATGGCCTATATTCACGACTTTTGATAGACTGAAATGGTGGATGGTAAATAATAAATTTTATTTTATTTAAAATTTAATATTACTATTGTTTCACTTAATTATTTTATCTCATCCCGTGATAAGAAATCATGAATTTCTTTTGTTGGAAATAAAGTTAATTTCCTTTACATACTACAAGTATAGAGATCATACAGATATCATAACATAAGCCATTGTCACATAGCTACTTACAATGTTGCCACACAAAAAGCTGTCGTTCAATATTACCAGATTGAATGTTTAGCGTATGACGCAGTTACCTGACACCATGAAAAGCCCGTAAAGTAGGGGGAATGGGGTCTAAAAGACGAAAGAGGGGTAAGTTAGATCAATTGCTTTTACATTTATAATGTTCATTTTGTGGATAGAAATTAAAGATATTTACTTAAACCACTAATTTAGGTTTTCCTTCTTTTAATATCTAAAATTTAAAATTTTTAATTTGTGTCCAATTTGGTAGGTTTCAAGTTGGTAGGTTAACAATTTTTGCATTTCATTATTTTTTGTTGTTATAAAAATCTTGCCAGTCAATCATTATATTACACGATTAAAATTTATTTCATAATTATTTGTAATATTAGCTTATACAATTTAAGCTATTCACTAATGTGAGAAGAGATGAAAATATGTTCATATACAATCATAGATTATACTCGCAAATTCTGTTACTTATCGAAGTCGATAAACAGAAAATTTAAATTTTTAATTCTTTCCCACAATAAAGATATTTTTTAAACTGCCTATGATAACGTGCATAAAGCTAACAAACATTGAGGCTCCTTTTCGCACAATAGAACGCGAATATGAAACATTGATGTTGTGTCAGAAGCACTAGGATATTCATTATGCATTAAATTCCTAGAAACTAGTTGCGAAATTCCTAAAAAGGAGTTCGACTATTTAAAACTTTGACTGGATGTACAAGATCAGTGGGCGAAAACGCCTAACCTAAAAAAGAATAAAACAGAAACAATTTAAATTATGGATTTTAATTGTTATCCACAAAACTCAATATTTACAGTCTCTGAGGCAGCTGGGGTTATGTCAGCCTAAGGAAGGGTTGAAAGAGAAAAATCCACTGCAGCTTTAAAGGCAGTGTAGGGTTGTTCGGGGTTGAAATGTCAAGCTTAGGGGTATTAATGAGACTCAAGCACCAGGTACCGGCAATGGAAACGATCGAATCATATAACCTCACACAAAATATTTTTATTTTTAATTTGTAATACTAATGGACAACAAATAATTGTATTTGTTTTTAGGCTGTTACTGATGATGCTATTTATTGCTGCATAAAATATTATTAATTATTATGTTGGAGTATTTGTTTAATCTGTTACCCAGAACTAACCAAATATATTACTTTTTTAAAAATTCAAAATATTTGCGATAGCATTTTATTATATAGTATGCGTTTAAAAGCTTATAATATAACACAAATTGGAACTGAAATTATGCAATTAGAAAGATTTTTGAATATATTTATAACAACACTAAATATTTTCTTTCATCTGTATTTCCATACTACATATTGAAATGCGCGGGAATTTTGACAGCTCTTGAAAAATATCATTTGATCCAAAAAAAAATCGTTAAAAAAGGTTTCTTTCAGTAGACAATTTTTCACATCCTTTAACAATTGAAGTTTTTTTTTAATTGCAATTTTTTTGTATATGATTGGTTAAATAACATGAGTATTCTATAAAGTACCTATGGGTATTATAAAAAAGCCAAAAGAGTTTCCCACCACCATTAAAGTCCGGTAACATTTGACTGGTATTTGTGTTTCTGAAACAGGGACAAATTGTAAAAACGTAAAATTTTTCCATTTTACCACTATCAAGGATCGATAATTTTAGACATTCTGAGTGAAAGTTTGATAATTCGATCGCAAATATACTGTGGATTGTAATTTTGCTGTCTTCCAATGACAAAATGAAACAAAATGACTTGACTGAAATTTATTTTTAACACGTATGAAGTATGAATCTTAGATAGATATTAGTTTACCATGAACTAGGCCCCAATTAAGTTTTTTTTTAATTTTCCTATAAAGGCAACGATTGAAGGCATATAAAGCAATGTTACCAGTATAAAAATTTATCTCGGATTGTTATAAAATTATTAAAAAGAGGAATAATGAACTTAGGCAGGGGAACGCACCAAAAACCCAAACCACAGTACAAGAAGGGTGAGAATGCGGGTACCACACCATTGGCGGGGGCTTCCACCCGTACCAACTACTCACAAACGTTGTAGATGCCTCAGTCTCACAAAAAGACCCTCCGCCAAGTGGCCGAGTCGATTATTGCTCAGTTTCCTGCAAGGTAATACAAAAACAAAAAAATAATCGTAGTAGAATGACACAAATGAGCATGGAATGATCCCGAAGTCACTTCGGATGTGAGTAACACGCTTGAATGTTGATTGCTTCGGAACACCGTGGTATTTTTTTTAATTGAAATTACTCATCCTTATATATAACTTGAATATAAATATCACCAGCCTTTTTAACCCATAGTTGGACTACCAAATACGCTGAGCAAGTATGTTGTGCACAGACCCACCTGGCAATGCCCTTTCACTAGTGTGTGATTTTTTTTTAATTTACGTTCAGCCATTTTGGATGAATTTCTTTGGAGCCTGGTGCAAATGAGGTTAGATATTATAGGAGATATTTTTTATAACACCACGTTGGAAACGATTTAAAAGAATACTCACAGTCTCTCCAGCGAGGTCAGCGATAGAAATGCGTCTCTTTCGATGGTGTGTATCTGGTTTTCAGATAGTTGCCTGTAGAAAAAAAAAACACTTTCATAATGTAGAGGAATAAATTTTGGCGGGAGTTTTGGCGGGAACTGGACCGGCGGCGGAATGCTGCTCTTGTCTTGTCATATTGATTTGAAGTGGATTTTGGTGTGTAAAAGTGGTGCGATTTTGTGAATTAAATGTCTGCGCATGTGAACTATTAGTCGAAACGATGTAAGGAGTGCTCCGATGGTGATGTGAACCTCAAGATAAAATGAATTACGGCGAAACCTTGAGATACTGTCGTCATCGATCAATGCAGGCTCAAGCTGCCGCAATGTGACGTATCACAATAATAAGATAATTTGACAATAAAAAAATCTGGCAAAAGTATAACACTACGAGTCCATTACCAAATAAAAAAAATAAAAAAAATTGACGGGAACTTACATAACCGCTTGCGAAATTTTATTCTTGTAGTAGTAATAATACTTTGAAAGTATCTAAATACTTTTCAAACTATTATTAAAGTGTTATATAACTGAAATTGGTGCAATTATGTGTATTAAATGTCACCCATTAGAAAACGATATGGTGTCTTTAGTGACGTCGAAGTCCCTAACTTAGTTTAGCAGGATAGCCAATAGTTTAAGAATTAATTATTTCTAAGGTGGTTTCGCCTAAAAAGGGCCGGTTACAAATAAGGTCCATCTCTTCAAACTTATCGGAATTAATACTTAAAACAAAATGGATATCGCGCTGCCACTCCCCAGTAACGAATTACAAAAGTGCACCGGCGTTCATTGCTTTCGCGGTGGCCATTTTTTCAGTGGCTCTGGGTATAACTTCAGGGGCGGTCGACGTGACTCAATCTATAAAATATTCTGATTCAATTTTGCGTTGTTTCAGTAATAAAAACCGGTCGTTATGTAGTAATTCTGCAATAGTAATGTTAAAATACTTTCAGAAGATGGATTGACGAGGTAAGTTACCAAAGTTATTGCTTTTTTATCACGATTTTGTTAGATTTTCTCAGGACATATCTAAGTGCTATCTAAGGTCCACTTTTTGTCTCAAAATAAGGGCCGGACCTTATTGGGGGCAAGAAGTTTTAAAATAGGCGTGATCAGTCACTTAAATGAATTATATAAGTGTAAATAAGCAGTTGGCCTGGCAAGTGGCACTTTTGTGCGGTGATAACGGCAGATCACCACGCTAGGCCATAGCTATCGAACAAAAATGTCACATGTCTAGACATCTTTCCTTCCTTGCACTTCAACTAATATTGAAAAAAATAATCCAGACGCTTTCGAGTTTTATACTTAGCAACACATTAACCCATTCGTTTTTACGTAGTTTTATAAGATTTTATTTACGCAAATCAACAGTAGCTTTTGACATAAGTATTGTTCATACATAATATAAGTATATTGTTTCCAGTAAAGACAAAAATGGGACCTTCGCAAAAAAGAAAACGATGCTCAGGATGGTCTCTAACTGATCTTCAGGATGCTCTAGATGATATGAAAAAACAGCTAAATGTCTAAGCGTGCAGCAGCTTTAAAATACCATATACTACGGCGAACGTTGAAAAATCACATAAAATCTGGAAGCGTGGTGAAGAGGATGAGAAGAAAAGCTGTTTTTACCGACACACAGGAAAGGAAATTGGTAGAGAGAATTAAGAAGTTTTCAAATATTACCTTTGCCTGATACCTTTAACACCAAAGTAAAACGTAAACAAATTTACTTATTTTGTGGAAAAAACAACATAAAAAATCCTTTTAGTGACAAAGAATCTACTATGATTACAGAAATATAATACCCAATAAGGTCCAAGTACTAAGATTGAAAAAATGACTGATTATTAACATTTTGTGATTTTCTTTACTAGAGTTAATAAAAATCTGCACACAACTACAATTTGTTTCATTTATAACTATAAAATAAATTAGTTATAACTTATATTCATTTCCTAATACTTTATAAGGACCACGACACTAATTCACATGAATTTACGTTTCATTATGCGAAAGCCACGAATTTAATAGTCGTTTAAAGCCATTGCTTTATAAAGGTGTGATTTTTCTGGTATATGCGCCTAAAATCTTGCAGTTCAATTATGGACCTTATTTAGAGCCCTAGTGCCGTATAGGGACCATATACAAGCTTTTAAAAAACTTATTTTGTAAGTACCTCGACGTTGGTACCTTGTTTATGTATAATATTTTCTCTTCAAATATAAAAAGTTTATTTGATCATGATGTTTTACAAATTAAAAGACTTGCCAAAATTGATTTATAAGGATTTCCAAAAACCCGGCCCTTATTAGATGCAATTGTATTAAATACTTACAGAATCTTTAACTCGTTCAAGTTCTGGAAGTCGCTCTGGAATATAATTGTCAGGTTGTTGCCTTGCAGGTCTCTGTAACAAAAGAACATCTATATTAAGCTACGAATACCTTGAATGTTTTCACCAATGGTTTTAGCAGTTATTCACTGAAAGATTAGGCCAATATGACTTTCAAAGATTGTTAACACTATAGAAAACTATACAAGCTTAATGGTTACATATAAATACTTTTTATAAAAAACCCTGACTGAGTAAATAATTTACATATTTAGTTAATTCAAGAAATATAGCACAGCTTTCATAAAAGTTTTGAAAATTTAAGTGACAAGAGTGTTAACCAACTATATGTCGTTATAGATCCTAAGCGGTCATTCAAAACAAAAAATTATAAGAGAAACATAAAGATGATTTTCAAACACCTTTTCAATGATACCCCACTTTACATAGTTGGTCCGGTTGTCGCCATTTTGAATTTTGATTACTGTTTCTGGTTTTTTTTTATAGTATAAGGGTGACAAACGAGCTCACAGTCCACATGATGGTAAGTGGTTGCTGTGGCTCATAGACATCTACATCTATCCTCGATTACGATTTAAAATGCCGATGCGTTGTCAGCCGTGAGGACTAAGATAGAATGCCTCGTCTCCAGTAAAAAGCTGCTATTTTACGTTGGTATTCTGTGAGGGCGTGGTCCTTCCCCGGTCGAGCGGAACCATTCGTGCTACAACTATACTACTAATATAGCTGCAACATGGCTCTACCACTAAAAATGTCATGTCTTTAGTGACACTCACAACATTTAGATAAATCGATTGACGTAAGAATGGTCAAAATCTGCACATGGACCACACTATCACAGAATACCTGCGTAAAATAGCAACTTAACCCTGCTGTGTTTCGTACGTCGAGTGCAAAGAATCGGAGACCCTTTTTACTGGACACGAGGCATTCCATCTTAGTCCTCACGGGTGACAACGCGTCTGCATTTTGACCCTTAATCAAGGATAGATTTAGATGTCTATGGACCACAGCAACCACTTACCATCAGGTGGACCGTGTGCTCGTTTGTCACTGTTATTCTACAAAAAAGTCAAATGTAATAGTAAAGACCCAGATCAACTATTTTAGATATCCAGGCTATACTTGAAACATTATTTTTAAGCTCCGATGAAAACAGAGGGGTATGATAGGTTTATAGCCTGTATTTGTGAATCTGTATGTCTGTGGCATCATCGTTCATCCTGAAAGAATGAACCGAGTTTGATAAGTTATTTTCGTTTGAAAGGTGTCTTAATCAAGATTGTTCTTAGCTATGTATCAAGAAAACCTGTTGAGTCACTTGAATATCATCAGCTCTTTTAGTTTCTGGGTTAATTTAAGTTATAATCTGAAAGAAGATGTAGTGACGAAATTGAGAAAGGTATGCTGAGATGGTTTGGCCATGTCGAGAGAATGAATGAAGAGCGATTGACGAAAAAAGTGTATAAGGCGAGTGTGAATGAAAGTGTTGGAAGGGGTAGACCTAGGCGGACGTGTCTAGACAAAATCAGGGACGTCTTGAAAAAAGGCCAGGTCAAGAGTACCCTAAACCGAAGAGCATGTATGAAGGGAATAATGAAAGTGGACGAAGCGAAACAAGTATGTAAGTATCATAGCAAGTGGAAAGAAGTGGTCTCTGCCTACCCCTACGGGAAAGAGGCGTGATTATATATATGTATGAATATATAGAAAAGTATTTCCCCATGGTAAACCAACACATCTCAGCTAACATTTCACTTACTTACTTAACTTGAACCTACAGTTAAGTGCCGTAATTAGGTCATTGAGAAAAGTGCTTTCGCAACTTACTTAACTTTCCCGCAAGCTTCAAGTGCAGTTCAGCCTTTAAGTGTTACTTAAGTGAGTACGCTGCGGGGTTAATGGATGAAATGGTTTGAATTATTTTCTCAAATTAAATCATTCAGTTATAAATGCGCCAGAATTTAATTTAAATTTAATATTCCAAAGATAAACTATCTTTGGAATATTAAATTCACTGAATTCGTAACATTTTTATTCTAAATTCTTATCTTAATGCCGACAAACAATTTTTTATAAAACCTTCCCCGGCAGATCCAGCATGACAAATAATGAGGCATCCACCCTTTCCTATTGGAACTTTTGAGCTGGATGCTTGCGTATCATACGTCCAAGACTGTTGCACAGTATGATTAGCTTGTCTTGTGTAGTAGCCGTAAATATGGGATCTAATAGCATCTGCATCAAAATTATCGAAACCTGTCACAGGTTTATGCTTTTATCGCTTTTTGGGTGTGTGCAGTTCATTATTTTCACAGCCAAAAGGCCTGTACTTTTCCTGTATAATATTTCGGATAGTTTTTATGCCAATTCCAAGCGCTTGTGCGACTCGTTCCTGTACATGGGTAACTTCTAAAAGAGGCCCTCTATTTGCTGACTCCCGTTCAAAGTACTCGTGCAACTTCAAAACTAAGTTACGAGACTGGCTGTTAAGAGTACGTCCTTTTTTATACATGTTGTCTAGTTCACACGATAACACCAAAATCACGTAATGCGTATACAAAGTCCGGAATTAGCAAGCCAAGGTCAACGAATATAGCAGAAACAGTGCAAGAGTGATAGCCGAGTGAGAAAATATAATAATAACCATTAACCAATAACACAAAAACTTCCAAGACAGCGAGAGATCGTGCAAAGCATTGACGAATCAATGACGTAGAGAGAAAAAATGGAGGTTATTTTTTAAATCAAACTATTTCCAATACTAACATCTTTTTATAGGATAAGGATGACAAACGAGCTCACAGTCCACCTGATGGTAAGTGGTTGTTGTAGCCCATCTACATCTATCTTCGATTACGAATCAAAATGCAAAATGCTTTAAACAGTGGTAGAGCCACGCGGCAGCTTTTGCTGTCGCACGGATGGGCCGGCTCGAACCGGAGTGGTACCACGACCTCACAGAAAACCAGCGTGAAGTAGAGGTTTACCTCTGCGTTTCGCTTGGTGAGTGCAGGTGGCCGGAGGCCCTTTTTACCGGATGTGAGGCCTTCCATCTTAGTCCTCACGGGTGACAACGCATCTACATTTTGAATTGTAATAGAGGATAGATGGTAGATGTCTATGGGTCGCAGCAACCATTTATCATCAGGTGGACTGTGTGCTCGTTTGTCACCCATATCCTATAAAAAAAAATTAAGTTATTAAGAATAACTCAAAAACTATTGGTCTGACCTTGATCAAATTCATATGGGACCACACGAGAAGTTCCAGCTTTCAAATAAAAAAGAATCATCGAAATCGGTTCACCCAGTAAAAAGTTTTTTTTTATAGGATAAGGGTGACAAACGAACTCACAGTCCACCTGATGGTAAGTGGTTGCTGTAGCCCATCTACATCTATCTTCGATTACGAATCAAAATGCAGATGCGTTGTCACCCGTGAGGACTAAGATGGAATGCCTGGTTTCCAGTAAAAAGGGTCTCCGGTTCTCTACACTCACCATACGAAACACAGTAGCGTTAAGCTGCTATTTTAGTCTGGTATTCTGTGAGAGCCTGGTCCTTCCCCGGTCGAGCCAATCCATTCGTGGTACAACCATAATATAGCTGCAGCATGGCGCTACCACGTATAACATACTAAATATCAAAATAAAACTAGAAATATATGTGGTCAGATAGATTTTGTTTTTATGTGTTTAAACATTAAATAATACATTTATCTCTTTTCTAAATGTAAAAGTATCGATTTTTTAGAACTTCCATTTTATTTGGTCAAAAATTGGTTTAGAACGGTCTCAACACTACGGTAACGAACCCAAACATATAAGAGACATGTCGTTGTAATAACGTCCTGTGGGAATATTAATCAACGGTTAATTCGTGTTTTTGAGAGCATTTTTCGAATAGAAAGTGAAACTTGGTGCTTACGAATAATACTCATTGTCATAGTGTATGATAACATAGTAATTATTTACGATTGTGAATTTGATTTTCCGTTTTTTTACGTTGACGTTCATACAAAGTTATTGCGGCATCTATAATGAGAAACGTCAAATCGGGCTTTTTAGATTGTCGCGAGTTATAGTGATACCAGTTTCTCGACTCCACAGAGTCAGTAATTCATTCTTGGGGCAATGTATACGCTATTACAACAAGGTCCCGGAAAGTGTACAGGTTCTCTCTATTACCAAGTTTAAATGTTTTGTTAAGTTGAAACTGTATAAAAAGGGTTATTATAGTATAAATGAATAGTTGATAATAACCCCTGGGAATGAGGTGGTCGCTTCCAAGGAGTTTCTAAACTAAATTTTGTATATAGGTTGTAATCATTTATATTGTAAAATTTATTTTTAATAAAAGTCCAGAAACCCAGCGGTTTCTTGCTGGTTATTCCCAGGACAGAGGCTTTTTTAGAACCAGTGGTAAAGTAAAAAATGACTTTCAATAAGAATTACTCATGTAATGTATATTGAATGAAAAATTGTTCTGTTCTGTTCTGTTTTTGCTAACCGCAGTTGTTTAGGATATTTCATTTTTATCAGGAAGACGCTGCTGCCCATCTCCTGGTTCAGTTTCTCTGTGTCACCGTCAACAAACATCCACGAGGACAATATAGATTAGTCGGTATTCTTACACCGCCACTTCACGGTGATTAAAATTGTAATCATTATTCAATTCATTCATCATTAGCCTATAAACGTTATTGTTGAACATAGACCTCCCCCATAGACTACTAGGAGGGATATTTTAATTTTATTTTATTTCGTAGATTACGAGGAAATTATGAGCGATATCGCTTTTGTATGTATTTTTTTTATAGGATAAGGGTGACAAACGGGCACACAGTCCACCTGATGGTAAGTGGTTGCTGCGGCCCATAGACATCTACATCTATCCTCTATTACAATTCAAAATGCAGATGCGTTGTCACCCGTGAGGACTAAGATGGAATGCCTCATTTCCAGTAAAAAGGGCCTCCGGCCACCTGCACTCACCAAGCGAAATGCAGAGGTGAACCTCTACTTCACGCTGGTTTATATAAGATGGTTTGGTGGTATAAGAAATAGATAGCAAATTTACCAAGAATCATTTCGTACCTACACACTTTTCATGTATTGTGTGTTTTTTTAAACGATAAGGGTGACAAACGAGTACACAGTCCACCTGATGGTAAGTGGCTGCTGTGGCCCATAGACACCTACATCTATTCTCGTTTGCGAATCAAAATGCAGTTGCGTTGTTAGCCGTGAGGACTAGGACAGAATGCCTCTTTTCCAGTAAAAAGGGTCTCCGGTTCTCTACACTCACCATACGAAAAACAGCAGCATTAAGCCGTCATTTTACGTTGGTATTCTGTGAGAGCGTGGTCCTTCCCCGGTTGAGCCGACCCATTCGTGCTACTACTATACAATTAATATATCTGCAGCATGGCTCTACCACGTACGGTTTTCTTTAAAACTGAAAAAAAAACGCGTCTCTGGAGCACGTGGGGTGATATTCACCCGGGAGGGGGAAGGAGAGTGGACAAAATGTAACTTTGCTAAATATAAAGTACTCCATTAGTTTTGCCGATTTTTCCATAAATTGCTATGTATAATGCTTGAACAATTCTGGATCTCGACAATAGAGCCACCTACCAGATCTAATTGTGAACCTTAACCATGGACAGACCCACTCTAGCACAAAAAAATGATCAAAATCGGTCCAGTCGTATACTAGGAATTCCGTCACATACACACGGACAGGAGAATTATACATGTAAAGACTAACGAACTTTACACGGAAGATTTCTGGACCTTGAAAACAGTGCCACCTACCGGGTCTAATTATAAATTTAAACTATCAAGGGACTCACTGAAACACTATTTACGTGGTAGATCCATGCTGCAGCTATATTAGTATAGTTGTAGTACGAATGGGTCGGCTCGACCGGGGAGGGACCACGCTCTAACAGAATACCAGCGTAAAATAGCAGCTTAACACTGCTGTGTTTCGTATGGTGAGTATAGAGAACCGGACACGCGTTTTACTGGAAATGAGGCAATCCATCTTAGTCCTCACGGGTGACAATGCATCTACATTTTGATTCGCAAAGAAGATGTAGATGTCTATGGGCCACAGTAACCACTTACTATCAAGTGGACTGTGTGCTCGTTTGTCACCCTTATCCTATAAAAACACACACACACACACACACACACACACACACACACACACACAAATTTCATTAAAATCAGACCAGCCGTCACAACACATTTACAGAAGAATTGTATGCATATATGTATAAAAATCTCTTAAACGTGTAGTTTTCTTCGTGATGTTTTTCCTTAACATCAAGCAAGTAGTAAAATATTATATGGCAACATTTTATCGTTATCAGTAAAAGACCATGTATTAATCTATAATATGATCAGGCTTCGCCGCATCTTAAACACTGTAAAGTTTTATTGGAATGTTAAGGCATGAAATGTAGACTTATGAATATTTTACACAGCGCATGCTTAAAAAAATAGTTTAAAAAGTAAAGTTGACTTCAAGAACTAAAAGATATTTTTTCTAGAATAAGGGTGACAAACGAGCACACAGTCCACCTTATGGTAAGTTGATGCTGTGACTCATAGACATCTACTTTTATCATCGATTAAGAATAATGCAGATGCATTGTCACCCATAAGAATTAAAATATAATGCCTTTTTATGTGAAAACATATTATACTTGCTAGTTCCGAATTAAGTGGCTTTACTTTTTATTAAAAGTTTACAATTTGACAGTTTTGTATGCTTACACAAGCTCAAATGTCATCTAAATAGTTACATTAAGAAATTCATCCCTTATTTGACCACCCTCAGATCTTCGAATTTAAAGGGGAAAATCAGTTGTTAACATCAGTTCACCATGGTCGAAAATAAAGAGTAACAAACATACACAAAACATTGCAGACGAATTGAGACCTTCCTTTTATTAAAGTCGCCTAAAACTGTCTACCATTTTTTTTTAATAAATTTAGGCGTAAATATAAGAAACCATCATCTGCCTTTTGATTCTTAATCGACGATTGTTAAAGAGTCTGTCATCATCATATACCATCATGTCAACTGTATGCTCGTTTGCCATCCTTACTACAATAAAAAATACATTGCAGAAACGAAAATTAATTTATTAATATCTTTACTGCTCAGCCTGGAGGTAAGGATTAAGCTGGTAAAGAAGTAGATTGTAGCACCCAGTCTTCTTTTCTACCGACTTCAAAAAGGGGGAGGTACTCAAATCGACTCTATGTCTTTTTATGTGTTTTACCTCATAACTTTTTTCTAAGTGAACCGATTTTTATGCCTCATCTTTCATTTGAAAGCTGGTGCGTCTCATGTGGTTCCATATAAATTTGATCAAGCATTTACTAATAGTTTTTGAGTTATCATTGTTAATTTATAGAATTTATATTGAAGTCGGTTGTAATGTTTTTTAATTTTACCTCTTGTTGGTACTTGATATGAGAATAAAGCATAAATAAATGAATAAAATTACTACTTAATAAAATATAAGTTTTAATTAATAAAATAGTACTTATAATAAATGCTTGATTATGCCACTTGAAAAATTATTATATAGTTATTATTTAACTTAATAACAGATTTCTTGTATTTATTGTTTTCTGTTAGGTAAATGCATAAGTAGTATAGGTGCAGTGCAATATGGTATTCCAACATATTTCATATAACTAATAACACCATTTATTTAATTAACCCTTAGTAAATTTTCCCTCTCAGAAATGAGAGGAGGCCTGTGCCCAGCAGTGGGACGTAAATAGGCTGCAACTTTACATTAGTAAATTTTATCATTTTATTAGCACTAAAGTTTTGACTATTCAGCTAGAAATTGTCTGTGCGAATATCCATAATAACTAAATATTTTAAGTGCAGTTTAAGAATTGAATGACACATAATATAAAAACGTTTAGTGGGCAGTACTTAAATCTAGGTAAATATATTCATTTCAGTCTATTTATAGCTACTCTATTTTATAGCTTTGTTTTGTTTTATATTACTCTATGAATATTTCATAATTTACTGCACCACATTAATTTTTACATAGTTTTCTAATAGGATGAAAGTTACTTTATAGCATAATTACAAGATGTGAAAGGTGTAATAAGGATTTGTCAATATATTTATATACAATATATTTATTTTATTTATTTATTTAACAGTTTATGTACACACATAATTCGATAGGAAAATGGTAAAAACATAATTATGTACAAAGGCACTGCTTATTCCATAATGAAATTTCTTCCAGCAGGCCTATTGAAGGATAGTTGAAGGAAATAGAAGTAGTCAAAGTGTGCACTTGCATAAATATACATATACTATACAAATATATACAAACATATATACGTATATACATATATAAATAAATATTATATATATTATAATAAATATATATAATTCAATATATATTTTTAATGTTACTTATATGCATACCAACACATTACGATTTAATAATTATGGATTTAATGATAGTGCTCTTTAACAAGTCTTTTAAATATAGACACCGATTTAGCATCACGAATCCTAAAGGGAAGTGAATTTCACAATCGTACTGCGTTAACAGAAAAAGAATGAGAATAAAGCATGGTATTGAAAGACGGAAATCTTAACAATGTTCTAGTATTTGACCTACATGGTACGTCTGGAGAATGAACAAAAGTAAAACGATTTTTTTAGATATAGCGGAATAGTAGTAGTATATAATTTCTCAAACCTCTGCATTAATAAAATATATATACTATTTTGCAGCAGTTTATGAAAATGTAAAAAAAATACAAAGTGTCAATTCGCGTACATTCATAACTCTGTGGTCAAATATAACCCTTCCATATCATATAGCGATAAAACGGGTGTAAACGTAAAATCTTCAAATTACTTCAATATTGGGGTGAACTGGGTCAGGTCGGTCAATAACCTCTTATAGTACATATTGAACACGCACTCGTATTATTTAACCTAATTCTTGCTATGTGGTGACATTATAAGAAACTTCTTCACCATTTCGTCCCATTGGTGTCTAAAGAGACATAACCATAGATGTCAATATAGCTCAGTGGTTAAAGTACCTAGTAATACGTGGTAGAGCCACTTAAGGCGGCTCGACCGGGGTAGGAAAACGCTCTCACAGAATACCAGCGTGAAATAGCAGCTCCATGCTGTATGTGTTGCGTATGGTGAGTGTAGAGAACCGGAGACCCTTGCAATGATGCATTTCATATTGGTCCTCGGGGGTGACGACGCAACTGTATTTTGATTCTTAATCGAGGATAAATATAGATTTCTATGGGCCACAGAAACAGAACCATTTTTCTGCCGACTTCCAAAAAGGAGACGGTACTCAATTCGAGTGTATTTTTTTTTATGTGTGTTACCTCATAACTTTGTACTGGGCGAACCGATTTGGATGATTCTGAGTTCTCGTGTGGTCCCATATGAATTTGATCAAGGTCAGACCAATGGTTATTGAGTTATTCTTAAATAACCTATATTGAAGTCGCTTATATTGAAGTCGGCTGTACAAAATTTTTAATTTTAAATTATATTCAATATAGTTTATAAATAATACTTATTGAAAGTGACTCTTTTATTTAATTACCACTGGTTTGAAAAAAAAACCTCTGTACTGGGAAGAACCAGCAAGAAACCCAGCGGGACTTTTTTTAAAAATAACAGCTTACAATCATGTATATTACACAAATTAACAACACAAAAAATTAGAAATAGCTTGGTAGCGATCACGTCATTTCCAGGGGTTATTATCATCCATAAATTCTTTAATATTAAAATAACTCTTTTTATACAAACTTAGTTCAATAAAGGTTTTGAACTTTGAGCAGGTCATATTTTGTATATTTTCTGGAATTTTGTTGTAAAAGCGTATACATGGCCCCAAGAATGAATTACTGACTCGATGGAGTCGAGTAACTGGTACTACTAGCTTGTGTCTGTTCCTAATATTTACATAATGAATATCACTTATTTTTGTAAAACTACTTTTATTTTTGTGTACGTACATTACATTTTCATAAATGTATTGAGAGGCCAAAGTTAATATATTAATTTCCTTAATTTTTTGTCGCAGCGACTCTTTAGGCTTTAAATCATAGATTGCTCTTATGGCCCTCTTCTGTAAAACAAATATAATTTCAGTGTCAGGTGCGTGTCCCCATAGTAAAATACCATACGAAGTTATGCTAGGAACAGTATCCACTTACCATAAGGTGGTGTGTGCTCGTTTGTCACCTCATTCTATATAAAAAAAAACGTTCGACTAGAGCGTCCCTGCCGACTCTGCCGTTCACTTCTGCAACATAAATTTGCCTTATCCATAAACGAAGCATTCTTTTCTTAACTCTGGTCACAACATCATCTTGAAATCCGTCATTAGTATTGAAATATTATTGCCCATTAAATTTTTTCCGGATGAGACCCGCCATCATCAATACGTTAAATCTAATTATCATTTGCACGATATTAATGACTAGTATGCCACAACTCTCTCACCATAGATCATTCCAGAGACAATCATGTTCACTGCATAATTAAAGTCCCACATTAATTTCAATTAATCATCGACAATGCTCGCCGGTAATAAAGAATCGATTATCGGTCTCTCGACGTCTCGATTGCGGCAATGCGCTAGTAATTCAGTCGTGTATACGTCCACCATGAAAAATAGTTTCTAAGAATAAGTCTCGGTGTTGAATTAATGTGATTACTTAACAAGATCGAAACGTATTAATAATTTTAATAGTTAGGGTTAGTGGCTAACTCCAAACAAAGAACTGACATGAAATCCCTTTTTAACTTGATTTTTCTATATGTATATGGACGACCGAGCATTGTATACCTACCACCATAACCATGTAGAGGAGGTTTAAAAATATCCACTACCCCATATAGTCCCGTGGGTGTCGTAAGAGGCGACAGAGCAAAACAATCCAGGAGCTGAGGAGCAGACTTTTCCTAATGATGCCTAGGAAAAAAAACCGTCAGTCGTAGGACTGCACGTCAGAAGTGAAACATTTCTTAGCTTAAAAAACTAGCAAACATTATTTTTGGGTTGTTAAGAAATATTTTTTATTAAAAAGTATTTAAAGTAAAGTAAAGTTGCAGCCTATTTACGTCCCACAGTTGGGCACAGGCCTCCTCTCATTTCTAAGAGGGTTTTAGGGCAAGGAAATGTCCGCCGCGCTGCCCCAATGCGTGTTGGCGAACTTCACATAGGAAGTATTTGTTTATTAGAAATTATTTTTATCAACGTATTAATACGGCACGTATTAAACGTAAACGTATTAACGGCAGAGTCGGGAAGGGTCGCCCTAGGCGAAAGTTTATGGACCGAATTGGCGATATATTAAAAATGGGCCAAATCAAGAGTACCTTTAACCGACGAGCGTGTATGCGTAGGTATATGGATGTGGAGGAAGCGAGAGAGGTGTGTCAGGATCGTGCCAAGTGGAAGTCCATAGTCTCTGCCTACCCCTCTGGGTGACAGGCGTGAGTGTGTTTATGTATGTATGTATTATGTATTAATATATTAATAACATTTTCATTTATTGCGCCGTTTTACGTGATCATTATATATGTATCTCAACGCGACGGTCACGCGAGTTCAGTACTTCCCCCCCCCCCCCTTCAATAAAGTGCCCGACGTGCCTAAAGTTGCAGTTTATTAAGTTTTCGCTGATAAAACTGTGGTTGTCTACCAGCCGGCCGAGCGTGGCAACTATGACAAACCCTATTATGAGGCATTCTATGGGAAGTCCTATGTTCTGCAGTGGACTTTGTGAATAAAACTTAGGTAGCCCACGATTGTTATCGAAACTAGATATTCCCACCCTACCATCAATTATGTTTAAAAATAATGTTATACCATTCTCTCCCCATGTAACGAACCTTGGTCTGTACGTTGATGGTTGTTTAACATGGAACAAACATATACAGGAGGTGAGTCGCAAAACTACTGGAACTTGGCGATCTCTATATCGATTAAAAAAAATTCTTTCCACCAACACTAAGAGTCACTTATCCTACCGATTATTGATTATGTCGATGTGTGTTGCTCAGACCTGTCTCAACATCATCTTAATACATTGGATCGTCTACTTAACAACTGTATCAGATACATTTATGATCTACGTAAATACGACCATGTATCTTCTTTTCGTGCTCAGCTAAATTGGCTGCCTATCCGTCAGTGCAGATATGTCAGAATACTCTGCACCCTTTTCACAATTGTGAACGATCCATGTGCTCTCGAGTATCTGAAATTCAAACTTCAATACCTGGGAGATTCTGATAATCGTTCTCTCCGTTCTTCGGCTAATCTTAAGTTGCTTACTCCTTTACACCGCACTGGTTATTTATCTCAATCTTTCGCCCTCACGGCCATCAGACTCTGGAACGACATCCCTCTTGACATTAAAAAAGCTTCCAACAAGTTTGTTTTAAAAATCAAGTCCGTAAGCAAGTGAAAAAATTTTTGCAAGTTTGAACTAACACAGCTCATATTTTCATACACATATGTATATATTCATATTTGTTCTGACATTGAAAATATTTATATGTATTGTGTATATATGTAGTCTATGCATGTATATGTGTATGTATGTATTTATTTATGTATATTTGTGTATTTAAGTATTTATTATGTGTATTTAAGTATATATGTCATGTATGTATGTGTATATGTATATTTATATGTATATACATTTTTTTGCGCTTGCTATTTTGATTACTGCTGCACCGCCTCTTGTTTGTATATCTCTGTTTAGCCTAATGGTTGACTGGGAGAGAATGCCCTATGGAATTAAGTCCGCCATATGTACAACTTTTTGCATGAAAGGTTAAATAAATAAATAAAAAAATAAATAATTAATGGATGACACATATCTAGAATAAATTGTAAAGTAAACATTATCTAAGTACAACATTTTAAAACTTCAAGTCTAGAAATCTACAGATGCGTTGTTAGAAACGAAAGTATTTATTTTTTATTTTGTGGAAAATGTCTCACATTTGAAGACAATATGGTATCCCTAATAACTTCGGACAACTTTTAATTGCCCGGTCGTAACCGTGGTAATAATAATCATTAAGTTCGTGAAATTACTGAATAAGTCGGACGGTCTGTAATAATACGATATTTTTATAAAATAAACACAGACTTAATTAACTTGTATTCCTTTAAGATGCCGCCTAAACAAGTTTCGATTAATATAATAAAAAATTGGTCGTGTCTATGCAATTAGTGCCCTTCTCGAAACTAACCTAAATTTATACTAATATTGTAGAGGGTGAGTGCGAATTTTGTGACTTAATGATAGCAGCTTACTGCAGTATTGGAGTATAATTAATAGTGAAACTGGTCAGGTCAACTCTCGCAATTCAAACTACCAGTTAAGTTTTAACAACAAATTAACTAAATCAGATCAGGACGTTGCAATGGTTTTTGAGAAATATTTTACTGATATTCCGATATTAACCACTGAGTCACTGAATACTTCCCCTGCCGTCGCCGAATCATCACAAAGAATTTTACATTTCATAAAGTATCATCAAAAGATATTGTAAAATATTTTAAAACTATTGATGTTAAGAAAACTGCGGATCTGTGGGGGATTTCCGTTAAAGTTATTGCGTCTATAATAGATACAATCGCGCCTCATTTAGCTGTTATTTTTAATACTAGTATCGAATCTGGTGTGTTTCCTGATTTAATGAAGCATAGTAAAGTAATACCTTTATTTAAATCTGGTAGTACATTAGACCTCGTCAATTTTAGACAAATTTCTGTACTACCAACACTTAGTAAGATTTTTGAAAAAATTATTCTTGATTAATTTTTTTAATGTAAATAATTTACTTCATAAAAATCAATTCGGTTTCACAAGGGATCGCTCGACAACGGATGGTGGTTTTGAGCGGATTAAATATATTTTCAATGCAAGGGAGAATTCACAGGATGTTTTGTGACCTATCCAAAGCCTTCGATTGTGGTCACCATGAAACATTAATCAGGAAACTACAACACTACGGTGTAAGAACGGTGAAAATTTGGAGGAAAAGTTACAATAACAAATGGTAATATTTAAAAAATGTAAGAGCTACGGTGCCACAGACAGACAGTTAGACAGACAGACACACACACACATACACACACATAGTGTTCAGACTTATAACACCCCTCTTTTTGCGTCGGACGTTAATATAATGAGAACATCATCAATATAGTCAAAGTCCATTAAATACTCATTATTAAGGATAACTCAAAAACTATTGGTCAGATCTTGATCAAATTTATATTGGACCAGATGAGAAGCACCAGCTTTCAAATGAAAAATCGGTTCACCTAAAAAAAAGTTCTGAGGTAACACACATAAAAAAAAAATAGTCGAACTGAGAAACTATTTCTTTTTTTGAAGCCGGTTGAAAAATGAACTGCAACTTTGGAAGAAAAATTTCGCTGAAAAGGTGCGTTGACACTAGTTGATTGACACCCATTGACTAGACACAACTTGTTATTATATTGGCTCTCATACAACAGAGGCTGCATGCAAATGCGCCTTTGTGTAAAAAAGTCATTGACATGTCATTTATAAGCTTACAAGTAAAAAGTCAAGGACATACCAGAAAGAAATTTTTACTTAAAACTAACTTCAATTTGGACAAAACATAATAAAACAAATATACTTTAATAATTATTTTCACGTTATTGACGCGTGAGAATTGATATTTCTTGAGAGATATTGCTCAAAAAAATTCGCATACATGAAATAAAAATACTTAAATACCTAGTCGAGATAAAAAAATATATAGTCAAATCGTCGTGAAAAAACTTTGACGTTCGTATTTAGTGGCTTTGTGGAAAATTGACTGCTCTGTGGCGCAGTGGCTTAGCAATGAATATGCAGCGCTAAGGGCTGCGGGCTCGAATCCTTCACGGAACAAGCATTTGTATCGTCTACAAATAATTATTGTTCAGGATCTGGACGTTAGTCCTTGTGAAATTTCTGTGTGTGAACTGCCTCCACGACATAGGAGAAAACCCTAATGTGTGGGTTACCGTTTTTCTAAAAAACAAAATCGGCCGGACCGAGTTTGATGAAATGTTGAGTGTTGTGATTTAGTTGATTGGAGAATGGCATAGATTCACAAGTGGACCCGGTAGGTGGTGCTGTTTTGGAGATACAGAAATCACCCGTGCGAAACCGCGGCGGATCGCTATTTTCTTTATTTTTTTTTATCTGGGAGTCTTTTCAATTTAACCCTTTCGCTGTCCCGTGCACTACATATAGGGCACTGCTATTGTCTTACTATTGTGTCTGGAAACCGAACAGTGAACGTGTTAAGTTATAAATTGTCCGTATGGCTTTTTGCATTATTCACGACTAGATGTTCCCCGCGAATTCGCTGTTCTATAATAATCTGTTTTAATTTATTTGTGCGGAACCCTAATTCTTTTTCTAAAACAAAAGTAACCTCAATTACTCCTTATAACATCAGCTTTCGCTCGCTTAAGCTCACCCTTATGGCACCAGTGAAAGTCCCGTCAAAATTGGTCCAGCTGATTCGGAGATTAGCCGAATTATTTTAAAAAAAACCGGCCAAGTGCGAGTCGGACTCGCGCACCGAGGGTTCCGAACAAATCCGTAGGTATATAAGTTTAAAATTATAACAAATATTTTTATTATATGATGTAACTAAAAATGTTTGCTTTTCGCAATACAATACTATAAAACGTTGCTTCGTACCAAATTTTAAGATTCTGAGTTCACGGGAAGTACCCTGTAGGTTTTGATTCCCTTGCGAATGTCGAAAATATGCGGCATAAACGGCTGTATCTTTTGATTGATTTGGCTTAGAAGTTTGATTTTCTCACAGCTCTAAGGGACAGTAGACTTGAGTATTTGTTATGAATTTCAGCTTGATACCTCCACGCGTTCCTGAGAAAAAGGGTCTTGACAGATAGACAGACAGACAAACGGACAAAAAAGTGATCCTATAAGGGTTCCGTTTTTTCTTTTGAGGTACGGAACCCTAAAAATTGTCTTTTTTTGTTATAAGTATAGTATATACTTTCATATACATTTAGTAAGAAGCTATTATTTTGATATTACAAATATACACTTCAATTTTGTTTATTGGAACGAAGTTCCTTATCGCAGGGTACGAATTTGACAGATGGGGGCTAGGCGAGACAAGGTGTAAGATTTTTCCGTCATGACCCCTTTCTATAGTGCGAGCGAGATGGAATAATATCTATCTCCCTCGCACTTTTTCTTATCTTGCCATGAAAGAAATATTATTTTAAATGACGCTTCATTTTAATACACCCTAGTAATTCATTTATGTTTGTATTTGTTAATCAATAATGTAATACGTTTATCAATAATAATATACTACGAAAGGAACTTCGTTAAAACCAAGTGTTCCACGACACTCACGCATGTTTTTTTTTTATAGATTAAGGCTAAAACGTACTATAAAGAACTCTGCTATAATAAGAGCTATTTGTTAGTTATTCAATGGTTATTCCTTTTGAATCCCTGTTATATTTGCATCGGCACGTTCTTGCCACCGAATACACTAATGCTCAGCCGCCATTGAGTGTTCACGTACCAATTCAAGACCCGTACAGCTATTTTGTTTGATGTTATACAGATGTGGGCACTTCAGATATTCTTGCTTGTAGTGTGGCAATGCGATTGTTTATAATATTGGGACATTGTTATTAATTTTATACGTGGTAGAGCCACGATGCAGCTATGTTATGGTTGTAGCACGAATGGGTCGCCTCGACCGAAGTAGGACCGCGCTCTCACATAATACCAGCGCAAAACAGCAGCTTAATGTTGTTGTGTTGAGAGTGAGTGTAGAGAACCAGATACCATTTTTTACTGGAAAAGAGGTATTCCATCTTAGTCCTCACTGGTGACAACGCATCTGCATTTTGAGTCTTAACTGATGATAGAGAGAGTCTATGACCTACAGGAACCACTCATCACCAAGAAAATAAAAACAATACGCTTAAAGTATTTTAATAACTACCGACCCGCCCCGGCTTCGCCTGGATATCATCCTTTAATACATGCGATATTTAAATTTAAAATAATCAAAGACTATTTATTTTATCAATTTTTTCTTTTTAAAAAAATCTTTAAGCTTTGTGAATAAAATTTAGCGTAGAATCTTCAAAAGTTCTTTGTGTGTTAGACTTGGCAATAAGGATATCCGCAGCAGTACCAGAGTGACGGACATAGCCCAACGGATTAGTAAGATGAAGTGGCAATGGGCCATCCATATAGCTCAAAGTACCGACAACCGATGGGGATGAAAAGTGCCACGTACCGGTAAACAAAGTTAGGGTGACCTCCACTAGATGGAGAAAAGAATATAATAGAGTTTAATAGAAAAAATATAATAATTTTTATTCAATATATTTATTTATCACTGGTTCGAAAAATACCTCTGTCTTCGGAAGAACCAGCAAGAAACCCAACGTGACTTTTTTTTAAACATATTTCACTTTACAATAATTTTGTTTGTACAATTTTCAAATAAATTTTAATAGACACATCATGTTGGCGATCACCTCATTTCCAGAGGTTACTTTCATATATGTATTTTTTGATATTATAATAACCACTTTTGTACAGTTGTTCTTTAATAAAACATTTTAACTTGTTTATTAACATAATATTTTGTACATTTTCTGGGATTTTGTTGTAAAGACGTATACATTGACCCATAAATTAATTACTGATTCTGTGGAGTCTAGTAACTGTTACTACACGCTTATGTTTGTTCCTAGGGTTTAATGTATGAATATCCTTATTCTTATCAAAGCTATTTATCTTTTTATGTACACACATTACATTTTCATAAATATATTGCGATGCCAACGTTAATATGTTTATTTCTTTAAGTTTTCTTTAAGGCACTCACTACAATTTAAGCTATAAATCGCCCGTACGACTCTCTTTTACAACACAAATATGTGTTAAGAAGTACCGCTGCACCCTTGCAAGGACACTAAGTAAAATGTATTGTCAACCTTGAGGACTATGATGAAATGCCATCGTTTCCAGTAATGTTGTGAAACACAGCAGTGTTAAGCTGCTATTTTACGTTGGTATTCTGTGAGAGCGTGGTCCTTCCCCGATCGAGCCGACCCATTCGTGCTACAACTATACTACTAATATAGCTGCAGCATGGCTCTACCGCGTCAGAAACTATTTACATTTTCAAAATTAATTGATTGTCGTTTGAGTTTGAAAATTAAAGAGGTATCATCACCAAATAATACTATATCGTGATTGTGGCCTACAAGATAAGTTAAGTCATTAATTTAGATTAAGAACAGAAATGGGCAAAGGATCGAGCCCTGAGGAACGCCCAT
Organism: Parnassius glacialis; assembly: GCA_033319125.1. NCBI lineage: Eukaryota > Metazoa > Arthropoda > Insecta > Lepidoptera > Papilionidae > Parnassius > Parnassius glacialis. Next base: position 71,165,528 of record JAVANC010000004.1, on the reverse strand, counting down.
TAATACTACCAATCCGAAGGAACCTTTTGCTTCGTGTTCAAACAACTAGATAAGAAGTAAGAGCATTGTAAATATTCATTTTGCATTTTTTCACACATTCTGGTTTTTCCACAGTAGAGTGTAAAGCTACTTAATCTGTTTCTTGCACTCACTCTTCGTTCTATATCCTTATCATATCTACCATTTATTATGTTTGCCAATAATTTTACATCAACATTTAAAAGTTGGAAAAGTTTGTCTCCGCTGCATTCTTTATTCATCCATCCATCCATTGCAGCCTATAAAAGGTAACTGCTAAACATCAGCCTCCCCCATAAATTGCCTCATAGGGGAGATATTTGCCATAGTAGTAATGTTACTGTTGATTTGAAAATTTCACCTCTCAGTGGGTCATGTGCTACTGGTAGATTATCTTCTATACATCCATCCATTACAGCCTAGTCCACTGATGAACATAAGCCTCCCCCATAGATTGCCTCATAGGGGGATTTTGCCATAGTTGTAATGTTACTGTTGATTTGAAAATTTCACCTCTCGGTGGGTCATGTGCTCCTGGTAGATTATCTTCTATACATCCATCCATTACAGCCTAGTCCACTGATGAACATAAGCCTCCCCCATATATTGCCTCATAGGGGGGATTTTGCCATAGTTGCCACGCTTGGCAGGCGGGTTGGCAACCGCAGTTTTTAATAATTTTGAGATGTTATTAGCATGCTGCTGCCCATCATCCGTTTCAGTTTCCCTCTGTCATGGAATGATATGGTGTGGTGGATATTCTTGCACCGTCATTACATGATACTTTCTTTATAGTAACCTAGCTGTGCTCCCCGGTTTCACCCGTGTATATCACGCGTCTGCGCCTCGAGAGATGCGAATTTCGAAAGAGACATCTAGACGGACGGTTGCTGAATTAAAAAAGATTTAAAAAGTGAAAATTGTTACTTTAACTACCTACATGGTTAACGTAATTGGTGGCTACGCATAGTACAGGTACTGATATAGCCTTGAATACGAACTGATTTATTTGGATATAATTATAATGACTAATACCTAGGTACGAATAATGGGGCCTAGTTTGTACCGGCATTACTATTGCATACTTTAACATGAAAAAGTAGTTATTGTGACATAACTGTAATAGTTAAACATATGGAACTACAATTTTTTTGTAGATATTGATGTTCTCTATAAAACTGTAGCACATCACTTTGATCTATTGTCAATAGTTTCCGCAGCATATAAGGATTCTTATTGGTATTTTTTTCACACCTTGGGTTGCATTAATGAAGTTTTCATACGGATCCCTAACTTTTTGAAAATATTATATCACCTATGTTCATCAGGGATAATGTAGGATTCTAATGGTGAAAGAATTTTTCAAATCGGTCCAGTAGTTTCGAGAGCCTATTCAATTCAAATAAACAAACAAATCTTTCCTCTTTAAATATTAGTGTAGATTTAAACTATTATAATTTAAGAAAGACCACTATTTCATTTATTTCGTCCTATCGGTGTCACACATCACTCGTTTAACAAAACTCGAGGAACATTTTCCCTGCGTACAAAAAAGACGCAATAGTTTAACAATCTCAAGAGTACACTAAACCGTAGAGCATGTGTGAAGGAAATAATGAAAGTGGACGAAGCGAAACAAGTATATAAGGATCGTAGCAAGTAGAAAGAAGTGGTCTCTGCCTACCACTACGGGAAAGAGGCGTGATTATATGTATGTATGTTTAACAATCGAAATGTTGGTATATGACTCAAGGGTCAGTTAAATGGTTATTAGGAATTAAAATAGCTTATTCAATTTAGGACAGTCCGTCAAAAACTAAATTAATGGTTATCCTATTTCATAAGAATATATTATTAAACATTCTTTAAATTGAATGATTTCATTCTGTAGTTTACAGCTAAGAAACTGAGGCGCTTAGTTGGGATATGAAGGTAAAACTCCACTCCAAAATCTAACGAATTTAGCCGAAGCTAATGTAGACAACTCACTTTATTTACTAGGTGGTACCCGGCGCCTTGCTGCCACACAACAAATAGTTGTAGAAATATCGTTTTAAATTTGCAAGAGTTATATTGTTTAATTAGAAATGATGATACATTCATTGAAATTTGATGATAAATTTTTATACTTCCAAATTGTTGTGATACGCGCGCCATCTACTGTAAGTTAATTGTACTATGCCTATAACCTTCACGTTATTGCAAGCAATAAGTTGACAAAGTTTTAGCGCAGTCTGATGAACGGTTTTTTTTATAGAATTAAGGTGACAAACGAGCACTCAGTCCACCTGATGGTAAGTGGTTTCTGTGGCCCATAGACATCTACATCTATCCTCGATTACGAATCAAAATGCAGATGCGTTGTCAGTCGCGAGGACTAAGATAGAACGCCTCTTTTCCAGTAAAAAGGGTCTCCGGTTCTCTACACCCACCATACGAAACACACCAGCAATAAGCTGCTATTTCACGCTGGTATTCTGTGAGAGCGTGGTCCTTCCCCGGTGGAGCCGACCCATTCGTGCTACAACTATACTATTAATATAGCTGTAGCATGGCTCTACCATGTAAAATGATGTTAAATGATGCAGCGTACCCTTGCCACGTAAACTGTGTATTATGTGCTTGTAATATATTATCTTACGCAGCCCACACGCACACACATACACACACACGCACACACACACACACACACACACACACACACACACACACACACACGCACACGCACACACAACCAAAAAATTAATTGCTTCATTCACGTATATAATACATATAGTTATTTAAGGCGTTGACCTAAAAAATTGACGTCACATAACAAGTCCCTTGATCCCAATAACAAATAAACCACAATTATCGTATAGCCGAGTGCGGTGCGTCGGATTCGAACTAACGCCCCGCCCACAGAGCTGCAAATGTCATAATTTAGCCGACGGGCAGTCACGATCGACTGTAGGCATAGATTAAATAGCGTAGATTTGCAACTTTTCTGAACTTTTAAAGAAGCATGTCCAGTTTTGACCTGAAAATTTTCTGACGCGTCTAGTGATGCAAAATATCTTATAAAATTGCATTTCTTTGCTTATTTCGTATCGCATAATTAAATTCTCAAATAAAGCTAGGAAAAAAAGTAATGTTAATATGTTTATCATTCTCAATAGACTTGGAGACGGAACAATGGCGCAAAGGCCCAGAAGCCATTCCAAAAATATAAAAATAAAAAATGAAAAATGAATGACACATAGACTTTGTATCTTAGAACGACAGGCATTCATTTGTTTGACGTTTTGCAGTTGTTCGTTTGCTCTCTTTTGGATTTTCTGATAACCTTACAACTTTTTCATTTTCCACGGACTTTGATACCTTTTACTTACGATTACTTTGGCATGTGTGTGGATCAAAGACGTTATCGCTCTTGTTGGAAAGAGTTATGGAGCCGTCTACGAGATTGCTGTGTACAAACTGCAACATATATGTTAAATACGCTCCAGCGTTATCGGACCTTTCAGCTTGATAGCAGAGTCATCTCACTAATTAGCACTTGGATATCCCCAGTAATAGTAAGTATTATAATGTACCTAACGATTTAGTATCCAGTTAACAGACGTATATGTAAAAATCTACCTTTTTATACGTGGATTTACGTGATGGAGCCATGCTGCAGCTAGATTAGTAGTATAGTTGTAGCACAATTTGTTCGATTTGACTGGGGAAGGAACACGCTCTCACAGAATACCAGCATAAAATAGCAGCTTAATATGGTTCTGTTTCTTATGGTGAGTGTACAAAACCGGAGATCCTTTTTACTGGAAAAGAGGAATTCCATCTTAGTCCTCACGGTTGACAATGCATCTGCATTTTGATTCTTTATTGAAGATAGATGTAAATGTCTATGGGCCATCTCAACCACTTACGATCATGTGGACTGTGTGCTCATTTGTTACACTACTATAAAAAAATCTATCCACCTACCCAGTCAACAGACAAACAGATGATTATTTTATTAAAAGGATTAATATTCACAGAAGTGTGTTACATTTTTTCAAATTAAATCATAGTATGTCGATGCACATCACACTCCCAAGAGTAGGTTGGCCAGTACTTTGACATCAGACTCTAGTAGTGGAATAAACTGACAGGTGGTAGAAATAGGTGAATGTGTTAGTGATTTTCCCCATTTTTAGCTAAAATGTTCTTTTAGATAGCTGTCTAAATAAATACATGTAAAAATATAAATTAAATATATTTATTTCTATTTATGGTTTAAAATCTCATAATTGATTTGTTTTTCAGATAACGGAAGAAGATTCCATTTGTAAAGCGTGCTTTGATGTATCCATGCTGACTATTAATGCTCAGATTTATGGAAAAAATAGTGTGATCCATCTGCTTTCATCTTGCCGTGGTCATACTCAATGGACGAGAAGGCATTATTATTGCTGCAACTGCATTATAGGCCGTCGCATTGTAGGTTGTTGTGCGCTTCTTATGACGTTAGTGTGGTATTTAGGTTGGGCCAGGCATGAAATCAACATTATGCCTCCAGCGGCATTTTTAGATGAAGTGGTTGTACGAGAAGACATTGAATAAATAATAGTAAATCAAATCCTGTTTTTTATTTAATTTCCCCTGTCCTTCCCAAGAAACATGTAGATAGGTAGTTCCTTTCGTCATCTATTTATGTCGTGATGGCCCAGAAGTTACACCTCTGTGAGTTCAAGTCCGGGCAACTACCAATGTGTGTTTTTCAATGCGTAGGTATAATCAATAAAAGTCTGAAATTGCCGACCCATCTTGACCAAGCACGGTGATTAATGCTCCTGCCTTCTGCTGACAAAGAGGCCTTTGCATAGCAGTGGGGCAGTGTTATGCTGGTATTAAGTATTAGTTACTCGTTCTTGTCTGTTTATCAGACCTAGAGTTCGATGGTTAAAAGCATTGAGTTATATGTATTACGTACGTAGTACATAATTATAACTCAATGGTTAAAAGCGTCAACTGTCAAGCCGACTCCTGGTGTGTAGTCCATATGTACGAGATTTTAACCGATAATTTAGTGAATTATACGATTTGATGATATTTCATTGAAGAGAGATTTATTTCTGAGTGGTTGTAAGTCTATCGGCGATTAAGAAACAATTTCATTATAATTATCGTGTAGTTTTTGAGCTTATGACAGCTGTCAGATAAGGTCTGACAGCTGTCATAATCCCAAAAACTTATTTACTTAATAGCATTTTTCCCTGGCCTCTAAATAAAAAGATGATAAGTTATTATGTTATTATAAATAATAATTGTTATTATACAACACTAGTTGTAGGAAGACGCGGCCTATAAAACGAATCAAGTGACAGGTCAATCAATGTATGGAAAGTGGGCATGATTCTTTACGTAGGTTAATTTACGCGGTAGAGCCACGCTGCAGCTATATTATGATTGTAGCGGGAATGAGTTGGCTCGATCAGAGAAGGACCACGCTTTCACAAAATAGCAGCATAAAATATCAGCTTATTGCTGGCCTGCTTTGTATAGTGAGTGTAGAGGATCGGAGAATCGGAGACGCTTGTTATTGGTAACGTGGGATTCCATCTTAGTCCTCCGAGGTGATAATGCATTACAATTTTGATTTTAAAGGATATGTGTACTTGTCTATAGGTTACAGCATCCCAATACCATCAGCGTTTGTGACACTCGTTTGTTGCCAATATATATAAATAATAGTATTATTCGTTTAGAATAAATAAACAAAGACGTAATTGCGTTTTTCTGAAAATACAAGTTTTATTTAAATTAAACACTTACAACAAATATAGTTAATAACATTAGCAGTAGATAAATAAAGATATTTACCTTTAAAATACATGAAACAACATTTAAAGCCTTTATTTCGGGATTTGTTACATATTGATATCAATATTTACGAATTCACAATTCCTAAATTCTAACCTCGAAGACACATTGCACATGACATTCGAATCTTGTCCTGTCAGCTGTCAGATATCAAGTATAAGATCTGTCACTTTTAGGCTGTGTCGCTATAGCGGTAATATTCCAAAATAAAGAAAAGCTACTTCCAAGTATTAAACATGGTGGAGATTTTCTTTACATATGTATATTTGATCAAAAATCAAATGGCAGATTCGTCATCACGCTTGAGCACTTACATGTGACGCCACGTTACCAGTAAAATAGGGTATCTTGTGTATTATATATTCAAATTGAATTTAAGTACTGCATAATAGTATATTAAAATATATTCAATGCATATATTTAAAGTGGCTAATTAAGTTAAAATAATCTTTATATATAAAAATTACTAATTAATTTCTCTACACTCACCATAGGAAACACAGCAGTGTCAAGCTGTCATTTTACGTTGGTATTCTGTGAGAGCGTGGTCCTTCCCCGGTCGAGCCGACCCATTCGTGCTACAACTATACTATAAATATAGCTGCAGCTTGTCTCTACCGCGTATAAAATATAATTGATGAATTCGAACACGAAAATCATGAGGGCGCTGACGACCAGACCAATGAGGTAGTCAAAAATTATGTACATATATAAATAATACAACAATTAAAATAAGCGTCGTGCAGTCATCATCATCATCATTACAGCCTTTCATAAGTCTACTGCTGAACATAGGCCTCCCCCAGAGAATGCCACAAAGCACGGTCCTGAGCCACCTGCATCCATCGACTTCCTGCATGTCTTACCAGGTCGTCACTCCATCTCGTGAGGGGACGCCCTACACTTCGCCTACCGGTACGAGGCTGCCACTCGAGAACCTTTCTTCCCCATCGATTGTCGGTTCTTCGAGCTATATGGCCGGCCCACTGCCACTTCAGCTTACTAATCCGTTGGGCTACGTCGGTTACTCTGGTTCTACTGCGGATATCCTCATTCCTAAGTTTATCACGCAGAGAAACTCCGAGCATAGCCCTCTCCATAGCTCGCTGAGCGACCTTGAGCTTCCTCATACGGCCAGCAGTGAAGGACCACGTCTCAGATCCGTAAGTCATCACTGGCAACACGCACTGGTTGTACAATTTCGTAATAAAGTTTTGAGGTATGTCTAACGAGAAGATGTGACGTAGTTTCCCGAACGCTGCCCAGCCGAATTGAATCCGTCGATTGACCTCTCGGTCGGAGTTGGACTTACCTAGTCGGACTATTTGTCCTAAGTAAACATATTCGTCATAAATTTTAGGGCAAGGAAGTGTCCGCTGCGCTGCCCAAATGCGTGTTGGTGTAGACTTCACGTGGCTTAGATTTTGTTTTAGTTCTCAGCCATCAAAAATTTCATTGTTACGGTTGAGATCGAACCCGGGTTGCTCACGTACTGTGAAATTTACAGCAGCTTAGCCCATGGGCTACCATGACTCTTTGTGTGTAGTGTAATGTTATAATTCATTCATGTTATATCCCAGCCGCCAAATTTCACGAACGCACATCGCGGCAGAACTCCCGATACCATCCACACCATCTGGATGATTGGCGGTCCACCACTGTGCGATTTAGAAGATGTTTTCTTCCTCGCACGACTTCCTTGTGGAATCGATTACCATCAGCGATTTTTCCGGACCGATACTTCAAGAAAAGAGCGTACTCCTTTTTAAAAGGCCGGCAACGCATCTGCAATTCCCTCCCTGGTGTTGCAGTTGTTTATGGGCGGCGGTAGTCACTTACCATCAGGTGAGCCGCATGCTCGTTTGCCCCCTCTCCTATAAAAAAAAAAATTGCAATTAATTTGTTCTGTCGTATCTGCGCGCTTAATCTTTGACGCAAATAAAAACATCGAAGCCGCATTGGTTTCATACACAGGGCTTGTCTCGTAAATTATGAGTAAATAAAGGCGCAGGTTGCGTTACCGCGCTGCATATTGTTTGCTGTGTCTATTTAACTGGTATTTCTAGATTGTCGCTTAATCTAGACTCTATAACATCTTTTGCATGCAATTTACAGATCGTGCAAGACCCCCGGGGGTTTTTTAAATGTCATTGCAGTAAAATAAATTGAATATATTTATATATATTGAAATATAACTAGTGTCTGTCTGTAATATTGAAATAACTGGCTTCTTTTAAGCACAGGTGTGCACTTTTGGGACGGGGAAAAGGCACTGAACTCACGTGATCGTAACCAATTCCAAATTTCAGTCAATCTAATTGATTGAAAACTTTATAAAATTGATATGTATATATTTATTGATTTGTTTGTATTATATAGACAATAATCATTATTTTTCACGTAAAATAGTGCAGTAAATGAAAATTTTATATTTGACAGTCACAATTATCTGTTAGCTCCAAACGATTGTCAGATGACGATATCTGTTGACTGGATTGAGTAAATATTTAATAGATGGCGCTATGTTAAAAATACAAACGTTTAATATAAGCTACAATTTAGTAGTGTAACCACCACGTGTTGTTGTAAGTATAACTACAACAACAAATAGAACCGATTTCAAAAAAAATTGCAGACTATGTGCAGTTTGGTCCAACTTGAGAGATAGGATAGTTTTTATCCCGATAAGTGACAAAAAAAAGCAAATGGTCTTGCGGAAAGGGCAGAACAACGTCTGCCTCGTCAGCTAGTTACTATATATAATATCAATACGTCGATGAAAATAATTTCAAATGAAAAATACTTGTCAAAATCATATTTCTTAACAACCCAAAAATATTGTTTACAAGTTTGTGAAACTAAGTAGTTATCACTTCTGACGTGCAGTCCTACGACTGCCATTTTTTATTGGAACGAAGTTCCTTATCGCATGGTACGAATTTGACGGGGCGCGAGATTAGGCGAGAAAAAGTGTAAGATTTTTCCGTCACTCACGACACTTTCTATAGTGCGAGCGAGATGAAATAATATCCATCTCCCTCGCACGTTTTCTTATCTTGCCATGAAAGAAATATTATTTTAAATGACGCTTCATTTTAGTAGACGCTAATAGTTCATTTATTTGTATTTTTGTTAATCATCAATAATATAATACGTTTATCAATTATAATATACTACGAAAGGTACTTCGTTCCAAACGAGTGTTCCACGACAGTTACGCATGTTTTTTTTTTAAATTAAAAAGATGTCTGTGTCATTGAAATCGCTTTGAGGCGCTAACCATCTGAGCTACCACGGCTCTAATAACATATACATATTATCATTAATTGGTTGTGTTTTGAACGTAAGACATAATTCTCAGGCCTGTAAGTCATACACTGCCCGTCCACACGACCTAGTAAGCCGCAGCTGTGTTTTCAATTGAATTGTTGTACAGTTAAGTTAATTTAACTTAAATGACGTCAGCCGTGTGCAATGCGCGTGTCACGCAGCTAAATTAGTATGTCATGTACTGTTCACATTAGCGGGAATCAAAGTGAATAAGGCGTCAGTGATAATTATTTTTATTGAAATGAAGTTCTTTACCGGAAAAAGTGTGAGAATTTTTCGCCACTACCCCTTGTGTCATAGTGTATTTTATTTTAAATGACGCTTCATTTTAATAGACGCTAGTAATGATTTTTTCATACGATGGAACCAATCATTGAAGCAACCATTCCATTCGGAAGTTGGGGTCTCCAAATTGGCCGTTTTGTAGGCGTCCACAGCTTCTTCAGGTGATGAAAATCTCTGTCCACGCAATTTATTCTTTATTTTAGGGTAAGTATAGAATTAGGTCGGGGCTGTACGACGGATGGTCTAATAATTCTATGTTTTCTCGCTCTAAAAACTCTTTTGTTCTGTGTGCGGTGTGAGAACTCGCATTGTCGTGATGGAGGATGATGCGGCGGTTGCAGTTCTCTTTACGGAGTTCAGAAATAACCTGTGACAAACAAATGCTAGCATACCATTCTGCATTAACCGTTCTTTGTCCCTCAAGAGGAATAGTCGTAACATGGCCGGTTTTGGAGACAAACGAGGCCACCATTTTTTTTGCAACACTCCGTGAACGAACAATTTTTGTTGCCTTTAACTCATTTTCGAACACCCAAACTCGTGACTCGTTTTTTGTTTCGGGTTCGTACGCGTATATCCAGGATTCGTCACCTGATTCGTTATTTGTATTTGTTAATCAATCGAAAGGAACTTCGTTTGAACCGAGTGTTCCACGACACTCACGCATGTTTTTTGATTCCCGAAGTTTCGGGCACTTTCCAGCGCCCGTGGTTACGGCAATAAATTAAGTTAAATTAATCACGTAGACTTTTTAAATATGTTCTTTTCTATAGAATAAATGTGATAAACGAGCACCCAGTCTGTCTCATGGTAAGTAGATTCTATAGCTAGCCATAGAAATCTACATTTATCCTCGATTAAGAATCAAAAGGCAGATGCGTTGTCACCCCTGATGACTAAGATGGAATGCCTCGTTTCTAAAAAAAGTCTCCGAACCTCCACACTCATCATACAAAACACAGCAGCATTAAGATGCTATTTCACGTTGATAGTATTCTGTGAGAGCGTGACCCTTTTCTGATCGAGCAGACCTCGATTTTACAACAGAATAGTGAAGAATAGAATAAAGTATTTTTGTACTATGTAGATTTTAACAGTGGTAGAGCCACGCGGCAGCTTTTGCTGACGCACGGATAGGCCGGCTCAAACCGGGGTGGTACCACGACCCCACAGAATACCAGCGTGAAGTAGAGGTTTACCTCTGCGTTTCGCTTGGTGAGTGCAGGTGGCCGGAGGCCCTTTTCACTGGAAATGAGGCATTCCATCTTAGTCCTCACGGGTGACAACACATCTGTATTTTGATTTGTAATAGAGGATAGATGTAGATGTCTATGGGCCGCAGCAACCACTTACCATCAGGTGGACTGTGTGCTCGTTTGTCACCTTTATCCTATAAAAAAAATATTTTTACATAATATTCGGATTTCGTTACCGTTACGCTGAACATAGGCTTCCCCCATATATTGCCTCATAGGAGATGTATTAGCCATAGTTGTAATGTTACTGTTGATTTGAAAATTTCACCTCTCAGTGCGTCAAATGCTCCTGGTAGATTATCTTCTATACATCCATCCATTACAGCCTATTAAAGTTCACTACTGAACATAGGCCTCCACCATAGATTGCCTCGTAGGGGGGATATGTGCCATAGTTGTAATGTTACTGTTGATTTGAAAATTTCACCTCTCAGTGCGTCATGTGCTCCTGGTAGATTATCTTCTATACATCCATCCATTACAGCCTATTAAAGTCCACTGCTGAACATAGGCCTCCCCCATAGATTGCTTCATAGGGAGATAGATATTTGCCATAGTTGTAATGTTACTATTGATTTGAAAATTTCACCTCTCAGTGCGTCATATGCTTCTGGTAGATTATCTTCTATACATCCATCCATTACAGCCTAGTCCACTGCTGAACATAGGGGTCCCTCATAGATTGCTTCATAGGGAGATAGATATTTGCCATAGTTGTAATGTTACTATTGATTTGAAAATTTCACCTCTCAGTGCGTCATATGTTCCTGGTGGATTATCTTCTATACATCCATCCATTACAGCCTAGTCCACTGCTGAACATAGGCCTCTCCCATAGATTGCTTCATAGGGAGATAGATATTTGCCATAGTTGTAATGTTACTATTGATTTGAAAATTTCACCTCTCAGTGCGTCATGTGCTCCTGGTAGATTATCTTCTATACATCCATCCATTACAGCCTAGTCCACTGCTGAACATAGGCCTCCCCCATAGATTGCTTCATAGGGAGATAGAATATTTGCCATAGTTGTAATGTTACTGTTGATTTGAAAATTTCACCTCTCAGTGCGTCATATGCTCCTGGTAGATTATCTTCTATACATCCATCCATTACAGCCTAGTCCACTGCTGAACATAGGCCTCCCCCATAGATTGCTTCATAGGGAGATAGATATTTGCCATAGTTGTAATGTTACTGTTGATTTGAAAATTTCACCTCTCAGTGCGTCATATGCTCCTGGTAGATTATCTTCTATACGTTCATGGATATTCTTGCACCATCGCTATAATATTATTTTTCAAAGTGTAACAAAATTTCTACTTTTATTTGAAACTATCCCAAATTGAATGTGATTTATGGTCAACAACTACACGTACGCGCGCTTCTGTGTGTGCGATTCAAATCACAACGTTTTTGCCGACCGAGCGACCCTTACGAATGTGTGCGTGCGTAGTGAAATAGTAGACAATCAGTTAATATAATGCATTACCACGCATTTTGAATTTAAAAGATAAAAAAGACAGTACGTTTGAGATTTTTTAATTATTTTTTTTCACCGTTTGCCTATATTACTTATTCTGAACCTTCTCTACAACAAATTTGGCCGGTTATTGCAAAATAACTCTATATAATAATTTAATTTCTCATTTCAATGTTTGAATATTGTATTTTACATTAATATAACATTTTTTTCAATAAAAAAGTAGAAAATATGTTAACTGCCAACACCTCGTTATTAAGCGTTCCTATTTGCATGTAAATATCTAGCGTTTATCTGTTAATATTCAAATGAATATATTCTCTATCACTTTCACCTGCACATATTCCGGTTTTACGTTAGCTAATACCTGAGAAGGTAACAGAGATTGCAATGTAACAGGTACGAAAATAACAGCTTTCAATAATAACATGTGGCGGGTGTAAGGAAAAGGGGAGATATCCCGCCGGGCAAGGTGTTCTGCCCGGGGAGCGGCCAACGCTCCGAGTGGTAGTTCGGAGCTATTCTATATATATTGCTTTAATTTCGGAACTTTGTTAGCGCGATTTAGGCTTCGATTTGTTTCGCTTGTGGTGCGACGACAGCGCCGCCACATCACCCCCCTGCTCAGACTGGAGGTCGATAGTGCAGTCCAGATGTCAACGAATTTGCAAGTGCCAGGGAATTGCCTTGTAAGTCTGCGGTGAGTCGAGAAGAAGGCAAGTAATCTGCGAGAGTGCCGTGAAGCAGAGGCGAGCAGTAAGGCTCAGAGCCGTGCCAAACACTGTAGCGCAGAGAGTAGCTTGAAGGAACAGGAAGCATTATTATTCCAGTGCTGCGATGAAACTTTGTAAAGCTAGATGGCTTGCAGAATGTGAAGACTGCAGACAATATCGGCTCGCGAGCGAATAAATGGGGTACTTAAGGATGATGACGAAGGTTTGAAGTTGTAGTTTCCGTTTTCCGAAGGTTATTGGTTGCGTGTTCATATCACGTCGGTTTCACCACTGTGGCGGGTGGAAGCAAAAGGGGAGATCTCCCGCCGGGCAAGATGTTCTGCCCGGGGAGCGGCCAACGCTCCGAGTGGTAGTTCGGAGCTATTCTATATGTATGTATACTGCGCAAAGGCTGTGGCAGAATAGCAGGAGTAATGGATTTCCCGTTACAACTGAGTCACAGACCGTTTTGTCACAATTTATTATTAAGCTGTCTATTTAAATTTTAACATTGTATAGTTTTGTGGCAAATAAATACTTTTATTATTATTATTATGGGGTATCTATATAGTTTTCTCATCTGGTTGGGCTGTATAAATATATAATTGTAAATGAAAATGATAAACATACATAAATATCAACAAAATAAAATAAATACATAAAAAATACATAAATAAATAAAAACCCAACCAGATGGAAGCCCTCGGCAGGGGAGACCAAACGGCCGAGGGTTAGGGGGAAAGGGAAAGAAACCAGCGGACGATGCGGGCGGTATCGAGGAGCACCGCCTTCTGCATTTGAGCTTGGAGCGGTCCGTCACGGAGTCCCAGTCGCCTCAGATGACCCGAGAGGCTGACTGGGATTAACCCGTTCGCAGAGACGACTACAGGTATAATTTCGGCCGGCAATCCACCCCACATGTCGGTCACCTCGTGAGCCAGGTCCAGATATTTAGTCAGTTTATCTGTTTCGGCTTTCACGAGGTTCTCGTCATAAGGAATGGTAATGTCGACCAAAAATATCCTTGACTGTGCCCGGTCCATCAGCACAATATCAGGCTTATTCGCAAGAATAGTACTATCTGTGATGATGGCCCGGTCCCAGTAGAGCCTGGCGCGGTCATTTTCGAGCACGGCTTCCGGCAAGTACTTATAATACGGCAATTTCCGATCCACGAGACCGTATTTCAGAGCGAGCTCCTGGTGTAGAATCCTGGCTACTAAGTTGTGCCTGTACAAATACTCAGAGTTAGAAAGCGCCGAACAACCGGAGATGACATGCCTAAGTGACTCACCGGGATGGCGACAAGCTCGACAGACGTCAACGGTGCCATCCTTTAGGATGGATCTCCGATAATTGTTGGTCTTAATAACCTGATCCTGTATCGCACAGACAAAACCCTCGGTTTCCCCAAAGAGGTCACCGAAACGTAGCCAGTGGAGGGAGGCGACTGTGTCTACGAAAGGCTCATGTAGAGCCTTGTAGAACCTCCCGTGGAACTCTTTCTCCTTCCATACGGTCTCCCGGTCGGAAATGCTCTGTACTGCCGGGTCTTGCCATTGCTCGTTGGCTAAGGATAGAGGGGTAAGTCCTTTATCACAACAAATAACGCCCCTATAGTATGGATCATCCGCTCTCGTCAGAAAGTAATTACGGAGGCTGCACACTTCGCGATTATGCATGGTAAGCGCGCTTAAAAAGCCGCGTCCACCATGCTTCCGCGGCAAGTACAGCCTCATTACTGACGATCTCGGATGATGCATCCTGTGGGACGTCATTATAGTGCGGACTTTTCTGTCCAGAGCGTTCAGTTCGGTCTGAGTCCACCTGAGCATACCAAAGGTATACATGAGAACAGGCATGACCCAACCGTTATATGCGTGCGTCTTATTCACACCGGACAAAAGGCTGTTAAGCACTTTGGTCAAGCGTGCATAAAATACATCGCAAACTGACTGTTTCATACCCGCCTCATCTACACCGATGTTCTGTGACATACCCAGGTATCGGTATGTTTCAGCCTCGGAAAGGGTCCTTATGTTGATGGGCATAGATAAGTCTATGCCCTCAGAGTTAGCAACCCTTCCCCTTTCAACATGGAGGACCGCACACTTATCCGTCCCCAGCTCCATTCTAATAGAATTGCTAAAATCACAAGTGATGTTTAGCAATTCCATAAGATGAGAGCGACTGGAGGCGAATAACTTGAGATCATCAATATAGAAAAGGTGGGTCACTTTTGTACCTCCTCTCCGAAGCTGAAATCCCCTCCCGGAACCCTCCAGTAATGTACTAAGAGGGTTCAGAGAGAGGCAGAACCATATTGGACTCAAACAGTCGCCCTGGAAGATACCCCTTCTTATCCTTATGTGGTTCTCCGCAGCCATCATCCGCTCGCCTAGATGACAAAGGATCGTACTCCACTGCCCCATACACTGCCCGAGGAAGTCTCGAACTGTACAGTCAACCCTGTACAGCTCGAGGACCCTCTTAAGCCATGTATGAGGCACCGAGTCGAATGCCTTTTTATAGTCTATCCAGGCGGCGGAGAGGTTCCGACGGTTGCGTTTAACCACTTTGCCAATGACCGCGTCAATGAGGAGTGGTTCCTTGGTTCCACGACCACCGCCCCGACATCCATTTTGAGCGCGTGACATCACCTGATTTGAGTTCAGGTGACGAGTGATTCTCGCGCTCAAAATGGATGTAAGTGTCTTGTATATGGTTGGTAGACACGTTATGGGGCGGTATTTGCTCGGGTCTGTGGAATCCCGGTCTTTAGGAACCAAATGAGTGATCCCAGTAGTGAAGAGGCTCGGGAGCGACTTTTGGTCGAGAGCCTCTTGAAACTGTCGGGCGAGCACAGCGTAACACACCACGAACCCCTTCAGCCAGTAGTGATGCAGTCCGTCGAGTCCCGGGCTTTTCCAGTTCGGGGCCCTACGGACCGCCTCAGCTACGTCATCCGGCGTTATGATGACGGGGTCCATGGGCGTAACATTCACACACTGACTCGCCACAACTTCCGTCCAAGGGCCCTCGCTGTGGTTTACGGGCTCTGACCACAGGCCGCGCCAGAATGCGATAGTGTCGGCCTGATTCGGTGCTGGGCCCGTTCCACGTACCATTGGTCGCTCCAATGATTCATAGAGCCGCTTCTGATCACTCTGGAAGAGACGATTCTGGTTGAACCGTGTCGACCTCTCGGTATATCGCCGAATCCGCTTCCCCCAAGCAGCGACTCTCTGCTTCAGGTCGTCTATGCGCTCCGTCAGTTTTTGCGTTATATCCGGCTGGGACAAACTGATGTTTGTCCCAGCAAACGCCATCCTAACGGTGCGCACAATTCTCGGCCTATTATTGCCCGACCTGAAGCTTATCAGCCTGCCGATGAGGGCCCTTGCCTTTGCGATACGGTCCTCAATCCTTCTTCTCCAGGCTGGGATGGCGCTACTTTGTCTAGTAGCGCGTCCAGCAGTGGGAAGTTTGGCGCCAATAATACGGCAAACTGCCAGTGCGGCGCCAAAAAGAATTGAGTCCGTATCGCAAAGGTCCCGGCTGGCTTCCAAATAGGTCACCAGCATTGGGTTGAGAGCCCTTACGACAGCCCGATTTCGCTTGCTTAGGGGTATACGGGGAAGTCGCGGTCGATTCTCGAGAGGCGTTCTGCGCGTTTCCCTAATCGCCTCTTCCAATATGCTCCTCATTTGCTCTTGTTCCTGGGCGACTATTCCATCGTCGCCTGAGTCAACCACAAGGAGATCTACGGCGGCATCTACATGTGCCGGTTGCTCTGCAACTCGTAGAGCCGCATCTCCTGTCGTAGTATTTTCATTCGACAAAGGAATAGCCTCACGTCGTAGCCGTTCGAGTTCGGCGTCATCAAATATTTTTGAACGCATGATGTACCGAACTCGGTCTGCCAGGTTTTGCTCGGTGACGGTTATAGATGGCTCCAGCTCAGCAAAAAGTCGATGCATCCTAGCCCGATACGCAAAACCTCCAATTTCTCCCCCTTTCGCCCCAAAATACGCCCGCAATGCGTTGCTATTCATTTTCATTGACCAACGCATGCGGCGTACTCCACCAGTGGCGGGTGCCGATTGCTGGGCCCGCGAAGGCCCTGCCAACACCAAGCCAGCTGGTGGGGATGATGGATGCGAGGGGCTGCTGGGTGGTCGTGCAGCTCCTCGCGCTTGGCTGGCGGTTCGCATGCTGTCGCGTCCAGCGCCAGCTCCAGACGCGCCCTGGCGACCTCCAGGTAGCGACCCTTTGCGTAATCTTCTTTGTTCCATCATCCATATATTGGGCGTCAGTTAACGGGAGACGCCCAAACCCGGCACCGTTTCATGGTGAGGCCATGTGCACAAGCGGGCCTTTGCACCTTCAATTTTGCCGAGGCACGGCGCTAACACCTCTTGGCAAGGTGCTGACTGACTGCGCTGACGTAGCAGTTTTGTCACATAACCGTTACGTCAGCGGGCGATGACATAACCGTTACGTCAGCGGGCGATTATTATTATTATTATTATTGCTTTAATTTCGGAACTTTGTTAGTGCGATTTAGGCTTCGATGTGTTTCGCTTGTGGCGCGACGACAGCGCCGCCACAAACACCATGGGAGTTTTGGCGGGAATTTTACGTAGTGATGTGCCAACTCGGAAGAAACTCGACTCGTGTTGAAATTCACGTAACTCGAATTGAACTCCTATTGGCGGAACGAAGCTTTTTTTTATAGAATAAGGGATATCTGATGGTAAGTGGATGCTGTGGCCTATAAACATCGATGCGTAGTTACCCCTGAGGACTAAGATGTAATGCCCCGTTTCCAGTAAAAAGGGTCTCCGGTTCACTGCACTCACCATACGAAACACAGCAGCAATAAGCTGCTATTTTACGCTGGTATTCTGTGAGAGCGTGGTCCTTCCCCGGTTGAGCCGACCCATTCGTGCTACAACCACAATATAGTTGAAGCTCGGCTCTACCGCGTAGAAAAGGCTTTGTCAAGTTGTTACAAGTTATTTATATATTTGTTTTTCCATCCAACTTCGTTTTAGGCACCGACTATACGATACACGCGCATGTGTTGGGACAATCATTATTACTAAACTTTATAGGTAGGATTGGAAAAAACGCATTTATAGTACTATATTATGTATTATTGGTTTGCGTATAGACAATCTTCATAAAATAATATCACTATAACTTAATGACATGCGTGAGTATTTATGTTATTAATAATTTAACTATCGTAAATTATACTTAATCAAGTTATTACAATTGTATTATATATATATCTATATATGTATATATATATCTATATATATATATATATATATATATATATATATATATATATATATATATATATATATATATTATCCCAAATTGAATGTGATTTATGGGCAACAACTACTCTGTGTGCGATTCAATTTACAACGTTTTTGCCGACCGAGTCCACACCTTCGACTCTTACGAATGTGTGCCTGCGTAGTGAAATAGTAGGCGTTAGATATTTATGAATAACAATCAGTTAAAATAATGCATTACTACGAATTTAAAATATAAAAAGGAGAGAATGTTTGCGATTTTTTGTAATTAACTTTTCTTCACCATTTGCCTATATTACTTATTCTGAACCTTCTCTACAAATTTGGCCGGTTATTGCAAAATAACCCTGTATAATATAATATATACGATGAACACGATGAACAAATTCTGCCCTCCCTTACCTCACACGTTTCATTCAATTACAGCTAGCTCGAAATTGAGTTAGTGGAGTTCGGGCCGGCCACTCGTTAACTCGAGTTGCACTCAACTCGTAAACTCGAGAATTAGTAAGAATTAGAGTTGACCCATCACTAACTTGATCGTCGATGTAATGTTGCTCCTGTTTTCTCGTTTAAATAACAGTTTGAGGGATGAAAATAGGATTTTGATATGCAAAAGTGATGCGATTATATATATTAAGCGCCGCATGTGAATTATTAGTGTAGTAGTTTGATATAAATAAATCTAAATGTAACTTTGTTTGTGGTGAGAAATAAACATTATTATTATTGGGGTTATCTATAAAGTTTTCTCATCTGGTTGGGCAATATAAATATATAATTGTAAATAAACATATAAAAACCCTACCAGATGGAAGCCCTCGGCAGAGGAGACCAGACGGCCGAGGTTTAGGGGGAAAGGGAAAGAAACCGGCGGACGATGCGGGCGGTATCGAGGAGCACCGCCTTCTGCATTTGAGCTTGGAGCGGTCCGTCACGGAGTCCCAGTCGCCTCAGATGACCCGAGAGGCTGACTGGAATTCGGTAACAGTAATATACGGCTCCAGCTCAGCAAATAGTCGATGTATCCTAGCCCGATACGCAAAACCTCAAATTTCTCCCCCTTTCGCCCTAAAATACGCCCGCAATGCATTTCTGTTCATTTGTTTTGACCAACGCATGCGGCGTACTCCACCAGTGGCGGGTGCTGATTGCTAGGCCCGCAAAGACCCTGCCAACACCAAGCCAGCTGGTGGGGATGATGGATGCGAGGGGCTGCTGGGTGGTCGTGCAGCACCTCGCGCTCAGCTGGCGGTTCGCATGCTGTCGCTTCCAGCGCCTGCTCCAGATGCGCCCTGGCGACCTCCAGGCAGCGGCCCTTTGCGCGTATTCCTTCTTTCCATCATCCATGTAGTGGGCGTCAGTTAACGGGAGACGCCCAGACCCGGCACCGTTTCATGGTGAGGCCATGTGCACAAGCGGGCCTTTGCACCTTCAATTTTGCCGAGGCACGGTGCTAACACCTCTTGGCAAGGTGATTATTATTATTATATAAATCTTGAGGTATTTTGATAACTTAGGCACTTTAAGAACGTGATATAATGTCCTCCAGACCGAATTTCGGTCACGGCGGCCAGACTCAACGGAGACCAGCCAGCCATCTGCACAGGACAGAATGTGTGTGTGTGCGCAGTGCACGGGTGTGTGCGCAAGCACAGGTGCACTCTCTATTCCCTCACGCTCATAGTCTGACGGGACGGTAATACACCACCGGAGAGAGATCAGGCGCAGTACGTGCTTTTCGAGGCACAGGGGTAAGACACCGCCAACTTCCTTATTTTGGATTGCCAGTTCTCTAAACTCACCATACGAAACACAGCAGCGTTGAGTTGCTATTTCACGCTGGTGCTCTGTGAGAGCGCGGTCCTTCCCCGTTCGAGCCGACACATTCATGCTACAACCTTAATATTCTTTTAAAGGATAATTGTGTATTACTTGACACTGGCAAAAGTACCACCGTACGAGTTCAATACGAAAGCAAAAAAAAAACATAATGTATGTTTAGATACGGCATGTCGTAAAATTTCACGCGCATTGCAGATGTGATCTTGTCGTATACGTTCACGCCTGTTAAAATTTACGAGGTAATGAAAATATCTAACAGAATTTCACACGTTTCTGTAGCTCGTACGCATTGATGGCCCGACTTTATCAATCTTTGTATTATGTGTCACGATTTACAATGCATCTTTTAAACGTGGTGGAGCCATGCTGCAGCTATATTAGTACTATAGTTGTAGCACGAATGGGTCGGCTCGACCGGGGAAGGACCACGCTCTCACAGAATACCAACGTAAAATAGCAGCTTAACTCTGCTGTTTTTCGTATGGTGAGTGTAGAGAACCGGAGACCCTTTTTACTGGAAATAAGGCATTTCATTCTAGTCCTCACGGGTGAAAACGCATCTGCATTTTGATTTTTAATAGAGGATAGATGTAGATGTCTATGGGCCGCAGCAACCACTTACCATCAGGTGGACTGAGTGCTCGTTTGTCACCCTTATCTTATAAAAAAAAACTGCAATGGCCACTTATCCACAGATGGCCTGAATTTTTTTTAATCAGTTCAGTTTTTTATTAAAAAAAACAACTTTTTCTCGAGAGGTACTGTCCTCCGACTCTACAAAAAAGACAATTAAAATTAATGATGAATAAGTACATATTCCACCATCCTATACTGTAATTATTACCATATATCGTCCCGAGTAGACTTGTTTTAATCGTGAATTATCCATTTATTTAACGCGGGTCGCATCAAAATATTGATTATTGCAATTACATTGTTGAACGTTCGGGATCAAACGATCTCACAGAATACCAGCGTAAAATAGCAGCTTAACGCTGCTGTGTTTCGTACGGTGAGTGTAGAAAACTGGAGACCCTTTTTACTGGAAAATTGGCATTCCATCTTAGTCTTCAATTAGGTCTTCAATTAAGAATCAAAATGCGGAATCGTTGTCACACCTGAGGACTAAGATAGAAAGAGTCTGCGGTTCTCTACACTCATGCCATACGAAACACAGCAGCATTAAGCTGCTATTTTACGCTGGTATTCTGTGAGAGAGTGAATCTTCCCCGCTCGAGCCTACCCATTCGTGCTACAGCTATACCACTAATATAGCTGCAGCATGGCTCTACCACGTACATGAATGTCTACCACGAGCTTCAAAAAAGAATGTTTGAAGTTCATGGCAAATGTGTGTGTGATGATTGAAATACATGCTGTAGTTATATTATGGTTGTTACACGAATAAAGATAAGTTAAGTAGCAGCTTAATGCTAACTTGCTACACTTTTAATATGTTTTAAAACCCCTTTTGGTTGTTTGACTATGTGTAGAGATCCCTACGTACTATAACTTATAATCTATCAACACAAATAAATTAAATTGAAGTGTGGGGTTTTGGCGGGAATTTGACCAGCGTCGGTTTGCTGCTCCTGTACTATTGTTTAAATAATGGTTTGAAGTGGACTTTGATATAATCCGCCGTCGTCCCGGTCTATGTGAACAGACCTCGCCAGTGCATCGCATCGCGGCCCACTCCTTAATGTATATAACGCTTTTATATTCGGCCCCCAAATTAGTTGTGCATTTTGATTCTTAATCGAGGATGATGTCTTATTTTATACGTGGTAGAGCCATGCTGCAGCTATATTCGTAATATAGTTGTAGCACGAATGGGTCGATTCGACCGGGGAAGAACCACGCTCTCACAGGATACCAGCGTAAAATGGCAGCTTCACACTGCTGTGTACCGTATAGTGAGTGTAGATAACCGGAGACCCATTTTACTGGTCAAGAGGCATTCCATCTTAGTCCTTGCGGGTGACAACGCATCTGCATTTTGATTATTTATTGAGGATAAATGTAGATGTCTACGGGTCACAGCACGTTTGTCACCCTATTCTATAAAAAAATGTAGTTGGGATACAGTATCCACTTACCATCAGGTGGACCGTGTGCTCGAGTCATTCATCTATCCATTATTAGCCTATAAAAAAGACCATTGCTGAACATAGGCCTAATCCAGAGAATTTAAGTTTCAGTTTCCCTCTGTCGCCTCTCACGACACCCACAATACGATATGGGGTAGTAGATATTCTTACACCGCTGTCACACGGTTACGATTGAGCTCGTTTGTCACACTTATACTATTAAAAAGAACGTCAGTCATACCGAACATTTGTTCGCTGTCGTCCCCGTCACTGTGAATAGACCACAGAACGAAAATTACACCAGATATTCGTACGTCGACGGCCCGGTCTATGTGAACAGACCTCGCCAGTGCACCACGTATCGGCCCACTCCTTAATTCACGTTGCACGTTTATTTTGGGCTCGCAAATAAATTGTTATTGTTTCGCGCCCGCGCATTTGCCGGCTTTCACAATTGCAGATGCGCAGAGCAATTGATTCTATCAATTCGAGTTAGTGTGAATAGACTAATGTTATTTAAAAATGGTGGCTTTAATAAGAAAATATATTCGTACTGTATATACTATTATTAGAGATTATTCACGAAATCATTTAAATAAAATAATATCACTCAGTAACAAACTTTCTTTACTGTTATAAATCATTCTGGAAGGTTAATTGTTAAAAATAATAAAAAATTGAGCGTGTTCAACTTGCTCTCTTGCTTACGCAATTAATTATTGTCAGCAATGAAACAGCGAACTACACTATACATTCAGTATAGAGCAGTTACAGTTCGACCAACCGTAATATCTCCCCGTCACAATCACACACTGGTGTAACGTGAAGGACATAATTACACGATAATACCAACGCATGCAAACCAACAGCAACACTACCTACCCCAGTGTAACACATGGCAGCCTCTCAGCAACGCAATCTGCCTTGCCTACACTAGTAGAATATTCCAATGGACATAATAACGACAGTGAGACTCGTAGAATTACCTACTGATGCCTCTTAGTTGCCTGCGCGATACTTTATACTGCTATAAGTAGCGGCATGAAAGTCTAGCGATGACCGTTATTGCGCATAAGTCAAAAATAAGGTATCGTGGGGTAAAAAGCGGGTCGCGGGGCGGGCGTGCATATCGTTCGCACGCGCTGATTGGCTCTCCAGTTGCGTTCCGTCCCCCGTCCTGACACGTGATACGTGCGCGACAGTACCCTTGCGGAGCTCTCCCCTCCACGTTTCGTTCAGCGCTAGACTTACGTGTAAATAAAGGTCGTTATACAAAAATAAGTGATATTCATTCTGTAAATACTAGGAACAGACACAAGCTAGTAGTACCAGTTACTCGACTCCATCGAGTCAGTAATTCATTTTTGGGGCGATGTATACGCTTTTACAACAAAATCCCAGAAAATATACAAAATATGACCTGCTCAAAGTTCAAAAACATTATTAAACAGAGTTTGTATAAAAAGGGTTATTATAATATTAAGGAATTTATAGATGATAATAACCCCTGGGAATGAGGTGATCGCTACCGTGCTATTTCTAATTTGTTTTGTGTGGTTAATTGTGTCACATACATGATTGTGAACTGTTATTTTAAAAAAAGTCCCGCTGGGTTTCTTGCTGGTCCTGCAATGGACAGAGGTTTTTTCGAACTAGTGGTAATTAAACAAAAGAGTGACTTTAAATAAGTATTATTTATAATCCATATTGATTAAAAAGTTTCTGTTTCTGTATTTCTTCGTATTTTCTTTTATTTTTTACATTCGTTCCTCACACTATTTTACCACAGAATAGGAGGCAAACGAACATGCATCTCACCTGATGGTATGTGCCTACCGTCGCCCATGTACAACTGCAACACCAGGGGAATCGCAAGGGCATTGGCGGCCCTTTAAAAGGCCTTTTTGTACTAGGACTAAATAGGCTTGTAATTCCAGGCAAGGAATTATATAAGTAATATATAATAAATATAATAAATAAGGATTAATATAAACCAAAAATGTCTAAATATAAAAGAATCTTAAGTAGGTCATCATCACCACATGTATTTCAGGAAACAGAGCCTATCCGAAGTGTCAGTTCTATGTTTTATATTCGGTAGTTATTAGGTGTAAAAAGTAATACTCTTTGGTATTTTTTTTTATAGAATAAGGGTGACAAACGAGCACACAGTCCACCTGATGGTAAGTGGTTGCTGCGGCCCATAGACATCTACATCCATCCTCGTTTGCGAATCAAAATGCAGATGCGTTGTCACCCGTGAGGACTAAGATGGAATGCCTCATTTCCAGTAAAAAGGGCCTCCGGTCACCTGCAGTCACCAAGCGAAACGCAGAGGTAAACCTCTACTTCACGCTGGTATTCTGTCTGGTATAATGCCGGCATGAGAATATCCATTATTCTTAATCGAGGACAGATGTAGAGTATGTGCATATGGACCACAGCATCCACTTACATAATTGTAGATGGTTTGAAGCTTTATCTGTTAAAAATCTGAAAAACGGTTGACCCTGCAGACCATGCCTGGAAATTCCCGCTTATTTTCAAGTGCAACGGTCGAAAAACTATTTAAAATTTGTTTTTTTGGTATTTATTTTTTGATAATCTTTGAAACGGCTCGACCGATTGACATGAAAATGCAATCAGCTCGAAGCTTTAATGAACATTTTCGAACTCCGTGCCGCCCATCTCGATTGGTTGGTTCGTTCTAAAGATATCGTACGACAAAATATTATTTACATACATACATACATATAAACACACTCACGGGCGGACGTCCATCCGTTAACAGTCGTAACGGCTTCTTAAGACCTCAAAACGTGGAGATCTGATGAAAACTCGCCGTCTTGAAATCGGATCGAAATCTATAACTTCCTATTTTTATAAAGCTATGATGTTATTAACATATTAAAACAAATAGGAATAGAAACTTTTTATATCAATATAGATTATAAATAATACTCATTGAAAGTCATTCGTATGTTAAAGCCAGGCCAGGCCTAAGGCCAGGTGGAAAAAAAAAGGTAGCCAAAGGCCAGGTGGCCGGAGGCCCTTATTAGTGGAAATGAGGCATTCCATCTTAGTCTGATATTGAAGCTATATTTGTTTTGCAAAAGAGAGCCGTTCGGGCGATTTATAACCTAAATTGTAAAGAGTCCCTCAGACAAAAATTTAAAGAAATAAACATATTAACTTTGGCATCGCAATATATTTATGAAAATCTAATGTATGTACATAAAAACATAAATAGCTTTAATAAGAATAAGGATGTGCATTCTTTAAACACTAGGAACAAACATAAGCTTGTAATACCAGTTACTAGACTCCACAGAATCAGTAATTCATTTATGGGGCAATGTATACGCTTTTACAACAAAATCCCAGAACATATTCAAAGTTTATCAATAAACAAGTTTAAAAGTTTTATTAAAGAAAAACTGTACAAAAAGGGTTATTATAATATCAAGGAATACATGAATGAAAATAACCCCTGGGAATAAGGTGATCGCCACCATGCTGGTTCTATTAAAAATCATTTAAAAATTGTATAAATGAAATTATTGTTAAGTGAAATATGTTTGAAAAAAAAAGTCCCGCTGGGTTTCTTGCTGGTTCTTCCCAGGACAGAGGTATTTTCCGAACCAGTGGTAAATAAAAAATGACTTTCAATAAGAATTATGTAATAATCAATATTGAATAAAAAATTATTCTATTCTATTCTAGTCCTCACGGGTGACAACGCATCTGCATTTTGATTCGCAAACGAGGATAGATGTAGATGTCTATGGGCCGCAGCAACCACTTACCGTCAGGTGGACTGTGTGCTCGTTTGTCACCCTTATCCTATACAAAAACAAACAATTAACAATTAACAACACAAAACAAATTAGAAATAGCTTGATATAGCCATAAATTCCTTAATATTGCAAAGATTGTTTAGAGTTATTATAACAAACGGAGAGCACAACATAATAATGGTGCCTTGATGAATAATAAAGAAACAAATTGACCAATTATTGAAATCGGCTTAGATGTCCTAACAAATTAATTGCTAAGACAAATAACGGTGTTAGAATTGGGTCCTAATTAAATACATGTAATTAGTCGGAGTCCAGAGATGGAACTTGGAGGCCATCTCCTCATCGCGAGTCTTGGGGAGGTCTTATTAAAAGTTTGTAGACCCCCCTTCGCGCTGGAATGCGAGGGACAGTGGTGGACACAAGTGATTGGCGACAATTTTACTTTTATTTTTTTAGTCTTGTAGATATGTTATTTACAATTGACCGCCTCGTTGTCCTAGTGGTCGTAAACGCGATTCTTAATCCCGGGTTTCGGCCAAAAATATGTTAGTGGGGTTTTCAGTCATGAATTTTCAGTAGCAGTTCCGGAGTCATGAAGCTGGCGGTGTTTCAACCCCGTGCCACGGAAAGAAAGTAAAGCCGTTTGTCCTGCTCCTGATTCTTCTCCGGCCGTTCGGTTTTCCGTCCCATCGGACTATGAGAGTGAGGCCCTTTCCCGCGTACACTTTCTTGACTACCTACAATTTACTTAATCTATTCATTGTCCCAGGGTCTTCTCATGTTACGGCTGACGGCACAATAACCTTCCACTATATCGACTAGTGCGAGTTATAGAATTTTATATGTCTTGTAAATTTAACTAGCAATCCGCCCCAGTTTTGCACGGATGATTTTTTTATATAGGATAAGGGTGACAAACGAGCACACAGTCCACCTGATGGTGAGTGGTTGCTGTGGCCCATAGACATCTACATCTATCCTCTATTACAAATCAAAATGCAGATGCGTTGTCACCCGTAAGGACTAAAATAGAATGCCTCATTTCTAGTAAAAAAGGGTCTCCGGTTCTCTACACTCACCATACGAAACACAACAGCACTAAGCTGCTATTTTACGCTGGTATTCTGTGAGAGCGTGGTCCTTCACCGGTCAAGCCGACCCATTTGTGCTACAACTATACTACTAATATAGCTGCAGCATGGCTCTACTACGTATAAAACGAGATGATTTCTGGATCTCGAATACAGCGCCGTATACACACGAAATTTCATTAAAATCTGTCCATAATTAATAGAATAAGGTGTTACTTTGCGGAAATCCACTATATTAAAGTTGGTATAAAAAACTACCTCGCGTATATCCGCTCGATAAAATAAGATGTTTAAATTTCGTTTTTAATTTTAATAGCGGCTACGTACGTCAGGTGGTGATTGGTCGCATGTTTTATCGCATGACACAGTTCCTCGCTACTTATGTAGGGGGCGGTTGCGTCAGCAGGCTGTATAAATAGCAGTTGTTTTGGCTCGCCGCTCACTTAGAGGTCAGCCACCGCATAGACTACATCACCTGAAGATGCCTCGTGTAGAGGCGAAACACGTGTCATGTTCTCGACAGTGGTGTGTCTTTCCTAGTGTAGTTGTGTTGGGAGTACTGGTGGTGGAACAGAACAGAAACTTTTTTATTCAATATAGATTATAAAATAATGCTTATTGAAAGTCACTCTTTTGTATAATTACCACTGGTTCGAAAAAAAACCTCTGTCCTGGGAAGAACCAGCAAGAAACCCAGCGGGACTTTTTTTTTAAAATAACAGCTTACAATCATGTATGTTACACAAATTAACAATACAACAAATTAGAAATAGCTTGGTAGCGATCACCTCATTTCCAGGGGTTATTATCATCTATAAATTCTTTAATACTATAATAACCCTTTTTATACAAACTTAGTTTAATAAAGTTTTTGAACTTTGAGTAGGTCAAATTTTGTATATTTTCTTGAATTTTGTTGTAAAAGCGTATACATCCCCCCAAGAATGAATTACTGACTCGATGGAGTCGAGTAACCGGTACTACTAGCTTGTGTCTGTTCCTAGTATTTACAGAATGAATATCACTTATTTTTGTAAAACTACTTTTATTTTTGTGTACGTACATTACATTTTCATAAATGTATTGAGAGGCCAAAGTTAATACATTAATTTCCTTAAATTTTGGTCGCAGCGACTCTTTAGGCTTTAAATCATAAATTGCTCTTATGGCCCTCTTCTGTAAAACAAATATAATTTCAGTGTCAGCTGCGTGTCCCCATAGCAAAATACCATACGACATTATGCTATGGAAATAGCTAAAGTAAACTAGTCTAGCTGTTTCAACACTAGTTAGACTTCTAATCTTTTTTACGGCATATGCTGCAGAACTAAGTCTGCTTGCTAGTTTTGATATATGGGGACTCCATTGAAGCTTCGCGTCTAGTGTGATTCCAAGAAAAATGGTGGTATCTACAAGACTCAGTTTCTCCCCATTTAAAATTACATTAGTATTTAATTGTTTGACATTTGGAGTCATAAATTTTATACATTTCGTTTTAGTGCCATTTAAATGCAAATTATTAACATTGAACCAATTTACTAATTTAGATATAGCATTATTTACTTCGTCATATTTTAGCAATTGTCGACTTAATTTGAAAATTAAAGAAGTGTCATCTGCAAATAATACTATATTATGGTTATCTCCTACTATGTAAGGTAAGTCATTAATGTATACAAGAAACAGAAAGGGGCCTAGAGTTGAGCATTGAGGCACACCCATCTGTACCATCGACCCGGAAGAACTCATACTGTTAACGACAACTTTTTGCGTTCTCTTACTTAAATATGAAATGATTAATTTAAGAGCATCACTTCTTACACCGTAGTGTTGAAGTTTCCTGATTAATGTTTCATGGTGAACACAATCGAAAGCTTTGGATAGGTCACAAAATATACCCAAAGCATCCTGTGAATTTTCCCATGCATTAAATATATATTTAATCAGCTCAACACCGGCATCAGTTGTCGAGCGACCCTTTGTGAAACCAAATTGATTTTTATGAAGTAAATTATTTATATTAAAGAAATTTAACATTTGATCAAGAATAATTTTTTCAAAAATCTTACTAAGTGTTGGTAGTACAGAAATAGGTTTAAAATTGGCGGGGTCTAATGTACTACCAGATTTAAATAAAGGTATTACTTTACTATACTTCATTAAATCAGGAAACACACCAGATTCAATACTAGTATTAAAAATAGTAGCTAAAACTAGTATTAAAAATAGTAGCTAAAGTGGGATTAGTGGTTACGGGGATAGTGTACGCAATTGAGGGAGGGCGGGAGGTGCTCTTAAAACTAGGCAAGACACATCATTTTATGTTATCGAGCGGATGTACGAGAGGTAAATTTTTTACCAACTTTAAAATCGGTCCAGCCATTTAGGACGAGCTCAGTGGCAAACACTCATACAAAATAATTATATATTAATTAAGAATTATATGTATTTGTATGACCATATAAATATTTGTTTCGGGTCTAGATGTTTGTCTTTATGTAATTAATATAATAGAACGGTATCGCGCGTGACTGTACTCATCTAGACGGAAATTAATCAAGATAGCGGGTTTCAGTGACGGAGCGAGTCCGAGGCGCCCGGAATACTTGCGAACAACTCCAATTACTGCCAGCTTACGACTGCGGGGTTCAATGGTGCTGGAGCCGCCGCACCAAGTTGTTTGAACCTGAGTTATCATTCATCTTTACTTCGGTTTTACTTTGTTCCAATAAAACTTTTATACGTCCTAATGCTTTGCACAGCATACACACACATACACACACACACACGCGCGCGCACGCGCACGCGTACACGAACGCACACACGCATACACACACACGCACGCACGCACACACACACACGCACGCACACACACACACACACACACACACACACACGCACGCACTCACGAACGCACGCAATCACGAACGCACACACACGCATACGCACACGCACGCACACACACGCATACGCACACGCACACACACACACACACACACACACACACACACACCCACACACACACACACTTTTCGTTTCTATGAGAGATTAAGAGTGTTCACCGCTGCAGCAATCCATGTTGGCAGTATTCACATAATTTTGAAATATTTCTTTTATTTCTCAGACATGCAGGTTTCCTCACGATGATTTCCTTCACCGCAGAACACGTGGTATATAAGCACTTTTTGGGGATTTATTTATTTTATTTATACCTCCTTGCACAGAGTAGTATATGGACAGACTCAACGCCACAGAGCAAACTGTCCTAGTCAACCATTGGGCTAAACAGAGGGAGGGGGTTTTCTTTAGTCGATCTAGAGCGTCTTGCTGATAGTAAACAATAAAAAACCTAGTCAGCCAGTTATCCTGAGTGTGATTTTTTTTCTCATATTAATTATTACGTATATTTTCTTTTAGTTTCTTATAATGTATATTTAGTTGGGTTAGATTATGATCATTGTTAAAGAACTTTGTAATTTTAATTGAAAGACTTACAGAAGAAGAATAATTATTAGTTACAATAAATCTCTTTTGATATTGTTTAAATTGATAAGGCTTTACAGGCTTTTACCAAAATTTCTATTGTATTTTTCTGTTTGTTTCTGTTATTAACTCACTTTCAGGTCTACACTAACAAAGTGTGTAGTGTTTACCTTTAAATGATTTTACATACTCTATGCAAGTAATATTATAGTAACTACACTTGAAGAAATGTATTGATGTAACGTATGTATTGTAAAATCGCTGGTAGACCCAATAGATCAATAAATAAATAATAACAACTCAAAATAAATACAAAAATGTAATACGGTATAATGTTCCGGTTCTCTACTCTCACCACACTCAACACAGCAGCATTCAGCTGCTACTTCCCGCTTATAAGGTACGTGAGGTACTAGGAGGGCAGAGAAAAATACCCAATGTCGTATAATATAACTAATAAAGAAAAAAATAACAAACAAGCCTTGGCAATAATTAGCAACACTTCGAAAAATCAACTTAAAAAAAACTAACTATAGTACGTGAGGGTAATATGGTCACCCGGTTAATATGGTCACTTTCTTATAACTCAAAAACTGCAGCGTCGTTTGTATAGAACGCTCCGTGATACGATAGCTCTTGATGAGTCCATCAAATAATAAAGGGTCAAAAAGGCGCTGCTTTATCGACGCTATTTTGACAGTTGATGTTATTGTAAATATTTTAGTCGATTTTTGTATTGTGTAGTGTAGTTACTTTTTTTAAGTAGATTTTTCGAAGTGTTCCTAATTATTTCCAAAGCTTGTTTGCTATTTTTTTCTTAATATATTAGTTATAGTATAAGACCTTGTGTTTTTGTCTCTGTTCTCCTCCTAATTTTGGTTTTATAGGGCGATAAAGCTTAAGGTGACTATATTACCCTCACGTAATTACTATAATATCAACTGTCAAAATTGCGTCGATAAAGCGGCCTTCTGACCCTTTATTATTTGAATGACTGATGAAGAGCTATCGTATCACCGAGCCATCTATGCAAATTAGGCTGTAGTTTTTGAGTTATAAGAAAGTGACCATATTAACCGGATGACCATATTACCCTCACGTACTCTGTTCTGTGAGAGAGTGGTCCTGCCCCAGTTAAGCCAATCCACTAGAGCTATAATCATAACATACTCGTAGCTGACTATTGTCAATGTGTTTCGTATGGTGAGTGTAGAGAACCGGAGACCCTTTTTGACTGGAAACGAGGCGTTCCATCTTAGTCCTCACGGGTGACAACGCACCTGCGTTTTGATTCGTAATCGGAGATAGATGTAGATGTCTATGGGAAACAGCATCCACTTACCAACAGGTGGACTGTGTGCCCGTTTGTCACCGTTATCTTATAAAAAATAATCAAACCAATCGTCATAAAATTGGAGTCATCTATACATATAATGAAACTGTAAATAGCAGATGTCTGTACATTTTATATTTTTGTAATAAAAGTGATTGAGGGGTACTAAAAATAAATAATTAAATACATTTCTACTATTTTTAGAATTTTCTGTCTGTCTGTCTGTCTGTCTGTTTGTTTGTTAACGTATCACGTTTAAAGTACTAATTTATATCATAAGAAATGTTAAGGAAATTATAAAGTTTACCTTCGGGTTACGTTTAGTCTTTATTTCATTAAAATCGGTTCATTCCATCAAAAGTTATGATAAATATTCTGAAGTATGGGTAGGGAATCTGCTCAACGGTGGCTTTGTTTGAGTCATCAAGTTGATGTTAGCAGCGCCATCTCTCTTTAAATATATACATATAATAAAAATGATGATAACATGTTGTGTCTCTTTCTGTACATTGTATATTATATATTTTGGTGACTAAAATCATTATGAGGAACTAAAAATAATTAAATAAGTAATTTTTTATAATTTTTAGAATTATCTGTCTGTCTGTTTGTCTGTTTTTATATGAACGCATCACGTCTAAAGTAAACATCTTTTTTTTTCAAAGAAATCGTTAAGAAAATCATAAAGCGTATGTTCGAGTTACATTTAAGTTTGTTTTATTAAAATTGTTTAATTCTATCGAAAGTAATCATTAATATTTTGAAATGTAGATTCGAATTTGTTCTATGGCGCCATAAAATCTCAGAAATAGTAATTGTGTGTAAAAAAAAAGTTCCATAATAATTAATACATTTATACTTAAAACATAAAAAGAGATTTAAAAAAGGATGTTTTCTCACACAAAGGACGTAATAGATGGAGTTGTACAAATTACAACCTTTTCTGATTTGCTGAGTTGAGATTTTTCGCCGATGAATCGTATTGATACTTAATGAAGAAATTTGTATCTATCGAAGCCATACAACGGAACCCGACCAAAAATAACAAAATTGCAACGAAATGTCGTGATATTGTATTTTTAATATACGCAAAATCAGTACTGCCATTTAAGCGCTTTGGGAACTAGATTTAGCGCTTTTTGGAATGTATAGCGCGCATTTCGAAATTTTAGCACCTAGCACTTCATCCAGCGCTTTTTGGTGTATTTAGCACACATTTCAAAATTGTAGCGACTAGCGGGTTATTAACTCTTTTATAGCAGCACTGTTAGTCCACATTACCGATAATAATAATAATGACCTTTATTATTTTTTTTCCACAAATAGTACATTGCGGTTTATCTTTTTCAAACATATTTTTTCCACAAAACAAAGAGCATGGGAGACGAGTCCAAACTAGGATACCCTGTGCTATGGATCTCCCGGCTTCCCCTTTAGGATGATCAACTTGATTTTTTTACCGACGACTATAACCACTCACACGTCCATGGGTACTACGGTATCCAAAATTCCAAAATAAAAGTAGCGTTGTACGTCCTGGATACTATAGTATCCAGAGCGTCAAATTTTATAAAGCTGACATCTAGGGGCCATCTGCGGTTCTTTTTGTGAGTTTTGGTTATGGAATCGATAGCTAACGAACTATTTTACGTATTAAATAAGAGATGGCAGTGTAACAAACTTTGACGAATGAACAAATAATTATCTCACTTCAGTGCTTCAGTCGCCTTTACACTCGGTGTTTTGTGTTTTTGTAGTGTCGTAAGTCATTTAGCTTTATTTAATATTTCTTAGATTATTATACATCATAGTAAACTAGATGATTTGGGCTTTATAATTACGTATACATATCACAGTTCCAAGTGTAAAATCGAATCATATTTTAAATAAAAACTATAACTGTTTAAAAAAAATGGCCATTGTGAAGTCGTCAGCCCAATTTTAATTTTGTTTACTTTGTTTTTCAGTATAATTATATTTAAGCAACGAGTGATAATTCGTAATAAATATAATAATGCACTTTAAGCGGGGAAATCCCCTTCATTAAATTTTCGTTCATGGTTTTGGCAACGCATTTATTTTGCTTTATTCAGTTTCAGTCAGTTGTTTAGAGCACAGCTAAGTTAAAAGTTACTTAGAATAGTACTAACTACTGTTGACAGCAATTGCCATAATTATAAGTCGATGTCCTGCGAAGTATTGATACATCAAAAAATATTGCCAGAAAAAAACTTAATGTTGTTTTCTTTATTATGATTATATTTTCTTGAATTATAAATTATAATAAAAAACACAAACTTTGTTTGTAGTTAATTTAGCGCGAAATCTAGGTCTTTTTTAAAGCGCTGTTTTCATGAAATCTAGCGCTTTTTGTGTTGTCCTAGCGCTGAATGAGTTTTTTTGATCTGGCAGCACTGCCAAACAACCCTCCATTAAGAAGTAACTTTCCTTTCAGTTTTAAGCGCGTTCAGTTCCCATTTACAGTCAGCGTGTTATGCGATGACCGTAAATAAAGCGCAAGGTCAAAATTTACGCGTTGTAGGAGTGGACCTCAGTACTGACTGTTTTGCACATGGCTAACTCTATGTTGCTTTTTCCCGCGTTAGTAGTCCCGGTAACCTTTTTGTGTACACCCCGGCTAAGTCTACTTGTAACGTCGTTTACACCGAAGCTCTATCATAAACTACTTAGAACTTTGATGATAATGATTTATTTTCTTACCACTTATTGATACAGTAATGATATAAATCGTTTAATATTCTCTTACCTAAACGACAAATTCTTTATGTAAAACTATATACGCGAGCTACGCCGCGGGCACAGCTAGTACAAACATAAGAACGTAGCCAAATTCACCTGTGTAAAAATACCGTCCGTACTATCCGCTTACTTCATAAAATCGTTTCACCCGCGATCCATTACAGTGTCAGCAGCACACCATATATAAAAGCGTCAGGCGCGGCGTTCGTTTGAGTAACGACCCGCATTGCGTTCTTGGAGTTTTGCCAACGGGTGTTGCAAAGTAAAGACAAATTGATAATAAATTTCGTTGTAAAATACTCTATTGCTAGCAGGTGGCTTTTTAAAGAAAATTATAGGTAGTATGCCACGCTATGTTATGGTCGTAGCACGAATGGGTCGGCTCGAAGGATCACACTCAGAATACCAGCGTGAAATAGCAGCCTAACGCTGCTGTGTTCCGTATGGTGAGTGTAGAGAACCGGAGACCCTTTTTACTGGAAACGAGGCATTCCATCTTAGTCCTCGCGGGTGACAATGCATCTGCATTTTGATTCTTTATTGAGGATAAATGTACATGTCTATGGGCCACATTTTCTATTAACCATCAGGTGGATTGTGTACTCGTTTGTCATAACCATTCTATAACAAAAAAATCCTTTATGTATACGCTTTTACAAAGTTCCAGAAAATATGCAGAACTTATTTCTATCAAAAGGTTTAAAATATTTATCAAGCAAAAATTGTTTAGCAAGGGTTATTATACTACTAAAGAGTGGATAATTGACAATAACCCCTGGGAATGAGTTGATCGCTACCATGCTATTTCTAAATGTTTTATTGTAAATAATGCTTAAAAGTTCCGCTGGGATTCTTGCTGGTTCTTTCCAGGACGGAGTTTATTTCTGAAGATAAAAGTAAAAACATGCGTGAGTGTCGTGGAACACTTGGTTGGAACGAAGTTCCTTTCGTAGTATATTATTATTGATAAACGTATTATATTATTCGTCTATTAAAATGAAGCGTCATTTAAAATAATATTTCTTTCATGGCAAGATAAGAAAAAGTGCGAAAGAGATAGATATGATTTAATCTCGCTTCCTCATAACCGCCAAGGCCGTTTACAGTCTACAATACGTCAGAAGCGGTAGTGACGGAAAAATCTTACACTTTTTCTCGCCTAGCCCACATCCACCAAATTCGTACCATCCGATAAGGAACTTCGTTATAAAAAAAGTAAATTTAAAATAATTTCACTCGGACGTCACTTGGTCGGTATGGTTGTGAACAAGATACTTTTCGAGAAACTGAACTTATCACTTTGATTTTTTTGAACTTTATATTTTAAATCTTAGGAAGCCTTATGAATATGAAGGAGAAAAGTGTAAGATCTTTCCGTCACGACCCCCCTTTCTATAGTGCGAGCGAGATGGAATAATATCCATCTACCTCGCACTTTTTCTTATCTTGCCATGAACGAAATATTATTTTAAATGAAGCTTCATTTTAATAGACGTCAGTAATTCATTTATTTGTATTTGTTAAGCTATAATATAACACGTTTATCAATAATAATATACTACGAAAGGAGCTTCGTTGCAACCGAGTTTCCCACGACACTCACGCGTGTTTTTTAATATACTTACTGGCGAAAATACCAAGCTACTTAGCTACATAGAAATGCGAGTGAACGCCCGGCTTTTTGCCAATGACTCAAGTTCTCGAGGTTTTTAATTAATCTATTAATTTAGTTACTAATTACAAAACATTATTAAAGTTTTGATTAGAATATTGTTACAGAGCGGAAATTAAACACTTTTATATATTTAGAACACTTATAGAGACTTTGGTAGCCTGTAATGGATGGATAGACAGATGGGTTCAGCAAAAATTTTTTTTTATAAAACCCAAATGATAAATTAATTTTAATTATAATCCCGTGGTTTTCACTCGACACCCACAAAAAAGGGGTTTTCGAGAGTATCTATGTATGTCTATTTCTTTGGCACGCTTTGTAGTCTAAACGGTTTGATAGATTTTAACTTAAAAAAAAAACTTAAGCAGCTTAATGCTGCTGTGTTTCGCATGGTGAGTGTAGAGAACCGGAGACCCCTTTTGGTGGAAACGGGGCATTTCATCTTAGTCCTTAGGGATTATAAATACATTTGCATTTCGATTCCAAATCGAACGCAGATGTAGACAGATATATTCTATTATGTAAAAATTGTCACTCACATACGAAATTCAACAGGCTCGACCAATACTGAGACGACAAAGAACTAGCCGGAGCGCTGCGTGTGCTTAAAGTGACGCCGAAATCAAACAAAAACCGTGCTCCATAACACGCAGTTACGCACACGTATGCATCTGAAATAATTTGCAACCAACAGAATAGTTTTAAGTGCATATGTGTGCGTGCAGCTGTGAACTTTTATAGGTTGTTCAAGAAAGAAAGAAGTATTTAACTTGTGTGCTGTTGTCGTGTCTCACGGCTGCATAACAAAAGATATGCCAAACTTGAGTGTTGACTCAAAAGCCCCCGAAACTGTCTATTTGTCTGTGTGTCTATCAGTTGCATTATAGCTCCTGAACGTATGATCCGATTTTAAGGTTTTTTTCGTTTGAAATGTGACTTGATCGAAAGTGTTCTTAGCTATGATTGAAGAAAATCTGTTTAAATTTTAAGTTATTTTTTGCACGTTAGAAAGTGACAGAGCATTTTTTTCTGCCCACAAACCGCTGAGTAGTTGGACAGTTTTTAAAACTGTAACAATGTTTATTTCTACTACGTTAAATAAATAAAGAAAGAAATAAATATTGGTAAATCCAATTGGGCATACCTTAAGCGCATTAAAAAAATTACGTATAACATGATTATACAGAATTATTAAAGTAGTTTAAATACATTTCGACAGCACTATCGGCTTCAACACCCTCGAAAACCATGAAAATGACACCCATGATTAAAAAATTGATACCTATTGCAGCCGCCATCTTGGATTTACATTTCGACAGCACTATCGGCTTCAACACTCTTGAAAACCATGAAAATGACACCCGAGATGAAAAACTTGGTACCAACTTCAGCCGCCATCTTGGATTTACATTTCGACTGCACTATCGGATTCAACACCCTCGAAAACCATGAAAATGACACCCAAGATGAAAAACTTGATATCTATTGCAGCCGCCACCTTGGATTTACATTTCGACAATCCTATCGGCTTCAACTCTCTCGAAAACCATGAAAATGACACCCATGATGAAAAAATTGATACCTATTGCAGCCGCCATCTTGGATTTACATTTCGACAGCACTATCGGTTTCAACACCCTCGAAAACCATGAAAATGACACCCAAGATGAAAAAATTGATATATTTTGCAGCCACCATCTTGGATTTACATTTTGACAGCACTATCGGCTTCAACACCCTCGAAAACCATGAAAATGACACCCATGATGAATAAATTTTATACCTATTGCAGCCTCCACCTTGGATTTACATTTCGACAGCACTATCGGCTTCAGCACCCTCGAAAACCATGAAAATGACACCCATGATGAAAAAATTGATACCTATTGCGGCCGCCATCTTGGATTTACATTTCGACAACCCTATCGGTTTCGACACCCTCGAAAAGCATTAAAATGTCACCCATGACAAAAAAAATTATACTACTTACTTTTAGTACGTACTACTATTATTTATTCTGTGATTTTAAATATTGTAATAAAAATCTCTTATTGTTATTATAATCAAGTATTTAAGAAATTTGGTTATTCGAATATTGTGTATTTGTACAGCGATCTTTTTGAGCCGCTGAAAACAACCGAAACAATGTCCACTCACGACGGCGACTGAAGCCGAATGTGTTCTGTGAGCCGAACTAAACTTAATACAAAGGTACTCTGTGAACTAAACTACTCTGTGGCTGTAGATCCCCATTTACAGAAACAATTTATATACGAGGCAAGCAAATCAACGAAAATTTCGCCATTTTGGAGCCGAAAAAAATTAATTATAGCTAAACAAAACAAAATTACACTGCCATTTACATTCAGTGGCTTCCCACATGATAGATGAAGAGATTAAAAAATAGATTGAGTTAAACAATTGATATTTTCAAAAGTTATAGTGTTTACAAGCCACAGGGACATGATAAATCCACACCATAAGCCACTAAAACCCTTTTTTTTATTTAAAAATAGCAATTAATCGATTTAAAAAAATTATTAATAAGTTCAACAATCATTTATCTTTCTAACAATGTGCTTTTTATATCATTTATATGTATAATATGATTGCTAGATACGATTTTATTCGATAAAATGTTGGTATTTTAATTTTTAGGCGATAGTAGAACATTACCTTGCGCTTTCGCTTAAGGTATGCAATAAGAAAGAGAGGCAGCAAGATGGACAGATATCAACATTATTGTTTGGATAATCTGATCATGAAAAGTTAACAATAGAGAAGAATGGAAACAGCTGGAAGAGGTCCATGTGTCGTAGGACAAGCTGACCATAGAACCGGGAACTTCGATGTGCTAGACCAGCAGTTAACAATTGGCGGACCGCGATCCGGATCCGGACCACCGATCTATTTCTTGCAGACCCAGAAGAATCTAAAACTATCATTGTAAAAATTTGTGGTAATTCAATTTTGTTCTATTTTAAAACACAACAATTCGAAAGTTCTTTGCCATGAATTTTGGGTAGAATCAGTGTATGGTAGCAAATACCCAGAACTAAAAAACTGACTTTGAAAATTTGTGCAACGTTTGGATCAACATATATTTATGAAGCAGCGTTTTCTTTTGAACTTCAGCAAAAAATAAATTTCCATTTCGTCTTACCGGTGACCGTCTCCAGGATTTAATGACATAGTTTGCACCAACTTAATAGGTATTAGACTTCAGACAGATTGTTCAGATTAAAAAAATGCCAATTTCTGCCTTAATAATGTACAAAGCTTCCTGACCGCTAAATGATCATGGAGGATTATGTGCACTTGACTCATACCGATGCCTAAGCTTGTCGGAATCTGCTGATAAGTTACTCTTTGTCAGTCTCTATCATACGACGCACAACACTGACGTTATCTTCAGTCGTCGCCGTAGAAGGCCGTCCCTCACGCAGATCATCGATGAGATTAGTGCGACCACGTTTAAACTCATTAAACGAGTTGTAAACAGTGGCACGAGATGGGGTTTCATCGTGAAAGGCCAATTGAAGTCTATCAAAACTTTCTTGTTGACTTCAATAACATCGAAAGTCATAAAATATCATTGTACGAAAATTTTCTCGCGTTAAATTTATGCTGACGTGACACAGACAATTTTCAGTTTGCCGCCACATCGTAAACAAATGACAAATTAATAAAATACATACACAATAATATTGGCAAAGAGTTCCATTTTCAAAATTTGAACTTATTTTTTTATTATATCGTTTACTAATGGCCAGTTCTAAAAACTTTCAGTGTCGTCCTCGTAGACTATAAGTTAAAACAGTTTGCTATTATGTATAAAAAACATACGTTTAATATCAGCAATAAATAACTTCAAAAAGCAATAAGAAAGAAAAAGAATAACGAAGAAAGATGTTTTTTTTTTTATAGAATAAGATTGACATGCGAGCACACAGTCCACCTGATTGTAAGTGGACACTGTGGCCTATAGACATCTACATCTATCCTCGATTAAGAATCAAAATGCAGATGCGTTATCACCCGTGAGGACTGAGATGTAATGCTTCGAATCGAGTAAAGGGTCTCCAGTTCTCTACACTCACCATATGAAACACATCAGTATTGAACTGCTACTTTATTGTATTATGTGAGAGTGTGGTCCTTCCCCGGTAGAACCGACCTTTTCATGCTGCAACAGTAATATAGCTGCAGCATGGCTCTTCGACGTATAAACTGAATAAATTCTAATGTGTGCGTGATTGTTGGAGTGTACGCGGTGCTTTATCAGTCTTTCTTTGACAGATACTCGTACAACAACAATATAGATTCGCCGAGCCTTATCAAAACCTTACCAGTGAAGACTTAAAATCGTAAGAGAAACAAATTCTCTTTCACGAGCGCTGAGAATGGCCCGTTTGCATTAAGCTTAATCCGGGAAAACGCAATCGTTTGTGACGGCGCGCGGTCCCCTCGGTGTTTTTACAGGCTTTAATGGAAAACGGGCAAAGTGCGAGTCTATTATAGTGCACTGGGTTCAGTACAGAATTGGTTTACTTTCCGAGGTGGTCTTCTATTGCTTGTAAAGTTAAGATACAAGTATATGTCCCACTGCTGGGTACCAGCCTCCTCTTATTTCTTGGATGGTTGGGTAAGGAAATGTCTGATGTGGTCCCCCAATGCATGTTGGCAGACTTCACATGTCTTTGAAATGTTTTTTTTAATTCTCAAATAAGCAGCTGTGTAAATGTGTAGACAGCTTGTAGCTTAGATAGGCATCCCCCCAAGGAATGCCACAAGGAACGGTCCTGAGCCACCTGCATCCATCGACTTCCTGCATGTCTTACCAGGTCGTCACTCCATCTAATTAAGGGCTGCAACACACTTCGCTTATCAGTACGAAGATGACACAATCGTTTATTAGTTATTATAAGTATTTTTTTCTAACAGAAATAGGGTGACAAACGAGCACACAGTCCACCTGATGGTAAGTGATTGCTGTGGCCCATAGACATCTACATCTATCCTCGTTTGCAAATCAAAATACAGATGCATTGTCATCCGTGAGGACTAAGATAGAATGCCTATTTTCCAGTAAAAATGGTCTCTTATTGTAACGAACAAATCAAAATACTGTCATAATAAATTTTTAAGTTTTGCTTTTTTAAAAACACTGTCGTCTCTAATATTTTCCTTTTCGAGGGACAAAGGTACAAAACTCTACCGAAGGCCTTCAATAGACATCTACATCTATCATAGATTAAGAAAAAAAATATAGAATTTCTCGTTTCCGTTAGGAAGGGTCTATCTACAGTCACCATACGAAACAGCAGCATTAAGCTGCTAATTCACGCTGGTATTCTGTGAGAGCGTGGTCCTTCCCCGCTCGAGCTGATCCATTCGTGCTACAAGCATAATATAGCTGCAGCGTGG
Organism: Parnassius glacialis; assembly: GCA_033319125.1. Lineage (NCBI taxonomy): Eukaryota > Metazoa > Arthropoda > Insecta > Lepidoptera > Papilionidae > Parnassius > Parnassius glacialis. Next base: position 71,123,762 of record JAVANC010000004.1, on the reverse strand, counting down.
CTCTAACACATATTAATTTTTAGTTAATTTTTAAAGAAAGAAGAATGAAACAAAAATCTCTAATCATTTGTCTTAATATTTACGCTGGACAAGTTGATGTTGATCGCATACATTTTACTTCTAGATTATAATAATAATGTTCTATAAATCGAATTTCGATCACTGTAGCCAGTCTTAACGGAGACTAGCCATCAGCACAGGATAGGACCATAGTGCACGAGTGTGTGCGCAAGCACAGGTGCACTCTCTATTGCCGCACTCTCATAGTCCGATGGGACGGTAATACACGACCGGAGAGATATCAGGCGCAGGACCATCGGTTTCACGTGCTTTCCGAGGCACGGGGGTGAGACAGTGCCTACTTCCTGACTCCGGGTTGCTAATGAGAATTTCTTTTTTTTTTGCCCGACCCAGTTACGAGCCCGGGATCTCGTGGTATTTTCAAAGTGCTCTTTCTTTATAGGATAAGGGTGACAAACGAGCACACAGTCCGCCTGATGGTAAGTGGTTGCTGCGGCCCATAGACATCTACATCTATCCTCTATTACAAATCAAAATGTAGATGCGTTGTCACCCGTGAGGACTAAGATGGAATGCCTCATTTCCAGTAAAAAGGGCCTCCGGCCACCTGCACTCACCAAGCGAAACGCAGAGGTAAACCTCTACTTCACGCTGGTTTTCTGTGAGGTCGTGGTACCACCCCGGTTCGAGCCGGTCCATCCGTGCGACAGCAAAAGCTGCCGCGTGGCTCTACCACTGTTCTCTTACCCACGGGACGAAATGTGGTAATGGTGTATCTTACGCTGCCATCAGAATTCGGAATAGAATATAGAATAGAAAAAAAACTGTGTATATATATATATATATATATATATATATATATATATATATATATATATATACACAGTAAGGTCATAAGTATTGTCACACAGTAAAAACTTTTCTTTTAGAATGATATAGAGCTGGCCACAAAAAAGTTTATTGAATTCGAATTTCGAATTGTTCATGACAAATAAACTGTATACTTTTTAGAATTTTACTAATTTTTAAATATGGAGTGGACGCTTAAAGAAGACCGTGTTGCAGTTATTGCGTTGCATCGTTGCGGTTACGCGCCAAATCAAATTTTTGACATACTGAAAAATTTGAATATAACCAAAAGATTCGTTTATCGTACCATCAAACGATACAATGAAGACTCTTGTGTAGATGACAGGTCAAGACGTGGTCGCCTTCGGTCTGTTAGGACTCCAGCAGTGATAAAAGCTGTGAAGGCGCGAATTCAAAGAAATCCCAAACGAAAGCAGAAACTGTTGGCCCTTCAGATGGGGTTAAGCAGAACCACGGTGAAAAGGGTGTTAAATGAAGACTTAGGGCTTCGGGCATATCGAATAAAAATAGGACATCGTTTGAATGCTCGTCTAATGGACCTGAGCCTGAAGAGATGCCGCGCTTTGTTGAAGCGGTACGCGGGAAAATAATATCGGGAAATTCTTTTTTCGGATGAAAAATTTTTTACCGTAGAAGAGAGCTACAACAAACAAAATGATAAGTTGTACGCACACAGTAGTGAAGAAGCGAGCAACCGTATTCCGCGTCTCCAACGAGGTCATTTTCCATCCTCGCTCATGGTATGGTTGGGAGTTTCTTATTGGGGCTTAACATAGGTACATTTTTGTGAGAAAGGTGTAAAAACGAATGCAGTTGTGTATCAAAATACAGTCCTGACGAACCTTGTGGAACCTGTTTCTCATACCATGTTCAATAACAGGCACTGGGTATTCCAAAAAGATTCGGCGCCAGCTCATAGAGCGAAGAGCACACAAGACTAGCTGACGGCGCGTGAAATCGACTTCATCCGGCACGAAGACTGGCTCTCCTCCAGTCCAGATTTGAATCCGTTAGATTACAAGATATGGCAACACTTGGAGGAAAAGGCGTGCTCAAAGTCTCATCCCAATTTGGAGTCACTCAAGACATCCTTGATTAAGGCAGGCGTCGATATTGACATGGACCTCGTTCGTGCTGCGATATACGACTGGCCGCGCAGTTTGAAGGCCTGTATTCAAAATCACGGAGGTCATTTTGAATAAACTTTAGTGTCATAAGAATCTATGTTTTGTTAAGTTCATTTTGGTATATAAATGGTTACATAATGAATAAAATTATTTCAATTATTTTATATTAAACATGTGACAGAATTTATGACCTGACTAGGTATATATCTTAATGAGGCATTTCCTAAATGCTTTCGCGGATCTTTAATACGCAACGATTTTCCGCGCCCCTCCTATTTATATCAATTAGAGTTCTAGCGGCGTTTTCCTCGATGCCGCCACATAATGCCATCGCCGTTTGTAACCAGTGTGACCATGATATATGATTTTTTCGGACATTTCCTTATTTTGTCATCAAAAAAGCTTACTAAAGATTTAAAAATAAGCAATGAAAAGATCATCACCATCGTTACAGCCCTTCTCAATTCTTCTTCTGAACAAGGGCCTCCCCTAAGGAATATTACAAAGCACGATCTTCTACATCCATCCATTCCTGCATGTATTACCAAGTCGTCACTGCATTTAGTGAAGGATCGCCCTACACTTCGCCTGCCGGTACGAAGCTGCCACTCGAGAACTTTTCTTCCACATCGGTTGTCGGTGTTTCGTGCTGTATAGCCAGCTCATTGCCACTACAGCTTACTACAGATTAGTAAGCTAAAACTACAAGGTTCTTTTTGCATTTGCATGAAAAGAAATTTCTATGGCACTAGTGAAGATAGAAGCCACGTAGATAATCCCACCTGGTCTTCTTACGTGCCAATCGAGGTAAGGAAGATGTTGGCATTTGAGGAGGGCACAACACACACACACACACACACACACACACACACACACACACACACACGCACACACAAAGAGCTTACACCTCTTTAAAAGGCCGGCAACGCATCTGTAATTCTGATCTGCAATTCTGCCCTGGAGTTGCGGTTATTCATGGTAGTCACCATAAGGTGAGCCGCATGCTCGTTTGCCCCCTCTTCTATAAAAAAAACAACAAAGAGCGACCGGTGCTACGATAACCGTTTAAGACACCACGAGGCGGATATGTAAAATGCCCAGACAAGTTTTAAAAAAAAACCGTGTGGGTATGCTTATGTACGCACGTAGTAAGTTATAGTTCTTTAGCGTAACAAAACAAAAATAAGTAAGAATAACTACCTTAAATATAGTTATCAGTTCCCACGAACACTTGAGAGACAGTTACCCAGTGAAGATGTCGCTTTGAGATGTCAATGTGCGCGCGCATCGTAACAACTTCATTGTCTCGTTTTTAACTGTCGATGTGCGCGCGCATCGGAATAAATTCGATCTCATAATTTCTCTCAAACGCCCCAAAAGTAGTATAACTTCTAAATACCTTTTAGTGCAACTAAGTGGCAATACACTCACGATGTACGCAATCGTGAGTGTATTGCCACAATAAACGATTTTAACCTTCACAGTTTTTTTTTATAGCAGAGGGGCCAAGTGAGCATGCGGTTCCCCCGATAATTAATATCGCCGTCACCCATAAACAACTATGACCCCAGTGGAATTGCAAGTGTGATCCCTCCCTTTATAAAGAAGTAAGCTCGTTTCTTTAAGGTACCTAAGTCGTATCGGTCCGAAAAAATCGCCAATAATAAACAATTCCGCTAAAAAGTCGTGCAAGGAAGAAAACTCCTGGTAAATCACACAGTAGTGGACTGCCAAGCATCCAGATGATGTAGGTAATAACGTCAGATTGAGTTGGCAATGCATCTATAATCTTCGTTGTTAATAGTTCCGATCACAACTTCCGTTTATCCGTTATTTTGCAACATCATGGCCATTCTATCTTACGGGGGGAACACTCGATGAAGCGCACAATTGGCACTCGCAAACGATTTTAAAATTTTGCCATTTCATAAGTGTTTTTGTATGGTACTTGATAAATGGTTTTCTTTTCCTAAAACTTTAATGTTTATTTTATCTGCCGACTTCCAAAAAGGAGACGGTAGTCAATTCGACTGTATGTTTTTTGTATGTATGTTACCTCATAACTTTTTACTGGGTGAACCGATTTTGATGATTCTTTTTTAATTGAAAGCTGATACTTCTCGTGTGGTCCCATATGAATTTGATCAAGGTCAGACCAATGCCGCCGGTGCTGCCGTAGAATAAATAATTGTGGAAATATCGTTTTAAATTTGCAATAGTTATATTGTTTAATTAGAAATGGATAATACATTGTAGTTAAATGATACGATTTACAAATAAATTTGTCGGTACGACATGCGCGCCACCTACTGTAACTTAATTGTACTATGCCTATAACCTTCGCGCAAGTGCGAGCAATAAGTTGACAAAGTGTTACCACAATCCGATTAACGGTATGGCAGTGCATAAAATACCAACAAACACACATTAATTTTTTATATATTAGATTTGTTTAACACTTTTTGTACTAAATGCAAAAACGGCAGACTTAATGCCATATGGCATTTTCTACCAGCCAGCAGGAAAGTTAGAGAGAGATGTGTGTACTGCAGTGGGCTAGGGTGAAAAACGTAATATGTCAGTGTAATTTAGACAGGGGGTTTTCACACCTGAGGACTAAGATGGAATGCCTCGTCTCTAGTAAAAAGGGTCTCTACACTCATCATACGAAACACAGCAGCCTTAAGCTGCTATTTTACGCTGGTATTCTGTGAGAGCGTGATCCTTCCCCGGTCAAGCCGACCCATTCGTGCTACAACTATACCAGTAATATACCCGCAGCATGGATCTACCACGTAAATAATGTATGAGTGGGTCCCTTGATAGTTTAAATTTATAATTAGACCCGGTAGGTGGCGCTGTTTTATATATAGCTGCAGAGTGGCTCTACCATGTAAAATACACAGATACATACTGCAAACTTATAAAACACCTCTGTGTTCGTCAAAGAACACTAAATACTGAGCGCAATATTTCTACGAGCCTAGTTCTATTAATCATTATATATTAATCATTATTCAGAATCCTGATTGAGCCATTGGCTGGTTAATGAAAGTTGGTATACAGCACGTCCAGGCGACAGTACTTTTAAAGTCACGATCCCATTAGCATTTATCTCGTTTTCAGTTAAGACAAGTGGCAAAATTAAAAATTTTATACAACCGACTTCAATATGAATTATTAAGGATAACTGAAAAAGCAATACTCAGACCTGGATTAAATTTATTTGAGACCATATGAGAAGCACCTGCTTTCAAATAAAAAAAGAATCAACGAAATCCGTTCACTTAAAAAAATTATAAGGTAACACACATAAAAATACATACAGTCGAATCGAGTACCTCCTCTTTTTTGAAGTCGGTTGGTAAAATATTCATTTGAAACGTGATAATATAATGACTTCTTATATTTACGCGAACACAACAATATAAGCACCCGAAACGTCGAGAATCAATAAAAAACCGGCAAAGTGCGAGTCAGACTCGCGCACCGAGGGTTCCGAACAAACCTTTAGGTATAAAAGTTTAAAATTATTAAAAATATTTTTATTATATGATGTAACTAAAAATTTATGCTTTTCGCAATTTTTCCTTTATCTGTGCTATAAAACGTTGCTTCGTACCAAATTTCAAGATTCTGAGTTCACGGGAAGTACCCTGTAGGTTTTGATTCCCTTGCGAATGTCGAAAATTTGCGGCATAAACGGCTGTATCTTTTGATTGCGTTGGCTTAGAAGATTGACTTTTTCACAGCTCTAAGGGACCGTAGACTTGAGTATTTGATATGAATTTCAGCTTGATACCTCCACGCGTTCCTGAGAAAAAGGGTCTTGACAGACAGACAGACAGACGGACAACAAAGTGATCCTATAAGGGTTCCGTTTTTTTCCTTTTGAGGTACGGAACCCTAAAAAGAAGTTAATTAAACGCAAAAAAATCCGTAAAAGTAATTTTAATAAAACGTGACACTTTAGAAGAGAACAAAAGGCAATTTGTATATTTACATGTTTTGTTTTTGAATTTCAGTGGAGACACAGAACACACAAACAATAGAAGGATGTTTTGTATGTTAAAGGTGTTTTACATACATAAATAGCATACGGACATACATCCACCTTACCTTGTAGTGGCGGTGTAAGAACATCCAATACCCCGTAGAGGCGACGAAGGGAAACAAAAACAGAAGATGGGTCAGCATTACCTTCCTCATAACAATTTATACGTGGTAGAGCCATGTTGCAGCTATATTACGGTTGTAGCACGAATGGGTCGGCTCGACCGGGGAAGAACCACGCTCTGTGTTTCATATGGTGAGTGTAGAGAACCGGAGACCCTTTTTACTCGAAACGACGCATTCCATCTTAGTCATCACGGGTGACAACGCAACTGCATTTTGATTCGTAATCGAGGTTAGGTGTAGATGTCTATGGGCCGCAGCAACCACTTACCATCAGGTGGACTGTGTGCTCGTTTGTCACCTTTATTCTATAAAAAAAACTAATGGATAATACCCAGGCGAAGACAGTTTTCAGGTTCAGGTTGCTAGTATGAAAATGAAACTTAAATACTGTAATAAGTAACAACCGATTTAAAATTGCATCAATAATGAAAGGTATTTCTTCGCCCGTTTATCTGCAGCAGGCATTATGTCGCCCAAGGAGGAATATATGTAAGGGAAGTATCCATTACACCCTAGCTGATAGAGCGCGCACGGGTCTTCGAATAAGCGATACGCCGCGGGCTAGTGACAGTTTGTAGGGTAGCCATGAGATGACAAGGATTAGGATACCGTTAAAGACTCAAAAGTCCACTGTTGAACATAGGTTCGGTGGTTGGTGAGTTGGTAGGCACAGTTGTATAATTTTTATCTGTTATTAGAAGATGCTGGCCGTTTGAGGAAGCTCAAAGTCGATCAGAGAGCTATAGAGAGGGCTATACTCGACGTTTCTCTGCGTGATAGACTGAAAAACAAGGATATCCGCAGTAGAACCAGAGTAACCGACATAGCTCGAAGAATTTGTATGCTGAAGTGGCAATGGGCCGGTCATATAGCTCGAAGAACCGACAGCCGATGGGGAAGAAAGGTTCTCGAGTGGCAGCCTCGTACCGGCAGGCGAAGTGTACGGCGTCACCCCACTAGATGTAGTGACGAGATAGTAAGACATGCATAGGAATTCGATGGATACAGGTGGCTCGGGACCGTGCTTTGTGGCGTTCTTTGGGGGACGCCTATGTTCAGCAGGGGACATGTGAAGGGCTGTAATGATGATGATGATTAGAAGCCGTGCTGCTATCCATTTACCGGTTCGTTTCCTTCTGTCGCCTCTTACGTCACCCACGGGTAGATATTGGGTAGTGGATATCAAACACTGCCACCATTCGGTAAGAATTAGGATAATCCTGTCATATTCTCTTTATCTTTACGTACTTATCAACATATAGAGGCTTCTTAAAGGAAATATCAGTCGGGTAAAAATAGCCCTCTCTTTTTCTTTGGTTTATTTAGACTGGTGATGGAGAGTTAAGTCAGAGATGTGAGTGAGGTTTTTTAATTGTTATGATCTTTCATTATCTTACAGAAATATAATTCGTAGGTAATACGTTTTAATTTATATGAAGAATTCCATAATATCCAGCAATATGGTCACCCCATTACTGAACTCAGCACCTCCGGCTACAACATCGTAAAGTGAACAAGTTCTATTGGCATCAAAATTGCCAACTATTTTTTTTTTAAATATACAAACTCTGTACAATATAACACGTACGTTGAGATGTCTGGACTTATGAACAAGTGATTTATTATGAAATGTCTGGAATAAAACTAATTTTGCAAAGCTTCAAGACAATTTCAACTCATCATCATCATCATTACAGCCCTTCACAAGTCCACTGCTGAACATAGGCCTCCCCCAAAGAATGCCACAATTTCAACCCGTAGTGCAAAAATAGTGCAAAAATCGGATGCCCAAATCTATATATAAATGCGTGAAGAGAAAACTGTTATTTTTCTACAGACTTCAAAAAGGAGACGGTACTCAAATCGACTGTATGTTTTTTTATGTGTTTTTTGATTGCGTCGGAATCGAAATCGGTTCACCCAGTACAAAGTTATGAGGTAACACATATAAAAAAAAACATACAGTGGAATTGAGTACCGTCTGCTTTTTGGAAGTAGGCAGAAAAAAGGGTCTACTTGATTGACTGAATAGGCAGCAAATTTTGTGTGACTTTTAATGTTCTTTTTTCAATAGTCTGTGGAGTGTATATCAAGGCATACAAATTTCATTCAAAGTTAAGATAAGTTACCGTTATCATTACAGTCTAATAAAGTCGATTGACTCATGGGGAAGATATGTGCCATAGTTGTAATGTTACTGTTGATTTGAAAATTTCACCTCTCAGTGCGTCATGTGCTCCTGGTAGATTATCTTCTATACATCCATCCATTACAGCCTATTAAAGTCCACTGCTGAACATAGGCCTCCCCCATAGACTGCCTCATTGGTATTTGCCATAGTTGTAATGTTACTGTTGATTTGAAAATTTCACCTCTCAGTGCGTCATGTGCTCCTGGTAGATTATCTTCTATACATCCATCCATTACAGCCTATAAAAGTCCACTGCTGAACATAGGCCTCCCCCATAGACTGCCTCATTGGTATTTGCCATAGTTGTAATGTTACTGTTGATTTGAAAATTTCACCTCTCAGTGCGTCATGTGCTCCTGGTAGATTATCTTCTATACATCCATCCATTACAGCCTATTAAAGTCCACTGCTGAACATAGGCCTCCCCCATAGACTGCCTCATTGGTATTTGCCATAGTTGTAATGTTACTGTTGATTTAAAAATTTCACCTCTCAGTGTATCATGTGCTCCTGGTAGATTATCTTCTATACATCCATCCATTACAGCCTATTAAAGACCACTGCTGAACATAGGCCTCCCCCATAGTTTGCCTCATTGGTATTTGCCATAGTTGTAATGTTACTGTTGATTTGAAAATTTCACCTCTCAGTGCGTCATGTGCTCCTGGTAGATTATTTTCTATACATCAATCCATTACAGCCTAGCCCACTGCTGAACATAGGCCTCCCCTATAGACTGCCTCATTGGTATTTGCCATAGTTGTAATGTTACTGTTGATTTAAAAATTTCACCTCTCAGTGTATCATGTGCTCCTGGTAGATTATCTTCTATACATCCATCCATTACAGCCTATTAAAGTCCACTGCTGAACATAGGCCTCCCCCATAGACTGCCTCATTGGTATTTGCCATAGTTGTAATGTTACTGTTGATTTAAAAATTTCACCTCTCAGTGGGTCATGTGCTCCTGGTGCATTATCTTCTATACATCCATCCATTACAGCCTAATAAAGTCCACTGCAGAACATAGACCTCCCCCATAGATTGCCTCATTGGTATTTGCCATAGTTGTAATGTTACTGTTGATTTAAAAATTTCACCTCTCAGTGTATCATGTGCTCCTGGTAGATTATCTTCTATACATCCATCCATTACAGCCTATTAAAGTCCACTGCTGAACATAGGCCTCCCCCATAGACTGCCTCATTGGTATTTGCCATAGTTGTAATGTTACTGTTGATTTAAAAATTTCACCTCTCAGTGTATCATGTGCTCCTGGTAGATTATCTTCTATACATCCATCCATTACAGCCTATTAAAGACCACTGCTGAACATAGGCCTCCCCCATAGTTTGCTTCATTGATATTTGCCATAGTTGTAATGTTACTGTTGATTTAAAAATTTCACCTCTCAGTGTATCATGTGCTCCTGGTACATTATCTTCTTATACATCCATACATCCATTCATTACAGCCTAGTCCACTTCTGAACAAAGGCTTCCCCCATTGATTGTCTCATGGGGAGGGCGGAGGGCCATAATTGACACCCTTGGCAACCGCGGTTTTTTTTTTTATTTTGAATCTTTATTAGGGAGACGCTTCTCATGTCCTAATTTAATTCCCTCTGTCGCCTCTTACGACACCCACGGGATAGTATGGAGTAGTGAATGTTCTTAAACAGCCACTATAAAGTCACTCTTTTGTTTAATTTACCACTGGTTCGGAAATACCTCTGTCCTGAGAAGAACCAGCAAGAAACCCAGCGGGATTTAAAAAAACAATACAAAATAAATTAAAAATAGCTTGGTAGCGAACACCCCATTCCCAGGGGTTATTATCATCCATAAATTCCTTAATATTAAAAAAAAACCCTTTTATGCAAACTTAGTTTAATAAAGTATTTCAACTTTGAGCAGGTCAAATTTTCTATAATTTCTGGGATTTTGTTGTAAAATCCTATGCATCGCACCAAGGATGAATTTCTGACTCGGTGGAGTCGAGTAACTGGTACAGCATCCACTTACTATCAGGTGGACTGTGTGCTTGTTTATTAACCTTATTCAATAGAAAAAGCGTTCATAATTCAGAAATTCCTTAAGAACTCATATCTAGGCCACTTGCACATTATATTTAGTCTGTGAAAAGCAAACTAAAGCGGTCGTAACTTTCTATAGCACCGCTTTTTCGGCAGTGAGGGTACTTTAACAAATCAGTGCTTGCGAAAGCAGCGCGGGAACACGTAATTAAATAAAACTCCGTACGAGACTGTGCTTGCATAAACAAATTTTCCAAGCACAGAGTAGCTTGTGGGTAGAGCGCACACTCTAAGGGCTGAGTAAAGAGTATTTTACGTGTTAGAACCGCGCTGCAGTTATATTACAGTTGGCTCGTCCGGAGAAGGACCACGATCTCATAGAATACTAGCGTGAAATAGCAGCTTAATGCTGCTGTGTTTCGTATGGTGAGAATGGAGAACGGGAGACCCTTTTTACTGGAAACGAGACATTCCATCTTAGTGCTCAGGGCTGACAACGCTTGTTTAATAAGTGAATATAAATGAATATATCTGTGGGCCACTACATCCACTACCATCAGGTGGACTGTGTGCTCGTTTGTGACTCTTATTCTAAAAAAAAACCCCCAAAGAAGACATTGTTACGTGCCACGCCTTTTGTACGCTTGTCAAAGTTTCCTTGCATAGTGTTACGATTCAAAATGTGTAAAACAGAAACGGCGATTTTCTCTTCATCAAAAGCTCAAGCTGGCTCAGCAAACTGTGGAGGAGGCTATGCTCGGGGTTTCTCTGCGTGATAGACTTAGATATGAGGAAACCCGCAGTAGAACTAGAGTAACCGAGCCCAACGGATTAGTAAGCTGAAGTGGCAGTGGGCCGGCCATATAGCTCGAAGAACCGAAAACCGATGGGGAAGAAAGGTTCTCGAGGGGCGGCCTCGTATCGGTAAGCGAAGTGTAGGCTGATAGATGGAGTGACGACCTGGTAAGACATGCAGGAACTAGATGGATGCAGGTGGCTCAGGACAGTGCTTTGTGGCATTCCTTGGGGAGGCCTATGTTCAGCAGTGGACTTATGAAAGGCTGTAACGATGATGATGATGATAATGTATGTTAATGTATACATAGCAGCATCTTCCTGACAAAAACCAAAAATAATTAAAAACTTCGATGGCGTACCCTGCTGCCAAATAAATAAAATGGAAATGTCTATTTGTAATCTCGAAATAACTCTCATTTTTTATCTCTTAAACTATGTGTCCAAATAACATGGTATAAAGAACAAAGTTTATCTTCATATAATTGTCTTGATGATTAAGTAATTTTCGTTCGTAAGGATAAATAGGCCATGCCTAATAATAACGCTCATAAATCACTTTTAAATTTTCAATATTTTTTGTCATAAAATACCAAATTATGGCTTATGTATAAGAAATAGACATATGGCATCGCGGACTTTTTTTAGACGGAGTAAAGGTCTATATTTTTCTAGAACATTGTATTTACGTATCCCTAACGATAACACCAGCGTACGCGGATAAATCATTTCGGGATTGCTTTTTCTTCTCACTTGCTTAACAAATATCCATATTTAAGGCTAGCTGAGAAATATAGCTTAATGCTAGATAGCCTGTACTATTCCACATGAATCTGGCTACAATATACAAAAAGAATTTTTCAAATCGGACTGGCAGTTCCAGAGATTAGCGCGTTTAAACAAACAAAAAAACAAAAAAACTCTTCCGCTTTATTATATTAGTGTAGATGTACAACAGACGGTATTATCACTATGAGAGCGATCTCTTCCAGTCAACCTTTGCGTAGAGAACTGATGCAATCAATAGTTAAAATAGAGGGGGGCGTAAAAAAATCTGAAATACATATAAAAAAAGATAAGAGAAATTTATGTATGTAACATATAAAAATTAATATTTGTTTATTAATTTTTTATACGCTGCCATACCGTTCATCATCATAAAACTTTGTCAACTTATTGCTTGCACTTGCGCGAAGGTTATAGGCATCGTACAATTAACTACCAGTAGATAGCTCGCGTAACGTTTCGACAAATTTACTTGAAATTCATATATCATTCAATTTCGGTGAATTTGTTATCATTCCTAATTAATACATATAACTGTTCCAAATTTAAAACGATATTTCCGCAATTATTTCTTTTACGGCAACAACGTGCCGGTACCAGCTAGTAATATGATATGATAGATAATATGCAATGTATAAAACAGGCCTATGTTCATTAGTGCAGTTTAGATAGGCGGTAACCAATGAATGAAAATGAATTAAGTCTTCACTCCATTTTTTATAGGATAGGGTGACAAACAAGCACACAGTCCACCTGATGGTAAGTGGTTGCTGTGACCCATACACATCTACATTAATCCTCAATAACGAATCAAAATGCAGATGCGTCGTCACCCGCGAGGACTAACATGAAATGCCTCGTTTCCAGTAAAATAGATCTCCGGTTCTCTACGCTCACCATACGAAACACAGCAGTGTTAAGCTGCTATTTTACGCTGGTATTCTGTGAGAGCGGGTTCCTTCCCCGGTCGAGCCGACACATTCGTGCTACAACTATACGACTAATATAGCCACAGCATGGCTCTACCACGTTGAGTTGAAGAATTATTAAGAATTATTTGTTGTTATAGCGGCAACAGAAATACACATTCTGTGAAAATTGCACCTGTCTACCTGTTACAGATCATGAGATGAGATGAGAGAGACAGACAGACAGACAGATAGACAGACAGACGGACGGACGGACGGACGGCCGGACATATGGACAAATGAGGCTTAGTAATAGGATGCCGTTGGTTAGCCTTCTAATAATTTAAAATTAAAAATTTTGTACAGCAGACTTCAGTATAAGTTATTAAGAATAACTCAAAAACTATTGGTCTGACCTTGATCATATTCAACATGGGACCACACGTGAAGAACCAGCTTTCAAATAAAAAAATAATCATCGAAATCGGTTCACCCAGTAAAAAGTTTTTTTTATAGGATAAGGATGACAAACGAGCACACAGTCCACCTGACGGTAAGTGGTTGCTGTGGCCCATAGACATCTACATCTATCTTCGATTAAGTGTCAAAATGCAAATGCGTTGTCACCCGTGAGGACTAAGATGGAATACCTCGTTTCCAGTAAAAAGGGTCTCCGGTTCTCTACACTCACCAAACGAAACACAGCAGCGTTAAGCTGCTATTTTACGCTGGTATTCTGTGAGAGCGTGGTCCTTCCCCGGTCGAGCCGACCCATTCGTGCTACAACCATAATATAACTGCAGCATGGCTCTACCACGTATGAGGTAACACACATAAAAAAACATACAGTCGAATTGAGTACCGTCTCCTTTTTGGAAGTCGGCAGAAAAGAAGTAAGTTCGTTTCTTGAAGATCCTTAAGTCGTATCGACCCGAAAAAACTCCCACTTCTATAAAAGAATTTTGACAAAAGACCGTCCCTAATTGTATGTTATCACTTTTCTAGGAGACTGCTTATTGATATTAAAGACGCCGTATAGAGCGCCACCCTCACTTTGTAATAACAAAGACCACAGAGTAATACAAAGTAACAGAGTAAGATAGTTGTATTTGTTACAACTAAGTATATTAGTTAGTAAAGAAAGTTGTAATATTTACATACACACTCGTATAGTAGAGCCACGCAGTAGCTATATTACGGTGGTAGTGCAAATAGATTTTTTTTATAGGAGAGGGGGCAAACGAGCATGCGGCTCATCTGATGGTAAGTGACTACCGCCGCCCACAACTGCAACACCAAGGAGGGAATTGCAGATGCGTTGCCAGCCTTTTAAAAAGGATTACGCTCTTTTCTTGAAGGTCTCTAAGTCGTATCGGTCCGGAAAAATCGCTGATGGTAATCGATTCCACAAGGAAGTCGTGCGAGGAAGAAAACACTTTCTAAATCGCTCAGTGGTGGACCGCCAATCATCCAGATGGTGTGGATGGTATCGGGAGTTCTGCCGCGATGTGAGTTCGTGAAATTTGGCGGCTGGGATTAATCCGAACAATTGCTCAGAGCATTGCTTCAACCAAGGAAGCCCGGGCTCTCACAGAATACCAGCACTTAATAGCAACGCGTCTGCAGTATACAGTATACATATGTACGTCAATACTTATACACTGCATACCTATATGGGGTGGAGCTGCTAAAACACCCTTCCTTGAACTCGAACGAGCTCAGCGCAGCCTCATAAAGGTTATGTTTTTCAAAGAGTGAAGATTCTCGACTGAGAAACTATAACAAAGTAGTCGACACCTTTAGGAAACTATATATGTATATCACAAACCATCCTCAAAAAGCATAAAACTAATATATAGTATCCAGTTAAGACTACAAAAGAAGGTAGATAATAATAAATATCCCGAAATTAAACACTACTTTTGCTACCATGCAGTATATTGCTCGTTCAGCGTATCTTTATAAAAGTATTAACAAATACCTAAATATATATGGTAAAACATACCTTGAATTTAAAAGGCGTAAAAAAAATGGTTAGAAACGAAAAACTATGAGCAAACAGAAGCTTTACTAGAGAAAGTAGAAAAGAATATCCACATTATAGTAGAGCTTATTTTATTCATATGGCTAGTGCTTTTACAAACACACACACACACATCTTTTTTTTTTACTTAAATCTTTTTATATATGAACTGTGTAAAGTTTGACTAAAGTTTTAATTTTATTGTAATACTGCTTTAAAACTATCAGCTTCATGATAATTATAAACTTAAGAAAGAGCGGTGCCCCCTGTCACAGGCTCCATAGCTTAATAGGGGACTTCTGTCACCATTTAGTTTAAATTGTATTGTTTTGAGCAATAAAAATTATTATTATTATTATCTACATTTGATTCTGAATCCAGGATGTAGATATTTATGAGCTACTTACCACCGGAGTGCTTTGTGCTTTTAGTTAAATTTATTATTTGTATTTTTAAGGGTAAACTTCTTTAGCCGTGTTGAGATATTTTTGGTACGGGAAAATCTTATAGGTTCGCGTCACCGATGACCTCGACATGCTCACTAGTCTGGCTTGCGAATAGGACGCGTAGTATAGCGGCCTGCGTACACGTATACGCATATATCATTGAAATTTCGCTTTAGTCAGCAATCCTTATAACTGCTTTTTTGTAAACACATCCTTAACCTGTAACGGACCACTGCTGAACATAGGTCTCTCCTATACCACTATTTATACACGGGCATGGGTTTTTTATAGAATTGTATTCAGAATCATAATGCAGATCCGTTGTCGCCCCTTAGGACTAGTCTGTTCGACGAGAAATAATAGCAGGGTTCCTGAACTGCAAGCCACCATTTGTAGTATATATATAGTTTAGGAACCCTGTGTCTTTAATTGCACCTTGAGCTCGTGATAATGGCATGTACACTCAGAGGAGTTATTTGCCCAATTTAACTTTATTATAATGTAAATTATTAAACCATACGTGACAGAGCCATGCTGCAGCTATATTAGTAGTATAGTTGTAGCACGAATGGATCAGCTCGACCGGGGAAGAACCACGCTCTCACAAAATACCAGCGTAAAATTGCAGCTTAACAGTGCTGTGTTTCGTATGGTGAGTGTAGAGAAACGGAGACCCGTTTTACTGGTAAAGAGGCATTTCACCTTAGTCCTCACGGGTAACAACGCATCTGCATTTTAATTCACAAACGAAGATAGGTGTAGATGTCTATGGGCCACAGCAACCACTTACCATCAGGTGGACTGTGTGCTCGTCACCCTATCCTATAAAAAAACCGATTTCAAAAATAACATTTAATATTATTTAACGACGTGAAGACGAGGCTTTTATCTTTCGATAGATTTTGTTTTAGCATAAAAAAATCAGGTGAAGGCCGAAGTGGTAATGAACTGGTAATATGGCTTGAAGAACCGACAGCCGATGTGAACGAAAGGTTCTTAACTGGCAGTCTCGTAACATGCATGCATGGTTGGATGATGATCATGTATGCAGGTGGCTCAGGACCGTGTTTCATGGCATTCCTTGTATGAGGCCTGTGTTCTGCAGTAGACTTGTGAAGGACTGTAATAATGATGATGATGATGATAGATCAGAAGCTAATAAATTATGAGGAAATGATTTAATTATTTTAAGTCTTTTTAATCGATTTTTTTTTTATTTTATTATTTTGTAATCAAATATTGTCGATTCTTCAAACACCTACAAAACTGATGATATCATACTGAGACCCAAAGCATCATTGCATTAGTCCAAATTCGTTTGATCAATATTAAAGGGCAAATCCAATACGTTCCTAACGCCTCTGTCGGTTTATACTCTATGCACAACCTCTAGCGTAATACAACATAAAACGCACCCTATGGGAAATGCAAAGAAAATTGCCACCGCAAGAACCACCATACCGAAAAACTATTGGCCGTACCATCAAACTTTATATCCTATATAATAAGGACTAAATTTGCCTAAAAATATGACAAAGAATAGTTACATTATGCGATTGTTTAATCCTGTTATGCTATTGCAGTCTTTGCATTTTAAAAAATACAGACCACTATTGCTTGTAGGTACTTCAATTTGTGATATAAACTATACAGTACATCACAGAAGTAGTGCTTGCACCGTGTTATTTATTATTTTAAATGAATATCAACTTTGTTTTCATGACATTACGAATGAAATTTGCGTAGATATATGAATGGTGGAATGGTATTATAAAGGATATTTTTTGGAAATTTTCAAGGCATTGTTATGGTGATAGTGCCCGTGGAAAATACATTCGGGGAATACGTCCCGTGGGACTGTATCTGGGAAATTTTGCGACGTATTTTCAAACAGGAAGTAGGGAAGCGTACTGCGTGTGTTTGGCTAAAGTATATGCAATTTAATAATGTAGATGTTAGACGGTTGCTCATGGAGGGATGGTTGGCATAGTTGCCACGCTTGGCTAACGGGTTGGCAACCGCAGTTTTTTATTGTAGTTTTTTTTTATTTTATCAGAAAGACGCTATCGCTGTTTCCTTATGTTGCCCCATACGACACTAATGGAAAGACATAGACTGTAATCAAATGGTGGATTTGAACCCACGAAACACTTCAACGTCGCTGCTCATGTCAAATCAATAAAACTACTAAGCCAACCAGAACCGGATGCTTGAAAAAACTCTCAAAAGTATTGTTCTTGGGTTTCATCGATACAACCAATAGAGAGACATGACTTCATAGCGTATTTTGATGGTTTATTTTGTTAGTCTCACAAGTACATAAAAGTTAAAGTTACAGCCTATATACGTCCCACTGCTGGGCACAGGCCTCCTCTCATTTCTGAGAGGGTCTAGGGCAAGGAAATGCGTCGAAATATTTTTTTTCTTATTTCTCACACATTTAGGTTTCCTTACGAGGTTTTCCTTCACCGCCGAGTACGTGGTAAATTTAAAAAAAATCATAGATAATTTCAACGAATACTCCAATTGACTATGATTTTCTTTTAATATCAATACCATACTTTCAACATATTAATTGATTCACGGTGCACCACTGTGGGATTTTTTCCCATCCTCAAGAAAAGAGCGTACATTTTTTTTTAAAACCGGCAACGCATTTGCAATTCCTCCAGTATTGCAGTTCTTCATGGGCGGCGGTAGTCACTTACCATTATACTTGTTTGCCTTTTATATAAAAAAAAATAACTTAAAAGTACTAAAATATTGATAAAATCGCTTTGGAACAGGTGACATATCGCTCATTGATATTTACAACCTTTCGATATTACTATCGATATCTCATTCATGTTCGCATCCCTACATAATATGACAGCTGGTAGCGAACAGGTTAGACAAGAAAACAATAACACTCACATTCGATGAGCATCCGTGGGCAGCCTCCTTGGAGCGTGCAAGAGGCCTCGGTGAGCACAGTCGAGAGTTGCGGGCCGGCAAGCGCACGCCCATGGACAAGTGCCTGCGGCGGCAAGTGCCGACAAAGGCAGCGCCAGCAGAGCCAGCAGTGACAGCGACCACATCGGAGAGTTGTGATGGTCAGGGTTCTAAGTCATCTGGAACAAAATAATTTAAAATTAAAATTTTTTACAACCGACTTCAATATAATTTTTTTTATAGAATAAGGGTGACAAACGAGCATACAGTCCACCTGATAGTAAGTGGTTGCTGTGTTCCATAGACATCCACATCTATCTTCGTTTGCGAATTAAAATGCAGATGCGTTGTCAGCCGTGAGGACTAAGATAGAATGCCTCTTTTCCAGTAAAAAGGGTCTCCGGTTCTCTACACTCACCATACGAAACACAGCAGCATTAAGCTGCTATTTTACGCTGGCATTCTGTGAGAGCGTGGTCATCCCCCGTTCGAGCCGACTCATTCGTGCTACAACTATACCACTAATATAGCTGCAGCATGGTTCTACCACGTATAAATATTACGTGGTAGAGCCATGCTGCAATATTAAAAATAACTCAAAAACTATTGGTCAGGTCTTAATTAATCAATCATTTATATGGGAGCACGAGCTTTCAAATAAAAAAAATCATCGAAATCGGTTCACCCAGTAAGAATTTATGAGGTATCATATATAAAAAAAACATACTGTCGAATTGAGTACCGGCTCCTTTTTGCAGTCGGTAGAAAAAATCAGCCAAGTGCAAGTCGCGTCTCGCTTAATTGTATCCGTACATATTTATTGGGAGAGCCATGCTGCAGCTATATTATGGTTGTAGCACGAATCGGTCGGCTCTACCGGGAAGGACCACGCTCTCGTAGAATCATCATCATTATCATTACAGCCTTTCATAAGTCCACTGCTGAACATAGGCCTCCCCCAAGGAATGCCACAAAGCACGGTCCTGAGCCACCTGCGTCCATCGAATTCATGCATGTCTTACCAGGTCGTCACTCCATCTCGTGGGGGGTCGCCCTACACTTCGCCTACCGGTACAAGGCTACCACTCAAGAACCTTTCTTCCTCATCGGTTGTCGGTTCTTCGAGCTATATGGCCGGCCCACTGCCACTTCAGCTTACTAATCCGTTGGGCTATGTCGGTTACTCTGGTTCTACTGCGGATATTCTCATTCCTATGTGTATTACGCAGAGAAATTTCGAGCATAGCCCTCTCCATAGCTTGCTGAGCGACCTTGAGCTTCCTCATACGGCCAGAAGTGAAGGACCACGTCTCAGATCCATAAGTCATCACTTGCTACACGCAGTGGTTGTACAATTTCGTTTTAAGGTTTTGAGGTATGTCTGACGAGAAGATGTATCGTAGCTTCCCGAACGCTGCACAGCCAAGTTGAATCTGTCGATTGACCTCTCAGTCGAAGTTAGACTTACCTAGTCGGACTATTTGTCACAGGTAAACATACCCGTCAACACCTTCGAGCTTAGTGCTCCCAACAACTACCGGCATAGGTGTGAGATGGACATTAAACGTAATCTTTGTTTTGTCCATGTTCATCTTAAGACCTATCCGTTGGGAGACACTATTGAGGTCATTGAGCATAATGCTTAGGTCCTCCATCGATTCTGCCATAAGGACTATATCGTCGGCAAATCGAAGGTGAGTGATGTACTCGCCATTGATGTTAATACCGTATCCTTTCCAGTCCAGAAGCTTGAAAACGTCTTCCAATGCAGCGGTGAAGAGTTTCAGGGATATAACGTCACTCTGTCTTATACACCTCTCTGCAATTGGATAGGTTTCGTACTCTGGTTATGTACTCTGATAGCCATCGTAGCCCTACTGTACAAGCACTTCAGCACTTCGATATACCGACAGTCAACTTGGCATCGCTGAAGGGACTGCAGCACCGCCCAAATTTCGACGGAATCAAAGGCTTTCTCATAGTCCACATACGCCAGGCATAGGGGCAAATTGTACTCCTCGGACTTTTGTACAACTTGCCGAAGGATGTGGTCTATGGTGCTAAAGCCCTTTCGGAAACCGGCTTGTTCGGGTTCTCGTAGAATACCAGCGTAAAATAGGAACCGGAGATACTCTTTACAGAAAACGAGGTATTCCATCTTAGTCCTCACGGGTGACAACGCAACTGCATTTTGATTCGTAATCGAAGATAGAGGTAGATGTCTATGGGCCACATCATCCACTTGCCATCACGTGGACTGCGCGCTCGGTAGTCACCCTTCTTCATCATCATCATCATTATAGCCTTCACAAGTCCACTGCTGAACATAGGCCTCCCCCAAGGAATGCCACAAAGCACGGCCCGAGCCACCTGCATCCATTGACTTCCTGCATGTCTTACCAGGTCGTCACTCTATCTAGCGGGACGCCCTACACTTCGTCCGCCGCTACGATGTCGCCATTAGAGAACCTTTCTTTTCCATCGGTTGTCGGTTCTTCGAGCTATATGGCCGGCCTATTGCCACTTCAGCATACTAATTCTTTGGACTATGTCGGTCACTCTGATTTCTTCTGGTTGACAATTGCTACAAGTGGCTTAGCAATTGTCAACCTTATTCTATTAAAAAAAATATGACCAAATAAACATACATAAACATAAACAATCACGCCTGTCATCCAAAGAAGTAGGTAGAGACCACGGACTTTGTTTCGGCATGAACCTGGCACACCTTTCGCGCTTCTTTAACTCGGGATAATTATTTGTAGATCATACAAAATACTTGTTTCATGCGGGATTCGAACCCGCAACCCTCACCGCAATGCTAAGCCACTACGCCACGGAGCTCTCTACAATATGGAGCGAATGAACATAATATATAAGATAGATAAAACATTCAATTGTACCCGGTCGAGTTCAGAAGAGGTCACCAATGTTCAGTAGTCATCGGCACCAGATTTACGAGCTCAGTGCCCGGCTGGGTCAATTGCTAGCGTCTGTATTTGTCACAGACGAATGGAGTAATTTGCTTTTAATAAGCCTTTATTAAAATAGATTTATTTTAATTTAAGTATTTCCTCGTCGCTAATTAGGTTTTTAAACGTACAGTGGCGATGTAAGAATATCCACTACCCTTCGTTCCGAGGGTGTCGTAAGAGGCGACAGAGGGAAACAAATCAGGAGATGGGCAGCAGAGTCTAATAACAACTGAAATGTATTTAAAAAAAACCTGGCAAGGGTGGCAACTATGCCGAAATCTGGAAGCAATCTATGGGGGAGGCACTATGTTTAGCAGTGGATGTATAGAAGATAATCTACCAGGAGCACATGACCCACTGAGAGGTGAAATTATTAAATCAACAGTAACATTACAACTATGGCAAATATCTCCCCTATGTGGCAATCTATGGGGGCGGCCTATGTTCAGCAGTGGACTTTAATAGGCTGTAATGGATGGATGTATGGAAGATAATCTACCAGGGGCACATGACCCACTGAGAGGTGAAATTTTCAAATCAACAGTAACATTACAACTATGGCAAATATCTCCCCTATGTGGCAATCTATGGGGGCGGCCTATGTTCAGCAGTGGGACTTTAATAGGCTGTAATGGATGAATGTATAGAAGATAATGCACCAGGAGCACATGACCCACTGAGAGGTGAAATTTTCAAATCAACAGTAACATTACAACTATGGCAAATACCAATGAGGCAATCTATGGGGGAGGCCTATGTTCTGCAGTGGACTTTATTAGGCTGTAATGGATGGATGTATAGAAGATAATGCACCAGGAGCACATGACCCACTGAGAGGTGAAATTTTCAAATCAACAGTAACATTACAACTATGGCAAATAACAGTGGTAGAGCTAAGCGGTGGCTTTTGCTGTCGCACGGATGGGCCAGCTCGAACCGGGGTGGTACCACGACCTCACAGAATACCAGCGTGAAGTAGAGGTTTACCTCTGCGTTGCGCTTTTTTTTTTTTATAGAATAGGGGGCAAACGAGCATGCGGTTCACCTGATGGTAAGTGACTACCGCCGCCCATGAACAACCGCAACACCAGGGGAATTGCAGATGCGTTGCCGACCTTTTAGAAAGGTGTAAGCTCTTTTCTTGAAGGTTCCTAAGTCGTATCGGTCCGGAAAATTCGCTGGTGGTAATTGATTCCACAAGGAAGTCGTGCGAGGGAGAAAACTTCTTTTAAATCGCACAGTGGTGGACCGCCAATCATCCAGATGGTATGGATGGTAACGCGAGTTTTGTCGCGATGTGCGATGGTGAAATTGAGCTGCTGGAATTAGTCCGAACAATTCCTCAGAGCACTCCCCGTGATAAATGCGATAAAATACGCAAAGAGATGCAACATCTCTACGCAGTGCCAGTGTATCGAGCCGATCAGAAAGAACTCGGTCGTCGACGATTCGAACCGCTCTGCGCTGGATGCGGTCAAGTGGAAGGAGCTGGCACTGGGGTGCCCCAGCCCAGAGATGAGAACAGTATTCCATGTGAGGCCGAACTTGCGCTTTGTAAAGTTGCAAGCGATGTGCCGGCATGAAATACTGTCTCGCTCTGCTGAGCACGCCAAGCTTTTTAGAGGCCAATTTGGCCTTCCTTGGTGAGTGCAGGTGGCCGGAGGCCCAATCCTCCCCCCCCCCCATCAACATGGTAGTGGAATTAAATAAAAGACTACCCCAGGAGGGTACCAGCACCCCTGGAGAATCCCTCGCTGAGCATCCACGACCAAACTATTCCACTCCTGGGCGTGGGTGCTCAGGCTGCCCCGCGTATTCTCGGGGGGGCGAAATTCCGCTCAAGACGAAACCTGCTCGGGGCAAGCGGAGCAAGAAGACAAAGGCAACCCCTGCCACGCTTACCGTGGATTTCTGCAATATCAGGGGACTTCATTCAAACCTTAACGCCGTCCACTACCATCTGGAGATAGCTAAGCCGGCCTTGCTTTTTCTTACCGAGACACAGGTGTCCTTTTCGGCTGATACTTCGTATCTCTCCTACACGGGGTACAAATTAGAACACTCGTTTGTGCCCCGGGCTGGAGTTTGCGTGTATGTCAGAGAGGACATCTGTTTTCGACGCCTCGGCAGCCTTGAAGGTACGGACCTGTCCATCCTATGGCTGCGCGTACACAGCGACGACCATCCCCGCGTCTACGGGTGCCTCTATAGGTCTCATAGCGGTAATGCCGACACAGACCGACTCATAGACCACGTCCAAATGGCTGCCGACTCCGTGCTACAACAGGTCCCATCCGCAGAGATCGTGATACTCGGTGATTTCAACGCCCACCACGCTGAATGGCTTGGTTCTCGTTTAACTGATCATGCGGGTAGATCTGTCTATGACTTTGCTTTGGCATATGGTCTAACACAACTGGTTACTTCGCCTACGCGGATCCCAGATGTGGAAGACCATGTACCTTCCCTGTTGGACCTTCTGCTGACCTCTCATCCGGACGGATATCAGGTCTCTGTCGATGCCCCTCTGGGCTCTTCGGACCATTGTCTGATCCGGAGTACGGTGCCACTCACGCTCCAATCGCAGTTGCGATCTACAGCTTGCCGCCGTGTTTGGCACTATAGGTCAGCTGATTGGGACGGGATGCGGTCTTTTTTTGCATCCTACCCTTGGGGGCGGGTTTGCTTCTCGCCGGAAGATCCCAGCGTTGTTGCCGATTCTGTTGCTGATGTGGTACTTCAGGGTATGGAACTTTTTATTCCATCCTCTGTGGTGCCCATCGGAGGCAGATCCCAGCCATGGTTTGGTCGCTCCAGTAAAATAGCATCACGCTATAAGCAGGAGTGCTACCAGGCCTGGGCTGACGCATCAACGTCTCGGGATGTAAACACCAGCGCATTAAAAAAGAAGTATAATTCCGCCTCCAGGTCCTTCAAAAGCGTCATTGCCAAGGCAAGGTCTGAGCACATCGGCAGAATTGGCGAGAAGCTAGTTCGCCTTCCGTCGGGAACCCGTGCATTCTGGTCTCTCGCCAAGGCTGTCCAAGGGAACTTCTGTCAGCCATCTCTTCCATCTCTGCACAGAGAGGACGACTCACTGGCCCATGCCGCAAAGGAGAAAGCCGATCTGTTGAGCTCTCTTTTTGCGTCCAACTCGACTCTAGATGAAGGGGGGAACACACCGCCGACCATCCCGCGATGTGAGTGCTCCATGCCGGATGTGCGATTTACACAGCGCTCGGTCCGCAAAGCACTCTTCTCCCTGGACGTCAACAAGTCGAGTGGGCCCGATGGAGTCCCTCCCATTGTGCTGAAGACGTGTGCTCCGGAGTTGGCACCGGTTTTAACGCGTCTTTTCCGGTACTCCTACTCCCAAGGCGTAGTCCCGAACTCATGGAAGACAGCTTTGGTGCACCCGATCCCTAAAAAAGGCGACCGCTCAGACCCGTCCAACTACAGGCCTATCGCCATCACCTCCTTGTTCTCCAAAATAATGGAAGCCATTATAAACTGCCAGCTCATGAGGTACCTTGAGGATCACCAGATGATTAGTGACCGCCAGTACGGTTTTCGTCGGAGTCGATCAGCTGGTGATCTTCTAGTCTACTTAACTCATAGATGGGCGGAGGCAGTAGAGTCCAAGGGGGAGGCATTAGCCGTTAGTTTGGACGTAGCGAAGGCCTTTGATCGGGTCTGGCACAAAGCGCTTCTTTCGAAGCTTCCTTCCTATGGGCTTCCCGAGAAATTGTGCAAATGGATCACCAGTTTCCTTGCTGATCGGAGCATCAAGGTCGTAGTAGACGGTGAATGCTCTGATTTCAAGCCTATCAACGCTGGTGTTCCACAAGGCTGCGTGCTATCACCAACGCTGTTTCTCCTGCATATCAATGATATGTTGCTAACTGACAGCATTCATTGCTATGCGGACGACAGCACTAGTGATGCCTTATATACCAGCCGTGCCAATATTTCTCGGGAAAACGTCGCCGAGTACCGGGACAAACTTGTGTCTGAAGTCGAGTCTTTGCTTAACAAAGTCTCGGATTGGGGCCGACTAAATCTAGTCCAGTTCAATCCCCAGAAGACACAAGTTTGCGCGTTTACCGCTAAAAAGAACCCTTTTGTCGTATCTCCTCAGTTTCAAGGCACTCCCCTTACTGCCTCAGCCAGTATCGGAATCCTTGGTGTCGACATATCGAACAGTGTGCAGTTTCGTGGTCACTTGGAAGGGAAGGCCAAATTGGCCTCTAAAAAGCTTGGCGTGCTCAGCAGAGCGAGACAGTATTTCATGCCGGCACATCGCTTGCAACTTTAGAAAGCGCAAGTTCGGCCCCACATGGAATACTGTTCTCATCTCTGGGCCGGGGCACCCCAGTGCCAGCTCCTTCCACTTGACCGCATCCAGCGCAGAGCGGTTCGAATCGTCGACGACCGAGTTATTTCTGATCGGCTCGATACACTGGCACTGCGTAGAGACGTTGCATCTCTTTGCGTATTTTATCGCATTTATCACGGGGAGTGCTCTGAGGAATTGTTCGGACTAATTCCAGCCGCTCAATTTCACCATCGCACATCGCGACAAAACTCGCGTTACCATCCATACCATCTGGATGATTGGCGGTCCACGACTGTGCGATTTAGAAGAAGTTTTCTCCCTCGCACGACTTCCTTGTGGAATCAATTACCACCAGCGAATTTTCCGGACCGATACGACTTAGGAACCTTCAAGAAAAGAGCTTACACCTTTCTAAAAGGTCGGCAACGCATCTGCAATTCCCCTGGTGTTGCGGTTGTTCATGGGCGGCGGTAGTCACTTACCACCAGGTGAGCCGCATGCTCGTTTGCCCCCTATTCTATAAAAAAAAACTAATGAGGCAAACTATGGGGGAGGCCTATGTTCAGCAGTGGACTTTAATAGGCTGTAATGGATGGATGTATAGAAGATAATGCACCAGGAGCACATGACCCACTGAGAGGTGAAATTTTCAAATCAACAGTAACATTACAACTATGGCAAATACCAATGAGGCAAACTATGGGGGAGGCCTATGTTCAGCAGTGGACTTTAATAGGCTGTAACCGTAACGGTAACTCTAACCTCATTCACTCTTCATTTCATCTTTTTTTATATGATAAGGGTAACAAACGAGGACACAGTCCCTCTGATGGTAAATAGTTGTTGTGACCCATAGACATCTACATTTATTCTCGTTTACGAATAAAATGCAGATGCGTTATCAGCCGTGAGAACTAAGATGGAATGCCTCGTTTCCAGCAAAAAGGATCTCCGGTTCTCTACACTCACCATATGAAACACAGCAGCATTGAGCTGCTATTTTACGCTGGTCTTCTAAGAGAGCTTGGTCCTTCCCCGGTCGAGGTGATCCATCAGTGCTACAACCATAACATAGTTGTAGCATAGCCCTACCACGTATAAACATAATCTACATAAAGCCTGCCTCATAGTATGCCTTCTAGCGGGGGATATGTGCCATAATTGCCCCGATGGACTGACTAGTTGGCAACCAGTTTATCTTTTAGTAGTTATTAGGAAGACGCTGCTGTCCATCTCCTGATTTGTTTCCCTATGTCGCTTCCTACGACACCCATGGGATGATATGGGGTAGTGTATATTCTTACTTTTATTATTATAGAACAAGCGTAATAAACGAGGACACAGTCCATCTGATGTTGTGTGTGGAAGAGGATGCTGCAGCCCACAGTATCGACATTTATCCTCGATTGAAAATCAAAATGTCACCCGTGAGGACTAAGATGGCTAAGGGTCTCCGGTTCTCTACACTCACTATAGGAAACACAGCAGCGTTAAGCTGCTATTTTACGCTGGCATTTTGTGAGAGCGTGGTCTTCGAGCCGACCCATTCGTGCTACAACTATACCACTAATATAGCTGCAGCATGGTTCTACCACGTATAAATATTACGTGGTAGAGCCATGCTGCAATATTAAAAATAACTCAAAAACTATTGGTCAGGTCTTAATTAATCAATCATTTATATGGGAGCACATGTGAAGCATGAGCTTTCAAATAAAAAAAAATCATCGAAATCGGTTCACCCAGTAAGAATTTATGAGGTATCACATATAAAAAAAAACATACTGTCGAATTATTGAGTACCGGCTCCTTTTTGCCGTCGGTAGAAAAAATCAGCCAAGTGCAAGTCGCGTCTCGCTTAATTGTATCCGTACATATTTATTGGGAGAGCCATGCTGCAGCTATATTATGGTTGTAGCACGCTGGCATTCTGTGAGAGCGTGGTCTTCGAGCCGACCCATTCGTGCTACAACCATAATATAGCTGCAGCGTGGCTCTACGACGTGACATATTCATTATTAATTATTCAATCAAACATAATATTTAATGGTAGTTGATTTGATTGGTAAATTGATTCAGAAACGTTTTAACTCATTTAAGGCCAGTGTCCGGTCGTCCATATTGCAAATCGTGAAGTAATTTCCTACTGACATTCTATACTCGTGGACGACACAATGATTTAGCCGACTTTATAAAGAAAGAGTTTCACAATGAAGGCTTATAAATCTTAAGCTTACCAGATGTCGCTAGGTGAGATTGAAATGAAGATTTTAGTTAAACAATGTTATGTAATTGAGAAGTTAGTTTTAAATAAAAGTTTATCAGTTTCTAGAGTATTATACTAATATACAAAACAATACGTCAGTGGTTTGCTCTTTAATTTTTTGCACATTTTTAACTCTTTTTTTAATTTTTCTACTTTTATGACTATCTGTGGTTTGGTTTATTTATTTTTAATCTAATTAATATAAATGTGTGATAATTAAGTTATTCGTTTTAATATTTTTATAGTAATTTTAATGTTGTATATAATAAAAACAAAAGTTAAATATTTCATATAAAATACTAGCTTGCCAGGCAGACGTTGTACTGCCCTTAGCGGCGAACCTCTATACTATAAAAATCCTTAAAATCGCAATAAAAAATTTTGAAGGTCATTTGTCGGAATAAAACTATCCTGTCTCTCAAGTTGGCCCAAACTGCACACAGTGTGCAAAATATCATTGTAATCAGTTCAGTGGTTTAAGAGTTTATCGCGGACAAACAACGTTACACGTAATTTTTATATATAAAGATAACTAATAGTACAGAAAGAAACTAACCTTTACATTGTTTGAACAAATTAACTTCCCCGCTATGAAATCTGTCAAATATTACACTTCATTTTTAAGTGGCGCCACCCTGGTGGCAGAAAATTCGTGAATGCCCTCATTGTGTACCGAATTTAATGAATTTGAATTTTTATTGAATGGGTGATTCCATATAAATTTTAATAAAATCTTCCCCTAAGCATTAAAAAAAATCATAATTTAGACGCGTTGTCACATCTAAGGATAAAGATGGAATGCGTCATTTCCAGTAATAGGGGTCTCCGGTTCTCTACAATCACCATACGAACACAGCAGGGTTAAGCTGCTATTTTACGCTGGTATTCCGTGAGAGCGTGGTCCTTCCCCGTTCGAACCGACCCATTCGTGCTACAAAGATAATATAGCTGCAGCGTGGCTCTACGACGTGAAATTGTGTTTTTTTATATAGGATAAGGGTGACAAACGAGCACACAGTCCACCTGATGGTAAGTGGTTGCTGCGGCCCATAGACATCTACATCCATCCTCGTTTGCGAATCAAAATGCAGAAGCGTTGTCACCCGTGAGAACTAAGATGGAATGCCTCATTTTCAGTAAAAAGGGCCTCCGGCCACCTGCACTCACCAAGCGAAACGCAGAGGTAAACCTCTACTTCACGCTGGTATTCTGTGAGGTCGTGGTACCACCCCGGTTCGAGCCGGCCCATCCGTGCGACAGCAAAAGCTGCCGCGGGGCTCTACCACTGATTAAATTATATTATATCACTGATTAATTTTGTCATCACAATTTTAAAAAAAAGTGCTCTAATAACAAAAAAATCGGCAAATTCTTCCTTCGGCAAATTGTACAGAAGTCCGAGGGGTACAATTTGCCACTATGTCTGGCGTATGTGGACTATGAGAAAGCCTTTGATTCCGTCGAAAGGAGACGGGGATTTTTGGGCCCAATTGTAATTAGTTGAAACATGGTTTAAAAAAAGCGTTATATTTTTCTATTTCAAAATATAAAAAAGGAGAACGGCAGATTTTGTACCGCATACTATGTTTGTTGTTTTGCTATAGAATTTATACCACATATTAAGGCCACTAAGCCATTTATTTTTATGTAAGTGTTCTATTTTTAGAACTCCGGATTAATTAATAATATCAATGAAAAGATTTTAATAAATAAACGAAATATAAGCGAAAACTAAACGCATTTATGTTTTTAGAAGTTGCCATATAATACAAATATCGAAATGATAATTATTTATTTAGAAATAGAAATAACACTATATATAATTAAACACTTATATATTATACCTAAGAATGCATAATTGTTGCATAAAATCATAATGATTTGCGATTTAATGATAGGAATGATGTTCGTCATCAATATTTTTTTGTTCATATGGCAATTATTTATTGACAGGTAAAGGTTATCCTGTCTTTCAGTTCAATTCAGTTTTCAGTTCTTTGCTGTTTTGGATTGTGTTTTGTGATTGCATCTGAACAATTTGGCGAATTATCTGACCGTTTTTACGTTGAGTTGAGCATCTGCTCCTCCGTTCTCTATCTCTTGATAGTAGTTTCGTGGAAGGACACGGACCATATAGTACCATTACAAATGATGCGACCATAATGAATGAATTATTAAACGAAACAGATTTCAATGATTTTAATAGAGAAAATGATGTTTTTGTACTAGATAGAGGTTTTCATGACTACCTGAATAGTCTGCATGAGAAAAAATACATAGGTCATATGCCTGAAACTAAAGAAGACGGCCATTCACAGCTATCTTACAAAAACAAAGTATTGTTTTATTTACCTACACTCAAAACCCCATCAGAACTTTATCATAATCAAACTGTTGCAGTCCGCTGCTGGATATATTATAAGTATTTCCTAATGCACCCCGCTGAGTAGGTACGATCCTCATCTCAATCAACCTACTTAATGGTAAGTTAAACACTACAAAGATAGCGACAAGCAATCTATAACATTAACTGTATCACCAAAATTATTTTTATGTGCATATATGTAACAATCTACATTGGTACACTAGTACATAACCTTAAAAAATAAAACTGGTTATAACTTTTACGTCCCAAGTTTTAAAAATCTAAGAATTCAAATAGGGCTTGTCTATCCTACTAACTGCCAATTAAAACAAAAAATATCCCAAAACACGAAAATTTTTTAGCTGTACGAAATTCTCATACAAGGCTGCCGTTCTCCTTTGCACAATCCACAATCTGGAAGACGAGAAATCTTGAAAGTAAGTTTATGTCACGAATAAAATAGGAAATTGATTCCTTTGATCGATTAATATGAATGAGTTTTAAGATTTAAACATAAAAACAACTTACATCAGATGATTGATTCAATCAAAGCAAATAGATACATTACAATATATTAACATAGTGTCAACAGTTTAAAAAATAAAAGATCAATATAATAAAAATATATCTTAAAATCGACTCACGTTTACAGTTCGATTTATTACTTGTGTTTGTCGACTGTATTTTTAATCTGTGCTGATAGTGACAGCTCCTGCATGACTCAATCTATGATCACTCGTCTCGTATCGTTTAGTACGTGTGTGTTTTTAAGTGTTTCCCGTTCTTTTATTGATTTATATTGCTCGACCACTGCTTTCTTTCTACGTACTTCTGATCTTACTTAACTTGTACGACCCTTACTAACATACCGAACACCGATAATCTTGTTTTTTCGTTTGATTTTGGCTCGTTATTGTGGATTTTACGGCCTGGATTTTATCGATTAAATATTGACTCAATGGATCGCTGTGTGAATTGTGGCATAACGACTAGTCGCTGTAATACACTAGCCCCACGATCCTTCCAAAATAGCGTTCGCACTTCAAAAATCAGCTGTTTAGTATAGGCTGTTGCCAACTTGTTGCATAACTTCACTTTTACTACATCTCTTATAATTCCATAAGCTAAAAGGGTGGGTATTTAAATCTAAACCAGATGGCTCATTTCACTCCTTAATTTTAAAAGCAGGCGTACCTTTACAGAAGTATAAACGCATCAGTCGTATGGACTATAATGATAAACATTGCATTACATATAAATCCATAACAGCGAGTGAGATAGGCACGACCCGGGAGTGAACCCCACTTACCTTATCTTTGAACACTAATGGACTTTAAAGTATAGTTACAAGCTACCTGTGCTTTGGCCACTACGTTTCGAGTTTGAATATCTTTATATATATATATATATATATATATATATATATATATATATATATATATATATATATATATATATAATTTTTCTGTCCGTGTGTATGTGACTTAACTCCTAAACGGCTGGACCGATTTTAATGAAATTTTGTGTGTGTGACTTAGATTCACAATTGGACCCGGTAGGTGGTGCTGTTGTCGAGGTCCAGGAATTACTAGAGCAAAACCGGGGCATATTGCTAGTAAAATATATAAAGACGCAAAATGTGTTATTAGTCTGGTTGTATTTCTTATTATAGAAGTGCTAGTTGGCCAGGCAGACGTTGTACTAGCCTGGCCGGTAAGTGGCGCGATTCGTACATGTACATTGTAGTGTCTTGTTTGAGATTTGGAAAATGTGAATTTCTATCCGTAATTATTCTACAGTATACATAATTATAAATTTATTTACATTGAGTTATATGTACTTCGTACTAGAGAAGCTATTACAAACAATGTTGTGCGCTACTCTATGTCTTCTCGCATGCGCGAGAGATAGTAGAGTCGCGCATGCGCGCACTTTATCTGTACAAATAAATAATCTGTTTGTAATGTCATAAGTCTGTTTGTAATGTCAAAATACCAGCATTTTACTAGATGCATATGAAAGTATATACGGTACTTATAACAAACACACGATTTTTAAAATTTTTGTCTGTCTGTCGGTCTGTCTGTCTGTCTGTTTGTTCCGGCTAATCTCCGAAACGGCTAGACCGATTACGACGGGACTTTCACTGGCAGATAGCTAATATTATAAGGAGTAACTTAGGCTACTTTTATTTTAGAAAAGGAATTAGGGTTCCGCGCAACATAATTAAAACCCCAAATTTCACGCGGGCGAAGTCGCGGAGAACAGATAGTTTTAATATAAAACAAGATATTAATATTAAATAAATATAAGAATTTAATATAAAATACTCTTATTTTAATCTAAACAAACATATTTCTAAATAAAATGTAATAATAACTATTTTATGGAATTCACAAATCTTCAATTTACGCAATATTTAGTTTGTACGGATTGCAGTACAGTTCAGTTGAACATAGTCAATGTTCGAAATGCGAAATCTAGTATGTACGTAGTTTAAATATATCGACGTTTATTTATAACTCTACCATAGCTCCACCTATCAGGTCTAGATTTTGTAATTTTTATGACAATAAGAACTTAAGTTTTTTATATATGTTTCGTTATATATCGCGTATATATATCTCGTTTCGAAAAAAAAGTGTCAATGGTTCTCTACACTCACCATACGAAACACGATGGTGTTATGTGATAGCGTGTTCCTTCACTTCCTTCACCGGTCGAGCCGACATATTCGTGCTATAACCAAAATATAGCATAAATAACTATTTTTAAAATTTCTGTCTGTTTGTCCGTCAGGTATACCTCAAAACATGGAAACGAGACTGTACACCCAGTGCGTGTTGCCAGTGATGACATACGGAACTGAGACGTGGTCCTTCACTGCTGGCCGGATGAGGAAGCTCAAGGTCGCTCAGCGAGCTATGGAGAGGGCTATGCTCGGAGTTACTCTGCATGATAAACTCAGAAATGAGGATATCCGCAGTAGAACCAGAGTGACCGACATAGCCCAACGGTTTAGTAAGCTGAAGTGGCAATGGGCCGGTCATATAGCTCGAAGAACCGACAACCGATGGGGAAGAAAGGTTCTCGAGTGGCAGCCTCGTACCGGTAGGCGAAGTGTAGGGCGACCCCCCACGAGATGGAGTGACGACCTGGTTAGATATGCAGGAAGTCGATGGATGCAGGTGGCTCAGGATCGTGCTTTGTGGCATTATTTGGGGGAGGCCTATGTTCAGCAGTGGACTTGTGAAGGGCTGTAATGATGATGATGATTGTCCGAGATAATCTTCGAAATGACTGAACCGATTAAAATGAAACCTGACAAACAGAAAGCGAGAAATATCAGGATTGATCCAGGCTATATTTCTTTTAATAAAAAAAAAATGATAAAATAGATAAGGTATTTGATCTTAAATCGAAATAACACCACATTAATACATTCTACCCAGGCGGATTTACTTAAAATAAATTTAATTGAAAACTTAAAAGTAGAGGCACTAAAACTAAGGCGTCCTTTGCTTGAGACGTCAAAAAAAAAACAATTACCCCAAACGGCTTCCTCGGCTTTTGTATTTTAAAAAAGGCATTGAGCTGTCAAAATCTATTATTGAATTGTCAAACTTGAATTCACACCTCGCGCGCTTTTGTGTCACTTACTTGAAGGATCAGCGGGGTTCTTTATGAATAATTTGGAAGTCTCACATTGTTATGTGTTATAGAGAAATGTTTATAGGTATAACAATCTCACTCCCGCGTACTCTCAACGTTGAGTGTAAAGTCGTGTTGGAATGCGGCGAAAGGTTAGGGGAGAGGGAGAGCTAACCTAACAAGACTGGACAATTTTTTTTTTTATTTTGGATCCAAAGTAGCATAAAGCCTATCCTAGATAGATCCTATGCGAGTATCGATCGCGACGGCGCAATCGCCACGTTGATCTAGTGGTCGTAAGCACGAATACTATCCAAAAATCAATTATGGAGTCAGGAAGTTTATAATAATAATAATATTTATTTACAAGAATATGGCTGTACAATGGTGTTTGAGTATAATTCATTCTACATATTCTACCTTAGTGGTGTGCAAATATTAATGGTCAAGTAACCTAAACAACAATACTTATCGAATTTGACAACATATAAATTATTTAATATTATTCCGTTGATTTGATAACTTATTTATTATGCTACAGTATCAGAAAAATGCCAATAAGATATATAATATCCAGTAAGATTAATATAATAGTTCAATGTCAAATATTAATTAACATTCTTATGTCAATAATTATATAATGTCAATTATAAATGTTACAGTGGTTGAGCCACGCGGCAGCTTTTGCTGTCGCACGGATGGGCCGGCTCGAACCGGGGTGGTACCACGACCTCACAGAAAACCAGCGTGAAGTAGAGATTTACCTCTGCGTTTCGCTTGGTGAGTGCAGGTGGCCGGAGGCCCTTTTTACTGGAAATGAGGCATTCCATCTTAGTCCTCACGGGTGACAACGCATCTACATTTTGATTTGTAATAGAGGATAGATGAAGATGTCTATGGGCCGCAGCAACCACTTACCATCAGGTGGACTGTGTGCTCGTTTGTCACCCTTATCCTATAAAAAAAACATAGCCTTTGTCATTAATTTCTTTCCATTGTGGAAGTACGAAAGCCGTTGGTCCTGCGCCTGATCTCACTCCGGTCCTGTATTACCGTCCCATCGGACTATGAGAGCGAGGCAATGAAGAGTGCACCTGTGCTTGCGCGCACTCGTGCACTATGGTCCTAGGTCTGAAGACTTTAATATTATTATTGTTCGTTTATATATATCCCAACTAGCTGAGAACATTACAAAAATATCGCATAGTGATAAAATAGAGCTGAAATTATCTCATGTCAACATATGTAGAGATTATTTAGACTTCTAACGTATAGTGGCGGTGTAAGAATATCCACTACCCCATATCGACCCGTGGCTAGGGTTACCAGATGAAAAAATTAAAAGTCCGGAGAAGAGGCCTGATTTCCATTTTAAAATCCTGAGATTTTTTACAGTTTGAGAAGGAATCCTTACTTAAAAAGGTATCTTCACATATTAAGTATGATAAAACTGTTTAAGTACCTTCTTGGATAAATAAGATTTGAATTTAATTGTGGAATTATTACCAAAGGAAAATTATTTTTAGTTTGTTTAACTTTTTATTAAAGAGATCTTTAAAATGTAAGCTGTATTATATTGAAAGTTCTAAAAATCCTGAGATATCATGAGATTTGCAAAATCCACCCGCAATCCTGGGAAGAGTCTAAAAATCCTGAAATCTCCAGACAAATCCTGAGATATGGTAACCCTACCCGTGGCAGTCGTAAGAGATGATAGAAGGAAATCAAAACAGAAAAGACAAAAGTCTTCCTAATAACAACTACAAAATTAACAAAAAAACATACGTGAGTGTCGTGGAACACTCGGTTTGAACGAAGTACCATTCGTAGCATATTATTATTGATAAACGTATTATAATATTATTGATTAGGAAATATAAATAAATGAATTACTAGCGTCTATATTAAAACGAAGCTTCATTTAAAATAAAATAATATTTCTTTTATGGCAAGATACGAAAAAGTGCGAGGGAGATGGATATTATTCCATCTCGCTTCCTCATAGTCGCCAAGGCCGTCTACAGTCTACACTACGTCAGAAGGGGTCGTGATGCAAAAATCTTACACTTTTTATCGTATAGCCCACATCCGCCAAATTCGTACCGTTCGATAAGGAACTTCGTTCCAAAACATCTGTGCAGTCAGTTCACACCTTCAGAAAACTAAACTTCGAGAGAATGAGACGAACGCCGTGTATCTTAATTTAACAGTAGAGCCACGCGGCTTTTGCTGTCGCACGGATGGGCCGGCTCAAACCGGGGTGGTACCACGACCTCACAGAATACCAGCGTGAAGTAGAGGTTTACCTCTGCGTTTCGCTTGGTGAGTGCAGGTGGCCGGAGGCCCTTTTTACTGGAAATGGGGCATTCCATCTTAGTCCTCACGGGTGACAACGCATCTACATTTTGATTTGTAATAGAGGATAGATGTAGATGTCTATGGGCCGCAGCAACCACTTACCATCAGGTGGATTGTGTGCTCGTTTGTCACACTTATCCTATAAAAAAAAATCTGGAGTAGGTAGTTGTGGGGTTTACGTAATTACAATATTTTTAATTATTTCACTGAGTCACACACCAATGCAAAGTTTCCAAGAAGCATTATTAATCCCTAAATGTAATTTGTGCTCCAGAAGCAGAAAAATGAATGATATCTGTACTCGGAATTCCAGTGCACTTGTTACGTGTCGAGTTACATTCTAATAATGTGGTATAGTTATTCCATTTCAAGATGAAGTTTTGACTTTGGTTGTTGTAGCCGTGCACATATACATTGTGTTAGTGTGCGTAGGCAGCGGGAGCGCTACTCCCGAGCGCTACTCCCGAGCGCCCGCAGCCTACGCACACTAACACAATGTATATGTGCACGGCTACAACAACCAAAGTCAAAACTTCATCTTGAAATGGAATAGTTATATCAGTTGTTAATTCTTCGAGTTACATGGCTGGACCATTCCCATATCAGCTTACTGGTGCGCTTTGCCAGTTACCTTGCTTCAACTGTTGATATTGGTAAGAAAGGTTCTTGAGTAGCAGCTTTGAATTGGAAGTCGATGGATGCAGGACAGTGTTTTGTGGCATTCATTGGGGGAGTAGTGGATTTGAGAAGGGCTATAATAATGTCCTCCACACAGAATTTCGCTCACTCTCGTAGTTTTTTTTTATAGGATAAGGGTGACAAACGATCACACAGTCCACCTGATGGTAAGTGGTTGCTAAGGCCCATAGACATCTACATCTATCCTCGATTACCAATCAAAATGCAGACGCTTTGCCGCCCGTGAGAACTAAGATGAAAAGCCTCGTTTCCAGTAAAAATGGTCTACGATTCTATACACTCACTATACGAAACACAGCAGTGTTAAGATGCTATTTTACGCTGGTATTCTGTGAGAGCGTGGTCCTTCCCCGTTCGAGCCGACTCATTCGTGCTACAACTCTTATACTAATAAAATAGCTGCAGCATGGCTTTACCACAGTCCAATAGAACGGCAATCCGAAACACTGGAGGGAGATATGAGATATCTGTGTTTTAATATGCAGTTGGAAATGAAACATAACTTGCTTTATAAAGAAATTAAAAAAAAAAACATGAATTACTGTTGAATTTCGGCAATGAGGGCTAATAATCTTCCACTCACCAGATGTCGCTACTAGCGACTGAGGTAAAGATTTTTGTTACACAGTGTCATTTAATTGAGAAATTAGTTTTAAATGATAGTTTATCATTGTCTAGAGTATTATATTAATACACAACACAATGCGTCAGTGGTTTGATTTTTAATTTTTTGCACATTATAACTCTTTTTTTTTTAAAGTCGTCTTTCAGTTATATTTATAGTTTGGTTTATTCATTTCTAATGTAATTAATATAAAATATAACTAATAATACAGAAAGAAACCTTAAAGATTACATTTTCCTAAGAAATTATCGTCCCTGCTAAGAAATCTGTCAAATATTTTACCTCACTCGAAAGTGGCGCCGCCCTGGTGGCAGAAAAAGTCGTGGATGCCCTCATTAATTAAATTATATTTTTGTGTTTTTTTATACAAAGTATGCTTTTGTAATCCAACCATATCCATTCATCACAACCTATAATAGTCCACTGCTGAACATAGGCCTCCCTTATAGATTGCCTCGTAGGGAGGATATTTTTTTTTTATAGAATAAGGGTGACAAACGAGCACACAGTCCACCTGATGGTAAGTGGTTGCTGCAGCCCATAGACATCTACATCTATCCTCTATTACAAATCAGAATGTAGATGCATTGTCACCCGTGACGACTAAGATGGAATGCCACATTTCCAGTAAAAAGGGCCTAATATTTGCCGTAGTTGTAATGTTAGGTACTGTTGATTTGAAAATTTCACCTCTCAGTAGGTCATGTGCTCCTGGTAGATTATCTTCTATACATCCATCCATTACAGCCTATATAGTCCACAGTTGAACATAGGCCTCCCCCATAGCTTGCCTCATAGGGGGGATATTTGCCGTAGTTGTAATGTTAGGTACTGTTGATTTGAAAATTTCAAAAATAGTTTACATAATTTAAAATTAAAAATTTTGTACAGCCGACTTCAATATAAGCGACTTCAATATAGGTTATTTAAGAATAACTTAATAACCATTGGTCTGACCATGATCAAATTCATATGGGACCACACGAGAACTATCAGCTTTCATATAAAAAAAAATCATTGAAATCGGTTCGCCCAGTACAAAGTTATGAGGTAACACACATAAAAAAAACATACACTCGAATTGAGTACCGTCTGCTTTTTGGAAGTCGGCAGAAAAGTAAGACACTGCTGCCCATCTTCTGTTTTTGTTTCCCTCTGTCGCCTCTTACGACACCCACGGGATGGGACGGGAAAAAAAGTAAACAAGAACCACTGAAATGTGGGGTGGTCTGTCGACCGAAATTACTCCTGTGGTCGTATCTGCGAACGGGTTAATCCCCGTCGGCCGCCTTTCAGGATTTGCAGACTCCTGGGACTCCTTGACAATTGTTCCGGGTTCAAATGCAAAAAACGGTGCTTTGGCGGCTTTGTAAGGAGAGGGAAAGAGGATGGCTACCTCTTTCCCTCTCCTCCTAAGCCTTGATTTAATTTTTTGACCGACTTTAAAAATAGGAGGAGGTATCTCCATTCGATTGTATTTTTTACGAGTGTTACCTCAGAACTTTTTTCTAGGTGGACTGATTTTGGTGACTCTTTTTTTATGAAAGATGGTGCTTCTCATGTGGTCCCATATAAATTTGAACAAAACCCGACCAGTGGTTTTTCAGTTATCCTTAATAATGTGTATTTAATTAACTTTGACTACATTGATGATGTTCTTATTTTATTTATATTGATTTCGGTTGTACACAATTTTTAATTTTACAACTTGTTCATTTAGCTATCGCGCTAAATAATTTTTCCGACACACAGCACCCATGGGGTGAACACAGGGTGAAACGTCGGGAATTAAAAATAAGTAAAATTAAACGCGATAAAATCCGTAAAAATAGTTATATTCAGTGTGTAGTGTTCGCGTAAATAAGTCGTTAAATTTTTAATCTAATAATTAGATAACAATAGCAGTTAAAATATCCTTAATACACCATAAGGTCCCTCACACCCGCAGCGTCACAGCTGGGTCCCGACTTCAAGTGGCAGGGGTCTTAAAATGAACAAAGGCTGAATCGAATCTGCACTTAAAAATTGAAAGGTTCACCTAACACAGGGTCACTTCACTATAGTGCCCTCGATGTTGCTTTAGACGCAAATTGAGATAATTTGTCTACAGTCTGGCACCTTGGCAATGATTTTTTTAAATAGAGAAAAACGAACCCAACCCACTTAATGGTAAAAGCATATTGCGGTCCAAGGACACCTACAATCAACATCGAACAAAGAAGGCTTTTTTTACAGGATAGGGTTACAAACGAGCACACAGTCCACCTGATGGTAAGTGGTTGCTGTGACCCACAGACACCTACATTTATCCTCAATGAAGCATCAAAATGCAGATGCCTCGCCCACCCGTGAGGACTAAGATAGAATGCCTCGTTTCCAGTAAAAAGGGAACCAGAGGGTTCTCTACACTCACCATACGAAACACAGCAACGTTAATCTGTTATTTTACGCTGGTATTCTGTGAGAGCGTGGTCCTTCCCCGGTCGAGCCGACCCATTCGTGCTACAACTATACTACGAATATAGCTGCAGCATGGCTCTCCCACGTAAGACTACTGATTTTACAGAATATGGGTGACAAATAGGCTTGCCAACCGTCCCGGATTTTCCGGGACGTCCCGCTTCTGGGTCAATTTTGGGCCGTGACCCCATGCGGGACGCCTTTTGTCCCGGAAATCAGTGATTATATGATATTAGTATCTATCTCGTACCAACTACACTAATTTGTTACACAATATTAAAATTTTTCTAACCAATTTGTATGTGGTATGTTGTGTCCCGCGTAATATATTCAAGTCCCGGATGTCAAGCTGGGTAATCCCGGAAATGCCTTTTTTGGAGTTGGCAAGCCTAGTGACAAACGAGCACACAGTTCAACTGATGGTAAGTAGATGCTGTGGTCCATATACATCCAGAATCCAGATCTATCTTCAACTAAGAATCTAATCGCAGATTATTTTTAACTTAGTATAAGTGTAATTCCTGCGCACACTCATCGAGATGCATCCTATAGAATACCGAGAGACTGGCTACTCTGCGTCTGTGCTCGAGTTTAACAAATATGGTTTCAACCAAATCAGGGTCACCAATGAGCCTTTTGCAGCACCAGCCTATATATGACAGCAGTACTCCATGCACGACCGAACTTGCGCCTTATATAAGGTAAGAAGCTGTCCCGGCGTGAAATACCGCCGCACCCTTGCAAGGACACCAAGTAAAATGTATTGTTGATGAAATACCATCGTCTCCAGTAATAAGTGTCTCCGATTTTCTACACTCATTAAGTGAAACACAACAGTGTTAAGCTGCTATTTCACGCTGGTATTCTGTGAGAGCGTGTTCCTTCCCCGATCGAGCCGACCGATTCGCGTTATGACCACAATATAGCTGCAGCATGGCTCGACCACATAAAATAAATTGATGTGATAGCAGTATTAGTCTGCTATATTATTACGCTTGTTTTGTGAGAGCGTGGTCCTACCGGTGCTACAACCATAAAATAGCTGCAGCGTGACTCTACGACGTACGATACGTTATCACCTCTGAGGACTAAGATGGAATGTATCACAGCCTGTGATTATACAGTTTCTCTATACCTTTTAAACAACACAGCAGTGCAAGCTCTGCTATGTGGTGGCAGAAATACGTAAGACTATAGCATCTACCTAGATAGACTTGTAGGTAGTAAAGGTTCACTACCTAAAAGGTTCGTGGAATCGATTACCATCAGCGATTTTTCCGGGCCGGTACGAATTAGGGACCTTCAAGAAAAGAGCCTACTCCTTTTTAAAAGGCCGGCAACGCATCTGCAATTCCCGTGGTTTCCCTGGTGTTTCGTTGGCGGCGGTAGTCACTTACCATCAGGTGAGCCGCATGCTCGTTTGCCCCCTCCTATAAAAAAAATGTCTGAGAAATAAGAAAAATAATCGAAGACATGTGAAGTTCGCATTGGGGCAGCGCGGCGAACATTTCCTAACACCCTTTTGAACATTGCCCTAAAACCCTTTCAGAAATGAGAGGAGGCCTGTGCCCAGCAGTGGGACATATAGGCTGTAAGTTTAACTTTAGTTTCATTTAATTGATTTTCGCTATATTTAATATTTAAATTATTATTAAATGTATTAAAAAGTGTTAATAAATAAAATAAATATTTTGAAGCGAGCCATTATCCCCTAAACTACTATAATAAAAAAGCCGGCGTCAGACTCGCACCTAAAGGGTTCCGTACCATTGTAAAACACGTTTTTAGAAGGGGTGCCCCCCTTTAAATTTTAATTTATTTTCATTATTTCTTGTTATAGCGGAAACGGAAAAAATATACATTCTGTGAAAATTTCAACTGTCTTTCTATTACGGATCATGAGATACAGCCCCCTGACAGACAGACGGACGGACGATCAGCGGAGCCTTAATAATAGGATCCCGTTCGTTACCCTTTGGGTACGGAACCCTAAAAACAAGGCACCATCTTTTTAATAGTTTGTAAAACAAAACAAAAATGGAGTCTGACGTACATCTGTATCACAGTGTAGACAATGCAATGCTACACCCAGTTACGATGAATCGGTGGCGTAATTGTACTGGAAGGGGGAAAGGCGGGAGGGGGGGGGGGGGGGGGGAGAGTAACTCTGATTGACATACGCCACGCGCGGCTCTTGTGTCGTACAGTCGCGTATAACATTCTTAAACCGTTACCGTTACGGGCTACGGCCTTTAAAAACCATTGCTGAATATAGACCTCTCCCACATATTGCCTTATAGAGGGGATATTTGCTGTAGTTGTAATGTTACTGTTGATTTGAAAATTTCACCTCTCAGTGGGTCATGTGCTCCTGGTAGATTATCTTCTATACATTCATCCATTACAGCCTATTAAAAACCACTGCTTAACATAGGCCTCCCCCACAGATTCCCTCAGAGGGGGGATATTTGGACTAGGAAGACGCTGCTGGCCATCTCCTGATTTGTTTCCCTCTGTCTTACGATACCCATGGGGTGATGTGGGGTAGTGGATAAATCTTACACCGCAATTACACTGAGCCACTACATTAAAATTGTTAAAATGAAAGTTTAAACCTTCTTTAATCTCATTCAAAACGGAACGATTTATGTAACCTTTGGGGTCTGTCTGTCTGTGTACTTTATTTGGTAACTTTAATTCAGTATGTAACACATCCCCTCAACAGTAAAATGTCATCCATCACGGCGATCAATTCCCGCCATTTTGTATTTTTTAAATTACGTCAAACTACTATTATGCTTCGCTTTTAGCACTAATGTTATAATAATAATATATACATTTGGATAAAAAAAAATATTATTATTTGTTGTATAAACCTAAATATTATACCCACATATTTAAAGAAAACACGAATTAAGTAAATTATTACTCCACGAGCAGTAAAATACAGCCGCAATGGTTGACACATAATATAACATATAATTATATATATATAGCTGATATATTAGGTGACAAGCTAGTATATATATATATATATATATATGACAGCTCGTCAGGCAGACATTGTTCTGCCCTTTCCGAAGACGCTTACTATAAAAATCCTAAAATTCGCAATAAAAAATTTAGAGTGTCACTTATTGGGATAAAAACTATCCTATCTCTCAAGTTGGGTCAAAATGCACACAGTGTGCAA
Source organism: Parnassius glacialis (assembly GCA_033319125.1). Lineage (NCBI taxonomy): Eukaryota > Metazoa > Arthropoda > Insecta > Lepidoptera > Papilionidae > Parnassius > Parnassius glacialis. The sequence goes on along the minus strand of JAVANC010000004.1, from coordinate 71,080,522 downwards.
AATTTCATTGAAATCAGTTCAGTAGTTTAAGAGTCCATCGCGGACAAACAACGTGACACGTACTTTTTATATATAAAGATATATATTTATACTAGCTGACCAGGCAGACGTTGTTCTGTCCTTTCCGAACGACCATTTGCTTTCCCAAAAAAACTCCTGAAATTAGCAATAAAAAATTGAGGGTCACTTACCGGGATAGAAACTATCCTATCTCTCAAGTTGGACCAAACTGCACACAGTCTGCAAATTTTTTTTGAAATCGGTTCTATCTGTTGAATACTTACAGCAACACATGGTGGTTATACTACTAAATTGTAGCTTATATTAAACGTTTGTATTTTTAACAAAGCGCCATCTATTAAATATTTACTCAATCCAGTCAACAGATATTTATAGATATTATAACAGATATTTTCCGAACCAGTGGTAATCAAACAAAAGAGTGACTTTCAATAAGTATTATTTATAATCTATATTGAATAAAAAAGTTTCTGTTTCTGTTTCTGTTTCTGATATCGTCATCTTACAGAATCGTTTGGAGCTAACAGATAATTGTGACTGTCAAATAATAGACCAAAAATCTTCAATAAAATAATATTGTATTGCGACTATAAATTGAGATGTAAGCTATCCTATCTTTTAAGTTGGACCAAACTGCACATTGACCAAAAATTTCATTGAAATCAGTTCAGTAGTTTAGGAGTCCATCGCGGACAAACAACGTGACACGTACTTTTTATATATAAAGATATATCGCACATCCGCTCAAATATCGTCATAAGTCCGAAATACAAATCGTCGAGAAAAATGCGTTTAAAAATTACTCTAACTTAATTTTTCACTTTTTGGGGCATAACTCAAAAACTAACAAAATTATCATTATACTATTTTTAGTAAATTATAATGGTTTTAAATGCTCCACAAAATGGTATATTTGCTATCCTCAAAAAATAAAAAAATAAATAAAAAATTTGGAGTTGTGACACTATATAGATAAAAAAAACGAAAAACTCATAAAATATTATTTAATGAACGACATTTTAACGAACGAAAAATATTTTCTACTTAAGAATTATTATAGGAACATAAAACTTTAATACTAATTAAACTTATTTATATGTAATAAGTAAAAAAGATAACATATTTAGTCATATAACTTAACCTTTTTCATCAAAATAGTAACTTCTATGGGTCTTAAATGTTTATGTATAAATTGCCTCTGTTTCTCTAAATTTTACAAAGTCCAATAAGAATTAAACAGTTATAGCCTTACTTCGTCGGTAAGAAAAGAACTGCATTTCAGTCTACAAAGTTCTCCACAACCCTCCCTCATACTTTTTTTAGGAATATATCGTCCAGATTTTGTTTGATAATGCAATCCCGAGTTTCGTAGCACTTCAGTCACATTTTGCTTCCATTGATCTTCAGAACGCCGTTTCTTACGTGTAGGCGTTGATTCTTGTGTTATATCTTTATTAGGTTCTTGTGAGGTTGATGGACGATCACTATTGTTTTCACTTGATTTTGCATTAGGTGGCATCGGTGATAAGTTGGTTGAGAATGAGCTTGAGCTGGACGATGAAGAACTTGAGTTAGTTGATGAAGAACTCGAAGTACTAGTCGATGATGATGATCGACTACGTGGAACGACGTTATTTTTCTTACTCTTTCTGCGAGTTGTTTTGTAATTTGGATCTTTAACAGAATCATCTGTTTCTTCACCCTCAGTTAAATATTGCATATTATGTTCTACGTTTTCTTAATAACACTGTTCAGGCAAATCATTTATATTTGTGGAAGTTAAATTCAAAATATTTTCCGTGTTTAAGCTATCTTTCAGTGGTTCTGAATTACTTATTTTTACGAAAATCGATTCGTCTGCTTCTTGACTACGCTGTTCGTTTGCCTTCAAGTAAAGAGCCAATAATTTACTTGATCTTGACATTGTATATACTCGCAGATACGTCCACCTAATGACAAAAAACCTTAAATTAGTAAATAAGAATGCATAATATCTTTATTCAACTAGACACATAAACAATGTAATAAAGTACCTCTTTACAATACCTAATATAGATTAGATTTGAGTGCGACACCAATTATTTTTCGACTATCTTTAATCATGTGTATTGTCATAAATCATATACCTTGCACTTATTCTAAATAATAATTTTGTTTTTTTAAATAATCCCAATCGCATGTAATGTTATAACTCGATATAGAGCACTTTTATTGTAAAAAGAATATGATTTTAGACTCAAATTAATCACATAATATAACGTCATAACATGACTTAGAGAACTTGTTGTAAAAGTAATATGATTTTTGGCGCGACGTAATCACATATATCGTCATAACTAGACACAGATCAGTTTTATTGCAAAAAATATAGTAATATTTACTCACCTTAATCCCATAAACTGTCTTATGTCGAGACAGTGCACTTTAATTAAATAAATTTAAAGATTAATTTTTTTCACCCATCGCATATACCGTCATATATCGACAAACAACACTTTATACAATATTTTGATACACGAGCACCTTGCGCAAGTCGTGATATGACACTGTTTAAGTTCGATGTGCTATTAGTTTCGGTTAACATTATAATGACACTAATACCATCTAGCGACAAATAGTAAAATCACTAGTTAAGACACTCTTTGATATGAAACTTTGAAGTATTCTGAACCTAAGGAAACAGTAAAAAAGAATTTTGATTTTTTTGAGTTATGACACTATTTGAGCGGAGGTGCGATATAATATACTGTTGTGGGGTTATCGTAAGCACAGGCCTATAACAGTGGTAGAGCCACGCGGCAGCTTTTGCTGTCGCAGGGATGGGCCGGCTCGAACCGGGGTGGAACCACGACCTCACAGAATACCAGCGTGAAGTAGAAGTTTACCTCTGCGTTTCGCTTGGTGAGTGCAGGTGGCCGGAGGCGCTTTTTACTGGAAATGAGGCATTCCATCTTAGTCCTCACGGGTGACAACGCATCTGCATTTTGATTTGTAATAGAGGATAGATGTAGATGTCTATGGGCCGCAGCAACCACTTACCATCAGGTGGACTGTGTGCTCGTTTGTCACCCTTATCCTATAAAAAAAAAACAAATATTGCAATATTGAATAAAACTACTTTTAAGGATTTTTATCGCGTTAATACTACTTATTTGTAACTCCCGACGTTTAGAGTGAGTTGCAGCACCCATGATGACAGGGGACTGAGGTAATTGACGCTCCACGCTATATATATACACTGGCCTCCAAAAAATTCGACCTACCTACGTATTTTCGCAAAAAAGTGTGCTATGGCTTTTTACCACAATCGATAGATATTGTTTATCTTGATAATGTAATAATGCAATTATAGGGTTGTAAAAGATTAAAAAACGGCGCGTGCAACGGGATATTTTACATACATACAAAAGTGATGAGACATTGAAACCATAACATAATTTACGATTTTACTGTGAAGATCGATATTTACATTTTTTGACATTAAAAAAAATGTAAACCTTACTGTAATATGGGGTTTTTCATTCTCTTGTTTTTATCACCGCCTGCATACGCCTATTAAGGGAACGGATCACCTATTTTATGTCTTCTTGGTGTGTCTGTTCCCATTCTTCTATTAATGCGATTTCTAGTTGATCCAACGTATCGGGAACTGCATTTCTGTCCCTAAACTTTCTTTTTATCTGGTCCCAGAGATGCTAGATGGGATTTAAGTCCGGACTATTAGCTGGCCACTGCACAACTGGAATTCTGGCCTCCTAATGAAATCCAGTTACAATTCTAGCGACGGGAGATCTTGCGTTATCATGCATGAGTTGAAAATTGTCCCCAAGATACCCAGCGTGATGCATCACATGAGGTTTCAAAATGTCCTTAATGTAACTTACAGCATTAACCGCAGGATTGCGAAAGAACACCAACACAGTACAACCGGTTAAAGATATGCCACCCCAAAACATTGTAGTGCCTCCGTCAAAATGGACTGTTTCTCTTATGCAACACTGAGCATAACGTTCTCCTGGACTTCGCAAAACGTTACGACGTCCATCAGAGCCTACAAGGGTCATTCGGCTTTCATCGCTGAAGAGATCTGTCTCCCATTGACCAAGATTCCATTGCACGTGTTGCCTAGAAAATTTTAACCTTGCTAGCCTTGAGATGCAGTGTGTTTTGGTCCCGCCGCTGGCTTGTGTCGTGTCAGATTTTGCTCCCGAAATCTTCTCATCGTATTCTCACTTACAAACACTTCACGAGTTTCCCTCAGCCTACGCTGAACATCAACAGCAGAAAGATGCCGATTTCGCAAAGAAGTCAAGGCAATAAAACGGTCATCCGTCGGGTTTGTGAGACGTCCTCTTCCATACCCTGGTCTTCGGCGGTACTCTCCCGTGTCTAGGTATCGTTTTTAAACTCTACGCACTGCTGATCGACTCAAATTTAATCTCATTGCCACATTTCGCTGACTCAGCCCTTCACGAGTAAGAGCTACCACTTGAGCGACTTGTTCTTCAGTGGTATCCATATTTTATAGTTAAAAGTAACGATATGGTCTGCTCCAAAAAATAATTAAAAGATTAAGTCACTACGATGCACAGAACCAAGAATATTACACGTCAAAAGTCCGAAATAAACTAACCTTGCACTCTATGCACAAGTCGACAATTTTTATCAGTGCGCTTAAAATGTTACAAAAATCCTCAATAGCACTTGTATTCCTCTAGAACAGTGTCAAGTGGGTACTCAGATGTTAATTTATAACCCATAAGCAAAAACATACAAATATGTCAGCGCATACTTAAGATAACATCTTTGTTACTCAAAATTAACAGGTGGGTCGATTTTTTTGTAGGCCATTGTATATACGGTAAATTTTTTATTTTTTATTAATACACTTTTGTTCACGATTGTACTTAGTACCGTCGCTAACACGATTGTCGTCGGGCACTGATTGCCCGATGGACGTTAATTGTGTACTTGCGCGCAGCACTGTATACAGTATTCTAACAAACTGTGACGCGCACATTTAGGTCTGATCCCATATTTATTAAAAGAGAATGCATATAGTTCTATCTTAGTGGTAGAGCCATGCTGCAGCTATATTACTAGTATAATTGTAGCACGAATGGGTCGGCTTGACCGGGGAAGGATCACGCTCTCACAGAATACCAGCGTAAAATAGCAGCTTAACGCTGCTGTGTTTCGTATGGTGAGTGTAGAGAACCGGAGGTCCTTTTTACTGGAAACGAGACATTCCATCTTAGTCCTCACGGGTGATAACGCGTTTTGAGGATAGATGTAAAAGTCTATGAGCCACAGCATCCACTTCACATCTGGGCTGTGTGCTCGTTTGTCACCCTTTTTCACAAACGAGTTGAGTCTATTTGAAGTGACCATTACTGGTAACAAGGCATTCCGTCATAGTCCTCTAGTTTAACACAACGCATCTGCGTTTTTATTCTTAATCGAGGATAGATGTAGATGTTTAGGAGCCACAGCATCCACTTACCATCAGGTGGATTGTGTACTCGTGTGTCTTACTTATTCTATATAAAATCTCTGCGTTAATTATGCCTTAGTAACCGAGCTTTATTCGACGTTCGAAATAAATCGAATGAAAAAAAAAACCGGCCAAGTGCGAGTCGGACTCGCGCACCGAGGGTTCCAAACATATCCGTAGGTATATAGGTTTAAAATTATTAAAAATATTATTATTATATGATGTAACTAAAAATTTATGATTTTCGCAAATTTTCCTTTATCTGTGCTATATTCTAGTGCTTTATCGTTGCTTCGTACCAAATTTTAAGATTCTGAGTTCACGGGAAGTACCCTGTAGGTTTTGGTTCCCTTGCGAATGTCGAAAATTTACGGCATAAACGGCTGTATCTTTTGATTACGTTGGCTTAGAAGTTTGATTTTTTCACAGCTCCAAGGGACAGTAGACTTGAGTATTTGATATGAATTTCAGCTTGATACCTCCACGCGTTCCTGAGAAAAAGGGTCTTGACAGACATACAGACGGACAATATAGTGATCCTATAAGGATTCCGTTTTTTCCTTTTGAGGTACGGAACCCTAAAAATATTAAGATAAATTTAAAACAAATATCTAATTACAAATGTCGTCCAAATCGTCAGTCATTTCTGAGAAATCAGGCACATAATAATATTATGTTTTGTACAAGATCATGTATTGGCGGTGCGGTGCGGAAGGAGGCGACTGAGAGAGGTAATCTATTATATAAAATCAGACTGCGGTAAAACTTTGTCAACTTATTGCTCGCACTTGCGCGAAGGTTATAGGCATAGTGCAATTAACTTACAGTAGGTGGCGCCCGTATATCAATAACAAATTTATTTGAAAGTTTTAACTCTTTTCAAATTCAGTAAATGTTCCTAATTTAACAATGTGACTGTTCCAAATTTAAAACGATATTTCCACAATTACTTATTTCAGGCAGTAACGCGCCCTAGTTAGTTAACAAATAAAAAACATTATGTACAAGACGAGCTATCTAGGATATATGGTAATACTATTTTATAGGCTGTTTTTACTTAGTTAAATGAGGGCATCCACGACTTTTTCTGCCACCAGGGCGGCGCCACTTTAGACTGAGGTAAAATATTTGACAGATTTCATAGCGGGGACGTTAATTTCTTAGGAAAATGTAATCTTGAAGGTTTCTTTCTGTATTATTAGTTATGTTTTATTTTAATTACATTAGAAATGAATAAACCAAAATGTAAATATAACTAAAAGACTACGTTTTAAAAAAAAAGAGTTATAATGTGCAAAAAATTAAAAATCAAACCACTGACGCATTGTGTTGTGTATTAATATAATACTCTAGACAATGATAAACTATTATTTAAAACTAATTTCTCAATTAACTGACACTGTGTAACAAAAAACTTTACCTCAGTCGCTACTAGCGACATCTAGTGAGTGGAAGATTATTGGCCCTCATTAATGTGAAGACATTAATTTTAATTTACTTACACATTAACTGAAGTTATACCATTTTCTAGTGACTTTAAAAAGGATACGGTACTCAATTCGACTCTATGTTATTTTATGTGTACCTCATAACTTTTTACTGAGAGAACCGATTTCGATGATTCTTTTTTTAATTGAAAGCTGGTGCTTCACATGTGGCCCCATATAAATTGATCAAGGTCTGATAAATAGTTTTGGTGTTATTCTTAATAATTTATATTGAAGTCGGTTGTACATTTTTTTTATTTTACCACTTGTGTTTGTGACAGAAGCTCTATTGAGAGATCTATTGTGATCACTATTATGGCTATAGTTCACTGCTAACGCCTATCTCTTCAATGAATTGAAGGAGTTGTTGAGCTGTGAGCAATTTCACTTGTTCTGGGCTTTTTTTATAGAATAAGGTTGATAAACGGGCACACAATCCATCTGATGGTAAGTGGTTGCTGTGGCCCATAGACATCTATATCTATCTTCGATTACGAATCAAAATGCAGATGCGTTGTCACCAGTGAGGACTAAGATGGAATGTCTTGTTTCCAGTAAAAAGGGTCTCCGGTTCTCTACACTCATCATACTAAACATAGCAGTGTTAAGCTGCTATTTAACGCTGGTATTCTGTGAGAGCTTGGTCCTTTCCCGGTCGAGCCGACCCATTCGTGCTACAACTATACTACTAATATAGCTGCAGCATGGCTCTACCACGTATAAAAGTCTAAGTACGTAGTTCCCAGATGAGTGCTACGTTTTCGCATTAAAGGTCTACAATCAGTTAAGACGTGATGTTCTTCCGTTAAAGAACGGAATCGGCACACTCTTGAGTTGCTTTGTTTCAAGATTAACTTGTGCTTTATAGGGTTCTGTAGTATTAGTTATTTAGTAGTATATTATTTAGTATACTGCCAAATGGCAAAAAACGGAACCCTAGAGATTTATGTGTGTCTGATTGCCCGTCTGTATGTCACAGCTCACAGCCACTTTTTTTCGAAACTTCAAGAACTATGCTGTTGAAACTTGGTATGTAGATGCATTCTGTGAACCGCATTAAGACTTTCATACAAAAATAGAAAAAAAAAACAATAAATTTTGGGGGTATCCCATACTTGGAACTGAAACTGAAAAAATTTTTTTCATCAAAACCTTACGTGTGGGGTATCTATGGATAGGTCTTCAAAAATGATATTGAAGTTTCTAATATAATTTTTTTCTAAACTGAATAGTTTGCGCGGGAGACACAAAGTCGTAATAGTGTCCACCCCCCCCCCCCTGTAACTTCTAAAATAAGAGAACGATAAAACTAAAAAAAATATATGATGTACATTACCATGTAAACTTCCACCGAAAATTGGTTTCAACGAGATCTAGTGAGTAGTTTTTTTTTAAAACGTCATAAATCGTAAACCGCAATTTACCTTTCATTCAGTCAACTATTATTAAAACATCGATCAAAGTTACAACGAACTACAAGAACTTTTATATTATGTTACTTGCTGCTACGGAACCCTTCATGTGCGAGTCCGACCCGCACTTGGCCCCTTTGTTAAACAGTCAGGCTCGTGTTTGCTATAGTAGTCACTCTTGGCAGGTTTTGAGTTGTCATTAGGAAGATGCTGCTCCCCATCTCCTGGTTTGTTTCTCTCTGTCACCTTTTACGACACCCACGGGACTTTATGGGTTAGATCAGTGTCTCCATATGTAAATCGAGAGTTACCGTGTTGCAAGGGTAAAAATACCGTGTTTCTTGATAAAATTACGGTGGATTTACCAAAACTTTACCGTGTAAATTACCGTGTAACTTTTCTAAGAAAACTACAACATTGTGAACCAAACCAAGTCCAAATATGTTTGCTCTGAATCTGACTGTCCTAACATGACAAAATCTTTTTCGTACGTGGATTTATTCATTGTAGTTAACATAACGTTAATGGGACTGAAATCAACACAGTTTTTGCTGTTTTTTTTGATTGATTGCTGGGTGAAAAATATTTCTGTTTATAGTTTTGGTTAAAAATTTGTTTCTTTTCTTCGTTTTTGTATCATTGACTTAGCGGAAAATGCGCTCGCACTCGGCATTTGAGCACATTACGGTATACAATGGTATTACGGTGATATATGACACGGTAATGCCATATTACCTTGACGGTAGGTTAAGCCCAAATTACGGTGCATCTACGGTAATTACCGTGTACATGGAGAGACACTGGGGTTAGTGGATATTCTTACACGGACACTACACCGACCAACGTATCACATCATACACAACCTTATCACTTAACTTTCAAGAGCTTCGTAATAAATCACTCGCCGTTCTCACGTCTGTTATTAGACGTGACCGCTTTGTGATGGATCGGGCGCTCTCCGGAGCTGCCGGTACCTATTGTTGCTTTATCAGTGCACTGTACACACGTCTAACGAGCGGCCGAGGTGATTCACAGTTATGAACGTCATTTTTTAAAGATGTAAAAGTGACAAACGAGCGCAGTCAACCTGGTGTATAGTCGTACATCTAACCTCGATTAGAGATAAAAATGCAGAAGCGTTAATGAGTAGAACCAGAGTATCTCACATAGCCAAATTGATTATTAAGCTGAAGCAGCTGCAATGGGCCGGCCATATAGCTCGAAGAACCGACAACCATTGGGGAAGAAATGTTCTCGAGTGACGGCCACGTGACAGTTTCTTACGTGGTAAAGCCATGCTGCAGCTATATAAGTAGTATAGTTGTAGCACGAATGGGTCGGATAGACCAGGGAACGACCACGCTCTCACAGAATACCAGCGTAAAATGGCAGCTTAACGCTGCTGTGTTTCGTATGGTGAGTGTAGAGAACCGGCGACGCTTTTTACTGAAAACGAGGCATTCCACCTTAGTCCTCACGGGTCATCTCCCATCTGCATTTTGATTCGTAATCGAGAATAGATGTAGGATATTTATGGTTCGCAGCAACCTCTAACCATCAGGTGGACTGTGTGCTTGTTTGTCACCCTTATCCTATAAAAAAAGAAGGCGAAGCTTAGCCCCCCCCCCCCTCCCCGTGGAGTGCCTGGTAAAACATGCAAGAAGTCGATGAATGACGGTGGCTCAGGGTCGGTCGTACTTTCTGGCATTACTTGGGGGAGGCCTATGTTCAGCAGTGCACTTGTGAAGGGCTGTAATGACGATAATAATGATAATTATTATTAGGTGATAGGATGACTTATGTCTAGGAGCCCGTCGCCGTACCATCCTTTTATTCAGCTAAGTAGCAGGGCCAGCACTGCTGTGTTCCTGTACCAATTGTGAGATATGGGGTAGTAGATGTTCTTACACCGCCACTATACTATCAGCATGAACATTTGCGGTCAAACGAGCATGCGGCTCACCTGATGGAAAGTGTCGACCACCGCCATACATATACAACTGTATTTGTAGGAATTGCACAAATACAACTGTAATACCAGAGAAATCGCAGATGCGTTGTCGGCCTTTTAAAAATGAGTAAGCTCGTTTCTTGAAGGTCGTAAGTCGTATCGGCGCGGCAAAATCGCCAGTGGTAAACAATTTCACAAAGAAGTCGTGCGAGGATATTAAGTAGGATTACTATAATATTTTACAAATAAAAGTATCTTCGTATCGCACGCCTCATAACGCAAATCGTTATTAGGCTGCGCTTTACTCTCGGCACGTCAAGGTCAAGCAATTTTGTGTTCTTACAATGCTTCTATCATAACCATATTGCACTTATACGATAATATTAGTGGCCGTATATCAAGAAAACACTTTAATTAATCCATCTTATATTTTCTAAAACTCATTTTACATTGCTACTTTGAAAAAAAAATGGTTTTAAAAAAAATTTTACGTGGACGTCCGGATGTTGATTTTGTATGTGGTCACGATAACTTCCGCAAAACTTGACGTATCAAAACCGGGTTTTTTATTAGTTTCAGAATTATGTCAACTGATTCCCTATTTCATATCAATAGCCTAGTACGCGTAGTTTGTTAATTAAATGATTTTAAACTTTTATTGCTATTAATAATTTAAAGGCGCTTTCGTTTTTTTTTTCAACCCTTAATAGACAAACGACAAATGTAGCATACAGCCTATATCGATTTTATACTTTGCATAATCGATTTATTATGGTAATTTTTTTTTTCATCAAAATTAAATGAAACGCTCACGAGGCGTGCACTTTTGGGTTTTCCGAACTATTCCTTATTTATTGTTATTATGAAAGCGACCTATTGTAGAAAGATGAATTAATGTTTTTGTCATATTTGTTCTGGCTTCAAAACAATAGACCCTGTACGTTATAGTAAAGTATAACACAGACGTACGTAATTTCTCACCTCCATTCATTCATTAGTTCATTCATTGTACCCTCCTTTCCATTATAGTCCACTGCAAAACTTTTTTATAGGATATGGGTGTGTGCAAGTGGTTGCTATGGCCCATAGACATCTACATCTATCCTCGTTTGCGAATTAAATGCAGATGCGCTGTCAGCCGTAAGGACTAAGATGGAATGCCTCATTTCCAGTAAAAAGGGTCTCCTGTTCTCTACACTCACCATACGAAACACAACAGCATTAAGCTGCTATTTTACGCTGGTATTCTGTGAGAGCGTGGTCCTACCATGGAACCGATTCACTCGTGCTACAACCGTAACACAGCTGTAGCATGGCTTTACCACGTGAACGATTCTATCCAATGAGGGCATCCACGACTTTTTCTGCCACCAGGGCGGCGCCACTTTACAGTGAGGTAAAATATTTGACAGATTTCATAGCGGGGACAATAATTTCTTAGGAAAATGTAATCTTGAAGGATTTTTTCTGTATTATTAGGTATATTTTATATTAATTACATTAGAAATGAATGAACCAAACTATAAAATATAAATAAAAGCCGTTTTTTTAAAAAAAGAGTTATAAAGTGCAAAAAATTAAAAATCAAACCACTGATGCATTGTGTTGTGTATTAATATAATACTCTAGATAATGAATTAACCTACTGAAAAAACTGATTTATCAACTAACAGACATTGTGTAACAAAAAACTTTACCTCAGTCACCAACTAGCAACATCTGGTGAGCGGCAGATTATTAGCCCTCATCGCATATCCCTTGACTCTTACGACACGCGCTAATGATATGAGTATATAAGTTGATATATGGTAGTGAATTCTTTTACCTCTCACATTACGGCATGATCTTTTCTCAGATCGTCCTATTGTAGAATTATGAATAGGTTTCTGTTGTAATATTTGTTCTAGTGTTAACACAATGGGTTCTTGAGACAATTGAACCTTTATGGTAAAGCATAACACGGACGTAGTTCTCCGCCTACTCGTCTAAAATAAATCTATTTTACTACATCGTTGGTTTAATAGTAGATACGGTTACTGATAATGAGGTCCTAGGTTCAAATACCGTAAAGCTGCTGGTAGTGGTAGAGCATATAAAGGTGTACCGCCTGATATCTCTCCAGTCGTGTCGGGTTACCGTCCTATAGACTAAAAAAGTGAGGGAATAGAGTGCACCCGTGTCTATACACTGGGGCACTATTTATTTGTTTATTTAATTTAATAATATTCAAATTTTACGTGTATAAAAATATTCAAAATTTGTATTTTTTTTTATAGGATCGAATGACAAACGAGCACACAGTCCACCTGATGGTAAGTGGTTGCCCATAGACATCTACATCTATCCTCGTTTGCGAATCAAAATGCAGATGCGTTGTCACTCGTGAGGACTAAGATGGAATGCCTCTTTTCCAGTAAAAAGGGTCTCCGTTTCTGTACACTCACCATACTAAACACAGCAGTGTTATGCTGGTATTCTGTGAGAGCGTGATTTTTCCCCTGTCGAGCCGACCCTTTCGTGCTACAACTATACTACTAATATAGCTGCAGCATGGCTCTACCTCGTATAAATATCCATCCATATCAACAAAAATTAATAATCATAAATTAATTAATTATAAAATAATAGTAATATAAAGTCTCGAAGCTTTTAACAGCCCGTGTCAAGAAATTAAAACTGTAATAAAGCCAATTAAAACAATAAATTATTAATAATAATACAATGAAAAATCCTAATATGCCCATAATTAAAATTATATCTTAAATATACAGTATTAAATAGTACATAGTCAACGAAATTAAATTGTCGAATTATTAATTGTCATGTCAACAATAATTGTCCAGTGTAGATGGCTAAACTGGCCGCCATGACTGGCCAAAGTTTTGCAAATAAACATTTTAATTTATTCAAAACTTAATTTAATTTTTTTATGGTTGGTATTTCTGAAGATATATTATTTTCATACGTTTGAACACTGATTCTGATAATGCACGTGATAGAAATCACTGGGTTTTTGTTACATGTCGTATGTTTGCAACGTGACTACCACGTACAGCATGTTCTAATACTGAACTAATTCCGTCAACTGTTGTAATGCAGTAATCATTACAGCATTAAAACAACATGGCGTCAAGATTATCATTATTAGGATAGACAGACTGACAAGCGCGTTTCCTTGACGTGTTACATAGTTTGAAATCTTCGCAAATATTTGGTGGTGAATTTGGGTTAAGCAAGTGTGAGGAGCTCGAGGAGTTTATCTAATCACTACTTAATCTCTTAGGATGAGACATCCTAAGAGACATCATCTGTCTAAGTCAGAGGTTCTTAAGCTTTATTGCGGACCCGATAATAGATTAAAATAGTTTTTTTCATCATCATCGTCATTACAGCCCTTCGCAAGTCCACTGCTGAACATAGGTTTCCTCCAAGGAATGCCACAAAGCACGGTCCTGAGCCGCCTACATCCATCGACTTCCTGCATGTTTTACTAGGTCGTCACTCCGTCTAGTGGGGGGTCACCCTACATTTCGCCTACCGGAACAAAGTTGCGACTCGAGAATCTTTTTTGACCATCAGTTGTCAGTTTTTCAAGCAAGGCCGGCCCATTGCCAATTCAGTTTACTAATCCGTTGGGCTATGTCGGTCACTCTGGTTCTACTGCGGATATCCTCATTCCTAAGTTTATCATGCAGAGAAACCCCGAGTATAGCCCTCTTCATAGCTCGCTTAGCGACCTTGAGCGTCCTAATACCGCCAGCAGTGAAGGACCACGTCTCAGTTCCATAAGTCATCATTTTTTTATTGGGTTTCAATTAAAAAATCTTCTTCCTACCTAAATAACCAAACGTTAACTCCTAATCCTTTGAGTAAAGTTGTACATTTAAGAATGTTATAAAATAAATAAATAAATACTACTACAATAATAACGTGTAAGTACTTATACGTGGTAGATCCACTCTCTAATATAACTCTAACACTGCTGTTTTACGAATGGTGATTGTAGAGTATTTCGTATGAGACACTTTGTACTGGAAACGAGGCATTCCATCTTAGTCCTAAGGTTTGACAACGCATCTCCAATTTCACACTTAATCGAGGATAAATCTAGATGTCTACGGGCCGCGGCATCCACTTATCAACAGGTGGACTGTGTGCTAGTTTGTCACCCATATGCCATAAAAAAAACAGTATCTATTAATAACATCTTTCATACTATCAAGTGAGTTGTCATGCAGTGGTGGTGTTAGCATATTCATTACCCCATATCGTATAGTGGGTGTCGTGAGAGGCAACAGAGGGTAACTGAAACAGGAGATGAATGAACAGCTGAATGAAGGCAACCCGCCCGCAACGTAGCGACTATGGCAAAACCCCCCCATGGCAATCTATAGGGAAGGCCTATCTATGTTCAGCAGTGAAATAGGCTGTAATGGATGGATGTATAGAAGATAATCTACCAGGAGCACATGACCCATTGAGAGGTGAAATTTTCAAATCAACAGTAACATTACAACTATGGCAAATATCCCCCCTATGGCAATCTATGGGGGAGGCCTATGTTCAGCAGTGGACTAGGCTGAAATGGATGGATGTATAGGACACAATCTACCAGGAGCACATGACCCACTGAGAGGTGAAATTTTCAAATTAACAGTAACATTACAACTATGGCAAATATCCCCCTTATGAGGCAATCTATGGGAGACGCCTGTGTTCATCAGTGGACTTTAAAAGGCTGTATTAGAAAGATAGATAGATAGAAGCCACTTACCCTCAGGTGAATTGTAGCGGTATTATTTAAAAAAACAATCTGAAATATCATAAAGCATTTTAGAAATGCGTTCCTCGAAGTACAGTGCACCATTAGACGTTAGTCAGCGCGGCATTGTTATTTGCAAGCAACTGTCAGTCTTAACAAAAGGCAGTAAAGAATGTTATGGCGTGCGCATTACTAATAGGCCCGCTCAAGTCCCGGCCGGATCAACACTACTCCTAACGAAGCACGCGTGCCTTCATCTGATCTACGAGGTGAAGGGGTACGAAACATTTTAACAACCATTTAGTTAAATAAATAAATATCAGTTTATTTTTTTATTTGTAAGCGACAGTACTGTAATGGCATGGAGCGGACCAGGAACTAATAGATTGTGGGTACGAATCCTTCATTCAACTACTGTCGTGAACCACGCCTAACATAAGTTTTTTTAGCTTACGAGGAGTGGTTAAAGGAAATGTTAGGAATGTGTATATCATTTTTACTATTAAAAAAACTTTATAAACACATGGGAGAAACAAATTTACTTATTAGATAAGGGCTTAATCTATACAAATAAATAAAATTGATGTGTCTGTTGATAATGGTAAAATAACAGCTATTTACTAAATGCATATGAAAGTATATACGGTACTTATAACAAAAAAAGATTTCTTAAATTTTTGTCTGTCTGTCTGTCTTTCTGTCTGTCAGTCTGTCTGTCTCTCTGATTGTTCTGGCTAATCTCCGAAATGGCTGGACCGGGTTTAACAGGATTTTCACTGTCAGATAGCTTATGTTATAAGGAGTAACATAGGCTACTTTTATTTTGGAAAAAGAATTTGGGTTACGCGCAAAAAAAAATTAAAACCCATGAAATCCAATTGTAATAATTTCGACGCAGTCCAAGTGGCGGGGAACAGTTATTCTTAACTAAATTTAGTCAATTACCGGTGACTCGGATTTTGCGAGGTCCCTAATCACCATCAAGTATTAAAATTATACGGAAAGATCCGTATAGTTAGGCACAGTGTTATATAATTATATATTAGTTAATAAGTATGTTTGGTAAGCACCAATTAAATAATTAAATGCAAGTTTTTTTAACAGTGGTAGAGCCAGGCAGCAGCTTTTGCTGTCGCACGGATGGGCCGGCTCGAACCGTGGTGGTACCACGACCTCACAGAAAACCAGCGTGAAGTAGAGGTTTACCTCTGCGTTTCGCTTGGTGAGTGCAGGTGGCCGGAGGCCCTTTTTACTGGAAATGAGGCATTCCATCTTAGTCCTCGCGGGTGACAACGCATCTACATTTTGATTTCTAATAGAGGATAGATGTAGATGTCTATGGGCCGCAGCAAGCACTTACCATCAGGTGGACTGTTTGCTCGTTTGTCACCCTTATCCTATAAAAAAAAAAAAGTTTAAATGATGATCTACAATAAAACGTAGAGCCGTGTTACAATTATATTATGGTTGCAACATATATAGCTGGCTCGACCGTGGAAAGGCTACGCTCTCACATAATACCAGCGTAAAATATATGAGTGTAGAGAACCGAGGCCCTTTTTATTTAAAATGAAATTTAAAAAGGCAAATATACCAAAGGTTTATAACGCCTGCCGTAACCCGACCCCGGTGATAGCATCGCAGCGGTCGACACTCATTGCTCGTTTTGTTTGTTTTTCACTTATTTATTAGTATTACGTCTTAGGTTTTTTTTATAAGCATTGTACGATAAAATCCGAAGGGGTTACAAACAGTCTACTTTGCTACCGATAAATATCTAGAAATATAACTAGAACAGCTGCACTATTTTTTACTTGGACTTGGATAATGATTACTAAATACTAGGCTTTTCTTTCTGTCTAATTAAGACTGGTAAGACAATCATTTTTAATGAGATTTTTGGCTTGTATGCTTGTCCTTTAAGCCATATCTTCATTTATCTCAGTATCAAGTGATAATAACCCTTATAGTACACTGCTTCACAATACGTTGATGCGTCACATTCCGCAGCTTTTGGGAGATTTGACGGCAACTTCAGCCAGCAGACAGTTGGCGATGGTATCTAAAGACGCCTAAGTAGACAGACACCTTATCTTGAGAATCACATCACCATCAGATCACTTTTTTGACAGTTTCCAGTAATAGTTCACATGCGCAGACACTTATTACACAAAATTGCACCACTTCTACATATCAAAGTCCACTTCAAATCATTATTTAAACAATAAGACAAGAGCAGCGAACCGCCGCCGGTCAAGTTCAAGAGAGTTAGTATATTAAATCAACAGAGTAATTCATTCATAATTTGTACGTGGTAGAGCCATGCTGCAGCTATGTTAGTAGTATAGTTGTAGCACGAATGGGTCGGCTCGACCGGGAAAGGACCAAGCTCTCACAGAATACCAGCGTAAATTAGCAGCTTAACGCTGCTGTGTTTCGTATGGTGAGTGTAGACAACCGGAGACCCTTTTTACATGAAAAGAGGCATTCTATCTTAGTCCTCACGTGTGACAACGCATCTGCATTTTGATTAGCAATCGAGGATAGATGAATTTGTCTACGGGCCACAGCAACCACTTACCATCAGGTGGACTGTGCTCGTTTGTTACCCTTATTCTATAAAAAAAAATTCACGCTGTTAGGAGCAAAGTCTCAGATGGATATACAAGGTCTATCGTTTACTAAGGTTCAATCAATATTTGATTAAACAAAAACTGTATAAAAGGTGTTCCATTCATCCATTACAGCCTATAAAAGACCACAGTAGTTGACACGCTCGGCGAGCGAGTTGTCAACCGCAGTGTTTTATTATTTTCTGTTGTTATCAGGAAGATGCTGCTGCATCACTCCCACGGGACGATGAATACATGGTTGATAATAACCCCTGGGAATGGTGTGGTCGTTTCCAAGCCGTTTCTTAAATAAGTTTTGTACATAGTTTGTACAAACTTTCATATTGTATAATTTACAACAAAATTTACTATGGAAATAAAGTCCCGCTGGGTTTCTTGCTGGTTCTTCCCAGGACAGAGGTTTTTATTTGCGAACCAGTGGTAAAAGTAAAAAATGACTTTCAACTAGCTGTTCCCCGCGACTGCGTCCGCATTCAATTTAGGGTTTTAATTTTTTTGCGCGGACCCCTAATTCTTTTTCTAAAATAAAAGTAGCCTAAGTTACTCCTTATAACGTCAGCTATCTGCCAGTGAAAGTCCCGTAAAAATCGGTCCAGCCGTTTCGGAGATTAACCGTAACAAACAGACAGGCAGATAGACAAAAATTTAAAAAAAATCAATAAGTAGGTATTATGTAATAATCAATCTAATAAATAAAAAGTAATGTTTGTTTGTTCGTATTTTATGCGCTGCCTTACCGTTCATTAGATTTCAGTAAAACTTTGTCAACTTATTGCTTGCACTTGCGCGAAGGTTATATTCATAGTACAATTAACTTACAGTAGGTGGCGCGCGTGTCGTACCGACGAGTTTATTTGAAAGTTATATAATATCATATCATTCAACTTCAATAAACGTATTACAATTACTAATTATACAATATAACTCTTCCAAATTTAGAACGATATTCCCGCAATTGTTTTTTCTGTGGCAGCAACGCACCGGTACCAGCCAGTATTGAATAAAAAATAATTCTATTCTATTCATTGAGTTATATGTACTACGTACTAGAGAAGCCATTCCAAACAAAAATTTTGTCCTACTCTATGTCTTCGCGCATGCGCGGGAGTAGTAGTCGCGAATGCGCGAAGACTTTAATTTGATATAAAATAAGATATTAATATAAAATAAATATAAGAATTTAATACAAAATATCTTAATTTAATCTAAACAAACATATTTCTAAATAAAATGTAATAATAATTATTTTATGGAATTCACAAATCTTCAATTTACGCAATATTTAGTTTGTATAGATTGCACTACAGTTCAGTCGAACATAGTCAATGTTCGGAATGGCTTCTCTAGTACGTAGTACATATAACTCAATGATTCTATTCTACTAAGAATTAAAATGTAGATGCGTTTTGACTTCGCCCTAATGGAATGCCTCGTATCCAGTAAAAACATATCTAATAGGTATACTATCAATACTTGTATAATATATTATGTTTAATTAGGGCCGATTACAGTGTCACCAAGCAAGGTTGCGCGCACAAAGCATCGAAATAAAACTCCCTCTGGCCATAGTTTGTCGCATAAAAACATCGATAATTTCCGCTCTGGCGAAATCTGTCTGTTCGAAAGGACATCGATTCATGCCAAGTGAGGCTATTGAAATTAAATTAGAGTGTCTCCGGTGCACTACGTTAAGCTCCTGTTTCACGCAATCCATGGTTACTTCAGAAATAATATAGCTGCATCATATATACTAGGTATATGAGATGAAATGGGGTAGTAACCTTCAAATTAGGTATTATTATTTATTTGCTGGCGGATCTTTGCTAATGAGGGCATCCACGACTTTTCTGTCACCAGGGCGGCGCCACTAGAAAGTGAGGTATAATATTTCACAGATTTCATAGCAGCGAAGTTAATTTGTTAGAAAAATGAAAACGTTATTGTTTATTTCTGCACTATTAGCTATATTTTATATTAATAATATTAAAAATAAATAAACCAAACCACAGGTATTCATAAAAGTAGAATAATTAAAAAAAAATATTTAAAATGTGCAAAAAAATTAAAGAGCAAACCACTGATGCAATGTTTTGTGTATTAATTTAATACTATATTATAAACTGATAAACTTTAACAACAATTAAATTTTACTGTGTAACAAAAAACTTCACCTCAGTGTTAACTAGCGACATCTGGTGAGCAAAAAATTATTAGCCCTGATTCATTTTAACTTTGATATTATAATATATATTTGGATGTTAATATTTTTCCAACATTAAGTTTATATTATTTAAGTAAATATTATTTTGTTCAGACTCTTAAATATCCGAACATCGAAAGTTTTTCATCGATTGCTTCAAAATGTTGACACGTCGTTGTTGTCGAATTCAAATAGCGCGTGATTTTTATACTTTATGAAAAACTTTTAAAACCAGCCAGTGGTATATATTTATACGGTTGAACACCGAAGCAGAAAAAAAAATCGAAACTCGATTCTTGAGTGTCAGAGATCGATTCACGGAATCGATCCAATGATCGTTAAAAATAAATTTCTTGACCCGAATAAGTGTCGATATTTCGATTAAGAGATCTTAGATCGCTATCCTGAGCCTTTTTTTTATTGGATGTGAGTGACGAACGAGCACACAGTCCACCTGATGGTAAGTGGTTGCTGTGGCCCATAGACATCTACATCTATCCTCAATTACGAATCAAAATAGAGATGCGTTGCCACCCGTGAGGACTAAGATGGAATGCCTCGTTTCCAGTAAAAAAGGTCTCCGGTTCTCTACACTCACCATACGAAACACAGCAGCGTATTTTACGCTGGTATTCTGTGAGAGCGTGGTCCTTCCCCGGTCGAGCCGACCCATTCATGCTACAGTTATATTACTAATATAGCTGCAGCATGGCTCTACCACATAAAAAATTTAGCGCCTTAATCTATACAAAGAAATAAAATTAAAGTGTATGTTTGTAATGTCAAAATAAAAGCTTTTTACTAAATGCATGTGAAAGTATATGCGGTACTTATAATAAAAACAATTTTTTTTTAAATTTTTGTGTGTCTATTTGTTCCGGCTAATCTCCGAAACGGCTGGACCTTATATTTTAAACCTCTAAATTACAGCTAGTCCTATAATAAATAGTAAATCCTATATATACGTCACACTCAACGTGGTAGAGCCATGCTGCAGCTATATTAGTAGTACAGTAGTATCACGAATGGGTCGGCTCGACCGGGAAAGGACCAAGCTCTCACAGAATACTAGCGTAAAATAGCAGCTTGACACTGCTGTATTTCGTATGGTGTGTGTAGAGAACCGGAGACACATATTACTGGAAAAGAGGCATTCCATCTTAGTCCTCACGGGTGACGACGCATCTGCATCTTGATTCTTTGTTGAGGATAGATGTAGATGTCTATGGGTCACAGCAACCGCTTACCATCAGGTGGACTGTGTGCCCGTTTGTCACCCTATCCTATAAAAAAAACTCATAGCGAGGATATTTGTCTAACTCGTTGTTCAAGTGGTCGTAAACGCGCTTCCTGGTTATGTGGTCCCGAATTAGAAACCCAAGTTAATAAAAATGAGTTATTCGGTTTTCTTTAAGAGATTCTCAGTCCAGAGTCAAAAAGTTGACAGTATTCCACCCCCGTGCCTCGTAATGCACGTAAAGCCGTTGGTGTGTCTGATATCTCTCCGGTCGTGTCAGCTTGCTCCCATCGGACGATGAGAATGAGGGAATAGGGAGTGCTCCTGTGCTGCGCATACATTCGGCACTAAAATTAAGTTTTGCACAGATGGCTAGTCTCCGTTTCGACCGTGCGCCGTGACCCCCTTTAGGGGTATATATGTTCTGTGGCCGAGACCGAAATTCGGTCTGGACTGGACATAATTTACCATATTTCTTACGCTCGGTTGGCAGGCAGTTATTTTGTATTGATATAAGTTGTTATTAGAAAGACACTGTTGCTAATTTACTGTTTGATTTCTCTCCGTCGCCTTGACGATATTCACGGGATGATATGGGGTAGTGGGTATACTTACACCGCCACTACATGGTTATGTCTACTATAATACGTATGATAATTAATACATTCAGTGTACTGTCGGTGTAAGAATATCCACTACGTTATATCATCCTGTGCGGGTCGTAAGAGCGACAGAGAGAAACAAATCAGGAGATGGGGAGCAGCGTCTTCAAAATAACGACTGGAAATAAAACTGCGATTGCAAACTTGCTAAGTGTAACAACTATCAAATATCCCTCCTATAAAACAATCTATGGGGGAGGCCTATGTTCAGCAGTGGACTTTAATAGGCTGTAATGGATGGATGTATAGAAGATAATCTACCAGGAGCACATGACCCACTGAGAGGTGAAATTATTAAATCAACAGTAACATTACAAGTATGGCAAATATCCCCCCTATGAGGCAATTTATGAGGGAGCCCTATGTTCAGCAGTAGACTTTAATAGGCTGTAATGAATGGATGAAGATAATCTACCAGGAGCACATGACCCACTGAGAGGTGAAATTTTGTGGTGGACTTTAATAGGCTGTAATGATAACGGTAACGGTAACAGCAGCCATTTAAAATCAGGTGAACTATAACTTCATTTGCCACTTTCATTTTATTAAAAAAAAATATGAAAACAGCGATTCAACGCAACCGTATCCCCACAGTAGGGAAACGTCAGGTTGAAAGCATTATAGCACGTCATAAATTCGATAGTAAACCTGTCATCGATACACCGCGCACATCACTAGTCGACAACTGATTTATGGTTCGGAGTGTGCGCATTGCATTCTTGATTTGAACGGCTTTTGTCTTGCGTTGTAAAACGAGGTATTATTTTATTTCACTACATTTACGGCGTGGTTTCGCGACGAATACATATTATTTACCTGTTTTCTTGGTCAAGCCATAAACAAGAAATGGGGTCTCTTAGAGGATAGTATATGAAATGAAAAGAAGTAAAATGAAATATATTTATCTCTTTGACGTACGAAAATACAATTTGTTTGTCAAATGTATTTCTTTAATTTTTCTTCGACATAAAAAAATTGTTTGTCTTTGATCTTTTTTTTAATTTCCATGTTTTTTTTTTTAATTTGATTTGAACGGTTTTTGTCGTGCGTTGCAAAACAATGTATTATTATATTTGATTACATTTACGGCGTGGTTTCGGAACAAATATTTATAACGTGGTTGTGGTTTTTCTTCGCCAAGGATAAGAAATTAAAAGAAGTGAAATGAAATACATATGTTTATTTCGACCTAAGAAGATGATGTTTTTGACATAATAAAATGAAGTTTATTTGTTAAATGTAGAATGACTAACGAAACACAGTCCACCTGATGATTTTTGTGGCAAATAGACATCTACATCTCTAATCAAAATATACATAGCGTTGTCACTTATGAGGACTAAGGTGGAATGCCTCGTTTCCAGTAAGATGGTCTCCGGTTCTTTACACTCACTATACGAAACACAACAGCGTTAAGCTGTTATTTTACACTGGCATTTTGTGAGAGCGTGGTCTTTCGTCGGTTGAGCCGACCCATTCGTGCTACAACCATATTATAACTGCAGCGTGGCTCTACCACATATAAAAGCGATTCTCTTACACCTTCACTGATCGCGCAGTGGTGGTGTAAGAATATTCACTACTCTCGTTCCGTGGGTGTCGTAAGAGGCGACAGAGGGAAACATACCAGGAGATGGGCAGCAGCGTCTTCCTAATAACAACTAAATAACGTTTGCCAATCCACTGCCGTGACAACTATGTCAAATATCTCAACTAGGCAATCTATGGATTATATTTAGCAGTGGACTTGTATGAAAAAATAAAAAAAAAATTCGAAAATATTAACCATACATCGATATGTATATGTGCATAGCAGTACATCACTAATAAACACTTATAATATCTACACTATTGAATAAAACTAGTTTTACCGATTTTTGCGCGTTTAATTAACTTATCTTATTTTTATTTATTCCCGACGTTTCGGGTGCTTTGGAGCACCCGCGGTCACGGGGGATTGAGGTGATTGACGTCCCGATGTCAGAGTTAACCCTGAGTACCTTCAGCTTTTTTAATTATTAATTTTGGTCTGATCTACGCAGAATGAACTTACAGTGTCTTGAAGTATTGCAGTGGTATGCTTGGGTTTAGTTTTAATTTTATTAATTACACGATCCCAAGCAGGTGGTAGTACCCAGCCTCCCTCTCTATGGAAATTAGGATGTTTTTTTAATTTCATTAGCCTCACGTATCATCCTTGGCAGGAATCGATGTTCTTTCGCGAGAATTTGTGGTTTATCAAATCTAATGAAATGGCGGGGGCCGTCTAGGATATGATCACAAAAGAAAAGATCGTAAATATAAGAAATCATTAAATATCTACACTAATTATTTAAATTGTTACTACCACCCAGTCCCCCATACGATTACCAAACATATTGTAATAAACTTCTCAAGTTTATTTACATGCACATTCAATACATTAAAACATGCTCTACGAAAGCCTGAATACGTGCCAGGAGACAAGTGGCGGAGATTAAAGCGGGGTTCGTCGCCTTCGGAGATGCTTAGGTTTGAATGTTTAATAACCAAATAACCTCTTTAAAGGGTTTCTTATTATTGTATATCGCCGGCTAGAATTAGTGCCAGATTGCTTATTCGGAGCTTCAATCGAAGTGAAATGACTTTTTTCCGACGTAGGATTATTTTGATAAACGTAATTTTTTTTATAGGATAGGGTGACAAACGAGCACACAGTCCACCTGATGGTAAGTGGTTGCTGTGATCCATAGACATATACATTTATCGTCGATAAAAAAATCAAAACATTGTCATTCGTCAAGACTAAGATGGAATGCCTCGTTTCCAGTAAAAAGGGTCTCCGGTTCTCTACACTCACAATACGAAACTTAGCAGTATTGAGCTGCTATTTCACACTGGTATTCTGTGAGAGCGGGGTCCTACCCCGGTCGAACACATTCATACTAGAAACACAGTCGTGCTACAAGCATAACATAGCTGCAACGTAGCTCTACCACGTAAAATAGTTATTCATAGAGTAAACTACAACATAAATAAATTGAAAATGATAGTTGTAATCAACGAAATAAATCAACTGTGTCACTTTTTTATTCAGTCAGGCTGTAATTTATTTGATGATTAACTTTTATTAGACGATAGGAAAAATCTGTACATTTTTCCAATGCATTAAGGGTATCCACATCTTTTTCCGCCACCAGGGCGGCGCCACATTAAAATGAGGTAAACCATTCGACATATTTCATAGCGAGGAAGATAATTTATTAATTATAAAGGTTAATGTTTCTTTCTCTATTATCAGTTATATTTTATATTAATTACATTAAAAATAAATAAACCAAACTATAAAATATAAATATAACGATAAGTAAAAATAAAACAAAAAAAGAAGTATAAAGTATAAAAAATTAAAGATCAAACCACTGACACAGTATAAATTTTATACTGTGCCATTGACGCATTGTGTTCTGTATTAATATAACACTCTAGAAACTGATAAACTATTTTTTTCAAAATAATTTTTCAATTGAGTGACATTGTGACGGCTCCGTGGCGCAGTGGCTTAGCAATGAGTTCCTTGCGCTGGGGGGCGCGGGTTCGAATCCCGCACGGAACAAGTATTTGTATGGCCTACAAATAATTGTTCCGGGTCTGGATGTTTGTCCTTGTGCAATTTGTATTTGTAAACTGCCTCCACGATACAGGAGACAATCCTAGTGTGGGGTTAACGTTTTTTTTTTTAAATTAAAAAATTGTGTAACAGAAAACTTTAGCTCAGTCACAACTAGCGACATCTGGTGAATGGAAAATTATTACCCCTCATTAAAATAAATATATAAGAAAAACGTTTTTAAATCTGATATTTATCGATATGTCAGTACATGGGTGCAACACTACTTAAAAGGCCTTAACTCTAAGAAATCGAACTGCAATTTCACGCAGCGTCAACACTGTAACTTCACGTTATGCAAGTTGATTGTTATATCGCACTCGGTTGAACAACCTACAAGTAATACGTTTAGGTTTTATTAATTTTACGTGTTCCGTGCAAAATTTTGCAAAACAGAACAATTGAAATGACATGATTTTTTGTACTATTTCACTTTGTGTCGTTTCTCAAGGGGATACGGATTAGTATGTTAAAGTGGCAATGGATAAGACAGGTACTTGAGTGGCAGCATCATACCAGTAAGCAAAATAGAGGGCGATCCTCCTCTAGATGGAATACCAACTATTTAAGACGTAAATATATTTAACATATAATAATGATAATAATAAAATTTACTGACCCAAACTGCTACATTATTTATCGTTAATACCTTTTAACGAATGATATGAGTAATAACTTATGCACTAGCATCTAAATTAGGCCGAGCATTTTTTTATATGATAAGGGTGACAAACGAGCACACACTCCACCTGATGGTAAGTGGTTGCTGTGGCCCATAGACATCTACATCTATCCTCGTTTGCAAATCATAATGCAGATGCGTTGTCACCCTTGAGGATTAAGATGGAATGCTTCTTTTCCAGTAAAAAGGGTCTCCGGTTCTCTACACTCATCATACGAAACACAGCAGCGTTAAGCTGCTATTTTACGCTGGTATTCTGTGAGAGCATGGTCCTTCCCCGGTCGAGCCGAACCATTCGTACTACAACTATACTACTAATATAGCTGCAGCATGGCTCTACTATGTAATGAAGTCCGTTTGTTATTCGTATCAATCAATAACTTGTATCCAACCCCTATATTTGCCATACTTGCCATACTTGGTAAGTAGGTTGGCAACAGCAGTTTCTTTACTAAGCTGTTTCCAAAAAAAATGCTGCTGTCCATCTCTTGGATCGGTTTCCTTTTTTCTCTTATGACACCCACGATCGAATATGGGGTAGTGGATATTCTTACACCGCCACTACCGGGTATGATCTGACTAGACAATTATATTAAAGTTTAATGAGGGCATTCACGACGTTTTCTGTCACCAGGGCGGCGCCACTATAGAGTGAGGTAAAATATTTGACAGATTTCATAGCGGGGACGATAACTTCTTAGGAAAATGTAATCTTTAAGGTTTATTTCCGTATCATTAGTTAGTTATATTTTATATTAATTACATTAAAAATGAATAATCCAAACTATAAATATAACTAAAACTAGAAAATTAAATAAAACGCAATGCAAAAAATTAAAAATCAAACCGCATCAAATCAAAACGCATTGTGTTGTATATTAATATAATACTCTAGATAATGATAAAGTATGTATTATTTAAAACTAATTTCTCAATTAACTGACATTATGTAACAAAAAAAATGTTACCTCAGTCACAACTAGCGCCATCTGGTGAGTGGAAGAATAATATAACAGGTTATTATCCGAAATCCGAAAATCTGGCACAATAATCACAATAAAACAAAAAAGTTCGTAACGAAAAATAAGATATTAATTTATCGATATATTTTATCGACAGGTGCACATCCACATTAATATGATTGAAATCAGTGGCGCGTGCGCGAGAAGGGCAAGCTTTGAGATTTATGTTCGAGGTCCAACGGATTTTATTGGAAATATGAAAAAATATATATTATGTATTTATGTTATAATAGTTGTTCCCCAAGACTTCGTCCGCGTGGAATTTGTTACCTTGTACTAAATACTTTTTTAGGATAAGTGTGACAAACAAGTACGCAGTCCACCTGATGGTGAGTGGTTGCTGTGGCCCATTGACATCTACATCTATCCTCGTTTGTGAATCAAAATGCAGATGCGTTGTCAGACGTGAGGACTAAGATGGAATGCCTCGTTTCCAGTAAAAAGGGTCTCCGGTTCTCTACACTCACCATACGAAACACAGCAGCATTAAGCTGCTATTATACGCTGGTATTCTGTGAGAGCGTGGTTCTTCCCCGGTCGAGCCGACCCATTCGTGCTACAACTATACTACTAATATAGCTGCAGCATGGCTCTACCACGTATAAGATGGAATAATGGATATTTTTACGATGCAAGCGCTGAAATAGCTTTTTTTCTACCGACTTCAAAAAGGAGCCGGTACTCAATTCGACTGTATGTTTTTTTTATGTGTGTTACCTCATAACTATTTACTGTGTGAACCGATTTCAATGATTCTTTTTTAATTTGAAAGCTGGTGCTTCACATGTGGTCCCATATAAATTTGATCAAGGTCTGACCAATAGTTTTTGAGTTATTCTTAATAATTTATATTGAAGTCGGTTGTACATAATTTTTAATTTTTAATTTTCGTAACTTAGATTAATGAGTGATGACGTTTCTACCTAAAAAATATCGACTTTTATATCAAATCGAATCGGAGTCTAAAAAAATTAAACTAGAAGACCGCTTTCTAAAAAAATCGATCTTAATACATTCTTTTCCTAACTATTTGTAAAAAGACACATCCAAAATAAAAACACGCTGATGTTTATGGGCGACATTAATCACTTAACATCAGGTGAGCTCGTTTGCCTCCACTTTTATAAAAAAAAAATCCAAAAATATAACCTTTATGGATAGGATAGTAAATACCTATATATGATTGTATTCTTACCGAAGAAGAAAAAAAACAAATCTTAAATTATATATTTCTGAAATCAATACACGGGAATCTCAATTCGATTCTATTCTATTTATTCCATTAAAAAAAACGTTTCCTCCATATTGGGAATTTCTCCTGTATCGTGGGGGCAGCTTACATACATAAATTTCACAAGAACAAACATCCAGATCCGGAAAAACTATTTGTAGGTCATACAAATACTTGTTCCGTGCAGGATTCGAACCCGCCGCCCCCAGCGTAGCAACTCATTGCTAAGCCACTGCGCCACGGAGCCGTCAATCGACCTCATCTTATCACCTAATCTAAAAGCAATCGAGGGGTAAGAAAATATGTTAACAACATCTCAAACACAATTGATACAGAAGTCCCGGGAGGCTGTGCCCCTAGGACTCGCAGTGCGCCGGCATGCACTCGATGAACTTATTAAAACGGGTACGTCGACCCCGCGCAATTGGTTCAAATTGAGCACCCATGGTGTTCTTTGGTAATACCAACTATCACTGCCGCGTCGCATGATTCCGATGAACTGACACTTGAGTTTTTTTTTAATAGAATAAGTTAGACAAACGAGCACATTGTCCACCTGATGTTAAGTGGATGCTGTGACCCATAGACATCTACATTTAACCTCAATTAATAACAAAACGCAGATGCGTTGTCACCGCTGAGGACTGAGATGGATTGTCTTGTTTCCAGTAAAAATAGGCACCGGTTCTCTACACTCATCACACTACGTGTTAAGACTAATTTTCGGACAATTAGTCCCTCTAAGTAGGTACCACCTACCACCATCTTACCTTCTGCGAGAGGGAGTCAAGACATATTGCAACGGTAATGTAACTGTAATAGTACCACACTAAATTCCTTCGCAGTTAATGTTAATGAGGCTTAATATGTTTCTGCCAGATGTCGCTAGTTGACACTGAGGTAAAGTTTTTTGTCAGTGGTTTGCTCTTAAATTTTTTGCACTTTTAACTTTTTTTTATTCTTCTACTTTTAATATCTGTGGTTTTGTTTAATTATTTTTAATGTTATTAATATAAAATATAGCTAATAGTACAGAAAAAAACAATAACCTTTACATTTTCCGAACAAATTAACTTTCTCGCTATGAAATCTGTCACTGTCTAGTGGCGCCGCCCTGGTGGCAGAAAATATCGTGGATGCCCTCATCACAGTAGCGTCATGTTGGACAACATAATAGCCTCCTTGATGCGTTGCGTGAGGGAAAGCACCAACAGCCTTCTAGCTTCCATTTATGGAAGGCAGGATGGCCCTGTGATGAGGCACTGAAACCAGTGCATATGGGTTTCAGGCGCAGTATTTTTAATAATAAATGATTAATTCGGTATTGTATAATAATTTATATATTCTGTAAATTTACTCACCCTTTGTTTTAAGTGTAGGTACTAACATAATTTAAAATTAAAAAAAATTGTACAATCGACTTCAATATGTATTATTAAGGATAACTCAAAAACTATTGGTCAGACATTGATATTTTTTTATAGGATAGGGCGACAAACGAGCACACAGTCCATCTGATGGTAAGTGGTTACTCTGACCCATAGACATCTACATTTATCCTCAATAAAAAATCAAAATGCAGACGCGTCGTCACCCGTGAGGACTAAGATGGAATGCCTCATTTCTAGTAAAATGGGTCTCCGGTTCTCTACACTCACCATACGAAACGAAACACATCAGTATCAAGCTGCCATTTAACGCTGTTATTCTATGAGAGCGTGGTCCTTCCCCGGTCGAGCCGACACATTCGCGCTACAACTATACTACTTATATAGCTGCAGCATGGCTCTACCATGTAATAAATAATTGATCAATTATATGAGACCACATGAGAAACACCAACTTTCAAATAAAAAGAGAATCATCGAAATCGGTTCACCCAGAAAAGAATTATAACACATAAAAAAAGAACATACAGTCGAATTGAGTACCGTCTCCTTTTTGAAAGTGTGTAGAAAATGGGTGTGTTTACATAAATAATAAATAAATACTACTACTACTACTAGGCCGATAAGAATTAATAATTTAAAAGAAGAAATACAAAATAAAATTTATTCATCAATAAAACTGAAGAAACCAAATATCGATTAATTTTACGTCATGTCATTTTTTTCCACATTAAGAATCGTGGACAAAAACTCCGTAACATAACCGCAAAACAAAAAATGGACCTTGGCCGACCGACAAAAACAATTCCCGGTAGAGAAAGATAGCAATATGATCCATAATTAGTATAAAACAAAGTCACGTATCTACGTGTGGTTTTTTTTTATAAAACTGAAATGACTGTTTGTAGTCCATGGACACATGCAACTATTTTTAAACTTTTTTTTTTATAAGTTAAGGGTGACAAACGATCACACAGTCCACCTGATGGCAAGTGGTTGCTGTGGCCCATAGACATCTACACCTATCTTCGGTTAAGAATCAAAATGCAGATGCGTTGTCACCCGTGAGGACTAAGACGGAATGCCTCGTTGCCAGTAAAATGGGTATCCGGTTCTCTACACTCACCATACGAAACACAGTAGCGTTAAGTTGCTATTTTACGCTGGTATTCTGTGAGAGCGTGGTCCTTCCCCGGTCGTGCCGAGCCATTCGTGCTACAACCATAATATAGCTGCAGCATGGCTCTACCACGTAAAACTAAAAAAACATGCGTAAGTGTCGTGAAACACTCGGTTGGAACCAAGTTCCTTACGTAGTATATTAATATTGATTATATTATTGATTAAAAAATACAAATAAATGAATTACTAGCGTCTATTAAAATGAAGCGTCATTTAAAATAATATTTATTTCATGGCAAGATAAGAAAAAGTGCGAGGGAGATGGGCATTATTCCATCTCGCTTCCTTATAGCCGCCAAGGCCGTCCACACTACGTGAGAAGGGTCGTGACGGAAAAATCTTACACTTTTTCTCGCCTAGCCCCCATCAGCCAAATTCGTAATGTCCGATAAGGAACTTCGTTTCAACAGAGAGAGAGAGCTAAGATGGAATAACTCACATAACATATCTGTCCGTGTGCTTGCTTAATCTTTTAAACTATTGCTAGAATTTAATGCAGTTTTCATCATTATGTAAAGAATTCTTTTGAGTAAGGTTGTATAGATTTTATGGTGATATGTCTGACACCTTGTATATTTTCTAGGACCTAACACTAACCTAATACAACTAAAACCGTCAATCACCAAGTTAAATTTTTGAAGTTATACTTGTTTTGGAATGTTTGATAAAAATTATGAGAGTAAATTTTTACGATGCGCACGCACACCGACACCTAAAAACGACATTATGAAGTTGTTACGATGCCCGCGCACACTGACACCTAAAAGCGACAACTTCATTTGGTAATTGCCTGTCAAATGTCAAGTTTTCGTAAGCACTGAGTACTATTTTTATTATCACAGTGGTAGAGCCATGCGGCAGCTTTTGTTGTCGCACGCATGGGCCGGCTCGAACCGGGGTGGTACCACGACCTCACAGAAAACCAGCGTGAAGTAGAGGTTTACCTCTGCGTTTCGCTTGGTGAGTGCAGGTGGCCGGAGGCCCTTTTTACTGGAAATGAGGCATTCCATCTAAGTCCTCACGGGTGACAACACATCTACATTTTGACTTGTAATAGAGGATAGATGTAGATGTCTATGGGCCGCAGCAACCACTTACCATCAGGTGGACTGTGTGCGCGTTTGTCACCCTTATCCTATCAAAAAAAACTATATTCAAGGTAGTTATTCAAATATACATGAATCTATAAAACGTGTTTCATTTTAGTTATTTTTGTTTTGTTACGCTAAAGAAGTAAACTTCTTACGTGTGTACATAAGTATACACACGTTTTTTACTACACAAACATTGTTTAAAAAGGATTACTAAATGAATACATCGTTGATAATAACTCTTGAGAATTGTGATCACTGCCAAGATGTTTCTAAAAAAAAGCGACATTCTGCTATGGTCTGATCCACGCAAAATGATATGCTAAAATAGTATCTTAAAAATTGTGGGGAGTATATAAATATAAGGCTAAGATGGAAAAACTCACATAAGATTAAATTCAGAACTAGCAAAGACTATGGAAATAACCCAGAAATGTACTCTCAGATGTAAACGCATCTAAAGCCTATACTTAAAGTTGATTGAGCCGTCTATAGAGTAAAGAAGCCACTTACCATCAGAGGTTGTAAGTTCGTTTGCCATTTCAGTTTTATAAAAAAAAAAGATAATCCAAACGTTAATCGAAATGTACATGACTAACGTTTTATCGAGGGATTCCGGAACGTCACAGAATCCCTTATTGTGTGCACGGATGTATTTACATTCGCCTGGGGTCCTGCCGACCCTTATGGGGTGCTCCGCCCCTTTGTAATTGGATCAAGAATCATGTAGCAACTCCGAATTCAAGCTTGATTTACATTTTTAATTGTTGACAAAAAATCGGGACACGTTAAATCCGTCAGAGTTGGACTAAAGCTCTTATAATCCGTAGCGTATAATCATTGACGGCTCCGTGGCGCAGTGGCTTAGCATAAAGTTGCAGAGCACGGGCCATGGGTTCGAATCCAGCACGGAGCAAGTATTTGTATGGCCTACAAAGAATTGTTCCGGGTATGTTTAAAAAGTTTAAGTTAAAGTTACAGCCTGTAGACGTCCCACAGCTTGGCACAGGCCTCCTCTCATTTCTGAGAGGGTTTTAGGGCAAGGAAATGTCCACCGCGCTGCCCCAATGCGTGTTGGCGAACTTCACATGCTTCGAAATATTTTTTTCTTATTTCTCAGACATGCAGGTTTCCTCACAATGTTATTCTTCACCGCCGAGCACGTTTGGTGCCGGCGGGGATCGAACCCGGGTTCGCTCGCATGCTGTGTAATTTACAACATGCGAGATTACTAACAATCTGGATGTTTGTCCTTGTTAAATTTATGTGTGAATTATGTATGTAAATTGCCCCCAAGATACAGGTGAAAATCATATTGTAGAGGAAAATCCTTTAAAAAAAAACAGAGACAGCCATAAGGACTGCAGACAGAAGTGAAAACTCATTGATATATACGTATACATGTACACAGTGCGCTTGTGTGCAATACGTCGCCAGCATGTCGAGGTCATCAGTGACGCGGACTCAGTAAGTTTTCCCAAAAAAAGCAGAGGCAGCCATAAGGACTGCAGACAGAAGTGAAAACTCAATGATATATACGTATACATGTACACAGTGCGCTTGTGTGTAATACGTCGCCAGCATGTCGAGGTCATCGGTGACGCGGACCCGTAAGTTTTACCCTTACCAAAAATTCCTCAACGCGGCTAAAGAAATTTTCACTTCAAAAAATGAACAAAGAATCCTTCCTAAAAAGATAATATAATATAGGCTGGAAAAAACCTGGCTAAAATACGAGCAATTGAGAGATCTTAGGGCTCAGCCACCGCAGAGTCTAGTTCACTTGAGGATGCCTCGTATAGAGGCGAAACAGGTGTCGTATTGTCGTCAGTGGTGTGTCTTTCCTAGTGTAGTGGTGTTGAGGTTGATTGGTGGTGACGGGGATAGTGCACACAATTGAGGGATAGGGTAGGTGCTCTTGAAACTAGGTACGACATAATTTTATTTTATCATACTTTTAACATTTTTTAAACATTTTTTTATAGGATCAGTGCGACAAACGAGCACACATTCCACCTGATGGTAAGTGGTTGCTGTGGCCCATAGACATTAAATGTAGATGTTGAAATTTGATGAAATGTTGATGTAACTGTGGATAATTTTATTTTTGGTCTTAAATTTTTAGGGCGAAAATATTGAGGGAACCAGTCGATATTATTTCTAACTAGTGAGCATATTTCGGATATATATAGGGATGTTAATGTCAGGATATTATAATTATTAAAGTAATTTCTAGAGTCGATATTTGCAAGTATGCGAATACATTTTTTCTGAATTAGAAATACTTTGTTAGCGTCTGTGCGGTTGGACCAAAGTACCACACCGTAGCCTAGCCAAGCGTCTGCGTACAAGCGAATAAAAACGTGTTAAAAACACGCGTTTTAAAACTCCTCTTTTTTAAATTCGCGTACAAAATAAAATAAAATTAGAAAATCTCAATTAATATAATCAAACGTTACTTTGCGGAAATACATTATATTAAATATGTATATGTTGTTAAGTGGTAGAGCCATGCCGCAGCTATATTAGTGGTATAGTTGTAGCACGAATGAGTTGGCTCGACCGGGGAAGTACCACTCTCTCACAGGATACCAGCGTTAAATAGCAGCTTAATGCTGCTGTGTTTCATATGGTGAGTGTAGAGAACCGGAGATCCGTTTTACTGGAAAAGAGGCATTCCATCTTAGTCCTCACGGGTAACAACGCATCTGCATTTTGATTCGCAAACGAGGATAGATGTAGATGTCTATGGGCCACAGCAACCACTTACCATCAGGTGAACTGTGTGCTCGTTTGTCACCCTATCCTATAAAAAAAAACTTAAATCACTTCCACCAGCATTATATTGCACTTATATAATAAAAAAGTACACCAATAGCAAGAGATTTCAATTAATAAGTCTAACGTAAGATTATTTATTTCGATTATTATTTAAAAAAATGTCAATTGAATATAATTTCGATAGGAGCTTTCGAAAAACTAAACTTATCACTTTGATTGTTTTTTATTAGCTTTAGATTTTAATCCTTAGGAAATATTGAGTTATATGTACTACGTACTAGAGAAGCCATTCCGAACATTGACTATGTTCAACTGAACTGTACTGCAATCCGTACAAACTAAATATTGCGTAAATTGAAGATTTGTGAATTCCACAAGATAATTATTATTACATTTTATTTAGAAATATATTTGTTTACATTAAAATAAGAGTATTTTATATTAAACTCTTATATTACTTTTATATTAATATCTTATTAAGTGGCGAAGCTTGCGAAGTCACTTATTGATTTCACGATGTCTGTCCGTCTGTCCGTCTGTCCCACGATTATCTCGAGAACGGTTTCGAATTTTCAAATTCTGTTTTCAGCAATCGATTACTGATCACCCAGGCATCTGAACCTCCTATTTTGAACCTGATTGCTCAACGGCAACCGTTAGAAACCGCTACAAAGCTGATTGCTTCGCCACTTTGCTATGCTGTTAGCTTGCTAGGTTTATTCTCGCTTATCTCCAAATGAAGTGAAATTCAGGTCTATAATTAAAAATTAAAAATGTTGTACAGCCGACTTCAATATATTATTAAGAATAACTCAAAAAATATTGGTCTGACCTTGATCAAATTCACAGGGAAACACACGAGAAGTACCAGCTTTCAAATAAAAAAAGAATCACCATGGGTTTACCCAGTAAAGAGTTATGAGGTAACACACATAAAAAAAACACAGTCGTATTGAGTACCGTCTCCTTTTTTGAAGTCTGCAGAAAAGAGTAGTATCTGATTCTACTGTAGGTACTCTTGACCCCACACGTGCGCAGTTTAACCCCTGCGTGCTAATATCACGGGGGCTTAAGGGGATCCGACAGTGACCGCTACACGTGACGGAATGCGAGGGTGATCAATTTTTTTATTATATAATTTAAAATTTTGTACTGCCGACTTCAATATAAGTTATTAAGAATAACTCAAAAACTATTGGTCTGACCTTGATCAAATTCATATGGGACCACACGAGAAGTATCAGCTTTCATATAAAAAAAGAATCATCGAAATCGGTTCACCCAGTACAAAGTTATGAGGTAACACACATAAAAAAAACATACAGTCGAATTGAGTACCGTCTCCTTTTTGGAAGTCGGCAGAAAAAGGCTGATAAGCGAACACACAGTCATACTGCATTTTGAATCATAATCTAGGATAACTATAGATGTATAATATGATCTCACAATCAAAATATCCATTCCGGATATGTGTCAAATATCTCTTGTCAGTAACTGTCATCCATTGCGGCGATTCAATACCCGCCATTTTGTATTTTTTAAATTACTAGAAATATAATTACTATTATAATTCGGTTTTAGCACTAATGTTATTTATACAAATAAATAAAACTGAAGTGTCTGTTTGTAATGTTAAAATTACGGCTTTTACTAAATGCATATAAAAGTATATACGATACTTATAACAAAAACACAAATTAAAAAAAAAAAATTCTGTCTGTCTGTCTGTTTGTTCCGGCTAATCTCGGAAACGGCTGGACCGATTTTGACTTGACTTTCACTGGCAGATAGCTGATGCTATAAGGAGTAACTTAGGCTACTTTTATTTTAGAAAAAAGAATTAGGGTTCCGCGCAAAAATACTAAAACCCCAATTAACACGCGGGTGAAGTCGCGAGGAACAGCTAGTGAAAAACTAATTACACAATCAGAAAACTTCTAATTCTAGTTGAAATAAATGTACATTAATGTAAATTCAACTTTAAATGCATTGCTTAAAGTTGTATTCACAAAGATACGTACAAATTAAAAGCGCACCCAAATGTTCGAGTGGGCGCTCTTTCCGTAAGGACATTTTTGTCACTGATGGTCTATCTAGTTTTTTTATTAGTGATCGATGTATAAGCCATAACATCATACCCATATATTTAAAAAAAAACACGAAATTAAGTAAATGATTCCTCCCGGGCAGTAAATACAAGCTGCAATGGTTGCAACATATAAGAAATGACGCCATCTTGCAACATACTGTTGAGGGGATATGGGCCACAGCATCCACTAATCATCAGATGGACTAGGTGACGTCTATAAAAGAATACGGAGGTTTTTGACTTCCGCGTTATGTGTTTTCAAATTTTGACATCAATGCGCAGTTGGGAGAAGACGAGCCAAAGCAAACATCCCTCGGAAATAAGACGTCAATCTGTCTTCGAACGATTCTGCCGCGAGCTAATTTTGTTTTCATGAGCATTTATTTCGGAATATTTATTTATTTTACTTGAATAAGTCTGATAGATGATAGACCGTAGGGAGAGATGTCTCATATACGAGATATTTGCTTTAGTGACATGCTTGACAAGGCTGCCGACCGCAGTTTCCTTAAATGTTGAGTTGTGAGCAAGATGTTCTGCTTTTATTTCAGTTTACAGAAACAGAAACTTTTTTATTCATTATAGATTACAAATAATACTTATTGAAAGTCACTCTTTTCTTTAAATACCACTGGTTCGAAAAAAAACCTCTGTCCTGGGAAGAACCATCAAGAACCCCAGCGGGACTTTTTTTTAAATAACAGCTTACAATCATATGTGTTACACAATTAACCACACAAAAACTCCTTTATATTATTAGTCTATAGTATATATTAGTCAAATTTTGTATATTTTCTGGGATTTTGTTGTAAAAGCATATACATCGCCACAAGAATGAATTACTGACTCGGTGGAGTCGAGTAACTGGTACTACTAGCTTGTGTCTGTTCCTAGTATTTACAGAATGAATATCACTTATTTTTGTATAACTACTTTTATTTTTGTGTACGTATTTTCATAAATGTACTGAGAGGCCAAAGTTAATATATTAATTTCCTTAAATTTTTGTCGGGGCGACTCTTTAGTGCTATTATGGCCCTCTTCTGTAAAACAAATATAATTTCAGTGTCAGTCGCGTGTCCCCATAGCAAAATACCATACGACATTATGCAATGGATTTTTTTGATAGAATAAGGATGAAAAACGTGTGTGCACGTTCACCTGATGATAAGTGGTTGTTGTGGCCCATATATATACACATATATCATTGAGTTTTCACTTCTGTCGGCAGTTCTTTTTTATAGAATAAGGGTGACAAACGAGCACACAGTCCACCTGATGGCAAGTGGTTGCTGGCATAGACATCTTCATCTATCTTCATTTGCGAATTAAAATGCAGATGTGTTGTCTCCCGTGAGGACTAAGATGGAATGCCTCGTTTCCATTAAAAAGGATATCCGGTTCTCTACACTCACCATACGAAATACAGCAGCATGCTATTTTACCGTGGTATTTTGTGAGAGCGTGGTCCTTCCCCGGTCGAGCCGACCCGTTCGTGCTGCAACTGTGTACTACTAATATGACTGCATCATGGCTCTACCACGTATAAATCACACAACCTTCTAGACGGGCACACGGTACTAACACATTGCGCATAAAATTACAGTATATTCTCCAAAGTATTTGCAAAATACAAGATATTTATTGATTTCTTCTTACAATTTGCAACACTGTGATAAGTCTTAAAAATGTTATGTCCCAATTCAATTGAACAAGTCATCTCTTAGATTACAAATACGAGGGCGACACTGAAAGTTTTTAGATCTGGCCACTAGTAAACGATATGATATAAAATAAGTTCAAATTTTGAAAATGGAACTGTTTGCCAATATTATTGTGTATGTATTTTATTAATTTGTCATTTGTTTACGATTTGCAGCAAATTGAAAATTGTCTGTGTCGCGTCAGCATGAATTTAACGCGAGAAAATTTTCATACAATGATTTTTTATTATTTTTTATGTAATTTAAGTCAATAAGAAAGTTATAATATACCTCGATTGGCTTTCACGATGAAGCCCCACCGTTTACAACTGGTTTAATGAGTTTAAACGTGGTGGCACTAATCTCACCAATGATCTGCGTGAGGGACGGCCTTCTACGGCGACGACTGAAGACAACATCAGTGTTGTGCGGCGTATGATAGAGACTGACAAATGAGTAACTTATCAGCAGATTCGGACAGGCATAGACATCCGTATGAGTCAAGTGCACAAAATCCTCCATGCACATTTAGCTGTCAGGAAGCTTTGTGCCCGGTGAATACCTCATAATTTGACAGAGGCCCAAAATCTCTGTCATGTGGATTGGTGTCGTGAAATGGTTCAAAGATTTAACGGAGGTGACTCAAATGCTATGTTAAACATACTTACGGGTGACGAAAGCTGGTTTTATTGTTATTATCATGAAACTAAGAGACTGTCTGCTGTCTGGGTGTTTCCTTCCGAGGAGTTGACAACTAAAGTGAAGAGAGATCGAAGCGTGGGAAAAAGATGGTGACCTCGTTCTTCGGAAGGACTAGTCTTTACGCAACAATTGTTTTAGAGGATCGAAAAACAGTTACTGCAGAGTGGTACACTAACAATTGTTTGCCACTTGTCTTGGAAAAAGTTCAGGAGAAACGACCTCGCAGTAGGATCCTCCTTCACCACGACATCGCCTCGACCGTGTGCGCGATTTAAAAGAAAATATTTTTTTCAAAAAATTAGTTTAAAAAAAAGATAATTTCGCGTTTAGTTAACCCGGAAACGCGTGTGTGCGAGTGTGTGTTGTAACGCTGCACGTTTGTGTGAGTCTTGTTGAGACACGTTTGCATAGGTCAACAGTAACACCACGTTAATTTGATTAACAAAGGAGTGTTAATAAGTTTTCGTTCTTTCTCAAGGGAATCATAGACAAAGAGCAAATGAATCTGTCTTTAGGTATCTAAATGGTAAAAAGGTTTGATGAATAATGACTTTAATGTAGATTAACGTGTTCTAACACCGTATTTCATCCCCTCAGGGGTTGAATTATCCAAAACCCTTTCTTAGTGGGTTTCTACGTAAAGAAATGAGTATATATGCCAAATTTCAAGTCAATCCGGCATATAGTTTTGGAGATCTCGTGATGAGCGTGTCAGAGGTATTTTCTTTATAGGATAGGGTGACAAACGAGCACACAGTCCACCTAATGGTAAGTGGATGCTGTGGCCCATAGACATCTACATCTATCCTCGATTAAGAATCAAAATTCAAATGCGTTGTTACCCCTGGTGAATGAGATCAAATGCCTCGTATCCAATAAAAGCGGTCTCTGGTTCTCTACACTCACCGAAAACACAGCAGTGTTAAGCTGCTATTTTACGCTGGTATTCTGTGAGAGCGTGGTCCTTCCCCGGTTAGTCGACCCATTCGTGCTACAACTATACTACTTATATAGCTGCAGCATGGCTCTACCACGTAAAATATATTATATATTATATAGATAGATTGGTTTAAGCGACATTCTACCGTAATAATAAGTTTATATGGTCATATTATCAGGAACCTTTTTCACGTATTTATTTTTGGGCAAAAGAGCATATCTGCAATAAGTGAATCTAAGAAAATAAAATAAAAATTACGATGTAATGGCGGGGTGGATCTTGAACCTGACTCTCCCGAACATATTCACAGACTGCAGACTTCCCGGAACGTCGGTGCTTCACGACAGCTATATGTTCCCATACAATACGAAGCACTCACGTTCCAGGAAGTCTTGTGTATTAATAAAATTAAATCTGCTATAACTATAATTAATGACATTAAATCTAAGCCCCAGCATACCAATGCAAGACTTCAAGACACTGTAAGTTCGTTCTGCGTAGATCGGACCTAAAATTAATATTCAATAATTTAAAATAAAAAATTTTGTACAACCGACTTCAATATAAACTATTAAGAATAACTCAATAACTATTGGTCAGACCCTGATCAAATTTATATGGGACCACATGAGAAGGACCAGCTTTCAAATAAAAAAAGAATCATCGAAATCGGTTCACCCAGAAAAAAGTTATGAGGTTTATGTTTTTATGTTCACACATAAAAAAACATACAGTCGAATTGAGTACCGTCTCCTTTTTGAAGTTGGCAGAAAATTGATCATCCCTCGCATTCCGTCACGTTTACTACTTACTTACTGGAAATGAGGCATTCCATCTTAGTCCTCACGGGTGACAACGCATCTGCATTTTGATTCGCAAACGAGGATAGATGTAGATGTCTATGGGCCGCAGCAACCACTTACCATCAGGTGGACTGTGTGCTCGTTTGTCACCCTTATCCTATAAAAAAAAAACGCGATTAAATATGTAAAATTAGTTTCATTACATTATAATAATGGTAAAGTTATTAATTTTCAATACAAATATATATGATTATGGAATCATACATATATACTGAGAGATAAAAGTTTACTTTCATCTCTCAGTATATATACCAATATACCGTAAATGAATCCAAGAACAAATGGTAATATTAAAAAATTTGTACAATCAACTTCAATATAAATAAAATGAGAACATCATCAATGTAGTCGAAGTCAATTAGATACACATTATTAAGGATAACTCAAAAACCACTGGTCAGATCTCAATCAATTTATATGGGACCACATGAGGAGCACTGGCTTTTAAATAAAGTTTCATCAAAATCAATTCACCTAGATAAAAGTTCTGAGGTAACACACATACAAAAAAATACACTTGAATTGAGTACCTCCTCTTTTTTCATATCAATTATAATAATGATGAAATTATTAATTTTCAAAACAAATACATATTGATTACGGTATCATGTATATGAAATACATCTTGCCTAATATACAAACTTAAAATTTTTATTAAATGCGGTCGAATCTCGACCACCAGGCGAACTCTAGTAAATAATAACGATCTAAATTGTCAATAAATTGCAAAGCTGCAATCTTCATAAATGAAATATTTGAAACAAACACAAGTAATTTCGCCACAACAAGGCTGTAAAGACACGATTAATTGTTTTATTATAAGAAAGAGTCTGTGTGGCCCACTCGGTCGCACGTAACATGGAACATGGCAATAAACAAATTTGAGACAAGGAATTTACTCCTGCCTTGTTAAGGAGAAGTTACGTTATAAAAATAATTTAAAATTTAAAATTTTGTATAACCGACTTCAATATAAATTATTAAGAATAACTTAAAAAATATTGGTCAAACCTTGATCAAATTTATATGAAACCACATGTAAAGCACCAGCTTTCAAATAAAAAAAGAATTATTGAAATCGGTTCACCTAGTAAAAAGTTATGAGGTAACACATAAAAAAACATATAATCGAATTGAGTACCGTCTCCTTTTTGAAGTCGGT
This sequence comes from Parnassius glacialis, assembly GCA_033319125.1. Lineage (NCBI taxonomy): Eukaryota > Metazoa > Arthropoda > Insecta > Lepidoptera > Papilionidae > Parnassius > Parnassius glacialis. The sequence goes on along the minus strand of JAVANC010000004.1, from coordinate 71,038,178 downwards.
AGAAAAAACATGCTTGAGTTTCGTGGAACACCCGGTTGGAACGAAGTTCCTTTCGTAGTATATTGTTTTTGATAAACGTATTATATTATTGATGAAAAAATACAAATAAATGAATTACTAGCGTCTATTAAAATGAAGCGTCATTTAAAATAATATTTCTTTCATGGCAAGATAAGAAAAAGTGTGAGGGAGATGGATATTATTCCATCTCGCTTCCTTACAGCCGTCAAGGCCGTCTACACTACATCAGGGGTCGTGACGGAAAAATATTACACATATTGTCGCGTCGGTCGTGCTGTATTTACGTAGGTAAGGATATCTAAGTTTTTTATATATATTTAAGTTTTTAGTAGATATAGTCCAGAAGGACACCATGCATAGGCTATCCCTTAAATGAACATGTCCGACGAACATCCACCCACGCGGTGATTGGTAACAGAGCGTGCTGACTGCACGCGGCTGCACGCGCTGCCTTCTCCGCTTAATACATCTTAATATTATTATAACTTTAAAAGTAATAGTTAATAATGCAGGCCTCTAACGCGAAGCGGAGAGGTTAGGTTTTACTTACATAGTAACTATTAGTATCTGTGGTCTTGGAGAGGTAGGGTTTACTTTCGACTTCTCAATATCACGCTACTGGCTCTCATAAAATTCATATACTATTTTTATACCATATTATGGCCGGCCACATACATTCCATTTCGGAATTCCGAACGCATCATACAACCAAGGACCTATCACATTTTTCTCGGGAAAATGTCGCCGAGTGCCGGAACAAACTTGTGTCTGATTTCGAGTCTTTGCTGAACAATGTCTTGGATTAGGGGCGACTAAATCTAGTCCAGTTTAATCCTCAGAAGACACAAGTTTGCGCGTTTACCACTAAAAAGAACACCTTTGTCGTGTCTCCTCAGTTTCAAGGCACTCCCCTTGTTGCCTCAACCGGTATCGGAATGCTCGGAGTCGACATATCGAGTAACGTGCAGTTTCGAGGTCACTTGGAAGAGAAGGCCAAATTGACCTCTAAAAAGTTTCTCGCGCTCAGCAGAGCGGGACAGTATTTCATGCCGGCACAACGCCTGCAACTTTACAAGGCACAGGTTCGGCCTCACATGCAATACTGTTTCCATCTCTGGGCTGAGGCTCCCCAGTGCCAACTCCTTCCACTTGACCGCATCCAGCGCAGAGCGGCTCGAATAGTCGACGACCGAGTCCTTTCCGATCAGCTCGATTAATTGGCGCTGCGAAGAGATGTTGCATCTCTTTGCATTTTCTTTCGCATTTACCACGGGGAGTGCTCTGAGGAATTGTTCGGATTAATCCCAACCGCCAAATTTCACGAACACACATCGCGGCAGATCTGGATGATAGGCGTTCCACCACTGTGCGATTTAAAAGATGTTTTCTTCCTCGCACAACTTCCTTGTGGAATCGATTACACCAGCGATTTTTCCGGACCACTGCGACTTAGGGACCTTCAAGAAAAGAGCCCACTCCTTTTCATAAGGCCGCATCTGCAATTTCCCTGGTTCCCCTGGTATTGTATTTGTTCATGGGTGGCGGTAGTCACTTATCATCAGGCGAGCCGCATGCTTGTTTGCCCCTACCAGCCCTTTTCAGGGCTGCAATTCTACTCAGCTGCGCACCCATGCCAACGAGGGTTAGGGCGTCCCCCCAAGGCGACGCACACCAGCTCGTCCCCGTTGGTGTGGAATTCAGCGCGCAAAGCGGCGATGGGGACCGCCACCCGTCACGCACAGCCCGACACGGCGGAAGGTGGAGAACAGAGTGCAGAGTTGGCACGTGGAATGTTAGAGGAGGCATGAGAGATAAGACGAATGAGTTGATTGAAATAATGAAAGAAAGAGAATTTAGATGTCGTGTGTATGTCGGAGGCCAAACGGAAGGGCAGTGGTACTGAAGAGCTCCCTGGCGGGGCGTTAGCTCTATGGTCCGGAGTTCGGGAGAGCGAGAACGCCTGCCAGGGAGTGGGGGTGCTGCTGTCGTCTCGGTTGGTCGATGTTATGACTGAATATAAGGTTGTGAACTCAAGACTTCTCTGTGTTCGCTTTAAATTGGGACTGACGAAGTTATTCCTTTTGGCTGTTTATGCGCCGGTAGCTTCGTCGTCCAGGGCTGAGCTGGAGGAGTTTTGGGAGAATGTAAGAGAAGTTCTAGATTTGGCTAGGGGAAACGAAAGAATTGTTGTGTGTGGTGATTTGAATGGATGGGTTGGTACCGCTCGACCAGGGTACGAGTCGGTGCTTGGAAAGTTTGGCGATAAAAGGGTTAATGATGCTGGCAAGCTTATACTGGCGGTATGCAAGGAAAAGGGTCTTCTTGTGACAAACACTATGTTTAATCACAAGAAAATCTGATATATAATAATACATATGTATACTAGAGAAAGAAAGAATGAGAGAAGTATAATCGATTTGTTCCTGGTGGATGACCGACTGCGAAAACAGTTGATGGATACGCGAGTGTTCAGGGGTGCTGACCTGGGAACGGATCACTATCTAGTGATTACTAGATTTAGGGGTCTGTTCGCAGGTTGGCGCTACCGGACGGCAGTAACACAACCACAGTCGGTCTGTCGCATCCGAAGCTGGAAGCTTCAGGAAGCGGATACTAGGGACAAATATCATGCAAGGGTAGCCGAAAAGCTTGACACCATTGATGGCAGAAAAGAATGTGTGGAAAGAACATGGCAGAACCTTAGGAATGGAATGGTAAGTGTAGCGGAAGAAGTGTGTAGAACAATAAAAAGAGGCAGTAGTAAAAGAAGAGATGCATGGTGGAATGATGAAGTGAAAGAATCTGTAAAGAAGAAGAAGAAAGCATGTTTAGACTACTTGGCCTCTAGTAATGATAAGGATATGAGAGAGAGAAGATGAAAGAAAGATATAAGCTGTAGAAAGTTCACACGAAATCATTGATTGAGGAAATGCGTGAAAGGTGTAGAATAGAAGCGGACGAAAGGTTGTCGCACAACTTTAAGGAGAATTCCAAACTCTTCTGGAAAGAGGTTGGAAGGACCCGAAGTGGTGCGACGGCCTTAAGAATGAACAAAGTGCTTTCGAGAACTAATGACGTCCTCTCAGAAAAATCGGACGTCATGCAGCGATGGAGCGAATTTTATAGAGAAATGTATGCGTGTGATGATCCTAGTGGGGGATCCGGGGATAACGCCGTGACTGGTACGCCAGACCCGGACCTCGATGACACTGAGGTCATCAGTATGAAAGAGATTGAACGTGCGATTCGAAGTTTGAAATGTGGTAAGGCTGCGGGACTAGACAGAGTTACTGCTGAAATGGTCAAGTATGGTGGGCCTCGCGTCTGGGACAGCTTTTATCTGCTGTGCAATTTGTGCTGGCGGACGGGGGATGTCCCGGATGATTGGCGATCCGTAGTCATTGTGCCTTTATATAAAGGTAAAGGTTCACATTTTGACTGCGGGTGCTATCGGGCGATCAGCTTGACCAGTTTAGCAAGTAAAGTCTACTCGAAGATTTTGACACGTAGGATGCAAGAGAAATCGGAAAGATTTCTATGGGAGGCACAATGTGGATTTAGACCTGGAAGAGGATGCACGGATCAAATGTTTTCTCTCCGCATGATCACGGAAAAGCTTCTGGCTGCTAACCAGAAGATTTTCTGTGCTTTTGTGGATCTTGAGAAAGCATTTGATAAGGTTGTAAGGAAGAAAATGTGGAAACTGTTGCCGGGGTACGGTGTGGATGGTCGATTGCTAAGGGCTGTGCAGTCACTTTACTGTGAATGTAAAGCCCGTGTGCGGGTAGGGCATGACCTGTCACCCATGTTTAGCATTCAAACGGGTGTAAAACAGGGTTGTGTCATGTCTTCCTGGCTGTTTATACTGTATCTCGACAGCTGTTTACAGAAGCTGAAAGATAGCTGTTTGGGTGTGAAATTGGGTGACATAAAAGTAAATTGTCTGCTGTATGCTGATGATGCAGTGCCTATTGCACCATTAGAGGCAGAACTGCAGGCATTAGTCACGTGTATGAAAGAGGAATGTGAAATTAAAGGTCTCCGTTTGAATGCTAATAAAACTAAGGTTCTGATATTTGAAAGGGACGAAGAGAGAACGAAGTGTGAAATATGGGTAAAGCAGGAATGTCTAGAACAGGTAAATGAAATTGTATACTTGGGGAGTGCATTTAGCCGGGATGGAAGATGTGATTTAGATGTGGACAGGCGTGTCGCTGCCGGGAACAAAGTCAATGGTGCCCTGACTGCGTTAGTCAAAAGGCAAGGCGTAGTGAAGAGTGCACGCCTTGCAATACATAACGTAGTGTTGGTACCGACTTTGTTATATGGCAGCGACACCTGGGTATGCCAGAAGAAGCATAAAAGCAAGTTGAATGCAGTGGAGATGCGATCTCTTCGTAAAATGTGCGGCGTTACCATGGCCGACCGAAAGCGAAACGAAGAGATTCGCAATATGGCAGGTTTGAAAGATGACCTTATCACAAAAATTGATAAGGGCGTGCTTCGTTGGTTTGGGCACGTTGAGCGAATGAGTGAAGACCGAATGGTGAAGAAAATATATAGCGCGAAAGTTAATATTAAAAGGTGTCGAGGTAGACCGAGACTAACTTTCGAAGACCATGTGAGCAAACTGCTCGAAGAGGGGAGGGTCAAGAGTACTCGGATACCTAGACGTGCATGTATGAAGAAGATAATGAATCTGAAAGAAGCGAAAGAGGCATGTAAGGATCGTGACACTTGGCGATCTGTTCTCTCTGGCTACCCCGTCAGGGATTGTGCGTGATGATAAGTAAGTAAGTAAGTATAAAAAAATACACACGTGCGGTACATTTCCGTTCGAAATTTTGCGGACAAAACGGAATTCCGAATGTACATGTGGCCGGCCTGTTGCGTGATGAAAAGCACATTAATATTAATCGAGACCAAAGATTCATCGACACTCCTGAGCAATTAGGATGAGGTATCTAATAATATGGCATAACACAGCAGTGGGTGCAGAAACAACAGGGCGGCAGCAGTAGCAAAGAGGTTAGTACCTACCCAGATGAATTAAAATACGTCAAAAGAGGCCATAAACAAAATGATAATATGTTATATCAAAAAATAAATATAAAAAAAGAGGATACCTTCAGAGAATTTTCGTTAAGTTACCATGTTAAAAATAATTTTTTAAATTATGTAGGTAATTAAATTCCATAAAATAACACAGATACCTGAACTGGCAGGTGTATATCTGTAATTAAAAAGGTATAAATAGTTTTTTTTTAAATATGTTTATGGCTTTATATTGCTTGTGTGCACAGGAACGCATTAAATAAAAAAACATAGGTTAGAGTTACGATAAAGCCCCGGATACACTACGGGACATTTTGTACCGCAATAGAACGGAACACTCAATCTACGTTACGATGCAACGTTGCACAGTGTCGCGCAACATGACCCGTAACATTTTACGTGACGCGGGACATGTTGTTTGCTCCCGCTCCGAGAGCGACAGCACGTGTACCGTGTGAGTGTTGCGCCAGTTTGTTACCGGGTATATCCGTGTGCTCAACCTGCCTTGCAACATATTAGTAGTGAAGTGAACGAAACTTCTTTTACTTCTTGACTTTTACTAGAGTTATTTTTTATTGTTGGATACTTTAAACCGTGATTATCGAAATAAGATAAAGAAAAATGACGCGTGGGAGGATATTGCCAATTATATTACCGAGAAAAGAAATTGAAACTAAAGTACATAACCCCGTCATACCGATCAGTTTCGACACCCGAAAGTGTGCGACGAGGAAGCATAAGAATCTCCTGTCGACAAGTATGTTAATGCAATGGCAAGTCCAATATGAGGATCAACAGCGTTCCGTAGCATTGTATCCTGTTTGACTATGGAAGGTCCGATAATTTGTAATAAAGTTTCAAAATCAGATGTCAACCTTCAATTAAAATTCACAAAAGATCCGTCAGACATTCGGAGATTTCTTGAAATCAAAATTCTTCTTTCTTCTCGTTGTAGTAAGACATTCCGCATCCGCCACCTTCTCTTTCGCTTACTTAATAAGTACTATATGTTCGCAGCACTAATCGCCACAACCTCCTCGGGCGACATTTATATAAGCGCTGACTAGTGTGGCTTGCAAAAAGTTCCGCGACATATGTCGCGGGACATTCCACGTAGTTGTTGAGCGACATGTTGCCCAACACGCCGCTCTTTTTGTCACCAAGTATATCCAAGGTTAAAAAAGAAAAAAATTGTATAGTGTTCTTTTAAACCGAAGGTTTAGAAGAACATTGTTTGAGATAGATTTAATATTTTTCGTTCGAAAAAAAACTATACCGCTCTGAACATTTTGTCAGATTGTTTTTATTTAAGTATTTTATATAATTTATTTATGTAATTAAATGCTGAAGAAATAAAATTATTTTTATTTTAAGCCAGTGTTATATTTTTTTTATAGTGGTATAGCCATGCTGCAATACCAACGTAAAATAGCAGGTTATGAGGAAATGTGGATGGTCTTTTGTCCAACGCTCTCGCCTGTTTTCTTTCTGGTTTATGACCTTATAGCAATAAGTTTATACAATTTTAGCCAAAGCAGCCGCAAGGAAACTTGGTGTCCTTGCAAGGGTGCGGCGGTACTTCACGCCGAGGCAGCTTCTTACCTTATATAAAGCGCAAGTCCGGTCGTGTATGGAGTACTGCTGTCACATATGGGCTGGTTCTGCAAAATGCCACCTGGCAGCGTTGGACTCAGTGGAAAGACGTGCAAGGGGCTCATTGGTGACCTTGATTTGGTTGAAACCAATCTTGTCAGCCTTGAGCACAGGCGCAGAGTAGCCAATCTCTCGGTATTCTATAGGATGCATTTCGGTGAGTGTGCGCAGGAATTACACGCTTTAATTCCTCCCTCTCCTCTCCCTTTGTTGTCGATATCCCACGCATTAGAACCAAACGGTTTGCTTCGACTTTGGTAATGCGTACAGCAAAGGAGTGGAATAATTTGCCAGCGTCTATCTTGCCGTCCAAATACAATCTGGACGTCTTCAAGGCAAGAGTGAATAGGCTTTTGTTACGTTAAGACAGTGCGAATTACCATCTAAGGCTGCATCACCACTTACCACCAGGTGGGATTGTGCTCAAGCACTGGCTTATAAGTACTGGATATCAATCCTTACCACCCTTACAAAATGCTCAAAATTGCCTATTTAAACCGCTAGGTTAGGTGGCAATTTTTAACAGCTTAACCAAAGGCCTATTGTTCAAATTTGATAACTAATACTGAAAAAAGAAAAACATAGGGACACAATGTATATCCTCCTTATTCAGTTTATGAAATATCTTTTAAATTGTTTCAATATTGGAGGAGGAAATTGTAGAGAACAAATGTCGAATTATGTCTTTTTACTTGGCCATTCAGTCGGGTCTGCAGTTGTACTTATCGCACGCCCCTGTACGGAGAGCGACAGCAATAGTTTCTTCAAATAGCTAATTTTCAAAAGTCTCTCGGCCCGCATTTCCTCTTAATGCTGCTGTGTTTCGTATGGTTAATGTAGAGAACCGGATACACTTTTTACAAGAAACGAGGCATTCCATTTTAATTCTCAGGGCAACTGTTTTGATTCTTAATTGAGACTGGCTGTGGGGCATGGGCTGCCGTTGTCGGTTTGCAAGTTTCCACGCCTGATTTCTTAAAAACAATGTGATTAATGACTCACTGCAGCAATAAGATATAATATATCTAATATTATTGTAGCCTGTGTTATAACTGGATCGGGGACTACGTCTATGCTGTATCAATTCAGTAAATTAAAAAAAAGTAAAAAAAAAAGCTTTTTAATTCATAATTTTACAATATTTAATATTTTGATTACAATAATTATAATAATATATTTTGATAATAACAATATAATAATTTAAGAAGTACTGGTACATTACTTTTGTTTTTATTTCAGAAATGCATAGTTAAATATATTTTTTTAACATTCCTTTTTAACACTTATCATAACATTTTTATTTTTATTTTTGTTTTTAATTATAAATTAAAGGTATTAATTAAATTCATTCCTTTTTTAATATACATAAAATGATTGGTTTTTAATATAGTTAAAAAAAAATAAAGATAAAATTAAGTAATAAGTTATTATAGCTAATATCGGTACAGTTGAGTCGGGAACTATGACGATACTGCAATTAAGTATTAATAGTGAAATAAATTGTTTAACTTTTGTTTTTAATACTAACTATGTATATTGTTAAGAGTTCAAGTAAAGGAGAAGACTACCTATATTCGACGCATATGTTTTTAAACCGATTTAATTATTTTTATTAAATTGCCTGCACTTCAGGTGTGATCTCATTAAAACTTTAAAGAAAATAATGAATCACTGAGTTTGGAAAAATAAATGATGAAGATTTTATACGATTCATTTTAGGATTCTTTGATTTTGCCTAGACCCTTAAAATGCTAAAATAATTAAATATAAAATTGAAACTAAATATATAGAAATTATTATTTTTTGTTTTTAAAGTAATTTTTTTTATAGGATAAGGTGACAAACGAGCACACAGTCCACCTGACGGTAAGTGGATGCTGTGGCCCATAGACATCTGCATCTATCCTCGTTTGCGAATCAAAATGCAGATGCGTTGTCACCCGTGAGGACTAAGATGGAATGCCTCTTTTCCATTAAAAAGTCTCTCACCATACGAAGCACAGCAGTGTTAAGCTGCCATTTTACGCTGGTATTCTGTGAGGGAGTGGTCCTCCCCCGATCGATCCAACCCATTCGTGCTACAACTATAGGTACTACTAATATAGCTGCAGCATGGCTCTACCACGTAACTTTTAGTTTTTATCAAAAGCTCAGTTATGTTGCAGTAAGCTTAAGTCTAATCGAATAAACTTTTGAACTTGGATTCGAACCAGAAACGCTTGTCTAGTAGGCACGTCTTTTATTTCCCGCACACGAAACTGCACGTGAATAATGTGGGTCTTGTGAGAGGCACTTGTATCGAGTGGCGCCACCTTGCGTCGGTTAACGACATCCTAATGACCGCGCACTACCGCTTCACTAGCGTTTCCGGAAACAGATGCCTCGGGTCGGGGGTGCATCTCACTTGCAAGGATTAATTTGTCTGTGATCATTCGACTCGAATAGTAGTTTTAATAATGATTTATGTTTACGCGAACACTCCACATTTAAATGAAAATAGTTTTTACAGATTTTATAGCGTATATTAACTTATTTTATATTCCAGACGTTTCGAGCACTTTCCAGCACCCATGGTCACGGGACTAAAGTGTTCGTGTTTTAATATACGTTACGAGGTGCATGTAAACTGTTTATATTATTATAAACTACTCATTATGCAATTTAGGATAAAAAATTACACTGTTCATAAATAAATATATACTCTACATACTGCGAAACGGATCATAGAAAAAAACGAAGTGTTTTTTTGAGGTGATCGCTACCAAGCTATTTTTAATTTGTTTTGTGTTGTTAATTGTGTAACATACATGATTGTAAGCTATTATTATTTTAAAAAAAGTCCCGCTGGGTTTCTTGCTGACAGAGGCTTTTTTCGAACCCATGGTAATTAAACAAAAGAGTGACTTTCAAAAAGTATTATTTATGTTTCTGTTTAAATATAAATAACCCGGCATACATAATTTAAGAATACCATTAATTTTGTATGTATTAATTTTGTATTTATGTATATTTATATCCAAATATGTGTATGTATGTATGTTTATATATGTTTAGTAGCATATAAATATTATATTTATATTATGAATGTGTAAATGTACGAATATATATTTACATATAATGTGTATTAATTTTAGTTTCTCTTTTTTTTTCTTTTCTTTTAATTGCTTCACCTACGACAAACTCTCACTAGTCCATGGGTAGAGAATGCCTTTGGGCAGTAAGTCCACCATTTGTATCCTTTTTTTTCTAAAGGGACGCAATAAAGATTTTAAAATAAAATAAAATAAAATGAATGCCCTCTGACGTAATACGTCGTACCGACCCTCAACTTGTCTTCAAACAGCAGTTCACGTCCCTCTGCATAACAAAACACAGCAGCATTGCAAACATGCTGCTATTTCACGCTCGTATTCCGTACGATTACGAGTCATCACTGCTGGCTGTATGAGGAGCAAAGTCGCTTAGCGAGCTATGAAGAGGGCCATGCTCGGGGTTTCTCTGCGAAATAGACTTAAAAACGAGGATACCCGCAGAAGAACCAGAGTAAACGACATAGCCCAACGGATTAGTAAGCTGAAGTGACAATGGGCCGGCCATATAGCTCGAAGAACCGACAACCGATGCGGAAGAAAGGTTCTAGAGTGGCAGCCTCGTACCGGCGGGCGAAGTATAAAGCAACCTCCCACTAGATGGAATGACGACCTGGTAAGACATGCAGGAAGTCTAAAGAATGAATGAAATATTCAGTTGGCTCGGGACTGTGCTATGTGGCGTTCCATGGGCCTATGTTCAGCAGTGGACTTGGGAAGGGTTGTAATGATGATGATGATGATGATCTTCTCGTCAAGTATTTTTCAAAACTTGAAAACAAGAGTATAGAATATGTATGGATTTAAGGTGTGGTATTTCATCGCTGGCCGTATGAGGAGGTCGGTCAGCAGAGCTGTTGAGAAGAATTGTGAAGAGGGTTTTGCATGGTGTTTTTCCTTCCTAATTAAAAAAAAACTGTCGCTTTACGTCGCCTGTACGCTTAGATCTTTTAAAATACGTAACAGATTATGATGCTATTTTTATCAATAGACAGAATGATTAAAAAGGAAGGTTTATATGTATAATATATGCATATTATACATTATATAATTCTTCTGTCCGTGTGTATGTGACTGAACTCCCTTTAAATGGCTGGATCGATTTTGATGTAATTTTGTGTATACGATTAAGTTGATTCGAGAAAGGCTTAGATTCACAATTGGACCGGTAGATCGCGCTGTTGATGGAATCCAAAAATCACCCATGCAATCTCTAGACCCACCTGAATTTCTTAAATGTTCGCTTATGTATAGGTTGATATTATACAATATGTTAATATTGTATATTATGTTCGTATGATTCCCTACATGGTTTAGAATTACATTTGGACCCGGTAGGTGGCGCTGTAGTCGAGATCCAGTAATCACCCGTGCGAAGCCAGGTCGTATCGCCAGTTTTAAATAAATAAACTTAAATATTTAATTCCAATAATCGCCCACAGGTCGGACGCGTCCCGTGTCCGCAGCTCGTAAATAACTCCACAGTTAATGTCCCACGTCGCACGGCCCGTCCGTTTGTGCGTCCGCTTGATTTATGTCATTTTAAACGTAAGGAATGAGGACATAATTATGTGACTTTGTTTTCTGAACTAATTTTGGTGCACAGTGTTTTTGTTTTAAATTCATTTAATGTTTATTTTGATACTTTTCCTCGCGATGTTTTCCATCATCGCTGTTGGTAAATCGGTAACTTAAATTGCTATGGTCAGTTTAAGTGACTAAATGGTAGAATTTATTTTCCACCACCCGTTGTAGAGCCATGCTGCAGCTATTATGGTTGTGGTACGAATGGGTCGGCTCGACCGGGGTAGCACCACGCTCTCATAGAATAACACCATAGAACAGCAGCTTAATCTCTTCTTACTGAATACGAGGCATTTCATCTTAGTCCTCACGGGTGACATGTTGATTCTTAATTGAGGATAGATGTAGATGTCTATGAGCCACAGCATCCACTTACCATCAGATATACTGTGTGCTCGTTTGTTATCCATATTCTATAAAAAAAATTACCAGGTGCTCGATGGTGAACCTGATTGCCCGAGAAATTTGAAGCTCATTCTTATCACAACTATGCAGCATGGCTCTAGTACGTATAAGAAAATGCTTGCTCATATCAAAAGCCGCCTGTTACAAATTTATTTCATAATGTCGAAGTATCCGAAGTTATTTTAAAGTAGTATTAACATTACGATTCAATCGAAACAAAACAGATCCTATCATTTAGTGTATTCATCACCATCATTACAGCCTTTCACAATCCACTGCCGAACGTAGGCCTCCCCCAAAGAACGCCACCGTTACAGTTATGGGGGGATATTTGCCATAGTTGTAATGTTACTGTTGATTTGAAAATTTCACCTCTCAGTGCGCCATATGCTCCTGGTAGATTATCTTCTATACATCCATCCATTACAGCCTATTAAAGTTCACTGCTGAACAATAGACCTCCCCCATAGATTGTTTTATGGAGGGATATTTGCCATAGTTGTAATGTTACTGTTGATTTCAAAATTTCACCTCTCAGTGGGTCATGTGCTCCTGGTAGATTATCTTCTATACATCCATCCATTACAGCCTATAGTTCACTCTGAACATAGACCCCCCCATTGATTACCTTATAGAGGAGATATTTGCCATAATTGCCACGTTTGGCAAGCGTAATGGCAACCGCAGTTTTTATTTTTAGTCCATATTAGGAAGACGCTGCTGCCCATTTCCTGATTTGCTTCCCTGTGTCGCCCCTTACGACACCCAGGGGACGATATGCTTTACGATGTAGTGGTAGTGAAAGAATATCCACTACCCCATATAATTCCGTGGGTGTCGTAAGAAGAAGGCCATAAGTGTATTCAATCCTAAATAAAAAAAATTGAAAACAAAGGAAAGAACTCGCCGGCTAGTAAAACGATAGGCGCCTTCCGACAAAATTGATCACGAGATTTATCAAAAATTATAATCTTAATTTATTAGACAGGTACATCGTCTGGAACTATTTAGTTCAGATTTACGGCGGACGTTTTATCTTTCAACCACATAAATTAATAAGCGCTACGTCCCTTGACATATTGGTGGGTTCACTGGGGACCCGCTCCAAGACCGGTACTCTATTAATTATATATTATAAGATATTTCTAATTTGGGAAGGTATTTTAGATTATTATCTATATTAGTTACGTTTGTGATGATGTATTAATGCACGTGTGAAAGCATATGTTGAGATAGTAAGTTTTTTGTGTAACAACCCTTTTTTTTTATTAAGTATTCTTTTGAAAATTATTCCAGTAGGTCAGATATCTTAAAGATTTGAGATAAATAGATCCAATTCTCCTGTTTTTAAGAACGTTTTAAATATAATTTGTCAACTTTTTGGTCCGCATATCTTAAGAAAAATTATGATATACCTAGTCAGGTCATAAATTCTGTCACAGGTTTAATATAAAATAATTGAAACAAGTTTATTCATTATGTAACTATTTATATACCAAAATGAACTTAACAAAACATAGATTCTTATGACTTTAAAGTTTATTCAAAATGACCTCCGTGATTTTGAATACAGGCCTTCAATCTGCGCGGCCAGTCGTCTATCGCAGCACGAACGAGGTCCATGTCAATATCAGCGGCTGCCTTAATCAAGGATGTCTTGAGTGACTCCAAATTGGGATGAGGCTTTGAGCACGCCTTTTCCTCCAAGTGTTGCCATATCTTGTAATCTAACGGATTCAAATCTGGACTGGAGGAGGGCCAGTCTTCGTGTCGGATGAAGTCGATTTCACGCGCCGCCAGTCAGTCTTGTGTGCTCTTCGCTCTATGAGTTGGCGCCGAACCTTGTTGGAATACCCAGTGCCTGTTATTGAACATGGTATGAGAAACAGGTTCCACAAGGTTCGTCAGGACTGTATTTTGATACACAACTGCATTCGTTTTTACACCTTTCTCACAAAAATGTACCTCTGTTAAGCCCCAATAAGAAACTCCCAACCATACCATGAGCGAGGTTGGAAAATGACCTCGTTGGACACGCGGAATACGGTTGCTCGCTTCTTCACTACTGTGTGCGTACACCTTATCATTTTGTTTGTTGTAGCTCTCTTCTACGGTAAAAATTTTTTCATCCGAAAAAAGAATTTTCCGATATTTTTTTCCCGCGTACCGCTTCAACAAAGCGCGGCATCTCTTCAGTCTCAGGTCCATTAGACGAGCATTCAAACGATGTCCTGTTTTTCTTCGATATGCCCGAAGCCCTAAGTCTTCATTTAACACCCTTTTCACCGTGGTTCTGGTTAACCCCATCTGAAGGGCCAACAGTTTCTGCTTACGTTTGGGATTTCTTTGAATTCGCTCTTTCACAGCTTGTATCACTGCTGGAGTCCTAACAGACCGAGGGCGACCACTTCTTGACCTGTCATCTACACTAGAGACTTCATTGTATCGTTTGATGGTACGATAAACGAATCTTTTGGTTATATTCAAATTTTTCAGTATGTCAAAAATTTGAATTGACGCGTAACCGCAACGATGCAACGCAATAACTGCAACACGGTCTTCTTTAAGCGTCCACTGCATATTTAAAAATGAGTAAAATTCTAAAAAGTATACAGTTTTATTTTTATGAACAATTCGAAATTAGAATTCAATAAACTTTTTTGTGGTCAGCATTCTAAAAGAAAAGTTTTTACTGTGTGACAATACTTATGACCTGACTGTGTATTTTCAAACCCATTTCATTCGACGCCCAATTAAATAATAAATAACTGATTAACTTTTCCATCAAATCTGTTTTGTAATTCTTAAAACAAAATGCCGTATCGACAATTAATCAGCAAAAGGGAAAGAAAGGGCAGACTAAACGGCACCCACATCCATTTTTTGATACTGTTTAACTATAATTACAATAGCTTATCTATAATATAAAAATGAATCGCTGAATGTGTTGCTAAGCGCAAATCTCGAGAGCAGCTGAACCGATTTCGCTAATTCTTTTTTTTATAATATTCCTTGAAGTACGAAGCTGGTTCTTACGGAGAGAAAAATTTTAAAAATTGCCTGAAAAAGTCTGAAAACAACACTTTTCTATATTCCCATACAAAAGAAAGTGTTTTATAATTTTTATTTTTTGACATAATGTAATTGTTGACTTATCAACTTTCTTTTTTCTTTTTTTATCTTACTAGCTGACCCGGTGTCCCGAATAGCAGAATAAGTTTTAAAAAAAAATAAAAATTTAAAGAACTGACTGTTACTAACTGCTGACTGTTGTTAAGAAGACTCTTAGGCGGTACGAAGTTCGCCGGGCCAGCTAGTCCTACAATAGATTACACCGCTTACCATAAGTGTTAACAATGAGAATTTTTCTTTTGGTTGACCGGGGCGACAATTAGAGGTTTAGACTAGACTTTCTAGCTAGCTAGCTTAGAGCCTTAGCAGTAAGTCTGCTTTTACTGATGGTTCCTGACGAGGCAAAACACTTGTGTTATCGACGGCTGTGTGTCTTTCCCAGTGTAGTGGTGGTGTTGGGAATAGCGGTGGTGACGAGGATAGTGCACGAAATTAAGGCAGGGCAGAAAGTGCTCTCCAAATTAGGTAAGACACATTATTTTTATTCTTTAACAGATTACTTACTTAATTATTTTGTAACATCTTTAATTTCCTTGTTCATCTTAACTCTGTATCTTGCATTTTGGTTCTGAATAGGTCCAAGAACTTATAGCAATATCTTCTAATTTATTTTCCTCTTCTATTGTATGTTTCAATATTTATAACAATGTCTAGACTATGGATTCCCAAAGTATTTTGTGCAAGAGACCCCTTTTCCAAAATGAACTGATACCCCAGACACCCATGGTTAAAGTACTTTAAAAATCTCATCTCTCATTTTTTTCCTATTGACAAAATACTAATTATTAAAACTTTGCGGTTGGTTAAGTGAGTAAATTAGACATCATTTTCTACCGACTTCAAAAAGGAGACGGTACTCAATTCGATTGTATTTTTTTACGTGTATAACTTTTTACTGGGTAAACCGATTTCGATGATTCCTTTTTATTTGAAAGCTGGTGCTTCGCATGTGGTTCCATATAAAAGTGATCAAGGTCTGACCAATAGTTTTTGAGTGATTCTTAATAATTTATATCGAAGTCGGTTGTACAAAATTTTTAATTGTACATTATGTCATCAATATTTTACAAAATAAATAGACATAAAATTCAGTAAATATCAAGTGTAATTAATAATTATTAATACGAATTAATTACAAAATACTCAAGTAGATAATTATTTATTGAAACAAACATTAAAATCGCAAAGTAAACAAAAAAACCTGGGAAAACAATGTAGTCGATATCGATCACTGGAAATCCCTGGTCTAGACTCATCTTATGACGGTTTTGTAGACTGGAATATTGATCTTTTAGATTATTAGTTTAAACATCACAATTATGAACCGCTGTCAAACATGTTACGTAATACGGAAATCTATTTCTTCTTCTCTATTTTTAGTATGTCGCCTTATTACCTAAATATTTGAATTCTTCTACGCCTTTGAAAGAAAAAATTAAGAAAAAATCTTTATTTTAGATAAAGGTAACAAAATATAGGAACTTACAAAATAATTTGTGTGAGGTTAAATTAGGCCTCCATTAATTATTTCAGCTAATTGCTGCTGTACTGCTGACTGCACGGAACCTTTTAAAGCGGTATAATTTGTACTAGATGTTTCTAAAGTATTCATATCTTTCCGTGACCTTTATTACCCTAACATTATCGATTTATACGATGTTCAAAAGAAAATGAATTTCAAATGGGACACCACTAATAGGTTAGGCAATGAATTAATATTTAACTGCGAAGAGTCGTTTGACCAATATGTCACCGTTCTAACGATAAAATCGAATTCCACAGCAAATTGTACACGGTAATTAATAAGCGTGACGCTGCAAATTGATTAACACACCCAGTTGACGTGTTTGGAAATATACGACAATTTTTTTTTAATAAATAACAAAGCAGTTAATAATATTACGTGATAGAGCCTGCATCTACATTATAGTTGTAGTAATGGGTCGGATCGACCGGGGAAGGACCACGCTCTCACAGAATACCAGCGTAAAATAGCAGTTTAACGCTGCTGTGTCTCGTATGGTGAGTGTAGAGAACCGGAGACCCTGTTACTGGAAAAGAAGCATTCCAGCTTAGTCCTCACGGGTGACATCTCATCTGCATTTTGATTCGCAATCGAGGAGAGATCTACCTATGTGTTTCAGCAACCACTTACCATCAGGTTGACTGTGTGCTCGTTTGTCACCCTATTTCTATAAAAAAAAATATGAGGCATTATTTGGGAAGGCCTATGTTCAGCAGTGGACTTTAATAGGCTGTAATGGATGGATGTATAGAAGATAATCTACCAGGAGCACATGAGCCACTGAGAAGTGAAATTTTCAAATCAACAGTATCATTACATCTATGACAAAATCCCTGCTATTAGGCAATCTATGGGGAAAGCCTATGTTCAGTAGTTTTTGGATTTTATAGGCTGTAATCCATCCATTCCGATGAAAAACCGTTTACATTTTGGAATATGGGTAAGAAAATCGTGTACAAACAATACATGAATCACATGCACTTTACAATTACTTCGAAAAATGAACTTGCAGTCCGTGACAACATTATTCACAAACAAACTAACACAACGGTTTCGTATGCGTTCACCAACATCATACATATCTTACCTTGTTTCTTTTTCTTAAAAGCACCCGATTAAACTTTATACGTTTTATACGTGGTAGAACCATGCTGCAGCTATATTACTGGTATAGTTGTAGCACGAATAGGTCGGCTCGACCGGGGAAGGACCACGCTCTCACAGAATACCAGCGTAAAATAGCAGCTTAACGCTGCTGTGTTTCGTATGGTGAGTATAGAGAACCGGAGACGCTTTTTATTTGAAAAGAGGCATTCCATCTTAGTCCTCACGGCTGACAACGCATCTGCATTATAATTCGCAAACGAAGGTAGATGCAGATGTCTATGGGTCACAGCAACCACTTACCATCAGGTGGACTGTGTGATCGTTTGTCACCCTAATAAAACAAAGTCGATGGATGCAGGTGGCTCAGGACCGTGCTTTGTGGCATTCTTTGGGGGAGGACTATGTTCAGCAGTGGACTTGTGAAGGGCTGTAATGATGATGATGATAATGAGACTGTGTGCACGTTTGTCACCCTTATTCTATAAATCAAAAATTTTATTTTTTAGTCAAACAAATATATTATATATTGTACGTCCGATTTCAATTATTCTTTGTCACACTCGCTTCTTTATTTTTCAATCCTACAATAGTCCCGCGCAAAAGGATTACATTACATTGTACACGATAATTTATAAGTGGTCTAGCATCGGGGTCAATTGTACCTAAGCTTGTTCTGTTTGAAAATCTCCTTACGGTGCGCTAATCACCCCCGGCGGCTAAAGGGTTAGGCTGCTGAAGCCTCACCGTACTGTTTCGGTGCGTGTCGGATAATACTTATTTGCTCGACTATACCTGACCCATTTCACGTCGGGTCACATAAGCTGGCGTCAGACAGGCGTCTTGCAATTGTATTTTTTTGTGGAATACTAGCAGTCCTCCTCGGCTTTGTCCGGGTTGAACAATTATTTATCTTAAATGTTAGGTGGGTGCAAGTCGGTTTTTTTATAGGATACGGTGACAAACGAGCACACAGTCAATCTGATGGTAAGTGGTTGCTGTAACCCATAGACATCTACATCTGTCCTCGTTTGCGAATCAAAATGCAGATGCGTTGTCACCCGTGAGGACTAAGATGGAATGCCTCTTTTCCAGTAATATGGTTCTCCGGTTCTCTACACTCACAATACGAAACACAGCAGTGTTAAGCTGCTATTTTACGCTGGTATTCTGTGAGAGCGTGGACCTTCCCCGGTCGAGCCGACCCATTCGTGCTACAACTATACTATTAATATAGCTGCAGCATGGCTCTACCACGTATAAAAAAAGTTTTAAAGTTTTTGATTTAAAACTTCGTGGTACCACTATCTTGGTTCGGTTTTTCTGATGTTTTAAAATAAATTGATTCTTTTCATTTCCTGACCCAGAGACACCAACATTCCAAGGCCGTGCCGACCGCCACAATAATTATTTTGTTTTTACATAAAAAGAGAGAGTTTTTACATAAAAAAATACTGTGAGTTATCCTTAGAAGATAGACATATTAATGCTATCGCGGACATTTTTAGAACATTTCAAAAAGAACAATTCTGAGGTAATCTTTCTTTATAAAAATCTCTCCTTTACGATATTACTATTAGTATAGGAGGCTGACAAATAAACATGATGTGTCAATCGTGAACGATTGGGTCATTTAACCCGGGTCACCTAAAAGTATTGATGATTGCTATCATATTTTTAACGATCCGGAACAAATGATTAAGTGACAGAACGATTATAAGCTGTGAATGAGGGCATCCACGAAATTTTCTGCCACCAGGGCAGCGCCACTTAAAAGTGAGGTTGACAGATTTTATAGCGGGGACGTTACTTATTTCGGAAAATGTAAAGGTTAATGGTTATTTCTGTATTATTAGCAATATTTTATATTCATTAGATTAAAATTAAAAAAAAAGCAAGCCACAGATATCCATAAAAATTGAAAACTTTTAAAAAACTTAAAAATGTGTAAGAAATTAAAAAGCAAACAACTTAGGAATTGTTTTGTGTATTAATATAATACTCTAGAAACTGATAAACTTTTATTTTAAACCAACTTCTCAATTAAATGACACTGTGTAACAAAAAACTTTACCTCCGTGTCAACTAGCGACATCTGGTGAGCAGAAAATTATTAGCCTTCATTGTAATCTCGGAACAATAAGTTAGTTATTGACTTTCGCGAATTGTAAATATAATGGTATTACGCAAATAAGCTTTTCTCTACTTATTGTTCAAAGTAATTACGTAAATCGGTACGATCAATCTAAACTTATTCTACGTGGTAGAGCCACGCTGCAGCTATATTAATAGTATAGTTGTAGCACGAATGGGTCGGCTCGACCGGGGAAGGACCACGCTCTCACAGAATACCAGCGTAAAACAGCAGCTTAACACTGCTGTGTTTCGTATGGTGAGTGTAGAGAACCGGAGACCCTTTTTACTGGAAACGAGGCATTCAATCTTGGTCCTCACGGGTGACAACGCATCTGCATTTTGATTCGCAATCGAGGAGAGATGTAAATGTCTATGGGTTTCAGCAACCACTTACCATCAGGTCGACTGTGTGCTCGTTTGTCACCCTATTTCTATAAAAAAAAATATGAGGCATTATTTGGGAAGGCCTATGTTCAGCAGTGGACTTTAATAGGCTGTAATGGATGGATGTATAGAAGATAATCTACCAGGAGCACATGACCCACTGAGAAGTGAAATTTTTAAATCAACAGTAGTTGAGGGTAGATGTATGTCTATGGGCCACAGCATCCACTTGCCATCGAGTGGATTCTGTGCTCGTTAGTCACTCTTATTCTATAAAAAACGAAGTTTTCTTTCACAACCACGACAGTCGTAAGTATGAACCCGGCCTTACAATATTGCTTTCCTTATTCATCATATCCCAACTATCTCGCAGTTAATTCTGATATTAATTTTAACTGTTCGCCATTATTACGTCTGTCTGTTGGCTGACACAAACATATCTGTGAACAACGCTGAAGTAAGGAACGTGGTTTAGTGGACTGCGAAGGATCCAATGAGGGCTAACAATCTTACGTTCACCAGATGTCGCTAGTTGGACTTTTTAAATACGTTACTTTCACACTAGAAAATTTTCCTGTATAGTGGGGGCCGTTTATATATTGTTAAGTCACTGCGCCACGGTGGCGTCAATCACCACCGGGGCACTTGTTTCACAGTTTCCACTAATATTTTTACTATTTTTACTTACTAATATTTTTATTTGTTGGTTTGCTTTGTCACGCTAGTCTATTGGGCAAGCTTTCAGCGTACGGTTTATCTCCTGGGTGAAGGACTTTTTTAGTGAACGGTCTCTCCGGGTCGTCGTTGATGGCTGCTCATCCAATACTGTGACGACTAACGCCGGTGTTCCTCAGAGGACCGTCTTTCCGCAACTCTCTTCCTGCTACATATCAATAATCTGCTCATTCCCGGTATATATGGGTATGCAGATGACAGCACAGTTGTGGAGAGATACCAACCAAGCGCCTGAGCCAGTCGGGATCAAATCCAGTCAGAAAGAGAGGCTATGGTTGAGCGTGTGAGTCTCACACTACAGGCAGTCTCCGAATGGGGCGATGCCAATCTCGTGAGATTTAACGCCTCCAAAACACAAGCGTGTCTTTTTACCGCTAAAAGGAGCCCGCTCACCTTGGCTCCTACTTCCCGCAATGCATCTTTGGATGAATTTTCTTTGAACCTAAACTGTGGGCGGTTCATCGAGTCCAGAGCCAAAGAAACTTGGTGTGCATGCAAGGGTCCGGCGGTACTTCACGCCGGGGCAGCTTCTTACCTTATATAATGCGCAAGTCCGGTCGTACATGGAATATTGCTGTCACATATGGGCTGGTGCTGCAAAATGCCATATGGCAGCATTGGACCCAGTGGAGAGACATGCTAAGGGGCTCATGGGTGACCTTGATTTGGTTGAAACCAATCTTGTCAGCCTCGAGCACAGGCGCAGAGTAGCCAGTCTCTCGGTATTCCACAGGATGCATTTCGGTGAGTGTGCGCAGGAATTACACGCTTTAATTCCTCCCTCTCCTTTCCACCATCGGACAACCAGACGGTCGGCGGGTCTTCACCCCTTTGTTGTCGATATTCAACACATTAGAACCAAAATGTTTGCTCCATTGTTTGTAATGTGTACAGCAAAGTTGTGGAATAATTTGCCGACGTCTATCTTTCCGTCCGAATACAATCTGGGCGTCTTCGTGGCAAGAGTGGATAGGCTTTTGTTACGCTAAGACAGTGCGATTTACCATCTAAGCCTGCATCACCACTTACCACCAGGTGGGATTGTGGCCAAGCACTGGCTTATAATAAGTAAAAAAAAATATTTCACACGTGCAGAAATTAAATTAGCACAATTAAAAATTTTGAATTTTGTACATCCGATTTCAATATAAATTATTAAGAATAACTCAAAACTATTGGTCAAACCTTGATAATCTTTTTTATTAATTATAATTATTATAAAAAAAATAGAATCATCAAAATCGGTTCACACAGAAAAAAATTATGAGGTAACACACAGAAAAAAAAATACAGTCTGATTGAGTATCGTCTCCTTTTTGAAGTCGGTAGAAAAAAAGGAACAGTTTACAATCATTAAAGTTACACAATAATTAACAACACATAACAGATTAGAAATAACTTAGTAGCGCCTTATTCCCAAGGGTTATTATCATCCATAACTTCCTTAATATTATAATAACCTTTTTTGTACACACTTTGTTTAATACTACATACTGGTGGTAGGTTGGTCCTCTATTAGTGAGGCAAAGACATACCGCCAAATTATGCAAATCGTGTTCCGGTATGATGTTAGGTGAAACCCATATCTTAGGGAGAATGGGTCTGGACAGTTGCGTTACGCATACGGACCGGTTGCGACGCGGCCGTTTCTTAGTGTCAGGTGCCTGGTTATGGAGGTTAGCGGGATCCGAAGCACGGTTGCACCGCTGGCCGACCGTAGATAGTTGGGGGCCCAATTAATGAGCCAGCCACTCATGAAAGGCTGCCCCGCCATCTTACGAAAAATCCTGGGATGGCTCCACCATGCCGGTTGGCGACCGGAGGAGAGGGCCTGGTGGCGATTTCCAGGGGGGTTCGGGCGTCCCCGCGATCTCCATGCTAGGTTCCATCGATGCTATGACTCTGTTTGCGTCCCTAGGTTATATGTGTGACGCCTCGTCCAACTGCCATTCTCTCAACCTATTCACTCCCACCATATATGAAAAAAATTAAAAAGAAGAGTAAGTTTGTACAGCCGTTGCACTCCCTCTCCATTAAAGTGCACCTCACAAACATCCGAGGCCTGCACTGTAATCTCAATGCAGTCCATTACCACCTTGAGACTGACAAGCCGCACTTACTCTTCTTGACTGAGACGCAGATCAGATGTCCTCTAGATGCGGCGTACATTGGCTACCCTGGGTACACATTGGAGCATAATTTCCATCAACGCGCCGGAGTCTGTGTTTACGTCCGCAACGACATCTGCTGTAAGCGTCTCCGTCACCTTGAAGACCCCACTTTCTCTACGATCTGGGTATTGATAGACACTGGAATGGATAAAATTATTTATTCTTGTGTCTATCGATCGCACAGCGGCGACCAGGAGACAACTAGGCTGTTTGAACACCTCAGTGAAGCCTCTGATGTGGCTCTAAATCGGTACCCTAATGCACAGTTGGTTTTTCTGGGGGACTTTAATGCCTGTCATCAGGACTGGCTGTTCCCATACCAGAAGACCGACCACGCTGGGAGAGAGGCGTGGAATTTTGCCTTGTCGCTGGGGCTGTCCCAGCTGGTGCAACGAGCGACTAGGGTACCTGATGTGGATGGGCACACAGCCAATTGCCTCGACCTTCTGCTGACGACCGATCCCGACAGGTATGATGTTCAGGTTACCTCACCCTTGGGAACTTCGGACCACTGTCTAGTGAAATCTGTATCGTTATATTCCCCACCTAACTACGATTTCCACGGGATGCGACGAATGTGGCGATACAAGTCAGCAGATTGGGATGAGATGCGGCATTTCTTTGCATCTTATCCTTGGCGGCAGGTCTGCTTCTCCTCTAGAGACCCATCGAGCTGCGCGGATGCCATAACCAATGTGATACGTCAAGCGATGGAGTATTTCATCCCCTTTGCTGACGTGCCCATTGGTGGTAAAGCTCGCCCTTGGTTTAACGCCGAGTGCGCTCGTGCTGAAAAGCACAAGCATATGGCGTACTTATCCTGGGTCGATGCTCGAGACCGTAAAGCTCCGGATGTTGGCCTTAAGAAGAGAGCCTTTAACCAAGCCGCCAAGTCGTGCAAAAAGGCATTACGCCAAGCCAGTTTCGACCGCATTAAACGCATCGGCACAAAGCTCTCTGTCAAACCATCTGGCAGTAGAGCTTTTTGGTCTCTCGCCAAAGCGGTCGAGACAAACTTTTGTCGGTCTACACTGCCTCCGCTGGTAAAACCAGATGGCTCACTGGCGCATGCGCCTAAGGAGAAAGCGGACTTATTTGCTTCTCTTTTTGCTTGCAATTCGCGTCTGGACAGTAGCAACAGCGTACCATCACAATTACCTCACTGCGATACCTCTATGACTGAGGTCCGTATCACCAACAAGGAGGTTCTTAAAACCTTGCGAAGTCTAGACGTGAATAAAGCTAGTGGACCTGATGGTATACCAGCTATAGTTCTAAAGGTCTGTGCACCTGAGTTGTCTCCTGTGTTGACACGCTTGTTCCGCCTCTCATTCAGGACTGGAATAGTGCCTAAATCTTGGAAGCTGGCCAATGTGCAGCCTGTTCCTAAAAAAGGTAGCCGTACCGACCCTGCCAACTATCGGCCAATTTCAATTACTTCCATACTCTGCAAGATTATGGAGCGTATATTGAACGCCCACCTTATGGCATACCTAGAGCAAAATGATCTCCTCAGTGATCGCCAGTACGGGTTTCGCCGAAATCGATCAACTGGGGACCTTCTAGCGTATGCCACTCACATATGGGGCGAAGCCCTCGAGAACAGTGGTGAAGCACTTGCTGTTTCCCTAGATGTTTCGAAGGCTTTTGACAGGGTTTGGGCACGCTAGTCTATTAGGCAAGCTTTCAGCGTACGGCTTATCCCCTGGCCTAATTGTCTGGGTGAAGGACTTTCTGAGTGAACTGTCTCTCCGGGTCGTCGTTGATGGCTGCTCATCCAATACTGTGACGACTAACGCCGGTGTTCCTCAGGGGTCCGTTCTCTCCGCAAATCTCTTCCTGCTGCATATAAATGATCTGCTCATTCCCGGTGTCTATGGGTATGCAGACGACAGCACAGTTGTGGAGAGATACCAACCAAGCGCCCGGGCCAGTCGGGATCAAATCCAGTCAGAAAGAGAGGCTATGGTTGAGCGTGTGAGTCTCACACTACAGGCAGTCTCCGAATGGGGCGATGCCAATCTCGTGAGATTTAACGCCTCCAAAACACAAGCGTGTCTTTTTACCGCTAAAAGGAGCCCGCTCACCTTGGCTCCTACTTTCCGGAATGTATCCTTGGAGTACACTGACCACCTTCAGTTGTTAGGGATTGAATTTTCTCCGAACCTAAACTTTGGACGGTTCATTGAGTCCAGAGCCAAAGCAGCCGCAAGGAAACTTGGTGTCCTTGCAAGGGTGCGGCGGTACTTCACGCCGGGGCAGCTTCTTACCTTATATAAAGCCCAAGTCCAGTCGTGTATGGAGTACTGCTGTCACATATGGGCTGGTGCTGCAAAATGCCACCTGGCAGCATTGGACTCAGTGGAGAGACGTGCTAAGAGGCTCATTGGTGACCTTGATTTGGTTGAAACCAATCTTGTCAGCCTTGAGCACAGGCGCAGAGTAGCCAGTCTCTCGGTATTCTATAGGATGCATTTCGGTGAGTGTGCGCAGGAATTACACGCCTTAATTCCTCCCTCTCCTTTCCACCATCGGACAACCAGACGGTCGGCGGGTCTTCATCCCTTTGTTGTCGATATTCCACGCATTAGAACCAAACGGTTTGCTTCGTCTTTTGTAATGCGTACAGCAAAGGAGTGGAATAATTTGCCGGCGTCTATCTTTCCATCCGAATACAATCTAGACGTCTTCAAGGCAAAAGTGAATAGGCTTTTGTTACGATAAGACAGTGTGATTTACCATCTACGGCTGCATCACCACTTACCACCAGGTGGGATTGTGGTCAAGCACTGGCTTATAACAAGTAAAAAAAAAATACACAGTATGTATATATGTTTGTGTGTGTGCCACCAAAAGCACATTCCTACACCGCCCGTGCAACTGTCAGTCCGTCAAAATATAATCCTCCAAAATCCAACCGCGTATTACGAAGCCCAAAATTTGATATTCGATTTCGTCATTCGTTCCATTCCAGTTCGCCACACGGTCCATTTTTTTAGATCGTTCTCATATTTCTGTGGTGTTCGTAAACACATAAAAAGTAAACGAGCGTAGAGACGTGAGGGGTTTTAAAGATCGTGAGTGACTGATCAATGTATGAACGAATGAATGAATAGATGAATGAATGATTGAATGGATTAATTTGGCATTTTTTAAACGTTTCTCCACACTAAGAGTTCAGGACTGTGTGCTCGTTTGTCACCCTTATCCTATAAAAAAACTTGAACTTTTGACTTTAGCTCAGAATAGGGTGACAATGTAAGATTTTTTTTATAGGATAAGGGTAACAAACGAGCACACAGTCCACCTGATGGTAAGTGGTTGCTGCGTCCCATAGACATCTAGCTTTAGCACCATAGACCACATACATACCCTACGGCAAATTGTACAGAAGTCCGAGGAGTACAATTTGCCACTATGTCTGGTGTATGTGGACTATGAGAAAGCCTTTGATTCCGTCGAAATTTGGGCGGTGCTGCAGTCCCTTCAGCGGTGCCAAGTTGACTGTCGGTATATCGAAGTGTTGAAGTGCTTGTACAGTAGGGCTACGATGGCTATCCGAGTACAGAACCAGAGTACGAAACCTATCCAATTGCAGAGAGGTGTAAGACAGGGTGACGTCATATCCCCGAAACTCTTCACCGCTGCATTGGAAGACGTTTTCAAGCTTCTGGACTGGAAAGGATGCGGTATTAACATCAATGGCGAGTACATCACTCACCTTCGATTTGCCGACGATATAGTCCTTATGGCAGAATCGCTGGAGGACCTAAGCACTATGCTCAATGACCTCAATAGTGTTTCCCAACGGATAGGTCTTAAGATGAACATGGACAAAACAAAGATCATGTTTAATGTCCATGTCACACCTATGCCGGTAGTTGTTGGGAACACTAAGCTCGAAGTTGTTGACGAGTATGTTTACCTGGGACAAATAGTCCGACTAGGTAAGTCCAACTTCGACCGAGAGGTCAATCGACGGATTCAACTCGGTTGGGCAGCGTTCGGGAAATTACGGCACATCTTCTCGTCAGGTATACCTCAAAACTTGAAAACGAGACTGTACACCCAGTGCGTGTTGCCAGTGATGACATACGGAACTGAAACGTGGTCCTTCACTGCTGGCCGGATAAGGAAGCTCAAGGTCGCTCAGCGAGCTATGGAGAGGGCTATGCTCGGAGTTTCTCTGCGTGATAAACTCAGAAATGAGGATATCCGCAGTAGAACCAGAGTGACCGACATAGCCCAACGGATAAGTAAGCTGAAGTGGCAATGGGCCGGCCATATAGCTCGAAGAACCGACAACCGATGGGGAAGAAAGGTTCTCGAGTGGCAGCCTCGTACCGGCAAGCGAAGTGTAGGGCGTCCCCCCACTAGATGGAGTGATGACCTGGTAAGTTATGCAGGAAGTCGATGGATGCAGGTGGCTCAGGACCGTGCTTTGTGGCATTCTTTGGGGGAGGCCTATGTTCAGCAGTGGACTTGTGAAGGGCTGTAATGATGATGATAGACATCTACATCTATCCTTTTTTAAATATCAAAATGCAGATGCGTTGTCACCCGTGAGGACTAAGAGAGAGCGTGGTCCTTCCCCGGTCAAGCCGACCCATTCGTGCTACAACTATACTGCTAATATAGCTGCAGCATGGCTCTACCACGTATGAAGATATAAATAATATAAATTTAACTTTTTTAAAAGGCCCTATACATTAACAGCTGATGATATTCAAACGGCTGAACAGATTTTTATGAAACGTAGCTAACAACACTCTTGAAGACCACCTTTCAAACGAAAAAAAAACTTTCAAAATCGGTTCATCCGTTCAGGAGCTGTGATGCCATAGACAGACACACAGTCACACACAATAAACTTATAACACCCCTTTATCCCGTCTGGAGTTAAAAAAAATATTCATAATTTTTAAAAATGTCACTTATTTAAAACTTAAAAGAAATCAAAACGATTTGTTGTTTAGCGCGATTAGAAACCCCCCGCCACTCAACGACAGTCGACATGCTAGACTTGTGTCAATATTTGACCACTAGTGACGTGCGATACGTCGATATGTTTGTTTATCGATAATATGGACAAGTTTGGACGGTGGAAGAGTTGAAGGTCGGTCCGTCTCTCCGTTATCGTATTTGCTTAAATAAAATATAAAATATGTGAAATTTTGGATCTTTTGTACATATGTATGTTGTGGACTAGTCAACCGCCCCGGTTTCGCCTAGATAGAGTCTATTAATGTAGCGTTATTTAGATTTCAGATTTTTTATAGGATAAGGTTGACAAACGAGCACACAGTTCACCTGATGGTAAGTGGTTGCTGCGGCCCATAGACATCTACATCTATCCTCTATTACAAGTCAAAATGCAGATGCGTTGCCACCCGTGAGGACTAAGATGGAATACCTCATTTCCAGTAAAACGGGCCTCCGGCCACCTGCACTCACCAAGCGAAACGCAGAGGTAAACCTCTACTTCACGCTGGTTTTCTATGAGGTCGTGGTACCACCCCGGTTCGAGCCGGCCCATCCATGCGACAGCAAAAGCTGCCGCGTGGCTCTACCACTGTTCTCTTACCCACGGGACGAAATGTGGTGATGGTGTGTCTTACGCTGCCATCAGAATTCGGAATAGAATATAGAATAGAAATATATATATATATATATATATATATATATATATATATATATATATATATATATATATATATATATATATATATATAATATAATATAAAGAAATATAATATATTATATTGTTATATAATTATAATGTTCCCTATTGCATACCTTAAGCGAAAGCGCAAGGTAATGTTCTACTATCGCCTAAAAATTAAAATTCCAACATTTTATCGAATAAAATCGTATCTAGCATTCATATTATACATATAAATGATATAAAAAGCACATTGTTAGAAAGATAAATGATTGTTGAACTTATTAATAATTTTTTTAAATCGATTAATTGCGATTTTTATATAAAAAAAGGGTTTTAGTGGCTTATGGTGTGGATTTATCATGTCCCTGTGGCTTGTAAACACTATAACTTTTGAAAATATCAATTGTTTAACTCAATCTATTTTTTAATCTCTTCATCTATCATGTGGGAAGCCACTGAATGTAAATGGCAGTGTAATTTTGTTTTGTTTAGCTATAATTAATTTTTTTCGGCTCCAAAATGGCGAAATTTTCGTTGATTTGCTTGCCTCGTATATAAATTGTTTCTGTAAATGGGGATCTACAGCCACAGAGTAGTTTAGTTCACAGAGTACCTTTGTATTAAGTTTAGTTCGGCTTCAGTCGCCGTCGTGAGTGGACATTGTTTCGGTTGTTTTTAGCGGCTCAAAAAGATCGCTGTACAAATACACAATATTCGAATAACCAAATTTATTAAATACTTGATTATAATAATAATAAGAGATTTTTTTATTACAATATTTAAAAGCACAGAATAAATAATAGTAGTACGTACTAAAAGTAAGTAGTATAATTTCTTTTGTCATGGGTGACATTTTCATGCTTTTCGAGGGTGTCGAAACCGATAGGGTTGTCGAAATGTAAATCCAAGATGGCGGCCGCAATAGGTATGAATTTTTTCATCATGGGTGTCATTTTCATGGTTTTCGAGGGTGCTGAAGCCGATATTGCTGTCGAAATGTAAATCCAAGGTGGAGGCTGCAATAGGTATAAAATTTTCCATCATAAGTGTCATTTTCATGGTTTTCGAGGGTGTTGAAGCTGATAGTGCTGTCGAAATGTAAATCCAAGATGGCGGCTGAATTAGGTACCAATTTATTTATCATGGGTGTCATTTTCATGGTTTTCGAGGGTGTTGAAGCCGATAGTGCTGTCAAAATGTAAATCCAAGATGGCGGCTGCAAAATATATCAATTTTTTCATCTTGGGTGTCATTTTCATGGTTTTCGAGGGTTTTGAAACCGATAGTGCTGTCGAAATGTAAATCCAAGATGGCGGCTGCAATAGGTATCAATTTTTTCATCATGGGTGTCATTTTTATGGTTTTCGAGAGAGTTGGAGCCGATAGGGTTGTCGAAATGTAAATCCAAGGTGGCGGCTGCAATGGGTATCAATTTTTTCATCATGGGTGTCATATTTATGGGTTTCAAGGGTGTTGAAGCCGATAGTGCTGTCGAAATGTAAATCCAAGATGGCGGCTGAAGTAGGTACCAATTTTTTCATCATGGGTGTCATTTTCATGGTTTTCGAGGGTGTTGAAGCCGATAGTGCTATCGAAATGTAAATCCAAGATGGCGGCTGCAATAGATATAAATTTTTTCATCATTGGTGTCATTTTCATGGTTTTCGGGGGTGCTGATGCCGATAGTGCTGTCGAAATGTAAATCCAAGGTGGCGGCTGCAATAGATATCAAGTTTTTCATCTTGGGTGTCATTTTCATGGTTTTCGAGGGTGTTGAACCCGATAGTGCTGTCGAAATGTAAATCCAAGATGGTGGCTGAAGTTGGTACCAATTTTTTCATCTCGGGTGTCATTTTCATGGTTTTCAAGAGTGTTGAAGCCGATAGTGCTGTCGAAATATAAATCCAAGATGGCGGCTGCAATAGGTATCAATTTTTTCATCATGGGTGTCATTTTCATGGTTTTCGAGGGTGTTGAAGCCGATAGTGCTGTCGAAATGTATTTAAACTACTTTAATAATTCCGTATAATCATGTTATACGTAATTTTTTTAATGCGCTTAAGGTATGCCCAATTGGATTTACCAATATATTTTTATATATATATATATATATTAGTTAAGTTAAAAATAGAGAATATTATAATTATATAACAATATAATATATTATATTTCTTTCATGGCACTATTTTGTCATTAAAGAAATATAAGAAATATTATTTTATTTTAAATGACGCTTCATTTTAGTATACGCTAATAGTTCATTTATTTGTATTTTTGTTAATCATCAATAATATAATACGTTTATCAATAATAATATATGTACTATGAAAGGAACTTCGTTCCAACCGACTGTTCCACGACACTCACGCGTGTTTCTTTTTTTATATAAATTAGTAAAAGAGTAGTGGTAGCTCAGAGGCTAAATTGCTGTAAATTTCTCAGTACCTACATAATCTCAGTACGGGTTCGATCCCCGCCGGCACCAATGAATTTGTAATTACAATTTTAAGTGCTGGTTTACCACGTGCTAGGCGGTGAAGTTAAACGTCGTGAGGAAACCTGCATGTCTGAGAAATAAAAAAAGAAAATTTCGAAGTTCGCCAACACGCATTGGGGCAGTGCCTGACACTGCCTTGCCCTAAACCCTCTCAGAAATGAGAGGAGGCCTGTACCCATCAGTGGGACGTATATAGGCTGTAACTTTAACTTTTAACTTTAAGTTACTAAAATATTAAAATAATTATTTACTTTTTAGGGTTCCGTACTTCAAAAGGAAAAAATGGAACCCTTATAGGATCACTTTGTTGTCCGTCTGTCTGTCTGTCAAGACCCTTTTTCTCAGGAACGCGTGGAGGTATCAAGCTGAAATTCATATCAAATACTCAAGTCTAGTGTCCCTTAGAGCTGTGAAAAAATCAAACTTCTAAGCCAACGCAATTAAAAGATACAGCCGTTTATGCCGTAAATTTTCGACATTCGCAAAGGAATCAAAACCTACAGGGTACTTCCCGTGAACTCAGAACCTTGAAATTTGATACGAAGCAACGTTTTATAGCACAGATAAAGGAAAAATTGTGAAAAGCTTAAATTTTTAGTTACATCATATAATAAAAATATTTTTGATAATTTTAAACTTATATACCTACAGATTTGTACGGAACCCTCGGTGCGCGAGTCTGACTCGCACTTGGCCGGTTTTTCTTATATTCTACATATTATATGGTTGGAAAAAAATCGGTATTCAAAAAACCAGTCTCATTTATACGTCTCGAGATGGGACCCTAACTTATTAACTAACAGCTATATATATTTAACCAGTTAACAGATTTAACAAATAACAATTTAACCGCCGAGCTAACAATGATTTGGGTCAACCGCTCTGACATTTAACTCAATGGTTATATTTACGCAGCATTACCTTCAATTAAAGTTTGTTAAATGAGAGCAAACGAGATTATTTAGGTGACAGTTCGAGATTTCCTTCGGGGGGTCAGGGATCTTATTAATAATGACGTCACTAATGAGACAATGAATGCACTTACGTTACACAATTAACAAATTTTTCAGTTAAACAAGTCGTAAAATTAAAAATTTTGTACAACCGTCTTCAATATAAATAAATTAAGAACATCATCAATGTAGTCGAAGTCAATTAAATACACATTATTAGGGATAACTCAAAACTACCGGTCAGATCCTGATCAAATTTATATGGAACCACATGAGAAGCACCAGCTTACAGAAAAAAAAATTTCATCAAAATTTAGAAGCGTCAGTAGCCTAATGGCAGGGCGCGGACCGCGAACTCGAAAGGTCGTGGGTTCGAATCCGCCATTCGACTACTGTCGCGAACCACAAGCATTTTAAGCCTACTACTAGTATTTTATTAATAAAATAATCTGTTCACCTATAAAAACTGGTGATGTAACACTAAAAAACATACAGTCCAGTTGAGTACCTTCTCATTTTTTTGCAGTCGGTTAAGACATCAGAAATCCCAATGTCGTGGGACGCGACTAATGAGATATCCCATTAGTCCCCTGCCACGACATACTAGGCAAGCAACACAGTTGACACATTCTATTTACCTTTAGGTCCCAGACCAAAATGAGGCAACTTTGAGTTTCATGTACATTTTCTACCGACTTCAAAAAGGAGGAGGTACTCAATTCGACTTTATGTTTTTTATGTGTGTTACCTCATAACTTTATTGTACGTGAACCGATTTCGATGATTGTTTTTTGTATTTGAAAGCTGATGCTTCTCATATGGTCTCATATGAATTTGATCAAGGTGTGACCATGATGAGAGTAACAAAGAGACAGCCCCCTGTCCCCGGCGACCCCGCTATTCCTGGCTACGGTGGCGACCATGGTAACGGCGTGGCAGGGGGTGCTGAGAATCTCCGGTGGAGGTTCGGTTGCCACCTAAGACAAAGTCCCGAAACCTTTCAGCTCGAGTTACAAAACCGTTCTTAGTGCCTAGAAGACTGCAATGAAGTGGACGATATAAATGACAAGCTCGTGGAGACTGTCCATGCGGTCGGAGCTAAGTTTTGTAATATCCGCCGCAGAAGAACACAAAAACTCTCCGATCACACTCTTAATCTCATGGCTGTTAGACGGGAGATGAAGCTACATTCTTCAACAGATTTGACAGCATACTTTTTCTCCAGAAACAGAAATTGGTTCACAATCTGCGAATATAATCTCGTAACACAATAATTTAAAATTTATAATTTTGTACAACCGACTTCAATATAAATTATTAAGAATAACAAAAACTATTGGTCAGACCTTGATCCAATTTATATGGGACCACATGTGAAGCACCAGCTTTCACATAAAAAAGATACATCGATATCGGTTCACCCAGTAAAAATTTATGAAGTAATACACATAAAAAACATACAGTCGAATTGAGTACCGGCTCCTTTTTGAAGTCGGTAGAAAAACCATACACTCGAATTGATAACTTCCTCCTTTTGGAAATCGTTTAAAAAGTAACTGTATGAAATGTAAGTGCAACATAAACAAAACATTAGTGGATAGAGAAATTGAGAGAAAAAGTTGATCATGTCGGAAATCTAATTATGTCATAAAATATGAATAGTGACTATATGAAAATTTATTACATTAGCAGCTGCCCTTGCGACATCGCCCGCGTGTAATTTATTATGATTTTTTTCTAAAATAAAAGTAACCTAAGTTACTCTTTATAACATCAGCTATCTGTCAGTGAGTCTCATCATAATCGGCCCGGCCGTTTCGGAGATTACCCGGAACAAACAGACAGACAGATAGACAGACAAAAGTGTTTAAATTGTGTTTTGTTATAAGTACCGCATATACTTTCACATGCATTTAGTCAAAAGCTGTTATTTTGACATTACAAACATACACTTCTATTTTATTAATTTGTATAGATATAGATTAAATAATGACCATGCAATATTTTAAAAATAAATAAACAATGACACATTTAATTGTTTTTTTTCACTTAGAAGGAAACATAAGCTGAAAGAGTCAGATCTATTGACACTTATTTTCAAAGTACAGTCGACTTCATATAATATGTACGCCGTGAAGCCGTGAACCGCACATTAGTACTTTCTCTACGGCGGACAATAGACACAAAGGAAAGTGCAGTCACGACCCTGGACTACGCAGTATGAAAGGTTCTACAGGATATTATACAAAGTTATAAAAACTCACGCATACAAAATACATATGTTATTAAGGTGTTTTTTAGGGTTCCGTAACTCAAAAGGAAAAAACGGAACCCTTATAGGATCACTTTGTTGTCCGTCTGTCTGTCTGTCTGTCTGTCTGTCAAGACCCTTTTTCTCAGGAACGCGTGGAGGTATCAAGTTGAAGTTCATATCAAATACTCAAGTCTACTGTCCCTTGGAACTGTGAAAAAATCAAACTTCAAAGCCAACGCAATCAAAAGATACAGCCGTTTATGCCGCAAATTTTCGACATTCGCAAGGGAATCAGGGAATCAAAACCTATAGGGTACTTCCCGTAAACTCAGAATCTTAAAATTTGGTACGAAGCAACGTATTATAGCACAGATAAAGGAAAAATTGTGAAACACATAAATTTTTAGTTACATCATGTAATAAAAATATTTTTAATAATTTTAACCTACGGAATTGTTCGGAACCCTCGGTGCGCGAGTCCGACTCGCACTTGGCCGGTTTCTTTTAAAATATTATCTTCTATAGAAGTAAGTGTAACAGTGAGTTTCACAGTACGCGAGCAACCCGATTTCGATCCCCGCCGGCACCAATGAAATTGTTAATTGCAAAATTTTAAGTGCTGATTTACCACGTGCTCGGCGGTGAAGGAAAACATCGTGAGGTGAGGAGTGAGGAGCTCGATGTGAAGAAAAACTGTATGTCTGAGAAATAAGAAAATGCGTGAGTGTCGTGGAACACTCGGTTGGAACGAAGTTCTGTGCGTTGTATATTATTATTGATAAACGTAGGTATTACATTATTGACTAACAAATACAAATAAATGAATTACTAGCGTCTATTAAAATGAAGCGTCATTTAAAATAAAATAATATTTCTTTCATGGCAAGATAAAAAAGTGCGAGGGAGATGGATATTATTCCACCTCACTTCCTTCTCTCGCCGCCAAGGCCGTCTACACTATGACACAAGGGGTAGGGACGAAAAAATCTCACACTTTTTGTAGCCTAGCTCCCATCCGCCAAACCCGTACCGTCCGATAAGGAACTTCGTTCCAAAAAGAAAATATTTCGAAGACATTTGAAGTTCGCCAACACGCATTGAGCCAGCGCGGCGGTCATTTCCTCGGCCTAAAATATTCTTAGAAATGAGAGGAGGCCTGTGCCCAGCAGTGGGACGTATATATATGGTATATATAGGCTGACTTTAAGTGTGACGAACGAGCGCACAGTCCACATGATGGTAAGTGAATGGTCTATAGATATCTCTAAGTATTAATTATATGCACATACGTGGTAGAGTCATGCTGCAGCCATATTAGTGGTATAGTTGTAGCACGAATGGATCGGCTCAACTGGGGTAGGACTACGCTCTCACAGAATGCCAGCGTGAAATAGCAGCTTAATGCTGCTGTGTTTCGAATGGTGAGTGTAGAGAACCGGAAACCATTTTTACTGGAATCGGGGCCTATCTTAGTCCTCAGGGGTGACAACGCTTCTGCATTTCGTTTTGTTAGATAGGTGAAGATATCTATGGGCCACAGTATCCACTTTCCAGCGGATGGACTTTGTTCGTTTGTCAGCCGCATTCTTTAAAAAGAAACATTGACTTGACCATTAAAAAGGTTCTCCGTTTCTCCTTACTCAATTCGAAGATCCTCAATAGTATTTCCTCTGATGTTCTGTGGGAGCGTAGTCCTTACCTGCTTGAGCCTAGCCCTGCAACCAGTAGTTTTACCACGTTTAAATATCTCTCCAATACTTATTTCTAAACTAATTTGACCTCTATGATGCTTTAGAAGTATTTAAAAAATGTCGCAATGCAAACATATGGAAAAGAAAGTACGAAAAGGAGGAAAAAACAAAACATTACTTGACATCACAAAGTCACAAAAAATTTAAATACGAGATAAAAAAAAACAGATGATTTGTGTAAAGTCAAATTAGGTCCCTATTTCAGCCGACTGCTACTGTTAAATGACAGCAACGCTAATATATATACCTATACATTTAAAGAAAGCTTTTTCAACTAAATAACTTTTTCTATTTACTTACCATTGTCGTTATTAGAATAAAAATAGAATTGGCAGTTAATAATTACCTGTAACAAAGTAAAATAAAAATATTAAAAATGTATATTCAGCTTCCACGGCTTTGTACAGAGTAATGATATAACTATAATTCAAAATGGCGACCATTTTTTTCACCTACGTTTCCCGTTTTGAGCTATATTTAAAGTTTGAAGTCTCTAGTTCACTCTAGTTCACCGGAAAGTTAATTAACACATACAACCGTATTTGTTTATGCTAATTAATAAAAACTGTTTAAAAACTTTAAGATACATCTTAAATTTAAGTGTAAACTTAAAAATACAAATTATAAATATTACTATATTGTACACCATAACAATGCACAGATAAAAAAGAGCAAGTATATCAAATTTGTTGTACAATGGGCGACCTCATCGCTAAAAGCGATCTCTTCCAGACAACAGTTTTGCATAGACAGAAAGTTAAAATACCGTAAAGACGGAGATGTACATTAATTACTATTTCGCGCCAAAAATCTGCCATTTTGTTTTTTAGGGTTCCGTAGTCAAATGGCAAAAAAACGGAACCCTTATGGATTCGTCATGTCTGTCTGTCTGTCTGTCCGTCCGTATGTCACAGACACTTTTTTTACGAAACTACAAGAACTATGATGTTGAAACTTAGTAAGTAGATGTATTATGTGAACCGCATTAAGATTTTCACACAAAAATATAAGAAAACAATCAATTTTGGGGGTTTCCCATACTTAGAACTGAAACTCAAAAATTTTTTTTCATCAAACCCATAAGTGTGGGGTATCTATGAATAGGTCTTCAAAAATGATATTGAGGCTTTTAATATCATTTTTTTTCTAAACTGAAACGTTTGACACTTGCAAAGTGGTAAAATGTATAACTTCTAAAATAAGAGAATGATAAAACTAAAAAAAAATATATGATGTACATTACCATGTAAACTTCCACCGAAAATTGGTTTGAACGAAGTAAGTAGTAAGTAGTTTTTTTTTAATACGTTTAATACGTTTTTAATACCTTTCATTCAATCAACTCAAATATAAAAATAAAAAAAGACATTTAATTTCATGCTTAATATTGTACGTTTACGATTTGATACTGTTTTCGTTGGATAACATTAATTTCAATTACTTACATCGAAATTATCTTGCTGCTACGGAACCCTTTACGGGCGAGTCCGACTCGCACTTGGCCGACTTTTTTTTCAAACAGCTATCTAACCAAGTTTTCTGGGTTTTTAAGTCGAATATAACGATACTTTAACTGCCAAAATCCATCCAGCAGTTTGGAAGATACGAGGTAATAAAGAAATTTATAAACAAACATACACACATACATACAAGATACGCGCGAAAAACATAACCCTTCCTTGGCAGTCGGGTAAAAATAAATTAATATATTTCGACATAAAACAATAAGCTACATAAAAATGAATATTATATACACATGATATATCTAAATATTAAAAAATTCTACAAACAATATACCATATAATATTTTAGAAAATGCATATACACAATATACCTATATACGAGTATAATGTATTACTTAATATAGTAACTAATATACTACAACTTTCAACAACCGCATTCAACGGAGAGCGGCTCGAATCGTCGACGACCAAGTTCTTTCCAGTCGGCTTGATCCTCTAACGTTGCAAAGAGACGTTGCATCTCTGTGCATCTTCTACCGCATATACCATGGGAGTGCTCAGAGGAATTCTTCGGATTGATTCCAGCTGCTGAACTCCACCGTCGTACACTGCTACAGAACTCGAAATTTCAGCCTCATCATCTTGATGGATGGCGGTCCACTACCGTCAGATTTACGCGAATTTTCTACCACGCACGACTACACTATGGAATTTACTGTTGCCAGAGGTTTCTTCGAACCGATACAACTTAGGAACCTTTAAGAGAAAAGCCTACTATTTTCTAAACGGCAGCTACGCACCTTTTTTTTATAGAACATGGGTAACTTACGAGTACACAGTCCACCTGATGGTGAGTGTATGATGGCACATAGACATCTAGATCTGTCTTCAAATAAGAATCAAGAAAACGTTTTTTAACAGTGGTAGAGCCACGCGGCAGGTTTTGCTGTCGCACGAATGGGCCGGCTCGAACCGGGGTGGTACCACGACCTCACAGAATACCAGCCTCAAGTAGAGGTTTACCTCTGCGTTTCGCTTGGTGAGTGCAGGTGGCCGGAGGCACTTTTTACTGGAAATAAGGCATTCCATCTTAGTCCTCACGGGTGACAACACATCTACATTTTGATTTGTAATAGAGGATAGATGTAGATGTCTATGGGCCGCAGCAACCACTTACCATCAGGTGGACTGTGTGCTCGTTTGTCACCCTTATCCTATAAAAAAACGTAGATACATTGTCACCCTTGTGGACTTAGGTGGAACGCCTTATTTCCAGTAAAAAGGGTCTCCGGATCTTTACAGTAACCATACGAAACACAGCAGCGTTAAGCTGGTATTCTGTGAGAGCGATGGGGCCGACCTATTTGTGCTACAAACATAATATAGCTGCAACGTGGCTCTACCAGGTATACAATTTCAACTCTGCTGGTGTTGGACATGTTCATGGGCGATGACGCTCGCTTACTAACATGTGAGCCGTATGCTCATTTGCCTTCTCTTCTATGAAAAAAAAACAGACGCAAATTATTAAAACACTACAATTTCAACCCGCCTGCTACGTGTGGTAATTATGGTAAATCCCCTCTATGAGGCAATCTATGGGGGAGGCCTATGTTCAGCAGTGGACTTTAATAGGTTGTAATGGATGGATGTATAGAAGATCATCTACCAGGAGCACATAACCCACTGAGAGGTGAAATTTTCAAATCAACAGTAACATTACAACTATGGCTAATATTCTCTATGAGACAATCTATGGGGGAGGCCTATGTTCAGTAGTGGACTAGATTGTAATGGATGGATGTATATATAATCTACCAGGAGCACATGACACACGGAGAGGTGAAATTATTAAAT
Source organism: Parnassius glacialis (assembly GCA_033319125.1). NCBI lineage: Eukaryota > Metazoa > Arthropoda > Insecta > Lepidoptera > Papilionidae > Parnassius > Parnassius glacialis. Next base: position 70,998,744 of record JAVANC010000004.1, on the reverse strand, counting down.
CAACAGTAACATTACAACTATGGCAAATATTCTCTGTGAGGCAATGTATGGGTGAGGACTTGTTCAGCAGTGGACTTTTATTAGGCTGTGATCACAAAATAGATAATAGTAGAAGTACTATAATGGGTGAAAGAATGGACGAATGAATTGATGAATGAAGGTGAGGAGCTACGTCCGTCCGTGTTATAATATAAGGCACAATTGTGTTAAGGGCCCATTGTCCTGCCGCCATAACAAATATCATACAAACATTAATTCATCATTCTATAATAGGTCGCTCTGATAAAAAAAGAAAAAACAATAAATAAGCAATACGAAGAGTCATTTATTTGAAGAAAATACTGTAGTGTAATAATCCTCTGTAATATGGATATATTTTTTTATATTCTTCAATCCCAGCCAGCGCTTAACTACATTCGCACAAGATGGTAAGTGGTAACGTAGCCCAAGATGGTGACACTGGCCTTGAAGACACCCACACTGCTATCGGATGGAAAGACAGACGCTGGCAACTTATGCCACTCCTTTGCTGTACGCATGATGAACGACGTGGCGAACCGTTTGGTTCTAATGCGTGGTAAGTCAACAACGAAGGGATGGAGACTGGTCGAACGTCTGGTTGTCCGATGGTGGAAGGGAGAGGGAGGAATTAAATTATGCAATTCCTGCGAATATGAATATATGCGATATGAATGTTGACTGTATATCTGGTGACGGTGTAAGAATATCCACTACCCCATATCATCCCGTGGGTGTCGTAAGAGGCGACAGAGGGAAACAAATCAGGAGATGGGCAGCAGCGTCTTCCTGATAACGACTGAAAATAAAAAAACTGAGGTTGTCAACCAAAGGTTCGAAGGCGGACTTGCTCTCCTGGTTTTTTTATAGAATAAGGGTGACAAACGAGCTCACAGTCCACCTGATGTTAAGTGGTTGCTGTGACCCATAGACATCTACATTTATCCTCGTTTACGAATCAAAATGCAGATACGTTGTCACCCGTGAGGACTAAGTTGGAATGCCTCTTTTCCAGTGAAAAGGGTCTCCGGTTCTCTATACTCACCATACGAAACACAGCAATGTTATACTGCTACTTTACGCTGGTATTCTGTGAGAGTGTGGTCCTTGCTCGGTCGAGCCGATCCATTCGTGCTACAACTATACTACTAATATAGCTGCAGCATGGTTCTACCACGTATAAAAAACCCTCAAAACCTAAAGCAAGTGTGTACAGCCTGTTCGTATCGCTAGTGATGTCATATGTATCTGAGAGGTGGTTCTTCACTGCTGGTCTATCATAAAACTCAAGATCACTCAGCGAGCTATGCAAAGAGCTATACTCAAAAATTCTCTAGAATTAGAGTATCAGCAGTAGAGAAGCCTATGTAGCCCAACGGATCAACAAGTAGAAGTGGCATTGTGTCGATTGTATCATTTGAAGAACTGCTAACCGATGAGTAAAAAAGTTTTCAAGTGGCAGCCTCGTAGCACTAATCGAAGTGTTGGGCAGTCCCCCACTAGATGGAATGATGACCTGGTAATGTAAAATTACCTGGCAGGAAGTCGATAGATGCAAATGGCTCAGGACAGCGTTTTATGGTGTTCCTTGGTTGAGGCTTATGTTCATCAGTGGACTTGTAAAGGAATGTAATGATGATGATGATGATGAAGTTTAAAAAATAACGTTTACTAAACAAAATTTTGATTTATTACATCGAAAAAAGCTTTTCTAATTCTTAAAATATAGTTTTTTCATATCTATTATATACTCGTAGGTACTGGTATTCCAAACAACTGTCAACTCTATACCTAGATGAAAAGATCAGCTAATAGCTAGTCGCCACAAACACTCCAACACTGAGGTGGTTCAAAATTAGCTTTCTAGCTGAACAAGGCTAAAATTCTGCTGTAGTGTTTACTCGCAGTGAGTGGGCTTCAACACCGATCGATACGTCAATATTTGCACGACTAGTGACGCGAAATACTATATCGATAGAAAACTTTAAGGTCCGTATTAATAAACGTTACTCAACTCAAGTGCGTAATCATTTGATACGTCTTCATTACGATATCAGCATCTCAAGATCATTGCTAATTAATTAATTAATTTATTTATTTAGAAAACCAACAGCTCTTATGAATATACAATGATAATAATTTATGAATGATAATAACAGCCAATTATAGGTTTCCCTGTGTAAATCTTAAATGGTATCTCCTACTCTTAATATATATCAAATAAACACATATGCAGTATCTCAAAACGCTGTACTTAGGAATACTGTTCTGTGACTTGCACTCAAGTACACACACTTGAGAGTCAAGTTAAGTTTATTAATCAGTGTGGCACTCAGCTGATATCGTAAGCCTAAACCGCATCTTGAGATATGTTTATTAATAAGATCATAACCTCAAGATTATACTCAAGTGCGTGTACTTGAGCCGAGTAACGTTTATTAACACGTTCACTGTCCGGTTTTTAAACACAGTAAGACAATAGCAGTGACCTATATGTAGTGCACGGGACAGCGAAAGGGTTAATACGGGCCTAACTACTAGAAATATTGTGGCTCTAATATTACTAGATATTGTTGTAGGTGTAATGGTGTCATGGAGTGACGGTGTAAGATTATTTACTACCCCATATCGGTCCATGGGTGTCGTAAAAGGCGACAGAGGGAAACAAATCATGAAATGATTAGCAGTGTCTTCCTAATAACGACTCAAAATAAAAAACTGCGGTTGTCAACAAAAACCGTGGCAGCTATGGAATATATATCCATATGAGGCAATCTATGGGAGAAGCATATATTCAGCAGTGGACTATGTGCTTATTTGTAACGATATGTGACAAATAAGCACACAGTCCACCTGACGGTAAGTAGAAGTAATGCACAAACGACGATCTCAATGAGGGCTAGTAATTTACCGCTCACCATATGTCGCTAGTTGGAATTGAGGTGAAGTTATTTGTTAACACGGTGTCACTCTATGTGAAAAGTAGCATTTTAAATTTTTAAATCGATTTCTCGTATGTACACCTAAATAATTTTTAACTCACTTCTTAATTGTTTTACTTTTAGGAATATCCGCAGTTTGGTTTATACAATTTAATATAATAAACTAGGTGACCAGGTAGACGTTGTTCTGCCTTTTTCGACGACCCTTCATAGAAAAAAATCCTTACATTCGTAATAAAAAAATATTGAGTGTCACATATCAGGATAAAATCTATCCTATCTCTCAAGTTGGACCAAACTGCACAGAGTGTGCAAATTTCATTGAAATCAGTTCAGTAGTTTAGGAGTTCATCGCGGACAAACAATGTGACACGTAATTTTTATATATAAAGATATAATATGTATCTAATGTTTCAGAAATATACATTAATCTGTGTCAGTGGCGCCGTCTTGGTGGCGGAAAAAGTGACTGAAACGAGTCGCTGTTACCGATTTAGTTCAGGAGGACATTATCATAATTAAAAAATATTAACGAAAAGAAAATTATGCAAAATCTAAATTGAACAAGTGATAAAATTAAAAATTTTGTACAACCTACTTCAATATAAATTATTAAGGATAACTCAAAAACTACAGGTTAGACCTAAATCAATATATATGGGACCACATGAGAAGTATCAGCTTTCAAATAAAAAAAGAATCATCGAAATCGCTTCGCCCAGTAAAAAGTTATGAGGTAACACCCATAAAAAAACATACAGTCGAATTGAGTACCGTCCCCTTTTTGATGTCGCTTGATGAAAATATTTTAATCTATTCTATTCTGTAGTTAGAAATTTGTGCTTTCATTACCTAACCAGACGATCTACTAAGCAGAACAAACTCCCACCTTGACATATCGATAGTCGACATCTTTACGAGCCCAGCTCTAACTATGAAAAGAACCAATACGTAAGTCAACGTGACACACGTATTAACAACGCGACATCTCTACTGCAGTGGAAACGCCGGGATTTGGACTTTTAGTTTTATGGGCTTTTGCAGGGGTGCCCAACATAAAACATCTATAAAATCTCAATATATGAAAGTACATATGTACAAGCATATGTTTGTTATTAATCTAAGGCCAATGTCAAACACTTAATATTCTGTAGTCTAACAGTATCACAGTAAAGAGACAGGCGCCTCAGGAAGGGCAGGAAGGAACCCAGAGCCGTAAAGACAGTTTAAAAAAATCAGTGTAGAGATTGTTTCCAAAGATTTTGAAAACGTTGCCACAAATAATAACTGACTGAAAAAGCTGAGAGTTTTGTCTGGCTTCAAACGTTGCTATTTCAATAATTTGTAGAGCGTATGTGAAGGCAAAAAAGCGTAAATTAAAATAATAAAATATGTATTTTTAATTGTTTTCAAAAATATACCGAATGTACCAAAAATAAGAGTGCAAAGTTTGTATAAAATTTTTGTACTTATAATAAGAATTACAACCTAAACAGCTGTACTTATAAATATAAAATTGGAACCATAGGTTCTTTTTATTACTTAGGCATCTAATAGGAAAGGATTAATGAAAATTCAAACTAAGAGGATAAAATAAGGTGTTATAGTTTGTATGAATCTTTTTATGCTACGGAGTATTTGACTCGAAACTTCATGAACGTGACTACCTGAAAATACTCTGTAAATAAAAAAAATTAATACGTTTTTTGCTGTTTTAGTATAAAGATAATTAATTAATGATGATTTAATTTAAAAACTGGTTCAAATGCTCTTTAAAATTATAAAAAATCCATTTTCACCGTTTTTCACAAGGCAAAGTTAGTTATATGCATCTTTAATTGATGCTAAAGGAGATAACAAAGACTTTATATTATGTGTAAGGGATTGAACGGAATATTATGTGACGTACACAGTATTCGATAAATTTTGTATATTTTTGTGCATTCAAAGTATTACAATTAATTTAATATTAATTTATTTATAAGATTTAGTTTTATTGTTCCTACAAATAACAGATCACTAACTTATTTAGTATTTCATTAACTCACCAAAAATCATGACATTTCCGAAAAACCTCCGGAATCCTGACAAATACCTAAGAATGCTGACATGTCAGGACAAATCCTGACGTCTGGTAGCCCTACGCATAGTACAATTACTTACAGTAGGTAGCTCGCGTATCGTCACAACAAATTTATTTGAAATTTATATATCATTCAACTTCATTGTATGTATTATCATTCCTAATTAACCGGTTCAGTGCGGATGGCACGCCAGACGTACCATCGATTATTTTTGTGTGTGGCGTATGACATGCGAGTCGTGTCTTTTTAAAAATCGTTGTAACTCGCTCAAATTGCTTTTTTGGAAAATTTATCCCGAATGAAATATTCATTATTTTGCAAGTAGTTCATGCCCACAGCTCGTTTCTGGATATTTTGAAAATTTGAAATTTTTAGGGGTTAACAACCTTTTTTTAACTTGTACATGGTACTCTTTTTACTTTGTGGGTTTTCAATCATGTTGTGGAGAAATAGTCTAATAAGTAACAAATAAAAGCACTCATTGCGATCGCTCACAAACTCAAGTAGTCACAAATAAATTTCTGGAAAACAAATCTCCTGTTAAAAAAAAACAATGCGTTGGTCTTATTGTTTAATTTTGATTAAAATGGTTGAATTGCCGTCTTATTACTATCATATGGCCGAATGACGGAGTACCATGTGCTCTTGTGATATGGTATAAGGTTTATTTTTGCTTAACAGTTCGAAACCGTTCATGCGTAAAAAAAGTTTGCTAATAAATAGTCTTTTGTCAATCCGCCGCCGTATAGCGCCGGCGTTTTTTTCCTTTTGAAAATACTTGTTTTGCTATTCTTACTAATTAGACGTTTTCAAATCGAGTTTACTTTTACATTTGTATAACATTAAATAATATTTAACATTTGTAAATATTAGTGAATCATAAACCTTATTTCTTTCCAAATTAAGGTTCTTGATTGTTTGATATTTACAAATATTATTATTAGGTGAAAATTTAATTTAATAAAAACCAAGGTTTTCCAGGGTGATTTAGCTGTACCTACTTAAATAAATGATTTTTTTCATAAAACAAAAAATAGTACAAAATGTTTTTAATCTCTGCATAAAAAAGTCACTCTCAATTTCCAAGAAAACACGTAGAAAAACACGTAGTTACCCACTAAAACAAGTATCCTTCCGTTTGTAACTGATGTTTGATGTCAACAAAACTTAATAAGGTCTAAACAAGTGAAAAAAGCATAAAAAAGATAATTATTTTCACACATGGCTGATGGCACAATAGGCGTGTCATCAACTTCTGTGGTGCTTGACACGCCAGGCGTGTTGTCAAATATTTGTTGTATGAAATCGGTGCCGCAACGAATCGGTTAAACAATATAACTCTTGCAAATATAAAACGATATTTCTTCCACAATTATTTCTTCTGCGCCTGCAACGCGCCAGGTACCACCTAGTATTGAATAAACATGATTTGCATAAAATACAAAACAACCAAACATTAATTTTTATATATTCGATAGAAGATATATTAGATACCAGTTCTGTGTTTCAGAAAGTAATATGACATACGTGATGATTCCTACAGCTTGCTTAATATACAAACCTAAATATTGTTACGTGCCACTATTAATATCTTGTACATGGCAACACTAGTTACACTAGCGCCCTCTAGTGTCGAGTAAAAGAAAGTGTTCCGCGCCTTGTACATGGCAACACTAGTTACACTAGCGCCCTCTAGTGTCGAGTAGCAGAACTAGGAGAGTCGAGATCCTTCCAGAAATGTCGGGACCGATATGTACTCGAACATTCTAGATGTCGCTACCGTAGAAGGTTCTGGAAACTATCTGAGGCCCTATATAAGGCCGGTATAGACCACGACCGGGGCAGTATTGAATTGGCGATACAAGAGAATACTTCGAAGCGAAATATCGGCGAACTGTGTTTTATTATTAGTGTGATTTTAAGTTGTAATTAGTGTTGTGTAATTAAATATTCAATTTTGGTAATTCAATCGGCAGTTTGTTAAGTGTTTCAAACTCCAAGCTCGTAACAATATTTAACGAGTTACGGTCGAGTTTCGAATACTAGGCGATTTGTAATTACTAGTGTAATTATATATCGATGACTCATTCGTGTAATGTTCATCGATCGAGAGTTAGCATGATTTATAACTATTAGTTACAAACGAACTAAAAGTTCACCTGATGGTAAGTGGCTTGTATTGACACTTGCTCCCAACTACAGGGAGAAAAAAGAGGCTACAGGTGTGGTGTGCAATGCCTTTATTGATATTGGCTCTACGTACGTCGTTTTTCAGTAATGTTTGTATAGTCACTCAAGTCCCGAGGCCGAGATTAGAGGCACTTTTGATGCCGGTAGTGATGATGATGGTGATTGTTGTAACGATGGTACAATTAAGGAAGGCAAAGGACTTATAATATACAGCCTAGTTGGCTTTGGGAGATTTTGACGACAGCATAACCCAAAGGGCAGTTGATGATGATAATATCTAATAGGGATAAAAAAAACACTTTTTTATTCTTCATTATTTATATCACCACCGAAGTATTTCTTACATTGTTTCCATTTATAACTTACATGTACAGTCATTTAATACACAAAGTTGCACTACTTTTACGTATCTTAATCCACTTTCCAGCATTTAAACGATAAACCAGCAGCAGGTATTTGCCGGTGATCAAATTCCCGACAAAACTCGCAAACCTAGTTTGCCATTCTGAAGTATAAAAATACTTGTATACATGTTCATACATGTAATATGTTAAACACCTTCAGCCTTTACTACTTACCGTTACAGCCTATTAAAGTCCACTGCTGAACATAAGCTTCCCTCATAGGGGGCGGATACTTGCCATAGCTGTAATGTTACTGTTGATTTAATAATTTCACCTCTCAGTGGGTCATGTGCTCCTGGTGGATTATCTTCTATACATCCATCTATTACAGCCTATTAAAGTCCACTACTGAACATGGGCCTCCCCCATAGATTGCCTCATAGTGGGGATTTTGCCATAGTTGTAATGATACTGTTTTTTTTTGAAAATTTCACCTCTCAGTGCGTCATGTGCTCCTGGTGGATTATCTTCTATACATCCATCCATTACAGCCTATTAAAGTACACTGCTGAACATAGGCCTACCATATAGATTGGGTCATGGTGGGGATATTTTCCATATTTGCCATGCTTGGCAAGTGGGTTGGTAACAGCGTAACAGCAACCTACGGGAGGATATAGAGTAGTGGGTATCCTTCACCGCCACTACACGGCTTACTATTTATATTGTATTTATGAAAAAATAATATATGTATTCGTATACTAAAGAAGAAAACGTGAAAAGAAATTATGAAAACGTGATATTAAATTTGGAGAGTTATACTGTTTCATTAGGGATGATATAAGGTTCATTGAAATTGCATAATATTAAACTTACAAGTAACGTAATAAGTACGACACGCGCGCCACCTACTGTAAGTTAATTGTACTATGCCTATAACCCTCGCGCAAGTGGAAGCAATAAGTTGACAAAGTTTTACCGCAATCTGGGCAGTATGGCAGCGCATAAAATACGAACATACAAACATTCTTTCTTATACATTAATATTTGTGATGTACTCATAATAGTCCATAAATGAATACATCTATATCTATGCAAATAAATAAAATTGAAGTGTCTGTTTGTAATTTCAAAATAAAAGCTTTATACTAAATGCATATGCCGTGTAGTAGCGGTCAAGAATATCCACTACCCCATATCCTCCCGTGGGTGTCGTAAAAGGCGACAAAGGGAAACAGGTGGGAGATGGGCAGCAGCATCTTCCTGATAATAGCCAATATTATAATAAAAAAAAACTGCGGTTACCAACCCGCTCGCCAAGCGTGGCAACTATGGCAAATACCCCCCAATGACGAGAGTAACAAAGATACGGCCCCCAGTCCCCGGCGGCCCCGCTATTCCTGGCTACGGTGGCGACCATGGTAACGGCGGGGCAGGGGGTGCTAAGAATCTCCGGTGGAGGTTCGGTTGCCACCTACGACCACTCGACCTGGCAACATACAACGCACGCACCCTGAGGACTGACGAGAAGATCGTGGAGCTGGAAGAAGAGATAGACAAGTTGCGCTGGCATATTACAGGATTATCCGAAGTCCGAAGAGAGGGGGAGGACGCGGTAATCCTCGAATCCGGCAACTTGCTCTATCACCGGGAGGGCGAACATCTGTCCCAAGGAGGTGTCGGATTTATCGTCCACAAGTCTCTCGTTAACAACGTTGTAAAGATCGGGAGTGTGTCGACGAGGGTTGCGTACCTTATACTCAGAATCACCAAACGGTATTCGCTGAAGGTCATACAGGTTTACGCACCAACCTCGGCACACCCCGATGAGGAGGTGGAGGAAATGTATGAGGATATCTTTAGAGACATGCATTCCTCCAAAACCCAATATACGGTGTTAATGGGAGACTTCAATGCAAAACTAGGCACAAGAGAGAACGGTGAGCTGAAAGTAGGGAAATTTGGAATAGGGCAACGGAACCCAAGGGGCCAGCAGCTGGCCGACTTCATGGAGAAAGAGGGACTCTTTATGATGAACTCTTTCTTCAAGAAGCGGCCCCACAGGAAGTGGACCTGGTCGAGCCCCGACGATTCGACAAAAAATGAGACTGACTTCATTATGACGACCAGACGACAACTGTTCAGTGATATTTCAGTGATCGCGAGGGTGAAAACCGGCAGCGATCACCGAATGGTTAGAGGCACACTGAACCTAAATGTTAAGTTGGAGAGGTCTCGTCTGATGAAGACAACGCTCCGTCCTCCTCGTGCTCTAATCCAAATTCCCGAAACCTTTCAGCTCGAGTTACGAAACCGTTTTCAGTGCCTAGAAGACTGCAATGAAGTGGACGATATGAATGACAAGCTCGTGGAAACTGTCCATGCGGTCGGAGCTAAGTTCTGCAAGACCCGCCGCAGAAGAACACAAAAACTCTCCGGTCACACTCTTAATCTCATGGCTGTTAGACGGGAGATGAGGCTACATTCTTCAACAGATTTGACAGCATACAGGCAACTGAACAGACAGATCTCCAAATGCATGCGGCGGGACTTACGCAACTTCAATACAGCTCGTATTGAAGAAGCGATCGAGCGGAACCAAGGCTCCAAAGTCTTTGCCAGAGACCTGTCTGCCAGAAAGAGCCAACTGTCAAAACTGAAGACCGAATGTGGCAGCATCGTTTCCGGGGCACCTGAGATTTTGAGTGAGATTGAGAGGTTCTATGGGCAGCTGCACACGTCATCGTTGGAGCCACACGCAAGTGTGAGTAACGATCCAAGAGCGAGTCTTATCCGACACTATTCCGAAGATATCCCGGACGTCAGTCTGAGCGAGATTAGAATGGCTCTCCAGAACCTTAAAAACGGCAAGGCCCCAGGCGAGGATGGAATTACAGAGGAGCTTCTGAAAGCGGGTGGAAGACCGGTACTTGAAGTCCTTCAGAAGCTCTTTAATTACGTCCTCCATGGTGGCATTACACCAGAGGCGTGGAGCAGAAGTGCGGTGGTCTTCTTCTTCAAGAAAGGTGACATCGCTCTCTTGAAGAACTACAGACCGATTTCCCTTCTGAGCCGCGTCTACATGCTGTTTTCGAGAGTCATTACGAATCGTCTTGCGCGCAGACTTGACGACTTCCAGCCTCCCGAACAAGCTGGTTTCCGAAAGGGCTTTAGTACCATAGACCACATACATACCCTACGGCAAATTGTACAGAAGTCCGAAGAGTACAATTTGCCACTATGTCTGGCGTATGTGGACTATGAGAAAGCCTTTGATTCCGTCGAAATTTGGGCGGTGCTGCAGTCCCTTCAGCGGTACCAAGTTGACTGTCGGTATATCGAAAGTGCTGAAGTGTTTGTACAGTAGGGCTACGATGGCTATCCGAGTACAGAACCAGAGTACGAAACCCATCCAATTGCAGAGAGGTGTAAGACAGGGTGATGTTATATCCCCGAAACTCTTCACCGCTGTATTGGAAGACGTTTTCAAGCTTCTGGACTGGAAAGGATGCGGTATTAACATCAATGGCGAGTACATCACTCACCTTCGATTTGCCGACGATATAGTCCTTATGGCAGAATCGCTGGAAGACCTAAGCACTATGCTCAATGACCTCAATAGTGTCTCCCAACGGATAGGTCTTAAGATGAACATGGACAAAACAAAGATCATGTTTAATGTCCATGTCACACCTATGCCGGTAGTTGTTGGGAGCACTAAGCTCGAAATTGTTGACGAGTATGTTTACCTGGGACAAATAGTCCGACTAGGTAAGACCAACTTCGACCAAGAGGTCAATCGACGGATTCAACTCGGCTGGGCAGCGTTCGGGAAGCTACGACACATCTTCTCGTCAGACATACCTCAAAACCTTAAAACGAAATTGTACAACCAGTGCGTGTTGCCAGTGATGACTTACGGAACTGAGACGTGGTCCTTCACTGCTGGCCGTATGAGGAAGCTCAAGGTCGCTCAGCGAGCTATGGAGAGGGCTATGCTCGGAGTTTCTCTGCGTGATAAACTTAGGAATAAGAATATCCGCAGTAGAACCAGAGTAACCGACATAGCCCAACGGATTAGTAAGCTGAAGTGGCAGTGGGCCGGCCATATAGCTCGAAGAACCGACAACCGATGGGGAAGAAAGGTTCTCGAGTGGCAGCCTCGTACCAGTAGGCGAAGTGTAGGGCGTCCCCTCACGAGATGGAGTGACGACCTGGTAAGACATGCAGGAAGTCGATGGATGCAGGTGGCTCAGGACCGTGCTTTGTGGCATTCTTTGGGGGAGGCCTATGTTCAGCAGTGGACTTGTGAAGGGCTGTAATGATGATGATGATGAAATGCATATGAAAGTATATACGGTACTTACAACAAAAACACAACTTTTAATATTTTGGTCTGCCTGTCTGTCTGTTGGTCTGTCTGTCTGTCTGTTGGTCTGTCTGTCTGTCTGTTTGTTCCGGCTAATCTCCAAAACGGCTGGACCGATTTTTACGGCGCTTGCACCGGCAGATAGCTGATGGTATAAGGAATAACTTTGGCTACTTTCGTTGTACAAAAAGAATTAAGGTTCCGAGCAAAATAATCAAAACCCTAAATTATACGCGGGCGAAGTCGCGGGGAACAGCTAGTTTATTTTATTTTATTTTATTTTATTCTTTTTGGAAAACTTACAGCTAACATTAACAATAAATAAATGAATAACAACTAGAAGGTCATTTAAAAGTTTTCACCTATAAGCAATATGAACTTAAAACAATAATTCTAGTCGGTAAAATATAAACATCGATTAAGACAAATACAGTAAATTAACAAAATTAAACAGAAGAGCACTCAACAAAAGAATTTTTGCGCTAAAATATTTTTTAATTGAGAAACACTGGTATTAAACAGATCCAAGTCAACGCTATTGGAAATGTGATTAAAAGTTCTGCATGCACGTATCATAAAATAATTTTGCCTGTATTTATTCCGGGTATGCGGCACGTGAAGTAAGCGAGGCTTCCTTAAGAGGGTACCTCTTGTTGTAAATCCTAGCTTACTGAGTAGCTCCGGACAGTCAACATTACCATTTGCCAATTTGAAAAGATAAATCATATCTGCTATGCGCCTACGTTCGTGCAGAGGCAAAATATGAAATTTTTTACATCGCGAAATGTAGTTATCAGTGTAAAATTGCGTTTTAAATTGCAGAAAACGTAGAAAACGCTTTTGTACTTGCTCAATCCTATCTATATAAATGTTATAATTTGGGTTCCACACTTGAGAGGCGTTCTCTAAATGGCTGCGAACAAGAGCGCAATAAAGTATCTTATATGTTTTAATATTATGAAAATCGGTGGAAAATCTCAAAAGGAATCCAAGTGCTCTATTGGCTTTTTTAATCATATTCTCAATATGTGCATCAAAGAGTAATTTAGAATCGAAAAATACACCAAGATCCTTAACTAATTGTAATCTCTCTATACTAGTGTCTTGTAATTTGTAGTGAAAGACAATGGGATTGGGTTTACGGGTAAATATAAGGATAAAACACTTGGACACATTCAAGTCTAGTTTGATGCGTGAACAATATCGTTCAAGTTCATTGAGATCACGCTGCAAACCAAGGCAGTGAGAAGTATTTGTGACGGGGCATAAAATTTTCATGTCATCAGCGTATAGGATTATTTTGGAGTAAGTAAAACAGGAACCTATATCATTTATAAAATCGAAAACAGCAATGGACCTAATAGTGATCCCTGCGGTATACCTGAAGGGATTTGCACAGTTGCTGACATGTAACCATTGAGTACTACTGTCTGACAACGATTCTCAATATAAGACTTAAACCATCTAAACAGATCGCCGCTGATACCTACTTCGAGTAGTTTGCTGAGAAGTATAACGTGATCTAAGCGGTCGAACGCTTTACTGTAATCAGTGTAGACTACGTCCACTTGTAAGCGCCCAGACATGATGGTAGTTAAATAGTCAGAACAGACAATAAGGTTCGAAACAGTGGATCTATTTTTTAAAAAGCCGTGTTGATAATCACTGCGTGTTTGTTTGATGCCATGATATACAGACGAGTATACGATTTTCTCAAAGATTTTGGTGAATAAACAGAGCTTGGATATTGGCCTATAGTTTTCTACACGGTCATTTGGGCCTTTTTTATGGATGGGGGTAATAAATGCAGATTTCCAAGTAAGCAACACTATTCCTTCCTTAAGCGAACGTCTGTATATTATTGTTAACGGTATAGTCAAGCTTTTAGCACATTTACTTATAAGAATGGGTGGTATACCATCTGGACCGGCAGATTTATTCAGATCAATAGAATTTAAGAGCTTAAAGATTTCAGTTTCGCTAACTTGTATCGAGTTTATACCCGACACAGTATGTGATCGCCAATTATCGGGTTCGTATCGGGTGTCATAGTCACTGCGAATTTCGTGAAAATTACCATTAAAAAAATCGCTAAACATATTACAAATAATATGCCCTTGGTCTGATGATATGTGTCCATATTTCATTGTAGTTACAAATATATGTATAAAATCTTATAAAAATTGCATCACGGCTAACGGGTTATCTGTTTTTCAATGATAATAATAGATTAACTAATTGCATTATTAAAGCCAAATAAATGCATGTTTGAACATTGCGGGCCGCGGCTAATCAGCCCTGGGCCCTGTTGTGACGCACTAATTTTAATACATCTGATCGTTAAGTCATAATCCTTCCTAAGTTCTTTAGTGGTTCAAGGGACTGAGGTGTGAATGACATACATAAATGACGGATTATATCTCATCTCGTTGTTTATTGGAGCGAAGGTAACTGTCGATAAAAAGTTTTGAAGTTATACTTCTTTTAGGGCGTTTGGGAAAAATTATGAGACTGAATTTATTACGATGCACGCGCACACCGACACCTAAAAGCGACAACTTCAGTTGGTAATTGCCTGTCAAGTGTCAAGTTTTCGTAGTAGTAGGTAGTGTTATTGACCTTATTAGACCGTTACCCTCTGCAGCAGTTCGGCCCTCAGCACCTCTCCAAACTACGGTCTCCTTCCGCAGTCACTTTCTTCGTTTTCTACGATGACAGTTCTTTAACTCGGCCGTACAATTAACTACCTTACAGAAGCCACTAACTCTCGTTTGTTATAACGCCTGAATCGCGAAATGAACACAGAACGTACGGATCAAAGGTCACCGTTATTTCTAGAATATCAAATACCGCACTAGTAACTAATACAGTCGAATCCACTTATACAGATTCTGCGTTAAACCTAAAAGTCCCGGGTGAAACTCTCAGCAAGGGATACGCGCTACAATTCTGATTCTCAATATCTGACAAAGTACCTTATTGTGGCTTATGTATTAGAAATAGGCATATGGTTGCCCGGACTTTTTTTTTAGGTTTGGCAAAGACCAATATTTTTGTAGAGCATTATATTTATGTAATACTAAACGTTACGCCAGCGCACGCGGATAAAGGAGTTAGAGAGCGCCTTTTCTTCCGACTTGCTTAACAAAGATCAATATTTAAGGCTAGCTGAGAGTTCTAGGCTAAAGCTAGATAGCCTATACTATTTCACATGAATCTGACTATAATATACAAAAATAATTTTTTAAACCGGACTGGTAGTTTCAGAGATTATCGCGTTTAAACAAACAAAAAAACTCTTCCGCTTTATTATATTAGTATAGATTTAACAAACAGCCCGGTGATCATTTAAGGGACTTTAAAGTTAAAAAAAAAGTTAAAGTTACAACCTACATACGTCCCACTGCTGGGCACAGGCCTCCTCTCATTTCTGAGAATGTTTTAAAGCAAGAAAATGTCCGCCGCGCTGCCCCAATTCGACGGCGAACATCACAAGTCTTCAATTTTTTTTCATTTCTCAGACGTGCAGGTTCCCCCAAGATGTTTTACATCACCGTGGTAAATCAGCACTTAAATTACAATTAACAGTTTCATTGTTGCCGGCGGGGATCCAACCCGGGTTGCTCGCGTACTGTCAAATTTAGGTACATATAGGTGAAAATGTTATTCACATCTGAACTAACTGACACGCGAGTCGGTAAAGTGGGCTTTTATATACTCTTAGTCCTTTTATTATTTATTATTTAGTCCTTAATATTTTTACCTGAAAGCTGGCGGGGATAGAACCCGGTTTGCTCGCATACTATGACATTTACAGCGAGCGCTAACCATCTGAGCTACCACGGCTCACGGCTACCGAAACCGGGTTGGATCCCCGCCGGCACCAATGAAATTGTTAATTGCAATTTAATTGCTTATTTACCACGTGCTCGGCGGTGCAGGAAAACATCGTGAGGAAACCTGCATGTCTGAGAAATGAGAAAAAATATTTCGAAGACATGTGAAGTTCGCCAACACGCATTGGGGCAGCGCGGCGGACACCTCCTTGTCTTAAAACCCTCTCAATAAAGGGGAGGCATGTGCGCAGCAGTGGGACGAATATAGCCTGTAACTCTAATTTGAAATCGGTATTTTTAAAACCAATTTAAAAAACAAAAAAAATATATAAACGACTGAATTGAGAAATTCATCCATGTTTGAAGTCGCTTTAAAACACTTGCAGGTTTTTATAATAGTTTTTGATGTGGAGTTTGATTGATTTTTATTTTATATGATAAGGGTGACAAACGAGCACACAGTCCACCTGATGGTAAGTGATTGCTGCGGCCCATAGACGTCTACATCTATCCTCTATTACAAATCAAAATGTAGATGCGTTGTCACCCGTGAGGACTAAGATGAAATGCCTCATTTCCAGTAAAAAGGGCCTCCGGCTACCTGCACTCACCAAGCGAAACGCAGAGGTAAACCTCTACTTCACGCTGGTATTCTGTGAGGTCGTGGTACCACCCCGGTTCGAGCCGGCCCATCCGTGTGACATCAAAAGCTGCCGTGTGGCTCTACCCCTGTTAAAATTCTTCTGTTTTCTGTTATTTTTCATGTTTTTAGTTTCGCTGCGGGCCGTGTGTTCGAATCTTGCTATATATATATAACATTTCAAAGAAATTCTATTATATTATAGGTGAGGTTCTTTTTGTTCCGGATTTGGATGTTGTCGATCTTACCTTGATGTTAGACGTTCATCTTCACTCATCGAGGAAGAAACTCCTGACAACCCGGATGCTCTTTTACACATAGAGTTGTTAATGTACCGGCAGAAGAAAAGACTGAATGTGGATCAAAATCCAATGACCTGGTGAAAGGCATTTTTTTATAGAAATAAAGTAACAAATGAGCACACAGTCACCGGAAGGTAAGTGATTGTTGTGGCCGATAGACATCTACATCTATCCTCGTTTGCGAATGAAAATGCAGAAGCGTTGTCAGCCTTGAGAACTAAGATGGAATGTCTCTTTTCTTTGGAGGTACTTATCACCTCCACCGGCCAGCGTTCCCAGTGTACAATTATTTAGTTGAGCTGGGCTATACTACCATCCACTCAGTAACCAGCTGGAAGCTGATAAAGCTGCTATATTAATTTTCATTAAATATGAAGCACCAATTTTTAATTTTAATTATTAATTTTTTTTAATGTAACTTAAATAAAGGTATTTTGTTTTCGATTTTTTACTCTAAATTTAATTAATAAATAAAAATTATCGTCTTCTATTTAATTATTCCCCTAAAACGTAGATTTTTTTTAAATAAAACACTTGAACTCCGCATCCGCATCCACTGATGCCAGCCTCTAATAATCCGCACCCGCATTCGAGTCCGCGGATGTCAAAAATTCTGCATCCGCAACAAGCCTGCTTCTAAATTCAAAAAGCGCGGTAATGCATTATTTTAACTGATTTCACTGCGCACGCACACATTCGTAACGGTCGATCGGTAGGCATAAACGTTGTTGCCCATAAATCACATTCAATTTGGGATAATTTCAGATTATGACACTGGCAGAATTCTATCAAGAGAAGCCATAATTTAAAAGAAGAAGAAGAAGAAGAAGAATTTCAGATTAAAGTAGAAGCCTTATTCACTCGTAGTTTCATAAACTGCAATAACGGTATATCATTATTTGTATATTTGAACTTAAGTTTAAAATTTGGCTACTCTTTTTGAAAAGTAACCCTGTATATATATGTGGGTTTATGAGGCTAACCGCCCCGGCCCTGACCATGGGTGCTATAAAGTGCCCGTATCTTCGGGGATTAAAAAAAAAGTTATAATGAAACGTGATGAAATCCGTAAAATTAGTTTTATTTCAAGCATCTTTGTTAGTTCGCTGCCTCAGCCAGTATCGGAATCCTTGGCGTCGGCTTCTCGAATAGTGTGCAGTTTCGTGGTCACTTGAAAGGGAAGGCCAAGTTGGCATCTAAAAAGCTTGGCGTGCTCAGCAGAGCGAGACAGTATTTCATGCCGACACATCGCTTGCAACTTTACAAAGCGCAAGTTCGGTCCCACATGGAATACTGTTCTCATCTCTGGGCCGGGGCACCCCAGTGCCAGCTCCTTCACTTGACCGAATCCAGCGCAGAGCGGTTCGAATCTCCGACGACCGAGTTCTTTCTAATCGGCTCGATACACTGGCACTGCATAGAGATGTTGCATCTCTTTGCGTATTTTATCGCATCTATCACTGGTAGAGCTCTGAGGAATTGTTCGGACTATGTCCGGCCGCTCAATTTCACCATCGCACATCGCGACAAAACTCGCGTTACCATCCATACCATCTGGATGATTGGCGGTCCACCACTGTGCGATTTAGAAGAAGTTTTCTCCCTCGCACGACTTCCTTGTGGAATCAATTACCCACCAGCGAATTTTCCGGACCGATACGACTTAGGAACCTTCAAGAAAAGAGCTTACACCTTTCTAAAAGGCCGGCAACGCATCTGCAATTCCCCTGGTGTTGCGGTTGTTCATGGGCGGCGGTAGTCACTTACCATCAGGTGAACCGCATGCTCGTTTGCCCCCTCTTCTATAAAAAAAAAGTTTATGGTAGGGAACCTTCCGTTTTACAATACAATTCACACTTGACCTCCATCGGTTGGCCAACTGATATACTCGTAAAACCGTCAATATGTAAATATGTTTGTTTGTATAATAAACTAAAATAATTTGTTAAAAAGATGCAATGCCGGCCGTAAAATCTACATAATGAACGCTCTGGGTTCTCATTTAAATAAAATAATTTTCGTGACGACTTTAGCCTTGTGGTTAGATAACATGGTTCCAACGTCGCGGATCCTAAGTCGAATCCCGGAGCCGACGTGTGTGTTAAGATCTAGTTGTGTGGTTCATATAATATACCAACACTAGCGATTCCTCCCGGCATCGCACGGGTGATTTGGGGCTCTCAATAACAGCGCCACCTAACGATTCCAAATGTAAATCTAAACAATTTAGGGACCCATCCAAACATACACACGTAACGTTTTATTAAAATCCGTTGCGTAGTTTACGAGGCCGACACTGAAAGTTTTTAGAACTGGCCGTTTGTAAACGATATAATAAAAAAATAAATTAAAATTTTGAAAATATTTCAACTTATTTTTTTCATATTTTATTTTATTAATTTATCATTTGTTTACGATTTGACGGCAAATTTAAAATTGTTTGTGTCAAGTCAGCATGAATTTAACACGAGAAAATTTTCGTACAATGATTTTTTATGACTTTCGATGTCATTTATGTCAACAAGAAAGTCATAATAGACTTCGATTGGCCTTTCACGAGTAAGACCCATCTCGTGCCACTGTTTACAACTGGTTTAGAGATTTAAACGTGGTCGCACTAATCTCACCCATGATCTGCGGCCTTCTACGGCGACGATTGAAGATAACATCAGTGTTATGCGGCGTAACGGAGGTGACTGAAATGCTGTGTTCGACATACTTACGGGTGACGAAAGCTGGATTTATTGTTATGATCCTGAAACTAAGAAACAGTCTGCTGTCTGGATGTTTCCTTCCAAGGAGTTGCAAACTAAAGTGATGAGAGGTCGGAGCGTGGGAAAAAAACATGGTGGCCTGGTTCTTCAGAAGGACAGGTCAATACGCAACAATTGTTTTAGAAAACTGCAGAGAGGTACACTAACAATTGTTTGCCACTTGTCTTGGAAAAAAGTCGAGAGAAATGACCTTGTAGTAGGATCCTCCTTCACCACGACACCGTCTCATCGCATACCGCCAAGCAAACAATCGACTACTTGGCTACGTCTGACGTGGAATTTCTGGGTCACCCGCCCTATAGTCCCGACCTTGCACTTTGCGATTTTTATTTACTTCCGAAAATAAAAGAAAACCTTCGATTAAGACGTTTTATGGACGCCGAGGAAGCAGTGGTTGCGTTTCAAAATGCCGTCGAAGAGACCCCTAGGGACAAGTTGGCAAAGTGCTTTTCTTAGTCGTTCCATCGGATGCAACGTTGTATTGATGTAAATGGACACTATTTTGACTTCACAAGTCTTCTGCTAAACAGGCCTCCCCATAATTACCACAAAGCACGATCTTGAAGCATTAAACATATATTTAAACAAATAATCACTCCATCACTAGATCCACACCAATAATAATAATAATAATAGTTCAATTCCCTGCACTAAAGTTTACGCAGTGACTATAAAATTAGTAATTCATCTATTATTATTTTATTATTTTAACCCTTTCGCTGTCCCGTGCACTACATATAGGTCATTGCTATTGTCTTACTATTGTGTCTGGAAACCGGACAGTGAACGTGTTAAAATATGTAATCAAACAGTATTACTAATGGACTTTCTATACTATTCAAAAAGCATAATTTTTTAAACGACATTACATAACAAACGGAGGAGGTACTCAATTCGACTGTTATATTTTATATTATATTTATATTTTATACTGTTATTTTTTAACAGTGGTAGAGCCACGCGGCAGCTTTTGCTGTCGCACGGATGGGCCGGCACGAACCGGGATGGTACCACGACCTCACAGAATACCAGCGTGAAGTAGAGGTTTACCTCTGCGTTTCGCTTGGTGAGTGCAGGTGGCCGGAGGCCCTTTTTACTGGAAATGAGGCATTCCATCTTAGTCCTCACGGGTGACAACGCATCTACATTTTGAATTGTAATAGAGGATAGATGTAGATGTCTATGGGCCGCAGCAACCACTTACCATCAGGTGGACTGTGTGCTCGTTGGTCACCCTTATCATATAAAAAAAAATGTGTTACTTAATTTTTTTTAAGGGAAACCGATTCCGATGATTCTTTTTTATTTGAAAGTTGGTACTTCTCATGTGGTCCCATATAAAATTGATCAAGGTCTGACCAGTAGTTTTATCGAGGTCAGTTGTACAAATTTTTAAATTTTACCACTTCTTGTGATCCTTTTTTTACTAAACACGTTATACTTCAGGGGTGGTTCTATGTAAATTTTAAATTTTTTAACTGGCTTTACAGCTCTGGGTTCTAGCCCTTCTGAGCCTGGGTAAATTTGAAGAAAAAATTCCACCCTTCAGATTGACATTGACAGACATTGAGATTGTCATATTCCTAAGTCCACTTGAGTGTAAAAAATAACTTTAATTTAAAAGATAAAAGCAGAATTTAAGAAAATAAAAAGAGTTAAATAATTTCACATACTAAAGTAGGGGCTCTAATTCATCTATACTCTATGACACCGACTTCATAATGTGAAATCTATACAAATAAATAAAATTGAAGTGTTTGTAATGTCAAAATTACAGCTTTTTACTAAATGCATATGAAATTTTATACGGTACTAATAACAAAAATATATTTTTTAAAGTTTTTGTCTGTCTGTCTGTCTGTCCGTCTGTCTCTCTGTTTGTTCCGGCTAATCTCCGAAACAGCTGGCCCGATTTTGACAGGATTTTCACTGGCAGATAGCTGATGTCACAAGGAGTAACTTAGGCTACTTTTATTTTGGAAAAGGAATTAGGGTTACGCGCAAAAAAATTAAAACCCCAAATAACACGCGGGCGAAGTCGCGGGGAACAGCTAGTTTAGAATAGAATAGAATAGAATCATTTTTATCTGTATATACAATCAATTGCTGTCCGTTAGTCGCGCAAAAACTCGAAAATGGTTCGACCGATTTTGATGAATTCTTTGTATGTGTTTGAGTTGAACGGGTCTCTGTTTAGTTTAAAAACTTAATTGGACCCGGTAGCTGGCGTTGTTGTCGAGATCCAGGAATAGACCGTGCAAAGCCGGGGCGGATTTCTAGTTCAATATAGATTATAAGAAATCTTATTGACAGTCATTTTCTTAACTTCTGTCATTTGAACAACCAGCAAGAAACACACCGTGGACTTTTTATTAAAACAATATATCATTTTATACAATTGTTATGAAAACATTTAGAAACAGCATGGTAGCGATCACCTCATTCCCAGGAGTTATTATCAGTCATGTACTCTTTTTTTATATATATAAGAGGGGGCAAACGAGCTTGCGGCTCACCTGATGGTAAGTGACTACCGCCACCCATGAACAACCGCAACACCAGGGGAATTGCAGATGCGTTGCCGGCCTTTTAGAAAGGTGTAAGCTCTTGTCTTTAGTAGTATAGTAACCATTAATAATTTTATCATTTTTAATTGTTTAAAATTGGCTTCTACATTTCATTAGATGACTAGCTATTCCGAGTGGGTTCACCCGCGAGTAATTTAGGATTCTAATTTTTGGCGCGGAACCCTCATTATATTCCTAAAATAAAAGTAACCTACGTTACTCCTTATAACACCAGCTATCTGCCAGTGAAAGTCCGGTCAAAATCGGTGCAGCCATTCCGGAGATTAGCCGGAATAAACAAACAGACAGACAGACAGAAAAAATTAAAAAAATTGTGTTTTGGTTATAAGTGCCGTATATATTTTCACATGCATTTAGAAAAAAAAAATGTTTTTTTGGCATTATAAACAGACACTTCAAAAGTCTCAATGCTACGGAACACGTAATATTTTAATCAAAGTATTTAGTAACAGTCATGTTTTACATTTTTTTTATTTTTTACTAGCATCATTTTAAAAGAAAAATTCCAAGCAGGGAGCCGATTATCATTATTAAAATGCCGCCTCCAAAAATTTGCTTCCCGAGGCCATGCCATGCAATACAATAATAAAAAAGGAGAAATTTCTAGTGTGGGCGTCCCTTTATAAAAAAACACACACAAAATGTCATTCAATTTTATTTATTGCAAAAATCCGCCAAAATACACTTTTAAAATCGTCGTTCGTTTTAAAAACACTTGACTGGTATTATGTTTCGAATCTTAAACCAATCGACCGCCCACGCGGCCATCTTTAGTGGTCATATCTTTCTATAAACGTCAAGTAGGATCGCGTTCGTTCAAGGGATATTGGGCATGCGGGCATAAATGACTCACGGAATGTGTTAATTTTCCTTGTACTGATTTACAAATCACTGCACGTAGCACGTTGAAACTAAAAAGTGATAAAGATGAGATTGGGCTGCTTAAGTTTTTTTTATAAAACTAAAGTATCAAAGGAACAAGACAGATGCAGCCAAATTAAACAAATAAGCTGTTTGCTGCGCTGCGGTCTAAAATGGAATGTCGCACAGCGTATAATTATACTGGAGAACGTAGTCACTAAAACATGATAAAGAAAAGAATGGGCTGCTTGATTTTTTATAATAAAATTAAAGTGTTAAAAGACCAAGACAGATGCAGCCAAATTAAACAGAGAAGTTTACAGATGCGATACGCTGCTGTCTAAGATGGAATGTAGCACAGCGTGTAATTATACTGGAGAACGTAGTCACTAAAACGTGATAAAGAAAAGATTGGGCTGCTTGAGTTTTTTTTTATAAAATTAAAGTGTCGAAGGAACAAGACAGATGCAGCCAAATTAAAAAAATAAACCTACAAATAGCGATAGCTCTATTCTCTACCGAGGACTAAGATGGAATGTAGCATAGCGTGTAATTATACTGGAGCACGTAGTCATAAAAACGTGATAAAGAAAAAATTGGGTTGCTTGAGTTTTTTTAAATTAAAGTGTCAAAGGAACAAGACAGATACAGCCAAATTAAAAAAAAATGAACCTACAAATAACGATAGCTCTATTTTCTATCGAGGATTAAGATTGAATATCGCACATTCTGTAACTATACTGGCTCTGTATACTCTTCAGACTGAAACACAGCAGTGCAAGCACTGCTGTTCGGCGACTGCCTCATTGGTCTATTGATCGTAAACGCAGTTGCTGAACACTAGGTCACTGGTTCGAATCCCGAGTGGCACCAAAATTCAGTTATTGGGTCTTTCTGTCAAAAAATCCTCAGTAGCTAGTCAGGTAACAGGCGATGTTTCACCATCGTGCATCGGAAAGCACGTAAAGCCGTTGGTCCTGCGCCTGATCTCTCTCCGGTCATGTCGGATTGTCGTCCCATCGGACTATGACTGTGTGGGAATAGATAGTGCACTATAATCCTGTCCTGAGCAAATGGCTACTCTCCGTTGCGACTGGCCGTCGTGACCGAAATTCGATCAGGAAGATATTATTATTTGGTGGCAGAAATAAGTAAGAACCTACCCAGACGTGGTAAGTACCCAGACGGAACCCTAGGCAGAAAAGCGTGTCCTACCTTTGCCTCTCAGTATTTTTAGTGTTAATAAAAAGCGATATACACTCTATGAACACCGGGACTACCAAAACCTGATACTAGTTACTCGATTCCACAGAGTAAGTAATTTATTCATGGGGCAATATATACGCTATTACAACAAAATCCCAGAAAATATACAAGGTCTCTCTATTACCAAGTTTATATTTAATAGCTGGTACAGGGCACGTTGCAACCTCAGAAGAAATAATTGTGGAAATATTTGGCCTAAAGGTCTAGATACTAGGCCATAAACTCCAAACAAAAATTGTGGAAATATCGTTTTAAATTTGGAACAGTTATATTGTTTAATTAGGAATGATAATACATTTATTGATATTGAATGATATATAATTTTCAAATAAATATGTCGGTAGGACACGGGCGCCACCTACTGTAAGTTAATTGCACTATGCCTATAACCTTCGCGCAAGTGCGAGCAATAAGTTGACAAAGTTTTACCGCAATCCGATTAACGGTATGGCAGCGCATAAAATACGAACAAACAGACATTAATTTTTATATGTTAGATTAAACAGTAACTTTATAAAAAGGGTTATTATAATATAAACGGGCAGGCCTACGTTCAGCAGTAGACTTTTATAGGCTGCAATGGATGGATAATATAAACGAATACATGGTTGATAATAACCCCTGGGAATGAGGTGATCGCTTCAAGCTGTTCTTAAACGGGTTTTGTAAGTATGTAATTGTACAATCTATTTTATTGTTTAATGTTAATTTGGAAAAAAGTTCCGCTGGGTTTCTTGCTGGTTCTTCGAAGGACTAGAGAGTTTTTCCGAACCAGTGCAGTGGTAAAAATAAAAAACAATTACTTACAATCTACATTGAATAAATATTGAGCTGTGGTAACTCAGGGGCCATGCACCAGGGATGGAAAAAATTATAATAATGATATATAATATTGAAAAAATATTTTTTTCAAATTTCAATCAAATCATGCTAATTTAAAAAAAAACATTCATTCATCATTTATTTTGAAATTCACGAGTTGGTAACACTTTTTGACATAGTAGGATTAAAAGGAGTTTTGGCGGGAACTTGATCGGCGGCGGTTTGCTGCTCCTGTTTTATAGTTTAAATAATAGTTTGAAGTGGATTTTGATATGTAAAAGTGGTGCGATTTTATGTATTAACTATCTACGCATGTGAACTATTAGTGGAAACGGTGAAACAAGTGCTCTGATGGTGATGGATTCTCAAGATAAGCTGTTTGCATAGGCACCTTTAGATACCATCACCAACTGTCAGCTGTCTACTGGCTTAAGTTGCCGTCAAAATCTCCCAAGGGCTGCACAATGTGACGCATCAACATATTGTGAAGTAGTGAACTATGAAGGATAATTATACATTTGGAGAAATTATAATAAACCGAATAAAAATACTCAAGACTTGGCCTAAAGGTCTAGATACCAGGCCATAAACTCCAAAAAAAAATAGGATTAAAAGCTTATGAATACATACGTATGAGACTGATTAAGAGTAATATAGATATTACTGTATAAATTACAGTTCATATCTTAAGGGTGAATTTCTAAAAAAATTTTTGGTTGATTTCACTAAGTTGATGAGACTGACAGTTTGTTGATTTTCCAAAGTTTATGAGACTATTGTAGTAGAGTAATAAGAATAACATAAAACAATAAAAGGTTTTACCTTATTTTAAGCCAGTTTTATTTTATTTTCTGTCTATTACATTAATTTGTACATATTGATTTAAATCAATGATTATTTTAAATCCCAATTAAGCGATTTAAACCGTGATTTAAATTAGTCTGATTTAAATCAGCCAACTCGCTGTAAATTTCACAGTACGCGATTTACCCGGGTTCGATCCCCGCCGGCAACAATAAAATTGTCAATTGCAATTTTAAGTGCTGATTTAGCACGTGCTCGGCGGTGAAGGAAATTATCGTAACCTGCATGTCTAAGAAATAAGGAAAAAAATCGAAGACATGTGAAGTTCGCCGACACGCATTGAGGCAGCGTGGCGGACGTTTCCTTGCCCTAAAACCCTCTCAAAATGAGAAGGGGCCTGTGCCCAACATTGGGACATATATAGACTGTAACTTTATCTATTTATATATAAACCAAAAAATCTACCAATGTCCGTTATAGACTATGAAATCATCCACGCGATGTGCCCCAAACCGGTTTCATTAGAAAGTCCATTAACGCGAAGATGTTTTTAGACCATTAAAACAATGCATTAGGCACTATATAATTTCCTTTTTTCCAACAAATAAACAAAATGTATTTCTTTTTTTGGCGTAGTAGCACACGCCGAGGTCACCATCTTTTTTCCCACACTTCGACCTCTCTTCACTTTAGTTAGCAACTCCTCGGAAGGAAACACCCAGACAGCAGACTGTCTCTTAGCTTCAGGATCATAACAATAAATCCAACTTTCGTCACCCGTAAGTATGTCGAACACAGCATTTGAGTCACCTCCGTTAAATCTTTGAAACATTTCACGACTCCAATCAACACGATGGAGGTTTTGGGTTTCTGTCAAATTAAGAGGAATCACCGGGCACAAAGCCTCCTGACCGCTAAATATTCATGGAGGGTATTGTGCACTGACTCACTGATGCCTAAGCTTGTCCGAATCTGCTGATAAGTCACTCTTTTTTCAGTCTCTATTATACGCCGCACAAGACTGATGTTATCTTCAGTCGTCGCCGTAGTAGACCGTCCCTCACGCAGATCATCGATGAGATTAGTGCGACCACGTTTAAACTCATTAAACCAGTTGTAAACAGTCGCATGAGATGAGGCTTCATTGTGAAAGGCCAACCGAAGTCTATTACAACTTTCTTGTTTACTTAAATGACATCGAAAGTCATAAAAAATCAGTGGACGAAAATTTTTTAGCGTTAAATTCATGCTGACGTGACGCATACAATTTTCAATTTGCCACTAAATCGTAAACAAATGACAAATTAATAAAATACATACACAATAATATTGGCAAAGAGTTCCATTTTCAAAATTTATATTTTTTTATTATATCTTTTACAAGTGGCCATTTCTAAAAATTTTCAGTGTCACCCTCGTAGTGGCGATGTGAAACAAATCAGGAGACGGGCAGCGGCGTCTTCCTAATGACTAAAAATAAAAAAATGCGGTTGCCAAACCGCTTGCCAAGCGTGGTAACTATGGCAAATATACCCCTACGAGGCAATCTATGGGGGAGGACTATGTTCAGCAGTGGACTTTAAATATGCTGTAATGGATGGATGTATAGAAGATAAATTACCAGGAGCACATGACCCACTGAGAGGTGGAATTTTTAAATCAACAGTAACATTACAACTATGACAAATATCCCCCCTATGAGGCAATCTATGGGGGAGGCATATGTTCAGCAGTGGACCTTAGAAGGCTGTGACGGTACGGTACGGTATAGAATATTAGGCTCTTAAATATAATTTAGTACAACCATATTCGACTGATTCAGCGTGCAAAACGCAATCTATATATCTATACCTACATATAACTAAAATTGACGTGTCTGTCCGGAATATTGAAATAAGCTTCTATTTAGCTCAGGAGTTGTGTTTATTAAGACATAAATAAGCATTATAAAAATTATTGTCTGTCTGTGTGTAAGTCTGTCGGAACATATTGTCTAAATAACCGAACCGATTGTGATGAAACTTTACGAATAGATATTATAATAGTGAGGAATGCCACGAGGGATCTAGGTTTATTTTATCCCAAAAACTTGGAGTATTTTTTGTGAAGTCATTAAACTGATAAAATAAATGGCCATTGAAAATTATTTAAAAAAATATAAATGACGTCTTTTCCTAATAACCAGGGGTTTTGGCGGGAACTTAAATTGTGGAGGATTGCTGCTCTGTATTATTGTTTAAGTAATGGTTTGAAATGGATCTTAATATGTAAAAATGGTGCGATTTGGTGTATTAAATGTCTGCGCATGTGAACTATTAGTGGAAACGGTGAAACAAGTGCTTTGATGGTGATGTGATTCTTTAGATAAGGTGTCTGTCTGCTTAGGTGCCTTGAGATACCATCGCCAACTGTCAGATGTCTGCTGGCTCAAGTTGTTGTCAAAATCTCCCAAGGGCTGTACAATATGACGCATCAACATATTGTGAAGCAGTGTACTATGAAGGATAATTATACATTGTAATTTCAGGCTCAGAAGGGCTAGAACCCAGATCCTTAAAGCCAGTTATAAAAAAATCCTAATTCAACAGTTTTTTTTTTTAATTGGCAAAGGTTTTTCTTTTTAAAGCCTGTGGCATTCTCTTATATATTATGGTTTTAGTCATACGAAATGCATTTTTCTTGAATATATTTATTTAATATTTATTATACACCTTATAATAAGGGATATAAATGGCGGACTTAATACCTTATTGAATTCTCTACCATACCATATTTAAATTGCTTTTCGGTACATATAATTTTTCTCTCAGTCTCAAAGATCTTGTATTATAATCAATTTATTAAATGTAGGTATACCTTGCATCGGCGGTGTAAGAATATCCACTACCACATATAATCTCGGAGGAACTGCACCAGGAAATGGGTAACAGCAACCTAGTAACATAATTAATAGAATCAGGCGTTACTTTGCGGAAATTCATGGTAATGGGGATGTTATAAACTAATTTGCTTAATTCCGCGTAAAGAGAGAAAATGATGTGTCCTGCCCAGTTTTAAGGGGACCTGTTACCCTCCCTCAATCGCACGCACTATACCCGTCGCTGTCAATCCCAGCACTACCATCCCCAGCACCACCACACTAAGCACGACACACCACTCTCGAAAATACGACACGTGTTTCGCCTCTACACCAGGCATCCTCAGGTGAAGTAGACTCTGCGGAGGCTGGCCACTTAGCTGGGTGCGCGCGATTGAGGAAGGGTGGGAGGTCTCCTTAAAACTGGGCAAGACATACCATTTTATTTCTTTATGCAGAATTAAGCATAAGGAATTAGTTGATAACAACCCCATTAACCTAGTAACAGATAACCAACCCGCTTTCAAGTATGTAACCATGGCAAATATCCCCCTAATGAGAATATCTATGGGTGAAGCCTATTTTTAACAGTGGATTTTAACAGGCTGTAATGATGTTGATAACAGTACAAAAGAAATTCTTCTTAAATATATAACATTTAAATTCCTTTTCTACCGACTTCAAAAAGGAGACCGTACTCAATCTCAACTATATGTTTTTTTATGAGTGTTACCTCATAACTTTTTACTGGCTGAAGCCATTTCGATGATTTGTTTTTTACATGAAAGCTGGTGCTTCACATGTGGTCCCACATAAATTTGATTAAGGTTTGACCAATAGTTTTTGAGTTATTCTTAATAATTTATATTGAAGTCGGTTGTACAAAATTTTTAATTATTGTTATTCTGGTTAAGTCTTGTTGTAGCAAGTTAATTTGTCTGGATGTTTTGTATTACATTATATTCACTCAATGTATAAAGTTCGAAACATACACGAATATAAGCGAGTTATTTACAATGAGGTAGTAGATACAGTGATATTTCCACCATTTTGTGGCATTTTAAAGGGGGCCCGTCATTTGCCGGTCGTTTGAGCCTTTGTTCGATCCCCTCAAATAGCACAGACTAATTAATTTTTATGACCTGACCCCCTGCGGTCTGATTTATATAATAAATAACAAAGCGGTTAATAATATTACGTGATAAAGCCTACATCTATATTATAGTTCTAGTACTGGGTCGGCTCGACCGGGGAAGGACCACGCTCTCACAGAATACCAGCGTAAAATAGCATCTCTATGCTGCTGTGTTTCGTATGGTGAGTGTAGAGAACCGGAGACCCTTTTACTGCAAACAAGGCATTCCATCTTAGTCCTCAGGGGAGACAAGGCATCTGCATTTTGATTCGTAATCGAAGATAGCTGTAGATGTCTATGCGCCAGAGCATTCACTTACCATCAGGTGGACCGTGTGCTCGTTTTTCATGTGTGCATTGTATGAAAGATAATCTACCAGGAGCACATGACGCACTAGGTGGTGAAATTAATCAACAGTAACATTACAACTATGGCAAATATCCCCCCTATGAGGCAATCTATGGGGGAGGCCTATGTTCAACAGTGGACTTGGGCTATAATGGATGAATGTACCAGGAGCACATGCCCCACTGAGAGGTGAAATTGTCAAATCAACAGTAACATTACAACTGTGACAAATATTCCCCCTATGAGGCAACCTATGGGGGAGGCCTATGTTCAGCAGTGGAATTTAATAGGCTGTAATGGATGAATGAGTGGATTGGAGAAGTACTCCAGGTATTCCTTGTGGGTGGAAAGATATGAGATAGTGGATATTCTTACACAGCCATAACACGGTTGTCCTATAAAGTACTTGTCCTATTTAGTCTAGACTTTGTTCATAGGAAACTGCAGTTAAAGATAAAATAACGATGATGAACTGCCGTGTAAGCGGGACATTGGGACGTCAGTTATTAGGGCTGAGCAAACAACCGAACGGGAGATAGTGAGAACACTCTAATGTGACGCGCAATCAGTGTTGTGCCACGCCCTATGTCGATATCGTCTGTACTAGGACCAACATAAGTTGACTTTTGTTTTTTGTAATGTTTTCCAGTGCAAGCACTGCTATAAAAAAATATAAAAAAAATAAAATCATAAATTACTTTGAATAAGTATTACTTATAATCTAAGTCGAAGAAACATTATTGCACACTTCATAACGCGAAACGTTAGGTAATGAATTACCCTCGACACGTCAAGGTCAAGCAATTTTATGTTCTAAAAATGCCTCTATCATAACCATTTGCACTTATACAATAATATGAGTAGCCGTATATGAAGAAATCACTCTAATTAATCAATCTTATATTTTCTAAAAAATTATTTTATATTGCTACTTTGAAAACAAAACTGTAAATTTTTGTTAATAATTGTTAATAAAATGATTTTCAAATTTTAAAGTTTTATTTCTATTAAAAATTTAAATGTGCTTTCATATTTTTTTAGCCCTTAATATACAAAGGACAAATCTACCATACAGCCTATATCGATTTTATAATATGTGTAATTGATTTATTTTGGTTAGCGTTATTAATTTTTTCCCTGTATGTGACACTACCTGTTAAAATAATAGAGTGCTAAATTTGAAACACGTAAATAGTATATTGTAAAAGTCAGGAATTTAATTAATTTTTTTCATCAAAGTAAAATGAAACGCTCATGAGGCGAGCACTTTTGGATTTTCCAAATTATTTCTAACAGTGGTAGAGCCAGGCGGCAGCTTTTGCTGTCGCATGTATGGGCCGGCTCGAATCGGGGTGGTACCACGACCTCACAGAATACCAGCGTGAAGTATAGGTTTACCTCTGCGTTTCGCTTGGTGAGTGCAGGTGGCCGGAGGCCCTTTTTACTGGAAATGAGGCATTCCATCCTAGTCCTTACGGGTGAAAACGCATCTGCATTTCGATCTGTAACAGAGGATAGATGTAGATGTCTATGGGCCGCAGCAACCACTTACCATCAGGTGGACTGTGTGCCCGTCTTTCACCCTTATCCTATAAAAAAAAAATCTGTTATATTCTAGCATCACTTTTGAATAAATAACTAGATTTCTTAGCAAGTTTAATTTGTTTCTAATTTCAAAAGAAAATTATCGCTACACATTAATCGACAAGACATCGGACATTACTATCTTCAGACGCATAGCAATACATTGCGCTGCAAGGCGCAGATAACCCATACAAATAGTGATGCGCTTGCATCCAATCTGCATAAATTATCGATTTAGCTGAGCGCTCGACGCGTCGTGTGAAATATTAACTCGAAACAGTACCTACAACTTGTATGGAAATTGTTTTCGTCGATATATAGTTAATAAGGCAATTTAAATGGTGGTCCCACCACTGTGTCTCATTTGTATGAGTATATCTATATACCTTACAAAAATAAAAGCACTTACATGGTAGAGCCATGCTTCAGCTACATATATTAGTAGTATAGTTGTGGCACTAATGGGTCGGCTCGACCGGGGAGGGATCACGCTCTCACAGAATACCAGCGTGATATAACAGAACCAGTGGTGAAGTAGAAAATGACTGTCAATAAGATTTCTTGTAATCTATATTGAACTAGAGATCCGCCCTGGCTTTGCACGGTCTATTCCTGGATCTCAACAACAACGCCAGCTACCGGGTCCAATTAAGTTTTTAAACTATCCAGAGACCCGCTCAAACACACAAAAAATTCATCCTAATCGGTTGAACCATTTCCGAGTTTTCGCGAGACAAACTAACAGCATTTATTACGTGGTAGAACCAAACTGCAGCTCGCCCGGAGAAGGACCACGCTCTCACAGAATACCAGCGTAAAATAGCGGCTTAATGCTGCTGTTTTTCGTATGACGAGTAAAGTGAAACCTCACTGCTGGTGTGAAACTGGATACGAGGCATTCTATCTTAGTCTTCACGGGTTACGACGCATCTGCATTTTGATTCGTAATCGAGGATAGATGTGATATCCATGGGTCACAGCATCCACTTACCATCAGGTTGACTGTGTGCTTGTTTGTCACTCTTACCCTACAACAAAAGAGGTACATTAGCTGCAGAACGTATAGGTGAGCTCAGCTCGATTAGAAAAGGACCAAATCATAATTATCATCATAATATCCCATCACAAATTCTCTTCTGAATATAGGCCTTTTCCGTAGATTAGTGGGATATTGTCCATAGTCGCCACGTGTGGTGGTTCGGAAGATGATACCATCCGTATTTTTTTTCATTTCCTTGCTTTGCCTCTTACAGCACCCTGGGAATGATTGTTTCCTACACTGCTGTGATGTAGGACAACCCTTCACAAATTCTCTGCTGGACATATGCCTCCCTCAATGCTAAAAAGCACGGTCATAAGCCACCTACATCCATGGATCCTGCATGTCTTACCAGCTCGCCACTCTAGTAGGGGGCCGCTCTACACTTCGCTTATTAACAATTAACATTTCTGACCCGTTGTTTGTCGGTTCTTCGAGCTTTACGGTGCGCTCCTTCAACTTCCCAATATCCTGCGCTATATTGGTAACTCTGGTTCTACTGCGTGGAATACCAGCGTAAAAAGGCCGTTTATTTCTGCTGTTTTTCGTATGGTAAATGAGATTATTTGACCCTCATTACTGTTTTTTTATAGGATGAGGTTAAAAACGAGCACACAGTCCACATGATGGTAAGTGATTGCTGTGATCCAAAGACATCTACATTTATCCTCAATAAGGCACCAAAATGCAGATCACGTCACGCGTGAGGACTAAGATGGAATGCCTCTTTTCCAGTAAAATGGGTCTCCGGTTCTCTACACTTACCATACGAAACACAGATGTATCAAGCTGCCATTTTACGCTGGTATTCTGTGAGAGCGTGGTCCTTCTCCGGTCGAGCCGATCCATTCGTGCTACAACTATACTACTAATATAGCTGCAGCATGGCTCTACCACGTAAAAAAACTGTTAACTAGACATTACAACTTTATTCTTCATTTATAAAACTGAAGTGACAAGCAAACTAACAGTACATCTGGCGGTAAGAGTGGCCACTGCAGTTCACGGCACTTGCAGCCAACTTCGACGAAGAAGACTCGACATGTGTTTCGCCTCTACACGAGGTATCGCCATCAGAGGTGTGTATTTCCTGGTGTAGTGGTGTTGGGAGTAGTGGTGCTGGGATTAGTGGTGACGGGGATAGTGCACGCAATTGAGGGGGGGGGGAGTTCGGTGCTCTTCAAACTAGGTAAGACACATCATTTTATTTTATCGAGCGGATGTACGCGTAGTAATTTTTTGCCAACTTTAATCGAAATACTTAGACACACTAACTACATTAACACTTAGACCCTTTCTTTATACCCAAAGCATATATTATTCACGCCAAACAACTGCGAGCACTGTCTTTATCTCCGCAGCATCACAGTGAATACAAAATGAGATGAATTGATAGCGCAAATTGAATTTCGTCTAGAAATAACATATTTCCCGTCTAGACTCCATAAACCGGTGTCTTGAAGTCTAGAATTCTTATTTCCATTGGAGTGCGAAAAGGAAATTAAAGAAAAACAACCTTGTGGAAAAATATAATTTATCAATGTACCTTATTGTTGAATCTAGAGTTTTAGGTTCGCATCACACCCCGTGCAACTTTATACAAAAGTGACAAACGGCGGCTCCGTGGCGCAGTGGCTTAGCAATAAGTTGTTGCGCTGGGGGCCGCGGGTTCGAATCCCGCACGGAAGAAGCATTTGTATGGCCTACAAATGATTGTTCCGGGTTTGAATGTTTGTCCTCCTGCAATTTATGTTTGTACACTGCCTCCACGATACAGGAGAAAATCCTAGTATGGCGGTAATGTTTTTTTAAAGAAGAAGAAGAAAAACGAGCACAGAGCACGGCTAACATGGGCAGTTTTATCTCCCGATTATATCCACTGACAAGAGATAAAATTATCTTGTCCTTATGCCAGAGCACGGCGACAGGGAGAAGTATATCCCCGTTTGACATAACGAGTAGACATATATCCACCGTCCGTAGCATGGAGCCAAATGAAAAATAAACAATTATGCTTTTTGATATTTGAAAGGGATAATTCTATCCTAGTTTATTGGACGTGGGTTAAAATTTTATATTCATACAAAAAATCTATCTAAGTCTATCTCCCATTTTATCTACTGTGGATATTACATCGTGCACATGCTCAGAGGGTGGATAAAACTAAGCGGGGAGATAAACATTTTCTCCTTTCCTCCATGGATAAAATTGTGTCCTGCCCATGTTAGCCCTGCAGGAGCACATGACGCACTGAGAGGTGAAATTTTCAAATCAACAGTAACATTACAACTATGGCAAATATCTATCTCCCTATGAAGCAATCTATGGGGGAGGCCTATGTTCAGCAGTGGACTTTAATAGGCTTGTAATGTATGGACGGTTAAATCTCCCAGATGTAGATTTAACCGTCAATGAGGCCATCCACAACTTTTTCTGCCATTGGACGGTTTTCCATTTACCGGCACGGCGACGACGACGGCAACGGTACGGCTATCGGGGAAGCAAAAATGTATAAAATGTATGAAATATACGGCATGTTTTTCCACTTACAGGCACCGACGACGGCACGGCGATGACTGCCACCGGTGCCATCGCCGGTGCCAGGACAGCAAGCTTTCCACTTTGTGCCAGCCGTCAATACATGCAGTATTGACGGCTGGCACAAAAGTTTGTGTATGTATTGCAGCCGTGTGCATGTATGCGTGCGAGCTCGTCGAAGTAGAAGGATATATGGTAACGCCACTTTTTTTATAGATTAAGTGTGACAAACGAGCACACAGTCCACGTGATGGTAAGTGGCTGCTGTGGCCCATAGACATCTACATCTATCTCCGTTTACGAATTCAAATACAGATGCGTTGTCAGGACTAAGATAGAATGCCTCTTTTCCAGTAAAACGGGTCTCCGGTTCTCTACACTCACCATACGAAACACAGCAGTGTTAAGCTGCTATTTTAAGCTAGTATTCTTTGAGAGCGTGGTCCTTCCCTGGTCGAGGCGACCCATTCGTGCTACAAATATACCATTAATATAGCTGCATCATGGCTCTACCACGTAAAAAAAAAAGGAATGAGTTGTAATTTTTGACAGATTTCATAACGCGCAAGGTAATTTGTTTGAAAACTGTATAGATTGATTTTACTTTATGAAATATTAGTTATATTTTATATTATTAATAACATTAGAAATGTATAAACTAAACTACGAATATTCCGAAAAGTTTAAGTATTAAAATGTTCAAAATGTGTAATTAATTAAGGAGTACAACATTGAGGCATTGTTTTGTCTATACACATGCCGTCACTACACAATAAGCTTATAATTAAACTTGCGAACCGGATTCTAGACCTCGACAACAGCCCCTACTACCGGGTCCAATCACGAGTATGAATCTAAACAATCCAGGTCAACTCAAACGATATTCTGGCTATGTTTCACACCTATAACAGCTATAAGCTAGAAAATGTGTTTTTAGGTTTCCGTAGCCAAATGGCGAAAAACGGAACACTTATGGATTCGTCATGTCTGTCTGTCTGTCCGTCCGTATGTCACAGCCACTTTTTTCCGAAATTATAAGAACTATGCTGTTGAAACTTAGTAAGTACATGTATTCTGTGAACCGCATTAAGATTTTTACACAAAAATAGAAAAAAAAAAACAATAAATTTTGGGGGTTCCCCATACTTAGAACTGAAACTCAAAAACTTTTTTTTCATCAACCCATACATGATATCTATGGATATGTCTTCAAAAATGATATTGAGGTTTCTTATATCATTTTTTTCTAAACTGAATAGTTTGCGCGAGAGGCACTTCCAAATTGCTAAAATGTGTGTCCCCCCCCCCCCCCGTAACTTCTAAAATAAGAGAATGATAAAACTAAAAAAAATATATGAAAATTGGTTTGAACGAGATCTAGTAAGCAGTTTTTTTAAACGTCATAAATCGTAAATTATGTTACTTGCTGCTACGGAACCCTTCATGGGCGAGTCCGACTCGCACTTGGCCGCTTACTTCTTATTAAAGCCCTCGCAAACCCCCTTGCGGATGAGATTTCGTAAAATCCGTTCATAGCTGACCTCTACTCTGTCTACTCAGCAAAAGGAATATTCCTACCAAATGTCAAGTCTCTAGGTAAAGCCTAGAGACTTGACATTTGATAGGAACATTCCTGGTTCCAGAAATATTGTAACGAGTATATCTTCTTCTTTATATATAAAAGATACGTGTCACGTTGTTTGTCCGCGATGAACTCCTAAACTACTGAACTGATTTCAATGAAATTTTGCACACTGTATGCAGTTTGGTCCAACTAGAGAGATAGGATAGTTTTTATCCCGATAAGTGACCTTTAAAATTTTTTAGTGCGTATTTAAGAATTATTATAGGAAGGGTCGTCGAAAAGAGCAGAACAACGTCTACCTGGCCAGCTAGGAACCATCTGTGCAAGAAATAAGTTCACCTTAGTCCCAACTAGCGACATCTGGCGAGCGTAAGATTAAGCACTCATTGATAAGAGCTGTCATACGTTACACGATAACAAAATCAATATTTGCGGTCCCACGTTCGAAATACGCGAAATTATATGATAAGGCCGTCCATATTTGTGTGAAAATGTTTCACGGTCACATTTTTATTTTCATCTTACAAGTACAGTGGCACGAAATATGCCTATGAACGCCTTCTGTCTGATAGATCACTTATTAAAATGTGCCAGCTAAACAAAAATAAAATCTTAAAAGAAAAGAAAACATAGAAACAAATATACTGCTACGTATATTATTTAAATTATATTAAGTTACAATTTTACCTCTCTGCATTGTAAATGTTATTGAGCATTTTGTGAATCTCAATTATTTAGCTACTAATATTTTTTTTTATAAAATTAGGACTCATGCCCACGCGACGACTAGCGCCGGCGTCGTGTGATTGGCTTCATAGTGTCCCATACAATACTGACGATGTAAAAATTTAGGGTTCCGTACCTTGACGTGAAAATACGACAAAATAAATATATGTAACTAAATTTAAAAAAAAACGAGTTAATTCAATAACCTTTAACTAATCACCTTTTATATTATAATAAAAATGTAGTGTTTATTAATTAAGTTTTATTGTTTATAGAATTAAGGTGACCAACGAGCACACAGTCCACCTGACGGTAAATGAATACTGTGGCCCATAGACATCCACATATATCCTCGATGACGAATCAAAATGCAGATGCGTTGTCACCCGTGAGGACTAAGATGGAATGCCTCGTTTCCAGTAAAATGGGTCTCCGGTTCTCTACACTCACCATACGAAACACAGCAGCGTTAAGCTACTATTTTACGCTGTTATCTCGTGAGAGCGTGGTCCTTCCCCGTTCGAGCCGACCTATTCGTGCAACAACCATATAGCTGCAGCGTGGCTCTACCACATATCCACAATACAGCTGCAGCGTGGCTCTACCACATATCCACAATACAGCTGCAGCGTGGCTCTACCACATATCCACAATACAGCTGCAGCGTGGCTCTACCACATATCCACAATATAGCTGCAGCGTGGCTCTACCACATATCCACAATACAGCTGCAGCGTGGCTCTACCACATATCCACAATACAGCTGCAGCGTGGCTCTACCACATATCCACAATACAGCTGCAGCGTGGCTCTACCACATATCCACAATACAGCTGCAGCGTGGCTCTACCACATATCCACAATATAGCTGCAGCGTGGCTCTACCACATATCCACAATACAGCTGCAGCGTGGCTCTACCACATATCCACAATACAGCTGCAGCGTGGCTCTACCACATATCCACAATACAGCTGCAGCGTGGCTCTACCACATATCCACAATATAGCTGCAGCGTGGCTCTACCACATATCCACAATACAGTTGCAGCGTGGCTCTACCACATATCCACAATACAGCTACAGCGTGGCTCTACCACATATCCACAATACAGCTGCAGCGTGGCTCTACCACATATCCACAATACAGCTGCAGCGTGGCTCTACCACATATCCACAATACAGCTGCAGCGTGGCTCTACCACATATCCACAATACAGCTGCAGCGTGGCTCTACCACATATCCACAATACAGCTGCAGCGTGGCTCTACCACATATCCGCAATATAGCTGCAGCGTGGCTCTACCACATATCCACAATACAGCTGCAGCGTGGCTCTACCACATATCCACAATACAGCTGCAGCGTGGCTCTACCACATATCCACAATACAGCTGCAGCGTGGCTCTACCACATATCCACAATACAGCTGCAGCGTGGCTCTACCACATATCCACAATACAGCTGCAGCGTGGCTCTACCACATATCCACAATACAGCTGCAGCGTGGCTCTACCACATATCCACAATATAGCTGCAGCGTGGCTCTACCACATATCCACAATACAGCTGCAGCGTGGCTCTACCACATATCCACAATACAGCTGCAGCGTGGCTCTACCACATATCCACAATATAGCTGCAGCGTGGCTCTACCACATATCCACAATATAGCTGCAGCGTGGCTCTACCACATATCCACAATATAGCTGCAGCGTGGCTCTACCACATATCCACAATACAGCTGCAGCGTGGCTCTACCACATATCCACAATACAGCTGCAGCGTGACTCTACCACATATCCACAATATAGCTGCAGCGTGGCTCTACCACATATCCACAATATAGCTGCAGCGTGGCTCTACCACATATCCACAATACAGTTGCAGCGTGGCTCTACCACATATCCACAATACAGCTGCAGCGTGGCTCTACCACATATCCACAATACAGCTGCAGCGTGGCTCTACCACATATCCACAATACAGCTGCAGCGTGGCTCTACCACATATCCACAATACAGCTGCAGCGTGGCTCTACCACATATCCACAATACAGCTGCAGCGTGGCTCTACCACATATCCACAATACAGCTGCAGCGTGGCTCTACCACATATCCACAATACAGCTGCAGAGTGGCTCTACCACATATCCATAATACAGCTGCAGCGTGGCTCTACCACATATCCACAATATAGCTGCAGCATGGCTCTACCACATATCCACAATATAGCTGCAGCGTGGCTCTACCACATATCCACAATATAGCTGCAGCGTGGCTCTACCACATATCCACAATACAGCTGCAGCGTGGCTCTACCACATATCCACAATACAGCTGCAGCGTGGCTCTACCACATATCCACAATACAGCTGCAGCGTGGCTCTACCACATATCCACAATATAGCTGAGGCGTGGCTCTACCACATATCCACAATATAGCTGCAGCGTGGCTCTACCACAGAAACAGAAAC
Organism: Parnassius glacialis; assembly: GCA_033319125.1. Lineage (NCBI taxonomy): Eukaryota > Metazoa > Arthropoda > Insecta > Lepidoptera > Papilionidae > Parnassius > Parnassius glacialis. The sequence continues at coordinate 70,958,617 of JAVANC010000004.1, read as the reverse complement.
AGAAACAGAAACTTTTTTATTCAATATAGATTATAAATAATACTTACTGAAAGTCACTCTTTTGTATAATTACCACTGGTTCGAAAAAACCTCTGTCCTGGGAAGAACCAGCAAGAAACCCAGCGGGACTTGTTTTTTTAAATAACAGCTTACAATCATGTATGTTACACAAATTAACAACACAACAAATTAGAAATAGCTTGGGAGCGATCACCTCACTTCCAGGGGTTATTATCATCTATAAATTCTTTAATATTATAATAACCCTTTTTATACAAACTTAGTTTAATAAAGTTTTTGAACTTTGAGCAGGTCAAATTTTGTATATTTTCTGGAATTTTGTTGTAAAAGCGTATACATCGCCCCAAGAATGAATTACTGACTCGATGGAGTCGGGTAACTGGTATCTGTTCCTAGTATTTACAGAATGAATATCACTTATTTTTGTAAAACTACTTTTATTTTTGTGTACGTACATTACATTTTCATAAATGTATTGAGAGGCCAAAGTTAATATATTAATTTCCTTAAATTTTTGTCGCAGCGACTCTTTAGGCTTTAAATCATAAATTGCTCTTATGGCCCTCTTCTGCAAAACAAATATAATTTCAGTGTCAGCTGCGTGTCCCCATAGCAAAATACCATACGACATTATGCTGTGGAAATAGCTAAAGTAAACTAGTCTAGCTGTTTCAACACTAGTTAGACTTCTAATCTTTTTTACAGCATATGCTGCAGAACTAAGTCTGCTTGCTAGCTTTGATATATGGGGGCTCCATTGAAGCTTCGCGTCTAGTGTGATTCCAAGAAAAATGGTGGTATCTACAAGACTCAGTTTCTCTCCATTTAAAATTACATTAGTATTTAATTGTTTGACATTTGGAGTCATAAATTTCATACATTTTGTTTTAGTGCCATTTAAATGCAAATTATTGACATTGAACCAATTCACTAATTTAGATATAGCATTATTTACTTCGTCATATTTTAGCAAATGTCGACTTAATTTGAAAATTAAAGAAGTGTCATCTGCAAATAATACTATATCATGGTTATCTCCTACTATGTAAGGTAAGTCATTAATATATACAAGAAACAGAAAGGGGCCGAGAATTGAGCCTTGAGGCACGCCCATCTGTACCATCGACCCGGAAGAACTCGTACTGTTGATGACAACTTTTTGCGTTCTCTTACTTAAATATGAAATAATTAATTTTAGAGCATCACTTCTTACACCGTAGTGTTGAAGTTTCCTGATTAATGTTTCATGGTGAACACAATCGAAGGCTTTGGATAGGTCACAAAATATACCCAAAGCATCCTGTGAATTCTCCCATGCATTAAATATATATTTAATCAGCTCAACACCGGCATCAGTTGTCGAGCGACCCCTTGTAAAACCAAATTGATTTTTATGAAGTAAATTATTTATATTAAAGAAATTTAACATTTGATCAAGAATAATTTTTTCAAAAATCTTACTAAGTGTTGGTAGTACAGAAATAGGTCTAAAATTGGCGGGGTCTAATGTACTACCAGATTTAAATAAAGGTATTACTTTACTATACTTCATTAAATCAGGAAACACACCAGATTCGATACTAGTATTAAAAATAACAGCTAAATGAGGCGCGATTGTATCTATTATAGACGCAATAACTTTAACAGAAATCCCCCACAGATCCGCAGTTTTCTTAACATCAATAGTTTTAAAATATTTTACAATATCTTTTGATGATACTTTATGAAATGTAAAATTCTTTGTACACGCATTTACATTTTGTTTAAGTAATGATTCGGCGACCGCAGGAGAAGAATTCAGTGACTTAGTGGTTAATATCGGAATATCAGTAAAATATTTCTCAAAAACCACTGCAACGTCCTGATCTGATTCGGTTAATTTGTTATTAACACTTAACTTGTAGTTTGAATTGCGAGAGTTGATCTTACCAGTTTCGCTATTAATTATACTCCATGTCATTTTAATTTTATTAGAAGCCGTCTTAATTTTGTTGCTCAAATGCAAAGACTTGGCTGTGGAGCACACTCTTTTAAATATTTTTGAATATTTTTTTACATATTCTCTAAATTCGACGCTATGGTTATATGACCTTTCATGGTAAAGATCATATAACCTGCGTCTGCTCTTATGGACTCCTGCTGTCGCCCATTCATTAAATGACTTCCGACTGTTCAAGGAGAATGTTTTAGAAGTAAAAGTATTATTAAATTCATTGCAAATAAGCTTAAATAATGTTCCATACAAAAAATTTGGATCATTTTGGTATGAAAGTGATGGAAGTTTTTTCACTATGTTACTTCTAAATTTCTCCAAGCGACGTGCATTTACTGGAACAAACACAACTTTCTCATCTACTTGCTTTTTGTGAACATATGGTAACGAAACTACTTGTCCACAGTGATCAGAACTTAATTTTTGAATTATACATTTATGCAATGGCTTCACATTTGTAAAAATATTATCTATACATGTTGCACTAGATTGAGCAATACGCGTTGGCTCTATAAATAATTTAAAAAGACCATATGATTTAAATAATGATCTAAATTTAATATTGATTGAGGAAGCTTCTAGGAGATTGATATTAAAGTCTCCACATATTACAACAGATTTATTCTGTTTATTAAGCTTAGCAAAAACTTCCTCCATAATTTTTTCAAAAGTATCGTATATAGAACATGGGGGTCTGTAGACGCTCACAACAATGAGGTGCTCAAACTCAACACATGCCATTTCTACAGTTCGCTCAACAGAGAGGCTCACAATATCTTTACGTTACACATATCCACAATACAGCTGCAGCGTGGCTCTACCACATATCCACAATATAGCTGCAGCGTGGCTCTACCACATATCCACAATATAGCTACAGCGTGGCTCTACCACATATCCACAATACAGCTGCAGCGTGGCTCTACCACATATCCACAATATAGCTGCAGCGTGGCTCTACCACATATCCACAATATAGCTGCAGCGTGGCTCTACCACATATCCACAATATAGCTGCAGCGTGGCTCTACCACATATCCACAATACAGCTGCAGCGTGGCTCTACCACATATCCACAATACAGCTGCAGCGTGGCTCTACCACATATCCACAATACAGCTGCAGCGTGGCTCTACCACATATCCACAATACAGCTGCAGCGTGGCTCTACCACATATCCACAATACAGCTGCAGCGTGGCTCTACCACATATCCACAATATAGCTGCAGCGTGGCTCTACCACATATCCACAATACAGCTGCAGCGTGGCTCTACCACATATCCACAATACAGCTGCAGCGTGGCTCTACCACATATCCACAATATAGCTGCAGCGTGGCTCTACCACATATCCACAATATAGCTGCAGCGTGGCTCTACCACATATCCACAATATAGCTGCAGCGTGGCTCTACCACATATCCACAATACAGCTGCAGCGTGGCTCTACCACATATCCACAATACAGCTGCAGCGTGACTCTACCACATATCCACAATATAGCTGCAGCGTGGCTCTACCACATATCCACAATATAGCTGCAGCGTGGCTCTACCACATATCCACAATACAGTTGCAGCGTGGCTCTACCACATATCCACAATACAGCTGCAGCGTGGCTCTACCACATATCCACAATACAGCTGCAGCGTGGCTCTACCACATATCCACAATACAGCTGCAGCGTGGCTCTACCACATATCCACAATACAGCTGCAGCGTGGCTCTACCACATATCCACAATACAGCTGCAGCGTGGCTCTACCACATATCCACAATACAGCTGCAGAGTGGCTCTACCACATATCCATAATACAGCTGCAGCGTGGCTCTACCACATATCCACAATATAGCTGCAGCATGGCTCTACCACATATCCACAATATAGCTGCAGCGTGGCTCTACCACATATCCACAATATAGCTGCAGCGTGGCTCTACCACATATCCACAATACAGCTGCAGCGTGGCTCTACCACATATCCACAATACAGCTGCAGCGTGGCTCTACCACATATCCACAATACAGCTGCAGCGTGGCTCTACCACATATCCACAATATAGCTGAGGCGTGGCTCTACCACATATCCACAATATAGCTGCAGCGTGGCTCTACCACAGAAACAGAAACAGAAACAGAAACTTTTTTATTCAATATAGATTATAAATAATACTTACTGAAAGTCACTCTTTTGTATAATTACCACTGGTTCGAAAAAACCTCTGTCCTGGGAAGAACCAGCAAGAAACCCAGCGGGACTTGTTTTTTTAAATAACAGCTTACAATCATGTATGTTACACAAATTAACAACACAACAAATTAGAAATAGCTTGGGAGCGATCACCTCACTTCCAGGGGTTATTATCATCTATAAATTCTTTAATATTATAATAACCCTTTTTATACAAACTTAGTTTAATAAAGTTTTTGAACTTTGAGCAGGTCAAATTTTGTATATTTTCTGGAATTTTGTTGTAAAAGCGTATACATCGCCCCAAGAATGAATTACTGACTCGATGGAGTCGGGTAACTGGTATCTGTTCCTAGTATTTACAGAATGAATATCACTTATTTTTGTAAAACTACTTTTATTTTTGTGTACGTACATTACATTTTCATAAATGTATTGAGAGGCCAAAGTTAATATATTAATTTCCTTAAATTTTTGTCGCAGCGACTCTTTAGGCTTTAAATCATAAATTGCTCTTATGGCCCTCTTCTGCAAAACAAATATAATTTCAGTGTCAGCTGCGTGTCCCCATAGCAAAATACCATACGACATTATGCTGTGGAAATAGCTAAAGTAAACTAGTCTAGCTGTTTCAACACTAGTTAGACTTCTAATCTTTTTTACAGCATATGCTGCAGAACTAAGTCTGCTTGCTAGCTTTGATATATGGGGGCTCCATTGAAGCTTCGCGTCTAGTGTGATTCCAAGAAAAATGGTGGTATCTACAAGACTCAGTTTCTCTCCATTTAAAATTACATTAGTATTTAATTGTTTGACATTTGGAGTCATAAATTTCATACATTTTGTTTTAGTGCCATTTAAATGCAAATTATTGACATTGAACCAATTCACTAATTTAGATATAGCATTATTTACTTCGTCATATTTTAGCAAATGTCGACTTAATTTGAAAATTAAAGAAGTGTCATCTGCAAATAATACTATATCATGGTTATCTCCTACTATGTAAGGTAAGTCATTAATATATACAAGAAACAGAAAGGGGCCGAGAATTGAGCCTTGAGGCACGCCCATCTGTACCATCGACCCGGAAGAACTCGTACTGTTGATGACAACTTTTTGCGTTCTCTTACTTAAATATGAAATAATTAATTTTAGAGCATCACTTCTTACACCGTAGTGTTGAAGTTTCCTGATTAATGTTTCATGGTGAACACAATCGAAGGCTTTGGATAGGTCACAAAATATACCCAAAGCATCCTGTGAATTCTCCCATGCATTAAATATATATTTAATCAGCTCAACACCGGCATCAGTTGTCGAGCGACCCCTTGTAAAACCAAATTGATTTTTATGAAGTAAATTATTTATATTAAAGAAATTTAACATTTGATCAAGAATAATTTTTTCAAAAATCTTACTAAGTGTTGGTAGTACAGAAATAGGTCTAAAATTGGCGGGGTCTAATGTACTACCAGATTTAAATAAAGGTATTACTTTACTATACTTCATTAAATCAGGAAACACACCAGATTCGATACTAGTATTAAAAATAACAGCTAAATGAGGCGCGATTGTATCTATTATAGACGCAATAACTTTAACAGAAATCCCCCACAGATCCGCAGTTTTCTTAACATCAATAGTTTTAAAATATTTTACAATATCTTTTGATGATACTTTATGAAATGTAAAATTCTTTGTACACGCATTTACATTTTGTTTAAGTAATGATTCGGCGACCGCAGGAGAAGAATTCAGTGACTTAGTGGTTAATATCGGAATATCAGTAAAATATTTCTCAAAAACCACTGCAACGTCCTGATCTGATTCGGTTAATTTGTTATTAACACTTAACTTGTAGTTTGAATTGCGAGAGTTGATCTTACCAGTTTCGCTATTAATTATACTCCATGTCATTTTAATTTTATTAGAAGCCGTCTTAATTTTGTTGCTCAAATGCAAAGACTTGGCTGTGGAGCACACTCTTTTAAATATTTTTGAATATTTTTTTACATATTCTCTAAATTCGACGCTATGGTTATATGACCTTTCATGGTAAAGATCATATAACCTGCGTCTGCTCTTATGGACTCCTGCTGTCGCCCATTCATTAAATGACTTCCGACTGTTCAAGGAGAATGTTTTAGAAGTAAAAGTATTATTAAATTCATTGCAAATAAGCTTAAATAATGTTCCATACAAAAAATTTGGATCATTTTGGTATGAAAGTGATGGAAGTTTTTTCACTATGTTACTTCTAAATTTCTCCAAGCGACGTGCATTTACTGGAACAAACACAACTTTCTCATCTACTTGCTTTTTGTGAACATATGGTAACGAAACTACTTGTCCACAGTGATCAGAACTTAATTTTTGAATTATACATTTATGCAATGGCTTCACATTTGTAAAAATATTATCTATACATGTTGCACTAGATTGAGCAATACGCGTTGGCTCTATAAATAATTTAAAAAGACCATATGATTTAAATAATGATCTAAATTTAATATTGATTGAGGAAGCTTCTAGGAGATTGATATTAAAGTCTCCACATATTACAAAAGATTTATTCTGTTTATTAAGCTTAGCAAAAACTTCCTCCATAATTTTTTCAAAAGTATCGTATATAGAACATGGGGGTCTGTAGACGCTCACAACAATGAGGTGCTCAAACTCAACACATGCCATTTCTACAGTTCGCTCAACAGAGAGGCTCACAATATCTTTACGTTACACATATCCACAATACAGCTGCAGCGTGGCTCTACCACATATCCACAATATAGCTGCAGCGTGGCTCTACCACATATCCACAATATAGCTACAGCGTGGCTCTACCACATATCCACAATACAGCTGCAGCGTGGCTCTACCACATATTCACAATATAGCTGCAGCGTGGCTCTACCACATATCCACAATATAGCTGCAGCATGGCTCTACCACATATCCACAATATAGCTGCAGCGTGGCTCTACCACATATCCACAATATAGCTGCAGCGTGGCTCTACCACATATCCACAATACAGCTGCAGCGTGGCTCTACCACATATCCACAATACAGCTGCAGCGTGGCTCTACCACATATCCACAATACAGCTGCAGCGTGGCTCTACCACATATCCACAATATAGCTGAGGCGTGGCTCTACCACATATCCACAATATAGCTGCAGCGTGGCTCTACCACAGAAACAGAAACAGAAACAGAAACTTTTTTATTCAATATAGATTATAAATAATACTTACTGAAAGTCACTCTTTTGTATAATTACCACTGGTTCGAAAAAACCTCTGTCCTGGGAAGAACCAGCAAGAAACCCAGCGGGACTTGTTTTTTTAAATAACAGCTTACAATCATGTATGTTACACAAATTAACAACACAACAAATTAGAAATAGCTTGGGAGCGATCACCTCACTTCCAGGGGTTATTATCATCTATAAATTCTTTAATATTATAATAACCCTTTTTATACAAACTTAGTTTAATAAAGTTTTTGAACTTTGAGCAGGTCAAATTTTGTATATTTTCTGGAATTTTGTTGTAAAAGCGTATACATCGCCCCAAGAATGAATTACTGACTCGATGGAGTCGGGTAACTGGTATCTGTTCCTAGTATTTACAGAATGAATATCACTTATTTTTGTAAAACTACTTTTATTTTTGTGTACGTACATTACATTTTCATAAATGTATTGAGAGGCCAAAGTTAATATATTAATTTCCTTAAATTTTTGTCGCAGCGACTCTTTAGGCTTTAAATCATAAATTGCTCTTATGGCCCTCTTCTGCAAAACAAATATAATTTCAGTGTCAGCTGCGTGTCCCCATAGCAAAATACCATACGACATTATGCTGTGGAAATAGCTAAAGTAAACTAGTCTAGCTGTTTCAACACTAGTTAGACTTCTAATCTTTTTTACAGCATATGCTGCAGAACTAAGTCTGCTTGCTAGCTTTGATATATGGGGGCTCCATTGAAGCTTCGCGTCTAGTGTGATTCCAAGAAAAATGGTGGTATCTACAAGACTCAGTTTCTCTCCATTTAAAATTACATTAGTATTTAATTGTTTGACATTTGGAGTCATAAATTTCATACATTTTGTTTTAGTGCCATTTAAATGCAAATTATTGACATTGAACCAATTCACTAATTTAGATATAGCATTATTTACTTCGTCATATTTTAGCAAATGTCGACTTTATTTGAAAATTAAAGAAGTGTCATCTGCAAATAATACTATATCATGGTTATCTCCTACTATGTAAGGTAAGTCATTAATATATACAAGAAACAGAAAGGGGCCGAGAATTGAGCCTTGAGGCACGCCCATCTGTACCATCGACCCGGAAGAACTCGTACTGTTGATGACAACTTTTTGCGTTCTCTTACTTAAATATGAAATAATTAATTTTAGAGCATCACTTCTTACACCGTAGTGTTGAAGTTTCCTGATTAATGTTTCATGGTGAACACAATCGAAGGCTTTGGATAGGTCACAAAATATACCCAAAGCATCCTGTGAATTCTCCCATGCATTAAATATATATTTAATCAGCTCAACACCGGCATCAGTTGTCGAGCGACCCCTTGTAAAACCAAATTGATTTTTATGAAGTAAATTATTTATATTAAAGAAATTTAACATTTGATCAAGAATAATTTTTTCAAAAATCTTACTAAGTGTTGGTAGTACAGAAATAGGTCTAAAATTGGCGGGGTCTAATGTACTACCAGATTTAAATAAAGGTATTACTTTACTATACTTCATTAAATCAGGAAACACACCAGATTCGATACTAGTATTAAAAATAACAGCTAAATGAGGCGCGATTGTATCTATTATAGACGCAATAACTTTAACAGAAATCCCCCACAGATCCGCAGTTTTCTTAACATCAATAGTTTTAAAATATTTTACAATATCTTTTGATGATACTTTATGAAATGTAAAATTCTTTGTACACGCATTTACATTTTGTTTAAGTAATGATTCGGCGACCGCAGGAGAAGAATTCAGTGACTTAGTGGTTAATATCGGAATATCAGTAAAATATTTCTCAAAAACCACTGCAACGTCCTGATCTGATTCGGTTAATTTGTTATTAACACTTAACTTGTAGTTTGAATTGCGAGAGTTGATCTTACCAGTTTCGCTATTAATTATACTCCATTTCATTTTAATTTTATTAGAAGCCGTCTTAATTTTGTTGCTCAAATGCAAAGACTTGGCTGTGGAGCACACTCTTTTAAATATTTTTGAATATTTTTTTACATATTCTCTAAATTCGACGCTATGGTTATATGACCTTTCATGGTAAAGATCATATAACCTGCGTCTGCTCTTATGGACTCCTGCTGTCGCCCATTCATTAAATGACTTCCGACTGTTCAAGGAGAATGTTTTAGAAGTAAAAGTATTATTAAATTCATTGCAAATAAGCTTAAATAATGTTCCATACAAAAAATTTGGATCATTTTGGTATGAAAGTGATGGAAGTTTTTTCACTATGTTACTTCTAAATTTCTCCAAGCGACGTGCATTTACTGGAACAAACACAACTTTCTCATCTACTTGCTTTTTGTGAACATATGGTAACGAAACTACTTGTCCACAGTGATCAGAACTTAATTTTTGAATTATACATTTATGCAATGGCTTCACATTTGTAAAAATATTATCTATACATGTTGCACTAGATTGAGCAATACGCGTTGGCTCTATAAATAATTTAAAAAGACCATATGATTTAAATAATGATCTAAATTTAATATTGATTGAGGAAGCTTCTAGGAGATTGATATTAAAGTCTCCACATATTACAACAGATTTATTCTGTTTATTAAGCTTAGCAAAAACTTCCTCCATAATTTTTTCAAAAGTATCGTATATAGAACATGGGGGTCTGTAGACGCTCACAACAATGAGGTGCTCAAACTCAACACATGCCATTTCTACAGTTCGCTCAACAGAGAGGCTCACAATATCTTTACGTTACACATATCCACAATACAGCTGCAGCGTGGCTCTACCACATATCCACAATATAGCTGCAGCGTGGCTCTACCACATATCCACAATATAGCTACAGCGTGGCTCTACCACATATCCACAATACAGCTGCAGCGTGGCTCTACCACATATCCACAATATAGCTGCAGCGTGGCTCTACCACATATCCACAATATAGCTGCAGCATGGCTCTACCACATATCCACAATATAGCTGCAGCGTGGCTCTACCACATATCCACAATATAGCTGCAGCGTGGCTCTACCACATATCCACAATACAGCTGCAGCGTGGCTCTACCACATATCCACAATACAGCTGCAGCGTGGCTCTACCACATATCCACAATACAGCTGCAGCGTGGCTCTACCACATATCCACAATATAGCTGAGGCGTGGCTCTACCACATATCCACAATATAGCTGCAGCGTGGCTCTACCACAGAAACAGAAACAGAAACAGAAACTTTTTTATTCAATATAGATTATAAATAATACTTACTGAAAGTCACTCTTTTGTATAATTACCACTGGTTCGAAAAAACCTCTGTCCTGGGAAGAACCAGCAAGAAACCCAGCGGGACTTGTTTTTTTAAATAACAGCTTACAATCATGTATGTTACACAAATTAACAACACAACAAATTAGAAATAGCTTGGGAGCGATCACCTCACTTCCAGGGGTTATTATCATCTATAAATTCTTTAATATTATAATAACCCTTTTTATACAAACTTAGTTTAATAAAGTTTTTGAACTTTGAGCAGGTCAAATTTTGTATATTTTCTGGAATTTTGTTGTAAAAGCGTATACATCGCCCCAAGAATGAATTACTGACTCGATGGAGTCGGGTAACTGGTATCTGTTCCTAGTATTTACAGAATGAATATCACTTATTTTTGTAAAACTACTTTTATTTTTGTGTACGTACATTACATTTTCATAAATGTATTGAGAGGCCAAAGTTAATATATTAATTTCCTTAAATTTTTGTCGCAGCGACTCTTTAGGCTTTAAATCATAAATTGCTCTTATGGCCCTCTTCTGCAAAACAAATATAATTTCAGTGTCAGCTGCGTGTCCCCATAGCAAAATACCATACGACATTATGCTGTGGAAATAGCTAAAGTAAACTAGTCTAGCTGTTTCAACACTAGTTAGACTTCTAATCTTTTTTACAGCATATGCTGCAGAACTAAGTCTGCTTGCTAGCTTTGATATATGGGGGCTCCATTGAAGCTTCGCGTCTAGTGTGATTCCAAGAAAAATGGTGGTATCTACAAGACTCAGTTTCTCTCCATTTAAAATTACATTAGTATTTAATTGTTTGACATTTGGAGTCATAAATTTCATACATTTTGTTTTAGTGCCATTTAAATGCAAATTATTGACATTGAACCAATTCACTAATTTAGATATAGCATTATTTACTTCGTCATATTTTAGCAAATGTCGACTTTATTTGAAAATTAAAGAAGTGTCATCTGCAAATAATACTATATCATGGTTATCTCCTACTATGTAAGGTAAGTCATTAATATATACAAGAAACAGAAAGGGGCCGAGAATTGAGCCTTGAGGCACGCCCATCTGTACCATCGACCCGGAAGAACTCGTACTGTTGATGACAACTTTTTGCGTTCTCTTACTTAAATATGAAATAATTAATTTTAGAGCATCACTTCTTACACCGTAGTGTTGAAGTTTCCTGATTAATGTTTCATGGTGAACACAATCGAAGGCTTTGGATAGGTCACAAAATATACCCAAAGCATCCTGTGAATTCTCCCATGCATTAAATATATATTTAATCAGCTCAACACCGGCATCAGTTGTCGAGCGACCCCTTGTAAAACCAAATTGATTTTTATGAAGTAAATTATTTATATTAAAGAAATTTAACATTTGATCAAGAATAATTTTTTCAAAAATCTTACTAAGTGTTGGTAGTACAGAAATAGGTCTAAAATTGGCGGGGTCTAATGTACTACCAGATTTAAATAAAGGTATTACTTTACTATACTTCATTAAATCAGGAAACACACCAGATTCGATACTAGTATTAAAAATAACAGCTAAATGAGGCGCGATTGTATCTATTATAGACGCAATAACTTTAACAGAAATCCCCCACAGATCCGCAGTTTTCTTAACATCAATAGTTTTAAAATATTTTACAATATCTTTTGATGATACTTTATGAAATGTAAAATTCTTTGTACACGCATTTACATTTTGTTTAAGTAATGATTCGGCGACCGCAGGAGAAGAATTCAGTGACTTAGTGGTTAATATCGGAATATCAGTAAAATATTTCTCAAAAACCACTGCAACGTCCTGATCTGATTCGGTTAATTTGTTATTAACACTTAACTTGTAGTTTGAATTGCGAGAGTTGATCTTACCAGTTTCGCTATTAATTATACTCCATGTCATTTTAATTTTATTAGAAGCCGTCTTAATTTTGTTGCTCAAATGCAAAGACTTGGCTGTGGAGCACACTCTTTTAAATATTTTTGAATATTTTTTTACATATTCTCTAAATTCGACGCTATGGTTATATGACCTTTCATGGTAAAGATCATATAACCTGCGTCTGCTCTTATGGACTCCTGCTGTCGCCCATTCATTAAATGACTTCCGACTGTTCAAGGAGAATGTTTTAGAAGTAAAAGTATTATTAAATTCATTGCAAATAAGCTTAAATAATGTTCCATACAAAAAATTTGGATCATTTTGGTATGAAAGTGATGGAAGTTTTTTCACTATGTTACTTCTAAATTTCTCCAAGCGACGTGCATTTACTGGAACAAACACAACTTTCTCATCTACTTGCTTTTTGTGAACATATGGTAACGAAACTACTTGTCCACAGTGATCAGAACTTAATTTTTGAATTATACATTTATGCAATGGCTTCACATTTGTAAAAATATTATCTATACATGTTGCACTAGATTGAGCAATACGCGTTGGCTCTATAAATAATTTAAAAAGACCATATGATTTAAATAATGATCTAAATTTAATATTGATTGAGGAAGCTTCTAGGAGATTGATATTAAAGTCTCCACATATTACAACAGATTTATTCTGTTTATTAAGCTTAGCAAAAACTTCCTCCATAATTTTTTCAAAAGTATCGTATATAGAACATGGGGGTCTGTAAACGCTCACAACAATGAGGTGCTCAAACTCAACACATGCCATTTCTACAGTTCGCTCAACAGAGAGGCTCACAATATCTTTACGTTACACATATCCACAATACAGCTGCAGCGTGGCTCTACCACATATCCACAATATAGCTGCAGCGTGGCTCTACCACATATCCACAATATAGCTACAGCGTGGCTCTACCACATATCCACAATACAGCTGCAGCGTGGCTCTACCACATATCCACAATATAGCTGCAGCGTGGCTCTACCACATATCCACAATATAGCTGCAGCGTGGCTCTACCACATATCCACAATATAGCTGCAGCGTGGCTCTACCACATATCCACAATACAGCTGCAGCGTGGCTCTACCACATATCCACAATACAGCTGCAGCGTGGCTCTACCACATATCCACAATACAGCTGCAGCGTGGCTCTACCACATATCCACAATACAGCTGCAGCGTGGCTCTACCACATATCCACAATACAGCTGCAGCGTGGCTCTACCACATATCCACAATACAGCTGCAGCGTGGCTCTACCACATATCCGCAATATAGCTGCAGTGATACTATACCACATATTAATACGAACTGTTGAGAACTGAAGCGATGAAATTGTTCACTCTAAATAAAACATCTATTCAAGCTTAAATCAATAATTTTATAACCAAACACTGCTAAGTGAAGCGGACAATAACTTTATTATTATACGTATAACTACGGACGGACGTAATGTGTACATATAAATAAAATTGACGTGTCTGTCTATATTCTGTAATATCGCAATATGTATTATCGATATAACTACCTTTTATTGCATTGAGGGAGTTATTTGCATGTCATTTAAAACAATGAATACAAAAGAATAATCAATTTTAAAATTTTTGACTGTCTGTCTGTTCAGGCTAATATTCGGGATGGCTAAACCAATTGTAATGAAACGTTAAGAACAGATAGAGAGGTATGCTAGGAGTAATCTAGGTGTTAACATTTTGGGAGATTTGCAAATATCTTGACGAAGTCACAGTAGCCTAATGGTAGGGTGTGACCGCGAACTCGAAAACTCGTGGGTTCGAATCCGCCATCCGACTACTGTCGTGAAGCACTCCTAACAAAAGCATTTTAGGCTTACCAGGAGTGTTTAGAGGGAATATTAGTAATTTGTATAACATTTCTAGAATTTTTTTAACTAAAATATTACATTAAATATGCATTGATAAAATAAATGGTCTTTGATTATCTATACAAATGTATAAAATTGAAGCGTCTGTTTGTAATGGAAAAATTACAGCTTTTTACTCAATGCATATGAAAGTATATACGGTACTAATAACAAAAATACAATTTTTAAAATTTTGTCTGTCTGTCTGTCTGTTTGTTCCGGCTAATCTCCGAAACGGCTGCACCGATGTTGACAGGTCTTTCACTGGTAGATAGCTGATATAATAAGGAGTAACTTAGGCTACTTTTATATTAGAAAAAGAATTAGGGTTCCGCGCTCAAAACATAAAAACCCTAACACGCGCGCGAAGTAACGGGGACCAGCTAGTCCACAATATAGCTGTAGCGTGGGTCTTATAACAAAAAAAATTGTTTATATGTCTCTTTGTTCCGGCTGTTCTCCAAAATGACTGGATCGATTTTGATGGCACATTCACTAGCAGATAGCTGATGTTATAAGGAGTAACTTAAGCTAAATTTTTATTTTAGAAAATGAAATGAAATAGTAATATATTCCACGCGGACAGAGCCGCGGGCAAGAGCTAGTGTCCAATAAAATCTAAAATGTCTTACAACCATCCCGGCGTGTTATTGCCCGATGGACGTTTGACGTCGTATTAATTAATAGAACCGGTTCTAATAAGTTATTAATGATCAGAAAGTTTCACGTGTTTATTCGTTAAGGTTTTATGGTTGTTTCCGCTTCTTTTCTGTCTAAATGTTAGGAGTCTATTTTAGGGTTTCGTACCCGAACAGTAACCAACGGGACCCTATTACTAAGTCTCCGCTGTCCTTCCGCCTGTCAGTCAGCGGGCTATATCTCACGATCCGTAATAGGTAGACAGTTAAAATTTTCACATAATGTGTATTTCTAATGCCGCTATAGCAACAAACGTTTAAAAAAAATAAAAACAAAAATAAATTAAGAATTAAAGGGGCTCCCCTACTAGAAACGTATTTTACGATTGTACGGAACCTTACATGTGCGAGTCCAACTTGCACGTGGCCGGTTATATTTACTTATTATAAGCCAGTGCTTGACCACAATCCCACCTGATGGTAAGTGGTGATGCAGCCTTAGATGGTAAATCGCACTGTCTTATCGTAACAAAAGCCTATTCACTCTTGCCTTGAAGACGCCCCAGATTGTATTCAGATGGAAAGACAGACGCCGACCTGTTTAAGAATTAATATTCAGATGCGTTCTCACCCGTGAATACTAAGGTGGAATGCCTCTTTTCCAGTAAAAAGGGTCTCGGGTTCTCTACACTCACCGTAAGAAACATAGCAGCATTAATCTATTGTCTGAAACAGCAACAGAAACGCGGTAGAGCCATGCTGCAGCTATATTAGTAGTATAGTTGTAGCACGAATGGGTCGGCTCGACCGGGGAAGGACCACGCTCTCACACAATACCGTTTTGTTCTGCGTTTTGATTCGTCATCGAGGATAGATATAGATGTCTATAGGTCACAGCAGCCACTTACCATCAGGTGGACTGTGTGCTCGTTTGTCACCCTTATTCTATACATAAAAACATCACTCTGTTCAAAAATATGAAAAAAATTCCGTCTAAACATGAGTAAGCAAGCGTTACCACAAAAGTGAAAATTCAAGGAAACCTTTGAAGTGTGAAAGCCTTCAGTATTCGCTTAAAAGAACTTCGCGAAACGTTCCTATGTCCTCTTTGTGTTTAACGACGGATTATGGTAATATTTTCGTCCTGACTGCTTCTGTCTTTGGTTCGAACCCAGGATCGGTCAAAAAAAACAAGTTATTGAATTTTTCTGTCGCGAAATTCTCGGTATGAACCCGGAGTCAGGAAGCCGGCAGTATTACAACTCCGTGCTTTGGAAAACACGTAAAGCCGCTGGTCCTGCGCCTGATCTCTCTCCGGTCGTGTATTACCGTCCCATCGGACTATGAGAGTGAGGCAATAGAGAATGCACCTGTGCTGGCACACACACTCGTGCACTATACTCCTATGCTGCGCAGATGTCTAGTCTTCATTAATACCAACCGTCGTGAACGAAATTCAGACATTATTATTATTAAAAAATAGCACCTGAAATAAGATTTACCTGTATCTCAGGTGTATGTTGATAAATACAATAAGAAATGTTTTCTATTTCATATTATATAAAATGATTAACTGTACCAACTAATCAGGGTTAATTTCTCTAAGGGCCGATTTTTCTATGGTCAGATAATATTATCCATTTTTTTATAGGATAGGCTGACAAACGAGCACACAGTCCACCTGATGGTAAGTGGTTGCTGCGGCCCATAGACATCTACATCTATCCTCTATTACAAATCAAAATGCAGATGCGTTGTCACCCGTGTCACACCTGAGGACTGAGGTAGAATGCCTCGTTTCCGGGGAAAAAGTTCATGTTAATTGAGCACTAAAAATTGCAATTAACAATTTCATTCATTGGTGCCGACAGGAATCGAACTCGGGTTGCTCACGTACTGTGAACCCACGGTGAACGCATAGCCGTAGGGCTACGGAGTGCGAGCAAGCTTTTAAAACTATAGCATAAATAATAAATATCATACAGTACCCATTTATATATGGTAGAGCCACGCTGCAGCTATATCATGGTTGTACCACGCCCGGCCGAGGCCGTCGGCTAGACCGGGGAAGGACCACGCTCTTACAGAATACCAGCGTAAAATACCAGCTTAATGCTACTGTGTTTCGTATGGTAAACGTAGAGAATATTTCCTCGTTTTCAGTAAAAAGGTCTCCCCTTTTACTGGAAACGAGACATTCCATCTTAGTCCTCACGGGTGACAACGAATCTCCATTTAGATTCTTAAATGAGGGTAGATGTAGATGTCTATGGGCCACAGCATCTACTTACCATCAGGTGGACTACTGTTCGTTTCTCACCCTAATTCAATATATATATATATAAAAAGCGACTTGCCTTAACTTCACATTTATAACCTGATTACTAAACTGTTGTATAGGTATATCTTCATATATAAAAATTACGTGTCACGTTGTTTGTCCGCGATGAACTCCTAAACTACTGAACTGATTGCAATGAAATCTTGCACACTGTGTGCAGTTGGGGCCAACTTGAGAGATAGTATAGTTTTTATCCTGATAAGTGACACTCAATATTTTTTAATTACAAATTTAAGGATTTTTTAAATGAAGGGTCGTCTAAAAGGGCAGAACAACGTCTGCCTGGTCAGCTAGTGTATATATATATAAAAAACCAATTTTACGAATGTTATCGGGTTACATTTTAATTCATTATTAATTAACTAAATCATCTAAAAATGAAACACCTCTGTACCTCATTGACCATGGGTACTTTAACTCCAAAGAGTCCGAATAATCGAAAAATAAACATAAGTAAAAATTAAACGCAATATATCTCTTTCATGACATTAATTTCATTCAATTCGTTATAATATTTACATAAAATACACATGAATATAGGTACATAAACTAAAACCTTTCTCAAATTCAAAATCGATCTAAGTTTTAAACGTTTTTGTCGGACAGCTGACACAAACAGATAAGCGACTCTGTAATTACTAGGTAATTATTAATTTAAGAAATAAAATGTTATAGCATAATATATTAACACTTACTATAAATATATATGTAAATTCAATCTTTATAGCTCTAGTAATAATTAACATAATACTATATACCTACCTGTTTGTAAGACTCAACCTCGTAAAATATTTAACTACTAAAAGTCATCGAATATGCAAAAGGAATTAGGTCTATTAAAATGTTTAAATTAATAAACAGACTGTTTCTATTGATGTTTTGACGGGTTGCCTTTCAATTATAAATACATAATCTTCAATATAATCAATTAAATATAAAATATATTAAAAAAATAATAATTACACCGAGGGGTGAAAAGTTGTGAACGGAATCAAACCGCACTCAAAATGACACGAGCAAACCAAATGCCCAAAACAACTGTACAGCACAGATAAATAATTTTAATCCAAATATGTTTTTATCGTTGAAAAATTAACGTACCGTATTTTCCCAAGACGAGGAGAGCTGCGACGTTTTCGTTCACAAAGACACAGATTAACACGATTCAACCACAAAATACACAAAACGCAGTGCACAGCACTCACACACGCGGAAGCGACGCGGGTCAAACGCGGACTGTGGACAGGAATTTCGTTTCGCGGAGTTGTTCCGTAAGCGGATTGCCAGCTTCTCGAAGTTAATATCCTGAGCTTATTCTCCCTTTTACGTTCGATTTTACAATTGTCATATAAAAATTGTCCATCCATCCAATAACTTGACATATTTTGTAATATTCAATTTGCTTGTATGTTATCTTATTAATAATTTCTTTTTCATAGAATAAAAGTGACTACCACACAGTCCACCTAACGGTAAGTGGACGCTGTGGCCATACATCTATCCTTGATTAAGAATCAAAATGCAGATTCTTTGCTGTCGCACGGATGGGCCGGCTCGAACCGGGGTGGTACCACGACGTCACAAAAAACCAGCGTGAAGTAGAGGTTTACCTCTGCGTTTCGCTTGGTGAGTGCAGGTGGCCGGAGGCCCTTTTTACTGGAAATGAGGCATTCCATCTTAGTCCTCATGGGTGACAACGCATCTGCATTTTGACTCGCAAATGAGGATAGATGTAGATGTCTATGGGCCGCAGCAACCACTTACCATCAGGTGGACTGTGTGCTCGGTTGTCACCCTTACCCTATAAAATAAAATAAAAAATACAACAAAATCAAATATCATATCAAGCTTAAAATGAAAACGACCAACATTCTAATTAGAGATCAGAGAGCAACGTGGTAGACGCATGCTGCAAGTTTTTTTTTATAGAAGCGGGGGCAAACGAGCATGCAGCTCACCTGATGGTATATGACTACCGCTGCCCATGAACAACTGCAACACCAGGGGAATTGCATATGCGTTGCCGGCCTTTCAAGTATATTATGCAAGTATATTATGGTTGCAGTACAAATGAGTTGCGTCGATCGAGAAAAGGCCACGCTCTCACAGAAAACAGACTGACAGAAAGACACAAAATAACAACTTAATGTTGCTTCGTTTCTTATGAGTAGTGTAGAGAAGCGCAGGTTCTCTTGAATGGTAACGAAGTATTCCAATTTAGTCCACAGAGGTGACGATTTGCATTTTGGTTCTAAAACGAGGATAAATCTTGGTGCCTATAGGCCACAATCTATTCATCATCAGGATTAATAACACTGTAACTGTAAACACTGTCCATGGTTTGTGTCAAAATTTTATTAATAAAAAAAACTTAAAGCGTCTGTCCAACACAAAAGATTCGTCTCCATTAAAAAAACGTGCCCGAAAAATTTCATAAATTCCGATGCTGGTATCATTGAGCATGATACCTGTATTACGCACACAGGCGCAAACCTTTCACAGGGTCTTGTATTACATGAAAGGGCGTCACGCACACCGACCCGACTGGTAGAGAGAGAAAGTTCTATTTGCGAGAGAGAAATGGGCGATCCCTTTTATTGCCCTTCCTTGAGTGCTGGGCAAGCCGTATACGTGTACTTCAAAGGGTCGGGGTTGGTGTTCAATTCTTTGTCTTATAAATACCGAATTAAGCATTTTTAATATGTTTTTTTTCAATAAAAGCAGGTAGAGCAAAGGATGACAGCGTTATACGTACGTACTGTGGTTATTTTTTAATTAATTATTTATTTTAAACCTCCCTACCTCATTGGTTTAGTGATCTTACACACGGTTACTGATCATAAGATCTCGGGTTCGAATCCCGGGTCGGCCCAAAATAAAAGTAAATATTGAGTTTTTCCATCAACAAAATTCTCAGTAGCTGCCCAGAGTCATTGGCGATGTCTCATCCCCGTACCTACCTCGGAAAGCACGTAAAGCCGTTGGTCCTGCGCCTGATCTCTCTCCGGTCGTGTATTACCGTCCCATCGGACTGACAGTGAGGCAATAGAGAGTGCACCTGTTCTTGCGCACACACTCGTGCACTATAATCCTGTCCTGCGCTGATGGCTGGTCTCCGTTGAGACTGGCCGCCGTGACCGAAATTTATTTTAAAACTATAGTATGTATAAAACTATTTTATACGTGGTAGAGCCATGCTGCAGCTATATTACTAGTAATAGTATAGTTGTAACACGAATGGGACGGCTCGACCGGGGAATAGATGTAGATGTCTATGGGTCACAGTAATCACTTACCATCAGGTGGACTGTGTGCTCGTTTTTCACCCTATCCTATAAAAAAAATCAATATCTACAAAAAAGTCTGCGGTACCATATGTTTAACTATTACAGTTATGTCACAATAACTACTTTTTCATGTTAAAATATGAAATAGTAACGCCGGTACAAACTAGGCCACATTATTCGTATCAGTACCTGTACCATGCATAACCACCACATTAACCATGTAATTTTAGTAACATATTTCACTTTTAAAATCCTTGTTAATTCAGCAACCGTCCGCCGTGATGTCTCTCTCGAAGTTCGCATGCCGCAAGTCGTAGACGCGTAATATACGCGGGTGAAACTGCGGGGCACAGCTAGTTAGGTTAATATGGTCACTTTCTTAACTCAAAAACTACAGCCTTGTTTGCATAGATGACTCCGTGATACGATAGCTCTTTATCAGTTAATCAAATAATAAAGGGTCAAAAGGGCGCTGCTTTATGGACGCCATTTTGACAGTTGAGAATATAGTAAAAATTTTTTTTCATTCTAATGAAAAAAAATTTTTACTATTTATATATATATAATTTTTACTATATACGATTCACAGCCCACTGCTGAACATAGGCCTCCCCAAAGAATGTCACAAAGCACGGTCCTGAGCCACCTGTATCCATCGACTTCCTGCATATCTTACCAGGTCGTCACTCCACCTAGTGGGGGGACACCCTACACTTCGTCCGCCGGTACGAGGCTGCCACTCGAGAACCTTTTTTCCCCAACGGTTGTCGGTTCTTCGAGCTATATGGCCGGCCCATTGCCAATTCAGCTTACCAATCCGTTGGGCTATGTCGGTCACTCTGGTTCTACTGTGGATATCCTCATTTCTAAGTTTATCACGCAGAGAAACTTCGAGCATAGCCCTCTCCATAGCTCCCTGAGCGACCTTGAGCTTCTTTATCCGGCTAGCAATGAAGGACCACGTCTCAGTACTATAGATCATCACTGGCAACACGCACTGGTTGTACAGTCTTGTTTTCAAGTTTTGAGGTATACCTGACGAGAAGATGTGCCGTAATTTCCCGAACGCTGCCCAACCGAGTTGAATCCGTCGATTGACCTCTCGGTCGAAGTTGGACTTACCTAGTCGGACTATTTATCCCAGGTAAACATACTCGTCAACAACTTCGAGCTTAGTGCTCCCAACAGCTACCGGCATAGGTGTGACATGGACATTATACATGATCTTTGTTTTTTCCATGTTCATCTTAAGACCTATCCGTTGGGAAACACTATTGAGGTCATTGAGCATAGTGCTTAGGTCCTCCAGCGATTCTGCCATAAGGACTATATCGTCGGCAAATCGAAGGTGAGTGATGTACTCGCCATTGATGTTAATACCGTATCCTTTTCAGTCCAGAAGCTTGAAAACGTCTTCCAATGCAGTGGTGAAGAGTTTCGAGGATATTTAACAGTGGTAGAGCCAGGCGGCAGCTTTTGCTGTCGCATGGATGGGCCGGCTCGAACCGGGGTGGTACCACGACCTAACAGAATACCAGCGTGAAGTAGAGGTTTACCTCTGCATTTCGCTTGGTGAGTGCAGGTGGCCGGAGGCCCTTTTTACTGGAAATGAGGCATTCCATCTTAGTCCTCACAGGTGAAAACGCATCTGCATTTTGATCTGTAACAGAGGATAGATGTAGATGTCTATGGGCCGCAGCAACCACTTACCATCAGGTGGACTGTGTGCTCGTTTTTCACCCTTATCCTATAAAAAAAAAATATAACGTCACCCTGTCTTACACCTCTCTGCAATTGGATAGGTTTCGTACTCTGTTTCTGTACTCGGATAGCCATCGTAGCTCTCCTGTACAAGCACTTCAGCACTTCGATATACCGACAGTCAACTTGGCATCGCTGAAGGGATTGCAGCACCGCCCAAATTTCGACAGAATCAAAGGCTTTCTCATAGTCCACATACGCCAGACATAGTGGCAAATTGTACTCCTCGGACTTCTGTGCAATTTGCCGAAGGGTATGTATGCGGTCTATGGTGCTAAAGCCTTTTCGGAATCCGGCTTGTTCGGGAGGCTTGAAGTCGTCAAATCTGCGCGCGAGACGATTCGTAATGACTCTCGAAAACAGCTCGTAGACGCGGCTCAGAAGGGAAATCGGTCTGTAGTTCTTCAAGAGAGCGTTGTCACCTTTCTTGAAGAATAAGACCACCGCACTTCTGCTCCACGCCTCCGGTGTAATGCCATCATTGAGGATGGAATTAAAGAGCTTCTGAAGGACTTCAAGTACCGGTTTTCCACCCGTTTTCAGAAGCTCCGCTGTAAATCCATCCTCGCCTGAGGCCTTGCCGTTTTTAAGGTTCTGAAGAGCCATTCTAATCTCGCTCAGACTGACGTCCGGTATATCATCGGAATAGTGTCGGATAAGACTCACTCTTGGATCGTTACTCACACTTACGCGTGGCTCCAACGATGATGTGTACAGCTGCCCATAGAACCTCTCAATATCACTCAAAATCTCAGGTGTCCCGGAAACGACGCTGCCACACTCGGTCTTCAGATTCGACAGTTGGCCCTTTCTGGCAGACAGATCTCTAGCAAAGACTTTGGAGCCCTGGTTCCGCTCGATCGCTTCTATAATACGAGCAGTACTAAAGTTGGGTAAGTCCCGCCGCATGCATTTAGAGATCTGTCTGTTCAGTTGCTTGTATGTTGTCAAATCTACTGAAGACTGCAGCTTCATGTCCCGTCTAACAGCCATGAGATTAAGAGTGTTATCGGAGAGTTTTTGTGTGCTTCTGCGGCGGGTCTTGCAAAACTTAGCTCCGACCGCATGGACAGTTTCCACGAGTTTATCATTAATATCGTCCACTGCATTGCAATCTTCTAGGCACTGAAAACGGTTTTGTAGCTCGAGCTGAAAGGTTTTGGGACTTTGGATTAGAGCACGAGGGGGACGGAGCGTTGACTTCATTAGACGTGACCTCTCCAACTTAACGTTTAGGTTCAGTGTGCCTCTCACCATTCGGTATCGCTGCCGGTTTTCACTGAGACATCACTGAACAGATGTCGTCTGGTAGTCATAATGAAGTCAATCTCATTTTTTGTTGAACCGTCGGGGCTCGACCAGGTCCACTTCCTGTGGGGCCGCTTCTGAAAGAGTTCATCATAAAGAGTCCCTGTTTCTCCATGAAGTCGGCCAGCTCTTGGCCCCTTTGGTTCCGTTGCCCTATTCCGAAATTCCCTACTTTCAGCTCACCGTTCTCTCTTGTGCCTAGTTTTGCGTTGAAGTCTCCCATTAACACCGTATAGTGGGTTTTGGAGGAATGCATGGCTCTAGAGATATCCTCATACATTTCCTCCACCTCCTCATCGGGGTGTGCCGAGGTTGGTGCGTAAACCTGTATGACCTTCAGCGAATACCGTTTGGTGATTCTGAGTATAAGGTACGCAACCCTTGTCGACACACTCCCAATCTTTACAACGTTGTTAACGAGAGACTTGTGGACGATAAATCCGACATCTCCTTGGGACAGATGGTCGCTCTCCCGGTGATAGAACAAATTGCCGGATTCGAGGATTACCGTGTCCTCCCCCTCTCTTCGGACTTCGGACAATCCTATGACATTCCAGCGCAACTTGTCTATCTCTTCTTCCAGCTCCAGGATCTTCTTGTCAGTCCTCAGGGTGCGTGCGTTATATGTTGCCAGGTCGAGTCGTCGTAGGTGGCAACCGAACCTCCACCGGAGATTCTTAGCACCCCCTGCCTCGCCGTTACCATGGTCGCCACCGTAGCCAGGAATAGCGGGGCCGCCGGGGACTGGGGGCCATCTCTTCGTTACTTTCATGGGGGGTATATTGCCATAGTTGCCATGCTTGGCGAGTGGGTTGGCAACCGCAGTTTTTTTATTGTTGTTTTGCTGTTATCAGAAAGATGCTGCTGCCCATCCTCTGCCTCAGTTTCCCTCTGTCGCCTTTTACGACACCCACGGGAAGATATGGGGTAGTGAGTATTCTTACCCGCCACTACACGGGGAAAAATTTTAGTCGATTTTAATATTTTTAGTATTGTGTAGTGTAGTTACTTTGTTATAAGTTGATTTTTCGTAGTGTTCCTAATTATTGGCAAGGCGTGTTTGCTATTTATTTCTTAATATATTAGTTATAGTATACGACTTTGTGTTTTTATTACCGTCCTTCTCCTTGTTTTGGTTTAATAGGGCGGCAAAGCTTAAGGTGACATTGATTTTACTGACGTACCTTATTCAATTCATATTAGAAAAAAATTACATCAGATTACACGATGGAGCAGTTAAGTTCAAAATCTCTACATTCATCATCATCATCATTACAGCCCTTCACAAGTCCACTGCTGAACATAGGCCTCCTCCAATGAATGCCACAAAACACGGTCCTGAGCCACCTGCATCCATCGACTTTCAACATGTCTTACCAGGTCGTCACGCCCTACATTTCCTCTACCGATACGGGGCAGCCACTCGAAAACCTTTCTTCCCCATCGATTGTTCGTTCTTCGAGCTATATTAATCTACAAATACATGAAAACTTTTTACCTCTTTTAAGCATATTACGTTCATGGAGGGGTAAAATATTTGGCATAGTTAAAGTTTTCTTATATGGAGAAGGAGTGCAGAAAGCCATATAACATGTGTTACAACTACATTACATAATTTAAATAAAATCAAATATACATTGTTTACGTTCATACTGACAATGTCAAACATAACCACAGATTACTAAGAGGATACTGCGCATCACGTAGCCCCTCAACAGTAAATGTCATCTGATGTCCATCCATCCCGGCTATGTGTCAAATATTGACAATCTGTAAATATTAGAAAGTATCTGTACAACTGCCATAAAAAGGGCTAAAACTGTCTTGGCTTGAATCCCTAGCTATTGCGGAATTCAGGGTAATGAAATTGCGGATCATTTAGCTAAAGAAGCCACCAAATCTGGCTCTCTCCCTAAACAATGCCTCTATGCATATGACCTCCTACCAAAGGCTGGATCCAGCGTTCTGTCTACATGGCAAATTATCTGGCATCAGTCTAAACTTTTAAAATGTAAACACTGTTCCAAAGTCCAATTTAATATCCCATCAAAACCCTGGTTCTTTCAATATCACCACTTTAATAAAACAATCACCTCTACTATTTGTCACCTTCGCTTTGAACATGCTTGTACTCCGGTACACTTGGCTCAACTAAGGATTAGGGATAGCTCAATCTGTGAATGTGGGCTAGACGAAGGATCCGTAAATCATCTGTTCTTTGAGTGTCCTAATCTTTCTCACTCTTTCTATGATATCCTGCCCCATTACGTCCCGCGTCCTGTAAATTTCCAGTATGTGTTGACCCTAGTGTATACTCCTTTTGTAAATATTTTCTGTGATTTTATCCGTACTAATAATATTAAACTATAAAATTACTAATCAATTTTGGTGATGGTACTTAATAATTTAAAATTAAAAATTTTGTACAGCCGACTTCAATATAAGCGACTTCAATATAGGTTATTTAAGAATAACTCAATAACCATTGGTCTGACCTTGATCAAATTCATATGGGACCACATGAGAACTATCAGCTTTCATATAAAAATCATCATCGAAATCGGTTCGCCCAGTACAAAGTTATGAGGTAACACACATAAAAAAAAAACATACACTCGAATTGAGTACCGTCTCCTATTTGGAAGTCGGCAGAAAATGTGACGTCTTTTGTTGTAGATTGTGAACCCACTCGTAAAATTGAGAATTCTTTAATGTAATAAATATTTACTTGTCACTCCCATGACTGACTTGAGACTGGCAGAATTCTATCAAGAGAAGCCATAATTTCAAAGCAGAAGAAGAACTGTCGTCCATCGCGGCGTTTAAATCCCGCCGTTCAAACCAAAGAGTATATAATTAATAGATACTGCCAATGTCTGTGGGGAGGCCTATGTTCAGCAGTGGAATAGGCTGTAATGGATTTTGAAACATTATTTGTTTACATGTGCTGTTCTTATCAGCCATAATGAATCTTATCTCTTATCACAAGAACAAAATATATTTTCACCTAAAATAGGAATCTAATTTAATGTAAGATTTTTATTCGTATTGCATAGCCGATTACTATGTAACACATGACTCTAAATTAATCTAAAAACAAACATTAATGGAATTAACTCTCGACTCGGGGAACCGAAGCCCGAACTTTTGTTCGACATTTTCATGATGACATGATACAGATGCATTTGTTTTACCATTACAGCCTATTAAAGTCCACTGCTGAACATAGGCCTCCCCCATAGATTGCCTCATAGGGGGGATATTTGCCATAGTTGTAACGTTACTGTTGATTTGAAAACACGTCTCAGTGCGTCATGTGCTCCTGGTAGATTATCTTCTATACATCCATCCATTACAGCCTATTAAAGTCCACTGCTGAACATAGGCCTCCCCCATAGATTGCCTCATAGGGGGGATATTTGCCATGGTTGTAATGTTACTGTTGATTTGAAAATTTCACCTCTCAGTGGGTCATGTGCTCCTGGTAGATTATCTTCTATACATCCATCCCTTGCAGCCTATTAAAGTCCACTGCTGAACATAGGCCTCCCCCATAGCTTGCCTCATAGGGGGGATATTTGCCGTAGTTGTAATGTTACTGTTGATTTGAAAATTTCACCTCTCAGTGGGTCATGTGCTCCTGGTAGATTATCTTCTATACATCCATCCCTTGCAGCCTATTAAAGTCCACTGCTGAACATATGCCTCCCCCATAGATTGCCTCATAGGGGGGATATTTGCCATGGTTGTAATGTTACTGTTGATTTGAAAATTTCACCTCTCAGTGGGTCATGTGCTCCTGGTAGATTATCTTCTATACATCCATCCATTACAGCCTATTAAAGTCCACTGCTGAACATAGGCCTCCCCCATAGATTGCCTCATAGGGAGGATAGTTGCCACGGTTGGCACGCGGATTGGCAACCGCATTTTTTTATTTTTAGTTTATTAGGAAAGACGCTGCTGCCCATCTCCTGCTTTGTTTCCCTCCGACGCCTCTACGACACCCGCGGGATGAGATTATTCTTGCACCGCCACTACATGGTTAATTCGCATAGATGAAAGTAATTATTATATTACTTCTTTTACTATTATTCAGGGTGGTGATGAGTACTAAATGCCAGTATAGTACAATGCTGTGAGGCACATTCCACCATTTCAACTTAGTCAAATGTAAGAATGCATCTGTGGCCTTTTTTATTCAGGTTTCCATGGGTCGTAGGTCTTTTCTAAGCAACCGATCTATAAAATCTTTTTAACTTTTTTTTGGAGTTCATGGCCTGGTATCTAGACCTTTAGGCCAAGTCTTGAGTATTTGTATTCGGTTTATTATAATTTCTTCATAGTTCACTGCTTCACAATATGTTGATGCGTCACATTGTGCAGCCCTTGCGAGATTTTGATGGCAACTTGAGCCAGCAGGCAGCTGACAGTTGGCGATGGTATCTAATGGCGCCTATGCAAACAAACAGCTTATCTTGAGAATCCATCACCATCAGCGCACTTGTTTCACAGTTTCCACTAATAGTTCACATGCGCAGACACTTAATACACAAAATCGCACCACTTTTATATATCAAAGTCCACTTCAAACCATTATTTAAACAATAATACAGGAGCAACAAACCGCCGCAGGTCAAGTTCCCGCCAAAACTCCATCTTTTTAACTCGTTGCTGTGGTCCATAGACATCTACATAAAATCAACATATTATCGTTTGCGAATCAAAATGCAGATGCGTTGTCACCCGTGGGGACTAAGATGGCATGTCTATTTTTCAGTAAAATGGGTCTCCGATTCTCTACTCTCACCATACGAAACACGGCAGTACTTCCCCGGTCGAGCCGACATATACGTGCTACAACTATACAATGAATATAGCAGTAGCATGGCTCTACCACGTTTATTATTTACCATGTTGTTTTATTACTAAATCATTGTAAAAGTACCCATAAAAATTCGTTTATGTGCTTATTTCATCAAGTTATTAGATTTTATGGAGGTCACAGATAACAAATACAGAACTACACATTTTGACGCTAAATCTCTTTTCGGAATAAATGGCGCGATGCATTTGACATTTGACGGAAAGCGCCCATTTTGGCGCGATTTACCGCCATAATAAAAGAATATAGTCAAGTGGGAATAAGTCGTACACTTTGCGGATTCCCTGTTAATATTAATATAATAAACAACCTACTGCAAGTAATAGGCCTGCCTGAGGTGGTTTTTTTATTATTAATACTATAAAATAATAATAAATAAATAAATAAAAACTGACATATCGTCTCTTTCAGAGTGATCAGGCTCTATAAATCATTGGAACGGCCAATGGTACGTGCATTGAATCAGGCCGACACTTGCATTCTGATAAGAGCCCGTAACCCACAGCGCCCTTGAATAGAAGTTGTGGCGAGTCAGTGTGCGAATGTTACTCCTATGGACCCCGTCATCATAACGCTGGATGACGTAGCTGAGGCGATCAGAAGGGCCCCGAACTGGAAAAGTCCGTAGCTCAACGAATTGCATTGCTACTGGCTGAAGGGGTTCATGGTGTGTCCATCCAATTTGAGCGCGAGAATCACTCGTCACCTGGACTAAAATCAGGTGATGTCGCGCGCTCAAAATGGATGTCGAGATGGTGGTCGTGGAACCATGGAACTACTCCTCATTGACGAGATCGACGAGGTATAAAGATAAGTTAGATATTCGTCAAAATTCTGGTGTTTACAAACTTTTTTGTGACGAATGAGACGCCGTTAACGTGGGCCAGACTGGTCGCAATTTCGAAATCTATACTACTATAATAAAGCGGAAGAGTTTTTTTGTTTGTTTAAACGCGCTAATTTCTGGAATTACCAGTCCGATTTGAAAAATTCTTTTTGTATATTATAGCCAGATTCGTGTCGAATAGTATAGGCTATCTAGCATTAAGCTATATCATTCAGCTAGCCTAAAATATGGATATTTGTTAAGCAAGTCAGAAGAAAAAGCACTCCCGAAATGATTTATCTGCGAACGCTGGTGTTATCTAAATGGTGGTGTTGTCTAAAAAAAAGTCCGCGATACCATATGTCTATTTCTTATACATAAGCCATAATTAGGTATTTTATGACAAAAAAATATTGAAAATTAATAAAGTGATTTATGAGCGTTATTATTAGGCATGGCCTTATTTATCCTTACGAACGAAAGTTACTTCATCATCAAGACAATTTTATGAAGATAAACTTTGTCCGTGTTATTTGGACGCATAGTTTAAGAGATAATGTAAAATTAAAATAATTCAATACTTGGCTGGGCGCGCGAACGACACATACACCTTAGCTGCCTGGTGAGAACTGCGAGAACTGCTCAACCGGGAGGGGGAGGGAAAGTGGATAAAACTTAACTTCGCTCTACATCGTACATAATATGCCGACAGATAAAAGTACTCCATTAATTATGGCAATTTTTCCATCCATTGCTATCAAATAAAATATTTAATTGCTATTATAAAATGCTTGAACTAGGTCATGTCGCGCACCTCCAACACATGATGACGCGGGTGAAACCGCGGGGCACAGCTAGTACGTTATAAAGAGCGTTTAGCCGCGTACAAGAATTGTAATCCTGATAAATCACATTTTGCGAAACATCTCTTGGACACTGGACACAGCCTAGTCAATGACCATTCTTTTAAAGTCTTACATACACGTAATAAAGAGCTACGACTGTGTGTGCTGGAACTAGGGTTGCCATCCCCTAAAATTAAAAAGCCGGACTCAGCGCTCCAAAAAGCCGGACTTTTGGCCCTAAAAGCCGGACAGTAATTTTTAGCCAAACATACCTTTCTGAAGCTATGCAGCCAAAAAACTCACCAACTCCAACTCCCCGAGAAAAAAATAACTAAAATACTCCGTTACATGCGTTAATTGTTTATTAATCAATCACAGCACAGTTTCAAGTGTATACGTTACTTATTTATTTATTCTGCAAGCGATACTTGCAACGCGTTACACTAACAAAAAGCCTAACAAAAGCCGGACAGGCCGGACACATAAAAAATTGACAAGATACAACCCGAAAAGCCAAACATGAGGACAGATGGTAAGGGTTAACTGGAACGGTTAGAGATATTAAAAAATAATAACGATCACGTTGCACTGCTGAATGAACAAACAAATGTTTCCAACTCGCCTCTCTCCTTAGTAAAATACAACATCGCAATTGGTAGCTTGTCACCCTTACGGTGCGGTGGCTAGCGATTGGTTGTGTGGTTGGAGGGTAGACGAGCGTTTCGCAACTGTCTGTTGTTAATTATACAGCAAATGTCCGAGTGCGTCAGGTGGTGATTGGTCGCATGACGTAATCGCTCGCTACGTAAGTGGGGCGCGGTTGCGTCAACAAGTAATATAAATAGCAGCTGTTTCGGCTCTCACTTTCACTTAGCGGCCAGCCTCCGCAGAGTCTATTTCACCTAAGGATGTCTCGTGTAAAGGCGAAACACGTGGTCGTATTTTTGAGAGTGGTGTGTCGTTCCTAGTGTAGTGGTGTTGGGAGTAATAGGGTGGAAGTTCCCCTTAAAACTGGCCGGGACACATCATTTTGTTTCTTTACGCGGAATTAAGTTATAACAACCTCAGTACAATGAGAGACTTACTCGGGCAGTGGAGTACGATCCTGTGTCATCTAGGCGAGTGGACGGATGGCTGCGGAGAACCACATAAGGATAAGAAAGGGTATCTTCCGGGGCGATTGTATGAGTCCAATCTGGTTCTGCTCTCTCTGAACCCTCTCAGTACTTTACTGGAGGGTTCCGGGAGGAGATCTCAGCTTCGGAAAGAAGGTACATAAGTGACCCACCGTTTCTATATGTATGATCTCAAGTTTTCCTCCAGTTTTCTTTCAATTTGCCTCCAGTTGCTTCCATCTTATGGAATTGCTAAACGTCACTCGATGCCGTGGATGTGCGGTCCTCCATGCCGAAAGGGCTAGCAACCCTAGGCTAACCCTGAGGGCATAGATTTATCTTATGCCCAACAACATAAAGATCCGAGGCTAAAACATACCGATATAAGTAGCAGCATGAAAGTCTAGCAGTGACAGTTTTTGCGCGTAAGTCGAAAATAAGGTATCATGGGGTAGTAAGCGGGTCGCGGGGCGGGCGTGCGTATCGTTCGCATGCACTGATTGGCTGGTGCGTATCGTTCGCACGCGCCGATTGGCTCGTGCGTATCGTTCGCACGCGCTGATTGGCTCTCCAGGCACATTCCATCTCCTGTAATGATACGACACCCCGCGCACTTCCAGTGTACATTCGCGTTTTGAATTGTATTGTTATTGCTGTAAATTTTTGTTGTTGTATTTTATTTAGTTTGAGTTTTTTAATTTGTTTTTTATTAAGTTTCTTTGTGACTTTAAACAGTGAATATGCTTCGAAGAAATACTATTTTGAGACAGCCACGGAAAATGGTGTATGACGTGCATTGTTTTTTTGAAAAGAGAATCTAATGAAATAATTGATTCTTTAAAACAAATCAAAAGTGACATTGGCGAAGCTACGAGTATTTTACTCAGTTATTCCGACAGCAGCACTGTAAATCCGGAGACCCTTTTTACTGGAAAAGAGGCATTCCATCTTAGTCTTCAGTGCATTTTGATTCTTTATTGAGAATAGATGTTGATGTCCATAGGTTACAGCAGCC
Source organism: Parnassius glacialis (assembly GCA_033319125.1). Lineage (NCBI taxonomy): Eukaryota > Metazoa > Arthropoda > Insecta > Lepidoptera > Papilionidae > Parnassius > Parnassius glacialis. The sequence continues at coordinate 70,926,034 of JAVANC010000004.1, read as the reverse complement.
ACTTACGTTAGGTGGACTGTGTGCTCGTTTATCATCCTATTCTATAAAAAAAGAAAAAAAAGGCCAGAAGTAAAAGCCGCGCCCACCATGTTTCCGCGGCAAGTACAGCTTCAGTACTGACGATCTCGGGTGATGCATCCTGTGGGACGTCATAAAAGTGCGACAGGACTTTTCTATTAAAAACAGTGCTAATTATTTGTATGGTACATTAATTAAAATTATAACTTGTGAATTTAGTAGGATATTTACTTCTAAAACTTCCTCTTTTAACAGTCGCAAATCATTTAATGAATGGGCGACAGTAAGAATTTATAAGAGTAGGCGAAAGTTATACGAGCTTTATAATGAAAGATCATATAATAGTAGTGTTATATTTAGAGATTATGTAAAAACATATTCTAAAATATTTAAAAAAGTGTGCGCCACAGCTAAGGCTTTACATTTAAGTAACAAAATTAAAACTGCATCTAAGAAAATTAAAATGACCTGGAGAATAATAAATAGTGAAACGGGCAAGGTCAAACCGCGCAACTCGGATTTTCAATTGAATATTAACAATAATTTAACCCGATCTGATCAAGAAGTTGCTATGGCTTTTGAGAAACCTTTTACTGATGTTCCTTTTTTGACAACTAAATCATTAAACTCTTCTCCTACTGTCGCTGAATCATTGCTCAAACAAAATGTAAAGGCTTGTTCAAATACTTTTAAATTCCATAGAGTACTGCCAAAAGATATTGTTAAATATTTTAGAACTATTGATGTTAAGAAAACGGCAGATTTAAGGGGGATTTCCGTTAAAGTTATTTTATCTATAATAGATATTATAGCATCTTATCTAGCCACTATATTTAATACAAGCGTCGAATCTGGTGTGTTTCCTGATTTAATGAAACTCAGTAAAGTCATACCTTTATTTAAATCTGGTAGTACATTAGACTCCGCCAATTTTAGACCAATTTCTGTACTACCAACATTTAGTAAAATTTTTGAAAAAATAATTTTAGATCAGATGTTAAGTTTCTTTAATATTAATAAATTGCTACATAGAAATCAATTCGGTTTTACAAGAGGTCGCTCAACAACTGACGCTGGAGTTGAGCTTATTAAACATATTTTTTGTGCATGGGAGAATTCAGAGGATGCTTTGGGTATATTTTGTGACCATTCCAAGGCCTTCGACTGCGTTCACCATGAGACATTAATCAGGAAGCTACAGTACTATGGTGTCAAGAACACAGCGCTTAAACTTATAATTTCATATTTAAGTAATAGAATGCAGAAAGTTATTATCAATGGTAAACGTTCTTCCGGCTCACCTGTACTAATGGGTGTCCCTCAGGGCTCAATTCTCGGCCCATTCCTATTTCTAGTGTATATTAATGACTTACCTTCTATTGTAGAGGATAATCATGATATAGTATTATTTGCTGATGATACTTCTTTGATTTTTAAACTTAAACGTCAATCATTTAAATGTGACGAAGTGAATAATGCTACATCAAAATTAGTGCATTGGTTTAACGTTAATAATTTACATTTAAACGGAAATAAAACTAAATGTATTAAATTTACAACAACGAATGTTAAAAATCTGAGAACCAATGTGTTTTTAAATGGGGAAGAACTGAGCCCTGTTGAATCCACTGTTTTTCTTGGCATCACTCTCGACGCAAAGCTTCAGTGGGGCCCCCATATATCCAAACTAGCAAGCAGACTAAGTTCTGTAGCCTATGCTGTAAAAAAGATAAGAGGTCTCACTAGTGTCGAGACAGCTAGATTAGTTTATTTCAGTTATTTCCATAGCATAATGTCTTATGGGATTTTGCTATGGGGAAATGCGGCTGATTCAGAAACTATTTTTATTTTACAGAAGAGGGCCATTAGAGCTATTTACAATCTAAAACTGAGAGAGTCTCTTAGAGATAAATTTAAAGAAATAAATATATTAACTTTGGCCTCTCAGTATATTTACGAAAATTTAATGTATGTTCACAAAAACAAAGGTAGTTTTAGTAAAAAAAGTGATGTGCATTCTGTAAACACTAGGAACAAACACAAGCTAGTGATACCAGTTTCAGTCAGTAATTCATTCTTGGGGCAATGTATACGCTATTACAACAAGGTCCCGGAAAGTGTATAGGCTCTCTCTATTAGCAAGTTTAAATGTTTTGTTAAGTTGAAACTGTATAAAAAGGGTTATTATAGTATAAATAAATACATGGTTGATAATAACCCCTGGGAATGAGGTGATCGCTTCCAAGCTGTTTCTAAAATAAATTTTGTACTTATATAGTTGTATAACCATTATTGTAAAATTTGCTTTAAAAAAAAAAGTCCGGGGACGGAGGTTTTTTTTTTCCGAACCAGTGGTAAAGTAAAAAATGACTCAATAAGAATTGCACATGTGATCTATATTGAATAAAAAATTATTCTATTCTATTCTATTCTATTCTATCTAGAGCGTTCAGTTCGGTCTGAGTCCAGCTGAGTGTGTCGAAGGTATACGTGAGGACAAGCATGACCTAACCGTTATATATGCGTGTGTCTTATTAAAGCCCGATATAAGACTGTTAAACCCGTTAGTCAAGCGTGTATAAAACAGATCGCAAACTAACCGTTTCATATCCGCTTCATCGGAAGCTATGTTCTGTGACATACTCAGGTACAAGTTGCGGCACGTAAGTCTAGCGCTGAGCGAAACTTGGATGGGATAGCTGCGCATGGGTACTGTCGCGCACACAATACAAATATTAATAAACCTAGCAAGCTAACAGCATAGCAAAGTGAGACGGACAGACGGACAGACATCGTGAAATCAATAAGTGTCTTCGCAAGCTTCGCCACTTAATAATTGGAAATTTCTATCTTCTTGGGAATCAACCTATTAAACAAAAAAGTCGGCCACCCTTTCTATTTTTAATTTAATATACTTGTGGGATACCAACAATGAACAAAGCCACTTCGCGCGCACATACGCCCATCGGAATACTTCGGCAACCTTCGGAATTTACGTCCGTGATATTAAGCATACTCTCATCATGCCAAGGTGCCCTTCACTCGCACAGAGATTCCGGAGTAGACGCACGTTCGATCGCCTTGCATTTTCTATACTTACGATAGTTACATTCCAGTATTGTTTTGTTAGTTTCCGCCCCTTTACTCTTGTTCTTTTTGTTTGCATACAGTGTAGTATTTTTTGGCATGTTTTATGTGTTAAATGTAAATTCTAATTTATATAATTATAACTGACTTATACTGAACTTTGGACTTTCTTTGTTCACCATACTACCTTTTTTTTAGGATAAGGGTGACAAACGAGCGCACAGTCCACCTGATGGCAAGTGGTTGCTGCGGTCCATAGACATCTACATCTATCCTCGTTTGCGAATCAAAATGCAGATGCGTTGTCACCCGTGAGGACTAAGATGGAATGCCTCATTTCCAGTAAAAAGGGCTTCCGGCCACCTGCACTCACCAAGCGAAACGCTGAGGTAAACCTCTACTTCACGCTGGTATTCTGTGAGGTCGTGGTACCACCCCGGTTCGAGCCGGCCCATCCCATCAGCAAAAGCTGCCGCGTGGCTCTACCACTGTTGAGTCTACTACCTAAGACACAGTGCAGTTAAAATACTTTAATCGCTACATATTAATAAAAAAGGTACAATATCCTATAAAATTCTATACGTTGTAGAGCCATGCTGCAGCTACAGAGCGGGGAAGGACCACGCTCGCACAGAATACCACCAGCTTAAAATAGCAGCTTAACGCTGCTGTGTATCGTATGGTAAGTGTAGAGAACCGGAGACCCTTTTTACCGGAAAAGAGCCATTCTATCTTAGTCCTCACGGGTGACAACGCATCTGCATTCTTTATTGAGGATAGATTATTTGCTGGTTTGTCACCCTATCCTATATAAAAAATAGGATTTTAGTCACCCCAAAATTTAAAATAAAGCTTGATCATATTTTGAAATATAGGAAATTTAAAAGAAAGTCCAGTTTCTTTTGACAGCGCATATGGTTACAGAAAACGTCTTTATCGTCCGATAGTTAGTTTAAAACTAGACTTTAAAGACCGCTGTTTAGAGGGAAGTGGATAAGAAGATAATAATTGAAATAATTTATATTTATAGTGATCGACAATATATTGTCGCCGCAGATTAAGAAGAGGCTCCATACATTCAATTTGTAGAGCACAAGGTTGTATGAGCATAGATCCCTTCGCGTGTAAATAATTAAAAAATGAACTGTCAGTGTCACTTTTTGACGAAAGTCGAATTTCATCATCATTGTGCGAAGAAAAATAAAATTTACGAATTTTTATTCGATTCTTGAAACCATTCAAGCTGGCATCAAGAAGATTACTCCTAGTGGGCTTCCATAGCTTCTCGCCGACTGTGTCCTACCGAGCTAGTTTCAATAGGTTAGGATCATGTTATTATCAATACAAAGACTTATTTACCAATTATTTAATTAACTGTTTATAATTGCGTGTCATAAATGGCAAAACTTAAAGTCCTGTTTCATTAATCAATTATATGTTTCTGTCGAGTTCATGCTTTACTTTTTTGAATTTGGATTGTAAATATTATGAATCATAAAATAACTGTTTTTTTTTGCAAATACATTAGTACATACAATAGTACTACAGCCAAACAGTGTCAGAAATAAGCATGGAATTATGTGTGGTGTCTGCTTCTACTACTACAGCCTATAAGTCCACAACTGAACATACGCCTCCCCCATAGATTGCCTCATAGGGAGGATTTTGCAATAGTTGTTACATTTGACAGGCAGGTTGGCAACTACAGTTCTTTATTATTTTGAGTTGATATCAGGACGATGCTGCTGCCTATCACCTGTTACAGTTTCCCTCTCTCGCCTCTCACAACACCCACGGGACAATATGGGGTAGTGTTTTACATGATAGAGCCATGTTGCAGCTATATTAGTAGTATAGTTGTAGCACAAATGGGTAGGCTCGACTGGGGAAGGACCACACTCACAGAATACCAGCGTAAAATAGCAGCATAACGCTGCTGTGTTTCGTATGGTGAGTGTAGAGAACCGGAGACCCTTTTTTACTGGTAACGAGGCATTCCATCTTAGTCCTCACGGGTGACAACGCATCTGCATTTTGATTTGTAATCGAGGATAGATGTAGATGTCTATGGGCCACAGCAACCACTTACCATCAGGTGTTCTGTGTGCTTGTTTGTCACCCTTATTCTATAAAAAAAGTGGATTTTCTTATAACGCCACTACACGGTATGTAGTGCACATGTGATATATGTGGTAGCAAATTTTCAAAGAAATACTTGTCAGCTGTCTTTTGTCTATTCTTGAAGAGAAGTGTCCATCTAGGTAATTCAACAGTACAACCACCATTAGTATTATAAGATAAAAGGGCAAAAAATAATTGGTTTAAAGAAAATGAGATACTTGTATTATCACAATCAATGTACAAAACATGGGCATAGTATTTGTAACTACTGAGCTTCTACTCAATAAACACTTTCTCTCTGACATTGGCGAATGAACAAAACTGCAATAAAAAAGAAGGAAAAAGAAAGAAGTGTCCAGTAAAAGACTTAAAAACACTTATTGACAGTATCTTAGACTAAACAAGCTTATTTACTATCAAACATAATATTTTTAAGTACAAGCAAAACAATGTTGTCCTTTTTTTTCAACCGATTTAAAAAAAAGGAAGAGGTTCACAATTCGACGGTATATTTTTCTAATGTGTGTTACGAATTTTTTCTGGGTGATTTTGATATTTCTTTTTATTTGAAAGCTGGTACTTCTCATGTGGTCCATATAAATTTGATCAAGATATAATAATGTGGACTTCAACTACATTAACGATGTTCTCATATTATTGTTACGTGGTAGAGCCATACTGCAGCTATATTAGTAGTATAGTCAACTCGACCAGGGAATGACAATGCTCTCACAGAATACCAGTGTAAAATAGCAACTTAACACTGCTGTGTTTCGTATGGTGAGTGTAGAGATCCAGAGACCCTTTTTACTACATAAGTGGCATTCCATCTTAGTCCTCACAGGTGACAACACATCTCCATTTTGATTCTTTATTGAGGATAGATGTGGATGTCTATGGATCAGAGCAACCACTTACCATCAGGTGGACTGTGTGCTCGTTTGTCACCGTATCCTATAAAAAAAATTATATTAAAGTTGGTTGTACAAAATTTTTAATTCTACCTCTTAATTTATTATGTCATTGGCAAATTTTATGAAACCTAGACAAAAGGAGAAAATCTACTACTTACTTACTAGGTGAGCCCCTTTTCTATGTAGGGGTTGTCCAGGTGGAAAAACCTTCTTACCTATTTGAACCGATAAATAATAGTGCTTGCACTTCTGGTGTTCTGGTCATCAGAGGTGACAGATGCCCATGTACCACAGTAGACACTTACCATCATGTGACATGACTAACAATTTATACGTGGTAGAGCCAAGGGTCAGCTCCACAGGGGAAGGACCATACTCTCAAAGAATACCAGCGTAAAATAACAGAATAATGCTGCTGTGTTTCGTATGGTGAGTGTATTATTGTATTTTTCAAATATCTCAAGTTAGTTTTTACTTTTTATTGACGGCTATGTGGCTCAGCTATGAGTTGCGGCTTCAAGCACTGCGGTTTCGAATCCCGCACGGAATAATTATTTGTATCAATTATTTGATCTTTGTCCTTGTGAAAATTTGTATGTAAACTGCACCCACGACACAGGAGAAAATCCTAAGGTAATGTTAATTTGAAAAACAAATTTTTTGTTTAGCTTTTCATATCAACGGAGACAGAGATCTAGTATGGCTACTCATTATGCACCCCGAGAGACACCGCCGGTCGGCAGTGGCCCGGGCGCTCCGTCGCCTGGCCCTCGGGCTCCTATACACAGCGGTGTCGCATCGGAGTATGTGCTCAAGCGCTATGACAATATTGTGAAGTCCCAGGAGGACAAAAGGGAGTACAGGTATGTTTGTCACATTAAATATGCTAAAATTGGTTGTCAGAATACACTGAAATAGTTTTCTTTAAAATAGAATAGGATAGAATGATCTTTTAAAATCAATATTGATCCTTACATAATACATTTTGAAAATAATTTTTTTCATTTACCACTGGTTTGGAAAATATCTCTGTCCTGGGAAGAACCAGTAAGAAACCCAGCGGGACTTTTTTTTAAACATATTTCACTTTACAATAATTTTGTTTGTACAATTTTTAAATGAATTCTAAAAGAACCAGCGTGTTGGCGATCACCTCATTCCCAGGGGTAATTTTCATTCATGTATTCTTTGATATTATAATAACCCTTTTTATTAATGTCTTCTTGTATTCAACCTCGACATTGTTGGAGAAATTATTAATGTTTTCCTTCATTGCTGAGCACATAATCAATCAGTATTAAATTGTAATTAATAATTTCATTGATGTGTGTTACACATGTTAGTGCCACTCTGCATCTATATTAGAGTTGTAGCATAAACGGCTCGACACAACCTTGGTAGGACCACACTCTCGCAGACTACAAGCATGAAATATATAGTGTAGAGAACCGTAGACCCTTTTTACTGGAACTGAGGCATTCCATCTTAGTCCTCACGGGTGATAACGCTTCTGCATCTTGATTCTTAATAAATAAAGATGTCAGGACCACAGCACACACTTACCATCAGGTGGACTGTGTGCTCGTTTGTCACGCTTATACTATAAAAAAATGTATTTTATCATGGTCATCAGAGGGACAGGTGTTTGACATCCTGATGTCACTTAACCTGGAGTACCTTCATCTTTTACGCAGAATCTGTTTACTGTATTTTGAAGTCTTGCAGTGATATGCTTGGGTTTATTTTCTACCGACTTCAAAAAGGAGACAGTACTCAATTCGACTGTATGGTTTATTTTTAATGTGTGTTACCTCATAACTTTTTACTGGGTAAACCGATTTCGATGATTCTTTTTTTATTTGAAAGCTGGTACTTCGCATGTAGTCCTATATAAATTTGATCAAGGTTTGACCAATAGTTTTTGAGCTATTCTTAATAATTTATATTGAAGTCGGTTGTACAAAATTTTTAATTTTATTAATTACAGGATCCCAAGCAGTTGGTGGTACCCAGCCTCCTTTTCTATTGAAATTAGGATGTTTTTTAATTAAAGTAGTCTCATATATTATCCTTGGTAGGAATCGAAGCAGTGAAGCAATCGAAGTGTCGGAAATTAAAAATAAATAAAATTAAACACAATAAAACCTGTAAAAATATTTTTAAGTATATAATGTTTAGTTTTCGCGTAAATATAAGAAATCGCCGAAGATGTTCCCTTAGCTACCAGTTTCATTTTTTTTTCGAGTTTCTCTTTTTTTTGTCTCCACGTTCTGTCCTCCCTCTTTACATCTCCAAAGATCTTTCTCAAAACCTTCCATTCATTTGTGGCTCTGCCAAATTCGTTTTTGGGTTGCACATATACTATATATGATACCAGTTTCTCGAAGAGTCAGTAATTCATTCTTGGGGCAATGTATAAGCTATTACAACAAAGTCCCAGAAAATATACAAGGTGTCTTTCTCTATTACCAAGTTTGAACATTTAATTAAACAAAAACTGTATAAAAGGGTTATTATAATTTAAATGAATACATTGTTGATAATAACCCCTGGGAATGAGGTGGTCGCTTCCAAGCTGTTTCTAAAATAAATATTGTAAATTGTTTTTTTTATAGGATAAGGGTGACAAACGAGCACACAGTCCACCTGATGGTAAGTGGTTGCTGCGGCCCATAGACATCTACATCTATCCTCGTTTGCGAATCAAAATGCAGATGCGTTTTCACCCGTGAGGACTAAGATGGAATGCCTCATTTCCAGTAAAAAGGGCCTCCGGCCACCTTCACTCATCAAGCGAAACACAGAGGTAAACCTCTACTTCACGCTGGTATTCTGTGAGGTCGTGGTACCACCCCGGTTCGAGCCGGCCCATCCGTGCGACAGCAAAAGCTGCCGTGTGGCACTACCACTGTTTGTACCTTTCATGTAAAATTTATTTAAAAAGAAATCCCACTGGGTTTCTTGCTAGTTTTTACCAGCACAGAGGTTTTTTTCTGACCCAGTGGTAAAGTAAAAAATGACTTTCAATAAGAATGACATATGATCTATATTGAATAAAAACTTAATCTATTCTATTCTATAGTACAAAAGTTAAGGCAAATGTTTTGTCCCTCATTTCCCAAAGCTTTCTCAAATAGCGTAGTGTTCATTAAGCCTTACGATGATATTTTAATTTTCATTTCAGAGGTCTGCAGCTGACGAATAATCTCAAAGTGCTACTCGTCAGTGATCCGAACACGGACAAGTCAGCGGCTGCGATGGATGTCAATGTTGGTGAGTACTCGGAGTAGAGAAACCACACTCTCACAGAATACCAGCGTAAAATACCGATATAGCGTTTACCGAATCTGTGTTTCGTATGGTAGTGACAAGACCTTTACAGGTAATGAGGCACTCAAGATGGTGACAAGTAATTTGGCGTTTTGATTAAAAACAGACTTTGCAAAACTGGTGGCTCGTGTGATTGACATTGTAAGAATATTTTTTATTTTTATATATTTTTTAACAGTGGTAGAGCCACGCGGCAGCTTTGCTGTCGCATGGATGGGCCGGCTCGAACCGGGGTGGTACCACGACCTCACAGAAAACCAGCGTGAAGTAGAGATTTACCTCTGCGTTTCGCTTGGTGAGTGCAGGTGGCCGGAGGCCCTTTTCACTGGAAATGAGGCATTCCATCTTAGTCCTCACGGGTGACAACGCATCTGCATTTTGATTCGCAAACGAGGATAGATGTAGATGTCTATGGGCCGCAGCAACCACTTACCATCAGGTGGACTGTGTGCTCGTTTGTCACCCTTATCCTATAAAAAAAAATATCCACTACCCCATTTCATCTCGTTAGTGTCTTATGAGTTGACCGATGCTGCCCATCTCATATTTGGAAAACTAACCAGGAGATGGGCAGCAGTGTCTTCCAACAACAACTAACAAATAAAATGTATAATTAATATAATTTATAATAATTATCGACGGAGCTCTGTCTTTCTTAGTGTAATAGTAGTGGTGGGGGCAGTGATATTGAAATGAGTGGTGACTGGGAAAGTACACGTAATGAGGGCTAATAATCTTCCACTCACCAGATGTCGCTAGTTGTGACTGAGGTAAAGTTTATTGTTACACAATGTCAGTTAACTTAATTGAGTTATTAGGTATTCCTTTTAAATAATAGTTTATCATTACCTAGAGTATTATATTAATACACAACTCACTGCGTCAGTAACTTTAATTTTAAATTTTTTGCACTTTATAACTCTTTTTTTAAAAATCTGCTTTTAGTTATTTTCATAGTTTGGTTTATTCATTCCTAATGTAATTAATATAAAATATAACTAATAATACAGAAAGAAACCTGAAAGATTACATTTTCCTAAGAAATTATCGTTCCCGCTATGAAATCTGTCAAATATTTTACCTCACTGTAAGGTGGCGCCGCCATGGTGGCAGAAAAAGTCGTGGATGCCCTCATTGAGGGAGGGCGGGAGATGCTCTTCAAACTGGATAAGACACATTATAGGTAGCCAATTTTTAACATCTTTGATCCTCTGTGGAGTTTATTGTTCAGGTGGAATTCTTGTTATACGGCTGGTTGTACTGTGTAGTCGCGGTGTGAGAATATCCACTACCCTTCGTCCCGTGGGTGTCGTAAGAGGCGACAGAGGGAAACTAATCAGGTAATGGGCAGCAGCGTCTTCCTGACAACACCTCAAAATAACTCCAGTTGCTAACTCGACTGCCAAGCATGACAACTGTGGTAAAATCCCTCCCTATTAACTAATCAATGGGGGAGGCCTATGTACAGCAGTGGACTTAATTAGCCTGTAATGGATGGATGTATAGAAGATAATCTACCAGGAGCACATGACCCACTGAGAGGTGAAATTGTCAAATCAACAGTATCATTACAGTTATGGCAAATATCCCCCTATGAGGCAATCTATGGGGGAAGCCTAAGTTCAGCAGTAGACTTTTATAGGCTGCAATGGATGGATGGATGGTGTTGGCAGGGATTGAACTTCGTTTACTCACGTAATTTGAAAATTTTAAGCGGGTGGTTACCTGAGCTAGTACGGCAAATACAAAAGTCTGGATGACGATCAACGCTTTCTTATTTCCAGGATATCTCAGCGATCCAGAAGAGCTGCCAGGGTTGGCGCACTTTTGTGAACACATGCTGTTTTTGGGCACGAAGAAGTATCCAGAGGTAGGATTTGGGCTCATACTATAATCACAACAAATAATAGTACTGCGTACAGAATTTGCATTTCTTTGATGTTGACTCGTTGCCGACGTCTTAATAGCTTACATAATTATTATTAATTACAGTGATCACACACGCATGCTAAATTAAACTTTAACGGTGCGCGCGAGTGTCCGTATAGCTTTGCATCTTTTCTGCTTCTAACAGCCGCGTATCGATTATGCGTTCCAAGAGGTCGAACATAGGCGCGCGTTCCAGCCGCGTGAAATGGATACCGCCTTGAAACGCGCGTCATATTGTTCGTTGGAACGCTCAAATGCACAGCGGACCGTTCCATCTGGTGTCGGTTTTTTATCGCGTATCAAAATAGTTAAGTATTGACGCGCGCACCGGTTGGGACGGTTGTTTTCAACATTCGTGTGTTCGTTGCGTTCCATGCTATGGATGACCAAAGTTGGCGTAAATTGATAAAATTATATGGTTCAAAAGAACTGGCGTGGAATAGCAAAAGTCGTTTTTATTATTAAAATAGCTCATACATACATAATAAAGCGCTCAAAGAAGATGCATGGAGAGAACTATGAAAGTGGCAGCTGCTCGTACACGACCGACATCCATGTGGAACGGTCAAACACTGAAGCGGCTGCCGGACATTTGGAGCGCGTTCCGCGGTCATTTATGGCGCGCGCGCCAGGAGCGAGTAATCAATACGCGGCTTACGTCACGGACGATATTCCGTGGTTAAAAAAAAAAAACAGTACCTATACATAGTACCTTTTCATTATTTATTTAATTTAGAACTGTTTTACTTTAATATAACGTGTTATATTTTTTACCGTTTCAAAAATAACGGTTATTAGCTTTTAGAATGGAAAAACTCTAAATCTGACGTATAATTTTAAGTAGATACTGGAAGAAAAAAAAATTAACAAGGAGAGATAAAATTCGTTAATAATTTTATTAGTGAATTATTTTCTAGTTTTTTTCATTACTAAAAGGCTGACAACAGGTACAATTCATCTATTGGTGAAGTTGTTCATAGGCGGGGGTAGTCACATATCATCAGGTGAGCCGCATACTCGTTTGCCCCCTCTTCTATTAGAAAAAAATCTTCCCCAGGAGAATGAATACAACAAGTTCCTGTCGGAGCATGGAGGGTCATCAAACGCGTCCACATCTTCTGATCACACCACATACTACTTTGATGTGTTGCCTTCTCACCTTGGCAAAGCTTTGGATATGTAAGTAGCTTTTTTTTTCATCTCTCATAGTATTATCTGAACACATTCATACGTGGTAGAGCCATGCTGCAGCTATGTTATGGTTCTAACACAAATGGGTCGGCTCGACCGGGGAAGGACCACGCTCTCACAGAAAACCAGCGTAAAATAGCAGCTTAAAACTGCTGTGTTTCGTATGGTGAGTGTAGAGAACCGGAGACCCTTTTTACTTGAAAAGAGGCATTCCATCTTAGTCCTCACGGCTGACAACGCATCTGCATTTTGATTCTTTATTGAGGATAAATGTAGATGTCTATGGGCCACAGCAACCACTTACCATCAGGTGGACTGTGTGCCCGTTTGTCACCCTTATCCTATAAAAAAAAAACACAATAAGAGGCTCTCAGTTTTTTTATAGTATAAAGGTGATAAATGAGTACACAGTCCATCTGATGGCAAGTGTTTTCTGTAGTCCATACACATCTACATCTACCCTCAATAAAAAATTAGATTTTTTATTTTCTCGTTAATTCAACAAGGAGTTAAATTCTAAGCGTTTTTGTTCGTTGACTATAAAAACTGGCTTATAATACATAAAAAATAAAATTAAAATGTCTTTGGTGTCAGAGGATACGAGGAGGGAGGTTTTGGCGGGAATTTGACCGCCGGTTTCATATTCTACTAAGCCAGCGCTTATCTACAATCCCACCTGATGTTAAGTGGTAGCCTAAGATGGTGAAGCGCACCGACTTAACAAAAGCCTATTCACTCTTGCCTTAAAAACACCCACACTGTAATCGGATGGAAAGACAGATGCTGGCAACTTATTCCACTTTGCTGTACGCCTTTCTTAAATCGTTAAAATAATGGTTTAAAGTGGATTTTGTTACGAAGGTGGTGCGATTTTGTGCATTATATATAATATGTGTGTAAGTAATATATATGTCTACATATGTGTACTATCAGTGGAAATGGTTAATAAAATGATCCGATGTTGATATAAATCTTAGGTTATTAATCCGCTTAGGAGCCTAGAGATTATCGACATCAACTGTTTAGTTGTTGTCAATATCTCCCAACAAATTCGCAATGTAACGCATTAACATATTGTGAAGAATTTAGTGAACAAAATACAAATCTGACAAGGCTGTATGGTATAAGACCTTTGCCTGCCTTAATTTTTTTTATAGGATAATGGTGACAAACGAGCACACAGTCCACCTGATGGTAAGTGGTTGCTGCGGCCCATAGACATCTACATCTATCCTCTATTACAAATCAAAATGTAGATGCGTTGTCACCCGTGAGGACTAAGATGGAATGCCCCATTTCCAGTAAAAAGTGCCTCCGGCCACCTGCACTCACCAAGCGAAACGCAGAGGTAAACCTCTACTTGAGGCTGGTATTCTGTGAGGTCGTGGTACCACCCCGGTTCGAGCCGGCCCATCCGTGCGACAGCAAAAGCTGCCGCGTGGCTCTACCACTGTTAAATTGTTAATTGGCAATACGTAACAACACCTTGCGACCCGTAAGCAAAATTTGCGATAGAGATTCAAGCCGAGGTACGTACCTCCTTCTGAGGGGCCCTTGAACCGCATCGAGCCCCCCCTTCCCCCCCTAGCTCGAAGAGCCTCACTCCGAAAGCAGGGGCCGGGGTACCACGGGAATGCAGTCGGCGAAGCGCTTCGCGCCGCATCGCCGCCGGCAGAATCGTTGCACTCAATAGTTCGTAGGTCCTCACTTATGAGCCTAATTAGATGAAGCTGTCAAGGCCGCAGGGCCAACAGCATACACTTTCAGGAAAAAAACAATGATTTTCTGTATTCCCAGCTTCTCTCAGTTCTTCATCTCGCCGCTCTTCACGGAGTCGGCCACTGGAAGGGAACTGAGCGCCGTCAACTCTGAGCACGAGAAGAACACCTCATCGGACACCTGGAGATTGGATCAGCTCAACAAAAGCACAGCATCTCCATCGCACCCTTACCATAAGTTTGGCACAGGTGCGTAACTTTGGTATAGTAAAATAGTTTTAATAATTTTAGAAATTAGTAAACGTAGATGCAGTAGACCGCCGATTATCCGAATTAATTGGGACCGGGATCGATTCGGATAATCAGACATGGACTGGTATGTAATAAAGAAAAACGAACTGTTACGTTCTACAATACGTAAGTAGTGCACTAGAGAGAGAGAGAGAGAGAGAGAAGGAGAGAGGGAGATAGAGAGCATCAGCGCTGCGGCAGATAATATACGAAATACTTACTTACAGTAGGTAGGTAGGTTCTAATTTTTTATATTATGCTTAGGACCGATTCGGATAATTGGCGATTCGGTTAGTCGGCGTTCCACTGTAATACATACATAAACAATCACACCTGTCACTCAGAAGGGAAGGCAATGACTACGGACTTCCATTTGGCGCAATCCTGACACACCTCTCTCGCCTCCTTTACATCCATATATCTACGCATACACGCTCGTCGGTTAAGGGTACTCCAAATTTGGCCCATTTTAAATATATCGCCAATTTGGTCGATAAACTTTCGTTGAGGATGTCCTTTCCAACTCTATCGGTCACTTCTGCAACATAGATTTGCTTTGTCACTATTTCCTCGTTCATTCTTTCTACATGACCAAACCACCGGAGCATTCCTTATCCTGGCCACAACATCAATATCAGATTAGTAAAACGACAACAAAATGTATTATATACGTAATGCTAACTTGAAAATGTCTTTTAAAGATGTAATACAAATTTTAAAATGTTATTTTTTGGTAGGGTACCTCACTGGCCCATGACCGCCGCTCGTGACTGCATCAACACCCCCATTTGCCTCTGAATTCGCTTCCCCCCTTATCGGAGGCTTCAGCGCCCACGGGGGAACTGTATCGCCCTCGTTGGGAATCTAAGAATTAGGAGGACACTCATTACATTATAGAGTAAATGATGTTATGTGTGTTACCTCATAACTTTTTACTGGGTTTTTTTTTATAGGATGAGGGTGACAAACGCGCACACAGTCCACCTGATCGTAAGCGGTTGCTGCGACCCATAGACATCTACATCTATCCTCGTTTGCGAATCAAAATGCAGATGCGTTGTCACCCGTGAGGACTAAGATGAAATGCCTCATTTCCAGTAAAAAGGGCCTCCGGCCACCTGCACTCACCAAGCGAAACGCAGAGGTAAACCTCTACTTCACGCTGGTATTCTGTGAGGTCGTGGTACCACCCCGGTTTGAGCCGGCCCATCCGTGCGACGGCAAAAGCTGCCGCGTGGCTCTACCACTGTTAAAAACCACGGTGAACCGATTTCGATGATTCTTTTTTTATTTGAAAGCTGGTGCTTCTCTTAATTTAAAAATTTAATTTAACTTTTTATAGTATTATTTGCTGACGATACCTCTTTAATTTTCAAACTCAAACGGCAGTTAATTAATTATGACGATGTAAATAATGCTCTATCGAAATTAGTACATTGGTTTAACGCCAACAATATGCTCTTGAACGGCAATAAGACAAAGTGTATTAAATTTACAATACCTAATGTAAAACATTCGAATACCAAAGTGCTATTAAATGGGGAGGAGTTGAGTCAGACTTAGTTCTGCAGCATATGCTGTAAGAAAGATTAGAAGTCTCACAGATGTTGAGACAGCTAGATTAGTGTATTTTAGTTACTTTCATAGCGTAATGTCTTATGGAATTTTGCTATGGGGTAATGCGACTGATATTGAAGCTATATTTGTTTTGCAAAAGAGAGCCGTTCGGGCGATTTATAATCTAAATTGTAAAGAGTCCCTCAGACAAAAATTTAAAGAAATAAACATAATATTAACTTTGGCATCGCAATATATTTATGAAAATGTAATGTATGTACATAAAAACATAAATAGCTTTAATAAGAATAAGGATGTGCATACATTAAACACTAGGAACAAACATAAGCTTGTAATACCAGTTACTAGACTCCACAGAATCAGTAATTCATTTATGGGGCATTGTATACGCTTTTACAACAAAATCCCAGAACATATTCAAATTTTATCAATAAACAAGTTTAAAAGTTTTATTAAAGAAAAGCTGTACAAAAAGGGTTATTATAATATCAAGGAATACATGAATGAAAATAACCCCTGGGAATAAGGTGATCGCCACCATGCTGGTTCTATGAAAAATCATTTAAAATTGTATAAACGAAATTATTGTTAAGTGGTGTTTGAAAAAAAAATCCCGCTGGGTTTCTTGCTGGTTCTTCCCAGGACAGAGGTATTTTCCGAACCAGTGGTAAATAAAAAAATGACTTTCAATAAGAATTATGTAATAATCAATATTGAATAAAAAATTATTCTATTCTATTCTTGTGATCCCATATAAATTTGATCAAGGTCAGACCAATAGTTTTTGAGTTATTCTTAATAACTTATATTGAAGGCGGCTGTACAAATTTTTTAATTGTAATACAATATATCTGAGAAGATAGTAGAAATTGGCTCAAATAACAATAATATTAGAGATTATTTGTTTAACAATTTGGATTGTAATCACTTTTTCTAGTGTAATGGTTTTTTTTTTATAGGAGAGGGGGCAAACGAGCATGCGGCTCACCTGATGGTAAGTGACTACCGCCGCCCATGAACAACTGCAACACCAGGGGAATTGCAGATGCGTTGCCGGCATTTTAAAAAGGAGTACACTCTTTTCTCGAAGGTCCTTAAGTCGTATCGGTCCGGAAAAATCGCTGATGGTAATCGATTCCACAAGGAAGTCGTGCGAGGAAGAAAACATCTTCTAAATCGCACAGTGGTGGACCGCCAATCATCCAGATGGTGTGGATGATATCGGGAGTTCTGCCGCGATGTGCGTTCGTGAAATTTGGCGGCTGGGATTAATCCGAACAATTCCTCAGAGCACTCCCCATGGTAGATGCGAAAGAAAATGCAAGAAGATGCAACATCTCTTCGCAGCGCCAATGAGTCGAGCCGATCGGAAAGGACTCGGTCGTCGACGATTCGAGCCGCTCTGCGCTGGATGCGGTCAAGTGGAAGGAGCTGGCACTGGGGAGCCCCTGCCCAGAGATGGGAACAGTATTCCATGTGAGGCCGAACCTGCGCCTTGTAAAGTTGCAGGCGGTGTGTCGGCATGAAATACTGTCCCGCTCTGCTGAGCACGCCAAGCTTTTTAGAGGCCAATTTGGCCTTCTCTTCCAAGTGACCACGAAACTGCACGTCACTCGATATGTCGACGCCGAGGATTCCGATACTGGCTGAGGCAACCAGGGGAGTGCCTTGAAACTGAGGAGATACGACAAAGGGGTTCTTTTTAGCGGTAAACGCGCAAACTTGTGTCTTCTGAGGAATAAACTGGACTAGATTTAGTCGCCCCCAGTTCGAGACTTTGTCCAGCAAAGACTCGACTTCAGACACAAGTTTGTTCCGGTACTCGGAGACGTTTTCCCGAGAAATATTAGCACGGCCGGTGTATAGAGCATCATCAGTGCTGTCATCCGCATAGCAATGAATGTTACCAGTTAGCAACATATCATTGATATGCAGAAGAAACAGCGTTGGTGATAGCACACAGCCTTGTGGAACACCAGCGTTAATAGGCTTGTAGTCAGAACATGTACCTACCGTCTACAACGACCTTGATGCTCCGATCTGCAAGGAAGCTGGTGATCCAATTGCACAATTTCTCGGGAAGCCCATAGGAAAGGAGCTTCGAAAGAAGCGCTTTGTGCCAAACCCGATCGAAGGCCTTCGCAATGTCCAGACTAACGGCCAACGCCTCCCCCTTGGACTCTACTGCCTCCGCCCATCTATGGGTCAGGTAGACCAGAAGATCGACCCCGACGAAAACCGTATTGGCGGTCACTAATCAGCTGGTGATCCTCAAGGTACCGGATGAGCTGGCAGTTGATAATGGATTCCATTATTTTGGAGAACAAGGAGGTGATCGCTATAGGCCTATAGTTGGACGGGTCTGAGCGGTCGCCTTTTTTAGGGATCGGGTGGACAAAAGCTGTCTTCCATGAATTCGGGACTACGCCTTGGGAGTAGGAGTACCGGAAAAGACGCGTTAGGACCGGTGCCAACTCCGGAGCACACGTCCTCAGCACAATTGGGGGGATTCCGTCAGGCCCACTCGACTTCTGGATGTCCAGGGAGAAGAGTGCTTTGCGGACCGAGCGCTGTGTAAATCGCACATCCGGCATGGAGCACTCACACTGCTGGATGGTCGGCGGTATGTTCCCCCCGTCATCAAGAGTCGAGTTGGACGCAAAAAGGGAGCCTAAAAGGTCGGCTTTGTCTTTTGCGTCATGGGCCAGTGAGTCGTCCTCCCTGTGCAGAGATGGTAGAGTGAGTCGTCCTCCCTGTGCAGAGATGGTAGAGTGAGTCGTCCTCCCTGTGCAGAGATGGTAGAGTGAGTCGTCCTCCCTGTGCAGAGATGGTAGTGATGGCTTACAGAAATTCCCTTGGACAGCCTTGGCGAGAGACCAGAATGCACGGGTTCCCGAAGGAAGGCAAACTAGTTTCTCGCCAATTCTGCCCATGTGCTCTGACGTTGCCTTGGCAATAACTCTTTTAAAGGACCTGGAGGCGAAGTTATACTTCTTTTTAAGTATGCTGGTGTTTACATCCCGAGTCGCCGAAGCCGCAGCCCAGGCTTGATAACACTCCTGCTTACTGCGTAATGCAGTTTTACAGGAGCGACCAAACCAAGGCTGAGATCTGCCTCCGATGGGTACCACAGATGATGGAATAAATAGTTCCATACCCTGTAGCACCACATCAGTGACAGAGTCAGCAACAGCGCTGGGATCATCCGGCGAGAAGCAAACCCGCCCCCATGGGTAGGATGCAAAGAAAGACCGCATTCCGTCCCAATCCGCCGCCCTGTAATGCCAAACACGGCGGCAACCTGCAGAACGCAACCGCGAAGGGAGCGTGAGTGGCACCATACTCCGGATCAGACAATGGTCCGAAGAGCCGAGAGGGGCATCGACGGAAACCTGATATCCGTCCGGATGAGAGGTCAGCAGAAGATCCAACAGGGAAGGTGTATGATCCTCCACATCTGGAATCCGCGTAGGCGAAGTAACCAGTTGTGTCAGACCATATGCCAGGGCAAAGTCATAAACAGATCTCCCCGCATGATCGGTTAAACGTGAACCGAGCCATTCGGCATAGTGGGCGTTAAAATCGCCAAGGATCACGATCTCTACGGATGGGACCTGTTGTAGCAAGGAATCTGTAGCCATTTGGACGTGGTCGATGAGTCGGTCTGTTTCGGTATTACCGCTATGGGACCTATACAGGCACCCGTAGACGCGCGGATGGTCGTCGCTGTCTACGCGTAGCCAAAGGATGGACAGCTCCGAACCTTCAAGACTGCCGAGGCGTCGAGAACAGATGTCCTCTCTGACATACACGCAAACTCCAGCCCGAGGCACAAAGGAGTGCTCCAATTTGTACCCCGGGTAGGAGAGATACGAAATATCAGCCGGAGAGGAAACCTGCGTCTCGGTCAGGAAGAGCAAGGCCGGCTTCGCCGTCTCGAGATGGTAGTGGACGGCGTTTAGGTTAGAGTGAAGTCCCCTGATGTTGCAGAAATTCACGGATAGCGTGGCAGGGGTCGCCTTGGTATTGTTGCTCAGTTTGCCCCGAGCAGTTATGTTTTTAAGCGGAATTTTGTCCCCCCCCCAGAATACGCGGGGCAGCCTGAGCACCCACGCTCAGGATTGGAATAACATGGTCGTGGATGCATTGCATTGCATTGCATTGGTCGTGGTTGGATTGCAACAGCAAAAACTGCGTGCGATGGCAGTTAATTGATTCTCACGTTTGTAATGTTTATAATAATGTTGGCAATAACCATTAATCCCTCTGTCATGTAATAAATACCTATATATTTGGCGGCTCTGTGCCTCCGTGGCTTAGCATTGAGTTGCATGACTGAGGGTTGCGGCTTCGAATTCCGCACGGAACAAGTAATTGTATGACCTAGAAATAATTGTTCCGGGTCTGGATGGTTGTCTCTGTGAAATTTATATATGTAAACAGCCCCCACGATAAAGAAGAAAAAACCTCAAAAAAAAAAGAGAATATAAGTAGCTTTTAAAGACATTTTGGGTAATTTTTATTTCTCTGTACAAATTTTTTTATAAAAAAAATTCTTAACTAGGATTTTCGCATGTATCTGCGAGACGTTTTATATTCATATTACACACGGAGAAATGTCCAAACATGGAGCAATTATTTGTGGGCTATAGAAACACTTGTTCCGTGCGGGATCCACACCCACTGCCCACATCGTAGCAATCAAATGTTTAGCCACAGAACCATCGTTCAAGAACTATCACAGAAAGAATAATAGCCATTTCGGGTCTAGGAAGAAATATAAATTGTTATCGACATTCACCAAACTTGAGATTGTCACCAAAATGTAGAACATCTCTTTCATGGAAAGTAAATTAATTAATATAATTATATTATATATATTATATTATATTATATTAATAATCATTAGTTTATTACTATTAATTTTTATTTTAGAGCTGTGCTCACGGGCTGTGCGTTCGCTGTTTTTTTCCTCGCTGTTAATTTCATTGTTTGATCTCCGCTACCACCAATGAAATTTTTAATTGCAATTTTAATTTCTGATTTACCACGTGCTCGGCGGTGAACGAAAACATTGTGAGGAAACCTGCATGTCTGAGAAATAAAAAAAATCGAAGACATGTAAAGTTCGCCAACACCCATTGGGGTAGCGCACCTTTCCTTGCCCTAAAACCCTCTCAGAAGTGAGAGGAGGCCTGTGCACAACAATGGGACGTGTATAGGCTATGTAACTTTTAACACTATTACTTTATATTTAAAAGATAGGGAAATATAAATATCGCCTTAAAAAAATATAACTTTGCTTATCAGAACACAGTATTAAATATCTTATTAATGAACGCGTTCGTAATTATTTACTTTCCTAAACAAAGAGTATATAACTACGTTTTACAATAGAAGTACCTAGGTACCAAAGAGTATATATTCTAATAAAAAGTAATCTGTGGTGTAATCACTACGTTTTATTCATACTTTTCTAAAGTCTAAATCGATTTTGTTTCCATGTTAAATATATTGAACTAAGAACAACAGGAGAAAAACCTTTCGTTTTAAAATATTATCTTACTTCCTTCCTACTAATATTATAAACGTGAAAGTTTGTGCGGATGTATGCATATTTGATACTCTTTCATGCAAAAACTACTAAATGGGTTTTAATGAAACTATACAATTATATAGCTCGTACATCAGAATAACACAAAAGCTATAATTAAAAAAGATATTTTTTTAATAGGATAAGGGTCACAAATGAGCACACAGTCCACCTGATGGTAAGTGGTTGCTGCGGCCCATAGACATCTACATCTATCCTCGTTTGCGAATCAAAATGCAGATGCGTTGTCACCCGTGAGGACTAGGATGAAATGCCTCGTTTCCAGTAAAAAGGGTCTCCGGTTCTCTACACTCACCGTACGAAACACTGATATACTGATATTCTGTGTGTAAAATGGCCAAAATATAACGATATATAAGTCGAAAAAAAAACACGCCGTCTGTCTGAACACGCATCACGCAAAAACCTGTGAACCGATTTGGATGAGATCTTCACTAGCAAACAGTGGTAGAGCCAGGCGGCAGCTTTTGCTGTCGCATGGATGGGCCGGCTCGAACCGGGGTGGTATCACGACCTCACAGAATACCAGCGTGAAGTAGAGGTATACCTCTGCGTTTCACTTGGTGAGTGCAGGTGGCCGGAGGCCCTTTTTACTGGAAATGAGGCACTCATTCATTCCATCCTAGTCCTCACGGGTGAAAACGCATCTGCATTTTGATCTGTAACAGAGGATAGATGTAGATGTCTATGGGCCGCAGCAACCGCTTACCATCAGTGGACTGTGTGCTCGTTTTTCACCCTTATCCTATAAAAAAAAGATAGCTGAGGTTATGAGGAGTAATTTAAGCTACTTTTAGAGTACCGCGCATAATAATTCCACGCGGGCGAAGTCGCGGGGAACAACTAGTAGACTATAACTTTAAAAGAATATACCTTATAACCCCAATTGACCGTGTAGTGACGGTGTACGAATATTCACTAACCCATATCATCCCGTGCGTGTCGTAGGATTCAGCAGTTGGATCAGCGTTTTCATAATAACATCTCAAAAAAAAAAACTGCGGTTGCCAACCCGTCTGCCAAGCATGGCAACTATGGTAAATATCCCCATAGAGCAATCTATATAAAGGCCTATGTACATCATTAAAGAGATTTTTTTTATAGGATAAGGGTGACAAACGAGCACACAGTCCACCTGATGGTAAGTGGTTGCTGCGGCCCATAGACATCTACATCTATCCTCTATTACAAATCAAAATGCAGATGCGTTGTCACCCGTCAGGACTAAGATGGAATGCCTCATTTCCAGTAAAAAGGGCCTCCGGCCACCTGCACTCACCAAGCGAAACGCAGAGGTAAACCTCTACTTCACGCTGGTTTTCTGTGAGGTCGTGGTACCACCCCGGTTCGAGCCGGCCCATCCGTGCGACAGCCAAAGCTGCCGCGTGGCTCTACCACTGTTAGAGAGATGCAACGCTAACGTAACCTCAAAACATACAGGATTGCTAATAGAACTCTATATACGAGTACATTGTATTAGATTAAAACATTACAATATAATATATAAGTACTAGATATTTATCTCATATAGTTAAAGTTAGATGTATATAAAGATATATAGTTAACATAACATTAAGATGTCATAGGTTTATATATTACTATATTATATAATTATGTATCATTGTGTCTAATATTAATAGTACATAAGGTGGATCATTGTTTTGTAAAAGAGCGCCTCTCGCCATCAAACACGTAAAAGTTTGGCGAGTTTAAAATTAAGTAACACCACTGTATCATAAATTCATTAATAAATAAATAAAAATAATAATAAAAAACTCATATGAGGGCTAAGACTTTTCTGCTCACCAGATGTCGCTAGTTGACACTTAGGTAAAATTTTTTGTTACACAATGTCATTTAAATGAGAAATTGGTTTTAAATAAAAGTTTATCAGTTTCTAGAGTATTACATTAATACACAAAACAATGCCTCAGTGGTTTGCTCTTTAATTATTTGGACATTTTTAACTTTTTTAAATATTTCGACTTATGAATATCTGAGGTAGAAAGAAACATTAACCTTAACATTTTTCGAAAAAATTAACTTCCCCGTCATGAAATCTGTCAAATATACCTCAAGTGGCGCCGCCCTGGTGGCAGAATACGTCGTGGATGCCCTCATTACTAGACCATTGTTCTTTAAACAATTCTTCACCTGTCCAGGTAACAGGGAAACGCTGGAGACGGTACCGAAGCAGAAGGGCATCGATGTCCGGAAGGAACTGCTGAAGTTCCACGAGGAGTGGTATTCGGCTAACATCATGACCTTGGTGGTCATCGGCAAAGGTATACTTTACTTTAGTCCACTTTTGATCATTAGCTTTCCTTGTGATAGAATTAAAAATATAAACAAATTATATTTAGAAAATGCAAAAGTGCACGCCCCACACGCTTATTATGTCAAAAATTAAAATTAATAATTGTCTAAAATAGAAACCTATTGAAACAAATCCATATTATTCTTTGCTATCGTGACGCTGTTTGAGGCAAAATGACACAAGAGTACGTACAGGAAAGAGAAAGAAATACACGGATGAGCATGTGACAAGAAAGAGATAGAAATAATGACGACAATTTTTATAAGAAAAAAAAACAGAGAATCTAATCGACTTTTATTAATAACTTTTTTTTATAGAATTAGGGTGACAAACGAGCACACAGTCCACCTGATGGTAAGTGGTTGCTGTGACCCATAAACATCTATCCTCGATTACGAATCAAAATGCAGATGTGTTGTCACCCGTGAGGACTAAGATGGAATGTTTCTTTTCCAGTAAAAAGGATATCCGGTTCTCTACACTCACCATACGAAACACAACAGCGTTAAGCTGCTATTTCACGCTGGTATTCTGTGAGAGTGTGGCCCTTCGAGCTGGCCAATTCGTGCTACAACCATAAATAGCAGCAGCGTGGCTCTACCGCGTATAAAAATACGTTGTAACAGTACGTTCACAATACGTCAAATCTAAACAATGAAGACATCCGCGACTGTTTCTATCACCTGCCACCAGGGCGGCGCCACTTACGAATGAGATGTAATATTTGACAGATCTTTATAGAGGGGGGAGTTAAATATTTTTGAAAAGTGTAGAGATTAATATTTTTTTCTGAAATATTACTTATATTTTATATTATAAATGGAACCAAACTATTGATATAATACTTAAAATAATAAATATTAAAAAAAATTAAAATATGTAAAAAAACCGGCAAAGTGCGTGTAGGACTCGCGCACCGAGGGTTACAATATGAACAAATATGTAGGTATATAAGTTTAAAATTATTAAAAATATTTTAATTATATGTGCTATAAAACGTTGCTTCGTACCAAATTTCAAGATTCTGAGTTCACGGGAAGTACCCTGTAGGTTTTGGTTCCCTTGCGAATGACGGAAATTTGCGGCATAAACGGCTGTATCTTTTGATTACGTTGGCTTAGAAGTTTGATTTTGTCACAGCTCTAAGGGACAGTAGATTTGAGTATTTGATATGAATTTCAGCTTGATACTTCTACGCATTCCTGAGAAAAAGGGTCTTGACAGACAGACAGACGGACAACAAAGTGATCCTATAAGGATTCCGTTTTTTCCTTTGGAGGCACGGAACCCTAAAAACAAAGAATACAGAACTGAAGCATTTGTTTTTTGTATATACATTATATTTACCGTTACTATACAATGACGTCACTATAAAAACCGGTTTCTTATAGAATGGGCGTGACAAACGAGCACCACAGTTCACCTGATGGTAAGTCGATGCTGTGGCCCATAGACATCTCACATTTATCTTTCTTTAGAATCCTGTAAGTTGAACCTATTTCTTGCGTGGATAGTTGTACTGTCTCATTATCATTGAAACGTTGTAACTTGATTATAAGGTAAATAATTTACGTGGTAGAGCCATGCTGCAGCTATATTAGTAGTATAATAGTTTTAGCCGGGATGGAAGATGTGATTTAGATGTGGACAGGCGTGTCGCTGCCGGGAACAAAGTCAATGGTGCCCTGACTGCGTTAGTCAAAAGGCAAGGCGTAGTGAAGAGTGCACGCCTTGCAATACATAACGCACTGTTGGTACCGACTTTGTTATATGGCAGCGAAACCTGGGTGTGCCAGAAGAAGCATAAAAGCAAGTTGAATGCAGTGGAGATGCGATTTCTTCGTAAAATGTGCGGCGTTACCATGGCCGACCGAAAGCGAAACGAAGAGATTCGCAATATGGCAGGTTTGAAAGATGACCTTATCACAAAAATTGATAGGGGCGTGCTTCGATGGTTTGGGCACGTTGAGCGAATGAGTGAAGACCGAATGGCGAAGAAAATATATAGCGCGAAAGTTAATATTAAAAGGTGTCGAGGTAGACCGAGACTAACTTTCGAAGACCATGTGAGCAAATTGCTCGAAGAGGGGAGGGTCAAGAGTACTCGGATACCTAGACGTGCATGTATGAAGAAGTTAATGAATCTGAAAGAAGCGAAAGAGGTATGTAAGGATCGTGACACTTGGCGATCTGTTCTCTCTGGCTACCCCGTCAGGGATTGTGCGTGAAGATAAGTAAGTAAGTAAGTAAGATGTTAGTAGTATAGTTGTAACACGAACGGGTCGGCTCGACCGGGGAAGGACCACGCTCTCACAGAATACCAGCGTAAAATAGCAGCTTGATACTGCTGTGTTTCGTATGGTGCGTGTAGAGACCCATTTTACTGGAAAAGAGGTATTCCACCTTAGTCCTCACGGGTGACATCGCATCTGCATTTTGATTCGCAAACGAGGATAGATGTAGATGTCTATGGGCCGCAGCAACCACTGACCATCAGGTGTACTGTGTGCTCGTTTGTCACCCTATCCTATAAAATAGCACGAATGGGTCGGCTCGAAAGACCACGCTCCTACAGAATACCAACGTGAAATAGTAGCTAGAGGCTGCTGTGTTTCGTATGTTCAGTGTAGAGAATCGGATACCTTTTTTACTGGAAATAAAGCATTTCCCTTGCTCATCTTCAACTATAAAAGACCTTGGCTCCTCGGCACGCGCTATTACAGAAACGGTGTTTCACTTCATTTGTCAATATTGGAGTCCGTAACCATCACTTGCAGAGTCCCTGGACGAGCTGGAGGGTGTGGTGGTGCCCCTGTTCGCCGAGGTCCAGGATCGTGAGGTTATGGCACCATCTTGGCCGCAGCATCCGTTCCCACCGGCTTTGCGTCGCAAGCGAGCTTACTGCCTGCCCGTCAAGGATCTGAGGTCGCTCTCCATCGACTTCCCGATTCCGGACACCCGCAAACACTACAAGAGTGGGGTGAGTGTTAAGATGAGAACATGTTAGCGATTGATTCTGTATCTGACTACAGCACGTTTGAACTACACATCTATTCTATATCTAATATATAAAATTCTCGTGTCGCAGTGTTTGTTACCAAACTCCTCCGAGACGGCTGAACCGATTTGTATGACATTTTGTGTGCATATCGGGTAGGTCTGAGAATCGGTCAACATCTATTTTTCAAACCCCTAAATGATAAGGTTGACCCACCCCTAAATACTTTGTTTTATTTTTTTTGGCAAACTTTTTTATTTTTATTTTATTATGATTTAGCAGTAAAAAATAAATAAAATTACAAATTTTCGCCCTTCTACGATCAACCCCTGTTTTTTATTCTCGATTTTTAAAACTAAAAAATATTTACTAGAAATTCAAAAATATATAAAAAATAAGGCAAAACAACGTTTGCCGGGTCAGCTAGTCTAATATATAAAAAATTATATTAGTTTGATCGTATTTTATGCGCTGCCATACCGTTCATCAGATCGTGCTAAAACTTTGTTAACTTATTGCTTGCACTTGCGTGAAAGTTATAGGCATAGTGTAATTAACTTACAGTAGGTAGCGCGCGTAACGTACCTAGTTTATTTGAATGATACATCATTCAACTTTAATGAATGTGTTATCATTTCTAATTAAAATATATAATTCTTCCAAAATTAAAACGATATTTCCACAATTATTTCTTCTGCGGGAGCAACACGTCTGGTATCAGCTAGTCTATGAATAAAATTGAAGTGTATCGAAATAACTGCCTTATATTGAACAAAGGGGGACAAATGCATGCCATAAATAACAGAAATGAGTTGGTGAGACACGCAGGAAGTAGATGGATGCAGATGGTCCAGGACCATGCTTTGTGGCATTCCTTGGGCCAGGTCTATGTTCATTATCGCACGGTATGCATTTGTCCGATAGGGACGAGAAAAAGTGTAAGATTTTTTCTTCACGTCCACCTTTCCATATTGCGAGGGAGATGGAACAATATCCATCTCCCTCGCATTTTTTCTTATATTACCATGAATGAAATATTATTTTAAGTGACGCTTCATTTTAACAGACGCTAGTAATTTATTTATTTGTATTTGTTAATCAATAATATAATAAGTTTATCAATAATATTATACTACGAAAGGAACTTCGTACCAACCGAGTGTTCCACGACAACTCACGCATGTTTTTTGTCTGTCTGAGTTAATCTTAGGAATGACAAAACCGATTGCAATCCAACTTCACGAACATATAGAGTACTATTCCAGGGAGTGATATAGACTGTACGTTGTTCGAAAAACTTGGTCTTTGGTTGTCTTAAATCGAAATTATGCCTCATTGATAAATTATATCCAGGCGAAGCCGGGGCGGAGCACTAGTTAGACTTAAGAGGACAGAATTGAGAGGAGGTCTTCTCTCATTTATTAATTTTGGAGATAGGCCCATCAGCGGGACGCATATAACGTTACCGTTACAGCCTATTAAAGTCCATTGCTGAACATAGGCCTCCTCCATAGATTGCTTCGCTACTCGCGAGGAACAGCTAGTAGATAAATAAATGTGTGTTGGGTTGTTTAGCCGGGGCACTATGTATCGCACCTGCTGGGCCATGAAGGCGCCGGGAGCTTGCTGGCAGAGCTCAAACGACGTGGCTGGTGCAACAGGTGATCATAAACTCACATAATACTGAACAACTACTTTTGACTTTGATCCGGCTCGAAGGACCATACTCTCATAGAATACTAGCAGCGTAAATAGCAGCACAGTGACGAGAAATGGAGACGTCCTTACGTGGAAAAGCCACGCTGCAGCTATATTACGGTTGTAGCACGAATAGGTCGGCTCGACCGGGGAAGAACCACGCTCTCGCAGAATACCAACGTAAAATAGCAGCTTAATGCTACTGTATGTCGTATGCTGAATGACGAGAAACGGAGTTCTTTTCACCTTACGGTAAGCGGATGCTGTGCGCCGTACAAACCTGCATTTATTATCAATAAAAATAGTTAAAGTTACAGCCTATTATACGTCCCACTGCTGGGCAAAGGCCTCCTCTCATTTCTGAGACTGTTTTAGAGCAAGGAAATATCCGCCGCGCTACCCCAGAGCGTATTGGCGAACTTCACATGTCTTCGAAATATTTTTTTTCTTATTTATCAGACATGCCGGTTTTGCTCACGATGTTTTCCTTTACTGCCGTGTACGTGATTCAGCACTTAAAATTGGCATGAATAATTTTATTGGTGCCGGCAGGGATCGAACTCGGGTTGCTCGCGTAATGTGAAATCAACAGCGAACCCTAACCATATGACCTACCACGGCTCAAATAAAAAGTCAATATTTCATGAAAGTAAATTTAAGTCCAGAATTAAAGCGAATAATGTGTATTAGCTGTGATCATGTAGTTACATTTTATTATCATATTTATCTGTACCCTAATTGTCTAAGTTGTAA
The DNA here is from genome assembly GCA_033319125.1 of Parnassius glacialis. Taxonomy (NCBI): domain Eukaryota; kingdom Metazoa; phylum Arthropoda; class Insecta; order Lepidoptera; family Papilionidae; genus Parnassius; species Parnassius glacialis. The sequence goes on along the minus strand of JAVANC010000004.1, from coordinate 70,896,477 downwards.
TTATTGTCTAATAATAGGTCGGGGAAAAAGTTGCTTCGTATTTTATTTACAAATTCAAGACATTTCTTTTCAGTTTAATTAGATTTAACTATAATATATATGTGCCATTTTGTTTGATAACTTGTTGCCATCTTGTAGGTAGAGACATAATCCCGTTGCTATAAAAATCTTGGGATTTCTGATCAAAAAAATTCGACAAGTAGTTTTAACAAGTCTCTTTTGATGTTAACCTAACACTACCCATAATGATTTCTTATATTTACGCGAACACTACACATTTAAATAAAACTAATTTTACGGATTTTATCGCGTATATTAACTTATTTTATATTCCCGACGTTTCGAGCACTTTACAGCACCCATGGTCACGGGAGGGACTGTCCCTCCCGTAATATAAAATAAGTTAATATACGCGATAAAATCCGTAAAATTAGTTTTATCTAACACTACCCAACCAATTCTGAAGAGACAGAAACAGGTAAAAATCTGAGGGTGCAAGGTCAGGACAATATGGTGGTTGAATTAGCAATTCCCGACCAAACTCTGTCAATTTTTGCTGGGTGGCCAAATGTGTGTGGTCTGGCGTTATCATGAAAGGCCACTAATTTTATGTTGATCAACTCCGGTCGTTTGTTCTCAATTTTTTTTTTGCTTGAATCTCATTAGTTGTTGCATCTTCCTGTCGTAGTTGATCCACTTTTTATCATCATTGATCAATCTTTTCAAAAATCGTTTGGTTTCATTACGTTAGAGAATCGCAAATCAGTACACGATTCATTAGGTTTCTTTCAGTGAGCTCGTGTGGTACCCAAAGGAGCTTTTTGTATAGCCAGACTTTTGAAACGGCTCAAAACTGTTTTGTAATCAATCCTCAATTCCTCGGCTACGTCGTGACTACTAATATGTCCATCTTGCTCCACTTTTTCAAAAATGGCATCGACTTCCGTATGAGGGCGACCAGAGCGAGCTGCATCTTTGACATCAAAATTCCCGGACTGAAAACGCTTGAACCAACTTTGTGCTACTCTTACTGACACGTGGTCCCCCCGTGACCATGGTTGCTGTAAAGTTGCTCGAAACGTCGGGAATATAAAATAAGTTAATATACGCGATAAAATCCGTTAAACTAGTTTTATTTAAATTCTGTGTCTATTCAACAGAATTTTGTTAAAAATGTTTTAGTGGAAACAATTTTGGTTTTTCTACTACTTTCTACTTTTCACTATATTATGATTTATGTATTGCTAAATAAAAAAAAATGCAGAAACAAAATTCTCTTGAGGAATAAGATGCCTCGTTACTATTAAAAAGTGTTTGCGTTACTTGTCACTGCATACGAAACAATGCGGCATTATGCTGCAATTTTACTCAAGGAACTGGTGTTTTGTACGATCTTGGTCCTTCGAGCCAGATCATTCGCGCTATAGCGTGGTCCTACCACATCTTCAGCAGTGATCTTAAATAGGTAAAAGAAAGAATATACAAGAATTAATTTAGATCTTTTTCTTCCAAACAGCCTAGTGGGTGGGACCAGGATAGGTGCCCGCGGATTTGGCTTCTTCGGTGTGCAGGTGGATCTGACCGAGGATGGATTGGAGCACGTGGATGATATAGTTAATTTGGTCTTTCAGGTAATCTACATTCATTTATACATTGCAGCATTCGAAACTGCTTCTTGTTATCGATTTAGATGTATACCGCCATCTATAAAATAATTGTTTTTTATTCAGTATAGATCACACGTATGTAATTCTTATTGAAAATATTTTTTTACTTTACCATTTTTTTACTATCGGAAGCCATAAGATCGTTCTGGCATATCCCATATGTAAAGGGTCCTACGTTTCTTGCTGGTCTGGGTTTCTTGCTGATTCTTCCCAGGACAGTGGTTTTTTCCGAACCAGTGATAAAAGTAAAAAATTACTCAATAAGAGTTACTTGTAATCTATATTGAATAAAAAAATATTCTATTCTATTTATTTCTATTCCATCCTATTCCATTCCAATCTATTCTATATCTAGGCTGATGTATTTTACGTGAGAGCTATGGCTGCAGCTATATTAGTGGTATAGTTGTGGCAAGAATGGGTCGGCAGTCGGAACGACTAGGAAAGTACCAGGCTCTCACAGCATACCAACGTAAAATAGCAGCTTCTAGCTGTTGTGTTTCGTATGGTAAGAGTACCGGAGACCGTTTTTATTGGAAATGAGGCATTTCATCTTAGTCCTCACGGGTGACAACGCATCTGCATTTTGATTCGTAATCGAGGATAGAAGTAGATGTCTGTAGACCATAGCAACCACTTATCATCAAGTAGACTGTGTGCTCATTTGTCACCCTCGTCCTATAAAAATGTATTTTGTTACGGCACCCACACGGTATAAGATTATATTTAGAATATGTTTACAGTACATCTCCATGCTGCGGGCAGAGGGAGCCCAGCGTTGGGTGTGGGACGAGCAGCGCGAGCTGATGGCCACAGAGTTCCGCTTCAAGGACGTCCAGGAGCCGCGGAGCTTTGCCGTGGGACATGTGCACTTGCTGCAGGTGATGTGGGTTTATTAGTTTTTTTAGGATGATGATGATTCATTTTTGGGTCTATATATACGCTTTCACAACAAACTCTTGAAACATTTTTCCCCGTCAATAATAATGATTTATATTTACCCAAATATAAATAATAATATTCATTTTTAGATGAAACCAATTAACCGATTTATATCTCCTTTCATTTTAACTTTTTAACTTTACAATTTAACTGCTGAACATAGGCCTCCCCCAAGGAATGCCACAAAGCACGGTCCCGAGCCACCTGCATCCATTGACTTCCTGCATGTCTTATCAGGTGGTCACGTCATCTAGTGGAAGAATCTTTCTTACCCATCGGTTGTCGGTTCTTCCAGCTATATGGCTGGCCCAGAGTCAGTCCTTTGTTGGATAGAACTGTGTATTTAGTTTTAACTTGTTAATAATTCCTATGTAGGAGTTCCCGATGGAGGATGTGCTGAGCGCGTACTATCTGATGACAGAGTGGAGGCCAGAGCTCATTGAGGAACTGCTGGACCAGCTCACCCCGGACAACGTCAGGGTTGGGATTGTTGCCAAGTAAGTCCAAAAGTAGGAGAATGGATTTGTGTTGCTTTTTAGGGTTCCGTACCTCAAAAAAAACGGAACCCTTATAGGATCATTTTGTTGTCCGTCTGTGTGTCTGTCTGTCTGTTAAGACCCTTTTTCTCAGAAACGCGTGGAGCTATCAAGCTGAAATTCATATCAAATACTCAAGTCTACTGCCTTAGAGCTGTGAAAAAATCAAACGTCTAAGCCAACGCAATCAAAAGATACAGCCGTTTATGCCCTAAATTTTCGACATTCACAAGGGAATCAAAACCTACAGGGTACTTCCCGTGAACTCAGAATCTTTTTTTCGTTTTATAGCACAGACAAAGGAAAAATTGCGAAAAGCGTAAATTTTTAGTTACATCATATTATAATAAAAATATTTTTAATAATTTTAAACTTATATACCTACAGATTTGTTCGGAACCCAAATTTTTGCGCGAGTTCGACTCGCACTTTGCCGGTTTTTTATTTAAATAGAATAAGCTCATTCCCGGTGTCTATGGGTATGCAGACGACAGCACAGTTGTGGAGAGATACCAACCAAGCGCCCGGGCCAGCCGGGATCAAATCCAGTCAGAAAGAGAGGCTATGGTTGAACGTGTCAGTCTCACACTACAGGCAGTCTCCGAATGGGGCGATGCCAATCTCGTGGGATTTAACGCCTCCAAAACACAAGCGTGTCTTTTTACCGCTAAAAGGAGCCCGCTCACCTTGGCTCCAACTTTCCGGAATGTATCCTTGGAGTACACTGACCGCCTTCAGTTGTTAGGGATTGAATTTTCTCCGAACCTAAACTATGGGCGGTTCATTGAGTCAAGCCAAAGCAGCCGCAAGGAAACTTGGTGTCCTTGCAAGGGTGCGGCGGTACTTCACGCCGGGGCAGCTTCTTACCTTATATAAAGCGCAAGTCCGGTCGTGCATGGAGTACTGCTGTCACATATGGGCTGGTGCTGCAAAATGCCACCTGGCAGCATTGGACTCAGTGGAGAGACGTGCTAAGAGGCTCATTGGTGACCTTGATTTGGTTGAAACCAATCTTGTCAGCCTTGAGCACAGGCGCAGAGTAGCCAGTCTCTCGGTATTCTATAGGATGCATTTCGGTGAGTGTGCGCAGGAATTACACGCCTTAATTCCTCCCTCTCCTTTCCACCATCGGACAACCAAACGGTCGGCGGGTCTTCATCCCTTTGTTGTCGATATTCCAGGCATTAGAACCAAACGGTTTGCTTCGTCTTGTGTAATGCGTACAGCAAAGGAGTGGAATAATTTGCCGGCGTCTATCTTTCCGTCCGAATACAATCTAGGCGTCTTCAAGGCAAGAGTGAATAGGCTTTTGTTACGATAAGACAGTGCGATTTACCATCTAAGGCTGCATCACCACTTACCACCAGGTGGGATTGTGGTCAAGTACTGGCTTATAATAAGTAAAAAAAAAAAAAATAAGGGTGACAAACGAGCACACAGCATATGATGGTAGAAGAAATTAACTACGATAACACGGCCCGCCCCTCCAAAATTTAAAACGCTTAAAACTATTTGTGAAAGTGTTTACAAAGAGACACCAAGACTCATAACGCATGTGTGCGTGCCGAGACTACCGTTAAACAAAAATAAATCCAAAGATTTGTTGCTCAACTACAGTAAAATTATTTTGTCCGTGCAGTTGGGGTCATAAATCATAGCTCGGTAATAACAATGTATCCGTGAGTGTTTTTGCTTGATCAAATTCATATGGGACCACACGAGAAGTACCAGCTTTCAAATAAAAAAAAGAATCATCGAAATCGGTTCACCCAGTAAGAAGTTATGAGGTAACACACACAAAAAAAAAACAAAAAAAATACAGTCGAATTGAGTACCGTCTCCTTTTTGGAAGTCGGCAGAAAAATTGACCTCATTGTATTGCTTGTTGTGACCGAAGATTGTTCGCGTTGATACATCCCACTTCTGATGTTGAAGGAGGGTATAATTGGTTGTCGTTAAAACCACTATTGCCTTACATGTTGATAATTTATTACAGATCACACACTTATTAGTACCTATTTTAATTACAGAATTCACAAAATATTTACACAAATATCAGCTTAATTACACAATTCACACAATTATTTGTACATAGATTAATTAGTTCATTCCCAATATAAATACTTCACGTTCATTGTTAAGTATTTGATTATGTTTTACTTCACTAGAACACTCACAACGTTTACACGACACAACTTTAACGCGATCGGCGCTAGAGAGTGACTGCCTGCAGCACGCAGTGCACGCCTATTTTATACTGTCGTGTGGCGGGAGAGCAAGCGCATCACGTGATCTGACGTCATCGCGTCAGCTCTCGTCGCGGTTGACCTCTTGCGCCGATATAGATACCTAATTAATAATTTATTTTAAATCATTATTATCCTCATTTTAATAAATACGTTGTTTTATCTAATTTTTTTTTCATTCTTATCACTAACACACATAATGACAAAACTAAATACACTATCGATAACGCTTATCAACAACAATAATGCGCATCACCCCTAAGGCCCGTGAGTGGGAGAGAGAGCGAAATACTCCGATGATTTATGACCCAAACTGCACGCAAAAAATAATTCTAGTATAGCGGCGTCGTTAATAGCTCATTATTATTATGCTCATTATATTATATGTGTATAACCTAATACAATGTACAGTACCTGTTAGTATATATCTACACATTACATTATTTTTCACAATTCCAACACATTCACACTTTTCACACAAACATTTTTTAAATATCTTACAAAATGGCGTTATTATTTACTTATTATTATATATTTTTTTATATTTAAATAAATTTCGCTGACGTAAATAACTTAAATAATTTAGACAACTTCCAACAAACAGATCTTCAAATCTGCGAACCTGAATCATGTATAAATTTTATATTGAATCCATCCTTATACTTAAAAATATTACAGTTAAACATACGAAGCTTAAACAAAAACTTTAACAGCTTAATCGTGTTACTACATAGGATGAAATTTGACTGTGATATTTTAATCCTTTCGGAATGTTGGCTATCTTGTGTCATTAACCTTCCGGTTATCCCAGGATACATCTCCTTTAAAACTATGATGAATAATAATCAAAACGAAGGTGTTGTCGTTATGATAAAGAAAGAATTAAAATTTGAAGTAGAGGAACCTAATATATCTGAAGCGAACTCCCTATTAATAAAAATTAATAACGAGACAGCTATAATTGCTATATATAGATCCCCTAGCTACCTATCGCTGGATAAATTCCTACTATCGTTACAAAACACTTTAACGGAACTATCTTCTTTTAAAAATACTTTCCTGATGGGAGATTTAAATATTAACATTGCTGAGCTTAATTCGCTGTCATCTAATTACTTAGAAGTTCTGGCTTTCTATGGAATGATACCGGCATATTATCATCCCACTAGGAGTAATAGCTGCCTTGACCATGTAATTCTAAAGACGAAATATCCCACATATACTTTTATTTTATTAACTTCCATTACTGACCACGAACCGGTTCTTTTCTGCATTAAATCCATAAAACAAAATATTAACAATAAAAATAATTTCATTAATAAATTAAATTTCGATAACCTATATGAAGATTGTAAAAACCTAAATTTTAATGAGATATATAATAATGAACTTAATCCAAATGAATCTATACTCTTTATTATTGATATTGAACACATACAAAAAATAATTGTTAATAATTCAATTAAAATTAAAATACCCCGAAGCAAAATCACAATAAAACCCTGGATAACTGTTGGTTTATTAAGATGTATAAGAACCAGAGATAGAATGCATTATAAATTAAATAAAGATCCTCAAAATGAAATTTTAAAATGTACTTATAAGCGATACAGAAATTTTTGTAATGATATATTAAAAAAACAAAAGAATCATTATGAAAGAAATGAATTGAAAGCTGCTGGAAATGATAATAAAAAAATTTGGAATGTTGTTAAAAATATAAATAACTTAAATAAACCAAAAGAGCTACCAGCTGAACTTCTCAAGATTGAAAATAACCCGCTTAGTTCCGTCAACTTTATAAACACTTTTTTTGCAAATATAGGCTCTAACTTGTCAAATAAACTTAAAACAGATCTTCCGCCTCTTCCTACCACTGTAAATCCTGTAACAGTCAAAAGTAAGTCTTTTGTCCTACTTAAAACAAGTGAAGAAGAACTCGAACGTCTCATTCTTAATCTTAAGACTGATTGTGGTGCTGGCTGGGATGGTATTACGCCAAAAATTTTAAAATGTCTTAAAGAATTTATAATCCCCCCACTTAATCATAGCTTTAATAGGTGTCTAGAAGAAGGTATTTTTCCAACAGTTTTAAAAAGGTCCATCACAATACCAGTTTTTAAAAACGGAAAGCGTGACATCATCACTAACTATCGTCCAATATCGTTACTCCCGTCTATGTCTAAGCTCCTTGAAAGAATAATAAACACTAGACTTATAAAATATTTAGAAGATAATGAAATTCTCTCAAATGGTCAATTCGGTTTTCGAAAGAGTAAATCAACTACGGACGCTATACATATTTTTACAGAATTTATTGTGCAAAAATTAGATTCCAATAAAAAATGTATCACAATCTTTATTGATCTGCAAAAAGCTTTTGACACTATTTCATCTTCTAAACTGATCGAGAAACTTGAAAAAATGGGTATTAGAAATGTACAATTACAACTTTTTAGAGATTACATACAAAATCGCTCACAACGTGTTAGGATAGGAGAGATTTTTAGTGATGAAAGAACAATCAATTACGGAGTACCACAAGGAAGTATTCTCGGTCCAACTCTCTTCCTTTGCTACATAAACGATCTTTGTCAATTAAACATCCCAAATTGTAAAATAATCTCATATGCTGACGACACAACCCTCTCGTTCTACGGTGACTCTTGGGAAGAAGTTTTCAAAATTGCACAGGATGGTTTCAATATAGTGTGTCACTGGCTTGCTCTAAATAGTCTCACTTTAAATACCGATAAAACCAAATATGTAATGTTTTCCATCCGAAATTCAACCTGTATTACAAATAAATTTAAAATCATAGCACATTCATGTAATATGACCTCTATTTCAAATTGTAAATGTCCTGATATTGAAAATACAAATAACATAAAGTACCTCGGCATAATAATAGACAAGAATCTAACTTTCAAAGAACATATAAACTATTTAGTTCAAAAAATTAGAAAGCTTATCTACATATTTAAAAACTTAAGACATATCGCAAATTGGAATTTTAATTAAAACTGTATATGAATCGTTAGGTAAATCTATCCTGTCCTATGGCATTTCTGTATGGGGAGGCTCTAGTAAAACATTAATGATGGAAGTTGAAAAGGTACAAAGGATGATATTAAAAATTGCCTTGAAAAAACCTAGGACGTATCCGACTACGAACTTATACGCAGAAGCCAATGTGTTAACGGTTCGAAAAATTTACATATTATCAATAATCTTAAAAAAACATAGTTGTATTGATTTGTTGGATAATATAAGGAACTCTGGTACGAGGAGAGATTATGAAGTCTGTGAAATTATTCCGGTAAAAACATTTTTTGCTCAAAAGTTTTTCAGTTTTAGAGGTAGTCGATTATATAACAAAGCAAACAAATTACACCGTATCATTAAGGCCTTAACAGTGGTTGAAATGCCTAAATTAGATATTTAAGTAAAAAAATCTCAATAACTGTTCATTTAATCCACAAAAAAAACTACAGGGTAACAGAAGAGGATTTAGTAAATGTTTTTAATTGAACAAAGTTGTATTTTTGTCAACCCCTTATTAGAAAAAAAATACCCAAAGAGTACCTATCTTTGTTATATTTTGCAAAATTTCTCCAAAACGGCACAAGCTTTTTAAATAGTTCTTACACTAAAAAAAAGGTCTTAAAAATATTAATATTTTTAATTGAGAGTTTTATTTTTATTCCCCTTTTTATAAGAGAATATATAATTTTTCCCTGAAATTCAATATATTTACGCGAGCGCGCATGCTCCGTCGCCCTGTCAGCCTGTCACAGTCCGTTTTCGGACATTGTTGAAGGTGGACTGCGCTTCGGTGTTGGAGCGAATTCGTTCAAATATATATTAGTTTTTTAAAAGTTTAAACTCAATTATAAATATTTTTATGACTAGAAATACTTAATTTAGTTAATATCTGTATACTGGTAACTGTAAATATTATTTTCTAAATAAATTAATTTTTAAAGTGCCCAAAGAAGAAGAAATTTTCGCGGCGACGTTGATTAGTGAAATTGAAAAATGCATTTTTATATAATTTAGATGTGGAACGACCTACATGCTCTCGTTACTTAGATTTCGATAGTTTTTAATACCTATGTAATTTTATTGTTGCATATTTTTATTAATTTGTTGATACTGAATTTTATAATTATGTATTACAATAAAACGCTGTTTTTATGAGTATGACTTTATAAAATATTTTTGGGGAGGGAAATATAGATACAGATACTTACATTTAGGTACACTGTTATCAAATTAAATCAAACAATTTAAATAAATAAAAAAATGGTGCTTCCCTAAGTATAAATAACTATATAAAGACATTCTTGGGTTTTGGTTTTTTTTTATGTTAGACAAACTATCATCTAAAAAATGTAATAATTTTAAATTGGAGAGGGGTTTCTCTACGTGATAAAGTTAGAAATGAAGATATTCGCAGTAGAACCAGAGTAACTGACATAGCCCAACGGAATATTACAGTGAAATGGCAATGGGCTGGCTATATAACTTGGAAAACAGATAAAAAATAGGAAGAAAGGTTCTCGAGTGGCAACCTCGTACAGGTAAGCGAAGTAGTACTCAACCTTTATTCCTCTTCACGTATTCTCATACGCTTTTCTTGACACACGCACACGCACGCACACACACACTCACACACGCACGCACGCACGCGCGCGCACACACACACACACACACACACACACACACACACACACACACACACACACAAAAATAGGTCGCAAATAACATTTACTTACAAGGCAATAGTAAATAGGTTTTTGTTAAGTCAGTGCAATTCACCATCTTAGGCTACATAACCACTTACCGATGGGATTGTAGTTGCTTTACTACTTGCTGGGTAAAAATAGTAAAAAAAAAAAAATATCCTGTGAAAGTTTGCATTTAGATATAATTTTTCTAACCAACCATAAAAATATGATGAGAATATGTATATAAGTATAAATGTTGCCTCACACGGGACAGTAATAATATAATATTATATCTTCCATTATCTACGCATGAAAAATGTTCATACTAAGAGGACATTGATATGCATGGGGATCTTTTTGTTATTTCACATCGTTATCGAAAAAACATTGTACGTATTTCAGGTGGCGGTTTGCAAAACACGATTCCACAAAAATTCACTCAATAGAAAATAATTGCAAAGTTGCTTCTGAAAATACTTAAATTTTCAACGTCAATTTTTTCTTACGTGGTAGAGCCATGCTGCAGCTATATTAGTAGTAGGTATAGTTGTAGCACGAATGGGTCGGCTCGACAGGGGAAGGGCCACGCTCTCACGGAATACCATATAAAATAGCAGTTGAACCCTGCTGTGTTTCGTATGGTATGTGTAGAGAACCGGAGAACCTTTTTACTTGAAACGAGGCATTACATCGTAGTCGTCACGGGTGACAATGCATCTACATTTTGATACGTAATCGAGAATAGATGTAGATGTCTATGGAACGTAGCAACTACTTACCATCAGGTGAACTGTGTGCTCGTTTGTCACCCTTATTCTATTAAAAAAAAACTTTCTGAGATTTTAGTTAAATAATGTTAAGTATTGTAAGCACTCGTACAATTATATATCTCATGTTAATAAAGCTATTGGGATATTTTGATTTTTAATAAAGTGATTTTACTTTATAGGTTAAATAATTTATATACCCTTCTATATCAAGAACCGTTTTTCAGTCACTCCTATTGAATTTGACAGTGCTTGTTGAAATTTAGCATCTTTAGATGGATCAGAATCGCGCGCTGTTCCAGCTGTTAGATATTGCAAAAATAATCGAAAATATTTATTTTTACTGTCATGCCGAAGACTACCTTGTTTTATTTTATTACGGTCAAATAATATTTATTAGGTTATTAAGCAAGTATTTACAAATATTTTCATTGTTTTGTTATTCTATTGTTTACAGTTAGATATTATCACGTCTTAGCTTTACACCAAGAATTACATTAGAAATTCTTGATGGGATGCGATGTAACGCGCATACTTTATTTTCATCAAGAACTTACATATATACTAGCTGACCAGGCAGACGTTGTTCTGCCCTTTCCGAACGACCATTTGCTTTCCCAAAAAAACTCCTGAAATTAGCAATAAAAAAAATTGAGGGTCACTTATCGGGATAACCATCCTATCTCTCAAGTTGGACCAAACTGCATATAGTCTGCAAAATTTTTTTGAAATCGGTTCTATCTGTTGAATACTTACAGCAACACGTGGTGGTTATACTACTAAATTGTAGTTTATATTAAACGTTTGTATTTTTAACATAGTGCCATCTATTAAATATTTACTCAATCCAGTCAACACATATCGTCATCTGACAGAATCGTTTGGAGCTAACAGATAATTGTGACTGTCAAATAATAGAGAAATAATTTTCAATAAAATAATATTGTATTATGACTATAAATTGAGATGTAAGCTATCCTATCTTTTAAGTTGGACCAAACTGCACATTAACCAAAAATTTCGTTGAAACCAGTTCAGTAGTTTAGGAGTCCATCGCGGACAAACAACGTGACACGTACTTTTTATATATAAAGATATATATATATATATATATATATATATATATATATATATATATATATATATATATATATATATATATATTTGTTTTTTTTACCAGTAGAGTTTCAACACAATCTTAAAAAATTTCAATGAGTTAAAAAAATGCCGATAATTATATAAAAAATTCTTATTTTCATTTTGATTAATTTAATTCGAGACTACAATAAATGTGAAAGGGCTTTTATTTGCAATAATAATTTTCATCAAAAATAACATAGAGTTATAAAAGTCATATACACGGTCAATCATACTAAAGATTATCAATTGTAATACAAAATATTTAAAATACTATTTCCAGTATAATGACCCGAATATCATCATTAATGTTTGACTGGCACACATAAAAGTTTTATCACATGGCTAAATGATTGACTATTATATTATGATAAGGTCATGCTTTTCTATAAAAAGTTGCAAGAAATTTTAAATCACGGACCTATTGGTTTTTTTTTATTGGGAAACTCAACAGCATATTTTTAACAAACATACTTAAAATACATATTAACACACTTAGCCAATAACAGAGTTTCACATCATGCTGAATAACACTTACAAAGCAGAGAGGTAAAATTTTAACTTAATACAAAAGGTTTGTTTTACTTTTCACGTAATTAGTGAAAAACAAGATGGACTGATCTAAAAGTTTACTTTCTTGTGTAAAAAGTGCTATTTAGAATTTTATGCAAATGATAATTAAAGTTTTTATGTAAATAAGTGTAACATAGTGGGTATTAAATTCAATGGTAGCGGCCATCCATATTTCCAAGGTCAGCATCATTTTCTGTACAGAAACCGGCAAAGTGTTGCTCAAGGCACTATAAACAAAGCAGCTGATAAAATGTTTCACTCATAACTGTTAACAAAAACTGTTTCTGCAAATGGTCTTATAGATAATAATAACTATTCCGGCGTGTTAGGTGCAGGAGCTATTATTAGAAGGAGAAGAGGTAAAATTTTGTTTTAGAAATGCGCAATCAATCTCATCTCAAAATCAAAGCAAAAAATCAAATTGTTTTGTCTGCAATTGAGCATAAAATAAAAAATAACTTCAGCTAAAGAGCATAACTGGCATTATACTCAGGCCCATCAATTGGTATGGAAAAAAATAATTTTACCAGGTTTCAAAAAATCAATCAAAATTAAACAAAAAATAAATAAATATTAAAATCAAAAAATTAATATACTCGTATGTATGTCTATACACACATATAATGATTTATGGCCGCTTAGTAACTGACGGTGACTCAGTATAACATCCTACAGTCACACCGAAACTAAGAGGAGAGAATCACTGTAGAAAAGGTAATAATTTATTGTAGAAATTTTGTGATAAAATTAAAAAAAAATACAAACTTATCCAAGTTAATCTAACTTAGTCTAACTTATCCTTATGTGTTACAAAAAAAAAATAGTCAGATGGCGTCAGTTTTTAAGAAGATATAACAAAAATAAACAAAAAAAAATTCAAAAAAGTTCAGTATTTAATTGATTATATACCGCTGACACTTAATCACGTTTTTTGAAACCACGCCAGTTGTAAACAATACTTGTGTTAAAAGACAAAATCTTCTTTTCAAAGGAGAATGCCCATTAATGTATGGAATCCCGTACCATGTTGCATCAAAACCAAACTTTGTTTTTTATGAACTACACTGATCATATTAACTTCTACAAGTTATTTTTTTTTTTACAAAAACCTGGGTTTTGGAGTTATTTTATAAAATCGAAAATAACCTAAAAACTTTTGTTTTCGACACTACCAACGACCAAATAGACACGTTCAACACAGACGAACTTTATGGCTCTAAAAACAAAGTTATCCACTAATATCAATAAGAATTAAATCAACATATAGCCGTGCTACAGGATGCGTGACTGAAACTCGGAGATTTGCACCTTTTTTTTGCGCCCAGAAGCAATGAAAAGGGCTACCCTCCGGGAAGCGGGGTAGCGAGGTGGTGAATGCTCTTAGCATACCACGACAGTCGGCTGCGTGGTTATGTGGAACTCACTGCGAAACCTAAGTGCCTACCCACTAAACACCACCCGGGAGACTGACATTGGCTTGTGTGGCCTATGTTCAGCAGTGGACTTGTGAAGGGCTGTAATGATGATATGATGATGACTGTGATTGCACTACCACACTAATACCAATAAAACATAATCATAAGGGTGACCAGTCAGACTGAATAAAACGCTCGTTGAGTCCTAGAGAGCGTCTTGAACAATAACCCTTTTATCTATCTTAAGATACTATTCATGACAGACACTATTGCCATGGTCATGTTATTGTCGTGAATTGATTAAGGGATAGAAAAAATAAAACAAACAAGTCCATTTTTAATAATAGCTTTTGGGTTTTTTAACAGCGATTAAAAGTCAAAAACATTTATTTAATATACATTTACTTAAATCATACATTCATCATACTCCTGAAAAAAAATATCTAAAGCCGTTGCCGGCGCAGTTACGTCATTATACCGTCCCCAACTCAAATACCACACTGTCATCATTATATGAGCACAGCAGCCCACTGTTCACTTACCGACGAGGCAGCTGCAGCAATAACCTACTATGGTATCTAATGTGTTAGCCACAGCATCATCTCTGCTAATCAATAAATACGTGTGATAAGTACGACTGTTGACATGTCTAGATTTAATCCTAAGTTCAATGGAACAAACTCATTAACTAAACACTCTCTGGCCTCATTAAGTGTTCTAAGGTGACACGAGATTTATTAAAGAGTGTTGCCAACCTTTCATTACTATCACCAGTTCTCAGCTTAACTAAGTAAATACTTAAAGCAATTGTGGCCACGATTGCTTGAAGTATTGTAAGTAGTGTATCGTATAAGTCTAACGACTTGAGATACAATTTAACACATCATAAAACTGATCAGAGTTCATGCCAAGACAAAAGTGACACAAATATGTAGGCATAATTAAAATATTTGAGAAATCTATATGGTAATAGGCAGCGCGCTGCATTATATTCATAATTGTGTCAAATTAACTACCGGTAAAATCTCTTAACTGGGAAGATAATTTGCTCCAACGGCCATGATCCAGGTGGTGATGACATATTCGTGCAGCCGGTGGCACATAGAATTTATAATTAAGTAATAACAGGTTCTTTATAGATGAGGGTACCAGTGAACGTTATGTTTCAAAACAATTAACAAATATACAGTGATTGGATGTGCTAGCGGCACGCTTATACATAGAAGACATGATTGTTGGATTTGATCTAAATTGGTGTGTAGTGTGTAGTGTAACAGTGTGTAGGTTTTGTCGTGGAAGAGGGGGTGGCTCAGGAATATTGAGATGCCCACTTGATCACGACGTTGCACTTCTCTTGTAGCTGATCTCCAACAAGCAGCACATACTCTTTCCAATCTTGAGATCTAAAAAAATAACATGATTAATCATATAATACAAAATATTTTACAATAGGTTATAAACTTGATAAAAGTTTTTACTGTAATGTGATGTAACTGTTAAGAATACATGATAATGATCTTGCAATAATTGTGTCAAAATAGATAATATTATCTAATATCTACAACATTATTTTATTTGTGAAAGCTTCACTTATCGGGACTCAATATAATAAACACATCTAATAATAGTATTATCACTATCAACTATAGAAGATTGGAGAAAAGTAGAACATTAAAAAGAATTAGATTTTTTTTATATTACAACATAAATAAAAATATTTACCAAATGCAGCGGAACATGTCTAACTAAAATGTTTCTCTCTTGTCAATCTTGTCTTACAGGATATGTTCTAGTTGCACGTAGAATAGAATTGCCACAAGAGAAACATAATTTTCTATGACCAAAAGCAGGCAATCCTTCACTGATTGCGTTTGCTCCATCTTGAAGCAGTGTCAAACAGCCTGTACAAAGCACACATTCTGAAGACAACTGCAATAAAAACCATGAATAAAAAAGTGTTTTATTACACCTTGTAGCGTTATCTATCTTCTGTGACATATTCACAGAAGTTACACCTGTATGTAATCAAGGGTAAAGCCTTTTTGGCCTCAAACAGGTTCAATTTTTGTTATTTTTTGTGCGAGTCTAAAAGAAATATTTCTTTCATTCTATAAAAATGTTTTGTAAGATGGTGGAGATCTGACATTCTTAGGTATCATATATTAGGTTCATATATTCAAAGAATAAAATAAGATCTGCTTACCTGAGTAGGAGTTATCCACGACTGTAACAAGTTAATCATTGGAGTAGACGCTTGTTCTAATGAATGTGTAGGTAGATTCCTGGGTATCAAAAATGAACAATTGATATATCGTTGGTTTTGTCGGGTGACAGACGGTATCAATTGTTCGATCCCTCGACATATTTACACAATTAAATGCACAGAAAAAGTTCACAAAATACAACAAACGCAAAGTTAGTGTAAGTGCGTCATTACAAATGTCAGACTCGGAAACTGTAAACCATAAACTAGGCATGTCGATTCAAAAAATCGATTATTTAGAGTACTACAATCGATTTTCGTGAATGTGCTAATATATATATATATATATATATATATATATATATATGTATATATATATATATATATATATATATATATATATATATATATATATATATATATATATATATATATATATATATATATATTCATTTACTTATAATATTATATCATAATCTGTTTTGTTACATATAATGTGTATTAATTTTTATTTCAATTTTTTTTCTTTTCTTTTGATTGCTACACCTACGACAAACTCTCACCACTCCATAGGTTGACTGGTAGAGAATGCTTTAGGTATTATATCCCCACTTTGTATCCTTTTTTTTCTAAAGGGACGCAATAAAATTTTTAAATAAAAATAAAATAAAACATTTTTAGATCGATGTGCGACACTACATCGATTCGATAAATCGATCCAAAAACCTCGCGAATCGTTCTGATTCAAGAATTAGCGATAAAGTAACTAAACTGGTTGCAATCTATTACTTTTTTAATTTTTTTGCTATTTATGAGCTCATCCAAAGATATTGTAACTTACTAATAATAAAAAAGTTGACATTTTTATTTCTAATCTAACCCGTGGATTCCAGCCTCTAACCTTATCTGTGCTTTTTATATACTGATCTATTAAAGGAGTTTTGGCGGGAACTTGACCGGCTGATTGCTGTTCCTGTATTATTATTTAAATAATGGTTTCAAGTAGATTTTGTTATGTTAAAATGGTTCGAATTTGCATATTAAATGTCTGCGCATGTGAATTATTAGCGATAACGATGATACAACAAGTACTTCGATAGTGATGTGAATCTCAAAATAATGCGTCTGTCTCCTTAGCCACCTTGAAATACTATTACCAACTATCTGCTGGCTCAAGTGGCCGTCAAAATCTCCTAAAAACTACGCGATATGATGCATCAATATGTTGTGAAGCAGTGTATTATAAAAGATCACTTGATACTAAAATAAATGCATACATAGCTTAAAGAACAACAAGCATCCAAGCCAAAAATCAAAATAAAATAATATTTATTAGAAATATATTGTGAGTAAATATTATGTGTTGAAGTTAATAGTAACGAAATAAATATTACCTATTGTGATCGTGTAGAATACATTTCAATTTGATAAATAGTGAGTGATTAAATTGAAACCGATTTATCGAGAAGTGTTTTTTTTTTCTGAAAGTGTACGCTGTTGGCCCTGCGGCCTTGACAGCTAATTAGGCTCAAAGGCGAGGACTTACGAACTATTGAGTGCAATGACTGCAATCTCGAGGCACTCCGACAGCTTCTTTCGGAGTGAGGCTTCTCGAGCCGGGGGGGGGGGGGGGGGGGGCGGATCCGATTCAAGGGCCCCTCAGAAGGAGGTACGAACCTCGGCTTGAATCACTATCGCAATTTTGTTTACGGGTCGCAAAAATTAGAAACCCCCCGTATCACGGGTGTTGAACCTCGTGTGCGGGGTGGGTCTGTGACCACGCGTTCGCCGGCGAACGCGATGTGCCCTAGTGTTCTATACTAGAGTAGTGTCTGAGTGTGTGGAGAAGTGTACGTTGCAGTTTGCACTATTTAAATTCCCAGTCGTAGCACAGAGTCTGGATTTGTGCCCAGTGTATAGCAAAAGGCTCAACCCCCATTACACGGGACGTATAACATAACTAAGGACTAGTGGGAATACTACATACCTCTCCCTACTCTTTCGGGGGAATACAAGCATGATGTTATGTTTATTAATTGAATAATAATGATTAGCAGGAGTGCTACACACCGCTGCTTACTATTTCGGGGAAATACAGGCGTGATGTTATGTTTATCAATTTAATCTTATTTCTGTGTCTATATTAAGCATATTTGAAAATGTCGTAATAAATCGAAAATCAATCTTTTAACACTCGATTTAATCGAAAATCGATTCTGGTATGTTTAAATCGAATCGGAGATCGATTATTTTTTTAACTGAATCGATATGCCTGCTATAAGAGTCATTTATAGGGAGTAAAGCCATAGATATAGAGCATGGACTGAGACTTCCCTAACCAAATGTAAAATAAAATTGACTATATCCTAATTCCATACTTCTAAACTTAAAAGTAAATCCCCTGTTCAAAAATCAAATCCCCGGACGAGTAATGTCGTAAACTAATATGAAACTAATTACTATAAAATGTTGGTCTTGATGCGCGAGAATTTTTGGTACCACTTTTGGTCATTCTCCTTTCCGCCGAGTTGTAAGTAGAAAGCCAAACAGGTCATTTGTCAATTTTAATTAAATATATTTTATATGACGTGATCTTGACTACATTTCATCAATTAACCATTGGTAAAAATTAAAACAAGAATTTTACAATTGTGTTTACAAGAAACATTATTAGTTGAACCTTGCAGCTTGTTCATTATTTTTATTATAAATGCCTATAAATGTTTATATTATATTATTATATATTATTAATAAATAGTTCCCATAATATTTTGGATTATTTTTTATTTTGCCCTATCTGCAATGTTCTACGCTCTATAGAAAATGTAGCGTATGACATGACTGACAATCTCTCGAACGTTTTATCTAGGTACAAAGATGTTTTACGTATTCGTCGCCTCCACATGATATTTTTGTCAGCATAAGGTACCCTTCTGTATCTAATATAATATAATATAAATAATATAAATATTGTTACAATGTAAAGTAAAAGGCTATACAAGTCCCTCTACTGGGCACAGAACTCTTTTTTTATTTCTGAGAGGGTTTAAGGACAAGGAAATGCCTGCCGAAATGCCCCAATGCGTGTTGACGAAAATTGCAATTACAAATTGCATTCGTGCTGTCGGGGATCAAACCCGGGAAAAATTTACAGCGAACGCTTTGACCCAAATCTACTAATACGATACAAATAAATACGATTTAACATATATAATAAAAAACTCTTACGTACTTGAAACTTGAACACTTGATAGCTCGTGACGCCTACCGGACAAAGCTACAGCACAATGTAATTGAAGATGCGTAACTACGACATAATTCTCAGTGATGCGCAAGCATAACGGGCAGTATGTCACTTTTATAATTGTCATCTCTGCAGTCTATTAATCTTTGCACTTTTATAAGTAATACAGAACGCAGTTGCTAGACGGCGTTGACGTTGGCTAAAATCTCTGCGATAGCCGTTTCGTCAAGGTCATTCAGGCTAGTTAAAGCCTTAACCTAACTAAATTTGAATGTAAAAAGATAATTTCAAATTTGCTGCATAAACTTGATTATGAAAAAACAGAACAATTACTGCAAATTGCATCTTAACATACCACGTACGAGTTAACCTACACATACACACATACACACACACATACACGCACACACACACACACACACACACACACACACACACACACACACACACACACACACACACACACACACACACAAACAATAAGATTAACTGCTTGCGCGTATGCTCTCTCGCAAACGGAAAAAAGTCTCTGCTATATACATATAATAAAAAAAAGAAAACATCTAGTTGATCATTCTAAATGGGGAGCCGGGAGATCCATAGCACAGGGTATCCTAGTTTGGACTCCCGTCTCCCACAAATTTATGTACCTCTTTGTTTTGTTTATAAAAAATATATATGTTTTTAAAAGATAAAATATGTAATTACAATTTGTGGGAGAAAATAATAAAGGTTTATTTTAATTTATTTTAATTTTATTATTGCTATGGCGCTACACTCTACGAAAATGACACGTGAATTTGTTTTGCGCGGTCGGCTAAGTTATAGTTGACCAACAAATCTGGTGAAGACGAATACTTACAACTACATACCAAACTCTTTTGTAAGAATGTGATTACACACATTGAAACAGTAATTTAGAGTGGCGAGCCATGTTATTGTAGTTAATCTCGTAAGTGGATGCTGTGGTCCATCGACATCTACATTTATCCTCAATTAAAAATCAAAATACAGATGCGTTGTCACTCTGAAGACTGAGATGGAATGCATGGTTTCTAGTTAAAAGGGTCCAAGGTAAAAATGTAGGTGGAACTGTTCTTGTATCGGTTATATTGAATGAAGTACACATATATCCCATGAAAAGTTTTTATAGTTGTTTCTACCAAATACCTACTAGACAGGCAATTTAGAACAATAACTGTGTAGTAAATACGCCACGCAGTCGTATTCTAATTTGCGACAGTTATTGTATTTTGAGTTTTTGAGAAGTTACTAAATAAAGTTACAATCTTATTTGAAACTAGCTGTTCTCTGCGACTTCGCCCTCGTGTAATGTAGGCTTTTAATTACGTTGCGCGGAACCCTAATTCTTTTCTTTTTCTAAAATATAAGTAACCTAAGTTACTCCTTATAACATCAGCTATCTGCCAGTGAAAGTCCCGTCGAAATCGGTCCAGCCGTTTCGGAGATTAGCCGGAACAAACAGACAGACAGACAGACCGACAGACAGACAAAAATTTTAAAAATTGTGTTTTTGTTATAATTACCGTATATACTTTCATATGCATTTAGTAAAAAGCTGGTATTTTGACATTACAAACAGACACTTAAATTTTATTTATTTGTATAGATATAGATAAAGTCACGTTGACCAAAGTGAACACATAAATAATGATATCGTTTTTTTTAGTAACATTAAACAAAATCAGTGTTAGATTGTCTAAAACGACGTTCGCTGTTTACAAAACAAAGAAGTAGTCTTCTCGCCCGCTCGCAGTCCACTAAAGGAGTTACGGAGAATTGACCGTAACTTTTTGTGCAATTTAGTGTACACAAAAAGTGTATTTAAGACTATGTAATGGATAAACAAAGATGTATTTTTTTACCTCGCATAGGCGGGCGAGCAATACTTGTAGTTGTGTATAGACGCGTTCTTGTCCACCTGATGGTAAGTGGATGCTGCGGACCATAGACATCTACATCTGTCCTCAATTAAGAATCAAAATGCAGTTGCGTTGTCAGCCGTGAGGACTAAGATGGAATGCGAGGCATTTCCAATAAAAATGGTCTCCGGTTCTCTACACTCACCATACGAAACACAACAGCGTTAAGCTGCTATTTTACGCTGGTATTCTGTGAGAGCATGGTCCTTCCCCGGCCGAGCCGACCCATTCGTGCTGCAACCACAATATATCTGCATCGTGGCTCTACCGCGTAATTAATACAAATTCATTCTTCCACAGGCGTTTCGGTGATAAGTGCACGCAAACCGAACCGTGGTATGGGACCAAATATCTGCAAGAGGACATCGAGGAGGCGACGATTGATGTAAGTCACATTATTTGTTCTCTAGCAATCAATTGGAATAAAACAATTTTTATCTTTATAATATACTAGCGGCATACCCTGGCTTTGCTCGGGTTGAACAATTATCTATTTTAAATGTATAAGAGATTTCCACCTATGTACTGACACATCACGATACCCGCAATAGGGGTTGCGGGGGAGTAAAAAATAAATCACTTTTTCTTATATTATATTATATTATATATATATATATGTATATATATATATATATATATATATATATATATATATATATATATATATATATATATATTTACGTTGGTGCGTTGATTGGATGGTTGGTGTTTAGGATGGATGGTTGGTATGTAGATTTATTGGTTAGTGCGTAGTTTGAATGGTTGGTGTGTGAGTTGGATGGTTGGTGTGTGGGTTAAACGGCACTTCACGTCGGCCAATTTGTGGCGAATATGTTGGCAAAGATATCAGCCAAGAATTTGTGATGGCGCCCAAGGTCGTTCATTTTGCTTCAATGTGCGGACGAATTTATTAAAATGGATATTGAGGCGCAACACCTGCTGCGGTTTATTTATTCACAGCATACCGCTACTACGTGAATGTGTATAAGAAAAGGGTGATCAAACAGAAGTGTGAATGAAATTTTATTTTTTGTGTACCACAAACAATTTTCGACTTGGTAGAGAGAGCTCTATAAAGCGAAAAGTTTCTTCATTGGTCATTGTTACTGCTATTTTGTAGACACTAGTTACGATGCGTGAATATAAAATTTAAATCAGGTGCGGGCGATCACTCTGGGAGCTCGTAGCAAACTAAACGTGCACCGAACCTGTGGACGCGGCGGCCATAACCCTTTTTTTTTTTTTTGCGGATGGAAAATCATCTAATGACGCCTTTCGCTGTGGGTGGAGCGGAAGGGAGTGTCAGACTTTTACTGACTAAAAACCATCCGTGTTCCTTCAGTGCCCTTACGTTCCGGAACCGCGGTATCTCTTTCGAACAGCCCGCAGCCCCGGCAGGCGTCGGCCCTTGCGGGCCCCTTCACGCTGCTGACAGCTCTTTGAGGCGCGCGTGGAACAAAACGCGCCGTCGACACGGCCTGTCGTCGTTAGACGGACGGACGGCGAGCTAGCCATAACCCTGCCACAACCCTTTGATCTTTTGTAAAAAAACCGACACCACACGGATCTTGCGCCAACTTGTGGGCCATCATTCCAATACATACCTAGTGTAGCACAAACACCCGCTCTACACGATGGCTGTACTGTTTTGTTCTGTCTGGTGTTATGTGGAGTTAGCCAGGCATGGCAGTGGCACGTGGCAAGCGTTGCATTGGTTGCAGTCGTGGCGGAACGCGCGTGCGGGTGACACACTGCATCTGCCGGAACGCAACCAGTTCATCCCCACGCGCCTGCAGCTCGAACCCAGCACTGACCCCACGCTGGACGCAGTAGCACCAGCCATTATCAAGGTAGCTATATTTATGCACATTATTCACATTACATTTTGAAACAGAAACAGAAACAGAAACTTTTTTATTCAATATAGATTATAAATAATGCTTATTGAAAGTCACTCTTTTGTATAATTACCACTGGTTCGAAAAAAAAACCTCTGTCCTGGGAAGAACCAGGAAGAAACCCAGCGGGACTTTTTTTTTAAATAACAGCTTACAATCATGTATGTTACACAAATTAACAACACAACAAATTAGAAATAGCTTGGTAGCGATCACCTCATTTCCAGGGGTTATTATCATCTATAAATTCTTTAATACTATAATAACCCTTTTTATACAAACTTAGTTTAATAAAGTTTTTGAACTTTGAGCAGGACAAATTTTGTATATTTTCTGGAATTTTGTTGTAAAAGCGTATACATCGCCCCAAGAATGAATTACTGACTCGATGGAGTCGAGTAACCGGAGTCATTACTATGCACATTATTCACATTACATTACTATGCACATTATTCACATTACATTAACATGCACATTATTCACATTACATTACTATGCACATTATTCACATTACATTACTATGCACATTATTAACATTACATTACCACGCACATTATTCACATTACATTACTATGCACATTATTCACATTACATTACTATGCACATTATTCACATTACATTACCATGCACATTATTCACATTACATTACTATGCACATTATTCACATTACATTACTATGCACATTATTCACATTACATTACTATGCACATTATTCACATTACATTACCATGCACATTATTCACATTACATTACTATGCACATTATTCACATTACATTACCATGCACATTATTCACATTACATTACTATGCACATTATTCACATTACATTACTATGCACATTATTCACATTACATTACCATGCACATTATTCACATTACATTACTATGCACATTATTCACATTACATTACTATGCACATTATTCACATTACATTACCATGCACATTATTCACATTACATTACTATGCACATTATTCACATTACATTACTATGCACATTATTCACATTACATTACTATGCACATTATTCACATTACATTACCATGCACATTATTCACATTATATTACTATGCACATTATTCACATTACATTACTATGCACATTATTCACATTACATTACTATGCACATTATTCACATTACATTACTATGCACATTATTCACATTACATTACTATGCACATTATTCACATTACATTACCACGCACATTATTCACATTATATTACTATGCACATTATTCACATTACATTACTATGCACATTATTCACATTACATTACCATGCACATTATTCACATTACATTACTATGCACATTATTCACATTACATTACTATGCACATTATTCACATTACATTACCATGCACATTATTCACATTACATTACTATGCACATTATTCACATTACATTACTATGCACATTATTCACATTACATTACTATGCACATTATTCACATTACATTACCATGCACATTATTCACATTACATTACCATGCACATTATTCACATTACATTACTATGCACATTATTCACATTACATTACTATGCACATTATTCACATTACATTACTATGCACATTATTCACATTACATTACTATGCACATTATTCACATTACATTACCATGCACATTATTCACATTACATTACTATGCACATTATTCACATTACATTACTATGCACATTATTCACATTACATTACTATGCACATTATTCCTTATTATTCATTATTATTTGGTCCTTTCCTGGTCGAACGGACCCATTCGTGCTACAACTATACCAGTAATATAGCATTAAATTAATAAATATATATATTACATTCTCATATTATATACTATATACAACGGGTTAAGTCAAACTTTTAGCGACTGAAACCTTTTAATGCACCATCTACGTCGCATGACTGCAGAGTTGCGGAGGATACCTCAACCATACCAACTACCAACACTCCTTTTTCCCACAAATCCACCTACGCTGCAACGGTAGAGAAGAATGTGAAAAGAGATCCTTTCAGGTGGACTTAGTGAGCCCACTTGGGACGGACAGCTCCGACCAACCACATGGGTTTTCTTTCACTACGGATGACAGGCCACGGTCAATAAGTTTTCCCATCACGGCAAGGCGAGAACCCGTTTGTGAAGTAGGAACTGGGACCTCTAACTGAAACAAAAAGTATAGAATTAATAAATCCGACAAGACTTAATAAGTTATGAAATGTGAATTAAAATAAGGTTTGATAGTACCATAGCATTTGGATTTGAAATGTTATGGTTGGATAGTGAAACAAAACATCACGATGGAACCTGCATCCTATAGGTATAGGAAAGTCGTGGGTTCGAATCCGTCATGGTTTTTTTTAAGGAATAACAGTGGCAATCCAGTACACAGCCTACCTCATAGTAAGTGGATGCTGTGGCCCTCTGAGAGAGAGAGAGAGAGAGAGAATCACTGTGATTAAAAATCACATCACAGTGATTCTCTCATTGGAAGAATATTTGCTACAGTTTACACGCTTCGTAACCGCGCTTGTAACTGCAATTTTTTATTATTATGTTTGAGTTGTTATAAGGAAGATGCTGCGGACTTAACTAATTTAACACAATATCCCTCCCCCTTCCACAGATATACAATCACCGCCATAATTAAATGTTTCAGGACACTCCGCTCATGAGACTGTGGTTCAAACGGGACAACGAGTTCATGCTGCCGAAGGCTTTCATCACCTTCGATTTGGTCAGGTATGGCCTTCTGTACATAATAGACTTATCCTCATAATCCCCCCCCCCTCCCTTGATATACTTGTTCTTGTAATGACTTCTAATGTTTACGCCAACGCATGAGCTTATTGTATCTACAAGTCTTGCAGTTGTATGGTTGGGATTTAATTTTATTAATTATGGGATCCCCCCAAAGTCAAAGTTAACCACGGTTATCTACAGTTTAAAATTATTAATTTATGGCCTGATCAACGCAGAATGAGCTTATTGTACCTTAAAAGTCTTGCTGTTGTATGCTTGGGTTGGGATTTAATATTATTAATTATAGGATACCAAGTAGATGGTAGCACCCAACCATTTTCTGTGTTAAAATTAGGATGTTTCGGTTAGGATGATCGGTGTTCTTTAGTAAGGATTTTTGGTCTATCGAATCTGATATATTGACGGGGGCGATCCTGTACATGTTCACAAACTGCACACTTCCAGGAGCTAATTTTATTAGCTTTTTCTTATAGAATAAGGGTGATAATCGAGCACACAGTCCACCTGTTAGTCTGTGGGTGCTGTGGTCCACAGACATCTACATCTATGCTCGCTTAAGAATTAAAATGCAGATGCGTTGTCACCCGTTAGGACTAAGATGGAATGCCTCGTTTCCAGTAAAAAGGGTCTCCGGTTCTCTACACTCACCATACGAAACACAGCATTGTTAAGCCGCTATGTTACGCTGGTATTCTGCGCGAGCGTGGACCTTCCCTGGTCGAGTCGACCCACTCGTGTTATAGTTATTCCATTTCAAGACGAAGGTTTCACTTTGGTTGTTGTTAGCTGTGCACATACACATTGTATTAGTGTGCGTACGTCTCGGGAGCGCTCAGTCGCGATCGCGAGTCGAACGAATCGCCGTTACACACACAAACGCGCCTGTCGGTACACGTTACTACTACAGTCAAGGCGAAACCTTCATCGTAAAATAGAATGACTATACAACACTAATATAGCTGTAGCATGGCTCTATTACTTATAAATCACTTATACATGAGTTAACGTTTTTTTTTTAAAAAAAGCTAATTTTCTACCGACTTCTAAAAGATGTCTGTATTACAATACAATTCAACTGTATGTTTTTTTATTTATGTGTGTTACCTCATAACTTTTTTTTTTGGTGAACGGATTTCGATGATTCTTTTTTATTTGAAAGCTGGTGCTCACATGTGGTCCCGTATAAATTGGATCAAGGTCTGACCAATAGTTTTTAAGTTATTCGTAACAATTTATATTGAAGTCGGTTGTACAAAATGTTTAATTTTAAATTATATTTAATAATTATATCCACCGATTGGTTGCGAGTCGACTAATGTGGCTCCGAAAAAATACCAGCGCTGCGGTAACTCTGTTGCTGTAGCCTTTTGCCGGCGGGAATAGAGATGGGCATGTGGAAAAAACATATCGATGTTTATCGTATCGACATTTTTAAATAGTGTCGATAAATATCGCGTGATAAATATCGAATAAGTCATGTTTTTGCAGTAGGATAAGGGACAAAGTTTTGACAATGAATAACAATGACAACAGCACATGAATGCTTTTGTAGCTGCTTCCTTTGCCTAATGTTTCGTCTATTCAAAAAATATATCGAAATTGATAGTAATAAAATAGAAATCGAGATGTGTATATGATATATCACGATTTAAAACATCGACGATAAATATCGATACTTTTATGAGAAAATATCGATATTTCGGTCGATCGATATTTTTTACCCAAGCCTAGGCGGGGATCGAACCCGGGTTACTCGCGTACTGTAAAACTTGCAGCTGGCGTTAAGCCCCTGAGCTACCACGGTTTTCTCAGAAGTGAGAGGAGACCTGTGCCTAGCATTGGGACGTATATAGGCTGTAACTTTACTTGTAATTAATTTTTTTAATATTTAAATAAGTATTATTTTATTTGTAAAATTGATCATCTGCAAGTTGGAGCAATAAATAAATTTGTTCTTTTTCTTCTACTTGTTCGTGTGTCCAGTCCCTTGGCGTATTCGGACCCCAGTAACTGTTCGCTGACGTCAGTGTGGGTGCTGGTGCTGCGGGATGCTCTGCAGCAGTTTGCGTACGCGGCCGAGTTGGCCGGCCTGCGCTGGAACATCGGCAACGCGAAGTACGGACTCAGTGTGAGTTGCACAACCAACGCCGAATCTGGTGTGTTTCCTGATTTAATGAAACTCAGTAAAGTCATACCTTTATTTAAATCTGGTAGTACATTAGACCCCGCCAATTTTAGACCAATTTCTGTACTACCAACATTTAGGAAATTTTTTGAAAAAATAATTTTAGATCAGATGTTAAGTTTCTTTAATATTAATAAATTGCTACATAGAAATCAATTCGGTTTTACAAGGGGTCGCTCAACAACTGACGCTGGAGTTGAGCTTATTAAACATATTTTTGTGCATGGGAGAATTCAGAGGATGCTTTGGGTATATTTTGTGACCTTTCCAAGGCCTTCGACTGCGTTCACCATGAGACATTAATCAGGAAGCTACAGTACTATGGTGTCAAGAACACAGCGCTTAAACTTATAATTTCATATTTAAGTAATAGAATGCAGAAAGTTATTATCAATGGTAAAAGTTCTTCCGGCTCACCTGTACTAATGGGTGTCCCTCAGGGCTCAATTCTCGGCCCATTCCTATTTCTAGTGTATATTAATGACTTACCTTCTATTGTAGAGGATAATCATGATATAGTATTATTTGCTGATGATACTTCTTTGATTTTTAAACTTAAACGTCAATCATTTAAATGTGACGAAGTGAATAATGCTATATCAAAATTAGTGCATTGGTTTAACGTTAATAATTTACATTTAAACGGAAATAAAACTAAATGTATTAAATTTACAACAACGAATGTTAAAAATCTGAGAACCAATGTGTTTTTAAATGGGAAAGAACTGAGCCCTGTTGAATCCACTGTTTTTCTTGGCATCACTCTCGAGGCAAAGCTTCAGTGGGGCTCCCATATATCCAAACTAGCAAGCAGACTAAGTTCTGCAGCCTATGCTGTAAAAAAGATAAGAGGTGTCACTAGTGTCGAGACAGCTAGATTAGTTTATTTCAGTTATTTCCATAGCATAATGTCTTATGGGATTTTGCTATGGGGAAATGCGGCTGATTCAGAAACTATTTTTGTTTCACAGAAGAGGGCCATTAGAGCTATTTACAACCTAAAACTGAGAGAGTCTCTTAGAGATAAATTTAAAGAAATAAATATATTAACTTTAGCCTCTCAGTATATTTACGAAAATTTAATGTATGTTCACAAAAACAAAGGTAGTTTTAGTAAAAAAAGTGATGTGCATTGTGTAAACACTAGGAACAAACACAAGCTAGTGATACCAGTTTCTCGACTCCACAGAGTCAGTAATTCATTCTTGGGGCAATGTATACGCTATTACAACAAGGTCCCGGAAAGTGTACAGGCTCTCTCTATTAGCAAGTTTAAATGTTTTGTTAAGTTGAAACTGTATAAAAAGGGTTATTATAGTATAAATGAATACATGGTTGATAATAACCCCTGGGAATGAGGTGATCGCTTCCAAGGTGTTTCTAAAATAAATTTTGTACTTATATAGTTGTATAACCATTATTGTAAAATTTGCTTTAAAAAAAAAAGTCCCGCTGGGTTTCTTGCTGGTTCTTCCCAGGACGGAGGTTTTTTTTTCGAACCAGTGGTAAAGTAAAAAATGACTTTCAATAAGAATTACACATGTGATCTATATTGAATAAAAAAATTATTCTATTCTATTCTATTCTACGCTGTTCCACATCCAGCTCCTCACTACTGGAATAAGTTCCGCCCAGCAGCCAGTATCTCCAATACCAAACGCATGTATCCAAATTACTAGTTCAACAGTTTCATTTCCGGCTCCTCACTACTGGACATGGTTCAGCCAGTAACTGGCGTCGAAAATACCAAACACATATATCTAACTCACTCCCCCGTCAGTTCCACTTCCAGCACCTCACTGCTGGACCTGCGTCAGCCTAGTAATCAGCATCGCCAATACCAAACGCAAGTGTCCAACTCAGTAGCAATACGTTTAACCCTTCACTGCTGGATTTGTCGCATATATACACTGTGAATTGTGTCAACTCGGTGCACTAAGATGAAATGTCTCATAGCATGTAAATACTGGCTCCCTATATTGATACCGGAAGAGCTAGTTCCCACTTGTCGGTTGTCGGACCCGATTGAAGATGGAAACAATTTTTACGGTTCTGGTAACCAACGGGACCCTATTACTAAGCTTCCGCTGTCCGTCCGTCCGTCAGTCTGTTTGCCAGCGGGCTGTATCTCATAATCCGTAATAGGCTAAAATTTTCACAGAATGTATATTTTTGTTGCCGCTATAACAATAAATTAAAAAAAGTTGTTACGACTGTTAATTGCATTTTGCATTACGTGTTCAAGAGAACATTCCCAATAATCGTACAATACTACTTATTACGGTGTATGGGAAATCAGATTTTATGTCGTAAGTGATAAGGATTAATGTACCTTGTATAATTAATATATGAGGACGGTACAATAATGCAAGCAAGACTGAACTTTATGCTCATGGGCATAAAGACTTCTGCTTTGGGGAATAGAACTCTTCACTCAGTCATTGCAACCTATTAACAGTTCTTTAAATACGGGTCTTGGCAGGCAATTTGCTTTTGCTGCTGTCCATCCTGTTTCATTTCCCTCTATCGCCTCTTACGTCATCCAGTAGATTATGTGGGTTTTTGAATTTTCCTAACCCACTAAACGCGGCGACCCCTTCTCTCATCTATCTTCTGTCTATATAAATAAAATGATAGAAGTTTGCAGTTGTGCGCGCATCACCGAAAAAGTGCTGGATATATTTCAATCAGGTTTTCTAAATTTTATTTCTTAGACACTTGGCACTTATTTAAAAAAAATATTGCAATATCTTAATTTAATATAAAGTTATTAAAGTTTTAAGAAACAACGATTCTTATACGGGGTTAGAACACAGTCAACTGTACGTCGCTTGCTCTCACTCGTTTACAAAGAAATTTTGTAAGCAAACTATATTTTTGTTATGATCTTTTTTAAGGATTTTTCCCTCGCACATGCGAAAATTTTGTTAATATCTCAAACAACGCGGACGAAGTCGCGGGTATCAGCTAGTTAGATATAAAAGCGTGCACAGGCGACCTTGAATTTTTTTTTTTGGAGTTGGTGATAAACACTACGGCAAAAGGGGACAACAAATCAAACGACTTATCTTGTCGCTAGATGTCGCTAAAACAATGAATCTCTCCACAGATTATAATGAGCATTACTTTAGAAATGGTCCTATAAAGCTAAATACGTTTCTTGTCGATAGATGTCACTAAAATAAATAATTCTCAGATTATAATGACACCGCTTTAAAAATCTATGCAAATAAATAAAAGGATATGTATGAAATTGGGTTCTTGACATCGTTTGTAACAGTTATACAATAATATGTATGTAATATAAAGATAAATTATAATATAATTAAATGGTTTTTATTTCTTTAGTGTATGGGAAGAACATAAAAACATTTTTTTTTAAACTGAAAAACGAAACCTAATGCTTTTACCATAGCAAAAACAAAACGTTTCTAAATATTTTTATGTATTTTGTCTATGGCATTAGATAGTGAAGTCTATTTATTACAAAAAATAGCCTTCAGTATAAAAAAAACTCATAATATTGAAACATTGAAGCGAATTTGTAGAGATTTATACTGAATAAAAGAAATCTTATTAGAAAATCGATTGAATAAGCTACGTTATTAAACTAAACAAAATATTTGAATAATTTCGAACACGATTGAATAGGCTGTATGGTCGTTGATCATTGCCTGTTGTGAAGGAGTCTTAACTTGGTCACTTCGAGCTTAAACTTGTCATGCGCATTTGGCATCTTGGTTGTGTTTCTGGCTATATTTAGTGTAATTTTTATTTTCGTAAATTAATTTAACTTGACCCTAGGCTTTTCTCTCGATTTACAGGACAGTAGGTTGTTGCACCCACATAATAACAATAATGTGTTACTTGGGTTTTGAGAGGAATAGAACAGACAATGTAGCCTCAAGCTGCTTTTCTAGATGACATTTTATTAATAATTGCAGAAAATAATTAAACTATAAGGGATCGAAGTGGACTGTATTTATTTACTGGAGCTAGTGGACTGTATTGATTGATTACTGAACTGATATTACGCTAGGGGACTGCTTAAAGAAAAGATGGTACTGTAGACTATACTGTATTAAACTATTTACAAATGCGGCTTTCACTAATTAACTAAATACACAGAGGGGAGCGTTCAATGGAGTATAAATTCTTCTCTCTTGATGGTTCCTCTTGAGGTTTCTTCTCTTGTTGTCTTCGAGTGCCGCTTCCGAAACGAACAACTCACAGACCAAAACGCCCTTCTTATATGCCGCAAGAGAGCGTCTTAGCCTGTGAGTAGTGTCGCACGACGATGCTGCGCGCTCATTGGTCGTCGGTCTGCTGCCGGTGCGCGGGGTGCGAGGGGCGCAACGGGGTATGAAGGGGCGGCGGGGCGGCGGTTCCCTCACCGTCCGCAACATAAACAATTAGAGAAGTTTGAGTTTTATTTTATTTTATTTAATAATAACTAAAAACGGCATTCTTTTGTGTTCTTTTCAATTTATTGAAATAACTTATCCCAAGATTGAGTCATTTTACTACATAACCTACAAATAATAAAGCAAAATAGAAACAAAACCCCAGGCCCTACAAAAATATAATTTTTTGCCATAAATAACAAATAATTAAATCTTCAAAATAAGATATATTTTAACTTTGTTCATGCCGGGCCCAATCTTGTAAGGAACAAAGTTCATTTCCTTTAAATGTCTGTTTGTAATGTCAAAATAACAGCTTCTAACTCAATGCATTTGAAAGTATATACGATACTTATAACTTTTTTTTTAATTTTGTCTGTCGGTCTGTCTATCTGTCTTTCTGCCTACGTATCTATCTGTTTGTTCCGGCTAATCTCAGAAATGGATAGAATGATTTTCACTTACAAATAGCTGATATTATGAGCAGTGAGTTAGCTTACTTTTGAATTATTAAAATAATAAGGATTCCCCGTAAAAAAAGTTAAAACCCATGAAATCCAGTCGTGATAATTTCGACGCGGGTGAAGTCACGGAGAACAGCTCGTAGACTATAAACCTAAAGATATATCTCGTCGATCGATGTCGCTTAAATAAAAAAAATCTCCTCAGATTACAATAGAGGGCTACGACGACAAGCAGCACGTGCTCCTGGAGAAGATCATCGACCACATCGTGAACTTCAAGGCGGATCCCAAGAGGTTTGAGATCATGAAGGAGAACCACATCAGGGCAATCAAGAATTTCGATGCAGAGCAACCTTACCAGGTCGGTATATGTAGTCAAACTTACAATATAAAGATCGAGTCTAATAAAACCGCTCACTGTACACACTAAAAGTTCGTTTTGTAGTCCTATAAGGTAAATAAATTTAAAAAAACCAAAATAAGCTGATCATCTTCAAGTGTTTGAAATTTTATTCTTGAATTTCCAACAGTGGTAGAGCCACGCGGCAGCTTTTGCTGTCGCACGGATGGGCCGGCTCGAACCGGGGTGGTACCACGACCTTACAGAATACCAGCGTGAAGTAGAGGTTTAGCTCTGCGTTTCGCTTGGTGAGTGCAGGTGGCCGGAGGCCCTTTTTACTGGAAATGAGGCATTCCACCCTAGTCCTCACGGGTGGCAACGCATCTGCATTTTGATTCGCAAACGAGGATAGATGTAGATGTCTATGGGCCGCAGCAACCACTTACCATCAGGTGGACTGTGTGCTCGTTTGTCACCATTATTCTATAAAAAAAAAAAGAATTAAACGAAGCAAAGCTAAGACCACTTTAGTTTAGTTTAAAACGATAACACACCTCACCCTCATATACGCTGATGGTGACCACTGTGGAGTTTTAACCGATAGGAGTCTGGCATAATCTTGCCGTTGCCCCCGTAGCCTAAGCTATCCATTATCCCATGCAGCAACCCTTAGATCCCAGATACGTCTCATGTTGCTAGCCAACTTATTGGTTTGATATTTCTTGCAGCATGCCGTGTACCAACAAGCTCTCTGCCTGTCCGATCTCGTCTGGACCCGTTCACAACTTCTCGAAGCTGCTAAAGGTAAGAATACTCACCATTCGTTATTGGGCTGTGGCCTTTTCTCACTCTCAGTTTAATATCTATATATCTATACAAATAAATAAAATTGGAGTTATATATAAAAAGCTGTTATTTTAACATTACATGCAGACGTAATGTTAAAATAACAGCTTTTCACTAAATACATATGAAAGTATAAACGGTACTTTCAACAAAAACACAGTTTTTAAATTTTTTTTCTGTCTGTCCGTCTGTCTGATTGTTCCGGCTAATCTCCGAAACGGCTGGGCCGATTCTGACGGGACTTTCACTGGCAGACAGCTGATGTTATAAGGAGTAACTTAGGCTACTTTTATTTAAGAAAAATTAAAAACTTATTTTATACGCGGGCGAAGTCGCGGTAACAGCTAGTTTATTAATATAAATGTGGGAATATTTTAACTGATGGGCCGGCTCGAACCGGGGTGGTACCACGACTTCACAGAATACCAGCGTGAAGTAGAGGTTTACCTCTGCGTTTCGCTTGGTGAGTGCAGGTGGCCGGAGGCCCTTTTTACTGGAAATGAGGCATTCCATCTTAGTCCTCACGGGTGACAACGCATCTACATTTTGATTTGTAATAGAGGATAGATGTAGATGTCTATGGGCCACAGCAACCACTTACCATCAGGTGAACTGTGTGCTCGTTTGTGCCCTTATCCTATAAAAATAAATGAAACATTAATCTCTACACTTATCCAACAAATTAACTTCACCTTTATGAAAAGTGTCGAATATTCCACCTCATTGGTAAGTGGCGCCGCCCTGGTGACAGGAAAGTACGTGTTATGTACACGTACTTTCCTCCGGGCTGCACTAAAAGTATCGGGAATGGAATATTTCCACTGTTCCTGTCATATTAAAATCTTTTTAATTGAAAACTCCTTGGTTTTAAAAATCGAATACCATTTAATATTTAAAAAAAAATTCTCGGTCTTTTCACAAGGTTTTGTCAAACTTGTTTAGTCGTTGAGAAAATGGAAATGACTCGAGAAAATTCAAGAGCTATGATTTATTATGACTTTCGAAGTGGTTTAACACAAAAACAGTGTGTTGACCGGATGATTTCTACATTAAGCGATGAAGCCCAATCCAAAACCTCAATTTATCGCTGGTTTGCTGAATTTCAACGTGGACGTGTCAAGCGCAGTGATGATCCCCGTCAAGGTCGTCCAAAACTGCAGTCACCCAAGAAAACGTTGATGACGTGCGTAAGCTGGGTGAGGGAGATCGACATGTGACATACCGCGAAATTCAGGCAACTTTAGACATTGGCATGAGTCAAATACAAATAATCTTGCATGAACAATTAGGTGTAAAAAAGTTGTTTTCCCGATGGATATCGCATTCGCTCTGTGAAGAGCAAAAAGCGGCTCGCGTTACTTGGTGCGTCAGAACTCTCGAAAGATTCCACGCAGGATCCTCAAATGCTGTATACAACATCGTATCAGGTGACGAATCCTCGATATACGCGTACGAGCCCGAAACAAAAAACCAGTCACGAGTTTGGGTGTTCGAAAATGAGTTACAGCCAACAAAAATTGTTCGTTCACGGAGTGTTGCAAAAAAAAAATGGTGGCCACGTTTGTCTCCGAAACAGGCCATGTTACGACTATTTCTCTTGAGGGACAAAGAACGGTTAATGCAGAATGGTATGCTAGCATTTGTTTGCCACAGGTCGTTTCTGAACTCCGTAAAGAGAACTGCAACCGCCGCATCATCCTCCATCACGACAATGCGAGTTCTCATACCGCACACAGAACAAAAGAGTTTTTAGAGCAAGAAAACATTGAATTATTAGACCATCCGCCGTACAGCCTCGACCTAAGCCCTAATGATTTCTATACTTTCCCTAAAATAAAGAATAAATTGCGTGGACAGAGATTTTCATCACCTGAAGAAGCTGTGGACACCTACAAAACGGCCATTTTGGAGACCCCAACTTCCGAATGGAATGGTTGATTCAATGATTGGTTCCATCGTATGGAAAAATGTGTCAAATTTCGCGGAGAATATTTCGAAAAGCAATAAATACATTTTTAAATAGTAATGTTGTGTCACTTCCTTGATTCCCGAAATTTTCAGTGCCGCCCTCGTATGCCCTCATTTTTACGTTGTAGAGCTATGTTCCTGCATCATTATTAAGGTTGTAGAACGAATGGGTAGGCTCGGACGGACCGCGCTCTCACAGAATACCTGCGTAAAATAGCAACTTAGCGCTGCTATATTTCATATGGTGAGTGTAGAGAACCGGAGACCCTATTTTACTGAAAACGGGGCATTCCATATTAGTCTTCGTGGGTGACAACACATCTGCATTTTGATTCTTCATCGAGGATTGATTTAGATGTCTATGGGTCACAGCATCCACTTACCATCAGTGCTCATTTATCACCCTTATTCTATAAAAAAAACTATTCTGTGAGTATGTTTGTGTGTCTGTTCCAGACATAACCAGTGAACAGTTGGATGAGTTCGCGGGTCGACTGATCCGCAAGGTTCACGTGGAGGCGCTGATGTTCGGGAACCTAACAAGAGAACGAGCACTCTCCATGGCGGACATGATCGAGGCCAAGTGGGTACATACTTGTAACTACCCTCAGCCTACATATTTGTAACTACCCTCAACCTACATATTTGTAACTACCCTCAACCTACATATTTGTAACTACCCTCAGCCATATCCACTCATCTCCACGATGTAGCTGGATACAACCAGTAAAAGTCCATAGGAGGATTTAACGTACTACGTTTTTATTTTTGTGATTTCTATAAACCCTTGTACTTGTCTCACAACATTTATTTTAAAGTATTAAATTACTACCCATAAAAACCGACCGGCTTCGCAGTAAAAATTACAGTATTTCGAAGTAAAAATAACATATTTTTTTAGTTTATTTTTTTTAAATAAAAACTAACTTATGTTTTACTACCTACCCTCAACCACATCCACACACCTCCACCAGCCATGCCACCAGTAAAAGTTCGTTACTGGTTTTTCTTTTATAGAAGAAGGTTGCAAACGAGCATGCGGCTCACCTGATGGCAAGTGACTACCGCCGCCCATGAACAACCGCAACACCAGGGGTATTGCAGATGCGTTGCCGGCCTTTTAGAAAGGTGTAATCTCTTTTCTTGAAGATTCCTAAGTCATATCAAAAGTGGACCGCCAATCATCGAGATGGTATGGATGGTAACGCGATTTATGTCGCGATGTGCGATGGTGAAATTGAGCGGTTGGAATTAGTCCGAACAATTCCTCAGAGCACTCCCCGTGACAGATGCGATAAAATACGCAAAGAGATGCAACATCTCTACGCAGTGCCAGTGTATCGAGCCGATCAGAAAGAACTCGGTCGTCGACGATTCGAGCCATTCCATGTGAGGCCGAACCTACGCCTTGTAAAGTTGCAAGCGTTGTGCCGGCATGAAATACTGTCCCGCTCTGCTGAGCACGCCAAGCAAAACAATAAATCATACATGTTCGTTTCTAGATTGCCCAAGAACGGAACACCATTGCTAGCTCAACAGCTCATGCTATACAGGGAAGTGGAACTAGAGAGAGGTGAGTTAGAATTCTTCGGAATAATATACATAATATTATGGGTAAATCACAGAGTTATTTTTCAGAGTAGGCAAATTTTAAAGTTAAGTTCAAATATATAAATGATAATATACCGTTATTGCAGTTTTTGAAAATACGAGTAACAGAAACAGAAACTTTTTTATTCAATATATATTATAAATAATACTTATTGAAAGTCACTCTTTTGTATAATTACCACTGGTTCGAAAAAAAACCTCTGTCCTGGGAAGAACCAGCAAGAAACCCAGCGGGACTTTTTTTTAAAAATAACAGCTTACAATCATGTATGTTACACAAATTAACAACACAACAAATTAGAAATAGCTTGGTAGCGATCACCTCATTTCCAGGGGTTATTATCATCCATAAATTCTTTAATATTATAATAACATTTTTTATACAAACTTAGTTTAATAAAGTTTTTGAACTTTGAGCAGGTCAAATTTTGTATATTTTCTGGAATTTTGTTGTAAAAGCGTATACATCGCCCCAAGAATGAATTACTTACTCGATGGAGTCGAGTAACTGGTACTACTAGCTTGTGTCTGTTCCTAATATTTACAGAATGAATATCACTTATTTTTGTAAAACTACTTTTATTTTTGTGTACGTACATTACATTTTCATAAATGTATTGAGAGGCCAAAGTTAATATATTAATTTCCTTAAATTTTTGTCGCAGCGACTCTTTAGGCTTTAAATCATAAATTGCTCTTATGGCCCTCTTCTGTAAAACAAATATAATTTCAGTGTCAGCTGCGTGTCCCCATAGCAAAATACCATACGACATTGTGCTATGGAAATAGCTAAAGTAAACTAGTCTAGCTGTTTCAAGTAAATAAGGCTTTTAAACTCTTGTTGGAAATTATCCCAAATTGAATTTGATTTATGTGCAACAACGTTATAAATTATGACAGCGTTTTGTAAATCACATTAATCTGTGGAGTCTCAGGCCAACGCATCGGATTCGCACATGTCATGCCATTTGTGAACTCTCAGAACAGTTATTTTAAATGTTATTTATAAGAAATATACAACAAAAATTCTAAACATTTTATTATATTATCATTATTCATCATTACAGCCCTTCACAAGTCCACTGCTGAACATAGGCCTCCCCCAAAGAATGCCACAAAGCACGGTCCTGAGCCACCTGCATCTATCGGCTTCCTGCATATCTTACCAGGTCGTCACTCCATCTAGTGGGGGTCGCCCTACACTTCGTCCGCCGGTACGAGGCTGCCACTCAAGAACCTTTCTTCCCCATCGGTTGTCGGTTCTTCGAGCTATATGGCCGGCCCACTGCCACTTCAGCTTACTAATCCGTTGGGCTATGTCGGTTACTCTGGTTCTACTGCGGATATACTCATTTCTAAGTTTATCACGCAGAGAAACTCCGAGCATAGCCCTCTCCATAGCTCGCTGAGCGACCTTGAGCTTCCTCATCTGGCCAGCAGTGAAGGACCACGTCTCAGTACCATAAGTCATCACTGGCAACACGCACTGGTTGTACAGTCTTGTTTTCAAGTTTTGAGGTATACCTGACGAGAAGATGTGCCATGATTTCCCGAACGCTGCCCAACCGAGTTGAATCCGTCGATTGACCTCTCGGTCGAAGTTGGACTTACCTAGTCGGACTATTTGTCCCAGGTAAACATACTCATCAACAACTTCGAGCTCAGTGTCCCCAACATCTACGGCATATTATATTATGCTCGTTACTAAATTGCGGGAAATAAATTAAGAGAAATTACTTCAAATAACTCCCTTCCGCCATTATGCTACTTTACTATTAGAACAACGTCGGCTTTGCAGGTCGATGTAGTACTTTATCGTGTAGATGGCGCTGTTACAGAATTATTTATTTTGTAAAATTTGTTTAAAAGTTGCCAATTGGGCCGCGGGTTCGAATCCCGCACGGTACAAGTATTTGTATGGCCTGCAAATAATTGTTCCGGATCTGGATATTTGTCCTCGTGCAATCCATGTTCGTAAACTGCCTCCACGATATAGGAGAAAATCGTAGTGTAGGGGTATTTTTTTATAGAAGAAGTGGCAAACGAGCATGCGGCTCACCTGATGGCAATGCGATGGCGCCGCCCATGAACAACTGCAACACTAGGGAAATTGCAGATGCGTTGCCGGCCTTTTAGAAAGGTGTAAGCTGTTTTCTTGAAGGTCGCTAAGTCGTATCGGTCCGGAAAAATCGCCGGTGGTAAACAATTCCACAGAGAAGTTGTACGAGGAAGAAAACTTCTAGTAAAACGCACAGTCGTGGACCGCCAAGCATCCAGATGGTGAGGATGGTATCGTGAATTTTCAGGCGATGTGAGTTCGTGAAATTTGGCGGCTGGAATTAATCCGAACAATTCCTCAGAGCACTCCCCGTGGTAGATTCGATAGAAAATGCAAAGGGATGCAACATCCCTACGCAGTGCCAGTATATCGAGCCGATCTGAAAAAACTCGGTTGTCGACGATTCGAACCGCTCTGCTCTGGATGCGGTCAAGTGGAAGGAGCTGGCACTGGGGTGCCCCGGCCCAGAGATGGGAACAGTATTCCATGTGAGGCCGGATTTGCGCTTTGTAAAGTTGCAAGCGATGTGCCGGCATGAAATACTGTCTCGCTCTGCTGAGCACGCTAAGCTTTTTAGAGGCCAATTTGGCCTTCACTTCTAAGTGACCACGAAACTGCACACTATTCAATATGTCGACGCCGAGGATTTAACAGTGGTAGAGCCACGCGGCAGCTTTTGCTGTCGCAGGGATGGGCCGGCTCGAACCGGGGTGGTACCACGACCTCACAGAAAACCAGCGTGAAGTAGAGGTTTACCTCTGCGTTTCGCTTGGTGAGTGCAGGTGCCCCGAGGCCCTTTTTACTGGAAATGAGGCATTCCATCTTAGTCCTCACGGGTGACAACGCATCTGCATTTTGATTCGCAAACGAGGATAGATGTAGATGTCTATGGGCCGCAGCAACCACTTACCATCAGGTGGACTGTGTGCTCGTTTGTCACCCTTATCCTATAGAAAAAAAAGAGGATTCCGATGCTAGCTGAGGCCACAAGGGGAGTGCCTTGAAACTGAGGAGATACGACAAAAGGGTTCTTTTAGCGCTAAACGCGCAAACTTGTGTCTTCTGGGGATTAAACTGGACTAGATTTAGTCGCCCCCAATCCTAAACTTTGTTCAGCAAAGACTCGACTTCAGACACAAGTTTGTTCAGGTACTCGGCGACGTTTTCCGGAGAAATATTGGCACGGCCGGTGTATAAGGCATCACCAGTACTGTCGTCTGCATAGCAATGAATGCTATAAAAAAAGAGCCGATTTTGGGCTCGTTTTGTTAGTTATGATGAGACCTTACCTCCGGACTTTTATAGTGACCTGAATGTGTACTTCGGTGAATGCTACTGGAACTCCTCAAAGAATAAAACTAGGTGTGTGCAGTTTGGCCACGTTTTGTTAGTTATGATGAGACCTTACTTCCGAACTTTTATAGAGTGACCTGAATGTGTACTTCGGTGAATGCTACTGGAACTCCTCAAAGAATAAAACTAGGTGTGCGCAGTTTGGCCTCGTTTTGTTAGTTATGATGAGACCTTACCTCCGGACTTTAATAGAGTGACCTGAATGTGTACTTCGGTGAATGCTACTGGAACTCCTCAAAGAATAAAACTAGGTGTGCGCAGTTTGGCCTCGTTTTGTTAGTTATGATGAGACCTTACCTCCGGACTTTTATAGAGTGACCTGAATGTGTACTTTGGTGAATGCTACTGGAACTCCTCAAAGAATAAAACTAGGTGTGCGCAGTTTGGCCACGTTTTGTTAGTTATGATGTGACCTTACCTCAGGACTTGATGCAGTGACTTGAAGGTGTACTTCGGTGACTGCTACTGGAACTCTTTGACGAATAGGACTACAAATTACATTTTTTTTGATAATGAGCCTTATGAGTCGTGCACTTTTGAAAGTCCTAAGCTATTTTTTTAAATTGAAGTTTGACATAAAATTATCGGAAAATTGGAAGTATAGTAATCATTACAAGGTTTTTAGTGAAAACTTGTGTGTTAATTAAACTACTTTAAAAATTTACGTAAAATCAGGTTATACGTAATTTTTTTTAATACGGCTAAGGCATGCACAATTTGATTTACCAACAGTTTTTGTTATCTTATTGTCAGATAACAAATATCCATTACTCTTGATGTAAGAGCATAACATATCATGCCCATATGTGACAGCAGTACTCCATGCACGACCGGACTTGCGCTAGATAAGGCAAGAAGTACCGCCGCACCCTTGCAAGGACACCAAGTTTCCTTGCAGCTGCATTGACTCTGGACTCAATGAACCGCCCATAGTTGAGGTTCAGAGAAAATTCAACTCCCAACAACTGAAGGCGGTCAGTGTACTCCAAGGATACATTCCGGAAAGTTGGAGCCAAGGTGAGCGGGCTCCTTTTAGCGGTGAAAAAACACGCTTGTGTTCTGGAGGCGTTAAATCTCACGAGATTGGCATCGCCCATTCAGAGACTGCTTGTAGTGTGAGATTCGCACGTATGTAATAAGGGTAACACCCTTATTGTATTAAAAAAAATATAAGTTAATGAAAAAGGAGATGTAACCTACTGAATTGAGTAAAATAAAATCCCTAACAACTAAATAAAATTACGTTAGTAGTTCCATGTCATACTTACTCTCTTATCGATCATATTATACTTTTACCTTTTTTTTTACTTATCTTCACGCACAATCCAGAAAGAACAAAGCCAGAGACAACAAATCGCCAAGTGTCACGATCCTTACATACCTCTTTCGCTTCTTTCAGATTCATTAACTTCTTCATACATGCACGTCTAGGTATCCGAGTACTCTTGACCCTCCCCTCTTCGAGCAATTTGCTCACATGGTCTTCGAAAGTTAGTCTCGGTCTACCTCGACACCTTTTAATATTAACTTTCGCGCTATATATTTTCTTCGCCATTCGGTCTTCACTCATTCGCTCAACGTGCCCAAACCATCGAAGCACGCCCCTATCAATTTTTGTGATAAGGTCATCTTTCAAACCTGCCATATTGCGAATCTCTTCGTTTCGCTTTCGGTCGGCCATGGTAACGCCGCACATTTTACGAAGAGATCGCATCTCCACTGCATTCAACTTGCTTTTATGCTTCTTCTGGCATACCCAGGTTTCGCTGCCATATAACAAAGTCGGTACCAACACTGCGTTATGTATTGCAAGGCGTGCACTCTTCACTACGCCTTGCCTTTTGACTAACGCAGTCAGGGCACCATTGACTTTGTTCCCGGCAGCGACACGCCTGTCCACATCTAAATCACATCTTCCATCCCGGCTAAAAGCACTCCCCAAGTATACAATTTCATTTACCTCTTCTAGACATTACTGATTTATCCATATTTCACACTTCGTTCTCTCTTCGTCCCTTTCAAATACCAGAACCTTAGTTTTATTAGCATTCAAACGGAGACCTTTAATTTCACATTCCTCTTTCATACACGTGACTAATGCCTGCAGTTCTACCTCTGATGGTGCAATAAGCACTGCATCATCAGCATACAGCAGACAATTTACTTTAATGTCATCCAATTTCACACCCAAACAGCTATCTTTCAGCTTCTGTAACAGCTGTCGAGATACAGTATGAACAGCCAGGAAGACATGACACAACCCTGTTTTACGCCCGCTTGGACGCTAAACAGTGACAGATCATGCCCTACCCGCACACAGGCTTTACAGTCACAGTAAAGTGACTACACAGCCCTTAGCAATCGACCATCCACACCGTACCCCAGCAACAGTTCCCACATTTTCTTCCTTACAACCTTATAAAATGCTTTCTCAAGATCCACAAAAGCACAGAAAATGCTCTGGTTAGCAGCCTTCTGGCTGCTTTTCCATGATCATGCGGAGAGAAAACATTTGATCCGTGCATCCTCTTCCAGGTCTAAATCCGCATTATGCCTCC
Organism: Parnassius glacialis; assembly: GCA_033319125.1. Classification (NCBI taxonomy): domain Eukaryota; kingdom Metazoa; phylum Arthropoda; class Insecta; order Lepidoptera; family Papilionidae; genus Parnassius; species Parnassius glacialis. The sequence continues at coordinate 70,852,643 of JAVANC010000004.1, read as the reverse complement.
CATAGAAATCTTTCCGATTTCTCTTGCATCCTACGTGTCAAAACCTTCGAGTAAACTTTACTTGCTAAACTGGCCAAGCTGATCGCCCGATAGCACCCGCAGTCAGAATGTGAACCTTTACCTTTATATAAAGGCACAATGACTGCGGTTCGCCAATCATCCGGGACATCCCCCGTCCGCCAGCACAAATTGCACAGCAGATGAAAGCTGTCCCAGACGCGAGGCCCACCATACTTGACCATTTTAGCAGTAACTCTGTCTAGTCCCGCAGCCTTACCACATTTCAAACTTCGAATCGCACGTTCAATCTCTTTCATACAGATGACCTCAGTGTCATCGAGGTCCGGGTCTGGCGTACCAGTCACGGCGTCACCCCCGGATCCCTTACTAAGATCATCACACGCATACATTTCTATATAAAATTCGCTCCATCGCTGCATGACGTCCGATTTTTCTGAGAGGACGTCATTGGTTCTCGAAAGCACTTTGTTCATTCTTAAGGCCGTCGCACCACTTCGGGTCCTTCCAACCTCTTTCCAGGAGAGTTTGGAGTTCTCCTTAAAATTGTGTGACAACCTTTCGTCCGCTTCCATTCTACACCTTTCACGCACTTCCTCAATCAATGCTTTCGTGTGAACTTTCTGCAGCTTATATCTTTCTTTCATCTTTTCTCTCATATCCTTATCATTACTAGAGGCCAAGTAGTCTAACCATGCTTTCTTCTTCTTCTTTACAGCTTCTTTCACTTCATCATTCCACCATGCATCTCTTCTTTTACTACTGCCTCTTTTTATTGTTCCACACACTTCTTCCGCTGCACTTACCATTCCATCCCTAAGGTTCTGCCATGTTCTTTCCACACATTCTTTTCTGCCATCGATGGTGTCAAGCTTTTCGGCTACCCTCGCATGATATTTGTCCCTAGTATCCGCTTCCTGAAGCTTCCAGCTTCGGATATATTATAATAATTCTATAATAAAACTAATAAATTAAAATAAAACAAATGCAACTTTTGCAGGGTCCTGGTTCCTTCGGGAGACGGAAAACGCAGTCCACAAGTCCTCCTGTGCGTCCCTGTACTACGCGTGTGGAGTTCGGGCCACTCGGCCCAATGTGGCTTTAGAGCTGTTGGCTCAAGCTTTGGCTGAACCGTGCTTCAACGTGCTCAGGACTAAGGTTGGTGTGTTATTTACTTATTTATTATTTAATTGCAGCTTAATGTCATGCTGTGCAAAAGTGGCTAAAAATTAATATTCTTGGTTCAAAAAAAAAAATGACGGTGGAATTGGGTAGTTACAGTGCTTAAGATTACAGTTAAGATTACAGTGCTTAGAGTGGTAGGGTTCAACCTCATATCCCCCAGTGTATTTGTGTAATTCACAACTGGAGTGGGTAACGACGTTTAAATACTTAGGTCATATTGTTACTCAGGATCTGTGTGATGGTTCTGATATGGATTGCGAGCGACGTTCCTTGTCAGTGCGTGCCAACATGATAGCTCGACGCTTTCAAAGGTGTTCTTATACCTCAAAACTGGCGTTTTTTGTAGCTTACTGTCAGCCACTTGCACAGCACACTCCTCAGCTGTGGACGAATTACACTAAATAGAAATATCGCAGGCTGAAGGTGCAGTATAATGATTCGTTCTGCGTGTTGTCAGTTCACGATACTGTAGCGCGTCCCAGATGTTCGCAGAGGCCCGTGTCGCGCGATTTAGAAGTTTTGTTTTTGGGTCGCAGAATAATCTCATCAAAATTATTTGTAATATTTATGCATGCAGTGAAATTTTTAGTAGGTGGTCAAATTTATTAATATCTAAGTAATAATATTTAATAATATCAATAATTAGAATTAAATTTTAAGATATAATGTAAAAATTTAATTTTGTAATGGATAAGTGTTGTCTGTATCAAATAAATTATTATTATTATTATATAGTTTACTCATTATATATTAGTTTACTCATATTTATTATTATTATTACACTCTGCTACAATTTTGGCACCGGTTTAAACTAATGATTGGCTCAAAAGGTTGGCATAAAATATTATTGTCTCAAAAAAATTTGACAATGAAATTGGGAAGCTACAGATCTTAAAATATGATATAATTTTGGCACAAAATTGTTTGAACAAATGATTGAATTTACCCATGGAGTGCCTCATAGAGGGGATATTTGTCATAGTTGCAAAAAGACGGACTCTGCACTCGTTTGTCACTCTTGTAAAAAGACAAGAGTGACAAACGAGTGCAGAGTCCGTCTTTTTTTATAGGATAAGGGTGATAAATGAGCAGGCCTCCCCGATAGATTGCCTCATGGGGGGATATTTGCCATAGTTGTAATGTTACTGTTGAATTGAAAATTTCACCTCTCAGTGGGTCATGTGCTCCTGGTAGATTATCTTCTATACATCCATCCATTACAGCCTATTAAAGTCCACTGCTGAACATAGGCCTCCCCCATAGATTGCCTCATAAGAGGTATATTTGTCATAGTTGTAATGTTAATGTTGATTTAATAATTTCACCTCTCAGTGCGTCATGTGCTCCTGGTAGATTATCTTCTATACATCCATCCATTACAGCCTATTAAAGTCCACTGCTGAACATAGGCCTCCCCCATAGATTGCCTCATAAGAGGTATATTTGTCATAGTTGTAATGTTAATGTTGATTTAATAATTTCACCTCTCAGTGCGTCATGTGCTCATGGTAGATTATCTTCTATACATCCATCCATTAGAGCCTATTAAAGTCCACTGCTGAACATAGGCCTCCTCCATAGATTGCCTCATAAGAGGTATATTTGTCATAGTTGTAATGTTAATGTTGATTTAATAATTTCACCTCTCAGTGGGTCATGTGCTCCTGGTAGATTAACTTCTAAACATCCATACATTTTTATTAAAGTCCCTATTACATACAAAACAATGCGTCGCTACCGCCATCTGTCCTTGCGTAGTGACCGTTTGAATTGTTTACATTCTGTTAACTTATGCGGAGATCTTTTGCAGTATTGACACTTCATAGCGATTTTATTTTGTTCACTATCCACTAACAATGTATTATGCGAGCGTTCAGAGTTTTTAAATGAAGAAGCCGTAAAAATTTCTACATCTTCGGTGCAATTAATCAGCAATGTTCACAACATTAATAAATTTAAATATTCAGAACGCTCGCATAATACATTGTTAGTGGATAGTGAACAAAATAAAATCGCTATGAAGTGTCAATACTGCAAAAGATCTCCGCATAAGTTAACAGAATGTAAACAATTCAAACGGTCACTACGCAAGGACAGATGTCGGTATGTAAAAGCGTGTCGGTGACGCATTGTTTTGTATGTAATATTTATTATTAATTTTGTAATATGTTGTATCTTAGGTTAAGGTTTGTTTTGTATAGTATAGTAACGGTTATCTTATAAATTATGTGTAGGTAAGCTTGTATGTATTTGTAATATTATCCCTAAGGTAGATAAGAGTGAGCGATCCCCCGCCAGCATTCTTGGCGGGTAGCTGTTGCCCAGTCTCCGCTTGTGTGCACATGCATACGTTTAAATCGTCCCGCGCTTTGAAAAATCGAACGGTCATTTTGTATTTTCACCGTGTGGCGTAATAAATATTTTATATAACCTGCACGAGTATTTGTTGCTATCGATCCACTTCAGTCCCTATTAAAATCCCACAGCTCATCATAGGCCTCCCCAGTAGATTGGATCATAAGGAGATATTGGCCAAAGTTGCCACACATGGCAGGTGGGTTGGCAACGGCATTTCTTATTATTTTGTCTTGTTATCAGGAGGACGCTGCTGCCCGTCTCCTGACTTGTTTCCCTCTGTCACCTCTCACGACACCCACGGGATGATATCGGGTAGTGGATATTCTTACACGGTCACTACACGTTACAACAAAATAAAATTATTGCCAGCAATTAAATCAACGCCTATTAATTCATCATTTAATTTGTTCCAGGAGCAACTTGGCTACATAGTTTTTAGCGGCGTCCGTCGTTCCAACGGTGTGCAAGGTCTCCGCGTCATAGTTCAGAGCGACCGGCACCCCTCATACTTGGAGGAGAGGATCGAGGCTTTCCTCCGGAGCTGCCAGGTTTGTTATTGCACTGGTGTGATGTGATGCTGGAGCAACTTGGCTACATAGTGCAGAGCGACCGGCACCCCTCATACTTGGAGGAGAGCATCGAGGCTTTCCTCCAGAGCTACCAGGTTTGTTATTGCACTGGTGTGATGTGATGCTGGAGCAACTTGGCTACATAGTGCAGAGCGACCGGCATTCCTCATACTTGGAGGAGAGGATCGAGGATTTCCTCCGGAGCTGCTAGGTTTGTTATTGCACTGGTATGATGTGATGCTGGAGCAACTTTGTTACATATTGTGTAATTTTCATTTTCACTCGATGTAACGAAAAAGAGACAAACATATACATCTACAGGATTTAGCCTGCGAGAGAATGAGATGTGTTTCCTGATAATTCCTCTTTGTGCGGTGTTTTAATTATGGTCAATATAACTTTAAACTTTTAAAATAAACAGTTAATAATGAACAAATTTATTAAATAAATAAAATTGACCATGTTGTATAAAATTGTCATATCCAATGAGGGCTAATAATCTTCCACACACCAGATGTCGCTAGTTGTGACTGAGGTAAAGTTTTTGTTATACAGTGTCAGATAATTGATAAATTAGTTTTAAATAATAGTTTATCATTATCTAGAATATTATATTATTACACAACACAATGCGTCAGTGGTTTGATTTTTAATTATTTGCACTTTATAACTCTTTTCAAAAAAAATCGGCTTTTAGTTATATTTTATAGTTTGGTTTATTCATTTCTAATGTAATTTATATAAAATATAACTAATAATACAGAAAGAAACCTTAAAGATTACATTTTCTTAAGAAATTATCATCCCCGCTATGAAATCTGTCAAATATTTTACCCCACTGTAAAGTGGCGCCGCCCTGGTGGAAAAAAAAGTCGTGGATGCCCTCATTCATTCGTAACAATCCACGATTTCATAACTTTAACGATTTATATTAAATGAGGGCCGGATCAAAGGAATCAATACTCGAATGATCGGGTCACTAGGAATGAATGAATGACAGATGCCTACCAGCCAGTGAAAGAGTGTGTGCGCAAGCACAGGTGGACTCTCTATGAGGGCATGCACTTTTTCTGCCACCAGGGCGGCGCCACTAGAAAGTGAGGTATAATATTTGACAGATTTCATAGCGGGGCAGTTAATTTGCCCGGAAAATGAAAGGTTATTGTTTCTTTCTGTACTATTAGCTATATTTTATATTAATAAGATTAAAAATAAATAAATCAAACCACAGGTATTCATAAAAGTAACAAAATTAAAAAAAAATTAAGAATATGCAAAAAGTTAAAAAGGAAACCACTGACTCATTGTTGTGTATTAATATAATACTCTAGAAACTGATAAACTTTTATTAAAAACCAACTTTTCAATTAAATTACAACAAAAAACTTTACCTCAGTGTCAACTAGCGCCATCTGGTGAGCAGAAAGTTATCAGCCCTCATTAGTCATCTTTAGGCCAATTAACGTCTATTTTACGTACCATCTCACGTATCTACAGAATGTTTATGGGCAGCCCTACCACGATATAAGTTAGGAGCTTGTTCGTGACTTGTGTGAAACCTTCAAATTAAATGAAATAAAAATATTTCACGGCAAATGATTTATTTAATATGATCATTTCAATCACCAATCAAGTGCGGCATAAAGTATGAGATAAAAGTTTTATTTTATAACAAATAAATGTTATATTCCTTCTATTCCTAAACTCCATTTTAGTGTTATTAAAATTGCTTGGTTATAGCGCCATTTACTCCATTCTATAGATAAAGTAATTTTATCGAACAAAAATTGATTGACTCTCAAAGTAGTACATAAGATATGCGCCAGATGGCATAAATACGAATAATATAATACGAAATCGGCAAGCTATGAAGTCTCTTTTTCGTTTCATCGAGTTTCAAATCACAGCGGTTCTGAAGAAGTTTTCGCATAATAAAAGTCTTTTTCATTTCCAAACAACTCCACTACGTGGAATGGCTCCTTTTTTGCCTAGAAGTCAATTTGAAAAAATATCATCCTCTAATCTCTTTTTTTAATAGTACAAACGAGCACACAGTCCACCTGATGGTAAGTGGATACTGTAGCCCATAGACATCCACATCTATCCTCGTTTGCGAATCAAAATGCAGATGCGTTGTCACCCGTGAGGACTAAGATGGAATGCCCCGTTTCAAGTAAAAATGGTCTCCGGTTCTCTACACTCACCATACGAAACACAGCAGCCTTGAGCTGCTATTTTACGCTGGTATTCTGTGAGAGCGTGCTCCTTCCCCTGTCGAACTGAACCATTCGTGCTGTAATCATAATATACATAGTTCTAATGTGGATGTACCATGTGAAAAGTTGGATTTGGTGGTTGATTTGATTTACCAAGGCGATGGTACCCGTTGTCTAACTTAAAGATCATATAACGGTTCCTTTCGTTTCAGGAATACCTGGAGAAGATGTCAGAGGAAGAGTTCCTGAAGCACCGTGCAGCATTGGCTGCCCAGCGCCTGGAGAAGCCCAAGCGGATGAGCAGCAAGGCCTCGCAGCTCTGGAGCGAGATCTCCTCACAGGTACACTCAGTGCAGTTATTGGCTTCTATTCGTATTGTTATAATGACGATTTTTCCTTGACAATATTGACCACAACATACAAATCTTCATTTATCATCATCACTACAGCCCTTCACAAGTCCACTGCTGAACATAGGCCTCCCCCATGGAATGCCACAAGGCACATTCCTAGATCTTTCATCTAGGGTTCTTGTATGTGTTACCAGATCGTCGTTACTCTATCTAGTGGGGGTGAGGGTCGCCCGAGTATAGCCCTCTCCATAGTTTGCTTCCTTATAAGGCCAGGAGGCCGCTTACAAATACTATTAAATATTATCCTCCGCTCTTCATCATCCTGTAAATTTCAGGTCCACCGCTTATTTTAGGTGTCTCCCGTTGTAGGAAATATTCACTTGTTTAGTTATAGTACTCAGGTCGTTGAAACCGGAACGTATAATTTGGTACTATTCGATTCAAATAATAATAGAACTGACCTGGCGCCATAGTGTGACGTCACAGCTGTCAATTCAAACTAGTTGGGTAGGGTGAACAAAACAGATATTTTTGAAGTAATAAGAAATTTACAAATAAACCCCAAAGAACCATGAAAACAAAAGTTTTAATCTTAATCTAGCAGTTCGATTCCGCTCATCTCTGTATCACTGTCTGAGCAGTCATCATCAGCATCATCATCACTGCTGCTTTCCCTTATGAACATAGAATTTTTATACGTGGTAGAGCCATGCTGCAGCTATATTAGTTGTATAGTTGTAGCACGAATGGGGCGGCTCGACCGGGGAAGGACCACGCTCTCACAGAATACCAGCTTGAAATAGCAACTTAACACTGCTGTGTTTCGTATGGTGAGTGTAGAGAACCGGAGACCATTTTTATTGGAAAAGAGGCACTCTATCTTAGTCCTCATGGGTGACAACTCATCTGCATTTTGATTATTTATTGCGATAAATGTAGATGTAGTCTATGGGCCACAGCATCCACTTACCATCAGATGGACTGAGTGCTCGTTTGTCGTCACCCTATCCTATAAAAAAAAGACTTATGTAGGTATTTAAAATATTCCACCGACTAGTATGAATATCATAAATTTGTTATGACTTCAATAGATTTGCTAATACGAGTACAATAAATATAGAAGTTGACGATAAATTTTCTTGGCAAGCCGTACTTTTCAAGTGACAGTTGACAGATCGCGGCCATTCGAGGTCATTGACGTTTCTATTCTTATTTGAATCGCATTGTGTACATACACAAACATTTACATCTATCCTCGATTAGGAATCAAAATGCAGATGCGTTGTCACCCGTGAGGACTAAGGTGGAATGCCTCGTTTCCAGTAAAAAGGGTCTCCGGTTCTCTACACTCACCATACGAAACACAGCAGCATGAAGCTGCTATTTGACGCTGGTATTCTGTGAGAGCGTGGTCCTTCCCCGGTCGAGCCGACCCATTCGTGCTACAACCATAATATAACTGCAGCGTGACTCTACCATGTATAAAATTATGTAACTATAAGAATAGCAAGGTCGCACGACAAAGTCAACTCAGTTTGTAAGTACTAAAGTTGCCTTAAATGTCACCGCCATTTTCAGGTGTACAACTTCGACAGGCCTCGAGTGGAAGTGGAACAGCTGAACACCATCACCAAGGAGGAGCTGATACAGTTCTACAAGGTCAGTTATAAAAGTTTTTTACTAGGTGGTATGATATATGACTCCTTTTTACCCGACTGCGGAATTTAATGTGTTTATCAGACTATAAAGTATTAATGTATGTATGTATGTATGTGTACAGGGTTATTTTGCAATAACGGGCCATATTTGCAGAGAAGGTTCAGAATAATTAATACAGTAGTCTCAGTAATCCGACCCTTCAGTACATCGGCGCCCTAATCTATTTCTATTCTCTCTCTCTCTCTCTCTCTCTCTCTCTCTCTTCCACCGCTATACTATACTGATCAGGCAGGCTGATCAGTATAAGCGAAAGCTTGAGCACATAAGGCAATATGCGCACTCTCGCTTAAACACGTACCTCTTGCTGCGCGAGTAGTGATTTGTCAAAAGCAGAGATCGAGATTTCGAGCAAACAGAAACATAAGACTTTAGCATTGAAAGAGAAAATTTAGGAGATTTACAAAAAGTTAGTGGAGCTAACGTGTGTACAAATTCGGGAAAGAGTATAGAGTTGGGCGTGCTACTGTGCAGGATCTTAAGAAAAAGAGACAGAAGATAAAGGAACGCGTGAATACACAGAAATTATTTTAAACAAAACCTACAAGTTGCAAAAAAAACAGACCTTTTATTAAGGACTGTATTAATGTAAATTAGTTAGGCAAGATAAACATTGTCACAGAGAAATATTTACATACATACATATGTATGTAATGCTTTATTTACCTTGCATTTCCCTATTTAACCCAGTAATCCGAACATTCCAATAATCCGTTTGTGCGCCCAATGCAAGGCTACCCTCTGGAAGCGGGGGAGGGGGGTGGTGAATGCTCATAGCATACCACGCCGCCGGCTGTGTCATTATGTGGGACTCACTAAGAAGTGCCTACCCACTAAACACCACCTGTGGGTTACTGGCATTGGCCTCTATGGCCTTTCTGCTGAATCGGAAGCGGACCGTCAGTGGTTTGCTCTTTAGTTTTTTGCACATTTTTAACTTTTTTTGTGTGGTATGGTTTATTTATTTTTAATCTTATTAATATAAAATATAGCTAATAGTGCAGAAAGAAATAATAATCTTTACATTTTCCGAACAAATTAACCTCCCCGCTATGAAATCTGTCAAATATTATACCTCACTTTCTAGTGGCGCCGCCCTGGTGGCAGAAAGAGTTGTGGATGCCCTCATAGAGAGTGCACCTGTGCTTGCGCACACACTCTTTCACTGGCTGGTAGGCATCTGTCATTCATTCATTTCTAGTGACCCGATCATTCGAGTATTGATTCCTTTGATCCGGGTCATTCGGGTCGATCATTGAAATGGATTATTTCGAGTTTCAGTACTTTGTGATCTGTGTGACCCGCTCGATTATGTCGGTCGTCGGACATTACTATGCTGAAAAAAATTTAAATGCAAAATGTAACTGCAATCATCAATACTTTTTAGCGACCCGGGTCAAATGAACAGATCATACAGGATTGACACATGTCTACTGGCTAGAGTTCGATCTGGAGGACATTATTATTTAGTTGGTTACTGTGAGCACTTGTTACAAACGTTATGAAATTGCAGAAGCACATTAGCGAGGAGTCTATGGAGAGACAGAAGCTGTCCGTCCACGTGGTGTCCACAGCGGTGGGGGGTGCGGGCACTGTGGGAAATGTAGAGAATGGCAGGGAAAGTACAAGTGATGATACGCAGGGGACACAGCCGCGAGCCCAGGTAACCATTTCTGAAACACTTTAGTATAATATTGTTAGTGTATTTGACGGCTTTAAACACGGGTGCAGTGTCAAGGGCCGCGAGTTCGAATCCCGTACAGAAAAAGTGTTTGTATGTCATACAAGTAATTGTTCCGGGTCTGGAGGTTTTTTCTTATGTAATTTATGTATGTAAACTGCCTCCACGATACAGGAGAAAGTGTAGTCTAGTGTGGAGGTAGGATTTTAAAAAAAACTTCAGTGGAACCCCGTTTTCCATGCATCATTATTTAAACAAGCTGTACGAAGATTTGTTACGAATGTGTTGTCATGGGCCAGTGCTTGCAACACTTTGACACTAAAAAGAGACAAACATATATACCTATAGGATTTAACCTGCGAGAGAATGAGATAGAATAGATTATACAATTTTTTTTATAGGATAATGGTGACAAACGAGCACACAGTCCACCTGATGGTAAGTGGTTGCTGCGGCCCATAGACATCTATAACTATCCTCGTTTGCGAATCAAAATGCAGATGCGTTGTCACCCGTGAGGACTAAGATGGAATGCCTCATTTCCAGTACAAAGGGCCTGTTACAATGTTTCCTATTGTCTCGGTCTCTTCTATTTGTTGAAATTGAATACTTGTAATCTGTATAATATGGTAATGTGATATATTATGTAGAATAAAATGTGAAGTATTTATAAGCGATAACAGTGGTAGAGCCACGCGGCTTTTGCTGTCGCACGGATGGGCCGGCTCGAACCGGGGCGGTACCACGACCCCACAGAATACCAGCGTGAAGTAGAGGTTTACCTCTGCGTTTCGCTTGGTGAGTGCAGGTGGCCGGAGGCCCTTTTCACTGGAAATGAGGCATTCCATCTTAGTCCTCACGGGTGACAACGCATCTGCATTTTGATTCGCAAACGAGGATAGATGTAGATGTCTATGGGCCGCAGCAACCACTTACCATCAGGTGGACTGTGTGCTCGTTTGTCACCCCTAACCTATAAAAAAAAAAAAAAAGATTTCAAAAACAGGAGGAGCTACCCAATTCGAGTATATTATTTTATGTGTATGAGAACTTCAGACATTTTTTGGGTGAACCGTTTTAGATGATTTTATTTGAAAGCTGGTGCTTCTCATGTGGTTCCATATAAATTTGAACAAAACCCGACCAGTAGTTTTTCAGTTATCCTTAATAATGTGTATTTAATTGACTTCGACTACATTGATGATGTTCTCATTTTATTTATATTGAAGTCGGTTGTACTATTTTTTTTTTATATACCACATGCTTAAATTTGATAACAATGTCACAATAAACAAACCTCACGTTTTTCCTACCCCTGATGCTTTGCATTCGTCTCATTCTCTCGAAGTAAATTTTCTAAAGGTTTCTTCACTTCTACCGCGTGTGAACTGCATACATTTGTTTTTTTGAAATGAAAACTTTAGGCACGTCGGGCACTTTTGGAGTGGGGGAAAAGCACTGAACTCGCGTGACCGTCACGCTCCGATATATACACTTCAAATAATATTTCTTAACAACCCAAAAATTATGTTTACAAGTTTGTGACGCTAAGAAGTTTTCACTTCTGACGTGCAGTCCTATGACTGACAGTTTTTCCCCGCCATTTATTTTAATTGGTGCCATTAGGTTTTTTTTTATAGAATAAGGGCTACACACGAACACACAGTCCACCTGAAGTAACACACACAGTCCACCAGGGTAAGTGGATGCTGTGGCCCATAGACATCCACATCTATCTTCGATTACAAATCAAAATGCAGATGTATTGTCAGCCGTGAGCTCTAAGATGGAATTCCTCTTTTCCAGTAAAAAGGGTCTCCGGTTCTCTACACTCACCATACGAAACACAGCAGTGTTAAGCTGCTATTTTACATTTGTATTCTGTGAGAGCGTGGTCCTTCCCCGGTCGAGCCGACCCATTCGTGCTACAACTATACTACTAATACAAGCTGCAGCATGGCTCTACCACGTATACAACGTGAGATAATTGTTATGTATGTATGTAGTATATAGCCGTTATAGCGCATTAAAAGTCCACTGCTGAACATAGGTCTCCCCCATAGATTGCCTTGTCACTCATCCATTTATTTGCCATAGTTGCCACGCTCGGCAGGTGCTGCTCATTTCCTGTTTCCCTCTGTCGCCTCTTACGACTCCCATGGGACGAAATGGGGACGTGGATATCTCTAATATACAAAATTCAATGGGTGTCCGTCAGTCTCACTAAAATTTGAAATTGGCTCGACCGATTCTGGTGAAATTTTTCGTGTGTGTTGGAGCTGGTCCCTGGATGGTCCCAATTGGACCCTGTAGGTCATTCTTATTTCAAATCCCACATAAATAAGTATACAATAATAAAAAAAATTCTTTGCAGCCCGTCAAGGTCACAGATCTGTTGGAGTTTAAGTCCAGGAGAAGGCTGTACCCTCACCCCGCCCCCTTCATGAACATACCGAGGAAAGGGGCTCATTGTAAACTGTAAACCTATGTACAAATAAATATAGACATATAAAACAAAATATACATTATAAATGTTAACCTTAGTTTAGGATTAAAAATGGCGTTTTAGGTTTAGGGCTTACTAAGGTACTTTGAAATTATTTTTAACACCCGACGAAAACAGAGGGGTATTAAAATTTTGTGGTGTGTATCTGTGTATCTGTCAGTTGCATCAGAGCTCCTGGACGAATTAACAGATTTCGGTTAGGTATTTTTTCGTTTTAAAGGTGTCTTAATCGGGAGTGTTCAGTTAGTTAGTAAGTTTCAAGAAAATCTGTTCAGTCGTTTGAAGATCATTAGCTCTTTTTGTTGCGGGGGGTGTTTATAATTTTTAATTTGAGATATAGAAAAGGCGCTGCTAAAAGTAATCCCTTTAATGTAGGCTTTTCTCAGTCAACACATATAAAACATGGAAGTGTTACTTGGAAAGAACTAGCTTGTTTTAATTGGTAGAAGTCCTGTTGGGTAAGTTAACAGTGATTACACTGCTGTGTTCACACGCTACACGGTGTGAGGCTCACCAGGACTAACTCCCCAGATGTCTCCAGAGAGGACAGGACGACACATCTTTTTTTTAACTTATTATAAGCCAGTGCTTGACCACAATCCCATCTGGTGATAAGTGGTGATGAAGCCCTAGGTAGTAAATCGCACTGTCTTAGCGAAACAAAATCCTATTCACCCTTGCCTTGAAGACGCCCAGATTGTATTCGGACGGAAAGATAGACGCCGGCAAATTATTCCACTCCTTTGCTGTACGCATTACAAAAGACGAAGCAAACCGTTTGGTTCTAATGCGTGGAATATCGACAACAAAGGGATGAAGACCCGCCGACCGTCTGGTAGTCCGATGGTGGAGAGGGGAGGGAGGAATTAAGGCGTGTAATTCCTGCGCACACTCACCGAAATGCATCCTGTAGAATACCGAGAAACTGGCTACTCTGCGCCTGTACTCGAGGCGGACAAGATTGGTTTCAACCAAAGCATCTTTAACTTTCTTTGTTAGAAAGTTAACAGGTGTCCACGGACAGCAATAACCACTTACCATCAGGTGTACTGTCAATTCGTTTGTAGTTCGAGGTCGGGGCTTCAATTGTTCTGTACTTCTTATCACCGACTTTAGAAACTAGGTGTAAATTACTACGAGATTCAAATAAGAATACGACTTACGTGACGCCATATTGTGACGTCATAGCTGTCAACTCAAACCTGTTAGGTAGCGTGAGCAAAAAAGATTTTTTTTTTCGATTAATATTTATTTACATATAAATACAAAAGGAGCACGAAAGAAAAAGTTTTAACCGGAATCTAGCACTTCAACTCCGCTCATCTCTGCTTGCATCACTGTCTGAGTAGTCATCATCATCATCATCATCACTGCTGCTTTCCCTTATAAAAATAGAACATGGATTTATGTATTTAAAGATATTCCCACGACTAGTTTCAATATTTTAAATTAATTTATAAAAATAATTATGAGTTCAATGGATTTTGTTATACTGACTCAGTTAAATAAATATAAAAGTGGAAAATTAATTTTCTTTGCAAGCCGTACTTTTCAAGTGACAGTTGACAGATCGCGGTCATTCGAGGTCATTGACGTTTCTATTCTTATTTGAATCGCATTTTAACAGTGGTAGAGCCACGCGGCAGCTTTTGCTGTCGCACGGATGGGCCGGCTCGAACCGGGGTGGTACCACGACCTCACAGAATACCAGCGTGAAGTAGAGGTTTACCTCTGCGTTTCGCTTGGTGAGTGCAGGTGGCCGGAGGCCCTTTTTACTGGATATGAGGCATTCCATCTTAGTCCTCACGGGTGGCAACGCATCTACATTTTGATTCGGAAACGAGGATAGATGTAGATGTCTATGGGCCGCAGCAACCACTTACCATCAGGTGGACTGTGTGCTCGTTTGTCACCCTTATCCTATAAAAAAAAAATTTTTTTTGTTTTCAGTTCTTTGAAGGCGGCTTACACTTTTCATCAAAAGCCTACCGCCTTACTTATAGAATCGACGTCAATTTAAATGCTTAAAGTTGCTCTCCCTCTCTTTTCAATAAATGTCAATAGAGAAAGACAGATATAGAGATAATTAATACTTAAATAAGGCGGTTAATTTTTGGAGAAAGGAATGCTTCCATGTTTTGTTAGTGTGGCTTAACTCTGTCTTAAGATGCTGTAAATAAAATTTGACTGTTTTGGGAAACTTTAAACTATACATATTGGTTCAAACACTTATATGTATGCTACTAGGCGATCAGTTCAGAACAAAAACTGTGTCTCAACCGTGGATCGGCAGCGGGCGGATAACTGACACGGTAAATATGCCACCCATTTGGGTTTTCATATAACACAGTTACTGTTTTCTGACAAATACGAAGCAAAGATACATGCTTATGAATTAGAAATATACTTCCAATCACGTGAACAAAGTGCGCACATAAATAAAGACACCGTTTTCATAGTAACATCAAACAAAATCAGTGGTAGATTGTCGAAAACGACATTCGAGGTTTACAAAACAAAGAACTAGTCTCCTCGCCAGCTCGCAGTCGATAAAAGGAGTTACGGAGAATTGACCGTAACGTAGTGCGCAATAGTAGAATACATAGATGTCTTTGTATTAACTTAAAAAAATTTTACTCATAGAGACAAAATAGAGATATTTTGCAATGAAATTGCACAAATTATAAGATATGTGTCATAGATTCTATAATTTGTAACTTTTAGTTGTATTGGGCTTACTCCCTTTTACATTTTTAACAGGTAATGAAAAGGTTTCAAAAATACCGGTTACGGTATTTAACATTTTTAAATAATAAAGTTGGCAGAAAATTACTTCGCGTACATCCGCTCGCGCTCGACAAAATAAAATGCTGTGTCTTACCTAGTTTGAAGAGCACCTCCCGCCCTCCCCCAATTGCGTGCTCTGTCACCGTCACTAATAATCCTAGAACCACTACTTCAAACTAGGTAAGACACATCATTTTATTTTGTCAAGCGTATGTACGCGAAGTAATTGTTTTCCAAGTTAAATATAATGGACTTCCGCAAAGTAACGCCTGATTCTATTAATTATTTTTAAATAATACAATAATAGTAGAAGAAAATAGTGCTTATGTCTAGTATTTTTCTTTTAGTGTATTAAATACAAATACATATATATATATATATATATATATATATATATATATATATATATATATATATATATATCCACTACCTTTTTTATTGGATGCGAGGCGTTCCATCTTAGTCCTCAGGGGTGACAACGCATTTGCATTTTGATAATTGAGAATAGACGTAAATGTTTATGGGGTACAGCATTCACTTACCATCAGGCGGGCTGTGTGTCCACTTGTCACCCATATTTTATAAAAAAAATACTTGAAGAATAATACACAGTCCACCTGATGGTTCACCTTATGGATGGATGGTGGATGGACACACAGGATCCACCTGGTGGATGCTGTGGCCGATAAACATCTTCATTTATTCAAGTTAAGTTTTTTTTTATTCGCCTGTTATCAGGAAGATGCTGCTATTTATTTTTTTCCCTTTGTTTCCCTCTGTTGCCTCTTACGACACCCACGGGACGGTATTGGATGGACCGCCACGGTTAAAAAGGATTTACATGAAAATAATTATATTGCAATACCTAAAAGTACCCTCACTGGTGGGACCAGGTTTATTTACCTATTGTATTTGTAACAGTGGTAGAGCCACGCGGCAGCTTTTGCTGTCGCACGGATGGGCCGGCTCGAACCGGGGTGGTACCACGACCTCACAGAAAACCAGCGTGAAGTAGAGGTTTACCTCTGCGTTTCGCTTGGTGAGTGCAGGTGGCCGGAGGCCCTTTTTACTGGAAATGAGGCATTCCATCTTAGTCCTCACGGGTGACAACGCATCTACATTTTGATTTGTAATAGAGGAAAGATGTAGATGTCTATGGGCCGCAGCGGCCACTTACCATCAGGTGGACTGTGTGCTCGTTTGTCACCATTATCATATAAAAAAAAATGTTCGCTTAGATACGATCGCCTTTGTGTCGCGCCGCCTTGTCACGCGCCACAACTTATCAAAGGCGCCGCCGCGACATCAAAGTTCCCCGAGTGCGGTGTACACCCGCAGAAGTATTTGACATTTTAAAATGAAGCGCCGTAATGAAAGGTTCTTTGCTACCTAACTTGTGTTTATTATTTATATTCGTATTTTATAACAATAATTATTAGATAAAAACATTTATTTAACAACCACAGTAACAAATAATAAAATAAAAGCAAAATAATATGAGCGCCTCCGGGTGTACCGACACTATCTTAGCGAAGAGACTATATAAACACATGTATTCTATATCACGTTGTCTTCACTGTTAGCTTCTATAGTTTACACCTAGAACCAGTTGTGAGAATAGTTAGTCAGGCCCACACAGGGTGATACAAAGTATGTGTATAAATGTTGATGGTAACTCTGCACCTTGCATGTGGTCCATAGCGCGACACATTAGTAAGCAAATGTAATTAGGTTTATTCTTTTATGGAAGAGAAGGCAAACGGGCATGCAGCTCACCTGATGGTAAGTAATCGGAATCGTTGCCGGCGTTAGGAAGGAATCTTTTCTTGAAGGTCCTTAAGTCGTATCGGTGCGGAAAAATCGCTGGCGAGAGTATATTCCACAGTTTGGTCGTGCGAGGCTGAAAATTCCGCGTGGTCTGCATCAAAGATGGACTAGAATGAGTTTGTCGTTATTAGAGTACATGAGCTTCTGTACGGACATCTGTTAGTTTTTTTTATTTTAGATTTTAAAAACGCCTCCACCGCGCCCGTTTACTTTACTGCAAAACAGTACTTGTACAAAGCTTGTCAAAAATATTTTATTATTATTGTTCTCTAATGTTGGTAACATTTATTTTTAATATGCAATGTTTTTAATCTGCACTTCGTGTTGCGTGCCAATATATTTATTTGTTAATGTTGTTATTAAGATTAAAATAAAATAAATTCTGCTCTATGTGTGTTGTTTTATTTTTAAACGACTTCAAAAAAAAGAGTTTCTCAGTTTGACCCGTATGTTTGTATGTATGTATGTTTGTCCGCGATTATCTCGCGTTTAGCTGAACCGAATATGATGCGGTTTTCAAAAAAGTATTTGTTACATTCTGTAGAAGGTTTTGGTACCAGATGGAAGTTAGCGTAGAACATTCTTTTTTTTAACTAAACCGTATGCCAATTAATTGCTCCATAAATGCTCCAGCAGAATCCGAAATTGCTCCAGCTCTATTGTTATTAGTTAATTTATAATTAATTTAAAAAAATTAAGTATCAAAAATTTAATTTTGCAATAAAGTATAAAATATCTACTTTTTTAAATTAATCTGTATGCCAATTAATTGCTCCTTAAATGCTCCAGCAGAATCCGAAATTGCTCCAGCTCTATTGTTATTAGTTAATTTATAATTAATTTTTAAAAAATTAAGTAGCGGCAATTCAATTTTTTTAAGAAACATAAAATATCTACGTTTTAAAATTAAACTGTATGCCAATTATTTGCTCCTTAAATGCTCCAGCAGAATCCGAATTTGCTCCACCTCTATTGCTATTAGTTAATTTATAAATAATTTTTAAAAAATGTAAGTATCGAAAATTTAATTTTGCTATAAAACAGAAAATATATAGTTTTTAAAATTAAACTGTATGCCAATTATTTGCTCTTTAAATGCTCCAGCTGAATCCAAAATTGCTCCACCTCTATTGCTATTAGTTTATTTATAATTAATTTTGAGATAGTGATCCCATTTGAGTAACAGCGCCATCATAAATAGAATGTAACATTCTATGGTTAAAGTCATTTTATTGAACAAAAATTGATTGACTCTCAAGGTGGTACGTAGAATAGATACTAAATGGCATAAACCCAAAAAAATAATATTAACCGGTGAGTTTTGAAATTATGGATTCTTATGAATGAATTAGGTACCGGTCCCCCCACAAGATGGAGTGACGACTTGGTAAGACATGCAGGAAGTCGATGGATGCAGGTGGCTCAGGACCGTGCTTTGTGGCATTCTTTGGGGGAGGCCTATGTTCAGCAGTGGACTTGTGAAGGGCTGTAATGATGATGATGATGATGATGAATGAATTGGACAAACATGTTAATAGTTTTTTTGTGTTTAAGCCATCTAGCGTCTTTTTTGCGTACCACCTAATATAATTGCTCCCTATTAATTAATTAATTTATAATTGTTATTTTTTGTTTAAAGAATTGCTCTACTACTACTTTTATTACTACCTTTAAACGAGCAATTCTTGTATATATATATATATATATATATATATATATATATATTTGGGTACTCTGAATTAACACATAACCTACATTTTATCCCAGAAAGTTAAATAAATCCCGCGGGAATTAAAAAAACCTTAGTCCACGTGGACGAAGTCGCGGGCATCATTTAGTTAACAGATAAAATATTTTATGAATTTATTTTATCTAAGGATAGAAATTGTTTATGTACATTTTTATTTTAATACAAGTAAAAGGCTAGTTACGTGGGCTAAGCCCACTCAGGACATGTTATCTTTAAAATCACTGGTCAACGACCTTTAGATTGATATAAAATAATAAGCAAAAAGTCCAAAGTCCAAAAGTCGCATCTCGGCTACTCAGCTGTCATTGTCAATTATGTTTAGACTAGGTAACAGAATCTACTCAATAATGTTCTTCTTTAGTTGAGTGCTTAAATTTTGATGCTTTTTCAATGAGTAATAAAAAAAATATCGATGTCGATCCGCAATCACATTACAAATCGATTTTGGAAAAACCTAAAAGTTAACTGTACAGTGGTCGGGTGGATTATAATATTATTCCACTTTTAAAATTTCAGAAAAATCACTTAAAAATGAATCTTTTGACATGTCAAGTATTAAAAGTTGAAAAGTAGGAGGACGTGCTCAGTCCAGCACGTGCACGTGCATTTATTTATGATTTATTTTTAAATAATAACTTGCTGGTCGAAGAGTGTATCAACGAATAGAGGAAAGAGGAAACACTAGCGATCACATTATTATACACAGCAAACAATAATTTGTGATCTCACTTTGAAATTAATGTGTCATTTTCATATATTAATATCTAAAAGTTCTTTCATTATTATTATTTGAATAAAAAGGAGGTATAAATGTTTTTGTTTATTTAATATAATTAACCGTTGACCAAATGTTACCTTGTTTTATTTAAAATAGAGTATGTATTCGTTAAAGTTGATATTAGGTAATTACTATCTATTATATACGTAATTTTTTTAATAGCACCATCTATTTCTTTCTTTCTATAAGTAGTCATTTTATCAAATCAAAATTGATTAACTCTCATGGTGGTACGTAGAAAAGACGCTAGATGGCACAAACACAAAAAATTATTAAGATGGTTGTCTAATCCATTCATTCTTATGTATCCATAATTTCAAAACTCACCCATCAATACTATTTTTTTGGCTTTATACCATTTAGCATCTATTATACGCACCACTTTTGAGAGTCAATCAATTTTTATTCGATGAAATGACTTTTACTATAGAATGTTACTACATTCTATTGACGATGGCACTATTACTCAAATGGGATCACTCTTTCTCAAAACTAATTATAAATTAACGAATAGCAATAGAGGTGGAGCAATTTCGGATTCTACTGGAGCATTTAAGGAGCAATTCATTGGCATTTAGTTTAATTTTAAAAAGCAGATATTTTATGTTTTATAGCAAAATAAAATTTTCGATACTTAACTTTTTTTAAATTAATTATAAATTAACTAATAACTATAGAGCTGGAGCAATTTCGGATTCTGCTGGAGCATTTATGGAGCAATTAATTGGCATACAGTTTAGTTAAAAAAAAGAATGTTCTACGCTAACTTCCATCTGGTGGTTTTGGTATACAACAAATGGATATCCCGTGATGTCATCCGCATGGAGACGGTTTTAAGCGATATATTATACTCGGCCGATTTTGTTGTTGCGGTTTATTAAGACTTATCTCATCATCGTTTTAGACCACGTAAAGTTCACCTTTAGGCTTCAGCCTTGCTAAACGTGTAGTGGCAGTGTAAGAATATCCACTAACCAATATCGTTCCGTGGGTGTCGTAAGAGGCGACAGAGGGAAACAAATAAGGAGATAGACAGCAAATTGTAAAAATAAAACTAACCGAATAACAAGTACCATCCTACCCATGATGCAATAGGAGAGGCCTGTGTTCGGCAGTAGACTTTTATAAGCTGTAATTGATGCATTCCAATTGATGTATGAGGAGTTTTGGCGGGAACTTCACCGGCAGCAGATCGCTGCTCCTGTGTTATTGTTTAAATAATGCTTTGAAGCGGATTTTGATAAGTAGGGTGGTGCAATTTTGTGTATTAAATGTCTGCGCATGTGAATTATTGGTGGAAGCTGTGAAACAAGTGATCCGATGGCGGTGTGAATCTTAAGATTAGGCGTCTTGAAATACTATCGCCAACTGTCTGCTTGTTGAAGTTGCCGTCAAAATCTCCCAAAAACTATGCAGTGTGACGCATCAACATATTGTAAAGCAGTGTACTATAAAGGATTATTTTCACTTAATATTGAGATAAATGAAGACATGGCTTAAAGGACAAGCATCCAAGTCAAAATCTTAATAAAAAAATAATGAATGGTTCTGTGGTGCGACGTCAGTGCCGCCATATATTCTCCTGTTCAGATCAGAGGTAAATGGTGCAGTCTAGTTGTCGACGAATGTGTAAATGCCAGAGACTGCCAGCCTTTTAGTCTGCGGTTAGTCGAGAAGAAGACCAATAATCTGCGAGAGTAGTGGTGGGATGGTCCAAAATGTATGAAGCGTGGGTTTAAACCAACTGCTGACGCAAAACTAAACAATTATTTTAAAATGTATACACATTACTCCTGATCAATTACGTTACGTTATCAATTCAATACGAGATCTTGAAGTAAAAAAGAGCTTGTTGATCGCTCATGAACGCAGTTTTTCTAAATACTTCGAAATAAGGTGCCAATTTTAGAACCCCTCGATATTAGGTACATACAATTTCTACCTTTACCTCCTGACCCTGAAACTGTTAGCACGTCCTCAAAATATATAATATAATATTTTATATAAATTGTAAAAGTTCCATAAACCAAGTTTTAAAATTATCATTTCGGTATACAATATAGTACAAGGCCAATTTAACAAAATCAATCGTTAAATACAGTTCACAATTGGCGAAAATATCGCGTAAATAATACAAAAAACACACGGTCGAACAGACCCTCCTCCTTTTTGAAGTAGCTTAAAATATAGTTAAATAAATATATAAAATCCAACCTAACAGAAGTCCTCGCCAGGTGACACGAAACGGCACAGAGTAATGATGAAAAAGATGGCGGCGAACAAAGCGGGCGGTGTCGAGGAGCACCGCCTTCTGCATTTACGTTTACATCCTATGAAAAGTCCCCTGATGAACCATTGACCTCCCCATAGATTGTCTCATAACATGTTTGCCATAGTTGCCATGCTCAATCGGCAGGTTGACAACCGCAGTTTTTTTAATTTTTTTATTGTTAAGAAAACGCTTCTGACGCTGCTGCTGTTGGTTTGTTTTCTTCTGTCACCTCTTACGACACCCACGGGATGATATGATTTACTTTTGATTTATTGGAACGAAGTTCCTTATCGGACGGTACGGGTTTGGCGGATGGGAGCTAGACAACAAAAAGTGTAAGATTATTTCGTCACTATCCCTTGTGTCATAGTGTAGACAGACTTGGCGGCGAAATAAGGAAGTGAGATGGAATAATATCCATCTACCTTGCACTTTTTCTTATCTTGCCATGAAAGAAATATATTTTATTTCAAATGACGCTTCATTTTTATAGACGCTAGTAATTCATTTATTTGTATTTGTTAATCAATAATATAATACCTACGTTTATCAATAATAATATACTGCTCAAGGAACTTCGTTGGTTATATGTGTTAAAAATAATAAAAGTGTGCGAGCGGATGTTCAACTTGCTCTCTTGCTTACGCAATTAATCATTATTATCAATAATAAGACAGCGTAACGCACTATATATTCAGTATAGAACAATTACAGATCGACTATACCGTAATATTATGTCCCCGTCACAATTACACACTGGTGTAACGTGAAGGACACAATTACATGATAACACCAAAGTATACAAACCAACAGCAACACCACCCATATCTACGTAGCATGGGGCAGCCTCTCAGCAACACCATCCTCCTTGCCTGCACCAGAAAAACTACCACCATGGACAGAGCTATGCCATTATCTTGGTACTCGTACAACGACTTAAGCGGAATCTCCCGCGCTCGGCACCTCCACTGAACTTTATACCGCACAAAGGAGTGGCGGTTTCCCGACCTACCCTCAATTCTACCAAGCCACCATCAATATAAACATATAAAACATAAACACTCACGCCTGTCACCCAGAGGGGTAGGCAGAGACTATGGAATTCCATTTGGCACGATCCTGACACACCTCTCTCGTTTCCTCCACATCCATTTACCTACGCATACACGCTCGTCGGTTAAAGGTACTCTTAATTTGGCCCATTTTCAATATTTCGCCAATTTGGTCGATAAACTTTCGCCTAGGGCGACCCTTCCCGACTCTGCCATTCACCTCTGCAACATAAATTTGCTTTGTCACTCTTTCCTCATTCATTCTTTCTACATGACCAAACCACCGAAGCATTCCTTTCTTAATCCTAGTCATAACATCATCTTGCAAACCACACATTTCTCTTATCACACTATTTCTCACCCTGTCATTCAGATTCAACCCTAGCATACTACGTAATGACCGCATTTCTACAGCATTTATTCTACTCTCGTGCTTCTTCTGCCACACCCAACTTTCACTACCATATATTAAAGTAGGCACTAACACAGCATTGTGAATTGCCAAACGTGCCTTTTTGAACACATTCTGACTTTTCACAATAGAGTGTAGAGCCCCATTCAATCTATTTCCTGCATTCACTCGTCGTTCTATATCCTTATCATATCTATCATCCCTGCTAAACACACATCCCAAATACACAAACTCATCTACTTGCTCTACCAACTCCCCTTCTATTCTTATTTCACATATCGTTTTACTTACTTCTCTTTCAAAAACCATAACTTTCGTCTTACTTGCGTTCACTTTCATTCCCTTTTCTTTTAATGTCCTGTTCATTAATGTAACCATCATTTGCAACTCGGCCGCCGAAGACGCAAGTATGACTTGATCATCGGCGTACAAAAGGCATTTGACGGTTAACTCACCCATTCTTAACCCGCATTCTTCTGCTTTCAAATTTTCCAAACAACTGTCCATAAATAGGTTGAACAGCCACGGGGAAGCCACACAGCCCTGTTTGACACCTTTATGGATGATAAAACCAGTCCGAGTAGGCCCCGTTGAGTTGTGTATCGCTAGCAACGCAAAGTCGGGAATTTGCATTTGGAAAAATCCAAAATTAGGGGCTTTTTAGGTGCTAATTAGGTGCCAAGTTTAAAAATTAGGTGCTCTAAAATTTTACCGCAACGAACTGTTGAAATTTGCGTTGCTAGCAAAACGTCTCGCTAGCAACGCAATGAAGTTATTAGATATACGATAAATATTAATAGCAAGGAATTAAGTGCTAATTAGGTGCTGCAAGTATACGCAATAACAAGGCGCCCCTGATAAAAATAAGGTCGTTATTCAGAACATAGCAGATGCAAAATTCAGATTTCCTGAAAATCAAAATAGATTCAAAATTTCTTTCAGAAAAAGTCCAAATTAGGTGCTTATTAGGTGCTAATTAAGAACCAAGTTTAAAAATTTGTTGCTCTAAAATTTTCAACGCAACGAACTGTTGAAATTTGCGTTGCTGGCAAAACGTATCGCTGGCAACGCAATGAAGTTATTAGATATACGATAAATATTAATAGCAAGGAATTAAGTGCTAATTAGGTGCTGCAAGTATACGCAATAACAAGGCGCCCCTGATAAAAATAAGGTCGTTATTCAGAACATAGCAGATGCAAAATTCAGATTTCCTGAAAATCAAAATAGATTCAAAATTTCTTTCAGAAAAAGTCCAAATTAGGTGCTTATTAGGTGCTAATTAAGAACCAAGTTTAAAAATTTGTTGCTCTAAAATTTTCAACGCAACGAACTGTTGAAATTTGCGTTGCTGGCAAAACGTATCGCTGGCAACGCAATGAAGTTATTAGATATACGATAAATATTAATAGCAAGGAATTAAGTGCTAATTAAGTGCTGAGCGATTATCGAAACCCGATACAGATTAAGATATTATTTTGGGAATTATAGGGTCCATGACCAGCATTACTTTATCATAAGGTATGAACGGCATTTTATGTTCTTTATCAGTGTCTAAAAATTAAGTGCTAATTAGGTGCCAAGTTTAAAAATTAGGTGCTATAAAATTTTCACCGCAACGAACTGTTGAAATTTGCGTTGCTGGTAAAACGTATCGCTAGCAACGCAATGGATTTATTAGATATACGATAAATATTAATAGCAAGGAATTAAGTGCTAATTAGGTGCTGCAAGTATAGGCAATGACAAGGCGCCCCAGATAAAAATAAAGTCGTTATTCAGAAAATGAGTCGTTATTCTAAAGACTGCCTTTTTCCTTTCAATATCATCATTCATACTGCTAGAATTACTAGCCTTAGTTGCTAGTAAATCTAGCCATGCTTTCTTCTTTGCTTGAACTTCCATTCGTACCTCATCATCCCACCATAACGTGTTAATTTTCTCTTACTGACACCACATACTTCGGTAGCTGCATCCACTAAACCTTTCTTGACATTATACCACACAGTCTCCAAGTCTAAATCATTCATACACAATTCAGCCATACCACTTATATTTTCTCTCAATCTATATTTGAACTTCTCTCTCACACCTTCATCTTGTAACCTCTCTGTTCTTATACGCTGTAACGCAGTGGTAGACACAGATGTCCGACGCCTCCAACGTCTGAAAAGACCATTAATTCGGCATAAGACCAAGTAATGATCCGTCCCTACGTTAGAGCCCCGATAAACCCTTGTATTTACCACCGCGCTCCTCATTCTTTCATCAACAATTATGAAATTTATCATACTTCTATCATCACCTCTTTCCCATGTATACGTGTGAATCTTCTTATGACGAAAGAAAGTGTTCGTCACAAAAATACTCTTTTCCACGCATACGGCGAGAAGGCTTTCACCATTCTCATTTATACTTTCATCACCAAACGTTCTCAATATCCTTTCATAACCAAGCCTCCTCACCCCAACCCTTCCATTAAAATCGCCTAATATCACAATATTTTCATTAACCTTGCATTTCATTAGCACCATCCTTACCAACTCCCAAAACTGCTCTCGGATATAAGTGGGCTTAGACATGTCTGGGGCGTAGACCCCTAAAACAAACAACTTCTTTAAGCCCACTTTCATTCGTATCCATAGCAGTCTCGGGCTTACACATTCATACTCTTTCACACAATGACCCATTCTTTCTGAAAGGATGATACCGACTCCCTGGCATGCCCGCTCGGTCTCGTCTACACCAGACCAGTACGCGGTATACATGCCATGTGTAGTGGCATCCTTTCCCTTCCGTTTCGTCTCATTTACATATAACACGTCTATTCCTCTATCATGCATCATATCGCATACTTCATCCATCTTATCATTCATTCCTCCACTTACATTCAATGTAGCCAGACGGGCTTCCGCAATCCACTTTTCGCCCCTCCGGGGGACAGAACGTGACGGGTAGCGAACCTCGTCGCCGGTTTTCCTCCCGGATATTCTTCGCACCCCTGCCCCATTAAAAGGGCGCCGGGAACTCGGGGCCATTTCTTTAATTGTATGCCTCATGGTGCGAAAGTAGGGTGTGGTATTTTTACGCCGCTACCACACGGCGAGGAGCCGAGTCAGTTCTTTCGGCTTTGTCGCTTGTTTAGCACCACCCGGGGGACACGTGTAGGGTGGGCCTAGGATTAGGTGGTCAAAGCCTACGGACGCGAGCGACTCATCCCCCATCCAACCATCAATATGACCATAGATAATATACTATATAGGGCATAGATGAGCCACTCTGACAAATTATTAGGTGACGAAACAAGGGAAATTACTGCAAATTACACTAGAGGGCGCTATCAACTAGGTTTAGTATTATTTCGTACATATTTCAATAAAATTAAAGAGAAATGTATTCAATTAGTAACTAATTTGTTTTAAATAACTCTGATATGATGCTACGCTAGAGTGACGTAACCATGCGGTATTTTAAACGCACTGACAGGTTAATTAATTATCGTTTACATGTGATGAGGTCATCCAGTCCGAGAGGAAAAAACAGATAAATTGCAACGCGGTACAATGCTTGTGGAAAAAAATGTTTATAAAGTTAAAGTTACAGCTTATATACGTCCCACTGCTGGGCACAGGCCTCTCACTTCTGAGAAGGTTTTAGGGTAAGGAAATGTCCGCCGCGCGGCCCCAATGCGTTTTAGCAAACTTCACATGTCTTCGAAATATTTTTCTTTTTCCTCAGACATGCAGGTTTCCTCATGGTGTTTTCCTTCACTGACGAGCGATTTACTACGTGTAAATCAGCACTTAAAATTATATTTGAAAATTTCATTGGTGCCGGCGATGATCGAACCAGGGTTTCTGGTGAAATGCGCCTAGCCACTGGGACCTACTACGGCTCTTGTAGATAAAGCGGTTGGATATCGTAAGTGTCCTTTTTACGGTATAGGAGGCATTTTCACTTTAGTCCTTAGGGGTGACAAAGGAAGTGCATTTTGATTCTTAACCGAGGAAAGATTTAGACGTCTATGGCCAACAGTATCCACTTGTCATCAAGTGGGCTGAGTGTCCGTTTGTCACCCTTATTCTATAAAAAAATGTCGCCTTTTATGACACCCGCAGCATGCAATTCATCATCATCATCATTACAGTCCTTCACAAGTCCACTGCTGAACATAGGCCTCCCCCAAGGAATGCCACAAAACACGGTCCTGAACCACCTGCATCCATTGACTTCCTGCAGGTCTTACCAGGTCGTCACTCCATCTAGTGTGGGGGGGGGGGGCTACAATCCGCCTACCGGTACGAGGCTGCTACTTGAGAACTTTTTTCCCACCGGTTGTCTATTCTTCAAGCTATATGGCCGCCCATTGCCACTTCAGCTTACCAATCCGTTTAGCTATGTCGGTCATTCTAGTTCTACTGCGGATATCCTCATTTCTAAGTTTATCACGCAGAGAAACTCCGAGCATAGCTATCTCCATAGCTCATTAAGCAATATTGAGCGTCCTCATACGGCCGGTGAAGGACCACGTCTCAGATCCATAAGTCATCAATGGCAACTCGCACTGGTTATATAATCTCGTTTTCTAGTTTTGACGTATACCTGACGAGATGTGTCGTAGTTTCCCGAACGCTGCCCAGTCGAGTTGAATCCTATAATTATTAATAATGTACCGAGTTACATCACTGGGATATTATATTCATTGACACTAACTTGTTTAAGGTACAGGTTATAGTATAAAATTATGACCTTGAACATGGAGGGGTTGCGCACGAATTCAATTGCACGAATGTGACTGGAGAGCCAATCAGCGCGTGCGAACGATAGGCACGAGCCAATCAACGCGACTAATGCGCAATAACGATCACCGCTAGACTTTCGTGCCGCTACTTATAACATGGTGAGATAGTAATTTAGTCTTTGGCTGTTTTGGATTTTTGGTAGGAAGAGCACGTATACAGACACGCTAGGACGTTCATATATTGATCTTATTATTAAATTCTTATGCAATTTCGACATAGCTTAATAACATAAGTTTAAAAATAAGTCTTAAAAATAAAAAGTACTTAACATTATATTTTTGTTTAATATTTTAACTCTGAATCTTTTAATACTGATAATACTGTGTTAGTTAACAATGTCTAGAGGAAATACTGTTGTTTTTTTAATTTGTTATATAGTGCTCGCTAAGACTCAGTACGAAGGTAAGTCAAAAATATTTATACATTTAAAAATATTTAGTTTTTAACTTCCCGCTTTGAAAATAAATAATTTTCAAAAGTAAGAAATTATAGATGTCAAGCTGATTTTGAGAATGCGAGTTTTCATCAGATCTCCACGTTTTGAGATCCTAGGTGGTGTGTTTGTACGTATGTACATAGGTAAATAAAATTTTGTCGTACGATATTTTTAGAATGAATCAACCGATCGAGATGGGCGGAACGGCGTTCGAAAGTGTTCATTGAGACTTCGAGCTGATTGGTATTTTCAAGTCAATCGGTCGAGCCGTTTCAAAGATTTTCTAATAATAAAAACAATAAAAAACAAAATTAAGTAGGTATATTTTCGAGCTTTCCGCTCGCAAATAAGCCACCGTTTCTCATATTTTATCTATCTATCCTCGATGACGAATCAAATTGCAGATGAGTTGTCACCTGTGAGGACTAAGATGGAATGCCTCGTTTTCAGTAAAAAGGGTCTGCGGTGCTCTACACTTACCATATAAAACAGCAGCGTTAAGCTGCTATTTTACGCTGGTATTCTGTGAGAGCGTGGTCCTTCCCCGGTCGAGCCGACCCATTCGTGCTACAACTATACCAGTAATATAGCTGCAGCATGGCTCTACCTCGTAAAAAGTAGATGTCCATAGGCTATAGCATCTACTTACCATCAGGTGGATTGTGTGCACGTTTGTCACCCATATTCTATAAAAAATGTGAGTATATATAATACTACCGAGTATATATAATACTATGAATATATATATATTTAGGATCATATTTTTAATTATAATAGGATATCGCTTCATTGGTCTAGTGCTAGTTCGAATCCCGAGTCGCGCCAAAATCAGTTATTACTATTAATTAGGTCTTTCTATCCAGAATACACTGTCAGAGGCACAGGGGCAAAACCGTTCGGCCCTGCGCCTGATCTCTCTCCGGTCGTGTATTACCGTCCCATCGGGCTATGAGAGTGAGGCAATAGAGAGTGCACCTGTGCTTGTGCACATACTCGTGCACTATAATTAGGGATGGGCAAGGGAAAATATATCGATATATATATAATCGATATTTTTAAAGAGTATCGATATATATCGCATGATAAATATCGATATATCGTCATCATTTGCATGATTTTTTTATAGGATAAGGGTGACAAACGAGCACACAATCCACCTGATGGTTAGTGGCTGCTGTGGCCCATAGAGATCTACATCTATCCTATATTACAAATCAAAATATAGATGCGTTGTCACCCGTGAGGACTAAGATGGAATGCCTAATTTCCAGTAAAAAGGGCCTCCGGCCACCTGCACTCACCGAGCGAAACGCAGAGGTAATCCTCTATTTCACGCTGGTATTCTGTGAGGTCGTGGTACCACCCCGGTTCGAGCCGGCCCTTCCGTGCGACAGCAAAAGCTGCCGCGTGGCTCTACCACTGTTGAAGTTGTAAAGATAACGTCCAAAAATTTATATTACTGCCGGTTGGACGACGAAAAAAATAACGACAACCAACCACATATGAATACTTTTGTACCTCCTTTTGTTGTTACACGTTTTGTCATTAATACAAAATTTTAATATATAT
Organism: Parnassius glacialis; assembly: GCA_033319125.1. Lineage (NCBI taxonomy): Eukaryota > Metazoa > Arthropoda > Insecta > Lepidoptera > Papilionidae > Parnassius > Parnassius glacialis. The sequence goes on along the minus strand of JAVANC010000004.1, from coordinate 70,822,356 downwards.
CGAAATTGATACGATATCGATACTCTGAAATAAATATCAATATATCGCGATTTAAAATATCGTCGACATATAACGATATTTTTATTAAAAAATATCGATATTTTTTTGCCCAAGTCTAACTATAATCCTGTCTACTTTGAGACTAACCGGCATGACCGCAATTCGGTCTGAAGGACATTATCTTTTCTTCTTTTTGTTTATTAAACGAGTTATTTCCTTGGAAGTGTTCACGATTCACAAAAAGTCTTTTTACTCGTAGTTGCAGAACGACACTATCACGTATTCTGAATATTCAAGTTTTTAAACAAGTTTTTATCGAATTGTTTATTTATATAAAATTAATGCTAAGCTCTTGGTAACAAGGTAAAATAATTTTTATTTACGTGCTTTTGTATAGTTTTCATATATAATTGAGGAAAATAATTGCAAAAACATAATATTACAGTCATAAATCTATGAAGTTGCTTTTTTGATACTGGCCGGCTTTGAAGCTAATATGTTGCACTTGACTTGAAATTCCAAATTTAAATTAATATCACATATTATCTTTTAAAATAACAGGAACTTGACCGGCGGCGTATTGCTGCTCCCATAATATTGTTTAAATAATGACATGAGATCTATTAGTAGAAATGCCGAAAGTTATCCAATCTTGATGTCAACCTTAGGTTAGGCAGGTTTCACAGCTGTACGGGAGTCCCGCACGGGTAGCCCGTAATGCGGAAGACCCCTGCGGGTGGCGCCCGCAGTGCTCTGAAACGAGTGTTTAGTACGATACGGGTGCTAGCGGAAGACAGTCGCAAATGAAAGTGAATGCGAACGTATTTAAAAATTCTTGGTATTTATTTAATTTGTGAGAGACGACGACGACAGAGAGACTATGGGTACATCCCATCATCGAAGCAAGATGTTTCGAAAGTGCATTTGTATCCTTAAACTATAAACTTAGGAACAATCCGCGAATTTTTTTTTATTATTTTCGTATGTCGATTAGTAGTTTTGATGAACTGAATAAAACATCAAGATCTGTTACTATCTATGTCTATATACGAGGGTGGATTGAAAAGTACTCGGCCTAACACAGATCCATTCAATTCTAAAAATCAAATCTACCCACATTATTTAGTTCAGTTCAGACTAGTTGATTGTGTGAAGTTCGAAACGTGTGCGATAATTAGTTGTGATTTTATAAATTTATTAACAAAGTAATCGGACATAATTTCCGCGAATCGAGCAAATCGAGCAGCGTGCCGTCATTAAGTACCTCCATAAGAAGGGGCTATCATCAAAAGCCATCCATGATGACATGGTCAGTACATTAGGCGATTGTGCTCTGTCATATTCATCCGTCAAAAAATGGATAGCAGAATTTAAGCGTGGTAGAGAGAGTGTGAAAGATGAACCCCGCTCTGGAAGGCCTTCGACGTCAACTACTGACGAAAATATTAAAAAAGTACTTGATTTAATAATGGGAGACCGCAGATTAAAAATTAGAGAGATAGCCGAAATTATAGGCATCTCTTATGAACGAACTCAAAACATCATTGTCAACGAGTTGGGTTTCCACAAGGTGTCTGCGAGGTAGGTTCCGCGACTGCTTTCAGTTGAACAAAAAAGGACGCGATTGACTATTTCACGCGACTGTTTGGAGTTATTTGAAGCCGATGCAGATGATTTTTTGAATCGTTTTGTTACTATAGACGAAACATGGAATCATTACTGTACACCGGAAACAAAACAACAATCAAAACAGTGGAGAAGACCTGGTCACCACCCCCTAAAAAGGCTAAGTCGATTTTGTCGGCAAATAAGGTGATGGCTTCAGTATTCTGGGACTCGAAAGGTGTGATTATGATTGCTTATCTTGAAAAGGGTCAGACTATAAACTCTGATTACTACTGCACCTTACTACGTCGTTTACGAGAGGAAATAAAAGAAAAACGTCGAGGAATGCTCAGAAGAAAAGTCCTGTTTCATCAAGATAACGCCCGTGTTCACACGTCAGTACAGTCAATGGCTGAAATTCACAACTGTGGCTTTGAACTGTTACCGCATCCGCCGTATTCACCTGATCTGGCGCCATCAGACTTCTTTCTGTTCCCTAACCTAAAAAAGCACTTGGGAGGTCAAAGATTTTCGACAAACGACGAGGTCAAAGCAGCTGTAGACGCACATTTTGACTCTAAGGAAGAATCATTTTTTTTCAACGGTCTAAATGCTTGGAAGGGGAGGTGGCAAAAGTGTATTGAACTTGATGGTGATTATGTAGAAAAATAAAAATATAACTGATTTAGTATGTGTTTATTTTCTTGGTTAGGCCGAGTACTTTTCAATCCACCCTCGTATATATCACCGTGTAGTGGCGGTCAAGAATATCCACTACCCCATATCCTCCCGTGGGTGTCGTAAAAGGCGACAAAGGGAAACAGGCGAGAGATGGGCAGCAGCATCTTCCTGATAATAGCCAAAATTACAATAAAAAAAACTGCGGTTGCTAACCCGCTTGCCAAGCATGGCATACTATGGCAAATACCCCCCAAAGACTAAAGCAACAAACAGACGGCCCCCAGTCCCCGGCGGCCCCGCTATTCCTGGCTACGGTGGCGACCATGGTAACAGCGGGGCAGGGGGTGCTAGGAATCTCCGGTGGAGGTTCGGTTGCCACCTTAGACGACTCGACCTGGCAACGTACAACGCACGCACCCTGAGGACTGACGAGAAGATCGTGGAGCTGGAAGAAGAGATAGACAAGTTGCGCTGGCATATTATAGGATTATCCGAAGTCCGAAGAGAGGGGGAGGACACGGTAATCCTCGAATCCGGCAACTTGCTCTATCACCGGGAGGGCGACCATCTGTCCCAAGGAGGTGTCGGATTTATCGTCCACAAGTCTCTCGTTAACAACGTTGTAAAGATCGGGAGTGTGTCGATGAGGGTTGCGTACCTTATACTCAGAATAACCAAACGGTATTCGCTGAAGGTCATACAGGCTTACGCACCAACCTCGGTACACTTCCATGAGGAGGTGGAGGAAATGTATGAGGATATCTCTAGAGCCATGCATTCCTCCAAAACCCAATATACGTTGTTAATGGGAGACTTCAATGCAAAACTAGGCACAATAGAGAACGGTGAGCTGAAAGTAGGGAAATTTAGAATAGGGCAACGGAACCCAAGGGGCCAGCAGCTGGCCGACTTCATGGAGAAAGAGGGACTCTTTATGATGAACTCTTTCTTCCAGAAGCGGCCCCACAGGAAGTGGACCTGGTCGAGCCCCGACGGTTCGACAAAAAATGAGATTGACTTCATTATGACGACCAGACGACAACTGTTCAGTGATGTCTCCGTGATCGCGAGGGTGAAAACTGGTAGCGATCACCGAATGGTTAGAGGCACACTGAACCTAAACGTTAAGTTGGAGAGGTCTCGTCTAATGAAGTCAACGCTCCGTCCCCCTCGTGCTCTGTTCCAAAGTCCCGAAACCTTTCAGCTCGAGTTACAAAACCGTTTTCAGTGCCTAGAAGACTGCAATGAAGTGGACGATATGAATGACAAGCTCGTGGAAACTGTCCATGCGGTCGGAGCTAAGTTCTGCAAGACCCGCCGCAGAAGAACACAAAATCTCTCCGATCACACTCTTAATCTCATGGCTGTTAGACGGGAGATGAAACTACATTCTTCAGCAGACTTGACAGCATACAGGCAACTGAATAGACAGATCTCCAAATGCATGCGGCGGGACTTACGCAACTTCAATACAGCTCGTATTGAAGAAGCGAACGAGCGGAACCAAGGCTCCAAAGTCTTTGCCAGAGATCTGTCTGCCAGAAAGAGCCAACTGTCAAAACTGAAGACAGGGTGTGGCAGCATCGTTTCCGGGACACCTGACATTTGAGTGAGATTGAGAGGTTCTATGGGCAGCTGTACACGTCATCGTTGGAGCCACACGCAAGTGTGAGTAACGATCCAAGAGCGAGTCTCATCCGACACTATTCCGAAGATATCCCGGACGTCAGTCTGAGCGAGATTAGAATGGCTCTCCAGCACCTTAAAAACGGTAAGGCCCCAGGCGAGGATGGAATTACAGCGGAGCTTCTGAAAGCGAGAGGATGACCGGTACTTGAAGTCCTTCAGAAGCTCTTTAATTCCGTACTCCATGGTAGTATTACACCGGAGGCGTGGAGCAGAAGTGCGGTGATCTTGTTCTTCAAGAAAGGTGACAACGCTCTCTTGAAGAACTACAGACCGATATCCCTTCTGAGCCGCGTCTACGTGCTGTTTTCGAGAGTCATTACGAATCGTCTCGCGCGCAGACTTGACGACTTCCAGCCTCCCGAACAAGCCGGTTTCCGAAAGGGGTTTAGCACCATACACCACATACATATTGTACAAATCTTCGGCAAATTGTAAAGAAGTTCGAAGAGTACAATTTGCCACTATGTCTGGCATATGTGGACTATGAGAAATCCTTTGATTCCGTCGAAATTTGGGCGGTGCTGCAGTCCCTTCAGCGGTGCCAAGTTGACTGTCGGTATATCGAAGTGCTGAAGTGTTTGTACAGTAGAACTACGATGGCTATCCGAGTACAGAACCAGAGTACGAAACCTATCCATCTGCAGAGAGGTGTAAGACAGGGTGACGTCATATTCCCGAAACTCTTCACCGCTGCATTGGAAGACGTTTTCAAGCTTCTGGACTGGAAAGGATACGGTATCAACATCAACCACACTCACTCACCTTCGATTTGCCGACGATATAGTCCTTATGGCAGAATTACTGGAGGACCTAAGCACTATGCTCAATGACCTCAAAAGTGTCTCCCAACGGATAGGTCTTAAGATGAACATGGACAAAACAAAGATTATGTTTAATGTCCATGTCACACCTATGCCGGTAGTTGTTGGGAGCACTAAGCTCGAAGTTGCTGACGAGTATGTTTACCTGGGACAAATAGTTCGACTAGGTAAGTCCAACTTCGACCGAGAGGTCAATCGACGGATTCAACTCGGCTGGGCAGCGTTCGGGAAGCTACGACACATCTTCTCGTCAGACATACCTCAAAACCTTAAAACGAAATTGTACAACCAGTGCGTGTTGCCAGTGATGACTTACGGAACTGAGACGTGGTCCTTCATAGCTGGCCGTATGAGGAAGCTCAAGGTCGCTCAGCGAGCTATGGAGAGGGCTATGCTCGGAGTTTCTCTGCGTGGTAAACTTAGGAATGAGGATATCCGCAATAGAAATAGAGTAACCGACATAGCCCAACGGATTAGTAAGCTGAAGTGGCATTGGGCCGGCCATATAGCTCGAAGAACCGACAACCGATGGGGAAGAAAGGTTCTCGAGTGGCAGCCTCGTACCGGTAGGCGAAGTGTAGGGCGACCCCCCACGAGATGGAGTGACGACCTGGTAAGACATCCAGGAAGTCGATGAATGCAGGTGGCTCAGGACCGTGCTTTGTGGCATTCTTTGGGGGAGGCCTATGTTCAGCAGTGGACTTGTGAAAGGCTGTAATGATGATGATGATATATATATATATATCTATGACAAATCCCGTGTCAATTAATCGACTCATCTTGATTGTACTCACGGAGCACTGGCGCTCCGCATCGCTGTGAAACGATGGATGAGCATGAGCATGAGATGGGTGGTGTTGTACGGGCTCTACGCGGAGCGAGTCCCATACGTAACAATCCGCGTCGCTGTGAAACGATGGTGCTTTGAGATATAAAGGCAGCTCTAGTTGCCGTAAAAATCTGCCAAAAACTACACAATGTAACGCATCATTCTTCACGTATTGTGAAGCAGTTAAGTTTAAGGTGAAGAACATTTCTAATAAAGAATTTATCGATTCCTGTCACTAGAATTTCTATAGCAAAGGCATCGATTAACCATCCAGCGCCATTTTTATGTGATCGTTTTCACGTGGACATAACGACATATCGATAATAATGCCGATACTTATTATGTTCGACATACACGGTCAGTTGAACTGACATACATCCAAAAAATAACCGTGAGTGTGAAATGTTTAGTTGAAATTTTTAACTGACGGCTACGCAAAAATTTTTCCGGCAGCACGGTCAGTTAAACTAATCAGTTGAACTGACGTACATCCAAAAGCTGACCGTGAGTGTGAAATGTTAAGTTGAAATTTTTAACTGACGGCAACCCACAATTTTTTCCGGGCGCACGGTTAGCTAAACTGATCAGTTGAACTGACGTACATCCAAAAAACGATCGAGAACTGAAGGCCGGCTTGAAGCCAGTGAGTGGGGAAATCGTCTTGACTTATATCCGTTTTAACTGATAACTGAATAACTGATAACAGGTGGCCGGAGGCCCTTTTTACTGGAAATGAGGCATTCCATCTTAGTCCTCACGGGTGACAACGCATCTACATTTTGATTTGTAATAGAGGATAGATGTAGATGTCTATGGGCTGCAGGAACCACTTACCATCAGGTGGACTGTGTGCTCGTTTGTCACCCTTATCCTATAAAAAAAAAACTGACCGTGTGTGTCGAACTTTAGGTTAACTAGGTAATTTAAGTTAGGTCGCTATGTAGAACCAACTAGGCATGTGGTGTAAAAATAGCCACAATTCGTCTCGTAAGAGGTTACTTTATTGTCTTTTAAATATGAAGGTTAACTTAAAATACAACTTTCATAAAATAACGATACAGTCTATATACGTCCTACTAATGGGCACTGGCCTCCCTTCATTTCTGAGACGGATTTCACGGAATCGAATTGTAAGGTGATGTATCGATTCCCAAAAAATCGATTTCTAAAATATCTATATTTTTTTCATGTTTGCATTTATAATGTAAATATAAATCCGACGACATCCGACGAATCTGATGACAATGACATTACAAAATGGCGTCAGTTTTATGGTAGGATTAGATATAAACAATGCAAGAATAATTGATTTTCAATAACTTTTTTCTCAAAAATTACGCACACACACAATGTTGTAACATTGTGTGTGTGCTTATAATAGTGTAACTGTTCTGTAAAAATACGTATCAACTCCCAACTAGACGGGAGTCAATGGAAAGCTAAGCCGAAGTGTCCACCATGCTGCCCCAAAACGACTTTACAGACTTCACATGTCTCAGATTTTTCTCTACCGACTTCAAAAAGGAGACGGTACTCAATTCGACTGTATGTTTTTATTAATGTGTGTTACCTCATAAATTTTTACTGGATGAACAGATTTCGATGATTCTTTTTTATTTGAAAGCTGGTACTTCACACGTGGTCCCATATAAATTTGATCAAGCTCTGACCAATAGTTTTTGAGTTATTGTTATCCTTGTACAAAATATTTAATTTTAAATTATTTAAATCTCGAATATACAGGTTTCCTGACGATAACTTAAAACTAAAAATAAACATTTTAATGGTGCCGTCATTGATTGAGCCTTCGGCTCACCTGACAAAAATTACTGTAAGTAATCTTAATTTACTAACATACAACCTTAAATTTTTCTATGTTTTCTTCAATTTTATGGGTAAGGATCGAGGTATTATATTATTACTTATTTATAGATAAACCGGACTTTGACCAGTTTCAATACAAAGCCGTGTTTTATTTTAATTATCATCATTTTATCGTTAAATAGCGAAATTAACTTCTAGAGTGCTTAGACAAACGATAGTAGTATGTGCGTACTGCAAACTTAGAAAGTCTTGGGTTCGAATCCACCATTTCGCTGCTATCGCATAGCAATCTAAAACAAGCATTTTATTGTTACTTGGCAAGGTCAACGTGAATGTGTACATAATGTAAGTAGCGTTACTAATATTCTTTTCTTGTGTTGTTCCCACCGCTTTTATTCTCCTCTCTTTTGAGGCCCCGCTGACGTCATAAGCTCTATTGATTCCGCGTAATTTGACATTAAAATTAATCGTATGTGTACTTTATGTACGCACGTAAGAAGCTATTTTTTTTTCATTTATTTTGGCAACAAACAGTCATATTTCTTAATATATAGTTTACATTTTACATTTATATGTGACAAAAAAGACCAAATAGTGCCAATAAATCTACATTAACAAACCATATTATTTACATCGTGAGACAACATAGTCGAGCAACAATTTTACTGCAAAAACTTTTTTAAATTTGTTTTAAGAAGATTAGAACTAGTGCTAAAAAGGTCTGTTTCTGTTATACATGTTGGTGGAACGACATAGAAAAGAGTTACGTGTTCCAGTTTATAAAATGTACTCTGTGGTTACGTGTATAGTTTTTATGAAACCGTGAAGGAATGAATAGTGGTAACCAGTGCCGGCCCGAGGCAAGTTTTAAGATGGAGCCCGATCCAATTTTGGCGCCCCCCTTGCTTGCCCCTAATATATACCAGTTGTACGTGCACATGCAAGCATGCAACTGGGAAGATCTCGACAAAATCTGTAGTGTTATGCTACTTACATATCATTTTACACTATTTTAAATTTATTATTCCATTCTGTTTTTGATTTTCTGCATTCACTTGATATTTTGCATCACCTTTATTTCCATAGGATCCTGTAACGTTTTTAGACCACAAGAACACAATAACAAATCATTTTCACTTCGTATTTTCACGCTATCAGCACTTTTTAAATCAGTGTCGATGGAGTCTACCTTTTTCGATCTTTTATTTAGTTCTCCGTAACTCTGCAATTTCGGGTTTCGTGCGCGCTGTTGCGCTACCTTTTTTTTCTATATCAATAATATCTCATTTTTTTACTTAAATCTTGCCGTTTCTCTATTACGAGCCTGAAACCAAAATTTGACATGTATTGACATCGTTGTTTATCTGGTTGTCATGGCAATTTTTATACAAATTCGTTACCGGTCTGATGTGTTTACTTCAATACTTCCACAAAAATACTCTTTTCCTCTTGGCCATTTACAAAAATTTGCTTTTAATTTAAATAATTTCCCGTTCTTATCCCAGATCCGTCGTCGAGCGCGGAGCTCTCTAAAAAGGTATAAAAGCCGAACAATCGGCCAATAAAAGCAGTCTCGCTTCAGCTTTCAAGCTGGAAGCATCTCGTAAAGGCCTTATCTCGGGGCCGCACTGCTCCGGGATCCTGCAAGCCTCTGCCTTCACGTGAAGTCGTCGCCTAGCCACGCCTACGCCTCCACCTACTAGTGCCCGCGCTATCTTTAGCCGCTGTGCGTGCTTGCTCCAGGCGCTGTGAGCGTTTACTCCAGGCGCTGAGAGCGCCTACTCAAGGCGCAGCGTGTGCCTACTCTGGGCGCTGCGTGTGCCTACTCCAAGCGCAGCGTGTGCCTACTCTGGGCGCTGCGTGTGCCTACTCCAAGCACTGCGTGTGGCTACTCCAAGCGCTGCGTGTGCCTACTCCAAGCGCTGCGTGTGCCTACGCCAAGCGCAGCGTGTGCTTACTCTGGGCGCTGCGTGTGCCTACTCCAAGCGCTGCGTGTGCCTACACCAGGCGCAGCGTGTGCCTACTCTGGGCGCTACGTGTGACTACTCCAAGCGCTGCGTGTGCCTACTCCAGGCGCTGCGTGTGCCTAGACCAGGCGCTGCGTGCCACCACCGCCAAGTGCGGTGTGCCACTTTGATCTTCTGGCTCCGTTTCAGTATTCATCTATCTTTATTTTTTTTTTTTAAATATAATTGTAATTCACGTCACCCATCACCATCATCATACTTCTTTTTTTTATAAAATTGTAAATATCTTTTTAAAATTTTAAATAAATTATTTTTTTATTCTATTTTTTTTGTTTCGTTATTGTTAGGTTAGGTTCTTTTGTTTTTTAATTGTGCCCATTGCCACTTCAGCTTACTAATCCGTTGGGCTATGTCGGTCACTCTGGTTCTACTGCGGATATCCTCATTTCTGAGTTTATCACGACGAGAAACTCCGAACATAGCCCTCTCCATAGCTCGCTGAGTGATCTTGAGCTTCCTCATCCGGCCAGCAGTGAAGGACCACGTCTCAGTTCCGTATGTCATCACTGGCAACACGCACTGGGTGTACAGTCTCGTTTTCAAGTTTTGAGGTATACCTGACGAGAAGATGTGCCTTAATTTCCCGAACGCTGCCCAACCGAGTTGAATCCGTCGATTGACCTCTCGGCCGAAGTTGGACTAACCTAGTCGGACCATTTGTCCCAGGTAAACATACTCGTCAACAACTTCGAGCTTAGTGCTCCCAACAACTACCGGCATAGGTGTGACATGGACATTAAACATGATCTTTGTTTTGTCCATGTTCATCTTAAGACCTATCCGTTGGGAGACACTTTTGAGGTTATTGAGCATAGTGCTTAGGTCCTCCAGCGATTCTCCTCCTACTCCTTAGGTTAGGTTAATCCTGAACGAATAGAAGCCAGATTTAGTGCACCTGATCCCTAAAAAGTTGACCGATCAGACCCGTCCAACTACAGGCTTATCGCCATCGCCTCCTTCTTCTCCAAAGTAATTGAATCCATTATAAACTGCTAGCCGCCAATGCGGTCAATAATCAGCTGGTTCTAGTTCTTATCTTCTAATTTAGCTGACTCTACACTGTTTCTGCATATCAATTATATGTTGCTGTTACTTGTTGTAACACTGGTGATGAATTTTACACCGGCCGTGCTAATAGTTTTCGGGACACGTCATCTACTATCGGAACAAACTTGTGGCTGAATTCCAGTCTTTATAAACAAAATCTCGAATTGGGGACGACTCTAGTCCAGTTTAAACTTCAGAAGCCATAGGTTTGCTAAGTTACCACTAAAAAGAACCCCTTTGTCGTATCTCCTCAACTTCTCAATCTCAGCCGGCATCGGAATCATCGGCATTGACATATCTAATGACGTACAGTTTGCGGTAACTTGGTAGGGAAGGCTAAATAGGCCTCTAAAAAGCTTGGCGTGCTCAGCAGCGCGGGACAGTATATTCTGCCGGCAACCGTTTGCAACTTTACAAGGCGCAAGTTTAGTCTCACAGGGAGTACTGTTTTCATTTCTGGACTGGGGCAACCCAGTGCCAGCTACTTCCTTTTGACCGCATCCAGCAGAGTGGCTCGAATCGTTGACCACCGAGTTCTTTCTGATCGGCTCAATTCACTGGCTCTGCGAAAAAATGTTGCATACAATTGCATTTTCTTACTTACTTAGATAAATTGTCTTGATTTATTCTAGCTGCTAAATACCACGTACCAACCACACCATCTGGATGCTTGGCGGTACACCATAACTGTGCAAATTACTAGAAGTTTTCTTCCTCGCAAGACTGTGGGATCATCTACCACTGGCGATGTTTTCCAGACCGATACGAGTTAGAGACCTTCAAGCAACGAGCGTACTCCTTTTAAAAAGATCAGCAACGCAACAGCAATTTCCCTGGTGTTGTAGTTATTTATGGGCGATGGTCGACACTTACTATTAGGAAAATTTTATTAAATGTGGGTGAAACCACGGGGTGGAAAGCTAGTAAAATATAAAAATCTCGTAAATATATTCTAGCTGGGCAGGCAATGAGAGAACAGGCCATATTCTTAGTTAGCCTAGGGCTGTCAGAACTCCAAATCAGGCACTGCAAACAGGATGAACATTACTGCAGATGTGTACTGTGAATAACTGAACATAATGATGGTGAAGCTCATACGTCTCCAACCAGCTTTGGTCAATCGCTCGTCTCCACTGCTCCTGTACGGCAACGCGCGACTTCATACTGCAAAACAGACGGTCTTGAAGTTACAAGAGCGGGGTTGGAAGCTCCCGTCATCTGCCGTACTCACCAGACCTTGCGCCTACAGACTTCCACTTTTTCCAGAATTTAAATAACTTTTTGGCGGGAATAAAATTCAATACCCGAGAGGCAGTACAAAATACCTTTGAAGAATTTGTTGCCTCCCCCGTCCAGCTGATTTTTTCAAGAAGGGCATCAATAAACTGCTACTGCATTAGCAAAGATGCATCGATTGCATGGGTGATAACTTTGATTAATAGAAATAAAAAATATAGAAAAATACTTACGTTAACTTATTTAATAAAAAACGGCAATTTCATAGGTAAAGACCTAATATTAGGTAATCAATTATTTAATACTAAGGGCTGAGCTAAGGGCTGAGTGCTTTCGGGTGACCTTTATTGATATGTAAAAACTTTTTCAAATACATCATTTCTCTTGAAAGCTCCAATCCCGAAATATCGCGATTAAGATCATGCGTTAATTTTTCCTCCAACTTTGAGCATACTTTCTTAAAATTTTGATCGGTCTTATTCAAAACATAGAGGAAACTCTCTATACTATTCTATAAACGCCAAGTCTCATTAATTGTAAAAAGTCGTGTAAAGCATGTCTCTATTTTTATGGCGGTGTCTAACATACGATAGAAAACATTTCTTCTGAATAACATTTCTGCATCCGGAATATATTTATATTTTTCTTTCTTTATATATACCTATAGAGTCATATATATCTGAATTTAGGATTTTTCAAACTTTTACAAATTCTTAACTCCAAAAATGTTAAGTATATCGTAAAAAGTCACTGTATCTACTGTTTTATTTGCATTTTATCAAAGAATAGAAAAAAATTTACCACTTTAAAAATAACAATTCCTTGCAATTGAAAAAAAATCGATTTAAACAATATGGCACTGAGTTGCCCCATGGCAACATGCATTTATATCATCAGCAGGACAACTTGAAGAGAATCGCATAAAAAATTGAGGTGGAATAGTTTTGGTACTCATGCGCCGATTCCTCCTGGGCCATAAGAACATGTTTTTCTTTTTTCGTTCGCGGATTCTTTCAAACTCCGAGTTTAGTTTAGCTTTTTGAGCTGTATCTTTAGCTGCAATGAGAGCCTTTGTTAACCCTTCGTCTCTAGGTATATTCTTTTTTGTGCATCAGTTTTGTAGCATCTGATAAATCTATGCGCTCTGCTTGCATGCATGTTCTGACAAGATTAACGTGGAATAAAACGTCGTACCAAATGACTAAAGAGATCAAAAACTCGAACTTCTTAAAATTGGCTTCAAGTGATTTAGCTTCCAAACTTGCCGCGGGATCAGTAGTGACGATACTCTTCTTTCAAGGCACTATTTACTTCGGCGTACTGATGCGACTACGATCGCATCTTGTTCAACACACCTTCTTTAAAGTTAAGTTCTTCACATGTTTTGAAATAACTTCCCATCTTTTTGTTGAGTTTTTAAAATATACAAAAAAGCGCTGAAGAATGTCGCGCTCGTCTCAACAAATAAGACCATACGCATATATACTGACTAGCCACACGTTCGAAACCAAAATTTTGAAAAGCGAGGAAATTTCAATCAATGAACTCAGGCACTTGAGCAAAGAAACGGAACAGAGACTAAGCTTCTAAGGAGCGTGCAAAATTGTTACCTAAATAAGCTAAAAGATTGTATTTTTCTAAAATGTAGGTAGCTATGCTATTATAAAAAAATTGACTAAGGCGCCTCCTGGGACTTGGCGCCTGGAGCGGCCGCTCCGTTCGCCCTATGGTAGGGCCGGCCCTGGTGGTAACGAACGTGAGGAACGCACAGGAAAACGAACGCTTGCTGGAAATGAAAACATAGACAAAAGAGTCGGTGAATCTATTAATGAGTTTAGAATTTTATATAGAAGAATAATGTCACACATTTTAAGTCTGTTAAAAAGACTTAGTATTTTGTGTCTGCACAAAGCACAAAGCTTCATTATATGATTCGTCCTCAATAACATAACGATAGTTAAGGGATTTCAAAAACTTTTTTTGTACTTTTTCTATCCTCTCAATATGTATTTGATAAGAGGGTACTCCATACCGTGCTGCTAAAATCAAGGGTTGAACGTACAAAAGAAAAGTATAACAGTTTGAGAGTTATACCCTTATTAAATGGTTTTGTTATTCTTAAAATAAAACTCAAACTTCGAAAAGCTTTACTTATAATATGGTCTATATGAGAGTTCAAAGATAATTTTCAGTCTACGATTAAGCCAAGATCTCTTGTTGTAGTAACCCTTTTTAGAATGATGCCATTCAGACAATATTCAAAAGAACAATGGCCAAATTTCTATAGGAGCTGGACTTGACTTTTATTTTTCATGTCCGAAAACAAACTATAGCTATTATAGATTGGTTTGTTTTTATGTTGTTAACACCATCCCGCCTTAAAATCATATCTAAATAGCAACAATGTTTTATAATAACGTTAACAATACTTTTGGGGTTAGAATAAACAACTACCTTTTATCCGACTGCTACGTAGCCTAAAAGTGTAGTAAGCGATAATCAAGGAGGATAATTAGCAATCTCGTTTCCATTTATTTCGATTTCTTTCAGATCATTATCATCAGTATCACAATCCACAACAACGAGTGAAGCAAATAAGATGATGCAAATTATTGCCGGGTGACAATCAATTGCGTCGACCGACGACCACAGATTATGTAACTTGTCAATGACAAATGACGTTCCGTTGTTCGTAATTGAACAAAACGCTTAGCTTACTATGAAGTTACATAATTATTTTTATCACATGAATCCAGTACATAATAAATTAGTATAGTAGTTGATTTGGTACCTACATACTAATTAACTTCAATTACAATTAACAACTATTCAGAAAAACGTGAATAATTATAGTCTTTGAATACAAAGTCCTTTCATACGTGAAATGAATCGTCATTAGGTGCGTTCCAGTGCGTTCAGAAACCATTATTTTAAATAATTTTGGAACAGTTACAAAAACAAAAATAAAGGGTAACTTTTTTGTGGCTACCTAGACAGGTATTTTTTGTGTTTTTTAAGACCTTAAAAAATAAGGATATTTTTCATAAATATTGCATATAGTGACGCCATCGTTTCATCGTCTGGTACGATTTGGCCAACCTCCTTTATTTGGTTGACTTTACGTGAAAAAGATGAGAGCACATGACATTTGTCAGTATTAAGATATTATAATTGATTAGTAACACAATATTTTTCTAAAGCAAACAAATATTGTTGCAGTTTGATACAATCGTCTCTTGACTTAAGAATTTTATATATTTTTCATCATCAGCGTAAAGAAGATGTTGACTCTCATTTAATGTTTGTCTAATATCGTGAATATATAAGGAAAACAGGAGCGGGCCAAGATGAGATCCTTGAGGAACACCTGAAGGTACAGGTAGAAATTTTGAGGTGAATCCCTTAATACAAACAGCTTGACTTCTATTTTTTATGTAACGATTCAATCGATCTAAGTAGGCTACCATGTACACCTGCCTTTGCGAGCTTTCAAAGGCTTTAGACAAATCAGCGTACACGACATCCACTTGTAGATAGTCATCCATGGCTCTTCGCAAATATTCCGTGAAAGTTATCATATTCATATCAACACTTCTGCCCTTGAAAAATCCATGTTGTTGTTGGGATATATATATACTGACGAGCAGAGAGCGATAAGTAAGTAGTAATAATTTTCTCAAGGACTTTCCCCAAGACACATAATTTCGAGATACGTCTATACTCGGTTACTGTATCTTTGTTAAGCTATACTTCTTTAGCGTAACAAAACAAAAATAACTAAAATAAAACACGTTTTATATCTTTATATATAAAACTTCCGTGTCACATTGTTTGTCCGCGATGTACTCCTATACTACTGAACTGATTTCAATGAAATTTTGTGCTGTCCAGTTTGGTCCAACTTGAGAGATAGGATAGTTTTTGTCCTGATAATTGATACTCAATATTTTTTTATTACGAATACAAGGATTTTTTATATGAAGGGTCGTCGAAAAGGGCAGAACAACGTCTACCTGGCCAGCTAGTATTCATATATATTATCAGTTCGCATGAAAACTTGACAGTTAACAGATAATTACCAACTGAAGTTGTCGCTTTTAGGTTTCGGTGCGTGCGCATCGTAACAACGTCATGCGATTGTTTTTAGGTGTCGGTGTGCGCGTGCAATCAACTATAACTTCAATATTACTATCTAATCACACAGTAATACACATTAAAGTTTTTTTTTATAGGATCGAGTAACAAACGAGCCCACAGTCACCTGATGGTAAGTGGTTGCTGTGGCCCATAGACATCTACATCTATCCTCATTTGCGAATCAAAATGCAGATGCGTTGTCACTCGTGAGGACTAAGATGGAATGCCTCGTATCCAGTAAAAAGGGTCTCCGGTTCTCTATACTAACCATACGAAACACAGCAGTATTAAGCTGCTATTTTACGCTGGTATTCTGTGAGAGCGTGATCCTTCCCCGGTCGAGCCGACCCATTCGTGCTACAACTATACTACTAATATAGCTGCAGCATGGCTCTACCACGTATAGAACATATACATACAGTTACATTCACACATAGTTATTATAATAATCAAAGTATAATAAACCTAGCAAGCTAACAGCATAGCAAAGTGGCGAAGCAATCAGCTTTTCCTTTTTTTTTTGCCGTTGAGCAATCAGTTTCAAAATAGGAGGTTCAGACGCCTGGGTGATCAGTAATCGATTGCTGAAAACAGAATTTGAAAATTCGAAACCGTTTTCGAGATAATCGTGGGACAGACGGACAGACAGACGGACAAACAGACGGACAGACATCGTGAAATCAATAAGTGTCTTCGCCACTTAATAAAATCTATTGCATACCTTAAGCGAAAGCGCAAGGTAATGTTCTACTATCGCCTAAAAATTAAAATTCCAACATTTTATCGAAAAAAAATCGTATCTAGCAATCATATTATACATATAAATGATATAAAAAGCACATTGTTAGAAAGATAAATGATTGTTGAACTTATTAATATTTTTTTTAAATCGATTAATTGCTATTTTTAAATAAAAAAAGGGTTTTAGTGGCTTATGGTGTGGATTTATCATGTCCCTGTGGCTTGTAAACACTATAACTTTTGAAAATATCAATTGTTTAACTCAATCTATTTTTTAATCTCTTCATCTATCATGTGGGAAGCCACTGAATGTAAATGGCAGTGTAATTTTGTTTTGTTTAGCTATAATAAATTTTTTTCGGCTCCAAAATGGCGAAATTTTCGTTGATTTGGTTGCCTCGTATATAAATTGTTTCTGTAAATGGGGATCTACAGCCACAGAGTAGTTTAGTTCACAGAGTACCTTTGTATTAAGTTTAGTTCGGCTTCAGTCGCCGTCGTGAGTGGACATTGTTTCGGTTGCTTGCAGCGGCTCAAAAAGATCGCTGTACAAATACACAATATTCGAATAACCAAATTTCTTAAATACTTGATTATAATAATAATAAGAGATTTTTTTATTACAATATTTAAAAGCACAGAATAAATAATAGTAGTACGTACTAAAAGTAAGTAGTATAATTTTTTTTGTCATGGGTGACATTTTCATGCTTTTCGAGGGTGTCGAAACCGATAGGGTTGTCGAAATGTAAATCCAAGATGGCGGCCGCAATAGGTATCAATTTTTTCATCATGGGTGTCATTTTCATGGTTTTCGAGGGTGCTGAAGCCGATAGTGCTGTCGAAATGTAAATCCAAGGTGGAGGCTGAATTAGGTACCAATTTATTCATCATGGGTGTCATTTTCATGGTTTTCGAGGGTGTTGAAACCGATAGTGCTGTCGAAATATAAATCCAAGATGGCGGCTGCAATAGGTATCAATTTTTTCATCATGGGTGTCATTTTCATGGTTTTCGAGAGAATTGAAGCCGATAGGGTTGTCGAAATGTAAATCCATGGTGGCGGCTGCAATGGGTATCAATTTTTTCATCATGGGTGTCATTTTCATGGGTTTCGAGGGTGTTGAAGCTGATAGTGCTGTCGAAATGTAAATCCAAGATGGCGGCTGAAGTAGGTATCAATTTTTTCATCATGGGTGTCATTTTCATGGTTTTCGAGGGTGCTGAAGCCGATAGTGCTGTCGAAATGTAAATCCAAGGTGGAGGCTGAATTAGGTACCAATTTATTCATCATGGGTGTCATTTTCATGGTTTTCGAGGGTGTTGAAGCCGATAGGGCTGTCAAAATGTAAATCCAAGATGGCGGCTGCAAAATATATAAATTTTTTCATCTTGGGTGTCATTTTCATGGTTTTCAAGAGTGTTGAAACCGATAGTGCTGTCGAAATGTAAATCCAAGATGGCGGCTGCAATAGGTATCAATTTTTTCATCATGGGTGTCATTTTCATGGTTTTCGAGAGAATTGAAGCCGATAGGGTTGTCGAAATGTAAATCCATGGTGGCGGCTGCAATGGGTATCAATTTTTTCATCATGGGTGTCATTTTCATGGGTTTCGAGGGTATTGAAGCTGATAGTGTTGTCGAAATGTAAATCCAAGATGGCGGCTGAAGTAGGTACCAATATTTTCATCATGGGTGTCATTTTCATGGTTTTTGAGGGTGTTGAAGCCGATAGTGCTATCGAAATGTAAATCCAAGATGGCGGCTGCAATAGATATAAATTTTTTCATCATTGGTGTCATTTTCATGGTTTTCGGGGGTGCTGATGCCGATAGTGCTGTCGAAATGTAAATCCAAGGTGGCGGCTGCAATAGATATCAAGATTTTCATCTTGGGTGTCATTTTCATGGTTTTCGAGGGTGTTGAATCCGATAGTGCTGTCGAAATGTAAATCCAAGATGGCGGCTAAAGTTGGTACCAATTTTTTCATCTCGGGTGTCATTTTCATGGTTTTCAAGAGTGTTGAAGCCGATAGTGCTGTCGAAATGTAAATCCAAGATGGCGGCTGCAATAGGTATCAATTTTTTCATCATGGGTGTCATTTTCATGGTTTTCGAGGGTGTTGAAGCCGATAGTGCTGTCGAAATGTATTTAAACTACTTTAATAATTCCGTATAATCATGTTATACGTAATTTTTTTAATGCGCTTAAGGTATGCCCAATTGGATTTACCAATATATTTATATCTAATGTCTAGTGGTAGTGTAAGAACATCGACTACCCCATATCGTTCCGTGGGTGTCGTAAGAGCGACAAACAGAACAAACCAGGAGATGGGCACCAGCGTCTTCCTGATAACTTCTAAAAATATATGTGTAATTATTGCTATTTATGGGGGAGGCCTATGTTCAGCAGTGGAGTTTCTATATGGACCTGGACTCGGGCCTCTTTCGTTGTACAGAGAATCTACTTTAATCGTCACGCTCGACAGCCGGAGTGACAATCGCAATACATGTCGTCTCTTACCTTTGACACTGCTCTCCCTTGGTAGTCAAGATATATCCGTCATCTATCGAAGACCACTAGGATTTTCTGGCATT